>OY728141.1:922439714-925076380 GCA_963277665.1 Viscum album | reverse complement strand
CTATATTTATATGTATACAAAGATAGAATCTATTGATGATATAATCATATCCTAAGTCTTCTCTCTTATCTCTAAAACTTTAGCTTCTGAAGTGTTAATTGTTTTCTTTATATACTCCCTTCCTCAAAGATTTACCAGATTGACCAAATAATTTTTTAATAGATACAACTTTCTCATATCTTCATATGTGACCTAGGTGTTCTAACTTTCCTATGGATATAGAAAAAATATGCTTCCAACCCTTGTGTATGAAAGCCCCTTAGTTCTCTACTTCTCAAGGGCTTCCTATAAATAATATTTGAAAAAACATTACTGAATTAAAAAAAAATATTTTAAAAATAACTCAAATAACTTCTTATAAATATTTTAGATATTTACTTTAACTCTTCTATAAGATATTTTACCTTCTTCATTATTTGGTTCTATTTATATTTTTCATATCTAGCTAGGGGGAGGAGGGGCAGTCTATGCAGAGCCTAAAGAATTGTCTCTCATTTTTTAAAATTCTCAACAATTATTTGTTCTTTGAGTAATGGATACCCTTTATGGGATAAATTATTATAGTATATAGTATTCTATTCGATCTACTAATGAGATATCCAAGATTATTATTAATTAAGAAAAAAATTATTAATGTGATAATTTTTACTGATTATTCAAAATAACACTTCAAGTAGTTGACATTTCACTTACAAAAAATGATTCATGGTATCTAATTTTAACAAAATTCCTTTATGTATATGTATCTTCAAAACTGTATATTTTATATGGATTATCATTTTTTCTCCCACAAAAAAATGAAATCCAAACTAATTGTTGATTTAAAGTCCCCCTATCTTCTTGAAGAGAAAAATAAATATCTCTTCATGACATATTTAGTGATAGGTAAATCATATTCTATTAGATGAGAAGAAATAAATAAATTATATTACATAAAAAATATCATGAAATTTAAAATAATAACAAATTAGTTTACCAAAATTTTCACCCATAACTAAGTTATTGTTATCTAATCAACACTTATATAATGAGAAATCAAAACACTTGTTTTTTCGAGGTTGTATATCCAAAAAAACTACTAAATTACTTTTAATTTAAATATATAAGATTATCATTACCATAAAACATAATATATGTCCTTTGATCCTTTCTATGGTTAAAAGATAATTTTGGTAAATGTGTGTAACCACATTTACCAACACTATCATTCTTTTATTTACCTATAGAAGTGGGAAGCTCTTAT
Organism: Viscum album; assembly: GCA_963277665.1. Classification (NCBI taxonomy): domain Eukaryota; kingdom Viridiplantae; phylum Streptophyta; class Magnoliopsida; order Santalales; family Viscaceae; genus Viscum; species Viscum album. Next base: position 925,075,137 of record OY728141.1, on the reverse strand, counting down.
ACAGAGGTATAAGGAGGCTCCTTGGTTGAACTATGTGAAGATTCCTCCCCAGAATATTGAGATGACTCATCTATTTGATCTAACATGATCCTATAAATCAAATTTACAAACAATTTAGAAAAATATAATACAAATCCAACTATTACATATAAAATTGAATAACAATTTTAAAATGATACAAACTAAACTAAACACACTATTTTATCATATTCATTAGATTGGTTAGCTAAAATGATAAAAAAACTATTTATGGCGTTTTGAGACATGAAATAATATATACATAATAAAATAAAACTTAACTAAAATATTATAAAAATACAACCTTTACATATAAAATTGAATAAAATTTAGAAAAGTATTCAAACATAAATAAAATAAACTAAACATTTTTTATCATATTCATTTGAGTAATTAACTAAAATGATAAAAAAATATTGAAAAAAAATTAATACATGAAATGATATATAAATAAGAAAAAAAACTTAAGAACCAGATTATAAAAATCCAACTATTATATATAAAATTTAATAACAATTAGAAAATGATACAAACTAAGATAATTAAAATAAACTTTATTTTATCATATTTATTAGATAAGTTAATTAAAATGATAAAAAATATTAACAACATTTATAATACATGAAATTATATAGATAGGAAAAAATAAAACTTAAGTAACATTTAAAATGATAAAAATATCATAAAAATAAAATTTTAGATGTAATGAATTTTCGAGTACTAAAAAAAATTATCATATTTGTTAAAATATGTGGCTTAAAAAATATAATTAAAAATAATATATATCTCATTTTATAATTTTTTAATATATAAAAATAAAATAAATATATGGTCTTAGTAATATTAATAGATTAATAAAGGATTATTTTACTGTACTCATTCTTCTAAATCATTCTATATGGAACCAACCATGTCTACACCATGTACATCAATATCCTATAATGATATTTCCATTAAAGTAGGGATCTCACATAATTCATCATCATCACTTTATTTTCCATCAACAAAATACTAATTTTTTCATTAAAAAATATTAGACCACAACATATTCGATGGATCAAGAACATCAAAAAAAATTCATGTGTTTCAATCGTAAAAGTATCACCTGTGTATTCTAATCTATTTAGATATACTAATATCATTTTAAATTCACCATGTTTATCACTATTTTTACTAAAAACCCATTTACAATTGAACGGAGGATATTTAAATTTAATATAAATAATCACCTATATATCTTCAACAACTCCTTGATATAAACTTGATACATATATTGGGTTTTTTTCTTTTTAACTTTAAAAATAAATCGCTTCAATAAAAATCAATAAATCACTATTTTTCACTTCACTTTCTTTGTTCTAGTATTTTGGTATAAAATGTATATCCATTAATATCATACTTAGAATATGTTATTAAATTTAAAATTGGGTCACTCACTGGCCATATCAATATTATTAAAATAGCATATCTGTCATGCATGGTCTCTTTAAACCATGGAAAAAAAAGTTTTCTTATACTCATTTAGTTCCCACATATAATTCCTCTTCTAATAATAGTGTTTTAACACATAAATATGTACTTTTAAATATTATTGAGCATGATATATTTTATTCAGGATGTATAAATGTTCTTGTATTATTTTTTCACATGTAAATGACTTTATTTTTAAGACACAAACCCCCTTCCCCACAAAAATAACTCAGAAAATTTGATATGTATTCAAACCAACATGATATATTATATATAATTATTATATAGAAAACACTTCCAAAACATTATAAATATACTTCTCGACAATGGAGGTTTATAGTGGATATGTATTTTAAACATACTCATTCAATATACTTATAGAAATTTAAAAAATATACATCCAAAATAAGTATATGAGACCATAATGTTCAATTTATCACACCAAATTAACCATTAAAAGTATCATGATATCCAAAAACGTTAGTAGAAATTACATTTTTAGTTTACAAAGTATAATGGCTAAATCAATAAATAAAGTATTTAAAATTTTTAGATCCATCACATTGTAAAAAATGGAATTGAAAATATAAATCACCTTGATTATTTTTAATCTGAAACACATGGGTGAAATTGCAAGTAATGAAACTAGTATTAGTTTTTACATAATACCATGATAGTCATGATATTTAATACTTATTATCTTCAAATATTTTAATGTCATAAAAATTTTTACCTTTAAAGAATAACCTTGAGTCGCTTTGATATCATAGAGACACTAAAAAACTAATTTTATCCCTATTGGATAATTTATGAAAAGTCATAGGAAATTGGGTTCATTTTCAATTAGGATTAAATGATAACTCTAAAAAACCCCATTAATAGTAATCCCAAACATTTATTTTAATAATTCTTAGTCTTGCCTTTAATATCTAACAATTTTCTAATATAACTATCATACATGTATTCTTCTCAACTTGTACCACATAAATATTATGTTTCACCACATTATATCCCAAATATGGAAACTCAAAAAATATTGATCATTGATTCCATATATTTCTATCAATATCATATATTTTTGTCTTTTTAGATGTGGAATTAATATTTATCTCTCTCTCAAAATACTGATCATTTGAAAAGGTATTTATAGATATATAAAAACATGTGAGTCATTGAATTCCTTTTTGAATCTTTGATCAGAGTTATCCATAGACAAAAAAAAATGATGAACCATGTAAACTATTTTTTTCCCATTTTATAGTTGATAACATAAAGTCCCTTTTTCACAAGTTAGACATGAATTATGCCTCTTAACAATGTATCTTGAAAATTTTATTTATATTGGGAAGTAATTTATAGTGACCATATACAATTGAAAATATTAATTTTTATAATAATTATACACATTAAAAAATATATTCCATAAGATTTTAAAATCGTAAATTATGGGTAATAATTAAACATCAATATCATTTTTTAGCTGTTTTACTCTAGAAATCATTAATATCAACATGATGTATTTACTCTTCATATAAAATTCATGAGATAATTTTTAAATTATAAATAAAAAAGGTCATAAACTATGTTTTATACTAAGGTTATGTTATGGATTCATTCTATCCAGGCATAATCCATTTATAAAATTTATAACTTCATTTATAAATGTCATAAATTATTGATCAAATTTTCTTCCATTGTTCATAATCAGATAGATGATGTAACTTTCCATTAAATATTCACTCATCTAAATTTCATGTTAACCTTTTTAAATCATTTAAATTTTCAAATAAACTTTTCAAATGATAAATTATATAAAGATACCAAATTTTCATAGTAGGAGTCTTGGTACTTGGCATAATAGATAAATAAACTTATGAATTTTATTTTAACTTATTCCATGATTTCCAACATTTAAAGATCTCTATAAGACCCTTTTATTTATTCCTATATAAAACATAGTCATTGGGGTAGGCATGTATATTCTTGTACCCCAATCCCATTGGGTATAATACTTGTTTCTCAATATAATGTGAATATTGCATATCCTTATCTTTAAGAAGTATGTATTTCAACAACTGTAGAGACTCTATAAAACTCTATAAAACTCTTATCTCTCCATATATTTCTAGATTTCAAGTTTCCCAATCTTGGAACTATTGATAAAATCAAAAAAAAATTACATCCTATATATTTTGGTTTTTTAGCATCACCATATGGGCACTTGATCATTACTGTTTTATCAATTTCTTCCACTTCAATATCATAAATCATTTCTTTAATTTGATCATAATTATCATCTTGAAAATATATATCATCATAATATCTTGAATTTTACCCAATTTAACCATGCCAAATACATGTACTATAACTCATATTAAAACCATTGTAAATTAAATGATCGTTGATTTTGTTACTTTGATACTTTCTCACCTTTAAAATGTTAATGCATGGATAGAAAAACATGTCATATTTTGGAACATTTCATTTCAAAAAATACAATGAAAACATCAATACCTTCATCATCTTCATCACTTATTCACCGTACATTAATCCAACTATGAATCATTATTTCCTATAAAAAAATTTATGTTTTGAATATAAATTACTATATTTTGAATTTTTTTTTTATAAATGAAAATAAAAATTAATATTTTTCAAAAAATGAATTAATATTAATGATATAAATTTTAAAAAAATAATATAAATAATAAATATATATTATATTTTTTAAAAAATAGAACAAAATTTTTAAATTATGGTTCTCATTATTCTTTATATATATATAATTGCATAATATTTCTCAAATAAAATAATAAAAAAATATTTTACAAATAAAAATCAACAAAAAAATATTTCACATATAATAGAACCAAAAAAAGAATAAAAAATTGTTTACAAACAAAAACATGGAAACTTGAACGTGGAAATATACTCCTCTTCATGATACACACAATCCAAAACCCTTGAAATACTAATTACATTAAAGCACTTAAATTATCATTCAAAACCTTAAAGAAAACCAAAAAATATATAAAAATACTAACATGAAGATAAAGTACCATATAAATTCATGCACTTGAACTACATAAGAATGAAAAATATAAAAAAACAAAATACTAAAAAATAAATAATGTGATAGGAAACGGGAAACAAAAGAGAGCGGCAGATGATGACAAAGAGAGGAAACGGGTAGCGTCTGATAGAGGGTGGAAGATATTAGAGGTTGGGAGGATTGATTGAATAGGGGTTAGGATTTGGTGTGATGGAGGAAGTCAAATGGGGTTGAGAGATTAAAATAAAACAAAATATTAGGCACAAAATGTTAACTTTTTTTATAGATTTTCAATGATAGTTATTATTATAACTGACATTGAAAAAGTGGTATTTCATATTTTTTTATATAATAACTAATTTGAAAAATGTCATCCAATGATTTTTTATGTAATTAATAAAAAATAAATGTAAAACAATATTTATAAAATCTATTATAAATAACTAATGTTATAAAGGAATTGTTTAAATATTTTTTTACTATTTCTTATTACTTACACCTTCTTTTATATATCCACATCATCTCTTTATACCACATTTATCTTCACCAATATATATGGTTGAGAAATTATTTGAGTAAGGTAGGATTTCATACCTTCTTTTATGATTCTCATGTCCATTCATTGCATGTCTATAAAGATTGAATCCCTTTAAACCCTCATTATAAATAAGGTTACATGATCTTTACTTCCTAAAGTGTCAACCACATTGTTAAATATATAGGTTGATAATGGATTAATTATTCATGGTATTTGATCAAATATAAACACATTCTTTGGTGTATGTGTATATATTTCTATTTCAATATATACATTATACTTTTTTTATCAGTATATATGTAACGCTTTTCTCTATAGAGATAATGCCTCCTATTTTTTACGGAATATATTTTCACTTCAATATCTAGATCAATATTCATTAAATTTTTCTCATGTCCTATAAACTATCTTAATTTATAGTTTATCACATAATAATTTTTTAGGATTACATAACCCAAACCTTTATTTAAAATATTATCATATATCAAAAATTATTCCCCACCTGAGGGTGGTGTGATTATAGGTGGTGTGACTCACCTTTTCTTTTTCTTATTAAAGATATCTTCACATTCATATATCTATATAATTTTTTCTCATTTACATGTTATATTGGTTAATGGGTTTTAAAATTGTGAGAAACTCTTCACAAAACATAAATAATACCTAGCTAGTCCAAGTAAGTTATGGATCTCTATCACTGGGGTTGGTCTAGGTTATTAATCAATTACTTTAGTCATTTATGGATATGAAAAAATCCCTTTACCTATTATATCATCTGTGAAGAATGTGAAATGATCCATATAGAAGTCACATTTATTGTAATTTTCATGCAACTTATCCTTTCTCAAAGTATTTAACAAAATTATTAAGTTTTAATAACCCATGATTTTATATCCTTTAAATTAATATTATCTTCAATATCTTTTTTCATGCACAAAATCAAGCTAATGCAACCCCCAGATAAAAAAAACCACAAAATATTAAAAATAGATAAATAAAATAATAATTAGTGGATAAAAGTAAAATAAATAATTAAAATAAATATATATTATTATTCTATTTGATTAATATTTTAAAAAAGGGTTACCTTTCAAATAACCTTTTTAAAAAAAGGGTATTGTATTTTACCTTAATAGATTACATTGATCAAGGTTAAAAGTTTATCATAATAGTTAATATTTATATTTATAAACTAATATATAAATATTAAATTATTTATAAATATATATGAAATAAGATTAAACACGTTTGAGGTTTTAAAAGGTTATTTTTTAAAACATGTTTTTCTTAAAATATTATATTATCATTTAAAAAATTATAAATTTTAAAATTTTATGTTAAAAAAATAAATTTATTTTTTGGTTAAATCATTTCAATATGATATTAAGATGAATTTTTGAGTTTTTTTCTAAAGAATTTTATTTTTTTAGTGAATAGTGAAAAGTATCATTTTTACAAATAACATGATTTATAAAACATTATTAGTATATAAGTATGAGTTTAAATTTAAGTAAACCATTTTATAATTCAAAATATGTATTTTATAAGTGAATTTTTAAGTTAAAAATAATTTACAAACCCATATTTGACATTTTATAATTTAAGATGAATATTTTTAAAAAATTGTTTTTAATACATTATACATTCAAGATTTTAAAATTATTTTTTATCATTTTTATAAATTTAATATTATTAAATTAATTTAAATTTTATAATAATTAGATTAAAATTTTATAATATGGGTTTTTTTATTTTTTTTCATAAAGCATAAATTTCCTAGATAAAAACTAGTTACCACGGTAAAAGCTAAAATGATAAAAGTAAACATATAAGAGTAAAAGACCCAAAACCTATTTAAATCATGTGTGGGAATGTGTTTTTGTGTCAATTTTTAATCTTATCACTTTTTATCTCCATTATTTATCAATTTTTTATCTGCTTTCATTGGGAATGACTTCCCATTATTGAAAATTTTTGGGTATTTAAAAAAATGTCATCCATTTTCACTTATAAAAGGGGATCTCCTCTCCTCACTTCCCCTCACACCACACAACTATAATTTTGGAAACATATCTATGAAATAATCTCCTAAAAAATGATATATACTTTAATTATTTTCTTCTATTCTCAAAATACCACCCCTCAAAGGTTTAATCCCCTTCATGAAGGCGATAATCCAAGAATGAGTGTTTAAGTTCCTAACCACTATTTATTTTTTATATTTCATTATATGATGTTAATATTCCTAAAAAATAACCATAATATAATTATAAAATAATTATAATTGTTTTATTTTTATTTTATTAAAATTATGTCACGATCACTAAACACCATCCCCATTTCCTTTTGCAAAAAAATGTTAATTGAGCGGTGTGTGGACTACCACCTCCATGATGCAACGTGTTTTTTTCCTCACCACCTTAAAAGGATGGTATAAAATATTAATTTATTAATATTATTATATTTATTATATTTATATATTGATTGTGGTTCTAAAACTATAAATCATATTACTTCTTTCTCATGTTCTATGGAAATTGAAATCATCAACCATGCATATGTGCGGACTACCACCTCCATGGAACGGTTAATTTTAATTTTTCATTACATGAACTAATTAAATGGATGGTAATTAGGATGGTACTAAAGGATAAATATAATTTTTATGATATAATTAATATTATATTATGACAAATTAGAGAACATATTAATGATAAGATCAAAAAAGGATTATCTTTAATTCAATCGTTAAAAATGAGCAAACTAACAGAAAAATGATCACTTATTTTTAAGTAATGAATTTATATAAATTATATAATATTAATAATTCCTTAAAATTTTGATATATAACACTAATAAACACTAAATAAGATCATCATTATTCTTTTATAATTGTATAACTACAGAACCACCTCATAATCATCCATTAATCATGGTTGGTTCATGTTTGGGTCGGTTTAACCACCTACTTGAACAATACTCTGAATTTATACCATGGATGACTATGAGAACTTATTTAATGGTATAATATGATATAAATATGTAAAAAAATTAAATTTATATCAACCTTTAACTCATTAATTAAGAAAATATCATTCATTCATTAATAATCGCATAAACATGATCATCGTCGATTTCATCTTCACGTTTTGTAACCAAAACTACCATGGAGTGAAATTATAACTTTATAAAAATCATTTAAAATATATAACAATTCACTAAATGATATAATAATAATTTAATTTTGAAAAATAATCAATATCATCACCATTTTCATGAAACTAGTTCAAAGCGATAAAGATTGCTTACACTCGATGTTGAAAATATATAAAAAATAACTAATATATATGTATATAATAATTTATAATTAGGATTATAAATGGTTATAGTTATGATTAACTTTATTTTTTTGTATTTAATAAACTTAATTTAATTATTTAGTGTTTTTTTTGTGCAAGTGTAGAATAAATTATGATCATTATAAGGGTTTCATCTCAAATTTCCCTTCTTTGAGACTCATTTTATTTTATGAACATAATTCCATTTAAGTGGTGTGTATAATTACTATTTGATAATTAATATCATGAATTATATTTATCCATGTTATTTTAGCTTTATATTCAAGTTCCCACTCTCTCTCATGAAGTTTTATTAATATTTTTCTTAAGTTATAAGGGTTTTTCATCTCAATTTCTCTTCATTGAGACATGTTTTAATGTTATGCACCAATTTATTATATCTATGTTGTATATAATACCAAATAATTAATTTTTTAATACTAATTTATTTAATTCATGGGATTTATATATCCATATGTCTTTCAATCTTCCAATGAGTTTTGATTCAAATTTCTCTAATAATTTAAGGATTTTGATAACTCAATTACCTTTCATTGAGTTATACTCCTATTTATTGAGCCTTATCGCAAAAACTTTTCTCTCATAATCCCTATGATTATATTATGTTATAATAACATCTTATTTTCTAGTTTATTATGTTCATATACATTTCTTATTCCATGATTATTACATTTATAAAGTGGTAGATTGCAAAGAATAATTCTCATATTTTCTAATGAACCTTTCTTTTAAAATTATATAATTTACCTTTGCACCAAATTATTTCATATTATCTGGAGATATATTATGTTTTATCACTTATGAAACTCATATTTTTCATTACCACTTTTTAAAATAATTTTATATAAACTCTTTAAATGATTTTGTTTTCATCAAAAGTATATTTTTGATATAAAATAATTTTAATTTCATACTCTTATATTTTAGCTTACAAATCACATTTTCTTATATAAGGAAATTATTATTTAAATATTATATATTTCTATAAATTATTTTTTAAAATCATCTTCAAAACTTTATGTAAAAAATGTTGAAAATTATTTGAAACTCTATTTTACAAATAATTTTCTAGGGTTTTCATCACATAATTTTTTAAAATATTTTCTTCAAATTTCTTCTATGTCTCTAAAAGATTTACTTCAAATTGGGTTTAGTTTCTTGATTCACCTTCTATTTTATACTTTAATTTATTCTATTTGGGTGAAAAAAAATTTGGTTCCATATGATTTTATTTTTGAAGCTATTTTATGAGATACCATTTGATAATATCATGAAACCCATTTTTCTTTATTCAAGTTATTTTAAGATTTGATGCTTATTTAATTAATATTAACTCAAATTAATGGATATTTAGATAGGTGGGACCTATATCTACCTCAAATTCTGTAATGCCCCGACCCTAGTTACCCAGAGTCGGTGCATTATTACATAACATTGGCATGATCATGAGAAAGATCAAGTCTCGAAAGACCGATTAGTTTAGTAGCCTTGGAATAACTAGATACATCCATAAATTTTTACATTACATCATAAAAAAAACATCTTGTCTTCATATCCCCCCATACTATCCCTGCAGGTCATTCATAAATTACTTCTTCATAATCCTGGGGAAAAAAAATAAAACATTGAAAGGGGTGAGCTCGGATGCTCAGTAAGGATAACATTATAGCAGAAGCTTTCATAAATAAGCATAAACACTTAAGGAAATTTATAACTAAAACAAAAGCCTTTTAAACTTGAACTTCAGCATAAAATGGCAAAGGTAAAATGAAATAATGCCATTTACTTACTCACATGGATATTCTACTAGTCGAATGATCACATGCAAGATCAATAACCACTTTCATAATGATGTAATGCATAATGCCAGACTATCATAACCACATAGCCAAGGCCTCGTGCCAAGACTATAAATAAGATTTTGCCAAGGCCTTGTGCCAAGACACTAGTTTGTCTCATGAGACCTACCGATGCATCGAGGAGCTATAGCGGGCTCCACCCGTCACTTATTAAGTCCAATGCATTCCTCATATGAACAGGTTTAAACATAACATAAACATTCGTATTAAAACTAGCATACGAAATGTCAATACTTCTACCACAAACCATGAATGGTATAAAAATAGCACATCCATAGTCAAACATAACTCATTTGATACAATATGGAAGATTGTATTGTATCACATTAACCTCAATCAATAATAATGAAGGATGTTGACATAGATGAAAATAATCATCAAAACTATTTGAGAGAAATATCCCCCTTTTTCTTGAAAACATTTAAAAGTCACACTATTTGTCAAGAAGCCATTTAAAATAGATTTTTGAATCAAAGTGTCCCATACCACTTTGAAACTTTTTAAAAGGAGTTTTAATTTGTAAACTTTAATGTCCATATAAATAAATCCTTAAAACCATTTTTTTAAAACATGGACATTAATGAGAAAGATTTAGATGAATAAGTCTTTAAATCATTTTGAAAAATGGTATTTTAGTTAGATATTCCAACCAAAAGAGACACTTGAATACAAATAATTGTGGTAATCAAAACTTTGTAATATCATGAGAATAAAGGGATTCATGATATACTATGTCAAAGTACATTATATACACCACATAAAAGTGATTTGGTGTATATCAACAAAGAAGTCTCAATGGAATGTAAATTGAGATGAAATCTCTCATAAAGGTTGTATCCTTAGGTTAAGGATAAATCAATGACATAATTATGTGTGACAAATATAAATACACTAAATATGATTGGATATTCAGTGTAAATCAATCAAAGGATATTCACACATATTCTTGTAAAAACAATACCAACGAATTGGATGTTTAACTCAACAAATGGAGAATGAGTTAAAATTACTCTTATCAAATTCATATCAATGACTTGAGAATTATCAATGGAGTGATTATGTGCATCAAACTTATATCCACAGGAAGGGGATTGGAAATTATGACATAATCAAATGAATAGTGATTCCACACATAATCTTGGGGTAATATAATCAATGAAATATGTGTAAAGCCAAATGAGTGGAAATTGAAATCTCAAATTCCCTTATCGATTAGGTAACTTTCGAAACATACACCCATGAAAGAAGTATCATACCATGATGATGTAAATACCCATAAATTAAAGTATATTACACAATGAATACAATCATGGGCAGTACACATACACCACATGCAATAATTAAGTGGTGATCAATGGAAATCTCACGAAATTAAAAGTGAGATAAGAAACCCCTTACCACGTTAATCAACTGAGTCGTATGGCCAAAAGTTAATAACCACCAAATTATTTACAGAATAACATGAATATAAATAGAATCATGAATATATATCAAATGGCAGTACACAATACACCACTTTCAATAATTTAGTGGCGAAAAATGGAAATCTCACGGAATTGAAAGTGAGATAAGAAAATCCCTTACCACGTTAATCAACTGAGTCGTATGGACAAAAGTTAATAACCACCAAATGATTTACAGAATAACATGAATATAAATAGAATCATGAATATATATCAAATGGCAGTACACAATACACCACTTTCAATAATTTAGTGGCGAAAAATGGAAATCTCACGGAATTGAAAGTGAGATAAGAAAATCCCTTACTTTGTACTTTTTCCTTGGTCGATGGTAGGTTTACCTCCTGTATAATGGTGAAATAATTGTTATTGAATAATAAAAGAATCATTTACTTTAATATGATATCATATATGATCTTTTAATATTGATTTGTTAATAATATCTTAGAATTATCGTCATTTCGGGTGTTAACGGGTTCATTTTACTTTATATTCTTTGTTATGTGAGCCATATTCGTTATTAATGGGATGTATATTATTCATATCCAGAATGGTATCAAGTTCTTAAACATCATTTTTAAATCCTCAAATGATAATTATACTTGAATGGATACGATGGAGAATGAATCTCATCGCGTTCGTGGAGACGGTAGTCCGTACGTACGCACGAACGCTACTTCCATTTAATTTTTATTTTAAAAGAATCGAATCCAAATTATACATAGGTATATTACTATTCCAGTATAATATAATATTTTATATATGTTACTTAAGTTCATTAACACCATCCTTTATACGTTCCATGTGTGGTATGAACGAGTCATATCATTTTAAGGGGGCGGTAGTCCGCACTTCCTCAAATGAAATTATCGTATGTATATACAACATGAAACGAATAATGGTATGAAATAAAATGGAATTACAGAAGCTTATATATAAAATATATATCATTAATATCATATTTAATTACAGTTCCATCCTAATGGCCACCATGAGAGGCGGTAAGATGTATTTGAACAATCATCGTTTCGTGAGGCGTTAGTTTGCCATCCACAAAAACATTATGTTCATCATCCATTAGATGGAGTTGTGTGAATGTGTAGTTTGAATACTTCTTATAACAACATCCTAGTATATTGTGGATACTGGTGTCATTACAAAAGAAAGGAAATAAAAAGATTTTGGGGGTTGGAGAAGCAAAATAATTGAAAATAATTTAAGAGAAAATGTTACCTTTAATTTAGGTAACTCACTTTGGTTGGAACCAAAGGACTTCTTGAAATGCTTTCTGCCTAAGGGGAAGCTTCAAGGATGAGGAGAGTGATGTGGGGAGCTTAGTTGGGCAGAGTTTGGACGAGCCAAGTGGCTTGAGAGGTGTGAGGAATGAGTAGAAGTGGTCTCCTTTTATAAGGGAGAGGAGGGGCTCTTTAGGAAAGTGTGAAAGTATTACTTTATAATATATTTGTTTTCGGTTTATAATGGTCCAAAAATCATTGAGGTCGAAGATAAGATGACTCATATTCTAAATAACATCAACCAATAAAAATTTGACAGGTTTTAGATAATATTTTAATCATTATAATCTTATTTATTTAAATGATTTATTAATGAGGTAAACATTGCATCATTATTGTGTCATTAATAATTTAACTTATTTGATGTCTAAAAATTATAAATAATATATCATCATGTAGGAAATCTTTTTAGCTTTCTAATGAATATTTATAATCGAAAATCCAACATGTATAACCCTATCTAAAAATTGTTCGTCTAAAAGATGTAAGCTTATGCCATTTTTATTTTTATTTTAACTTTATTAATATAATGTGTCATTATCACTTACAAGTGGATCCATGGGGTCCCAAAATAGACCCAAAGATGCCCATGGTCGACCATGTATCAACCAATAGGGTTAGGACACGTTTTAGGGTAATTTAGTATTATTATAATATTATTTTTTAACCCTTATTTACCGGATTTACCCTTAACCATGGTAAATAAAATATTTACCGCAGTAATTATTCAAAATGTCTAAAAATAAAAGTTACCTATTTACACAATTTGAACATCCTGATTCCAAATGTGGAATCCATTTTCCTAAATTCAAAACACAGAAGTGGCAGAAATTAATTTAAAATTAATTCCCGCTGTCAAAACAAAAAGCGTGTTTTTAAGAGATAATAACTATCAAAAGATTGACACTTGTTTATGTTCGGTTTAATTGTAAAATTATGTCCAATGACAAACATTAAATTGAATGGTAAAAATATATTCTAAATATAATTTAAAACCACTCAAATTCATAATTTATCAATATTAATTATTTTGATTAAAAAAGTTGTTTTTAATTAAAATTTAGTAATTTTCACTATTCATCAAAATATAAAAGTTATCCGAAAAGTACCAAAATTTCACCTTAGGCTAAATTTGATATTCCGAATCCAAAAATGAAGTCCATTTTGAAATATAAAATATATATAATTTCAAAAATTAAGTATTACTATTCATAGTTTGATCGGTTGTGGTGTGTGTTAAAACTCGAAGTTGCGTACAACACACGCTACTGTTTTATTCAAAGGAAAGCGTACCGTGGAAGCTTGGGATGTTTTATTTTAAATTTTTTTTGATGTCCCCATTTAGTCAAAAAGTTTAAAATATTTTATTTAAAAAGGGTTCACTATTAAAAGTTGGTAAAACTATAATACTGAAGATGAATTTGTTCTTACATTATGTCTAAGAAACTCATAATATGGATTCTAAAATTATAAGGATTATATAAAGTTTAAAATTTAGTTAATAATATTCATAAACTTTTTTGAACGGCTTGTTTGGTAAGTCATGGTGCGCTTGAACTCGGTGTTGCGTGTAGTGCAAGTTATTGAATTATTTTGAAGAAATAACACACTATGAAATCTTGGGGTGTTACATTCTCCCCTCCTTCAATAAATTGCGTCCTCGCAATTTGAAATTGTTCTTCGAAAATAAAAGGTTGAAAATAGAAAATATATTTGTGGGAAAACCCACATCGGAAATTGGTTTACTAAAATTTAGTCTTAATATGAGGAAAAGAGAAATGAAAGGGTCACCACCAAATTATGATCTCGATTACGAGAACATTGGTGGCAATTAGAGACATATAATTGGAGGAAAAACGTAAATATTTATAGGTAGTGGTTGAGGTCATCAATCACAAACAAGTATAAAATTGAGGTCCTTAAACTCATCAATCTATGATGATTTGAAGTACCATCGGTTCAACAAAATATAGGGTATTGGGATCACACATTTTTGACATTTCAAAATATCTTAGTTGAAATCCCACATCGAAAAATGAATTAATGAGGCCTCTATTTAAAATAAAGAGTGGAAAGTATGAAGATTACCGAAAATAACACATACTAGGGTTCCATGTAGGAAAATATGGATATGGAGGAGAAATCTAACCATCAATTATCTGATTGAGAGTGGTAGAGAACATGGCTTTGAAAAGGCCAACAATCCCAAAGCCATAAATTAGTGATGATTTAAGGTACCATCTAGGACAACATTTTTTTTTTAAAGTTACATTACATAAGGAAGAGGAATTCATTTATGATATTGACTAAGAACATTATGAGATATACTTAAATTTTAAGTAGATTTTCATTCTTTAATAAATTTCCACCACTAACTCAATTTTTTTTTTTTAAACGATGAGTATTCAAGAAGACTTGGTCACACTGGAAGAGCTAGAATAAACTTCTATAGAATCACATGATCTATGTAGGATAAACCATATATTTATATTGTCTTTGAAGATTAATCAAAACCAAAATGGTTAGTGAATGATCTAATGATCCCCCAAAAGGATATTCATATGCACTAATCTTAATTTCTAAAATTAAACCAACAATACCCCAAAGTTAAATAGATACCATTCAATAACCAATTGTCCTTAAAATCCTTTAATATAATCCAAACTAATATTGAAACCCAAAACATAGAAGAATTTGATTATGTAGTCTCCCATGTTACATTGTATCTCCAAATGACATCAAATACTCTTAAAGTCACATACTTAAAAGTAATTAACATCATCACATATTCTCTGTTATAGGTTAATCATTTCCATAAATAACCCAAATCACTATAAATCAACAATAAAAATGTAGATAAAAATCCACCATTACTCTACAAATGAAACCTCATTGTATTCTATTTTCCTTGGGCATATAGTGTTCCTAACAAAACGAACATCTTCCAAAATAACATTTATCACTTAATCACCAAATCATTTTCCTATACCAAGGGTATTCATTTGATAAGACATAAGAACCCAAATCATCTTATTATTGATCAATAAAATCATTTAACAAAAAAAAATAGTCATACTAACCAGGGACTTCACGTAGTCCAGTGGTAGGCGATAAATCCCAATCGCACTTTGGTTGTGGGTTTGATTCCCATAGCTTTGTCCGACGCGACGGGTTGTCACACGGTCTACGTGTTGTCCTTTTTCAAAAACTATATTCTATAATATTACCAAAATGAGATAAAATTTTCAAAATAACATAATTTATCCACAAATGTTATATCATACTTTGCATTTTCATCCCAAATTATAATAACTTATCATTTTCTCAAACCCCAATGATCATATAAAACCAAATGGTTATTTATACCTATATCCACAAGAGAAGAGACAATTATTCCTCAAATATCATCTTCACATGACAAACTGCGGGGTTACAAATACAAGAAAAAATTATTCCAAAGTAAACCCATCAACAAGGAGTGCTAATCTTTCACCAACCATTTATTTCCACATAACATCTTCTTTGACCAAGAAAATATCCTATAGAATAGGACATTCACTCGGGTAATGGCCAGGTCCCCTACATTTACGACAAATGACTGTAAATGGACTCTTGGGACCATTTTTATCTTCTTCCATAGTACTCTTCATTTTTCTTCGGCAATTCTTCACTTTATGTCCTTCCTTCCCGCACGTAAAACATTTCGTTGTCCCGTTGAGACACTTTCCTGGGTGTCTCTTTCCACAATTCCTGCATGATGAAAATTGAGGTTTCTTTTCTCCATGGTCTCCATTGCTGGAGATCTTATCATTTATCACCTTTCTCTTCCTTGTTGAGTCTGGGAGTTGGTTAATATATATGTTGTTGATCATATTTTTGGAAAACTGATTTGGCATAAAGACGATATCTTTTACGCCTATCAACATTCCATTTTGTTGCTCATTGCCACCATCGTTCCCACCTTGTACATCATTCTCAAAGTCACTATGACTTCCTTGGAATCCAGCCATTGACTAAAACCAGAAATCATTGTGTGAGTAATAGTAGTCGTAAAATTATTTAGAGATTAAAATGTCACCATATTCTCAATTTGAAACATATTAGGATTAACCAAGGTCATTTACTCTCATCTTATGTATATATTACTTAAATCGGTTTGTAAAGAAAATGTAAATTATCCTAAGCATATCCCCCGGGAGTGTCGTAACCAAGAGTGCAGCAAGGCCCGTTGTCGTGCACCAGTTCCCGTTCGAGTCTAGCTCAAAGCGGTGTTTTCGGGTTTTACCCCTAGGTACATCTGTGCCAGAGCCGCCTCTACCTGCTCGTATCCAGACAGGGATGTATTGCTCGGAAAACTCACAAAATCTCTACAATACCAAAATTCTAGGAAGTTCTTTTATACTAATCCTCAAAGTTCATCTTAGGTCTACGTGCTCTAATCAGAGTTTATCTAAATCTAGCTACCAAGGTTTGTACTAAACTTCCTCTGATACCAACTGTAATTCCCCGACCCTAGTTACCCAGAGTCGGTGCATTATTACATAACATTGGCATGATCATGAGAAAGATCAAGTCTCGAAAGACCGATTAGTTTAGTAGCCTTGGAATAACTAGATACATCCATAAATTTTTACATTACATCATAAAAAAAACATCTTGTCTTCATATCCCCCCATACTATCCCTGCAGGTCATTCATAAATTACTTCTTCATAATCCTGGGAAAAAAATAAAACATCGAAAGGGGTGAGCTCGGATGCTCAGTAAGGATAACATTATAGCAGAAGCTTTCATAAATAAGCATAAACACTTAAGGCAATTTATAACTAAAACAAAAGCCTTTTAAACACGAACTTCAGCATAAAATGTCAAAGGTAAAATGAAATAATGCCATTTACTTACTCACATGGATATTCTACTAGTCGAATGATCACATGCAAGATCAATAACCACTTTCATAATGATGGAATGCATAATGCCAGACTATCATAACCACATAGCCAAGGCCTCGTGCCAAGACTATAAATAAGATTTTGCCAAGGCCTTGTGCCAAGACACTAGTTTGTCTCATGAGACCTACCGATGCATCGAGGAGCTATAGCGGGCTCCACCCGTCACTTATTAAGTCCAATGCATTCCTCATATGAACAGGTTTAAACATAACATTTACATTCGTATTAAAACTAGCATACGAAATGTCAATACTTCTACCACAAACCATGAATGGTATAAAAATAGCACATCCATAGTCAAACATAACTCATTTGATACAATATGGAAGATTGTATTGTATCACATTAACCTCAATCAATAATAATGAAGGATGTTGACATAGATGAAAATAATCATCAAAACTATTTGAGAGAAATATCCCCCTTTTTCTTGAAAACATTTAAAAGTCACACTATTTGTCAAGAAGCCATTTAAAATAGATTTTTGAATCAAAGTGTCCCATACCACTTTGAAACTTTTTAAAAGGAGTTTTAATTTGTAAACTTTAATGTCCATATAAATAAATCCTTAAAACCATTTTTTTAAAACATGGACATTAATGAGAAAGATTTAGATGAATAAGTCTTTAAATCATTTTGAAAAATGGTATTTTAGTTAGAGATTCCAACCAAAAGAGACACTTGAATACAAATAATTGTGGTAATCAAAACTTTGTAATATCATGAGAATAAAGGGATTCATGATATACTATGTCAAAGTACATTATATACACCACATAAACGTGATTTGGTGTATATCAACAAAGAAGTCTCAATGGAATGTAAATTGAGATGAAATCTCTCATAAAGGTTGTATCCTTAGATTAAGGATAAATCAATGACATAATTATGTGTGACAAATATAAATACACTAAATATGATTGGATATTCAGTGTAAATCAATCAAAGGATATTCACACATATTCTTGTAAAAACAATACCAACGAATTGGATGTTTAACTCAACAAATGGAGAATGAGTTAAAATTACTCTTATCAAATTCATATCAATGACTTGAGAATTATCAATGGAGTGATTATGTGCATCAAACTTATATCCACAGGAAGGGGAGTGGAAATTATGACATAATCAAATGAATAGTGATTCCACACATAATCTTGGGGTAATATAATCAATGAAATATGTGTAAAGCCAAATGAGTGGAAATTGAAATCTCAAATTCCCTTATCGATTAGGTAACTTTCGAAACATACACCCATGAAAGAAGTATCATACCATGATGATGTAAATACCCATAAATTAAAGTATATTACACAATGAATACAATCATGGGCAGTACACATACACCACATGCAATAATTAAGTGGTGATCAATGGAAATCTCACGAAATTAAAAGTGAGATAAGAAACCCCTTACCACGTTAATCAACTGAGTCGTATGGACAAAAGTTAATAACCACCAAATTATTTACAGAATAACATGAATATAAATAGAATCATGAATATATATCAAATGGCAGTACACAATACACCACTTTCAATAATTTAGTGGCGAAAAATGGAAATCTCACGGAATTGAAAGTGAGATAAGAAAATCCCTTACCACGTTAATCAACTGAGTCGTATGGCCAAAAGTTAATAACCACCAAATGATTTACAGAATAACATGAATATAAATAGAATCATGAATATATATCAAATGGCAGTACACAATACACCACTTTCAATAATTTAGTGGCGAAAAATGGAAATCTCACGGAATTGAAAGTGAGATAAGAAAATCCCTTACTTTGTACTTTTTCCTTGGTCGATGGTAGGTTTACCTCCTGTATAATGGTGAAATAATTGTTATTGAATAATAAAAGAATCATTTACTTTAATATGATATCATATATGATCTTTTAATATTGATTTGTTAATAATATCTTAGAATTATCGTCATTTCGGGTGTTAACGGGTTCATTTTACTTTATATTCTTTGTTATGTGAGCCATATTCGTTATTAATGGGATGTATATTATTCATATCCAGAATGGTATCAAGTTCTTAAACATCATTTTTAAATCCTCAAATGATAATTATACTTGAATGGATACGATGGAGAATGAATCTCATCGCATTCGTGGAGACGGTAGTCCGTACGTACGCACGAACGCTACTTCCATTTAATTTTTATTTTAAAAGAATCGAATCCAAATTATACATAGGTATATTACTATTCCAGTATAATATAATATTTTATATATGTTACTTAAGTTCATTAACACCATCCTTTATACGTTCCATGTGTGGTATGAACGAGTCATATCATTTTAAGGGGGCGGTAGTCCGCACTTCCTCAAATGAAATTATCGTATGTATATACAACATGAAACGAATAATGGTATGAAATAAAATGGAATTACAGAAGCTTATATATAAAATATATATCATTAATATCATATTTAATTACAGTGCCATCCTAATGGCCACCATGAGAGGCGGTAAGATGTATTTGAACAATCATCGTTTCGTGAGGCGTTAGTTTGCCATCCACAGAAACATTATGTTCATCATCCATTAGATGGAGTTGTGTGAATGTGTAGTTTGAATCCTTCTTATAACAACATCCTAGTATATTGTGGATACTGGTGTCATTACAAAAGAAAGGAAATAAAAAGATTTTGGGGGTTGGAGAAGCAAAATAATTGAAAATAATTTAAGAGAAAATGTTACCTTTAGTTTAGGTAACTCACTTTGGTTGGAACCAAAGGACTTCTTGAAATGCTTTCTGCCTAAGGGGAAGCTTCAAGTAGGAGGAGAGGGATGTGGGGAGCTTAGTTGGGCAGAGTTTGGACGAGCCAAGTGGCTTGAGAGGTGTGAGGAATGAGTAGAAGTGGTCTCCTTTTATAAGGGAGAGGAGGGGCTCTTTAGGAAAGTGTGAAAGTATTACTTTATAATATATTTTTGTTCGGTTTATAATGGTCCAAAAATCATTGAGGTCGAAGATAAGATGCCTCATATTCTAAATAACATCAACCAATAAGAATTTGACAGGTTTTAGATAATATTTTAATCATTATAATCTTATTTATTTAAATGATTTATTAATGAGGTAAACATTGCATCATTATTGTGTCATTAATAATTTAACTTATTTGATGTCTAAAAATTATAAATAAAATATCATCATGTAGGAAATCTTTTTAGATTTCTAATGAATATTTATAATCTAAAATCCAACATGTATAACCCTATCTAAAAATTTTTCTTCTAAAAGATGTAAGCTTATGCCATTTTTATTTTTATTTTAACTTTATTAATATAATGTGTCATTATCACTTACAAGTGGATCCATGGGGTCCCAAAATAGACCCAAAGATGCCCATGGTCGACCATGTATCAACCAATAGGGTTAGGACACGTTTTAGGGTAATTTAGTATTATTATAATATTATTTTTTAACCCTTATTTACCGGATTTACCCTTAACCATGGTAAATAAAATATTTACCGCAGTAATTATTCAAAATGTCTAAAAATAAAAGTTACCTATTTACACAATTTGAACATCCTGATTCCAAATATGGAATCCATTTTCCTAAATTCAAAACACAGAAGTGGCAGAAATTAATTTAAAATTAATTCCCGCTGTCAAAACAAAAAGCGTGTTTTTAAGAGATAATAACTATCAAAAGATTGACACTTGTTTATGTTCGGTTTAATTGTAAAATTATGTCCAATGACAAACATTAAATTGAATGGTAAAAATATATTCTAAATATACTTTAAAACCACTCAAATTCATAATTTATCAATATTAATTATTTTGATTAAAAAAGTTGTTTTTAATTAAAATTTAGTAATTTTCACTATTCATCAAAATATAAAAGTTATCCGAAAAGTACCAAAATTTCACCTTAGGCTAAATTTGATATTCCGAATCCAAAAATGAAGTCCATTTTGAAATATAAAATATATATAATTTCAAAAATTAAGTATTACTTTTCATAGTTTGATCGGTTGTGGTGTGTGTTAAAACTCGAAGTTGCGTACAACACACGCTACTGTTTTATTCAAAAGAAAGCGTACCGTGGAAGCTTGGGATGTTTTATTTTAAATTTTTTTTGATGTCCCCATTTAGTCAAAAAGTTTAAAATATTTTATTTAAAAAGGGTTCACTATTAAAAGTTGGTCAAACTACAATACTGAAGATGAATTTGTTCTTACATTATGTCTAAGAAACTCATAATATGGATTCTAAAATTATAAGGATTATATAAAGTTTAAAATTTAGTTAATAATATTCATAAACTTTTTTGAACGGATTGTTTGGTAAGTCATGGTGCGCTTGAACTCGGTGTTGCGTGTAGTGCAAGTTATTGAATTATTTTGAAGAAATAACACACTATGAAATCTTGGGGTGTTACAAATTCATTGGTTAAAGTATTATATGTCATGATATAGAAATTTTATGTGAACTGGTTAGAGAGTATCTTAGTTCACAAAGGGTGGTTGTGATAACATTTAAATCTACTCATAATTTTATGTGTGAATAGGTTAGAGAGTAGATAGGTTAAAAAAGGGTGATTGTGATGTATTTTAGCTCTACTAAAAATTTTACATGTGGATAGGTTGGTGGGTAGTCATGTTCCAAATGATAAGAAATCCTATTTTTATGATTATTTCACTTTCTTTCATATGATCCATGTCTCATGATTTACACATCATGTTTTGTTTTATTATTCCATGGTAAAGGTTTGATAATTTAATGGTATGTGGAAATATTTTATTATGATGGAAATTTGTTTTATGATATAAGTTTTTTGGGAGTATTAGTTTCTTATGTATCTTGATTATACCCATATTCTAACCTTATACTCACTATTTAACTTTAATTGTTATCACTTATGTTTACCCTTATCGAGCATCTGAGCTCAACCCTTTCTTATGATTCCATTTCCCTCGGTTATGAAGATAAGAAAAGTATGCAATATCTAGAATAGTTAATTATGTAAGGAATTTTTGGGAGATGGTGAAGACTCATTATGGAATAATTAGTTTCTATCATAGTGTAAAATAATATCCATTAGTTAAAAGGGATTCAGTTTTGTTAGTTAATGTTTTGTCTAAATTATTTAAAACTTTAATATTAATAGGTCATGGGAATATATTACAATGAAATTTTTTCTTTACATTATGTAATTACAATATGATTTGGTATGGGGATTCATGGTTGGAATTGGAGTATGGTTTAAATAACTTTAGTGATTAATATGTTATCGGTTGAAGAAAATTTTGGAATTTGAAATGTCATCAAATTTTGATAAGTTATATATTACACTAACTTAAAAGGTGTAGATAAACCTTTAGTTTAGTTGAGGTAATATTTAATATTTCGTAAATTAGGATAAGATAACTTTATTGAAAACCGAAGGGATAAGTATAAGGGATAAGTTTGTGTATAGGATAACATCTCAAAGTATTAATAAAGTATATATTGTGTGATTTTATTGAAAATAACATCCCTATATGGATATTATAAGTGGATTAAGGCTCTTGAAAATATGTGACTTGGGGTAATAGACCTATAAATGGAGGATTGGGTATTAACTCATTCGTTACATGGTGCATGATAAATAGGCCTAACTACACACCTAGTTTGAAACTCACATGGGATATGCTTTGGTTAATTGCATTCCCTTTATGAATCATTATGAAGGATATATTTATTAATTACCTTAAGGGATTAGGTTAAGAAGTATGATATAACAAAACATAAATTATTATGGTATAACCAAGAGAGTTATAAGATTTTCCATGTTTAACATAGTTGAAATGAAAGTATCATTGGTTGAAATGAAGGTGTAATTGAAGATGAAATTATAGGAATTAGATTTCATTTTTATATACTATAATTATTTTTTTTATTATCATAATCATTTTGGTTTTAGTATTTGGTTAAAATAGGGTCATGTTGAATAAACTAAGAATGGTATGTATCTAAAAACAAATATGTATTATAACTGAATAAGGGATCACACTTAAATGGTTTAGAATCTTATTATATTCATATTATGATAGAAAAGTTTAGTTTATTATTCTTACCTATGGTAGTGAGTTTGATACCATAATAGAAATTTATTTTTAATAATCATAGCTATTTTCATTAGTGTATGATATTTATCAATGGTATTTTGTAATTTATGAGTGTTATGTGAAACATATATATATTATTCTTCGTTGCTTCTACTTTTATGGTTTTGAAACTCATATTAAATGGAATTAATAATATTTAAATTTGATTTTATAACAAGGATTTATTTTTTAGGATAACAATTTCAGAACACTTTATTGAGGTATAAACAAATCATAGTTTTAATATATACTTAATATTTAAGTAATAAATTTTTTATTGATTTTGAAAAACTATGTTAGACATTATTGGTAACTTTGGGATTTATAATTAATACATGATATTTTTGTTGAAGTTTGTATCATTTTTTGAATTTTAATGACTAGTGTGTGATTTCATG
Source organism: Viscum album (assembly GCA_963277665.1). Classification (NCBI taxonomy): domain Eukaryota; kingdom Viridiplantae; phylum Streptophyta; class Magnoliopsida; order Santalales; family Viscaceae; genus Viscum; species Viscum album. The sequence goes on along the minus strand of OY728141.1, from coordinate 925,050,618 downwards.
AACTAGTGTTTGAATATAAGAGTTAATTTTTTGGATAAATATATTATTTACCTATGGTTTAATGTCTTGGATATTTTAATTTTTTATGAAAGATATAATCTAAGTAATATATAATTAGGGTAGGAAAGATAATTATGTTGATATATCTTATGATAGTAATGTATATGTCACATTGGAAGTTATATCTAGAATAATAAATATGTTAATAATACTCTCTACTACTTTCATTAGTGATAAATAATTAAAATTTCAAGGACATAATTTATATAAGGGGTAGAATGTAACAACACGAGATTTTGGATCCTTTAAATTAATAATATCTTCAATATATTGGGTCACATGCAACAACTAACTAATACAACACCCAACTAAAAAAACCATGAAATATTAAAAATACATGAATAAAATAATCAATATTATATAAAAGGATAATAATCAATTAAAATGTTTATATATTATTCTTCTCTTTGATTAATACTTAAAAAAGGATTCCCTTTAAAGAAACTCTTAAAAAATGTATTTTATTTTACCTGAATACATTAAATTGATCATAGATAAAATTTTATCATAATAGGTAATACTTATATTCAAAAACTAATATATAAACTATAAGGCCCCAGCCTTAAACATTACATAATCTTGAATTAAGTTAATAATTCACATTGAGGATATTTTCAGGTTTAAATCTTTAGATAATTATGTCATAACTTATACAAAACATTTTAAATATTATATGTAGAAACTTATACTTAGTATCCATTTTTTCATAAAATAAAAACTCTTAAAAGAAAATAAATAGGTTTAGTTTCATGTTTTAAATATCTTTATTTTTCTTTGATCACATCCTTGACCATATTACACCTTAAGTCCTATGAAAAACATTTCAAAAACTTGGGATGAGCATAAAAAGATCAGTAAGGGATACACAAATAAGGAAAGCTGTTAGTTTTCAAAAAAAACATGTAAACCATTAATATTTAATCATAAATTAATAATTTTCACCTTAAAGAAGTAAAAAAACACTTCACTTAATATAATCTCATTACTTACCCTTTTTTGTAACCAAAATATTACCATAAGGCCCATAGAAAACAATGTATAGAATATAAAGGTAACTTGGCACATAAACATACTGAAATGGAATAACCATATAGTCGACTTCCACACATATAACCAAATGGAATAGCCATATAGTCGACTTCCATACCCAATTAATTGGAGGTTATAACGTAACAACCCATCCTTGGTTTATCATGGAATCACCCGTCATTTGGTTTATCACGTAACCACCCGTAAAATTTCCAAGTACCATTACAAAATCATAACACATATAATATTAAAAATAATAACATTTAATTTTCAATAAAAAAATATCATTTAAATATATTGAAATACTCAATCCATTTCAAAAACTATTTTCAATAAAAAAACACCCAAAAAGAGAATAATGTATTTCTTTTCCTTTTAAACACATTAAGGAATATAGAGGAATCCAAATAAAAATTATGGCGGCGGAGAGGTCTTTGTCTCCACATACGTTAAAAACATTCCTTTTTTATTTTAGTAAAACTCTTCATAGAAAAAAAATTGAATTTGAATAAAGTAAAAGTAAAAGGGTTTTATTATACATCGTATAAAATAAGGAGGTTCATATTATCAAAACATGCCTCAATGAAAGGTGATTGAGACAAAGTCTCTTACCTCAAGTCCGACTTGTCTCTTATGTTCCTTGTTCTTTCTGAATAATAAACTTAAGTTAATTTATAATTTCTTCAGAACATTTTTAAATTTTATTATTCCTTTTATATCACTTATTACCTTTCTATAACAATTAGTTAATTATTTGAGTTCATATCATACATTTTGTCGATGTTCGGAACTTGAGTCAAAAATGAACTTATTATAATTACAAATTGTCCATGTGGCCAAAATTCTAGTATCTCTAGAATGATATTCATGATTTATATATCATATATATCATATATATATCTATTATATATGTATTTATAATATCCCATAGCATTTGGATATAATAAATGAAATGCATCATTCATGGAGACGATAAGTCGTACATACGCATAAACACTACTTTAATTTATTTTTGATATTTAAAGGAATGAAAACTAAATGATAAATAGGTATAATATAATACCAGTATAATATCTATGTTATATATGTTAAATAATATCATTAATTCCATCATTTGATCATTCCATGTACAGTATGAATGAGTTATATCACTTTGAGGGGCGATAGTCCGCACTTCCTCAAATGAAATTATTGTATTGATACAACATGAAAAGAATAAAGTTACTTTATAAATGATAATTAATGTAGAATAAATATAAAATTAATATCATATATAACATATATAATTAAATTTCCATCATAATGGCCACCATGAGAGGTGGTAGTAGATAATTGAATAATCATTGTTTCGTGAGGCAGCATTTCGTCGTACACAGAAACAGTATGTTTATATCCATTAGATGAAGGTGTGTGTAATTTTAGATAGAATAATTCTCATGAAAACATCCTATTTTATTGAAGATACCATTTTTTTATAAAATAATTGAATAATGTAATTTTAGGGGGTTGGAGAAGGAAAATAAATGGAAGAATCTTGAGAGAAGACATTACCTTAAATCGGGTAACTCCTTTTGATTTAAGTTAAAAGACCTTATTTAATTGCCTTATACCGAAATTAAGTCTTATATGAGGAATAAAGAGATGTTGGGATCTTATTTTTATAGAGGTTGGATGAGCCAAGGGGGATCTAGAGGTGTGGGTAAGGGTTAGAGGTGGTAGCCTTTTATAAGAGGGAGGAGGGGCACTTAAGGAACATCTTGAAATATTATTTTATTATAAATACTATTTAGATTATAAATTAATAAAAATTCAGTTAGTTAGAATATAAGATGAATATAAGTCGAAATAAAATCATCCAATTATAATTACAAAGGTTTTGGATATTTTTTAATCCTTGTATTTTTTATTTAACCCTTTTAACTCTTACCGTTTTATCAAGCATTTAACACTTTGAGAATCAAAATAGTTACAAAACATGAAAAATATCAAATTAAAAAGTCAATAATAAAATTTTAGACTTATGATAACTTTTCTGAAGAACCTTAGTTTTTTGTAATTTTATAATATTTAATAAAATATTTTATATTTAAAATATGAATTAGGTCAATTTTGACAGTATTTATACCATGACTTTTTTTAAAATCCATATCAATTTGATTACTTATAAAAACCATCATTAATAAAAATATAAAATTTAAATATCTTCCAAAAAAATTTGGATGACATCAAAATAAAAAAATTACATTTATTTTAATATTTATAATATCATTTATTTGAATCCTTTATTAATAAAGCAATCACTTCATCATAATTATGTCATAATTAAATTTATTTATTTGATGTCTAAAAATTATAAATAAAATATAATAATGTATGAAATCATTTTATCTTTCAAATGAATATTTATAATCAAATAGATCACTTATATAACACTATATAAAAATTGTTTTACTAAAAGATATATTTTTAAGTTATATTTTCCTTAACTTTAAATTAAAAGTAATTAAATGTCATTTTCATAAACAAGTGGCTCCATGGGGTCCTAAAATAGACCCAAGGATTCCCATGGTCGGAAAAATTTCATCAAATCGGTTTAGAACATGTGTTAGGGTAATTTAATATTATTATAATATTATTTTTTTATCTTTATTTACCGGATTTACCCTTTAACCATGGTAAATAAAATATTTACTGAAGTTACTACTCATAATGTCTAAAAATAAAATTTAACTATTTACACAATTTGGATATCTTGATTCCAAATATAAAATCCATTTTTACAAATTCAAAACACAGAAGTTTCATATATTAATTTAAAATTAATTCTCATTGTCAAAACCAAAAAACGTGTTTTTAATAAGTAAAAACTACCAAAAGATTGACATGTGTTTATGTACAATTTCAAAGTTAAATTACTTCTAATGACCAAAATTAAATTAAATGATAAAAATATAATCTAATTAAACTTTAAAACCAATTAAAAGTTCAATATAACTATATAAATAAATTATATTAAAAGGCATTGTGGAATTAAAATTCAGTATTTTTCACTGTTCATTAAAAATTGAACTTCATGAGAAAAATACCAAAAAACTACCCAAAGTAAATTTTGAGGTCCCAATTATAAAGAATAAGTTTATTTTTTCAAATGGAACATATAAAAGTGACAAAGAAACTATATTTAAATAGGGTTCTTCATCAAAAGGTGGTAAAATAGCCTTTTAAAAATATTTGAGTTTTTTATGCTTAAAATAAGATTCATTTTTATTTTAAGCCTCTAAAATTTATTGGATAAGTGTAAAGAAATTTAATAATAATATTATAGTTAGTTCTGTTCATTCCTACCAATACAATGGCTAGGCCTTAACTATTATTTAATATAATATTATTATTATATTATTTTTTTGTATAACTCAAAGTTATGTGCAATGTAAGATTTCAAAGAAACCTATTGTTGCGTGTTGAGTACACTATCGCACAAAGCTTCCTGTTATTAATTGACACACCTGATTTTTGTATACATTTACACATATATTTTTGAAAAAGAGAACATGTTTTCAGCAAATACCTATTGCTTAGTGGAAAAATACTTTGATTTTTGTGATCTTGTTCATTTTCTGGTGTTTTATGGCCAAACACACAAACTGGGAGAAATCTGAGAAAAATTCCTGACTACACGGTGTGTACATACCTACACACTGTATACATTCAGACTCAAACACAAATTGTTCGGATGAGTACATTCCCCAATTTCCATAACAGAGATGACACTTTGTGTGGGTCATACCAACATGCCGTGTACAGGATTCTAGATGAGGTTGGTGGAATTTTCTAGAGACTACATGCTGTGTGTGGTGGAGACACACGCCGTGTACCCTTCACCAACCAACCATTGACACCATGGAACTCAAGGGCAGCACAGCTGGCCACCTACCGGAGAAAAACTATGACAAAAATGCGTTAATGAAACTACACAACGTGTACTTTCTATACAAATCATATACTTCTGTGTTATATAAATAGAGGTCTTGGAATCCGGTTTGTGAAAAAAATATTCATTATCCAATATTCAAAGGAGGGAGGTTCTGCTTCCCGGATGTCGTGTTGTCATTGTTCCGTTATTCCGCCATTCCACCATCCTACCAAGGAATTCACCTCTCTTCAAGTCTCTGCGATGACCACATTAGGTATCGAGGGTTCTGTTGTCATCTTTTCTTCTATGTGTAACTAAACACCTCGTGTGTTGTGGATGTGGGTGATGAAAGAGTTTTGTAATTTAGATTAATTATTATGCATGTGTTGGTTCTATTTAACTCTTCTTATTCTTCTTCAATAATTTCTTTGTATTACTGAAAATTCTAAGCCAGACCAAGGGCAGAATTTCCAGGGACTCAATGGAAGAATAATGATTAATACCTTCTTGATCATTAGAAGTATTCATCGACTAACAAATGGATCGATCTAAATAAATAATTGTGAAACACTGACTACCAGACCAAGGAGTCAGTTTCTTCAGTTCCAGACATATATTACCGAACTAAGGGAACATTATCCCAATAAAAACCCAGAGTGTTGGGTTTTTATGAACAACACAACCTAATAAGAAGTTAGTATAACCTCCATAATCACCATAGCCCCAACATGCTCCTTTTTCTATAAACCACATTAAAAAACAACTTTTGATTTCTTTACCTTTAAATGTTAATATTTAATTCAGTAAACAAAATGGTTCTCATAATCAAAAAAAAAATCCTACTCTAAATTCAGCATCTATCACTAAGTTAATTCCAAATGCAATCTAATTCACGCACTCACCATTTCCTTGTGGATCGACCCTGCACTTATGAAATACTAGCTTAAGAGTGGGTAATATTAATTTGGGACACTGAAAACATACCATTAGTGAAACGACAGGACAAATTTTGGCACTGTTTCCAGGGACCTCAGTTTGAGTGTTCAAATTAATTGAATTTTAATTAATTTGGTGAAAATAAAAATTAAAAAAAATCCAAAAATATCTTTTCTAATCCAAAAATTTCGGAACTGTTTCCAGAACTCACCACCCATGGAGAACAAGGAGGAGAGAGAGATGGCCACTAAAACTATAGAGGGGCACCCGTACCAGGACCAGTATCCTCCTGCAACAAGTATACCGGAGCAGGCCTCACAAGGAGGCTTCATGGAGTTCCTCTTGAGGAACTACCAAAGGTCTCCACAACAACCCCCTCTAGAGTACGGCCAGCTGCCAACAGGAGCATAATATCTTTTAGCGGCCATACTTTTCCCCTCAAGAGAAGCAATATATGTTGCCTTCATTCCCTCAGAAGTCACATCCACATCATACTCTCATGGAGTATGGATTTTCATTTATTCATAGAGCTGACACGGGCATCATCAGTCTGCCAGTACAGGCCTAGTATTTCAAGATCAAGTGTGTTATCATGAAGATGATCCAAAACACAGTTCAGTTCGAAGGCATGCCCAGCGAGGACCCAAACGCCCATATCTCCAATTTATTGGAGGTTTGCAACACGTTCTGCTATAACGGAGGTTCTGAGGCTGCCATTCATATTCACCTCTTCCCCTTATCTTTAAGGGATGAGGTGAAGGACTAGATAAAAGGTTTGCCACAGCGATCTATCCTCACTGGGGTGGAGCTATCCCAGGCATTCCTGTCAAAATATTTCCAACCTTCAAAGGCGGTGACCTTGCAGAATGAAATAAACAACTTCCAGCAGCACGATTCAGAGTCATTGTAAAATTAATGGGAGAATTTCAAAGAGATGTTGCACAAATTACCACACCACAGACTCCCACTTTGGATGCATGTCTATACCTTCTACAGAGGACTGACATTAAACACAAAGTCTGTGGTCGATGCTGCTGCAGGAAGAACGGTTATGAGGAAGTCCGCCGAGGAGCTTTTAGATCTACTGGAAGACATGTTAGCCAATTGTTTCTAGTGGCATTCCGACCAGGGCACACAAAAATGATGTATGCACAATATCGATTCCACTACTATACTTGTTGCCCAGTTGGATGTTGTGTCCAAAAAGATCAACGTGCTGAATCTGATGAGCGCGTCCCAAGTCATGTGGTGAACCATCCAACGTGTAGAAAATGTGGTGAAAACCACATTATGGGATAATTCTCGGGACCTATAGTTGGCCCTTCGATGAGTGAGGTGATCTATGTTACTCAAAACTGAGGGTTGAACCAGTACCAGAAACTAGCATGGCGTGATCACCAGAAAATGGGCTGGGGCCCACAATATCAGAATCCTCCGCCCTTGAGACCACCCAGCTATGGTCATCCCAAATATTAGAGCCAGTACCTAAGGCAATAGCAGCATCAGTAGGGATCTTACTAGCAGCAAAGGTATCAAAACCCTCACTCGCAGCATCCGTGACATCCATCGCCTCCACCAGCTGCACAGCCACCTTAGCAAGAGAACACCTCAAGGTTAGAGGATCTCATTAACAAGTTTATATTTATTGCTGAGACCAGATTCCAGAATCATGAGGCTTCCATTCAAATCCTGGATAACCAAACCAGCCAGCTGGAAAACCATCTCTCGAGGAGGTAGCCTGGTACACTATTGGGTAACACTGAGAAGAACCGGAGGGAGGAGGCTCATGCCGTCACACTATAGTGTAAAAAGGATCTATAACAGAAGGAATAGGCATAGCCAGGTTCACCTAAACACCCTTGTGATAAAGAAGTCCAAGTTACAGACCCCTCCTCATCCAAAGACCCACCAACAGAGGGTAAAGGAAAGGAGGTTTTAAAACCTTTCAAGCTTGCCTTACCCTTTCTAGAGAGGATGAATCGGATAAAGCTAGACCATCAGTTTGGAAAGTTCATAGAAGTGTTTTTGAAGTTTCACAACAACATTCCCTTTGTAGATGCACTGACACAAATTCCCACCTATGCGAAATTCATGTAGGAGATCCTATACAAAAAAATAAAGATGGAGGATATAGGCACCATTGCATTGACCAAGGATTTCTCAGTGGTATTACAACATTTGATTCCTCCTAAGCTTCAGGATCCAGGTAGCTTCATTATCCCATGCACTATTGGACCATGTGAGTTTTGGAAGGCCCTCTATGAATTATTGTCTAACATCAACCTCATTCCCTTTAGATTTTTTAACAAGCTAGGTCTCAATGACCTAAAGCCTACTCGAGTATCCCTTCAGCTTGTCGACCAATCCATCAAATATTCAAAGGGGCTACTGGAGGACATGCTGTTAAAGGTGGGAAGGAAAATCCTCCCTATAGATTTCATCATCCTCAACATGGAGGAAGACTGGGAGGCACCTCTCGTTCTGGGAAGGCCTTTCTTGTCCACTGGGAAGGTGTTGATCGATGTACACTAGGGGGAGCTGATTTTCAGAGTAGGGGACGAACGAGTCTCCTACAATGTCTTCAAATCCATCAAACAAGAATAATTACTAGAGCATGGGGTTTTTTATGTAGTGACCACCATGGATGATCACTTGAGAAGAAAAGGAGATGATCGGGTATGTTCTTCCACCTCATATGACCTCGTTTTTTCAGACATTCCAGTTAATGAAGCACCAGAGGACTTGCAATTCCTTGAAGGCCAGGGTGGCCACTACTGGCAGCGTGCTATTATCCCTGACATTATAGAGTGGGAATCGGTAAAAACACTTGTATGTTTGATTCTAAAGGAACCTATACTAGAACTAAAGCCTCTCCTGTATTCTCTGAAGTACGGGTACTTGGGAGACCATCAGACATTTCCTATCAGACTTAGTGCAGCACTATCAAAGGAGAAAAAGGATACAATTTTGCAAGTTTTGAAGCAGTATAAGTAGGCTATTGGGTGGACGGTTGTAGACTTGAAGGGCATCAGCCCTACCTTTTGCACCCACAAGGTGATGCTTGAAGAAGGAGCAAAGCCATCTCGACAACCACAGCGACGCCTGAACCAAGCCCCCCACCCCCCACCCCCATGAAGGAAGTTGTAAAGAAATAGATAATCAAGTTACTGGATGTAGGCATCATATAACCCATATTAGATAGTCCATGGGTGATCCCCCTACAAGTGGTACCCAAAAAGGAGGGTATCACTGTGATTTCAAAAGACAAGAATGAGCTCATCCCCATACACACTGTCACGGGCTGGAGAGTTTGTGTGGACTATAGAAAGCAGAATGATGCCATGATAAAGGACCATTTCCCCATACCATTCATGGATCAAATGCTAGAGAGACTAGCAGGCCACAAGTTTTACTACTTCCTCGATAGCTATTCCATCTACAATCAAATTTCCATTTCCCTAGAGGATCAAGAGAAGAGTACATTTAATTGCCCCTATGGTATGTTTGATTACCAAAGGATATCCTTTGCTATGTAGAACTCTCCCATCACCTTCTAATGTTTCATGCTAGATATATTCCATGACATGGAGGAGCAGATCCTGGAGGTTTTTATGGATGATTTTTCTGTTTACAGAAAATCATTCACCACTTGTTTGCGGCACCAGGAACTGGTTCTGGAAAGATGTGAGAACACTAACCTTGTTTTGAACTGAAAAAAAAAGTGTCATTTTATGGTGTAGATTGGAATTTTCATTGGCCAAAAAATCCCAGAATAGGGGGTAGAGGTAGACCCAGTAAAGATAGAAGTCATTTCATGGATTCCAATTCCAACTTTCATCAGATCCATCTGTAGCTTCCTGGGACATGTAGGTTTCTATAGGTGGTTTTTCCACAACTTCTCGAAGATAGCTCATCCCCTCCCCAACCTTCTAACCAAGGATTCCATTTTTGAGTTCTATGAGGCATGAATCATAGCTTTTGAGCACCTGAAGCAGCACCTGGTAGAAGCTCTAGTGATAATTTCTCCCAATTGGGAGGAGCAATTCGAAGTGATGTGTGATGTCAGTGATTAAGCAGTGGGAGTAGTTCGAGGCCAGTGGCTTGACTGAATTTTCTGACCCATATATTATGCCAGAAGGATGCTCAACGAGGTACAGATTAACTACACTACCACAGAAAAGAAGATGTTACCAGTGGGGTTCTCTTTTGACAGGTTCTATTCTTACTTAGTGCTATCTAAAGTTATTAGTTATACTAACCATGTAGTACTCAAGTATATTCTTAACAAGAAGGATGTGAATCCATGACTGATCTGATGGGAACTTCTCCTATAATAATTTGATCTATAGAACTGAGACAAGAAGGGGAGTGAGAATGTTGTTGCTGATCATCTTTCCCGTATGGAGTTTCCACATTTGGAGAAGGAGGAAGATAGAGAGATCAAGGATGATTTTCTTGATGAGTACCTTTTTTCAGTCGAAGAGTCACCTCATCCCTAGTATGCTGATATTGCTAATTATTGGGTTACAGGTGTCATCTACCCTGACCTCTCCTTCCAATAGAAGAAGATTTTTCTCTCTAATGTCAAGAGGTACTTCTAGGAAGATCCTCTACTGTTTCGATCCTATGGGGATGGGGTGATCTGATGTTGCATCTCGGAAACTGAAGTTCATGGAGTCCTAGAATTCTATCATGCCATGCCAGTTGGGGGATATCATGGGCCAGACCGTACTATAGAAAAGATCCTATAGTCTAGGTTTTTCTAGCCAACCATGCATAGAGATTCCTAAGCCTTCATTTCCCATTGCGGCCGATTCCAAAGAACAAGTAATGTGGGGCACAGAGCTGTGATGCCCCATCACCCCATCCTAGAGGTAGAGATATTCAAAGTCTAGGGCATAGACTTCATGGGGCCATTTCCCCCATCTTTTAAGAACACTTACATACTGTTCTATGTTGACTACGTCTCCAAGTGGGTGGAAGCCGCTGCTACAACACATGACACGACCAAGGTAGTCATGTCCTTTTTAAAGAAACAAATTTTTAGAAGGTCTGTCGTTCCCCATGTACTAATTAGCGATAGAGGGACCCACTTCAACAACACATTGATGAAAGGAGTACTGTCGAAGTACGGCGTGAAGCATCATATGGGGACACCATATCATCCCCAGTCCAGCGGACAAGTGGAGCTCTCCAACCATGATCTCAAGCATATTCTGGAAAAAATAGTGAACACCTCAAGGAAAGACTGGTCCAAAAAGGTAGATGATGCTTTGTGGGCATATTGGACCGACTTCAAGATGCCATTGGGGATGTCCCTATTCTTCCTCATCTATGGAAATCCATGGAACCTACCAGTAGAGTTGGATCACAAAGATTACTGGGTCATCAAGGCCTTGAATTTTGATCTGAAGGCATCTGAAGAGAAGTGTAAGTTCCAACTGTCGGAACTTGATGAAATCTAATGAGAGGCCTATGAGAATGCTAAATTGTACAAGGAGAATATGAAATTAATCCATGACCAGATTATTTCTCGAAAATATTTACAACCTGATGATTAGGTACTCCTTTTTAACTCCCGTCTTTGATTATTTACAGGAAAGATAATGTCAAGATGGTCGGGACCATTCCGAGCTGTATGATTATTCCACCATGGAGTGGTGTAAATTTCTGGGGAGGATGGTCAACCGTTCAAGGTGAATAGACAGTGGCTGAAGACTTACCATCACATGAAAGACACGGTGGGATTTTTCTCCACTATGCATCTCAGGTAAGAAGAGGTAAGTCTGTCGAGTAAACGACCTAAAACAAAGGCACTTCCTGGGAGGCAACCCAGAGGTCACACGGCATGTACCACATATATACACAGCATGTACTAAGTCCTTTTAGTTTATATTGTTAATATTGTACATATATATATTTACTAAATAATAAACAGTGATGATGTCGGTGCCGATGGTATGGTCACTGGAGTGTATCCGATCTATCACCGGTTCAAATCCCTCCATACCTACCTTCAGCACGGGGTTCATCCATTTTATACTCGTGATAACTTAATATATATAAATTTGTTTAAATACAAGAAAACTCATGATGGGGATGGACCGGTTAGCCAGGGTCGTAACCTGGTTCCGGAAGACCCGAGTTCGAATCCTGACAACCATCCTGTTTCCATCATTTGTCCTTTTAATAAAATCACACAGTGTGTATTTCGATATACATTGTGTGCTCCATGTTTTAATTAATAACTAAATATATTTTCAAAATAAAGGAATACATGTGGGTGAAGTTAGAAGATTGGCATAGTCTTGGCCCTGGATCCAAAAGATCCGAGTTCGAACTCAGCTAATCTCCCTACTTCATCCCTTTTAGTCTAATTAAAAACCACACTCCATGCCTTTATTTCATCCTATGTAGTATTGAACCTATAAATTAAATATATATAATTAATAAATATGAGCAGTAGTACAAACTTTTCTCCAGTATTTGAGGGCTTGAGTTTGGATCGGTCGATCACCGGTTCGAACCTCACCCCAAGCACCAGACCAAAGGTTGTACTTCTCTTTTTTGAATTTTAGATCACATGATTTGTATTTCCTGGTACATTACATGTATAGATTTATTTTTAAATTATATATATATGTATATATTTCTTTTATTTTAATTATTAAATATTAATTATTATATAGTTTACTATAATAATTATATTATATACCTAAAAAAAGGTATTATACAGTGTGTCTGCTAAAGTAAACGATGTGTACTCTAGCTATAAAAGATGGAAACCCTACACGGCCACACACCGTGTCACGCGACCCCCCCTGCTATTTTCTTCTCCCAGAATCCAAATGGTATCCCCTAATCATGTCCTCCATTTTCGTCCATTTTTCAGTCTGATTTATTTTCTATTGTGATCCTCACTTCAGGTACTCCATTCTACACTCCTTGTTTCCCCATTTTTATCATGTTTAGGGCGCTTTTTGGATCAGTCACCAGTTCGGCTTCTCATAGTACATGAGCACAACACCAAGAACACACACCGTGTACTTTTGTACATAGCCACACACTGGATAGATTGAAATTTAAAATTACACGGTGTGTCTGTTTGGTACACACCATGTACCATCCAAAATCATGTCTGGGTACCTCATTCACATGGCCACACAAACCATGTTTACACAAATAGAGTGTATGTTCAACACAAGTCGTGTATCCCATTTCTATGGGCCAGCCCATGTCCAGCACTCCACACATCTATATGAACTATGTTCTTCCAAACACCAGGTCGTACCCTCACATGGCGTGTACTTCATTTTTGGCTCTACTCAGACAGCAGCTGTGTCTTTGAACCACCTGAACAAGAACCCATTTTCATGTACACGGCATGTATGTTTGGTACACACCATGTATCCTTCTCTGGCCAGTGACACACCCACTCTGCGTGTCTATCTAGAGAAAATGGGATGCTAACCCTCTTACACTACATGTCGTGTACTCTGGATATACACGTCGTATTCTTCTACTTTTCTGGTTTTCTCACATTTTATTCCTCTCCTTTTTCTTTTCTTTTTATTTTTTTTTTTGTTTTCCTTTATTCTTCAGGATATGGAAGATGGAGACCTTGTACGTGGTAAGTAGCCCGCCTCCACTACTGAGGACGAGAGGCCCACTTTTCACTGGATATGACTTCAGCCCATGAAGGCACCATCCCCAAAATTTTTGGTGTACCAGCCTCCTCTGCTGACCATCTTTCCACCACTCACTACCCCAGCAGAGGCCGGTACTAGTACCACACCTCCACCACCCCGCACGGAGCCTCCGAGCACCACCAGATGTCACACCTCCTAAGCCCTCCTCATTAGCGGTTGATCCTTCACCAGCTTCCATGTCCTGTGGACCTTCACCTACTGAGGCTGCTCCGCCACCAGAGCCATCCCATGCTACTACCCCACCTAGGTCGACCCCTACAGGTTCCCCCTATCCTTTCCTAGTGTTTCTAATCACCGACCTGGAGCACTACTGATTCTAGTGCTTCTCTCGCCACATGATCCAGTTGAGTATTCGGTATCTTGATAGCAGTGTTCCTCAGCAGCTGGGTATTTTGGGTGAGTTAGAGGATCTCCTCGGTCACACACTATTACTCAAAATCTTCCAGGTCACCACTCCTATTTTCAGAGATTTATTTTTGGAGTTCACTGCTTTCTTTGAGTTCAACGGGCCCGAGTAATAGGTGACACCTAGCAACACAGTCCTGCTGGTCTGATTTCGGATGGTCGGTCGACCTTTTTTCCCTTACCATGCCCGATTTTGGCCGAGGGTGTGGCTTTTATCCCCATATAGTCACCCCACCCCTAGTCTCCACCCTGAATAGCCCTGAGCATTTTGAGTTCATTGCCATGTGGTGGGATATTTCTCATCCCAAACACCACTAATACCCACTTCCTAGAAGAGTACCCTCATCATTGACCATATCCTCTATTTCACCCACAGGTTCTTTAGCACCATCTTGTGTCCCCACCACTAGGATATGGGAGTTTTGACCGGTCGTGACATGGATCTCCTTGCTCGTGTCATCCGACAGCACTACCCGGACCTCCCCTACCTTATCACCTCTTACTTCCATGTTATTTTCACTAGCCTTCATGGAAACCTAAATGGTGGGTTCTACGCCACCCACCATATCCACCACCTCGGCATTTTCGAGCCTTCCCTTCCCCATGACCGATTAGGTTCCACCCAACGGATGGACTTTCTCATTCCTATTCACATAGGATTGGTCCGAAAGCAGGGGTACTTACGTCCTTGCCCAGGACACACCACCACCACCTTGTGACCCTCTTGCCCCCGAGGCTGCATCTGCACCTCCTTCCCCACCCCTTCCCAGTTCCTCACCCTTCCCTACTTCCTTTCTCATTCCCCCTCCTGGACCTTCCCTTGCCCCTTAACCTTTCGTGAACTCAACTAACCTCCCCATAACCATTCATATAGCCACGATGGACCACCGCATGGCTTGTCTAGTGCATCAGAAGTCTTCTATCCTTCAGCAACAGACTACTTTACTCAGTGCCTGGACCGCATTGAGCGGATGGTGGGGCTACTGCTACAACATCAGGGGACTCCCATTCCACTGGTGGTTCCCTTTACTTCTGCGCCTATGGCTTCTACCATTGCCACTCCTAACATTGTTGTGGACACATAATTCACACTCATATTTACTACAGGTATCGGCCTATCTCCCCTTACCAAGCTTGTCGTCATGGACACCACTTCAGCGGCATCACTACAACAGGTTGAGGGCTCTATTCCACTGGCTACTACATCTGATGATTCCTCCCAACCTGTACTAGATAGTGCCTCCCCTAAGGCTACATCATGACTGTGACATTTGGGTTTTATTCTATATATATCTATTGTACATTTCTGCACTATGATGATGTAATTTCTTTTAGTTTTCTTTTCCATCAACAGTCACAGGTACACTAGAGCGACTTTTGGACATCTTGAATTCTTACCATGGCACGAGGGGAGTATTCATTCAGTTTTCATAGTATTTTTAGTTTCTCTTATCATTCCTCCCCTCTCTTGTGCCATTTTGTGTCTCTATCCTCTTTCTCCCCTTAGTAGTGCACTTGGTGGACCATGTGCAGTATTAATTATGGAGAAGGGTTAGTCTTTTCCCTTACCAACATCTAGGAGACATCATTATTGGAAGATATATTTTAAAATGTTAAGACATTTTGGTTCATTGTATTTATAAATAATAAATCTAAAAGTAGGAAAATTTTAAAGGTTGCATGCTTATTTTGTTTCTTAAGTGTTTTAAAATGATTTGTGATATAGTTCAAATTGCAACTTGTAATCTTGGCTACATACATTGATTAGGCTAAATATTTATATGCATGTCATGACCTAATTGTCTCTTTATTTTCTTTTCCCACTCCTGAGAGGTATTCTAAACCCTTCATCGTATTCTTTCTAATACCCTCTTTCTTGAGATATTCTTAGGATATACATGACTACCTGAATTTTCAAGTTTTCTTTTCATAACATTAAGAACTTTTAAATTGCATTAAAATGATTGAGGCATTGGATTGTTTCAACCCCTTTTATATTGAGACCTACCCTACATATGATCTTCGTAAAGCCCCTAGAAACCATGAACATCCTTGATAAGAAGCCACATTACAAACCTATTTCCCTTCCTACCCTATTTCTTTTTAACTTTTCATGATTATTCACTTGATTTTTAACTTTTCATGATTATTATGGTATTTGAAATAAAACTAAAGGAAAATTTAGTTTTAAAGTGGGTAGATAAGGGGACCATTAATAGGTGAGTTTGAGTGGCATTTCCATAAATACTTATTCATTAAAGTGTAAAGAATGTAATTTTATAAGTAAAGTGAATACAATGTGGAAATATACTGGATATATGTCATTAATAACCTCATACACTCAATTTAATTATAATTTTACAAATATTTTAGATGTTAACTCCTTAATTTAACCTCATTTACCTCATTTTACCCTTACCGTGGTAACTTAATTTTTACCTTAGTAACTTATATTTTTTCACAAGAATTTAGATTGAACCTCTTATGTATTTTTAATAAAGTGATTAAAAAAATAATTTCATTTTATTAAAATCAATTTTAAAAAATAATAAAAATTAATTTTAAATCAAACATTACAAAGATAAAAAAACATTTTTTTAAAAACAACATTTTAGGAATAAAAGTGATTTCATTCTCAATTAATAACAAGTAATATTCATTATATGAATTTTAGTTTATTTTTTCTATATATATAAAATGAATTTAATTAAATTTTATACTCTAAATATGATAAAATTAAATTTTAATTAAAAATAAATAATATATAATAAAAATGTTTTTAATAAAACATTTTTCATCGACCATGAATCATTAAATTTTTATTTGTTATAACTCCTTAATATTTAATTGGATGTTATTTACCAATTTTACTATTAATTTATTCAATTTTTTCAATATATTTTATATAAATGGTTCATTAAGTGTAATAAATTTTAATAAGAAAATAATTTCTCTAAAATAAAAAATATTTTCAAAGAATGAATTATTATCGTTTTATTTTATTCCAAAATTATATATTTTATATTTTTTACATGTAAAATATTTTTATTTGTAACACATTATTCACTTATAACCATATAATACTCAATATACCTATTGGATACATATATAATCAATAACCGTATATCCAATTTCCATATATCCAATGACCATATATCCAACGACCATATATCAAACAACCACATATATTTTTCTTACCTATGCACAAAATATCATAGTAAATACATGATACCTAATACTTATTAAACAAATAGTCACAATACATGCTTTAACTTTTTCATTATATGCGGGGGTGAATAATTTCTAAGATTAAGATTTAATAACCCTTTCATTGGACAAACCCTCCTTGGCCATACGAGTATCATATAAGGAATAATATAGGGATATAAAAGTAAATCTACCTTAAAAAAACCACATACCTATACAAATATCCTATTATCTTTACCCTTATCTTAATTAAGTAAATTTTTGTATGACTAATGAAGTGTATCATGTCACTAAACCTTTAATATAACCATTTAAACCTTTCTTTACTCATCTGGTTTCCTCTCATATAATCCCTCCCCACATGAAAAATTAATATGTGTATCCATTAAATATATTGTTGACCCACACTATGAATAACATCTACTTATGACCTTCAATTTTAGACTAAAATCCTAATATAGAACCTTGAGGACTAGGAAAAAAATATATTTCTCTTATTATTGAATATAACCACCAAAATGATAAAAATATTGAAAAATATTTTTCCATCAAATGTATAAATTTGGTATTGGTTCAAACATTAAACCTTAATAATAAGTATTAATTAAAAATTATCTATATTTAATTTATTGTAATGGAAATGTTCTTTAGGACCAAATCTCAAAAATATCTTTAATTATTCATATTAAATAATATATTATTTATTGATAATGACTTCACACATGTTGTTAAAAAAGTATCAATGAAAAATTTTAACTTGGATTTCTCTATAGAACTTACCATAAATAGTGCTAGAGCACTGGATGATCATGCCCCCAATAAGAATCATAATTCATGTTTTTTTGGGATATTATTAGTATATTTATTTCCCAAATATTATCTTTTATTTTTTATTTATTTTATTTAATGGTTTTATGTTTTGGTGGTTATATTTTTCTTGTTTTATTTGATCTGTAAATTTTTTATTTCTTGAATTGAGTCAATATAGCTTAATGATTATTATTGTTTGTTATTATAAACCATATAATTAGGGGTTTAGGGAAAATAGATTTTTTTATTTAGTTTTTTGTATTTATCCAAAACATAATGTTTAAAAATTAATTTAATTTTTTAAATTTGGAGATATTGATATGATGGTCATTTATAAATTTTTTTACAAACCAAATATAGTTTATAGGTGTTCGATAGATAGACCTTTTCATCTTTTTACATACTCTTCACTTACACATAGATGACTTTAATTTAATATTTTTTATATTAGGAATAGTTTTAGATATATTTTTTATATATTTTTTTATTTAATGAAGGTACTTCTATGGTTTTTTAATATTCATAAAACTCTCCTAGAAATATATAGGCCAATTATCATTAGGAAATTAGGAAAATTATAAAAAAAATTAAATGAACTATGTAATAATTTATTTCTATCTTTATAAATTGGTCCAAGATCTCATTGAAATCCTATCACAACATGGAATATTCTAGGGACATATATAAAATAAGGGGAGGTCCAAAAATACTCTCAGAGGTGTAAAATAGAATTAAAATTGGGTGATATATCAAGATATTGAATAATTATAATATGGAATCAATAAAGGTATGGATCATAAACCATCACATTGAAACATAGAATAAAGGATTATATTTGATTGGAGCATGGTAAACCTGAGAAACCTAAGAATATGGAAAAACATAAGGAATTTCATCATAAACATAGGCCATGAATCACTATTAATACATCATAACATAATGGACAAAATAACTAAAACATTCCCATATATAACATTGTAGCCAAAGATAACTAAAACATTCCCATGCATAATGATCCCATGAGATATAAAGCATTACCCAATCGGTTAGGGAGATACATAAATTTTGGACCACTTGTAGTCATAATATATCATTTATATGTGTGTCACATAGAAAAGAAAAATTTATAAATCATAATCATGATATAAACCCATGAAAAGGAAATGGGTTACATAATGATGTCAAAAGGAAAATTCAAATAGAGAATCATGTGCATACCCAAAAATGTGGGGGAATATAATATATAAGATTCTCAAATTTTCGAATCAAAATACAATAATGGGTTTTAGTCCCTAAAATATAGAATAAATTTAGAGGAATAATATATAAATATTTCATAAAAAATGGGAAAACTTCTCCTAGAATAATCATAGGGTTTTAATTAAAGGAATAATATAAAGAGAAATAAAAATGCCTTTATATCCCTAGAAAAATTATGGAAAATGTATAATAAATGGATAAAGTAATAATATTATAAATAAATAAATACGAAGATATAGATAGTGGGTGATAGAGAACATATCATCAAGAATGATAAAGAACAGAAAAAAATGATTACCTCAAATTATGTCTTGCTTTGGGATCTCCTCTAACCTCCTAAATAGTCCAGGTAAATTTATTAATTAATTTTTTAGAACCTTATTCATAATTATTACATATCTTATAATCTACGTTTTATAATTTTTATTCATTTATTTAATTAATATTATTCACATCGATTGTTTTGAGGTTTTTTTATTCATAGTTTTGAAACTACTATGATGTAGTTATAGTTGTCAAATTCCACATTCTAGTGGATCTATTAGCTTTATAAGTTTCATGGTGCACTTTTATTGTCATTATAGATGACAAGGAGTCCATTTATTTATTATATAGTTGCAATTTAGAAAATTTTCTTTCATAGGGTTGTTTTAGACACTTAAAATAACCATGATTGTTTACTTTTAATGTCATTTTAACCATGATTATTTTACCATTAAAGAATCATATAAATGATATTATTGATTTATTAATTCTATATTAAACCATGAATTAATTTTTATGTCTATTCATGAAAGTAATAAGTGAAAAATAAAATATAATAGTTCACATAGTTAGTGTAAACCCACTATGGGATAAAAATATTTTTAGAAGAGTCAAAAATTCAAATAAATGTTCATGTTTTATAAAAAAAGTTTCAATATATTTAATATAATTTTTTATGGTTACTTTTATTCATTATTTATGTTTTATAAAGGGTCATAGGATAATTAGAATGAGTGTATGTGGGTTTTGAAACACTTACCTTTCTCTTTGAGTCACAACTTTAGGATTGAGTTTAAAACCTTTAGAGGAGGGTCTTTTAGATATAATATTGACTTTATAACATGTATAAGGAATTTTAGAGATATATTAAGATATGTATTTGTTAAATGAGAAAGTTTTAGGAGCATGGAGTAAGGGGTGGTGGAAAGGTATTTATATAGATAAGGGGGAAGGGTATAATTGGATAAAATATCGATTATTTTATTATTAAGGCTCAAGACTATGAATAGTACATATTCTTATGACTTTTAGTAGTGTTTTATTAAAAAATTAATATTTTTTAACATTTTAAAACTCCCAAAAATGAAATTAATATTGGAAATATTTTATTTAAATAAAGAAACCAAAAATAGTTTTCTTATTAGATTATGATATAACCAAGGTTCTCAAAATTGATTTATAGTTTTAAAAATTAAGTATATTATATTTAAATTCATTATTTTATTCATTAAATATATTTTAATACATGAAAAAAATTATAAATTTTTATTTTATATTTATATCATGATTATTTCATAAAACTAACGGTATTCGTAAACACTATGATTTTCACTATTCACTAAAAATAAATATTTTCATAAAAATAAAAAAAATAACTTAAACAAATATTGATGTAATGATTACAAAAAATATTTCAATTTCATCAAATTCAAATACTAAATATTATAATTTTATATTTTAAATAAAATCATATAATACACCGGAAAATAATTTTATCTCCAATAAATTATATTTATTTTACTATGAGTGATTACATGTCACTTTTTATTATTTATAAATTATTAAATGATTGATAATTTATTTTAATATATTATTAAATGAAAATTATTTTCAAATTTATTTAATTCTAAAATTTATATTTTAATATCAAGATTATTGTTTAATTAAATAATTTAAAACAAGCCTTATTGAAATTTATAATTATTTATGCATTGAGTTATATAATTTGAGAAATCATTTTATAAAATTATAATATTAATTTTTTAACATATTTTAATCATTTTAAAAAATAATTGTTATGTATTTTACTACTCCCATCATTTTGACATCTATTTCAATAGTCAGTAACTATTACAATGGTCATGTAGTTATTATAATTATTTTAAATACATATTATTTACTTTATTATTAGTTCACTCATTTTTATTTAACTTATTTGAATTTATAAAAATTCCAATCCTTTTTATAATATTTTTTTTCTATTTATAGTTTTGTTCACATCTATAATAATTCTAGGAGGTCGTAGCCTACCAGAATTTCATATTGAACTTATGTTATTTGTATGTGTTTACTGCACCATTATTGTATTTTTTTCTTATGGAGTGTATTTATACTTCATATGTATTGTTTTATATTGATGTAACAAAATTATATTTGTTTTTATTATTCCATTTATTTTATTTATACTATATATTATACTTTTATATGATTCACATATATTTAGATAAGTTAATTTATCATATTTGAAAAGTCTTGTTCATTATATTATCTCACCTTTAGAAATTTAATCCTTGAAATTTCAACTGAAACCATCAGATGAAAATAAATAAGGGAAATTTTTTTCATTGCCACCTCAAAATTCCCATGTTTACTCTTCATACTTATAATTTCACCATATTACTTTAACTAGATGAGGATTTTTGTTTCATAACACTTTTTCTCTATGATCAAATATTTCTAATAACTACTCTTCATAAGAGAGATCATGTTCCAACTGTACCACATTAGTATTCAAGACATGTCATCGATATGGTATAGATTTACTTGAGAGAGATACATAGATCAAATAATTTACTTAATACATACTTGGTGGAAGATAAATTCAATAAGACACTACTCAAAAATGATAAAAAAATCTCAAAGTTGGATATGTATCAAGGTATTAGCTTTCCTTTATTTCTAAACCTCATAAAATTATTCCATATAGATATTTTGAGGAATAATTTATCCCCATTTACAAAAATCTATTCTAACTGATGACTGATTTTATTTCCCTTCTATCAAATTTGTGCTAATTTTATGTTTATTTTAATGACTTACACCTTCACTATTATCTTTTTTACGAATTTTATCCCAAATAACTTCCTTTATCCAACTTCATCACAACATATTTGATTTCTATATTTCTTCCCACAAAGGGATTCCTATATATCCATCAAAATTCTTTATTATAAGATATTTTTGTATGAGAACTCAACTAGAAGAAGTTATTGATCCCAAAATCCTTTAATGTTAATAGATAAATCTCAAATAATTCCCACCAAAGTTTAAATAGTTTTATTAGAATGATTATTTTTTTAAGATGGTATGTTATATTAAAGTTCAACTCTATGTTGATTAATCCTAAAGACTAATCTAGAATATTGAATTAAATCTCATATCTTGATTAACTATAATAGATAGTGGTGCTTTAATTATCCTCACCACTTCTATGATATATATATTAACAAGTTTATTGAGTAATAAATTTTACAAAAGGTGATGTAGTGTAAAGTATTTGTAAAAAAATCCACCAAAACCCAAATGGAATTGTTTTGTTTGGATTTATTTAGAACACCTATGACAAAGTCCAAGGTGATATTTTCTATATTGGTATGTGTAATGGTTTCATCCTCTATTTGGACTTCTGTCATTATGCCTTGACTTATTATCATACCAAGAACATTGATATATATTTAGTAACCTTATTATTTATATTATCACACCAAAATTTCTCCCAAATATCTCTATACATCATTGTCCTCCTATGGTGGATAGAGAATTTTAAACAATGAGCATCATGTTATAGCTCTTTCTTTATCTCTTATTTTGATATTACAAGTAATAATTTTTCAAATCTTAGAAATTTATCCTTATCGATGTTGAAATCCAATATTTTCTCCCTCCTTCACTAGTATAAAAAAAGGTTTTTAACATCAACTATGTTTATTTATAACATCGATTAAGAAGTGATGTCTTTGTTGTGACATTGTAAATATTTTTTTATATTGGTTAAAATAACCAATGTAAAAAAAATCTCCATTGGTTGTAATAATTACTAACATTTAAAACCCTAATAAAATGTAAAATCAAGTAATTTACCAGGTCATTTATAAAATAACTGATGTGGAATATAGTTTTAAATATTATTAATTTTATATAACCACCATTAAATTTATTTTTTCAAATTTTATTACAAAATATAATCCACAATCCTGTAATATTAAAAATTTACTATAAAAAACATCAAATTGTAGGAGTATATTATCTTGTACAATTCTATAATAACAATTTATTTCACAACTTTTTCATAATTATAACAATAATCATAACTAAAATAAAAAATATACAGTACAAATATAAGGAGATATAATAAAAATGAATCAAACTTGTAAAATAATAAACCCATGATCCTCATAGATGATTTAGATCATTTCCATTATATGGGTGAGGATGATCAGAAAACTATAAATTAAAAGAAACTATTCAACATTTATTCTCAATATAATGATATGATAAATAATAGGAAAACTAATAATAAAACCAAGAATTGTTGAAAATTGTGACTATTATAGTTGTAATTATTTCATAAATAAATATTATAACATAATAAATACATTAAACTAATCATTGTTAATGATGAAAATTTCATTTCAATAGAATGTATCAATTGAAAAAAAAAACATTTTAAGTATCTGCTAAATTAAAATTCTTATAAAATAATTAATCTTTGCACACACATAATAGATCTTTTTTACCCTTATTCTTACTATAAGATTATAGTTATTCCATGCCTTTTAAAAATTAAAATTATTAAACAAAATAATAAATTATTTTAATATATAAAAATTTAAATAATCAAACTTACTTTTCTTATACTTCTTTAATGTTTCATTACACATCACCATGTAAGAAGCATAACTAGTAATATTTGTTGTATTGAAGAAAAAACAACATAAAATGGATAATAATATTCAAAACTATAATTTTAGTGGTTATTTAATTATAAAAATCATTATATGAAATATATTTTTCATACCCATCAAGATAGGGAAGAATCCAACACTTAATTGCTTCATTATAAAATATTTGAGAAAAATATTTGGTTTTTTCATTATCCTACATTTTATTTTTTATTAGGGAAATAAATTTTGGGTCCATGAATACATACACTTATTTCATATCATATTGAATACAAATTCAATGAAGATATATAAGAAAAAAATAGGTAGTAAGATATATTATATTGATATAACTAAAAAAATATAATAATATACTTACATGGAAAATACAATAATCATAATGAGGCCCAATATATCTATATTTATAAGCTCCAAGATATATTTCTAAAAAATCATTAATAGATAATCATTCCATAAATTTTTTAAATCAGTTTTAGCTCAAAAATATCCAACAACATAAATGCATTTGAGGATAATTTAGATTCTCTTTAGAAAACTAAGTATGTGAATTTGAAGGGGATTTAACATATTTTTTAATTATATAAAACATTTATTCGTATTTAATATATTCCTAGAAAATATATATATATATATATATATTAGAATATTAAAACAAATATCATCAATATTAAATAAAAGATATAATCTATGAATATCTTTATGGTAATTTTTTAGACAAGCCAGATGGAAAAAGTAAAAAATGTATGACCCTTTTTCTGACTATAGAAACCTCATTAGTATGTAACAATACTCTAGTCCAAGAATATATAATATCTTTTAATGTTGACCTAATTTGATCTATCCACCACTACTGATGATGTAATGTATCCAAAATATAATGTATGTTCCTATATTATACAATATGATATCATGGATCCACAAAATATAACGTATAGTATATGGGAAATTTGAGTGGAGAGGGGAGTGGGATATGCAGGTGGAGGAGGAAGAGTGAGATATGTGGCTCAAAACTATATTTATATGTATAAAAAGATAGAATCTATTGATGATATAATCATATCCTAAGTCTTCTCTCTTATCTCTAAAACTTTAGCTTCTGAAGTGTTAATTGTTTTCTTTATATACTCCCTTCCTCAAAGATTTACCAGATTGAACAAATAATTTTTTAATAGATACAACTTTCTCATATCTTCATATGTGACCTAGGTGTTCTAACTTTCCTATGGATATAGAAAAAATATGCTTCCAACCTTGTGTATGAAAGCCCCTTAGTTCTCTACTTCTCAAGGGCTTCCTATAAATAATATTTGAAAAACAATTACTGAATTAAAAAAAAATATTTTAAAAATAACTCAAATAACTTCTTATAAATATTTTAGATATTTACTTTAACTCTTCTATAAGATATTTTACCTTCTTCATTATTTGGTTCTATTTATATTTTTCATATCTAGCTAGGGGGAGGAGGGGCAGTCTATGCAGAGCCTAAAGAATTGTCTCTCATTTTTTAAAATTCTCAACAATTATTTGTTCTTTGAGTAATGGATACCCTTTATGGGATAAATTATTATAGTATATAGTATTCTATTCGATCTACTAATGAGATATCCAAGATTATTATTAATTAAGAAAAAAATTATTAATGTGATAATTTTTACTGATTATTCAAAATAACACTTCAAGTAGTTGACATTTCACTTACAAAAAATGATTCATGGTATCTAATTTTAACAAAATTCATTTATGTATATGTATCTTCAAAACTTTATATTTTATATGGATTATCATTTTTTCTCCCATAAAAAAATGAAATCCAAACTAATTGTTGATTTAAAGTCCCCCTATCTTCTTGAAGAGAAAGATAAATATCTCTTCATGACATATTTAGTGATAGGTAAATCATATTCTATTAGATGAGAAGAAATAAATAAATTATATTACATAAAAAATATCATGAAATTTAAAATAATAACAAATTAGTTTACCAAAATTTTCACCCATAACTAAGTTATTGTTATCTAATCAACACTTATATAATGAGAAATCAAAACACTTGTTTTTTCGAGGTTGTATATCCAAAAAAACTACTAAATTACTTTTAATTTAAATATATAAGATTATCATTACCATAAAACATAATATATGTCCTTTGATCCTTTCTATGGTTAAAAGATAATTTTGGTAAATGTGTGTAACCACATTTACCAACACTATCATTCTTTTATTTACCTATAGAAGTGGGAAGCTCTTATACAGAGGTATAAGGAGGCTCCTTGGTTGAACTATGTGAAGATTCCTCCCCAGAATATTGAGATGACTCATCTATTTGATCTAACATGATCCTATAAATCAAATTTACAAACAATTTAAAAAAATATAATACAAATCCAACTATTACATATAAAATTGAATAACAATTTTAAAATGATACAAACTAAACTAAACACACTATTTTATCATATTCATTAGATTAGTTAGCTAAAATGATAAAAAAACTATTTATGGCGTTTTGAGACATGAAATAATATATACATAATAAAATAAAACTTAAGTAAAATATTATAAAAATACAACCTTTACATATAAAATTGAATAAAATTTAGAAAAGTATTCAAACATAAATAAAATAAACTAAACATTTTTTATCATATTCATTTGAGTAATTAACTAAAATGATAAAAAAATATTGAAAAAAAATTAATACATGAAATGATATATAAATAAGAAAAAAAACTTAAGAACCAGATTATAAAAATCCAACTATTATATATAAAATTTAATAACAATTAGAAAATGATACAAACTAAGATAATTAAAATAAACTTTATTTTATCATATTTATTAGATAAGTTAATTAAAATGATAAAAAATATTAACAACATTTATAATACATGAAATTATATAGATAGGAAAAAATAAAACTTAAGTAACATTTAAAATGATAAAAATATCATAAAAATAAAATTTTAGATGTAATGAATTTTCGAGTACTAAAAAAAATTATCATATTTTTTAAAATATGTGGCTTAAAAAATATAATTAAAAATAATATATATCTCATTTTATAATTTTTTAATATATAAAAATAAAATAAATATATGGTCTTAGTAATATTAATAGATTAATAAAGGATTATTTTACTGTACTCATTCTTCTAAATCATTCTATATGGAACCAACCATGTCTACACCATGTACATCAATATCCTATAATGATATTTCCATTAAAGTAGGGATCTCACATAATTCATCATCATCACTTTATTTTCCATCAACAAAATACTAATTTTTTCATTAAAAAATATTAGACCACAACATATTCGATGGATCAAGAACATCAAAAAAAATTCATGTGTTTCAATCGTAAAAGTATCACCTGTGTATTCTAATCTATTTAGATATACTAATATCATTTTAAATTCACCATGTTTATCACTATTTTTACTAAAAACCCATTTACAATTGAACGGAGGATATTTAAATTTAATATAAATAATCACCTATATATCTTCAACAACTCCTTGATATAAACTTGATACATATATTGGGTTTTTTTCTTTTTAACTTTAAAAATAAATCGCTTCAATAAAAATCAATAAATCACTATTTTTCACTTCACTTTCTTTGTTCTAGTATTTTTGTATAAAATGTATATACATTAATATCATACTTAGAATATGTTATCAAATTTAAAATTGGGTCACTCACTGGCCATATCAATATTATTAAAATAGCATATCTGTCATGCATGGTCTCTTTAAACCATGGAAAAAAAGTTTTCTTATACTCATTTAGTTCCCACATATAATTCCTCTTCTAATAATAGTGTTTTAACACATAAATATGTACTTTTAAATATTATTGAGCATGATATATTTTATTCAGGATGTATAAATGTTCTTGTATTATTTTTTCACATGTAAATGACTTTATTTTTAAGACACAAACCCCCTTCCCCACAAAAATAACTCAGAAAATTTGATATGTATTCAAACCAACATGATATATTATATATAATTATTATATAGAAAACACTTCCAAAACATTATAAATATACTTCTCGACAATGGAGGTTTATAGTGGATATGTATTTTAAACATACTCGTTCAATATACTTATAGAAATTTAAAAAATATACATCCAAAATAAGTATATGAGACCATAATGTTCAATTTATCACACCAAATTATCCATTAAAAGTATCATGATATCCAAAAACGTTAGTAGAAATTATATTTTTAGTTTACAAAGTATAATGGCTAAATCAATCAATAAAGTATTTAAAATTTTTAGATCCATCACATTGTAAAAAATGGAATTGAAAATATAAATCACCTTGATTATTTTTAATCTGAAACACATGGGTGAAATTGCAAGTAATGAAACTAGTATTAGTTTTTACATAATACCATGATAGTCATGATATTTAATACTTATTATCTTCAAATATTTTAATGTCATAAAATTTTTTACCTTTAAAGAATAACCTTGAGTCGCTTTGATATCATAGAGACACTAAAAAACTAATTTTATCCCTATTGGATAATTTATGAAAAGTCATAGGAAATTGGGTTCATTTTCAATTAGGATTAAATGATAACTCTAAAAAAACCCCATTAATAGTAATCCCAAACATTTATTTTAATAATTCTTAGTCTTGCCTTTAATATCTAACAATTTTCTAATATAACTATCATACATGTATTCTTCTCAACTTGTACCACATAAATATTATGTTTCACCACATTATATCCCAAATATGGAAACTCAAAAAATATTGATCATTGATTCCATATATTTCTATCAATATCATATATTTTTGTCTTTTTAGATGTGGAATTAATATTTATCTCTCTCTCAAAATACTGATCATTTGAAAAGGTATTTATAGATATATAAAAACATGTGAGTCATTGAATTCCTTTTTTAATCTTTGATCAGAGTTATCTATAGACAAAAAAAATGATGAACCATGTAAACTATTTTTTTCCCATTTTATAGTTGATAACATAAAGTCCCTTTTTCACAAGTTAGACATGAATTATGCCTCTTAACAATGTATCTTGAAAATTTTATTTATATTGGGAAGTAATTTATAGTGACCATATACAATTGAAAATATTAATTTTTATAATAATTATACACATTAAAAAATATATTCCATAAGATTTTAAAATCGTAAATTATGGGTAATAATTAAACATCAATATCATTTTTTAGCTGTTTTACTCTAGAAATCATTAATATCAACATGATGTATTTACTCTTCATATAAAATTCATGAGATAATTTTTAAATTATAAATAAAAAAGGTCATAAACTATGTTTTATACTAAGGTTGTGTTATGGATTCATTCCATCCAGGCATAATCCATTTATAAAATTTATAACTTCATTTATAAATGTCATAAATTATTGATAAAATTTTCTTCCATTGTTCATAATCAGATAGATGATGTAACTTTCCATTAAATATTCACTCATCTAAATTTCATGTTAACCTTTTTAAATCATTTAAATTTTCAAATAAACTTTTCAAATGATAAATTATATAAAGATACCAAATTTTCATAGTAGGAGTCTTGGTACTTGGCATAATAGATAAACAAACTTATGAATTTTATTTTAACTTATTCCATGATTTCCAACATTTAAAGATCTCTATAAGACCCTTTTATTTATTCCTATATAAAACATAGTCATTGGGGTAGGCATGTATATTCTTGTACCCCAATCCCATTGGGTATAATACTTGTTTCTCAATATAATGTGAATATTGCATATCCTTATCTTTAAGAAGTATGTATTTCAACAACTGTAGAGACTCTATAAAACTCTATAAAACTCTTATCTCTCCATATATTTCTAGATTTCAAGTTTCCCAATCTTGGAACTATTGATAAAATCAAAAAAAAATTACATCCTATATATTTTGGTTTTTTAGCATCACCATATGGGCACTTGATCATTACTGTTTTATCAATTTCTTCCACTTCAATATCATAAATCATTTCTTTAATTTGATCATAATTATCATCTTGAAAATATATATCATCATAATATCTTGAATTTTACCCAATTTCACCATGCCAAATACATGTACTATAACTCATATTAAAACCATTGTAAATTAAATGATCGTTGATTTTGTTACTTTGATACTTTCTCACCTTTAAAATGTTAATGCATGGATAGAAAAACATGTCATATTTTGGAACATTTCATTTCAAAAAATACAAAGAAAACATCAATACATTCATCATCTTCATCACTTATTCACCGTACATTAATCCAACTATGAATCATTATTTCCTATAAAAAAATTTATGTTTTGAATATAAATTACTATATTTTGAATTTTTTTTTTTTTATAAATGAAAATAAAAATTAATATTTTTCAAAAAATGAATTAATATTAATGATATAAATTTTACAAAAAATAATATAAATAATAAATATATATTATATTTTTTTAAAAATAGAACAAAATTTTTAAATTATGGTTCTCAGTATTCTTTATATATATATAATTGCATAATATTTCTCAAATAAAATAATAAAAAAATATTTTACAAATAAAAATCAACAAAAAAATATTTCACATATAATAGAACTAAAAAAAGAATAAAAAATTGTTTACAAACAAAAACATGGAAACTTGAACGTGGAAATATACTCCTCTGCATGATACACACAATCCAAAACCCTTGAAATACTAATTACATTAAAGCACTTAAATTATCATTCAAAACCTTAAAGAAAACCAAAAAATATATAAAAATACTAACATGAAGATAAAGTACCATATAAATTCATGCACTTGAACTACATAAGAATGAAAAATATAAAAAACCAAAATACTAAAAAATAAATAATGTGATAGGAAACGGGAAACAAAAGAGAGCGGCAGATGATGACAAAGAGAGGAAACGGGTAGCGTCTGATAGAGGGTGGAAGATATTAGAGGTTGGGAGGATTGATTGAATAGGGGTTAGGATTTTGTGTGATGGAGGAAGTCAAATGGGGTTGAGAGATTAAAATAAAACAAAATATTAGGCACAAAATGTTAACTTTTTTTATAGATTTTCAATGATAGTTATTATTATAACTGACATTGAAAAAGTGGTATTTCATATTTTTTTATATAATAACTAATTTGAAAAATGTCATCCAATGATTTTTTATGTAATTAATAAAAAATAAATGTAAAACAATATTTATAACATCTATTATAAATAACTAATGTTATAAAGGAATTGTTTAAATATTTTTTTACTATTTCTTATTACTTACACCTTCTTTTATATATCCACATCATCTCTTTATACCACATTTATCTTCACCAATATATATGGTTGAGAAATTATTTGAGTAAGGTAGGATTTCATACCTTCTTTTATGATTCTCATGTCCATTCATTGCATGTCTATAAAGATTGAATCCCTTTAAACCCTCATTATAAATAAGGTTACATGATCTTTACTTCCTAAAGTGTCAACCACATTGTTAAATATATAGGTTGATAATGGATTAATTATTCATGGTATTTGATCAAATATAAACACATTCTTTGGTGTATGTGTATATATTTCTATTTCAATATATACATTATAATTTTTTTATCAGTATATATGTAACGCTTTTCTCTATAGAGATAATGCCTCCTATTTTTTACGGAATATATTTTCACTTCAATATCTAGATCAATATTCATTAAATTTTTCTCATGTCCTATAAACTATCTTAATTTATAGTTTATCACATAATAATTTTTTAGGATTACATAACCCAAACCTTTATTTAAAATATTATCATATATCAAAAATTATTCCCCACCTGAGGGTGGTGTGAATATAGGTGGTGTGACTCACCTTTTCTTTTTCTTATTAAAGATATCTTCACATTCATATATCTATATAATTTTTTCTCATTTACATGTTATATTGGTTAATGGGTTTTAAAATTGTGAGAAACTCTTCACAAACCATAAATAATACCTAGCTAGTCCAAGTAAGTTATGGATCTCTATCACTGGTGTTGGTCTAGGTTATTAATCAATTACTTTAGTCATTTATGGATATGAAAAAATCCCTTTACCTATTATATCATCTGTGAAGAATGTGAAATGATCCATATAGAAGTCACATTTATTGTAATTTTCATGCAACTTATCCTTTCTCAAAGTATTTAACAAAATTATTAAGTTTTAATAACCCATGATTTTATATCCTTTAAATTAATATTATCTTCAATATCTTTTTTCATGCACAAAATCAAGCTAATGCAATCCCCAGATAAAACAAACCACAAAATATTAAAAATATATGAATTAAATAATAATTAGTGGATAAAAGTAAAATAAATAATTAAAATAAATATATATTATTATTCTATTTGATTAATATTTTAAAAAAGGGTTACCTTTCAAATAACCTTTTTAAAAAAAAGGGTATTGTATTTTACCTTAATAGATTACATTGATCAAGGTTAAAAGTTTATCATAATAGTTAATATTTATATTTATAAACTAATATATCAATATTAAATTATTTATAAATATATATGAAATAAGATTAAACACGTTTGAGGTTTTAAAAGGTTATTTTTTAAAACATTTTTTTCTTAAAATATTATATTATCATTTAAAAAATTATAAATTTTAAAATTTTATGTTAAAAAAATAAATTTATTTTTTGGTTAAATCATTTCAATATGATATTAAGATGAATTTTTGAGTTTTTTTCTAAAGAATTTTATTTTTTTAGTGAATAGTGAAAAGTATCATTTTTACAAATAACATGATTTATATAACATTATTAGTATATAAGTATGAGTTTAAATTTAAGTAAACCATTTTATAATTCAAAATATGTATTTTATAAGTGAATTTTTAAGTTAAAAATAATTTACAAACCCATATTTGACATTTTATAATTTAAGATGAATATTTTTTAAAAATTGTTTTTAATACATTATACATTCAAGATTTTAAAATTATTTTTTATCATTTTTATAAATTTAATATTATTAAATTAATTTAAATTTTATAATAATTAGATTAAAATTTTATAATATGGGTTATTTTATTTTTTTTCATAAAGCATAAATTTCCTAGATAAAAACTAGTTACCACGGTAAAAGCTAAAATGATAAAAGTAAACATATAAGAGTAAAAGACCCAAAACCTATTTAAATCATGTGTGGGAATGTGTTTTTGTGTCAATTTTTAATCTTATCACTTTTTATCTCCATTATTTATCAATTTTTTATCTTCTTTCATTGGGAATGACTTCCCATTATTGAAAATTTTTGGGTATTTAAAAAAATGTCATCCATTTTCACTTATAAAAGGGGATCTCCTCTCCTCACTTCCCCTCACACCACACAACTATAATTTTGGAAACATATCTATGAAATAATCTCCTAAAAAATGATATATACTTTAATTATTTTCTTCTATTCTCAAAACACCACCCCTCAAAGGTTTAATCCCCTTCATGAAGGCGATAATACAAGAATGAGTGTTTAAGTTCCTAACCACTATTTATTTTTTATATTTCATTATATGATGTTAATATTCCTAAAAAATAACCATAATATAATTATAAAATAATTATAATTGTTTTATTTTTATTTTATTAAAATTATGTCACGATCACTAAACACCATCCCCATTTCCTTTTGCAAAAAAATGTTAATTGAGCGGTGTGTGGACTACCACCTCCATGATGCAACGTGTTTTTTTCCTCACCACCTTAAAAGGATGGTATAAAATATTAATTTATTAATATTATTATATTTATTATATTTATATATTGATTGTGGTTCTAAAACTATAAATCATATTACTTCTTTCTCATGTTCTATGGAAATTGAAATCGTCAACCATGCATATGTGCGGACTACCACCTCCATGGAACGGTTAATTTTAATTTTTCATTACATGAACTAATTAAATGGATGGTAATTAGGATGGTACTAAAGGATAAATATAATTTTTATGATATAATTAATATTATATTATGACAAATTAGAGAACATATTAATGATAAGATCAAAAAAGGATTATCTTTAATTCAATCGTTAAAAATGAGCAAACTAACAGAAAAATGATCACTTATTTTTAAGTAATGAATTTATATAAATTATATAATATTAATAATTCCTTAAAATTTTGATATATAACACTAATAAACACTAAATAAGATCATCATTATTCTTTTATAATTGTATAACTACAGAACCACCTCATAATCATCCATTAATCATGGTTGGTTCATGTTTGGGTCGGTTTAACCACCTACTTGAACAATACTATGAATTTATACCATGGATGACTATGAGAACTTATTTAATGGTATAATATGATATAAATATGTAAAAAAATTAAATTTATATCAACCTTTAACTCATTAATTAAGAAAATATCATTCATTCATTAAGAATCGCATAAACATGATCATCGTCGATTTCATCTTCACGTTTTGTAACCAAAACTACCATGGAGTGAAATTATAACTTTATAAAAATCATTTAAAATATATAACAATTCACTAAATGATATAATAATAATTTAATTTTGAAATATAATCAATATCATCACCATTTTCATGAAACTAGTTCAAAGCGATAAAGATTGCTTACACTCGATGTTGAAAATATATAAAAAATAACTAATATATATGTATATAATAATTTATAATTAGGATTATAAATGGTTATAGTTATGATTAACTTTCTTTTTTTGTATTTAATAAACTTAATTTAATTATTTAGTGTTTTTTTGTGCAAGTGTAGAATAAATTATGATCATTATAAGGGTTTCATCTCAAATTTCCCTTCTTTGAGACTCATTTTATTTTATGAACATAATTCCATTTAAGTGGTGTGTATAATTACTATTTGATAATTAATATCATGAATTATATTTATCCATGTTATTTTAGCTTTATATTCAAGTTCCCACTCTCTCTCATGAAGTTTTATTAATATTTTTCTTAAGTTATAAGGGTTTTTCATCTCAATTTCTCTTCATTGAGACATGTTTTAATGTTATGCACCAATTTATTATATCTATGTTGTATATAATACCAAATAATTAATTTTTTAATACTAATTTATTTAATTCATGGGATTTATATATCCATATGTCTTTCAATCTTCCAATGAGTTTTGATTCAAATTTCTCTAATAATTTAAGGATTTTGATAACTCAATTACCTTTCATTGAGTTATACTCCTATTTATTGAGCCTTATCGCAAAAACTTTTCTCTCATAATCCCTATGATTATATTATGTTATAATAACATCTTATTTTCTAGTTTATTATGTTTATATACATTTCTTATTCCATGATTATTACATTTATAAAGTGGTAGATTGCAAAGTATAATTCTCATATTTTCTAATGAACCTTTCTTTCAAAATTATATAATTTACCTTTGCACCAAATTATTTCATATTATCTGGAGATATATTATGTTTTATCACTTATGAAACTCATATTTTTCATTACCACTTTTTAAAATAATTTTATATAAACTCTTTAAATGATTTTGTTTTCATCAAAAGTATATTTTTGATATAAAATAATTTTAATTTCATACTCTTATATTTTAGCTTACAAACCACATTTTCTTATATAAGGAAATTATTATTTAAATATTATATATTTCTATAAATTATTTTTTAAAATCATCTTCAAAACTTTATGTAAAAAATGTTGAAAATTATTTGAAACTCTATTTTACAAATAATTTTCTAGGGTTTTCATCACATAATTTTTTAAAATATTTTCTTCAAATTTCTTCTATGTCTCTAAAAGATTTACTTCAAATTGGGTTTAGTTTCTTGATTCACCTTCTATTTTATACTTTAATTTATTCTATTTGGGTGAAAAAAAATTTGGTTCCATATGATTTTATTTTTGAAGCTATTTTATGAGATACCATTTGATAATATCATGAAACCCATTTTTCTTTATTCAAGTTATTTTAAGATTTGATGCTTATTTAATTAATATTAACTCAAATTAATGGATATTTAGATAGGTGGGACCTATATCTACCTCAAATTCATTGGTTAAAGTATTATATGTCATGATATAGAAATTTTATGTGAACTGGTTAGAGAGTATCTTAGTTCACAAAGGGTGGTTGTGATAACATTTAAATCTAATCATAATTTTATGTGTGAATAGGTTAGAGAGTAGATAGGTTAAAAAAGGGTGATTGTGATGTATTTTAGCTCTACTAAAAATTTTACATGTGGATAGGTTGGTGGGTAGTCATGTTCCATATGATAAGAAATCCTATTTTTATGATTATTTCACTTTCTTTCATATGATCCATGTCTCATGATTTACACATCATGTTTTGTTTTATTATTCCATGGTAAAGGTTTGATAATTTAATGGTATGTGGAAATATTTTATTATGATGGAAATTTGTTTTATGATATAAGTTTTTTGGGAGTATTAGTTTCTTATGTATCTTGATTATACCCATATTCTAACCTTATACTCACTATTTAACTTTAATTGTTATCACTTATGTTTACCCTTATCGAGCATCTGAGCTCAACCCTTTCTTATGATTCCATTTCCCTCGGTTATGAAGATAAGAAAAGTATGCAATATCTAGAATAGTTAATTATGTAAGGAATTTTTGGGAGATGGTGAAGACTCATTATGGAATAATTAGTTTCTATCATAGTGTAAAACAATATCCATTAGTTAAAAGGGATTCAGTTTTGTTAGTTAATGTTTTGTCTAAATTATTTAAAACTTTAATATTAATAGGTCATGGGAATATATTACAATGAAATTTTTTCTTTACATTATGTAATTACAATATGATTTGGTATGGGGATTCATGGTAGGAATTGGAGTATGGTTTAAATAACTTTAGTGATTAATATGTTATCGGTTGAAGAAAATTTAGGAATTTGAAATGTCATCAAATTTTGATAAGTTATATATTACACTAACTTAAAAGGTGTAGATAAACCTTTAGTTTAGTTGAGGTAATATTTAATATTTCGGAAATTAGGATAAGATAACTTTATTGAAAACCGAAGGGATAAGTATAAGGGATAAGTTTGTGTATAGGATAACATCTCAAAGTATTAATAAAGTATATATTGTGTGATTTTATTGAAAATAACATCCCTATATGGATATTATAAGTGGATGAAGGCTCTTGAAAATATGTGACTTGGGGTAATAGACCTATAAATGGAGGATTGGGTATTAACTCATTCGTTACATGGTGCATGATAAATAGGCCTAACTACACACCTAGTTTGAAACTCACATGGGATATGCTTTGGTTAATTGCATTCCCTTTATGAATCATTATGAAGGATATATTTATTAATTACCTTAAGGGATTAGGTTAAGAAGTATGATATAACAAAACATAAATTATTATGGTATAACCAAGAGAGTTATAAGATTTTCCATGTTTAACATAGTTGAAATGAAAGTATCATTGGTTGAAATGAAGGTGTAATTGAAGATGAAATTATAGGAATTAGATTTCATTTTTATATACTATAATTATTTTTTTTATTATCATAATCATTTTGGTTTTAGTATTTGGTTAAAATAGGGTCATGTTGAATAAACTAAGAATGGTATGTATCTAAAAACAAATATGTATTATAACTGAATAAGGGATCACACTTAAATGTTTTAGAATCTTATTATATTCATATTATGATAGAAAAGTTTAGTTTATTATTCTTACCTATGGTAGTGAGTTTGATACCATAATAGAAATTTATTTTTAATAATCATAGCTATTTTCATTAGTGTATGATATTTATCAATGGTATTTTGTAATTTATGAGTGTTATGTGAAACATATATATATTATTCTTCGTTGCTTCTACTTTTATGGTTTTGAAACTCATATTAAATGGAATTAATAATATATTAATTTGATTTTATAACAAGGATTTATTTTTTAGGATAACAATTTCAGAACACTTTATTGAGGTATAAACAAATCATAGTTTTAATATATACTTAATATTTAAGTAATAAATTTTTTATTGATTTTGAAAAACTATGTTAGACATTATTGGTAACTTTGGGATTTATAATTAATACATGATATTTTTGCTGAAGTTTGTATCATTTTTTGAATTATAATGACTAGTGTGTGATTTCATGAACTAGTGTTTGAATATAAGAGTTAATTTTTTGGATAAATATATTATTTACCTATGGTTTAATGTCTTGGATATTTTAATTTTTTTATGAAATATATAATCTAAGTAATATATAATTAGGGTAGGAAAGATAATTATGTTGATATATCTTATGATAGTAATGTATATGTCACATTGGAAGTTATATCTAGAATAATAAATATGTTAATAATACTCTCTACTACTTTCATTAGTGATAAATAATTAAAATTTCAAGGACATAATTTATATAAGGGGTAGAATGTAACAACACGAGATTTTGGATCCTTTAAATTAATAATATCTTCAATATATTGGGTCACATGCAACAACTAACTAATACAACACCCAACTAAAAAAACCATGAAATATTAAAAATACATGAATAAAATAATCAATATTATATAAAAGGATAATAATCAATTAAAATGTTTATATATTATTCTTCTCTTTGATTAATACTTAAAAAAGGATTCCCTTCAAAGAAACTCTTAAAAAATGTATTTTATTTTACCTGAATACATTAAATTGATCATAGATAAAATTTTATCATAATAGGTAATACTTATATTCAAAAACTAATATATAAACTATAAGGCCCCAGCCTTAAACATTACATAATCTTGAATTAAGTTAATAATTCACATTGAGGATATTTTCAGGTTTAAATCTTTAGATAATTATGTTATAACTTATACAAAACATTTTAAATATTATATGTAGAAACTTATACTTAGTATCCATTTTTTCATAAAATAAAAACTCTTAAAAGAAAATAAATAGGTTTAGTTTCATGTTTTAAATAGCTTTATTTTTCTTTGATCACATCCTTGACCATATTACACCTTAAGTCCTATGAAAAACATTTCAAAAACTTGGGATGAGCATAAAAAGATCAGTAAGGGATACACAAATAAGGAAAGCTGTTAGATTTCAAAAAAACATGTAAACCATTAATATTTAATCATAAATTAATAATTTTCACCTTAAAGAAGTAAAAAAACACTTCACTTAATATAATCTCATTACTTACCCTTTTTTTTAACCAAAAGATTACCATAAGGCCCATAGAAAACAATGTATAGAATATAAAGGTAATTTGGCACATAAACATACTGAAATGGAATAACCATATAGTCGACTTCCACACATATAACCAAATGGAATAGCCATATAGTCGACTTCCATACCCAATGAATTAGAGGTTGTAACGTAACAACCCATCCTTGGTTTATCATGGAATCACCTGTCATTTGGTTTATCACGTAACCACCCGTAAAATTTCCAAGTACCATTACAAAATCATAACACATATAATATTAAAAATAATAACATTTAATTTTCAATAAAAAAATATCATTTAAATATATTGAAATACTCAATCCATTTCAAAAACTATTTTCAATAAAAAAACACCCAAAAAGAGAATAATGTATTTCTTTTCCTTTTAAACGCATTAAGGATTATAGAGGAATCCAAATAAAAATTATGGCGGCGGAGAGGTCTTTGTCTCCACATACGTTAAAAACATTCCTTTTTTATTTTAGTAAAACTCTTCATAGAAAAAAAATTGAATTTGAATAAAGTAAAAGTAAAAGGTTTTTATTATACATCGTATAAAATAAGGAGGTTCATATTATCAAAACATGCCTCAATGAAAGGTGATTGAGACAAAGTCTCTTGCCTCAAGTCCGACTTGTCTCTTATGTTCCTTGTTCTTTCTGAATAATAAACTTAAGTTAATTTATAATTTCTTCAGAACATTTTTAAATTTTATTATTCCTTTTATATCACTTATTACCTTTATATAACAATTAGTTAATTATTTGAGTTCATATCATACATTTTGTCGATGTTCGGAACTTGAGTCAAAAATGAACTTATTATAATTACAAATTGTCCATGTGGTCAAAATTCCATTATCTCTAGAATGATATTCATGATTTATATATCATATATATCATATATATATCTATTATATATGTATTTATAATATCCCATAGCATTTGGATATAATAAATGAAATGCATCATTCATGGAGACGATAAGTCGTACATACGCATAAACACTACTTTAATTTATTTTTGATATTTAAAGGAATGAAAACTAAATGATAAATAGGTATAATATAATACCAGTATAATATCTATGATATATATGTTAAATAATATCATTAATTCCATCATTTGATCATTCCATGTACAGTATGAATGAGTTATATCACTTTGAGGGGCGATAGTCCGCACTTCCTCAAATGAAATTATTGTATTGATACAACATGAAAAGAATAAAGTTACTTTATAAATGATAATTAATGTAGAATAAATATAAAATTAATATCATATATAACATATATAATTAAATTTCCATCATAATGGCCACCATGAGAGGTGGTAGTAGATAATTGAATAATCATTGTTTCGTGAGGCAGCATTTCGTCGTACACAGAAACAGTATGTTTATATCCATTAGATGGAGGTGTGTGTAATTTTAGATAGAATAATTCTCATGAAAACATCCTATTTTATTGAAGATACCATTTTGTTATAAAATAATTGAATAATGTAATTTTAGGGGGTTGGAGAAGGAAAATAAATGGAAGAATCTTGAGAGAAGACATTACCTTAAATCGGGTAACTCCTTTTGATTTAAGTTAAAAGACCTTATTTAATTGCCTTATACCGAAATTAAGTCTTCTATGAGGAAGAAAGAGATGTTGGGATCTTATTTTTATAGAGGTTGGATGAGCCAAGGGGGATCTAGAGGTGTGGGTAAGGGTTAGAGGTGGTATCCTTTTATAAGAGGGAGGAGGGGCACTTAAGGAACATCTTGAAATATTATTTTATTATAAATACTATTTAGATTATAAATTAATAAAAATTCATTTAGTTAGAATATAAGATGAATATAAGTCGAAATAAAATCATCCAATTATAATTACAAAGGTTTTGGATATTTTTTAATCCTTGTATTTTTTATTTAACCCTTTTAACTCTTACCGTTTTATCAAGCATTTAACACTTTGAGAATCAAAATAGTTACCAAAACATGAAAAATATCAAATTAAAAAGTCAATAATAAAATTTTAGACTTATGATAACTTTTCTGAAGAACCTTAGTTTTTTGTAATTTTATAATATTTAATAAAATATTTTATATTTTAAAATATGAATTAGGTCAATTTTGACAGTATTTATACCATGACTTTTTTTAAAATCCATATCAACTTGATTACTTATAAAAACCATCATTAATAAAAATATAAAATTTAAATATCTTCCAAAAAAATTTGGATGACATCAAAATAAAAAAATTACATTTATTTTAATATTTATAATATCATTTATTTGAATCCTTTATTAATAAAGCAATCACTTCATCATAATTATGTCATAATTAAATTTATTTA
Source organism: Viscum album (assembly GCA_963277665.1). Classification (NCBI taxonomy): domain Eukaryota; kingdom Viridiplantae; phylum Streptophyta; class Magnoliopsida; order Santalales; family Viscaceae; genus Viscum; species Viscum album. The sequence continues at coordinate 925,008,741 of OY728141.1, read as the reverse complement.
TTTGATGTCTAAAAATTATAAATAAAATATAATAATGTATGAAATCATTTTATCTTTCAAATGAATATTTATAATCAAATAGATCACTTATATAACACTATATAAAAATTGTTTTACTAAAAGATATATTTTTAAGTTATATTTTCCTTAACTTTAAATTAAAAGTAATTAAATGTCATTTTCATAAACAAGTGGCTCCATGGGGTCCTAAAATAGACCCAAGGATTCCCATGGTCGGAAAAATTTCATCAAATCGGTTTAGAACATGTGTTAGGGTAATTTAATATTATTATAATATTATTTTTTTATCTTTATTTACCGGATTTACCCTTTAACCATGGTAAATACAATATTTACTGAAGTTACTACTCATAATGTCTAAAAATAAAAGTTAACTATTTACACAATTTGGATATCTTGATTCCAAATATAAAATCCATTTTTACAAATTCAAAACACAGAAGTTTCATATATTAATTTAAAATTAATTCTCATTGTCAAAACCAAAAAATGTGTTTTTAAGAAGTAAAAACTACCAAAAGATTGACATGTGTTTATGTACAATTTCAAAGTTAAATTACTTCTAATGACCAAAATTAAATTAAATGATAAAAATATAATCTAATTAAACTTTAAAACCAATTAAAAGTTCAATATAACTATATAAATAAATTATATTAAAAGGCATTGTGGAATTAAAATTCAGTATTTTTCACTGTTCATTAAAAATTGAACTTCATGAGAAAAATACCAAAAAACTACCCAAAGTAAATTTTGAGGTCCCAATTATAAAGAATAAGTTTATTTTTTCAAATGGAACATATAAAAGTGACAAAGAAACTATATTTAAATAGGGTTCTTCATCAAAAGGTGGTAAAATAGCCTTTTAAAAATATTTGAGTTTTTTATGCTTAAAATAAGATTCATTTTTATTTTAAGCCTCTAAAATTTATTGGATAAGTGTAAAGAAATTTAATAATAATATTGTAGTTAGTTCTGTTCATTCCTACCAATACAATGGCTAGGCCTTAACTATTATTTAATATAATATTATTATTATATTATTTTTTTGTATAACTCAAAGTTATGTGCAATGTAAGATTTCAAAGAAACCTATTGTTGCGTGTTGAGTACACTATCGCACAAAGTTTCCTGTTATTAATTGACACACCTGATTTTTGTATACATTTACACATATATTTTTGAAAAAGAGAACATGTTTTAAGCAAATACCTATTGCTTAGTGGAAAAATACTTTGATTTTTGTGATCTTGTTCATTTTCTGGTGTTTTATGGCCAAACACACAAACTGGGAGAAATTTGAGAAAAATTCCCGACTACATGGTGTGTACATACCTACACACTGTATACATTCAGACTCAAACACAAATTGTTCGGATGAGTACATTCCCCAGTTTCCATAACAGAGATGACACTCTGTGTGGGTCATACCAACATGCCGTGTACAGGATTCTAGATGAGGTTGGTGGAATTTTCTAGAGACTACATGCTGTGTGTGGTGGAGACACACGCCGTGTACCCTTCACCAACCAACCATTGACACCATGGAACTCAAGGGCAGCACAGCTGGCCACCTACCGGAGAAAAACTATGACAAAAATGCATTAATGAAACTACACAACGTGTACTTTCTATACAAATCATATACTTTTGTGTTATATAAATAGAGGCCTTGGAATCCGGTTTGTGAAAAAAAGATTCATTATCCAATATTCAAAGGAGGGAGGTTCTGCTTCCCGGATGTCGTGTTGTCATTGTTCCGTTATTCCGCCATTCCACCATCCTACCAAGGAATTCACCTCTCTTCAAGTCTCTGCGATGACCACATTAGGTATCGAGGGTTCTATTGTCATCTTTTCTTCTATGTGTAACTAAACACCTCGTGTGTTGTGGATGTGGGTGATGAAAGAGTTTTGTAATTTGGATTAATTATTATGCATGTGTTGGTTCTATTTAACTCTTCTTATTCTTCTTCAATAATTTCTTTGTATTACTGAAAATTCTAAGCCAGACCAAGGGCAGAATTTCCAGGGACTCAATGGAAGAATAATGATTAATACCTTCTTGATCATTAGAAGTATTCATCGACTAACAAATGGATCGATCTAAATAAATAATTGTGAAACACTGACTACCAGACCAAGGAGTCAGTTTCTTCAGTTCCAGACATATATTACCGAACTAAGGGAACATTATCCCAATAAAAACCCAGAGTGTTGGGTTATTATGAACAACACAACCTAATAAGAAGTTAGTATAACCTCCATAATCACCATAGCCCCAACATGCTAATTTTTCTATAAACCACATTAAAAACCCACTTTTGATTTCTTTACCTTTAAATGTTAATATTTAATTCAGTAAACAAAATGGTTCTCATAATCAAAAACAAAAATCCTACTCTAAATTCAGCATCCATCACTAAGTTAATTCCAAATGCAATCTAATTCACGCACTCACCATTTCCTTGTGGATCGACCCTCCACTTATGAAATACTAGCTTAAGAGTGGGTAATATTAATTTGGGACACTGAAAACATACCATTAGTGAAACGACAGGACAAATTTTGGCACTGTTTCCAGGGACCTCAGTTTGAGTGTTCAAATTAATTGAATTTTAATTAATTTGGTGAAAATAAAAATTAAAAAAAATCCAAAAATATCTTTTCTAATCCAAAAATTTCGGAACTGTTTCCAGAACTCACCACCCATGGAGAACAAGGAGGAGAGAGAGATGGCCACTAAAACTATAGAGGGGCACCTGTACCAGGACCAGTATCCTCCTGCAACAAGTATACCGGAGCAGGCCTCACAAGGAGGCTTCATGGAGTTCCTCTTGAGGAACTACCAAAGGTCTCCACAACAACCCCCTCTAGAGTACGGCCAGCTGCCAACAGGAGCATAATATCTTTTAGCGGCCATACTTTTCCCCTCAAGAGAAGTAATATATGTTGCCTTCATTCCCTCAGAAGTCACATCCACATCATACTCTCATGGAGTATGGATTTTCATTTATTCATAGAGCTGACACGGGCATCATCAGTCTGCCAGTGCAGGCCTAGTATTTCAAGATCAAGTGTGTTATCATGAAGATGATCCAAAACACAGTTCAGTTCGAAGGCATGCCCAGCGAGGACCCAAACGCCCATATCTCCAATTTATTGGAGGTTTGCAACACGTTCTGCTATAACGGAGGTTCTGAGGCTGCCATTCATCTTCACCTCTTCCCCTTATCTTTAAGGGATGAGGTGAAGGACTAGATAAAAGGTTTGCCACAGCGATCTATCCTCACTGGGGTGGAGCTATCCCAGGCATTCCTGTCAAAATATTTCCAACCTTCAAAGGCGGTGACCTTGCAGAATGAAATAAACAACTTCCAGCAGCACGATTCAGAGTCATTGTACAATTAATGGGAGCATTTCAAAGAGATGTTGCACAAATTACCACACCACAGACTCCCACTTTGGATGCATGTCTATACCTTCTACAGAGGACTGACATTAAACACAAAGTCTGTGGTCGATGCTGCTGCAGGAAGAACGGTTATGAGGAAGTCCGCCGAGGAGCTTTTAGATCTGCTGGAATACATGTTAGCCAATTGTTTCTAGTGGCATTCCGACCAGGGCACACAAAAATGATGTATGCACAATATCGATTCCACTACTATACTTGTTGCCCAGTTGGATGTTGTGTCCAAAAAGATCAACGTGCTGAATCTGATGAGCGCGTCCCAAGTCATGTGGTGAACCATCCAACGTGTAGAAAATGTGGTGAAAACCACATTATGGGATAATTCTCGGGACCTATAGTTGGCCCTTCGATGAGTGAGGTGATCTATGTTACTCAAAACTGAGGGTTGAACCAGTACCAGAAACTAGCATGGCGTGATCACCAGAAAATGGGCTGGGGACCACAATATCAGAATCCTCCGCCCTTGAGACCACCCAGCTATGGTCATCCCAAATATTAGAGCCAGTACCTAAGGCAATAGAAGCATCAGTAGGGATCTTACTAGCAGCAAAGGTATCAAAACCCTCACTCGCAGCATCTGTGACATCCATCGCCTCCACCAGCTGCACAGCCACCTTAGCAAGAGAACACCTCAAGGTTAGAGTATCTCATTAACAAGTTTATATCTATTGCTGAGACCAGATTCCAGAATCATGAGGCTTCCATTCAAATCCTGGATAACCAAACCAGCCAGCTGGAAAACCATCTCTCGAGGAGGTAGCCTGGTACACTATTGGGTAACACTGAGAAGAACCGGAGGGAGGAGGCTCATGCCGTCACACTATAGTGTAAAAAGGATCTATAACAGAAGGAATAGGCATATCCAGGTTCACCTAAACACCCTTGTGATAAAGAAGTCCAAGTTACAGACCCCTCCTCATCCAAAGACCCACCAACAGAGGGTAAAGGAAAGGAGGTTTTAAAACCTTTCAAGCTTGCCTTACCCTTTCTAGAGAGGATGAATCGGATAAAGCTAGACCATCAGTTTGGAAAGTTCATAGAAGTGTTTTTGAAGTTTCACAACAACATTCCCTTTGTAGATGCACTGACACAAATTCCCACCTATGCGAAATTCATGTAGGAGATCCTATACAAAAAAACAAAGATGGGGGATATAGGCACCATTGCATTGACCAAGGATTTCTCAGTAGTATTACAACATTTGATTCCTCCTAAGCTTCAGGATCCAGGTAGCTTCATTATCCCATGAACTATTGGACCATGTGAGTTTTGGAAGGCCCTCTATGAATTATTTTCTAACATCAACCTCATTCCCTTTAGATTTTTTAACAAGCTAGGTCTCAATGACCTAAAGCCTACTCGAGTATCCCTTCAGCTTGTCGACCAATCCATCAAATATTCAAAGGGGCTACTGGAGGACATGCTGTTAAAGGTGGGAAGGAAAATCCTCCCTATAGATTTCATCATCCTCGACATGGAGGAAGACTGGGAGGCACCTCTCGTTCTGGGAAGGCCTTTCTTGTCCACTGGGAAGGTGTTGATCGATGTACACTAGGGGGAGCTGATTTTCAGAGTAGGGGACGAACGAGTCTCCTACAATGTCTTCAAATCCATCAAACAAGAATAATTACTAGAGCATGGGGTTTGTTATGTAGTGACCACCATGGATGATCACTTGAGAAGAAAAGGAGATGATCGGGTATGTTCTTCCACCTCATATGACCTCGTTTTTTCAGACATTCCAGTTAATGAAGCACCAGAGGACTTGAAATTCCTTGAAGGCCAGGGTGGCCACTACTGGCAGCGTGCTATTATCCCTGACATTATAGAGTGGGAATAGGTAAAAACACTTGTATGTTTGATTCTAAAGGAACCTATACTAGAACTAAAGCCTCTCCTGTATTCTCTGAAGTACGGGTACTTGGGAGACCATCAGACATTTCCTATCAGACTTAGTGCAGCACTATCAAAGGAGAAAAAGGATACAATTTTGCAAGTTTTGAAGTAGTATAAGTAGGATATTGGGTGGACGGTTGTAGACTTGAAGGGCATCAGCCCTACCTTTTGCACCCACAAGGTGATGCTTGAAGAAGGAGCAAAGCCATCTCGACAACCACAGCGACGCCTGAACCAAGCCCCCCACCCCCACCCCCATGAAGGAAGTTGTAAAGAAATAGATAATCAAGTTACTAGATGTAGGCATCATATAAACCATATTAGATAGTCCATGGGTGATCCCCCTACAAGTGGTACCCAAAAAGGAGGGTATCACTGTGATTTCAAAAGACAAGAATGAGCTCATCCCCATACACACTGTCACGGGCTGGAGAGTTTGTGTGGACTATAGAAAGCAGAATGATGCCGTGATAAAGGACCATTTCCCCATACCATTCATGGATCAAATGCTAGAGAGACTAGCAGGCCACAAGTTTTACTACTTCCTCGATAGCTATTCCATCTACAATCAAATTTCCATTTCCCTAGAGGATCAAGAGAAGAGTACATTTAATTGCCCCTATGGTATGTTTGATTACCAAAGGATATCCTTTGGTATGTAGAACTCTCCCATCACCTTCTAATGTTTCATGCTAGATATATTCCATGACATGGAGGAGCAGATCCTGGAGGTTTTTATGGATGATTTTTCTGTTTACAGAAAATCATTCACCACTTGTTTGCGGCACCAGGAGCTGGTTCTGGAAAGATGTGAGAACACTAACCTTGTTTTGAACTGAAAAAAAAGTGTCATTTTATGGTGTAGATTGGAATTTTCATTGGCCAAAAAATCCCAGAATAGGGGGTAGAGGTAGACCCAGTAAAGATAGAAGTCATTTCATGGATTCCAATTCCAACTTTCGTCAGATCCATCTGTAGCTTCCTGGGACATGTAGGTTTCTATAGGTGGTTTTTCCACAACTTCTCGAAGATAGCTCATCCCCTCCCCAACCTTCTAACCAAGGATTCCATTTTTGAGTTCTATGAGGCATGAATCATAGCTTTTGAGCACCTGAAGCAGCACCTGGTAGAAGCTCTAGTGATAATTTCTCCCAATTGGGAGGAGCAATTCGAAGTGATGTGTGATGTCAGTGATTAAGCAGTGGGAGTAGTTCGAGGCCAGTGGCTTGACTGAATTTTCTGACCCATATATTATGCCAGAAGGATGCTCAACGAGGTACAGATTAACTACACTACCACAGAAAAGAAGATGTTACCAGTGGGGTTCTCTTTTGACAGGTTCTGTTCTTACTTAGTGCTATCTAAAGTTATTAGTTATACTAACCATGTAGTACTCAAGTATATTCTTAACAAGAAGGATGTGAATCCATGACTGATCTGATGGGAACTTCTCCTATAATAATTTGATCTATAGAACTGAGACAAGAATGGGAGTGAGAATGTTGTTGCTGATCATCTTTCCCGTATGGAGTTTCCACATTTGGAGAAGGAGGAAGATAGAGAGATCAAGGATGATTTTCTTGATGAGTACCTTTTTTCAGTCGAAGAGTCACCTCATCCCTAGTATGCTGATATTGCTAATTATTGGGTTACAGGTGTCATCTACCCTGACCTCTCCTTCCAATAGAAGAAGATTTTTCTCTCTAATGTCAAGAGGTACTTCTAGGAAGATCCTCTACTATTTCGATCCTATGGGGATGGGGTGATCTGATGTTGCATCTCGGAAACTGAAGTTCATGGAGTCCTAGAATTCTATCATGCCATGCCAGTTGGGGGATATCATGGGCCAGACCGTAATATAGAAAAGATCCTATAGTCTAGGTTTTTCTAGCCAACCATGCATAGAGATTCCTAAGCCTTCATTTCCCATTGCGGTCGATTCCAAAGAACAAGTAATGTGGGGTACAGAGCTGTGATGCCCCATCACCCCATCCTAGAGGTAGAGATATTCAAAGTCTAGGGCATAGACTTCATGGGGCCATTTCCCCCATCTTTTAAGAAAACTTACATACTGTTATATGTTGACTACGTCTCCAAGTGGGTGGAAGCCGCTGCTACAACACATGACACGACCAAGGTAGTCATGTCCTTTTTAAAGAAACAAATTTTTAGAAGGTCTGTCATTCCCCATGTACTAATTAGCGATAGAGGGACCCACTTCAACAACACATTGATGAAAGGAGTACTGTCGAAGTACGGCGTGAAGCATCATATGGGGACACCATATCATCCCCAGTCCAGCGGACAAGTGGAGCTCTCCAACCATGATCTCAAGCATATTCTGGAAAAAATAGTGAACACCTCAAGGAAAGACTGGTCCAAAAAGGTAGATGATGCTTTGTGGGCATATTGGACCGACTTCAAGATGCCATTGGGGATGTCCCTATTCTTCCTCATCTATGGAAATCCATGGAACCTACCAGTAGAGTTGGATCACAAAGATTACTGGGTCATCAAGGCCTTGAATTTTGATCTGAAGGCATCTGAAGAGAAGTGTAAGTTCCAACTGTCGGAACTTGATGAAATCTAATGAGAGGCCTATGAGAATGCCAAATTGTACAAGGAGAATATGAAATTAATCTATGACCAGATTATTTCTCGAAAATATTTACAACCTGATGATCAGGTACTCCTTTTTAACTCCCGTCTTTGATTATTTACAGGAAAGATAATGTCAAGATGGTCGGGACCATTCCGAGCTGTATGATTATTCCACCATGGAGTGGTGTAAATTTCTGGGGAGGATGGTCAACCGTTCAAGGTGAATAGACAGTGGCTGAAGACTTACCATCACATGAAAGACACGGTGGGATTTTTCTCCACTATGCATCTCAGGTAAGAAGAGGTAAGTCTGTCGAGTAAACGACCTAAAACAAAGGCACTTCCTGGGAGGCAACCCAGAGGTCACACGGCATGTACCACATATATAAACATCATGTACTAAGTCCTATTAGTTTATATTGTTAATATTGTACATATATATATTTACTAAATAATAAACAGTGATGATGTCGGTGCCGATGGTATGGTCACTGGAGTTTATCCGATCTATCACCGGTTCAAATCCCTCCATACCTACCTTCAGCACGGGGTTCATCCATTTTATACTCGTGATAACTTAATATATATAAATTTGTTTAAATACAAAAAAACTCATGATGGGGATGGACCGGTTAGCCAGGGTCGTAACCCGGTTCCGGAAGACCCGAGTTCGAATCCTGACAACCATCCTGTTTCCATCATTTGTCCTTTTAATAAAATCACACAGTGTGTATTTCGATATACATTGTGTGCTCCATGTTTTAATTAATAACTAAATATATTTTCAAAATAAAGGAATACATGTGGGTGAAGTTAGAAGATTGGCATAGTCTTGGCCCTGGATCCAAAAGATCCGAGTTCGAACTCAGCTAATCTCCCTACTTCATCCCTTTTAGTCTAATTAAAAACCACACTCCATGCCTTTATTTCATCCTATGTAGTATTGAACCTATAAATTAAATATATATAATTAATAAATATGAGCATTAGTACAAGCTTTTCTCCAGTATTTGAGGGCTTGAGTTTGGATCGGTCGATCACCGGTTCGAACCTCACCCCAAGCACCAGACCAAAGGTTGTACTTCTCTTTTTTGAATTTTAGATCACATGATTTGTATTTCCTGGTACATTACATGTATAGATTTATTTTTAAATTATATATATATGTATATATTTCTTTTATTTTAATTATTAAATATTAATTATTATATAGTTTACTATAATAATTATATTATATACCTAAAAAAAGGTATTATACAGTGTGTCTGCTAAAGTAAACGATGTGTACTCTAGCTATAAAAGATGGAAACCCTACACGGCCACACACCGTGTCACGCGACCCCCCCTGCTATTTTCTTCTCCCAGAATCCAAATGGTATCCCCTAATCATGTCCTCCATTTTCGTCCATTTTTCAGTCTGATTTATTTTCTATTGTGATCCTCACTTCAGGTACTCCATTCTACACTCCTTGTTTCCCCATTTTTATCATGTTTAGGGCGCTTTTTGGATCAGTCACCAGTTCGGCTTCTCATAGTACATGAGCACAACACCAAGAACACACACCGTGTACTTTTGTACATAGCCACACACTGGATAGATTGAAATTTAAAATTACACGGTGTGTCTGTTTGGTACACACCATGTACCATCCAAAATCATGTCTGGGTACCTCATTCACATGGCCACACAAACCATGTTTACACAAATAGAGTGTATGTTCAACACAAGTCGTGTATCCCATTTCTATGGGCCAGCCCATGTCCAGCACTCCACACATCTATATGAACTATGTTCTTCCAAACACCAGGTCGTACCCTCACATGGCGTGTACTTCATTTTTGGCTCTACTCAGACAGCAGCTGTGTCTTTGAACCACCTGAACAAGAACCCATTTTCATGTACACGGCATGTATGTTTGGTACACACCATGTATCCTTCTCTGGCCAGTGACACACCCACTCTGCGTGTCTATCTAGAGAAAATGGGATGCTAACCCTCTTACACTACATGTCGTGTACTCTGGATATACACGTCGTATTCTTCTACTTTTCTGGTTTTCTCACATTTTATTCCTCTCCTTTTTCTTTTCTTTTTATTTTTTTTTGTTTTCCTTTATTCTTCAGGATATGGAAGATGGAGACCTTGTACGTGGTAAGTAGCCCGCCTCCACTACTGAGGACGAGAGGCCCACTTTTCACTGGATATGACTTCAGCCCATGAAGGCACCATCCCCAAAATTTTTGGTGTACCAGCCTCCTCTGCTGACCATCTTTCCACCACTCACTACCCCAGCAGAGGCCGGTACTAGTACCACACCTCCACCACCCCGCACGGAGCCTACGAGCACCACCAGATGTCACACCTCCTAAGCCCTCCTCATTAGCGGTTGATCCTTCACCAGCTTCCATGTCCTGTGGACCTTCACCTACTGAGGCTGCTCCGCCACCAGAGCCATCCCATGCTACTACCCCACCTAGGTCGACCCCTACAGGTTCCCCCTATCCTTTCCTAGTGTTTCTAATCACCGACCTGGAGCACTACTGATTCTAGTGCTTCTCTCGCCACATGATCCAGTTGAGTATTCGGTATCTTGATAGCAGTGTTCCTCAGCAGCTGGGTATTTTGGGTGAGTTAGAGGATCTCCTCGGTCACACACTATTACTCAAAATCTTCCAGGTCACCACTCCTATTTTCAGAGATTTATTTTTGGAGTTCACTGCTTTCTTTGAGTTCAACGGGCCCGAGTAATAGGTGACACCTCTCAACACAGTCCCGCTGGTCTGATTTCGGATGGTCGGTCGACCTTTTTTCCCTTACCATGCCCGATTTTGGCCGAGGGTGTGGCTTTTATCCCCATCTAGTCACCCCACCCCTAGTCTCCACCCTGAATAGCCCTGAGCATTTTGAGTTCATTGCCATGTGGTGGGATATTTCTCATCCCAAACACCACTAATACCCACTTCCTAGAAGAGTACCCTCATCATTGACCATATCCTCTATTTCACCCACAGGTTCTTTAGCACCATCTTGTGTCCCCACCACTAGGATATGGGAGTTTTGACCGGTCGTGACATGGATCTCCTTGCTCGTGTCATCCGACAGCACTACCCGGACCTCCCCTACCTTATCACCTCTTACTTCCATGTTATTTTCACTAGCCTTCATGGAAACCTAAATGGTGGGTTCTACGCCACCCACCTTGTCCACCACCTCGGCATTTTCGAGCCTTCCCTTCCCCATGACCGATTAGGTTCCACCCAACGGATGGACTTTCTCATTCCTATTCACATAGGATTGGTCCGAAAGCAGGGGTACTTACGTCCTTGCCCAGGACCCACCACCACCACCTTGTGACCCTCTTGCCCCCGAGGCTGCATCTGCACCTCCTTCCCCACCCCTTCCCAGTTCCTCACCCTTCCCTACTTCCTTTCCCATTCCCCCTCCTGGACCTTCCCTTGCCCCTTAACCTTTCGTGAACTCAACTAACCTCCCCATAACCATTCATATAGCCACGATGGACCACCGCATGGCTTGTCTAGTGCATCAGAAGTCTTCTATCCTTCAGCAACAGACTACATTTACTCAGTGTCTGGACCGCATTGAGCGGATGGTGGGGCTACTGCTACAACATCAGGGGACTCCCATTCCACTGGTGGTTCCCTTTACTTCTGCGCCTATGGCTTCTACCATTGCCACTCCTAACATTGTTGTGGACACAGAATTCACACTCATATTTACTACAGGTACCGGCCTATCTCCCCTTACCAAGCTTGTCGTCATGGACACCACTTCAGCGGCATCACTACAACAGGTTGAGGGCTCTATTCCACTGGCTACTACATCTGATGATTCCTCCCCACCTGTACTAGATAGTGCCTCCCCTGAGGCTACATCATGACTGTGACATTTGGGTTTTATTCTATATATATCTATTGTACATTTCTGCACTATGATGATGTAATTTCTTTTAGTTTTCTTTTCCATCAACAGTCACAGGTACACTAGAGCGACTTTTGGACATCTTGAATTCTTACCATGGCACGAGGGGAGTATTCATTCAGTTTTCATAGTATTTTTAGTTTCTCTTATCATTCCTCCCCTCTCTTGTGCCATTTTGTGTCTCTATCCTCTTTCTCCCCTTAGTAGTGCACTTGGTGGACCATGTGCAGTATTAATTATGGAGAAGGGTTAGTCTTTTCCCTTACCAACATCTAGGAGACATCATTATTGGAAGATATATTTTAAAATGTTAAGACATTTTGGTTCATTGTATTTATAAATAATAAATCTAAAAGTAGGAAAATTTTAAAGGTTTCATGCTTATTTTGTTTCTTAAGTGTTTTAAAATGATTTGTGATATAGTTCAAATTGCAACTTGTAATCTTGGCTACATACATTGATTAGGCTAAATATTTATATGCATGTCATGACCTAATTGTCTCTTTATTTTCTTTTCCCACTCCTGAGAGGTATTCTAAACCCTTCATCGTATTCTTTCTAATACCCTCTTTCTTGAGATATTCTTAGGATATACATGACTACCTGAATTTTCAAGTTTTCTTTTCATAACATTAAGAACTTTTAAATTGCATTAAAATGATTGAGGCATTGGATTGTTTCAACCCCTTTTATATTGAGACCTACCCTACATATGATCTTCGTAAAGCCCCTAGAAACCATGAACATCCTTGATAAGAAGCCACATTACAAACCTATTTCCCTTCCTACCCTATTTCTTTTTAACTTTTCATGATTATTCACTTGATCTTTAGAGAGGGAATTGGTAGTACATGGAAAATTTTTGTGAATAGTCATGAAATTAAGTGTGGCGGAGTGCCTCTTGTTTATTTGGGGAAAAAGGGGTTCCAAACCCATATTTGTGGAATTACTAAGTGGTCCCATACATTTAAAAAAATGATGATAAAGACAAGGGAACCTTATATTCACTTGATGGTTTTTGAATCCTACCTGACTAAGGGAGATGGTGGTGATGAGATCATTTGATAGAGCTTGTTGAGGATGTTATTACAATTTAGATTTATTTTCAATATCATGAAATGTTATTTAAAGAATTTAACCTCCCTTTTCAAGCCTCAGAGTTTATTTTTAAAATATTTACCTACCATCCCTTAGCCACAGAGACATCTAAACCTTATTGAAAAGCCTTCATGATTTTGTTAATTCAATTTTTTGACGTAGAGAAATATATTTCTTGAAAACATATAGATAGAGTGTATATACCTTATATTGAGCATAACTTTGATTAAAAATATCTTGAGTGTTGAGTGTGTTATTTATTGGTGAGATAGATCATCAAGTGGCATGATTATTTTTGAAAGGTAGAAAAATGTGTTTAAAAGATGATGAAAGTAGTTAATTGAAATATGAGGCATGATTAGAATATATTATGAATTGAATCTGTTTTGTAACTTTTAATAATTTTCTCATGTGACTGTATCATTTACACATGTGATTAATTAAAGGCCTTCCTTTTAAAATTTATACTCTTTTAATTAGATGTTGAGATGTTCTTAAGGGAAAACAAATGACTAAGTGTGGGGGAGTTTGATACACCTGATTTTTTATACATTTTCATGTATATTTTTGAAAAATAGAACATGTTTTCAGAAAATACCTCCTGCTTAGGGGAAAAATATGTTGATTTTGGTGATCTTGTTCATTTTTAGTTGTTTTTTGGCCAAACACACAAATCGGGAGAACTCTGAGAAAAATTCTCAACTACATGGCGTGAACATACCTACACGCCATGTACATTCAAACTTAGACACGGATAGGCCAAACGAGTAAACACCCAAGTCGCCAAGATAGAGACGATAGGCCATGTAGGTCATACCTACATGCCATGTACAGGCTTCTGGATGCGGTTGGTGGAATTTTCCAGAGACTACACATTATGTTTGGCGGCGACATGTGTCGTGTAACCTTTACAAACCAACCGTCGACGCCATGGATGTCAAGGGCGGCACATCTTGTCACCTACCAGAGAAAAACTACGACAAAAACGCTTTGAAGAAACTACATGGCGTGTACTTTCTATACACACTGTGTACTTTTGTTTTCTTTAAATAGAGGTATTGGCCTCTAGTTTTTAAAAAAAAGTAATTAGTCAGTATTCAAATGAGACAGGTTCCATGGACCAGCTATTGTGTTACCGCTTTTCCACTACTCCGACATTCCACTATCCTACCAAGGAATTCACCTATCCTCGAAGTCTCTAAGATGACCACATCGGGTATCGAGGGTTCTATTGTCATCTTTTATTCCATTTGTAACTAAACACTCCATGTTTTGGGGATGTGGGTGATGAAAGAGTGTTTTAATTTGGATTAATTATTATGTTTGTGTTCGTTCTATTTAACTCTTCTTATTCTTCTTCAATAATTTCGTTGTATTGTTGAAAATTCTGAGCCAAACCAAGGAAAAATTTTCTAGGGAATCAAAGGAATAAAAATCATGAATACCTTCATGATCATTGGAAGTATTTATCGGCTCACAAATGGAACGATCTAAATAATGAATTGTGAAACACTGACTACCAGACCAAGGAGTCAGTTTCTTCAGTTCAAGACATAGATTATCGAACCAGGGGAACCTTGTGATAATTGAAACCAAGGTTTTTGGGTTATTATGAACAACACAACGTAATAAGAAGTTTGTATAACCTCCATAATCACCATATCCCCAACACGATCCTTTTTCTATCAACCACATTAAAACCCACTTCTGATTTCTTTACCTTTAAATGTTAATCTTTACTTCAGTAAACAAAATAGTTGTCATAATCAAAAGAAAAAATCCCACTCTAAATTCATCATCCCTCACTAAGTTAATTCCAAACATAATCTAATTCAAAAACTCACTAGTTACCCATGGATCGACCCCACACTTACGCTATACTATCTTAAGAGTGGGTAATATGAATTTGGGACACCGAAAACATACCTTCTGTGAAATGTTAGACCATAAATAAAATTAATATCTTATTAATAAATATTAATAGATATAAAAATGTATTATTCTATAAATATTTGGGTCGTTACATCCTTCCCCCCTTTTGGAAATTGCTTCCTCACAATTTTAAAATTGGGCTAGGAAACCTCATTGAAAGTCCTACATCTAAATAAGATTCAATAAAACTATCACTTTAAAATAAATAAAGAGAAGTAAAAAGGTCACATGAGATAACACCTACTAGGATTCCATGAAAACATGGATATGGAGGAGCAAATAAGTGTCAAGTTATGATGGAGAGTGATAGAAAACATGATCATGAAAAATTTAACAACAAGAAAACCACAAACTTGTGATGGGCTAAATGGTCTTTCATTCCGCAATAGGAAAATTAAATAGACAAAGTTTTTTTCTTTAAGAACCCTTTCATAAATTTGGAGAATTTATTTATGAGATTTATTAAGAACATATGAAAATATACTTACTTTTCAAGTAGAGGTTCATCCTTTAATAATTTTCTACCAAAAAAATCATCTTTTCTCCAAACCATGAGTATTCAAGATGACTTGGTCACACCTGAAGTTCTAGAATAAAATTATATAGAATAACGTGATCCAAAAAAGTTGAACCATATATTTCACATGTCTTTAGACATTAACAAAAACCAAAATGGTTAGTACAAGATCAGATAATCCCCAAAACGGATAATCTTTTATAAAAATAAATACTACTCTTAATCTCCAAAATTGAACAAACAATACCAAAAGCTCTAAAAAGACCATTAAATACACAATTGTCCTTCAATTATTAAAAATAATCCAAACTAAGTTTGAATCCCAAAATTCAGAAGGATTTGATCACATATTCTTCCACAAAAGTCTTAACATTTATCTCGAAATAACATCGGCTACTCTTAAAGTCTCATACTGAAAAGTAATTAACATAATTATATATTCTCTATGATAGGTTAATCATTTCCAAAAATAACCCAAATCTATATATGTCCACAATAAAAACATAAATTCTTACAAAATAAAATCCCACCATTACTCCTCAATTGAAATCCCAAATTATTATATTTTTCATAGGTATATAGTGTTCCCAAAAGAGAAAACGTATTCCAAAATAACCTTGATCACTTCATCACCAAATCATTTTCATATACTAATTATTTCCATTTAATAAAACATAAGATCCCAAATCAACTAATTATTGATCAATAAAATCATTTAACTAAAAAGAATAAGTCATACTAACCAGGGACTTCACCTAGGCCAGTGGTAAGTGATGTACCCTTGTAGCCCTTTGGTTGTGGGTTCGGTTCCCATGGCCTTGCTGGATTCGGTAGGTTTTCACCCATCCTACGGTTTGTCCTTTTTTAAATCCATATCATTCTTATAAAATTCTCACAAATAAGATAATTTCCTCAAAAAATAACCATAACCTATTTTGTCCTCAAAGGTTATCTAATACCTTTCATTTTTCATCCCAAAATGTAATAACCATTTATCACCTCAAAAAAGGTTATATGAACCCCTAAGGTTATCCATTATTCCCATGTAAGAAAAGATAATTCTTTATTGAATAACATTTTCATATATCAAACTTTAGGGTTACATGTACTAGAAAAAGTATTCCAAAGTAATACCATCATCAAAAGAGCCTTAATACTTTTAAGCATCTCATCATCCTAAAATCTACCATAATTATTGAATCCCTTATATGTATACTTCTTACTCATTCAATGTTCTTCATGATCTATTAACCATTATTTTCCAACTTATTATGTAATAATTATTTCCTACAAACAAAATGGAATATACATATAGCCTACTTTCATACCCAATGCATTGGAGGTTGTAACGTAACCACTTATCCTTGGTTTATCACAGAACCACCCTTCAATTGGTTTATCACGTAACCACCCATAAAATTTCCATGTACCATTACATAATCATAACACATAAAATATTGAAAATAATAACATTTAATTTGCAATCACAATATATCATTTAAAGATATTGAAATACTCAGTCCATTTCAAAAACTATTTTCAATACAAAAGCACCCAAAAGGGGGATAAGGGATTTCTTTTCCTTTTAAAAACATTAATGCTTATAGAGGAAGCCAAATAATGATTATAGTGGCGAAGTGGTTATTGTCCCCACATACGTTAAAAACATTACTATTTTCATTTAGTAAAATGCATAGTAGAAAAAATATTCCCTTTGAATAAAGTAAAATTCAAAGGGTTTTATTATACACCGTATAAAATAATAAGGTGTATATTATAAAAACATGGCTCAATGAAAGGAGATTGAGAAAAAGTCTCATACCTCGAGTCTGACTTCTTTCGTATGTTCCTTGTTTTTCCTGAATAATAAACTTAAGTTAATTTATACTTGCTTAAAAACCTTTTTAATTATTAATTTTATATCACTTATTACCTTGCTATAACAATTATTTAATAATTTGAGTTTATATCAGACATTTTGTCGATGTTTGGAACTTCAGTCAAAAATAAACTTGTTATAATTACAAATTGTCAATGTGGTAAAAAATAAATTATCTCTAGAATGATATTAATGATTTATATGTCATATATATCCAGTATATTTTTATTTAGAATAGTCTATATCATTTGGATATAAGAAATTAAATTCACCATTTATAGATACGGTAAGTCATATGTATGCATGAACGCTACTTTCATTTCTTTTTCATATTTAAAGGAATGAAAACTAAATGATACATAGGTATACTATAATTTCAGTATAATATATATGTTTTATTTGTTAAATAATTTCATTAATTCTATCCTTTATATTTTTCATGTATAACATGAATGAGTCATATCACTTTGAGGGGGCGGTAGTCCGTACTTCCTTAAATGAAATTATCATATTTATACATCATGAAAAGCATAAATTTATGTTCTAAATGAGAATTACAGAAGCATAGAGATACAATAAATATAATATATATCATATATAATTACAGTTCCATCATAATTTCCACCATGAGAGGTGGTAGTAGATAATTGAACAATCATCATTTTGTGAGGCAGCATTTCACCGTACAGAGAAAGAGTATGTTCATATCCATTATATGGAGGTGTTTCTAACTGTAGTTCGAATAATTATCATTAAAACATCCTACTATATTTAAAATAATGGTTTTGTTATAAAATAATGGAATAAATAGAGATTAGGGGGTTGTAGAAGGAAAATAAATGGAAGAATCTTGAGAGAAGACATTACCTTAAATCGGGTAACTCCTTTTGGTTTAAGCTAAAGGGGCCTTATGGAATTTCCTTATGCCCAAATTAAGGCTTTTAAGAGGAATATAGGGATTTTGGGAGATTATTTGGTCATAATTCGGATGATCCAAGGGGGCTTGAGAGTTGTGAGTAACAGTTAGAGGTGGTGTCCTTTTATAAGGAGGAGGGGCACTTAAGGAATATCTTGAAATATTATTTTATTATAAATTCTATTTAGATTATAAATGTGTCCAAATTTAGTTATTTATAATATAAGATGAATATAAGTCAAAATAAAATCAATTAATAAGAATTAGATAGTTCTTTAATATTTTTTAATTCTTATCTTTTTTATTGAAACCTTTTTTACCCTTACTATTTTATCAAGCATTTAACACTTTGAGAATCAAAATAGTTACCAAAACCTGAAAAATATCCAATTAAAGAATAAATAATAAAATTTTAGACTTATGATAACTTTTTTTCTAAATCATGGATTTTTTGGAATTTTATAATATTTAATAAAATATTTTATATTTTAAAATATGAATTATATCAATTTTAACACTATTCATATCATGACTTTTTTAAAAAATCAATATCAACATGATTACTTTGAAAAAAAAAACTTCATTAATAAAACTATAACATGTAAATATAATCCAAAAAATGTGTGTATTACAAAAAAATACCAAAATTACTTTTATTTTGACATTTATAATATCGTTTATTTGAATCCTTTATTAATGAAGCAATCCCTACATCATCATTGTATCATAATTAAATTTATTTATTTGATGTCTAAAAATTATAAATAAAATAACATGATGTAAGAAACCTTTTTATATTTCAAATTAATATTTATAGTCGAATAGATCACTTATATTACCCCATACAAAAAAATTATTTAAAGATATATGTTCATGTTATATTTTCATTAACTTTAAATTAAAAGTAATTAAATGTCATTTTCACACACAAGTAGCTCCATGGGGTCCTAAAATAGACCCAAGGATGCCCATGGTTATACATATTTCATTCAATAGGTCTATTACATGTCTTAAGGTAATTTAATTTTATTATAATATTATTTTTTACCCTTATTTACCGGATTTAACTTTTAACCATAGTAAATAAAATATTTACTAAAGTTAAAATTCATAATGTATAAAAATAAAATTTACCTATTTAAATAATTTGTACCTCCTAATTAAAAATATGGAATCCATTTTTCCAAATTCAAAACATATATTTTTCATAAATTAATTTAAAATTAATTCATGTCGTCAAAACCAAAAAGCGTGTTTTTAAGAAGTAAAAACTACCAAAATATTGATATGTGTTTATGTCCAATTTCAAGGTGATATTACTTTAAATGGAAAAAATTATATTAAATGATAAAAATATAATCTAATTATACTTTAAAACCAATTAAAATTACAATATAACTATATGAATAAATTAAATTAAAAGGTAATTTTGAATTAAAATTCAGTATTTTTCACTATTCATTAAAAATGAACTTTATCTGAAAAATACCAAAAATTTACCCAAAGTAAATTTTGATGTCCCTATTATAAATAAGAAGTTTATTTTGTCAAATATAACATATAAAATTGAAAAAAAATATATTTAAGAAGGGTTCTCCATTAAAAGATGGTAAAACGACCATTTAAAAATATTAGAGTTTTTCATGCTTAAAATTAGATTCATTATTATTTTAAGCCTCTAAATTTTATTGGATAAATGTAAAGATATTTAAAAATAATATTTTAGTTATTTATGTTAATTCTCTCCAATAAAACATCTAGGCGTTAACAATCATTTAAAATAATATTATTATTATATAATTTTTTTGGTATAACACAAAGTTGTGTGAAACGTAAGGTTTCAAAAAAAACCTATTGTTGTGTGATGAGTACGCTATCGGAAAAATTGTCCTATTTAAAATAAAATTAATATATTATTCATAAATACTAATAGATATGAAAATGTATTATTATATAAATACTTGGGTCATTACATCCTTACCCCCTTTTGGAAATTGCTTCTTCGCAATTTTAAAATTAGGCTTGGAAACTTCATTGAAAGTATCACATTAGAAAAAGAGTAAATAAAAATATCACTTTAAAATAAATAAATATAAGTACAAAGGTCACCCAAGATAACACATACTATTATTCTATGAAAACATGGATATAGTGGAGAAACTAAGTGTCAAGTTCTGATGGAGAGTGATAGAAAACATGATCAGGAGAAAGTTAACAACATGAAAACCACAAACTTTTGATGGGTTAAACAGTATTTGATTCCCTAGTAGGAAAATTAAATGAACAAAGTTTTTTTTTAAGTTCCCTTTCATAAATTTTGAGAATTTATTTATGAGATTGACCAAGAACATAAGGAAATATACTTAATTTTCAAGTAGAGTTTCATCCTTTAATAATTTTCTACCAAAAACTCATCTTTTCTCCAAATGATGAGTATTAAAGATGACTTGGTCACACCTAAAGTTCTAGAATCAAATTCTATAGAATAACATGATCCAAAAAATATTAAATGTATATTTTCCCTATCTTTATACATTAACAAAAACCAAAATGGTTAGTACAAGATCAGATAATCCTCAAAAAGGATAATCTTTTATAAAAATAAATACTACTCTTAATCTCCAAAATTGAACAAACAATACCCAAAGCTTGAAAAAGACCATTAAATACACAATTATCCTTAAAATTATTCAAAATAATCCAAACTATGTTTAAAACCCAAAATTCATAAGGATTTGATTACATAGTCTTCTATAAAAATCTTAAAATTTATCTCCAAATAATATCGTCTACTCTTAAAGTCTCATGCTGAAAAGTAATTAACCAAATCACATATTCTCTATGATAGGTTAATAATTTCTATAAATAACCCAAATTGTTATATGTCCACAATAAAAAAAAATTCTTCCAAAATAAAATTCCACCATTACTCCTCAATTTAAATCCTAAAGTATTATATTTTTCATAGGCATATAGTGTTCCTAAAAGGGAAAACATCTTCCAAAATAACCTTTATCACTTAATCACCAAATAATTTTCCTATACTAAGGATATCCATTTGATAAAAATAAGATCCCAAATAAACTTATTATTGATCAATAAAATCATTTAACTTAAAATAATAATTCATACTAACCAGGGACTTCACGTAGGCTAGTGGTAGGCGATGCACCCTTGTCACCCTTCGATTGTGGGTTTGATTCTGATGGTATTTCCGGACATGACGGGTTGTCACTCATCCTATGGGTTGTACTTTTTCTAAAATCATATCATTCTTATAAAATTCTCAAAAATGAGATAATTTCCTCAAAAAATTACCATAACCTATTTTATCCTCAAAGGTTATCTAATACCTTTCATTTTGATTCCAAAAATGTAATAACCATTTATCACCTCAAAAAAAGATCATATGAACCCATAAGGTTATCCATTATGTACATAAAATAAAATATAATTCTTTATTGAATAACATTTTCCTATATCAAACTTCAGGATTACACATACTAGAAAAACTCTTCCAAAGTAATCCCATCATCAAAAGAGCCTTAATACTTTTAAGCATTTCATCATCCTAAAATCTACCATAACTCTTAAATCCATTATATGTAGACTTCTTACTCATTCAACATTCTTCATGATCCATTAAACATTTTCTTCCAACTTATTTTGTAATAATTATTTCCTACAAAAAAATCATGAATCATGTCCTAAGATTCAATAATGTCAAAATATCACCTAAGAAATAATCCATAACTTTCATTGGTCATTATCAGTTTCCTCATCCTCAATTGGAATGGAATTAGGTACTGGTAAACATTTATTTTTGTGTTCATACTGATCCCATTACCAAAACTTATTTTTAGGGAATCTATTTGTGTAATGACCATGCACACCACATTTAAAACATTCAATTGATCCCTCAAAAAGAACTTCTTTCCCTTTTCTGGAGTCAACTAGACGCTTCCTTTTTCCATGGAAGGTTGTTTCTTTATAAACTTCATTCCCACATCTATAGCATATTCACATCCCTTTGAAGCATTTTCCTAGGTGTTTCTTTCCACGTCTTTGACACAGAGGTTTTTTAATATACTTTCCTTTATGATTATTACCTGAACTTTCGTAGGTGTTTCTCGCATATATGATGTCTTATAAAAATCACAAAAGTTCAGGTGGTTAATCATGACTCCAGATAGTTGGTTGATAATAACTACAAGAGTTCTCATTACAACTCCCATTTCATTTGGTTTCTTATTCAGAAAACTATCACATTTTCTTCACATCCATTGTTACTTTGGTTCCTACTAGATCCATCCATTTAATAAAACCAAAAAAGTCAGTGTCAGTATATCAATAAAATCATCATATAATATCTAATGATGAGGGTAAAAACTAATATATATTTATTCATGTTATCTTAAACTCATTCAATTTATCTAAAATAACTATGACTCTTTATAATATGCTAACTATTATGGTTATGTCGCTTATACTTAAATAACACCCAAACCTCTAAATTTATCTAAACTGACCTCTAATACCAACTATAAATCCCCAACCTTAAACATTACATAATCTTGAATTAATTTAATAATTCACATTGAGGATATTTTCAGGTTTATAGCTTTAGATAATTAGGTCATAACTTATACAAAACATCTTTAATATTACATGTAGACACTTCTACTTAGTATCAAGTTTTTTCATAAAATGGAAACTATTAAAAGAAAAGAAACGTGTTTAGTTCCATGTTTTAAATAGTATGACTTTTCCTTGATCCCATCCTTGACCCTATTCCACCTTAATTCCTCTGAAAAACATTTCAAAAACATGGGATGAGCATAAAAATCTCAATAAGGGATACATAAATAAGGAAAGCTGTTAGTTTTCAAAACAACATATAAATCTTGAATACTTAATCATAAAGTAATACTTTTCACCTTAAATAAGTATAAAAAATACTTCACTAAATATAAGCTCATTTATTGCCCTTTTTGTAACCAAAATATTACCATAAGGCCCATAGAAAACAATGTTTAGCATATAATGGTAACTTGGGACATAAACATACTGAAATGAAATAACCATACAGTCAACTTCCACACATATCACTAAATGGAATAGCCATACGGCCGAATTCAATACCCAATGCATTGTATGTTATAATGTAACCACCTTTCCATGGTTTATCAAGGAACCACCCTTCATTTAATTTATTATGTAACCACCCGTCAAATGTCCAAGTACCATTACATTATCATAACACATAAAATATTTCAAAAAATAACATTTAATTTGCAATCATAAGATATCATTTCAAGATATTTAAATACTCAATCCATTTCAAAACCCATTTTCAATACAAAAAACACCCAAAAAGGGAATAAGGTATTTCTTTTCCTTTTAAAAACATTAAGTCTTATAGAGGAATCCAAATAACGATTACGGCGATAAAGAGGTCATTGTCACTGCATACATTAAAAGCATTCCTTTTTTCATTTAGTAAAAATCTTCATAGAAAAAATTATTCCCTTTGAATAAAGTAAAATTCAAAGGGTTTTATTATACACCATATAAAATAAGGAGTTATATATTATCAAAACATTCCTCAATGAAAGGAGATTGAGACAAAGTCCCTTACCTCGAGTCTAACTTGTCTTGTATATTCCTTGTTCTTCCTAAATAATAACATAAGTTAATTTATACTTTCTTGAAAACCTTTTTCAAGTTTATTATTCCTTTTATAACACTTGTTACCTTGCCATAACAATTAGTTAATTATTTGAATTCATATCTGACATTTTGTCGATGTTCGGAACTTGAGTCAAAAATGAACTTGTTATTATTACAAATTGTCCATGTGGTCAAAAGTACATAATCTCCATAATGATATTCATGATTTAGATATCATATATATCATATAAATCCATTATATATTTATTTATAATAGTCCATATCATTTGGATATAAGAAATGAAATGCACCATTCCTGGAGACGGCAAGTCGTACGTACGCATGAGCGCTACTTTAATTTCTTTTTCATATTTAAAGGAATGAAAACTAAATGATACATAGGTATAATGTAATTAAATTATAATATATATTTTATATATGTTACATAAGTTTGTTAATTATATCCTTTATATGTTCCCAGTATAGCATGAACAAGTCATATCACTTTGAGGGGGGGTAGTCCGCACTTCCTCAGATGAAATTATCATATTTATAAAACATGAAAAGCATAAAGTTATGTTATAAATTATAATTAAAGAAGAATAGAGATAAAATAATATCACATATATCATATATAATTATAGTTCCATCATAATGGCCACCATGAGAGGTTTTAGGAGATAATTGAACAATCATCATTTCGTGAGGTAGCAGTTCACCGTACACAGAAATAGTATGTTTGTATCCATTAGATGAAGGTGTGCATAAGTGTAGTTAGAATCCTTATCATAAAAACATACTAGTATATTTAATATACCGGTATTGTTATAAAATAATGTAATAAATAAATTTTAGGGGGTTGGAGAAGGAAAATAAATGGAAGAAGCTTGAGAGAAGACATTACCTTAAATCGGGTAACTCCTTTTGATTAAAGCTAAAAGGCCTTATTGAATTGCCTTATTCTCAAATTAAGGCTTATAGGAGGAATATAGGGATTTTGGGAGATTATTTGGTCATAGTTTCGATGATCCAATGGGGTTTGAGATGTGTGAGTAAGGGTTAGAGGTGGTGGCCTTTTATAAGAGGGATGAGGGGCACTTAAGGAATATCTGGAAATATTATTTTATTATAAATTTTTATTTAGATTATAAATGAGTCCAAATTCAGTAAGTTATAATATAAGATGAATATATGTCTAAATAAAATAAATCAATAATAATTAGATAGGGTTTGGATATTTTTTAATCCTTATCTTTTTTATTTAACCCTTTTTACTCTTACCGTTTTATCAAGCATTTAACACTTTGAGAATCAAAATAGTTACCAAAACATGACAAATATCTTATTAAAGAGTCAATAATAAAATTTTAGACTTATGATAACTTTTTTGATAAATCATAAATTTTTTTAAATTTTATAATATTTAATAAAATATTTTATATTTTAAAATATGAATTATGTCAATTTTGACACTATTCATATCATGACTTTTTTTAAAAATCCATATCAACTTGATTACTTAAAAAAACTTCATTAATAAAAATATAACATGTAAATATCATCCAAAAAATTATTGTATGACATCAAAATAACATAATTACATTTATTTTAACATTTATAATATCATTTATTTGAATCCTTTATTAATGAAGTAATCACTACATCATCATTGTGTCATAATTAAATTTATTTATTTGATGTCAAACAATTATAAATAAAATACCATGATATAGGAAATGTTTTTATATTTCAAATTAATATTTATATTCTAATATATCACTTATTTAACCCCATAAAAAAATTACTAAAAGATATATGTTTAGGTAATATTTTCCTTAACTTTAAATTAAAAGTAATTAAATATCATTTTCACACACAAGTGGATCCATAGGGAAATAAAGTCAACCCAAGGATGCACATGGTTTGAAATATTTCATCTAATAGTGTTAGGACATTTGTTAGGGTAATTTAATATTATTATAATATTATTTGTTAACCCTTATTTACCGGATTTACCCTTTAACCATTGTTAATAAAATATTTACTGAAGTTACAATTCATAATGTATAAA
The DNA here is from genome assembly GCA_963277665.1 of Viscum album. Lineage (NCBI taxonomy): Eukaryota > Viridiplantae > Streptophyta > Magnoliopsida > Santalales > Viscaceae > Viscum > Viscum album. The sequence goes on along the minus strand of OY728141.1, from coordinate 924,982,729 downwards.
AATAAAATTTACCTATTTACACATTTTGTACCTCCTAATTCCAAATATGGAATCCATTTTTCCAAATTTAAAATACAGAAGTTGCAGAAGTTAATTTAAAATTAATTATTGTTGTCAAAACCAAAAAGCGTGTTTTTAAGAAGTAAAAACTACCAAAATATTGACATGTTTTTATGTCCAATTTCAAAGTTAAATTACTTAAAATGAACAAAATTGGATTAAATGATAAAAATATAATCTAATTACACTCTAAAACCAATTAATATTAAAATATAACTATATAAATATATTATATTAAAAGGCAATTTTGAATTAAAATTCAACATTTTCACTATTTATTAAAAAATGAACTTTATCAGAAAAATACCAAAAAATTTAACCAAAGTAAATTTTGATATCCTGATTCTAAAGAAGAAGTTTATTTTTTCAAATGGAACATATAAAAGTTTAAAAAACTAGATTTAAAAATGGTTCTCCATCAAAAGTTAGTAAAATGACCTTTTAAAAATATTAGAGTTTTTCATGCTTAAAATCAGATTCATTCTTATTTTAAGCCTCTAAAATTTATTGGATAAGTGTAAAGACATTTTATAATCATATTCAAGTTAGTTCTATTCATTCCATCCAATACGATGGTTAGGAATTAACTGTCATTTAAAATAATAATAATATTATATTATTTTTTTATAACTCAAAGTTGTGTGCAACGTAAGATTTCAAAGAAACCTGTTATTGTGTGTTGAGTACGATATCGGAAAAAGTGTCCTATTTAAAATAAAATTAATATATTATTCAAAAATATTATTAGATATTTAAATCTATTATTTTATAAATATCTGGGTCATTACATCAATATTTAATTATTTATAAATATATATGAAATAAGATTAAATACACTTGAGTTCAAAAAGGTCATTTTTTATAGATAATTTTTATTAATATATTATATCTTCCTCTAAAATATAATTTATAAATTTTATAATTTTAATTTGAAAAAAATTACTACATTTCTTGGTTTAATAATTTTTATATAATCTTAAGATTTATTTTTTAAATTTTTCTTAAACATTTTTTAAGTGAATAGTGAAAATATTGTTTTACAAATAACATGATTTGTATGACATTATTATTATAAAATTATGGATTGGAAATTAAGGAAAAAAATTTATAAGACCAAGAATTTATTTTATAATTGAATTTATAATTTTAAAAATGTTGGTTTTAATTTTCAATCCCATATTTGACATTGTATAATTTAAGATATATTTTAAAAAATATATTTTTAATTCATTATACATTTACTATTTTAAAGTTATTTTTTATAATTTTTAGAAATTTAATATTATGAAATTTATTTAAATTTTGGACTCATTAGGATCAAATTTTATAATAAGAACCACTTTATGTTTTGGGTAGAAAGGATAAATTACCAAGGTAAATACTAGAAACCACAATAAAAAATAAAATGCTAAAAGTAAAAAAAATATATATATATATAATATTAATAGGCCAAAAACATGTTTAAAAAATGCATGAAAATGTGTTTTTGTGGCCTTTATTGACCTTATAAATTATTATCTCCATTTTTTTATCAATTTTGGAGAAATTTTCCTTGAGATCAACTTCCTGTTATTGAAAAGTTTTTTGTATTTACATAAATACCATCCTTTTCACTGCTAAAATGGGCTTTCCTATACTCACTTACCCCACATAAAAAAACCCATATGTTCCACCCAATATCTACTAAAACCTCTCCTCCAAAATACTATACACCTTAATGAGGTTTTGGTATTACCTGAAGATAACCCCTCAAATGTTTAACCCCCTTTGAAAAGGTGATAATCCAAGAAGTGAGGGATAAGTTCTTAACCTCTCTTTCTTTTTTCTATTTCTTTATATTCCATTATTCTTCCTAAAATTTCTTTTCAAAATCATATAATTATAAAATTAGTATAATTATAATACTGGTATGTTATTTCAATGATGGTACAATAATTAAACACCCTCCCCTTTTCCTTTAGGAATATGAAAATGTGAATCATGTATTGTGTGGACTACCACCTACACGAAGAAACATGTTTCATTTTCCTTCACCATCTTACAAGGAAGGTGTAAAGGGAAAATTTAATAAATAATTATTATATTTATATAATTTTTAATATTCTAAAATAATAATCCCCATTACTCCTTTCTCTCATTCTATTATAATTGAAATCGTCAACTATGTGTACGTGTGGACTACCGCCTCCATGGAATGATTGATTTTTGTTTCTATTTTCATAAAATACTTACATGTCTAGTAATGATGATGGGATTAAAGGATAAATATTATTTTTTTGGTATAATTATGTTTTTGTTATGAAAAAATTTAAAACCTATTAATGATATGATCAACAAATAATTATCGTTAATTCAGTTATTCAAAATGAGTGAACTAAGAGGAAAATGGTCCCTTACTTCTAAGTAATGAATTTATATAAATTATATTATCTTTATAAACCCTTAAAATTATTATATATAACACTAATAAATACTTAAAAATATCATTATTCTTATATTATAATTATATATTAAATAAATCATCTCATAATCATCCATTAATCATGGTAGGTTCATGTTTGGGTCGGTTTAACCAACGACTTGAACAATACTATGAATTTATATCATGGATTTATATGAGAACTTATTTTATAGTATAGAATTATATAAATATATAAATAATTTTTTTTGTTCTAGTAATTTTATATCAACATTTAACTCATTAATTAAGAAAACACCTTTCATTCATTAAGAATCACTAAAACATGATGATCGTTGATTTCATATTCAAGGTTTGTGACCAAAACTACAATGGAATGAAATGATATCTTTATAAAAATTATTTAACATATATTATAGTATATTATATGATCTAATAATGATGGACATTCGAAAAATAATCAATAATACCACTATTTTTATAAAACTAGTTCAGATCAATTAAGATTACTTACATCCGGTGTTGAAAATAGTTAAAAAATAACTAATATTTATATTTATATAATAAAGAGTATGAATAGTTATAATTATGATTAATTTAATTATTTATGTGTTTAATGAAATTAATTTAATTATTTATGACATTTTGTGCAAGTTTATAATGAATCAGGACTATGGTAAGGGTTTCATCTCAAATTTTTCTTCTTTATGACAAATTTTCTTTTATGCACATAATTATATTTAAATGTTGTTTTTATTTCCTATTGGATATATAATATCATGAATTATATTAAGTCATTATATTTGAGATTTATATTAAATTTCTCTCTCTCTCTCTTTTATTGAGTTTTATTAGAATGTTTCTTAAGTTGTAAGGGTTTTTTATCTCAAATTATCTTTATTGAGACATGGTTTAATTCCAAGCAGAAATTTCTTAAATCTATAGTGTATATACTTCCCAAGAATGTATTTTTTCCTAATAAAAGATTTAATTTATGTATTTACATATCTATATGGTTTTCAAGCTTCTAATTATTTTTTACTTAAATATTATTAATGTTGTAAGGGTTTTGACAACTTAATTACCTTTCATTGATTTATACTCCTCTTTATTTAACCTTATCATTAAAATTTAGTTCTCATAATACTTATTATTATATTATGTTATAAACCCTATTTATTTTTTTGGGATTTTTTTTCAATTCATGTCCTCTTCCATGATGAATTCATTTATAAAGTGGGATATTGAAAAGAATAACTCTTGTATTTTCTAATGATCCTTTATTTTTCAAGTCTATACCTTACATTTCCAAACAAATAATTTCTTCTTATATAGAGATCTATTGTGTTTTATATATTGTGAACCTCATATTTTTCATTACCACTTTTTAAAATAATGTTCTATCAAATATTTAAATTATGTGGTGTTTATCAAAAGTATATTTTTTTATAAAATACTTTTAATTTAAATTGCTTATATTTTATCTTCTAAAGCACATTTTCTGACACAATGAAATTATTATTTAAAGATTATTTATTTCCATAAATAATTTTTTTAAAGTTCCTTGGAAAAAATTTGTAAAAGTTCATGAAAATAAATTTAAACTTAGATTTTCAAACAATTTATAAGGGTATTAATGAAATGTTTTTAAAAACATTAGCTTTTAATTACCTCTTTGTCACTAAAATATTTACTCCCAACATAGATTTTTTTCTTAATTGTCATTCTATGTTATCTTTTAATATATTATATTTTGGTGAAAAAATTTTGGTACCATATTGTTTTATTTTTTAAGCTATTTTATTAGATACCATTTTATAATGTCATGAAACACATTTTTCATTCGATGGATTATTTTATGATGTGATTATTTTTTTAAGTTTCACAAACATTTATGGATTATGAGATGAGTGGGACTTATATATCCCTCCAATGTATTTCATAAATGCATACATATCATGAGATAGAAATGTTATGTGAATATTTTATTGAGTAGTTATGTTTATTAAGGGTGAGTGTGGTAGTGTTTGGTTCTACTCACAATTTTATACATGAATAGGTTAGCGAGTAGATATGTTAAAAAAGGGTGAGTGTGATAGAATTTATCTCTACACACAATTTTACATGTGAATACATTGGTGGGTAGTTAGGTTCCCAATTATAATAAATCCCATGTCTATGATTGTGCCACTTTCTTGCCTATGATTCATATCTTATGATTTATTCATCTTGTTTTTTTTCTTATTCCATGGTAAAGGTTTGATCATTTTATGTTATATGTATATATTTTATTCTTATGGATTCATTTTTTATGATATATGTTTTATTGGGGCATGATTTTATTATATATCTTGATTATATCTATATTCTCATCTTATGATCAATATTGAACTTTGACTATTATTGATTATATTTACCCTTACTAAACATCTGAGAACATCCCTTTATTATGTTTCCATTTCCCCATGTTATGAAGATAAGAAAAGTATGTAATATCTATAAGATATTATTCTGTAGATATTTTTTGGGAGATTTTAAATGCTTAATATGGATTAAGTAGTTGATATCATAGTGGAAAAAATATTCATTCATTAAAATGGAATGGGTTTTATTAGTTAATGTTTTATACTGATTATTTAAAACTCTAAGAATAAAATATATTTTTAATGTATTATAATAACATATTTACTTTAAGTCATGAAATTATTGGATGATTAGGTATGGGTAATCACATAAGTGTTCCTCATGATCTTTCTTACTTTTGGAATTTATGAAAATTTCGTCTATAAAGACTACATCAATTTTTTTGAGGAAATCTATCAAGACTATATTCATCATGTCCTTAAATATTTTAGGATAATTAATGAGTCTAAATGTCATAACTATGAATATCTTGTATGAAGGATAATATTAGGGATGTCCTCCTTTTTTACCTTCTTTGAAGGATTCAATTGATCTTCATGGTTCGTGTTATTATTTATAACTTGATTCACATGAGAAAGTGTCACTGGAATGTTTTTGAATCCCACACCCATTATATTAGGTATATCATTTGGGAAATCATTACATTTACCATAAATTGTTTATTAAAAATATTCCTCTTATATATAGACACTTTATGTAAAAATGAATTTCCCTATCAAATTTTCTTTTAGATACATAAAAAAATCCTTAAGAAAGATCCAAGATACGCTGTCTCAAAGATTTTGATATGAATTCTACATTTTTTATGCCTACATTAAAGAGAATATACTTTCAGGTAACTTGAACCTACTCATATATGATAGTATGTACAATAGTTATATAAATGTATATATCCCAAAGGCTGCTGAACATTCTCATAAAAGACTCTTTGAAGTGGGATATTATAATCAAGTAGGTTATCCTAGAGAGAATATCAATGATCTATTATTCAATAATTTAATAATATATATCAATGATTGAATAAATGGTTTTCTTATAGCCCTTATAGTATTATAGATAATACTTAATAATGATAATAACTCTAACTATGATAATGCTCCATGCCTAAACAACTTTATTAGTAGTCTTTACATGGTTGCATGGGATATTATTTAAGAATACATGACCAGATCTATCCATGATTACTTCTTAGGAGGCCATCTATTGAGATTCAAGAATAATACCTCCCTCGTACTCATCTCTTAAGTGAATTATACATTGTATTTTAATCACTTTAATCTAGTTATATTATGAAAATTCACCTTCAAAATTTTTTCCAAAATCATCAGTGATGGGATCTCCTCCATACTACCCCAAATAATATCAAAATAACAACATGGTTTTTTGAAGAACTGGATAATTTAAGGTGAAATTTCTATTGACCAATAAATGATTCATGAAATTAACAAGAGGGTGGTGGGAATAAATATCATGGTTAAGGTTGACATTTATAGAGCATATGAATCTATCCAATGGAGCTTAATTATCGAAGTCATGCATCATAATGGATTTTTAGAGAATGTCTACAATATTTGATTTTGAATTTTTTTTCTTACACCTAGTTATCAGTTTCATTGGTTGGAAAGAAATTTGGATTCTTTAAATATACCTGAGGGTTTCATGAAGGAAATATAATCTCTCCCTCTTTGTTTGTTCTGGATTAAGATTCACTCAATTAGATCATGGCCATGGTGGTTGCCTCAGGCTCAATTATTCAATACAAAGATAGGTATGGATCTCTTTGAATATCTCACTTATTCTTTATAAATGAAAATATGTATTTTTTAAATGGAAGATACAGATTTATAATAGGATTTAGAAACCTTTTAGATGAATATAAAAATGGAGTGCCTAAAAGGACATCCCCCTTAAAATTAATGTATACCTTTTTTGGTCCTACCCCCCTAACCAAGCTGCAAGCATGACTAGTTTGTTGGGAATTGGTTGAGGTACCTTTCCCATGGATTACCTCAAATATCCCCTTTCCTAGAGTAGAGGAAATATTAGTATCCTTGATAATATTATTAAAATAATTATTGGTAGGATCTCCAATGAGAATATAAATCTTCTATCCTTTGGTAGACATATTACCCTAATTAACTTTGTATCGAATTCCATTCCCATGCATGTGATGGCCTCCATTCATGTTATGAAAGGCTTCCTTTTCCATATTGAGAGTGAGATCAATGGATTCCTCTGGTAATCTAGAATGGAAGTTAAACACCACTAGTATATCCTAAATATTTTTTCTATACCTTTAATTGAATGAGGAATTAGACTTAAGAATTTTGAGGAATCCATGCATGGAATGTAGGCCAAACTAGCATGGGGTGTCATCACTAGAAATTCCCTCTAGCAAAATATATGATAAGGAAGTATGGATCCACTCCATATGATATAAAAATTTCCCAAACATTCTCTTCTCCCCTATGTAAAATCTTGTAAGAGACTCTCCTCATTATTTTCTAGCAATATCAATGGGTTATTGGACAAGGAAAAGTGTCCTTATAGGAAAACAATTTGGTTGAGTGAATCCTTTTTTCCAATATTTCCCCAATCCAGACATTACTTTTAAATAAAACATGGAATTTCCTAGATTCACCAGAAGTTTTCTCTCTACTGGTTAGCAATCCATTTTTAATATTATTTTCTTGGTTAATAAAGATGATAAATTTTTTTTACTAGCACTATCTTAGGTCTCTTTAATGTAAATGATTTCACCAATCTTATTCATTCTCTGATTGATAATGAAAAATTGGATTTATGGTTCTATTACTCATCTATTCTATTTAATATGAATTTTCTGATTTGGAAAGTACATAGTTATACTATATCGACTAACAGTGATATTTAGTGTAAAGGGATCCAAGTGGTGTCCAAGTTACATTATTTCTTGGAGCATTATATGGAAACATTGAAGAAATTTTTCCTCTCTAGTGAGTCTTCAAATTATATATGGGGTCTCCTAGTAGAAATTAGGGGTATCAATCCATTGTATGATTCTTTTAATATATTTTTGATGTCATGGTTTGGAAATTCTATAACGAGTGATGGCCTTAGAAAAGAGTTAAAGGTGGTTTTAGAAGCTAGATTTTGGTCTATTTGAAAAGACTATAATTATAAAAGATACAATTTCATGAAATGTAATCTATAATTTATAAAAACTAGGGTTATTTTTAAGATCCCCGATATCTATAATTAGGAGATCATGGCTAAATAATGGACCAACTTATTCAGCTTTAGCATCCCCTCAGGGAATACCACCACTCATTCTAGTCATTTGGTTTCATAGAGAACTCCTATATATAGGTTAAAGTTAAACATTTATGGCTCATATTCTAATGGTGTTATGATAGGCGGAGGAATTTTTTATGACCATCTTGGATTGGTGATGGTGGATTTCAATGCCTTCTATAGTAAAGGTAACTCCCTTATTATAGAAGATAAATACCTTCTTGATGGCCTCACTATTTTCTAGGAAATATATATCTCCCTCAAAGTGGTGGAATTGGGTTCTTCTTTGACTATTAACTTCATAAGCGATATTCATGATTCCCACTAACCATATTCTTATATCATCCATAATTTCAAAAGTCTTTCTCATAATTTAAAGTACCAACACACTTGGCATGAAGGTAACAAAGTAATGTATATATTATTGGAATTTTTAGATGAATCCTATTGACTCTCCATTTTCTCTTCTCCTAGATCCATACCCCATGTTTTCAAAGATATTATTATGGAGGAATCTCTTGGATCACATTATTTTAGGCTTCCTTGATCCCCACTCTCTCTCTCTCTCTTTGGTCTCATTATGTTTTAATAAAAATTTATTTTTGTCCATGAGAATAATTAATTTTAATAAGTATATATGATAAAAATTTTGAACTATAAAATAATAACTCAGAATCACATGTAAATCCTAATATATGACTTCTTAGGTCTCAATATATGTTATTTATAGTGTATTTCAAATTAGGGTCGCTAATCTAATCACTAAAAAATTATTATACCATGATCTCATATTAACTATAACAAATCATATCTCTACGCATAATAAAACCTCATTTTAAACCTATATATTCATAAAACAATCCCAAGAATCTTGAGATCCAGTACCTTTGTGAAATTATGAACATAATACAAGTAAACTATTTAATCATTTATATCCATATTCAAAACATTATTCTAGAGCTCACCAAACTTCTATCACTGCATGGGATTTCCTTGGGATAGATATAGAAGAAGAGGTGATACAAAAATCCAAGTAAGGGTGTAATACATGATAAAAAGAAGGTGAGATATCATGAGATTCAATAATCAAAATATGGAATCAATAAAGTTAAGGATCATAAACCATCACATTGGAACATGAAATAAGAAAACATTTATAATAGGATTGTGGAAAACATTATAAATGCAATAAAATTTCATAAAAATAATACATTTCATCATAAATATAGGTTGAGGCTCACCTTCAATGTATCATAACATAATACACAAAGCTAACCTCCATAACCCCATACATGACATTTTGGACAAAGCTTACTACAACATGCCATTGCATAATGATCTCATGAGATATAAAGAATTTCCAAATTGATTATGGGGATTTATTAATCTGTGACTATAAATTATCATAATATTTCATTCATATGTGTTCCACATTGAAAAGAAACATATATAATACATAATCTTGAAATAAAACCAAGAAAAAGAAATTTGTTACATAATGATGAAAAAAGGCTTAGTTAAATGGTGAATCATGTAGATACTAAAAATAGTAAAGAAATATATTATATTGGATTCTCAAAGTTCAAAATAAATATATAATAAAAGTTTTTATTTCATCAAAGAAATATTAAAGTTGGAGGAACAATATAATAATATATGGGGAAAAGGAAAAGAAACTCAAAAGGCTTCCCTTATAAGCATCAAAGATTTTGACTTAAAGAAACGATATAAAGGGAAAATAAAGGAATAAATATAACTATAAAAAGGAAGTGAAAGTTATGATCAAGGTGACAAATTAATCACATAATAAATAAATAGTGAGGAATATAGAGATAGGTAGAGGGTAATATAGATCATAAAATTAAGAATGAAAAATAACATGAAAGATCCCTTACCTCAAGTATCAACTTTCATTGGATGCTTCTATATCCTCTTGAATTGACTTGTTAAATTTATTAATTACCTGTTTTATAAAACTTTTCATATTATTTCCATCTCTTATAATCCATGATTTTATCATTCTATATTTTTTTATCAAAATAATGTTTTCTATGTTGACCATTTTTGTGGTTGTTTAGTTCATAGTTCTAAAAAAATTATGTAGTGTTAATGATCAAAGACCAATATAAAATAGTTCCATAAGATTAAAAATTTACATGGTATAATATTAATGCCATTACCAAAGATTAATAATTTGATATCATAATATATAGTTATAATTTATACAATCATCCTAAATAATATTATATTACAAACTTATAAATTACCATACTTATTTACTTTTAACATCATTGTTACCATAAAAATTTTATCATTGTAGAATAATATAAAAGATATTATTTGTCTATTAATTTTATATTCAATAAAGAATTAATTTTTAAGAATATTAAATAAATAAATAAGTTAAAATTAAAACATCATCATTCACATAGGTAGTATAAAACTACCTTGGGTTAACAAAGTTTTTTAGAAGAGTTTAAAAGAATGAATATAAAAATAAATATTTGACTGTTATAAAAATATTGGAATATATTGGAACTAAAATTTTATAGTAACTTTTAATGATAACTTATATTATATAAAGGATATGAGAATAATTGAAATGAGAATAAATGGGTTTTAAAACCCTTACATTGATCTTTGAGTTACCAACTTTAGATTGAGTCTAGTTGTAACTGTCATGGCCCGAAACAAGTCAGGGCTCGAGCTGAAACTACCCCAATACCACCTCCATAGGCCATGGATGGCTACAAGAGATAATGGAATAACTTTCTTGTGAAGTCCTTTTCTTAGGTACCTATATACACACATAGTCATCTCAAAGAAAAATTGAATAGGGAAAGAATAAAAGATGCAACACTGCTATAAATTAAACCAAGTATGCATGAACCTCTAGAAAGTTTAAAATTACGGTAGGGTAAACTGAAAATTAAAGGGGGGAAATGCACACCTAACCAGAAATATGTCCCAACCTGACAGAAAACTAGAAAAGTAAATATCTGGAAGATAGGCCATCTTTGGAATCCCAAACTATGACCACAGTACGCGGTCTAAGAACCCAATATCCCTAGGATCCTCTATAGTCATGGTCAACCTATATGTCATCTACATAAGACACAATACACACGGAAAAAGACCATGTAGGGGTGATTATAAACACACCCAGTAGGATTACTTGAAAGATGAATGGGGCAGTAATATATACAATAGAATAGAAAGACAGTAGATAGTACAAGGTATTGTAAAATAGTACAGTTCAACTTAACCAAGATTGAAAGTAACCACGTACAAGCACAAGGGGATCAATACAGTGAGTAGATAAACTACCCATCGAGTATTCTACACCTATAGAAAGAGAGTACACTCATCCTAACATGAGAAGATAAAAATGGAAAGCACGTGGCATACCTCACATGTCTCCACCTCTCCTAGAATGAGATTAACCAAATATAAGGTGAGGATACATAATAAAGTGTATATATATATATTCTTATTCAAAGAATTCCAATATATAGAGTAAGGGGGTTTCTATCTAATAGCTCAACTCAAGAAGAAGATTAGACAACAATCCCAAAATTCCTTCAACAATTCCCAACATCTCACGTGTCTTCCCAGAAGTAATTGTCCAAGTCTCACCAATCCTCGACACTCTATCGCATAGTCAAGGGGCCAAAAACTCAAAGTAGAGGACCCAAACCCTAGTATGTTAGCGAGTTCCACTCTGATAGTTTCTGTAGAGGACTCGTGCCAATGACGATGTGGGTTCCACTCGGGTGTCATGAGGACTCATTCTTTATATTGATAGAGGGTTCCACTCTAGTGTCACAAAGACCCATTCCCCATGCTGATAGGGGGTTCCACTCTGTAGGTAGAGGAACCACGCTGTAACACCTGAGACTTTTATGAGAAATATTTTGTTTTTATATAAATCATCAAAGGAATATTTCACTATACACAACATTATCTTGGCTTGCTTTACACACAATTGCAACCTTCCTCGATATCTTGCATCGTACGCAATACCGAGTTTCACTAAACAACGATATGCTATTAAAATATTATTAAAAATAGCCGTTATGAATAGTAATACCCACTTTTTAATTTTTAAAATTTTATTTTTCAAAATGGACTTCATTTTTGGATTCGGAATATCGAAATTAGCCTAGGGTGAAATTTTGGTATTTTTCAGAAAACTTTCAATTTTTGATGAATAGTGAAAACACTGGGTTACTATTTAAAAACCGACTTTTTATTTAAATAATTAATTATTTTTTGTCAAAATTGATACATAATACCTATATAAGTTCAATTCAATTCATTGGAGTCATTTTATAATAATTTTAGATATATAAAAAATTTATTGAACTTTTCATCGTCTTTTACCCACCTCCTAGGAGAATTTCCAAATTCACATAAAACATAATTTCACCACTTCTGTGAGTGGAATTTCGAAAATATGATAAGCACAATTAATATCAAGGACTAAAATGTGGTTCAATGAGATGAAAATAATTTTTGTGAATAGTAACTTTTTACTTTTTTTTACCACGGTTAAAAGTATATAGGGAAATTAAGGGGAAAATGATATTATAATTACCCTAAAACATGTTCTAATTCTATTGGATAAGTGTAATTCGACCAAAAACAGCCTTAGTAATAAAATATGACCATTTAGGACCACTTGGATTAGATTAGGACATTTATTATTAATTTATTTAAAGAAGGGTTAAAATAGTTAAAATCAAACTTTAATAACTAAATCATTTTTAATATAGAATTATACATAAGATAAATTCGACTATAAATATTCATTAGAAATATAAAAAGATTTCCTAGATAATGATATTTTATTTGTAATTTTTAGACATTAAATAATTTAATTTATGTATGACACAATGACTTTGCAGTAATTATCTTATTAATGAAATATTGACATAATTGATGTTATAAATACCCAAATAAATGTAATTTGAGACTTTTTATGAATTACAATACTTTTCCAGGTTAATATTACATATTATTAATGATTTAGTTAAAAAATTTCGAACTAATATTTTTTTTATGATTTTTACAAAAATCAATTACCAAATACTGTCAAAATTGACATAAAATTGTTTTTTAAAAAAATATTATATTATTAATTGTTATTTTATTCCTAAAAATATATGGTTCGGACAAATGACTTATATATGGTTATATATATTAATAATAAACAACTTGTGGTTCTTTTGACTTGTTATAGTAAGTTTATTAACCTTATAGTGTAAGAAAACAAGAAGACACAGTAAAAGTTAAATTATCTAACTTAAAGTTAAATCTAAATGATAAGGTTAAAATAGAAACCTAAACTTGTCTAAATTATATTTTATGAGATTATTTAGACCCATACCCACCTTATCTTTGAAATAAATCAATTTGGAGCTATTAAAAACCTAATATGACTTTATAATAAAATAATATTTTTAGTTTTTCTAAAGGTGCACCTCTCCTCCCTTATAAAAGGGCACCTCATCCCTCTCTTCCTCACACCACTTTGAGCCTTCAAGCTCGGAAAACCCCTGCCAAATTATCTTCTCCACTTACCTAGAAACATCCTAGAGGTCCTGGTCTTATTCAAAGACCAATTTTAGTGAACTAAGAGGAGGTCTCAAAGAGGCGCTTCAAAGAAGAGGTAATGTCCGTTGTCGATTCTTTCAACTTTATTTCTTCTTCCACTTCTTCTTCTTTAGTTGTTTCATTATGAAGTAATAACATCAGTATCACTCATATACTGATATGTTATTATAAGTATGAAACAACTATATTTCACCGTCTATCCATCCTACGGAAAATGAAATCACCGCGCGTGCGTACGTACGGAATACCGTCTCCACGCCGTGGTGTAATCTATTTTCCACCACCACCTTAATTGGATGGGTATAATGGTGTAAATATTAACTATATATGATTATTGTAAAGTTATATTGATTCTGAAATATTATACATACACTCCAATACAATTCCACGATCATGGGAACGATATCATCGCTCGTGCGTACGTATGGAATACCGTCTTCATGATGTGATGCGACTCGTTCTACATGATTTTCATTGCATAATGATTACATAAATGAATTGCATGAATAAATATGATATTTATTACACTAATACCATTATGGAAATTAGGTATCTATAACCTGAAAAGAAGAGTAAGAATTTATTCGACAAAACATGCATAAGAACAAAAGGCAATAAACACCCGAATAACAAGTAACAATGAAATATTACTAATAAGAAGCTAAGAATATGATCATATATGATATCATAAAAATAATTATGATTCCGGAATAAGTCAATGACATTATTTAAATCATTATATAGGAGGTTTGGACACTTACGAATCAAATCGGACCTAAGGTAAGGAAAAATATCACAATCTCATTTTTATCCGAGATTGTTTATACTTTGGTATTTATTGGGGTGTATTTTATCATCCGCATCCATGTTTACTCAATATGTAATATTATTTCCATCCACCTACAATTGTTTAAATCCAATTTTACCCTTTTGTGAGTTTTTAGTAAAAGATATGAAAGGAATCTTTTATCATTTTTCATACAAGGTACTTTTTGACTTTTCCGACAAAAGTATGAGAAGAATGTTTTTTTTAACTTATACGGCATGAATGGATTTTTAAAACATTATTTCCAAGAAGATTCCTTTACAAGTTTTCAAGTTTATTTTTAATCAACTCTTTTTAGTTTAAAATTGTATGACATGTTAAGAAAGGAAAATTTTTTTGAAGTATAAAGGATATTTTTCTCAAGAATGGAGTTCAAGTGTTTTATCAAATTATTTTCTATATAAGATAATATAGGGTTCTGTTTCTATCCCTATTATTACATTGATTTGATTATGTTGTTATGGAATTATTTTTATTAATTCCTTTATCTTATATGAATTGTTTTATGATGTCATGATGTTTGAGAATCCCATTTTTATTACATGGGTTATGCAATGATGTATGATTTATGATTTTGTGGCACACATTAGAATGGTATCATTATGTGATTGGTGGGACCTATATCTCCCTCTAATGAATTGGGTAAAGATTTATATCTCATGAGATAGACATGGCTGGAACGGCAGGTTAATCTGGTTCAGTGAAACAGGACTGAAATGAGGAGTGAACTCGGTTCAGAAATGGACTTTGTCTGCTAAGATAGTCTTGGCAATGAGTCTTGAATACTAAGAAATAATTCTCTATTATTATGTTTATATGCCACAAAGTTTCATGTTTTAAGTTATGATTCTTGGGATTACATTTCACTACTATGATTTATCCCATGTTATGAAATTATGATCTATTTTGCAGGTTAAGATTTCCAAAATGTTATGTTCTTATTAATATGATGTGATTGATATTTCTTTTGTTTACCCTTACTGAGAATTTGAGCTCACCCTTTTGTATGTTTTCTTTCCCCAGGTCAGGAAGAAGTTTATTAAGTAGGATATGCCAAAAGGGACTCTAGATATGATAAAATAAATGGGAGACAGTGTAGATGCTTTATGAACCAGTTGTTTATGTTTCCTAGTTTCTAAAGACACTATACCTATACGGTCCTTTCATGGTCTTTTTATATGTTGTAATAAGTGTACTTCAATTTTTAAGTATTAACAGTGTATGTAAAGTATGGGTCGTTATAGTTGGTATCAGAGGAAAGGTATAGTCAACCTTTGGAAACTAGGATTTGAAAGCCTTAGTAAGAAACCTAAGGATGTGTCTAAGCATAGAACACAATCTTAGTGTTTTAGAAATTGCCATGAAAAACCTATGATAAGACCTTAAGTGTGAAATTTTATTCTTGATTATGTGGTTTTCCTATTATAATTAGTGTTGCTCACACTATTCTTGTTGGTTTTAGTTAATGGCCGGAACCCGAAGGAACCGTGTTAATGCGGAATGCGACGGGAAATGCAATGATTGTCCCCCTGAGCAAGAAAAGTTATGGGAGCTGTAATGAAAAATCTTGTAGCCATGCTCACACAACTTTCTCAAGCTATGAATCATGCAGGACTTCTAAACGAGCCAAGGAAGAAGCAACATTCTGTTGAATCCTTCATGAGGCAGCGTCCACCCTCATTCAGTGGGTTTACTGATCCATTAGTGGCCGAACAATGGATCAGTACTACTAAAAAGATATTTTCAGTTCTTCAATGTTCTGAACATGATATAGTCATCTTAGCAGTTTATCGTTTGTAAGTTGGTGCTGATCAATGGTGGAATCTTATTAAGAATACAAGGAAAAGGGATGAAATTGAGTCCATGGAATGGGAAGAGTTCAAGAACTTATTTTTCAATAATTATTTCCCTCGTATTCTTCAAAAAAATATGGAGAAGGAGTTTCTTGAACTGAAGTAAAAGGATGATGAATCCGTTGGTATCTACGAAGAAAATTTTACAAGACCTGCAAGGTACGCTTTCAGAATTATTATCCAACCTAAGAGTAAGATCGATCGATTCTTTAGTGGCTTAAAACCAAGTCTTCGAAGGGCGTTATCCATAAGGTACTTCAATATCTACGAGGAAATTGTTTTATGTGCTCTCAAGGTTGAGATGGAGATTGGTGTAACCCATCAGTCACATGGGTTTGATAAGAAGAGGAAAATGGAATTCAAAGGAAAATCTAAAGACCACACTGAAAAGAAGATGAGTTTTTTCTTATGCTCAAAGTGTGGAAAGAAACATGGAGGAAATTGTCATAAGGGGACAAGAAAATGTTATAAGTGTGGAAAATAAGGTCATCGGGAAATTGAATATCGAAATAATGGGAAGAAGATGTCTAATGATACAAACAAAGGAAGGGATACACAGAATGAACCTACTACACTTAAATGTTTCAAGTGCAAAGAGATGGGGCATTATGCCAATCAATGCCCAAATCCAAGGGTTAATGATAATGATCGATGTCAACAAACTCTTAAGTCCAAAGACAAAGGAAAGTCACATGCAATTTCTATCATCGATGTGGAGTATGATAACGAAGTGGTGAAAGGTACACTTACCATCCACTCTAAAGTAGAAAATGTTTTATTTGATTCTGGATCCACCCACTCTTTTATTTCTGAAGAATTTTCTAAGGGTATAACCTTATTACCTCAATAATTATATGTTGAGTTAGCTGTGACAACCCCTAATGGCACGACAGTCACATCAAAAGTTTATAATTCTTCTCCGAATGAAGTTTGTGGGAAAGTGCTTCCTACAAATCTTGTGATCCTTCCTATAGTGGAATTTGATGTGATTCTTGGCATGGATTGGCTTTCTCTATATGGAGCTCATATCAATTTCCAGAGAAGGGAAGTCACATTTCATATCCCAGATCAATATATGATCATCTATTGATGCAAGGATGCACATAACCTTCCATTGGAAATTTCTTCCATCTTATGGGTCTTGATTCCACTAAATGAGGGTTATTTATCTCAAATGGTTGGAGAGAAACTCACGATTAAGAATATGCCCATTGTATGGGAATTTGATGATGTCTTTCTGGAGGAATTTCCAGGTCTTCCACCAAATTGTGAAGTTGAGTTTTCAATAGAACTCGTACCGGGTGCTTTG
This sequence comes from Viscum album, assembly GCA_963277665.1. Classification (NCBI taxonomy): domain Eukaryota; kingdom Viridiplantae; phylum Streptophyta; class Magnoliopsida; order Santalales; family Viscaceae; genus Viscum; species Viscum album. The sequence continues at coordinate 924,964,949 of OY728141.1, read as the reverse complement.
CCTATTTCAAAGACACCATATAGAATGGCCCCAATTGAGTTGCAGGAATTGAAGAAGAAAATCCAAGAGAATCTTGATAAGGGATTCATACGCCCTAGTATATCACCTTGGGGAGCACCTGTTCTATTTTTTAAGAAGAAAGATGGATCAATGAGAATCTTCATTGATTATCGAGAACTTAACAAGATCACTATCAAGAACAAATATCCTCTCTCACGCATTGATGACTTATTTGACCAACTACACATAGCTCAATACTTTTCCAAGATTGATCTTCATTCAGGGTATCATCAATTAAGGGTCAAAAGGGAGGATATACCAAAGACGGCTTTCTGTACAAGGTATGGACACTATGAATTTATAGTGATGTCATTTGGTCTTACTAATGCCCATGCTATCTTCATGGATCTGATGAATAGAGTCTTTAGAGACTATCTTGATCAGTTTGTGGTAGTCTTTATAGATGATATTCTTGTATATTCAAAGAGCAAGGAAGAAAATGAAGATCACTTGAGAATTGTATTGAAGACCTTGAGAAAGGAGAAGTTTTATTCCAAATTTACCAAGTGTGAATTTTGGCTTCAAAAAGTTGCATTTTTGGGTCACATAATCTCAAAAGAGGGGATATCTGTGGATCCAGCAAAAACAGAGGTTATCGAAAGATGGTCGAGACCAACAACAGTAACTAAGATCCTAAGTTTTCTTGGTTTGGCTAGATATTATCAACATTTTGTGAAAGATTTTTCATGATTATCTAATCCACTCACCAAGTTGACTCAGAAAGGATTTAAGTTTGTTTGGACGGAGGAATGTGAAGAGAATTTCAAGGAGTTGAAAAGAAGGTTATCCAGTGCACCTGTGCTCACACTACCTTGTAGTGGAGAAAGGTTTGTGATCTATAGTGATGCATCCAAGAAAGAGGTTGGGGTGTGTTCTTATGAAAAATGATATGGTGATAGCTTATGTCTCATGACAGTTGAAAATCTATGAGCAAAATTACCCAACTCATGATTTGGAGTTAGTTGTGGTAATATTTGCATTAAAGATTTCGAGGCATTACCTTTATGGTGAAGGGTGTGATATTTATACTAATCATAAAAGTTTAAAGTATATTTTCACACAAAAGGAGCTGAATATGCGCCAAAGAATATGGTTGGAGCTGATTAAGGATTATGACTGCTCAATTCATTACCACCCAGGGAAAGCAAACAAGGTGGCGGACGCATTAAGTCGACAAGACCATGCTAGCTTATCCATGATGAGGATCACAAAAGATCCAATATTTATGGATTTAAAAAGGATGGATCTTGGAATTATAATGGAAGGGGAAAATCGTATCTTTCTCAAATGAATGTTCAACAATCTATACATGTGAAGATTAAAGAGGCACAGAAAGAAGATGTAGAGTTACGAAAGAAGGTGAGAAATGTTCCTGAATTCAACCTTGATTGTGATGGGATAATAAAGTTCAAGAATCGGGTTTGTGTTCCTCCCATCCCATAATTAAAGAAGGAGCTGCTGGATGAGGCTCATAGTTCTTCATTCTCTATTCATCCTGGAAGCACGAAGATGTATAGGGACCTGAAAGAGTACTTCTGGTGGGATGGCATGAAAAGAGATGTTGCTGAATATGTCTCTCGATACTTGGTTTTTCAGCAAGTTAAAGCTGAGAGACAAAAGTCTAAGGGGATGTTACAACCATTACCCATACCAGAATGGAAATGGGAAAACATCACTATGGACTTTTTCACTGGACTTCCTAAAACATCCAAAGGCAATAATGCTATCTGGGTCATAGTTGATCATCTTACAAAGTTTGCACACTTCATTGCTATTAGAGAAGATTTCTCTCTGGATCAGCTTGCCAGGATATATGTAAAGGAAGTGGTAAGATTGCATGGAGTACCACTTTCTATTATATCTGATCGGGATCCGAGGTTTACCTCAAAGTTTTGGCGAAGTCTTCATCATACTCTGGATACAGAGTTGAGTTTCAGCACTGCTTATCATCCTCAGACAGACGGTCAGTCTGAGAGAACAATTCAAACTCTAGAAGATATGTTGAGAGCTTGCTCTATGGATTTCAAAGGTGGTTGGGATCAACACCTACCTTTGGTGGAATTTTCTTATAATAATATCTTTCACTCCAGTATTCAGATGGCTCTTTATGAAGCTCTCTATGGAAAGAAATGCAGGACTCCAACTTGCTGGGATGAAGTTGGGGAAAGAAAGCTATTAGGACCAGATCTTGTTGATGAGATGGCAGAAAAGGTCATATCTATTCAACAACACATAAGAGCAGCTCAGATTCGATAAAAAAGTTTTGCTGACAACTGAAGAAAATACCTAGAGTTTGAAGTGGGTGATAAATTGTTCTTACGAATATCTCCTTGGAAGAAAGTAATGAGATTTGGAAAGAAGGGAAAGTTGATCCCTAGGTATATCGGTCCTTTCAAAATACTGGATCGTGTTGGGAATGTAGCTTACCGATTGGTGATTCCACCGAATCTCTCTCAAATTCACGATGTGTTCCATGTATCTCTCCTGAGAAATTACATACCTGATCCTTCACATGTACTCAGCTCAGAAGTTGTACTGCTGGAGCAAGATCTTTCTTATGAAGAACAGCCGATAGAGATTCTCAATCGTAGCGAAAAAGTCCTACAGAACAAGACCACTCGCTTGGTGAAAGTTTTATGGAGGAACCACCAATTAGAAGAAGCTACATGGGAGCTTGAGGATATGATGAGGGAGAGGTATCCTCATCTGTTTGTTACAAAGTGACGAATTTCTAGGGAAAAAATCATTTTAAGGGGGGTAGAATGTAACACCCGAGACTTTAATGAGAAATATTTTGTTTTTATATAAATCATAAAAGGAATCTTTCACTACACACAACACTAGCTTGGCTTGCTTTACACACAATCGCGACCTTCCTCGATAGCTTGCATCGTACGCAATACCAAGTTTCACTAAACAACGATATGCTTTTAAAATATTATTAAAACTAGCCATTATGAATAGTAATACCCACTTTTTAATTTTGTAAATTTTATTTTTCAAAATGGACTTCATTTTTTGGATTCGGAATATCGAAATTAGCCTAGGGTGAAATTTTGGTATTTTTCTGAAAACTTTCAATTTTTGATGAATAGTGAAAACACTGGGTTACTATTTAAAAATCGACTTTTTATTTAAATAATTATTTATTTTATTTAAATTTATTTTAGGTCAAAATTGATACATAATACCTATATAAGTTCAATTCAATTCATTGGAGTCATTTTATAATAATTTTAGATATATAAAAATTTTATTGAACTTTCCACCGTCTTTTACCCACCTCCTAGGAGAATTTCCAAATTCACATAAAACATGATTTTACCACTTCTGCGAGTATAATTTTGAAAATCTGAGAGACACGGTTAATATCAAGTACTAAAATTTGGTTCAATGAGATGAAAATAATTTTTGGTGAATAGTAACTTTTTACTTTTTTTACCACGGTTAAAAGTAAATAGGGTAATTAAGGATAAAAATGATATTATTATTACCCTAACACATGTCCTAATTCTATTGGATAAGTGTAATTCGACCAAAAACAACCTAAGGAATAAAATATGACCATTTAGGCTCACTTGGATTAGATTAGGACATTTATTATTAATTTATTTAAAGAAGGGTTAAAATAGTTAAAATCAAAGTTTAATAACTAAATAATTTTTAATATAGAGTTATACGTAAGATTAATTAGACTATAAATATTCATTATAAATATAAAAATATTTCCTAAATAATGATATTTTATTTTTAATTTTTAGACATTAAATAATTTAATTTATGTATGACACAATGATGATGTAGTAATTATCTTATTAATGAAATATTGACATAATTGATGTTATAAATACCCAAATAAATGTAATTTGAGACTTTTTATGAATTAAAATAATTTTATACGTTAATATTACATATTATTACTTATTTAATTAACTTTTTTCGAACTAATATTTCTGTTATGATTTTCACAAAAATCATTTACCAAATAGTGTCAAAATTGACATAAAATAGTTTTTAAAACAAATATTATATTATTAATTGTTATTTTATTCCTAAAAATCTAATTTTCGGCCAAATGACTTATATAAGGTTATATATATTAATAATAAACAACTTGGGGTTCTTTTGTCTTGTTATAGTAAGTTTATTAACCTTATAGTGTAAGAAAACAAGAAGACACGGTAAAAGTTAAATTATCTAACTTAAAGTTAAATCTAAATGATAAGGTTAAAATAGAAACTTAAACTTGTCTAGATTCTATTGGATGAGAGTATTTCGACCCATACCCACCTTAGATTCAAAATAAATCAATTTTGAGATATTAAAAACTAAATATGACTTTATAATAAAATAATATTTTTAGTTTTTCTAAAGGTGTCCCTCTCCTCCTTTATAAAAGGGCACCTCCTCCCTCTCTTTCTCACACCACTTTGAGCCTTCAAGATCGGCAAACCCCTACCTAATTCTCTTATCCACTTCCCTAAAAACATCCTAGAGGTCCTGGTATTCTTCAAAGACCAATTTTAGTGCCCTAAGAGGAGGTCTCAAAGAGGCGCTTCAAAGAAGAGGTAATGTCCGTTATCGATTCTTTAAACTTTATTTCTTCTTCTACTTCTTCTTATTTAGTTGTTTCATTATGAAGTAACAACATCAGCATCACTCATATACTGATATGTTATTATAAGTATGAAATAACCCTATTTCACCATCTATCCATCCTACGGAAAACGAAATCATCGTGCGTGCGTACGTACGGAATACCGTCTCCACGCCGTGGTGTAATCTATTTTCCACCACCACCTTACTTGGATGGGTATAATGGTGTAAATAATAACTATATATGATTATTGTAAATTTGTATTTATTCTTAAATATTATAAATACACTCCAATACAATTCCACGATCATGGGAATGATATCATCGCTCGTGCGTACGTACGGAATACCGTCTCCACGATGTGATGCGACTCGTTCTACATGATTTTCATTGCATAATGATTACATAAATGAATTGAGTGAATAAATATGATATTTATTACACTAATACCATTATGGAAATTAGGTATCTATAACCTAAAAAGAAGAATAAGAATTTATTCGACAAAACACGCATAAGAACAAAAGGCAATAAACACCCGAATAACAAGTAACAATGAAATATTACTAATAAGAAGCTAATAATATGACCATATATGATATCATAAAAATAAGTATGATTCTGTAATAAGTCAATGACATTATTTAAATCATTATACAGGAGGTTCGGATACTTACGAAGCAAATCGGACCTAAGGTAAGGGAAAATATCACAATCTCATTTTTATCCGAGATTGTTTATACTTTGGTATTTACTAGGGTGTATTTTATCATCCAAATCCATGTTTTCTCAATATGTAATATTATTTCCATCCACCTAAAATTTTTTAAATCCAATTTTACCCTTCAGTGAGTTTTTAGTAAAAGATATGAAAGGAATATTTTGTCATTTTTCGTACGAGGTACTTTTTGACTTTTCCGACAAAAGTACGAGAATAATGTTTTTTTAACTTATACGGCATGAATGGATTTTTGAAACATTATTTCCAAGAATCTTACTTTACAAGTTTTCAAGTTTATTTTTAATCAACTTATTTTAGTTTAAAATTTTATAACATGTTAATAAAGGAAAAAAATTTTGAAGTAGAAAGGATATTTTCCTCAAGAATGGAGTTCAAGTGTTTTATCAAATTATTTTCCATATAAGATAATATAGGGTTCTTTTTCTATCCCTATTATTAAATTGATTTGATTATGTTGTGATGGAATTATTTTTATGAATTCATTTATCTTATATTAATTATTTTATGATGTCATGATGTTTAAGAATCCCATTTTTATTACATGGGTTATACAATGATGTATGATTTATGATTTTGCGGCACACATAAGAATGGTATCATTATAAGATGGGTGGGACATATATCTCCCTCCAATTTATTGGGTAAATATTTATATCTCATGAGATAGACATGTCTGGAACGGCAGGTTAATCTGGTTCAGTGAAACAGGACTTAAACGAGGAGTGAACTCAGTTCAGAAATGGACTTTGTCCGCTAAGATAGTCTTGGCAATGAGTCTTGACTACTAAGAAATGATTCTATATTATTATGTGTCTATGCCACAAAGTTTCATGTTTTAAGTTATTATTATTGGGATTACATTTCACTACTATGATTTATCCCATGTTATGAAATTATGATCTCTTTTGCAGGTTAAGATTTCCAAAATGTTATGTTCTTATGAATATGATGTGATTGATATTTATTTTGTTTACCCTTACTGAGCATTTGAGCTCACCCTTTTGTATGTTTTCTTTCCCCAGGTCAGGAAGAAGGTTATTAAGTATGATATTCCAAAAGGGACTCTAGATATGATTAAATAAATGGGAGACAATGTAGATGCTTTATGAACCAGTTGTTTATGTTTCCCAGATTCTAAAGACATTATACCTATACAGTCCTTTCATGGTATTGTTATATGTTTTAATAAGTGTACTTCAATTTTGAAGTATTAACAATGTATGTAAAGTATGGGTCATTATACATTCCCTAGTGAAACAGGGTAGTTCCACTCTATGTCATCGAGGACTTGCACCCTAATGAATCCGGGGGATTCTACTTGAAAGAAAGTTGTAGAGGTCTCATGCCCATGCTAATGGGGGTCCACTCTAAGGATCAAGAACTCCACTTCCCAACTCTAATAGAGGGTATAGCTCAATAGTCTTCAGTGATTCTATCTAAACACTATCGTCATTGAGTGTCGACTCAATAAGCGCAATTCCCAGAACATTCCGCATCATATTTGAAAATACAAAATAGATGGAAACATCATGTTATAAACATAAAAACACTTAGGATAGGCTACCGGTAGTCCAAAATACAAGTTCAAATGAAGAAGATATGGATTATTAAAGGTTCATCAAAAGATATCAAAGGGTACACACTATGTGAGGGGACCCACATGACGTGTGGTCCTACTACACCACTTGTATATGTCCTTGGATGGTACACATATCCCATCCCATGTAGTATTACATTTAATATAGGTGGAATGCATGGCATGTCCAGACTAATTGGGACTGAGGTCGTGTCCCGCTGGTCATGTTCATATATTGGACCCCATGTTTGTGTACTTGATTACATGGTTGTGTATATGGCTATGTACTTACACACAGTTTCCCACCCATGTGATCCATCACACGGGTTTAAATATATAGAAGGGGTACTTGGCATGTTGGAGGAATACACGTCGGGTCATCCTTAACTTTTCTAAAACCCTATCCACCGCCGCTAAGGAAGCTACACACCATGTCTTCATCCTTAAACATGGAGTGTAGTTGGATTTTATTCTAGATTTCAAGATCTGGACTTGTGCCTTGAATATTCCCATTATGCCTTCAATTTCGGCCTATCTCTGACTGAAAATGGTGGATCTAGATATGGTTGGAATATCTTGGCCATCACTTACTATAAATTGGCATATGTTTGTTTTTGGAGTGTTTATGTTTATCTCATATACACCAATTCCTTATACCTTCAATTTCATGACCTTTATTCATAAAAAAGATCATCTTCACCTTGTAACAATCCCAAATCTATTCTATATTCACCATTCCTATCCTTTTTTTTAAATTGCTATGAATATGGGGGTCTGATCGAGCTTAGTACCACCTAAAAATTTGTCAAATTGGGACCTCAGGGTCCAATAAGCGACAAATGAAAATAAGAAAGGGGGAAAGCATATGAAAAAAGGTTAAATGATAAATTATAAGCATTCTTGTCCCATCAATCAATAATGGGAATACCAGGGTTAGAAAACAATTTAGGAAAAAATAATTTCTTTACATGGGTGCATACAATTTTTCAATAGTTGGTGTAGATCCAATAATAAGGATGGATCTACTTAAAAATTTAATATAAGGGATTAAAAACACCAAATTATGAGTCCTGACTAGATTATAGATCTTTCATTGATGATTAATGCATCTTATAACAGTTTAGAGGAGAAATTTTGTTCGATGCATCCTGATCTTATCTGATCTAGAGTTCTATCGTTCTTCGAGGAGATTTTCTAGTGAAGGAGGAAGAGAGAGCTCTAGAATTATCTTAGGGTTTATGCAGATAACCCTGGAGAATTCAGCCTGGAAATATTCTTATATAGATTTCCATTACATTGAAACAAACTAATTAATTAATCTAATAATTAATTAACTCATTAAATGCACTACCAATGATAGCGGAGTCTGAACGCCCCATGCAAAAATCATTTTATGTTGCACCTATGGTAGAAACCACATTTTGGACTCAACAATGGTCTCAAATTTCTAATTTGATCTAACTTTTAAGATTTAAACCATTTTCATTGAGGTATCATGTTCACATAATATAAATTATATTTAATATTTTTATAAAATTAATTTTAGGAACATCAGGCCTTGGAATCACATGTCCTCCCAGTGCCTAAATCGGGATATATAGAAATATTTCAAAGTCTTACAATAAAAAATGGGTCTCTACATCATTCCCTCCTTTAATATTTTCATCCTTGAAATGTAAAAACTAAGAAAATAACTTGGGATAATTATCCCACACTTGTCTCTCTCACTCTGAGGAACTCACCTACATGTTCTCATGCTTCCACAACACACAGACCAAGGGGATGGTCCACCCACATGTGTTCCTCTCCTTTTGATCCTTGATCGCCACTGGGTTCTCTACAAAGGTGGCTCTATATTTTATGTCTAGACCACCCTAGTAGATAAAATGCATGAGTTAGTGCACATATCACCTCATCTATGACATATGGAAGATTTCATGCACCCAATCTAATTGTGGGGGTCGGGGGAGGTGGTAAGAAACCTCACTAACCCTATACATGATCTATAATAGCCCAATGAACCTCGGGGATAGATTTCCTCCTAGGCCAAACCTCTAAAATCCTCATCATGGGATACTCTCAAGAAAACATGGTCTCCATGTTCAAAATCCAAGATCTTATAAAGGCTATTTGAGTAATATTTTTGTCTATTATGGGCCATCCTCATCCACTCATGGATGACCTGGACTTTCTCTATCATCACCTGCACCATCTCTAGTCTCACAAGAGATGTCTCACCAATATCTGTCTAGCACAAGTTTGACCTACAGGGTCTCCTCTAAAGGGCCTAAAAAGGTTTAATGTTGATTGTAGAGTGGTAGATATTATTGTATGAAAACTCTACCAAGGGAAGGTGATCCTCCAAGCAATTTCTGAAATCTAACACGCATTCCCTCAACATATCCTCCAACACCTAGATAGTTCACTCAGTATTACAATTGGTCTAGCGGTGAAATGTTTTACTCATCCTCATGCGGGTCCTAAATCCCTCATGTAGGCCTCTCCACAATCATGATGTAAATCATTTTTCATGATCAGAGACAATCCTTGAGGGAACCTCATGAAGAAGAATGATCTCCCATATGTAAAACTGCCCCAAACTCTCCACTAATATCTTCTTTCATATAGAAAATAAGTGCACCAACTTCATGAGTCTATCAACTATCACTTAGATGGTGTCATGGATAATTGTTTTACATGGAATCCCTATAACAAAGTCCACATATATTTCATCTCATTTCCACTCCAGGATCTCAATGGGCTATATCAAACCTATCGGACCACAACTAGAAAATATGGATACCACCACACTTGTTTTTTCACAGTTTAATTAACTGTGGTTGCAGAGAAGTATTCCCCCAATGTTTTTATGTGAACTGTGGCCACATCCCGCTACGTAACCCAAACCTCCCTGCCTCTCACGATCCTTTCATGATCAAATCCTTATCCCTACCTCACGTGATCGAATCCCTCTCCCTGCCTATCACAATCGAAGTTGTCTCCCTACATGCCATGATCGAATCCCTCCAGATGATCAACCCCCCCCCCCCCCCGTTGCTCTTGTGAATAACCCTCTATCAGATGATCTCTCCCTAATCTTGCGACATAGGCTCATGCAAAGTTAGTCTACCCATTCCCTGCCCTCACGAAATCTTACCCTCTATGTATTTGTCGAAGGAACCCTACCCGCCCCTACTTTTGCAGATGGACCCTATTCGCTCCCTTCTGTCGTGATTCACCCATTACAATAGGTCAAATGCTAAGGGTTACTCTAAACCAAGGATACCCTGATTTGAACTTTTTCATTTGATAAACACTACCATTGTTTGTTATTAGAGATCCATTCACTTGGAAATTTTGTTTTGGTTGAAAGTTTACATATTCTCGTTTGAGGAAGCTATTGTTTGAGAATTTATGATCAGAATGTTTCTAATATATTTAATTTATATGATTAGATTTGAATTTTTTCTAATGATTTAGTTACATAGAGTTATAATGATTAACATCATTATATCTATGTGAAGATTCTTTGAACGCATTATATAATATTTTGAAGTTCTTTAGAGGATAAAAAAATGTCTAGAAAAATTTGGAAATTTTATTTATCAGGATACTGATGAAGTGAAAAAGGAAATGATAGGTAATATATTACCTTATTTTAGAAAATTGGAAAAGGATATTACCACTAATCTGACATCAATAAAAATTTCACAATATTTTAGAAACCTCACTACTACCCAGATGAATCCTACATCCATTACTCCAGTAAAACCAAAGAGTCCTTAGAAATTTATCTTTTAGGTTAATTTCTATATTTTGAGAACATTATTTACACATACAAACATTATTCAACCTAAATACTACTTCAAGGGATTCATGGTATACTCAAAAACATTGTAAAACATCACCCACTATACTTCTACTATATTTAATACTCCTATTCATTCTTTAATCTATTTACCCATGCCCAATTAAGGCATAATATTGTCACATTCTCTCATGGACAAATGTTTTTGTGAACATATATTCAATATTCCACCATAAAACTATCTTCTATAACCCTAACACTCTATATTCAATAAATATTAAGATATAATGGTACTTTAGGTTGATGTGATTCATCCTCACATAAAACACTAACTTCTAGTCCAAATGAATCACACTCGGATTACAAAAGTAGAGTGATTAATTTTTCTAGATGCTTTCAAGATCCACATATAGAAATTTAGTCTTGGTAGAAATATAATTCAAATCTAAGATAGATAAATCTTTACTAAAATTGAACTTCATTATAGATTAGGAATAAAACATTCCAATATTTAAAATAGAACAACTTTAAATATAGAGAATCCAATCAGAGGTGAATTTGTCTCTAATACCAACTAAAGGGGACTGGTTGAGATATGAACCACCTTGAGTGGTGGTTGAATTAATTTTAGTGACTTTTAATTACCTTTTTTGTACTTTTGAATTTTATCTCTTTTCTTTTTACCTCTATCACAATTAGGTGAGTGGTTCTTTTATTATCTCTTTCCTCCATTATTTATTATATAATAATCAAACACACACACACTAGTGGCATATTAATTTCTAAGGTTCACCTCTCGGTATAATAATTCAAATCCTTAGTGTGATTTGGTAACACCTAAGGTCACAAAACCCATTAGTAAATACCTATGAGCTTTAAACTATAGTCTCTTAGAAGTATAGAGTGTGTATACTACACACTTATTTGGTGTTTCCCACAATCAGGTACATTTCATACCTTTACAATAAATATAGGGGTAACAACAAGATATTGTAACACCAATTTAAAATAATTCCTTATTATTCATGTACTACTCCTTTCTTATTCTTCTTCCATTTCCCAATAGCAAGTCACTTATTTTATTTTTATACACATCACTATATAAAAACTCTTCTTCTTCATAGTATCAAACTGATATTATTTAACTTCTTCTTTATATTCCTTCCTATATAAGATGAAATACACATAACTCTTCATCTCTTCCCTTCTTTCATGTGTGAACTAGGGGGACATATCTCTTCTTCTTATAAACTTCATGAAATACTTGGTTGCTTCTTCTTCTACCTATTCCCACTATTTTCTCTTCTTCTTTTCAACATAAAGAGCACTAGATCTTCCTCTTATTTTTAACTTTGAAACATAGTGGTTCTTCAAAATTGAAACTATATTGGGTCTTATCACTCTTTTAAATAGTGTATAGAAATTCTTCTCTCTTGAATAATACTAGAAAGCTTCCACTTATATATATTTATAACTTCTTGAATATATATCAAATATAACAGCACTGGTTCCTTCTTTTTTATCATTCACTAAACCAAATGAATAATTTGGATTCAAATATCCCAGAATTAATGTATCTAGAATTCCCCACTCCATATATTTATAACCATTTGTATTGGGTCTTATCACAATTTTACATAGTTTATATAAATTATGCTATCTTGAATAATAGTTTCAAACTTTCACATGTCTCTATTTCGAACTGCATGAATATTTATCAAATATAGCAGAACTAATTTATTTTTTCTCAACATTCACTAAACCACATGAATATTTTGGATTCAAATAACCCTGAATTACTAGATATAGAATTTCCCACTTTATATCTTTATAACCACCTAATAACTATATGTAAAAATATCAAAGGAGTTGGGGTGGTGGGAAGTGGGGTGAAGGGGGGAGGTCAAAGGAGTTGGGGTGAAGGGTGGGGGTACAGTGTGTAGGTGGGGGTGGGCAGTGGGGGTGGGGGTGGGGGAGTAGTGGGGGCATGTGGGGGAGAAGTGGGGGTGAGGGGGTGGTGGTGCAGGTGGGGGTAGTGTGCAGGTGGGGGTGGGCAGTGGGGGGAAGGTGTGGGGGGACAGTGGGGGTGAGGGGGGTGTGCAGGTGGGGGTAGTGGGGGTAGTGGGGGCAGGTGGGGGGAGTGTGTAGGGGAGAAGTGGAGGTTGGGTGGTTCAAGGGAGTTGGGGTGAAGGGTGGGGGCAGTGGTGGTGAAAGTGGGGGAGTTGGGGTGAAGGGTGAGGGCAGTGGGGTAAAGTGGACTGGGGGTAGGGGTGAAGGTGTATGGGGGCAGTGTGTAGGGGTCGATATCTCCATGCATTTCTTGGGTAAATATTTTGTTAGTTTTTACCTATTTTTCCTAACTCCATGTATTTCATGAAATAACATACTACAACCGAATGTCTTTTCTCGGGTTCTCCTACTTCCACACATCTACCACCATAGTTTATGAAATCACAACAAGACTTACAAAAACTCTATAAGTTTTATGAGATTCCCATAAGTATTCCTGAAATTTTCAGGACTTAGCCAACTTTTATCTTCCAAATATAATTTATAGATATCTTTAATAAAACATAGAACTTATTCAATTCACCTAAAATCATCTCCAAACACTCCAAATAAAATTGTCTCCTCTCTCGTGATCAAAACATGCCTCTCGCAATCAAACCCATTCTGCCTTCCCTTTTCCCTGCCTCTGTCATGATTGAACCCCTTCCCCTTTCCCTGCCTCTTTCATGATGGAACCCTCCCCCTTGCCCAGCCCATACCCCTCCCCCTCCCCCCCTACCCAGCCCCTCTCCCTCCACCTCCCCCCTGTCCAGCCCCATCCCCCTGCCCAGCCCCACCCTCACCCGACCCATCCCCTCCCCCTTCCCCACCCTCCCGACCTTGCCCCTCCCCCTCCCCTCCCTGATCATACCCTCCCCCTCCCTGCACACCATCCCCTCTATTTTACACGTATTACAACCCAATATTATTAGAAAAACCATCCTTAATATATAAACCTCATGGTCCACTTTAATTGTGTCTTTATAATATGATGCATTGCACATGAATCCAACATTTGAACCATTTTCCACTATATAAGTATCTAAGAATGATACCCTTTGTACATAGTATTATATTTTCATTAGGATATAAAATGTTACCACCCCTTGTATCTCATGTACTTTAGTATCTCATGCATTTTAGTATCTCATGTATTTTAGTATCTTATTTTTAGATAATGTAAATCACTGATGATTATGATTTATTCATTTAGAATATTTACCAATATCTAGAAATCTAGGAACTTTCTAGAAACCCAAGGTTGATCTGTCATGGTGTAATAATTGATAGTAAGATATTTAATTATGTATTATCTTAACATGACATGAATATTAATTAGTGTATATGGGTATAGTTCTTATATGATTATGATTTTGAGATCTCTTATACTTTAGTAAATGATAATGTTATAGTTGATGCATTAAGCCTGAACATTTACTTGTGTTTCTCAAGAAGCATGTAAGGAATAGAAGCCTATAAATGAGTCCATATACTACTTTTCTTAAGTATGAATGAGTTTCAATGTTGTTTTTTAAAATAAAAAATTTTACTAACTGTTTTTTTATTCATATTAGAATGGATAGAAGCTGGACGTATAATGTTGATCAGATTAATGATGAGTTTCAAAAGGAGTTGGAATATTTTTTGGATTTTTCATTCAACAATGGTTCAGATGGTGGATTGATTTGATGCCCATGTTTTGATTTCATTGGAATACCATGGTTAACATGTGAGGAAGTAAGTTACCACATCACTAAAAAAGGTTTTCAAAAAGGATATCATGTTTGGTATCACAATGAAGAAAAAGTTCAAACGGATAATGACGTTGATTCAGCTGGAAGGATCGAAATGGAAAATTTGATTTCCAATCAGTTTCCATTTGCTTCTCAAGAAAAAACTTCATGTAGAGAAGTGGAAGAGGAAATGAATAAGGGAACACATTTTTTATCTAATTATCAGAATGATGATTTTGAGAGTGTTAGAAAGTTTTTAGAAGACGTGAATACCGCAGTTTACTAATCATGTGAAAAAATGACTAAACTAGAGTTTTTAATGCGACTGTATCATGGGAAAACAATGTGTGGATTTATTAATAATGCAATCAATTATCTACTTACTCTTTTTATGGACTTTCTACCTAATGATGCATGTATTCATAAAAATTATTATATGGCATCAAAGTTGGTTGAAAAATTTGAATTTTCATGTATGAAAATCTGTGCATTTCCTAAATATTGTTGTCTATTTTGGAAGGATAATGTCAAGTTAAATGAATGAAAACAATGTGGTACATCGATATGGAAGACTAATAAAGACGGAACTCAATCCCATGAACCATAGAAAGTGATGTGTCACTTTCCATTGATTCCCAGACTTCAGATACTTTTTATGTCAGAACAAATGGATAAGAATATGAGATGGCATGAAGATGGAAGAAATAAGGATAATGATGATATATTTCATCCTACTGATGGTTTAGCATGGAAAAAATTTGATAAGTTACATCCTGATTTTGTAGCCGACCTACGGAATGTTAGATTGGGATTGTCATGTGATGGTTTCAAACCATTTAAGCATATGTATACTGCACATAGTACTTTCCATGTTTTTGTTTATATTTATAATTTTCCATCATGGATGTGTATAAAAAAACCAGTTACTATCATAAGTATATTTATTTCTAGAGCCAATGATCTTGGAAATGATATCGACATATATTATCAACCATTAATAGATGAGTTGAGGGAGCTTTGGACTGTTGGGGTGTAGACATATGATGGATTTAGAAAGGATTACTTTATGTGTCATGAAACATTATTATGGACAATAAATGATTTCCCTGCATATAGAATGATGTTTGGTTGGAGTACCAAGGATATATTCTCTTGACCTATATGTATGAAAAATCCACGTTCTTAGAGATTAAAGTTTTGATGAACTTTCAGCTTCATAGGGCATCGATGATTTCTACAAATGGATCATTCATAAAGAAAAACTCAAAGACGGTTTGATAATTCCATACAGACAGATGAAATACCTCAATGAATGTTGGGGGGGATATCCTTAAAGAACTTGACAGTTTGAATTTTGTTCTTGGAAAGGGTCAGTTAAATTCCAACAAGCGGAAGAATGTTCCTTTGAATTCCAATAATAATTGGAGAAAGAAAATTATATTCTATGAGTTGTCATATTGGTCATCAAATTTGATGTATCACTGCTTGGATTTAATGCATATTGAGAAAAATGTGTGTGAAATGTTATTTGCAACTCTTTTAAATGTAAAGGGAAAGACAAAAGATGATTTTCACTCACGTCGTGATTTAATGGATTGGGTTATAAAATCAAGACTTTATCCTGAGTTAATTGGTCAAAAATCAGTGGAAAGTCCCTTTTTCTTATTTTCGATGAAAAATGCAGAGAAAAAACAATTTCTTTAAGTCTTTGAATGTTTAAAGGTTCTAAATGGTTATTCGAGTAACATTTCAAAATGAGTGAATACATGAGATGTGATACTAAAATCCCTCAAAACCCATGACTACCATGTCTCGTTTCATGAATTGATTCCTATTTTCATTTGAAATTTACTATCACATAATTTCTGGGTCATTGTGAATAGATTATGTCACTTTTATCTAGATCTTTTTGCTAAAATATTGAACAAAAGTGTTGTGAAAAAACTACCAATAGATTCACCAATCATTCTTTACGACTTGAAAAAAATATTTCCCCCATCATTTTTTACGTGTATGTTACATCTGACCGTGCATCATCCAACAGAAGTTATTTTTGGTGGTCCCATTTCTAGTCGCTGGATATATCCAATTGAAAGAATAATGTTTACATTGAAATCTTATGTGAAAAATAAGAATCATCCTGAAGGATCTATTATGAAAGGTTATTTAGCATAGGAATTCATGGATTTTTGTTCAATGTATTTTCCTAATGTCGCCACTAGATCTAATCGGCCCATGAGAACTAAAGATGAGAAATATGATCCCATTAAGCCAACATTTTCATCACTACCCCAAACGGGAAGGACATCTGGATCATACAAGTTGTGTACTTTGAATAGGGATGAGTGGGAAATGGATCATCGTACGGTATTATTTAACTGTGGCGTGGTTGATGATTACATCAAGTAAGTAAAATTATAAATATATATATTTTTTTTGTGTATTTTTTTATAGTTCTTGATATCATTAAATTTTTATATTTGTAGAGAACATAGTGAAATTGTAAAAAGAGCACATCACTCTTTATCTATTAAGAGGCGGGAGAAATTACACAGCAAAGAATTTCTTGCTTGGTTGAAGTCAAAGGTAACAAATTCTTTTTTTTTACATTACCAAATTATTGGTAGTTGTTCAATATTTTTTGATGATATATTTCAGGTTTAGAGTTTACTGATGGATGATGTATCTACTGAAATAAGGGCATTGTTGTTTAGTCTGAACAATGTGGTTTGTGATTGTAAAGAAATGGTTGTCAATGGTTTTAAATTCATTATAAATAGTTGTGCAACAAATATAGAAACACATCATGACGGTGTCACGATAAGCGATACAATGGATTGTTATGCTAGTGCATCATAAAGACAGCCTCGATCATAAAATATGTCGTATTATGGGATTTTTTAGAGAATATTTTTATTAGATTACTATGCACATGGTCGTGTCTCTATGATGAAATGTAAGTGGTTTGATTCAATGACACGATAAGGCTTGTATATAGATAATTCAGATTTTAGATTGATTTATATGAAACGTAAACTATGAACAGATGAGCCTTATATTCTTGCATCACAAGCTAGACAGGTATTTTATGTAAATGTCCCTTTAAAACCGCAATTTGGTGTTATTATTGATGTTATTACCAGAAAAAAATTTGAGGAAGGATTGTATGATGGTGATGTTTTGGATGAACTGGTCGGTAATCAGTCAAATATATCATTTGATGATATATATGATTCAATTGTGATAATGTATTATGAACCAGAAATTATAATAGAGAATTCCTAGATTTACTTGTTTCAAAGTATTCAGATTATATTATTCTGACCTGGTGCTTGTTTTTTTAAAATTTTAAAGTATCAGCTTCTTTTTCTTTGTAATGTTTTCATTTAGCAAGTAAACAACATAATGAAAAAAAACTTAATGTAAGATGTAAAGTTTTGAAAAATAATATGAATTTTCTTGTAATCATTATAGCTATTTAATGATTTGTTGTATTTTTAAAATATTCACATCACTTTTGGAATTTACAGATTATTATGTCTTACAAGGAGGATCGGAGAAAAAAAATGGAGGAAAACGATCACCGACTTTGAGAAGCTGGCCTGAAAAATATGATTATTCTAGTGAGTCCCTTATTTATTTATTGATTATGTATGAACTTTCCAAAAATCATATTTAATATGAATAGAAATCATCAAGGAGGCAACTTGCATTCACTAAAGATGGTTTAGGCACTCCAGAGTATAGAACCGGCCCTACGTGTAGTCCCCCTACATGTACCACCTCATATTCCATGGCTCTGCAGTCACCGAGACGGTTTCCTCCCATCATGATCCCCACTTATATACCTTATCCATACATGGGTGGTTATCCTTTTTATCCATTTCTTCCTCTTACCGTGCAGGGTAGTCCATCTCCTTCTATCCCTCGGCCTTTTACCCTTATCCACCTTCATCTCTACAGGGTACACCTGCATTCATTATGCCCCCTGTATACTCATACCCTCCTACCCAACCTCAGTATCCACAGTCTACTATGGAGGTTACACCTCCGTTGGTTATGCCCCATGTATACTCGCACCCTCTTACCCAACCTCAGCATCCACAGTCTACTATGGAGGACACTTCTCCAGTTTCTTCCCCTTAGCATAGTGTGCATGATCAAGCAACAACAAATAGTGCTACTAGTAAATGTTTAAAAAGTAATGAAAGTAATAAATTTTTATTAAATTTCAGTTATATATGTGTAAAATATTTGTTTCTTTTTTCAAGACCATCTTCTACTAAAATATGTGGTCGTACAAAAATGCATAAAGTGTGGAATAGACACACGCAAATTATGGTTCAGTATAACAAAGAAATGAAAATTATTAAAGAAAATGGTAAATAATTGTGGAGTTTCAGGGGGACACATAGCAAACATAGCAATATTATTCTGGTTCAACCAATCGAGTGGAGAAAATTTGGACAAGAAATAAAATACAAGGCTTTGGTGAAAATTTGGTTAATATATTTTTTAAAATTACTTTATAATTTCTTTATAAAGTATTATTGATAAATTTGTTTGAATATTCATCTTTTCTAAAACTTCCCAGATGGTCTCTATGCTAAGAGAGATAGTTTAATGGAACTGGGGGAGATATGGGGGGTCTACAAGCATGACCTGTATGTTGGATGGAAAAAAAGAAGAGGTATTTCTCTTGAAAATGAACTAATCTTCAATTAATGCCCAATTTCACAATACAAATAATTAATTGCATATTGAATTTGTTCCTCTTTCAATGTAATTTAAAATATTAATGTTTTTAATAAATTTCTTTTTTTCGTTAATCTTAATTTTCTATAGTGGATGATTTTATTAGATGTGATTGTGTTTAGTTTTATTTTTGAAACTTGGTTATTTAAGTTATGTCTTGAACTCGTTGAATTGTTAACTTGAAATGATGATTTTTTATCTCTTTTGGTGTAAGAACCCAGGTTTTGAGCCTATAAGACATTTAATTTTTCCTTGATGTTTTTCTAGAGCAGTTCATTCAGACGGCATGTGATTCTGAGCCCTGGTGTGGCTGGAATTAAATTTTAAGTGTGTTCACACTAGACATGCCAAATAAACAGAATAACTCCTAAATGGTTACTTGGATGAGAAAATTGAGGGCACTGTTGAGTCCGGAGCGTACTGTTTACCCTAGGAGGGGTGTAACTTTCGCGGGCGCGGCCCTTCTGTGGAAAAGGCAACGAGGGCCATTTTCGTAATTTGGCAGCCTCAGGCATGAACTTTACAACTTCTGAACAGAGGATCATATTAGAATTCCAAGACCTCTGTTGCGCTCATAATGTGGTTTTTACCCTAGAGGCGACTTAACCTCGTCCCCGCCGAAAATTCGGGTACAAGGCCTTCTGGTGGGGGTTTAAGTGTTTCTCTACTTAAACACTTCTCCCCCCTCCTCCTTCTTCCCCCCTTGCCTCTCCCTGGAAAAATCCCTCTCAAAAAGCCTCAAGACCCTCTACCCACCTCTCCAAGGTGCAGCGGCTCTGGCGGATTGTCGGCGAAGCTACGGGCTATGCCCTGCGTAGTAGGCTCATGTATTTTTGTTTTTTTTAATTTCCGCAACCACTTATAATGAAATTCATTGGGTTGAAATGTTGTTCAATCGTAGATCTAAGAAAATAGTTATGTAGGATTCGATCCAAGCTTTACAACGCTCTTCTTGGATCGAAAATCCAATTCCCGGGGCGCCTGGGGTGGCCCCGGGAAGTTTTCCGGCCAAATTCCTTTTTTTCTGGTGGTTCTAGGGTTTTCTGTCGGCCGGTGCAGCGGGATTCAGGCGGTCTGGGATGGTGGCACGGTATCAGGCTCCCAAGTGGTGCAGCGCAGCTCTCAGGCAGTGGCGGTGGGCTCCCAGGCAGTGTGGCGGGCGTCTACGGCGGAGGTCGTCGGTGTGGGGTGCAACGAGGATTGTGGCACGTGACCTCGAGCGGGGGACCGAGACCCACTGAAGGTAAGTCTTTACCTAGGACAGAAACTGTCCACGAGGGCCGTTTAGCGCACGGGTCAGCGGCCAGGCTGTGTGGAAGACCCGTGGGCTGGCGCTGCAGGCCGGGCCGGCCGGCGCGGGCCGGTCCAGCCCAAAGGGGATTTCCCCCTGTCTTCTGACACCCGTAACTTCCACTACGGGTGTCTGTTTTGTGTACCATCTATGGAAGTGAAATCCTTGGCTCGAGACTGATATTTTGAGATGGTCTCGGTAATTTTTAAATTTCCGAGATGGGGGCTTGGTGGTGCGACACGTTCGTTAAGTACCTCACTGGGATTCTTCTTTCGGATGGCACAAACACATCCAGAGTCCGTTTAAAGCGCCATCAGTGGCGTTGTGACCCTAGAGTCAAGACGATGTAGACTAGTTTGGTTTCATGCATTGAATCTGGAGTTGAGTTGTGCTCCCCACGGGTCGTCTTTTAAGCTGTGAGCAGCGTTTTGAAACTTTTCATCAGACGTCTGTTCGGGGTGAATGAGTAGTCGTTTTGGCATGTTTTTACGAGAGCATCATGATGGAAAAATTCGTCTGACCTCTTTCGGGATCGAGGTGTGGGCCCCATGAGACATCGTATGGGCATAAATAATTGTTGAATAACTTTTTCATCGGGAGTCCATTTCTAGCGAGTAAGTAGTCCATCTCGCATGTTTTTCCACGAGGATTACAATGGTGTAATCTGTTTGGGCGTTTGAAGCCTCTTTCAAGATCTCATTAAATGTGGAAACATGAAAGGGAATTTGTTGGAGGTTCCTTTTAAGCACTCTGAACCAACACACGGTAGCGATGTTAGTGACACCCAGTGATGGCATGGGCAGTGCAGAGTTATCGGGCCAGTTTCGGGTTTACCCTCCAGTGGGGATGGGTAGTGGGTTACCCACCGGCGTATCAAGGTATACCCTCCAGAAAGGTTGGGAAGTGGGTTACCCATTGACCTCAGGGTTTACCCTCCGGCATGGCTGGGCAGTGGGTTACCCATTGACTTTTAGGGTTTACCCTCTAGAAGGGCTGGGTAGTGGGTCACTTGATGACCTTTTAGGTTTTACCCTTCAATAGGGCTGGGCAGTGGGTCAACCAACGACCTTTTAGGGTTTACCCTTCAGCAGGGCTTGGCAGGGGGTCACCTAATGACCTTTTGGGGTTTACCCTCTACTTGGGGTTGGGAAGTGGGTTACCCGACGACTTCTTTCAGACTCAGACCCTTTCGATGAGGCTAGTCAGTGGCTTTTCTCCATGATTACCGGAGCGGGACTTTTAGTGGTACGGTTTAGCGATGAGGTAGCTTTGACATGCGGGACTATTGGGCATTAGTGTTGGCTACCCTTAGAACTGTTGGCAACTTATCCTAGGCTGAGCTCTGAGATGGATATCCCCTTACGCACTCGTTTGGGTTTCTTTTTGAGCATATATATATACACCCTACTTTTGTTCCCACTCCTTGGGTTCAGATACTCTCCTTCTAGGAGGGGAGAATACACGCGGGGTATGCCATGTTCTTTCTGTGTCTAGATCCTCTTGGTTGGGATGAGTTTACTTCCTTTCTTTTGTTGGGTTGATCTGCACTCTCTCTATTGTACTCTTACTCTATTCTTTGTTCTATCTACTACTCACCATTTTAGTACCTCCTTTGTTTCTCCCTCTAGATTTCGGGGCATCCTACTGATTATCTTTATAATCACCCCTACTTGGGCTTTTCCCGCACTTGGTGTGCCCTTGCAGATGATGGACAGGTCGATCGAGACTACGGAGGAGCGTAGAGGACACAGGAGCTTGGGCTATGATCAGTGGTCATAGTAGGAGTTTCAAGTGTGATAATAACCAGCTATTTACTTTTGTTTACCTGTTGTTGGGTTGTGGAACCTTTCAGGTTGGGCGCGTGTTTTGCCTTTTTTTCTATTCAATATCTTGTCAGTACTTTTCATCACTTTACTTTTTTCTATTTAGAGGTTGATGCATGACTGTGGTTGGGTTATATTTTTTCGTCCTTTGGTTTTCCTTTTACTCTACACTTCTTCATTGAGTGGGCTATGTGTGTGTGTGTGTACAGGTACTTAGGCAAAGGCCTCATCGAGATTGTTACGCCTTCAGCGCTTGTCGCCAGCCCCTGGCCTATGGAGGTGGGCTTGGGGGAGTTGCGGCTCGAGACCGGTTGGTCCGGGTCATGACAAAGTGGTATCAGAGGTGGTTCGTTCTTTGGGGTGTTGTTCGGACATCCCTAAAAAGGAATTGGTTGGGATTTAGGGAAATAGTGTTGACCTATCTCAAGAGCGGCTCTCAGGCCAGGGAGTCTAGTGATGGTACAGGCGTCCAACGTATCCATTCACCAAGACCTTGATAACCCGCTTGTCGACTCGGCATGCTGAGACATTTTTTGTAGGGAACTTTGTAACATGCATCCATTAGGATTGATTCTTTGACTGTCCTTGTTTATTCAGCTCCCCTTTGTGATTACTGTTATATATATATATGCTCATCTGATCGCGGTAATCCTTGATAATTTTCAGGATGCCACCACGACAGCAGCTATCCAGGTTACCCTCTCCAGTTCGTGACGATGAGCTGGCGAGCGACGAGGTGTCATTTTAGGGACCCTCATGTGATCCCCTTCCACCCAGTGCTTCAGCAGTATCCCCTCCACCTGGAGAGCATAAATTAGTACTGGAAGCACTGGCTGAGGTTGAGCGCAGGATGAGTGTGCTCTGAGACTTCCAGCGTCAGTGGCCGCAGAAGTTCCGCGAGGACCCGGATCCCCAGGCAGTGGAAGACTGGATAGAGTCTGTGGACTGACTTTTCAGGCTGGTACAGACACCAGTGGACCAGATGGTAGCCCTAACTTCCAGCCTTTTCCTCGTGACATCCAGGTATTGGTGGGGGTTGGTTACACAGACCCACGATGAGTCCTCTCTCACATGGGATAGCTTCCAGAAGCTCTTCTGGGAGGAGTACTCCCCCTATTGTTTACGCTCCGTTCGGATTCTAGAGCTTCTGGAGCTGAAGTAGGGGGGATGATCGTGGTGTAGTACTCGTCTTGGTTTACTGATCTGACACGCTACTCACAGGATATGATCCGTAATAGTTACTTCCGGGCGCGGAAGTTTGAGCAGGGTCTTCGCTAGGAGATTTGTGCTAGTGTAGTACCCATGTGCATCCATACTTATGCCAAGGTGCTAGAGCAGGCACTCGTGACAGAGAGATTCTTGGATGAGGGACGCCAGCTGGCAAGGTCTAGCAGTGGCCACTTCAGTGTAGAGTCTTCGGTAGCAGGCAGGTGGCAGAGGGTAGAGCCTCAGTCGAGGAGACCCTTCTGTGAGAAAACTCAGGGGCAGGGTTGTACACCACAGTGGCGCCATAGAGCATCAGGGAAGTCAGGAGATAGTCAGTGCTATTCCTATGACGGATGGGGTCACCTAGCATGGGACTGCCTGACCAGGAATACCGAGCAATTGTGGCAGGCAGTGGGCGCACCGCAGCGGCAAAGGCAGCATTGTGACCAGGTATCTCCCAGGTGAGGACAGGGTGGTCCTCAGGGAGGCGGCGTAGGCAGAGCGGTTTGACCTAGAGGTCTGGGATAGCGTTTTGAGGTCCTTCCACCACCACAAATGGGCAGCCCACGCCAGGCTCAGGGAGCTGGCGATAGGGGTTGTGGGAAACTTCAGGCTATGGGTGTTCGTGACCCCCCAGAACACGAGATGGTCCGAGTTGCACTTTGTGTTTACTCTACGCTTGCTTCAGTACTAGTAGACACAGGTTCCATCCACTCATTTATATTGCTGCTTTTCATACGGGAGTTGGAGCTTCCAGTAGAGGCGCTAACACCTTCACTTAGCCTCGAGGTTCTTACGGGAAGTGCCTCGTTGGTGACCTTTATCTACAGACGGTGAGAACTTTCGTTCAGAGGAGAGAGTTTCACATGGGACCTACTCATCATCACGATAGAACCTTATGACATCAACCTCGGCATGGATTAGATTTCTATGGATCACTCCCAGATTTACTGTCATCACATATGAGTCAGAGGCATGCACACTGATGGGACGAGGTTCACCATTCTAGGTGAACGAGACCTCGTGACAGAGCAGATGGGTACTCTGAGCAGGAGACCATGAACTTTTTCTCACCAGTTGGCGAGCATGGATCTCAGAGCAGCAGACCCTACAGGCATCTGGATCCCTACCATTGTAGAGGACTACATGGATGTCTTTCCCGAGGATTTCATGGGACTACCTCTGAGGCGATAGATGGATTTATGCATTGAATTACAGTCGAGGACTACCCCGATATCATGTGCAGCATATCGGATGGCAACCAAAAAGATTTGGGAGCTACGAATTCAGTTGGAGGACCTTCGTGAGAAGGGATTCATCAGGACTAGTGTGTCCCCCTGGGAAGCTCCGGTTTTTTTTGAGAAAAAGGAAGATGGGAGTCTGTGGCTTTGTGTGGATTATCGTCTCCTGAATCAGGCTATGATAAAGAACAAGTACCCTTTACCAAGGATCGACGACCTCTTAGATCAGTTGAGAGGTTCAAAGTGGTTCTCCAAAATTGATCTTCAATCCGTCTACCACCAGTTGCGGGTTTGTGAGGATGACATCCCGAATTTGGCTTTCCATTGTCGTTATGGGCATTACGAGTTTCTGGTGATGCCATTTGGCATGAATAATGCCCCCGCCATTTTCATGGCTTTGATGAACCAGATATTCCAGTCATACTTGGACCGATTTTTGGTTGTCTTTATTGACGACATAGTCATCTACTCTGTGATAGAAGAGGATCACGTGGAGCATTTGAGGATGGTCCCAGACTTACTCCGAGAGCACTAGATGTATGGGAAGCTCTCTAAGTGTTAGTTCTGAATTCATGAGGTTCACTTTATGAGGCATGTCATTACGGAGCAGGGATTGGTCGTAGATCCCACAATGATAGAGGCAGTGCTTTCTTGGGAGCCACCCAATATTGCGTCAGAGGTGCGGAGTTTCCTTAGTTTAGAAGGGTACTACAGGAGGTTTGTGGAAGATTTCTCTAGGATTGTTTCCCCTTTAACCGCATTGACGCAGAAGGGATGACTATTCACATGGACTGATCAGTTCCAGAAGGCCTTCGAGGAGTTGAGATAGAGGCTGACTAGTGCTCCAGTGTTGAGGCTGCCAAAGGAGGGCGTTGAGTTCGTGGTGTACTGCGATGCTTCATGAGCTGGGATCGGGTGCGTGTTGATGCAGCAGCGGGCAGTGATTTCATATGGGTCGAGGAAGTTGAGGCCCCAATAGCAGAATTATGTGACTCAAGATTTGGATCTGGCAGTGGTGGTCTTTTCCTTGAGGTTATGGAGACACTACCTTCTGGGTGAGAATTTTTTGGTCTACTCATACCACCATAGCCTCAAATACATCTTCACTCAAAGGTATTTAAATCTAAGGCAGAGGCGCTGGCTGGAGTTTCTACAGGACTATGATTTTGAGATAGTCTACACTCCGGGGAAGGGAAACATAGTATAATATTCCCTTAGTAGGAATTCCCATGCTCGTTTAGTGTAGGAAGCTTCAGAGCAGTTGGCTTCCTTATGGCTGACCTCAGTGGAGCAGGAGGGTACGGATTTCATGCAGTCGATGGTGTTGACTCCTTCGCTCCTTGATCATGTGAGAGAGTCGCAGTTTGGGGATGTCAACCATGAGGTTCTGTGTGATCAGATATACACGGGTGATACACTCGATGGATATTCTGAAGGAGGGAATCACGAGATCTTGTTCCAGGGGAGAGCTATAGTACCAGTGGAGATACAGGAGGAGGTGATGCGGGAGTTCCACACTTCACCCTTAGTTGTACATCCCGGTGTGGGGAAGATGTACAGACACCTTCAGCGGAAGTTTTGGTAGTCTGGAATGAAGCAGAGCATAGTTGAGTTCGTTTCTTGGTGTCTTACCTGTTAGTAGGTGAAGGAAGAGCATCAGGTTCCGGCACGGTTGTTGTAGCCCCTTGATATCCCAGAGTGGAAGTGGGATGGCATATCTATGGACTTCGTCATAGAGATTCCGTACACAACGAAGGTTCATGACTCTATTTAGGTGATAGTTGACCGACTCATGAATTCGTCACACTTCCTTGCCATCAGGGAGTAGAGTTCGGTGGAGATTCTAGGGAAGATGTATGTTCAAGAGATTGTCCGCCTTCATAGAGTACCCTCGACGATCGTCTCTGACCATGACGTGTGGTTTACGTCACGATTGTGGTGAGCCATGTAGGAGGAATTCAGGACTCAGCTACGGATGAGTACATCTTTTCACCCCCAGAACGATGGGCAGACAGAGCGCACTATCCAGATGTTGGAGGATATGCTCAGGGCGTGCATGTTCGACTTTGGCCTGAGCTGGGAGGATCACCTACCCTTGGTGGAGTTCATGTACAACAACAGTTACCACTCTACTATTAGCATGGCACCTTTTAGGCCCTCTATGGGAGACCCTTCAGGTCACCGTTGTGCTGGACGGAGGTTGGGGAGACCTCCCTCATGGGCCCAGAGTTCGTGTAGGCGACGACGGAGAAGGTGCAGGTCATTCATGAGCGGATGCGGACGGCTCAGAGCAGACAGAAGTCCTACGCAGATCATCATCGTAGCCCTTTGGAGTTCGAGCAGGGGGGACCATGTCTTTTTTAGAGTCTCTCCGTGGCATGGGCCATGGAGGTTCGAATGGGGAGGCAAATTGTCCCCGAGGTTCATTGGGCCCTTTGAGATCGTGTGCATGGTTTGTGAGGTCTCCTGTCACGACCCGTCCTCGGGGCCCGTTCCATGACTACCCCAAGCCCGCCTTCCATAGGCCAGGGGCTGGCGAATAGAACCAAAGGCATAAATCCTGATAACTGGGAAGGTATTGCCTTTATAAAAGTAAAAAAAACACCACATAGTACAAGAAGAAGCAAAACACTAAGTACAAAAGAAAGTGCTGAAAAGTAAATGGGCCAGAATACAAACCCAACTGAAAGTGCAGCTACAACTAAACGAAAATACAACAGAAAATGGCAAACAGCTGAAAGAAGGAAGCAGCTCCTGGGTCGTCCTCCTCGGATCCTACCTTAAGGGTAGGTACAGATAGCGCAGCTCCTGGATCGTCCGCCACGGATCCTACCTGAAGGGTAGGTACAGATAGCCTCCTCAATGCTCTCCCCCGTCAACCTCCTCCGTGTGTCGTCTGGCCGTGAAGTCCCCCTCCAGATACTGTCTCGTCATGTAGTCCACCTCTAGGTACTGACTCGTCGTGTAGTCCACCTCCGAGTACCGTCCAGTCCTCGAACACTCGGCCTCTGTCAGCACTGCCCGTCGTCTGCAACCAACACAACGAGGTGCGGGCATAGCCCGTGCAGGGGTGAGTATAACGATACTCAGTAGGGACCCCGATACCATCAAGGTCTCACTAAAACCAACAAGGATAACCACAAAGAAGATCTCAACAGATAACCTCTACTTAGGTATATGCCCATACATATACCTAAGTTATCAAGTAACCCATCTCAATCATGAGGTAAAACAAAGATTATGAAATCAATGGATAACCACTACCCAGGTATATTCCCATACATATACCTAAGTTATCAAGTGACCCATCTCAATCATGAGGTAAACACAAAGGTCAAAAGTCTCAGATCAAACCAGGATTTTCATTATCGAAATCGTAACTGCTGAAGAGCTCCGTCTCTGGAGTGTACAGTGGTCCTGTCATGACTCCGAGGTACTGCTCACTAACCTAAGACTGCTGAGGTACTCCTCCTGTCGAGTACCGCGGGTCAGCCACCCAGACACAGTAGTGCTTCCCGCTGAGGTATGTCACCCAAACACAGTAGTTCACACCCCCTAGTAGCCTGCTGAGGTACTCTCTGGACAAGTACCACGGGTCTGCACTGTCACACAGGTAGTGCTCCGTCCGCCATGGGTCTGCACCTCACAAAGTAGTGCTCCGTCCACTGGGCTAGTCAACTCACTCCACGTCGATTCGGTCAAGCAGTCGTCAGGTCTCATCTAGCTACACGGTCTCCGTACTCCGTACGATCGTCTCTGGGAGGGTCCGCTCCATGAGCTACTTTTCGATACTCCAAGTATCTCAAAGTCCCACGAAGAAGTATCTCAAGGACCTCCTCGTCATAGGGGTCTCAACGCAACATATGGTGCGTCAATCGGACGCCCGGTCTGTGAGTTTCTAGCCTTTTCATCCCAGGGGCCCGGTTGGTTTCGTGAGCGAACCAATCTCGGTTGTATCTCAACTGTACCCCGAACTCTCATAGGGTATACTCATTGGGACCATTTCTCAACGTGATCAACAACGTCGCTGACGGTTCGTCAAACGGACGTCCTGTCTGAAAGATATCATCTTTTCCGTTCCAGGGGCCCGGTTGGATTTCAGGTGTGATCCAACCCAGCCACTATCCAACTGTATCCAAAACTCGGGCGAAGTATGCGAAAAGTTCTCTCTCATCAAGAGGAAATCAACGAGACAGACGGTGCGTCAATCGGACGCCTGGTCTGTGAGTTATTGGCTTTTTCGTTCCAGGGGCCCGGTTAGTTTCGTGAGAGAACCAACCTGGACGCACTCCGATGGCATCCAAACCTTGAGCGGAGTAATCCAAAAGATCCGTCTCACTAATAGTAATCCAACATAGTCGACGGCACGTCAATCGGACGTCCGGAGCTCAAGTTACGAGTGTTTCCGCTCCGAGGGCCCGGTTGGTTTCGTGTACAAACCAAACCGGCCGAACCCAAAGTTCTCTGAAACCTTGCGTGTAATATACCTAAACGACCGTCTCGATCCAAGGATCGCGTTGCCGCTGCCGACACGTCAATCGGAGGTCTACAGCTCAAGATATGGGCATTTGACCGAAAGTGGTCCGAAAACGGGGGTCTGGCCCCGGTCGACCCGGCCCGACCCCCCCCCCCCCCCCCGGGTCAGCCAAACCGGGTCGACCCGACCCGGGTCCGACCCGGCTGGGCCCGGCCCAGCCCGGCCCGACCGGCCGGCCGCGGCTCGGCCAGCGTGGCCGAGCCGATTCGCGGAGCGGGGTGTGCGACTCCCCCGTCCGCCGCTAATTGAGGCCGGCGGCGGATCCACCGGCCGCCAACCCTCCGGTGGCGCGCCGCCGCCGCCTTCCGGGGACCATCGGACGCGCTCTGGTGGTCCGTTCCTCCTGCCGTCTTCGCCTATGGTCCCCCTGGGACCCCACCT
The DNA here is from genome assembly GCA_963277665.1 of Viscum album. Taxonomy (NCBI): domain Eukaryota; kingdom Viridiplantae; phylum Streptophyta; class Magnoliopsida; order Santalales; family Viscaceae; genus Viscum; species Viscum album. The sequence continues at coordinate 924,935,150 of OY728141.1, read as the reverse complement.
TCACTGCGAAGGGATTCAAATGCCAAAACGGCCTTCTTCTTCGTTGCCCGTCAATCCGCATGTCAAAATGAATAGCGTCATCTTTGTAGTTTTCCAGCGCGACCCGATGGCGCCGCGCCCCTTCGCCGCGGCCCGACTCCGACCGTGGTTCTTTGGTTTTCTTCGACGCGGCGCGACGGCGTCGCGTTCTTAAACTTCCTTCCACGACGCGGCGCGATGGCGTCGCGTAATACTTGCCGTGTGATTCCCGCGTGGTGCGACAGCACCTCTCCAGTCCGTTCCATCCACAAAGAATCAAACATGAACATAAGAGGGGGGTTCGGCCATGTTTGTGCGGTCCAGCCCCCCTCTCGTTAAACAATACCATCTAGTTGAAAATCCACGATAATCGGTAAACTAGATTCATGAACGGAAAATAATTAAATAAAATAATCCCCTACCTCGGTTCAGGAACGGTGTTCGTCAACGAGCCGCGGAAGACGAGCGTCGCGGAGGTCGGGCGTCGCGGGAAAAGAACTTCGAAGTCGCGAAGCGAGGATTCGAAGTCATTGACGGCGATTTCGTCACGTAAAACCGTCGCAAAAGAGACGATGCGGAAGAAGAACGTCGCGTCGCGGATACGGCGTCGCGGAAGAACCGTGTTCTTCGGAGGAGAAGTTCTTCGTTGAAGAATGGTGTTCTTCGCGTTCTTCGTCGAGGTTGAAGAAGAAGAAGACCGCTTCCCCAATCCTCTCAAGGTTGCAAAACTCTAACAATAATAAAATAAGACTAAGTCTTATTTTATTAACACAACCTAACCATTTGAATTTCAAGAGTTTGAAAATTCAAAACCCACATTTAACTCACTTAAGTTATTAACATAATATGTTATAAAATTAATGAGGTGATAAGTTAACAAAACTTAAATGGGGGGTTTAGAGGGGTTAGGAAAGTGAGGGGTTAAGAGGGGTTAGTGAGTTTAAGGAATTTGAAAAGGTGGGGGGTTCTTGTGGGCCCCACCCCTTTCAAATATCCACACATGGGAAGTTGGGTGGATGTGGGCCCACCACTAACTTCCCATGGAAGAAGTTAACCACATGACATGAAATAAAATTGATTCAACAATTTTATTTACTTTTTTAATTAAACCCCAAAAATTAACTTCTTCACTCGCACAAACACAACTACGGTAAAGGTTCCCTTAAGCGATTACCGGCGTTGCGAGTTCATCAGTTCCATCGGATTTCAATTCCGAGCACCGGTTCAAAAGATAGGAAAACCCGCTCGTTCGTTCACTGAACGTACCCAAGCCAAACTTCGGAAATTGATTCCGGGCACTCCGGGCCTCGGAATCAAGTGCCGTCAGAAACTGCGTTCTTGTAAATTTCCAAAGAAAATTAAGAAAAAAATTTCCTTGAAATTTCCAGGTCTTTACATTACTCTCACCTCAGGGCTTTACGTCCTCGTAAAGCATCAACACAAACTAGGGTCACAAAAGCGGTACAAAGCACGCATCTGAGCCTTCCGCTTCCATGTGCTTACCTGGAGGTTCTGTACTGCCAAAGAAAGCTCACCCGAGGAATCGATCGTCCTCGTAGGATCCACTCCTGTCGATCCTCGATCCCCACTGGAACCTCCGTGAAAAACACCTCATCGCCATCGTCCAGCTCCTCATGGTCGATGATATGCGAAGGGTCGAGCACGTATCTCTTCAGTTGAGATACGTGGAAGTCGTCGTGCACCTGGTGCAACTGAGGTGGATGGGTCAAGCGGTAAACCACCTCCCGCCTTGGCCACAACTCCGTAAACTTTGTCGAGGTGAGACCCGTATAAGGACGTGATCGTCATCCTCGAACTCTAGAGGTCTCCAATTCCTGTTAGAATTGGAACTCGAAATGACTGCCGCCACGAGGGTAAGGTTGGCCAACTCAAGAGTGATCGGTTGCACCCTTCTATGAAAGAGTTTAACTTGTGCTGCCCAGGGTTTCCTTTTCGCTGACCAAGGAAAACCCATCCCGACGTTTTCCTAAAACCGTCAATTTGAGTATGAATAGTTATTGCCCATTCCATACTCAAACTAACGTCGTAAGGCCTCGACGCTACCACCAAGATATTCCAACCGGAACTCTCGCCTCGAGGGTCTGACCACACCGTCGGCTTAAGTGTGATTATCGAGTCTCCTCCCAAGGTATCTCCAGACGTGAGGGTCAAGTCCACGGATTACCGGAAACTCTAGGTCTGGAACAAGATTTATGAAAGCAAGGAATGATTCATATCGATGTCCGTTACTACAGCAGCTAGTAGTGGACACAGACTATCCCTTGAATCATTTCTAGATCCATTGGGTCACACTCCTTGACCGCATGCAGCGGCACTCTTCCTCCGCCCTCCAGCTCCCTGAGCCTGGCGGGAATAACTAAGGCGGGTGGTTGTACCATGATAAGATGTACACCACCTTATTCTGCTCTCCTAGCTCTGCCTCCACATCTGCTACTTCGTAGACTCATCTCTCCTTTAAGCTTCCTCTTCTTTAACATTTAACATGCTCGAGTCTCTAAGACTGGAGCTGGTTTCCTCTTTCTTACTACACTGTGCAGTCTTCATCCGCTCCTGGATGATCTGCACCTGCTTTGCCTATGATCTGAAAGAGCTGCTAAAATTTCTCTTTTGGCGAAAAGAGAAACTCGGTCTCATCCCCTGGATGAACCACGCCCATTGCCTAATATAGTCAATCCTGACATGAATGACGCATTCATGCCATGGATGGAGTCGTAAGGCCTCGACGTAACTACTAAGAGATCCAACTGTCACTCTCACCTCCAAGGGTCGAGTCACACTGTCGGCATCAATGTGAGGTCACTGGGTCTCCTCCAGTAGAAATCTCGAAATTGAGGGTCAAGTCAACAGTTTTAACCGGGACCACTCAGTATCAACCAAACAAAAGGATAGGAAAGAAAACAAAGATAAGTGTCTTTTTATTATTGCAGCTCATAGTACAAAGACACGAATACAACAGCAACATGGAACTAGAAGTACAAGGGATGTATCCACTAGTTCTGCTCTTGTCCACCTGCTCCCGGAGCTCTACTGCCTTGTCCACTGCTTGGCTGTTGCTCAAGCACTCGTCGCTACTTCTGGATCGGTGGCTCCTCCAACGCCTGCGGATCAACTGTACGAGGAGTTGGACAGTCACGTTCCAGGTGACCCTTACCACCGTAGGAGTAACATTGTCCGTTTCTGGCATGCCTGGCTCTGACCCCACCTCGGGTGCCCCGCACCACCGGTACTAAAACCCGAGATCGTCCAACTGCTAGTCTGGTCCTCCTGGACCTCTGCATCATCTGTCTACTTCCCACAGATGACTCGGCTACTGATTGAAAAACACGCGGCAAAGGCAGAAGCTCCTATACACGCTCGGGGTGTAGAGCTACTGGCACAAACTCCACCCTGAAGAAGGTCTCAAAGTCTTCCCATGTGAAGGTCATCCCGTCGCAAAACTGAAACAAGTGGCTCCACCACCTGCCTGCTGCTGCCTGAAGGAGGCTGGCAGCAAAGATCACCATGAAGTCTGCCGGCATCCCCACAAGCCTGAAGACTCTCACCACAGCCTCCAGCCAATCCTCAGCCGCCTGTGGGTCCGTCCCTCCCTGGAACCTGGGTGGCCTCTGGCGCTGGAACTCGTGCAGTGCACTCAAGCGACGTGCACCCTCTGCTGCTGGGGCTGGTGGCATCGGTGGCCCAACGGGTAGTAGTACCGCTAGTGCCTCCGCTGGTGCCTCAACTGGAAAAGGGCCCTATACTGAGGCCACGTCGCTCAGCGGGCTGTCAGTACGAACCACTCTCGGGGCTCTAGCTGGTCGTCCGAGAAAAGGCATCCTGAAAGAAACAACGTAACACGGTCAAACGATTATACCTGGTGAGCTGACCTGGTTTGAGCTGTTTTAAGGGAAAACCTTTGAAAACACACACGCAATCAGTGTTTTCGTGCACAAAGTCAGAAATCAGTTGTCAGGGTCCTGGTGTATGGATACGTCGGCCGCCCGCACCAACACTGGACTCCCTGAACTGAAGACCACACTCGGTACCCTTAACACTATTGCTTCACAGAAAGAAAATATCAGAGTTATAAGTTCTACGGTAGAACCGACTCCTCTGATACCAATTTGTCACGACCCGTCCTCGGGGCCCATGCCGTGACTACCCCAAGCCCGCCTTCCATAGGCCAGGGGCTGGCAACTAGTACCAAAGGCATAAATCCCGATAACTGGGAAGGCATTACCTTTATAAAAGTAAACAAAACACCACAGAGTACAAGCGGAAGCAAAACACTAAGTACAAAAGAAAGTGCTGAAAAGTAAATGGGCCAGAACACAAACCCAACTGAAAGTGCTGCTACAACTAAACTAAAATACAACAGAAAATGGAAAACATCTTAAAGAAGGAAGCAGCTCCTGGGTCGTCCTCCTCATATCCTACCTGAAGGGTAGGTACAGATAGCACAGATCCTAGATCGTCCGCCACGGATCCTACCTAAAGGGTAGGTACAGATAGCCTCCTCAATGCTCTCGCCCGTCATCCTCCTCCGTGTGTCGTCTGGCCATGAAGTCCCCCTCCAGATACTTTCTCGTCATGTAGTCCACCTCCAGGTACTGACTCGTCGTGTAGCCCACCTCCGGGTACCGTCCAGTCCTCGAACACTCGGCATCTGTCAGCACTGCCCGTCGTCTGCAACCAACACAATGAGGTGCGGGCATAGCCCGTGCAGGGGTGAGTATAACGATACTCAGTAGGGACCCCGAGACCCTCAAGGTCTCAGTAAAACCAATAAGGATAACCATAAAGAAGATCTCAACAGATAACCTCTACTTAGTTATATGCCCATACATATACCTAAGTTATCAAGTAACCCATCTCAATCATGAGGTAACACAAAGATTATGAAATCAACGGATAACCACTACCCAGGTATATTCCCATACATATACCTAAGTTATCAAGTGACCCATCTCAATCATGAGGTAAACACAAAGGTCAAAAGTCTCATCTCAAACTAGGATTTTCATTATCGAAACCGTAACTGCTGAAGAGCTCCGCCTCTGAAGTGTACAGTGGTCCTGTCACGACTCCGAGGTACTACTCACTAACCTAATACTACTGAGGTAATCTTCCTGTCGAGTACCGCGGGTCAGCCACCCAGACACAGTAGTGCTTCCCGCCGAGGTATGTCACCCAAACACAGTATTGCACACCCCCTAGTAGCCTACTGAGGTACTCTCTGGACGAGTACCGCGGGTCTGCACTGTCACATAGGTAGTGCTCCGTCCGACATGGGTCTGCACCTCACAAAGTAGTGCTCCGTCCACTGGGCTAGTCGACTCACTCCAAGTCGATTCGGTCAAGTAGTCGTCAGGTCTCAGCCAGCTACACGGTCTTCGTACTCCGTACGCTCGTCTCTGGGAGGGTCCGCTCCACGAGCTACTGGTCGATACTCCAAGTATCTCAAAGTCCCACAAATAAGTATCTCAAGAACCGCCTCGTCATAGGGGTCTCAACGCAACAGATGGTGCGTCAATCGGACGCCCGGTCTGTAAGTTTCTCGCCTTTTCATCCTAGGGGCCCGGTTGGTTTCGTGAGCGAACCAATCCCGGCCGTATCTCAACTGTATCCCGAACTCTCATAGGGTATACTCATTGGGACCGTTTCTCAACGTGATCAACAACGCCGCTGACGGTTCGTCAAACGGACGTCCTGTTTGAAAGATATCAGCTTTTCCGTTCCAGGGGCCCGGTTGGATTTCGGGTGCGATCCAACCCGGTCACTATCCAACTGTATCCAAAACTCGGGCGAAGTATGCCAAAAGTTCTGTCTCATCAATAGGAAATCAATGAGATAGATGGTGCGTCAATCGGACGCCCGGTCTGTGAGTTATTGGCTTTTTCGTTCCAGGGGCCCGGTTGGTTTCGTGAGCGAACCAACCCGACTGCAATCCGACGGCATCCAAACCTTGATCGGAGTAAGCCAAAAGATCCGTCTCACTAAGAGGAATCCAACATAGTCGACGGCACGTCAATCGGACGTTCGGAGCTCAAGTTACGAGCGTTTCCGCTCCGAGGGCCCGGTTGGTTTTGTGTACGAACCAAACCGGCCTAACACAAAGTTCTCCTAAACCTTGAGTGTAATATACAGAAACGACCGTATCAATCCAAGGATCGCGTTGCCGCTAACGGCGCGTCAATCGGAGGTCTACAGCTCAAGATATGGGCATTTTTACCGAAAGTGGTCTGAAAACGGGGGTCTGGTCCCGGGCCGACCCGGCCCGACCCCCCTGGGTCGGCCGAACCGGGTAGACCCGACCCGGGTCCGACCCGGCTGGGCCCGGCCCGGCCCCGCTCGGTCCCGCCCGACTGGCCGGCCGCAGCTCGGCCAGCGTGGCCGAGCCGATTCGCGGAGCGGGGTGCACGACTCCCCCACCCGCCGCTAATTGAGGCCGGCGGTGGATCCGTCGGCCGCCAACCCTCCGGCGGCGCGCCGCCGCCGCCGGTCGTCGGTGCCGCCGCGCCGGCGTGGCACACCGCCGCCGCCTTCCGCGGACCACTGGACGTGCTCCGGTGGTCCGTTCCTCCTACCGTCTTCGCCTATGGTCCCCCTGGGACCCCACCTTCACTACGAAGGGATTCAAACGCCAAAACGGTCTGCTTCTTCGTCGCCCGTCAATCCGCATGTCAAAACGAATAGCGTTGTCTTTGTAGTTTTCCAGCGCGACCCGATGGTGTCGCGCCCCTTTGTCGCGGCCCGACTCCGACCGTGGTTCTTTGGTTTTCTTCGACGCGGCGCGACGGCGTCGCGTTCTTAAACTTCCTTCCACGACGCGGCGCGACAGCGTCGCGTAATACTTACCGTGTGATTCCCGCGTGGTGCGACGGCACCTCGCCATTCCGTTCCATCCAGAAAGAATCAAACATGAACATAGGAGGGGGGTTCGACCGTGTTTGTGCGGTCCGGCCCCCCTCTCGTTAAACGATATCATCTAGTCGAAAATCCATGATAATCGATAAACTAGATTCATGAACGAAAAATAATTAAATAAAATAATCCCCTACCTCGGTTCAGGAACGGTGTTCGTCAACGAGTCGCGGAAGACGAGCATCGCGGAGGTCGGGCGTCACGGGAAAAGAACGTCGACGTCGTGAAGCGAGGATTCGAAGTCGTTGACGGCGATTTCGTCGTGGAAAACCATCGCGGAAGAGACGACGCGGAAGAAGAATGTCGCGTCGCGGATATGGCATCGCAGAAGAACCGTGTTCTTCGACGGAGAAGTTCTTTGTTGAAGAATGATGTTCTTCGCGTTCTTCGTCGAGGTTGAAGAAGAAGAAGACTGCTTCCCCAATCCTCTCAATGTTGCAAAACTCTAACAATAATAAAATAAGACTAAGTCTTATTTTATTAACACAACCTAACCATTTGAATTTCAAGAGTTTGAAAATTCAAAGCCCACATTTAACTCACTTAAGTTATTAACATAAGATGTTATAAAATTAATGAGGTGATAAGTTAACAAAACTTAAATGGGGGGTTTAGAGGGGTTAGGAAAGTGAGGGGTTAAGAGGGGTTAGGGAGTTTAAGGAATTTGAAAAGGTGGGGGGTTCATATGGGCCCCACCCCTTTCAAATATCCACACATGGGAAGTTGGGTGGATGTGGGCCCACCACCAACTTCCCATGGAAGAAGTTAACCACATGACATGAAATAAAATTGATTCAACAATTTTATTTACTTTTTTAATTAAACCCCAAAAATTAACTTCTTCACCCGCACAAACGCAACTACGGTAAAGGTTCCCTTAAGCGATTACTGGCGTTGTGAGTTCATCGGTGCCATCGGATTTCAATTCCGAGCACCGGTTCAAAATATAGGAAAACCCGCTCGTTCGTTCACTGAACGTACCCGAGCCAAACTTCAGAAATTGATTTCAGGCACTCCGGGCCTCCGAATCAAGTGTCGTCAGAAACTGCGTTCTTGTAAAATTCCAAAGAAAATTAAGAAAAAAATGTTCTTGAAATTTCCGGGTCTTTACATCTCCTACCATCTTGCTCTACCCCCATAGCTGGAGAGAGTGCATGACGTCTTCCACGTATCACAGCTGAGGAAATACATGCACGATCCCACGCACGTTATCGACTGGGGAGAGCTAGACATAGAGGATGGATCCACCTTTGTGGAAAACTCGGTGGCGATAGAGGACTAGTAGGAGTGGACACTGTGTGGACGAACCATTCCTTTGGTTTGTGTGCTGTGGCAGCATGGGAGGGTGCAGGAGAGCACCTGGGAATGGGAGATCCAGATGCAGGCTAAGTATCCCGAGTTGTTTTTGTAGTTTTTTTTTTGGGTATGAAAAACTTAAAGGAGAGAATGATGTAAGAACTCATGTTTTGAGCCTGTAAGACTTCGAATTTTTTCTTGATGTTATTCTAGAGTAGGTCGTTCAGACGGCATGTGATTCTGAGCCCTGGTGTGGCCAGAATTAAATTTTAAGTGTGTTCACACTAGACACGCCAAATAAGTAGAATAACTCCTAAACGGTTGCTCGGATGGGAAACTGAGGGCACCGTTGAGCCAAAAGCGTGTCGTTTACCCTAGGAGGATAGTAACTTTCGCGGGCGTGGCCCTTCTGTGGAAAACGCCACCAGGGGAATTTTCGTAATTTGGAGGCCTCGGGCGTGAACTTTACAACTTCTAAATGGAGGCACGGATTATAATTACAAGACCTCTGTTGCGCTCAGAACGTGATTTTTATCCTAGAGACGGCTTAACCTCGACCCCGCCGAAAGTTCGGGTACGGGGCCTACTGGTGAGGGTTTAGGTGTTTCTCTACTTAAACACTTATCCCCCCCATCCTTCTTCCCCTCTTGCCTCTCCCTAGAGAAATCCCTCTCAACAAGCCTCAAGCCCCTCTCCCCACCTCTCCAAGGCGCAGCGGCTCCGGTGGATCGTCGGCGAAGCTACGGGCGACGCCCTACGAGGTAGGCTCATGTATTTTCGTTTTTTTAACTCCCACAACCTCTTAAAATGCAATTAATTGCATCTAAATTCTTTACAATCTTCTATTAAAGACCATAGTTTTGTAGGATTATATCCGATCTTTCCAACGCTCTTCTAGGATCGAAAATCCGAGTCTCGGGGCGCCTGGGGTGGCCCCGGGAAGTTTTCCAGCCAAATTCTTTTTTTTCGGTGGTTCCAAGGGTTTCCGGTGGCTGGCGCGGTGGGATTCAGGCGGTCTGTGATAGAGGTGCGGTGGTGGGATCCCAGGAAGTATGGCGAGCGTCTACGGTGGAGGTCGTCGGTGTGGGGTGCGACGAGGGTCGCGGCGCGTGACCCCGAGCGGGGGATCGAGACCCGTCGATGGCGGCTCTCCGCACGGGACAATGACCGGCCACGAGGGATGGTTGGCATGGTGGACCACGGGTCAGCGGCTAGGCCGCGCGAAAGATCCGCAGGCCGGCACTGCGGGTCGGGCTGGCCGGCGCCAGCCCAGGCCGGGTGGACCGGCTGGACTGGGCCGGTCCTGCCCAAAGGGGATTACCCCCTATCTTCGGACACCCGTAACTTCCTCTACGGGTGTCTGTTTTGTGTACTGTCTATGGAAGTGAAATCCTCGGCTCGAGACGGAGATTTTGAGATGGTCTTGGGGATTTTTAAATTCTCGAGATAGGGGCTCATTGGTGCGACACGCTCATTAAGTACCTCACCGAGATTCTTCTTTCGGATGACGCGAACACATCCGGAGTCCGTTTAAGGTGTCGTCAGCGGTGTTGTGATCCTGGCGTTGAGACAATGTAGACCAGGGTGGTTTTATACTTTGAAGTCAGAGTTGAGTTTTGGGCCCCACAGGACATCTTTTAAGCTGTGAGTAGCGTTTTGCGACTTTTCATCAGACATCCGTTTGGGGCGATTGAGTAGTCATTTTGGCATGTTTTTCAGAGAGCATCTTGATGGAGTAGTTCGCCTGACCTCTTTAGGGACTGAGGTGTGGGACCCACGAGATGTCGTATGGGCATAAAGTGGTGTTGAATAACTTTTTCATCGGGAGTTCTTTTCCAGCGAGTAAGTAGCCCATCTCTCTTGTTTTTTCATGAGGAGTACAACGGTGTAATCTGTTTGGGTGTGAGGAGCCTCTTTTGAGATCTCATTAAATGTGGAAACATGAAAGGGCATTTGTCAGAGGTTCCTTTTACGCACTCTGATCCAACGCACGGTAGTGATGTTAGTGACACCCAGTGATGGCATGGGCAGCGTGAAGTTATCGAGCCAGTTCCGGGTTTACCCTCTAGTGGGGCTGGGTAGTGGGTTACCCACCGGCGCATCAGGGTATACCCTCCAGTGAGGCTGGGAAGTGGGTTACCCATTGACCTTAGGGTTTACCCTCCTGCGGGGCTAGGCAGTGAGTTACCCATTGACTTTTAGGGTTTACAATCCAGCAGGGCTAGGTAGTGGGTCACCCGATGACCTTTTAAGGTTTACCCTCCAGCAGGGCTAGGCAGTGGGTCACCCGACATCCTTTTAGGGTTTACCCTCCAGCAGGGTTGGGTAGTGGGTCACCCGACGACCTTTTGGGGTTTACCCTCCAGTTAGTGTTGGCCAGTGGGTTACTCGACGACTTATTTCATACTCATACCCTTTCAATGAGGCTAGTCAGTGTATTTTCTCTATGATTACCAAAGTGGGACTTTTCGTGGTACAGTTTAGCGATGAGGCAGCTTTGATGTGCGGGACTGTTAGGCATCAGTGATGGCTACCCTTAGAACTCTTGGCGGCTTATCCTAGGATGATCTTGGAGATGTAGATCCCCTTATACACTCGTTCGGGTTTCTTGTTGAGCATATATACATACACCCTACCTTTTTTCCCACTCCTTGGGTTCAGATACTCTCTTTCTAGGAGGGGCGAAGACACACGGGGTATGCCACGTGCTTTCTGTGTCTAGATCCTCTTGGTTGGGACAAGTCAACTTCCTTTCTTTTTGTTGAGTTGAGTTGCACTCTCTCTATCTTACTCTTACCTTATTCTTTATTCTATCTACTACTCACCTTTTTAGTACATCCTTTATTTCTCCCTCAATATTTCGGGGCATCCTACTGAGTATCTTTATACTCACCCCGGCTTGGGCTTTGCCCGCACTTGGCGTGCCCTTGCAGATGACGGACAGGTCGATCGGGACTACGAAGGAGCGTAGAGGACACAGGAGATTGGTCTACGATCAGTGGTCATAGTATGAGTTTTAGGTGTGAGACTCACCAGCTATTTACTTTTATTTACCTTTTGCTGGGTTATGTCACCTTTCGGGTTGGGTGCGTGTTTTTCCTTTTTTCTATTTAGTATCTTGTCAATACTTTTCAGCACTTTACTTTTTTTCTATTTAGAGGTTGATGCATGACTGTGGTTGGGTTATAGTTGTTTGTCCTTTTTTTCTTTTTACTCTACACTTCTGCATTGAGTGGCCTGTGTGTGTGTGTACAGGTACTTAGGCAAAGGCCTCCCCAAGATTTTTACACCTTTGGTGCTTGTCGTCAGCCCCTGGCCTATAGAGGCGAGCTTGGGGTAGTTTCGGATTGAGACCGGTAGGGTTGGGTCATGACATTTGACTTGTTGAAAGGGTAGTTTATTTTTGTTTAGAAATAGGATTCATCTAAAAGAAGCATAAGAAATAATGGCACCATGATATATAATCATACTCTGGGGTGAACTACACTGCCAGATCATAAATTGTCACCGGTAATATATGATTTAACATTGAATATACATTTATTTTTTCATTGATTTATGTTCAATTTTCATGTAGAAATGGGAATTAAATTTTTAAGGATGTGTTCCTCGATCATTATTGTTTTGTTCTAGTAGGAAAAAGAAATATGGAACTACTGTGAATTAGGAAACGCGGGAAAAAATTGTAAGAATTTTTTTTAATTTTTAGCTTTTAGTATACAGTTTCATTCACTAAAAATTATATCAGTTGTGTTTTCTTCACAGGGAATGAGAATTTTTGAGTCAATTATATCACTTGTTCCTATGGTATTATATAGGACAATACATTATATGTCACTCTCTTTATTATTCCTAATGATAATTTAATAAGATCAATTCTTGATAAGGTTTAAAAAGGACATCTGAAATCTATTCAATTCTTGATAAGGTTTAGACTCTCAAATAGGTCCATAACCAATACTAATATATCTATAAAACCAAAAATCATCCCAATAAACTTATATAATTTATACCAACTCTTAAAAGTAGTATAAATAATATAAAAAGACATACTCTACTTATGTTTTGGTCTATATTTAATCAAAAAATGAGGTTGTAGACATTTTACTCATACCACGTATGTGCATTTCAATGTAAATATAGCTACACTTATTTCTTTTTTTGATTATATATTAAAATGGTAATACCCTTTTATATGATGCTCTTCAAGATCTAATGTAAAAGGAAACAGACACATTTGGACCAAACGATTATTTACATCAGGTTCTTGGCATCGAGTATAGTGGCAGAGTTCATTGTAAACCCAGAAAGAAAATCGTCTCATCTAAATATTGGTCATCAGGTATTGAATCTTCTATCAATATTGAAATAATGGTTACTGAAGAACAATTACATGTCTCCATTGAGACAGTAAAGCAAGAAGTTAGAAAAGAGTCTCAAAAGATGTGGAAAAAAGAAAATGAACAATTGTTCAAGTTGATATCAGCTATATGCTCTTCACTTCCACCCGAGGGTGCAGCAATAGTGGATGGATTTTTATCAAGTTTTCGCTCAATGTATGAGGATGAAAATGATTGTGTAACTGAAGATGCTGGTGGAGAGGTTGAAGATGTTGCCGATGGTGGATAGGCTAAAGATGATGCTGGTGGTGGAGAGGATAAAGATTTTTCTGATGGTGATGATGATGATGTTGATGGTGGTACACACTTTGATGTTGTTGATATCGGTGCTGATGATGAGTAGGATTCAGATGACATTTTAGAGTGACATTATTAACAGTTTTTGTATCTATCATTGTTTTCATTGTTTATAAAATTTCAATTTTATATGTATTAGTTGTTTTTTTATTTATGTGGAAATGAGATGTTGCAATGGTTTTTGGAATTCAATGAAGGTGTATGTGTATGGTGTATTTGTATACTACAGGTTTGTACAAGGGGGGACTAGCTGGGGGTGGGGGGGATGAGCAGGGGGGTGAGGGGAGGGACTAGTAGGGGCAGGGGGGCTGTCAGGGGAAAGGGGGGATTGGCAGGGGTAGAGGGGTAGGGATTAAAGTGGGAGGGCTTTGGATTCAATTCAAATAAATGTTATATAATCAATATTCATTTCTATATTAACAAAATCAAGCCTCGTTTCTGAATTGTGTTTGTTTTTTTGAAATTTATTCTCTGTGTACCAGGGTTTGGGTATAAGAACATCTAAAAAAGGAAAAGAATACTTCAGTGATCTCCAAAAGCACAAGAAGGAATTTATGTGGGTTTATGATGAATATTTAAATGCAATTGAGCTTTCATTCAGCAAGAAAAAGATAAAATATTGAAATAATTAGCTCCGGTAGTTTGAGATTCATAATTGACATTGAAAGGTTATTTCTAGGGTTGTATGCATCTTACCTTATTATATTATCTATTTCTGTAGTTTGGCATTTACTATAGGGAGAAAAGCCTTGCTAGTACACCAGAGAAAAGTATGATCACCCTCAAATCCCATTTCTCATTTTTCAATGACGATTTTCAAGTATTTATGCTGCTGTTTTCCATTCAGTTTTTTGGAACTTCACTTGAATATAATGTTTTTGAGAGCTACGCAGGAGACTCTCTAAGGTGATGGTAGATATGGTCTAGCAGCCTGCTAATCAAATAATAATTCTCACCTTGATAATATCTAAGCATCAAAGGTAAATGTTGTATTTAATTTTTTTGATTCCATGCTAGTTACGATGAAAGAAAAAATCTTTTGTTTGTAGTTCTTGGTGAATTGTGATATTACATATTTTAGCCTATCTCCCCATGTTAAAAATCGTTATATTACCTTGATTCTAAGACATGATTCTCTTGATTAAGAAAAGATTTCGAGCCTTAGGGTTTCAAAAAAATATTCATTCAATCCTTCCTATTAACAATACTGGCTTGTTTTTTATAATATACTGGCTCAGTGGGGGTGGGGAACTTGGGGTACTAGCATGTGGGAGGGGTGCAAGGGGGTGGGGTAGGTGCGGGGGGGGACTAGCAGGGGAGGGGGTGCAAGGGGTGGGGGTGTAAGGGGGTGGGGCAGGGGTAGGGGTGGGGGACTAGTAGGGGTAGGGGGACTGGCAGGGGGAGGGGTGAAAGGGGGAGGGCAATGGGGGACTGGCAGGGGCAGGGGAGGACTGGCAGGGGAGGGGTGAAAGTGGGGGGGAAGGGGTGGGGTGCATGTGGGTGGGGGACTGGCAGGGGAATTGGGGAGGGGGTGCAATGTGGAGGGCAATGGGGGACTAGTAGGGGCAGGGATACTGGCAGGAGGAGGGGTGAAAGGGGTAGGGGGATTGGAAGGGGGCAGGGGGGACTGGCAGGGGCAGGGGTACTGGAAGGGAGGGGTGAAAGTAGTGGGGTTGCAAGGGGGTGGGGTAGGGGCATGGGGGACTAGCAGGGGCAGGGGGGATTGGTAGGGGGTTGCAAAGGTGGGGCAAGGGGTGACTGGAAAGGGAAAGGGGTACTGAAAGGGGGAGGGGTGCAAGGTGTGGGGGGAACTAGTAGGGGTGGGGTGTAGGGGGAGGGGGAGGAGAAACTGGCAGTGGGGGTGGGGAACTAGGGGGAACTAAAGTTATTTTTTTATACCATATAAATGGGGGGGACTGGCAGGGGCAGTGGGGGGGGACTGGCAGGGTCAGGGGGGACTGGCAGGGGGAGGGGGTGGGTGACTGGTAGGGGAAGTGGCAGGGGGTGGGGGACTATCAGGGGTAGGGGGGACTGGAAGGGGTGGGGGGGAATAGAAAATGTGAATGTAATATTAAATGATGATCAAATTTTAGATTATGTTTGGTATTTTCAACTCCCTGATAATGTTTACTTCTCTCCATGCTTAACTTGTAGATATTATATTTGTTTGGAATTATTGTTATGGTATTATGGGAATGTGCATTCTTTATTCCATGTTGACATCATTTTGATGTTGTGATGGACACATTACATGTTTTGTTTGTTTAAATTAGATTTGAATTTTAATTATTTATATTCATGTGCACTATCAAGCAGAATTATAATTTCTAAATCTTGAGTTTCCTGCTGGTTTCAACTATTGTATATGGGGGAATAAGATTCTAATAAGCTTTTATTTCCTGGTTTACAGGTGATTCAATTTTTATACCAGATTTGTTCAAAAAATATAAAGAGTAAAGAGTCTTGGGATTGGAAGTTGTCACTCAGGGGAGTATTCTACCTCATTTACTTTTATGCTCTCTTCTTTCCAATTAAATTCATAATGCATGCTGGGTTTATTTGTCACTACTTTCATGTGTTATTTTGATCTTTTTGGGTGAATAGAATGTTGTTTTCATATTCTAAAAGTGAAGTTTATATCAATACAAATGAAATTTCATTTAATTATTATACAAGATATTTTTGTAGGGGGAATGGGGGTGTTCAAGGGGGTGCAAGGGGGCTGTCCAAGTGGCATGGGGGTTCACGGGGTGTCCAGGGGGTGCATGGGGTCTGTCTAGGGGGGAAGGGGGCATGGGGGTGTAGGGGGTGTCTAAAGGGTGCACAGGGTCTATCTAGGGGGCATGGGGGTGTTCAAGTGGGTGAAAGGGGGTTGTACAGGGGGGCATGGGGTGCAGGGGGTGCAAGGGGGCTGTCTAGGGGGAGCATGGGGGTGCAGGGGGGTGCATGGGGTGTTCAAGGGGGTGAAAAGGGGATGTATAGGGGGGAATAGGGGTGCAGGATGTGTTCAAGGGGGTGCACAGGGGCTATCCAGGGGGTCTAGGGGGTGCAAGGGGATTTCTATCTGGGGTACTGAATTTGGTTTTTTTATACCATATGAATTATATCACCACAGTTTAACTATGGCTTCATGGGGGATCTTTCCACAGTTTTAACTGTGGCATTAGGGCCCTACTTCCACAGTTTCAACCGTGGAAAGAGGCCACCTAATTCCATGGTTAAATCATGGAAATAGGCCTCTAATTCCATAGTTAAAATCATGGAATTAGTCTCCTACTTCCATGGCGATAGCGGCCATGGTTTTCTGAAATCGTGGCCATATTATATTGCCACGGTTCCAAACTATGGCTATAGGTTAATTTTATAGTTGTGGAACTTGGTGCTCATCCTTCACCTGCTGATAGGTGGGGCACTGAGAGATGAACTCCACTATGCTTTGTCTCATGCCAAACCACCAAAACTACCACTGAAGGTATTTGTACATCTTCCTCACACTGGGATTTACAACTAGGGGGGAAGTGTGGGACTCTAACATCACCTCCCCCTACATCATGATTGGAACCATTTTTCTCCCCTGGAATAATATGATGTTATTACCTCCTTAAAAATATACATATAGTGAGTAAAATGTGGATATCTAATCACATAAGACCTTGTAGTCAATGTCTCCTAGTTGGGACTCTCTCATATTCTCGAGGAATAAAGGATTCATCACCATTGACTATAGAAAAGTTGTAACCTCCTACTAAACTAGGGCTAGCTATAGAGAAGATAATTGATCTGAAACCTCTTAAACTAAGTGATGCTGGGAATTACTACTAAGGGATTCTACTACAAAATTTCTCTTCCCAGGAGTATAGACTATTATGAATCCATAGTCCTACAAGAATTCCAACCAGTATCATTATCTCAGGTTAATATCTCTCTATGTGAAGATGTACCTGAGACTCTAGCGGTTTGAGTAAACCACAAAGAACTCTCCCAAAAGGTAATTACTCCATATATTCAAGATGAAGACTACTACTTCCATATATAGTTCATGAGTCACATAGTTCTTCTCATGGGGTCTCAACCGCCTTGACCTAGATGCGATAATTGTCTGTCGCTGCATTAGCATGCATCCAAGTCCATCTCCTGAGGAATCACAGTACACTATGAACCCCACACCTTCCTCTGGTAATCTCAACACTAGATCACTCTTCATCCTGATCCTCAACTCCTCAAAGGACCTCTGGCAGTTATCAAACCAGTTAATCGTCTTCCCTTTCCACATTAGGGTGGTCAAAGGGGATGTTATTCTAGATAAGTCTTTCATAAACATCTTGTAGTACCCATCCAATCCAAGAAAACTTTGCATATATGATATGCACTTGGTTGGCTCCCACAAAATAACCGCATAGATCTTTACTGGGTCCACAGCTAAACCATGATAATAAATGATATTCCCTATAAAGTGAACCTCATGAATCTAGAAATGTAAATCCAAGATTTTTTTGTAAATATGGTTCTCTAGAATCAAACTTAAGATCATCCTCAAGTGCTCTGCATGCTCCTCCTCTAATGCATATTAAAAGAGTATTTCATTAATTAAGACAATAAAAAACCGGTCCAAGTACAGCTAGAAGACTTGGTTCATCAAATCCATAAACACAATAGGGTAATTCATCACACCAAAGGGCATCACTAAAAACTCATAGTGTCTGTAGCGACATCAAAATACCAACTTTAGAATATCAACCTCATGAACCCTTGACTAGTGTTATATGGACCTTATATCGATCTTCAAAAACCATCTTCTACCTCACAATTGGTCAAAGAGGTTTTCAATCCTCAGAAATGGGTACTTTTTCATTATTGTGGACTGGTTCAAGTAATGATAATCTAAAAAAATCTACAAGCTCCCATCCCCCATTTTCAAAAACAAGACTGGATCCACCCAGGGGGGCACACTAGGTCTGATGAAACCTTCCTCTTGAAGTTCCAGTAACTACAACCGTAGCTCATAGAGTTTGGTAGGGGATATCTGGTACGCTATAAAAGATATCAGAGTGGTGTTGAGATGCAAGTTGATGAAAAAATCTATCTAGCTCCTTGGACGTAGTCCTGGAATGTATTTGGGGAATATGTCCATGTAATACAGCACAAATAAAGGATCTCATATACCTAAAGATCATACTTATCCAATGGACATAATCACTAACTAATGGGTGATTGGTTGCAGCCTCCTTCTCATAGATCCCACTTTCCCTTTCGTGAGATCTCTCTTTCCAAAAAAGGTGAATCTCGTCCCATCAATGCATAGGCATCTTATCTTTCTAAGATGATGGTTGATTTGGGATCAAACTATAGATATCCAATACATGCTGAATATGACATCATATGGTTCCATCATGATGACCAAATGTTCCCACATGAACCCTCTCCACCAAGAGATAGCTTGAACTTCTAGTAGAAAAATGATACATAAGAAGTGTTCCCTGTAAAAACCTCAAGACGAAGCTACTGGTCTAGCGCCTCAACTGGGATCACTAGCTCTTGCACCAAGAGTATAGAGATAAAGGAATGCCTCGATCATGTGTTTACTAACACTGAATCAAGATTAGAAAACACACATACCATACCTATTATCATCTAGTTTGATGCGGGATCATAGACATTTAAATCATGCAGTTTTCTGTGGCACCGGACGCTAACTCCCTAAGCCTGGCATGGGCCGCCTAGTGGTGGTGGTGGAAGGATCTCCTAATTTCTTCCACTACCTATAGATCCTTCTACTCTGCTTCTAACTCTGCCTCCCTAAGGACCATCCTATCCATTCATAGTAGATCCCTAATCATGGAACTTCCTCTACTGTGGTGGTCCATCAGCTATCTGCTTGTGATGCTCTGCATGCCTGGTCAGGAAGTCTCATGCCATGTGACCTAACCCATCACAAGTAAAGAACCATCACCCTTTGAGCTACATTGGTCCTCTTTTCAACCTCCAACAATTTTCCTTATCCTGATCATGGGAAGGTCTATTATTTCGGGATACTGATGTCTGGCATCTACTAGCTGCTATAGACAACTCTGCTCTATGTTTCCCACTAACAGATCCATCTATCTGGCATCCCTCAGATAGAAATATCTCTTTCACTAGGGGACACTCCAACAACCCAACATGGGTGGGGATGCATAAGGGAACCAAGATGGCATGGATATCTCAGTGGAGTCCCTTCTCAAACTTCCATGATCAGAAGTATCCATCCTGGATCATCTCAAGGGAGTACTGTGTAAGGTGTGTAAACATTACTCCATACTCATCCACCATAATCCCTCCCTGATGTAACTCTAGAAGCTCCTTATTTCATACTTAGAACAAGAAAGAGGGTTAGTACTTCTCATGTAATAGCTACTGTAATTTGGTCCATGAGAGGGTCGACTCATCATCCATCTACGTAATGAGGCTCCACCAACACCCAACTACTCCGTGGAAGAGGCTAGTTACTATTTTAACCACTTGGTCCATCGGGGTTTGAACAAGCCTAAAGATATGAACCACCAACTCCATCCAATCCTCAACTACCTAAGGGTCTATCTCACTGTAGAACCTCAATGGCCTCTAGCACTGGAACTCATAGAGCATGCTTAGCATGTGTGAATCCTCAACCTGCTCTGCTGGAATGATCTGATTCACAAAAAGGGGAGGGGATTCTACCATACCACCTATAGGAAAGGGGTTGTGGGATAGAATCTAAAATAAGTCCTCGTCACTCATTGGCTCATCGTCACAAATCAGAGCTGGTATCCTAGATGGTTTTCATCATAGAGGCTTCCTAAAAGTTATCAAGGAGTACCATGATCAGATGAGCATATATATATCAACAAAAATGGGGAACTGACTCAAGAAGGATAGTCAAAGACTCAATCCTATATGATTCATGTATCATTAATCCATGTAAAAAATGTCTTGACATGTCGAGTCGACAAGCAGATAGTCAAGCTCCTAGTGAATGGATACGTCAACTGTCGCACCATCACTGGATTCACTGGCATGAGATCTACACTTGAGACACTTCAATATTGTTTCCCTAAACCCAATGAAATCCTCTTAATGGGAGTAGTTCAAAAAAATCTCAAGGAATGAACTTTCTCTTATACCAATCATTCATGACCTGACCCAAGCTGGGGCTTGAGTCGCAACTACCCCAAGCTCACCTCTATAATCCAGGGGTGGTGACAAGCATATAAGGCATAACTAACTTGGGGAGTCCTTTTCCTAAGTACCTATACACACACACACACACATCCATATCGATGAAAAAGTGTAGAGGGACAGAATAAAATATTAAACACTACTAAAAAGTAAACCAATCATGCATAAAACTCTATAAAATACAAAAGTATGACATTTTAAACTTAAAATTAAAGGGGTAAAATACATGACCAACCAAAATATGTCCTAAACAGATAAAAAACTAGAAAAGTAAATATCAAGAAGAGAGACCCAATCCTGAATCCTAAGCTACGACCACCATATGTGGTTTATGAACCTAGTATCCCTAATATCCTATGTAGTCACAATCGACATGTTCATCATCTTCATAAGACATGATACGTGTGGGAAAACCCCATGTAGGGGTGAGTATAAAAATACCTAGTAAGATTCCTCAAAAGCTGGAGGGGGATTAGTAAGAGACATAATAGAAGAGAAAGAGAGTATATATCATACAGTATGATGAAAGAGTACAACTCAACCCAACCAAGAGTGAGAGTGACCTCATCTAAGAACAAGGGTCTCAACATGGTGACTAGATGAACTGATCATCGAGTCTTTTCCACTAATAGTAGGATATTAGACTCATCCAAACATAAGAAGCTAAAAATGGAAAGAACATGGAATACCCTGTGGATATTTGCCTCTCCTGGAAGGAGAGTAACCAAATACAAGGTGTGGATAAAAAAGAAAGTATATATATATACTCAGTCAAAGAATCCCAAATGATAGAGTAAGGAGATATCCATCTCAAAACTCTTCCCAAGATTATGAGAATCCAATAGTTCCAAAATACTATCAATGATATCAATAATCTCCCACATCTTCCCAGAAGTAATTTTCCAAGTATAACCATGCCTCTTAACTATGTTGCACATTCAAGGGGCCAAAAACTCAAAGTAGAGGATCCACACCCTAGTACGTTAAGGGGGTTCCACTCTGATAGTTTCCATAGAGGAATCGTGCCCATGTTTATGGGGGGTTCCACTCTTGTGTCAAGAGGACCCATAGACTATACTAATAGGGGGTTCCACTCTGGTGTCATGAGGATGTATTCCTTATACTGATAGGGGTTCCACTTGGTATTTAGAGGACTCACACCCTGGTGTGATAGGGGGGTTCCACTCTAGGTCGTCAAGGACCTACACCCTAGTGTGTCGGGGGGGTTCCACTTGAAAGGAAGTTATAGAGGACTCATGACCATGCTTATGGGAAGATCCACTCTAAGGATTGAGGACTCCATTTTCCAGCTCTACTAGAGGGTAGAACTCAGTAGACTTTGGTGATTCTGCCTAATAATTGCCATCATCGAGCATCACCTCAATAAGATCCATGGCCGAAACATTCCACATGATATCTCAAAAGACACAAATGAGTTTACCATCGTGTTTTATGTGAAAAAACACTCAGGATAGGATACTCGTGGTCCAAAATATAAGTTCAAATGAAGAAGATACAGACGATTGAAGTTTCCTCAAAAGATCTCAAAGGGTACACGGCGTGTGAGGGGACACACATGACATGAGGTCCCACTCCACTGCTTTTTCATGTCTATGTCTATTACATGGCTCCTATCCCAAGTAGTAGTATACACTGTGTAGTTGGACTAAATAACATGTCTAGACTAACTGGGACAGGGGTCGTGTCCAACTGACTGTGTCCATGTACTAGACCCCATGTCAGTGTACTTGAGTACATAGTCACGTTCCTGGCTATGTACTTCTACACAGTTTCCAGCCTATATGATCCATCACATTGGTTACATATGAGGAAGGGGTATACAACATTTAGGTGTACTATAGGATGTGTCATCCTTAATATTCCTAAAACACTACCCACTGCCACTGAGGAGGCTATGCGTCATGTGATCCTCCCTGAACACGGTGTGTAGTTTGGTTTTTTTCCATATTTCCATATCTGAACTTGTGCCTTGAATTTATCCATTCAGGATTTTATTTCATCATATATATAGCCAAAAATGGTGGATCTCTCCATGGTTTGGGGATCTCATTCATCGCTCATTGGAAATTGGCCTATGTTCTCCATCAGGAATTCTTCATTCATATCGTACGCACCAAGACCTTCCACCTTAAATTTCTTGAAATTTAATTATCAATAAGATCATCCTAGCCTCTCAAAAATCCTAGATATATGCTTGGTTTTTCAATCCACTCCTTGTTCGTGAAACCGATATGAGTCCGAGGGTCCGGTTGGGCTCAGTACCGCTCTAAAATTTTTCAAACCAGGACCTCAGGGTCCAATCGGTGACAAATGTGAAGAAGAAAGGGGGGAAATCAGAATAAAAAATGTTAAAGGATCAATTAAAATTTTTCTTGGCCAATCAATCAATAATGGGGATCTCAAGGTTATAAAACAATTGAAAACAATTTAATTTATTTAAACGGTCAAAGGCAATTGTTCAACAATTGGTGCATATCCAAGAACAAGGATGGATCTGCTCAAAAATTTAATCAAAGGGAATCAAAAAAACCAAATTAAGAGTCTTACCTAAATTATGGATCGTTTTTTGATGAGTAACACATCCAATAACATTTGAGAGAAGTCATTTCATTCCCTGTATCCTGATCTGATCTGATCCGGAGTTCCGTCATTATTTGAGGAGATTTTCCAATAGAGGAGGGAGAGAGAGCTCTGGAATTATCCTAGGGTTTATGCACCTAACCCTGGAGAATTAAGCCTGATGATATTCTTATAGAGTTATCTATTGCATTTAAACATACTAATTAATTAATTTAATAATTAATTAACTCATTAAATTCACTTCCAACGAGCGAGGAGTCTAAACGCCCCATACTAACTCATTTTATGTCGCGCCTAGGGTAAACACCATGTTTTGTACTCAACCATGGTCTCGAATTTCTATTACGAGCTTCATTTTAAGAGTTATCATATTTTATTTTAGGTATAATTCACACTCAATATAAAATATATTTAATATTTTTATAAAATTAATTTTGGGAACATCGGGCCTCGGAATTTCATGTCGCCTCAGCGCCTAACTCTGTATATATATAGAAATATTTTGAATTATTATAAGGAAAAAATTGGGTATCTACAGTGACAACCTAAGACATTAAAATAAAAACATTGTGTTTGAAAGAATATATTACATGCAACACCGATCTTAAGCGACCTATTAAATATACTATTTAAATATGACAATTACAATGTAGAGGTTAAATTGGAAGATATGAATAGGAAAAACTAAATTATGAAAATTATATGGTTTACACATGTATTAAAAAAATTCATTGGTTATAAATTTATAATAAATTAAAATAAAAAAATTTAAAGTAAAGAAATGTTTTATTGAATAACAATTTTATGCACGTAATGTGTTTTTATATTAATAAATTAAAATAATCACTATTGGTAAATGATTTTAATGAAATTTATATATTATATATTCAATAAATTTTTTACCATTCATCTAATTATTTATCTAATAATGGGGTAATAATAAATCTATTTTTAAGCTTAAGAATATGTCAAATTTATCCTAGATATATTTTTTAATAATTTTCTAAAAACGTTAATTTTTTTATTAATAGTGAAAAATACTATTTTTTATTAAAAATTTCCTTTTCAGTTAAAACATTTAAAAAGTACCATTTAAAAAAAAGTAACATTAGTTTAATTATATTTTTATTAATCCAATTTATATCCTTGGAATCAATTCTATGTTCATATTTTATATAACAACTTTTTATACTTAAGAAAACTTTTCTTTGGAAAACTGAACTCTCATCGCGCTTGTGGGTTTAATTTTAAATTAAATTATGCCACTTATGTGAATTTAATTTAGTAAAATGGATTAAATATTTTTTAAAAATATACTTAATATTAGGTAATAATTTAAATTTAATATTTATTCATAATTAATAGTAAATATAGTAAAACTTAATTATCGTGGTTTATGCTAAAATGGGGTATTGTGCGTTACATGAACCTGTGTTAAAATTAATTTTCCACACACAAAGGATATTTATTAGAAAAAAATGATTTTATAATTATAATTATTGGGTATAATTATATAATAAGTGTCATTTATTTTTATTACTATGATAAATTACATATGTAAATAAAAATAATAATTATCGTGGTGAAAACTAAAATGTTAAAAGTAATAAAACTTAGAGGATAAGGAAATAACATGCATAAAACATGTTTATTTGTTTATTTTGGAGGTTTATATAGACCTTAAATTCAATTCAATACATTATTTATCAATTTTTTGAGGCACATAGGGTGGGAGTTAATTCTTATTATTAAATAGTTTTGGGTATTTACAAAAATCTCATTCCTCAATTATAAAATGGCACCCACTCCCCTCACTTATTCACACCTCTCAAGCCATTTATCTTCAAAAACCCCTACAAAAAATATATCCCCAACATCATTATTCAAATTATATAGGATATTTTCATCTCAAAATACTAATCTTAGGGTCCTTAATAAGAGATCAAAAGGATGTTTTTCTAAGGGAAGGAAACTTTCTTCACTAAGCTCCTTCTTTTTACTTCTTCCTTTATTACCTTCAATTATGTGTTAACAATTCCAATATAATAACACAAATATCTTCCATATAATTAGATTTTATTATGTTTATGTTGTAATATTTATCCATCTTCTCATCCATCAAATGGGAAACAAATTTATAGCCCGTGTGTACATTGGACTACCCGCCTCACGAACTGATGTAATTTGTTTTCCATCACTGAATCACATGGATAGTAATAATGATTCAAATAATGAATATATATGATACATATAGAATTATATTAATTCGATAAAATTGATATGTCATCTAATTCCTTACCCTTCAAACCATTAATGGAATGATATTGTTGCATGTGCGTACATACGGCCTACCATCCCCACAACATAATGCGATTCATTTTCCATGTCCAACGTTTAAGAATGGTTCTAAAAATATAAATAATGAATAGATTTAATATTTATAAAATTAAAATCATTTTAGAGATGATGTATCTTTGTCATTTTCACAAGAACTGGAACTTCCATGAAAAACCATGCATGATAAAACAAAGCAGTTAACACTCAAAACAATAGTAATAATGAAATATTATCAGTTAAATCATGTTCAACTAAAGGGAAGTGAGAGGTAAGTGATTCCATATCAATTTACTTTAATTGGGGATTATTTTAATTTTATGCACCTAATTTATTTTATATAGTGTATATCTTGCCACTTTTACATATTATATCATAAATACAACATAATTCATGGTATTTTAAGTTACAATTCATTTTAATTAATCCAAGTGTATTTTATTTCAAAGATACTAAGTGGTAAGATGTTTTATAACTCAATTTCTTTTCATTATGTTATATTACTTCTTCATTATATTTGATATTATAAGATTATGTCTGTAATGAATTTTTATTATTTTATGTTTAATTTCCTTTTTTTATTTTTATTTAAATTTTATATGCACAATAAATTCATTTATTAATCATCACTTCAATGGTATGATCTTTGTAAGAGATTTTGTCTCAATTTCCACTCTATTGAGATATATTTGGTATTATGTACCTATTTATATTTATGAGGTGTATCTAATTCACCTTTGATATGTTATATAATGAATCTATTTATATTATTGGTATTTAACATTTTATTTGAAGATATTTCTTTTATGGTGGTTATGATTCAAAAGTTACTAAAGTGGTAAGGGTTTTTGCTTCAATCTCATTTTAATCGGGATTGTTTATGCTTCAATTTACATTGAATGACATTATTTGATAATTTTCAAATAAATCCCTTTAATTTTATTCTCCTATGTTTAATCAAGAAATTTTTAAGTAATAGTACCATTTTCCTCATTTTGGTACTTAAAATTATTGAGAAATTTTTTAAAATTAAAGCCAAAACTATTTCTCTTTTTGATCAAAAATTATTTTTCTTATATATGCTTATATTAATTAAAATTTTTGAAAAATGATTTTAATATTAACCCATGATTAATTAAATACATTTTTACTCATGTTTAAATTTATAAAAAATGGTTTAAAGGAAATATTATTGTTTTTTTTAACATGGTACTTTTTGAATTTTTATAAAAAGGCAAAAGGAACATTTGTTTTAATGTACAAAGAATGAACATAATTTTACACCATAAAAACAAATCGATGATTTGAAACTTACTTTAAAAGTTTCCATGATCCTTTTTAAAGAATATTTTTTCCCTAATATTCTAGAAATATTTAGTTTTTAAAAGTGATTTTAAATGAGAAAATATCATTTTCCTCAAGAATATTTTTAATGATATTTTTATGGTATCATTATTTATAAATGAAAACCACCATTTATTTTAGTTATAATATAATAGGGATATGTTATAATGATAGCAAACTTTTTATTCTCTGGATGGTTTATGGTCATTTTGACCAGAGTAACTATTAACTTTCAATTTATTGATTAATTTTATAGTCATTAACATTATCTTTAAACATTCACTTTCTTATGATCAATGGAAATTACATTTATATTAAATATCCATATTACTTTTTTCAGGGATATGAATATTTCCTAAATCGAATACTATTTTTACATGAAATGTTTTATTATGAAAGTGGTTCTATTTACTAGGTATAATTTTAATAAATTCATATTATTTAATAAATAAGGATATTTATCGATAAGGCATATTGTTCATGAATTAAATCAATCATTTTACGTATGAGTAATTATTTGGACATGTAGTGATAGGTGGGTCTTGGAATTATATATCCTCTTAATTCATCGACTAGTGTCATTGTACAAATTAGTATGCTATCATTAAATTGGTTTCTAGTGTATAACTACCCATAAATTAAACTATGATGAAGAAAGTACTTTGTGGTATTAATATCATGATATCTAAGATCATGACATCCAATATTAATCATTTCCTCCATTTAGAATCATTTATTATTATCCATGATGTTATTGCATGATCATGTGATTATTTAAATGGAATTATTTGATAGTTATTTATTCCTACCATATTATTCTTCATGCTCAAGTTATTGATCAAATGGAATGTTTTTTCAGTTATTTAACATAAAATATTGATTATTCCTTATTTATTAATGATAGATTATGATTTATGTTACCATTATAGAGCATCTGATCTCACTATTATTTTTTTTCCTTTTCCCAAGATATAAATAAGTAATATTTAAAATAGTTCAAGGATGAAAAATACTTACTTTCACCGTGTTGTAATTTATGTTTTCAAATGTAATGTGAGACCAATGGATGTATCTAGATTACCAAGACTACTAAACTATTTAGTCCATTAGGATGTGATGGCTTGTATCTTATGACAATGTAATAAATAACCACCAGATCTAGGTTACTATATTTAGGATAACATTTATTAGGGGATATGTCCTAATGACTAATTTTGAGGATAATAATAAGTATAGGATAACATTATAAAGTTTTTTAAGGTATAGATTATGTCATTTTCCTATAAATACATCTCTATTGAGATACTACAAGTGGATGTGGCTCTGAAACCATTATACATATGGGTAATAACTCTAAAAAGGGTATATTAGTTTTTTTTCTCAATTGTCACCTAGTGCATGAAAATGGGCCTTACTACACACCTCTTTTGACACTCCCAGGGGATGTTTTTGGGTTAATTCACATTTTCATTACAAACCATAAACAATGATTTAAATATATGATGACAATGAATGGATTAGATTAAACCTAATGTTTCTTATATTGAAAATAAGGTTTCATGATTTATACATACTATAAATGATTATATAATTTTCCACTGTGATTATTGTTACTCACACTACTTTTTTATATTATTCAATGGATGGATCCTAAAGTAATAATTTTAACATTTAATATGATGGAAAATGTGATGATTATGAGTAACCAATTAGTATGATGGTTAGAGTGAAAGATTTCATGATTATGATTAATTAGTTATCTCAGTATATGATTAATAACCTAAACCTTAACTAACTCTAAAACTCACCAAAGAAGATAATGATGGATTTTGATAATAGATCAATTGGTGGATACCATGGAGGAAAAAAGGATTTACTTCCTTTATGTCATAAGTTTGGAAATAGACACCCAATAGAATGTATCAAATAAACATGAAAATGTTTCATGTGTGGAAAAAGGGCATAAAGTAATTAATTTTTAAGGAAAAGTGAAGAGTTCAATGGAGATAAACAAATGTCAGCCTAGAGATACATTTATAGTTCATTATCTTGATTGTGGGTAACTTGTCCAATAATTGAGTCAATTCCCTCTTTTAAAGGTTAACTCCTAGACCAAAGAATGACCTATGTTGAAGTAAAAGGGTAGAAATATTTATGTATTGGGATTCGATAATTATATTATTGAATTATTTTTATAAATGGTATTTTGGTTATAAGAATTATGAAATATCTATGGATCATGTTATTTTTTTTTAAAAGAACATATTTCTTCATATAATATTAACTTAATAATTATATATACTATGGTGGTTTTATGAGTTTATAGTTAATCATAAGTTCAAAATTTTAGACACCCCTTTTCATGTTTTAATTGATGGGATTTACATGTGATTAATGAAATTTTGGGAGATAATTCTTTGGGTTGAGGTATATGTAACCCTTAGGTCTAACATGAATTATTATCTGAGGAATAATTCTGTATTCATAAGTTTAAAGGTACTGATAACCTTTAGGGTTAATACAATCAATGTTATTAAGGTAATAATAGTCAATTAATATTATTTGATCTCATGGAAAAAAATAAGTTATATAGATAACCTTAGTGGTTAAAAATTTATTTAAGGATTAATATTATTTTTTAGGATCTTCATCATATTTTTGGGAATTTTATAAGAGTTATATTAATATATTTTTATAAAAAGGACAACCTACATTTTGGGAGACAACCTATATCATCCAGTAAGGTAATGGTGCTTGAACCTACAATCAAAGGGTTATAAGGGTGTTATGCCTACCACTAGCCTACATGATGTAATGGTTTGTATGACATTGTTTTTACTTAAATTATTTAACTAATAGTGTAAGAACCCAGTTTTTCACTCAAGTATGGATCCTTTAATTTTCGGTCTAAATATTTACTTTGGACCTAATATGGATGCCTAATGAGTTAGTAAAGGTTCTGACGGTGTTTGGGGCTTGTTCGAAGCCCAGAACCCATCTTTTTGGGGAAAACTGGCTTGGCGCATGGTTTGGAGTAAACTATGCAGAAATTCTGCATGGTTTGTCTAACCATGTGGATAGTGTTTTTTCAGATAGAGCCATCATGCATAGTTTATGCATGGCTACGTAGCCTAACTATGAGAATTCCCATTTTTCTCAGGTACTTGTGCATGGATTGCGCGTGGTTTGATCAAATTGTGTGGAGGATGTTTTTTCAGGAAGAACCGTATCACACAGTTTGAAAAACTGTCTGTACAAACCATATGCAGGCTAAAATTCTGGGTAAATTTCTAGTTTCTCCCTTAATAATCTATTTACCCCCCTCTTCCTCCCTAATCTGAGAACTAGTGGGATTAAGCCCTTTTTCTCTCATTTCAGATCTTTTTGAAGGCCAAGGCTAGAGATTAAAAGATCTCCTTTGTCTGGAATCTAATTGAGATTTTTTTTATCACGTTGGATGTGCAATGGTAAGTACTCAATCCTCTTTAACCATTCTTCTTCTCTCTTTCTCTTAACCTAGATATCATTATGTGAGTTTTTTTCATCTTTTCATAGATCTACTCTGATCTAAGCCAAATAATGTACTGATACTGGAGGAGTATAGTTTTACAACCCTAAGGTGGGTGGCCTATAACTCATCCCTAAAGTTTATTGATTTTGGAATATTTGTGTGGGTCCTGCTAATTTCATCAGAGGTCGTTTCTCAAATTCACATTCCATGTTTATAATTTTTAGTATAATATGGTTATGTTGTTTTAAAATATGCTATTAGTTGTTAGCGGTTACACCCACAACTCAATCCACCCCATTTGGAAGGTTATGACGTATTTGGGTTTTTAGTGTTTCGAAATGTTTGAGCCACTGTTTGGGTGTGCCTTTTCTTGACCTTCATAAAGGTGAGCCTTCCTATAATAAATGACTTGTTGTTAATGAGAATTTCATAATGGAATGTACAATGTATGCTCACCACTTGACCCACCCAAGGTAAGTGCTTAAAAATGATTATTAAATGTGAAATTTGAAATGGAAAATATACCAAGTATATAACTTGGCCTTATTAAATGAGATTGAATAAAGGTTACATGTTCGTAGCACCCCTTTCCATATTGATGGAAGGTAGCAGAGTGAACCCCAATAATTGAATAAGCCTTAATGGTTAATTAAGTATTCATTAAATGGTTGTTACACTACTTGGTCTATCCACACTAATGGAAGACGAGGCTTGAACCTAATGAATGATTACATGATTACAATGTCAAATAGGAATGGACTGACTCGGGATTGCCTCGAATTCTGAGAGGAGAATACCTTGGGACTCAGGAACCTCATTCCTATTCAAGAATGTCATTTTTTTAGGTTTATATCCACCTATACTCTGGTTCTTTTCTATTCCTCAGATGCCTGGTATACTACCATAGGGTCCTTTACATTATTACATGATACCTCGGATACACTCCTTGGATCCAGCATTGACTAGTTGGTTCCATGTTTAAATCCCATAGGTCCTTGTCTTTGCTTATCCCCATTTTACATTGGTTGATCACCTTGGACTAGGTAGGCGCCTTATTGTAGAATTCCTTATATTATACTCCTTGGATTACACTCTTACCCCATAGCTATACTCAGATACTACTGAGTTAGCATTCCATGAGAACTACATTACCTTGGTTTTTACCCTAGAACTCCCTCACTGGATATCATTTTCAAGTTTCCTTGTTATGTCTTGGGAGCTTCACTACTTATACTATCATGAGGTGATGTCAGTGTTGGCTATGCCTTAGATGACCTATTAACATTAAATGGTAATTACTTAATTAATATGAATTGGTTATAGGTTTAGACACCAGGTGAGGGCCAAAGTAGGTACTTGGGTATTTAGTTATATTGTACTGCTTGCTTTACTTTATATATGCATGCCCGCACACTGAAATATTCTATTACACTGGTCAAATGTTATAGAAACCTTTGGTGGTGTCCACTTAGATTTATCTCACACCCTCTCTTAGCGTCGTTTGGTACCGATGTAGATTACATGGTTGTAGTTGTTGACAAAGGGAATCATACGGCTTCAAACACTAGATTTTTTTCTATTTAGGATGGAGCTTGATAGTAGAGGACCAAGTTGGATCTTGGGATTCTTGGAGTTCACTTTGTTTCCTTTTACTTTTTGTAACATGTTATTCCTATTGTATTGTATCCATGATTTCTAGTTTTATAGTGACATGAAATTACATCATCATTATTATAGTTGATATAGTTATTATTATTCTCATTTATCTATTGCATTAGTTTACTTACACTATTTATTTATATTGATTCCATTTTTTACTACTGTTTATATCCTTCCATTGTGCTACTCTCTGCTAATGAGGGCATATTCTACCCACGGACACACCCTATGCCCTCGCTACTAGTCATAAGCCTTTAGAATTTGGGGATATTCCCTTGAGGTCATGTGGTCCACCAGACTGGGGCCACATGTTAAGTGGAATCTGAGTCCAGGATATCACAAATTGATACTTATGTAAGGGAATAAGTTGAATTTTTTTAGTTACTCTTTGGGTTTTAGAGATTAATGTATTACATTAGATAACTTTTTATAACCATTTTGGTTTTGGTAAATATTTAGAGAAATAATAAAATATTTTTTACTCTTTTATGGATCTTACCGTCTATTAAAAGTTAATTTTAGTGCTTCAGTCATAAAAAATTCATATTAGATATTCATTTCTTTGTGTAATAAATGAATTGTAAATTTGATCAAAGCACAACCAAGGATAAAATTGTGCTTATGAAATAAAAATATATCAATTAAGTATATTTTCTAGTGTTTTCTATATTGATATTAAAAGAATCCCTCAACATTAGTAAAATGAACTTGAAATAAAAAATTTATACATTTACATTCATTTTCGATGAATCAGTGGTCTTTTTCACCCCTCATTGATTTATGGTTTTATGGTCATTAAAATTTTCTTGATCATTAAATTTCTTGTGATAAATGAACTCTATCACTCTCTAGAATTATTTATAATTTTCTTCCATGAAAATATTTCCATTTCCCATTAATTTTTTCTTAATTGGAATCCTTGTTATGTGTTATCCAAAATGGAATTTATACATCCCTTTCTCACTTATCATGAGGAAGTTCTATTAATACTTTTTATAATGTAGAATTAAAAAAAAGTATTTTCAGATGGAAAACACATTATTTATGAGATAAAGTTCAAATTGAGAGAATAAGATTTATTGAATGTTTGGATAATGTAACACCTTGATATTTTAAAATAATAACATTTTGTTCGTTAGTGTATATGATGCGCAACATCGAGCTTAAATAGACTATAAAATATATTATTTAAATATGAACCTTATAACCAAGACATTAAATTGGTGGCTATGGATAGGGATAACTAAATTATGAAAATTATATGTTTTAAACATGTATTAAATAAGTTCATTGGTTATCAATTTATTATAAATGAAAATAAAAAACATTTGAAAGGAAAAAAAATTCTAAATTTTTTTTTATGCATGCAATGTGATTTTATATTAATAAATTAAATTAATCACTATTTTTAGTTATTTTAATGAAATTTAAATATTATATATTAAATAAAAGAATTCATTCATCTAAATTTTTTTCTAAGCATGGGGTGAGAATAATTCTAGTTTTATGCTTAAGAATTGTATTTTTTCTTAAAAGAAGGTTTGTCACATTTTTCACACTTGTTTCAAATATATTTTTACCAATTTAAGAAAAATATTTGAAAAAATAAAAAATAATTTTTGAAATCAACATTTCAAAATTATCCTATAGTGAATTTTTGATAATTTTATGAAAAGATTATTTTTTTGATAAATAGTCAAAAATGGTAATTTTTATTGAAAACTTCCTTTTAATTTAAAACATTTACAAAGTACAAGTTTGTTTTAAAATTGTTTTAAAAGTAAAATTAGTAAAATTATATTATTATTAATTCAATTTAGATCATTTTAATCAATTATATTTTGAAATTTTATATAATAACTTTTTATACTTATGAAAATCTTTCTTTAGAAAACCGCATTTTTTTCGCGCTTATGGGTTTAATTTTAAATTAAAATTTTCCACTTCTATGAAATGAATTTGATAAAATGGATTATATATTTGGAAAAATAATAATTATTATTATGTAATAATTTCAATGAATTTTTATTTATAATTAATATTAAAGATAGTAAATATTAATTATTTAGCTTAAGGTTAAAATGAGGTTTTGTGCGTTAAATGCATTTTTTGTAAAATTAATTTTCCTTACACGTAATATTATTATTGAAAAAATTGTATTCGATATTTATAATCAGTGGTTCCAAATTATCTAATAAGTATCATTCATTTTTAGCCTTAATAGATAAATAACCTACATAAATGAAAAAAACTAATTACCATGGTGAAAACTAAAATGGAAAAAGTAAATAAACTTAGAGGATAAGGGAATAAAATGTTTAAAAAAAGTTTTTTTGTTTTTGTTTTGGATATAAATTAAATTACATCCAATATATTATTTATCAATTTTTGAGGCACATGGGGTGAGAGTGACTTCCCATTATTGAATAGCTTTGGGTATTTATAAAAATGACACTAATCCCCAATTATAAAAGGGAACCCATCCCTCACATATTCAAACATATAAATCCATTTATCTCAACCAAACCTTGAAAGAAAAATATCTCCAACATCCTTATACACATTCTAGAGGTTTTTTTCTTCCCAAAAGACCAATCCTAGGGTCCTTAATAAGATATCCAAAGGAGGTTTTTCTAAGTAAAGGTATCTTCACTAAGCTCATTATTTTTACTTATTCTTTTATCACCTTAAATTGTGTATTAAAAAATAAAATATAATAACAAAGATATATAATATATACTGAGATTTTATTATATTTATGGAATAATATTTATCCATCTTAGACTCCATCAAATGGGAAACAAATCCATCACTCGTGTGTACGGTGGACTACGGCCTCAAGAACCGATGTAATTTTTTTCCATCACAAACTCACATAGATAGTAATAATGATGAAAATAATGAATATATATAATAAATATGAAATTATATTAATTCTTTGAAATTAATATATCATCCACCTCTTTACCCTTTAACCCATTAAGGGAATGATATCGTCGCTCATGCATGCATACGGTATATCATCCCCATGAAGTGATGTGATTCATTTTCCATGTCCAAATTTAAAGAGTTAAAAAGGTAACTAATGAAAAAATGTTATATTTATAACATTAATATAATTCTAGATATGATTTATCTATATCCTATTCATAAGAACTTGAACTTAAATGAAAAAAATATGCATGAGAAAATGAAGCAGTTAACACCCAAAACAAATGGTAATAATGAAATATTATTAAATAATAGGTGGTAATATGTTATAATAGGATCATATATGATATCATAAATATTAATATAGTTATGCTATAAATTAAAAACATGATTAAAACCATTATACATGATTTTAAATCATGTTAAACCAAATTAAATTATGGGGTAAGGGATTCTGTCTCAATTTCCTTTCATTGAGGAATATTTTAATTTTATGCACCTATTTTATTTTATATGGTGTATATAACACCCATTTTAAATATCATATAATTAATAAATCATAATTCATGTAATTTTAATTTATAATTCATTTTATTTCAACCAAGGGGATTTGATATCAAAGTTTCCAATTGGTAAGATGTTTCATATCTCAATTTATTTTCATTGGGTTATATTACTTATTTATTATCCTCGATATATAAGATTATTTTTGTAATAAATTTTCATTATTTTATTATGTATTTAAACTTTTTTATTTTTATTTAAATTTGATACACATAATATATTCATTAATTAATCATCACTTCAACGGTATGATCTTTGTAAGATATTTCATCTCAATTTCCACTTCATTGAGACATATTTAGTATTATTCACCTATTTAATTTTATGAGGTGTATCTACTGAACATTTAACATGTTATATCATTTTTATATTTATATTTATGGTATTTTATGTTTTATTTGATGTTATTTATTTCATGAGGTATATGATTCAAAAGTTACCAAAGTAGTAAGGGTTTATGCCTCAATCCCATTTTAATCAGGATTATTTATGCTTGAATTTCCATGGAAGAAAATTATTTGATCATTTTATAATAAAACCATTACATTTTATTCTATTATGGTTATTCACTAAATTTTTAATTATTAGTACTATTTTCCTCTCTTTGGTACTAAAAATTATTGAGAAAATGTTTTTAAGAAAAGCCAACTTTGTTTCTCTTTTCGATCAAAAATGATTTTTATTCCTTATACTTATTTTCATTAAGATGTTTTATGTTTTTGGAATTATAAAATGATTAATTAAATAAATTTTTACCCATTTTTTAATGTTTATAAAATATTTAAAAAGTATTCTTCTGGTTTTTTTCAAAGAAGGTATTTTTTTACTTTTTACCAAAAATGCTAAAGGAATCTGTGTTTTAACATACACAGTATAAAAATAATTTTATACCATCATGACCACTCATTACTTTGAAGTTTAATTTAAAAGTTTTCGTTATCCATTTTAAATTATTAATATTTTAGAAATGTTTAGTTTTAAAAATTGATTTTCATATTGAAAAGTGTATTTTCATCAATATTGTTTTAATGATATTTTTATGGTATTTATATCCATAAATGATAACAAACATTTATTTTAATTATACTCAATTTGTGATATTTTGTATGTATATCATGATTTTTACTTCTCTGGATGGTTTATGACTAGTTTGACCAAAGAAAGTATTGACATTCACTTTCTTGATTAATTTTGTTGTCATTAAATATCTCTTGAAACATTTACTTTCTTGTGATCATTGGACATTAAATTTATCTTAAATATATATTATTTGTATCATAGATATAATTATTTCCTAAATCTTATACCATTTTGACATATGGGGTTTTATTATGAAAGTTATTTTATTGGGTGGGAAAATTTTTGGTAAATCTATATTCTTTACTCAATATAGATAATTATTAATAAGAAATATTGTTCATAAATTAAATCAATAATTTGATATATTAGGGATTATTTGGACGTGAATTTATGGGTGGAGCTCGAAATTATATAGCCCCGTGATGCATCAAAAAGTATCAAGAGACAAACCGATAAAAAATAATTAAATGGGTATTTATTTTATACCTACCCATTGATTAAATTTTCATGGAACAAGGTCTTGATGGTATATATATCATGATGTTTAAGATCATGATTTCTAATATCAATAATTTACCCTATTGATAATTAATTTATTATTATCCATGTGATTACTAAATTAATATTATTCATGGAATAGCTTCAAGATCATGTGATTATTTGTATAGACTTATTTGATAATTATTTCTTCCTACCATATTATTCTTCATGATCAAGTTATTTATTAAATATAATGGGTTTTTAGTTCTTTAACTTTACATATTTATTATTAATTATTGATTCATGAGAGATTTTGTTATAAATAACCCTTACTAAGCATCTGAACTCACCAGTATTTTGTTTTCTTTCCCCAGGATATGAAGAAGGAATCTTTAAATGAGTTCAAGGATGAAAAATATTTACTTTCACTATATAGTATTTCATGTTTTCAAATTAAATGTGATAACAAAGTATGTATATATTTTACCAAGACTACTAAGTTATTCATTCTTTTAGGATATGGTTGCTTGTATCTTATGACAATGTAGTAATGTAACCACCGGCTTCGGGAAACTGGAGTCAGGGTATTTACACTAGTGCCATCAAATGAGGGATTTATAGCTACACTAGTTCCCTACGGTTGCGGGTTAGAGAATGTAGAGAGGGATTTAGGAAAATATTTGTTGAATTAAATATTTTTGTAATTAAGGTAAAAGGGGTGGAGATGGGTGTTTATATAGTCAAGGGGGAGGGATATCTTGGAATAAAATGTTGATTATTTTATTATTTAGGATCATTCTAAAGAATAAAGTTGATTAATATGACTTTTTGTTAGGTCCACAAGGCTGAATACCCTGAGAGGGGGGTGAATCAGGGTATGACTAATTTAAAATTAATGCCCGTTCTGATCTTCTTTCACTGTTGAGCAAAACTCTCTTCTCTCTTTTTCCTGTTGCACAAAGTAAATAGAAAGTGAAGTATGCACAGGACACAACAATTTTACTTGGTTCACCGCAAAGGGCTACGTCCAAGGAGCATACGCCGACAAGTTGTCGGTCATACCAAATTCCACTAATCTTCACTAGCTGTGGATTACAAGGTTCGGGCAAGATCACTTCTAAGCCCAGGCTCACTGCCTTTACAAGTTTAGGGTCAGCTCACTGCTTTCCCAAGGGTCACTCCCTGTTTCTCTCTCTCTATGGCTCACTGCCGGTGGAGAGGATCACCTTCTTCCTCTTCCTAAGATCACTTCTCTTGGAAGGAATCCACTCACAGTTTATAGACCTGTAGGTCTCTTCATTTTCATGAATGAATGCATCTTCCTCTATGTGTAGATGCTCTTTTGAAGTAAAACTTTCACCCGTAGATTAATATCTCTTTTCACCGAAGGTATCGGGCAACGTACCATCTTCCACGCAGCCCGAGAAGCACCGCTGGAACAAAACCTTACTTGGCGTGCAAGTCAATCTCGGCGCGCAAGTATCGGCGTGCAAGTCACAACGGGCGCGCAAGTCCTCCTCAGACACTTGCGCGACTCAAGCTTCCTCAACTCAAAACTTGCGCGACTCTATTCCTTTTATGCCCAAACCAATATTGGCGCGCAACTGCCAACCGGTGCGCAACTTCTAACATCAGCGCACAACTTCAACTACTGGCGCGCAAATTCACCTGCGCGACCCACACTCACCACTTGCGCGACCACCACACCTGCGCGACGGGAGATCTGATTTCTCAAAGTGTTGAACTCTGTTGAAAATGAGGAGGGGTGTTCCAGTATTTATAGGCAATCTGACCACCCTGCGCAACGGCGCACAAGTCACCTGCGTGACCCAGTTTCGGCGCGCAAGTCCCCTGTCATTTTAGACACTTGCGCGACCAACTCCCAAACTTGCGCGAACCTCTTTACTTTTCCATATTTTGATCTTCTGATCTTGAAAAACATATGGCACGCAAGTTTCCTATACTCCAAGTCCTCGGCGCGCAAGTCCTTTTACCAAAAACACTTTTCTTCATTTGCCGATTTTCAGGCCCTAAAATTTGGCAAACACTGGAAAACGGCGCCACTTGTATCTGTTCTTTTGTACCGCCTCCAGATCATCCATTCCTTTTATCGACGTTCTTGAATCAAACATGGATCGTTGACCTCAGCTCTTGAACTCGACATTCCACCATGAAATCCTCTTTGTCAATAAATTTGTATGTCATTGTTTTGCTTTGTCAACAATCACTACTCAGATGTCCACTTTGTCAACAAACACAATCACCTCAAAAATACTTCAATGATACCTTGAGGGATTTTTTCCCAACACTTTTAATAGTGTTTCATTAAAAATATTGGTTTCTTTAAAATTTTAACACTCCCAGAACTAAAAGGAATCTTAGAAATATTTTATTTAAAGTAAAGAATCGAACATAGTTTTTTATTTGAATAAAATATAACTTTGGTTTTGAAAATTTATTTATAGGTTTGGAAATTAAATATATATTTTAATACATTATTTTCACATTAAATACTTTTTAAGTCCTGAAATAACTTTTATTAATTTTCAATTCAAATTTATATGTTGATGATGTTGTAAATCTTTCGTAAGGACTATATTTTTCTCTATTCAAAAAAAAATATCTTTTTATAAAAAATAAAAAAAAATTATTCCAAAGATAATTTGGGAATACTAATTTAAAAAATTATGTCTATTTTATCAAATTAATATTATTAATTTTATAAAATAACTTTTATTTAAAATTATATAATACATGGAAAAATAATTTTATCACAAATAAATACTACTTAGTTTACTATGGGTGATCAAATTTATGTTTTTAATTATTTATTAATTTTTAAATGATTGATAATTAATTATAATATATATTTCAACCAAAATATGTTTGAAATTTAGGTAATTATAATTTTTAAACTTTTACATAAAAATTATTGTTTTTATAAATGAGTTAAAATAAGACTTATTAAAATTAAAACTTATTTATGCATTAAGTTATATAATTTGGGAAATCATTTTATAAAATTTTAATATTTATTAATTTTAATTATTTTAATTTTTTAAAATATTAATTTTGAGACAGTTTACTATTCTCATCGGCCCAAATATTATTTCAATGGTCAGTTATTATTTCTAACAACCAATTACTATTCCATCAATCATATAGTTATAAGTCCTATAAATAGATCTTATTTAACTTGTTTACTCATTCACTCATTTTTATCAAAGTTATTTGGATTTCATAATATTTTAATCTTGTTTTTATTAGTTAGTATTTTATTTGCAATTTTTTCACATTTGTGATAATTCTAGGAGATCATGACACGCTTAAATTTAAAATTCTAATTATTTTATTTATATGTGTTTATTTCCCTATTGTATTACTTTAAATTTTATAGATTATATTTATTCATTATTTGTAATTTTTTATGTTGACGTAATAAAATTATTTTTTTTTTATTATTTAAAATATGTGATTGGAACTATACATTATACTTAAATATGATCTACATAAATTTTGGGAAGTCAATTTATCATATTTGAAAAGGTTAGGTCATTACATTATTCTGCCCTTCAAAAATTGAGTCCTTAAATTTTCAAATCAAAACCATAATATGAAAATATATGTGGGTACTTTTGTTTCAATACATCCTTAGATTCCCATGTTTCCTCTTTACACTTATGATTTATCCATATTGCATTAACCAGATGAGTTTTCTTATTTCATAACACTTTATCTTTATGATCCAAGATATCAATTAGCTACTCCTCATAAAATAGATCATGCTACAACTATACCACGACTAGATTTAGTACATGTAAGGTATTTGGAATGTAATAACTCAATAGAGATATGTGAAACACATTATATTCTTGAGACATGTTTGGTGTAAGGGAAAGTTGATAATCTATAACTCCAATATGATAAAGTATCTTAAAGGGTCCTATGTACCTAGGTAATAACTTTCCATTATTCCAAAACATCGTATCTCTTTTCCATGGAGATATTATGAGTAATAAAATATCCTTAATCTCACACTCCTAACCCCATAAATTATTGTAATCATATCTCTTTTATTGACTCTATTCTATTATGATGTGTTGTTAAATACCTTGTACATTATTTATCATCTCTTCTAAACATTCTATTCTCATTACCTGAATGGCCTGAAGGCCTTCTTTTTTTATTGATTTTTTGATAACCCCCCTTTCAAGGTATGAGGGTTAACCCTTATAAGGCTCTTAGGCTTAGAGATTACATGACCTGTAGGCCTTAGGAATTATACAGATTATACTTGGAACTCCGCCTCCTAGCTTCTTCATCGTGATATCAACTCTCCACCTTTCGCATGGTTGTTCGACTAGGCTTCCCATGCAAGTATAGGATGGTCCATATGGCAATTCCATACCCTCTATTTTTGAAAAATCCTCTTAGTTTCTGCTCTCGTGAATGTTCCTGCTTTGATCCCCATCTAAAGTCTTCTCCTTTTAGAGTATGTTGGATCATTAAGCATAATTTTTCAGGTGGCCTGAAGGCCTTGAGGTGGCCCGAAGTCCTTGAGGTGGCTTGAAGGCCTTGAGGTGGCCCTAAATCCTTACTATCCCAAATCCCTTGGGTAGACCTAAGGCCTTAAAGTACCCAAGGCCCAAACCAGTGGCCCGAAATCCCAAATGGATGAATAGTTATGGCTACTACAGTACCAAATAGTGTCTGCTACATTACTACTATAGTGATCCAGAAATATGTCTCCACCCGGTTTTGAACTCAGGTCTCTTGGATGCACTTGTCAAGTCCTCTCCATCTGGGTTGAGGCTCTTGTGCAACAGTTTTATTCCCATTATCTATCTACAACTTCACCTTAACTTGTTGGATTTTTATACTTCTTCCCATATATTTCTTCATATAGAGTGATCTAAATTCTTAAGTGGAAGATATTTTTGTATGATAATTATTCTAGATGAAGGAGTTGAACACATCCTCTTTTAAATACAATATAGAAAACTATGATCATGTCCTCTGTAGTGAGAATAATACTCTCATATTGACCATTTTTCTAAGGATTATATATTGTATTGATGCTCAACTATGTGTTCAATGGTTTCTAAAGAATCATCA
Source organism: Viscum album (assembly GCA_963277665.1). Taxonomy (NCBI): domain Eukaryota; kingdom Viridiplantae; phylum Streptophyta; class Magnoliopsida; order Santalales; family Viscaceae; genus Viscum; species Viscum album. The sequence goes on along the minus strand of OY728141.1, from coordinate 924,893,402 downwards.
CAAACTTTGAAGTAAATCTCATATCCTAATATTATTAGAGTTAGTGTTCTAGAACCAAATATTTATAATTAATATTACATGTATATTCAAAGATTTTAATATTAATAAAATATCTTAATATATATTGTTCATTGTTCTATATGAATTTAATGTAATAATGTCCTAGAGAATCTATCACATTCATAATGTCATAGTTGTTCCCTGTTGTGATGATAATGTTGAAATTACATTATGATATTATTAATTATAGTTCTACGATCAAATAACATACTATGATGGGACACATATAATGTTGACTTTAAGGTGAGGGTACTAGTAAGAAGATAAGACTTCATCTTATGAATTTCACACTTGGTAATCTACAAGACTGGATATTATGGGAACAGACCCACCTGTAAGAATTACACATGTTTTGTTTCAACAGATATTCCTATCTATGATCATGTGTAATGTTCCTTAGAATATAATATTATTATTAATTCTTATCACAAATCATGTACTTTGATGTACTAACCAAAACTGTGACATCGTATGCTCATAAGAAGTAGGGTACATTGGGTGCATCATGAATGACATGTTATTAATTAACAAGTAAAAGAAGGATTTATCCCTTACATATTAATGGAAGATGATATCTTGACTATTTGATTGAAATGGAACCATCGCATTAAATTCTATGCCCATGGTGTAATTATGAGTTTATTTCAAATAGTCAAATAAAGATATATCAATAACATAGGTTGATGAAACATGTGTGAAACCTACTTGATGATATATTCTGACAAAGGGATTATATTTCACAGTAATCACTCTTATGTGGTTTTTGATATTGTGAAATTAACTTATTTCTATTGTTTGTATTGACCCATTACTAAACAGTAATCTTGGACTTTATTAAAACTCACCTAATGCCAATGAGAAAGAATCCAAGAGGGTCACACACTAAGTGTTTTCATTGATCTCAATTAGATTATTTTTTAATTTTGTTTTTTAAAAAAAATTATTCTGAGGATTGAGGAATAATTTTATTCATGATTTATTGATTACAAATATTGACAAGGTAAAAAATTATAATTTATTAATTTATAAATAAAATATTTAATTACAAGAATAATTAATAAATATTTATTCTCCAGATTGAAAATATAATATTTATGTTATTTATTGAATGTTTAATAAATATTTATTTTTCTGACTGTGAACTGAATATTTATTTACTAATAAATATTTAATTAATATTTATTTAGGTATTCGATAAATGTCGAGGAGGATGAGAAAACCAATATCATGTCTGGTGATAAATATTAATTTGTAAATTGTGGAAAGATTAATTATCATTGCTCCAAATAGTTCATGCCATAAAATATTATTATTATTATTAAATGGAATGGGGTTAGATAAGGTTTATTATATTATTTAAGGGTTGTTGTGAAATTAAATAATATTTTAACTTAAACCCTAATACTTTAAAATATTTTTATGTCTATTGTGTAGGTTTAATTGAGAATTGAGAATCATTGAACATAATGGATTTTTCTCTAGATTATTATTTCTCTCATCCTCTCAAGAACAATAATAAAAAGAGATAATCCTTCAATCCTAAAGGAACCAGAATCAATCAATATGGTCAATATTCTACACTAGAACCTGGAATTCCATCAATATTGTTTAGTGATCAAAGGCCCACATGTGGATCACTACTAGAGGGGCTCTACTTTGGGTCCTCCCTACGTAGTGATGATAATTCAAAAAGGGTTTCAGATGATCAAAATATTCATAAAAGAAATATCATAAGAAAATGTAATATTTCTTAAAACCTGATTAAATAAATTATATATTTATTGTGAAAAAATATTTTATGAGTTATGTTCTTTATATATAAGTATTAAATGTAAAATTTTCATTGGTTATAGTGTTTACATCATGAATAATTAGAGAATGATCCATCGAATCTGAAAAAAAAAACCTTAATAGTTATTCACCCTTAATGGGATTCCACTACTTCTAGAACCTTCAAATATAATACATCATTAGTGGTGTTTCATATATTCTCACCACGTCTTCTATATATATCATATAAATTTGATCAATTGATCAGTCTTCTCAAATTCTGATTAAGTTAGTAGTCATTATAATACAATCTAGCATAACCCAAATGGAGTTTTTTCATTTTGATATCTTTAGAAGACCTATGAAAAAATTTATGGTGATCTTTTCTCATTTCCATATTAGTATGGGTAATGGTTGAATCATCTTCTTGAACTTATTTTATTCTTAATTAAATTTTTATAATACTAATAAAATTGATGTATATTAAAAAAATTATAACTTTATATTATCCCCACTAAAGTTCCCTTATATATATTAATACATATTTTACTTATTGGGTGGATAGTGAATTTAGAGATATAAAAATCAACAAATAGAACCTTATTTGTCTCAGGTTTTGATGGTACATAAAATCATGTCCCAAATATTACATTTTTATCCTTATCAACATTGAACTCTAAGATATTACCATTCTTTATTTCTTATACCTTCTTTTGTATCTATATATAATCCATCCATACCACCTTAATATTATCCAATATAGATGGTTGAACAATCATTTGAGTAAGGTAAGATCTCATACCATCCATTATAATTCCCATTTCCATCCATTTAATGTCTAAGAATATTAGATCCCTTAAATCCTCATTCGGGATAAGGTTGAAAGATATTTTATTCATAATTTATTTTCCAATTTGTTTACTTTTACAGGATGGTAATGGAATGTGAAGTCATAATATTTGATCATTTCTTACCATATTCCTCAGTTTTTATTGAGATCTTTATTTAGGAATTTATATTTTAAACTTTTTTGATAAGTATATATGTTATACATTTCTATATATAGATAATCCCACTAAATATTTAAGTCAAATTTTATCACTTCCATATCTAGATCATGATTCTGGTAATTTTTCTCATATACCATTAACTATATTGAGGTAGAATCTATCAATTTATAATTTTTCATGAGCACAAAACCCTAATAAATTATTTAAAACATCACTATATCACAGATCTTTCCCCACATAAGGGTAGTGTGGATATAGGTACTATGAATGGCCTTTCTTTTAGATCTTTGAAGTTCTCTTCACATTTTTTTCAGAAACAAATTAATACTTTCTAATTTATCTTGGTTAAAGGGTTTTCAAACCATGATAAATTCCTCACAAACCATTAATAGTACCTATCTAGTCCAAGGAAGTTATGGATATTTTTCATTGATGTTAGTTTGATAAATTTATTAATTACCTAAGTCTTTTAAGGGTTATCATATTCCCCCTCTCTTCTGCTAGAATTCTCTAGGAATGTGACTTTATCTATAAAAAATTCACATTTATTATAATTTTCATACAATATCTCATTTCTCAAAGTATTTAACAAAATTATCAAGTGTTTTTAAAGTTATTCCACAATTTTTAAATATATAAGAATATCATCACTAAATACCACTTCAAATTTCTCAGAGTAATCTCTAAAGTACCCATTCATAAATTCCATGAAAATTGATAGAGAATTAATGAGTCTAAATGGAATAATTGTGAACTCATTGTGTACATTCTTATATGAAAGGAATCCTTAGGAATATCCACTTTCCCACTTTCAATTGATAATATTATGATAAAATATCCACCTTAGATAAGTCATGAGCCCCATGTAGTGGGTAGAACAGTTCATCAATCCATGGAAAAGGAATCTTTTTTTCTCATGATTATATTAATCTCATGGAAATCTATTAAGAGATACATTGACCCATTTATCTTTTTGACAAAGAGGACTAGGTATCCCCATGGAGAAGCACTAGGTTAAGTAAAAACCAAATTTGGTTTTTATTGAAGTTACTTCTCTAACATTTCCAGTTCAATGGGAGCTATTTTATAGGGACTATTTGATATGGGTAGAGATCAAGGAATAAGTTCTATAGATAAATCAACCTCTCTATTTGAAGGATGACTAGAAAAATCATCATGAAATACATCAGTATATTCCCTCATAATGGTTACACCATCAAGGATAATCCTTTCCTTTATCTTTTTTTAAGATAAATATTCTCATTTACAAGGAAATATTATATGTACTTGAGAAAGAGTTTCCAAATGAGATTCATAATTCCCCTTGCACTTATATAGAATCAAAGGATGTTTTGGGATATGGAAAGTGATTTCCCTCTCCTGGAAGTTAATATTTGATCTATATAAGGAAAACTATTCCATTTCTAATATAGCATTGAATTCTACCAAAGGGGGTTTGATTTTATTTTAAGGATGATTCTTCCCATAAATTTTAATTATAGGGGAGTTATATACTAGATATTTAATTATTAGACCACATAGTGTTTTCACTAATAACTGAACCACCATTTATTTATATTTATATTAGTTTTCACCACTGACATACTTCTCATTATAAGAAATATAAATCTATGATAAAATTTTATTACTTATAAAATTGGAGAAAATAAAATACCCTTTAAATGGAATGTATCTATTTCTCAATGATTAATGGATTTGAATATCAACTAAAAGAAGGTAGTTAATTTCAGTTAAATGACTCAACCATGATTTGATCCTTCTTAAGAAGATTAAGGTGCTTCACATGGTTTAATTTATTATTAATAACTTGATTAAATTGAGAAAGTATTATTATGAGTTTTTAACTCCCTCTATTATCATATTAGGAATCTTGTTTTGGAAGTAATTGTAGTTCCCATTGTATTGGTCGGTAACACAATTCCTCCTATTTATAATTATTTGCTAAAAAAATTAAGGATGATAATAATTCAATTAATAATAATATATAAGAAAAATTATGAAATTATAATGACTAATTCATAAATCACATTTAAATCCTTACATCTGACTTATTAGGTCTCAATCTATGTTATTTAAGATGCATTTTCTATTAGGTTATCTAACCTAATCCCCCAAAATAACTATACCATTTTATGATACTAAATATAAAAACCATATTTCATTCACATAATATCACATCATTTTAAACTAAATTATTCATAAAAAACTCCCATGAATATAGAGTTCTAGTGTATTTGGAAAATTAGGAACATAATATAACACTTTTTAAATGAACTATGTAATCATTAATTTATATCTTCATAACTAGCTCTATATATCATTAAACTCTTACAAATAAATTTGATATCCTAGGAACATGCATAAAAGAAGGTGTGATCCATAAATTATACTGAGATTATAAAAATAATTAAACATAGGGTGAGATATCATGAGAGTTAATAATCATTTCATGGAATTGATAAAGGTAATGATTATAAACCATAAAATAGAAATATAAAATAAGATAAAATATATCATAGTATTGTAAACATGAAAAACATAAGAATGTGAAAAACCCATAAGGCATTTAATCATAAATATAGTTAAGCATCACCACTATGAAATCATAACATAATGGTCAAAGCTAATTAAAACATTACCATATATAACATTATTGACAAATCTAAACACAACATTCCCACATATAATGATCTCATGAGATATGAAGAAATACTCAATTGATTGGAAAGTCATATAAATTTGGGCCCACTAGTCACCATAATATATCTTGAATTTTTGTTAGACGTAAAAAATAAAAATACATAAATAATATTAATTAAATAAACCTATGAAAAATAAATGGGTTACATAATAATGTCAAAAGTTTTAGTCAAATTGATAATGATGTAGATAAAAGGTTTAGTCAAATGAATAATGATTTATATTCTAAAAATAGTAGGGAAACATATCATATTAGATGATAAAAGGTCATAATCAACATATAATAAAAAAATTAATATAGGAAAGAAATAAAAAATTTGAAAGAAAAATGTAATGGGATTTGGGAAAAAAGAAATAAATTGGAAAATATTCCCTTATAAGAATTGTCGGGTTTGGATTAAAGAAAAAAATAAAAAAGAAACATTAAGGCATCAATGTTCCTATAAAAGTAATAAAAAATTATAATTGGAATAAAAATAAGTATATTATAAATAAAGAAAGTGGAAGAGATAAAGATGGAGTGTGATAGATAACATATCATTAAGAGCTAGAAAAAATAGGAAATAACCCCTTCATCAAGTCCCGTATTATTTTGAATTCTCTTCTAACATCCTTAATAGTAAATTTATAATTATAAATTACTTGTTTCATAATATTATTCATATTTATTATACCTATTATAATCTATTTTTATCATGTTTTATTCATTTATTAAATTAATATTGTTCACATTGACCATTTTAAGGTTTTTTGGTTCATAGTTTCAAAACCACATTGATGTAGTGGTTATGGTCAAAGGCCACTATAAAATGATTCCATAAGATTAAGAAGTTTTATGGTATAGTTTCCATGTCAGTATATAATTCTTGTGGTTAAATAGAATATAAAATAGTTACAATTTAGACAGTCACCCTCGATATGTATGTTTTAGACACTTAAAAATGATCACAATTGTTTACTTTTAAAATCATTATTAACATGATTTTTTCATCATTCCAAGGACATATAAATAATATTATTTGTTGATTAATTTTTTATTCATTCAAGAATTCATTTTTTAAAATATTAATTTAAGACATAATTATAAAATAAAACATCATCATTCACTTATATAGTGTAACACCACCATGGGTGAATAATGTTTTTTAGAACAGTTTAAATAATTGAAAAATAATAATTATTTGAGTTTTATAAAAAAATAATTATATTAAAAATATTTTTTAAGGTTATTTTTAATGATTACTTACATTATAGAATAGGTAAGAGGAGAACTGAAATTATAAGATATGGGTTTTGAAACCCTTACATTGTTATTTGAGTCACCACCTTTATATTAAGTATAAAACCTTCATATGAGGTACTTTTGGATAGAATAGAGCCTTATAGATGTAGATAAGGGAGTTTAGAGATGGTTTTGTAAAAATAGGTTTCAATGTAAAGAGTTTATGAATTGTGGAGAAAGGGGTAGAGAAGGGGTTTTATATAGCCATGAGGGAGGGGTATCATTGAATAAAATATTTATTATTTGCTTATTTAGGAACAATATTATCAATAACATTGATTCTTATTAATTTTATTAGTGTGTGATTAACAAATATAATTTTATTTGACATTTTAACACTCCCAAATTCAAAATAAATCTTTTAAATATTTTATTCAAATTAAAGAATCTAAAATCATTTTTTATTATAATAAAATGTAACTTAGATTTTGAAAATAGATTTATAGGTTTATAAATTAAGTGAATTATTTTTAAATGAATTATTTTACTCATTAAATGCATTTTAATTCATGGAAAAGGTTTTATAAATATTTATTTTATATTTATATCATAATGATGTCATAAAACTTACACTATTTGTAAAAACTATACTTTTCACTATTCTTGAAAGATTTATTTTTTAATTAAAATACTTAAAATTAATCATAAGATAATTTCAATGTGATGATTCCAAAAATAAATTCTGATTTGTCAAATTAAATTTCTAAATATTATAAATTTAATTTTTAAATAAAATAATATAATACATGGAAAAAAATTCCTAAAATAAAAACTATTTATTATGATATGAGTAATCTAATTTTATTTATTAATTAATTATTAAATGATTGATAATTAATCATAATATGTTTTTAACCATAATAAGTTTCAAATTTAAGTAATTATAACATTTAAATTTTTTATATATTAATTATTTTGCTTCTAAATAAGTTAAAATAAAACTTATTAAAATATATACTTACTTATGTATTGAGTTATATAATTTGAGATATTAGTTTATAAAATTATGATATTTATTTTTTTAATTTTTTAATAATTTTAAAAATTAATTTTTAGTCATTTTACTACTCTCATCAGCCCGACAACTAGTTAAATAGTTAGTTATTATTTACAATGGTCAATTATTATTCCAACAGTCATATCATTACTATAATCCATATAAATAACTCTTATTTACTTTATTATCCATCCACTCATTTTTATCAATGTTATTTACATTTCATAAAATTTCAATATTTTTTTATAATATTTTTCTTCCTATTTACTATGTTTTCCACATCTGTAATAATTATTAGAGACCACGATGCCCGAGAATTTCAAATTCTAGTTTTTGTTATTTGTATGGGTTTATTATCATATTGTTCCATTTTGAGATCTAAGGATTATATTTATACTTTACATGTAATTTTTTATGTTGATGTAATAAAATGGTGTATTTTTTTATTATTATGTGTTTACGATTTTTAGTATACAATATACTTAAATATGATGCACATATATTTAGAGAGTGAAATTTATCATATTTGAAAATTCTAGTTTGTAATAATACTTTATACATGGGTGAAAAATATCAACAATATAACTCTCTAATTTCAAAAGGCTAGAAACTAGGGTGGATGGATAAAACATTAACCATTATGGAATGATTTTCCTTCAAAATAAATATAAAGAAACCATATAAAAATAAAATTTTGATAAAACCCTGATGCAACATTAAAACTATAAATTAATCTAGAGAATAAGATATAAATTGAACCATATATCTTGACTCACCCAAAAAAAAGAAAATATAAATGATTTTGACACTTTTCCACCATTGATAGTCTAAACTCATCTATTGTTATGTATCTAAATACTAACACACCACTCTTACTCAGTGGAACATTATTGAAATATTAATGGATCAAAAACCATTATACAAAAGGATATAAGCCATCTATCTTTGATTAGTATTTTGAAATTTTATATATCTATAATCAAAGATCTTGGATTCAATTAAAATCATTAATTCTCATCATTAATGCTCTTTCTTTATATTAAAAATATAATTCATTTAATATTTAATTTCTTATGATAGAGTTTCCAAGATTTGGGGAAGAGAGTGGGAATGAAAATGAGATTATATATAGAATTTCTTATCTTTAATATACTTTTGATATACCAAATCCATAAGAGTGAATACTAATTTTATAAATAATACACTTTAAAAATATACTAAAAAAGACCTAGGTTTGATAAAAGTCAGTTTATGGATTTAATATAGTTCAATTGAGGATAATATAGAATTTTAAAATGAAACCACTGATCTTTATTTCACATGCATGGTTATTTAACTGAGAACCATAATTTTATATTCCCTTTATCTATATTTCCTTTACATACATGGTTTTCCATGAATGAACATTTAATTATGCATTAATCCATTCATTCCTCATTACCATGATTTTTTTGAAATACAAGATTGTCCTATATGTTATTTAACTATACACATAAATAAAAAAGTTTATAAAAATATCTCATATCCAATTTTTCTTGACTTAGGAATAACCAAAAATCAAACGGATGATTACATTCCATTTTTAGAGTGTTATAATTCTCTCTTCCATATGAATTTCCTCCTAGGTAAGTAATTGTTCTTCATTTTCCCTAAAATACCTCGACCATTTCCATTACATATGGGATTTTCTCTTACATGTCTCTTCTTAAATTATAATTTGTTTCCATAACACTCACAATAATGTAATGTTATATCCCCTTAAAATCTTCTCTTACTTATTAATAATATACAATGATCATTCAAGAAAAGACACATCTTGTTTGAAGTGAATGGTGCCTTAATGATGAACATGATAAGGGTCTATTTTTATTTATTGAGGAACGTGAAAAATGTCATCAACTTCATTGTATCATGGTGTAATTTCCAATATATATACCACTTATTCAATTAATTTAGTGATTTCAGAAGGTTATATATATCAAGAAGCTAACTTCCTTTACTTGTTGATTCATTCATTTCCTAAGCAAGGAGACACACAAAAAAATATTTGACCTATATCCATAAACTCTAAGGGTTATCATCATGGTACTTATAAGATTTTTTTGAACTTTTAATATCCATATTTCTTCTTCTAATAAAATATATTTAATTGGTCTCCTTATACACAAGACTAATCCCCACTAGATCTTTCACCCCCATCTGAACCCTATATAATGGGGATTGATTGGGTTTACTACACAATGATTCAAAATGTTACATACCAATAAAATCATGATATTTTTATTGTAATAATATTATAAAAAAGCAGTATAGTCTTACCAAGACCTTAAAAAATAAAACACACATACTCAAAGAATATCTTCCAAAATATGAATATTTTTTTATATTTATCTATGAGTATAAGGATGATACACCATTCATATAATAAATTGTGTATAATATAAATTATAAAATACATTTTAGAATATTGAAGTTAAATGTATATCCCTATTTAACATGATCGATGTGGGAGCTCCATGAAGTCTTAAAAATTATTTCATATATAGTGTACCCATATCCTTCTTCAATGGATTTTCTCAAATATTTATAAAATTTGATGGAATGGAAAATAGTCCCACTACTACCAATATAAAATCATGAATTAATGGTAATAATATAAGTTAGAAAAAAAATTCATCAATATATTCTTTCACTTCGTCATTGATACAATAAAATGTTATAATAAACCCACATGTCATTGATGTCTAGAAAATAACTATTGGCAATTCAAGTATCAAGATAAAAAAAACTAGCCATATTTATTACAAACCACTAAAATTATCACATAATATCATGATACATCTTCATAGACATCGGATTTATGATCCAAATTTATTGATGAAAATATTTCATAATTTTATCTTTAAAACTAGTGGAAAACACCATTAAGTTTCTAAAATAGATAAACCAATTATCTATTAGAGTTTATTTTTTTATGATCTCCCATAATTAAGGTGTCACATATAATCTTAAATTCAAAACCATATAATTTACCTCATTTATCTATTATATAAGAATATAATTGAAATATATCTAATTCAAAATTATAAAATATCCCCCTTTTTAAACCTTTGATGATCATATTTATTTCCAGTCTGATGGTGTTTCCATTCACCCCTTGAATCAATCATTTTTTTTTGTACCGAATTTCTTTTGATAGGTTCTTCAATTTATCCAAGGTTTACTTAGATCTCTGTATTAAAGTATAAATCTAAATATGTTTTGGGAAACTCTTTTTTGATTGTAGGAAAAATATTGTATGATTCTTTATAGAAATGGAATGGGTGCTGGGATCTAATCATGTTTTCTTCAAAATTTATAATATATTGATTTTTTAAAGATGGCATGTTTGGGATCCATCAGTATTTATCCACATATCTTTACTAGACATTTTCATGAAGATGTGTAAGGGTGCATCATATCTTTCTTCTTTCTTATAGAATGAGTTTGAAAGTTGTGTATTTTAGAGATGGTGTAGCTAATAAAAATCTATTTTTTCTATGTTTATATGATTTTTCCTTCTCTAGTTTAAGGATTTGGGATATTATATTTCTTCTATGTTTAAATTCATTTTTGAATCATCTTTATTGGTTATTACAGGTGTTTCTAAATTTTTTTCTTGTGTTTGTGTGGTTTTAGCCTCATTATTTCTATCTTTTTCATTTAAATGTTATTTATATTTGGGTAATAAGATTTTTATTATTATAACTAAATAAATAAATAAAAAATTTAAAGATTTCATGGTTAAGGTCCATTTATGTCTCATTGGGTTTCCAAAATGGGAGGTTCTTGTAAAAATTTGAGTTGGGTTACCTAAATGAACCTAATCTAAATCACTACAAGACCTTAGATGCACAAATTTATCATCATAGGTGGGTGTAAATTACAAGGGATAATATTAAATTAGTGTGATATGGTTTTCAATTTTTTATAACTAATTAATCATAAATTAAAAAATTGGATGCTAAGACAAAATATCTGCATGAAATGTAGGACCAATAGGCCTAAAAGACTCAAACTTGAGTGTCTATTAGGAAGCCCTATCACATAATATAACTGGTCAAATAAAGTTATAAAATCAACATGAAAATGAATACATATCATATTATAGTCCAAAAACATCCATAAAGTCCGAATAAGTGTAAAACTAGGAAAAATAAAAATATATTCAATATGTGACACCCAAAATCTTATTTGGAAGCTCAAAATGAGATGTCCTAATGTGAACTTCCCCATGAAAAGTAATAAATACAACCCCACTATTTCCTCTATGCACATCCATAAGAAACTCCAAAAGGGGATTTCTTAATTCCACACACAACGTGTAGTGACTACCCATGCTCTTATTTGTTCATCTCTCATGTGTAGGCACTTTACCTTTACCTGGGTGATGAAAAACATGATCTACATACATTCCCAAGGGAACTCATGTAGGGTGTAATTGTATCATACCCCATGGAAGTCACCGCTCTAACCCATCTAGTCTATCATAAAGTTAAGTGTGCAATCCAATAATATAAAGTAGATAGGTAACATCTAAACATATATATTCAATCAATAGAGTGTGGGTAATAAAGTATCCATGCTAAAAATGTGACATGATACTCAAATCAAACAATCAATATAAATCATGATAAAATATTTCTTTAATAAATTATAGACACATTATCCAAACCTACTTATATTTGTGCTCAAAATCCAAAGAGGGTGTCTAACCACATATAAGGGACCTTCTCATTGAAAGGGTCTAACCAAATCCATCTTTTATATGAAGCAATGTATAGATATATATGTATACTAATACAAACACACATACACAGATATATATATATATATATATATATATATATATCCATAATCATCCTCCTAGGAAATAATGTATACTTACTTTAACCTAAAAGTCCATATGTCACTTTTTAGGGATATACCATATATAATCGTAAGTATCCTCCTAGAGAGGAACATATACTCACTCGAACCTGGGAAGTCATTTGTCCCTTTTCAAGGATGCATCATATTCTCATTTAATGGAATATATATATATATATATATATATATATATATATCATAATATCACACATACACACATACATGACATATTTCCTTTATATAAAGCAATGTATATAAATATAGGTGAGTTTCCCTTATGTTATTTGTACCCACACCTCAATCCCAAAACAAAAAAATAAATCCTACACCTACATATACCACACATTAAAATAAGGTTATATAGGTTCAAAACCAACAAGAAGTCCTTAAATAATTTATCAATGCAATAATCATAACATAAATCCTGAAAAAAATCATATACAAGTCAACAACCCATCTAACATTCTTCCATGAATAATGTTTAATCAAGAAATTCATTTTTATAACACTTAGTGCCATATAGAAATGCTAAAATTGATAAAAATAAAGGCATCACAAAACATGTCACACCAACATGATTTTTTTCTTTTAAAAATGATAAACAATTCTATTTTATGCTCGACTTAAAGGAATCCCCTGATTAGATCATAATAGGTATGAGATTTCATGAGAAATCAATAAGAAATTTCAATTTACATTATGTTTTTAGGAAAACCCTTTTTCATATATCATTAATTCTCAATGTATATATATAAACCACTATATGCTTAAATACCAGTCAATGAAACCCTAGAGCCATTGGGTCATATTGGTGACTGAGTGAGCTGATAGAGGGACCAAACCACACCTAATGAAAGGGGTTATAAAGTAGAAACTATTACAAGGTGTAATATGATATAGGATTTGAAAATTAAATCTCACCATGGTTTTCTCTTCAATTAGAAGCATGGGCACAATCATGTTTTTATATTCAAGAAACAATGCTTGGATTAATATGTTAATCAATTGAAAAATTCTAACTATTCCAAACACATGGAGAAGTACGTGAACATGTTTTAAACCCTTAAAAAATTTATGTAAATTCCTGGAATTGTTTAACCATCACTATTATCCATGTTAACAACCAAGGAAGTATATTATAAGAATAAATCCTCATGGGTAAATTTGATACAACCTAGCTGACTATGGTTCATCATGAAAAACTTTCAATAATTTTCTTTTTTAAGAAAAAAAACATTATTTTCTTGTCCATCACTCTATTCCCAACCCTTTAATTTTCCACACTTGATGAGATGATAGAAATATAAGAGTATAATCCCTTAAATATTATGTAGATATTATTCCATAATCTTGGTATAGTAGATATGCAACCACTGACAGATTATAAAACCACAAGAGTGGTGATTATAGATCTTATATACCACCTAGATAAAGATCAAACCAAGGAATATGAAAAATAAAACATATAGGTTTAAAAAATATATAATCCCATGACTACTCAATGATTAATATGGTTAAAGAACCACCCCTAAGTAGAAGGAGTAGTAAGGAGGAAGCAAGATGAGAACCCATGGCTTCAAGAGGAAGAATTGGAAAGAAAAATCTTAAAGGAATGGTTTAAGGGAGATAAATAGTGGGTGAAAAGTCAAAAAAATATATTTTTAAAGTTTTTTCCACCCAAGATAATACCAGGTACTGGGTACAAACCCACCATGTACCTAGTGGGACTGATAGTGCAGCAGTATCACTACTGCTACAACCTAGTACACTATATAGACCCACTAGGTACCTAGTGGTGCTTAGCACCCCGAGTCCCTCAATCCCTCTATATATCTACCTCGAAGTCCTTTGATCCCTCCATATGATTTATTTTGAACCAGAAATAATATTAAGAGGGAAAAAATAAAGTATGAACTAATCGATATGGGTATAGGTATTTACAACTACAACACTATCAACTTTTCATTATTGAGAATCTTTATCCTAGTCCCAAAAGAAAATGATCTGACCAATAAATTCTCATTTTTTTCTTCACATTCCCCGGTCTCATCAAAATTATATCCATGATTCCCTCTTATTCATACCAAATGAATGAACATTCCCCATAAGATCTTCTAACTTTGATCAAAAATAACAACTAGATACTCTATAAAAGAACCATCTAACTCTAGTTATATGTTATCATTCCAAATCATATGGAACTATAAAAAATGAATTTATACATGTTTTTATTTTAAATTATTTGTATTTATAAACATCATTAATTATTTTACCCATTTTTTCTATAAACATGGTAAAACGAGGTGAAGGTAAATGATATACATTTATCCACATTTATAGAAACACAAGTAAATATATATTCAGTTTTTTAGTAATTTAAATATCAATTATTAAAAAATGAAATTAATCTTTTTTCCCAGGAATGGAATCATTGTAAAACCTCTATAAAAGTGAGACTGAATTGACTAAATGTTACTACCCATGTTAAAAAGCTGTACTTTTCTTTTCAGGAGGAAACCAGATTAGAACTTCATAATTAAGCATGCTTATCCTAGAGTAGTGCCAATATGGGTGACCTCCTGGGAAATTTCACAGGGTTTGTGCGAGTGAGAGGACAAAAAACACTAAAATAACATGTGTTGGTATATTCATTAGTCTAATAAGCGACCTGTATGGTTACTATATTGTAGTGCATTTGGAATGGAACCAGGGTATTATAGGAGACCCATGGGGTTAGATGACTAGGTTCATGGCTCAGGGAAGGCTAGGTCATGAAAAATGGTATCAAAGCCAATACCTAGCCTTAACTTCAAAGGCACTACCTGGCTTTGATTTGTGGGGTCTATAATGAGGGTGTTGTACTTTAAATGGGTAGAGAGTGTAACACCCCTAGAAAAATGATACTTAATAGACTAAATGTTACTACCCATGTCAATAAGGTGCACCTTTCTTTTCATGAGCCTACCTAATTAAAACATCATAGTTAGGCATGCTTGGCCTTCCTAGGGTGTGTGTGAGTGAGGAAAAACACACTGAAAGAACATGTGTTGGATTGTGGGTATAGTCATTAGTCTGATAAGTGACTTGGATGGGTAAAAGCCTATGGTGTGTTGAGAATGAAACTAGGGAATTATAGGTGACCCATGGAGTCAGATGACCAGGTTCATGGCCCAAGGAATGTCATGTTGTGATAAATGGTATCAGATCCAATACCTAGCCTGAAGTGCAGAGGCACTACCTGTGTTTGATTTGTGGGGTCCACAATGAGGGTGTTGTGCTTTAAAGGGGTGGAGAGTGTAACACCCCTGAAAAAATGATACTTAATTGACTAAAACTTACTACCCATGTCAATAAGGTGCACCTATTTTTCAGGATCTTAACCAATTAGAACATAATAATTAAGCATGCTTGTCCTTCCCAGGGTGTGTATGAGTGAGGACAAAACACACTGAAAGAACATGTGTTGTCCGGTGGGGACAATCATTAGTCCGATAAGTGACCCATATGGGGTATTTCATGTGGTCTACTAAGAAGGAAACCAAAGTATTACAAGTGACCCATGGGGTTATATGACTAGGTTCATGGCCCGAGGAAGGTCGTTTGATGACACTCCAACTCAAAAACCCAACTGTCATGCACTGATAGTGCCCCAGGCACCGACCCTACCCCGCCTCCTCCCCTCATGAGAGCACACTACATACTTTTTAATGCATGCACATATAACATCATCCCCACCACCCCTTCCCATGTGACCCCCCCCCCATCGCTCCCTGTGTCAAATGAATGAATATCTTCAAAATTCAATGTTGTTGGGGGTTGAACACGAAACTAATGGGATCTCATCGAGTGCATAGACCAACTCATCTGTGCATGTTTTATGTTATATTTATGTAAAATTGTGTATTTTAATGAATGGTGGTATATTCTTATATAAATTGAAATTAATATATATTTATATATATATATATATATATATTAAAATAATTATATTTATAAAGTTATATATATAAATTAATATATATTATTATATTTATATATTAAAAAATTAATGTAATTATATTTATAAATTTATATATATATATTATTTATATATATGTTAATATATTTGTGTATGTATATATAAATAATTATAAATTTATATATTAATATATATATATATATATACTTATATGTGTGTTTGCGCATAAATTAATATATTTATATGTGTGTGTGTGTAATTTAATATACATATATATATATATACATATATACACACACATATATATAAATTAATATATTTATATATATGTGTGTATTTATATATAAATTAATGTAATAATATACAAGTATATATATATTATAAATATAAATATAAATTTATACATATATATATATATATATTAATTTTTAATATTATTACATATATGTTCAAATATTTAATCATTTATTATTAACGATCATTTATTTTAGTTATTATTAATTGATTTTAATTTTTTTTGAATTGTGTGTGTGTGTGTGTTTATATGTATATATCTATATGCATGTGTTCATGTGTATATATATTATATGAATAACTTTTATTTTTAATGTTATGAAATACTCTTATAAATACATACACATATAATATCTTTTAATTTCTAATTTAATCATGTATTATTTAAAACATGGTTAAAATAAATATTAGTAGTATTTTAAAAAATATGGCTAAAATTAAAAAAAATCATGTTTTAAAACATGGATAAATTAAAAGTTAAATACTTTTTAAAATGCAGCTAAAATGCGTCTAAATTATCTACACTTTTATGAAAATGCGGTTAAATTAAAATTTAGCCCCATTTTCATGAAACATGGCTAATTTTGTGCTTTTTATAGTGTGAGTTGGGTTAGACACATACTTATTTAGTAATGAGACATCGAAAAATTGTTCATAGAACCAAACCGAGGAGGAAAATCTAATTTTTACTCTAAATCTTCGATATGTTCCAAAATATTGAATGACCCTATGAATCATGGAGTAAGATTCGCTTTATTTTATATTTATATGTGGCCCAATTAGGGGGTAATTGAATAAATATGTGGTCACTAACTTTAAATTCCAAAGGTCATTACCTCTTATTAGTATAGGAGTTTTGACAACTTTGAGCTGCCAATAACTACTTCAGGATCAATTTCACCTTCTACATTGTCTCTTAGACTATGTTAGGACCAATCAATAATGAATTTGTAGTATCTTTACAATATAATGAATAATAACATGGTCTATAATATAGTGCCTCAAATTGTTCCTTCTGAATGAATAATTGATAGTTTTTTTATAGGAAAACTCTAGGAGCAATAAATGACTCCCCTAAGAGCCATCAAAATCAGGAATATAGGATTGTAATATATCCTACAGAATATGAATAGTTCTTTTTGATTGAACATACATTTGAGGGAGATATTTCATTCATAGATTCACTTGATTCCTAAGTGATTTTTGGAGCTCTTTCAAAAAATAGGAGGTAAACATCAGGTCCTAATCAGATACAATACTTTTAAAAAACCCCATGGAGCTTCATGATCTCAGTTATATAGAGATTTATTAACTAATTAGATCATGATTCGTCTTGTATAGGTAAAAAGTGAGAAGTATTGGTTAAATGATCTATAATTACACATGCTTCATCCTTTCAATTTGGGGAACAAGGTAAAGCTGTTAAAAACCCCATTGAGATTTCATCCTATTTCTAGACTGCTATAAGAAGTTTTTATACTTTCTTTATGGGTGATTGGTGTTCTGTTGTAACCCACTGACATGTAAGACATTGAGACATTAATCCCACAATATCTCATTTCATTCCAGGACACTAAAATAGTCTACACATATCCTTACTCATCTTTTAGATTCCTGAGTGTACAACCTAATGAGAGGAGTGATACTGCCTCCTAACCTCTTCTCACATACAAGTAAGAAGTACCAGTCTCCTATGTACATAGAGAAAAGAGTTAGGATATTAATACCATCCTTCTGGGATCTCTCAATGATTGATTCTCTATTGAATAATGATACAATCCTTGTCAAATATCTATAAATTATCCGCTCTCTCTAAAACCAATGATTTGAGATCACATAAACATAATCACACTTTATACCGATCCTTAGTGATTTCTAGATGAAGATTAGATAATAAATATATAAGCTGCCATTCATTTTTATCTCCATGCATATTTTGAGTTTGTGACTTTTTACTCAAGGTTTCTACCACAACATTTTATTTTCCAAAGTGAAGGGGAGTTAAACATCAAATGAATTTAAGTATTACACCCACTAATGTTGCCTCAAATAAAGATCCCTTTTAGAAAAGATATACTTGAGTCTCTTAGAGTTAGTGTATATGACACATCATTCACCAAACTAGTATTGTCTCTATAACTTTAAAGAATACACCATAGTAGATAGCTCCAGATCATGGATCGGTTAGTTACTATTGTGTGGTCGTAGCTGCCTAGAACCATAGGATATTACATGAAGTTACTACGTCAAAATGAAACTGAGATCCCTCATAATAAGAATCACACTAACCCTAAAAACACTTTCCTAAATATGAAAAAAAAATAAGATAAGTTTCAAAGCCTCTTCTTCAATTCATGAAAATCTATCTCATGCTACTTTGAACAAATAAATATCACCCCTTTCTTTATAAGAGCGGTCATAGAAGAAGATATGAGAGAGAAATACTATATGAAACAGTGGTAATACCCCACTGTATCTAATAAATTGTAATCCCAATATACATTATTAAGAACTTCCCAGGGAATTACCACTTCCACCTTCCTAGTATCAACCATGATTCCAACTTGAAATACAAAATTACCCAAAAAAAATAACTTCATAAATCCTAAATAAACATTTTGAAATCTTTGTATACAAATTTTTCTCCCTTAAAATTTCTATAACCACATGAATATGCATGTCATTTTATTCCTAGATTTTATAATAAACTAAGATATCATACATAAATATTATAATTAGTGAGTCTAAGTAAGGATGGAATATCATATTCTGAAGGACCATGAAAACTGTAGGTGCATTATTCAACCCAAATGGAATGAATAAATATTTGAAACTCCCATACTGACATTTAATATCAAGTTTTTTAATATCATTAGGTCTCACATGAAACTGGTGATACCCTGACTTAGGTTAATTTTAAAAAACCATTTTTCATATTTCAATGTTTCAAATAGTTCAATGATTTGATACAACCAGTATTAGTTTTTTATAGTCATCTGATTTAATTTCTAATAATCCAAAAAAATTCATAGAATATCATCGACCTACTTAGTGAAAAGTACCAAAGCACCCTAGAGAGAAGTAATGGGTTATATAAATCCCTTGTAATCCAACTCCTAAATCCAAACTTCACATTCTCATAATTCCATCGATGTTATATAGTATGATAGTACCAAAATCATATTGGTTCTAGGAACCAGATCTATCAAGAACTCCACATAATTATTTAGAGGAAGCCTAAAAATGATCTATAAACATGTATAAAAATATCCCTACCACAAATGTTAGTGATCCATACCTCCTTATCTCTAATGCATTATGAAATAGACATGGTATCTAAGAAGTAAATTCTACAACCTACTCCCTATCCCACCCATCTCTATTCACCTAGTAATACCACTATCATATAAGAGTTTGTATACCATAAATATAAGATAACAAGACTCAAATTGTATAGAAATCAATTAGATCTTTGAATTGGGTAATCCAGTCCCTATCTTGAAAAATATCAAGTATATTCATGTAAAGGGTATAAAGAATCCCATAAATAGTGGAAGTGATCCCACCACAAGAGGATAAGAAATAAATTCCTTACTCCTATATAATCTTTTAAAAATTGGTTATTTGTACTCATGATACTCTGAGTTAATTATACATCCAAACCCAAATTAACACCGAAATCTTATAAATAAAATAATGAGAATCGTTAGTTTAAATTTAATCATAAAAAAGGGTGGAAGATAGCAAAACAGTACCTCTCACTATCAAAGGACCTTCCCTGGTATTGGAAATTGACTTCTCAACCATGAAAACACTACCAAATTCATCCAAAAAACCTAGTGACAAGGATCCCTACCTTGGTGATGGTACCATTTGCTATTGGATCTTCCCTCCCCACTTATTACACTATCTGGATCTACCTGAAAGAGATTGTGCTCCCAAAAATGAATGCCCTCTAGCTTGAAAATATAATGTTTAACTCTATTGGGGATGATAGCCCGCACTTTTAGATAATGAAGACTAGTAGAAAAACTAATGATGAATGTACCTACCACACGGGTAGAACTTCTTTGGTTCATAGGGATGGTTAGTCATATTGTGACTAGCCTAGCCACATTGAAATCATTAAATATATGATCCTCTATAACTAGGAGGAAGAGTGCTTCCACCTTGACTGCTCTGCCTAGATCCAACTTAACTAGTCTTCTCCAAGAAACACTTCTAACCACTAAAAGAACCATCAAACCCCATACTCTTATAGAAACCAATCTCAAACAAAACCTTCTTTTTCTATATTTCAAATAAAGTTAAAATATTAAACATCACCACTTAGGTCTACAATGGTTCCCTTAGCCCCATATCAAATTATCTATCTTTCAAATCCTCATCCTTTCTAATATAATGATCAAATATTAGTAGATTGATGAACATGATAGCATACTCCATCACTAAAATTGATCCTAATATAAGATTTTTGAACTTCTAATCTTTCACTTTGTGAAGGATTTCAGGATTTTTTTTTTTGAAAAATAGGTCCCAAAATTCCTTCCAATAAAGTCCCCAATCTTTCTTTTCCTATAACATGATTTCCCACTATTTAAATCTAATGGATTCTAACATAAAATTATTGATAATACCCTAATATTTCTCTAGAGTCTTCATATTTTCAATGATATCAGAGATACTATCCACCCACTCCTCTACCTCATGTGAGGAGACTTCAACCCAAAAGGTTAAAGGGTGATGGAATAGAAAATATCTCATAACACCAGTAGATGAGGGTGATCATTATGGTGCTACCTAACTTATTACTTGAATACACTGAGTAAGTCCCTTGATAATTTTAGGATCAACAAGAGTCCTTATAGATAAATCATGTTCATAATCCCCCTATAGATCAACCAAAGTTCAATGTGGTGTTATATTTTACTTTAAAGAATGGATTTACATTAGATCCATTTTTTAATAAATATGAAACTTTTTTTACATAAAAACAGTTCTAATTATATCATTATCTATATCCCTTATCTTATAAATCATTATTTTAATCAATGGTTTATCACTTTTAAAAGATCCAAACATTAAAAGTAAACATAGAGAGTTTTTCATATTTAAATAGTCTCTAAATGAAAATACTAATCTAACTTTAAAGTGAATCAAGTAAACATGAAAAATTTTATAGAAATATTGATTTTAAAACTAACTGAGTCACTTGAATAATTTATACTAACCTAATCATCATTAATAAAAAAACAAGGAAACACTAATTATTTATTAATGAGGATTTGATTAATATACCATTCTAATGATTAAATCGTTAAATAAATAATCACTAGAAATTAAATGATATGAAATGTAATAATATATTCTCCTACCTATATGTATCTACTCATGATGCATTTGACTCATAAGGAAAGGAATGACTAAAGGATAAGGTCAAAAATAAACCCGGATAACCCATGGTAGTACAAGATTATACCAAAATTATATTGTACGGTAATATTTATGGGTTACTTATTGACCCCAAATAGTCTTATCTCCTTACTAATATCAATCTCATAACCAAGAGCCCTTAATTCAATTTGATACCAATTTTTAATGATCCCACCTAGGTTACCTGAATATACTCAAGTCAGACTACAAGAATACCTCAGGCACACCTCCCTAGCACCAGAGGCTAGAGTAAACACTAAGGGTTAATAACAATATAGGGGTATTTGGTTTACCCTCTTTGATACCTAACCAAAAATAAATTGATAAACTATATAATAATACTAAATACTAGAATGAACCATGGGTTTGATATGACAAAAATACATAAACCCAAGTATCTGTCAAGGGACCCTCTCCCAACACATAACTATTCAAAGGAGGTTATAAAATATACATGAAAATGAATAAATATCATACCATAGTCCAATAGCATAAATAAATTCTAAACAAGAGTGAATCTAGGAAAAAACAAAATATATACAAAGTGTTCCACCTAAACACCCCCTTAATAGCTAAAAATTAAAAGTCTAATGGTGAAATCCTCCAAGTGAGGTGATGTATACAACTCCACCATATCTTATCCAAATATCAATTAGAAACTATAAAAGGGTCCTCCTAAACTCCACACGCTATTTTTAGTGACTAACCATGCTATGATATAATAAAATCTCATGTTCAGACACTTTTTATTCAATTGTGTTACACAAAAATAGGGTATACATGCATCCCAAAGGGAACATGAGTACGGTGTTAGTACATCATACCCCATGGATGTCACCACTCAACCTTAGCTAGTTTTTCATAATGGAAAGTGTGAAATGTGGGTATATAAAGCCGATAAGTAACATGTAAACATATTCATACAATCAATAAAGTATAGGTATGTAAGTATCCATGATAATGAAGAAACAAGATATTCAAATTTGATAATCAACAGTTTTCATGATAAAATATTTCTTTAATAATTTCCATCCACATCATCCAAACATGTTTCAAGTCATGATTAAAATCCATAGAGGTTACCTATCCTCCATAAGGGACCTTATCATATAAAGGGTGTGACTAAATCCATCCTTTGTAGGAGGAAATTTATATATATGTGTTTATACCAATATATATATATATATATATATATATCCATAATAATCCTCCAAGGGAGGAATTTATGCTCACTCTAACCTATGAGGTATGATATCCCTTTCCAAGGAGGCACCATATGTAATCATAATCATCCTCCCAGGGAGGAACATATACTCACTCCCACCTGGGATTCCAGATTTCCCTTTTCAGGGAGGCACTGGCTTCTCATAGGTAGGAATATATATATATATATATATCATAATTGTGTACAAATAAATACACACACATCATCATCATCATCCAGCCTCTATATGAGGTAATGTGTATAAATATAGGTGAGATCCCCATGTGTGATCATTACACATTCCTTGAGAGAAAACTTGCAAAACAAGGCCCACGCCTACATATACCACACATGGAAACAAATCTATATATATGAAAAACCAACAATAAAACTTTAAACAATTAATATATTCTAAAATGATAACATAAATCTTGAATATATCATATATAAGTCAATAACCCAACCAACATGCTTATAGAGATCAATTTTAATCAACAAATTCTTTTTTACACCATGTAGTTCTATTTAGAAACACTATAATTGATTTCAAACAAAGGCCTACCTAAACATTTCACACCAAGCATGACATTTTTCTTTAAAACCATAAACAAGTATATTTTATTCTTGACATAAAGGCAACCACTAACTAGGTCATAATAGGTATGATTTTCCACTAGAAATCCATGAAATATTCTAATTTACATTAAGTTATAAGGTAACCCTTTTTCATATATCATTCATTATCAATGTATATATATAATCCATGATATGTTTAAATTCCATGAAATGTTAGACCAAGTCCATTAGGTCATGTTATTGAATGATTTGTGGAAAGGGACATCCAACCAAACCTTAGGAAATGGGTTATAAAGTAGCATATTATATATGGAATAATTTGATATAATATATATAAAGTAATTCACACTATGGTTTTATCATAAATGGGAATCATGAGAACAATAAAGGTTTCATAATCATTGCACAATTCTTGAATTTCTTGGTTAATCAAGTAAACAAATTCTAAAAAATCCAAACACAAGGGGAAGACCCTAGCCATGTTTTAAAACCATAAAAACATGTATATAAATTCATGATATTGTTTAACCATCACTAGTATATAAGTGCACAACAAATGAAGATATTATATGAATAATTCATCATGGGTTAATATAGGATAACCTAGTGAGATTTGGTTCATCATAAAATCTTTTAAATTTTTTTTGAATAAAATCCATTAGTCGGGTGTCCTTCACTCTACCATGTGCCCTTTCATTTTCCATACCTGAAATGATGATAGTAAGAGAATAGTATCACCCACCAAATATTATATATATGTGATTCCCTATTCTCAAGAGAGTATATATATCACCATCAATGGATTTGGAAACCTCAAGAGTCGAGATTAAAAGTATTGTCTACCAGCTTGATAAGGATAAAACCAAGGAATACTCAAAACCAAAACCCGTATGTTTACCAAAAAGAAAATATCATGAACAATCAGTGGTTAATATAATTAAATTCCCACTGTTGGGATGAAGATAAGCAATAATAAGTAAAGAGGATCTTCCTATGGATTAAAGATGGAGAATTGGGATGTGAAATCCCAATAGAAGGGTCTAAGGAGTTGATTAGGGGATGAAAAGTCAGAAAGGAATTTTTATAGGCTTTTCCACCCATGAGCCTACTAGGTACACTGTATAGGTACATCAAGTAACTTGTGTGCCTAAAAGTGCCACAATATCAATGCTACTACCACAAAACCACAAAGTACTCAGTGGTGCCTAGAACCTTGTGTCCCTCCATCCTTTCTCTCTACCTTGAATTCCTCTGATAAATATAAACCCTTGGCTTAAATTAGAATCAATATTAAGTGGATATAAAATAAATAGGAACTTCCCAGGAAGGGAATGGGTCTTTATAGTGTTTATGGCATATTTTTTTCAAGGATATCTACTTATAAGTTTCCTATTAATTATGTTATTAGAGGACATGATTTTTTGAGAAAAAAATTTCAATAGGTATTCCACTCACATTTGGATGGTTTTAGTTTTCAAGATTTAGGTTCATTGATATTTAGAGTATTCTTGGTCATCAGAGTTAAAGGGGATCTATATGGATGTTTTTGTAGTGTCCCTGACCCAGATTTCCCAAAAAACAACCAAGATGGAGTGTCACTAAACTCAGGATTGTCACCCTATATTCTAGAGGTTGTTTATTAGAAGTGAGGATATAGGAGGTTATAATAGGGATACTATACCCTTTAATATAACTGACAACAAAAAATGAAAGAAAAATACATCAATAATTAACATATCATAATATAAATAGTATAACCTTATAAATATCACATAGTATGAAAAATAAATATCCACAATATAACATAAACTATAAAAATGTAAACTAGACCACCCATAGGGTTATCATATAGAAATGTCAAAAATAAAAAAAATATAACCCCAGTACGACCCCAAGGATCCACCCAGTAATGTCCCAAAACCCATCCACATCCTACCCGTGTATCCAAAACACCTCCAAATAGCCACGATTGAGTTGTAGGGATCCTACCCTTGATTATTTCATGAATCATTATATCTGCATGAATTGTAGAGGGACCATGAAAGGTGTGAGTATGAACTCGATTGGCCACCACCAACGGTGTCCCCAGATAATATTTATATGTATACTAGTGTATGAAAAGAACAATGTATGAAACCAATACAATCGATAATCCCCACTCAATATTATTCCCATCAAGCCATAGGTGAACACTTTACATACTTATTCCAGTTTTAAAGTGCGATGATGCACCCTAAATTTGAATACACCCCAATGGAGAATGATTCATTAACCCTTATCTCATAAAAATTAACACATTATCACCATACACATTTCCACCTAGTAAAAAATGAATCACTGATCCAAGTTTTATAATCATATTCCAAACTTTCCGACTCAATGACCTCAAACACTCCCATATAGAGCATACAAGATTCCTTTACCAATATTGGACCATAATCCCCAATGGATTCCATATGTATGATGATTATTCCTCCCACACCATGTGATCACAATCACACATCAATTCTACTGGACACCTATGGTATATCCATCCTTCAGTTCAATATTCAACTCCATCACCCTAAGTCACTAATCTATAGAGGATATAACCAAATATTCAGTGATTAAAACCACCTCATGGGCCCTTCTCTATGAGCACCTAATTACAACAACCTCAACCCCATGATAAGAGACATCACCAACATCCTATAACCACAACATGGTGAACATCCATCACCCAATCATCACTGAATGATACATCACCATCACACATACCAATGAAACACATTTCCCCATAGTCACATGGGTCACACCCATTATAATCCCAAGGAACCACATCACATAAAAGATCCCATGAACCATCATTTTACACATGAAATGACATGATAACAAATCCCCAAATCCATAAATAAAGAAAAATACACACACATGGAATAACCCATCCTTACCTACATGAGACTACACCTAATAATATCACATGAACAATGGAAACTACAAGTGGTTTCATACCCAGTCACACATAAGACCCAACCCACACTCACAAATAAAAATATGCATAAACACATGTATAACATTGAGAATATCTAGGCAACACCTACTTAGTAATAGCAGGATCCTTTACATTAGATTCAACCAGAGTAATAAGAAATTGAGAAAGTAAATAAAAATACTTAAAATAGTGTTTTTTAACTCACTACAATGGAAATAATACTAGAAATAGATGACATATGATGTCATGAAATTCCCATAGATAATCATTATTAAGAATAGTATGATGATCCAATAAGGAATGAATGAGAATACCTACTAGGATAGAGAGGAATGAGATGAGAGGAAGGAGGTCTGGATTTATGGCTATATGTATCCCCATCCCATTTAATATACTAATTAATTAATTAATTAATTAAAATCAAAAAATTAAAAAAAATTAAAGGACCCACCAAAACACTTACGAGCCCCCACTAGAGCTCTGGTGGGTTAATCAATGGAACAGGGCCACCAGAACTCTTGTGTACTCCCAATAAAACAACATTGGTAATCTAATGACTAGAACATATTCTCCACTATTGACTCATTTTTCTATAAAAAATTTTGGACCTCCTCCCACTACCCCAACACTACA
Organism: Viscum album; assembly: GCA_963277665.1. Classification (NCBI taxonomy): domain Eukaryota; kingdom Viridiplantae; phylum Streptophyta; class Magnoliopsida; order Santalales; family Viscaceae; genus Viscum; species Viscum album. The sequence continues at coordinate 924,865,585 of OY728141.1, read as the reverse complement.
ATAATTCTTTTATACGCATGATTATACCACCCTTTGGTCTAAATTACCTCACTCATAATAACCCATCTCCAACCTATCTCCAACCATGATAATAATCAATCCTAACCAAAACCCAATATTCCCACTCATAACACCCCTAAAACACTAATATGATGTTGAACACATCTATCTACTCATAATCACAACATCAGACTGATATAAGGAAATTGATTCCAACTATGGGACCCCCCATCATAGGAGTCACCTACCTGGTCACTCCATAACCAAGATACCCAACACATCGATGGTACCTTACCTAACCATCAACCAAAATTTTTTACATAATTAGCATTGGTACATAGTCATAATCATTAATCATTTCATTACCATAGATCATACCTTATTATCATGCCTCAAACATCAGATGGTTGATCCACATTAAACGCATGAACACCATGCACCATTACCCTTTATGGAAGACCATAATCATATAATCATAGAATACATATAACCGTCAATGGTTCTTAAACCTACTTATAAAAAAATGGGTCTAAAATTTGTAAATTTTACAGTCCCTAAACTCATGATAGTTGACCTCCCCACAGATTCACACATTTCATCATCCACTACCCACACTACAAATCATCCCATCCTCTACCATTACATGTGTGTGTGTATAATCTATGTCTACTAGAACATGGAAGTGCTTCCATTCCAACCTTAGACTCCTAAGTCTAACCAAATACTTGACCTTCAGCTAACTATGAGATATTCTATAAAAAACTCTCAAGATGCCTCATATTTTCACAAGCCTAATACTCTTTGGTTGGTCGATCACACTAAGTCCATATGTTACCTTTATTTCTAAATAGATAACATATCAAATATGACACACTATAATATATCAATTATGATACTATATTTTTACCACCCTACTATTTCTCCTCATTACCTCGCTTCTGACTTCCCAAATCCCCATTACTAGACTCACCTAGAATCACTGTCCAACTAGATATACTACTATCATTCAAATTTCACTCCAAGATCAATGAATAGCTCACCACCTAAAAATAACTTAAAGATATTCTCTTATACCATGATAATATTTCAATGATCATCCTCAAATAAACACACCGTAATAGTCTCATCTCCCTCTAGTGTCACTGAAAAACACAACAATTACATGAACCAAGTTGCATAATCCATGACTGGTATCTCCCCCCACATCATGTCCATGAACTCGTAGGCTTGGTTTTCCTTTAACGTATTAGGGGAAAAGGTTCTCAAAAAACCTAACCTAAAAATAATTCCATTTAATCCCCTTATGTCTACCAGTATGTACCTATATATCCCACTAGTGATTTTTTAGTCCCTTGAGGGTATTTATCTCCAGCTTCACCCTCCACCCTGGAGGCATCTCAATCTAATCAAAGGTAGTACAAACCAAATTGATTTAAAACTCGACTATCTAGGTTCATATCTCTCCCTAAATCGAGGGAGGATACTGAGATTAAAACTCAATCATTAGATATTACCTAGATGGATCAACTCCCTGAGTCCCATGATTGATACTCTAGATGACCCATATCAAACTCACCCTCAACTGCACATGAAATAAATGTCTTTTCTTGACCAGTTTCACTGAATTTCCATATTGATTCAAAACCTCTACATTTATTTCATGATTATATCTTTCCTTAGGGGTCCCAACTGGCTCACACCTTAGTGGAACCATATCTCCACCCTCCTAAGTCACCAACAGAGGTCATCAAGGTGGAATACCATTGAAAACCAAATTCCATGATCAATTCATACATAACAGTACATATATTATGAATAGGGAAAGATGTAACCATCCTAGTATCTCACTAACCCATAAAATTTTATACCCACAACCAAGACCTATAATATCTAGCCTTATTCCTAACCTACCCATATCAAGGTCAGGTACCACACAAACACAAAATCTATATACCTAATAACACCAGGAGACACGAACCCAATTCAGCTGAGTAAAATTTCAACAAGATATTATATAGGAAAATTATATATAGGTTTTTATTGACACTATAAATAACTAAACCCCTTTTCCAGAACTAGATTATCAATAACAAGTAGGAATGTTCATGTCATGTGAGTCCTTCATTGTGATAATGATGTATGAGTACCACCTCTTACCTCTCAATTTCAAGAGTCAAGTTTATAGATCAATAACATCAAATACCATATTTATCTAGATCAATTTACTCAACTATAATCTCAAAAACAAAAAAAAAACAAATTCTGATCACATAGTGAATTAGACTCCCAACAATAGAAAAAAAATCTTATTCCAACAGTTTAAAACTATTGGTATAGGCTCTCAAACCATTGGTATAGCCTATACAGTGGTTTGAAGGGTGTTTGCTATTTTTCTATTGGGATAAACCTATAACATTGGTTTTGGGAAATCCATTGGTATAGGTGGTTTATAAAAATAGTTTCCAAACCTTTGGTATAGGTTATATGAAATACCTATACCAACATTTTTGAAAAATCATTGGTATATGTAATGTAAAAAATAAACTAGACTGGTTTTGATCCTAAAACCTCTCAATTACACTTCAATGACCTAACCACTAAGCTATAATGACTTCTATGAAAATATTTAGATAAATATGTATATATATAAGTAATTTAAATTTTTATGTATTTGAAGTTATTTGAAAAAATAATTCAAAAACATATAGTACTTATACCAATGATTATCCAAAATCATTGGTATAGGTTTATACTAATGTTTTGAAGAACCATTGGAATAGGTACCTGAATTTTTTGGGACCTATACCAATGGTTCACCAAAACCATTGGTATAGTGTATTTATATGGTACATATACCAACAGTTCTCTAAAACCACCATTATAGGTGATGCCTATAACAAAGGTTTTCCTAAACCGTTGGTATAGGTCAATGGATATGACTCCAATTTCTAGAAGTGTTGAGATCGTACTTGTGCTTTATAAGTACACAGTATGATATTCATCCCAAGCATGGATAAATCCTTAAAGCTCCACCAAAAACACGCCAAGTTAAAATTATCCACTTCATATCACATCATAACAACCTTATTACAATATCACTTTATAGAATCCCTAACCTGGATCGCCTGAATGGAACCCGATCCAGAGTACCACTGACCTAAGGAACACATCCCAATATACCATAGGATACTAAATAGTGGTGAGGGTCTATTAGGTGATATCATGGAGATTATACTCTATAGAATAAGTGACAATAATAATATAAGAAACATAATACATAAATAGTCAACTTATAAAAATATTAGACATATAGATATAACTATAACATATGATATACAAAAAAAAATATCCAAAATTTCACATGAAATAGAAGAAAATAAAATATATCACCCATGAGTAAATTATATAGGCATGTGTAAAATAAAAAAAGATAACTCTAGTGTGACACTAAGTATCCAACTGGTCCTATCCTAAAAATCATTGATGTCTTGAACATGCATCCACAACACTTATAATCTGTTATGACCCATTTTCAAGAACCTTAAACTTTCTTGAACCATGAATCATAAATTTTTCACATGCCTTGAAGGGCCCATGTAGGGTGTGACTGTGAACTCATTAGGCCACCACCAAGGATCCCCCAAGATAACATCCTTATGTATACAAGTGTATGAAAAGTGAAATAAATGAAAAAAAATATAATTGATATAACCCACTCCAATTCTCATCAATCCATGAATTCTAAGTTTAACTTATTCATATAGTGTTAAAGTTGGATGATACACCTGATCGCGTTGTCGAGCGCGTCAAATTAGTTGTTTAATTTTGACAAGAATTTCTGCAGTATAGCAGCAACCCTAGGTCGTCTCTCGACAGAGCCTTAGATCATTAATTTAAAAAGAGGGTTTTGATTATGAAATTTGAAGGTGAATGAGGTTTTGTAAAACTTGGGGGTTTTATGATTAAATATGAAAATAGAAAATGAAAGCGATAAAACAATGTAGATATTAACAAAATTAATTAAGTGTGATCAACCCGGGGTACTCTCATGATGTTTATCCTTCATCGCTTCATGATATAGGTTCATGATCTTTTAATCCCTAGTTTGTAACACCGAGAACCAGAATGTTACTGAGTTTATACTAGGATACCTCCTAGGGTTCAGTCAAAAACACACAATGATTCACCGGACACCGCCGATGATTGGGTGAATTGTGTTTGACTTCATAACCGAAACTCACCAAGACAACACACGAAGAACTCGATGTGTTGTCCAGGTTTGTATGTTATTTCTTTGTGATACCATGACATAAATGTACATGTCCTTGACAGTGTTTATGTGAGTTCAATTGACCAATATGAACCACACAAACACCACAATTGAAAGGGGGAAATGAAAGTGGTGAAAGGTGTGTGAAACATCACATGAATGGGTACCCCCAAACATGATCATATGAGTTGAGCATGACATACCAGTACATAACTAAATAAAATAAGAATAGAGGATGATTAAAAACATCACAACAACCTTTAATTCAAAAGATCATTCAAATATTACAAACATGAAGCTTGGGATTTACATCACGTTCCTCCCCGGGTGATCACAAGGGGTTTAGAAACCCATGGGAGAGGAGGAAGAGAAATATGTTGGGGTAGAACTTCCCATAGCCTCCAAAACTGATAGAGATGTTGAGAAGACTCCTTAGGGACTCAAAAATAGTAGAACCTTTCCTCCTAACCGAACTTGAAAATGGGGAGCCCAAGGTTCCATTTTATAGGAAAATTAGAAGGTGGTTTTAGGAACACCGATTTCTTCAATCCACTTGTACCACATGTTTCGGCCTTCAGATATCCTTATCTCGCTTTGGAGAAAATAGAAACGTTATAGCCCCACCTTTTGGTTGTCTCCACAGAAAGTTTTTCACCATTTGGACAATTACAGCTCTAGATATTGATAAAATATAGAACACCGCATTTGACTTGGTCCAGCTTTGATTCCTTGGACAAATCAGTTAGTATGGGAATCGTAGAGGCTGAATGGATCTTCGGTTCCTTAACATGAAATGTATCCCATCAAATTTTGGACCGGCCCACAAAATATAATACCATTTAGATTCACATTTTAGTAGAAATATGTGGTTGAGTCCACTGGTGTTCTTGGATCATGTGCAGATTGGCCCATCTTACTTGGACTTTATCATGGGTTCTCCAAATCACCTCCACCTTCAATATAATTATCAAAACATGTAACATTTAACTTTTTAATAGTGTTAAAAACAAAATAATTGAATCAAAAATGGATTGAAATTTGTTATTATACTTTTAATTTTCAATACAATACCAGTTTAATACATTGGTATAAGGGTGAAATAAAACAGTGAATCGTGGTACGATCACACCCCCACACCTAAACATTTGCACTCCTAGGAAATGTATAATATCCTAATCATGTACCATTTATAAATAAAAGGTGTGAAAAAATCCAATATTCTTCTTAAATGAAATTCATCATGTGTCATTTATAGAATCAATTTTCCTATCATTTTTCTTTTCTCACATTCAAATTTGTTCAACTTCATTTGTTAACCCATGCAACATGTCGCAACCTACCCCACCTAAAAATTTTCCCTCCTAACTCAAGGAACATATGAAAGTGTAGTTATGATCTTTTCTCAGATTTCATGCGATCTAACCATATGCTTACAAAGATTCTAAGTTCTCTACCGGTAGAAACTAGTGCACTACTCAAGAGGACTTTCAACTAGTTGTTCTGAGGTTCAAGGGTTGGTAGGATTTAATGTTTAAAAATATGAGGTTGAAGAGGAGTGTTTAATATCTTGTGTAAAAAACATGTCAAAATTCATCAAGTGTTTTTAATGAATATACACACTCAACACCTAAAAAAGTGTATCACCTCAAACTCTCTCTCCCATTTTACCATTTTTTGGGTCACAACCAAACAATGAATAATAATGAGTAAACATCCTCTTTCTCCATTTTTTTCTTTTTTTTTTGTTTCTTTTTTTTCAATGTACAGAACTAATTTTTTTTAGTTTTTTTTGGAGAAAAATAGGGAAACATGTATAAAACAATGATGTAATATGTCTTATGAACCCATTTCCCAACAAAAATGTAGGCACCCTTTATATCAACCCATAACAATGATTCTCTCCCCAGAATTCCCATAGAAACACCCTCTCACCCAAACTTGCTGAAAATAAACAAGAATATACACAAGATATGGGTAGGTAGGGATAAATTACCTTGTAATATGGATACCTAATAGGCATTTCATGGTCTCTAAGGCTTTAGAAGGATAAAATGTAAAGGTGGCCAAAAATAGAGGATAATTGTACAAAGGGATTTTCAATGAATGATTGCCTCTATCATGAATGTAGCATACTCGAATCATATGGATTCAAACAGAATCAAGGCAAGTTTTAGTTTCTCTACATGACCCGAGACTCTCAAGAAAGTGATTAAAAGGAAGAATATGAAATAAAGGGCTTAGAATGTCTCTCGGCTAAGGGATTAAAATATTGGTCAGTGCTAATGAGGCTTGGGTTTCAAAAATCCATTAAACACATAGGAATGATTTGAAAATAAAAATTATAGAAAAAGATTTCATATCAACATTCATTTGAAAAACATTTTTCCAAAAACAGTGGAATTTTCAGCACAATCTACTCAAGCATGGAAAATGATTTTGGATATTTTTTTTAAAATCATTTTTTTATCTAAAAACACAAAATAAGGAAAAATAAATCAAAAATGAAAACACTTATTTTTTAAAATTTTAAATTTTTTTTGCTTTTACTTAATCCTGACTATGACATGTCACCCTCCCCCACACCTAAAAGTTACATTGTCCTTAATGAAATTATTTTAAATAAATAGACAAGTAAATAAAAGGTAGGGAGAAGGGATAGCCTGCTAAGTGGTGTCATATGTGGAATCTATCAGTTGGATTTGCTCCACGATATGCTTTAGAAAATAATCATAGAAGTGTTTCAACCTCTTCCCATTGACATTAATCCGTTGTCCACTCTTCTCATGCAAAACCTGTATAGCACCAAAAAGGTACACATCAGTAATGGTATAAGGACCGAGCCATCGAGAACGAAGCTTACCTGGGTGGAGATTTAGCCTGGAATTATACATGAGAACCTTCTCACCAATATGGAACTTCTGCTGATGAATCATGCTATCATGGATATCTTTTGTCTTCTCTTTATAGATTCGGGAGTTCTCATATGCATCACATCGAATTTCTTCTAACTCTTGTATTTGCAACTTTCTATGCTCACCTGAATCTGAAAAATTCATATTACATTGTTTAACAGCCCAATATGCATGGTGTTCTACCTCCACTAGGAGGTGACAAGCCTTTACAAACACAATTATATATGGTGACATTGCAATTGGGGTTTTAAAAGTTGTACGGTATGCCCAAAGTGCATCATCTAAGCGCAAACTCCAATCTTTCCTATTGGGTTGTACAGTTTTTTCCAAGATTCGTTTAACTTCACGATTTGATATTTCTGCTTGTCCATTAGTTTGGGTGATATGCAGTGGAGACTTTATGATCAACCCCATACTTACGAAGCAAATTTTTCATGTTGCGATTGCAAAAATTTGAACCCTGATCACTAATGATGAATCTTGGTAAACCAAACCTACTAAAAATTTGGGACCTCAAAAAATCAAAAACCACTCGAGAGTCATCGGTCCTGGTGGCCTTTGCTTCCACCCATTTAGATACATAGTCAACAGACAATAATATGTACAAAAATCCAAATGAATTTGGAAAAGGCCCCATGAAGTCAATGCCACATGCATCGAAGATCTCACAAAATAACTTTGGCTGTTGGGGCATATCATTCCTCTTAAATATATTCCCTGTGAATTGACAATGACTACATGACTTGAAAAATCTATGGGAATACCTATATAAAGTTTTCCAATAAAGTCCTGAGTCAAGGACCTTTCAAGATTTACGTTGAAAGCCAAAGTGACCCCTATAGTCCAAAGTTTGGCAGAAGGTAAAAACAGAGGTGAACTCATCGTTAGGGACACACTGACGAACTACTTGGTCACTACAAATTCTCCACAAGTATGGGTCATCCCAAATATACCACCTAGAATCATGCTTAAGTCTCTGGAATTGTGAGGTTCTAAAATTAGTGGGGACCCTAGATGTTGCTAGATAATTCACAATGTCTGCATATCAGGGGGTAAGGTCCACAACATCACAATGGGTCTCATGAGGGAAGAATTTTCCAATGGGGAGGGGTGAGTCAACATGATGGTCCAATAGTGGGGAATTCCTACTAATGTGGTCAGCTACCACATTTTCTACTCCTCTCTTATCTCTAATCTCAAAGTCAAACTCCTGGAGGAGGAGCATCCACCAAATGAGGCGGGGCTTAGCTTCAGGTTTCTTTAGGAGGAAACGAAGGGAAGCATGATCAGAAAAGAAAATGATTTTTGACCCAATAAGATATGAACGGAATTTTTACAAGGAAAAAACAATATAAAGAAGTTCTTTTTCAGTGGTTGTGTAGTTCTCTTGGGCCGGGTCAAGGGTACGTGAGACATATGCAATGACATGAGGAGCCTTCTCAACCCTTTGTGATAAAACTTCCCCAACTGCAAAGTTAGAGGCATCACACATAAGTTAAAAGGGGAGATCCCACCTTGGAGGTAGGATGATGGGAGTTGATGTGAGACTCCTTTTTAGTGAATTTAATTCATCCTCGCAATTTTTATCAAAAACAAATTCAGAATCCTTTTGTAATAACCAGGATAAGGGAAGTGTGATCTTACTGAAGTCTTTAATGAATCGACGGTAAAAACCAGCATGACCTAAGAAAGATCGCACCTCACGAACACATTTTGGATATGGAAGGGTTGAAATTTATTCAATTTTAGATTTATCAACTTGAATTCCCTTATTTTAAACGACATGCTCAAGAACTATCCCCCGCTCAACTATAAAATGGAATTTCTCAAAATTTAAAACAAGATCTTTTTCAATGTATAGGCGGAGGATAGAACCTACGTGTTCTAAAAAATCATCAAAAGAAGTTCCATAAACTATAAAATCATCCATAAAAACTTCCATGAAATTCTAAAGGTACTCAGAAAAAATACTCAACATACATCGCTGAAAAGTACCAGGAGAATTACATAGACCGAATGGCATCCTTCTGTATGAAAATGTGCCGAATGGACATGTAAATGTTGTCTTTTCTTAGTCCTCAGGGGCTATATGGATTTGGAAATAACCCGAATAGCCATCAAGGAAATAATAATGGGACTTACCAGCCAATCGTTCTAACATCTGGTCAATGAAAGGTAATGGAAAGTGGTCCTTGTGTGTGGCTTGATTCAGTCGACGGTAGTCAATACAGACTCACCAACTGTTTTGCACATGTGTTGGAACCAATTCATTCTTTTCATTTGACACAAATGTAATAACTATTTTTTTAGGCACAATTTTCACTGGGCTAACCCATTTACTATCAGATATAGGATAAATTATCCCCACAGTAAGTAATTTACTGACTTCCAATTTTACCACTTCAAGGAGAGTGAGATTCAACCGGTGTTGAGATTGTATTATTGTTTTATCCTCATCATCCAAAAGTATATGGTGTATACAAATATATGGGCTAATCCCAAGAATATCATCCAATTTCCATCCTATTTCCTTTTTACACTCTCTCAAAATTTTGAGCAGTTTCGATTCCTGTTGTAGAGAGAGGTTATTGGCAATAATGATGGGAAATTTGTCAATACCCTCAAGATATGCATATTTTAAATTAGAAGAAAGTGGTTTTAATTCCAACACCGGGGGGTTTTGGACTGAGGGAGGGGATTTAGGGGGAGTGAGGTCCATTAAACTCTCTATCTGCTCATGTTTAATCTCTAAAGATAGAGAATCTATTGAAATGAGATTTGCAGAATCATCAACGGTCATGGGTACCTCTGAATGAAAACACTCATCAATTAAAGCACAAAATTTACACTTTTCAGAACCCACACAACACTAAAAACATGACTCAAAACTCGAATCATCCATGGGTGAAGAAGAAGAAAATTAATCCGAGTATGGGTTGAGAAGAGAATTATGTTTGTGTGGATCGTTTGAGATAACTTCCATCGAATAGATAGAAAGAGTGTAGTGCTCTTCAACAGGGTGTTTCATAGCCTCAAGGATGTTAAAACTGACCTTTTCTCCTCCGAATTCCATGGACAACATACCATTGTGAACATTGATGATCATATTTGATATTTTTAGGAATGGCCTCCCAAGTATGAGAGGAGCATGTCCTTAGGTTCGGGTATCTTCCATCTCAAGAATGTAGAAATCAGCAGGGAAGATGAGATTCTTCACTCATACAAGGACATCCTCAATCACTCCTTTTGGATGTGTTGTACTCCGGTTGGAAAGTTACACCACAATGCCTGTTGGTTGAAGCTCTCAAACCGGTAGAGAAGTATACACAGAGCGAGGCATTAAATTAATGGAAGCACCTAAATCTAGCATAGCATCAGAAAATAAGGTCTCCCGTATGGTACACAGTATCATGAATGTGCTCGTATCCTTGAATTTGGTTGGCATTACTGGTTGAATCCAGGCTAAGACATTCCTACCCAAGTTGACTCTCCCATTCCCCTTCATCCTTCATCTATGGGTGCAAAGTTCTTTAAGAAATTTGGCATAATGGGGAATTTTCTTGAGTGCATCCAACAATAGAATATTAACTTGAACTTTTTTAAATGTATCCATTATTTCATTGTCAATATCATTATAAAAGTTTTTCTTAGATTTAGAGAGTCTTTGAGGGAAAGTAATAGGAATTGATTTTTCATGGGAATCCTTAATGATAATTTTATTGTCATTTTTATTTTGTTTTTCTTTATTGGAATCTTTTCTGGGTGGAGAAAGAGTGTTTTCAAGTGGGGGACATACCTATTGAGTAGAATCAGTAGAAGGAGAAGCTTATTTACCACTACGAAGTGTAATTTCACATACATTACCTTTGTCCTTCAGATTGGAAATGGGTTGAGATGGTAGTTTTCCAGACCCTTTCATCTTAAGCTCACCAATGGTGTTTTCCAACTGCACTACTTGAGTTCGTAGGTCTTGAATTTCCAATTGTGTGGTCTGTTGGAACTGTAAGTTCTGGGTTGCCATTTGTTTCACCATGTCCTCGAGGCTTTGTTCAGATTTGGGAGGAGGAGGAGGATTTTTTTGAGAAGTTGAAGGATAAGAAGGTTTTATACCTTGGCCTTGTTGATACCAATTCTACTTGGGGTAGCTTGAGTTTCCTCCTTGTCAGTACTGGGGTTGTGCTTGCCACCCTGGATTTGGATTTGGCCTGAATTGTTCTTGCTTGAAAGGGAGGTGCTTTTTGGAATGGACGCCTTAGGAACACAGCTGCACAAGACTCAGATGAATCTTGAAGTTGTGGGCACTGGTCAGAAAAATGTCTGTTATCAGAACAAATACCACAATGTAATGGAATAGAAGTAGAATGCGAGTTACCTTGTGCTTGATATAATTGCCTTATAAGGGTATTCATCTCATCAAGTTTAGTATCTACATTTTGTTCTAAGGCTGAATGACTTACCTCATGAACTCCTCGGGTTGGTGCAATTGCTCGTGTACCAAATTGTTGTGCATTTTGAGCCATGTTGTCTATTAAGTCACGAGCGGCGGAAAGAGTTTTATCAACTAGGGCACCACCAGCTACAACATCAATCATTCCACGATCCATGGGAATAAGTCCCTTATAGAAGTATTGGATTAATAGTTGTTCACTAATCTGGTGGTGGGGGAAGCTTGAGCAAAGCCTTTTGAATCTCTCCCAATATTCATGAAGGGTCTCTCCTTGTGATTGCCTAATTCCACATATTTCTTTCCTAATTGAAGCATTTCGGGAGGCAGGGAAGAACTTCTCTATAAAAAGTCTTTTTAGGTCATTCCAGCCCCCAATTGTGGTAGTAAAATAGTATATCCAATCTTTGGCTACACCATAAAGGGAGAAAGGGAAGGCCCTAAACTTAATTAGGTCCTCATACACATTTTGGTGTTTCATGGTGGAGCAGACTATATGAAACTCTTTAAGATGATTGTGAGGGTACTCACTGGGAAGACCATGGAATTTAGGAAGAAGGTGGATGATACCTGATCTCAGCTCAAAGTTGGCTGGTTCCTCGGGATATTGGATGTACGCAGGTTGTTACTCCACATCAGGGGTGGTCAGTTCTTTTAAAGTTCTATTATTTACAGCCATGTTTTCTTGGGATTGATTGGGTTCAAATTTGAATTTCTTTATAACCACTTGAGGTTCCAAAAGGTGTTCCTCAATGTTACTTGATTGGCCTTCTATAGATGCCTTGATTTGTGTGTGAAGTGACTTTTCAATTTCAGGGTCAAATTCAAGTAGTATTTCTTTACCAGATCAGGTCATGCAAATAATTTGTGAAGTTTTTTTTTTGAATATGGATAAAATAAATTAAGAAGGTTGAAAATAGAATATAATTTTATAATATAGAATTATATAGAGGGATATGGAGAATAAGAGAGAGAGATAGAGAGAGGAAGAACACACCAAAAACAACCAAAAATAAAGACAAAACCCAAAACAAAAACAGTAAAATGGGGGTGGGGTATTTAAGAGTACTAATTAAGAAGTAAAATAAATAAATAAAAGTAAATAAAGAAAAAAAATGATCTTGTCTCCCCGGAAACGGTGTCAAAATTTGATTGCGTTTTCAAACCCGTCAAATTAGTTGTTTAATTTTGACTAGAATTTCTGCAGTATAGCAGCAACCCTAGGTCATCTCTCGACAGATCCTTAGATTATTAATTTAAAAAGATGGTTTTGATTATAAAATTTTAAGTTGAATGAGGTGTTGTAAAACTTGGGGGTTTTATGATTAAATATGAAAATAGAAAATGAAAGCGATAAAACAATGTAGAGATTAACAGAATTAATTAAGCGTGATCAACCCGGGGTACTCTCATGATGTTTATCCTTCATCGCTTCATGATATAGGTTCATGATCTTTTAATACCTGGTTTGTAACACCTAGAACCATAATGTTACTAAGTTTATACTAGGATACCTCTTAGGTTTCAGTTGAAAACACACAATGATTCACCGAACACCGTCGATGATTGGGTGAATTGTGTTTGACTTCATAACCGAAACTCACCAAGGCAACACACGAAGAACTCAATGTGTTGTCCAAGTTTGTATGTTATTTATTTGTGATACCATGACATAAATGTACATGGCCTTGACAGTGTTTATGTGAGTTCAATTGACCAATATGAACCACACAAACACCGCAATTGAAAGGGGGAAAAGAAAGTGGTGAACGGTGTGTGAAACATCACATGAATGGGTACCCACAAACATGATCATATGAGTTGAGAATGACATACCAGTACATAACTCAATAAAATAAGAATATATGATGATTAAAAACAACACAAAAACCTTGAATTCAAAATATCATTCAAATATTACAAACATGAAGCTTGGGATTTACATCACGTTCCTCCCCGGGTGATCACAAGGGGTTTAGAAACCCATGGGAGAGTAGGAAGAGAAAGATGTTGGGGTAGAACTTCCCATAGCCTCAAGAACTGCTAGATATGTTGAGAAGACTCCTTGGGGACTCCAAAATGGAAAAACCTTTCTTCCTGACCGAACATGCAAATGGGGAGCCCAAGGTTCCATTTTATAGGAAAATTAGAAGGTGGTTTTAGGCACATAGATTTATTCAATCCACTTGTACCACGCGTTTAGGCCTTCATATATCCTTGTATTGCTTTGGAAAAAATAGAAACGTTGTAGACCCACCTCTCGGCTGTCTCCACCAAAAGTTTGGCACCATTTAGAAAACTACAGCTCTAGATATTGATAAAATACAGAACATCGCATTTGACTTGATCCAGCTTTGATTCCTTGGATATATCAGTTAGTATGGGCATCGTAAAGGCCTAATGAGTCTTTGGTTCCTTCATATGAAATGTATAACATCAAATTTTGGATTGGAACAAAAAATTTCAGCCCATTTGGATGCACGGTTCAGTTGAAATATGCAGTTGAGTCCACTGGTGTTCTTGGATCATTTGCAGATCTGCCCATCTTTCTTGGACTTCCTCATGGGTTCTCCAAATCACCTCCACATTCAATATAATTATAAAAACATGTAACATTTCCCTTTTTAACAGTGTTAAACACAAAATAATTTAATAAAACATGGAGTAAAATTTGTTATTATACTTGTAATTTTCAATACAATACCAGTTTAATACATCGGTATAAGGGTGAAATAAAACAGTGAATCGTGGTACGATCAACACCCAAGATATTAACACATCCTGATGGATAATGATGCATAACTTCTCATCTCATAATAAGAAACACATCATCTCTATACACATGGCCACTTGTTGAAAGAGGCATCACCAAACCATTTTCCATAATAATATCCCAACCTTTCCAACTCAACAACCCAAACACTTCCACACATAAGAAGCACACTTCCTTTAATAAGCCTAAATCAACATCCCCAATGCATTCCACATGTACGATGAGAATATCGCTCCTACTAGGTGATCATAGTCACCCATATATTTTGAAATCAACCAATGGAATATCCCTCCTCTGGTTCAATTGTCAACACAATCACCCTAATCCACTAATCCATAGAGGATAATTCCAAATATCCAATAATCAAAACCACCTCATATAGAATTCTTAGTGTGCACATGACCCTAATGTACTCATCCCCACAATGAGAGTAATTACCAACGTCCTATGATCACAACTCAATCAAGCTCTATCACACCAACATTGGTGAATGATATATCACCATTACTAGAGATGGCTCCCCACTCCCCAGGTCTCCTGATTCTCCTCACGCTAGGGTTCCTTCCCAGCACCGTTGATCCCTTCTCTTCATCGCCCTCACGGTACGTGGTTCCTCTCCGACCTTCCCCTCCTTTCTCATTATTTACCCCTTGTTTTCCTCTTCTTTCAGTCCATATCCTTCTTTGGCTTCTTCGATCATCTTGATTGGCAATGCTGAGTTTTGTTGATGCTTCACGGGCCTCGACCACTGCATCCATTTCTCTTTTTTTTAAACCATAGTGATTAAAACCCATGTTGGTTTCACTTGATGTAACTTTGACGATTTGGGATTATTTGTGGCATCCGGCAAGGTTTTTGTCTGATTTCCTTTTTTGTTGGTCTTTTATGACTAGCCTCTTCACCTTGCTTCCCAGATTCACGTTTTTTATGGTTCCTTTCTGATGGATCTCAAGTATCCTAACAATAATTTTTTCTTCACCTGGTGGTGGCTCTGTCGGTAGGGCTTGGTGGTCATGGCGGTTCCCACATCTCTTTGTTGTAGCTTTCGTCTGCTCCGAACTCTGCTTCGTCTTCTGATTTCCTACAATCTTCTCCAAGTAGGATTCAAACAATGGTTCTCAAGGTGTTTTGGGATATGAGTTTCAAACAGTCGTTTGTGTTTCAGGTGGTGTTTTCCTCGTGGTGGCTTCGACTCTGACCATGGGTCACCGGAAGGCTTGATTTTCGTGATTGTTTGTGGTTCGGTTTCAACTCTTTTGTTGCTTCGATGGTTTATGGTGGTTTGTTTTTGGGTTTTAATGGTGGCGACAATGGATTCTGGTGGATAGTCTCTCCAGCATACTTTTTTAGACGATGTAAACATTTGGTGTTAGGGTGCGTGAGGCGAGGCTGCTACGTGATGATGATTGTGGAAAGTGTATTAGTGGTACTCTTCTATGCTGTTTTCTACTATGGTATTTTCAGTGGCATTGATGGATTCTGGCAGACTGTTCTAGCAGGCATGCTGGTGTTTTCCGATGCGGTTATAATGGTAATCGCTTGTTTTTTGAATTGGTTTGAATCTTGTATTTGAAATTTGAAATCAGGTGATGGAGGTTTTTGTTAGGTTCCCACTTTTCCTTAAAGTGGCTCTTTTAATAAAATAAAAAATGGATTTGGAGGATATCACCATTACACATGTCAATGAATCACATCACCCAATATTCAAATGAGTCACAACCATCATGTTCCCAATGAACCACATCAAATAATCTATCCCATGAACCATTACTTAACACATGCGACAACTTGCTAAGAATGCCCCAAATACATTAAATGAAAATATGTCACACACATGGAATAACCTATCCCTACCCACATGAAATTACCTCTAGGAATATCATATGAACAATAAAAACTAAAATTGGTTCCATACCAGGATGCATACACAACCCAACCCACATCTAAAAATAGCATAATACATTAAAACATATATAATAATGGAAATATTTATGACCCACGTACCTAAAACTATTAGGAGCCTGCATGATGAATCTCATAACTTGATTTTACCCAAGGATGGAGATACAAATAAAAAATAGAAATATCCATAAAAAGGATATTTTGGTTGAAAATTGTCACAATAGTGACAATACTATAAATGAAGAATATAGGAAGGGGATACTCACCCACAATGACTCCATGCAATTAAAAATACAAAGATCTGATGATGAATAGACAGAAATCCCTCTTTAGATAGAGAGGAATGAGAGGAGGGAGGGTTATATTTTTATATTGTTGGGTATCCCCCAAACCATTTAATACCCAATTTATTAATTAATTAATTAAAATAAAATTCTCTTAAAAAATGAAGGCTCCACCAGAACTCTAGTGGGTTATCTAGTGGAATAACCCCACTATTAGGTCAACATGAACTCTTGTGGACTCCCAGTAGAACATCAATAAGAATTTTCTTGTTATCATATTTCCTCCACCACTAACCTATTTTTCTAAAACTCAATTATGTGGATCTTCCTACTACACCAAAACCTTAAACACGTTAATATACACATGATAAAATGAATATTAGGCCCAAATTACCTCACCCAAACAGCCGAGCTATTACAATTCATTTTTTCTATTTGATTTTTATTTTCTATTGCTGGTCTTATTTTATTTGCATGAGTTTTTTGTCATCATTTCTCTTCTTAGGCCACGATATAGACTTTTAGTTGTAAAAAAGACTCGATAACTATGAGATACATTATTGATATTGGTACACAATGGGTGGTGTGAAAATGGATAATTTTAGTTTCCAATGAAGGATTGTGATGATTTTATAGCGTAACATGTCTAGTATGCATTCCAAGGATGGTTCTTTAGGATTCCTTGGCCATTGTGAGGTGAACCATCTAAGGTAAAAATTGTGGATCATTTTATTAATATGTTTAGATGGTGTTAAGTGATCTCCTCGGTTGTCATGTGATTCAGCCTATATTCTTCAAGTGTTTTTTTTATGAATTTTTTTTACTTTCTTCACTCATGGTGTGCTCGAGCCTTTGGGTTGGCCCATTTCACTTTTAGGTTGGTTATTTTCTCATTGGGTCATTCCTCCTAGATTGTAATAGGTCTTAAGAATCTTTATTCATTTGTAAAATATTGAATCTTTATAATTAGGATACATTTCAATCATTATAGGTGATATTATGATCCTTCATTTGATTGATTAGATCTTATACATTTAGGTTTAGGGGTTTTTATTGTTTATTTAGATTGTCTTACTTCTGAGGCTTGATAATATTTTCCTAGACTCTTTAACTCTACCAAATGTGTTTTTTATCTATATGAAATAACTTTTTTTTAAAAATTGTTCCAAATATTTCTAACTCAAAGCATAAACCATGAAATTTCTATTACTCAGCAAATATTTCAATAAAAATTCAAAAGTTTAAATATAATCATCCCAAATTTTTTTCTTGAAGTTAAAATCCTATTAAGATGTAATATACTTCAATATTTTATAATCCAAATGCATAATTAATTTCACATCAAGTATGTATTTGATGGTACTGGGGTGTATAAAGGAAGCTGTTGGGTAGGGGATTTAAAAAATTTCATCACTGGAGTGATGAAACTACATCATATCTAATGATTTGATCCTTGGTAGAGATTTGAGGACCCCATGTTAATATTTCAAAGCACAAAAATAAATTAATGAGTACCTCATTTGATTTGGTGGCGTGTTCGACTATAGATAGTCGCCAATGATTATTTCTCAAATTATCCAAGGTTAAACCCCTCTAGATCATCCACACACACTCTAAGAATCTTTATAAACATCGTTCATTGAATTTCTGGTTCTATTAAGAAGAGATGATGATTCCTTCGACGTCACGACGATCACCTCGATCTTGTCCCTTCAATCAATCGAAGGCATTCTTTAGATTAGTCGCTCAGAGAGAGACTTTATCTCTCTAGTATGTGGTATGAGAGATAAGATCTAATTCAATTGGAATAAATAGTCTTTGTAATTATTGCCTCCTCGTACTTATATATTGGGAGGATAATATACCCGAAAAGGGTTCCTCAGCCCCCAAAAATAAAACACCCACTAAATAAGCAGTAAATGAAACATGATGATGAACTAACTACATCATATTGTAATTTATATTTTTATCATATACTTGTAATATATAATAAATATATTACCTAATAAAACTAAGTCATTTAACTCAATTTGAAATTCCCACAATATCAAACAAACCTTGAATATTAAAATAATATTCGTTCGTATAATATTTTTCCACTTTTTCAATTAATACCTTGTGAATAATTTAAATAAATAAATTAAACCCAATTATTTTATATTCATATAATAATGAATTTATTTATTCATCAGTGATCGTTAAAACTTAGACAACTCTCAGACCCCTTGGTGGGACCCACCATATCCTATATACTTATTCATCATAATATGATAGATTCTTGAATACGCTATTGTGTATGACCCTCTATTACCTTATCTCGAGAGAAATGAATATTATTCACAGACCAAGAGCACAGTCTTAAAAACCCATCAAGGCCCCTGAATAGATAAGGAATATTTTTAGCAATGACAACCATCCTATGAACATGTACAGTGTAATATAATCTCTTTGTCTCGTGATATCTCAAAAATCAGAATGCACAGCTTGTGTCATCATCCATTCTTGCTTTATTATTTACTAATCTAACTATACATATATACCTTTGACTACATTTTCCAAGTATTTATGAAGGTACTGCCATCTTGATCAACTAGTCCCAAGATATCACTTCCTCAACTCATAAGTGAAAAATTCTATATTGACCAATAAACCAATGTCATACCACCAATGACGCACCTAACACATGCTACCTTGACATGAATTCATTTTCATGGTTTTTTTATTGAATAAAATTATGTGATCAAGTGTAACACATTGATAATGAACTCAATCTATGAGACCAATACATATGTCTTTAGATAGGAACAACCAATGACACCTAAAACATGTGGTATTCCTATTGGTGGGTCTTCCCTCATGATTTCACCTACTAGAGATCACCAAGTGAAAAATTCATGAGAATAATTCTCAATACTAATGATACCCCAACACCTAATATTCATACATAAACTATGACCAGTTTTTATGATGTATCAAGACCATAGGACATATGTTTAAGATTAATGTCATGGTATCTTGAGGTTTTCATTATATATTAGGGACTACTATAACCTTTTGTATGACTAATAATCTATGGAAATTACCATTTAAATAATGGATACATAAATATCTACACTATAATGGTAAGTGTACATCATTTATAACTTATATCTCACATGATAATATCATTTTTATACCGAGTTATGGATTTATTCATGGGTCTACCACATATCCTCTACATGGCTATTCTATTATCTACAACTTTACCTTCTTGAAGAAGACTTCTCAAGCGATGATATCCCTTAGTATATCCCTTTTTTACATTGTCCAATATTGAAATCTTGTCTATTACTAGTAATATAATTATCATAATGATAAAAATTTACTCACTAGGTGATATTCCAAGAACTAAAACAAATTATTTCATATTTTACACTACTTCTTTAGCTTCCTTATAAGCTACAACAAACTCAATATTTATATATATGGATACCACTAGATTTTATGAGCTTTTATTGCACATAACCTTATCCTGACTATGATATTAGATCATTTTGATCCAAGTTAGAATAGTTTTTTCCCTCAAAACTAGTATCCATTCCACTTCACATAACAGGTACATACCTGTTATACTTTCTCAAGCATAATTGGATAGTTCTAACTGCTTCTCATACAGTTCTCCAAGATATAACAGATATTTTTCTGAAATAATTTATATATTAGAAATATCAAATCTTATAAATACCATGGAATATGTGAATGATCCATCACTGAAGAATATTTAATTCAACTCATTACATTAATCTCATATTATTCTGATGCATGTCTTCGTAGAGATATTTATTCTATGTGACTCTGGAAATAATTCTCTCTCAAATTGTTCCAACTTTTATTTTTCAATATATTTTCAGTATATGTAATATTAACTAGGTACAAGTAACTATTAGATCTACCTTAGTAGATATGGTTCCCTATAACTTAGGTTTCTACTATAATTCAATCTCTTGAGAGTTAGTTTTATCCTGCTATTGACTAACTATAAGACCAATAGTTGTTTTCTATATATCACCAACATATTTTGCTTAGAAAACAATGTAACTCACACTAAACTCTTATATTCACATGGAAAAAAATCGTTCAGTATTAATATTTTATGATCTTATTTCTTACTTTAATATTGAACTATATTTGAGTAACATGTACCCCTTATTGTCATATTATGGTGTCACCATCAGTTTCTGGTTGCATTATATAGACACCTTCTATGATTTTTGGTCTTAACATCCAATGCTCAATAAAATTACCATAAAAATTAGCTATGATAATTAAAATTCTAATAGAATTAGGCATAATGACTTGTTCTTACCAATAAAGCCTTATTGGTGCTATGCTTATACCATCCATACATAGTTTCACTTGAATACACACCATGGTATTCAAAATATTAAGACCATGTATTTTAATACATGGAACCCATTATTGAATTTTAATTGATCATTATCAATCTTAGATAATTTCCATATACTTCTTACTTGTAGGAATTATTATTCTCAAAGAATAAAGTATCGCCGGTTGTGGTGAATGTAAAACCATCACTATGGTTTTAACCTTCCTATGTAGTATGTGTCTATGGAATATTCATTTTCCACACCTCTTGTGAAACTTGTTCCCTATGTCAATTATTTGTGCATATCTACCATTAAAAAAATCCAAGTCAATCATGCTCCCACTATCTCATATAAAGATGTTAACCCTTATATAGAAATATATTCTATAACTTTACTATCACTTTTCTATCTTAGGTATTTAAGTAATATTCTTAGAAGACTTTAGGATAACTACTTTAAATGCACATCGTGTTTCTATTAATGTAAGTTTATTTATATTCTAACAAACTCTTTGTATCTAAACACATTTTCTTATGACATAATGGATTTATATCATACTATAATTCATATGATATCCATTTTTCATGATAGTTGAAATATGGCTATGGGATAATGCCTCTATTTTCATAGCATGACTTGAAAATAATGGAAGTCACTATAATGTATATATGTATCAACATTTATGATCCTTTACATTCATCGTGCCTCTAATGTTTCTATGGAAATGTGTGTTTAGTAATTACTCCACGCTTCATTTTATTGATTTATATTAATATGTAAGAATCTCCATCGATCCTCCTTATTAGAATCATATCTTTTATGTGGATAAGGTAATGTGTGTTTAAGAATTAATCCATGCTACATTATATTGACCGATGAATGCTTGGTCAAGATATTCTTTGGCACACCATCCTAAAGACACTCATGTCTTATGAACATGATTATTACATACTTTACTTTCACATTCTGTAATATACACTTAGAGGAATCTAATGAAGTATATTTACCACTAGATTACCCTTGTAATAGTTTGTGTTCTCTAGATGAACTAATTCTCAAAGATTTGTGACATACCTTTATTTAAACAGTTTTATTTGTCCAAAAATAAGTGTGTAAGTGTGTCGATAATACCAAAGTTCTTTAAATCCAAAGTGTCTAAAACCATACTGGGTATATCATTAATAACTACTTATTTTTTCTTAACAAATTATTTTTTTCCAAAACTGGGTATATAAGTCTTTCATTTTATACTAATATCATATTTCCAATTATTCAAGTATTACTAAACTATTATTTGAGTATTAGACACTACAAACATCATTCATTCTTGAACTGGAATAATTTCTCCTTGTGTCCAAAGGACATGTGAGATAATTTTTTTAGTATTAATCAAAAAAAATTAATTGGAATCATTAAACTTATCAATTATAAGTTTTGTTCTTCTCACCGCCGACTTAGTAACCACCCTTTATCAGCTACTTGTAGAACAAACCTTACTTCTTGTAAAGTTTCTATACTTATTTATGTATTATATTCAAATACATATATTTGATAGGCATATTTTATTCAATACCCAAAAATAATTATATAAAAATTATATAAAATTGATAAATATACCTAAAAACGAAGAGAATACTTGCTTCTTTAATTTAGTTCATTGCATTTAAACTTCCATAGATTTATTTCATGATATGTAAAGAAAATAACCTCTTATATGATTACTAACCTCTTTTCTATAAAGGATGGTGTGAATGTGCCTTTGATTTCATGATTTTCATTGGCCTTTTCACCTTGTATTTCAACTTGTTCATCCTAATAACTAAAGATTATACTTTCTTTAAATTCTTAATTACTTAGAGAACTGTTACCCAAAAGTTAACATAGCATTTTTCTCCATACAGTTCATTTTTTAATCTTAAATGAAGATGGAGTAAATGGGTGAAAATGATATAAGAAAGGAATGTATTGAAATATTGTGATATATCTTTAAATTTACACATATCCAATGTAATCATCACCTATTCATATCTTCATGTCTCTTTATTCTCACAAGATTCTCAGAGATGAGACTACATGCAATATCATTCCTATCTTGATGTAGTATCCACAACTTACATCATACATTGATGATAGCATTATGAAATAACCATCATATGTGTCATAAATGAGTAACCTATAAGAATGTTTCTCATTATCACTTTCTGATTTGGATTGACGAGTATTGGTGAAACCAACACCTTGAATTTATAATGTCGTAGTAATTTTCACAAGAGCATGTGCTACTCTTTGGAAACTCATACCGGTTTAGAAATTTTTCTTTTTCCAATATTATCACTGTGTACTTGTGGTATTACTTTACATTTTCTAACAAATAAAATCTAGAAGAATATTAATTTTATCTTGATTACTAATTATACATTAAATATTAAGTTAAACCATTAAATGTCTCCCACTATTTTGTTGAATTCTATCAACCATTTGTACTAGAATCAGAATACTCTATCACTTGAGTATTCTTATAACAAGGGTCCTTGAAACATATCCTCATATTCTATAATATTTGGCTATGAAAATACTTGGATAGTTTCTAGGTAGGTTTTTGACTATCCAACCACATTAACTAGTGGATCCTTGATCTATTTATTTATGTACCATCTTCTAAAATCAAAAACTGGATTTAATCAATGCTTTCCTATAAAATTTAAATAAGCTCGCTTTAACTACTCCTTTGCTACCAAATTTAGTTAATTAAACTCATCAATTACATAAGAATTCCTTAGTAGTATGAGGTTCCCTCAACTTTGGCTGACGAGCACCTCGTACACTCAGTTTTGTTCAAATTCAAACTATGAAAGTTGTTTACTAAATAATATTTCTTTGAGATGTTTTTTTAAAATTTATCAAAGAATGTAATAGTTTTCTATAAAATATGTTCATACTATGCTATCATACTCATAGATTAACGTCCATTAATAGAATACATTCATTGCTTCTTTATTCATTTTTTTTTATGTGTTTGTCACTGTTATGAAAATGTATAAAATAATAAAAAAATACATAAAGGAAATAAAATTACCTGACTGGTCTTGAGTATCTAATATCGGTTCATACATTTAAACATAAATTATGAACTGTGACCTAGGGGTATCATACTTGATTCAGGTTTTGACTCATGATGTAGCTCATCCCTAGTCCATTGTGTCCATATATTGCAGGAGTTTTCACCTTGAATTGGTGTGGTCCACGCCATACATCGTCTTCATCATAATAAAAAGTACTGGCACACAGACGAGGGGGTCTCGAGAAGTGCAATATACATATATTAAAAATAAATTATGGACACACATACCCTTATAAATATTGAAATGAAAAAGGTGATGCAAAAAACATCGAAAAAATTAATTAAATATTTCAAACATAACACATAGTTGTAATAAATAATTAAATAAATAAAATATACATACATGGTTGGTCAATGCTCAAAACAAGTCTATGGGTAAATTAAAATCATGATAAAAATTAAAATATAATAAATATAAGTATGATATAATTTAACAAATTAAATGAATTATTTAAATTCAAATAATTTTATTTTATTAGATCCCCAAAATAATTTAATTTTTATCCCATAATTAAATTAACAAATTAATTTCATTTTATACCAAAACTAAATTAATTTTTTAAAATAATTTAATTATTATTATTTTTAATCTAAAAAATAATTAAATTAATTTTTGATCATATTAAAAATTACTTGGTCCCAAAAACCACACCTAGACCCATTTCGGGTCAGGTCAAACCCACGTTGGTCTGTTCTAGACTAGGCAGACCCTGTGCAGGGTTTTTCTGAGAAAAGTCAACCTAATTTAACCCATTTAAGGTCAGGAGGACTCTCCCAAGCCTGTATATGCCTGTACATGGAGGGAAGAACCCAGTTTGGGTCTAATCAGGGTGTTACATCAGACACATGGGGGCCGCCCAAGTGATCTGAACATGTTGGGGTTCATCGGAGGGGACCGCACGCGGCCAGGTCCACCGTGACAAGGGAGGATGGTTTCCCAAGGGGTTCACTTTCATGGTGGTGGAGGCCATGACTATGGAGGTTGGTGGAAAAATAGATCTGGTTAGCACTGCACAGCGTAGTGGAGGGCATCGGCGGACTCGATTGGAATGGAGGCGGTGTATGGTGACCTCAAGCCTGATTTGGAACTAGTGCTGTGATTGGGGTATGGAAAGAGGCGTACACAGTATGGATTGGAAAAAGATTCCATGAACAAGGATTTCTATGGTGCATGGTCCTCATAGGGAAACACACAGCTAGACGACGACAACTAGCAGATCGGCTGCAACAGGACGATGACCTCACGACGGTGGCAGGGCACACGGGTTGATTAGAGGTGGGTGGTTGTGGCACTAGTGGAGCCACAGTTTCCAGCCATTGGGTTTTTATCGTAAGAGAAGGAGTAGGATTTAAATGGGTGTATTCATCTTGCACAAGAAGGAACAGAAGCCATAGGCTCCCTCATTCAATTGTTTAATTAAAACTGTTTTTTTCCTCATGTGACGACCCCTGATTTTAAAATAAAACAAAAGTGTTTAGAATTCTGATTTGTTTGTTCCTTTTTTGACTAATCCAGACACATAAAACCACCCATTAATAATATTTTTTTTTTCAAAATCCTATGTCAAAGGCTTTTAATAATAATAAAATTATTATTATTATTTTAGATAATTCAATAGCCTGTGGAATAATATGGTTCATCGGCTAAAGCTATTACGGTGGCCGGATTCTGATCGAATAATGAGAATTCTCTAGAATCACTATCAAAAACTAAAATGGATTAAAATTAACATATATATATAATATATTTTCTTTGAATTTTAATACCTGTAAAACCGCAATCAATCCATATTAAAAATTTAGGATGGTCATAACTTGGCCGTTCAAAATCAGATCGACGTGAAATATTTTCCTTTGTGACTGAATTAAAAATATTTACTTAATTAAATTAAAATTAGTTTTTTTCTTGTCTTGTAAAATTCACACAATATATCTAATACCAATTGATGGTATCGAGGTGCGCATCAGAAGTTGTTTGGCTAAGGATTTAAAAAAATTCATTATCGAAGATACGAAACCACATCTTCTCTGATGATCTGAACCCTGGTAGAGTTCCAAGGATCTCACATGAATATCTCAAACCAAAAAAATAAATAAATGAATACCTCATTTGATTTGGAAGAATGTTTTACTATAGCTAGTCACAAGTAATTGTTGCTCGAAGGATCCAAAGTCGAACCCCTCTATATCATCCACACACGCTCCAAGAATCTGTGCAAATGTCATTTGTTGAATTTTGAGTGTTAGCATGGAGCTTCGATGATTCCTTTGGTTTCTGATGATCACCTTGATTTCTTCCCTTCAATTTGTTGAAGGAATTCTTAGATCAATTTCTCTGAGAGAGACTTTATCTTTATAATATGTGAGAGGAGATAGAATCTCTAATTCTATTAGCATGAATAGACTTTGGAATGAGTTTCTCCTCTTTATTATATAATGGGAGGATCATATACTCAGAAAGGGTTCCCTATCCCCTGGAAATAAAACACACACTAAATAAGTGGTAAAGGACACATGATGACAAACTAACAACTTCATATTTTCATTTATATTTTTATCACATACTTGTAAAATAGAATAAATATATTATATAATAAACTTGATTCATTTAACTTGACTCAAAATTCCCAAAATATTAAAAGAATCTTAAATATTAAAATAATATTCATTTGTATAATATTTTTTCATGTATTAACTTAATACCTTATGAGTACTTTTAATAAATAAATTCAACCCAATTATTCTATACTCAAATAATGATGAATTAATTTATTTATCGGTGATCATTAATACTTGGAAAACTCTCAAACCCTGTGGTGGGGTCAACCATGCCCTATATACCTATTCACTAGAATATGGAAGATTATTGAATAATATATTGTATGTGACCCTCTATACCCTTATCTCGATAGTAGTGGATATTATTCATAGACCATGAGCACAGTCTAGCAACCCATCAATTCCCCTAAAGAGATAAGTAATAGTCATAGCAATGATAGTCATCCTATGAACACACACCATGTAATATAATCTTTTTGTCTTGTGATATATCATAAAGAAGGATGCATAGCTTGTGTCATCATCCATTCTTACTTTATTATTTGTTGATATAAATGGAAAAACTTACCTTTGACTACCTTGGTCAAGTATTTATGAAGGTACTACTATCCTGGTCAACTAGGCCCGAGATATCACTTCCTTAACTCAGAAGCAGTAAATTCTATCATGACCATTCAACTAATGTCATACCACCAATGACACACCCAACACAAGATACCTTTCAATTCCATCATTTTCATGGTTTTTTTCCTTGAATCAAAGTACATGATCAAATAGAACACATTGATAAAGATCTCAAGTCAAGAGACCAATACACATGTTCATAGATAGGGAAAACCAATGACACCCAAAACATGTGGTGTTCCTATTGGTGGGTCTTCCCTCATGATCTCACATACTATTTTCACCAAGTGACAACTTTGTGAGAAGAATTCTTAATGTCTATGAGTCCTCAACACCTGATAGTTAGACATAAATTGTGT
Organism: Viscum album; assembly: GCA_963277665.1. Classification (NCBI taxonomy): domain Eukaryota; kingdom Viridiplantae; phylum Streptophyta; class Magnoliopsida; order Santalales; family Viscaceae; genus Viscum; species Viscum album. Next base: position 924,837,970 of record OY728141.1, on the reverse strand, counting down.
CTGGTCAGTATGATGTATCTAGATCATAGGAAATATGTTTAAGAATAATTTCATAATATCTCGAGGTTCTCATTATATCTTGGGAACTGTTATAACCTTTTGATACGACAACTAATCTATGGATATTACCATTTCAATAGTGGACACAGAAATATCTACACTGTAATGGTAAGTGTGCATCATGTATAATTTGTTGTATAAATGGTATGGAAATCCAAATGTACTAATAAATTTGGGTCTTGGTCGTCCACTTTTACAACACTCCCACTTGCATTAAAGCCAACTTACTAACTATCCTTATTAACTATCATATGATAAGATCATTTTTCTGATGAGTTGTGGATTTATTCATGGGCCTTCCATATCTTTACAACATGGCTATTCTACTATCTGTGACTTTTCCTTCTTAAGGAACACATCTCAAGAGATGATATCCCCAAGTATATCTCTTTTTTCCACTATTTAATCTTAATAAATTGGCTAGTATTAGTAATAGAATTATCATAATGATAAAACTTTACTTACTATGTGTAATTCAAAGAACTGAAAAAAAAAATCATTCCATAGTTTACAATGCTTCTTTAGCTGCCTTATAAGCTGCAACAAACTCATTATTTATAGATATGGCTACCACTAGCTTATATGGGCTTGTATTTCTCGTTAACTTACCCTGACTACGATATTAGATCACATTGATCCAAGGAATACTAGTTTTTTTCCCCTCAAAACTATTATCCCTTCCCCTCTACATACCAGGTATATAATTCTGTACTTTCTTAAGCACGATTGGATAGTTATAACTACTTATCATGCAATTATCCTAGATATAACTGATATTTTCCTAAAATTAGTTATATATTAGCAATATCAGTTCTTGTTCATACCATAGAATATGTGATTGATCCATCACAGAAGTTTATGGAATTAAAATCACTACATGAATCTCCTATTATTCTCATGAATGTCTTCTTGGAGAGATGTATGCCATGTGACTCTAGATATAATTCTTTCTCAGATTGTTCCAACATTTTATTTTTTAATACATTGTTAGTATATATACTATTGACTAGGTCCAAGAAATTTTTAGATCTACCTCAGTATATCTGGTTCCCTATAAATTAGGTTTCTACTTTAAGTCAATATTTAGAGATTTACTTTCATCTTGGTCTTGAATAACTATAATACCAATAGTTGTTTTCTATATGTTACCAAACATATTTCAACTAGAAAACAATGGCGCTCCCACTAAACTCTTATTAGAACATGGAAAAAATTCATTCCATATGAATATTATATGATATTATTACTTTAATCCTAAAATGGATTTTAGTAACATGCACCCCTTATTGGGTATTGCACCCTTATCCCATGGCTCTCCCCCTCCCGCTCTAAACTCCATCTAGGGTTTCTCCTGAAACCCTTCTCTTCAGGGCTGGTGGTTTGTTTGATCATCATTTCCCCTCAGTCTCTTCCTCTCTTTCTTTATCTTGTATCCTACAATATCATCTCGATTCCTTTATTTTATATTGATTTCTTCTCTCCAGAGGTGTGGATTTTGGTGATTTTACCGCATGTGGTTTTTGATCTCGATGATGGTGGTTACTGCAACCCCAGATCACTACATCCCCTCTCTAACCTCGTGTTACATCACGCCTATCTAGGTCGGATATGGAGCGATGATTACTCAGTGGTTTTGGGATAAGAGGAGTGGTGGTTGAGGGATTTTCAAGAACTCCAGTTTTGGTATGATCTTGGTTTTGGATTCTAATTTCAGTTTAGGTGAGATGTCATCTCTTGGAAGCACTGGCTACCCTTATCCCCGCCCTAAACCAAAGGCCCTCTGCTCCACTCTGATTTGGAGATGGAATGGTGGTTTCTCAAAGGTTTTGAGAGGTGGGATCTAGTGTCAGTTTTTGATTCTCACGCAATATTTTTCTCATGGTTTTTATGAAGATTTGTGTGTTCCTTATACGGTTGTGGATATGAATGTGGTTTTTTTGGTGATGGTTTTGACTTTGGTATGTGGTAAGGTTTTTCTTTGTCTTAGTTATGCCATGATGATGTGGTGTCAAGTGTGGTGTTCGTATGAGGATGATGACAGTGGTGTTAATCCGGTGATGTCATTGTTGGTAGTCTGGTGTCAGGGATCAGCTAAATAAGTTGATTATGGTGTGATGTTTCGTGTTTCGATTATGGTAGAGACGATGAAGCTTCTTTCTACAGTGAAGGCGATGGAAGATGCCAGTGGAATCTTGTCGATGATCTAGTTTGGGTGCATGCCATGAGGTGCATCTTTGGGAAATGGAGGTTGTCGTGATGGGAGTCAGAATCGAGGTAGATACATGAATCAAGATGTCTCATTTACCTAGATGGGTGATGATGACTTGCAATTTGAATTTTTAATTTTTAATTTTGAAGGTTTCTGATGTGGGGTTTTTTGGTTCGAGTTCGTCTACAGTGAAGCTGGATTTTGATTTTTGAAGTTAGTATGTTGTATGTTGATAGTATAAGTAGGGTTTGTGCGGGTATTTTTTGGAATTTTTTGTATGGTTACCACTTTTCCATAAATTGGCTTCTTAAAAAATAAAAAAAATGGATTGAGGAGGATGTGCACACCTTATTCGCATCATATTGTGTCATTATCCATCTCTGGTTGTGTTGTATAGACACCTTCTTCAATTTGTGGTCTTGAAATCCAATGCTCAATAAAATGATCATAAAAATTATCTATGAAAACTAAAATTCTAATGGACTTGGGAATAATGACTTGGTGTGACCAATTGATCCTTATTGGTACCACACTTATACCATCCATGTATAGTTTCACTTGAATTCCCACCACAGTATTCAAAATAATAAACCCCTATACTTTAGTACATGGAATCCATTATTGAATTTTAATTTATATTGTCAATATTATCTAATTTTCATATAATACTTACTTGTAGGAATTATTATTCTTAATGAATAAATTATTTTTAGGTGTGGTGAATGTAAAACCATCACTATGGTTTTAACCTTCCTATGCAGTATGTGTTTATGGAACATTCCTCATCCAAACCTCTTGTGAAACTTGTTCCTATGTCAACTATTTATGCATTTATATCATTGAATAAATCCAAGTAATTATCTCCCCCACTATCTCAAATAGAGATGTTCATCCTTATATATAAATATAGTCTATAACTTGACTATATATTTTCTATCTTAGGGATTTAAGTGATATTCTTAGAAAACATTAGGATAACTACTTTAGATGCACATTGTATTTCTCTTTATGTAGGTTTATTTATATTCTACCAAAATATTTGCATCTAAAAACATGTTATTAATAGATAATGGATTTATATCATACTATAATTAACATGATATCAATTTTCATTATATTTGAAATATGGTTATGGAATAGTGCCTCTATTTTCATAGAATGTCTCAAAAATAATGGAAGTCACTGCAATTCATATATGTCTCATCATTGATGATCCTTTATTTACATCATGTCTCTGATGTGTCTATGGAAATGTGCATTTAGGAATTGTTCCACACTATATTTTATTAATAAATATTAACATGTAAGAATCATCATTGATCCTACTTATTATCATCATAGCTTTTATGTGGATAAGGTAATGTGTTTTTAAGAATTACTCCATGTTACATTATATTGATTGATGAATGCTTGGTTGAGATATTCTTCAGAAAACCAGCCCAAAGCAACTCATATCTTGTGACCATGATTATACCATACTTCACTTTTTCTTTCCTTAATTGAAACTTAAAGGAATCTAATGAAGTATATTTACCACTAGCTTACCCTTGGCATAGTTTGCGTTCTCTAGCTGAACACATTCTAAAATCTTTGTGACATACCTTTAATTATAAAAGTTTATTTTTCCAAAACTAAGTACATAAGTGTGTCGATAATACTTAAGGTCTTTAACTCAAAATAGTCTAAAACCATACTGGTATATCCTTGAAAAATATATATTTTTTCTTAAAAAAATATTATTTTTACACAACTAGGTATATAAGTCTTTCATTTTATATTCATCTCATATTTCCAATTATTCAAGTATTAATAAACTATTATTTGAGTATTAGATACTAAAAAACAGTCATTATTGAACTGGAATAATTTATTCTTGTTTTCAAAGGACCCATGAGATAATTTTTTTGGTAATACATAATAAAATTTCAACTATAATCATAAAACTTGGAAATTATAAGATGTGTGCTTCTCACCACTGACTTAGGAACCAACCTTTCTCAACCCCTTAGAGAACAGACGTTACTTCTTATAATGTTTCTATACTTATTTGGTTACTATATTCAAATACGTATATGTGATAGGAATATTTTATTCAATACCCAAAAAGTATTATAGAAACATTACATACAATTTATGAATATACCTGAATAAGAAGTGATTACTTCTTTAATTCAGTTAATTGCATTTAAACTTCCATATATTTATTTCATGATATGCAAAGAATATAACCTCATGTACGATTACCATCGACTTTTCATTGAAGGACGGTGTGAAGGTTCCTTTGACATCATACTTTCCATCGTCATTTTCACATTGTCTTTCAACTTGTTCTTTATAATAATTAAATATTATAATTTCTTTAAATTCTTAATTATTTAGAGAATTGTTACCCAAAAGGTAATATAGCATTTTTATCCATACTGTTCATTTTGTAATCTTAAATGAAACTATAGTAAAAGGGTGAAAATGATATAATAAAGGGATGTATTGAAATATCATGATCCATCTTTCAATTTACACATATCTAGTGTAATCATCACTTATTCATATCTTCACTTCTCTTTATTGTTGTAAGCTTCTCGAAGATGAGACTACATGTAATATCATTCATGTCCTGATGTGGTATCCACAGCTTACATAGAATGTTGGTGATGTCATTATGAAATAACCATTATATGCATCATACATGAGTCTCTTATAATCATTTTTCTCACTCTCACTTCCTGAGGTGGCTTAGTAGGTATCAATAACACCAACACCTTGAATTTCTAATGTCGTAGTACTTTATGTAAGTGCTTGTTCTACTCTTTGAAAACTTGTGCCAGTTTAGACATTTTTTTGTCTAATATTATCGTTGTGTAATTATGGTATTACTTTCCATTTTCTAACAAATAAAATCTAGAATATTAGTACTTTTATCTTGATTACTAATTAGACATTATCAATTAAGTTAAATCATTAAATGTCTCCCATAATTTTATCAAATTCTAGAAACCTGCTATACTAGAATCAGAATACTCTATCTCTTAAGTATTATTGTGGAAAGGATCCTTGAAACCTATTCTTATAGTCTATAATATTTTTCTACGCCACTACTTAGAGAGTTTATGGTTAGTGTTTAACTGGCCAACCACATTAACTCATGGATCCTTGATCTGTTGAGTGAAGTCCCAGCTTCTAAAATCAAAAACTTGATTTACTCAACATTTGGCTCTAAAGTTTCAACAATCTAGCTTTGGCTACTCCTTTACTTACAACTTTAGTTAAGTAAACCTATCACTCACATAAGAACTCCCCAGTAGTAGGAGGAATCCTCAAATTTGGTTGATGATCACCCCATAAAAACTAATTTTGTTCAAACTCAAATGATGGAAGGCATTTACAACTAAATATTTCTTTGATGGTTTTTAAGAAAAAATATCAACGAATGTAATATTTTTATATTAAATATGTTCATACTATGTTGTCTCACTCACAACTAAACATTCTTTAATAGAATATAACCATTTCTTCTTTATTAATTTTTATGTTTATATGCTTTCCAATGTTCTGCAAATGTATAAAATAATAAACAATGCATAAAGAAAATAAAATTACCTAACTAATCTTGAGTGTCTAATATTGGTTGATCTATTTAAACTTAATGGATCAACAATGACCTAAGGGTATCATACCTGAGTTGGGTATTGACTCATGATGCAGCCTATCCCTAATCCAGTGTTTCCATATCTCATTTAGGCTTTCACCTCGACTTAGTGTGGACCACATTTTACATCATCTTCATCATAATAAAAATGTACTCACATGTAGGTGAGGGGTCTCTAGAAGTGCAATTTAGATACAGTAAAAAAATTGATAGATGCACAAACCATTATACATATTGAGATGAAAAAAAAATGTACAGACTGTTGAAAAATATAATTAAATATTATAAACATCGCACTCAATTGTAATAAATAATTAAATAAATAAAATGAATATACATGGTTGGTCAATGCTCAAGACTAGTCTACGAGTAAATTAAAAGAGAAATAAAAATTAAAATGCAATAAATGTATGCATCAGATAATTTAATAAATTAAATGAATTGTTTAAATTCAAATAATTTAATTTCATTCGATCCCTTGATTAATTTAACTTTTATATCACAATTAAATTAATCAATTGATTTAATTTTATACCAAAATTAAATTAATTTTTGAAAATAATAAAATTATTATTCTTTTTAATCCAAAAAATAATTAAATTTATTTTTTATTATATTAAAAATTATCCTAGCACAAAAAACCACGCCTAGGCTCATTGTGGATCAGGTTGAACCCACGCAGGCTCGTTCCAGGCTGAGCAGACCCCGTGTAGGGCTGTTTTGGGCCAGGCCGACCAACCCTAACTCGTTTAGGGTCGGGCGGACCCACCCAGGCCCGTATAAGGAGGGAATAACCCAGTTGGGATCTGATCGAGGTGTTGCATCAGACACAAGGGGTCACCCAAGAGATCTGAATGTACCAAGGTTCACCGGAGAGGACCGCACACGACCAGGTCCATCGCGGCAAGGGGGTTCGGCTAGCTGGGGGGTTCACTTGAACAACGGTGGAGGCCATGACTGTGAAGGGCGGTGGTTGGTGGGATATGGTTAGTAGTGTGTATTGTGGTGGATGGAATTGGTGGGCTCGATCAAAATGGAGGCGGTGTCCGGCAACTTTGGGCCCGATCTAGAACTGGTGCGACGAAGAGGGTATGGTGAGCAACATTCATGGTAGGGATGGGTGAATATGGCCATGACCAAGGATTTTTGAGGGGAATGGGCCTCACGGGACATGGCGTGGTTGGATGGTGGCAACTAGAAGATCCGATATGGATGGATGGTGACCTTGCGGTGGTAGTGGGGCATGTGGGATGACCGGATGTGGGTTGTTGTGGCACTAATGGATCCACAATTGTCGGCCAGTGGGTGGTCATCAAAAGGAGGAGGATGAGGCTGGAAAGGGGTGTGGGTGGATTTCATAGAAAGGAATAGTAGTCACGGACCCCCTCATTTGATTTTTTAATTAATTTTTTTTCTCATCTACCAACACCCTATTTTAAAACAAAAAAAGGTGTTTAAATTTTGATTTGTTTGTTCCTTTTTTGACTACTCTAGCCACATACAACCGCCCACTCATTATATTTTTTTCGTCAAAATCTTATGTCATGGGATTTTTATAAAGATAAAAATAGTATTATTATTTTTAGATAATTCCATGGCCTTTGGAATAATATGGGTCACTGGATAAAACTATTACAGTGGACGGATTCCAATTGGACAACAAGAATCCGTCAGAATATCTTTTAGAAACTAAAATAGATAAAAACTATCATATATATAAAATATATGTTCTCTGAATTTTAATGCATATAAAACCTCAAATGATCCGTATTAAAAAAATTGAATGGTCATAACTTGGTCGTTCAAAATCAGATCGATGTGTGGTCCATTCCATTAAGACTAAATTAAAACCCTCTACTTAATTTATTACAAATTAGTTTTTTTATTGGCTTAGAAAAATCAAGTGATCGCTCTGATACCAATTGATGGTACAGGGACGAACAGCGGAAGCCAGTGGGTCGAAGATTTAAAATTTTTCTTCACCAGAGTGACAAAACTACACCGTATCTGATGATCCAAGTATTGTTAGAGGTCTAAGGATCTCGCAAGAATATTTCAAACCACAAAAATAAATAAATGAGTAACTCAATTTATTCGATAGTGTGTTTGACTGTAGCTAGTCATTGATGATCATTGCTTAAAGGATCTGAAGAGAAACCCTTTTAGATCGCACACACACGCTCCAAGAATCTGCGCAGATTTCGTTTGTTGAATTTTGGGTGATAGAACGGAGCTTTGACGATTCCTTCGATGTCATGATGATCACCTCAATATCATCCCTTCGATCCGTCGAAGTAATTCTTGGATCGGTCGCTCGAAGAGAGACTGTATCTCTCTAGGATACTTGAGGAGATAGAAGATATAATTCCATTGGCATGAATAGTATTTGGAATGAGCTTCTCCTCCTTATATAGTGGGAGGCTTATATACCTGGAAATGGTTCGTTGGCCCCTGGAAATAAAACACCCACTAAATAAGCGTTAAATGACATGTGATGATGAACTAACTGTGTCATATTGTTATTGATTTTTTTATTACATACTTCTAATATATAATAAATATATTACTTGATAAACCTGAGTCATTTAACTTGACCCAAAATTCCCAAAATATTAAACAAACCTTGAATATTAAAATAATATCAATTCATATAATATTTTTCCACATATTCATGCAATACCTTGTGAATACTTTTAATAAATAAACTCAACCCAATTATTATATACTTGAATAATAATCAATTTGTTTATTTTTCAGTGATAGTTAATACTTGTACAACTCTCAGACCCCATAGTGGGGCCCACCATGTCCTATATACTTATTCACTAGAATAGGGTAGATTATTGAATACACTATTGTGTGTGACCCTATATATAATTTCCTGGCCTTAAACATTACATAATCTTGAGTTTTAGTCAAGAATTTGACTTTCTTTCACTTTGAGGATCTCTTTTGGTTTAGAGTTTTAGAGAATTAGGTAATAACTCATACATAACAAAACCATATAATACAAATTAGACACTTCTGATCAGTAACCATTTTCTCACCATATAGAACTTTTAAAAAAACATGATTTCTTTTTATGAAATTTCTTCACAAATTTCAACTTGACCTCTTCCAATCCCTTACCCATCATTAAATCCATGAAAAGCATTTAAAAACATGTGATGATCACACAAAACTCAATAAGGGATACAAAAATAAGGAAACCATCTGTCCAGTGAAAAAAATTAAAAAACATATAATATTTACCTTTATTTTCAAAGTTCTTTGAGGATTTGAAATAAAAAAAAATTCGCATGAAAAACACACAAACATTTCTCTCAAAGAAAATCATTAAAACCCACATTAAGAAATTAAAACCTCTTTTTGGTGACTTAGAGCATCATATTCATAAAACCCTTTTAAAACCCTTTTAATTAGAATAACCATACAAACAACTTCCTACATTATCATTATCCAATGAATTGAAGTGTTATCTAGAAAAACCCATCATTTAATCTATTAGGGGCTTACCCGACACTATCTAGGACACCCTATGTTAAGCTGTAAGGGGCTTACTCGGCGCTATCTAGGTCACCCCAAGTTAAGTTATAACAGGCTTACTCGGTGCTATCTAGGTCACCACATGTTAAGCTATAACAGGCTTAACCGTAGCTATCTAGGTAAAACCATTTCTCATGTATAGTTCTCAAGTATCATATAATGAATAAAAAATTATGCTTGAAATTTTTCATCAAAAATCATTTAAAAAACTCTTTTAAACTCATAAGAAAATCACTTTTGGATATCAAAATCCCCTTTTATTTTAAAAACCCATTTTCAATACCATAATACCATTTTATTTTGAAAAACCATTTTCAATACCAAAATACCCAAAAAAAAGAAAGGTTTTTTATTTGAAGAAAAAAAATGAAATCTTGCAAAGGAATTTAAAAATCAAATAATAGTAATGGCGGCAGAAAGGTCATTATTGTCGTGTACGTTAAGAATTGAACATCCCTTTTATCGTTTTTCAAAACATTCCATGAAAGTCATGTAAAAAGATTCCTTTTGAAAACCCCTTTATATATATAAAATATAATTTATAAATATTCTATGTCCATAAACTCGTTTTAAAAACATAGACATGGAAAAGAAAGAGTTGGAATGAAAACATTAAAATATAATTTTTTTTAAAGAAAAGTTCCCTTATCACTTTGGAAATATTTAAATCATATGATCCAGGAAAGGTTAACATTAAAAAAACTTTAAATACCATGATAATAAATAAATTCATGATATAAGAAGTCAAAAGTGTTTCATGTACACCTCATAAAATAGTATAGGTGTATAACATCAAAATATGCCCCAATTAAAAGAGACTAAGACGAAGCCCCTTACCTTGAGACTGACGTGTCACGTGTGTCTTTATCTTTTTGAATATTAAACTTATGTTGATTATTTACTTTTTTCAGAAAAAAATTCAAGTTTATTGTTATTTTTATTTCACTCATTAACTAGTTATATACAATTACTTAATCAATTAAGTTTCAGTCAGATGTTTTGACTATATTCGGCATATGCGTCAAAAATGAATTTGGTGGGTCCACTATGGTCAAAGGGGTCATTATATAATCATCTACATAATAAAAATCATTAAATACTTACCATATTTATACACCAATTATAAATTTAAAACCAATTATGAAATTTTTTATGAAAAATGAACTAACGTTACAATCATGGAGACGGTAGGTCGTACGTAAGCATGAGTAACGTTTCCAATTTTCCAATGATCATTATGGAAAGAAGGTAAGTAAAATGTATATTTCCATAATGATAATTATATCATAAATACCATAATATTTTAGTATATATACTTATATATATCAATATTTTTACGTGGTGATGAAAAAGTGGAATCACATCGCTTTAAGGATGTGGTAGTCCACACGTCCACGAACTACATTATCACTTTTTCCGGTGAGTGAAAAGGTAAGAAATAAAATGATATATTATACTTACATAATGATAAATATTTCATTAATATCATAAATATTTCATTTATATCACATATTTTTATTATCTTTACCCTTATTACCTTCCACGTAATGCGTTAGTGAAAAACACTTCACATCACTTCGTGAGGCGGTAGTCCACCATACACACGAGCAACGTTATCGTATCTCATATGGTATGTAATGTAAAAAGGGTGTATATGATATAATGATTCCAGAGGTATAATTATGTTATAAATAACATAAATATCATATATAAATATTATGTCCATCATTGTGATCAAACATGAGAGGTGCTAATGGAAAAACGAACTACATTTTTTCGTGAGGCGGTAGTCCACCGTACACACGAATGATGATTTCGTAAACCATTTGATGGAAGTGTGTATGGGTGTAGGTAATACCCTTAACATAACAACATATCAGTATATTTAGGATAATTAGGTTATTATATAATCATGGTATAAGAATAATTGAAGGGGTGTTGAAACAAATAAAACAAAAATGCTTGTTGATGAACGTTACCTCTTCCTCAGGTAACTCCTTTTCGTTTGCACCAAAGTCCTTCCTTGGATGGCTTTATACCCAAAGAAATGCTTCTAGGATGAGATTAGGGAAGTTTAGAAGTGATATTGGTAGGGATTGTATGAGCCAAAGTGCTTGAGAGGTGTTAAGATAGGAGGGGGGCTTTTATAAGTTGGGTGAGTGGCAAACTTATAAATTTTTTAAAGAGTGAATAACACCCATGTTTTTTCCATGTCAAGTTGCTCCAATAATGCACCAATATCAAGCCTAGAAAGGATAAGGTCAATATATGGTCATCTAAATGGGTGATTGAAAATTTCTAGGTCATTTGACCCCTTAAGTTTAAAGTTTAGTCACTTGGTAAATTCATTTTTTACCTTAATCATTGTGATTAATTTTAATTGTTTTCACTAATCACTTTAGTCAAAAATTAATTTGACCTTATTATAAATTATGATGATTTCAAATATGGAATCCATTTTTTCAAATTTAATTCATATAAGTGGCAAGATTTAATTTAATATTAATCCTACAATCGTGGTGTGACAACATGTTTTTAAGAAAAATATTTTTTTTAGAAAAGATGATTCTATATTAACTCTATGACTAATAATAACCATTATATGAAACTCAATAGTATTTAATGATGTATAATTTATACATTTCAATTAAAATATTCATCATTATGTATTATTTTAATTAATTTAAAAGGTGAAACATTATGCATTTTAAAATAGTTTTTAGAAAAACCAATCTTTAAACCCAAAAACAAACTTATATTAAAAACCAATATAAAGTTGATTCAAAAGTAATTAAGTGGATTAAATATAACATAAATATTACTTGGGTTACTTGAAATTATATTCAAAAAATATTGGGACTCTTAAATTACTTAATTTATTAAAAGAGATGACTTTTTTTTACAAAAATCAGTATTTTTCACTATTCACTAAAAAATCAATATTTTCCAAAAAACCAAAATTTCACCCAAAGTAAATTTTGATATTCTTATTTCAAAAATGATATTAATTTTATCAAATTAAAATTATAAAATTTAGAAATTATTCTTTTAAATAAAACCTTATAAGAAAGGTGTTTAACTAAAACAATTTCTCTTTTTAAAATTAAAAAATTACTTAATATTTTTATAACTAATATAACTATTTAATTCATATTAATAAATATGAAAATGATTTATTCTATCATTACCTGGGTTGTAACACTCTAGACTCTTATTTCGATAGCAGTGAATATTATTCACAGACCAAGAGCATGGTCTAACAACCTATTAAGGCCTCTAAAGAGATAAGGAATAGTTATAGCAATGACGACCATCTTACAAACACGCACTATGTAATATAATTTTTGTCTTGTGATATCTTATAATGAAGGATTCACAACTTTTGTCATCATATATTTTTTTTTTATTTGTTGATATAACTCAACAGACTTACCTTTGACTACCTTGAACAAGTATTTATGAAGGTACTGCCATCCTGATCAACTAGGCCCGAAATATCACTTCCTCAATTCAAAAGTGACGAATTCTATCTTGACCATTCAACCAATGTCATACCACCAATGACACACCCAACACAAGATACCTCATCACGACTTTATTGTCATGGTTTTTGTCTTACATCAAAGTATGCAATCAAATGACATACATTGATAATGATCTCAAGTTAGGAGACCAATACACATGTCCATAGATAGGAACAACCAATAACACCAAAAACATGTGGTGTTCCTATTGGCAGATATGTCATCATGATCTCACCTACTAGAGATCACCAAGTGCGGCTTCATGAGAAGAAGTCTCGATATCTATGGGCTCCCAACACCTGATGGTCAAACATCAACTGCGTCCAGTCAGTATGTATCTAGGCCATAGGACATATGTTTAAGATTAATTTCATAATATCTTGAGGTTCTTATTATAGTTTGGGAGCTATTATAACCTTTTGATACGACGAATAATCTATGAACATTACCATTTAAATAGTGGATGCTGAAATATCTATACTATAATGTTAAGTGTACATCATGTATAACTTACTATATACATGGTATGGTAATCGAAAAGTCCAAATAAAGTTGGGTCTAGGGCACCCACTTTTACAACAGTATTGTCACTAGATTATCAAAGCATGGACAACTATAACCAATTGCATGTCACACATGGAATAATTCTCTTTTATCATGATTTTTTGATACATAGGCCACCGCATTTTCTCCAAGCATGAGAACACATCCAAAGCCTCCTGCTAATACATCACTGTATATAAAATATCTATCACCATTAGTGGGCAATATCAACAATAGAGTTGAAGTAAGTATTTATTTAGTTTATCAAAATTTTCTTGACATATCTTATTCCATTCAAACTTTTCACCCTTCCATACCAATGTTATCATGTGTGATGCTAGTTTTTCAAAATACCAAATAAAACATTAATAATATCCAACCAAGGTGGTCGAATAAATCCCTTATCCTGTAGGTTCTAAAATTGGACATTCATTTCGTTGAAATTGTATAGGTGCCATGTTATAAGAATGAAAATACATCAAACTAGTGGGAAACCACTTCTATTAACTTTGATTGATCTTTTAATACTAACATTCGTCGAAACAACCTAGTTAATTAATAATATAACGCTTTGAGGCCCCAAAAATAGGGTATTCCCATCTTGCATTAATATACCACTCCACTGGAAGTGTAGATACTCCCATTTAGTCAAATAAAATAAATATTATGACTATGGGTGTCAATATGAGCCTTAAACATCACTAACCAATCTATTCTAATGATGGGCATGTTTTTTCATTTAAAAAACTCCCACGATATTTCTGCATTGACTATCATAACAAAACAAAATAGAAATTCAAATCCTCATTCATTCCTTTTTCCTTAGGGTGCATCAATCTTCATGGAATAAGGAATGAACTCCATACCAAAACCAACTTGATCTAAAAATCAAGGAGATATAAATAAATGACATGCACTCATATAAAAAAATATAGAGCAAGGTAGATATAATTTGTAAAGTACCACATAGTCACCGGTTTTGCGTAGAACTCCACTGGTACATGCTTCGAAATAAGTAGGCGTGTCTGGTTATTTTAAGACTAACCCCATAACACTCCACTTTTAGTTATATTAAATATATTTTTTATTTAATTATTAATTTTATGAAAATTTGGAAATTTTCAAAAGATACATTTAATTCCAACAAGGACATCCTATATTTTAGACTAAAATGGAATCAAATTTCAATTGAAATTTTATAATAATTTTTTATTTTTGTTGACATTATTCCATTTTTTTGATTCCAAACTGGCATTAACTTAAATCAAATTTTATTGGGGGTTGTATCTCAAAAATTTCAAATTTCATGGGGATGCCTGCAGCTAGGGCAGGAAAGGCGTCCGAAGCGGGGTTGGCGGCAGAAGATCTACTGAGCTTGAATGCCACCGCATCTAGGGAGATCGTTTCTCCAATGAGTTGAGCAGCTAGGGATAAATCGTAACCTCCCTCAGATTTAGCCGTAAGAAAATTTTCCTCACTGGTTCCTCTTCTGGAGCATCGCCCGGTTCTTCCCGTTCAGCTTTTGCGAAAGGCACTTGCAATCTGCAATGGTTTCCCGACTCTTTCTCTATCTTCTTCATAATTTATGGCCGCTACCTCGATTCATTCTCAGACTCTCGTCACTGGGTTTGGAGCCGACTAGCCTCCTTTGGAAATTTTCAATAGGTATGTCAATTCGGATTGGGGTTTGTTTTCTCCGGCGGTAGTAGGTATTTTTGACGATAGGAATTTCAGTGTTCATCTCTTCTCTAATGAGGATTTCAATCATGCCTGGTCTTTCGAGTCATGCCTATGTGATAATCACTGTTTCCATCTATTCCGTTGGACGGTGGATTTCTGAAAGGGTTGAGACTACCACTGAGCGGCTTTGTTGATTCTCCTCCCAGGGACCCCTCTTCCATTTTAGAACCCAACCGTCCTCAAATCCATAGGTGGTCAGCTCGGGTGTCTTCTATAGATCGATGACCTCGCTATTCGATTGAAGAACCCCAAGTTCACATGGATTTGCATGGAGATTGACCTAACAATGCTCCCCAAATTCATTCGCCTGCTGGTGGGCGGTGCTAATGGTTTCTGGCAATCCATTCGGTACGAATACCCTGTGGGGTTTTGTTCTACTTACTTTTGTCAAGAGCACTGGCTGTCCTCTTGCAAGCCCAGGGTGAAAGGAGATTGTGCTCGCAAACTAGTGCTCCCAACTGTAGTCTCTCACAGATCTTCCCCAGCTTCCCCTGGAATGGCTGAGGCTGACAGGCATGTCCACCCACCGGTCCAAGGTTCTTTTACACTGGTTTCTAATGGCGGGTAGTGTGGATTGAAACCTCTCTCCGCTCATGCTGTCCCTACGCAAGGTCAGTCATCTGGTAGGGTTTCTAAGGTGTTGAGGGCTGCTCCTGTTGTCTTTGCCGGTGCTGTAGGATTGGGAGCTGCTACCCAGGGTGTCCAATAGGGTGATCCTGCTCTGGAGTCTGAGTTTGTGGCTGCTGGTGCTGGTCTACAGTGTCCAAAGGTCGTAATGGGAGTTCTTCGGTCCACTGTCCGTTCCTATGCCTCGATGCTCTGCAGTTCGTGTCTTTCTAAGGTTCAGGATGCAAATTCTCAGGTAGGGAAGACTGCTCAGACTGGTGTTTAGGAGAAGAAGGATAAGCAGTCGATTCCCAATGACGATGGTTTCTCTCTATATCAAGGGAGAAAGTCTAGATGGCATAATCTCAGCAGAAGTCCTCTAGGTGGGGCAGTTAGTAGGCAAGTTGGATCAGTTGGGATAAATGCAGCGGTCCAAGATCAATCTGGGGTTCTGTTCAGCTGTAGGGACCGTTGGCAGGTGAGGTGCGCAATCCAAATATGAATTCTTCTTTTGCAGCTGCCGTTAAAGCTGGGTGGGTGTGGGGGGGGGGGGGGGGAGGCTGGTGATTCAATGATATACAAGGGAGTTGTCCCTGTTAGGGGATCTTTTTAACATCCATTGTTAGAAGATAGTTCGGGGTGGCTTCAAATGGTCTTCTTTCTCAGAGGATATGTATGAAGAAACAGGTTTTGCATTAGAAAGTTGGTGTGGGGTTGATTTCTGGGCTCATGATTGGCTGTGGTTGATTTTTTGTGTTGTTTTTGTGCAGCTTTGTTGATTTTGGTTTTGGTATGTGGTTTGTAAGGGTTTTCAACAAACCCTATAAAGTGAGTTTATAAAATTAAAAAGGGGCAATGACATCGGCCTTTAATTCTAGTTAAGGACCAGCTCTTTTTTAGATTAAACTACGATCTCATTTCATTTGAAAATTCATAATCTTTTTGGTTATCCATTGACGTTTTTTCATTTTTTGGTCCTAAACTAGAATTAATGGTCTGTTTTGCTCATACATCATCATTTTCCAAATAAAAAAAATGGATTTTGGGGTGGGATTTGTTTCAATGATTAATGCACAGTTAAGCACACGATCTGGGGACAACGTATGACAAGCTTGGATCCTTAAAAATTCATCTAAAACTTTGTTTTTCGCCTATAAACTTCCGAAGACCAAGTGTAATAAATTTATGAATTATGATTACTTTTATATTAATAATCTATAATTAGTAGAGGATATTAAAAACCATAGATACACACACTAAAGGAAAACATTTCATCTCTATTTTAAAGAGGGTTTCAAAATGGGAAAAAGTTATTTTTTATGAATTAGGTCATGTTTGGATTGATTTTAAAGTGTTGTTAAATGATAATGTAGTTATTTTGAAGTAGGAAGGCTATGTGTTGATGTTATAAACATTTAAATGATTTGATATTGATATAAAGTATTTTTATGGGTTATTCAATGTTTTTTTTGATAAAATAAGGTCATATTTGGTTTTCCAAATGTGATTATAATGACTCAATCCAAACCCTACATCAACTTGAACTAGATCGTTACTACAATGCCCAACATTTTATAGGTATATGTCCTCTTGATTTTTGGGGGTTCTGTTGGTTAAATTTGGTTTTCGAAGCCTTCGGGTATCATTAGGAAACTTTGGATGCCATCTGGTGAAATTTGGTGTCATTTGGAAAAATTGGGAGAAAACATGGTTAGCCTAACCACACCTTCTAAGTGTACAGAATGTACTATATCTTAGCATGGTTAGCTTAACCATGCATCGTAACCATGCTTAGTGTTTTTTTGGCCGAATTGAAACACAATTAGGTGCATGGTTAGCTTAACCGTGCGTCCTAAACGCGAACATCACAAAAAGTCTTGAAAACAAAATTTCTAATTCTATGATTAACACCCTAAGACCCCATCAACACCCCCATTTAACCTTGAATGGTCTAGGGCTTGGAGTTATTTTTGGGCTTCTCCACCCCCATGCAATGAATTTCTTTAAGAATTGATCGGATTAACATGAAATCAAATGTTAGAGTTCTATTTTTTTTATCATGGTTCAGGAATCTCTCTCTTGGTATCTATTCTTCTTGAATCATAGGATTTCAGTGCTGGATTTATGAGTTCTTTTGATGAATAATTGAGGATTTGTGTACATCATCTTTTGGTATTGAAGGATTTAACCCCGTTGTGATTCATGGGGTTGTGGATTTAGGAGTTCTGGAAAATGACGCGACTAGGTAGGTGGCTCGATCACTTCTATGAATTGAATAATTTCATATGTGTTGCTGATTTACTGTGATATATTTAGAATTACTTTGATTGATTTCTTGTGAAATTATAGATTTATCCAAAATGGGGATTTCAACATAATTGATTTTGATGGAAATTTTGAATGTTTTATGATCAATGATTTTGGATGGAAATTTAGAATTTGATAGTGGTGATTTTTAAATATGTCATTGGATTTACTTTCAATTATGAAAATAGAGATTTTCCAATATAAGATTGAAGTTACCATGAATTTTGAAAATGGAGATTTTCAGAAGGATAAAATTTATGTGGTTCGAAAATTGAAATGAGGCATTAAATGAGGAATAAATGGTTTAATCTTGAAATTGAAATGGAAATTTCAAAGGGAAAATTCTTTCTTCGATGCGATTTTTTACTCTGCAATTTATGGAATTCATTTGTTATTTTAAATTATATAAATTGTCTTGTGAATGAATTTAATCTAACTATTTGGATTTGAACATCGCTTTTGGGATATGTTTGTACAGGATGTGGGCACGTGTTGATTTTTTTAGTGAGACCTTGTTTTTAAAAGCCTCAGAGTTTCATCCACGGGGATGGGTAGCTTGGAGAACATGCAATAAGGTGGTTTGTCGTTAATCATGTTGGTTTCCACAGTTAAATCATATTTTAAATGGTTTTATTTAAAATGTTTTTTATCATGAGAATTCATGGTTGTGGTTTTATTTAAGGGAAAATCATTCTCCAAGTGTTACGTTTTATCCCTCATCTTGATAGCCTCTAGCAATCAATGATATGCTTCAAGCCATGTTGCATCCTAGCTCAGGTCCTAAGATTTGGGCTCCAGAGTCAAGGTGTTACAATTACTAACCCCAAGTGCGTTCCCCTATAACTAGAGGAGGGAGACTACCACTTTAGGTGTAAAATATTAGTACGATCTCATTTCATTTGAAAATTCATAATCTTTTTGGTTATCCATTGACGTTTTTTCATTTTTTGGTCCTAAACTAGAATTAATGGTCTGTTTTGCTCATACATCATCATTTTCCAAATAAAAAAAATGGATTTTGGGGTGGGATTTGTTTCAATGATTAATGCACAGATAAGCACGCGATCTGGGGACAACGTATGACAAGCTTGGATCCTTAAAAATTCATCTAAAACTTTGTTTTTCGCCTATAAACTTCCGAAGACCAAGTGTAATAAATTTATGAATTATGATTACTTTTATATTAATAATCTATAATTAGTAGAGGATATTAAAAACCATAGATACACACACTAAAGGAAAACATTTCATCTCTATTTTAAAGAGGGTTTCAAAATGGGAAAAAAGTTATTTTTTATGAATTAGGTCATGTTTGGATTGATTTTAAAGTGTTGTTAAATGATAATGTAGTTATTTTGAAGTAGGAAGGCTATGTGTTGATGCTATAAACATTTAAATGATTTGATATTGATATAAAGTATTTTTATGGGTTATTCAATGTTTTTTTTGATAAAATAAGGTCATATTTGGTTTTCCAAATGTGATTATAATGACTCAATCCAAACCCTACATCAACTTGAACTAGATCGTTACTACAATGCCCAACATCTTATAGGTATATGTCCTCTTGATTTTTGGGGGTTCTGTTGGTTAAATTTTGTTTTCGAAGCCTTCGGGTATCATTAGGAAACTTTGGATGCCATCTGGTGAAATTTGGTGTCATTTGGAAAAATTGGGAGAAAACATGGTTAGCCTAACCACACCTTCTAAGTGTACAGAATGTACTATATCTTAGCATGGTTAGCTTAACCATGCATCGTAACCATGCTTAGTGTTTTTTTGGCCGAATTGAAACACAATTAGGTGCATGGTTAGCTTAACCGTGCGTCCTAAACGCGAACATCGCAAAAAGTCTTGAAAACAAAATTTCTAATTCTATGATTAACACCCTAAGACCCCATCAACACCCCCATTTAACCTTGAATGGTCTAGGGCTTGGAGTTATTTTTGGGCTTCTCCACCCCCATGCAATGAATTTCTTTAAGAATTGATCGGATTAACATGAAATCAAATGTTAGAGTTCTATTTTTTATCATGGTTCAGGAATCTCTCTCTTGGTATCTATTCTTTTTGAATCATAGGATTTCAGTGCTGGATTTATGAGTTCTTTTGATGAATAATTGAGGATTTGTGTACATCATCTTTTGGTATTGAAGGATTTAACCCCATTGTGATTCACGGGGTTGTGGATTTAGGAGTTCTGGAAAATGACGCGACTAGGTAGGTGGCTCGATCACTTCTATGAATTGAATAATTTCATATGTGTTGCTGATTTACTGTGATATATTTAGGATTACTTTGATTGATTTCTTGTGAAATTATAGATTTATCCAAAATGGGGATTTCAACATAATTGATTTTGATGGAAATTTTGAATGTTTTATGATCAATGATTTTGGATGGAAATTTAGAATTTGATAATGATGATTTTTAAATATGTCATTGGATTTAATTTCAATTATGAAAATAGAGATTTTCCAATATAAGATTGAAGTTACCATGAATTTTGAAAATGGAGATTTTCAGAAGGATAAAATTTATGTGGTTGGAAAATTGAAATGAGGCATTAAATGAGGAATAAATGGTTTAATCTTGAAATTGAAATGGAAATTTCAAAGGGGAAATTCTTTCTTCGAGGCGATTTTTTACTCTGCAATTTATGGAATTCATTTGTTATTTTAAATTATATAAACAGTCTTGTGAATGAATTTAATCTAACTATTTGGATTTGAACATCGCTTTTGGGATATGTTTGTACATGATGTGGGCACGTGTTGATTTTTTTAGTGAGACCTTGTTTTTAAAAGCCTCAGAGTTTCATCCACGGGGATGGGTAGCTTGGAGAACATGCAATAAGGTGGTTTGTCGTTAATCATGTTGGTTTCCACAGTTAAATCATATTTTAAATGGTTTTATTTAAAATGTTTTTTATCATGAGAATTCATGGTTGTGGTTTTATTTAAGGGAAAATCATTCTCCAAGTGTTACGTTTTATCCCTCATCTTGATAGCCTCTAGCAATCAATGATATGCTTCAAGCCATGTTGCATCCTAGCTCAGGTCCTAAGATTTGGGCTCCAGAGTCAAGGTGTTACAATTACTAACCCCAAGTGCGTTCCCCTATAACTAGAGGAGGGAGACTACCACTTTAGGTGTAAAATATTAGTACGATCTCATTTCATTTGAAAATTCATAATCTTTTTGGTTATCCATTGACGTTTTTTCATTTTTTGGTCCTAAACTAGAATTAATGGTCTGTTTTGCTCATACATCATCATTTTCCAAATAAAAAAAATGGATTTTGGGGTGGGATTTGTTTCAATGATTAATGCACAGATAAGCACGCGATCTGGGGACAACGTATGACAAGCTTGGATCCTTAAAAATTCATCTAAAACTTTGTTTTTCGCCTATAAACTTCCGAAGACCAAGTGTAATAAATTTATGAATTATGATTACTTTTATATTAATAATCTATAATTAGTAGAGGATATTAAAAACCATAGATACACACACTAAAGGAAAACATTTCATCTCTATTTTAAAGAGGGTTTCAAAATGGGAAAAAAGTTATTTTTTATGAATTAGGTCATGTTTGGATTGATTTTAAAGTGTTGTTAAATGATAATGTAGTTATTTTGAAGTAGGAAGGCTATGTGTTGATGCTATAAACATTTAAATGATTTGATATTGATATAAAGTATTTTTATGGGTTATTCAATGTTTTTTTTGATAAAATAAGGTCATATTTGGTTTTCCAAATGTGATTATAATGACTCAATCCAAACCCTACATCAACTTGAACTAGATCGTTACTACAATGCCCAACATCTTATAGGTATATGTCCTCTTGATTTTTGGGGGTTCTGTTGGTTAAATTTTGTTTTCGAAGCCTTCGGGTATCATTAGGAAACTTTGGATGCCATCTGGTGAAATTTGGTGTCATTTGGAAAAATTGGGAGAAAACATGGTTAGCCTAACCACACCTTCTAAGTGTACAGAATGTACTATATCTTAGCATGGTTAGCTTAACCATGCATCGTAACCATGCTTAGTGTTTTTTTGGCCGAATTGAAACACAATTAGGTGCATGGTTAGCTTAACCGTGCGTCCTAAACGCGAACATCGCAAAAAGTCTTGAAAACAAAATTTCTAATTCTATGATTAACACCCTAAGACCCCATCAACACCCCCATTTAACCTTGAATGGTCTAGGGCTTGGAGTTATTTTTGGGCTTCTCCACCCCCATGCAATGAATTTCTTTAAGAATTGATCGGATTAACATGAAATCAAATGTTAGAGTTCTATTTTTTATCATGGTTCAGGAATCTCTCTCTTGGTATCTATTCTTTTTGAATCATAGGATTTCAGTGCTGGATTTATGAGTTCTTTTGATGAATAATTGAGGATTTGTGTACATCATCTTTTGGTATTGAAGGATTTAACCCCATTGTGATTCACGGGGTTGTGGATTTAGGAGTTCTGGAAAATGACGCGACTAGGTAGGTGGCTCGATCACTTCTATGAATTGAATAATTTCATATGTGTTGCTGATTTACTGTGATATATTTAGGATTACTTTGATTGATTTCTTGTGAAATTATAGATTTATCCAAAATGGGGATTTCAACATAATTGATTTTGATGGAAATTTTGAATGTTTTATGATCAATGATTTTGGATGGAAATTTAGAATTTGATAATGATGATTTTTAAATATGTCATTGGATTTAATTTCAATTATGAAAATAGAGATTTTCCAATATAAGATTGAAGTTACCATGAATTTTGAAAATGGAGATTTTCAGAAGGATAAAATTTATGTGGTTGGAAAATTGAAATGAGGCATTAAATGAGGAATAAATGGTTTAATCTTGAAATTGAAATGGAAATTTCAAAGGGGAAATTCTTTCTTCGATGCGATTTTTTACTCTGCAATTTATGGAATTCATTTGTTATTTTAAATTATATAAACAGTCTTGTGAATGAATTTAATCTAACTATTTGGATTTGAACATCGCTTTTGGGATATGTTTGTACATGATGTGGGCACGTGTTGATTTTTTTAGTGAGACCTTGTTTTTAAAAGCCTCAGAGTTTCATCCACGGGGATGGGTAGCTTGGAGAACATGCAATAAGGTGGTTTGTCGTTAATCATGTTGGTTTCCACAGTTAAATCATATTTTAAATGGTTTTATTTAAAATGTTTTTTATCATGAGAATTCATGGTTGTGGTTTTATTTAAGGGAAAATCATTCTCCAAGTGTTACGTTTTATCCCTCATCTTGATAGCCTCTAGCAATCAATGATATGCTTCAAGCCATGTTGCATCCTAGCTCAGGTCCTAAGATTTGGGCTCCAGAGTCAAGGTGTTACAATTACTAACCCCAAGTGCGTTCCCCTATAACTAGAGGAGGGAGACTACCACTTTAGGTGTAAAATATTAGTTGGGGATTGGTTTACCCTCACAGAAAATCAATTTTTGACTATGTTAGTTTCTATTGAAAATCTCACATGGCCTGTCCATATATCGGACATTTCAAAAAAAAACATGTTCACTAGGGGTACCTGTACACCAGGGGTACCCGATATTATAATATAACTAATATATATGAATGTATCTAGTAAATACCGTATACATTCAATTCATATATAAAACTAACCTAGAATAATGACATTAACAAATGGGACAAAAAGGACCACTCAACGACATACCTAAGGTATCTTCTTTCAAAACACAGTCTCTTATTCTCTAAACAATCATGGATAATGAACCCACATGTGCAACATCAACACCAACCACTCCAAAAATATCAAAAAAACTACGTGCATACCTATTCATACCTGAAATGTGAAAAGTGAACCTGCATATCCACTGAAGTTCACAAACAAGGTGTGATTACATAGACATAGTAGGTACCACTAAAGATCTCAACTCACAAAAATAAAATTCAAGTGTATGCATCAGAATGTGTTTACATACATACACAAACACACACAAGCACACACACAAACACACACAATAAATCAGTTTCATGGAAAATAATGAAAGTTGCCAAAAACTAATAACAATGTAATTCATATATTAATGATAATAATATCAAATAATTACCTATACCAACATGGTCCAAACCTGTGTATACTTTCTTTGAACATAACATGAAATCTGAGGAAAAAGGATACAACAATGTCGGGGTGAAATACCTATCCCATGGGAAAGGGAGTGATGCATGCATAGTCAAGGTAATCTTGCAGCTCGTACCTTGGGGAAAGAGGAATCATCTATACAAAGTTATGAAACCACGATCCCATCCCATATATAGAGACATGGTATCTAAATATCCCCCACATAGAGTCAATGTATCTGAATACCTACCCTATATAGTGTTAGGGTATCTAAATACCCATCTAATCATTTAGAACATGTTTTTCATTGATTTAGATAAATTTTCAAGGATCTATAATAATAAAATATGCCCATTTCACATGCTCAAAGAAAAAACATAGCATTGAATAAACACATGTATACAATACTAGTCATAATGACAACATAATATAATACAATGAAACATGTAAAGAGATCATAACTTGTAAGCTAGTTTATGGAATAAGTGTGTCAAGGAGAGAAATCAACCATACTAGTATCAAGCCAAATAAGGAACATGATATGGAATAATCAATAAGAATGCATGGAAAACAATTATGATATACATGGACCAATACAAAGCAGCAATCTTGCCATAAGAAACAACTACGAAATTCTAGTAGTAGACTAGATATAACACAATACATTGAATAATTAATAATTAAGACATACTAGTGGAAAGCCAAACAAAACAAAGAGAATTGAATAAGAAATATAGAAGGATTTCTACTAGTAATATATGCATTTATTATCTAAATACACCTTTCCTTTTAAAGACTTAATTTAGGGTAACATTCTTTAAAGAGAGAAGTTTATTATTGATCAGTATTACTTTAAATACCTATATCAAGAGAATAGATTATTACCTATCAAACCCTTCTTAAATTTGTAATGAAATGCATTTAGTTGGTGGAAATATATGTTTAATTAAAATATACTAAAGAATGTGAATATAAAGTGTTGGTTTTACAAAGATCCATTTAATTAATGAAATATTGTTTTAAAACCCAATTCTATACTCAACACTTTATCAAAGAAAATACAGTATGTATTTATGAAAATATAGTTTGGTTTAGATTTTTTTTGTACTCAACATTTTATCAAAGTCAGTACCAACAATGTTTTCTTAAATAAAGTTTTATTGAAAAATAAACTCTTATTAAATACTTTCTTCAAATAAATGAAATTCCCATTTAAATAATAAGTGTAGTTTGGTATCCCAATTCCATACTTACAAAATATATACATGATTTTAATACACCAATTACACTATTCAACTTATTTTCTTATATTGAAACCAAGGTTAAGAAACCATGTTCAATACTTTTATCCATGTTATAAAGTGGCATAACCATAACATGAGAAAAACACTCTCTTTTACATATCACATAACCAATGATATGTTTCATTAATAATTCTATAATGAATTATATCAAAGAAGCTTATCAATAAACAAAAATTATTAATGGATACATCTCATGTTTTATAGGAAGTGAAAAATGAGTCATTTAAACATGGTCAACAGTAAAAATATAATTCCAAATTAAAGTAATCATATAAATAAGTTATCTAGGTTAACTTTGGATTTATAAACCATACATAATTAAAAAACTTTTAAAAGTTCATTTAATATTCCATATAAAAATATTTGTAATTAATTAATGAATTAATCAATGAAAAATACCCTTTATATTCTCCAAAATATATTTTTAATCTTTATTAAAGTTTTGGAAATTAGTAGAATACACATTTTAAGATTAAACCGATTAAAGGAGTGAGGAGGCTTAAGACCGGGTACCTATAATAATTCATTGGTGAGCTTTGTGCACTCCCAATAATCGTCAAACAATATCATAAAATTAGAAAAATAAATAAACATAAATAATTTAATATAATGATTAAAATTCATAATCTATATAACTTGAAAAATAAAGAAAACCCCCACATACCATCTTTAGAAGACTTATGATAACCAAATAATTAAAAGTCCTAAAAATAAATAACCTAGAAATATCCAATTTTAATTAAATTCATAGGAATATTTCTGGTAGCCTTTATAATAAAGAAATACACAACCAAATAATGATTAAAGGAATGTAAAAAAACTCTCTTCAACCCTCTTTAGATAGATAATAAGGAAGTCATAAGCCTCATCATGATTTCACCATGCTTTGGAGAAATAAAAAATACTAAATCCCTAAATTAATGGAGAGAAATCATAGATAGAAGGAATGCCTTGCGATAATGATTCATGATACACATCGACGTTATAACTCAATGGAAGAAGAAGAAGAATCTAATAGAGGAAGTTAAGGGTGCATAGGCCCCTGACCTTCGCTGCCTATGTGTGTTGCTACTAGACGAGAACCCCCTTGGGTGGTTTTTACTCTTTTAGTTTTTATCCCCTTCTTTAATATCATTTCATCTTAAATATTATTATATTGTATCAATAATACTACACATGTTATATATTTTATAATATAATTTCATTATTATCAAAATTAATAATACATATGTATTTTATGATAATAATAATAATGATAATACCTATGTATATTTTTCATAATAATATCACGATGTTCCCATAATATTAATTATAATATCATTAAATATTTATCAATATCATAAGTTAACTTGACCTTAATAACAATATTAGTAATAAATAAATAAATAAACACACACACACACACACATAATGATAATACACATATGTACATGTATTTTATAGCATAATAACAACACCACCACCAATGATAATAATAACACACACACACACACACCCATATATCACAACATAACAATACAAATGACATATATATGTATTTATCATTTAATAATATCAATCATCACAATAATAATAATAATGATAACCCCCCATATATATATATATTAAAACATGATAACAATATATATATTTATATGTGTGATCATCATTTCATAATATCACAATGTGTATTTATTATTAAATTACATCATGAATGCCAATGTTAATTATTTACCACGCTTTATTTATAATATAATCATTCAAAATATTATTTTCCATACTATTCATTTTAAATTGAATGTTTATCATCCATTACATTTCTAAAACAAAATCATTTTCCAATAAACAATTAATTATAAAATTATATAAGAATTGAGAAATCAAGATATATTTTATTTAAATATATCAATTTTATATAAATTAAAAATAATATCAAAATTTTTTCCCCTAAATTATATAAATAACTAAAATAAAAACAAAAAATATTCACCATTGGTCTACTGGGTGCCCGATACCCCACAATCAGGTACCTGACAATATTTCCAGACCACCCTCTATACTAAAAACCTCACCGAGTACCTAATTAGCCTTTATCGAGTACCCTATGACCACTATAGTTTTAAATGGCATGCCACCAACCTTTTAAACTTCACCCGAGCCTCTGATTGTGTAACATCCCTGGAAAATAAAGAATATAACATTTTTATATTTTTTAATATTTTTGAATTAAATATTAATTTTATTTTAAAGGGGATGTTATATTCAATGACGTACTTGACACGCAACAATGGGTTTCTTCGAAGTCTTATGTTGCAAACAATGTCGAGTCATACTGAATAATAATAATATAATATTATTTTAAATGGTAGTTAACGCCTAGCCATTGTATTGGCGAGAATGAACAGAACTAACTACAATATGATTATACATGTTTGTTAAATGTTTTTACATTTATTCGATAAAAGTTAGAGACTTAAAATGTGAATGAATCTAATATTAAGCACAAATAGTCTAATATTCCTTAAAAGGTCGATTTACCGCCTTTTAATGACGAACCCTTTTTTAAATCTAGTTTTCGTCACTTTTATATGTTCTATTTGAAAAAATAAAACTTTTATTTAGAATTGGGACATCAAAATTTACTTTGGGTAAATTTTTGGTATTTTTTTGATAAAATTCATTTTTTAATGAATAGTGAAAAATACTGTATTTTAAATCAAAACTAACTTTTAATCTAATTTATTTATATGGTTAGATTATCTTTTTAATTAGTTTCAAAGTGTAATTAGATTATATTTTTACCATTTAATCTAATGTTGGTCATTAGAAGTAATTTCACTTTGAAATTGGATATAAAAAAGTGTCAATCATTTGATAGTTAATATTTCTTAAAAACACGCTTTTTGTTTTGACAACGGGAATTAATTTTAAATTAATTAATGAAAATTCTATGTTTTGAATTTGGTAAAATAGACATCATTTTTTAATTCATAATATCAAATATAGCTTAGGGTGAATTTTTGGTATTTTTCTGAAAACCTTCAATTTTTGATGAATAGTGAAAACACTGAGTAGTAGTTAAAAACAGACTTTTTCATTTAAATGAAATTTTACCGCGAATTGAATTTCAAAAATAAGACATACATAGTTGTTATTAGTAAGTAAATTTTGGTTCAATAAGATGAAAATAATTTTTGACGAATAATAACTTTTGACTTTTATTTACTGTGGTTAAAGGTAAATAAGGCAATTCAAGGTAAAAACAATATTATAATAATATAAAATTACCTTAACACTTGTCCTAACCTTATTGGACGAGTAATGTCTGACCAAGACAATACTTGGGTGAGACTTTTGGCCTTTGAAATTCACTTGGGTAAGATAATGATATTAATAACTTTTTATTTAAAGTAAAAATAAAAATATCATAAACATGTATTGTTTTGCTAAAAAAAATTTAATATGGGGTTATATAATTTATATATTCAACTATAAATATTCATTTTAAATCTAAAAATATTTCCTACATCATGATATTTTTTTTATAATTTTTAAACATCAAATAAATAAAATTATTTATGACACAATAATGATGCAGTGTTTACCTCATTAATGAATGATTTAAATAAATAAGATTATAAAGATTAAAACAATATCCAAAACTTGTCCAATTATTATTGGATTATTTTATTTGAAACATGAGTCATATTATCTTCAACTTTAATGATTTTTGGACCTTTAGAAACCGAAAATCATTATATAATAAAATAATATTTTCAAACTTTCCTAAAGAGCCCCTCCTACCCCTTATAAAAATCCCTCACCTCTAACCCATTACTTGCACCTCTCAAGCCCCTTTAATCTTCCAACCTCTACCCAAATAATCTCTCAAGATCCTTTTAGTTCAAACCAAAGGGAGTTACCCGATTTAAAGGTAACGTATTCTTTTAAGTTATTTTCTTTTATTTTACTTATCCAACCCCTAAAATATTTTTATTAATTTATTTTATAACAAAACTAGTATCCTTAATATACTAGGTTGTTTTTATGAGAAGTATTCTAACTACACTTACACACACCTCCATCTAATGGGTACAAAACATACTATTTCTATGGATGACGAACTACTGCCTCACAAAACGATGATTGTTCAATATTCTCCTACAACCTATTATAGTGGTCATTAAGATGGAACTTTATTTATATGTGATATATATTATATTTATATTGTTTATATGCTTCTGTATTTTTCATTTATAGAATACCTTTATGGTTTCTATAGTGGGTAAATATGATAATTTCATTTGAGGAAGTGCGGACTACCGCCCCCTCAAAGTGATATGACCCATTCATGCCATACGTGGAACGTATAAAGGATAGAGTTAATGAAATTATATATGATATTATAATGGAATTATAATATAACTATTTATCATTAATTTTTCATTCCATTAAATATGAAATAGAAATTAAAGTAGCGTTCATGCGTACGTACGGCTTACCGTCTCCATGAATGATGTATTTCATTTCTTATCTTCAAATGTTTTGTAATATTATAAATACGTACATATACTAGATATATATGATATATAATATATCTAAATAATTAATATCATTCTGGATATAATGGACTTTTGACCACATGAACAACTTGTAATTATAAGCAGTTCATTTTTGACTCAAGTACCAAATATCGACAAAATGACCATTATTAACATAAATGATTGAATAATGTTTATAACATGGTAATAAGTGATATAAAAAGAATAATAAACTTGAAAAAGTTTCTTAAGAAAATATAAATTAACTTTAGTTTATTATTCAGTAGATTAAAGAACAAACGGGTCAAGTCGGACACAAGGTAATGGGTTTCTTATCTCACTTTTAATTCCGTGAGATTTCCATTGTTCAACACTTATTTATTGCATGTGGTGTATTTTGAACTTCCATTTGATAAATATTATCATGATCCTATTTATATTCACGGTAAAATGTGATTCATTTTATGGTTATTAACTTTTGGTCATATGACTCGATTGATTACAACGTGGTAAGAGGTTTTCATCTCACTTTTTATTCCCATGAGATTCATGCTATATTTGCCACTATTTTATTTTGTGTGGTGTATTAACTACCCATGATTGTATTAATTGTATAATATATTTTAATTTATGGGTATTTACATCTTCATTGTATGACCCTTATTTAATGTGGCGTATGTTTTGTAAGTTACCAAATTGGTAAAGGAACCTTTCACCCTCCTCTTTTTAAAAGACTTATTTTTGTTATATCTTTTAATTTACATCTTATTATGTTGGGATATGTTCTTCTATATCCTTATTTCTATAAGTTTTATATCCAAGTGATGAGATTCCCTTTTTTCTCTAATCAACTTATTTTCTGAATTTTAAAGTGATGCTGTTAGGCTATCGAATTCCTGTAAGGTAACTTCTTCACCCAATTTCAATTCTTTGGGTTAAACTTATACTTCTTGATTATGTCGTGATATGAATATGTGTGAATAACCTATGATTGTTTTACACTTAATATCCACTTATATTGGTTGTATTTATATTTTTCACACATAATTATGTCATTGATTTATCCTTAATCTAAGTATGCCGTCTTTATAAGGGATTTTGTCTCAATTTACATTTCATTGAGACTTCATCGTTGTTATGAACCAATTCACTCTTATATAGCGTATATACTGTCCTTCAAAATATTATATCATGAATCCATTTATTCTCATGATATAATAAAGTTATGATTAAATGTTATTCCTCAATTATTTTCATTAAAGTGCCTCTCATTTTGTTAAAAACTCTTGAACTAAAATATCATTTTAAATGTTTTAAAGATTTATTCTTATAAATATTTCTCATTAATGTCATGTTTTTAAAATGAATTTTAGGATTTATTTATATGGAAATTAATGTTTTCAAATGATAATTCATTTAAAAGTTTCAAAGTGGTATGGGACACTTTGATTCAAAAATCTCTTTATTAAATGTTTTAAATGGTTTTTGAAAATGGTTTGATAAAGCATTGATTATTTCAATATCTTAAAATGATTTATTTTGATTGAAAATGAAATGTTATTAGTGAAATATTTATATATTTTAT
Organism: Viscum album; assembly: GCA_963277665.1. Taxonomy (NCBI): domain Eukaryota; kingdom Viridiplantae; phylum Streptophyta; class Magnoliopsida; order Santalales; family Viscaceae; genus Viscum; species Viscum album. Next base: position 924,806,254 of record OY728141.1, on the reverse strand, counting down.
GTGTTATGATTTTATAATGGTACTTGGACATTTGACGGGTGGTTACGTGATAAACCAAATGACGGGTGGTGCCGTGATAAACCAGGATGGGTGGTTACATTATAACCTCCAATGAATTGGGTATGGAAGTCGGCCATATGGCTATTCTATTTAGTGATATGTGTGGAAGTTGACCGTATGGTTATTCCATTTAAGTATGTTTATGTCCCAAGTTTCCTTTATATGTTATGTGTTCTTTCTATGGGTTTTATGGTAATCTTTTGGTTACAAAATGGTAATCAATGATCTTTTATTTAGTGAATAGTATTTACTACTTAATAAAGGTGAAAAGTATTACTTATGATAAAGTATTCATGGTTTACTTGTTGTTTTGAAAAACTAACAGTTTTCCTTCTTTGCGTATCCCTTACCGACCTTTTTATGCTCATCCCAAGTTTTGAAATATTTTTCATAGGACTTAAAGATGAATAGGGTCAAGGATGGGATCAAGGAAAAATCATGTTGTCTAAAACATATAACTAGACATAAATATTTTTTTCAAAGAGATTTTATTCTAAGAAAAAAATGGAAACTGAGTAGAAGTGTCTACTTTTAAATTTTTGTGATGTAATGTAATAGTTATGGCCTAATTCTCTAAAGCTCTAAACCCAAAAAGATCCTCAATGTGAATTATTCAATTAATTCAAAATTATGTAATGTTTAAGGCTGGGTCCTTATAGATTGACCACTAAAATGTACAAACATGTATAAAACCATCCTTAAATCTATCAGACGACTTTGATTTCTGACTCTAAAATTCAAAGTAAAAAAATATTCTCATGTTTTTTCATAGTTTAATTTATAGTTTTTAATTTAAATTTGAACATTAATTAAAATATCTAGGATATAGGTTACTAAAAAATCCCCACCACATACAAATTTTCATCCCTGAAAATTTGGACCCATATATTACCCATAATTATCATCTCTCTTCATCTTTAATTAACTCCAAATCTTTTTTTCTTCTTCTGAAATATACTTTAAGGTTTATCGGTAACCACACATTCAAAATTCAAATAAATCCACCCAATATTTCAAAATAAAAATTCAACATAAATTTGAATTGAAAACCATGTATGACCATGCATCGATCCCAGCGCCACTTAACCGCATCGGGCCACGAGATTCAGAACATCAAGCCACTTTGAGCCAAGTGCCTTGAAACTCACGCAAAGTCATCCTCTACAATCACTGGAGAGAACCCACCATCCATAATAAAATCAATGAAACATTAACTATGAGCATCATCATCATTATTGAGGCAGGAAACTAGTTGTCAACACACCAGAGTGATCCACGACCCATAAGAGCACTATCAGAAAATTTCACATTCGAACATCATCGGTGTCATCAATGCTAAAAACCAGAATCCACCTTCACCAGAGTGCACCATGACCTTTTCAGACCCATCATACCTTCACCAAATACACCAAAAAATTCATCTCGTTGGAGAGAACATCGACATCACTGGAGAAAATGAAAACATACACTCCCAAATCCACCCAAGAATGAAACACCTTCACCAATCAAATGACAGTCATACCAACATTGAACAAAACCTTTTCATTAATAAAATTTAAAAAAACATATGGCACAACTTTCCTCTGAGAAGAACCACCATATCTCAAATCGAAGCCGGTGAAGGACATGCCTCCTAGAACACCATCGACCGAACAAAAAACACATCCCAAAGCCTCCTTGAAACCACCGCAACAGACCGACTAAGAGAGTGATGAAGGAACATGAATCCAGAGTAGATTTTGAAGCAGTAAGGCCTCCATAGAAAAGATCATCCTTGCCCAGAACCACCAACAACGACCTTTGAATCCACTACCAGGATAAGAGAACACCAGAAACACACCAAAGAAACAATGAACTTCATGAAAAATATGACCATGAAAAGATGACACTGAACACAAGTCGAGCTCTTGTGACACTAAAATGACTCAACCTACACACACAAAATATCCCCAAGAAAACTAGTGTACCAGACTATAATGGGTTTGGAAACATGGTAACTAGAAGGAAAGAGCAGAGGAAGAGCCAATTGGGCTTCAATAGGGAGCCATGACCACATACATAAAAGCGTTAGAGTGGAGGAAGATAGAAATGAAAGAAAACAAGAAAGTGAGAGTGGTGAGGAAGGATAAAAGGGGGAAGTGGGGATGGAATCAAGGAAGGAGTGATGGAAGGGGGATATGATGAAAAAGAAGTAGCGCACAAGCCCTCATCCAAATCAACACCAAGGGAAATACAAGCTTGAGAGAGAAGACAGGTAGAGGCCGATCATAGGCTCCCAATTCCAAGATGATAGTGTATATAATGCCAAAAAAGATAAATCTTAATCTCTAATTTATAGATTAAAATTTAAATTCCATCCCAATTAACTCACTATACTTTAACTATAAAACATATAAAATCAAAACATTCCACCAAAGAATCAGGGTTTGAATACCAAAATGGCATGCTAAAAAACCTGATATTCAAAAAATACCAATGATCAATTGAATTCCAACCTTATGATTATCTCTACCATATGAATCGACTATGTTTTTTTTTATTTTCATAACTATTTATTATTCAAATAATTTTTTACATGAAGTTTCATTTCATTTTAAAAATTACAGCTCAATTTCACATTAAAAAATCTATGATTTCTGAAAACCAACTGAATTTACAAATCTAGTTTAAAAAACCTTTTCTTGTATACTTTTAAAAAAATTATCCCTTTCCAATTTAGAAACTTGTTTCAAAATCCCCATTTATCCAAAACATTTTATATTACAAAAAAATTCAATTACTTTCATAACGCCTTGACCTGAACCACAAGGTGTGAGATGGAGTGCTACATGACTTTAGGCATGCCTCCCCATATGCAAGTGGTTTCCGGCTAGCAATGAGGATCTGATTCCATCAATGGGGGATACTATATCCTCAATATTACATCATAGGATAAATAATAAGAAAAATAAGAAATATAGTATATAATCAAAGTAGACATGCGAAAAATAAGAAAATGGCTTACATGTCTGTAAATAAAATAGCTCCCAAAGTGGAAAGACTATCCAAAGTAATAAAAGAAGATAAATAATAAAAGAACCATGGGGTTTTCTAGATTCCATCATAGTCCACTCCAGGATCCATCCTCCTTTGCTCATCTATCCACTATAGGGTCCATTCCCTTCATCAGATCCCTCATGAAATATACAAATGCGCTGAAATGTATGAGTATGGTGTGAGTATAAGACTCGATAGGACACCACAAATGCATCCTTAACCTACTATGATCAATTATAACAAGTTCATTAAATAATAATAATAATAAAAATTTAATGGCATAAATATAAAATTCAAAACCTAGCATCCATGCACTAAGTCACCACAAGCCCTCAGTTGTACCTGCTTCAACTCCACACTAAAAAGATAATAGAAGATGTCAGTAGTAACCAACTATCTCATATTCAGAGACCTCATGGAGGCATGTGAATATAAAACCTGACGTCCTCTATTCATCAGGTATTATATTCTTCCCAATGTCCCCTAGTCAAGAATAACAGTGTACTCACATCCACCAGGATACCTTAAGGTCATGGTAATTGGAAATCGCTAGGATACCTCAAGTGTATCCTCAACACAATCTCTATGGCTACCTCATACCTCCACCCCATGCCAAGTCCCTTGTTTTCATCATCACAAGTTAAGAACACCCCCCTATAAGAGATAAAAATGTCATGATAGTCAGCCTATCACAAATACCAATGGAAACCACCAAGGTATGGTAATACACATACAAGGTGAAGCATACAAGCAGACATAACATATCATCATGAGTATATAACAACACATGTGAAAACATGTGATCACAATCAAACATGGTAAAAATATACTCCAGTATCACTCATGGAAACACATATCTCAATGGGTCTCATGGGATACACACACACCCCCATGCGATCACAATCAAGCATGGTTATTAATTATTACAACACAAATAATCATTATGGAAACAAATTTAAACACAAGACCATGAAGGTAAGAAACTTCATACCTAGAAATTATCACATCAAAGAAAAAGTTCTCCAAAAGTGTCATCACCTGAACCATGTTTTCATGAACTAGAACATGATCACTACTAAAGACTCCTAGAACTGGTTCTAAACCAACATGTCATGGGTTCCAGAGCAAGTAAAGTAGGAAAAAATACCAAAGGGGTCAAACTAAACTTACCATGGTTCGATTACCATCAAAATGTATCCAAAAGGTTAGAAAAATAAAGGTGGAGAAGAGATCATATAAATTTGGGGTCTTCAAGATACAAGGAAGAGGACTGCGACATGGAGGGTGTGCTAGAACATACACCACAACATAGTATGGTACACCATGGTGCAGAGTAGTGCTGGAAGAAGACCTCCATGGTGAAGGGTGTATGATAACATCATGGGTTCACTGTGTATACCACCACCACGAAACTAAAGGGGGGCATTACGACATAGAACCAGGATGGAAGGGGAATACCACGACATAGGGGAAATAAATATGGTGTGGAACCACTCTACAACACAAACCACTATGGCATAGGGTATGGGTATGTGACATGGAGGTTATTTGGTATTCCTTATTAGTTCTGCATTTACTTTGTCTAAGAGGACAAGAATTGGTATTTGTAACCCTTAGGGGTTCAATCTATATGATGATTACTTATTTAAGACTCATAAAATTTAATTAAAGGCTTCTCATAAATTAAAAATAGATTTCCCCAAATGAATTCCATAAATATGCATTAAAATCCATAAATCCCATAAAGACCAAAGATCGGCCAACCGTATGCGATGTATGTGGAAAATGGCACTGAGGTATGGTGCAAAGCACCACAATTCTACCTTCATCAGTCACCATCACCAAAATAATGAATTTGGAAAAAAATCCTGAAAGACAACCCTTCCGACACAACCCTTCCATATGCAGTATGGAAAACCCCGCTCTAGTGTAGCCACCTAGGTTACAACATGGTATCCCCCTATTTTCGTAGTAAGCCTCCGAAAATACCCTTAAGCCCCCAAAAACACCAATAAACCCACAAGTATTTTATGAAACATTGATCAAATCAAAAAAAGAGGAAAAACAATACCTTTATTAAAGAATAAGAATTTCAGGTCTTTATAATTCTCCCCCTCTAAAGACTTTTTATCCTTGAGAAGTGTCTCTAGGGTTTTCATTCGAACAAATCAGGCTATTGAGCTCAAACATCATCCTATCTCTCCTAAGTCTTCTCCTATATCCAACCATGATTATACTAAATCGATACAAGTTATACCATCTTCCCTCAAAGGTATTTATCACTCTGGTATATAATCCACACTAGACACTCTTTATAATATGAATCAGTCTCTAGCTCAATATGCTCATAACTGATAACATGAATAGGTTTAGCTGTGTACCTTAAAATTTGTGCGACATGAAACATGTTGTAAATACCTTGGTAATGAGAAGGAAGATCCATATAGTATGCCACTTCCCCTATCCACTCGATGATTTCAAAGGGTCTAACAAAATGAGGTGCTACCTTTCCCTACTTTCTCAAAATTTTGTGCCCTAACTGAGGAGTCACTCTCAAGAAAACCTTATTTATCATAGTGAACTCCAAGGGTCTCCTCCTATTTTCAACATAAGATATATATCTGCTATGATTAGTGATAAACCTATTATAAATTAGTTTAAATATCTTAGAGGTCTCATGAACCATATTGGGGCCCACAACCACTACCTCACTTGCCTCATGCCAATAGAGTGGCGAACGACATGACCTCTTATACAAATCATTATAATATTCAATTTGAATGGAATCCTGGTAACTATTATTGTATAAAAACTCAACCAAGTATATGTGATCATCCCACATTCCACTGAAGTCTATGATGCAAGATGGAATAATATCCTACAGTATGGATATAGTCCACTCATATTGTCTATCTGTATGAGGATGATACATTTTTCTCAATCTCAAATGAGTTCCTAGGGCCTTTTGTAGTCCCTGAAAAAAATAAGATGTAAAACATATGTATCAATATGAAACAATACCCAAGGGAACCTCATTAAAGTGTATGATCTCACAGATGTAGAGCTTTCCTATAAAACTCCAAATTTTTAAAATAACACTATGTTCGATAGCTTACGTTACACAAAACACTGATCTTAAACAAATGATTAAATATTATTATTTAATTTTGAATGGAGGAAATGAATGATATTAACTAAATTATGAAAAAATATTTTAAACATGTTTATAAAATTAATTCATTGGTTACCAATTAATTATAAATGAAAATTAAAACCTATTTAACATAAAGGATGTATTTTTATAAATTTTTTTTATGATCATAAGGGAATTTTATCTTAATAAATTAAATTAATTACTATTAGTGAAAGATATTAATTAAATTTAAATGTTATATATTCAATAAAATGTTTTTTAAATTCATCTATTAAGTTTTATGGGCTTAAGATAAGAATAAATATAATTTAAGCATAAAAAACTATATTTTTCTAAAAGGAAATTTTGTCTCCTTTTAATGGTGCACCTATTACAAAAATAAATTTTGACACTTTTATAAATTTTATTTGAAAAAAATGAACTTAATTTTTGAAATAGTAATATAGAAATTATCTTAGGGAGATTTTTTTATATTTTTCTAAGAAGTTTCATTTTTTGATGAATAGTGAAAAACACTGAAGTTTAATTAAAAACTGACTTTTCATCTAAATAATTTATAATATTAAATTATATTTTAAATTTATTTTAAAGAAAAAATAGTTTTATTATAAATATATTAATAAAATTTGGGTCATTTAAATAATTTTCATGTTGAATTTTGATATAAAAACATTTCATACTTTTGAACCTTTTCATTTTAAAAACATGCTTTCCCGTTGCGTTTATGGGAGTAATTTTAAATATAATTTTGAAAATTATGTGAATTTAATTTGGTAAAATGGATTCCATATTTGTAATTAGAAGGTCCAAAATTGGTTTTATGGTCATTTTCATTTTTATACATAAAAATTTACCATGGTAAAAAAATGATTTACCGCAGTATAGGTTAAATAATGAAACAAGTTAAAGTTAAACGGTAAAGGCTTAAAATACCTAAAAAATACAAAATTTAATGAGTTTTTGAGGTTTCTTAGAACCTAAAAATAATTTAAAACATTAATAATCATAAAAATTCTTTGAAATTAATTCCACCTAAATGTGGTTGGATTTAAACATAAAATAATCATCATCTAATCACTTAAAACCACCCCTCCTTGTGTATAAATACCACCCTCCCCACCCCATTTATCCTCATAAGCCTTGAATATACCAAAATATATTCCAAATACTCTCCTAACCACTATCACCATGTAAAATTTATGTTAGTTTCACCCAAATACCATTTCCAACATCTTTAAGGGATCCTTCAAGGAGGTGATATTCAAGAGGTAATTTTCTCAAAGCACCTCTCTTAATTTCTTTTATTCTTATTATTTCTCATAAAATTATTCATAAATAAAGATATTATAACTAAATAATCATGTACATAATAAAATTTTATGTTTCTAATGGAATATATTATATCCATCCCTTTTATCACCTCCTCTTATTCAAAGAAACGAAACTATTGTCCAAATTATGCAGGTTAATCATCTCTGTGAATAATGATTTTGTTCGTTTTACATTACTGCCTTCATGGATAGACATAAAACTATTATTATGGATAAATAATATTTTAATATTTATATTATAACTTATTTCATGTTATGTAAACAATATATATATGTAATATTAAATAAAATGAAACTAGTTTGTGAAATCTCCAAAAATAAACTAAACATTTATCATTAACATTTTATCAAATGAATCATCCTCATGTATGAAAAAATGATAAATGGGACAACTTAAACTTTAATAAGTTCATTAATACCATTTAATTTCACTTATGGGGTTATATTTCCATTTTATAATAAAATCTATAATTATACACAAATTAACCGACCAAGAAACCATGAAACGAACCCACCTGAAACAATGAAAATAATGAAATATTATTAATAAATGGTTGGTAAGATGTTATAAAAGGGTAATATAAGGTATTATAAATGTTAATATAGTTATTTAATAAATTAATAACATTATTTAAACCATTATACATGATGTTAAAGAATGCTATATAAAAGGGGAGCATGGTTAAGGGTTTCTCGTCTCACTTTTACTTTTATGAGATATATGCTTTTTCACTACTTATTTATTGTGTGTGGTGTATATATACAACCCTTTGATATATAAAATCATGAATATAATTATATTCATGGTATTAAATGTTTTTTTTTGATAAGTATTACTTGTATGGGTATACGATTCAACGAATTACAAAGTGACAATGAATTTCTTAACTTAATTTCCATTCATTAGGTTAAAATTCTACTTCATTGATTATGTCATGTAAAGATTATGTGTGAAATTAATTTTTATTATATTATGTTGTATTTCAATTTTTTTATGTGTATTTAAAGCAGATAAACATAATTTATTCATTTGATTATTTTCTAAACCGTATACCATTTTTACATACGGTGTTTACTTAGAAAGTTATTTGAATAACTGGGGAAATAATACTAAATCCATATTTTGTACTCAATACAGATATTTGATGATAAGAAACATTTTTTTATAAATTAAATCGATTATTTTATATATGAGGAATTCTTTGGACATGAAAGAAATGGGTTGGTGACCGGTTAATGCAATCCCCTCGATGCATCGATAGTCTCATGAGACGAATTAGTTAGTCAAATCAAAAGGGTTTCTACCCACAAACTTAAACTGGAAAGAGTATTGATCTTGACAGTAAGTATATAGAGGATATATATTGATAGTTTTGAAATACGATATTATGAATTCCATAATTATTATTATTCTATGTGATTAATTTATTAGTTAAATATCTATGGTCAAGTTCTAAGATCATGTGATTATTTATATGGCATAATTTGATCATCTTTTATTCTTATCATATAATGATCAAATTATTGATTAGTGGAATGTGTTCTTAGTTATTTACCTTTCTATATTTGTTATTTATTATTTATGATAGCTTTCGCTATATACTTAACCCTTACTGATAATTTGAGATCACCCTTATTTTGTTTCCTTTCCACGAGTTATGAAGAAGAGATATTTGAATGAGTTTTCAAGGATGCAGTTTATTAGCTTTTGTTATGTATTATGTTTTATTTTCTTTTACCAATGTAAAATGGGTATCATGTATGTAATATAGTTTTCCAAAACTGCTAAAATATTATATCCTTTAGGATTTGAATCATTTATCTATGCCAATTTAATAAAGGCACAGGATTCAGGATGACGGGGTCAGGGTCATTATAATTGGTATCATAGAAAATTTAGTATAAACCTTGTGAAATAGATTTTAGAAATCATAGATTAGGTAACATAATCCTAAGATATAATTTGAAGATAAGTATAGAAGAACATACCAAAGAAACCATGTTTATGATTATGAGATTAAATACACATAAAATTTTCAATTTATATTATGTATTTCACTTGTTTTGGGATTATACATAATGTTTCATAATGACATGATCTAATATAGTGTATTTAATAATTTAGAAATTCCACTTAGAAGAAATAATGTGAACCTCACCAATGCATGAGATCTAAAGAGTAAGAATGATAACATATTCTATGGGATTAAGACAATACTTCGAAGGGAAGTGGTCACCCAAACATTCTCATCATATGAGGACATAATATCATGTTATAAGAAGAAAAAGAAAGAATTATCCAAGTCTTATGGATTCAAAGGGAAGTAATAAAAGAAGAGGACAAATGGAAAATAGATAGATAAAGGGAAATAGGGAAATAATTATTTTACCACATGTTATAATTGTAGAAAGAAACACCCTAGTAATTTCTTAAAAGGATTGGGAGTTTGTTACAAGTATGGAGACAAAAGCCACCGTGATTTTGATTCCAAGGTCAATTTTTTTTCCAATATGTAATTCTTCAACTATAGAGATATGGGGTGATACATAAATGAATTTCCTAAGTGTCAAAGGAATACACCTCAAAAGAAGCTAATGGATCATGATTAATATTATACTCTTACTATAGATAAAGAGGAATGATTAATGTGATTGAATTTAGATTTAATAATTATGTTATTTTAGTATCTTATCAATGGTGTATTGGTTATCTAAATTATGAAATATATAAGGATTATACTATAGTACTTTTTCATTAAGGATTTGAAGGTGTGTGTTGAATGGTACCAAGAAAAGTGATTCGGCGGCCAGTTGAAATTCTTAGAAAATGCATGATTGAGGGAAAGATAACCCATAACATGATCCTAATATTATGATTGTTTTTGGGATAAAGAGATGTTTGATATAGATAAAGTAAATTGGATAGTTCAGACTACTTGGGAACTGATTATTGATTTTCTGAAAAAGTGGTTTATACTATCATTAATGGAGTTTACAACATTTTTTTTATTTAAAGAATATATCCAATAACACGTGTTTTACATAAAGAATAAGCATGAATGTTTTAAATAAGGTTTTATGGCAATTCAAGTTATTACCATGTTTCAAGAGAATACATGATGAAGGTATTCAAATGTTTTGTATGTGATGATTTAGTGCTACTTTATGTTGTTTGAGTGATTAATGATGAGTATATTTTAAAAATTAAGGGACCTTATTTCATTTTTTTGGATTTTAATCTTTTGGAAGGTTCATAAGGGTAACCATTTATGAAATAGTTTAATTTTAACTTTATATGTGGTTTAAATATTAATGTGTTTATGCATATTGGATAACTTATGCCAACCATATTGGTTTTGGAAAATAGTTGAGATAGAAGGAATTAATTTTCTTGCTTTATAGATCTTATGATCCATTAAAAGTGAATTTTAGTGATTCATGCATAATTTTTTTTGATATTCATTTCTTTGAGTAAGGGATGAAATTACTATGTAATTTTTCACAGATTTACCAAAGACTCTAAGAAAAAATTATGCATTATGGAAATGAAAAATGAATCATATGAGATAACTGTTAAGGTTAAAAAAATTATTTAATGATGAATATATTAAGGTTATTTTTAAGATATTAATATAGTTTTATAAAAAAGAACAACCTGCAGGTCGGACGACAACCCATCGCATTCGACAAGGTTGCGAGACGTGAACCCACAATCGAAGGGCGACAAGGGTACATCACCTAACATTGACCCACATGATTACCTGGTTAGTATAATATAGTTTTATTTATTTAAATAGTATTATAGTTAAAGTATAATTTCATTTTAGTAATAGTATATGATTAAGATAAATAGAATATTTTGTAATTTTATTGAGGAATAAACGTTGAATTTTCTTTTGGAGAAAAAATGAGTTTTTGGTGGAGATTGTTTAAAGGATGAAACTCTACCTATAAAGTAATTATTTTTAATTATGTTCTTACTTTATGAAGTAATAGGATTCCCAAAATCTGGGAAAAGTATTTTGGAATGAAAATTCTATTCATTTAATTTTATTACCGAGAAATCAATGGACTCTTTAACTTACCATAGATTTACGATTTTGTGATGCTAGAATTTATGATGACCATGTTATCTTTAAATTTCCATTAGAAATTGATATTTTGATTTATTTTTCATTTACATGTTTTCACTTCCCACTAATTTTATCCTATACATAAACCTAGTTTTTCGGTGACCTTTTCATTTTCCTTTCCCTCCTTTTAAGAGAAAATTTTATTAACCCTTTTTACGATGTGGGATTCCACAAGGGTATTTTAAAATTTCAAATACATGATTATCAATCACCAGTTTAAATTTGAAGAAACAATTTATTGAATGATGAGATAATGTAACACCCTGAGGTTTTTAAAAGAACACTATGTTCGATAGCTTACGTTACACCGATCACCGAGCTTAAACAAACGATTAAATATTATTATTTAAGTATGATAGTTATAACCTATCCATTTAAATGGAAGGAATGAATGATATTAGTTTAAAAATGTTTATAAAATGAATTCATTTATTACCAATTAATTAGAAATTAAAATAAAAACCTACTGAACATAAAGGATGCATTTTTATAAAAAAACTATTTTTGTGCCCACAATGGAATTTTATCTGAATAAATTAAATTAATCACTATTAGTGAAAGATATAATGAAATTTATATGTTATATATTAAATAAAATGTTTTTTTTTAAAATTTATCCAATAAGTTCAATAGACTTAAGATAAGAATAAATCTTATTTTAAGCATAAAAATCTATACTTTCTTAAAAGACAATTTTGTTACCATTTAATTGAACACCTATTATAAAAACTATTTTTTATACTTTTATAAATTTTATTTGGAAAAATAAACATCATTTTTTAAGTCATAATATTAAAATTATCTTAGGGAGATTTTTTGTATTTTTCTAAGAAGTTTCATTTTTTGATGAATGGTGAAAAATACTGAATTCTAGTTGAAAACTGACTTTTCATCTAAATAATTTATAAAATAAAATTATATTTTTAATTTTTTTTAAATAAAAAATAGTTAAATTATAATTATATTAATACAATTTGGTTCATTTAAATCATTTTCATATTGAATTTTGATATAAAAACATTTCAATATTTTAAACCTTTTAATTTTAAAAACATGCTTTCCCGTTGCATCTATGAGATTAATTTTAAACTTAATTTTTCCAATCCTGTGAATTGATTTTTTTTTTAAAATGGATTCCATATTTGGAATTATAAGGCTAAAATTAGGTTTTATTATCATTTTCATTTTTAGTCATACAGATTTTCTGTGGTAAAAAAATGATTAATCGCGGTATATGTAAAATAATGAAATGGGATAAAGTTAAAAGGTAGAGGCTTAAAATAACTAAAAAATAAAACATTTAATGGGTTATTGAGGTGTTTATAGAACCTAAAAATCCTTAAAAACATTAATTATCATCAAAATTTATGTAAATTAATGCCACCTCAATGTGGCTGTCTTTAAACATAAAATAATCATTATTTAATCAATTAAAACCACCCCTACTCAAGTATAAATACCACCCCTCACCACCCTATTTCTCCTAAAAAGCCTTTAATATCCTCAAATATTTATAAAAACCTCTCCTACACACTCTCCCCACATCCAATTTCTTCTAGTTTCACCTAAATACCATTTCCAACGTCTTTAATGGATCCTTAAAGGAGGTGATATCCAAGAGGTAATTTTCTCAAAGCACCTCTCTTAATTTCTTTTCTTCTTCTACTTTGACCTCAAATCCTTCATATATAAAGGCATGATTACTCTAGAATAATTTAAATAGTGTAATTTTATGTTTCTAATCGAATATTATATATTTATCTCTTTTATTACCTCCTCTTATTCAAAGAAACAAAACTATAATCCAAATTATGCTGTTTAATCGTCTCTGTGAATAATGATTTTGTTTGTTTTCAATTACTGCCTTTATGGAAGATAATAAAATTATTATTCTCTATAAATAATTTTTTAATTATTATATTATAACTTATTTAATGTTATATAACTAATATATATACATAATATTAAATTAAATGAAACTAGTTCGTGATGTTTAGAAAAACTATCAAAAATAAATTAAACATTTTTTATTAGCATTTTATCAAATGAATCATCCTCATGTATGAAATAAAAATGATAAATGGGAACATTTAATATTTTTTAATTTCATGAATACCATTTCATTTCACTTCTAGTTTTCTATTTCCATTTTATAAGAAAATCCATAATTATACACAAATGAACCGACCAAGAAACCATGAAATGAAGGAACCTAAAACAATGAAAATAATGAAATATTATTAATAAATGGGTGGTGAGATATTATAAAAGGATCATATAAGGTATTATAAATATTAATATAGTTATTTAATGAATTAATGACATTCTTTAAATCGTTATATGGGAGGTTAAATAATGCTACACTAAATATAAGTGTGAGGTAAGGGTTTCTCGTCTCACTTTTACTTCTATGAGATATATGACTTTTCCCCACTTATTTACTATATGTAGTGTATATATAATACCATTTGATTTATTATATCATTAATCTCATTATATTTATGGTATTAAATGTTTCATTTGATAATTATTACTTTTATGGGGCATACAGTTCGACTGATTACAAAGTGGTAACAGATTTCTTAACTCAATTTCCATTCATTGTGTTAAACTTCTACCTCATTGATTATGTCATATTAAGATTATGTATGAAATAAAGTTTTATTATATTTTATGGTATTTAAACTTTTTTATGTGGATTTATAGTGAATACACATAATTTATTCATTTGATTATTTCTTAAACTGTATACCATTTTTACATACGGTGTTTACTTAGAAATTTATTTGAATAACTGGGGAAATAATATTAAATATGCATCTTTTACTCTATGTGGATATTTGATGTTAAGGGAATTTTTTTTTGAATTAAATTGATTATATGATATATTATAAATTATTTTTACATGAAAGACATGGGTTGGGGACTAGTTTGTAAAGACCCGCAAATTTCAAGGAATTTTTTTTTTAATTTTCTTTGGAATTTTACAAGAGCGCAGCTTCAGACGGCACCTGATTCCGAGGCCCGGTGTGCCCGGAATCAATTTCCGAAGTTTGGCTCGGGTACGTTCAGTGAACGGACGAGCGGGTTTTTCTATCTTTTGAACCGGTGCCCGGAATCAAATTCTGAGGGCACCGATGAAATCGCAGCGCCGGTATTTGCTTAGAAACGCCTCTTCTGGAGTTGCGTTTGCTCAACCGTGGTTTTTAAAATTTTGGGCTTTAAGTCGGAAATAAAATAAAGGTTGTGCGACAACTTTATTTTATTTCACTTAAGCCGCTTGGAAGTCACTTGAAAGCCACTTGAGCTGAGTTAAAGCGGATAGGGTGCTATCCGGAAATATCCTACCCTCTTGGTAGGATATTTGTGCGGTGGGGCCCGCACGAGCCCCACCGTTTCTTCCGCTAAGTAACGCACCCGCGAAAACCCGTCAAAGTAACTGAAAAGTCAACCGACGCGTTTTCTTAAATTCTTAACAGACCATTTAATTGAGCGGTTTATTTCGTGAATTAAATGGGCTGTTTCGTTCGTTGAATTAATTCAACGAACTGATGGGTCGTTACTTACGCATTTGCGTTTGTTGGAAAAATAATAAAATAGACCAACGTGTCTATTTTGGAGGATTACTCTTTATTCTCTGGGCCTCCACCCTCCCCGCGAAGAACGCGAAGAACGCGAAGAACGCGAAGAACGCGAAGAACACCGGAACCAAAATTCGACGACGCACACCGTGATCCGCGACGTCGACAAACTTTTTCCGCGACCTTCTTCTTCTTCTTCGGCGCTTCTTCTTCCGCGGCGAACCTACGATCGGCGGTTAAAGGTGAGAATCGAATCTTCTAAATTCTCCCTTTTTATAATTCGATATCAACGGATTTAAATTAATTAAATCCGTTTGATCTTGACCCGGAGATCGTCGGCGCGACTCCTTCCCGCGGTGCGACGAGCGTCTCTTCCGCGACGCTCACCAAATCCGCGACGACCTCTCGTCCGACGACGATGACAAGGTAGGGATTTAATTCTTGATGATTCATTCCCGTGTTTTTATTTCTTTTTGAATAAAGAACCGGCATGAATATTTTCAATTAATTAAAATTGAATTGCCGTTTAAAAGAAAAAGGAGTGAACAATTTTTATCTTGATTAAAAATTGTTGTAGCCCCTTTCTCCCGTTGTTTATGACTAACGCGGAGGGTGCGGGTCTAACGAACAAGACCCGACAACCCTCCGCCGATCCTTTTCGTGTGCGGTCTTGGCAAGCGACGACGAACCGTGCGGCAAGGGCGATCCATTGGTCCCGCAGTGAAGATCGGCCCCCGGGTGGAGCAACGGCGCAGACGAGAGAGGAATCGGGCCACCGGAGAAACTCCGGCGGCCCGCGGAAGGTGGCGGCGGCGCGGGTCGCCGGCGGCGCCCGGCGCACCGCCGGAGGATCCGCCGCGGCTCGGTCGCGGCGGCGGCGAACCGCCGGAACGCGTCCGCGGTCCGGCCACCCAACACGTGGCCCGCGCGGGCCGCGTTCCACCTAAGCCGCGGGTCAAACCCGCGGCGCCCCTTGGCCGCTCGCCCGAGGTCGAGCCGGCCGGTCCGGTCGGCCGGGCCGCGCCCAGGCCGGACCGGACCCGGCCCAACCGGGCCGGGCCGGGTCGCCCCGGGCCCAGAACCCCCGTTTTCGGGCCCT
This sequence comes from Viscum album, assembly GCA_963277665.1. Classification (NCBI taxonomy): domain Eukaryota; kingdom Viridiplantae; phylum Streptophyta; class Magnoliopsida; order Santalales; family Viscaceae; genus Viscum; species Viscum album. The sequence goes on along the minus strand of OY728141.1, from coordinate 924,789,860 downwards.
CTTCGGTCTTTTGCCCATATCTTGGGCCTAGGACCTCCGATTGATGAACCGTCAGCGGATACGCGATCCTTGGATCGATATGGTCGTTTCGGTATATTACACTCAAGGTTTCGGAAGACTTTGGGTTCGGCCGGGTTGGTTCGTACACGAAACCAACCGGGCCCTCGGAGCGGAAACGCTCATAACTTGAGCTACGGACGTCCGATCGACGTACCGTCAGCTGTGGTAGTTTCCTCTAAGTGAGACGGAACTTTTGGCATACTCCGCCCGAGGATCGGACACAGGCGGAGTACAGTCGGGTTGGTTTTGCCCTAAAAACCAACCGGGCCCCTGGGACGAAAATGCCAATAACTCTCCGACCGGGCGTCCGATTGACGCGCCGTCTGTTGCGTTGAGATCCTGTTGTCGATACAGAACTTTTGGATACATCAACTTCGGACTACGTGTCAGTTGATGTATCAGCCTCTCGGCTCGTGGAGCGGACCCTCCTAAACGAGCTCGCTGTGTGCGGGAACCCTAGTGCTGGCTGTGACTTCGACGACAGAGCAGAGATCCTCCGTGGACTGCGACGACGACAGAGCAGAGATCCTTCGTGGACTGCGGCGACGACTGTGCGGAGATCCTCAGTGGACTGCGTCGATTACTGCACTCAGTGATCCTACGTGGATCAGTGCTACAGGTCCTGTGTGGGCCCGATCCTGTGTGGGTCCTTACTACCGGTTCTGTGTGAGCCACTGCCTACAGGTTCTGTGTGAGCCTGATCCTGTGTGGGTCTTTTGCGGGGGTTAGTACCTATCGATCCTTCGTGGGTCCGACGACTTAGATGGATCAGTGATCATCTTTGACGTCATCTGAAAAAGTATACCTGGTTGAGCTGAATCTTATGATACTCTCCTTTGTGGATTGTGTTGAACTATCCTATGTGGATTTACTGTTTACTCTCCTTTGTGGATTTGAGTCTTGATTTCCTGTGTGGATTGAGTTGTTCTTGAGCTCATGAGCAGAGCTAGAATTGGGGACTTAGGTATATGTATGGGCATATACCTAAGTCGAGTCAGATGTTACTTCGTGATTGCACCTTCCCTTTTGTGCTATATCCTTTGTGGATTTCGGGAGACCTTCGGGGGTCTCGGGGTCCTTACTGAGTAGCTTATACTCACCCCTGCACGGGCTATGCCCGCACCTTGTTGTGTTGGATGCAGACGACGGACAGCGCTGATCACGGTTGGGGCGTGGAGCAGGACGGTACCTGGAGGTGGACCACTGGGCGGGACGTGCTCGGAGCGGACGTGGGACCCGAGGAGCCTGGAGGCCATCTGTACCCACCCTTCAGGTGGGATTTCCAGTGGATGACACGAGGCCGCCGTCTTTTCTTCAGTTGCTGTTCTTTACCCTTTTCAGTTTTACTTTCAGTTGGGCTTGTATTCCGGGCCCCCTTTACTTTTCTGCACTTGGTAGTTACTTTCCGCTTGCTGACTCTGTGGTGGTTGTTACTTATAAGGCAATGCCTTCCCTGTTTACCAGGATTTTACGCTTTGGTGCTAGTCGCCAGCCCCTGGCCTATGGAAGGCGGGTTTGGGGTAGTCACGGCACGAGCCCCGAGGTCGGGTCGTGACAAATTGGTATCAGAGGTGGTCGGTTCTACCACAGACTCTGATCGTCTTTTCTTTCTATATGAAGCAATAGTGTTTAGTGTATTGAGTGTGGTTATCAGTTCAGGGAGCCCAGTGTTGGTGCGGCGGCCGACGTATCCGTACACCAGGACCCTGACTCCTGATTTCCGACTTAATGCATGAAAACATTGATTGCGTGTGTGTTCCAAGTTTTCTTTGTGATTACTTGTGTCAGCTCACCGGGTATACTGATCTGCTTCATGAAAGTCTCAAGTTTTCCTTGTGATTACTTGTGCCAGCTCACCAGGTATACTGTTCTGACTGTGGTGCTCTTGTTCTCCTTTTCAGGATGGCCCCGCGACGAAAGCCGGCTAGGGTTCCGAGTGTAGGGCGCGACGGCAGCCCACCGAGCGACGAGGCCTCGGTGCAGGGCCCTTTTCCAGCAGTGGCACCGGCGGTAGCTTTACCCGCCGAGCCACCGATGCTACCAGTACCAGACGCTGACGATGCACGTCGCCTCAGGGCACTGCATGAGTTTCAGAGTCAGCGACCGCCCAGGTTTCGCGGTGAGGCGGACCCCCAGGCCGCCGAGGACTGGCTAGAGGCGGTGGTACGGATCTTTAGGCTAGTGAGGACACCAGCGGATCTCATGGTGATTCTCGCGGTGAGCCTCCTGCAGGTGGCGGCAGGACGATGGTGGAGCTTGATGCTCCAGGTTCACGATGAGGCATCCTTGCTCTGGACGGACTTCGAGAGCCTCTTCCGCTCTGAGTTCGTCCCGGCCACCCTCCGAGCGGTGCACATCCAGGAGCTTCTCCAGCTGCGCCAGGGCAGCATGACGGTCGCTCAGTACGCGGCGAGGTTCACTGACCTATCTCGCTACTCGACCGACATGGTACAGGACCACTTCTTCCGGGCCCGGACCTTCGAGCAGGGCTTGCGGCAGGAGATTCGGGCGTCGCTGATCTCCCTCAGCATTCCGACCCAGGCGGGAGTACTGGAGCGATCCCTCTTGATCGAGAGCTTCCTGGAAGAGCCTTCTTCAGCGGCGAGACCTAGCGCAGGGTGGCAGGTAGCTGAGTCTTCGGCAGCAGGTAGCCGACGGATGACTCTCGGGTCTAGGAAGACCAGACCCCCACGCAGACGGCCTCAGGACACCGGCTCAGCAGTGCGGGGCACACAGCGGAGTACCAGCCTTCCGAGAGGCAGACTGTGCTACTCCTGCGGCGGGCAGGGTCACATGGCTCGTGACTGCCCGACTCGCCGATCAGAGGAGCAGCAGACGGTGGAGGGGCCACCCAGGCAGAGGCAGAGGGTCGACCGTGGCGGTCCGCAGGGAGGAGGCGGACGAGGAAGAGGAGCTGGCCGAGCAGCGGGTGGTGGGCGACGCTTCCAGGCTCTACCCCCACCACCACCAGGATGGCCACCTCGACCACAGGGAGCTGGTGGGCAGGGACAGGCCCAGCTCCAGGCAGTGGAGGCCTACGACCCCGACATGCCAGAGATGATTCGAGGTACGATCTGTGTCTATTCCACCCTTGCTGCAGTACTTATAGACACAGGGGCGAGTCACTCTTTCATAGCCTCTGCCCTTGTTCGGAGCTCGGAGATTCCGACTGAGCCGTTGGCTCGATCCTTACGGCTAGAGACTCCTACGGGAGCAGACTCGACGATTACGCACTGGTGCCGGCAGTGTGAGCTTACTCTAGGAGGCGAGAGTTTCGGCTGGGATCTCCTTGTAGCGGCGTCGAGGCCTTACGACGTCATCTTGGGCATGGATTGGCTATCCACGGTTCATGCCCAGATCGACTGTTTTAGGCGCAAGGTGCGATGTGTTCGCACCGACGGGAGCAGGTTTACCTTCACCGGCGAGAAGGTAACCTTTGCAGCACAGGATGGACTTCCGCGGAGGAGAGTGCAGCCCATCTCTCATCAGTTGGCTAGCCTCATCCTAGGAGCAGTGGACGTGCGGAGTCCAGTTTTTCCTGCAGTGGTGGACCAGTACGTGGATGTCTTTCCCGACGACGTTCCAGGGCTACCTCCTCGTAGAGAGGTAGACTTTTACATCGACTTGTACCCCGGGACAGCCCCGATATCTACTCCAGCATATCGGATGGCCCCCGCCGAGCTTCGAGAGCTGCGGGTACAGTTGGAGGACTTGCAGAGCAAGGGGTTTATCCGACCCAGTGTTTCACCCTGGGCTTCCCCGATATTGTTCGCCAAGAAGGCGGACGGGAGCTTGCGACTGTGTGTCGACTATCGTCGCCTGAACCAGGTGACAGTGAGGAACACGTATCCGCTGCCATGGATTGATGACCTCTTCGATCATCTCAAGGGAGCGCGGTGGTTCTCGAAGATAGACCTCCGGTCAGGCTATCATCAGCTCAGAGTTCGAGACGAGGACGTGCAGAAGACGGCCTTCAGGTGTCAGTATGGCCATTATGAGTTCTTGGTTATGCCATTCGGCGTAACCAATGCTCCAGCAGTGTTCATGAGCCTCATGAACAGGATCTTCCAGCCATACCTCGACCGATTTGTCGTGGTCTTCATTGACGACATTTTGGTATACTCGACGACTGAGGAGGAGCATGCCTACCACCTGTGAGTTGTGCTAGACATGCTCCGAGAGCACCAGCTTTATGGAAAGCTCTCAAAGTGCCAGTTCTGGTTACGTGAGGTCCACTTCTTGGGGCACGTCATCTCTGAGGCGGGAGTAGCAGTGGATCCCGCGAAGATCGAGGCAGTGCCAGCTTGGGAGCCACCCAGGAGCGTGACAGAGGTGCGGAGCTTCTTGGGCCTAGCCGGATACTATCGGATATTTGTGCCAGACTTCTCCAGAGTTGCGGCACCACTCTCAGCCTTGACAAAGAAGGGGAAACCCTTTGTGTGGTCAGACAGATGTCAGCAGAGCTTCCAGGAGCTGAGACAGAGATTGACCAGCGCACCTATCTTGAGGTTGCCTGAGGAGGGAGTTGGATACGTAGTTTACTGCGACGCATCAGGGACTGGACTCGGGTGCGTCCTGATGCAGGAGCGGGCCGTGATCGCCTACGGATCACGTCAGTTGAGGCCGCATGAGCAGAACTACGCCACTCATGACCTGGAGTTAGCAGCAGTGGTCTTCGCTCTGAAGACTTGGCGACACTATCTGATGGGCGAGCGCTTCACAGTCTTTTCTGACCACTAGAGTCTCAGGTATATCTTCTCTCAGAAGGACCTGAACCTGAGACAGCGGATATGGCTTGAGTTCCTCCAGGACTATGAGTTTGAGATAGTCTATACTCCTGGGAAGGGGAACGTGGTAGCCGATGCCCTCAGCAGGAGGACGTGCATTCAGCTACTTGAGGAGGCGACAGAGCAGCTAGCCTCCTTACAGATATCCTTCGTGGATAGAGACGGAGCAACCTTTCTTCAGTCTCTCACAGTCTCTCCTCCACATCTACAGCGGGTCAGAGAGGCTCAGCGTGGGGACGCTGACTGTGAGACCCGGCGTGCACTGATATCCTCAGGTCAGGCGCCTGATGGATTCTCCCTTGGAGCAGAGCAGGACATCCTTTTCAGAGGACGTACCTTCGTACCAGTCGCTTTACGAGAGGAGGTTCTGAGAGAGTTTCACACTTCTCCCTTGGCAGTGCATCCCGGAGTGGCGAAGATGTACCAGGATCTCAGACGACAGCACTGGTGGCCGGGCATGAAGAAAGCTGTGGCAGAGTTCGTTTCACGATGCCTCACCTGCCAGTAGGTGAAGGCAGAGCATCAGGTACCAGCAGGCTTGGTACAGCCCTTGGAGGTCCCGGAGTGGAAGTGGGACGGCATATCTATGGACTTCGTGACTGGACTTCCACGCACTTCCAGAGGTCACGACTCTATTTGGGTGATTGTCGATCGACTCACCAAGTCGGCACACTTCTTACCCATCAGAGAGCAGGGCTCAGTGGAGAGCTTGGGACGTCTTTACGTCCAGGAGATCGTACGGCTTCACGGTGTTCCATCGTCTATCGTCTCCGATCGAGATGCTCATTTCACTTCCCGGCTTTGGAAGGGGTTGCAGGAGGCGTTCGGGACGCGGCTCCATCTGAGCACAGCCTTCCACCCTCAGACGGATGGTCAGACTGAGAGGACCATACAGACACTCGAGGACATGCTCCGTGCATGTGTTCTCGACTTTGGTCGCAGCTGGGAGGACCACCTACCCTTGGTGGAGTTCGCGTACAACAACAGCTACCACTCCACCATCGGGATGGCACCATACGAGGCGTTGTACGGCAGACCCTGCAGATCACCGTTGTGCTGGACAGACCCTGGGGAGTCAGCACTCGTGGGACCAGAGATGGTCCGAGCCACGACAGAGAAGGTCCAGATCATCCAGGAGAGGATGAGGACAGTTCAAAGCTGACAGAAGTCATATGCTGACAGGAGGCGGAGGCCACTAGAGTTCGAGGATGGTGACCACGTCTTTTTGCGTGTCTCACCTCGACGTGGTTTACGGAGATTTGGCCGAGGCGGCAAGTTGTCTCCACGCTTCATCAGGCCTTTCCAGGTCCTCAGCAGGATAGGAGAGGTGGCTTATCGCCTGGATCTACCACCTCAGTTGCACCGGGTGCACGACGTCTTCCACGTGTCTCAGCTGAGGAGATACGTGCACGACCCGACGCACATCATCGACTTTGGGGAGCTGGACGTGGACGATGGGGCGACTTTTGCGGAGGTCCCAGTGGATATCGAGGATCGATAGGAGCGGGTCCTACGTGGGCGGTCGATTCCTCTTGTGCGCGTCAGATGACAGCACGGGAACCTCCAGGAGAGCACTTGGGAGCGGGAGGCTCAGATGCGTGCTCAGTACCCCCTTTTGTTCCCCTAGTTTTTGATGTATCTTTACGGGGACGTAAAGCCCTGAGGTGGGAGTAATGTAAAGACCCGAAAATTTCAAGGAATTTTTTTTTAATTTTCTTTGGAATTTTACAAGAGCGCAGCTTCAGACGGCACCTGATTCCGAGGCCCGGTGTGCCCGGAATCAATTTCCGAAGTTTGGCTCGGGTACGTTCAGTGAACGGACGAGCGGGTTTTTCTATCTTTTGAACCGGTGCCCGAAATCGAATTCTGAGGGCACCGATGAAATCGCAGCGCCTGTATTTTCTTAGAAACGCCTCTTCCGGAGTTGCGTTTGCTCAACCGTGGTTTTTAAAATTTTGGGCTTTAAGTCGGAAATAAAATAAAGGTTGTGCGACAACTTTATTTTATTTCACTTAAGCCGCTTGGAAGTCACTTGAAAGCCACTTGAGCTGAGTTAAAGCGGATAGGGTGCTATCCGGAAATATCCTACCCTCTTGGTAGGATATTTGTGCGGTGGGGCCCGCACGAGCCCCGCCGTTTCTTCCGCTAAGTAACGCACCCGCGAAAACCCGTCAAAGTAACTGAAAAGTCAACCGACGCGTTTTCTTAAATTCTTAACAGACCATTTAATTGAGCGGTTTATTTCGTGAATTAAATGGGCTGTTTCGTTCGTTGAATTAATTCAACGAACTGATGGGTCGTTACTTACGCATTTGCGTTTGTTGGCAAAATAATAAAATAGACCAACGTGTCTATTTTGGAGGATTACTCTTTATTCTCTGGGCCTCCACCCTCCCTGCGAAGAACGCGAAGAATGCGAAGAACGCGAAGAACGCGAAGAACGCGAAGAACGCCAGAACCAAAATTCGACGACGCACACCGTGATCCGCGACGTCGACAAACTTTTTCCGCGACCTTCTTCTTCTTCTTCGGCGCTTCTTCTTCCGCGGCGAACCTACGATCGGCGGTTAAAGGTGAGAATCGAATCTTCTAAATTCTCCCTTTTTATAATTCGATATCAACGGATTTAAATTAATTAAATCCGTTTGATCTTGACCCGGAGATCGTCGGCGCGACTCCTTCCCGCGGTGCGACGAGCGTCTCTTCCGCGACGATCACCAAATCCGCGACGACCTCTCGTCCGACGACGACGACAAGGTAGGGATTTAATTCTTGATGATTCATTCCCGTGTTTTTATTTCTTTTTGAATAAAGAACCGGCATGAATATTTTCAATTAATTAAAATTGAATTGCCGTTTAAAAGAAAAAGGAGTGAACAATTTTTATCTTGATTAAAAATTGTTGTAGCCCCTTTCTCCCGTTGTTTATGACTAACGCGGAGGGTGCGGGTCTAACGAACAAGACCCGACAACCCTCCGCCGATCCTTTTCATGTGCGGTCTTGGCAAGCGACGACGAACCGTGCGGCAAGGGCGATCCGTTGGTCCCGCAGTGAAGATCGGCCCCCGGGTGGAGCAACGGCGCAGACGGGAGAGGAATCGGGCCACCAGAGCAACTCCGGCGGCCCGCGGAAGGTGGCGGCGGCGCGGGTCGCCGGCGGCGCCCGGCGCGCCGCCAGAGGATCTGCCGCGGCTCGGCCGCGGCGGCGGCGAACCGCCGGACCGCGTCCGCGGTCCGGCCACCCAACACGCGGCCCGCGTTCCACCTAAGCCGCGGGTCAAACCCGCGGCGCCCCTTGGCCGCTCGGCCGAGGTCGAGCCGGCCGGTCCGGTCGGCCGGGCCGCGCCCAGGCCGGATCGGTTCGGCCGACCCCCAGGGGGGGTTCGGGCCGGGTCGCCCCGGGCCCAGAACCCCCATTTTCGGGCCCTCTTCGGTCTTTTGCCCATATCTTGGGCCTAGGACCTCCGATTGACGAACCGTCAGCGGCTACGCGATCCTTGGATCGATACGGTCGTTTCGGTATATTACACTCAAGGTTTAGGAAGACTTTGGGTTTGGCCGGGTTGGTTCGTACACGAAACCAACCGGGCCCTCGGAGCGGAAACGCTCATAACTTGAGCTACGGACGTCCGATCGACGTACCGTCAGCTGTGGTAGTTTCCTCTAAGTGAGACGGAACTTTTGGCATACTCCGCCCGAGGATCGGACACAGGCGGAGTACGGTCGGGTTGGTTTTGCCCTAAAAACCAACCGGGCCCCTGGGACGAAAATGCCAATAACTCTCAGACCGGGCGTCCGATTGACGCGCCGTCTGTTGCGTTGAGATCCTGTTGTCGATACAGAACTTTTGGATACATCATCTTCGGACTACGTGTCAGTTGATGTATCAGACTCTCGGCTCGTGGAGCGGACCCTCCTAAACGAGCTCGCTGTGTGCGGGAACCCTAGTGCTGGCTGTGACTTCGACGACAGAGCAGAGATCCTCCGTGGACTGCGACGACGACAGAGCAGAGATCCTTCGTGGACTGCGGCGACGACTGTGCGGAGATCCTCAGTGGACTGCGTCGATTACTACACTCAGCGATCCTACGTGGATCAGTGCTACAGGTCCTGTGTGGGCCCGATCCTGTGTGGGTCCTTACTACCGGTTCTGTGTGTGCCACTGCCTACAGGTTCTGTGTGAGCCCGATCCTGTGTGGGTCTTTTGCGGGGGTTAGTACCTATCGATCCTTCGTGGGTCTGACGACTTAGATGGATCAGTGATCATCTTTGACGTCATCTGAAAAAGTATACCTGGTTGAGCTGAATCTTATGATACTCTCCTTTGTGGATTGTGTTGAACTATCCTATGTGGATTTACTGTTTACTCTCCTTTGTGGATTTGAGTCTTGCTTTCCTGTGTGGATTGAGTTGTTCTTGAGCTCGTGAGCAGAGCTAGAATTGGGGACTTAGGTATATGTATGGGAATATACCTAAGTCGAGTCAGATGTTACTTCGTGATTGCACCTTCCCTTTTGTGCTATATCCTTTGTGGATTTCGGGAGACCTTCGGGGGTCTCGGGGTCCTTACTGAGTAGCTTATACTCACCCCTGCACGGGCTATGCCCGCACCTTGTTGTGTTGGATGCAGACGACGGACAGCGCTAATCACGGTTGGGGCGTGGAGCAGGACGGTACCTGGAGGTGGACCACTGGGCGGGACGTGCTCGGAGCGGACGTGGGACCCGAGGAGCCTGGAGGCTATCTGTACCCACCCTTCAGGTGGGATTGCCAGTGGACGACACGAGGCCGCCGTCTTTTCTTCAGTTGCTGTTCTTTACCCTTTTCAGTTGTACTTTCAGTTGGGCTTGTATTCCGGCCCCCTTTACTTTTCTGCACTTGGTAGTTACTTTCCGCTTGCTGACTCTGTGGTGGTTGTTACTTATAAGGCAATGCCTTCCCTGTTTACCGGGATTTTACGCCTTGGTGCTAGTCGCCAGCCCCTGGCCTATGGAAGGCGGGCTTGGGGTAGTCACGGCATGAGCCCCGAGGTCGGGTCGTGACATAGTTAATGCAAGAACCTCGATGCATCGGTAGTCTCACGAGATGAATCAGTTGGAAAAATCAAATGAGTTTCTTCCTACACACTTAAACCAACAAGAGGATTGATCTTGATAGTAACTAACTAGAGAATATATATTGATATTTCATTTGTCTGACATTATGAATTCCATCATTATTGTTATTTTGTGAAATTAATCTATTATTTAGAATATCTATGGTCAAGTTTCAAGCTCATGTTATTATTTATATGGAAATATTTTATAATCTTTTATTCCTGTCATATTAAGCTCAAGTTATTTATTAATGGAAAATTTTATTAGTTATTTACCTTTCCATGTATGTTATTTATTGTTTATGATAGGTTCTATCATATACTTAACCCTTACTGATAATTTGAGATCACTATTATTTTGTTTCCTTTCCCCAGGTTATGAAGAAGAGATATTTGAATGAGATTTCAAGGATGTAGTTTATTATATTCTGTTATGTATTTTGTTTTATCTTCTTTTCCCAATGTAAAATGGGTATCATTCATGTAATGTAGTTTTAAAAAACTTCTAAACTATTTGGTTCTTTAAGATTTGAATATTGTATCTATGCTAATATAATAAATTAATGCACTGGATTAGGGATACTGGGGTTAGGGTAAATTCATTTCCTAGATCATCTACTGAGTGAGTTTATTTGATTAGAAAAATGTGGAAAACCTTCATCATCTGATCAATAACCACTCAGATAGTGTCACGACTCACCTGGGTCCTGAGTAACATCATCATAAATTCTATCATGACATTCTACCACTTACAAATAGGCACTGGAAGTGGCTAGAGAAACTTACCAAGGTGATGGTTCATGGATTTCACCCTTTTATAGGAAAGGAATCATGAGATAAATCAAAACATATCCCTCTTCATCCATGTAAACTAGAACTATCTAATAAAATCACGATACATCTTTTTTTTCTCCATGATATAATTCCCATCTAGAGTTATGGTTGTCCCTTATTAGCTCCACTCTGATAGAAGAAGGGACTACTAATCTATCATATAGTATGATCACATCGTCATCATTCAACGACCACCTGGGTATCAAATCACCTCTACCTAGCTATTCCCACATCACAACACACTCTGAGTCTGAGTCTTGTCCAGTTTTCACCCAGTCCATAAGAGAAGATGCGACTATTAAGGGAGTCTAAGTTTTAGAACCCTGGTACTCTGAAGTATCTATCCTCCAAGCAGCCAATAAGACCATCAAGCACCACTAATCCTTATATGGATTCTCACTAATCTCTTACTCAACCTATGAATTATGTATAAGAGTATCCACAATGACATTGTCACGACCCATCCCTGTGGGTCCCGTGCCGTGACTCCCCAAGCCCACCTCCAATAGACTAGGGGCTGGTGACTAGAACTGAGTAGGAATATCACTAACATGGGAGGCATTGCCTAAGTACCTATACACATGCACACATCTCTAATACCACAAAATTATGAAATGTAAAAACAAATGAAAAACCAATGTATGCATAAAACTATATCCCACAACCAGAGTATGACAGGAAGTAAAAAAAGTAAATAGGGCCAAATACAATCCCACCACAAAGAGTCTGTAACACAAGTCCAACCTGAAGGTAAAAGTACTGAGACTGCTTTCTGAAAGCTGTAGGAACACAACTCAGTTTGTGCAGTCTCACTAGGCATCATCTAGTCCTGGTCCTCCTAGGACTCTATAAAAAGATCGATCATCTTCAAAAATGATGTGCATCGATCGCTGATGAAGAATAAATCAACGTTGTGTTCATTGGAAAGATCCTTCAAAACTGACACGCATCAATTGTTGATCCATGATCCAACATCATTCTCATGAGAGAGAATCCTAGAATCTATCACCAATAGTTCTCTAGAGGTTCTAGGGTTATGAGAGTTACCCTAGAATTTTGACATAATATACTTTTTAAAGACTAACCTGTTACTACGTCAAACATTTGAAAAAAAAAATTATTCATTTCCATGCCTGTGAAAATTTTTCTACAAATGACCTGCACCAACTAATTTAAGTTTTCCCTAGGGTAAAACCCAATTTTTGAGCTCTATGGTGCCATCATATTTCTGACCCGGGTACCCATTTATAATTTATTACACTTTTTTAGGAAATTTTTTCTCACATTATATTTAATATATTTGATATATTTTAAAAATTTATTCTAAACACACTGGTATTTGGAATTTCATTCCGTCTTAGTTCTGAATCTCAAAAATAAACCATATAATATTTTAAAAATAATACACAGAAAATATGAGACATTATATTCTCCCCACATTGGGGATTTACATCCCCGAAAATCCAAAACAAGGTATACTAAAAAAATGTGGGTAATGAGAATGAATCTGAGCCTCCCACTCCCATGCACTCTCTTGAAGATTCCTATTATACCATTAGACATGCATAAAAGAAATCGATTGATCACAAAGGATCCTCTCCTACCAATCCTCGATATCCATCGAGTACTCTACAAAGGTTGATCCATCCTCAATGTTCAGCTTTCCCCAGTGGATAAAGTGATATGGGTCATGCACGTACCTCCTTAGCTGTGACATGTGGAAGAATTAATATACCCAATATAAATATGGAGGTATTGCTAATAAGTACACCAACTCACCAACTCTACACAATATCTGGAAAAGGACAATAAACCTTGAAGATAGTTTTCTACCCTGACCAAATATCCATAATCCATGTTGAGGTTCAACTTATAGGAAAACATGACACCCTTCCTCGAACTCCAAAGGACTCCTTTTCCAGTCATCATAATACTTAGGAAGGCTCTGTGCAGTCTTCATTTTATCCTAGATGAATTACACCTTCTCTGTTGTAATTTTCACAAACTCTGATCCCATGAGTCTCGACTCACCTGGGTCCTCCCAACCAAGTGGAAAACTGCAAGGTTTTCTGCAGAAAGCCTTGAATAGTGCAATAATGATAGTGGAATGATATATTTTTTTGTATGAAAACTCCACCAGTGGTAAGTGATCCTCCCAACTATGACCAAAGTCCAACATGAAATCTCACAACATGTACTCCAGAACTTGAATGGTTCAATCAGTTTAGCAATCTATTTGGGGGTGAAATACTATGCTCAAGCGAAACTGGGTCCCAAACACCTCCTATAATCCCTTCTACAACTGAGATGTAAAGAGAGTATCATGATTAGAAAAAATTTTCAATGGGAATCCATGGAGTTAGACTATCTCCTACAAATAAAGGTGTCTAAATCTCTCTATTGAACTCTATTCTCGGATAGCTAGGAAGTGGGCCAACACGGTGAGTCAGTCCATGATCACCCAGATAGCATCATGTCCCCTGGATATACGTGGTTATCCTATCACGAAGTCTATTGATATCCCATACCACTTCCATTCTGGAACCTCAAGGGGTTGAGCCAAACCCACTAGAACTTGGTGCTCAGACTTCACTTGCTGATATGTAAGGCATCGAGATACAGACTCTACAACTCCTTTCTTCATGAATGGCCACAAAAACTAACATTAGAGGTCCTAGTACATATTTACCACACCTGGATGTACCGCCAAAGGATATGTATGAAACTCTCTCAGAACTTCCTCTCGCAACGTCATTGGTACCATCATGCATCCTCTAAAAAGAACAAAATACTCCCCACCTTTAGAAAATCCATCAAGAGCATGCCCAGTGGATATCTGAGCATGTAGGGTATCACATTCGATATCCCCAAGTTGTGCCTCCCTGACTTGTTTCAAAAGTGGAGGGGTAAAAACCATTGATTGGAGGTAAACTGCTCTATATCCATCCATAAAGGATAACCTCAATGAGGCCAACTACTTCGATGCCTCATTAAGTAATTATGAAGAAGATCTCCTACTAAGAGAATCTACTACCATGTTCCCCTTCCTATAAGTATAGAAAATTTTGAATTCATAGTTCTAGAGGAAGTCTATCCATCACCTCTATCTCAAGTTGAGATCCTTATGAGAGAAGATATACTTGAGTCTCTTATGATCGAAGTAGATGATAAACCACTTGCCCATCAAGTAGTGTCTCCAAATATTCAAAGAAAAGACTACTGCTGATAACTCAAGATCGTGGGTCACATAGTTTTACTCATGTGGTCTCAACTAGTATGAGCCATATTCAATCACTACATGCCTCTTCATCAGAATACAACCAAGCCCAGTTTGAGATGCATCGTAGAACACTACGTACTCGACAACTTCCTCCAATAATCTCAATATGTGAGTGCATGTAATAATTTACCTCAACCACTAAAAATCCTATTGAAACTTCTCTATACAAAATATAAAATGCCCCTTTTTGAGTAAAAACTATCATGGGTGATGATACTCTAGAGAAATCAGGTATGAATATCTGATAATAGCCTTCAAACCAAAGGAAGCTCTACACCTGCATCATGATTTTGGGTGGATACTAAGCTAAAACTCCCTCAACCTTGGCTTGGTCCACTGCCACTCCATATCCTGAGATAACATGTCCTAGAAAGTCGACTTCTTGTATACAACACTAACACTTATAGATATTTCTATAAAGATGGTGCTCTTAGAGTATGTCCATAATTATCCTTAAGTGTCTCGCATGCTCCTGCTAGGACGTTGAGTACATATGGATATCGTCGATGAAGACCACCATGAACCAGTATAATTAAGTTTAAAACATATAGTTCAGGGGTCCCATGAACGTTTTTTTGGAGTTCATCACACCAAAGGGCATCACTAAGTACTCATAGTGACTGTAGAGATGTATGAATGTTGTCTTTGGTATATCTTCATCTCGTACTCATAGATGGTGATAGCCTGGTCTGAGCTAAAACTTCAAGAACCATCATTAACCTCTCAAATAATAAAATAAGTCACCGACCATTGTTAGTGGATATTTATTCTTCACGATCACTTAGTTCAAGCATCAGTAGTCCACATACAACCTCAACCTCCCATCTTCCTTTTTGACAAACAAAACTGGGGATATCTAGGGTGAAACACTGGGTCTAACAAATACTTTCCTCACTAAGTCCTCTAAATATTCCCTCAACTCAGGAAGTTCTATAGGATCCATCCAATATGCTAGTGAAAATATCAGTACTATCCTGGGGTGTAGATCAATGCTGAAGTCTATCTCTCCATGGGGAGGCAAACCTATAACATCTTTGAGGAAGAATTTCTCATACTCAACCACCACTACAGAAAATTGGAAACTCATAACATCCAATACACCAAGGTTCAATCTAACCAACTAATGATTAGTAGACTAAACCCTCCTATGAATGAGTATATCCTATGTTTTCAGGGTTTCCTTTTCACTAATAAAAGAAAACCTGGTTCTATCACCATGGACACACTGAACCCTTCACCTAAAATAGTCAATCTGAGCATGAATTGTGGATAACCAATCCATACCAAGAATGACACTGTAAGGCCTCAATGCTTCTACTAAGAAATCATAATCGAAACTCTCACCTCCAAGATTCAGGTCACACTATCGATATAAGTGCGTGATCACCAAGTCTTATCTAGTATAAGTTTCCAAGTGTAAGGGTCGATTCAATAGTTCAACTGGAATCTCTAAGTGTCAAACAAGATAAGTAGCAAGAAAATAATGACTATAACCTGTGTTTATTAGTAATGAATCTAAAGTATATAAGACATAGATCATACCTTGAATCATTCTTGAATCCTCTGGGTCGTAAGCCTTGATAACCTACAACTATCCCCGCCCTATCCTCTAGCTCCTTGATCCTGGTGCGGGCCACATAAGGGTGGTGGTCGTAACATGTAAAATCTTCGACCACCTCCCATTGCTCTCCCATATCCTCTGCCACATCTTTCATCCTATAGACCTACCTTCTATTGACACTACCTCTACCTTAGTGGCCCGTCTATGGTTTCTCTGTCATTTGTGTGGTGGGTAAGACAATCTCAGGAAAGATGTCCCCTACCGTCACATGAGTAGCACCACCTATCTATGCACCGACTAGACCCACCCTATGAGCCCTAAATAGTATATCATATATATTGGAACCTCCTCTAGAAATGTCTCCCACATCTAGGTCCTTAGGATTGATGTTATCTCCCTACTTTCGAGGTCTCTATTCTTGCTCGCCCACAGTTAACAACTGCTAGCTGTATCTTCTCAGCCAAGAAACTCTTGACCACCAAAGCTCGCTCAAGCACCCTAGCATAAGAAGGAATACATAGAGTAATAATTCTATCTCAGATGTATCTATACAGACCTCACTCAAAGTTATGATCCCTGAAGAACTGATCTCAAACTATATCCATCAAGTTCCAGGAAAGGTTGGTAAACCTTGATGAATACTCAGCCACTATCATGATTCCCTACTGAAGCTGCAAAAGCTCTTGGATACATATATACCTCAACGTAGCTGGTGATAACCACTCTCTAAAAAAGTTACTCGAACCCTATCCACCAAAGAGTCGCCTCATCATAAGACTGGGTAACTAAACCCCACCATTTCTCTATTGAGCCATGAAGAAGGCTCGCTGCCAGGACCCCCATCTGATCTGTTGGTGTCTTAACTGAACATAAAACTTAGGTCACTGCATCAAGCCATTCCTTATCCGCCTATGGGTTGGGATTTCCTCATAACCTGAGGGGTCTATATCTCTAAAACTAATTAAGTGTTCTCATCCTGCACACCTCATCCATCGGTACTGTGGGTACCACATGCTTCTCTACAAGTGGTATGGATGGTGCACTACATGGAGGTAACATCTCAGGAAATGGTATTTGAATTAACACCTCATCACTAAGGGAATCATCCTCGTGATCATCACACTAAATCCTAGCAGGTATACATTGCAGAGGCATCATAAAACAAACAAGATGTACCACAATCAATGAGTATATTTAAAGAGTTGACTCAAGAAGGAAATGAAAACCATAACCCATTTATATATGATGAATGTAGCATTATTTTCCTTGAAACCAATGTTTTAATGTACCGAGTTGAAAATCAGGTGATCAGAGTCCTGGTGTATGGATACGTCATCCGCCACACCAACACTAGAGTCTTTGGCCTGAAAGCTAAACTTGAAACACTTAACACTATTTCCCCAAACCAATATCATAGACTCTCAGTTCTAAGGTAGAACTAACTACCTTTGATACCACTTTGTCATGAACCATCCTAGTGGGGCCCATTTTTAGACTCCCCAAGCCCACCTCCAATAGGCCAAATGCTGGTAACTTGCAATGAGTAGGTATATCACTAACATGGGAGACTTTTCCTAAGTACTTGTATACACATACACATCTCTAAGCCTAAAAAATGTTGAAATGTAAAAACAATTGAATAACCAATGCATTCATGAAACTATATCCCATAACCAGAGTATAATAGGAATTACAGAAAGTAAACATGGATAAATACAAGCCCACTATAAACAGACTGTAACACAAGTCCAACCTAAAATTAATGGTACTGAGACTGCTGTCTGAAATCCCCAAAAACATACATCATTCTATCTGGTCTCACTAAGCACCATATGATCATAGTCTACCTAGGAATCTATAAAAAGGTTGATTGTATTCACAAGACATGACATGTGTGAGAAAAACCCATTTAGGGGTGAGTATAGAAATACTGTGTAGAACACCACGAAACCACAAAGCATACAACAATGGAAAGTACAGTCAACTCTATACAGTTATATGTATATATAATATATAACAATAAAATCTAGATTTACTAAAATAAACACACAGTCTAGAGGTAAGACACAACCATAGTATACCGACCTAGGATTCCACCTCGAAGATTCCATGAAGCACTTATCTGAGAGAACACACTCTTGAGTCCTATACCACTGATGATGTCCATCCGAGAGGTAAATCTCATTAGGTATCGTCATGAGAAAGAACACGCTAATAGTTTGAAGAGAATATGATACACATATGAGGATAACATCTAGATATATGGAGTGATACTAACCACTCAATATAGATTAACCCGCTAAGAATAGGATCAAATCCCACATAGTATTGGTCATGATGATACCATGAACTACATCTAGGGAATGAATATGAATAGAGGATCTCACTCTGGGCCTCTTAGAAGGATTACAATAACTCTATCTAGGAAGTCCTACTGAAGGGATCATAGTCTTGGGAGTAAGAAATGATTCCATACTAACCTATAGGTAAATGATAAGGGGAATAAACCCTAATGAATATTTTCCAAGTTACTGCGGACAAGGGCTCTAAGCGATGTAGAAATGAGTACATGATGTGTAGAAGGGTTACACATTGTGTCCCTTAACCTCTAGTCTGTCCCATGTAAACAAACCATGTCATCAGATCGTGTCCATATAGAAGGATAGTACATGACATCTAGAAGGGTCACATGCCATGTCCCTATATATGGGGTCCCACCTGTGTACTCCAGCCATGTTCCAATACACGACGTCATCCCATGTATCTATGACCATGTACTAGTATATGGGATAACCCATATACATGGTCTAGGAAATGTTGTGTGGGGGAATACATTCCATATACGCACCCTGTGTATTCCACCCCATGTTCATGTACTTCCCTGAGTACATGCTGAGTCATCCAAGGGGGATAAATTCCATTTAGTCAAGGACTACATGCCGTGTGTATTGGGTTTTCCAGAAACCCTTCTTCTTCTTTCCACTGGCCTCAACTAATCCTTCGGCCTCCAATCTGTTGACCGCCATGCCGTGAAACTCAAGATCCAACCTCATCTATTCATGCCGTCATCAAATCAACAATATTTGGGCCTTCAATCCACTTGGAAAACAAGATCATCAATGTTATTCATTACATGATGAAGAACATGAAATGAGGCATCAAACATCATCTGATATACCGCCATAACCACCGTCACACCTTTGTTTTATTGCATCGATCCCAGATCTATAATATTGGATTGTTGTTCCATGAAATGGTTGAGAAGCAATCAATCATTTGATAATACGCCGAACTGTGAAAAAATGAAGGATGCTGAGATAAACAGAGAATTATGGGGATAAAAGAATAGAATAAAATGATAGGAATGGACCTTGATCGATGTTTGTGTTGATATCAATTTTTTTCCATTATAATGACAATAAGAGAGATAAAAAAATCACAAAGATAATTTTCGCAACAAAACCCCACAATTAAACTCATCCCACAAGGTGACCGATCTTCAAATAAATCCATTCATCGATTGATTTTTGTTTTTCATAGAAATTAAGAATGGGGAAGAAATAAAAATCAAAACACAAGACCTAACTCAATTTGGATTGATCCCTTATGAAGAAAGAATCTATGTTGTATTCGTTGGCATGATCCTTCAAAACCGATGTGCGTCGATCATCGATCCACAATCCTCCATCGTTCTCTAGAGAGAGAATCCTCAAAGCCCTCTCTAATGGTTCTCCAGAGGTTCTAGGGTTATGTAGATAACCCTAAAATTTTGATATAATAGACCTTTATAAGACTAACTAGTCACTGCATCAAACATTTAAAATAAAATAATTTTATTCATTTCTGCGCCCGTGACAACTTTTCTACAAATGACCCATGCTAACTAATATTAAGTCACACCTTTGGTAAAATATGCATTTTGAGATCAAAGGTGCTCTCAGATTTTTGATCCGGGAACCCATTTAGAAGTTATTCTACCTTTTCAGGAAAATTTCATGCATGTTCTATTTAATATATTTGATATATTTCAAACATTTATTTCAGACACACTGGGTCTCATAATTTCACACCATCTTAACGTCTGGTCTCGAAAATAATCTATATAATATTTAAAAAATAATACATAAAAAATACAAGACATTACATACATTACCCTTCCAAGGTGCATATGACTTATCAAAGTCAAATGTTTATAGATACTAAACTAATCACCTATATCTTAGGTTTAAGTCCCTATATGTACAGATATAGTGAATGCTCTTATGGTCTATGTAAGTAATGAATATATCATCAAAGATATAGTTTCACAAAAAATTCAGAGCACGGATAAAAATTTCAACTCTAAGTCATGTGTAGTATAGTTTTTCTTGTGGGGTCATAGCTGACAAGACCCATAGGCTACTACCTTCTCTCACTACATTAGTACCTCTCCTAGACTAATGCTTAATGCATCACCATATATTGTATAACCAATCCTAGGATCAGGGAGTGTTAGTACTGGAGTTTTTTTCATTCTTCCCTTCAACTCAAGGAAATATTATTCACATATTTACATCCCCTAAAACCTTACTCCCTTATTTTTCAATGCTATCATGGGTGTTGATAAATGAGATAAGTCCTAGATAAACTATTGGTAATATATTATTTGGCCCAAGAAGCTCATGATCTCAAACATGTTTCGGGGATGTGTCTAGGATATTACTACCTCCACTTTATCTATGTATACGAATACACATATCTTAGACACCACGTGTACTCAAAACCACACCTCTAAAATTCAGAAGTCACACTTTGAAAAATTAGCATAAATTTGATGTGAACGAATTGTACTTAGGACTATATCTAGGAACCTAGAATGCTTCTTTGGTGTCAATGAATAGATGAATATTTTGTTGAAAAACACTATAATGAATGTTTCCAAGTATGTGGGGAATATTTTTTTAATGAGGTCCATGAATATTTCCAGAGTGTTCATCAGCCTGAACGATATCACCAAGTACTCATAAATCCCATACCTACTTCAAAATGAAATCTTTGAAATTTCATTCTATCAAACTCACAACTGAGAATATCCTGATTTAAGATCTATCTTGGAGAACCACCGAATTCCCCATAGCTGATTGAAAAGACCATCAATCTTGGGAAAGAGGTATTTTCTCATCACCACCACCTATTTTGACATTCAGTAATTAACAAAAAGTCAAATACTATCATCCTCCTTCACGGAGAACAACATAGGTGAACCCATGATGAATTACTTGTCTTGATAAATCCCTTATGCTTCAAATCCTAGAGTTTTACCTTGAGCTCCTTTGTGCAGCTCAATCTCAAATTCAACTCTTCTATCGTGGGGGGAGTCCTATGATTTTTTTTTAAAGACATCCTAATATATCTCCACAATGCAAGGGATAGGGTTGTGGTGTGGAGGGTGTGTTGGAACAATGCGATGCTAGAAGAAGACCTCCATGGTGCAGGGCATACGGATGGTGTGGGTTCACCATGAAGAGTACCACCACAGAACTGAAGGGGGAATTTTGGTGTAGAACTGGGATAGAAGAATACTACCATGATGTAGGTTCAATGAACATGGCATGGGACCACATTGCAATGAGAATCACTATGGTATAGGGTTTTTTTGTGGTGTATAGGTTTTTCTACATTCCTTATGATTTTTGTATTTACTACATGAAAAATGGGGGTTCAAAACCCACTGGGCGTAGGTTACTGTAGCAGTATTGTAGCGTATTGTAGTAGTGGCAGGTACTATGTGGGACAGTAGCAGGCGGGGTACTGTAGTAGTACTATTCACAGAATGGGACTTGGGCCAAAATGTTGGGCCTACGGGCCATGTAATGGGATAAATTCCCACTGGGCCTTCGGGCTATGTAATGGGTCTCCCTCTACCCAGTTAAAAGATGTCTTTTCTTTTCTTTAATAATAAAATGAGGCTTTGACCCCAACCTTTTAAAAAATGGATTTCCCTAAATTAAATATATAACAGAGCATTAAAATCCATAACTCCCCTAAACACCAAAGACCGACCAACTGTATGAGTTGTATGTAGAAAGAGACACTACAGTGTGGTGTAAGGCACCATGGTATAACCTTCATTATTCATCACTACAATAGTGATGGTTTCGGTGTAAACTCCTCGAACACAACCCCTATAGCACAACCCTTTAGTCTACGGTGTGGGAAGCCCTGCTACAACATAGAAACCCAGTCTATGGTGCAGTATTCCTTTGTTTTGGTAGGAAGACTTCTAAAAAACCCTTATTCCCCCATAAATACCTCTAATCCTCCCAAGTCTTTTCCAAAACATAGCTCAAATCAAAAAAGTGTAAAATCAATACTTCTATTCAAGAATAATAATTTCAGGACTTTATAACTTTTTTTCCAAATCATTTCACTAGTATTTCAAACATATTTCTATAAACTGTAACTATAATAATATCACTAATGAATAAGTCATGAATAATAATTAATGTTGGGGAAGCAAAGGTTTATGGCGATAAAAAACACACAAAATAGGAATAAAAATAGATCAACAGTGAGATTTATATGGTTCTTCAACTGTTTCCTACGTCCATGAGAGAAGGGAGGGATTTTCTTTATTTCTCTTCAGATGAACGTTGAAGGATACACAACAGGATTATAGTTAAAAGTCCTGGGAATAAATCACATTTTAAATAGAAGAGTTATGAACAAAGTCAAGGGTTGGGTTGGGGTTGTTCATCAACCCTTGAAGAAACTACCTCCATTGGATGCTTCAGCGGTCTATGGGTTGGCTTCCAAACTGGAAGAGGATGCTGTCGACCGAAGAAAAACAGCCTATTAAGAAGACTTCCACTGAATACTCGCCTGATTTGGAGTGGCCCACACAAGTAAACACATTGATATATACCATTTTATTTATTTTTTAAACTATAATAAAGCTCAACTAACATTATCAATATCAAAATTATAAAATATTCTCAGATATATAATAATAAACAGAGAGAAAATAATAAATAGCATATAAATATACATATGAGTAACTATAATTAATTATATAACCCCTAATAAGGTATTCAAGAAAAAAATTATTACTTTATTAGGTACTTATAATTAATTAAAATTATTTAAAAATAACATTAATAACATATAATAAAATGCACATGTCCTAATGAGACACTATACCAATGATTCATGAATTGATTCAAAAAGTTACTCTCGGTTGAGCCCTATATTACTCATTTAGTTCCAATATATTTCACTTGAGACATTTAAACAAAACACTTACTCACTCATGTGGTGCCTAATGAATACCCAGACATCTTTTGGAAACTTTATCTTCCACCATAATGAGGTTTCTTATTCCCTTTTATGGGTTATTTCTCAATTCTAAACACTCATATATTTTGTTTATCAAAATATTATAAAATCTCAAAAAAACTATTTTGATACCACTTTGAATGTCGTGGTCTAAGAATTATTTCAACCCAAACCAGATCATTACTTACCCCAAGTGTGTTCTCCTATCTCCATAGGTTAGATACTAGAATTGAGGGTCTAAATTATTAGTTGAGGAATTATTTATCCTCACTAAAAAATAATTTAAGTCAATGTTAGATAAAACCAAAATTCAATCATGGCTTGTCTGTACAGTAGATGTTTCCAAAAAAATTAACATATTAATCAAGGGGAAACAAAATTTTAATGGTACATAATATAATAGTACAAATAATATATATATGATTACAACTAGTAAATAAAATATACAATCAATTTATATGAAAATTTTACCTGGAATAATAACCACAATAAACAGACTGAAAATACTAACAAACAGACTTGGTGACATGCCAAAGGAATTATCCTTCCAAACATGGTCTTCTATGCTCTAAACCATCATAGAGACTAAACTCGAACATGAAAATTCTACAATAACTACTCTAAAAATATCCAAATATATTCCTACTAACTTTTTCATACATAAAATATCAAAAGTGAAACTAGATGTCCACCAAAGTACACATGAAAGGTGTGAGTACATCGACACCATTTGAACCACTGAAGATCACAATTGACTTAGATAATAATCAAGTCTATCCATAAAAATGTTTTTAGATATTTACATATATACAAAAACCTAATTTTTAATAAAACAATCAATTTTTTCAAGAAAATAATAGTAGAGTAAATCACAGATCAATGATAATAATATAAAATGACTCGCTATACTAGGGGGCCCAAACCTATGTTTACATACTTTGATCCTAGCTTCAAATATCAGTAAAAGGGATAAAATAAAGTCATTGTTCAATACCTATACCATGATAATACATAGTTAAGGAAATATTACATCCCATACCTTTGAGAAAGGGGAAAGGGGAATGAAAAGTTTGGGCACCATGATCCAATCTCATATATAGAGTCAAGTTATCTAAATACCCTCCCATATAGAGTCAGGGTATTTAAATACCTGTCCCATATAGTATAAAGGTATCTAAATAATCATCCCATATTTTAAAATATATTCATCATTGATTTGGTTATCAAATATTAAAATTATATAATAATAACATATATACCCCTTTCATATGATCAATAAAAAATATCAATAAATAAACACCTATATAAAACACTAGTAAAAATTCTATCATAATAATGTAGAATTCTACATGTAAAAAAAATATAATTCATAAGCTAACCCATGGAATAAGTATGAAATAGAGGTAAATAAAACATACTATTATCAAATCACAAAAGGAACAAGACATGAAATAATCAATAATCATTCATGCTAACCAATTATTATAGACTAAGAGGAATACAAACAAAGCATAAGTCTTGACATAAGTAATAACCTATGTGTATTAGTAGGAGTCTAAATAACATACAAGACATGAAGTAGTCAATAATTAAGAAAAAATAGTGAAAAACTAAACAAGACATAAAGCATGGTATAAGAGATATAGAATGTATACTAGTAGCAAGATGTGAATTTATTATATAAATACATCTTCACATTTAAAGAATTAATTTAGGAAAACACTATTTAAAGAGAGAATTTTGTTATTGGTAAATATTAGTTTAGATAATCAGGTTTACCAATCAATCCATTCTTAAATTTGAAACAAAATTCATTTAATTTGTGGAAATATATGTTTTATTAAAATATTCTAAGTAATAAGAGTAAAAGAGTTAAAATTCTGCAAAGATCTGTTTACCCAATCAAAGCTTGTTTTAAAATCCAACCCCATACTCAATACTTTTTCAAAAAAATATAATTAGTATTTAAGAAATTATGGTTTGGATTAGAAACCTATTTTTTTATTCATCAATTTATCAAATTGAGTTCTACAAATGTTTTCTTAAATAAATACTCTTATTCAATAAATTATTTAAATAAATTAAATTTCTATTTATACAAATATGGTGTAGTTTTGTATACCAATTCCATAGTAACTCAATATATACTTGATAGTAATATATAAATTCCAATTATTAATTTATTTTCATAACCTAAAACCAAGTTCAAGAAACCATGTTAAGGAATTATATATATATAAATATAATATTTTGGAATAACCATAACATGACATAGACACTCTCTTTTAAATATCACACATGACCAAATAGATATTTCATTAATAAGTTTAGGCATGAATTATAAAAATGAGTCATATAAGAATGCTCAATACTTGAATATGATTTAATAATGAAATAAGAATTTAAATATGTTATCTAGGTTAAATAAATATTTTTTAACCATTTGAAATCCATGGAATAACATATTGATTAATATATGACCAAACACATAACTAAACAACTTATAAAAGTTCAATTAATATTCCATGGATTTTTTTAATTAATTAATTATTTAATTTAAACAGCCATTTACAATTTCCAAAACATATTATTAAATAATATTAATGTTGTTGAAATCAGTGGTAGACACACTCCAGAAATAAACCAATTAATAGAGGGAGGTGGGCTGAGACCACCTACCCATCATAATTCATTGTCAAGATCCAAAAACTCTCAATGTTCATTAAACAATATCCTAAAATTTATAAACCAAATAAAAATATCTAATTTAATATAATAATTAAATTTTACAATATATGTTACCTAAAAAATAAATAAAACCCTTAGAGACCATCCTTAAAACACACCCAACACCCAAATAATTAAAATACCTAAATATAAAAAACCTATAAGTCTATAATTTTATGTTAATTAATAGGAATATTTAAGATAAACCAAAAAATAAAGAAATAAACAACCAAATAATGATTAAAGGAATAAAAATAACTCCTTTAAACCATCTTTAGATAGATAATAAAGAATCCATAATACTCAATATTATTTCTACCTACTTTGGTGAAATAAAAATCCTAAATCCCTATAAAACTGAGAGAAATTATAAGAGAGTGGAGAAATAACTTATGATGATTATTTGTGATACACCTATAAAATATCAAATGATGTCATGATATTAAATTATTATTAAATTGTTTCATTAATGAAAGTGTTAATTATTTAACAAACCTTATTTATAATATAATCATTTTAAATATTCTTTTCCATATTATTTATTTTATATTTCATGGTTATCATCCATTATTTGTCAAAAACACCATAATTTACCTATACAAACATTATTTTAAAGTTCTTTATATAAAAAATCAAACGAATAAGATATATTTTATTTAGATATATCAAATTTTCATTTATTTTAAAGTCATATCACAATGTTATTCTCTCAATTATATAAAAAATAAAAATAAAATAAAAATATTCACAATGGGACTTTTAGGTACCCAACACCCCTCCACCAGGTATCTAATGGTCTTCCTAGACCACACTCACTACTGGTGTCATGGCCCGTCCCAGTGGGGCCCGCGTCGTAACTCCCCAAGCCTGCCTCCAATAGGCTAGGGGCTCACGACTAGCACCGAGTAGGCATATTACTACATGGGAGGCATTGCCTAAGACCCTGTACACAAGCACACATCTCCAAGCCCACAAATGATGAAATGTAAAAAAAACCACTAAGGAACAAAATGCATGCATACAACTAAACCCAACCAATAGAGTACGACAGAAGGTAAAGTACTGAAAGTAAAATGGGCAAGAATACAAGCCCACCAAAAACAAGAGTCTGAAAACTGCAAAGTCCAACCTGTAAACACAAAGGTACTGGGACTGATGCTCATAGACGAAGGAATGCCTCGGCCTGTATGGAACTCAGAAAGATCGGTCCAATCCTGGTCTTCCCTAGGCTCTGTCAAAAGGCTTCTTGTCTGCACAAGACATGACACGTGTGGGCAAAGCCCGTGCAGGGGTGAGTATGAGAATACTCAGTAGAGGACCCCGAAAAACACAAAGCAAGTACACAAAGGAAAGGCACAATCATCTCTACACAGTATATATCTACTGAACATATGATAGGAGATCATAAACTAGATATAATCAAAACTCATACCCGTGGTCTAGAGACAAGTCGCACAACCGCATACTTCTGCAAGGGATTCAGTTCTAAGATTTCCACAAAGCACTCATTCCGAGAGAACACACTCCACAAGTCTTATAGCTCTGATGACATCCGTTTGAGAATTACTATTCATTGGGAAACATCACGAGAGGTAGTTACACTCATTATAGGAGACACACTTCTGAGTGGGAAGATTACGATAGATAGATGTACTCATTACGGGAGACACACTCCTGAGTGGGAAAGATCACGATACACAGATAAGGATCACTCTCAGGGCCATGACGGATACCGCGACTCATCTGGATTCACCTTCTAGGTAGAGGATCAATGCCCAGTAGATTTGGTCACGTCGATGCCTGACTCTACCTAGGGTTAATAATGGATAAAGGATCTTGATCCGGGCCTCTCGGATGGATGCCTGACTCTATCATAGAAAGTCCTGCTAAAGGGATCATACTCCTGTAGAAGGAAATGATTCCTGACTTTCAGGGGAATGAGAAGAAGGGGCAATAACCCAAACGAAACATGTCCAAGATACGGTGGAAAAGAGGACCATGCCATTTTCCAAAAATTACATGGCGTGTAGAAAAGTTACATGCCATGTCGTCTGACCCTAGGTACTGTCCGTGTACAATGGCCCATGTCGTAAGGCTAGTCGTGTAGAAAAAGTGAGTACAATGCATGTAGTACAGTGTATACGCCGTGTCTGAGTGACTGGGGTCAGCTCTGTGTACGTTGCCCATGTGCCCGTACACGGTCCTCAACTCATGTACTCCAACCCGTGTAATCAGAACACGGGGTGACCCACGTTACTGGCCTTGCCTGGCCGTGTGATGGAGTACACGGTCGTGTATTCCATCCCGTGTCCGTGTACCCCTAGATACATTCCAAGTCCCGTGTAGCCGCCTCTGCCTTGCTGTGTAGATAGTACACACTGTGTTCTGAAGCCATGCAGTCCATCCCGTGTCCGTGTACTTCCCAAAATACACACCGATCTTCAGGGAAAGACCAACATGCCATGTGACCAGGGTCACACGCCGTGTGATTCCTCTTTGACCCCCGAAACCCCAGCCACCACCGCCAGTACTACATGGCGTGTTCTTTTGAAGTACACGCCGTGTATTCTAGAAATTTCCAAAAACGCAGACCTCTGACATCGCGCTTCTGGTGATGTCCTATTCATCGATTTGGTCGTCCTATCACCATGTAACTCTCGTGTTTTGGTTTTCCCGACACCACGAAGCTCTTTCTGTTGTTTTCAGACCTCCGATTGGCTCCAAAAACATGTTTTGATCTTCCCGCACGAAGAAAACTCAAAGAACAGCCTCTTCCAATCCAAGCTGATTTGTCATCCGTAATGGTCGTCGTACCTCTATAGGGTTGTTGTGATGTCGGATCTCTAGTTTGGGATCATTGCGTTGCAAGACGGGTGCCCAACGATCCGTTGTTTGTCGCCCCTCAAAGAACGCGAAGAACGCGAAGAACAAACGAGAAGGAAAGGGGAAAGAAAAATCCAATAGAACAAATTTGAGGAACGAACCTCTGCCATCGTTCATCACAGTGTTGATCTGCTCCCGTTAATAGGCTTAAATGGAGCAAAAATCAACAAAAATAATTAACATGGATTAATTCCCCATAATCATCCCAATAAAACCCTCCCACAAGAACGTACGAATCCGTGGATCAACTTATTCGTGGTTGATCCGCGTTCGTCATTTAAATTCAAAAACGGGGAAAGAGGAATGAAATAAAACCCCCTACATTTAAGAAAGGATCGATTGTTGACGAAAGGGTCACGCTGCCATCATTGTCGAGATCCTTCAACTTCACTGGTGCAATGATTTACAGCTTCGATTCGTCGTCGTTCGTCGCCGAGAGTCTTCTCCTAAGCGCCATGTATTCTTCAGAGTTTCCTCTCCATCCTTGCCAACGAGCGACATCCCAATAAAAAGGGAAACATGTTTGGAATTACATTACACTGCGGTAATAATGAGTCAGTGTTGCTGTTTCTGAGTTATTATGACATGACATTAATTACTGAAACAGCTACCCCGTCACTGTGCTGCAGCGGATGTTTCCAAAAATAAAAATAAAATAAATGTTGCAATTTATTTTATTTTATTTTAATAAATTTTTTTGAAAATTAAAATTTTCCCTTGACCTTCACTGGTCGAGGTTAGACCCATTCTTAGGTAAAGTCATCATTCCGAACGCAGTAGTGCTCTCAGATTTTTAATCCGGGTATCCATTTGAAAACTTCCACAACCGCGTACAAGTGCCGACTCACTTAACATAAAAAAAGTTCCAACCACCATTACGGGATCACCGGACCTCGGAATGATTTGCCGTCTCTGTTCCTAGTCTCGTAATAATTCCATATAATATTTAAAAATAATACACGGAAAATCCGAGACATTACATTCTCCCCACCTTGGGGTTTTTCATCCCTAGAAATCTAAAACAAAACTACTAAAAAATATGAGGGTACTGGGCATGGACTTGAGCCTCCTGGTCCCACATGCTCTCCTGAAGATTCCCGTGCGGCCAACAAATTCGAACCAAGGGAGTTGATCACCCATGAAGGATCCTCTCCTGCCAATCATCGATCTCCACTGGGTACTCAGTAAAGGTCACTCCATCCTCAATGTCCGGCTCGCCCCAGTCGATGACGTGCGATGGGTCATGCATGTATCTCCTTAGCTGCGACATGTGGAAGACATCATGTACCCAATGCAACTGTGGAAGTAGAGCTAGACAATACGCCACCTCTCTAACTCTACACAGTATCTGGAAAGATCCAATGAACCTTGGAGATAGCTTGCCGCCCTGGCCAAATATCCAAAACCCTCGTCAAGGTGAGACCTGAAGAAAGATATGGTCTCCCTCATCAAACTCCAGGGGTCTCCGTCGCCTATCAGCATAAGACTTATGTTGGCTCTGTGCAGTCTTCATCCACTCTCGGATGATCTGCACCTTCTCAGTGGTAGCTCTCACTAACCTAGACCCATGAGTGCTGACTCTCTGGGGTCGTTCAAGCAAAGCGGTGACCGGTAGGGTCTCCCATAAAAGGCCTCGAACGGTGCTATACTAATGGTGGAGTGGTAGCTATTTTTTTACGCAAACTCCACCAGTGGTAGGTGGTCCTCCCAACTGCAACCAAAGTCCAAGATACAAGCCCGCAACATATCCTCCAAAACCTGAATGGTCCTCTCCGTCTGACCATATTTCTGGGGATGAAATGCTATTCTCAAGCGTAGCTAAGTCCCAAAGGTCTCTTGAAATCCCTTCCACAACCGGGATGTGAAACAGGCATCTCGGTCTGAGACTATTCTCAAGGGGACGCCATGAAGATGAACTATCTCCTACACATAGAGGCATCCCAAGCTCTCTACGTAACTTTTCTCCCTGATAGCTAGGAAGTGAGCCGACTTGGTGAGTCGGTCAATGATCACCCATATGAAATCATGCCCATTGGACGTACATAGTAATCCTATCATGAAGTCCATCTATATTCCATCCCACTTCCACTTTGGAACTTCCAGGGGGGTGAGATAATCCCACTGAAACTCGAGGCTCCACCTTCACCTGCTGGCATGTGAGGCATCAGGAAATGAACTCTGCTGCTTCCTTCTTCATGCCCAACCACCAGAACTGTCATCGGATATCCTGATACATCTTTTCCACTCTAGGATGTACCACTAAGGGGGATGTATGAAACTCCCTTAGGACCTACTCCTACAATGCCACAGGTATAACAGTGCATCCTCTGAAAAGAACTATGTGCTCCCCACCTTGTGAATATCCATCAGGAGCATGTCCTGTGAATAACTGAGCACGTAAAGCCACAAAGTTGACATCTCCTAAGTGTGCCTCTCTAACCCAATATAAGAGTGGAGGGGTGACAACCATAGACTGTAGGTAAGCTGACTCTTCTCTATCCACGAAGGACAACTACAACATGTCTAACTACTCTGTTGCCTCACTCAACAGCTATGAGAACGACCTTCTTCTAAGAGAATTCGACACCTTGTTACCCTTCCCAGAAGTATATATGATCTCAAAATCATAGTCCTAGAAGAACTCTAGCCAAGGCCTCTATCTTAGATTCAGATCTTTCTGTGAAAAGATGAACCTGAGGCTCTTGTGGTCAGAGTAGACGATAAAATACTCACCCATAAGGTAGTGTCGCCACATATTCAATGAGAATAATACTACAACCAACTCGAGATCATGGGTTGCATAGTTCTTCTCATGTGGCCTAAGCTGGCACGAAACATAAGCAATCACAACCTGCCTTTTCATCAGGACATATCCAAGCCCGGTCCCTGATGCATCGTAGAAAACTATGTACTTGACACCCTCCTCCAGAAATCTCAAGATTGGGGCGCTCATCAAACTCTGTCTCAACTTCTCAAAAGCCCACTGACACTTCCACATCCATATGAACAGTTGCCTCTTCCTAGTCAAGGTTGTCATTGGTGCTGATATTCGGGAGAAATCAGGAATGAATCTCCGGTAATATCCTACCAACCCAAGGAAGCTTTGCACCTCCATCATACTCCGAGGTGGCTCCCATGCTAACATATCATCCACCTTGGATGGGTCTATAGCTACTTCATCTGATGAGATGACATGTCCCAGAAAGTGGACCTCCTGAATCCAGAATTGGCACGTTGAGAGCTTCCCATAAAGCTGGTGCTCCCGAAGTACATCTAGAACCATCCACAGGTGTCTCGCATGATCCTCCTCTAAAACCGAGTACACAAGGATGTATTCGATGAAGACCACTACGAACCGGTCCAGGTACGGCTAGAAAATCCAGTTCATCAGTCCCATGAACAATGCGGGGGCGTTCGTCATGCCGAAAGGCATCACTAAGTACTCATAGTGACTGTAGAG
The DNA here is from genome assembly GCA_963277665.1 of Viscum album. NCBI lineage: Eukaryota > Viridiplantae > Streptophyta > Magnoliopsida > Santalales > Viscaceae > Viscum > Viscum album. The sequence goes on along the minus strand of OY728141.1, from coordinate 924,757,859 downwards.
GCATCTAAAAGCCATATTTGGTATATCCTCATCCCGTACTCGTAACTGGTGATAGCCTGATCAAAGGTCAACCTTCGATAACCACTGTTCCCCTCTTAGATGATCAAAGAGGTCATCAATTCTCAGTAGCAGATACCTGTTCTTCACCATTACCTGATGTAGGCACCGGTAATCCACACACAACCTCATACTCCTGTATGCCTTCTTGGAAAACAAGACTGGGGCCACCCAGGGTGAAATGATGGATCTCACAAAACCCTTTCTCTGAAAATCCTCCAACTGCACCCTCATCTTGCAAAGCTCTGCGGGAGCCATCCAATATGCTGATGAGGAAATCAGTTCCGTCCCGGCGTGTAAGTCGATGCAGAAGTCAATCTTTTGACGGGGAGGTAGTCCTGTAACATATTTGGGAAAGACGTCCTCATACTCCTCCACTAATACTAGGAACTGAGAGCCCACAACATCCACTGCTCCAAGGGAAAGGCTAGCTAACTCATGAACGATTGGCTGCACCCTCCTATGCATAAGCCCATTCTGCACTGCCTGGTTTTCCCTTTCTCCGACAAAGGAAAACCTCATCCCATCACTGCGGACACACCACACTCTTCACCTAAAACAGTCAATCTGGGCATGGACCGAAGATAAAAAATCCATACTGAGAATGATGTCGTAAGGCCTCGACACTACCACCAAGAGGTTCCAACCGAAACTCTCACCTCCAAGGGTAAGATCACACTGCCTACAAAGGTACATGATCGTCGAGTCTCCTTTCGTAGGTGTCCCCAAGCGTAAGGATCGAGTCAACGACTCTACCAGAATCTAAAGGTTTTGCACAAGACATGTGGCTATGAAGTAATGACTAGCACCTGTGTCTATAAGTTTGATAACTAAGGTAGAAAAGACACTGATCATACCTCGAATCATCCCTGGAGTCCCTGGGTCGTACACCTCGACCGCATGCAGCTATCCCCATCCCTATCCCCCAGCTCCCTGATCCTGGTGTGGACCTCTTGGGGGTAGTGGTAGAAGTAATTCAAAGCATCTGCCACCACCCGCAGCTCTCCCTGCTCTTCTGCCATGTCTGCCACCTGGTAGGTCTGTCTGATCCACTCTCTGCCTCTGCCTCAGTGGTCCATCCACTGCTTCCCAGTCAGCAGCTCGAAGAGTCATACAATCTCTAGAGAGATGTCCCTTACCATCGCATTCGTAGCATCACTTCTCCCTAGGATGAATGGATCCAACCTGAGAGCCCGGACTATCAATCCTTTGTCATGGGTCCTCCTATGACATTTCCAATGTCTAGATCCCTGTGCCTGATGTCGGCTCCCTACTAACGAGGTCTCCGCACCTGTCTACCTGCTGCTGACTGCCGTCAGTTGTCTCTATTCCACCAAGAATCTCTCGATCACCAAGGCCCGCTCGAGCACTCCAGCATAAGTCCAAATTCATAGAGGCACGACACTAGCTCGAATGTAACATTGTAGAACTCGCTCTAAGGTATGAGATCTGAAGTACTGATCCCTAACCATATACATCGAGTACCGAGAGAGGTTAGTGAACCTCAATGAATAGTAAGCTACTGTCAAACTGCCCTGCTAGAGCTGAAGAATCTCCTGGATGCACACTGCTCTCAGTGTAACTGGAGAGAACTCCTCCCTAAAGAGTCGCTCAAACTCCATCCACAAAAGAGTCTCCTCATCATGAGTATGTGTGGTCAGAATCAAACATCATCCCGCCAAACCCTGAAGAATACTTGCTCCTAGGATCACCATTTGGTCCACCAGTGTCCTCACTAGGCGGAAAACTATGGTCACCGCCTCAGGCCAGTCCTCAGTCGCCTGAGGGCCGGGCTCGCCTCGGAACCTGAGGGGTTTCTGTCTTTGGAACTCATGGAGCGCGCTAAGCCTATAATCCTCATCGTTCGGTAATACAGGTACCACAGGCTACTCCACTGGTGGTGTCATAACTGGTGCACCACCTAGTGGAAATTCCTGGGGAACTGGTTCTTGTATCGAAGCCTCTTCAATGAGGGGGTCATCCTCATGATCGTGCTACTGAATCCTAGTGGGTATGTGTCGCGGAGGCATCCTATAAAGAAATAAGATGTAGTATGTGTATATCTAGATAACTGACTCAAAGGACATAGAAAACACAACCCATTCCTATATGATGCATGTAAATTTCTTTTATTTCCCTGCAACTAGTGTTTTTGTGCACCGAGTCGAAAAGTAGGTTATCAGAGTCCTGGTGTATGGATACGTCAGTTGCTGCACCAACACTGGAGTCTCTAGCCTGAAAGCCAAGCTAGAAATAATTAACACTATTGCCCCAAACCCATCTCATAGAATCTTGGTCCTAAGGTAGAACTGACCACCTCTGATACCACTCTGTTACGACCCGTCCCAGTGGGGCCCACGCCATGACTCCCCAAGCCTGCCTCCAATAGGACAGGGGCTGGCGACTAGCACCGAGTAGGCATATTACTGCATGAGAGGCATTGCCTAAAAACTTGTACACACACACATCTCCAAGCCCACAAATAATTAAATGTAAAAAAAAACCACTAAGGAAAAAAATGCATGCATACAACTAAACCCAACCGACAGAGTACGATGAAAGGTAAAGTACTAAAAGTAAACTAGGCCAGAATACAAGCCCACCAAAAACATGAGTCTGAAAACTGCAAAGTCCAACCTGTAAACACAAAGGTAATGAGACTGCTACTCATAGCCAAAGGAACGCCTCGGCCTGTAGGGAACTCAGAAAGCTCGGTCCTGTCCTGGTCCACCCTGAGCTCTGTCAAAAGGCTGCTTTTCTGCACAAGACACGACACATGCAGGCAAAGACCGTGCAGGGGTGAGTATGAAAATACTCAGTAGAGGACCCCAGAAAACACAAAGCAAGTATACAAAGGAAAGGCACAGTTAGCTCTACAAAGTATATGTCTACTAAACATATGATAGGAGATCACAAACTAGATATACTCAAAACTCAGACCTGTGGTCTAGAGACAAGTCGCACTACCACATACTTCCACTAAGGATTCAGTTTGAATATTTCCACGAAGCACTCGTTCCGGGAGAACACACTCCATGAGTCTTATAGGTCTGATGAAATCCTTCTGAGAAGTACTGTTTGTTAGGAAATGTCACGAGAGATAGTCACACTAATTACGGGAGACACACTCCTGAGTGGGAAGATTAGGATAGATAGATGCACTCATTACGGGAGACACACTCCTGAGTGGGAAAGATCACGATACACAGATGAGGATCACTGCCAGGGCCATGGAGGATACCGAAACTCATCTAGATTCACCTACTAGGTAGAGGATCAATGCCCGGTAGATTTGGTCATGTCGATGCCTGACTCTTCCTAGGGTCAATAATGGATATAGGATCTCAATATGGGCCTCTCGGATGGTTTCTTGACCCTATCATAGAAAGTCCTGCTGAAGGGATCATACTCCTATAGAAGAAAATGATGCCTGAACTTCAGGGGAATGAGAAGAAGAGGCACTAAACCAAACAAAACATGTCTAAGATACGATGGACAAGAGGACCATACCATTTTCCAAAAAGTATACAGCGTGTAGAAAAGTTACACGCCGTGTCGTCTGACCTCGAGTATTTCCCATGTACAACGACCCGTGTCATAAGGCTGGTCGTGTAGAAAAAGTGAGTACACAATGTGTAGTATGGTGTATACGTTGTGTCTGAGTGACTGGGGTCGGCTCAATGTACGTTGGCCATGTGCCCGTACACGGTCCTCAACCAGTGTACTCCAACCCGTGTAATCAGAATATGGGGTGACCCACGTTACTGGCCTCACCTGGCCGTGTCATGGAGTACACGATCGTGTACTCCATCCCATGTCTGTGTACCCCCTAGATACACACCAAGACCCGCGTAGCCTCCTCTTACTTGATACATAGATAGTACACGTCGTGTTCCGAAGCCGTGTAGTCCATCCCGTGTTCGTGTACTTCCCAAAATACACGCCAAGCTTTAGGGAAATACCAACATGTCGTGTGACTAGGGTCACACGCCGTTTGATTCCTCTCTGACCCCCAAAACCCTATCCGCTACCTCTAGTACTACACAACGTGTTATTCGTAAGTACAAGCCGTGTATTCTGTAAATTTCTAGAAATTTGGACCTCCGACGTCACGCCTCTGGTGATGTCCTGTTCGTCAATCGGGTCATCCGATCGCCATGGAACTCCCAGGTTTTGGTCTCCCCGACACCATGAAGCTGTTTCTGTTGTTTTCAGACCAGCGATCGGCTCCAAAAACATGTTTTGATCTTCCCGCGTAAAGAACGCTCAAAGAACAACCTCTTCTGATCCGAGCAGATTCGTCATCCGTCATGGCCATCACACCTCTGTAGGGTAGTTTCAATGTTAGATCTCCAGTTTGGTATTGTTGCGTTGTAAGACAGGTGTGCAACGATCCATTGTTCGTTGCCCCACGAAGAACATGAAGAACGTGAAGAATGCATGAGAAGGAAAGTGGGAAAGAAAAATACAATAGAACAAATTTGAGGAATGAACCTCCGCTGTTGTTCGTCACGGCATTGATCCGATCCCATTAATAGGCTTAAATGGAGCATAAATCAACAACAATATTCAACATGGATTAATTCCCCATAATCATCCCAATAAAACCCTCCCGCAAGAATGTAGGAATCCACGAATCAACTTGTTCATGGTTGATCCGCGTTCGTCATTTAAATTCAAAAACAGGGTAAGAGGAATGACATAACAACCCCTAAATTTAAGAAAGGATCAATCGTTGATGAAAGGGTCATGCTGCCATCATTGTCGAGATCCTTCAACTTTGTTGGTGCAACGATTCACAGCTTTGATTCGTCATCGTTCATCACCGAGAGTCTTCTCCGAAGTGCCATGGATTCTTCAGAGTTTCTTCTCCATCCTTTACAATGAGCATCATCCCAATAAAAAGGGAAACATGTTTAGCATTACATTATGCTGCAGGAATAATGAGTCAGCATTTCTATTTCTGATTCATTATAACATGACATTAATTACTGAAACAACTACCCCATCGCCACACTGTAGCGGATGCTTCCAAAATAAAAATAAAATAAATGTCGCAATTTATTTTATTTTATTTTACTAAAAATTTCTGAAAATTAACTTTTTTACCTCGACCCATGATGGTCGAGGTTAGACCCATTCTTAGGTAAAGTCATCATTTCGGATGCAACAGTGCCCTCAGATTTTTAATCTGGGCATCCATTTGGAAACTGCCACAACCGCGTACAAGTGCTGACTCACTTAACTTAAAAAAAGTTCGAACCACCATTCCGGGATCACCGGGCCTCGGAATGATGTTCCATCTCTGCACCTAGTCTCGTAATAATTCCATATAATATTTAAAAATAATACACAAAAAAGCCAATACATTACAACTGGACACACCAATAGGTACTCAGTGAGATTTTACGAAGTAACAGCTGGACTATGTAGTTTTAAATTGTATAAAAATAACTTCTCAAACTTCACTTAAGTTTCGTATTTAGAACTTAAACATATAACTATGGATAAAACCATACCATGAATTGGAAATTAAAGTATGAAACTCAGAGTAAAAAATATCCCTAAAAAGGGTCAAATATTTTCCATGAATATATACTTAAAATTTTTAAACCCCAAGAATGCAGTAATAAGAGTCACCAAATTGGTCTTACATAGAGTTTGAAACTAAGCTCAAATTTAATACTTTTATTTATTTTTATAATGTTTTGATAATGGGTTAGAAGGAGAAGAATGGGGTATTTTTTGTTAAATATATGAAATTTTTGAAATAAAAAATAGTCTAATTAAAAAAAAATAAAAAAAGAGAAAGATTGACAGGGAAAGAGTGTGAACATATAGAATTTAGTATCCATGAACTAGTTTTGATATATAGACATACTATTATTCTGTGTCAATAAGTTCCCCTATTTAATTCCTCAATGATCAGTCTATAAACTAATAAAGTGAACCTAATACTACTTAAAAATAATATAAAAATCTCTGTATGAGTGTTGTTCCTCCTTTGAAAGTGATATGACTACTTAATAAGACTTCAGTAATCAGAACTAACTAAATTCATCATGATCCTAAGGAATTCCTTAAATAATCAAAACTAACTAAATTCATAATAATCCTAAATAAGGCCTTGATTAAGAAATTTTAAAACCAAACTCAATCAATTTACTTTCATAGAATGAAAAACAATTTAGAACATAATGAGAAGAAAATTGCATTCCAGAATAAAAATAACCAGTTAAATTCAAGAGAAATAAATTCCAAAAGAATTCAATAGGATACAGAAGTGAAATTGGGACTTAGAAGGGTATCCATGATCTCCACTAGGTCACTTCTACAATTTACCTAGACATACATGGATACAAATACATAAGGCTCCATTCCTCATGATATGTTCCTCCATCCTTTCTCTAGTGTGAACCGTGTTGATTCGTGATCATTTTTTTCACAGTGGAGGGAAAATTGATTTTAAATCATAGGAGCCTTGGATCATTGAATGGGGTTTCTTCCACACATTAATTACACATACTATCCTCACATTACATGTTAAAAAAAACTTTTATTATTATTTATAATCCACCCATGATCTTTAGTTTTTATATCATCTCATTTTTATTTAATGCACACAGCCAAATAAGAATTTCACTGGAAAAAAATTACAGCACTTTTAGTTGTGTCATGTTGTGAAGTAGGCATTGGACATGTCATGATTATTAGAGATTTTAATATCTAATAACACTTAATCTAATCATATAGTGACTGAAATTTCCATGGTTTGATCTTTTGTTTCTTTGATTAAAAAAAATTAAATCTTTACTTGAATAATTTTTTCAAAATTACACAAAGTATATGACCTTCACATATGCTCCTATGATTTGAAATAGAACCTTATGTATTCTCATCGCCAGGATAAAATACTCTCAATGAAATAACATTAAAAATTGTCATCTCTCTTTATTAGAAGAGTTTTGTACTCTTATGTATCACTTGGGAGCATAAATTGATTCTTATGTATTGGTCGATGTGACCTTTACATATAATGTTAGTTACTCTTACACATCCAAATAATTTTAAAAATTATTGAATGTAGAGTAAAAAAGACTCTTATTTATTTAAGGAAGTGATTTTTATGACCTTTAAAAATGATATGATGGAATCATATGTATCATAGGGTGACTCTGTACCTTTTTAAATTTATTCTTTACTTCTTCAAAATGAATTTTATATATCTAGAAAAAGACTCTAACATATTAATATGTAGGTTTAATCCACTTTGTAATTTTTTCACTTACTATAACATCCAAGGAATATCAAAATATTATTAAAAGCACATTTATAGTGCAATATTTGTTCAAATTATTCCAGAAATAATAAAAAAAATTAAAAATTGGAAATCTATCTTTTTTCACATTAAACCCCAAAATTATTACTAAAAATAAATATGATGAAATTTACCTAAAATTAAGAAATATTTGGGGATTAAATCATTGAATTAAAAAGTAAAAATAATGAATTTACATAATATATCAATTCCCACAAACTTAATCCTTGGACTCCTAGACAAGTGAACATAACAAAAATATTACCCAAGTAAGATACAAATCCAACGTGAGTTCCTTTTAATCAATTATGACACTAAAACTTATTATGTCTCCTCAATGTGATTTATTCCATTTTATCCATTAGTTTAATTCAATTCATTTAAAAAATTTCCCTCCTCCTATTCACATTTATATCTACCACCCTATAAATAATTATCTCATCACACAAATTATGAATTTAAAAATGTTTTTTATCATTCCAAAATCATGAAGGGGTCACTATAGACTTGATGAGTATATAATTATCCACCCAATGAGTCATTTTATTATGTTTATCATGAGAGATTACAAGGGTTGTTCTATGGATAAGGGTTGTAAGTCTCCAAGGTTAAATGATCCTGATGTTGAATGAGGAGGGTTGTCTCTAATAGAATAAAATTATATGATTACTAGTTTACACTCAAGTATAATATCCTCACTCAATAGTCCCATTTATTTATTCACCTCCAAGTAAATTTTTGATATATATATAAGGATAAAATATTCATTTCTTTAATATTAGTAATTTTACTCACTATATTACCTTCAATATATTTGTTTCTTTTATTTTTTTTCTTTAGATTATATATAGATTTGTATTTTGAGGGCATAGAGGATCTTTAAAATTCAAAAATTTGTGCAAATTTCCTTCCAAAAATTTTTAAGTCTAATTTTTACTTCCATAATTACCATAATTAATCCCACTTAAATAGATTCAGTTGGTTTAACACCCAAAATAGCTTCTTGGAATGATTTTTTCTTCCCAAAATAGCCCCCCACACTTGAGTTCAACTATGATCATGTAATTATTTCTAGATTAGGTTGGAAAGTGATTTAAAGCTTGTAATGTGGCTACCTAACAAGGTAATCCATGTATTCTTAGGGATTATAAGTGTTAATTGTAAAGTTTTTGGCTAGAATATATTTTTTTTGTGAAAAGGGGATTTTAAATCAAAATAATGCCTCAATAAATTTTAATAAATGTTCCTCATTACTCCAATGTTTTTACTATAATTCATATAAAATTATAGTTAATAAATAATGGATTTGTTCTCTCAATAAGTGAGGGTATTATAAATAACATATAAAAAATGGTATAAAATCTTCATAGGTAAGTGATTTTAATTCCTGGATAGTATTTAATGGAACGAGATTCAAAAATCAATGGTATTTTCATACATTTCACAAACTTTGAATCTAAAATAAAGTCAATTACTATATTCATCTAGTTTGAGTTTCATGGGTAAAATCCATTCTTATAATTGTAATAGGTTCCGAATGTATAAAGGTATTCTATTTGATCTCAATAGGTGATGAAAACATAGAAAAAAAAAAATAAAAAGGAAACACAGAAAAAATTAAAAAGAAAAATAGAAAAAATCCTAATCTAAGAAAGTATGTTACTTCCCCAAACTTATTTTATGAAATTTTCTCATTATAAAAAATTTTATATTATAATTTAAAATAATAATTATAATAAAACACAATTAAATGAGAAGGACACAACCTTTACTTATGTATCCTCAGTAGCTTGAATTAGAAGAACCTCCTCCATTTTATGCTCTTTCACACTTTCTATGAACAACTTCAATATATGAACATTAACTATAAATGGTGTATCTTTACCTGGTTATTTAATCTATATAGCACCAAATAGAGAAACTTTAGTAATAATAAAAGGTAAATACTATTTTAAATGAAATTTAACTAGAAAAATCTTAAGTCTAGAATAAAATTAAAGAACTTTATCTCATTCTTTGAACTCCTTATCGAGGATCAATTCATAATGAAATTATTTGGGTTTATCCTTGTAAAGCCTATAATTTTTATGACCATTGTTATAGATTTCATCTATTTATTTCAAGAATATTTTCCTCTCTTTTATAGCTTTAAATAGTTCCACATTACAAATTTTAGTAGCCCAAAAGACTTGGTGTTTAAATTAAAAATGTAAAATATTTTATATACATTAATCTAAAGGTTGAAATTATAAATTGAGTTTTATAATAACTCTTATAATCCCAAAGGGAATCATCCAATATTAATATTTAATCTTTAAAATTTTGATAACCAATTTTCTCAAGAATATATTTGATCTCTATATTGATACCTCATACATACAATTTATTTGAGGGTAATAAGGTTTAGAAACCTTAAGATAAATTCCATATTTCCTCAAATATATTCAAAGTTCCTATTTTAATAGTGGGTTTCTGGATTTGTGATGATAAATCTAGGAAGCTAAAATCTATAATATAGGTTGAGTCATATAAATTTTTAGGCTTCCTAAGCATCATCAATTCTTATAGGGATAATTTTTTCACACTTAGATTCATATTCCATAACTAAAATAATGTAAATGTGTCCAAAAGAATTCATAAATGATCCCAATAAATCTATACCCTAAATATCAAAAATATTATAGAACAAGATGGTATATTGTGGAATATAATTTATCTAGAAAACATTACCTTGAAACTAACTAGTTTTACATGTTCTAAAAAAATAAAAAGCATCCTTGAAAATGTTAGGCAAAAAAAAACTTGAATCAAGCACCATACTAGCTTTACTTTATAATCCAAAGTGTCCACAAAAACTAAAAACATAGAAAAAATTTATAATTGATTATATCTAATAATCTATAATTAATATCCTAATGATTTTTTCACTTCCAATATTACATAAATAAGGGTCATCCCATATGTATTGTTAATATTCACTTAATAAATTGACAACATTTTTCTTTGAAAATAAGTGAGGGTATTTATTGGAAGAGAAGTAATAAAAATGATCATAAAAACATGTGCTAAAACTCTTAATATCATGAAGTTAATCATTTGCGAAGTTCTTCCTAATAGGTGGATATATTTAGGGGTTTTCACCTAGAAAAATGGGTATTCTACTCAAATGAGAATATAATAAATTCTCACTACCCTAATTATCCTTTATCTCCATATAAATTCTTATAAAAAAATACATCTTTGAAGCCTTGGTTTTTCCTCATTTATCCTCAAAAAATATCTGATGGTAGAATGGCCAATGAAGACAATAATTTTGGATCCTTTCAAGTAGCACCTAAATCTGTTTAAAGAAAAGAAAATGGATTGAAAATCTTTATTGGTTATGTAATTACCTTGTGCTAAATCTAGAGGAATATTTGTATAGTCTATGACATGTGACTTATTATCTAATATTTGATTAAAAAATACACCTAGAGAGAAATTTAAATCATAAATTATTAATTAAAAAGGTAAATCCCATATATTTGGTTCAGTAATGGGTGGGGATACCCACTTATGTTTTAGATTTGAAATTACTTAGGATCGTAAGATCCACTGAGGGGGGGGGGTGAGTCAATGGTGATATTTTACAATTTCAATTCTCTTGAAAATTTAACCCTTACCACTTGTTAGAGTTTTTATCCTTATCAACTAACAATATCAAAAGTATTCAAAGATAAAGAAATTAATGCAAGGAATACAATATTTACAAGGTTATCCCCCAGTGTTAGTGACCAAATATTTTACATATAAACTCCTATTGATCAATGAAAATTTTCTATAATAGAAAAGTAAATAGAATGATCCGTACTGTTGTGGTGGAAGAATACTGTAGCGGCAGCAGGGCACTGTAGCAGTGGCAGGTACTGTAGCAGCTGGGTTACTATTCACAGAATGGGCCTTAGGCCAAAAATTTGGGCCTACAAGCTATGTAATGGGATAAATGCCCATTGGGCCTTAGGGATATGTAATGGGTCTCCCTCTACCCAGTTAAAATAGGTCTTTGCTTTGCTTTAATAATAAAATGAGGCTTCAGCCCCAACCTTTCAAAAAAAAAAGAATGATCCAACTCCTATTAGACTCCTTTTATCTCCCTATTGGTAATATTATACTGAGTCCCTTTATTTACAAATTTTTTCTTATCAAACTAAGCTAATACAAGAATATGAAACTTTTTAAAACATCTCCCAACAAAATCATCTAGAAATTATACGTCCAATTTTATCCATCCAATAAGAGTTTTTCCAATGTTCCCTAAATCTATTTAGTATAATCCATTCAGTGCACCTCACTAAATTTTCTTCTAATTGTACATACTATTTGTTGAAAAAAACCACATCGTCTCACAACCTACATGGAAACTATTTTTGATACTATCTATGTCTGGTATACTCTGACAGATGTCTCTGTCTGATATATTTGATTGAAAAATATGTATGGTAATAATTCTCACTAGAACTCTATCCAGAGTTCTTATAAACCGACCAAATATCATCTTGGTTGGAAATTATCCTTGTTCACAACTTTATATTTTGACTCTTCATCCGATATCTCTGTCTGATACCTTTCCTGTAGCACTTAAACTTTCTTACTCATATGAGCAGTAAATAACTGTACTATAATTTCACCCCCTTTTATATATTTTCTTATATAAGAATAGGAAAGAAGTTGATTTTCATTTAACCTCTTATAAAAACCTCAAATTATAAAACTCCTTCTCACTTGAAATTAATTGGGTGTCTCTTAAACATTCTAGAGTAATCTTGAACATACACAAAGCTTCATGAATATTTTATCATCAAAAACCTTATTTATAATTCCATTACCTCAAAGTTAATGAAGTTATATAATCTTTATAAACCTTTATATATAAACTAACATTGAATGATCAAAATCATATCATCATTTTTAGGGCCTTTACATAAATATTTTTAAAAAATACACTCAATGGATGTTTTTTAGATGGAATGTTTCTCCACCAAGTGAACATCTACAATATCTATGACTAGTGTTAAGACTAATTGAATTCACTCTATCCGATCCACTTCAAATGACTAACCCTATCCAATGAACTGAACATAACTTAGACCAATACTCTACGAATGCTTGCTCTGATTGATATAATTAATAAATGTTCATCGAGTTTGATTTGTCTGATGAGTCATAATGCCTCAGTCTAATTATCCTACATCCACTCAAACATTATATGTTAACAAAACTCATACCAGTGCTACTTCATGGAATCATATATATGATGACATTGCATTAGTTTGTCTGATGTTGATCCATATGATATATATTTGAATGCTCAATATAATTTTCCAAACACATTTTTTTGAATTCAATGATTGTTTTCCTTCTATAAAATTCAGTTTGATGGAGCAATAGATAATGAACTCAAACTAATGAATCTTATTCTAATGGAATTGATTTAATTAAATTCCTTTTAAAAAATACTTCATGATTTTACAACATCAAACTACATAAAAATTGTAATTTTTGTCCACTTGAACTTCATACAAACTATATTTCCAAAATACTTGAGTTGATGTATGTTTGAAAACATTGTTGTAACTTTTAAATAATTTCATTACAAAAGTATTCTCTATACAATTATATTGAGTTGAACATAAATCACTCCATTTTTTTTATTGCAAAATTCATGATTTTCTCAGTTTTAGAGCTTCATCTTATTACCGTTACTCAAAATTCAATTGTTAACTTTGTACTACTCTCCCTTATGTACTTATTTTATAGCAATGACTTCATGCACACCACCGACTAGTAACAACCACCTTGGTTCATCTGATAATAATGTGTATTGTCCATCTGGTGACATTGATATACTTTTCTCCATTATAATAATGATAAAAAATTTACAACAACTCTCTATATGATCACCTTATTCAGGTGATCGATGTCTAGTAACTTTAACTAGACCATCCGATGTACTGAATCCATTGGCATTCAAAAATGTCTGACCAATTACCGTTTCAATGTCAACTTGAACTTTTGACAAAAATTACATTATATAATAATTTTGAACTCTAACTTATTCCAATTTGTAAAAAATTATACAAATTCACTTGGATCATGATAATCTTCATGATGTTAGGAAGTTAAAGAATTTCAAAGATTCATATAACTTAGGAAAGTGTCCTAACATAGTTAAGGAAACTTCCTTCTCCTCCTCCTACAACTCATTAGGAGAGTTTCCTAACTTTTATAAGGAAAACTTTCTTAACAACATTATAAAATATTTCTCACCTATTCAACAAAAATATTCACAAAAGATATGTTGAAAAAAAATAAAAAATTTATTACAAAAACAACTCAAAGGATCTTAAATGTGCCCCTTTGGATTTTTTGTAAACATTCACAACAACTTTTCAAACCCACTTTTTTTAAAAATAGTTTATATTTTTTTTATCAAAACACAACCTTTATCAGAGATAATTTATTGACACTACACTACTAGATAAAGAAATGTTTTTGAAGGAATTTCATCACTCGGTGAAAAGAAATTTTGTGTCCATGATAAGATAACCCCCTCCCACTCAATTTTATATTCTCCCCCATTTTATGATAAAAACTTTAGATTTAGAAAACAAAGAGTTATACTTATTCTTATAAAGTTTCACTCACTCTCCCCCTTTGAAAACATAATCCAAATCATGGTGGGGAAGCATCCTTAAAAACATTAGCAAGTCATTGGTGGAGGGTAAACATGTAGTTGCAGCCTTAATTTTTCAAATCTTTCCCTTGACATAACCTTGGTGAAATCATAAGAAATTTATAGTTTTTTAATTATACTCAAGCATAACATATCCATTAAAAATATTATTTTATGAAATGATACTTAATATTAATGTGATTTAATATTGAATGTTGTACAAGATTTTTTGAAAGATCTATGGAACTTTGATTATCACGAAGAATATTTAATGGTTTTCTAATAATAATTATAAAATATCCTAACTGAACTTTCATCCATATAATTTGTGTACAAGCTTGGGTGGTGACAACATATTCTTATTCCATTGTAATCAAAGTAACATTACATTATTTCTTATTATACCATCTCACACAACATTATCCCATAAAATATGTTCTCCTAATGTCTACGTTCTATCATTACAATCTATAACCCAATCAACATTAATTTATCCAAGAAATTTCATGTCACAATTTATTTTATACATCAATCCATAATATGATGTTCCTTTAACACACTTGAGTATTATTTTTTATAACAAAAAATGTGATTCCTTTGGATCACATTAATATATTACACACAATGTAAAAACATATACAACATCTAGATTTGAAGTTTTAAGATAGGGGAAGATTCCTATCAACTTATGAAAGCCTTTTTGATTCACTCTTTTCCCAGCTTCATCTTTACTCATCTTTACACCAACGTAGATAGCTATATAAACTTATTTTAATTATACCATGATAAAAATCTATAAAAATATTTGGCATAATTTTAATGTAATATATATATATTTATTTCCTTTTGAACTTATAATCCTAAAAAAATTTAACTCCCCAAGCATTGACATTTCAAAGTATTTCTTCATTTTTTTCAACAATTTATTCACAAGTTTTATCATAGTCACCTACAAAAATTATATCATCAATGTAAACAATGACAATAAGACTACCCATGATCAATTCTTTAACATAATTTTTTCTATCATATTTTCCTTTTGAAAAGTTAATATATTTTAGGAAACCATGAATTTTAGAGTACCATGCATGAGGATCCTATTTCAACCCATACAAAAATTTCTTTAGCTTACACACCATTTTTCCATATTTATCAAGTAAGAACCCAATAGGTTGCCCAATATAAATTTATTCTTCAATTTATCAATTTTATAAAGCTCACTTGACATACATTTAATAAAATTTGTAATAATGATGTGTAAAAACCACCAAGAACATTCTTATAGCTTATAGTATCACAACAGGTAAAAAGGTTTATTAAAAATCAATGCCTTCCACCTATGAGTAAAATTTGGAAACAAGTTTTTATTTGTTTATTTTTATTTATCCATGTTCCATTATTTTTTTTGAACACCCAATTTGTTATTATAACATTCTTTCCTACTGGTCATGGAACAAGTTACCAAGTGTCATTTTTCTCAATCTGGTCTAACTTTTGATTTTTCACCTTTATCCGCTCTTTATGTTCAACCACCTTTGAAAGTGATTGTGGTTCCATATATAATATAAGATATGTATGATTCTTAAATCTCAGTTTTCATATTTTTTGAATCAGAGATTTTTGACTTCCAATGATTTTTTTAGATTAAACCTATTTTTGTAAAGTATTAAATTTTAGTGATTTTCCTCTGGTCTCACTTTTTTCATCAAAAGAATCACATGACCCATATTTTACACGTTTTGGTTTGTATTCATAATACCTTTAATTATATTCATTGGAAATATTCATTTTATCTTCGTTAACATCTTTAATGACTTTTTTCAAAGATTTTAGATTATCAAGAACTTTCACATCATTAGAATCCCCAAATTTACAATTTTTTTATTCCAACATTTGAAACTTATTTAATATGGTGAGTAACCCATGAAAATTACCTCATTGACCTTCTCATAAAACTTTAAAAGATTTGGATTTTTTATCTTCATTAATAAAGGACTCACAAAAACCTTATATTATTTCAAATAAGGTTTTTTATTATACAAAATCTCATAGGAACTCATTTTAGATTCTGTTCATAATAAACATCTTCTTTGTACATGAACATTAGTATTAAAAACTTCTCACCAAAAAAACTTACAAAGTTTATATTCATCCAACATACTTTTTCCCATTTCCACTAAACTTATGTTTTTCCTTTCTACCACTCCAATTTGTTGAGGAGTATATAAAGAACTATATTGATGTTTGGATATATGTTTCTACATATAGAGTTTGAAATAATTTCTTGTGTACCCCTTTCCATTATCACTTCTCATATCCAATATTTAAACACCCATCTCTCTTTCAAATTACCTTATGAAATATCTAAACATTTTTAGACACTTTGATTTATATTTCATGAACATTATGTTGGTTATCCGAGTAAACTCATCAATAAAAGTAATTAAGTACAAATCACCTTTAGTTGATTGATGTCTCATTATCCCAAAATTATTAGAGTGAATAAGCTCATGAGGTTTGGTGGATTATAATTCATATTTATTATTTCTTACATTAACCATATCCCATTTCTAAAATGTTTTACAAATAGTGTTATATTTTCTTTTTAGTGGTGGTAAATTAATAGCAACAATTACTTTAGAAAGTTCTTTCATAATTTTCTAGCCAAGATGTCAGAGTCTTTGATGCCACAACCTATTTTCATCCTTAGAACTTAAGTAATATGGGTTTCAAATATCTTCAATCTAAAAAAGATTATTTCTTTTCTCTATTAGTGATTACTTTTCCATCTATCAAAATTATGATGATTTAAGAATCTTTTCTGAAGATAACTCTCTCACCATCATCATGAAGTTGGATAACACTTAGTAAGTTGTATTTGTGCCCATACACACAAAAAACTTTCTTATAATTTAGTATCTTAGATTCAATCTTAGCTATTTAAATTCCTCTAATTTTTAAGGGAAAATAATTTTAATATGTAACTACTCTTCATTCATGTTCTTTGATATCTTTCAAGATCTATATATCACCTATCATATGTTAGGAACAACCACTATCAAGAATCCAAGGTTTGTTTCTTTTTATATATTTTAGAGCTATCTGAAAAACATAATCTCTTTCTACAAACCTTTTTATTTCTAGCTTCCCTTTATTTCCTAGCATTGGAAACTTGTACTAAAAGAGTTTTCATACAATCTTCAGTAAAGTGACTAGGTTGGTCACATCTTCTAAAAAATTTCTCCATACAATCAAAATTATTTTCCATTGTAAAATTTCTAGAATCTAATGAATTCCCATTTCTTTCTTCATAAAACTTAGAAAAGTTACTCTCTTTTATTCCAATATTTCTCCTTATTAGTTAATGTGTATTCCCAGGGATAGAAATGTTATTCCAACAATTATATTCTTTGTGCCCATATATACCACAATACCAAAAATATCCACTGAATCTTGAACAATTTTAGAAGTAGTATCATTCCCTGTTTAATGTTTTCTAAGGTTGGTATCATCTTTATATATTTTCTTTCCCCTAACATGGATCATATATCTTATAGAGGTTATTTTCAACTTTTGTTGATGTGATGTGTTTCCCACATTATTATCAATTAAATCTTTCCCAATGTTTTTTCTAAAACCTATATGGTTAGAGATATCATATAAATTCATCAGTAGGTTTTACTATACTTATATTGGATAATTGAACCACAATCCAAATAGTTTTGAGTTCTCTAACTTGTAGAGTAAAAATAGTGATGCATAACATTTATAGATGATCCAAAATCTAAAAAACATCTTTAAATTAAAAATTCCCTACAGTTCATGTAATGGTGAATGTTCATAGAGATTTGTACATGACATGGAGGCCATGTTGAATCATGGATAAAAAATTCATCCCAAGGTTCAATATCTATAATACCTTCAACTACCTCTTGTGAGAGAACATTTCCTTTAAAAATTTGGCATATTGGGGAATATTTTTTAGTGTATCTAAAAAATTAATGTTAAACTAATATTTCTTAAAGTTCTTTAAAATATAAAAATATAATTTATGATCAACATTTTTCTTCACTGGTGGAATTCCCTTGTTGTAAGGAAGAGGTGGTTTGGGTATGTCTTGGCTATAATTAACATTTTTTATCACCAAAAGACCCTATCATTATCCCACAGTGTCATTAGGTTATTTTAATTAAAACATCCGATTTTAAAAATGTTTTTTTCATTTAAATGAGGTTCTAAATGAAGTACAAAGGTGTGGAACATTCCTTAATAGGTTTTGATTCAAAATTATCATCCTAGTGGATATTCAATTTAGTTCCACTTCCTAGTTTCATAGCATTAACATTATCCTTTCCTAGTCCCTAGGGGTTTACTTCAATTTGTAAGGGTATTCCTACACTCATTTAATTTCTTATGATACCAATGTCAGTATCCATTTTCTCCATTTGGGTTAACAAGGAGTTTATACATTTTTAAAATAAATCCCCCAACCCTCAATACAATGAAGGAAATAATCCCCAATAACCTCCCAAACCAAGGGAATAAGAAATGGTATTCAAGATCACTATCGCCTTGGTAGATCGGGATAATGAAGTAATGCAAGGTACACTTAATCTCTCTCATAGATATGTGAATACCTTATTTTATTTTGGTTCATCTCATTCTATTATATCACACATGTTTTCTAAGAATGTGGAATCACCATCTAGGATATTAAACTATTAGTGAAATCCCTTGGTGGCACAATGATCACATCTAAGATTTAAAAATTAGATCTGATTGAGATTTGTGGGAGGATACTTCTTGATAATCTAATTTTTCTTCCTTTAATAAAATTTTACATAATATTGGGTATGGATTAGCTTTACATGAATAAAAAACATATCAACTATTGGGATAAGGGCATCTCATTTCTTATCCCAAATAATCATATTATCACATATTGATGCAAGGATGGTTATGAAATTAATGTGGAATAAAATTATATAATATGGTTTTTTTATGAAACAATAAGGAAATATTAGTTCAAATTAATAGGGAGGCAGTAAACATTGATGATATGACTACTATATGATAATATACTGATGAATTTTTAGATGAAATTCCTAGTCTTACCCCAGATCATGAGATTGAGTTCTCATTTGAACTCATACATAAATGCATTCCTATATAAGATATTACATATATAATAGATCACATTGAATTAGATAAGTTAAATAAGAAAATAAAAGATTGTTTGGAAAAGGGTTTCATATGACCCAGTGCTTTACCATGGGGTGCACTAGTCCTCTTTGTCAAAAAGAAGGATATATCGATGAGTCTTTACATTGATTATCACAATCATAATAAAATATAGATAAAAAACAAGTATCCTTTAGGCCATATCAATGATATATTTGATTAATTCCAAGTAAATTAATACACATTGAATATTGACCTTCGATATGGATTCCATCGATTAAGGGTCAAAAGGGAAGATATATCTAAGATGGATTTCTGTACAAGGAATGGACACTATGATTTTATAATGATATAATTCGGACTTACAATTCCCCTACTATATTAATTGATATAATTAATAGAGCCTTTAGATACCACCTTGAACAATTTTTGGTTGTCTTTAGAGATGAAACTATTATATATTCAAAGAGAAAGGAAGAGCATGAAGACCATTTGAAAATTGTGTTAAAGAACTTGATAAAGGAGAAGTTGTATGCCAAATTCAAAAAATGTGAATTTTGGATATAAAAGGTTTCATTACTAGGTTATATAATTAAAATCAAGGGCATATCTATAGATCCATCAAAGATGAAAGTTATCAAGCAATGACCTAGACTGACCATTGTAACTGAGATCTATAGTTTTCATAGGTTAGAATGATATTAATGAATCTCTTTGAAAAATTTCTCACGACTATCAAATCCACTAACCAAGATGACACAAAATAGAGTATAGTTCCTTTAGACAGTGTAATGAAAATAATGTTTTAATGAATTGATGAAGAGGTTGTCCACTACCCCTGTACATACATTACTCTATAGTGGGAAAGTGTTTATTTTATACAGTTATGCTTTAAAAAATGGTTTAGTTTGTGTTTTCATGTATAATGATAAGATGATTTCTTATGGTTCATTCTAATTAAAGACTCAAGATAAAAATAAACCGATGCCTGATTTAAATTTTTTCGGTTGTGATATATGCATTAAAGATTTTGAGACATTATCTCTATAGAGAAAAGTGTGATATATATACTGATTGAAAGAGATTGAAATATATATTCACATAGAAGAAATTGATTATACTCCAAAGGTGATGGTTGGAGTTGATAAAATATTATGACCTCTCAATAAACTACCCACCAAGGAAAGAAAATATGGTGGTCGATGCTCTGAGTAGAAAAAATCATGCTAGTCTATCCATGGTGAGGATTAAAAAAGACCCAATACTTATGGATTTTAAGAGGATGAATCTTGAAGTCATAATAGTGGGAGATAAATCCTATATTTTCTAACTAACTTCCCAACCTTCCATTCACGTAAAGAACAAAGAAGCCCAGAAAAATTATTTTGAGATATAGAAAAAGGTAGAGAATATTCCAGAGTTTAAATTTGATAAAGATGGAATGATAAGGTTTGGAACTCGGATATGTGTCCCATGAAATTCAGAATTGAAGAAGGATCTTTTGGATAATGCACATAGATCATTATTTTCTATAAATATAATAAGTATGAAGATGTACAGTGATCTAAAAAAAACTTTTGGTGGGATAATATGAAGAGAGAAATTACAAAGATCCTATCCCAATGCTTGGTATGCTAGAAAGTTAAGGAAGAATGAAAAAAGTATAAGGGTATGATACAACCATTACCCATACCAGTATAGAAATGGGAAAACATCAACATGGACTTCATTATTGGAATTCCCAAAAAAATATGAAGTACATAATGATATTTGGGTTGTAGTTTATTGACTTACAAATTCAGTACATTTTATTACCATCAAAGTAGATTTCTCCCTCCACCAACTCACCAAGATATATATAAGGGAAGTAGTGAGGCTGCATGGAGAACCACTGTCCATTATATCTGATTGGGATCCGAGGTTTAAATTGGGATTTTAGGGAAGTATTTATAGATATTTGGAGATAGATCTAAGATTTAACACTACATATCATCCTTAGATAGATGGTTAATCTGAGAGGATAATTCAAACTATAGAGGATATATTGAGATCTTGGTTGATGGATTTACAAGGATGTTGGGATCAACACCTTCCCCTGGTAGGTTTTTATATAACAATAATTTTCATTATTTTATTAATATGTATGTTTTTTCATGTTCATGCATGTATTTTTATTTTTTATGATTACATGTTATTTTATGTTTTTAATTATCCAAAACCCTTTTATTATTTATGCGAAAACCCATTTTTAAAACCTATTTGTATTTTAATTATAAATTGTGTTTTAGTGATAAAAAATTTATGATTCTTATTTCATATTAAAGATAAAAAGTTTATATAACTTTTATTAAACTAAAACATTGTCTAATTAATTCTATAGCATGTTTCTATTTAAGAATGAACATGATTCTTGTTTTTTTATCTCAAGTAATATTTTCATTATAAAATGTTTTAAAGTTTTCTTATGTATTTACATTATAACATACACTATACTGATCAAAATATTTTAAAACTTATCCCATTTTTAATCTAACTCATTTATATTAATTTCATTAGAATAAATGAAGGTATGATTTTATTGTTTAAGGGGAGCCCTATATATTCAAAAACCCTAGAACAGATTTACAATTCTGAATTTTCTAGAATTGAAAATATTTTTTTTCTTTGATACCTCATTCATTTCTAATCAGAATCACTTGGTATTTCTTCATTTAGAAATATAATTTTTTTTCTTCATTTAATTCATCTACATGAAAATATGAAAACGCCTTTTACATACCTTAAAAAATGGTTGAAAGTTAGCATTTTTTTAAGTTTCTATTTCATGTTTTCATAGTATTTTGAAAATATTGTATTATATACTTATTATAAATAAAATATTATTGATTATTTTAAAATATATAGAAATTATCTTCATTTATATATTTTGGACCAACTACTAATTCATTTTTTTATATGGCTTAAAAATTCACCAAAGTTTATGTGTTTATCTTGTACATGAAATGATGCACTATCCATCAATTAATTTTTTAAAGCATCAATTAATTTTTTTAAAACTTTCAATTAATTTTTTATTCTAAATGAGAATTAATTTTTTATTTTAAAATTGAATTAATTTTTTATTTTAATGATGGATTAATATTTTTATTTGAATGGTGAATTAATTTTTTATTTGAATGATGAATTAATTTTTTATTTGAATGGTGAATTATTTTTTTGTTTTAATGGTGAATTAATTTTTTATTTTAATGGTGAATTAATTTTTATTTTGAAAGGTGAATTAATTTTTTATTTTAATTGTGAATTAATTTTTTATTTCAATAGTGAGTTAATTTTTTTATTTATAATGGCGATTTAATTTTTCTTTTAATGGTCAATTAATTTTCTATTTCAACGGTTAATTAATTTTTTATTTTAATGATTAATTAATTTTATATTTCAATGGTGAATTAATTTTTTTCTATAATAGTGAATTGATTTTTTATTTTTAATGGTGAATCAATTTTTTATTTAAATGATAGAAAATGGTTGCTTCCTCCAGTTAAAATTTTATTGTTCTTTTTTTAATATTATGTTTTTCATCTATTTTTATATTTTGATGAACTATATACTTATATTAATTGTTTTAAGTATTTTATTGATTTAAAAAATTAATATATATTATATTTAAGCAAACAAAAGTGTATTAAATATATTTTTTTAATTGTTTTAAATTTTTTATTAATTTACTCTTTATTTATGAATGCACATACAAAATATTTATAAAATATTCATATTTCAATATTTTATGTTAATTTCTGTAAATTTTTATTTTCTAAATTATTATATAATGAAATTGTATTTATTCAGACATATTTTATGCTATTTTAATCAATATAATTAATTTTTTATTTTTATGTTTCATTAAACTAAAATGTATTTAATATTTGAATTTAAACATTCAAATTAACTTACAGTTTTTATGGGACTACCTTTGAATTATTATTATCATTTAATGGGATATTTAAATCTATTTGAATTGGCCTTTAAGTTTTGAATTCAAATAATTATTGTTATGGTTATTATGGAAATTATTATTCTCTCTCTTGGATATTTTTTATTTTAATTTGAATTGTTTTACCCGTGGAAGGTGTTTGGTAGTCTTTTCAGATATCTATTTAAAGGGGTTGTTGAGAAGCCTTGAAATAAATTGAACACACAGATTGATATCTTCTACTCTCTATTTTTCTACAAGAAAAAGCTGTAAACATCTCAAGTGCTGTATAAAATGAAGCCTGGTTTTATACCCTCTTTCATCACCTAGACATTCTCTCAAGTACCAGATTACTTTTGCTTCAATATCTACTACCATGAAGGGACGTGCCAATATAATCCTTAAGAACCAATACTTGTGTTTTAATTATTTATCTTCTCCTTTGTCTATTTTCTTGAGTCTTTAACACTATTTCCCATCTCTCACACACACTTTGTTTTTATGTTTATTTATTTACATTCAAAATCATTTCTTCTTCTCTTCCTTGAGTTATAACTCTCAGATTCTAAAGTTAGGATCTCAGGGTTGTGACTCCCTATATATAAAGTCAGTGTTGTAAGGATTGTGACTCCCTATACAAAATTTAGTGTCATGGTTATCTCTCCACTAGAAAATAATTATTTAATAGGTAAGGATTACTCATTAAAAGTCAGGTAGTGCACATATATCTCTTTCTAAGTAGAGAGATATAAGATTGGACTAGGTCCACTTTGGACTGAACTAGGTCAACTTTGGAATGAACTTGTATATAAATTCCCATGTTCTTTATTTTATTTCCACTACTAATTAAATATAATAATTAACTTTAATAATCAATTTAATTAATCAATTTATTTGATTAATTTTTTTAATATGTTCTATTCACCACCCTCTAGACCATATAACTTTATCTTATCTGACCTAACAATTGGTATCAAAGGATAACTATATTAAAAAATATTTTAGTTCTTTAATTCTATTTATAGATACCATACATTGGTATCAAAGGTTGTTCCTTTTGTAATTAGCCAATCCATCTATAGAGTTTGCTTTTATTTTATTTTTGATAACATATTTTTAGACCTCACAATCAAAGGATAAATATCTTATAATATGGAAGGATTGAACCTAAATGATGATTGGATTCCTCAAAATCCACCACACTTTGATGACAATGATTATGGATACTGGAGATCTCTAATGGAGGCATACCTCAAGAAATTAAGTATAGAACACTGGTCCATCATGTCAAAATCATACACAGAGGCTGACCCATATACACTTACTATAAATGATTCTACTAGATATTTTTTAAATTAAATAGTTTTTAATATTTTATATTGTTATATTAGTAGAAGTGTTTTTAGTCACGTGTCTTCTTGTAAGACAACTCATGAAATTTGAAAGATTCTACAAGTCACTCACTTTAGATCTGAAAAATTGATTTGAACCAATATTGGAATGCTTCATGAAGAGTACAAATACTTTAATATTGGTGAAGATGAAATAGTAAACAGAATGTTCCATATACTCACAATAATTGTGAATAGAATGAATTCACTTTGAGAAGCTCTGGAAAACCCAATACTTATTAAATAAGTCCCACGAGCCTTAACAATGAAATGGAATGAAAAGAAGGTTGCTATTAATGAAATAAATATCTTCAAAGAGTAAAAATTGGATGAATTGATTAAATCAATGCTTCAATATGAACAAAAATAGAAGAACATAACTGACGGGGAGTAAACAAAAAGAAAAGGTGTAGCTTTTATATTTATGAATTTAATTAATAAAAAATCTTCTGTTTCTGATCTACAAGATAGTGAAAAATAAGATGTGGATCAGATTATGACTAAGGTTTAAAAAATAATGGAAAATAAAGTATTCAAAAACTGGTTTTGAAGAAACCCTCAAAAAGAAAAACACAAGGGAGATAAGTAAGGTGGTATGAATTACAATGCTTCAGATGTAACTTATTATGAGTGTAAGAAGAAAGGAAATATCAAAACTGACAATCCGAAAATAAAGAATAAAGAAAAATATAAAAATAAGGAGAAATAGGCATTGACCACTAGTTATAGTTGTACAGAAGAATCTGATTTTAGTGAATAATATGGAAATGAAAAAGAAACTGCTAACTTGTGATTTATAACATCATTGAATAAGGAAAAATATATTAGATTTATTAATAACGACATATAATACATGAACAATGGATTCTCTAGGTATATGACTGAAGACCCATCAAATGTTACCACTTAAAACACATGTGAGGGATACACTATTATATTTGGAGATAATTCTAAAGGAAAAGTAAAATGTTTTAGTAAAGTCAGTATTTTTAATTCTACCTTTATTTCTAAATTTTTATATGTTGAAGGATTAAAAAATAATTTAATTAGTATATATCAATTATGTGATGATGGAATGAAAGGTAAATTTCAAAATGATAAGTTTTTAGTTTTTAAATATGATTATTTATTATTTTATGCTAATAGAAAAGAAGATATTTATACTATTTATTTTACTGAACTAACTGTTAAAAATATTGAGTGTTTGAATACTGTATAGATTAAAATAATCCTTTAGCATCAAAATTTAAGCCATTTCAATTTCATAATGTTACATAAGATGTCAAAACATGATAATGTGTTACAATTTCCTTCCTTGAAGAAAGAACATCTCCATGTTTGTGATGCTTGCATGAAAGGAAAGCAACATAAAATTTCTTTTAGACCTATCAATTTGATAAGTACTAATATACCTTTACAGTTGGTACATCTTGATTTATTTGGTCCTACTCAAATTTCTATCCTTCATGGAAATAAATATACTTTAATTATTGTTGATGATTATAGTAGATTTTCATAGGTATATTTTTTTCTCATAAAAATGATACATTATCTATATTTGATGCATTTTGTAATTTAGTTCAAAATAAAAAGGTTTTATGATTATTTATATTCATAGTGATAAAGGAGGTGAATTTCATAATTTATATTTTGAAAATTTTTGTGAAAAGAATGGTTATTTTCATAATTTTTTTTCTCATAAAACACCACTAAAAATGGTGTTGTATAATTGAAAAATAGAACTCTTATTGAAATATCTCAAACTATGTTAAATGGATATAATTTTACTTGATATTTTTGGGATAAGTCCCTTTTTTATGCTTCTTATATTTCAAATAAAATTCCTATGAGACATTTATTAAATAAAAATCATTATGAATTATTTAAAAATAAAAATCCTAACGTTAGTTACTTTAGAGTTTTTGGGTGTAAAGTTTTTATTTTAAATTCAAAGGACAATTTTGATAAATTTGATGCTAAAATTGATGAAGGAAATTTTCTTAGTTATTATAGTAATATTAAATCTTATAGAGTTTATAATAAAATAACTATGGTTATTGAAGAATCTGTTCATGTTATGTTTGATGAAAAAAATGCTAAATTAAATTTTGATTTGAATTTTTCTAATGATGTGTTTAGAGATTTTAATCTTGGTGAAGAAAAACCTTAGGATACAGATAGATAAATTGAGGGGGAGAATAATCCTTATAAACTTGACCCAAGTACACAGAAGATTAATAAAGGTCTTCCTATTGAAAATGTAATTGGAAATGTTGATTCTTGTGTTAAAACTAGAAATTCTATTTTAAATTTGTGTAACAATTTTTCTTTTATTTATGATTTTGTTCTTAATACTATTAATTATGATTTAAATGATTCTAACTAAAGTATTTATATATAGGATGAGCTTAATCCATTTTTTAGAAATAGATTTTATCCATTGGTATAATTATGTGAGGATAAGTAGGTAATTGTAACCAAATGGATATTTAGAAAAAAACTGGATGAATCTAGATAGATTTTAAAAAACAAATCCAAAATTGTTTCTCAAGGATACTCTAAATAAGTAGGTATAGACTTTGAAGATTAATTTGCACCTATTTCTTGGTTAGAGGCTATTATATTTTTTTTGGATTTTTCTTGTTTTCATGATTTTCAATTATATCAAATGGATATAAAAAGTGATTTCTTAAATGGTTTTATAACTAAATAAGTTTATGTTTCTCAACCCCCTAGTTTTGTAAATGAAAAATTTCATAACCATGTTTTTGAATTATATAGATATTTTTATGGTCTCAAACAAGAACCTAATGCTTGGTATGAAAGGATTTATTTATTTTTATTGAATAATGGTTTTAATAAAGACAATGTTGATTCTATATTTTTTATTAAAATAATTTGAAATGATATTTTAATTGTGAAAATTTCTATTGATGATATAGTTTTTGGTTCATCTAGTGAATTTATTTGTAATAATTTTTATAATTTGATGTCTTTTGAGTTTGAAATGAGTTTAATGGAAGAATTAAAGTTTTTTCCTAGATTTAAATTTTTTTAAAGGAAAGATAGAAATTTTCTTAATTAATATAAGTATGCTAAGATTTGGTTAAAGGATTTGGTCTTTATTACACTAAATATTTGAAAAATTCAATGAGTACTAATTGTAAATTAGATGTTAATACATCTGGTAAATCCGTTGATATTAAGGTTTATAGAGGCATTATAGCTAGATTAGTATATTTAACTGCATGTAGACCCGATATCATGTTTAGTGTTTATTTATATGCTAGATTTCAAGATGGAACTAAATAAAGTCATATTAAATCTGTATAAATAATAATTAGATAAATTAAAGGAACTATTGATTATAATTTATTTTATCCAAAATATAACTATTTTAATTTAATATCTTATTCTGAATTTGATTTTGGAGGCTATAGAATTGATAGAAAAGTACATTAGGTATGTGTAATTTTCTAGGAAAAGGTTTAATTTCTTAGTCATCCAAGGAAAAATTATCTATTGATATATCTACTATAGAATTTGAGTATATCTCTACTACTAGCAATTGTGCTTGAAGGTTATGGGTTAAGAAAACTTTATGTGATTTTGTTATTTATCTTTAAAGCATTCTCGGTGGAAAAAATGTGAATGAAAGATCATACTGAATGGAATTGGGTCCATGAATCTAAGAAATAGTTAGAATGATCTCTCTCTCTCTCTAAATATCTCTCTCAATTTGAAAATCCAAGATTTAAATGGATGTCCTTTCATGGACCTATTTATTATGATAACACATCTATGATTTCTATTTTTAAAAAACCCTAACGACATTTTAGAACAAAGCATATCAATCTTAGATTTCATTTTATTAGAGATCAAGTGAATAAGAGTGATATTATTTTAGAATTTATCATAATTAAATGCTTCTTGATTACTTATAAAGATCTCAAAATTCTATTCATTTAAGTCTTTCAGACCAACTTCTAATACAGTGGTTTAGAAGGCTTAAAAATTCACCAAAGTTTGTGTGTTTATCTTGTACATGAAATGACGCAATATCCATCAATTTTTTAAAGCATCAATTAATTTTTTTAAATCATTTTTTAAAACCATCAATTAATTTATTATTCTATTGGGGAATTTTTGTTTAATTTAACGGTTCATTATTTTTTTATTTTAATGGTGAATTAATTTATTATTTGAATGGTGAATTAATTTTTTATTTTAACAGTGATTTTTTTATTTTAACAGTGAATTATTTTTTTATTTAAATGTTAAATTAATTTTTAATTTTAATGGTGAGTTAATTTTTTATTTTTAATGATGAATTATTTTTTTATTTTAATGCTTAATTAATTTTTTATTTCAACGATGAATTAATTTTTTATTTTAAAGATTAATTAATTTTTTATTTTATTGGTGAAATGATTTTTTTTTCTCTAAGGGAGAATTAATTTTTTTTTTATTTTAATGGTGGATCAATTTTTTATTTTAACGGTTGTAGATGGTTGCTTCCGGCAGTTAAAATTTTATTATTATGAAATTCTTTCACTAATATATTTTTCATCATTTTTTATATTTTGATGAACTTCATACTTATATTAATTGTTTTGAGTATTTTATTTATTTGAAAATTATTATATATTATATTTAATCAAATTGAAGTGTGTTAATTATTTTTTTAAGTGTTTTAAAAATTGTATTAATTTAATCTTTATTCATGCATGCACATACGACATATTTCTATAATATTTACGTTTTAATATTTTAAGTTAATTTATTTAACTTATTATTTTATAAATTATTATTTAATGACATTGAATTTACTCAAACAAATTTTATTTTATTTAAATTAGTATAATTAATTTTTAATTTACATGTTACATTAAATTAAAATATATTTAATATTTTAATTTAAACATTCAAATTAACTTATAAATTTATGGGATTAATTTTGACTTATTTTTATCATTTAACGGGTTATTTAAATCAGTTTGAAATTTTATTTATGGTTTGAATTCAAATAATTATTATTATGATTATTATGAACATTATTATTCTCTCTCCTAGATAATTGTTATTTTAATTTGAATTTTTTTACTCGAGGAAGGTGTTTGTTATTATTTGAAGATATCTATTTAAATGGGTTGTCAAGAATCCTTGAAAGAAATCGAATACACTAGTTAACATATTCGACTCTCTATTTTTCCATAAGAAAAAGTTGGGAATGTCTTAAGTGCTGTACAAACTGAATCCCAGTGAGATACCATGTTTCATCACCTAGACATTATCTCAAGGTCTGGATTACTTTTTATTTGAATTATACTTCCTTGAAGAGACGCGCCAATTTAATCCTAAAGAAACAATATCTATGATTTAATTATTTATCTTCTCCTTCATCTAGTTTCTTAAGTCTGTAACACTATTTCCCATATCTCACACACACTCTATTTTTATGTTTATGATTTTACATTGAAAAACATTTATTCTTATCTTCCTCAGGATTTGATTCCCAGATTCTAAATTTGGGATCTGAGGGTTGTAAATCCTTATATCTAAAGTAAGTGTTGTAAGGGTTGTAACTCCCCATAAAAAAGTCAGTGTCATGGTTATCCGTGCACTAGAAAAATATTTTGTAATGGGTTACGATTCCCCATTAAAAATTAGGTAGTGCGCATGTATCTCTTACCGAGTAGAGAGATATAAAACTACACTAGGTCCACTTTTCACTGAACTAGTATAAAAATTCTTATGTTCTTTATTTTATTTCCACTATTAAGTAAATATAATAATTAAATTTAATAATCAATATAATAATCAATTTATTTGATTAATGTTTTTTAATCTGGTCTATTCACCCCCTTATAGACCATCTTCCTTTACCCTATCCGACATAACAATTGGTATCAAAGGATAACCTTATTAAAAAATAGTTTATCTATTTCATTCTATTTCTAGATACCATACATTGGTATCAAAGGTTGCTTATTTTAGAATTATCCAATCCTTCTATATAGTCTATTTTTATTTTATTTGTTGCAACCTATTCCTATACCTCATGGTCTAAGGATAAAGATCTTATAAGATAGAACAATTGAACCTAAATGATTATTGGATTCCTCAAAAGCCACCACACTTTGATGGAAATGATTATAGCTACTAGAGATCCATAATAGATAAACAACTTAAGAGATTAAGTATATAACACTATTCTATCATGTAAAAATCATAAACACTACCAGAGGATGTCCTAGATACACTTAATGGAAACAATGATACTAGATATGTTTTAAATTAAAAAGTTGTTAATATTTTATATGTTTCTATTAATAGAAGTGTTTTTAATCACGTGTCTTCTTGTAATATATCACATGAAATTTGGAATATTCTACAAGTCACTCACCTTGGATCTGAAAAATTGATCTATACAATTCTTGTAATGCTTCATACTGAGTATCAAGACTTCAAGATCGATGAAGATGAAATAATAAACTGAATGGAATGAATTCACTTGGAGAAGCTCTAGAAAACACATTACTTGGTGAACGAGTCCTATGATCCTTACCAGAGAAATGGAATGCAAAGAAGTTTTTCATTGACTAAAGAAATAACTTCAAAGAGTACACCCTGAATGAATTTATTGGATCACTAATTTAATATGAAATAGAACTGAAGAACATAACTAATGAGGAGTCAATAAAAAGAAAACATGTAGCTTTTAAATTTAGGATTTTTTTACTAATAAATCTTCTTATTTTGATATATAAGATAGTGAAAAATAAGATATAGCTCGTATTGTTATCGTGGTTTACCAAAGATTTAAAAAAGATTAAAAAACCAGTTTAGAAGAAACCCTCAAAAAGAAAAACACAAGGGAGATAAGAAAGGTGGTACAAATTACAATTTTTCAAATGTAATTTGTTATGAGTAAAAGAAGAAAGGACATATCAAACCAGACTTTCCAAAACTAAATATTAAATAAAAATACAGAAATAATGATAAGAAGGAATTGACCACCAGTTGGAGTTGTATAGAATAATCTGAATCTAGTGAAAAATCTAGAAATAAAAAAGAAACTGCTAACTTATTCTTCATGACCTCACTGGATAAGGAAAAAATTCTTGGATGTCTCAAGAACTACATATGGTACATTGAAAATCGATTATCTAGGCATATGACCAGATAACCATCAAATTTTACCACTTACAACACATGTGATAGAGACATTGTTACATTTTAAGATAATTCTAAAGACAAAGTAAAAGGTTTTGGTAAAGTTGGTATTTCAAATTCTACCTTTATTTTTAAAGTTGTATATGTTTAATGATTAAAAAATAATTTAATCAGTATATATCAATTATGTGACGATGGAATTAAAGATAAATTACAAAATGATAAGGGTTTAGTTTTTAAAGATGATTCTTTATTATTTTATGCTAATAGAAAATAAAATATTTATACTAATGATTTTACTAAACTAACTATTCAATATGTTAAGTGTTTGAATGTTATATATAGTTACAACATAATTTGACAATAAAATTTAGCTCATGTAAATTTTATAATGTTACATAAGCTCTCAAAACATGAGAATGTGTTATAGCTTCCTTCCTTGAAGAAATAACATCTCTATGTTTGTGATGCTTTCATGAAAGGGAAGAAACATAAAATTTCTTTTAGACCTATAAATTAGATAATTAATAATAGACCTTTACAGTTAGCATAAATTGATTTATTTGGTCCTACTAAAATTTATTTCCTTGGTTTAAATAAATATACTTTAGTTATTGTGGAAAATTATAATATACCTACGTGGGTATATTTTCTTACTCATAAAAATGATTCTTTATCTAGATTTACTACATTTTGAAATTTAGTTCAAAATAAAAATGTTGTATGATTATTTATATTTGTAATGATTAAGGAGGTGAATTTCATAATTTATATTTTGATTTTTATGAAAATAATGGTTATTTTCATAATTTTTATGCTTCTAGAACACCACAGCAAAATGGTGTTGTTAACGAAAAAATAGAACTCTTATTGAAATGGATCAAACTATGTCAAGTGAATATAATTTACCAAGATTTTTTTTTGCTGAGGACATTTTTTGTACTTGTTATATTTCAAATAAAATTATTATTATTCCCTTTTGGAAGAAAAATACTTATGAATTATTTAAAAATAAAAAACTTATATTTGGTTACTTTAGTGTTTTTGGGTGTAAGGTTTTTATTTTAAATTAAAATGATAATTTATATAAATTTGATGATAAAAGTTATGAAGGTATTTTTCTTGAATATTTTAATAAGATTAAATCTTATAGAGTTTATAATAAAATAACTATGGTTATTTAATAATCTTTTCATGTTATGTTTGACTAAAATATTGTTAAATTAAATTCTAATTACAATTTTTTTGATGATGAGTTTAGAGATTTTAATTTTGGTGAAGAAAAAATGTAGGATAAGGATGAATCAATTGAGGGGGATTATACTCCTTCTCAACCTAATACAATATCATAAAAGATTTATAAATATCATCCCGTTGAAAATGTAAATGGAAATGTTGATTTTGGTGGTAAAACTAGAAATTATGTTTTGTTTTTTTGTCAATTCTACTTTTATTTGTGATTTTTTTCCTAATAGTATTAATTATGCTTTAAATGATTCTAACCATATTATTTTTATTAAATATGAGATTAATCAATTTTTTACATATAATTTTTTGTAATTAGTATAATTGTGGGAGGATAAGTAGGTAGTTAGAACCAATGGATATTTGAAAAAAGTTGGATGAATCTGGAGTGATTTTAAAAAACAAAGTTATAATTATTGCTCAAGGAAACTCTCAAGAAAAATGTATAAAATTTGAATATTCATTTTAACTTTTTTCTAAGTTAGTGGATATTAGAATTTTGTAAATATTTCTTATTTTAATGTTTTTAAATTATATCAAATGGACGTAAAAAGTTCTTTCTTAAATGGTTTTATAATTCAAAAAGTTTATGTTTATCTACCCCTATTTTTGAAAATGAAATTTTTTTACCATGTTTTTAAATTATCTAAATATTTTTATGGTCTCAGAAAATCATGGAATGCTTGGTATGAAAGGATCTCATTGTTTTTACTAAATAATGGTTTTAATAAAGATAATTTTGATCCTATAATTTTTATTTAATGAATTTCAAATGATATTTTAACTGTGAAATTTTTTGTTGATGATATAGTTTTTGGTTTATCTAGATAATTGTTTTATAATAATTTTTTTTACTTTTATGCATTATGAGTTTAATGGGAGAATTAATGTTATTTCTTAGACTTCAAAATTTTCAAAGGAAATATAAAAATTTTCTTAATAAATCTTTGAATGCCAAAAAGTTGGTTAAATGATTTGGTCTTGATTCATATAAATCTATGAAAACACAAATGATTGCTAATTGTAAATTAGATGTTGATACATCTCGTAAATCTATTAATATTAAATTTTTTAGAGTCATGATAGGAAGCTTACTATATTTAACTGTATCTATACCTGTTATCATGTTTAGTGTTTGTTTATGTGCTATATTTCAAGATGATCCTAAATAAAGTCATATTAAATCTCTAAAAAGAATAATTTTATATGTTAAAGAAACCGTTGATTATGGTTTATTTTATCCAAAATATAACTTTTTTGATTTAATATCTTATTCTGAGTGTGATTTTGGAGGCTTTAGAATTGATAGACAAAGAAAATCCAGTATGTGTCATTTTCTAGAATTTTTTTTAATTTCTTATTCATCAAAGAAGCGATTATCTATTGCCATATCTATTAAAGAAGTTGAGTATATCACTGTTTATAATAGTTGTGTTTAAAGTTTATTCATTAAGAAAACTTTATGTGATTTTGGTATTTATCATGAAAAATTTACTATTTATTGTAATAACACATCTGTGGTTTCTATTTCTAAAAACCGCTTACAACATTATAGAATAAATAATATTGATCTTAGATTTCATTTTATTAGAGATCATGTGAATAAGGATTATATTTTTTTAGAATTTATCCTCACTAAAATTTATCTAGAAGATATATTTAATAAGCTTTTAGACTCTTCTCAGTATGAAAAAATTAAATTTTATCTTGGAATGTTGGAAATTTAATTATTTCACTACTAGAAAATGGACCTATACCTATAGTTTTGGAAAAAACCATGGGTATAGGAACCCCTATACCCACGGTTCTGGGAAAATCGTGGGTATAGTTAAAGTATGGGAGCCTATACCCACGGTTTTGGAAAAACTGTGGGTATAGGGTAGTTTTTTGAGACCTATACCCATGGTTTAACAAAAAATGCGGGTATAGGGTTGTTTTTTGAGGACCTATACCCAATGTTTTACAAAATCATGGGTATAACTTTCCCTTCTTTTGGCGTGATTGTTTTTTTCATGGGGCACAATTTTTTTTCACAGGAACACCTATTCCCATAGTTTTCTACCTATATCCACAGCTTATACAAATATATATAACTAAATATATATTTATATACCAATAATAAAAATGGGATAGTGGTTAGGAGCCAGAGGAATAAACGAACGATCTAGGGATTGAATCTCACGGATGCATTTTTTGTCAAAGCTATACCCACGGGTTTAAAACTGTGGGTATAGGTGAATGACATAGTGTGATGGTGAGTGAAATAGTGGATTGGACCTATACACACAGTTTCCTAAATCGTGGGTATAACTCAGGGGATATCCCAATGCCTTGGTAGTCTATAGTTAATGAAACCATGGGTAAGACTATACCCATGGTTTCATGGGATATACCCACAGTTTCAAACCGTGGGTATAGGGCAATTTTCCAATAGTGTTTTATTATTGTATTTGTTTAGGGGGTGTTTTTGATTTCTCTTTTTGTTTACTTAAAAAAGGGGTATAAAATTGGTTTTAAATATTTTTTTATAATTAAAACAAAAGGGGGAGATTGTTTTTCATATACATTCATGTATTTCTATTTTTTTTATTACATGTTATTTTATGTTTTTAAATATTCAAAACTCTTTTATTATTTTATATGAAAGCACATTTTTAAAACCTCTATGTATTTTAATTATAACTTGTGTTGTGGTGATAAAAATTTTATAAATCTTGTTTCATATGAAATATAACAAGTTTATCTTACTTTTATTAGTCTACAACATTGTCTAATTGTTTTCCTAAAATGTTCTCATTTAAGCCCGAACATGATTCATGTTTTTGATCGCTAGTAATATTTTCAGTATAAAATAATTTAAAGTTTTATTATTTATTTATTTTATAAATTACACTATACCAATTATATTATTTCAAAATTTATCCCATTTGAAATTTAAATCCTTTATATTAATTTCATTAGGATAAATGAATATATTATTTTATTGTTTAAGGGGTGCATTGTACATCCAAAGATCTTGAAAAAGATGTGCAATTCATAATTTTCCAAAATTAATTATTTTTTTGTTTCTTTGATATCCCATTAATTTATAATTAGAATCAATCAAATTTTATTCAATTATAAATATGACAAGTTTTTATTTATTTCATTAAACTACATAAATCTCTGAAAATATATTTTAAATACTTAAAAAAATGGCCAAAATTTACCATTTTTTATAGTTTACATTTCATGTTTTTACAGTATTTTAATCATATCTCATTCAGTAATTATCAAAATTAAATGATTTTTGATTAGTTGGAAAGATATCAAAATTATCTTCATTTAATTAGTCTAAACCAACTTCTAATTCAGTTTTTTATATGGATAAAAAATTCACCAAAATTTGCGTGTTCATCTTGTACATGAAATGATGCACTATCCATCGATTAGTTTTTTTAAAGCATCAATTAATTTTTTTAAATAATTAATTTGTTTTTTTAAAGAATATTTTTTTTAAAACCATAAATTAAATTTTTATTCTAATGGTGAATTAATTTTTTATTTTAACAGTGAATTAATTTTTTGTTTTAATGGTGAATTATTTTTTTTATTTGAACGAAGAATTAATTTTTTATTTGAACGGTGAATTAATTTTTTTATTTTAAATGTCAATTAATTTTTTATTTGAATGGTGAATTAATTTTTTTCACTAATGATGAATTAATTTTTTATTTTTAAAGGTGGATCAATTTTTTATTTCAACTGTTGCAGATGTTTTTTACTACCTATTAAAATTGTATTGTTCTAAATTTTTTTTGATACATTTCTTTCATCATTTTTTATATTTTGATGAACTACATACTTATATTAATTATTTTAAGTATTTTATTGATTTTAAAAATTAATATATAATATATTTAATCAA
The DNA here is from genome assembly GCA_963277665.1 of Viscum album. Classification (NCBI taxonomy): domain Eukaryota; kingdom Viridiplantae; phylum Streptophyta; class Magnoliopsida; order Santalales; family Viscaceae; genus Viscum; species Viscum album. The sequence goes on along the minus strand of OY728141.1, from coordinate 924,720,899 downwards.
ATAAAAGTTTGTTAAATATATATATTTTAAGAGTTTTAAAAATTGTATTAATTTACTCTTTATTCATGCATGCACCTATAACATATTTCTGGAATATTTTTGTTTTAATATTTTGAGTTAATTAATTTAAATTATTATTTTATAAATTATTATTTAGTGACATTGAATTTATTCAAACACATTTTATGGTATTTAAATTAGTATAATTATTTTTTAATTTATATGAAGTATTAAATTAAATTGTATTTAATATTTGAATTTAAATAATTAAATTATTTTTTTGGGATTAACTTTGACTAATTATTATTATTTAATTGGTTATTTAAATCAGTTGAAACTGTTCTTTAATTTTTGAATTAAAATCATTATTGCTAATATTATTATGGAAATTATTATTATCTGTTATGGATAATTGTTATTTGAATTTGAATTATTTTACCCATACAAGGTATTTTTTAGTCTTTACAAATATCTATTTAAAGGTGTTGTTGAGAAGCCTTGAAATAAATTGAACACACTAGTTAACATCTTTGACTCTCCATTTTTCCATAATAAAAAGATATGAACGTCTCAATTTTTGTACAAACCGAAGCTCGATACAATATCCTTTTTCATTATCCGGACATTCTCTTAAGTTCCAGATTACTTTTGATTCAACTTCTACGACCTTTATGAGACATGAAAATATAATCCTCAAGAACCGGTACATGTGCGTTAATTATCTATCTTCTCATTCATCTGGTTTCTTGAGTTTGTAACACTATTTATGATCTCTCACATGCACTATATTTTTATATTTATACTTTTACATTCAAATTTATTCAATCTTATCTTCATTAGGTTTTGAATCCCAGATTCTAAAGTCAGGATATGAGGGTTGTGATTCCCTGTATCTAAAGTCACCGTTGTAAGGATTTTGCCTCACCATATAAAAGTCAGTGTCATGGTTATCTCTCCACTATAAAAGGATTTTATAATGGGTTATGATTCCCTATTAAAAACTAGGTAGTGCACACATATTTTTCACCGAATAGAGAGATATAAGACTGGACTAGGTCCACTTTGGACCAAACTAGTATAAAAATTCATGTGTTCTTTATTTTATTTTTAATTCTAATTAAATATAATAATTAACTATAATAATAAATATAATTAATTAATTAATTTGTTTAGTTTTTTAATCTGTTCTATTCACCCCCTTCACACTATATGCCTCTACTATATCTAACCTAATAATGAAACCATATGAGGTTTTGTATGGGAAGAGATGTAGGAATCCAACATGCTGGGATGAATTTAGAGAGAGGAATCTAATAGGTTCTGACGTTGTCCAAGAAATGATGAAGAAGGTTCAAATCATTCAGTGATATGTGAAAGTAGGGAAAAGTCTATAGATAATTCTATAGATAATCTTTGATTAGATCGATAGTTTTAAGTTGGTGATACAGTTTTTCTCCAAATATCTCCATGGAAACGGGTCAGGATATTTGGGTAGAAAGGGAAGATGATCCATGGATACATCAGTATCTTCGAGATCCTTGATTGTATCGAGGATGTAGTTTATTGATTAGTGCTCCATCCTCACCTCTCCCAAGTTCAGGATGTCTTCCATGTATAATTTTTAAGGAAGTACATACTAGATCTATCACATGTACTAAACTCAAAATCTATGTAATTGGAACACAACCTCTCCTATGAAGAACAACATATAGAGATCTTAGATCAAAGAGATATGTTGTTACATAACAAGAGTACAAATATAGTCAAAGTTCTATAGAGAAACCATTATTTTTATGTGCCTACTTGGGAACCTGGGTATGTAATGAGATAAAAGATCCCTCACTTTTTCCTTTTAATAAAATTTTGAGGATGAAATTATTTTGAGGGGTAGAATGAAATGACCTAGGATTTAATTAATTAATTTTCCTTAATTAAGTACTATTTGAGTAGATTTTCTAGCACAAAACACTAAACTAAAAAATGAATAATATTATTTTTTTTATAGCTATTAAATTTTTGGGTATCACCAAAAGTAACCACTTTATAAAAACTATATAAAAGGGTATAATAAAACAAAGGTCATTTTATACTTAGAAATATATATTTCTCAAAATTTTTTACACTTATATCAAATTTAATTTTATCAATTTTAGAGGTTTAATTTTACAAAATTAACATCATTTATGGATTTAACATATTCATATTAGTATAATATGAATATTTTTATTTTTTCTAAAATAATTTTTTTTAAGTGAATGGTGGAAAATACCATTTTTTAAAATACCATAGATTTTTTAGCATCACTTAGACATAAGAATAACCTAAAACTTAGGAAACCTTTTTCTTGACCAAATATATTTATTTTAAGTAACATTATATATTTTAAAATGTAATATTTGAATTAAAAAAATATATTTAATATTTTAAAATATAAGTAATATTTTCTCAAAAATTGTTTTAAATATATTATATATTATTATTTTAATATTAGTTTTTATAAATTGAATAAAATGAAATAGATTTTAAATTTATAATTAGTGGTTAAAAATTATCTAATAAGGTTCAACTTATTTTTAGGCATGAATATTAAGTTACCTTGTGTAAATATTAGTTACCAAAAAAATTATTATTTTTTAAAGAATAATACTTTTATAAATATTTTGTATTTTTTAAAATTAGATGCATAAATTTTAAATTAAATATATAATATGATGTTTAAATATATATAAAAAATAATTTACACTAATTTAGTAGGTTTTTAATGTTAAATAATACTAATAACACTTAATAATTAAAACAAAATATTTCTTAAAAAAAGAGATTCATCAAAACATTACATGTTTTGATTTAAAAGTTAATTTTATCATATTTAAAAATTGAATTAGAATAAATGGAGCCCAAATTTGGATTCAAAGATTCCAAATTTTGTAACAAGGGTTTAATTATATTTTTATTAATAAAATAATTAACATGATTAATATTTAATTAAGAGTAAAAAGTGTTTAATTGAGTAATCTAAGGTGGCTCGAATTTTCCAAAATTAACATGATATATAGACCTTATAGAAATTTTTTTTTTAGTTTTTAAAGTCTTAAATACATATCTTAACAACATTTTCTCACCTAACTCACCTAACTCTCATACCTTTCCATTCTTACCCCTTACTTACCATTCTTTTCCATGGAAAAGTCCTTATTTCTCACTTATAAACGGGAGATCACTTCCACCCTTTCATTACTCTACTCCTATTTATAAATTTACTTGAACCCTACCCAAATATACCCTACTTTACATATTTATAAACCCTAGTTCCTCTAGCCACCAAAAATTATCCTAATTCCCCAAAATCTAAGTCCTTCATCAAGTGGAAGTTCAAGGTCTCAATGTAGGTATCACATCTTTATTAACATTTATTTATTATTATTTACTTTGTAAACCAACCATAAAAATATTATAATAATAACATAAAAATCATGAGTGTGTTGATATGTTATTATAATAATGTTGTAAACACTATTTAATCTATTCTATTTACTTGAAAAACAAGAACCGTCGTTAGTGCGTGTGCGCAGATTACTGCCTCCATGAAGAGACGATGTTGTTTTTTCAACACCACACCTAATTGAAGGTATTAATGATGGAATTGAAAAATAAATATGATTTATAAAATTTATTTTTGATTTTAACATGATCACATACTTTTCACATTCTCCATTCTCATTCATTGGGCAACTGAAATGCTAATCGTGTGTTGTGCATATTGTCGCATCTATGAATAAATGAGTTTCATTTTCATTATATTACAAATGTGGATGGTTTTAGTTTATATTGGATTATAATATATTATATATATCATTAATATATATCATTAATATGTTTCTATTTGTATAACACAACAATTGATGATCATTATAAGGTAATCCGTCAATATAGGTAAATAACCCAAAACTAGTTCATTGCCATTTTTTTCATGAAACATGACTAAAAATCCCATGAAATTATATTATAACATTATAAATATTTATAAAACTTCAATTAAAATACCTTTAATTGTTTTAATTATGATATTTTGGAGGAAAAGGAAGATCAATACTACTTTTATGACCCCAGTTCAAAATGCTTAAGATTATTAACACCCGATGTTGAAAAGAGATTACACAAATTTAATATGTGAATATAATTGTTTCCAATGAAGGGTATAAATATAAATATATAATAATACTTTTCTTAAATAATTAATTAATATTTTTATCTTTATTTTATATAAGTTTAAAATATTTCATGGAAATCGATGGCAAGGGTTAGGTACTTGGTAACTCAAAATCATTTCTTTGAGTTACGCAATTTATTACTGAACAAAGTATTTCCAAGAATTTAAATTTTGAATGATTTTATGTCCTTATTTTTTGGGGAAAGGGGTTTTGAACCAAAATCAATTTTATTCAAGGTATTATTTTCATTTCTCTTAAAAAATATTACTTTTTTGAAAAGGGAGTCATAAATAGGACTTTTACAATGACGAACACAAAATGTTTTCAAAAAACTATTTTCATGATTTGGTTCTAATTATCTTCAAATAATATATCTATAAAAAAGTGATGTTTTATATTTTATTATTTTATGAACCATTTTGGAAAATGAGGTTTTTATATCCTATGATTTCTTAAGTTCATGTTATATGATATATTGAAGAAATCCATTCCTTCCTTTCATGGTTCATTTAAGTTATGATGATGTTTTTTTAAGTGGAACACATTTGTATAGATCATGATTAGTGGGGTCCTATATCTCTATATAATTCATTGGTATATGCTTATATCTCAAGAGATATTCAAACATGGACATTATGGGTTTTTTTTCACACAGGCATGAGCATTATGGGATTGCTCGCATTTTCAGGCCTGAATATAATGAGTTTATTCTAATAGGCATTGGCATAATGGGTTTTATAATACATATTTTCCTATTATTATGGAAGTGACACATTTTTGAGTTTATCATGATATAAAACACTTCCATTTTTTAATCAATTTATTCCAAGTTTCAATATGCATTTGATTTCTATGAAATTCCTTGTTTTCATGATTATTCCTTTTCATGTATCTTGAATATTATGTCATGTTCACATTTTATATTTTTATCTTCTATGTTTCCTTAATGACATCTTTATTATCTTAAGTGGCTTCATCATGTTTTGTTATGATCATACATAGTCTTATGTTCTATTATTTTGATATTTATGTTTTCCTCATATTCTCTTCATGATTATGATCTAATATTATATTAGGTGATTTGGGGGTAGAATCACATCACACACACACACACACACCACACACACACAGAATAGAAAATCATTCCATATCCCCCAAGGGGATAGACCACCCATAAAGCCCTATTTATATTTTATCTGAATAAACCAAAGGCCCAGTGAGCATGAAGATCATTACATGGACCGTAAGCCCTGGTCCAAAGGACCAGCATACACAACCATTATTACTTATACACACTGTAGTTCACCAGGCACGCCTCTTGAGATTTTCTTTATCCCACATCTCCAGCCAGCATTGCCTACCAGTGTGCTATGTCTTCCCCCCTTTCTTTGTTTCCATAACCAACTTGAGATGTTGACACCATGCTTCAAATTTTCTCTCTACTCTTCTTTGTCATCGCCAGATCAATCCATTCACCTACCTTTATAGATGAATCCTTCCACCTACCAACACACTCCAACTCCCCCCCAATATTCTATCTCTATCACCATCTTGATCCATCGACAAAACGCTCTTCCATTTACCCCCATCTATGATTGTCTTCTCTAACTTGAGTCACCAACCTGCCTCGCTAGACTGATCCTACCACCTCTCGATTGCATTTATTATGACACTCCCATTATATACTCTTCGGAATCCCCCTTCCATCAACCCACATGCGCTGTTCTATATTATTAATACTTCTATTATCTTAATGATCATTTGATCTCACCCCTTTCTTATATTTCCACCCCTTAGGTTATGAATATGATTACATCACATGAGATGTCCAGTAAAGGGTCTATAGGGGCATAATTATAGAAAAATGTTTTCAAGTGTTATAAAATAATAATTTTAAGTAACTAATTTTATAGACACTAAACATTTAATTCCTTGGATTATGAAACTATTGTGTGATGTATTATTTAGATCATGAGATTAATGTATTATTTAAGTTATTTTTAGCTTAGGTATCTTCATTAATTAATGAAATTAGCACAAATTATGGTTCATTATTATAACAAGGATTCAAAATCAATTCCATAATATGTATATGTCATTAGTAAATGAATTCTTTGTGGTTTGTCATGAGATAAGGTTAATTAATTCCCAAAATACTATAAAATAAAAACCAGATAAATATTTATACCAACTGTCATAAAAAATGATCCAGAAAAGGCTTAATTTGATTTATAATGTCAATTAAAACCCAACACAATTCTTGGAATCAAAAAATACCAATCAGTGGGTCCCCATATACCATTTGATCTATTATAAAATTAGAATATACCATGTAGAACCCCCAATTCCTCCTTCATTGGCTCCATATTTACATATATAGTTCCCTATGTATCATAATTCATTTATCTGATCAATGATCCGATGACCATCATTGTGTGGATTAGATCAAGATACCACCTCCACTACATGGTAGTGTGGCTATGTGGGCCTCCATCTAATTATTATTATCATATGAATAGAATATTTTCACATCATTATCAGTAAAACTATTATAAAATACCCTAGATAAGGCTATGTGGTACCATCATTATCATCTAATGAAAATATGAATGACAAAGGTTCCTCCGTCACTCACTCTTACGCCACTTACTGTCACTTCCATCCACCACCATCTACAGTAGTTTCTTGAGATATAAATATCATTTCAATTCACTATTTTTAAAAAATATTAATTCCAAAACGAGGATCAAAACAAATACTTTTTGAACCATGAATTAAAAATAAAGCCATGAAAAGATACAGAGAAGAAAAAAATAAGGGAAACATATATCTTTAATAAACATTAATCTATATATTCGATCATAATATTCTTGATATATTCTAATATATTATACCATTATATATACTAAAATATATCATTTGAAATAAAAATTTTCACGGATCTTAGCTATTCTATTTTTTTTTGAAAAATGTATCAAAACCACTCTATAGAATGCCTCTAAAACCATAAATCCAAATTATAAAACTTTTTATCATTAGTTCAATTTTATCAAGTATTTTAGATATATAAACCATTAATCATGAATAACAATCCTAAGCCTTAAATATTATATATAATAATAGGAGTGTATATCTTATCTCTAAGATTAATCTTAATCCTTGTGTTAGATTAATGTCAGTCCAATTCCATTATCTTTAATTTCTTTTTCTTTTTATTTTTTCATATATTAATTTGATTTCATGAATTTATTATTATTTAAATAGAACAAGAGAAAAAAATTTAGGGATTATATTAAAAACATGTAACAATTTGGATAAAAGAACCAAACCTATTTCTCTATCTAATGATTTTTCTCTAAAAAATATTCCAACATCGGTGGAATCCTCCGTGATTAATAGAAAACTGAACCCCATCCTATATGTCAATTTATCATAATGATTAATATATATATTGATCTATGTCAAATAATATCATTTTAAAATAATATTTATATATTATTTACTTGAAAATTATTGGGTAATTTGATGATATTTTATATCATTGTAATAAACTTTTCAGTATATCATCTAAAAGTAAACTCCCTTTTCTAGAGTTAATGAAAATTTTTAACTCTCAATATCACAATATCTTATAGACAAAATTACAATCTTTACCTTCTTAATATAAATGAAATATTTTCTTTCAAAATGTCTCAAGGTTTTGTTTTAACTCAAATAAAGAAATAATTTAATAAATAAAACATTATTGAATCTAATAAATTAAAATTAGAGGCCAGGTCATTCTCAGAGAAAAACCTAGAATGTTATTATAGCTTTGAAAAAACCTCTTGTCTCTTGATCTATTGGTCAATATAGATGAGATTTAATCTCTATATGGAGTCGTCCTTTTATAAAATTCCCTTTGGATCCATTGTGTTCTTTTCTTACTTGGATTATATTGATTTCATACAAGATATTATATTCACTTCACCACTTGAGGGATTCCATATCTACTTATTTTATTTTTAAGAATATTTCATTATAAATATTGCCTTCTTCTTTATAATTGTTTCAACTTTATAAGATCCTTTAATCAATCCATGTAATCTATTAGTTATGGTAATATATTTTCTATTTTTTTCAGGTTTATTACCATTGTGTGTTCAAGATGGATTTATTATACCATGTCTTTCATGCACATATTCCTTACAAACATTATTTTTATAAAAAATCCATTAGAATAATATTTATAAATTATTTATTGTGGTATATAATTGATATATAATATAGTATATTTAACTCATTGTATTTAAATTCTTTCCATAAACATAACCCATGATTTAATATATTCTTCAATGACTTAATTTACCAATTCCAAAATTAGTAATGGAGGTGACTCCTCCTCCTCTAGTGGGGAAGGGGCCTCAACCCTTTGATTATGATTGAATTATTATAACTTAGAGGTAGATTGAAATTCTTTCATTACTTCATCTTTAGTTGAGTGTATCTTGGAATTTCCTAGTATTTTTCCCCAAAGGTTCATGATATCCTTCAAGGTAAACTAGTGATTTTACACTATGTTTTGTGAGATGTTAGTAAAAAAAAGAAATGATTTTATAGTTTATAAAAGAAAATAAAAGAAAATAAATGATTGTGATTTCTCTCATTATGTTTGGATTAATAACTTAGTAAAAGAAAATAAATGATTTGGATTTCTCTTCATATTGTTTAGTAAATCTTTTTAAAATAAAAGAAAAGAAAATATTTTGTGATACATTTAGAAAATAGGGATAAAATTAGAATTTTAAAATATTAATAACCCTTCAGCACCATTTACTTTCCAATCATCCTAATTTTGTGATGATTTAAAAAAATACCAGGAGAGAAATATATTTCTCTCCATTTATCCCCTTATCATTTCTTCCCTCTTAACATTACCCCAACAAACATCGGAAATATATTTCTCACCAAAATATCATTTCTTTTCTCTCTATATCACCCATGATAAAATAAGTTTTATTCACTATTTAGGCATTTAAAGAGGATTCTTATTTGTTTTTTTCATCTTTGGTGGTTAGGTTTTTCCTTCGATGACTGCTTATCCATATCTTATACCTTGTAGTGAATAGAGAATGGGGTTTAATTCAGTGTGAGATTTTCAAGATTCTATGGTCATGAAATATCCTCATTTTTTTATGAGGAATATCTAGTGTGGGATTGGTCTTGACCTATAAAATTTGTTCACTGATTTCATTTCGATCTTTCTCACTAGCCGTTCGACTAACACATGAACAAGGACCCATCAATTATGGTGATTTGGGCCTTGCCTCATGGTCTTCCATTGACTTTCTAAATATGGATCTACTATAGTATACTGGTAATTCCATTAGTTTTTTTGTGTGTTCTGATCATAGGATCTCTAATTTGAAACACCCAATTATGGCATGCTTTTTTGTCGAAATAGATATTTCATGGCCTCCTCCAAATGTAGGGGGATTGTGATTGAAGGTGAGTACATGTATTTTCAATTGATTTAGTTTTAATCATAGACAAACATCTTTTGTAATTTCCCTAGGCAATGGAACATTCATTCTAATTATTATTTGAGGGTTATAAGTGTTTAGTTGGATGAAAATTCTTAGTATCTCAATAGAAATAATGTTATGGTTACATATGTTAATGACAAAAAACAGATCCCTACTCATGCTAATTTATTAGGTCTGACTATTATTTTAAGAAGACATATTATTTCTAGTTATGGTTACCAAGAGTCTTAGGATAAGGTCATGGTAGCAGTGGAAGCCATTAAGAATTAGAAGATATGTTCCACTAGTAGTCTTGGTTTTCTACTAATTGGCATGAATCAAGCTGGTGTGTTTTATTGGGGGAGTAGTTCTTAGATTTATTCTCATATTTCACAAGATTTCTTAAAAAAACCTATCGATTTGGAGAATTTCGAGGCTAAACAATAGGGAGACATTGAGAAGATAATTGTAGAAATAATGATGAAAATCCCCCCCCCCCCATGTGAATTGAAAATTTCTTTAAGGGTCTTTTGTAGCTCTAATGTTTCATCAGTACTATGCCTCTATAGTTTTGACCTATTTAGGATCAATTATTATATCTTTAAAAGACAAACCTTCTATGTTATAGGAGAAATTTTACAAGCTATTAGTGATAAATTTTCTTTTTAAAGGAATTTATTCATCAAATAATTTTCCTATACCCCCAATTTCTCAAGTTTTCAATATTTTTTCATGAAAATTTATTTATAGTTGTGCCTTACTCATTTTAATAGAATAATGGTACTTGTGGGATTCCTTATGCTAGTATAATAGTCTCATTTATTCGGTCTGCAGCTTTTAATCCCACCCAGGGCTCTATTAAGGCTTTAATCGAAGCTGTGGACAATCCTATAGATGGTGGGTCATAGGATTCATCATAATATGAAGAGGATATGCTTGGTAAAGATCCATTTCACTATGTTATAGGAAAAAAGGGGAATAATGTAGTGTATGACTCTAATTTTTAGTCACTATGGTAGAGAAAATCAAGGGGAAATCTTCTGCCAGTAAGCGGAAGAAACTCAGGCATTATAAATACTATTAATAATTACCAACACTAATGATGATAAGGTCATTATGAAAGGTTTTTTGATTGAATTATTATTAGAGTCTAGGCTATGAGGGGATTGAGAAGGTTCTTGGTTCCAAGGTGTTAGTAGAACTCAGGGAAGGCTATCAACCTTTAGATTTTATCTTCTCCCTTTTCTCAGATAAAATGAAGAATTTGTATAAAATATTCAGCAAGGATTTGTAGAGGGAAATAAATGGGGAAAATAATTATGTTATATAACTATCAATAAAATAATATTTCAAGGTTATGGGGTTGAAGGATCCATAGGTCTATAATGAAACCATCATCTTATTATTGTATTCACATTAATACTGCAAATTTTTGGAGTTGGAAGTTGTTCAATTTTATTTTGAGGATTTATTACAGTTGTGATTTTCATATTTATATCCATTGAAAGTATTTTTTGACTTCATACTACCCTTGATGTTAAATAAATTTCATGGGAATATTAGTCTATCCCTATAATGATCTCTATAAATTCTAGTTAACAATGCACTTACATCAGGAAATGTTCAAAAAAATTTTTATTCTGAAGTTCTAGTTTGGTTCCCCAGAGTGGCTATTTTGGAACTTCTCCCTAGTGTTAGTACTCAATTATATTTGTATGAAAGTATGCTTATTTTTTTTTTGTTTTATTTTTGTTTTGGTGTTTTTAATTCTGTTTATAAATGATTTTGATTCTTATGTGGGTTCCCACTAAGATCCTAAAAGTGGTTTTCTTGAAAATAAAACTATTGAATTAGTACTATAAATATCTTAATAAACATGAAATACTTTTTATGTATAATATGTTCTTATAACTATTAAAGAAATTTCAGGAGTCTCAATTACATAAAACAATTATAAATGAAGAAAAAAGATATAAGAAAGAAACACTCAGGACATGAAGATTTACATCATTTGGTAAATGATCCCTATGTCCATGGAGAGAAAGAAATATCACTATAGTTGGGATCACAAAATTATAGGGAGTTTTAGGGTTCTCAGTCACACAAAAACCCCTAGCCTAAAATGGGCTAATAAGGAGGTTGAAACAATATTTCACAAATCACACAGATTGTCTGTTGTGCTACAGTGAATGATATTTGGAAGTCTGTATCGCTATAGTGTTGCGACCACCCAAGTACAAGGTGCTATAGTGGCTAACAAATAGAAGAATGTAGAACTAGATTAGTCATGCTAAAGGTCCGTACTGCTATAGTTCCCTATTGGTGTTAGCCGATCAACTCTGCTACAGTTGGTTAGAGTAGTTATAGTGCCCCAAAATTTGGGTTTTGGGCCTTCAAAACCCGAATCCCTAGATTAAGGGTGAATTTACCATGCAACCCCCAAAGAGCTCACCATAGAGCTCTACCCATAGAGTTGCAGCCTAGTGTATAGTTTGGGTCATAAGCATTCAACATAATCATCATCCAGAAGATATCATACTACAAAATCCAATAAGAACCACTAGAAAAACCTTTATCTTTCATAAATATTATATCTATTTACTCTTTATTTATTTTTCCACTATAAATGGTTTACTATACATCATGTTTAATGAATCTTATTTGTTGAACTATTCATAGTGTTCCATTTTCTATCTCTTATTATATGAGAAAACTTATTTTTCCTCTTCCAAAATGCTTTTCTATTTTTGTTCAAAATGATTGGTTATATTATAATTATAATTTTTCTTTTTATGAATAATATTATTGATATGTTTCTTAAGTGTAATCATTTAATATTCAAGTCTCTTATCAGATCTTATATTATCCTCAAGTTTTTTATAATATCATCAATCAACTACACTTATTATTTTTTATAGAATCCATCTTATATTTTCTTCCATAAAAATTATCATAAAATCTATTTTTTTAATTTATCATATTTCACTTCCTTTATAACTTTTATTCATAAAATTTACTTTCCATACCAATATATTTAAGATATATATATATATATATATATGTGTGTGTGTGTGTGTGTGTGTTTGTGTGTTCCATGTGATTTGATCATGCCACTCATTTATTCTATTTATTCATTGACAATATATATCTTCTTCTTGAGATATGTAATCTCATTTCCACCATAAATAAATAAACCTATTCATAAGAAGTGCACTCCTTATAATATGATAAATCATATACATAATTGAAAGTAACATAATCATGAAACCGACCATTTATAATTAAAATTATTAAAGGGGTTTCAATATTCTGGTAGAGAGATTATTTATCCTTCTTCAACAGAAAACATGCATGGAACTTCATCATTTTATCCATAATAGTTCCTCATATGAATATATCATACCATTCAAGAGTTATATATTAGTAGAAAAATCATCATATAAGATTAGAATATTTTTTTAATGAAATTTTAAGACACAATATAAACCTTATCTCTAATACTAATTGTTTGTGAGAATAGTCCCAATATCCGAACAATGAATGTTTCCAAAAAATAAATGAATCAATATACTAAAAACTTTTAAAATTTATATCATATTTTAACTAATTTATAAATTATTTACACATTTATCTTCTTCCCATGATATATAGGAATATAATTCATTCATACTCAAATTAAATGTTTTGGATTGTTTCTCCCACAAATATATTATAGACTAAGGATTATATTTCAGAATCTCCCCTCCACCATAGAGGTGGTTATTTATTTATATTTTTAATGGTTTTTATAGGTCTTAAATTTACTCCATCATTTAAATCATCTCCCACCAAATCACCTTATTCTACCCTGGTGTAGATATTAGCTCCCCCACTTCGATGCTCATATCTCCTAAGAATCTGTCCTATGAATGAGACCTAGAATTGTCTATTATATTTGATTAGTTCATGGAGATTATGTTTTCCCATAATTAGACCATTGTTTCTATATTTATCTTAGATAATCTCTATATTTTAATACATCGATATTTTGAATTATATTTTCTTATAAAACCAAATGTTTTTGATAACTTAAATCACATGAAACACCAAAGTAAAATGCATCATGAAACAATATATAACCATAAAAATATATCCATATAATTAGAGAGAACAAATAGAGGTAAAGAAATTATGAAATATAAATAGAAATAAAAACAAGTATAATTATTAATAATAAGGCATTGATAAAATTCAATTAGTGTAGCTAAATAACTAATAAGAATGATTTATGATTTAAAATGAAACCTTTCTAAAAATTTTCTTTTATGTGATTTATTTTATGATACTAAATATATTATGGATAAAATATGTTATTGATATGAATAATATATTGACACAATTTAGATACTAATTAATAGGAAATACAAGTAAAAACAATTAATATTGTTTATTTTACCATGAAAATATTTTTCATTATATTTTTATTGTAAAATTAAATTTTATAATTTTAATTGATCAAATTTATTTTATTTTGGGTTTATAAAAATATTATTATGTGAATATGATTTTTTATTTCTTTGAAATAATTTATATTTTGTTCAGTTGTGAAAAATACAATTTTTATAATTTGTAGAACTTATAAAAATATCAAGGAGTATAATTTAAATATATATGAATCTTGTTTCCATGATAAAAGAAGTATTTATGAAGTATAAATATATATTTCAAAATATTATTTTAAATTTTGAAAACACATGTTTAACATTTTATAAACTTAAGTAATATTTCTAAATAAAAGAAACTGTTTTTTGTATTTTATTTTAATTAAATATTATTTTGGTAAAATTAGGTTTTGGATTACTTTGAAATAATTTTTTTTACAATAAACCAAATTATATTGTGAAAATATAAAACAATGATAAATTTATACCACAAAAAAAGTTTATATTAAAAAATACTATTTTTCTAAAAATGGGGGTTTTAATGCGTGAAATGCTCTAATATTAACATTTAATTTTCTTAAAAATATAAATATTATTTGATAAAATGGATCTCATATTTAAATAAATAATTTTAAAATTATATATTATGCTCTATTTTATTTATAGGTTTTAAAAGTAAATTTGGTAAAAATTAATTACTATGGTAAAAACCAAAATGGTAACAGTGAAAAATCTAAAAGGATCAATACATGTTTAAAAAATGTTAAAAAATTATTGGTAGAGGATTTATTGATCTTGGATAACAAAAAATTTATTATTTACCACTTTTTGATTCTTTTAACCCCTCTATAATGACACACAATTATTGAAATATAATGGGTACTCCTAAAATTTCACTCCTCTTCACTTATAAAAGGGGAACACTTCCACCCCTTAATGCCACCTTTATTAATTCAAGTTCCCTCCTAAAAAATTCTATCATTATAATTTAATATTATATCATATTCATAATATTATGGTCTTAATTAGATAACCCAATGCCTCTATTTCTTAGGAGTGCTCTAAGGTAAATCTTAAGCTCTCAACATAAGTATTTCTCACTGAGACTTTTCATCTTAATATTTCACTTAAAAAAACTTCTAACCACCATGATATAATGAAACTAGTATTATTAATATACAATATTTTATTATTATTAATGTATAGATCATTATTTATTCCTTTCCATCCACTAAAAAAATCAAAACAACATTGATCGTGTGTACGTGCAGACTATCTCTTCCATGAAACGATGTGGTTCGTTTTTCATCACCACCTCTCAAAGCTGGTAATAAGGATGGATTTTATGATTAAATATGTTTCGTATTTCAAAATTATTATTTTTAAATGAAAATTTATTATATACATTCATTATTTCCCATTCTTTGTGAAATAGAATTGTTAATTATATGTATGTATAGACTACTGCGACCATGAACGATGAATTCTATTCATCATCAACACCCTTCATGGATGGTTATAAGAATTAATTTAATTAGGATATATTACATGTATGCAATTTTTACACTTCTATAGATGTTATATTATCATTACAAAAAAAATTCTTTACTCAATAAATCATCATAACATGCTTCCGTTTGGATCAGGTTTACCACCTACATAAAGGATATTATAATAGTTATTGTATGAATGATTAAAAAATATTTTAAAATGATAATATAAAGTAATAATATTTTTTTTAACATGTTTAAATTATTTTGGAAAGTTTTTATTCATATTAAATATATTTACTAATATAAATCACCTTTTGATCGTTAAACACACCACAACTAGTTCATCACAATTTCTCTTTTCACATAATATACCTTTATAATGCACTAAATGAAAATTTTATATGATGAATCATTTTAAAAATTTTATTCTAGTATATTTTATTATCTGGGAATGATTAAATTTGAACTAATAATTAAGAATTGACCCCATCACTGTGGTACTTGTATAGAACAAACAATCAAAATTTCCTAAAACTAGATGATGAAAATAAATAAAAACTAAGTAATATAATTGTAATAAATGGTTACAAAAGAATTATATAAAATATTATATATATGAATAAGTTTCTAAAATATTTTATTAGGATATAATTTTTTTTATAAAAGATATTTAAGGGCTTTAGTGGAATTCAAAAATTAAGGTAAGAGTTTTTTTGTCTTAATTTTCACCAATTGAGATATATTTCTTATTATACACCATGTTTTCTTTTTTATGGTTATATAATACCCAGTTTAAAATTTTGTATCATAATAATATCATTATTCATGGTATTTAATTTTTATTTGATATTATATTCTTTAATGGGTTTTGATTCGAAAGCTTCTAATGTCATAAGGATTCGTTGTCTCAAATTTCAATTACTTGAGACAGGTTTATGTTATACAGCATTTTCATATTTTATGGTGTAATTAATTACCATTTAATATTTTATATCATTATTCACTCATTACTCATGGTATTTAATGTTCTATTTGAAATTCTATCCTTCAAGGGGCTTTGATTCAAATGTTTCTAAAGTCATAAATGTTATTTGTCTCTATTTGAAATTCCATGAGACATGTTTGATATCATGCATAATATTTTATTTTATATGATGTATTCACTACCCTAATAATTAAATTATAATGAATTTATTTCATTTAATTATATTTTAAATTCATGGTATCCCTCTCATGTTCTTTTGATTCTTATGATACCATTACTATAAGGGTTTTTGCATCTCAATTTTTCTTTATTTAGATATGATTAATATTAAAATCTTGTTTCCTTTTTATCATATATATATTGGACATAGATTTATTTCTAAATACTCTCATACTATTTTACCTTTTGGTATTAGACTTATGGAACTCCATCAATGCCTTTGTCTTTCCGGATCATCCTCCATTATAGGCATGTATTCTCATTCAATGTTTTTTCTCTATGAATACTATATTTTTAATTATATTATTTAAAAGTAATTCACCAAGATTACCATAAATTTATTGATTGGTAAAAATATTCACTTACCCATATACCATTATTCTATATGGTTTTAGTTCGAGTATTATTATATATAAATCTATTCCACTTTTTGAGTGAGGAAATATTGACAATCAATATACTTGTTATTATGATACAGATGTTTATTGAATATTATGAAGAGTTGATTATGTATTTTTTAACCATAAAACTTCTTTATATATAATTATTCTATTCATTTATTGACAAAAAAACTATTGAAATCCCATATGTTTTTATCTTAATATGGATTCTTATGGATTAATAAGGTAATTTAATCATGAATTGTGTTGATATTAATTTCATTCAAATGGTGAACACATTAGAATTAAAAAAGTGATGGGTGAGTCCTGATATTATATATTCCCCCAAGGCATCAATTGGTTTTACGAGATAAGTTTTTTGGGTATTTTGTGTATGCCTATCCAATGAAAGCATGATGCATTGGTTATGATCTTGACCAAAAGAATGATGTCTTTGTTGCAGCCTTGATAGTAAGAATAATTTATTTGATGAGGATTTGATGGTAAAGATCACAATATCTGACATTATGCATTCCATCACCACAAATTAAAATATTATTGTACATGTGTTTATTTATACTGATAACCATGGTTTTGTTTCAGGCTCATGTGATCGGTTATATGGAATTACATGATTATCATTTTTTTACAACCATATTATTCTTGTAAAGTTTATACCTTGATAGCTTCTAATATAGATTTTCCCTTACTGAGTATTTGATATCACTATTTTTATGTTTCCATTTCCCCTAGTTATGAAAAAATATGACACATGATATGTCTAGAAGATTAGAATAAGTAGAGAAGTTTTTGGGAGATATTTAATACTTATTATGGATTAAATAGTTTCTAATATAGTAGAAAGAATATCTATTTTATGAGAAAGATATGTGATTTGTTAGTTAAAATATTTTCCCAACTCTCTAAAACTCGAAACCTATAAGATCATTCGAATGTAAGTGACTCAACTTTTTTAGTGATATTGTTGTTTTCAATGGTTAAAATTGGATTAATTCAGTTCATTTCAAATTTAGTATGTAAGGAATTTGTTTATTTACACTGGATTCTAAGAGTGAAGGTCCAAGGAATCACAATTTATAGAAAAATCAGATTTAGATATCTTTTTATATTAGGATGTTATTAGTTGAAAATAATTTAAGAGTTACACATGTCATTAAGGGTTGATAAACTAAGTTTGATCATAATTTCAAAGGTATAGATAACCCTTATTATTGTTTAATATAGTATTGGATACTTTATGTTGTTTGAGTATTATGATGAGAGAATGTTATAGAAAATCCTAGGGATGCGTCTATGTATAGGAAAACTTCCTATATTGAGGGAAAGTATGGATTCTATGGTATCCTAGAAATTATATCCCTATATAGATACTATAAAGTGGATGCAGTTGTGGAACTAATTCACCTTGGGGTAGTAAAAAAAGGATAGTTGATCATTGAAACAATATTCACTCAGTTTATGATGAGAAATCCTAAGACTATACACCTAAAAAGACACTCCCTGGGGATATTCCTTGAATGATTCACATACATATTACAAACCATTATGAAGTATTTATATAAATTTGTTAGATAACTTGATATTAGAATGAACATGGATAGCTTGGATTAAAATATAGAGATTCATAATTTATAGTATATATTAAATGTTATGTGATTTTATGGATAATGGGAAAGTTTACTTTTTGGAGCATAGATTCCAATGTTTTTAGATTTTTAATATTATAAGAAAGTTCATGGTAATTTGAGACTATTATTTTTATGTATTAAGTGAATTAAAGAACCAAACCTAAAAAACATAGACTGTACCAAGAGTGATGTAGCTTGAACTAAAATAACAATAATATAACATTATGGTTTCATAGAGTCAGAAATATTGAGGTTGAATTTTTTCATAATCCTATTATGATGAAAATTTTCCATCACTCATGTTAACTTTTTTGGTTTTAGTCATTCCTGAAGCTCAGAGGAACCAGGTTAATGATGGGTGACATGAAAAATGAAGATATTGTACCAATAAGAAACCTAATGAGATAAAATTTGGATTGTGAAATATTATGGATATTCCTATTAGATATCATAAATTATAATTATCAATGTGATCTTAGTTAAGTTTACAAACGCACCAAAGAAGAGAAGGATAAAGCCTCATGTAAGTTTAGGTGATGTAGATGATTAAGGAAAACAATTCATGTTAAAAATGTTGTAAGAATCACCAAGGGTAATTTATCAAAGGAACTGGAATATTCTTCATGTTTGGAAAAGGAATCATAGTGAAATAAGACTAAAAGAAAATATTAAGCAATTAGTTAACATGATGAAAGGAAAAGATATGTTTTCTAGTCATACCTAATATATTATGTTGGACACCTCCTTTGATATTATATCTTGATTTATACCTATATTTTATAGACCCTAAACTAATTTTATTAGTAAGTGATAATTAAAATTGTGAGGAAACAATTTATTTAGGGGAGGAATGTAACACCTAAAGGTTTTAAATTTTATTCTCATTTGAATGCTAATGTGTTTGATACCTTGATTCACATGTAACACTGAACCAAAACGAACCAAATAATAGTGTACAACCATTAAAATATTTCTATATAATTGGTGGGAAAAATAGAGGTAACCAAATTATGAAATATATATAGAAATAAAAATAAAGGTCACTATTAATACTAAATAATTTCTAAAATTCAATTATTGTTGCTAAATAACTAATAAAAATGATTTAGGCTTTAAAATACAACCTTCCTAAAAATTAGCTTTTATATGATTTATTTTAAGATACTTAATATAATATGGATAATATATATTATTGATATGAATAATATATTAACACCAATGTAGTCAGTAATTGATAGGAAATAAAATAAAAGTTAATATTTATTATTTTCTTATAGAGACAATTTTCATTATATTTTTACTGAATAGATAAATATATTATATCTTGAGTTATAAATATATTTTATAGACCATGAACTAATTTTATTAGTAAGTGATAATTAAAATTTTGAGGAAATAATTTATTTGGTTGGGGGGATGTAACACCTTGAGGTCTTAAATTATATTTTCCTTTGAATACTAATGTGATTGATACCTTGCTTCACGTGTAACACTAAACCACCATGAACCAAATAATAGTATAAAACCATTAAAATTTTGATATATAATTGGTGGGTAAAAATAGAGGTAACCATATTATGAAATATATATAGAAATAAAAATAAAGTTCACTATTATTATTAAGGAATTACTAAAATTCAATTAGTGTAGCTAAATAACTAATAAAACTGATTTTTTCTTTAAAATATAACCTTCCTAAAAATTATATTTTATATGATTTACTTTAAAATAATAAATATATTATTGATATGAATAGTATATTAACACCAATGTAGTCAATAATTGTTAGGAAATAAAATAAAAGTTAATACCTTTTATTTTACTATGAAAATAATTTTCATTATATTTTTATTGTATAGATGAATTTTAGAATTTTAATTTGGAAAAATTATTTTTTATTTTTGGATCTAGGATATCACTATTACCTTTATATATTTTTTATTTTCTTAAAATAAATGATTTTTAAGTAAATAGTGAAAAATTTAGTTTTTACTGAAGCCATAACGTTTATGGATATATAAAGAAGTAAGTATAACTTAAATACTTACATTTTTTTCCATGATCTTAAATTTATTTGAGGATAAAAATTATACATTTCAAAATATTATTATAGATATAGAAAACCTATGTTTAATATTTTATAAACTTAAGTATTATTTCCCAATTAAAGAAACTATTTTTGGCCTTTTCTTTTAATTAAATATTATTTGGGTGAAATTAAATTTTTGATTTCCTTGAATGAAACATAATTTTTATTAATAAAACAATTTATAATATAAAAATATAAAACATTTATAATTTTATCATATATATAAATTTTATGCTTAAAAGTACACCTACTCTAAAAAAAAGTTATTATGTGTGAATAGAGCTAATGTTAAAATTATTTTTTCTCACATATAGAAATCTTATTTGGTAAAATGGATCTCACATTTATAATTAGTAGGTTAAAATTATGTAATAATTTATATTTTATTTTTAATAATTAAAATCAAATTAATTATGTAAAAATTCATTACCATGGTAAAAACAAAATTGATAAAAGTGAAATTCTAAGAGTAAAAGTATTTAGAAATATTTAAAACATGTTTTAAAATGAATATTAGGGGATTTCATGACCTTATATCACCCCAATATTCATTATTTCTAAATTTTAGTGCCTTTATCTCTTGAATAGTGACATACCATTGTTGAAATGTAATTCTTGCTCTCAAAATTACATTTCTCTTCACTTATAAACATGGGACACTTACACCCATTCATGAACCCTTATTACTTAAAATTTTCTCCTAAAACTATACAAATTTTCTCCTCCTATAATCCTATCTCAATTTTATAAGCATCTGGTCTCAATTAGATATGTTAAGTATTCCATTTCCAAGGATAGTTCTAAGAGAAATATTAAGCTTACATCGTTAGTATTTATTAATCCTTAGAATTTTGTCCTTAATACTTCTCTTCAAAAGATCATCTAGACACCCTAATATATTGAAACCGATATTATTATTATAATTTAATGTTATTATTAATATAATTTAATGTTATCGATCGTGTGTATGCGTGGAATACCTCCTCTACAAGATGGTGTGGTTTATTTTTCATTATAGAATCATATGGCTGGTAAAAAGGATGTATTTTATGAATGGATATGTTTAGTTTTTCAAAATCATGATTATTAAATGATATTTTATCATATACCTTCATTCTATCCCATTATTTGAGAAATGGAAACATTAATCATGCGTACGTGTAGACTACTACCTCCAAGAATAATGAATTTCATTCATCATAACCACCCATAATGGATGGTTATATGTCACGAACTGACCCAATGGGGCCCACAAAACCAACATTCAACTAGGAGTGAAACCCCAAGTCTGCCTCTAATAGGTTAGTGGCTGGAGACCAGTGCCGAGTAGTCATATCATACACATGGGAGGCCTTAGCCTAAGGTATCTGTACACACACACATCTCCAAAACCCATACCATGTTGAATGGTAAATACAACTAATACCCAATTTATACAAACATCTTTTTTATACAATTATAGTTTGAAAAAAGTACTAGAAATCATAAATGGATGAATAAAATCCCACCAAAAACTATAAAAGAGTCTCACATACTAGTAGGAGGGGACTATTTTCAAATTAAACACATGGTATGAACCACAATCTATCTATCTCAACTATGATATTCCGTCTTCTGGTTCTCTTAGTACTCCATCAAAATTCTTGTCATCTTAATAATACATGACATGTGTGAGAAAATTTCATGTAGGGGTGAGTATAACAATATCCAGTAGGATACCTTGAAATTACCAAACATAATGAAATAATAGAGTAGTCACCTCCTCAACATGAAGATATTCTAATCATAATATGATACATAAAAATAATAATAATAACCTAGATATACTCATAAGTGTCACCAAGTCTCAAAGAGGTCTCAATCAAACTTATAACCACATGATCTCACATGAGGATTTAAGGTAACACTAATCTAGGAGAACCCACTCCATGATCCATGATATCATTTATGACACTCATCCAAGATGTCCTTCTCATCAGGCCACACCAAAGAAGTACTTTCTGGAATTCCAAATATAACAATACATAGATAGATGATCACAACCATGGTTATGGGGGACACCAAAAACTATAACTACATTAACTTAATAAGTAGAGTATTATACATATGTTTATGTTGGTCACACCAAATACTCAAACCCCACATAGGAAAAGAGAAGGAATGATAGAGGATCACACTCTAATCACACTTAGGGATACTCCAAACTCTATCCCAGAGAAAACCCATAGAGGGTATCAAAATTCTATACTCAGGATGTAATGTCACACTGTGCCCTCATAAGGATGGACCAAGGGATCACAACCAACTAATAATAGTTAACATTAAATAGACATAGGACCTTAGCCTTCCCTAGAGAAAGTACACAACATGTCTCATCTACTTCAGGTTTTACCGTGAACTTCAGCCCATGCCCATGTACTTTGGGTCATGACTGTGTACTATAGTCAGGCCTGTGTTCCTGGCCATGTTTAGGTACTCTGGTCATGTTTGAGTACCAAGTTGTACCTATGTACTCTAGCTTTTCCTGTGTACCTGGTTGTGTTTGGGTGTTCTGGCCATGTCCCAATACCGATTTGTGCCCCTGTACTCTATCCATGCTTATGTTCTTGGTTGTGTTCATTCCCCTGTACCCCAAAGGTACACACCGAGCCACCAACAGTAAGTGACATGAAATGTGGTAGGGACCACACAATATGTGATATTTTTTCTCGGTGTGTAAACCCTAGTGCTGTAGGTGGGCACCACACAGTGTGTGTTCTTCGGCCACATGTAGTGTAGTCAAGATTTTCTCAGAAATCCCAAAAGGGATCATGTATCTTACCGACACCGCCGCTGACCCTAATTCCACCATATATTCCTCTATAGATCTTGGATATCAGTTTACCACACCGACCTTATCACCAGTGGCTAGATTTCATCTATTAATTCGATTGAGAATCACCTTCCAACGCTCTGCCTCATCAAAACATCAAAAATTTCAGATGGTGATCTTTGAATCCCACCTAATCATTCTCCATAATTGTGCATGGATAACGTCTTGATGAATATGATCCCAAAATCTAGGTTAATGATTCTTTTTTCCAAATAATTATCGCACAATGATCATTCAATTGGTATTTCTCAAATCGCTGGCAAAATAAAACACCGATGATGATTGTATGTAGAATGGGGGGAGAAAACCACAAGAAATAAACATGAGGAATGAACCTTAACCATTGTTTGGTTTAGATTTGATTTTTTATTGGATAAAAAATGAAGAGGAATAATAAGGAACAATGAATAATATCAATTCCTAATATTCTAAGAAGATAAAACAATACCCGCAAATCAACCATCAATCCACAAATCAGTACCGTTAAAAAGATTGAATTGCATTCGACATGGGATACAAGAATTGGGATAGAATACATAAAAAAACATCTTAGCTCAGTTTTTTATCAATATCTGATGAAGAAGGGTTATCCTTCATTATCGTTGGTGATATCCATGAACTCCATTTCCATTGATGATTCTAACCACATTGATCCATTGGACCACGATCCATCAATGCCACAACACACTCCTCCACTGCTCCTCTCAAATCCCTAGGGTTATGAGAATAACCTTCATATTTTCTCATAAATAGGTTTAAATAATAGGAGGTTGGGTCTGGTAAAATAAATAAATAAACAAATAAATAAATAAATAAATAAATAAATAAATTTACTAATCCACCCATGACCAATTTTTTTAACCAAACACCTGACACCAACAAAGGTTATGTTGCGCCTAGGGTAAAACCCATATTTTAGATTCAATGATAGTATAAGATTTAAAATTTAAGACTATATTAATTAGTTATTACATTATTTTAAAAAAACTTCTCACACATGATATAATATATATTTTTTATTATATCAATACTGATCCTCTCTAGGCCTCAAAATCCTGTACCGACTCACACCATTCTCAAAAAATATTAGTTAAATTATTCCAAAGATTAAAGAGGAAAATAAATATATTTTACATTATCTGAATGAGTTTAATGAAGAAATATGTTATTCATGTAATGTTTATGCTTCTTTAAAATTTATATTATCATAACATAAAAGCAATTCCTTTCAATAAATCGTTATATCATGTTCCCATTTGGGTTGGTTTTACCAACTACATGAACGATGTTATAATATTTATATAATGAATGATTATGGAGTATTATATAATGATAATATCATATAATAATAATTTATTTAATATGTTTTAATGATTTTTTAAATGTGTTATTGATATTTAATATATTTACTAATACAAATCACTATTTAATCCTTAAACACACCAAAACTATTTTTTCACAATTTCCCTTTTCAAAAACCACACCTTTGTCATTAAATAAAAAAAATAAGATTTTATGAATCATTAAAAAACAATGATTATACTATCTTGGATTATTTTTTAATGATGAAATTTGAACTAATTAGTTAGAATATGACCCATCACCACAATACTTTATGAAACAAGCAATCAAAATTTCATAAAAGCCGATGATGGAAAAAAACTATAACTAAGTAATATAATTTTAATATATGGTAATAAAATAAGTGAATTAAATTTTATAGATATGAATAATGTTATTAAATAAGTGATTAATATATTTTTTAAAGGATATTTAAGTGCTTTAGTGGTATTCAAAAATTGAGATAAGGGTTTCTTATCTCAATTTTCATCCCTTGAGACATTTTTATTTTTATAAGCTAAGTTTTATTTTGTATTGTTTATATAGTACCACATTTATTATTTTTTATCATTATAATATTATTATTTACAGTATTTAATGTTTCATTTGAAATTATATCCTTCAAGGGGTTTTGATTCAAAATCATTTAATGTTGTAAGGATTCATTGCCTCAAATTTCAATTCGTTGAGACATGTTTTTATTATACTCTATTTTTTCTATTTTATGGGGAACTTACTAACCCTTAAATATTTTATATCATGGATCCCTCATTATTCGTGGTATTTAATATTCCATTTGATATTACATCCTTTAATGGGTGTTGATTTGAATGTTTCTAAAGATAAAAGTGTTATTTGTATTTATTTTTAATTCCTTAAGACATGCTTGATATTTCAAACCATATTTTATTTTATATGGTGTATTAACTAACCTATTAGATTCAACTATAATTAATTTAATTAATTTAATTATATTTTAATTTAATGGTATCTCTATCATGTTCTTTTGATTCTTACAATACCATTAGTGTAAGTGTTTTTTCATATTAGTTTTAATTCATTGAGATATGATTCATATTCATCACTTCTTTCTTTATTATAGTGTATATATTGGCCATTGATTTATTTCTAAATCCTCTCATACTATTCTCATTTGGGGGATTAGGATCACGAAAATCCATCACTAGATTTTTCTTTCCAAACCATCCACTGTTATCAACATGATTTTTCTTCCAATTCCCTTCCTCTATGAATACCCTATTTTTCATTACATTGTTTGAAGGGAATTCACCTAGATAGCCAAAAATTGATTGATTTAGAAAATTATTGACTTAACCATATACCATTACCCTATATGGTGTTATATTGAGGATTATTACATAAAAATATATTCCAATTATTGGTTTGGGAAATAGTGACAGTCTGTATACTTGTTATTCCAATACATAGGTTTATTGATTACTACGAAAAGTTTATTATGTATTGTTTAACCATACACTATATTTAATTGGATGAATTATGTTAATTTTTTGACTATAAATGTTTTTACATTTTTTATGTTTGTACCTAAATACGGATGTTTATGGTTTACTAAGGAAATTAAATAATGTATTATGTTGATATTTCTATCTTTCATATGGTGAATACATTAGACTTGAACAAGTGACCAATGTGGCCTAGTATTATATATCCCCATGATGATTATTTTGGTTTCATGTGATAAAAGGTTTGGGTATTTGGTTTATTCCTACCCAACGAAGACATGATGCATTGGTTGCAACCTTGATGACATGATTGATGTCTTGGATTCTACCTGAAAGACAAGAATAATGTAATAGATGAGGCCTTGATGGTAATGATCAAGATGTATGACATTATGAATTCCATCACCATGAATTCAATTATTGTTGTCAATGTGTTTATTAGTATTGTTAACCATGTTTTTTTTCAAGATCATGTGACTAGTTATATGGAATAATTTAATTATCATTTGTTTCTTTCCATATTATTCATGCCAAGTTTATGCCTTAATAGTTTCCGATATACATTTTACCTTATCGAGTGTTTGAGATCACCCTTCTTACATTCTCATTTTCCTAGATTATGAAGAAAAATATTACATATGATATTTCAAAAAGAGTATAATGTGTATTGATTTTTTTGGGAGGTGTGGAAGACTTATTATAGATTAAGAGTTTCTTATATAGTAGAAAAATGTCCATTTTATAAGAAATTCATGGGATTTGTTAGTTAAAAGTTACCCCTAACTCTCTAAAACTCAAAAGATAAAAGGTAAATCAAATGTAGGTGAATCAATATTTTTTAGTGATATTATAATTATTGATGGTTAAAATTTGGGTAATTTTGGTTCATTTCAAATATGGTATGTAAAGAATGTGTTTATTCACCCTGGATTTTGGGATTTTGGGTCTAGGATGTTATATCCATAGATAGTTTTTAGTGGTTTGTGAACTCATGCAAGGGTATTTATTTTCCATATAGTTTTAGACTCATGGATCACCATTATTTAAATATTTATTACCAAAACCTAGGAATAAAAAATTGAAGTTGAAAAGGAAAAACAACCAAATATAATAATTTATGTGTTTGAGTAATTTTCCTATGTCCATGGTGGGTGTAGTGAATTCCACTATTTAGAAAAATTTATATGTACTTTTTAGAAAATATAGGTATATCATTTCCTTAACCCCAACTATAAATAAATAAATAGAAACTCCAAAATAGTGATCCAAAAATATAAATGTATAACCTTTACCAAAATTCACACGTCTAGTTAATTATGGCCTCTATATGAAATAAATTTTCAACAATTTACACATCTAGTGAATGTTGACCTCTATAGGAAATAAATTCACCATAATTTAAATAATAGGAGAATGTTGAACATATAATATCTTCAATGCCTCCTCATGATATAAATTTTATCCACTTAATTATATAGTCCATATAATATATAATTATATTCCACATATATCAATAATATCTCTCTTGGAGAACAATTCTAGAGATAATATTCCCCTCTACTATTTTTCTATAGTTCCATTAATCTCAATAGTCTTTCATCACCTTTTAAGATCACATAAGGCACAAAACACCTCAATTTTTCAATGACCATTTCCTTATTCATAAGGTCTACTAGATTTAGGACCCCAAGAATCATCTTCAATTACAAATACCCATCATGTAATAAAAATCTAATAAAATGATATTTAGGATGAATATTATTGGTTATGGAATGAAGAATATAATTTCCTCTAAGATGTATTTAGTTATGACTATAAAATAATAATTCATTATCTATTTTCTCCTCATCTAACCCCTTCACAAAATCCATTTCTCACATCATATATTCACTTTCATTTATAAGAGATTTTTTTTCTTCTGTGGTATATAGTGGCACTATCTTCTAAAATTGTAATGTCGAACTAACATTTGTACCTCCATAGGTATAAACATAACCTTTTGTGATTATTTTTATATTTATATCACTTCCCAAGTCTAAATCAACATATCACTATAAATTCTTAAATTTTTAAAAGCATAAGTATACTTACCTACCACCCTTCAATAATCTCCGCAACCACTTTACTACCTCTCATTACTACTTTCCTTGATTTTACATGTATTTGTGGAAAAATACGACTACATGTTAATTTTTGATCTAATTCATTCCATTAAATACATAAAAATCCTTAAGAATGATGTATAAGAATTTTTTTTATATTTATTTATATTCATCATTATACTTCAATGAAAAATCCTTTGATAACTTGAACTAAATCTCAAGATAAATAGAAACTAGTTTTACGTCCAACACATTATTCCTAATAAAAACCATATACACTTTATCTATTTGTGATAGCTTCAAGGGCCTAACAAAATGAAATCATATGACTATAATAACAATAATATTCTTCATCTATCTAATTCCATTATTTAAAATTTAATGGTTTACTATATCTTTAGATCATTGAACCTCTCTTCACTAAAGTATATAATAATAATATCATCTGTATAAAATACTAGTATGATATATTATTTACTAAAATATTTGAAATAGAAACAAATATTCATGTTGAAACTCTTGAAATAATTATTTCACATGAATTCATTGAATTTCAGATTCCACTTCCTTATTGTTTGATTTACTGTATACAAGATCTTAATAAGTTTGTAAATAATTTTTTCTATTCTGAACCAATCAAACCCCTAAGGTTTCACCATGTATAAATCCTCATATGGGTCTTCATGATGAAATAAAGTCTTTATATTCACTTGTTATAACTATAAACCATTTGTAGGTACAATACTCAACAAAAATATGATAGGAGTTAACTTAAAAATTAGATAAAACAATTTAGTATAATTAATAGCCCACATCCATTGAAATCCATTCGCAACCAGTCTTTACTTATTATTTATAATTCCATAATACTCTTCTTTGACCTAAAACATCCATATATTTTGTAATTATTTCTTTCTAGTAGGTAAACATACCAAATCCTAAGTTTTATTTCAATAAAATTATCAAATTCTATCCTTTATTGGATAAACCCACTTACTTGCATCATTCATTAACAATTCATCCTTACAGTACTTATGATTTCCACCATCATTCAATAAAAAATAATGTAATAACAAATTTATTCACTATGGTAATCTATGTTCCAAAGATTATTTCCTTAAAGTGATAATATATTCCATATAATCATATAGATAAACTATATTATCCTATAAAATACCTCATACTCAACCTATGGATGAACTATATCATCCTAAGACATACAATAAATCTCAAAACATTCATAAGAAAATATATATTATTTATTCAAATATGAAATTCCATAGCATGTCAATACTTATTAAAAATATGATCCTTAAAGTTAACTATTTTGTTTTTAATAAATTTCTTATTATCATTATCCTAGAAGTGATAACTAAACACTTTATTATCCAAAAAATGATGATTTTTTAGGATTCACCATATAAATTATCCCTAGAATCTGAATAAAATTAACTTGGGATAGATAAAAAAATACTTTAAAATGTGCTACATTTAAATTCTTTACTATCTATGTTACCTCATTAATTTTCTCTCAAAGCAGTATAGATGGACCTTTATTTATCAAAATTTCTACTAAAATTATTTATTTCACCAAAAAATACCTGTGTAATACATAATGAAATATCATACTCCTCACATACTCAATTAGTGTAATGTTCACACATTCTTCCACACTATTAAATTTTGGTGACCTGGTAACTTTATTCTCTATTTTAATTCAATTTCATGCATATAATTTTTTAAACTTAAAACTTCCATACTCACCATAACTGTTGCATCTCAAAGGCATCACCATATTCTCTATTTCATTATCTATAAGGCTTCTTAATTTCTAAAATATCTTAAAAATATATGATTTTTTATAGAATAAAAACATTCACTTCTTATTTATTCATTATTAAATTTCATATTATAATGTGATTTACCAAGAGAATATATTGAAACTGGTCCCCAAAAATTTGAATGGATAATATTTAGTTTTCTATTCACTTATTTTATTTCTACTTTATAAATAGAAAAATTATTTTTTTATTTTAGAGTATGTAATCCTTTTAGAATATAATGTTAAAAAATTATAGATTTGGTAGAATTCCCTTCATAGCTATAACATTTTTTCCATTTTCACTCATATGACTAAATCTATAATGCCAGGTTTTGAAATTTATCTCTAAATTTATGGATTTATCTAAGTGATTTTAATATTTTATCATGTAAGGTGTTCTATTATTTACCTCATGTTCTATAACCATAACAACCTTTTAAATATTCCATGATCCTCTAATAAAAGAATCCCAATATCCCATATCTTCAAGATAAAAAATGGATATTAAATTTCTCTAATGTCTAGGAATATATCTAATATTAATTAACATCCATATATTTTCGTTCTATGTTTTAATTTTTGTATAAAATTTTCCAATAATATCAATAGGTTCATTGTCAGTAAGGTTTAACTTCTTAATATTACCTAGATTTTTTTATAAAAAATAATTTTCTACAGTTGAATGGAATGAGGCATCATAGTCCAATATTTTGACTCCATAAGAATATTTATACTTAGAACCAATGCTTCGTCATTTCTTTCAAAATTAGCATTCATGTATTTTTTACTAGAGTATTTACACTTTTCCTAACAATCTTTCTTGACCATTACCTTATTTTAATAACCTCAACATGTGAGACATTGTCTCTTGATTTCTCCTAGAAACATTTTCTTAATTTAGACATTTTTTAGAGTCTCCACAAATCAATGATCTTCCACTACCTTCAATGTTCATTTTAGTTCCTAAGACTTTTACCAATTCTCATCTATGAATATATTAAATGTGAATTATATCGTGAACCTCATTTAAATTCAATTTTTAATTATTACAAGAAGTACTCATCTTAGAGACTATCACATCTCCAATATTTGAAAGTGATAATAACAAAATTAATTCTTATATTTTATCAGTGAACTCAATCCAAACTAAAATCAATTTAAAAGTAATAATATTGAATTCATTAATATGATTTATAATAAATTCAACATCATCTATCTTCAGGTTAAATGATATATGCCTAAAAAATACAATGTTTATTATAGAATAATACTCTGACATGTTCGATAATGACTTTATAAAACCTACAGTAGTATTATCCACATTGATGGAGAATATAATATTTCTCACCAATATAAATTGTACGATTACTAGGGATTAATGTTACAAAAGGACCAATCTATGTCTATCATCATTGTTGTCTTTTCCATCATGAGTCACTGGTATACATTTCTTTGGTATAAAATATTAAATCTGTATCTTCCAAAACCGAAAGCTGTTTGCACAAAAGTGATTGATATTAACCTTTATTTTATATATTTCTATTTATTATGAATAAATTCTACCATTAAACATTAGGTCAAAAATAATACCACTTATTATGGAAATTAGGTAATAAAAAATAATAGTAATAAAGAAAAAAATTACTAAACACAAAAATTTACATGTTATGGTAAATGTACCTAGATCCATGGATGGTAGAAATGAATTCCTCTATTTTTGGGAGAATTTATAGGTAATTTTTAGGGTATAGATGCATTTTTTATACAACCTAAATAGAATTAAATAGATATAAAATCTAAATAATGAAATATTAATCCACCTCAAATATATTATTCATCATATACACATCCAGTTAATATTTACATCTATTTGAAATAAATTCAAAATCATTTACAGATTCTATTAATTTTGACCTCCACATGAAATAAATTCCCTATAATGTACATATCATGAGAATATTTACCTCATAAATTTTCCAATTCATTTTCATGAAGTAAAAAACTATAAATCTATTGTATAGTTTGGATAACATCTAATAGGGCTCCATATATCTGAATAGTATTCAATTTTTCTATAAAAATGAATCAATATATGGTTGGTATCAAAATTCATATACGTATGACAACCAATTATTATTTATCTTCTTATAAATGATGGAATTATATAATGGGAAGAACTACAAGTTAGAGAATTCATGGATATATCAACTAGGCTTGTCACTCACCCTCTATATTACAGTGGTACTTAAGGGAAATGCTACTCACCAAGTCACTTTCATTACATGGATGACCAGACAAGATGTAAGAAACATACTATGTTCACACATTTTTTTTGAGTAGATGGATGTTTCACAGTTTTAGCCCCAAAAGGTTCATATCAATGAAGGTAAGGATATTTTTTTATAAATGATACTATGAGATATGAAAATTAGTTTTTATTCCCAATGAAACCATTATGTGAATATTAACTATTTCTATAGGAAATATCAATCAATGAACATTAGTGTCATGATCCGACCCATCGGGGCCAACCTAGTTAGCTGCAAGTTGGGTGTGATAACCCCAATCCCACCTCCAATAGGCTAGGGGATGAAGACAAGAACTAAGAAGGAATAAATCAAATGGGAGGCCTTATCCTATGTACCTACACACACACACACAAAACCATATCCATGAAAAAGTGAAGAGGAATATAATAAAGAATAAAACATCTGGAGTATAACAATGTATTCAATAAACTCTGGGTAATATATCAGAGTACCCAAATATATATCCAAAGCATAATGGGAAAAAACACACCCCCCCCAAAAAAAATTAAGTCCCAACCTAAAAAAACTAGAAAATAGGAAAATCAAGTGATCTCAGCTCATGATATCAAAGTCCGACCACCAAATGTGGTTAATGCACTCAATTATCACTAAGCTCCATCGATGTCACTAATTTTCACAACCCATCCCCTGAGGCCCGTGCCGTAACTACTCCAAGCCCACCTCCCAAAGGCCAGGGGCCGATGACTAGCACTAAAGACATTATCTTGTAAGTGTGAGGCATTTTTTGAGTAACACACACACACTCATAACCCCATACCACTATACTAAAAAGGAAAACATGCATACCACTAATACAACCACTGAGAGTAGAGGTACAAGTTGTAAGTAAAATGGGAAAGAATACAAACTCAAAATAGACAAGTTGTAAGCAAGAGAGTATAAGGTATCTAATAATCTGTCCGTAGAAAACCCTACCTATAGGGCATGTGAAGAGTAGCTACCAAAAGCCATAGGAGTACACATCAACTATCTGATCTCACTGGGCACCACCTGGTCCTGGACCACCAAGGTCTCTGTCAAAAAGTCGATCATATGCACAAGACACGACACGTGCGGGCGAAGCCCATGTAGGGGTGAGTAACATAATACTAAGTAGGGAACCCAAACCACAAAGAAATGTACACATGAAGTAATGGACAATTGACACAGGTATAACCTAAAATATAGAAAGAAAGATTATTAGTTATAAATCTGAATAACTTGTACTACTGAGGGACTCATCCCGGATGAGTCGCTATGGTATACCAAGCCACTAAGGTCAACTTGTCCACTGGGCCACGGAGGTCCGTCCATCATTGAGGTATGCTAGGCCACTAAGGTCCGCTCTTCTGTCGGGATAATGAGGTCCACTTGTCTATTGGGCCACTAAGGTCCTCTCGTCTACTAGACCACTGAGGTCTTATCTACTTGTCTGTCTGACCACCGAGGTCTACTCATCTGCCGGGACACTGAGGTCCGCTCATCTAATGATCCACTAAGGTCCGTTC
Organism: Viscum album; assembly: GCA_963277665.1. Classification (NCBI taxonomy): domain Eukaryota; kingdom Viridiplantae; phylum Streptophyta; class Magnoliopsida; order Santalales; family Viscaceae; genus Viscum; species Viscum album. Next base: position 924,686,510 of record OY728141.1, on the reverse strand, counting down.
ATCATTTCATTCTCATCACAGCTAGTTGTAGGATTTATAATCATACCATTCTTGATTCTGGGAGAATCTATTCCTCAATCCATCAATCATATATCAACCTCCACTAAAACTCACTTGGACTATGCCAAAAGGAACTTCTCGTTACTGGGGTCCCAACTCCGCAAACTTCTTGTCAATCAGACACACAGTTTGTAAGTTATGAGTCATTTAGTAAAAAGGGTCCAATTGGGTCCAGGCTTGGTCCAACCCAGTTTGTCTGACCCAGTCTAGACTAGCCCAGTGGCCAAGCCAATTGAACATGATGGACCCAGTCTGTTGGTCCATGGGTTCAGACCACTAGGCTTCCCAACAGCTTGGTTACCCCTCTGGCCCGACCCACACTGGCAGGCCGGTTCGGTCAAGCCTGGACATGGTAGGTGCCGCGTCTTCCTTGCATCGTGGGGCCGGCTCAGCCAGCCGCCTACCTCGTGCATAGTCCCATAGACCGCATGCCATCACCAACCCATGGCCCAACCATGGGTCTCTCAACCTGATGCGGTGCCCTATTGGTGCCGTAGTTCCGCACCACCGTGGTTCACTGGCCGCGACCTCCTTCACCTAACGCGGCACCCCGCTGGCATCACAGTTCTGCACTGCCGTGGACTCCTCTATCTAGTGCAGAACCCTGCCTATGGCATGGTTCCACACCACCATGGTACACTGGCTGCAACCTCCTCTGTTGTGGCACGCCACCTCCCGCACGTGGATACTGCCGCATGCTACCGCCGATGGCCTCGATCGACCTCCCATGATGACTGCCACAGGTTCCACCACCACCGATATTCGAGTCGGTGGCTCTCTTGGCTGTGGCCTCCCATAACCACTGTTGAGGTCCTTCTTGGACTTCAGTTGTTATTACGTCATGAAGAATAGAAGAAAAGGGGCGTAGAAGAACAATGTACAAGGAACACATGAAGGAAGGATCCCGACATTTGTTTGTGTCTGCATGATTCGTCCTTGTTATAAGTTTAACAAAGGATAAAAAAAATGTGAATCCAACTTCCCATAACTCCCCACATTAAAAAATACAAGATCCCACAATAAAAAACAACCCATGGATCAACCTGTTAGTGGGTTGATCCACATTCATTATTTAGAAATAAAGAACAAGAAATCCAATTCATAAAGAATAAAAACCCTACCCCAAGGTTGGATCGTTCATTGAAAATAATTGCACCATTGTCGTTCATCATTTCTCAATCCCTCATTGGTAGAGGTTCGTCAATCATCGCTCTCCAATGGAAAAACTCCAATGGTTTAGATAAATCTTCGATCATTCCAACAATCAGTCTTAGGTTAACCCATCAAATGGAGAAAACATGTTTTAGCATTTCTGTTATGCTATTTTGTTTATGATACATCATTTCTATTACGCTGCAATGAAATTAAAAATTCAAATAAAATAAACTAAAAGTTTATTTTATCTTTCCTTAAGAAAATTATTTTATTAAATTTTCTTAGAAATTCCAAAAATTAACTTTTTCCCTCGACCCGCAGTGGTCAAGGTTAGGTCCTTCCTTAGGTAAAGTCATAATTTTGGATGCAATAGTGCCCTCATATTTTTAATCTGGGAACCCATTTAGAAGTTTCTAAAACCGATCACATTCACTATTTTAAATAAACTTTAAAAAAGTTAAAACACTTATTTCGGGCCCACCAGGCCTCAGAATCAAGTGCCATCTGAGCACCTGGTCTCGATATAATCCCATATAATTTTAAACAAAATTATAATAAATTTTTAGGACATTAAATTACCTACACCTTTAGGGATTTACATCCTCATAAACCAAAATAAGGGCTAAATAAAAAAATGGGGGTACTGAGCTCAGATCTGAGTCTTCCGCTCCCAAGTGATCTCCTGTAGATTACCATGCTGCCAATAAATGTGCACTAGAGGAATCAACCATCCATAAAGGACCTGCTCCTATTGATCCTTAATCTCTACCAGGGACTCCGCAAACATTGCCACATCGTGAATATCCAACTCTCCCCAGTCGATGATGTGCAATAGATCATGCACATACCTCCTCAGATGTGATACGTGGTAGACATTATGCACCCGGTGCATCTGTGGAGGGAGAGCTAGGTGGTACACCACCTCACCAACTCTGCTCATAATCTGAAAAGTTCTAATGAACCTCATAGATATCTTGACGCCTCAGCCACATCTTCACAATCTCTGTCGAGGTGAGACCCAAAGGAACACATGGTATCCCTCCCTGAACTACAAGGGCCTCCATCTCCTATCATCATAATATTTATACTTTCTCTATGCAGTCATCATCCGCTCCTAGATGACATGCACCTTTCAGTGGTAGCCTATACCATATCTGGACCCATGAGTGCTGACTCCCCTGGGTCTTTACAGCATAATGGTGACCTTCATGGTTGCCCATAAAACACCTAGAATGGTGCCATACCAATGGTAGAGTGGCAGCTTCTGTTTTATGCGAACTCCACAAGTGGTAGGTGATCCTTCCAACTATGCCTGAAGCCCAAGATACAATCATGAAGCATGTCCTTTAAAACCAGGATAGTCCTATCCATCTGACCATTTTTCTAGGGGTGGAAAGCTGTGCTCAAGCATAGTTGAGTCCCAAACTCCTCCTAAAATTCCTTGCAAAACTAATATGTAAAGCTTGTGTCTTGATCCAAGAATATCGTCGATGGGAATCCATAGAGTTGAACTATATTCTATATGTAGAGGTGTACCAATCTCTCTACTAAACCCTGCACCCGTATGGGTAGGAAGTGGTCCAACTTGGTGAGTCGTTCAACAACCAACTATATGGTATCGTTCCCCCTGGATGTATAGGGTAAACCCATAATGAATTCTATTGAGATACCATCCCACATCCACTCCAGTACCTCAAGTGAACAAGTCAAGCCTGCAGGAACCTGATGCTCTTCCTTCACTTGCTGATAAGTGAGGCAATGTGAAACAAAATCTGCTACTGCCTTCTTCATCCCAGACCACAAGTACTGACATCAGAGGTCCTGTTACAACTTTTCCACTCCTGGATATACCATCAAGGGGGAGGTGTGGAACTCCCTCAGAACCTCCTCACGCAATTCCAATGGTACAACAGTGCACCCTTTGATAAGGATGGCATACTCCCTACCTATCAAATATCCATCAGGAGCTTGTCCTGAGGATAACTAAGCATGTCAGGGATCGCAATTAACATCCACAAGATGTGCCTCCCTAACTTTCTATAAGAGTGGGAGAGTGACAGACATTGACTAAAGATGAGCTTCCCCATCACCATCCATAAAGGATATCTACATCGCGGCTAACTACTCTGGTGCCTCACTCAGCAACTGCAGACCGGATCTCTTGCTGAGCGTGTCTACTACCACATTACCCTTCCCAAGAGTATAGACTATATCGAAGTCATAGTCCCAGGGGAACTATATCCACTTCCACTGCCTAAAGTTTTTTTCCTTTTGGGAGAAGATATACCTGATACTTTTATGGTCAGAGTAGACGGTAAAACACTTACCCATCAAGTAGTGCCACCACATATTCAAAGCAAAGACCACTTCTACTAGATCCAGGTCATGGGTCATGTAATTCTACTCATGATGCCTCAACTAATATGAACCTTAGGTGATCACTGCTTTCCCCTACATTAGGAAACAACATAGTCTAGTCCTTTATGTGTTTTAGAATACTAGATACCCAATTACCTCCTCTGGTAGTCTCAAGATGGGTGAACTCTTCAGTATTTTCCTCAACTACTGAAAACTCTACTGACACTTCTCCATCCACACTAAGGATTGTTCCTTATGTGTCAAAGCCAATAAGGGTGCTGCTACCCTAGATTAGTTAGGCATGAACCTCTGGTAGTATCTAATCAAACCCAAGAAACTCATCACCTCATTCACACTCCTAGGTGGCTCATAAGAAAGCACCGCCTCTATCTTTGCTAGATCTAATACAAATCCAGCCTCTGTAATGATGTGTCCTAGAATGTGGACCTCCCGAATTTAGGACTAAAACTTCGATATCTTACTATAAAGTTGGTTCTCTTGGAGTGTATCCTGTACTATCTATATGTGTGTAGCATGCTCCTCCACAAACGCTGAGTACACCGGGATGTCATCAATGAAGACCACGATGAATCAGTCAAGGTAAGGCTAGAAGATCCTATTCATGAGTCCCATGAACACTACTAGGGAACTGTTTATGCTAAAATGAATCATCAAGAACTCATAGTGTCCATATTGACATCTAAAGGATGTCTTCAATACATCCTCATCCCGTACATGAGGCTAATGATAGCCTAATCTAAGGTCTATCTTCCAGAACCATCTCGCTCCCTTCAGCTAATCGAAGAGATCATCAATCCTTTAAAGTGGATACCTATTCTTTACAATCATCTGATTCAGGTGCTGAAAGTCCACACACAACCTTAAACCCCTGTCTTCCTTCTTGTAAAACAATACTGGGGCTACCCATGGTGAAACACTGGGTCTCACGAAGCCCTTTTCTATAAAACTCCACCTGTACTCTCAACTCATGAATCTTCGCAGGAGACATCCAATATTATAGTGTGGATATCAGTGCCATTATAGGGGTACATACCAATGTAGAAGTCAACCTCCCTATGAGGGGGTAATCTCGGAACTTTTTTAGGAAATATGTCTTCATACTCGTCCACCACTACAAGAAAGTGAGAGCTCTTCTCATCCACCACACTGAGGGTGAGGCTAGCCAACTAGTGATTGATCAGCTAAAACCTCCTCCAAGAAAGTCCACTCTGCACTATAAGATCTCCCTTTTCATTAGTTAAGGAAAAACTGGTCCCATATTCATAGACACGTTGCACTCTATGCCTAAAACAGTTGATCTGAGCATGAACTATGGATAACCAGTCCATACCAGAGATAACATCATAAAGCCTCAACACCACTACTAAGAGATCCCATATGAAGCTCTTTACTTCAAGAGTAACCTCAAACTTCTGGAACTGGTGTGTACTCATCAAATCCCATCCTATAAGAGTCTCTAATCATAAGGATCGAGCCAATGGCTCCACCAGAATCTCTGACCTACGAACAAGGTATATGGAAAGGAAAGAGTGACTTCCACCTGTGTCTATAAGAACTATAGATAAGGTGGATAAGACACATATCATACCTATAATCATCTCTGGAGCACCATGGTTGTAGGCCACCATTACCTAAATCTGGCCTCTCCCCTGTCCACCGGCTTCTGGTGCCCGTGGTGGACCACCTGAGGGTGGTGGTGGTAGCACCTCAAACCTCCACCCACCGCCTGCCGCTCTGTTGGATCCCCTACCACATCCACCACTCTGTGGGCCACCCTTCTCGAACCTCTACCTCTACCTCAGTGGTCCCTCAATCGTCTGCTGATCATCTGCATGATGAGTCAAGAAATTATGATCCATGTGCCCATGCCTGCTGTATGAGTAGCACACCCTACTCCCTTGACCACTCCCTCTACCTTGGGGGTCTCATATCACTAATACTACATCTTGGGGTTGTACCCCAAAATGCCTATCCCACTTTGGCCCCCATGTCTACTACCTTCTACCCACGACTGAAGACTCCGCCGCCCAGTGTCTACTAGTAGATCCTGCTATTGGTGCCTACTCCACTAGAAATCTCTCCATGAGTAGGTCTCTCTCCATCACCCCAACCTAATTAGGGATGATAAGCGATACCATATACGCCCTGATCTCCCAGTATAGTCTCTGCTAAAATTCTTGATCCCAGAATAATGGGTCTCTCACCATGTTCGTGGAGTAGTGATAAAGCTTGGTGAATATCGTTGAGTACTCCGCTACTATCATGCTACCTTGCTATAGATGTAGTAGCTTCTATATGCACACGGAGTTCAATGTTTCTAGAAATAACTCATCTCTAAAGAGACGCTCAATGCCAATCCAGGTGAGGGTCTCCTCGTCGTGTATCTGGATTGTCAAGATGCAACATCTCCCCACCGAGCCCTGAAGAAGGCTCACGGCTAAGATCACTATCTGGTTGAGAGGCATCCTCACTAGAAAGCGGACTCACATAACCACCTTGATCCAATCTTCAGACACATGGGGGTCAGTCTCACCCCTGAATGTAGGAGGTATCTACCTTCATAACTCATGTAAGGCACTGAGCCTACGTGCATCCTCTACCGGTAGCACTGGTAGAAACTACCGATCATAGGGTGGTGGCATTGCTGGTACACCTCCTAGTGGGGCCATATCTAGTACCATTACCTATACATATGCATCACCACTAGGCATACCATCCTCGTGGTCACACACTAGAATCCTCACTAGCTTTCTGCATGGTGGAATCTTAAAATAGATCAAGATGAACCACAATAAATAGGTTATACCTAGTGAGCTAACTCCGACTCAAGAAGAACACGAGGAACTACTCAATTCCTATATGATGCACGAAACTAGTGTTTTTATGTATCAAGTCAAGAAAATAGAATTCAGGGTCCTGGTGTATGGATACGTCAGCCACAACACCAACACTAGACTCCCTAAGCCTAAAAGTTGAACTTGAAACATTCAACACTGTTTCCCCAAAACAAAGCCATAGACTCTCGGGCCTTAAGGTAGAACCGACCTCCTCTGATACCAATTTTTCATGACTAGTCCCCCGAGGCCCATGCCGTGACTACCCCAAGACCGTATCCCAAAGGATAGGGGCTGGAGATTAGCACTCAAGTAATTATCCTACAAGTTGGATACATTTTACGAGTACCTATACACACACACACACTCACAACCCCAACCTACAATGCTTCAAAAGAAAACATGAATAACACTAAGACAACCACTGAGAGTAGAGGTACAAACTATAAGTAAAATGGGACAGAATACAAACCCACAAAGGAAAAGATATAAAAAAGGGAGTAAAAGGTCTCTGATAATACATCTATAGAAAAACCTACCATAAGGGTAGGTGAAGAGTAGCTGTCGGAAGCCGTATGAGTATACCTCGCCAGTCCGATCTCACTAGGAAATGCCTGGTCCTGAACTACCAAGGTCTTTGTCAAAATGTTGTTCGTCTGCACAATACATGAAACATGTTGATGAATTCCATGCAGGGGTGAGTAAGACAATATTCAGTAGGGAACCCAAACCACAAAGAAAAGTACACATGAAGTAATGGAAAACTCACACATGTATAACTTAAAATATAGAAAGCAATACTATCAGATTTAAATCTGAACATCTTGTACTGCTGAGGGAATCATCCTTGATGAGTCACTAAGGTCTACCAGGCCACTGAGGTCTACTTGTCCACTGGGATACCGAGGTCTGTTTTTCACTGAGGTCTACTGGGCCACTGAGGTCCGCTCGTCTGTCAGGACATTGAGGTCAGCTCATCTACCTAGCCACTGAGGTACAATTGTCTACTAGGTCACTGAGGTCCGCTTGTCTGTTGGGATACTGAGGTCCACTTCACTCATCTGTTGGGCCACTGAGGTTCGCTCGTCTACCGAGCCACTGCAGTCCGCTCATCACTTCCTTCATGTCACATCCAGTCATAGGATTTTAGCTCGTAGTATGCTTGATACTGGGATAATCTACTCCTCTAGCCATAAGTCATATCCCAAACTCCATAGAAACTCACATGGAGTATGCCAGAAGGACCGAATCATCACGGGGGTCCCAACGCCACAAAAAACTCATCAATCAGATGCACAGTTTGGAATTATGAATCTAATATTAAAAAGGGGATGGTGGGTCCGGGCCTGGTTCGACCCGGTCGGACTGACCCGACCTGACCCAGTTTGGCTGACCCGACTAGATCTGGCTAGACCCAGTGGCTAGGCCCATTGGGCCTGCTTGACTCAGCTCGTTGGGGAACGGGTCTAGCCCGCCAGGACGCCCAATGGCCCAATCCCCTTCCTCCGACCCGACCCATGATGGTGGGCCAGTTTCTATCTAGTCAAACCACCCAACAACCCAATTCAACCTCTATCCCCACCCGAACTGGCGGGACAGTTCAGTCTATCCCAAATGCGGCCGGCTCGGTCGACTGACTCCCACACACACAGTCCTGCAGACTGTGTGCCAATGCCAACCTGTATCCCTACCGTGGGTCTCCCGACCTGACACAGTGCTCTGATGGTGCTGTGGTTCTGCACCACCACGGCCCACTGGCCACGGTGCCCCACTGGAACTGTGGTTCCACACTATCGTGGACCGCTAGCACCGTAGATCTACACCACCGCAACCCACTGGCACCATAGTTCCACACCCCCGCAGCTTGCTGACCGTGATCTCCTCCACCTGACGCAACATCCCAATGGTGCCACTGTTTTGAATCATCACGGCCCATGGTCTGAAAACTCCTCCACTACAGTACACTGCCACCACCGACTGCTTGTCGGCAACCACGGTACACCTCCTACGGCGGCTGCCGCAGGTTCCATCGCCGCCGAACTTCGAGCTGGCGGCCCTTACCGCCACTACGACCCTCCTGGACACGAACTTTTATCACCACCATTGCGGTCCATCTTAGACCGCTATTGTCATTATGTAATGAAGAACAGAAGAAAATGTGCGGAGAAGAAGAATGAAAAAGGAACACACGAAGGATAGATCAAGACCTTTGTTCGTGTCGACGTGATTCATCCGTGTTAGGAGTTTACCAAAGGATAAAAAAACATGAATCAAACATCCCATAACTCCACGCATGAAAAAATCCTAGATCCCAGAAGAACAAACGACCTGTGGATCAACCTATTAGTGGGTTGATCTGCATTCGTTGTTTAGAAAGAAAGAATGGGGAATCCAATTCATAAAGAAAAAAACCCCTACCTCGAGTTTGGATCATTCATTGATGAAGATTGAATTGCTATATTTCATCGTTTCTCAATCCATTGTTTGGGGCGGTTTGTCAATCGTCGCTCACCAATGTAAAAAATCCAAGGGTTTAGAGAAATCCTCGATTGTGCCAATGATCGGTCTTAGGTTAACCTATTAAATGGAGAAAACATGTTTCAACGTTTCTATTACACTGTGTTGCAGCATCGTTACAATGTTTTATTTATGAAATATCATTTCTGTTATGTTGATATGAAATTCAAAATTCAAATAAAATAAACTAAAAGTTTATTTTATTTTTCTGTAAGAAAATTATTTTATTAAATTTTCTTAAAAATTCCAAAAATTAAATTTTTCCCTTGACCTTCACCGGTCAAGGTTAGGTCTTTCCTTTGGTAAAGTAGTTGTTCTAGATGCAATAGCACCCTCAGATTTTTATTGCAGGCACCCATTTAGAAGTTTCCAAAACTGCTCATGTGCATTATTTTAAATAAACTTTATAAAAGCTCAAACACTTATTATGGGCTCATTGGGCCTCAAAATCAAGTGTCATCTAAGCTCCTAGTCTCAAAATAATCCCATCTAATTTTAAAAAAAATTACATGGAATTTCTGGGACATTACACTGATAATTTCACCATCGTCTACATAAGACATGACACATGTGGGAATAGTCCATGCAGGGGTGAGTATATACATTCCCTTTAGTATTATCAGAAAATGAAAAAGGGAGTAATAAAAATATACAACAAAAAGTTAGCTCAACCCATAATCAAGATGGATACAAAATCTAACGTATATATGCTAAAAAAGAAACCCAAATGACAGAGAAAGAGGATCTCTATCTCTATTTACCATCCAATGATGATGAGTCTACTTACAACTAAAGTCCATCAATGATGCCCAGTATCATGCACTACCTCGCAAGAATTTGTATGGAGGGGCCCACACAATGTCGTTGTGCTCCACATCTGAGGGTGACACAACCCCAATGGAGGACCCTCTCTCCACCGAAGCTTGTAGACGGGAAGTACCGCTTTATAGATAGAGGAACCACACCCTTATTTAGTACATGGGATTACCAACCCTAAATATGTAAATAGTATATGGGAACCATGCCCTAGTGTGATAGGGGAGTACCAACCTTGACATCACTTTAATGATTTTTCCATGATCATTGACATCATCAAGTATTGACTAACAAAGTACCACACTCAAAAAATCTCACATCATATCTCGTATTCCACAAAAAAGGATACCATCGTGTTCTATGAAAAAAATAATCTGGATAAGCTACTCGTGGTAAAAAATATGAGTCTCGAAGAAGGAGATATGAGAGGAAATGGTTTATAGGGAAATACATGATGTGTATTGGGGTCCACACATTATTTGACCTCACCTCACTTATTGGGTGTTTTGTTCCCTAGACACAACTTGTGAAGCTATGTCATACTGTACAATATGTACAGGTGGAACATGGAGTGTCTCTTCCACCTAGGGCCTATTCATTCCATTTTGTCCTATCCCCATGTACATCAGCCCATGCCTGTGTACATGGTCATGTCAGGGTATCCTGGCCATGTCAAAGTACATGTCCATGCCCATTTACTTTGGATGTGTCTGTGTGATTTGTCATGATCATGCTATTTTAATCCTGGATTACACATTGAGACACTAGTATAGAGTCACATAGTGTTTGGTGGGTCCACACAATATGTGATATTTATCTCCACCCAAAACCATAGTTTCCGTAGAAATTGAAGTACACGACATGTGTTTTTATGCACTACACAGTGTTTAGTCAGGTTTTTCATAGAAACTAAGTTCTTTCACATGGATTACAGATCTACATTTTCTTCAATAAAATATGTTGTTTGACCACCTAAAATCAAATGGAAATGCCTTTTTTCCATAAATTCCTTGCCTTTTGTGGTTGAAAATAAGATTCTGTTCACCTGTTGTGGAAGTTCAAAATACATCTCGTAGCTCTTCCCATCGCCCGTCACTGCTTTGGATCCCATATCCATCAAGAATTACCCACATATCAGATCTAAACTCAATACATATTTAAAAAATTGATCCATTAATTATTCACACAACCTCTAAAAATCGGGGGTTCGATCATGCTTGAACCTTCCCCGACAAAGTCGAACCACGACCCCATGGGAAAATGATGAAGAACAAAAGATAGGTGGGGGAAAGGAACATTAAAAAATGTGCTGATCATCACTGGATGATGAAATCCTGACCAATGATCGATAAGTTCAGAATCATGGGTGATAACATGGTATAACATAAAATAACCAATTTAAACAAATCAAATTATAGAATGTGCTCATGCGAAGGGTGGATAATCGTAAATTAAGATAAATAGATAAAAACCCAATGCTTATAAAAAAGGGAATAAAATGAAAATAACGAGTCCTACCTCAATAAAGGATCAATAATTGGTGAAGAGTGCATTATCTAGTTATAAAGAAGATCTATTTCATCCGTTGTTTCCCTCTCGATTCCCCTCAATCTGATTTCCAACGTTCTCCAATCCTAATACACCGACGAAGAATGATTCCTCCACCTCTATAATCTCCCAGGGTTACATAGTTAACTTTTAAGGTTTGATACAGTAGCATATTTATTGATGGAGGTTTATATTGGGTCTTTAATTAAATTTAAAAAATAAATAATATATTTTATTAAATGCACCCTCCAATGGTCACCACCCATGAAATGTACGATGATGAAAAACCTATGTCATGCCTAGGGTAAACCCCATGTTCCAGATTCAATTGTGGTATTTAATTTCCCATCTCAGTTCCCATAAAATGGTAAAACCATTTAAACCAAAACAATGTGAAAGTGTGATAAAATATATTTTAATATTTTTAATATATCAATACCAAGCCTTTCCGGGCCTTATAATCTCATGATGACTCAACACCTGGATTAAAAAATATCCCTTAAAGTATTCAAAATTCATAAAAGTAATAATAGAGTGATTAAATTCTCCTCTAATTAAAGGATTTTCACCTTCAAAAGAATATTCTAAACAAAAAGGTGGGGGACGCTGAGCTCACATATGGCTCTCATACTCCTACGATCTCTTCTACACACTCGCATACTGCCAAATCACACAGACCAAATGGATAATCCACCCATGCTAGATCCTCTCCCACTGATACTTGATCACCTATGTGTACTATGTGAAGATGACCCCATTCTTGGAGTCTAGATCAACCCATTCAATAATGTACATAAGGTCATGCATGTATCACCTCAGCTAAAACACATGGAAGTCATCATGCACTCGGTCTAACTGTGGGAAAACTCTAGGCAGTATGAAACCTTTCAAAACCTATGTAGGATCTCTAATTACCCAATTAACCTTGGGGAAAACTTTCCTCCCTAGCCAAAACTTTGAAATCTTCATCATGGAGAGAATATCAATAAAACATGGTCTCCTACTCAAACTCCAAGGGCCTAAGAAATCAACCTGCATAAGATTTTTGTCTACTATGTGCTACCCTCATACGTTCGTAGATCACCTGAACCATCTCCATTACTTCATGTACCATCTATATCCTAACAAGAGATGCCCAACCAATCTCAGTCTAGCATAAGGGTTACATTCAAGGTCTTCCGTATAGGTCCTCTAAAGGTGCCACACTGATAGTAGAGTGATAACTTTTATTATAAGAAAACTCACCCAATAGAAAGCGACCCTTACAACTCTGACCTAAGTTCATGAATATCCTACAAAACCTAGATAATATGTTTTTACTTCCCATATTTATAGGGATGGAATGCTGTAATCATCCTCATATGGGTCCTAAATACCTCCTACAAGCCTCTCGACAACCGTGATGTGAACTGAGCATCATGGTCAAAGATGATCTTTAAGGGAACCCCATGGAATCAGATGATCTCCTACAAATACTAATTTCCTTGAATCTCAAACGATCTCTTATCCCTGATGGAAAGAAATTACAATGACTTCATAAGTTAGTCAATAATAACCCAGATAGCATCATGGCCTATCGATATCTGCAGAAGCCCCATAAAAAAGTCCATGGATATTCCATCCCACTTCCACTCTAGGATCTCAAGAGGCTATGTCAAACCTGCTAGAACCTTACCAAAAGATGAACTCAACAACACTATGCATCATTAAATCCCACCAAAACTATTTCTAAATTTCCTTATACATATTTTCCTCACTAAGATGTACAACCTAGTGGGAAGTGTAAAACTCCCTCATCAACTCCTCATGCAACAAGACCAGAACCCCCATTTATCCCTAGAAAAGGATGAAAAGATCCCATCCTTTAGAAAATACATCCCATGCATCTCTTGAAGATATCTGGTCATGTAGAAACACATAGTCAATGTATTCCCACTAAGTAACTCTTATACACTATAGAAGCGGAGGAGTCACCACCATCAACTGAAGAAAAACTGAACCCCTCTCCTCCACCAGGGTCAGCTGCAACAAAGCCAACTACCCAGATGCCTCCTCCACCAGGTGAGAGTGGGAATTATAGATAAGTGAATCTACCACCACATTTCCCTTACCATGAGTATAAACTATCGAAAAGTAATATTCATACAAGAACTCGAACCAAAAACACTTTTTCGAGCTCAAATATCTCTGTGTAATGATATATCTAAGGCTCTGGTGGCATGAGAATACAAGAAAGTGGTCACCTAGAATACAATGCCTCTACATCTTCAGAGTGAAGACTAATATTTCCAAATCCAGGTTGTGAGTCATGTAGTTTTTATCATGGGGTATCAACTACCTCATCCCATATATGATAAATTCCTACCTCTACATCAACATGAAACTAAGAACAAATCTAGAAGCATCAAAAAATATTACGTACTTAATGCCCACATTCGGTAGTATAAACACATGATCACTGGTTAGGCTTAGCCTCATCTCCTTAAAGGATCCTTGAAACTAATCATTCCAAGTAAATAGATACCCTTTCTACATGAGGGCATTCAAAGGGGATGAAATCCTAGAGACTTCTACCATGAACCTCCTATAGTACCCCACTAAGCCAATGAAACTTCTCACCTCTAACATGCTCTTAGGTGGATCCCAAGAAATCACCATATCAATCTTCACCGATTCCATAACTAAACCATTCTAAAATATTACATTCCATAAAAAGTAAACCTCTTGGATTAAAAACCATAACTTCAAGAGATTAACATAAATATGATGCTCCCAAAGTAAGTCTAAGAATATCCTTAAATGCTCTGCATGCTCCTCCTATGACACATAGTAAATGTGTATGTCATTAATAAAGACAACCAAAAATTGGTCCAAGAATAGCTGGAAGATCCAATTCATAAGATCTATAAACATAGTGGGGGCATTTTTCACACCAAAATAAATCACTAAGAACTTAGAGTTTCTATAGAGACATTATAATTCCATATTCAAAATATCATCATCATAAACCCTCAACTGGTGGTAGCCAGATCTGAGATTGATCTTCGAGAACCAACTCGCACCTCTTAACTAGTTAAAGAGGCCATAAATATTCAGAAATGGGTACTTATTATTTATTATTACCTAGTTCAAGTGATGATAATTAATGAAAAACCTCAAGCTCCTGTCTGCCTTTTTCACGAACAAAACTGGAGCTACCAAGGGGGTAACACTGGATATGATAAAACCCTTCTCTCAAAGGTCCTCAAACTACAACCTAAACACTCAGATCTTAGTAGTGGTCATATAATATGTCATAGAAGTTATCAGTGAAGTATCAGGGTGAAATTAAATGTAAAAGTACATCTACCGCTGTGGAGATAGTCCCAAAACATCCTTGAGGAAGACATCCATATAGTCCTCTATTACCAAATGTATTCAGATTCCTAATGATCCTAATATGTTATTATACGCTGAAATAGGATAATATACATTGATTATATTTTAATATATATGTGTTTAAATTTCTATAAACACCAATTTTAGTGAATTTAATAAATTTAGCTTCATTTCACATCATCGTTCAATTCACATTTAAAGTGTCAATTTGGGTATGATTAATCATCTTATTTTGGAATTTTTTGGAACCTCCTTGAATTAAGTATGTTTAAAACTCTATTATTTTAATGATAAAAAACCAAAATTATTTTAGTAATAATGTTTCACATGTTGTATGATATCTTTTTATATGATAATAGTGCTTATATGATATTTCTTCCAAGTATTATGGCAAGTCACCATTGGTTGGGAGACACTGTCGTCGCTAGACCCTGAGTCACCATTACTGCTAGGTTAAGTTACCGTCAGGATGAGCTAATACTAGATCGAGTCACCATCACCACCAGGATGAGATATCACCTAAGGCAAGACACCGTTACCGCTATAGGAGACACCGCCTGCGGAGTCATCGCCAGATGCTAAGTCACTTCTAGCTTCTTGTTACTTTTCTGTTTGAAGAATGTAGCATCAATGGCTCAATGACTAGATATATTCTTAGATAGTTTTACCAAGTATTAAAGACTTAGTAAAATACAATATTAGGATTGTGTATCTCCTCCAACCGATGATACTATATATTAACAAAGTATCTCTCTCTCTCTCTCTCACAATCACAAAACGATAGATACATATGATCTCTTAAAAACCTACAGCGGATTGTGCTATTGAAGTTGTGAATTCTCAGAAACTTTTTGATTCACATTCTGTGAAGATCAACAACATAGAAGCACAAAACCATTTAAAAAGATTAATTGAGACATCATATAGAGATCAATTGAAACATACCTGCAGATTTCTACGATCTTATGTTCTGCTTCAATTTTCCAAAACAAAGCACAGACTTCTCACCAATTCTGATATAAGGACTACAAACATATAGAACACATCAGACCTATTCTTATTTATTTTTTATATTTTACTTTAGAGAAGAATGATGTTTTCCTGTTATCCATCACACACTGTCTTCTACACATTCCTGGAGAATACTTGTTATTATTTTCTTCCTTAATCTGTTTCCTACTGTGTTTGTGGAAGAGGTCCCTATGTGACCTGTTCTATTCTTACATCCCATGAATAACTATGAAAGAGGGTTTTATACTAGAAATATTGTTTTGATTGACTTTATACCTAATCCAGGTTATGGATTTATTTATTATATTTATAATCCTCTTGGGTTCAGGTGATTTCCAAGTGGAGGGGATTAAGTCACACCTTGAGACCGAAACTCTTGTTTATTTTTCTATGTTATTATTTTTTATTTTACTATCATATTCAAGATAAATTTATATTAAAAAAAAATATATTACATTGATAATTAATATTAAATAGTGTTTATATTTGTTTTTATCTAAGTAAATTGATTTAAAAATTTAAGGTATTTATAAAAAATATTTTAACAGAGACTTATTCATTCTTCAAGAAATATTTTAAAAGGATAGATCTTATATAGATATTCTATTTTGTTTAATTGGATAGTTTATTTTCATTAAGTGAATTTTTACTTTTAACTAATCTTGAATATATATTTTTATTAGGAACTCAATTCACCCCTATTGAGTCACTCAATCCAACCAATATTTGGTATCAAAGAGAGGTTCTAATATATATATAAATACATTTTTACTGTGATTTTAGTTGTATTCCAAAGATATAAAATTTATATCAATTCTAAATTTTATTTATTTATAGATAATAAACAATAAGGATATGGTACCAAAAAAACTCTTTATTTTAATGGTACAAACTATGCTCAATGGAAAATCAAAATAAAAATGCATTTGGAAAGTATAGGTTTTGAAATATTGTCTTTAATAGAAGATCAATATGAAATACCATAAAATCCTAGAAGTGAATGGATTAATGATACAAAAAATTATCACAATAATAATTTTAAAGCTATGAATTCTTTATCTTATGGTTTGGGAGATGATGAATTCAATAGAATATCTAATTAAAAATATAATTTTGAAATCTACGATACATTATCTGTCTCACATGAAATAATATAAAATTTCAAAGAAATGATATTAAATACATACACAATCAAGTATGATACTTTTAAAATGAAATATGATGAACCCATTTCTGATATTTATCTTAGGTTTAATGAGATAGTAAACACCATACAATCACATGGAAAGAAAGTGACAAATAAAGATCAATTAATAAGACTACTCATATTATTATTGGATAGATGGAGAGGAAAATCTGTGTCAATCAGAGAATCATGAGATGTAAGCCAACTACCTGTTAAGGAAATAATAGGAATTCTTATAATGTATGAAGAAGAGCTTAAAGTAAAAAAAGATATTGATGAAGATGGAATAAAAAAAATCATTAGGCTTCAAATATATTACCTCCAAAAAAAGAGAAAAAGTAAAAACTAAAGATTCTGGTGAAGAAGGATCTTCTGATGATAGTGATGAAAAAAGGATTGGAAAAATGATGACACTAAAAATGAATTCACCTACTATGAATGAAAGAGAAAAGGCCACATTAAATCTGACTGTTCAAAATTAAAATATAAAAATAAGTATGAGGATAAGGATATAAGATACAAAAAGTCCATGAAACAGCATGCCGTGCCTCTAAAGATAGCTCAAGTGACTTAGACAACAATCAAGAAGATAAGTCTAGCAGAGACAATATGCGGTTTACAACAAGAATATCAGAGGTAACCTATGTTAAAACCTCTATAAAAAACCTATGGTATCTGGATAGTGGATGTTCTAGACACATGACTGGTGAGTATTCAAAATTCAAGAATTTGATCAAAGTTGATGGTGGACATGTCGCTTTTGGTGACAATGCAAAAGGGAAAATCACCAGATTTGGCCAAATTGGTAATTATAATTTAGTATTAATTTATAAAGGTTTACATGTATATGGTTTAAAAAACAATCTACTCAGCATATCCCAATTATGTGATGATGGATTTTATGTAAAATTTGAAAACAATGCCTATCATATTTTTAATGTTAAAAAAGATTTATTTTTTAATGCTTTGAGAAATGATAACATTTATTATATTGATTTAAATTCTTTATCTTCTCAAAATATTTCTTGATTAAGTGCCTTTCACAAAGAATCTTGGATTTGGAATAGGAGACTAGGCCATTGAAATATTCACTCACTTAGAAATATAACTAGGAAAGGGTTAGTTGGAGACCTACCAAAGCCTGAATTCTCAAATGATAGATTTTGTAATCCCTTCCCAAAGGGGAAAATTCATTATATTCCCTTTATATAGAATCCCACCTCTTTATCATATAAACTTTCATTACATTTTACAAAACCGAGGATCTTTAAGGTTTAGTGTCTTGGAAACCAGGAACTTTAAACATGAAAACATAAAACATTCTTCTAAAACACTTGAAAGGCTTCTCCTCATGTTCATACTAGGTTCATTACTGAATCACATAACCTGGGAGCATACATCAAAAGAAAGGGAGAGCAAAAGCCCAGTAAAGAAAACAAGAGAAACATTCTACATGTGAACTTGAGATACTTCAATAAGGTCATGAAAAAGAACTTTAAGGCATGAGAATGAAATAAGGAGGCATATCATAATAAAAATAAAATTTTTCATAACTTTAAAATGTGGCTACATCATTTAACTTAGACAATCATGAACATATCACGAAGGTCCATCCCCAAGGTGTCATTTGAAAATTACCAAGGTTATTCACCAAGGTATCGTGAAAATTGTAATCTCTAGTGGTTACATCATTACCCAATGCATTGGAGCGCTATCAGGGCGCACCCTTAAATTTGCCTTTATTATCATGTGAGCCACATATATCACCATCAAACATTTCATAAATAACCCATATAGCATAAAATAAATGGGTTTCATTTCATAATCATAATGTTTTAAAAACTGCTTTAAAGACATGATCTTTACATCACTTTAAAACCCACAGAAAAGGAAGGTGGGTCTCATGTATGTAAATCCCAGAATTTAAAATAGAACATTTTGGTATATATGTGAATACCCCTTTAGAAGAACGATCTTTGAGTATTCACTTAATAATATAAAAGAACTTTAGAAAAAGAGAGAGACATTTTGAGACGGAAATTCTGCAGCATAACGGCTATGTTACGAGGTTTTAGAAGACATTAAAAAGAGAGGTAAAATGGGTCAAACATTCATAAATGACCCATAAAATAGTAGATGGACATAATAAGAAGGATAAATGATCATGGTAATTAAATTTCAAGGACATACCATTTGAAATGAAAAACATGGAAGGAAGACAAAAATTAGATTTCTCTTATGAAAGTTCGGCAGCCTAACGACGTTACTTAAACTTCAACAAAAATGATTTGAAAAGATCAAATAGGGTCTCTCATCATGTGAAAATAAGAGTTCAGTATGATAGATATAGAAATAATTCCCCAACATAACAAAAAGAAACTTGAAAGAATTGACATGAAAGTAGAACTTCAAAACGAGAAGGGTGAAGAACCACTTAAAAATTCGGCAGACTAACGGCGCCACTTAAAACTTCAAAATACTGAATTGAAGAGATCAAATGGGGTATCTCATAATATGAACATAAGAGTCCAGTATGATAGATATAGAGATCATACCCCAACATAACAAAAAGGAACTTGAAAGAATTGACATGAAAGTAGAACTTCAAAACGAGAAGGGTGAAGAACCACTTAAAAATTCGGCAGCCTAACGGCGCCACTTAAAACTTTAAAATAATGAATTGAAGTGATCAAATGGGGTCTCTCATCATATGATAATAAAAGATCAGTATGATAAATTTAGAGATCATACCCCAACATAATAAAAAGGAACTTGAAATACTTTACATGAAAATAGATCTTGAAAAATGAGAAGGGAGAAAGAATCCGTTACAAAAATTTCGGCAGCCTAACGGCGCCACTTAAAACTTCATAAAACGAAATAATGAGAGAAAGAGGGGATCTCTCATTATATGAACATGAAAAGGGCAGTAAGAGGAGTATAAAAGAACATCCTCCAACATAAGAACATGGAGCATAAAAGGAATGACATAAAACAGATTACTTGAAATGAAAGAGAGAGGCCGGATCCCTTACCTTAAAACATAACTCTTAAAACTCAAAGGTTGGGACCTTGAGGGCTTGGGGGCACCATGGGAGGACTCCTTGGGAGGTAATGAGACCATAACTTAGTTGGGGGAGATTGGGGAGTCGAATGGATGAGAGGATGGCTTGGTATTTATAGGGAAAGTGAGGGGACAAGGCATTAATGGCAAAGGGACACCTCATTAGTGGTTTTGGCAAAACCATGGGCTTGCCCATGGTATTTGCCCATGGTATTGGCCACTTGGGACACCTCATACCTTATCTCACTATTCATAATTCGAACATATTTATTACAAACATAATACATCATTTAATGATGTCATTAAACACCCGTAACTTAAAAACTGTATTTTCACTATTCAACGAAAATTCAACTTTATCAGAATAATCCCAAAATTTTACCTTAACCAAATATCAACGCTCTGATTACAAATATGAACTCCATTTTATAAAAATAATTTTCTAAATATTTTTAATTTAATTTTTAAATAAAAACACTATTCACCGAAAATTCATTTTTTTCAGAAAAAACCCCAAAAATTACCATAGCATAATATCGGTGCTCTGAGTTCAAAAATGAAATCCGTTTTATAAAAATAATTATCTAAATATTTTTTATTAAATTGTTAAAATAAAAAACACTATTCACCCGAAAAAACTAATACTTGAATAATGATTTATGAAACCATTATTTAACCATTTTATTGAATCACATTACTTAATCAAGGTGCCTAGATTATATTAATACTTTCTTTAAGTGAGATTACTAATCCATTTGGACACATTACTAATACTAATCATAAAATCACTATTCATAATTTACTATTCATCAAAAATTAAGTTGATCTTATTAGACTCTAAATTTCGTACTGAACATAATTGTAGAAGACCATTTTTCGAAAATCATTACACATTTTTAATTATTTAAGGTTTACACAACCATTTTTAAAATATCCTTTTTCTAAAATTCATCAAAAATATGCATACTATATTTATCCGGTCATTTGAAAATTCGTAAACTTCATCATAAGAAGAAATCCCAATTTTTATTTAAAAGAAAGGATTACACAAGGTAGTTACGGTCTCCTTACATAGCCCCTTATCACACCAGCATAGGACCTAAGTGTAAGGTGTGCTAAGGTGAGAGAATCCGAGGGAGGCTCGGCCAACATCGCACGAGTAGTAATTTCTATCAGTTTGAACTTCTCGCGAAGGCGATCCCGTTCTAGCTTTATACGATGAAGTTCAGCTTGGGTTTGGTCCAGAGAAAATCCCAGTGGTGCTACCTCCTTCCCAAGTTCTGTTAGATGGGCTTCGATTGGTCCAAGACTACTGGGTGAGGCCATCGAATCTTCATTCTATATTAATTAACCAAGATTACTTGTATTTAGAGACAATAATCAAAACGTTTAGTTTCTAGTGGTCATATTGACCAATGGTCATATAACAGTCAAAAACCAACAGTGTCATTTTAATTATACTCATGTTATCAAATGAAACATTTTTGTTGAGTATAAAAAATAAAATAACACATAAAATTAGGAAACAAGATTTATTCAAAATTTCGGGTTGTTACACTTTAAATCTATGAAATAAGTATCAACCTATCAACCTCTAGAGTTAATTCATATAGACTTATTTGGACCTTCTATATTCTCTAGTCTAAATAGAAAACATTATGTCTATGTACTTGCAGATGAATTCTCTAGATACACTTGGGTATACTTTCTAGCTCACAATAGTGAAGCTTGTTATTACTTTAGTATGTATTCAAAATCAATAGAAAACATTACTAGACTTAGTATTTAAACCTTAAAAAGTGATCATGGTTGAAAATTTGAAAATAAAAACTTTAAATCATTTTGTTATCAAAATGGATATAGGAACAACGTTTCTGCTCCTAGGAAACCACAGAAAATGGTGTGGTAGAAAGAAAAAATATGACTCTTTAAGAGATATCCCCAACCATAATAAATGAGTATGAATTACCTGTATACTTTTAGGATAAAGATTTTAATAAATCCTTTTAGACTATAAACATAGTATTGATTAGACCTCTCTTAAAGAGAACACCTTATGAGTTATGGAATAACAGAAAAAAAGGTTAATTAATTTAGTGTTTTTGGATGAAAAGTTTTTATTCTAAATACAAAGGATAATTTGAAAAAAATTTCTTTCAAGAGCAATGAATTAATTTCCATTGGGTATTCACCTTATAGTAAATCTTATAGAGTGTTTAACAAGAGAACCAGAACAATGGAAGAATCTATTCACATTAATTTTGATGAAACTGATCCCAATGAAGCTAAAACTATCTTAAAAGACGTTAAGGATGATCTGTCAACTCAGAATCTCAATTCTAAACCTTATTAATGTTCTGTTAAAAAAAATAGTTCAGCTAGTAAACTTCCAGAACCTGAACAAAAACAATACCTTGATTCTACCAGCCCCTCTTCTCAAAGACCCATTAGGACTCATAGAAATCACCCATTAGTTGTTGTAATTGGAATCCTATATCGAGGTACATAGACAACAGTTTCAATTAGAAATCAAATTGAACACCAAGATTTCTTTTTGCAACTTGAACCTAAGAACATTAATGATGAATTCTGGGTAATAACTATGCAATAAGAACTTAATCAATTTGAAAGTAACAATTTTTGTGAACTTTTTGACCGACCTAAAGACACCTTAACTATTGGAACTAAGTGGGTGTTTAGAAACAAGGTTGATGAATCTAGAAAAATAGTAAGAAATAAATCTGGACCATTTGCATATGGTTATAATTAAGAAAAAGGTATTGATTATGAAGAAAATGTTTCACCTATAGTAAGACTTGAAGACATTAGGATACTGCTTTCCTATGAATCACAGTTGGACTTAAAACTATATAAAATGGTTGTTAAACGCGATTTATTAAATGGATTTATAATTGAGGATGTTTTTTTGAACAACCCCCATAATTTCAAAATATACATTTTCCAAATCAATTTTTTAAATTAAAAAAATCTTCGTATGGTTTAAAACAGGCTCTTAGAGCTTGGTATGATAGGCTTACATCTTTCCTTATTTAAAATTTTTTGTTCAAAAGATACAACTGATCCAAACCTCTTTATAAAAAATTTTTCAAAAGATGTTTTAATAGTACAAATATATGTAGATGATATTATTTTTGGATCTATTAAAGATTCTTTATGAACTGAATTTTTCAAAACTAATGAAAAATGAATTTGAAATGAGTTTAATGGTTGAAATCAAATTATTTCTTGGATTTCAGATTTTTCAAAATAAAGTAGGAATTATCTTAAATAAAAGTAAATAAAATAAAGATATTTTAAAACATTTTGGCCTAGAAAGTACCAAAAGAAATGATACTCCCATGAGTACCACCTACAAACTGGACCTTGATAAATTTAGAAAATATGTAGATAAAACTAGTTATAGAGGTATTATTGGTAGTCTTTTATACTTAACTACTAGTTGGCCTGATATTATGTTTAGTGTGTGTATGTGTGCTCACTTTCAAGTAAATCCAAAAGGCACATTTATTAGCTATCAAAATAAATTTTAAATACCTCATGTATACAACCAATTTAGGATTGTTCTATCTAATAAGACATGATTTTGATTTAGTAAGATATTCAAATGATGATTTTGTGGTTGAAATTTAGATAGAAAAATTTCATCAAGAACATTTCATCTTTTAGGAAAATATCTAGTATCATGCTGTAGTAAAAAGAAAAATTCTATTTCACTATCTATAACTGAATAAATAGTTGCAAGAAGTTGCTGTGTACAAATTTTTCAGATGAAACATACTTTACTAGACTTTTGATACCAATTTAGACATATACCTATAAATTTTGATAAACAAAGTGAGATAAAAATTACAAAAAATCCAGAATATCACTCTAGAACAAAACACATGATGTACGACATCACTTTTTGAGATATCATTATCAAAATGGTGATATAAATTTATAATTTATTGGAACTGAACATCCTCTAGATGATATATTCACAAAAAATTTGAATTTTGAAAGATTAAACTACATCAATGAAGAATTAGGAATTATAAAATTTGGTTGATGAAGTCATCATTGATAAGTCACCATTGATGAAGTCACCATTGATGAGTCATCACAGATTAGTCACTGTTGATGGAGTCACCGTTGACGAGTCACCATTAATGAGTCACTGTTGATGAGTCGCTGTTGATGATTCACCATTGATGAGTCACCACTGATGAGTAACCTTTGAATGAGTCACCATTCCTTTTTTATGTTACTGTTTATTTTTTTACAATTTCTATTTTCCTTTACCAATTAAATTTTTATTATTTTAATTTTATTATTATTTATTTAGAATCTCTAAATTATAAAAACATCAGGATAACTCTAATTCAATTCACTACCTTTAACCCTTGATCTCCTGAACCTTTTCCTTCCTCTAGAACCAATCTTCATTCTCCATTGTTCAACCTAAAGCTTTCAACCGATCCGTATGGCCCATGTGAAGTGAGTTACAGAATCAAATCAAGAAGAAATGAGGAATTTCAAGAAATGAAAAGTATCCGCAAGCAGTTTGGAAACCGTTTCACTAAACCCACATCTGAGAAATTGTATAGTCTAAGTTGGAAAAGAAATTAATGTATAATGTATTTTAACTAGAAATATACTAGTGTTAACAACAATGGAAAAATATAATTTGATTAAATGGTTTAACTTAAATCATCAAGTGTTTTATCTACAGTTAGTCTTTGAATTTTATCAGAATGCGAGATTTATTTTTGGGAAGAAAGATGATACAATTAAAAGAATCATAGATGGAAAATAGATTTATTTCTCTTCAAGAGAATGGAAAAAATGTTTAAAGGTTCCTCATAAAGGAGTATATGAGTATTTCCAAGGAAGTATATCGAGTGATAGTGAAGATTTCAATTATTAATGGGATCTACTATAGTTAACTGGAGATGGAACACTAAGAATTCCTACTGATGCCGAGCTTCATGGTGAGTGAAAGTTTATTTTCAAATGTGTACAACATGTTTTATGTCCAAGGAAATGGGAATTCAATATAACAAGGTATCAAGATGTCTACTTTCAATATATGATGAAGAAAGGGAAGAGAATAAATCTATGTAGATTGTTAATCTTCTATATGCATTATATATGAAAGAAGAGCTCCAAATAAAACTCCCTCATTTATCCCAAAATGATTTCTACCATCTTAGATAAAAAGGGTTATGTCAAATATAGAGAATAAGGTGAGAAAAATATTGGTAGTTTTTATTTATAAAAAACTATTTGTAAAAGGGTAAGAGTAAGCTGTAACCCATGGAAGGGATGTTGGGTAAGAGTGAAAAAGTGTATGATGAGTTCAACCCTATTGATCACCCAACTTGACCTAAGTAAATGGTAGATCCAGTTCTTGAATATGATGAGATAGATAATTGCTATGATACCGATTCTATTGATGAAAGAAATGAGCCAGTAGTGGAAGAAGCTGAAGAAGAAGAAAAAGAAGAAACTGTTTCAATTGAATAAGGGATTGATCCATAGATCCGCAAATCTCCACCTACAATATTAAGTGGTCATGTAAGTTCATCAGGATGTCTACTACCAGAGAAAGTCTCTTACCTGAAAATAATGATGAAGATGATACTGAAGTTTTTTGGGGAAGCTCAGCTTAAATTGACTAACTCTAAGACTTCAAGTGATTAGAATAAAAATGGAGGTAATGATATTGTTTATAAGGAAACAGATAAAGATATTTTAGATCTTGGAAATTCTGATGAATCTTTGAAACAGGATGATGAGGATTCTAAGTATGGAAACAAAAATGGTGGCCCTGATCACAAAGATGATCAAAATGGTGGTACTGATCATGAAGACATTGATGAGAATGAAAATGATCCTGATCCTGAATAAGATATAGTTCAACATCAATTCTCTTCACCTATGGTATCTCGTTCTCATAGAGATGAAAATCAACCAATAGATTCCATGATGCCTGATATTCCAACAATTCCTATAGAAGGTATGGAATCCAAAAATGAGGGGGATAAAACTCTAAATCCGGAGTATCAAATAGATCAATCAGAACTAGTAGACAACATGTAAATCATTCATACATAATTTCGTCCAGCTATAAGTGAGGGGAAGTTGACTACCATTCAAGAAAATTAGTTAGTTATAGTGAATCTATCTGCATAAATAGCCAAATTGCAACTGCAGGAAAAAACACCTATGCCCTCAACTCCTGGAATTTTTCAAAGTTCTCAAGTGCCCATTGACTCACCCAAACTACCTTATATTAGACCACAAGTTAGTTCTTTTGAATAATGAGAAAAGTATCCAATTTTTTTTAGACTTGTACTTCCTTATACTAACTCAGATTATGAGCCTACAAATTTTGTCAGAAGATAAGGATCACTAATGGATCATATTGATCAAGATATAGTATTACAACATTTTTCCACATGTAAACTAATAGACCAACTGTTCAACTTGTTATTAATCCTAATGTAGGGAGATAATATGATTTTATTTCTTTACAAATAAATGTGAATTCAGATTTAGACTCATTGAGAAGGAAGTTGATTTTAGATTTTAAAAATACCATGATATCTCAACCATCTCCAATAACCAAACTCAGTTAAGAGAGTACCAGATATTTGGTTGAGATAGTTATCTTGAATATCCAACCTTGAATAAGGATTCACATTCAATCAATGGAATTAGAGAATAAGAATATTTTTATCTAAAGTATCAACTTCAAAATAATCATTAGAGACTCTGACATACTCTATATTAGAATACATGAACTTTATTTCTCAGAAGTTGGATAGTTTAGCTGTTACTGCCTCTACTTCATTAGCACCTACTCCTACTCTATTAAAACTTGATAGAGATCTAATTTAATAGATAATCAGAGAAGAATTCAAAAATTATTTGGTTGATGTGAGTTATCATGAAGATAAAATTCGGTAGATACATCTTCATGGAGAACATATCATTAATTTCATAAGAGGATATGCTAGAGATATTATGTAAGATAAGGAATTCATAAAAAAATACATAAAAAAATACTTTTAAAGGATATATAAAAAACATGAAATTTCATATAACATCAAATTTCTTACTAATAACTTGAGGATACCACCTATGAAAAGAGCCTCCAAAGAATAGGTGAGTCAACTAAAGGTTATCACACCATCTCTTCAACGATTTATGGATGAGAAGCAAGACTTATCTAATGAAATGTAAAGGGAAGGTTCAATAATTATGGACTTAATCAGTATCCTAAAAAACTACCTTCATGTTCATCAAACCACTATCATTTCTAGAGAATCAATCCCTATTTCAACAATTCTTTCAACCACATCCACAAATTCAGTTCAGTACCGACTTGCTCTAATCACTTAGTAAGACAATCTTATGACTCCACCATATCATCCTATGATTTTGTCACCAATTTAATCAATCATACAACTTAGACCAGTTATTTTTAGATATCCACTTCCTCCTCCTACCACCCTACCATCCATTAAAACCTTTTCCCCAACATACACTTCTACAGTCTCATCACATGACATTGACAAAGATAAAGAAAAAGACAAAGGGAGGGATAAAGTTGATCATCCCCCGTATTCTATATAGTGAATATGTTTAGATGTTATTTTTTTGATTGGGATCATTTTTATTTTACCTTTCATGATTATCTTTTTATACTCATTTATTTTTGGCACCTAGATAATGAAAACTTCTTGTGTTATTCTATTTTATCAATAAGTTTTGCCACTATTTTTTTAATGTTTGATAATAACAAAGGGTGAGTTAGATTGGTCATTTAGTTTTATTTTGGTAATTAGTTTTTATTAAACTCAAATGAATCTCCAATTATTTATGATTTCTCATTTAGTACATGATTTATAAAATTCCATGTCTTGTGATCATCAAAAATGCGGAGAATGTTAGCACCTCCTTTTATGGAGTATGTTTGACACTCTTATTTTAATGATTGAAAAACACGATTATTGTAGTACTAATGTTTCACATGTTGTATGATATCATTTTATATGATAATAATGCTTCTATGATATTTCTTCTAAGTATTATGGATAGTCACCATTAGTTAGGAGACACTGTCACTGCCAGACTCTGAGTCACCATTACCACCAGAACGAGTTACCGTCAGGATGAGCTATCACCATATTGAGTCACCATCACCTCTAGGATGATCTACCACTATAGTAGAGTCACCATTACCACCAGAGGTGTCACCGCTAGTAGAGTCACCACCAGTAGAGTCAATGCCAGATGCTAAGTCACCGCCATATTATTGTTAACATTTTTGTTCAAGGACTCTGGCTTGAATGGATCTATGGATAGAACTATTCTTGTATAGTTTTACCAAGTCTTAAAGACTTAGTAAAATTCAATCTAAGGATTGTGTGTATCCTCCAACCGTTGCTGCTATATATTCACAAAGGATCTCTCTCTCTTTCTCTCATGGAAACAGAAAAATAGATACATATGATCTATTAAAAACCTATAGTGGATTGTGGTACCAAATTTGTGAATTCTCACGAACTTGATAATTCACATTATGTAAAGATCAATTACATAGAAGAAAAAAACCTATTACTAAGATTTATTGAGATATCAGACAGAGATCAACTGAAACATTCATATAGATTTCTAAGATCCTGTGTTCTGCTTCAATTTTCCAGAATAAAGCAAAAACTTCTCACCAATTATGATATGAGGACTATGAACGTACAAAATACATCAAACTAAGATTTGTTTATTCTTATTTGTTTGGTCTGTTTTACTTTTGAGTAGTGTGTTGTTTTCCTGTTATCCAACACACCCTGTCTCCTACACATTCATGGAGAATAATTGTTATTCTCTTCTTCCTTAATATATTTCCCACTATATTCTTGAAAGTGGTCCCTATGCGACCTGTTCTATTCTTACAACCCATGACTAATTATAGAAGAGTCTTTTTATCATGAATATAATGTTGAGGTTGATTTTATACCTAATCTAGGTTGTTGATTTATTTGATTATATTTGTAATCTTCTTGGTATAAGGTGATTTACATGTGTAGGGGATTAAGTCTCACATTGAGAGAGGTCCTATTATTTATTCCACTATGATATTTGTTTTGTTTCACTATTATATTAAATATAACTTTATATTAACAAACAATTATGTTAATTTGATAATTAATCTTAACTTGTATTGATATTTGTTTTTATCAAAGTAAATAGATTACAAAATTAATGTATTTCTAAAAAATATTTTAAATGAGACTTAATAATTCTTTAATAAATATTTTAAATGTTTAGATCTTATATAGATATGATATTTTGGTCAATTTTCCAGTTTACGTTTATTAAGGGGCTTTTTCTTTAACCTAATCTTTAACAAAGTTTTTTTATTGGGAACTCAATTCACCCCCTCCCGAGTTACTCACTTTGACCAATATAATTAATTATTTTAATTATTTAAATTTTATATTTTGAAATATGATTTATAACATTGTTTTAAGCAATTTATCTTTTAGTATCAATGGATGAATCACAAGGAAAGATAGATATTTTGTGCAATGAACTCAATTTTTTTTGGACAAATCATAATGGGCCTTAGGCCCATCAAATAAATGTGGAGCCCATAATTCAATCCCAATGAAGCTAAAATTTTTACTGTATAAATATAAATTATGGGTATAATTTCATTAAACTATGTACAGATCTAATTTTTATGTTTTCAAAGAGATATAAGGAACTCAAGTTAACATTAAATTTGTGGGCCAGATTTGAAGGCCCATAAAACCAGCCCACTATTTTGATCATAAATTACTAATGGATAATCAAATTTTCAATAAATTTTGAAATTTATTAGTGGGAACATGGAGGATGATATTTATATTTTACAAACCCTTTATATTATACCTTATTCAATATAAAATTCACATGTAAAAAATGGGGATGAATCTAACCGAATTTTCTAATCATCTTTGAAAAGTAAAAATTACTTTTATTTATCACCATTATTTTGAATCTCATAATTAACAGGGAAGGAATTTATTGAAAGGGAGTATAACCTAGGATCCAAATTTTCTATTTAAGTATCCAGTGGTGAATGTATTTGAGATTCCTATTTTTCTTTCAATTGTAATTTTATGCCTTCATTTTGTAATCGCATCTTCGGTTTTTCCCATGTAAGTTTTTTGTTCACGTTCATTTATTCTTAAAAGTTATTCTTATTATTATTATTTTTTACCTTTAATTAACATGTTGATAAATTTTAATTAATATGTAAATTTATTCACACCAACAATTGTGAAATTCCTCACACAATGGTGGAGTGTTCGTTATTTCATTGTTTTCACTTCTTCAATCCCGCCTTTTTATGTCTACTTCTTACTTCCATTGATATAATAACATCAATGGAGGGATAAAATTTTATGGTTTTATTCTAGGGGTTTCATAGGGGTGTATTTAATGTGATTTAATATTAATTAATTATTTTAAGACTTCCATTTTATGAGTTATTTTCTTCTTCATCTTCACCAAATTTAAAGACGACAAAATTTGAGTGCTTCTATGATCCAATTCCATGGATTTATCATTAAAGTGATCCTCTAAGTGAATTAGTTAATAGCCATGGAATTGTATAGGGATTAAATTGGTTAATGATATTTGGGAATTATGTTGTTTTGTGGATACATCTTGAATTAGTGATCTAAAATTTTCTAAAAAAACAAATACATCCAATCTAGCCCTAATAAAAACCTAGGATCAAATAATATTAATTAATTATTTAAATCCAAATAATTAGGTGTTTATTCCTTAAATTAAATCTATTATCTTAGTTAATTTATTATTATTATATCCATATTTCAATCAACACCAAAGTTGGAGACTCCATAGCCAATCCTCCCATCAAATTTGAGTGTCTCAAGGTTACTTCATCAGTCCATATGGATTTGATACCTACCTGTACTACAATGACTACTTCTATCTGTAGGGTAAATTTGGGTGCAACCAAAATTTGGTGCCATTTTTAGGGACCTATTTAAATTATATTAGACACTAGAATCATTTTCTCACCCTAAATTCTATATTATCACCCACATTTATCTTATCTATTCCCATTTCTATTTGTGTGTTTCTTGAAAATATCAATTCCAAATCTCTATCTACTCTAATGGAATATCTTCAACAATACCCAAACATATAACCAAGTTGGAATAAAATGAAAAATCAACATTGTGAATCACCAAACTTAGGTAATTTTTTTGATCAACCCTTGAATGATTACCCCACACCCGATGAGATGTATAATCACTTGGATAATGATTTTTTAAAGGATAAATTTATATCCCTCTCAATAATGATTGAAGAGATGAATATTTGGGAATTCCATGATGTAAAAAATCTTATCCAAACGAATACCCAAAAATTAATTGAATAGTTGTGTGAGAAAATAGAGAAAAGGAATTAAAATGTTTCATCATTGAGATTAGAACTAAAAAGAATTTAAATGGTTATGGACCCCATTCCCACTCATATTATTCCTTCCTCAATATTGATAGAAGAATATTGTTACACACAAACCCCTCATGAATTTATCGAAGAACCAACCTTAGGATTTGGGATAGCTGAATAGGATCAACGAATTGTTGAAGGGTATTTAAATCAAGAGTAAATTAATTTTTTGTATTAAAAAAAGAATAATTTGTTTTCATGGATTGAATATTCTGAATAAAGATTCATTGATGATTTTTCAAGACAACCTGTCACTCAACCCTTAAAAGAAATTAAAAAAATTGAGTCCATAACCACTCTTGACATTCATCTGGCCAATTTGGGTGATGAATCATATTTTCATAAGGAACAACTTCTTTATAAAATTTTTGGAGAAGAAACTGATTTTGATTCAAATTCTCAATCCGCTTTAAGAAATTTCAATCCACCCAAACTCAAATTTTTTGTCCTTCCTTCCTTGGTCAAGTATCCCTTTATAGGTGATAACCAATAAATTTTAGTTTTCATTAATTCATCTATTGAAACCATTAATGTAGGAATTATCCTTGATCTCTTAGAAAATACTAAATAAGTAACTGGATCAACCATTTCTGATATTCCTTGGATTTTCCCACTCATTGGATCACATATGTTTGTACTTGAAATAGATTATAAACAAAGAATCAATATCAATATTGTATAAGTTTTGAAAAATGAAATCCCTAAAATATTTAACGTTGGTATTTGATAATTTGGGGGATCCATATCGAGTTAAAGTATTTAAACTAAGTAATTTCTGAGATGCAACCCATATTTTGTGATTATTTTATTTTATTTTGTGTGTTTTTTATTTTTTTAGTCAAGGGAACCCCATTTGGGTTTCCAATGTGACTTAATGTCTCTTGTGTGTGATATTTAGTAGCTGAAGCATTTTAATATTTCCAAATGAATCCCATGAATTCTAATGTTCAAACCCAACTATTGATCATCCCCTAAGAGTCTACTTATGACCTGAAGTTAAAGTGACCAATTTCTTATTAATGGGTCATAAAATCCAAACCAGGTGGTTTTGTTTCATTATTTCATTTCAAATCACATCTCCCCCTCTTTCTTCCCAATTATGATCTATCTATTATCTTCTCTTTCAAAACCGAGGGCAGTTTTATTCTAATTTATGGGGAGTGGAAATCCATGATTTTATGAAAAAAATGGGGTTTTTTGGAAAATTTCATTAACCTTGAACATGATAATACACATTTAAAAATTTTTAGATGACTATCAAATAATTTTTAATTCCATTATTATGATTTTAATGTATGTTTAAGTATATGAGCATAGTTTTTGTATAGTATTGTTGTCATATGTGATTTTTCAACGTTAACATTTTTATCCTTATAATAAAAGTTACACAATGCATGTCCATTGTATTATGGGGGTAAGTTTGAGTTCTTGGGTCCCTTTGATCATAGCATGGGGCTTGAGGAAACTTTTAGATTAATTTGAGTATCAAAGAAAAAAAGAAAATAATGGCTACATAGAGCAATGTTTTTTCCAAATGCGTGGTGTTCAGTACTTGGGGATCATGAATCCATAGTTTTTTTTCTAGAGTTAGGATTTACATCTCTATTATAGAGCATGGAATTGAAAATATATGTGGAATTAGACACTTGGGGATCACGACTCCATAGTTTTCTTATCTAGAGTTAATATTTTCATCTCTACTATGGTTAAAAAAACAATAAAAAAAGGAAAAAATAAAAATAATAAAATTAGATACTCATATTAAGGTTTAATGTGATTCCCACACAGCACTTCCATTTTCCCCCGTGAACAAGAAAATATGCCCCATATATATTATGATGAACAACACATCATCTAGATTAATTGAAATTAGATGAAATATGAAGATGAATTTAAACAAAGGAATGAGACTGTTCTTGGGAAATTCTTTTGAAAATAACTTGTCTATAATTATTTTTATAGGTTTCATGATTTTCTGGCATGATGTCTTTTGGTGAGAATTGTATGTTAAAATATATTTTAAAAAATTTAATTCAATTTTATATTTTTAGATACCATTTTCTGAGGACTATAAAAACTCAAGTTAGGGGGAGTGATTAACCACTAAAATAGGATAATATTCATTTATTATATTTTAATATTCATGTGTTTCAATTTATATAAACAACAATTTTAGCACATTTCATAAATGGATCTTCATTTCACATCATTTTGAAATTCATGTTTAAAGTGTCAATTTATGACCAATTAATCACCTGCTTGTGGAATTAATTATTTTGATTATCTAAATTTGATATTTTTTAATATGATTTATCACTTTGTTTGAAACATTTTATCTCTTAGGATCAATGTTTTAATCATAAGAGAAGATAGAGATTTTTGGAAATGAACTCATAATTTTTTTGAAAAATCATAATGGGAATTAGGCCCATCAAATAAATCTAGAGACCACAATTCAAGCCCAATGAAGCTTAAATTTTAACTGTATAAATATAAAATTATTTGGATAATTTCATTAAACTATGGACCAAGATAATTCTTATGTTTTCAAGGAGATCCGGGGAGCCCAAGTTTACATTTAATTTGTGGGTTAGATTTTAAGGCCCATAAATCAATCCCACTATTTAGAGCATAAATTCCAAATGGATGATAGAATTGGTATAAAATTTAAAAAACTATTATAGGACACCTTTATAGAAGATATATCTATTCTAAGACCCCTTTATATTATTTCATCATTAGTGTCAAATTCATACGTCAAAAGGGGGATGAATCTTGCTGATTTTTTTGGCCAACATTGAAAATTCAAAATTCCAATTATTTCTCACCCTCATTTTGAGTCTCCTAATTAATTGGGAAGAAATTTATTGATAGGGAATAGAACCTAGGGAAAGAAATTTCTATTTAAGGAGAATTTTTGAATATATTTTAGATTCATGTTTTTCTTTAAATTGTAATTTTATGGTTTTATTTTGTAGTCACATCTTCAAATTTTCTCATGTAAGTTTTTCATTCACCTTCATTTATTAATAAAATTTATTATTATTATTCTTATTAATTTATTATTTTACTTTTCATTAACATTTTGATACCATTGAATCAAAGTGTGAATTTATTCACACTAACAATTGTGAAATTCCCCACACAATGGTGGAGTGTTCATTATTTCATTATTTTTACTTCTTCAATCCATCTGTTTTAAATCGACGTCCCACTTTAATTGATAGAATAACATCAATATATGGATAAAACTTTATGGGTTTATCATTGGGAGTTTCATTAGATTTTATTGAATGTTATTTCATGTGATTTAATATCAATTCATTATTTTAAGACTTCTATTCGAGGAGTTATTTTCTTCTTAGTCTTCACCAACTTTAACAACAACACATTTTGAGTGCTAGTATGATCCAGTTACTTGGAGTGATCATTAAAAATATCATCTAAGTGAATTGGTTATTAGACCTGGAATTTTATAGGAATTAAATTGGTGAATTATTTTAGGGAATTATTTTATTTTTTGGATACATCTTGAATTCGTGATCTGAAATTTTATAAAAAACAAATAAATCCAATATAGACCTAGAGAAAACCTAGGATCAACTTATATTAATTAATTATTTAAATCTAAATCATTAGGTGTTTAGTACTTAAATTCAATCCATTCTCTTAGTTACTTTTTTATTATTCTATCCAAATTTCTATCAATACCGAATTTGTCTACTTCATAGCCAATCCTCCCATAAAATCTGAGTGTCTCAAGGTTACTTATTTAGTCCCTATATATTTGATCCCTACATGTACTAGAATGAATGTTTCTACCTGTAGGGTAAATTTGGGTGAAACATTATTCTAAGGGTAAAATTCATCAACTGATTAGTGATGTGTTGCAACTTTCTTCTCGCAAGGCCCAATTTATCATCCATGTGATCTCTCTTTCTTGAAAAGTAGAATCTCATCCCATTTGTCTAACAACATCCAACTCACCTATGATGTTAGTCAATATTGTCCTGAAACATGAATAAATAGTCTATACCCAAGATGATGTTATAAGGTTTCATCATTATGAAACAAAGGTCCCATGAAAAAATATCTCCACCGAATGCCAACTCACACTACTAGTAGATATTTGATATTGAATAATCACACCTAGTTGGAAACTCTAGAAAAATTTTCAAGGTAGTCTCAATGGGGAGCTCCAGCTCTCACCTGAGGGATGTGGAGATGTAGGAATGACTCACACTTATGTCTACAAGTTCTGGTGAAATAGTAGAAAAGTCACATATCATAACTTGAATCATCTTATTTGCATCTTGGTCATAACCCTCTATAGCCTTCAACTTCCCACAGCCTTGACCGCCAACTCTTTGAGCTTAGCATGGGCTGCCTGGTGGTGGTGGTGGAAGAAGATCATACAATCACCCTCCACTTGCAACTCCCCCTTCTGAATCTCTACCTGATATTCTATCTACAATACATCCTTGGGGGCTTTCCTAACCATGCGTGGGATATCCCTAATCATGTATCTACCTTAACCTAGGTAGTCCATCCACTATCAGCCTATCCTTCTTAGTATAATAGGTTATGAAATAAAATTTCATGTGAGCCCTCCCATAATAAGAATAGAATTTTCCCTCACCTAGATGGATGGATCCTCTACGTGATCCCAGAGCCATATATTCATATTTATGATTATAGGAATGTGAATTCCTCATATGTCAATACCTCAAGGTCTGATGCTTTCTAGATAATAAAAGGAATCAACCACATGATTTCCACTACCAGATCCATCCACCCAATATCCCTCTACTAGGAGTCTATTAGTCACTATATCCCAATCTAGCATTCCACCATAGGTCTAAGGCACATGGAGACTATGTTTTCAGGAAATCATCCATGGATACCATGATAAAAATACCATTACTAGAAGAAACTATCTTGTACCATATCAAGGGAGTAATGTGTGAGGTCTGTTAACCTCGCTGCATACTCAATGACCGACATGTCACCCTACCATAGATCAATAAGATCTTGAATCCATATAGAGAATAAGCACAAGGTGTACTCATTGTGAAATAGCTGCTGGAAGTCCGACTATGAGAGTGTCATATCATCATGGATATGAGTTATAAGAATCCACTAGTGACTTGGTGTTCCATGAATAAGGATGGATTATATCATAACTATATGACCTATCAGGGTCTGAACAAGTCCGAAAAATTAGACCACCAACTCGGGATAATCCTCCACCACTTGTGGGTTTAGATCATCTTGGAACCTCAACATTCACTGATGTCGGAACTTTTGTAGTGCACTATGACTACACACATTATCAATATGACTACTGGTATTATCCATTACTTGAAAAATAGGGGCATTGATCTCTTCCCAACTAGAAGAAATACCTCATGATATGACCCATGATCTGAGACCTCATCACTCAATGGATAGTTATCATGATCTTGTATCTGTATCATGGATGGATATCTTCATGGAATCATAATGAGAGGGATCATTTTATACCACAGTTGAATGAGAATATGTATACAGGGATATGACTCAATAAAGACAGTAAAATAACTCAATCCTATATGATGAATATACAAATGGTTCTCTGCAACTGATGTCTCGGTATACCGAGTTGACCAATAGGTAGTTAGAGTCTTGGTGAATTAATATGTTGTTCATTGCACAAACACTAGGTTCCTTGGCCTAAAACACGAACTCAAGAAACTTTAACTCCATTTCCCTAAGTTCCCAAACCAATCCTCATCTTAGGTACAACTCTAAACACTGACCTGAGGATGAACAACCTTTGATACCACTCTGTCATGACCCAAACCACAAGGGTCCTCCTGGGTGGTGGAAACCTGGGTGTGAAAACCCCAATCCCATATAAAATAGGCTAGGGGTTGGTGAAAATAATCAATAGGGAATAAATTAAATGTGTGGCCTTATATTAAGTACCTGTATGCAGCCACACTACCATTTCTATGAAAAAATGTAGAGGAATATAATAATGAATGATACATCTAGAGTACAAAAATTCATGTAATAAAATATAGGAAATATATTTGGGTATGGAGATATGTGACTAATTTATAAAGGGGAAAAATATTTTCCTAGATATAAATGAAGTCCCAACCCGAAAACAAGTGGAAAAGATGAAAACCGAGAGAGCCTGACTCTTGATATCCAAGTCCCACCATCAAATGTGGTCAATGCACCCAAGTATCACTATGATCCACTGATTCCACCACTAGTCTACCTATCATCTACATCAGCATGTTTAGGAAAATCCTATATAGGATAGATTATATAAATAAACAGTAGGCTACCCAAAAAACTAGAAAGGGAGCAATATAAAGATACAATAAAAAATTAATCCCAACCCATAATGAAAGAGGGATATAAAACAAAATAGATATATGCTCATAAAGTAACCCAAACAAGAGATAAAGGATATATCAATATACATAGCACATCCAAGGATTATTATTGCACCTATAGATCCAAAAATCTATCATTGATTCCCAACATCACATAAAACCTCACAATAATTTGTGCAGAGGGGCCCAAACTTTTCCACTACGCTCCACATCTGAGGTCACCATAACCCCAATGGAGAACCCGCTCCCTAATGAAGCTTGAATATGGGGGAGAACCAATCCATAGAAAAAGTATCTACACCATACTATAGTATAAGAGATTAGTGACTCTACCTATATAAATAGTATGGGAGAACCACACACTGGTATGATAAGGGAGTACCAACTTCGACATCAATATGATGATATTTCCTTAATAACCGCTGTTGTCATGCATTTACTGAAGAATAATCCTGCTCATAACACCTCACATTGTATCTTGTATTCCACAAAAGAAATCTATTTTGATGTTTTGTGTAGAAAAACACTCAGGATAGGATACTCACAGGATAAAATCCAAGTCCCAAATAAAGAGATATGACAAGATAATTTTTTTGGGGAAATACATGGCGTGTATGAGGGTCCATATGAAATGTGAAATAACCTCACCACCTGGGTGTGTACTCCCTTGGAAATGCATTGAGAATCCATGTCACACTACATAGAATGTGTTGTTGGTACAAGGCATGTCTTAGCTACTCAAGGCCTACCTATGATCTTCTAGCCTATAACCATGTACATCATCCCATTCCCATGTACATGGTAATGTCTAGGTATCCTAGAAGTGTCTGAGTACATGGTCATGGACGTGTACTATAACGACCCATACTTTAGATACATTATTATTACTTTAGAATTTAATCACATTTATTACAACATATAACAAAACCATGAAAGGACCGTATAGGTATAGTGTCTTTAGAAACTGGGAAAAATAAACAACTGGTTCATAAATCATCTACACTGTCTCCCTTTTATTTTATCATATATAGAGTCCCTTTAGGGATATCTTACTTAATATCCTTCTTCCTGACCTGGGGAAAAGAAAACATATAAAAGGGTGAGCTCAAATGCTCAGTAAGGGTAAACAAAATAAATATCAATCACATCATATTCATAATAACATAACATTTTGGAAATCTTAACCTGTAAAAGAGATCATAATTTCATAACATGGGATAAATCATAGTAGTGAAATGTAATCCCAATAATCATAACTTAAAACATGAAACTTTGTGGCATACACACATAATCATAGAGAATAATTTATTAGTAGCCAAGACTCATTTCCAAGACTATCTTAGTGGACAAAGTCCATTTCTGAACCGAGTTCACTCCTCATTTCAGTCCTGTTTCACTGAACTGGATTAACCTGCCATTCCATCCATGTATATCTCACGAGATATAAATCATTACCCAATGAATTGGAGGGAGATATAGGTCCCAACCATCTCATAATGATACCATTCTTATGTGTTCCACAAGATCATAAATCATACATCATAGCATAACCAATGTAATAAAAATGGGATTCTTAAACATCATGACATAATAACATAATCCATATAAGATAAAAGGACATCATAAAAATAATTCCATAATAACATAATAAAATAAATGTACAATAGGTATATAAACAGAACCTTATATTATCTTAGATGGAAAATAATTTTGATAAAACACCTGAACTTCATTCTTGAGGAAAATATCCTTTCGACTTCAATTTTTTTTCCTTTCTTACATTTCATACAGTTTTAAACTAAAAGAAGTTGATTAAAAATAAACTTGAAAACTTGTAAAGTAAGATTAATGGAAATAATGTTCTAAAAATCCATTCATGCTGTATAAGTTAAAAAAAAGACATTCTTCTCGTACTTTGGCCGGAAAAGTCAGAAAGTACCTTGTATGAAAAACGACAAAAGATTCCTTTCATATCATTTACTAAAAACTCACTGAAGGGTAAAATTGTATTTAAAAAATTGTAGGAGGATAGAAATAATATTACATATTGAAAAAACATGGATGTGGATGATAAATATTCCCCAGTAAATTCTGAAGTATAAACAATCTTGGATAAAAAATGAGATTGCGATATTTTCCCTTACCTTAGTTTCGATTTGCTTCGTACATGTCCAAGACTCTTGTATAATGGTTTAAATAATGTGATTGACTTATTCCAGAATCTTACTCATTGTTATGATATCATATATGGTCATATTCTTAGCTTCATATTAGTAATATTTCATTGTTACTTGTTATTCGGGTGTTTATTTCTTTTTGTTCTTATGCATGTTTTGTCGAATAAATTCTTAGTATTCTTTTAGGTTATATATACCTCATTTAAAGAATGGTATTAGTGTAATATATATCATATTTATTCATTCAATTCATTTATAAAATCATTAAGCATTGAAGATCATGTAAAACGAGTCGCATCACATCGTGGAGACGGTAGGCCGTACATACGCACGAGCGATGATATCATTCCCATGATCGTGGAATTGTATTGAAGTGTATGTATACTATTTAATAATTAATATAACTTTAAAATAATCATATATAGTTATTCTTTACACAATTATAGCCATCCAAGTATGGTGGTGGTGGAAAATAGATTACACCACGGCGTGGAGACGGTATTCCGTACGTACGCACGCGTGGTGATTTCATTTTCCGTAGGATGGATAGATGGTGAAATAGGGTTGTTTCATACTTATAATAACATGTCAGTATATGAGTGATACTGATGTTATTACTTTATAATTAAACAAATGAAGAAGAATAATTAGAATAAGAAATAAAGTTGAAAGAATCGGTAACGGATATTACCTCTTCTTCGATATGCCTCTTTCAAACCTCCTCTTAGGGCACTAAAATTGGTCTTTGAAGAATACCAGGACCTCTATAATATTAGTAGGGAAGTGGAGAAGAGAAATTGGAAGGGGTTGGCTGAGCTTGAAGGCTCAAAGTGGTGTGAGGAGGAGAGGGAGGAGGTTCCCTTTTATAAGGGAGGAGAGGGGCATCTTAGGAAAAACTTAAAATATTATTTTATTATAAAGTCATATTTGGTTTTTAATAGCTCCAAATTAATTTATTTCGAATATAAGGTGGGGATGGGTCGAAACCCTCTCATCTAATAGATGTTAGACAAGTTTAGTTTACTATTTTAACCTTATCATTTAGATTTAACTCTAAGTTAAATAATTTAACTTTTACTGTGTCTTCTTGTTTTCTTATACTATATGGTTAATAAACTTACTATAACAAGTCAAAAGAACCCAAAGTTGTTTATTATTAATATATATAACCTTATCTAAGTCATTTGGACGAACCTTATATTTTGAGGAATAAAATAACAATTAATAATATAATATTTGTTTTAAAAACTATTTTATGTCAATTTTGACACTATTTGGTAATTGATTTTTGTGAAAATCATAACAGCATGATTAGTTCAAAAAATGTTAATTAAATCAATAATAACATGTCATATTAACCTATAAAATTATTTTAATTCACAAAAAGTCTAAAATTACATTTATTTGGGTATTTATAACATCAATTATGTCAATATTTTATTAATAAGATAATTACTGCATCATCATTGTGCAATAAATAAATTAAATTATTTAATGTCTAAAAATTGTAAATAAAGTACCATTATGTATTAAATATTTTTATCTTTATAATGAATATTTATAGTTGAATTTATCTTATGTATAACCCAATATTAATAATGATTTAGTTGTTAAACTTTGATTTTAAATATTTTAACCCTTCTTTAAATAAAATAATATTAAATGTCCTAATCTAATCCAAGTGGACCTAAATGGTCTTATTTTATTCCTAAGTTTGTTTTTGGTCGAATTAAACTTATCCAATAGAATTAGGACATGTGTTAGAGTAATAATAATACCATTTTTACCCTTAATTACCATATTTACTTTTAACCATGGTAAAAAAAGTAAAAAGTTACTATTCACCAAAAAATATTTTTATCTTATTGAACCACATTTTAATCCTTGATATTAACCATGTCTCTCGGATTTTTGAAATTCCATTCATAGAAGCGGTAAAATTAAGTTTTATTTAAAATTTTAAATTCTCCTAGGAGGTGGGTAAAAGACGGTGAAAAGTTCAATAAAATTTTTATGTCTAAAATTATTATAAAAATACTCCAATGAATTAAATTGAACTTATATAGGTATTATGTATCAATTTTCACATAAAATAAATTTAAATAAAATAAATAATTATTTAAATAAAAAGTCGGTTTTTAAATAGTAACCCAGTGTTTTCACTATTCATCAAAAATTGAAAGTTTTCAGAAAAATACCAAAATTTCACCCTAGGCTAATTTAGATATTCTGAATCCAAAAATGAAGTCCATTTTGAAAAATAAAATTTCAAAAAGTGGGTATTACTATTCATAATGGCTAGTTTTAATAATATTTTAATAGCATGTCGTTGTTTAGTGAAACTCGGTATTGCGTACAACGCAAGCTATCGAGGAAGGTCATGATTGCGTGTAAAGAAAGACAATCTAGTATTGTGTGTAGTGAAAGATTCCTTTGATCATGTATATAACATAAAAACAAAATATTTCTCATAAAAGTCTCAGGTGTCACATTCTACCCCCCTTAAAATGAATTTCTCCCTCAAAATTCGTCACTTTGTAACAAACAGATGAGGATACCTCTCCCTCATCATATCCTCAAGCTCCCATGTAGCTTCTTATAATTGGTGGTTCCTCCATAAAACTTTCACCAAGCGAGTGGTCTTGTTCCATAGGACTTTTTCGCTACGATCCATAATCTCTATCGGCTGTTCTTCATAAGAAAGATCTTGCTCCAGCGGTACAACTTCTGAGCTGAGTACATGTGAAGGATCAGGTATGTACTTTCTCAAGAGAGATATATGGAACACATCATGAACTTGAGAGAGATTCGGTGGAAGCTCTAATCGGTAAGCTACCTTCCCAACACGATCCAGTATTTCAAAAGGACTGATATACCTAGGGCTCAACTTTCCCTTCTTTCCAAATTTCATTACTCTCTTACAAGGAGATATTCGTAAGAACACTTTATCACCCACTTAAAACTCTAGGACTTTTCTTCGGTTATCGGTATAACTTTTTTGTCGACTCTGAGATGCTCTTATGTGTTGTTGAATTGATCAGACCTTTTCTTCCATCTCATCAACAAGATCAGGTCCTAATAGATTTCTTTCCCCAACTTCATCCCAGCAAGTTGAAGTTCAAAATTTCTTTCCATAGAGAGCTTCATAAGAAGCCATATGAATACTGGAGTGAAAGCTATTATTATAATAAAATTCCACCAAAGGAATGTGTTGATCACAACAACCTTTGAAATCCATAGAGAATGCTCTTAACATATCTTCTAGAGTTTGAATTGCTCTCTCAGATTGACCGTCTATCTGAGGATGATAAGCAGTGCTGAAACTCAACTCTGTATCTAGAGTATGCTGAAGAATTCGCCAGAACTTTGAGGTAAACCTCATATCCCGATTAGATATAATGGAAAGTGGTACTCCATGAAATCTTACCACTTCCTTTACATATATCATGGAAAGATGATCTAGAGAGAAATCCTCTCTAATAGCAATGAAGTATGCCGACTATGTACGACGATCAACTATGACCCAGATAGCATTATTACCTTTGGATGGTTTAGGAAGTCCGGTGACAAAGTCCATAGTGATGTTTTCCCATTTCCATTCGGGTATGGGTAATGGTTGTAACATCCCCTTAGACTTCTATCTCTCAGCTTTAACTTGCTGACTAACCAAGCATCGAGAGACATATTCAACAACATCTCTTTTCATGCCGTCCCACCAGAAGTACTCTTTCAGGTCCCTATACATCTTCGTGCTTCCAGGATGAATAGAGAATAAAGAACTATGAACCTCATCCAGCAGCTGCTTCTTTAATTATAGTATGGGAGGAACACAAACCCGATTCTTGAACTTTATTATCCCATCACAATCAAGGTTGAATTCAGGAACATTTCTCACCTTCTTTTGTAACTCTACATCTTCTTTCTGTGCCTCTTTAATATTCACATGTATAGATGGTTGAACATTCATTTGAGAAATATATGAATTTTCCCCTTCCATTATAATTCCAAGATCCATCCTTTGTAAATCCATAAATATTGGATCATTTGTGATCCTCATCATGGATAAGCTAGCATGGTCTTGTCTACTTAATGCATCTTCCATCTTGTTTGCTTTCCCAGGGTGGTAATGAATTGAGC
Source organism: Viscum album (assembly GCA_963277665.1). NCBI lineage: Eukaryota > Viridiplantae > Streptophyta > Magnoliopsida > Santalales > Viscaceae > Viscum > Viscum album. Next base: position 924,642,318 of record OY728141.1, on the reverse strand, counting down.
AGTCGTAATCCTTAATCAACTCCAACCATCTTATTTGGAGCATATTCAACTCCTTTTGTGTGAAAATATACTTTAAACATTTATGATCAGTATAAATATCACACATTTCACCATAAATATAATGCCTCTAAATCTTTAATTCAAAGATTACCGTAGCTAACTCCAAATCATGAGTTGGGTAATTTTCCTCATGGATTTTCAACTGTCGTGAGGCATAATCTATCACCATATCATTTTGCATGAGAACACACCCCAGCCCCTTCTTGGATGCATCACTATAGATCACAAACCTTTCTCCACTACAAGGAAGTGTGAGTACAGGTGCACTGGATAACCTTCTTTTCAACTCCTTGAAATTCTCTTCACATTCCTCCATCCACATGAACTTAACACCTTTTCGAGTCAACCTGGTGAGTGGATTAGATAATCGTGAAAAATCTTTCACAAAATTTCGATAATATCCAGCCAAACCAAGAAAACTTTGGATCTCAGTTACTATTGTTGGTCTCGACCATCTTTCGATAACCTCTGTTTTTGCTGGATCCACAAATATCCCCTCTTTTGAGATTATGTGACCCAAAAATGAAACTTTTTGAAGCCAAAATTCACACTTGGTAAATTTGGAATAAAGCTTCTCCTTTCTCAGGGTCATTAATACAATTCTCAAGTGATCTTCATGTTCTTCCTTTATCTTTGAATATAAAATAATATCATCTATAAAGACTACCAAAAACTGATCAAGATAGTCTCTAAAGACTCTATTCATTAGATCCATGAAGATAGTAGGGGCATTAGTAAGACCAAATGGCATCACTATAAATTCATAGTGTCCATACCTTGTACGAAAAGACGTCTTTGGTATATCCTACCTTTTTACCCTTAATTGATGATACCCAGAATGAAGATCAATCTTGGAAAAGTATTAACCTCTGCGTAGTTGGTAAAATAAGTCATCAATACATGGGAGAGGATATTTGTTCTTGATAGTGATCTTTTTTAAGTTCTTGATAATCAATGTAGAGTCTCATTGATCCATCTTTCTTCTTAACAAACAGAACAGGTGCTCCCCAAGGTGATGCACTAGGGAATATGAATCCATTATCAAGATTCTCTTGGAGTTGCTTCTTCAATTCATGCAACTCAAATGGGGACATTCTATAAGGTGTCTTTGAAATAGGCAAAGCACCCGTTACAAGTTCTATTGAAAACTCAACTTCACTATTTGGTGGAAGACCCGAGAATTCCTCCGAAAAGACATCATCAAACTCTCGTACAATGGGAATATTCTTAATCGTGAGTTTCTCACCAACCATTTGAGATAAATAAACTTCATTTAGTGGAATCAAGACCCATAAGATGGAAGAAATTTCCACTGGAAGGTTATGTTCATCCTTGCATCGATAGACAATCCTAGATTGATCTGGAATATGAAATATGACTTCCCTTATTTGGAAATTGATATGAGCTCCATATAAATAAAGCCAATCCATGCCAAGAATCACATCAAATTCCACTATAGGAAGGATCACAAGATTTGCAGGAAGCACTTTCCCACAAACTTCAATCGGAGAAGAATTGTAAACTTTTGATACGACTGTTGTGCCATTAGGGATTGTCACAGCTAACTCAATATCTAACTGCTGAGGTAATATGATGATACCCTTAGAAAATTCTTCAGAAATAAAATAGTGGGTGGATCCAGAATTAAATAAAACATTTGCTACTTTAGAGTGTATGGTAAGTGTACCTTTCAACAGTTCGTTATCGTACTCCACATCGCTGATAGAAATTGCATGTAACTTTCCTTTTTCATTATCCTTAAGAGTTTGTTGATGTCGATCATCATCAAAAACCCTTGGATTAGGGCATTGATTAGCATAATTCCCCATTTACTTGCACTTGTAATATTTAAGTGTAAGAGGTGCATTTTGTGTAGCCTTTTCTTTGTTTTCATCACTAGACATCTTCTTCCCATCATTACAACATTCAAATGCCCGATGACATTCCTTTCCACATTTGAAACATTTACTTGTCCATTTAAGAAAACTACCTCCATGTTTCTTTCCTCACTTTGAGCATAAGGGAAAACTCATCTTCTTTTCAGTGTGGTCTTTAGATTTTCCTTTTAATTCCATTTTCCTCTTCTTATCAAACCCATATGACTGATGGGTTACTCCAATATCCATCTCAACTTTGAAAGCACATCGAACGATTTCCTCATAGCTATTGAAGTCCCTTATGGATAATGCCCTTCGAAGACTTGGTTTTAAGCCACTAAAGAAACGATTGATCTTACTCTCAGGTTGGATAATAATACCAGAAACGTACCTTGAAAGTCTTGTAAAATTTTCTTCGTAGGTACCAACAGATTCATAATCCTTTTTCTTTAGTTCAAGAAACTCATTCTCCATCTTTGTTCGAATAATACAAGGTAAGTACTTACTGAAAATAAGTTCTTGAACTCATCCCATTCCATGGAATAAGTTTCATCTATTGGCCTCGTATTCTTGATAAGATTCCACCATTGATAAGCTTCACCTTCCAAACTATATAATGCTAAGATGACTTTATCATGTTCAGAACATTGAAGAACTGAAAATATCTTTTCAGTGGTACTGATCCATTGTTTAGCCACTAATGGATCAGTAGACCTGCTGAATGAGGGTGGACACTGCCTCATGAAGGATTCAATAGAATGTTGCTCCTTCCATTGATCGTTTGGAAGTCTTGTATGATTCATAGCTTGAGAATTTTGTGTGAGCATGGATACAAGATTTTTCATTCCATCTCCCATAACGTTTGGTTGCTCAGGGGGACAATCATTGCATTTCCTGTCGCATTCCGCATTAACACGGTTCTTTCGGGTTCCAACCATTGACTAAAACTAAGAAGAATAGTGTGATCAATACTGATTATAATAGGAAAACCACATAATCAAGAATAAAATTTCACACTTAAGGTCATATCATAGGTTGTTCATGGCCATTTTTAAAACACTAATATTGTGTTCTATGCTTAGACTTATCCTTAGGGTTCTTACTAAGGCTTTCACATCCTAGTTTCCAAAGGTTGACTATACCTTTCCTCTGATACCAATTATAACGAACCATACTTTACATACATTGTTATTACATCAGAATTGAAGAAAAATTATTACAACATATAACAAAACCATGAAAGGACTATATAGGTATAGTGTCTTTAGAAACTGGGAAACATAAACAACTGGTTCATAAATCATCTACACTATCTCCATTTTATTTTATCATATCTAGAGTCCCTTTTGGCACATCTTACTTAATATCCTTCTTCCTGACCTGGGGAAAAGAAAACATACAAAAGGGTGTGCTAAAATTCTCAGTAAGGGTAAACAAAAGAAATATCAATCACATCATATTCATAATAACATAACATTTTGGAAATCTTCACCAGCAAAAAAGATCATAATTTCATAACATAGGATAAATCATAGTAGTGAAATGTAATCCCAATAATCATAACTTAAAACATGAAACTTTGTGTAATACACACATAATCATAGAGAATCATTTCTTAGTAGTCAAGACTCATTTCCAATACTATCTTAGCAGACAAAGTCCATTTCTGAACCGAGTTCACTCTTCATTTCAGTCCTGTTTCACTGAACCAGATTAACCTGCCATTACAGCCATGTCTATCTCATGAGATATAAATCATTACCCTATACATTGGAGGGAGATATAGGTCCCACCCATATCATAATTATACCATTCTTATGTGTTCCACAAGATCATAAATCATACATCATAGCATAACCAATGTAATAAAAATGGGATTCTTAAATACCATGCCATCATAACACAATCCATATAAGATAAAAGGACATCATAAAAATAATTCCATCATAACATAATAAAATCAATGTAAAATAGGGATAGAAACATAACCCTATATTATCTTAGATGGAAAATAATTTTGATAAAACACCTGAACTTCATTCTTAAGGAAAATATCCTTTCTACTTCAAAAACATTTTTCCTTTCTTACATGTCATACAGTTTTAAACTAAAAGAAGTTGATTAAAAATAAACTTGAAAACTTGTAAAGTAATATTCATGGAAATAATGTTCTAAAAATCCATTCATGCCGTATAAGTTAAAAAAAAGACATTCTTCTCGTACTTCGGCTGGAAAAGTCAGAAAGTACCTTGTACGAAAAATGACAAATGATTCCTTTCATATATTTTACTAAAAACTCACCGAAGGGTAAAATTAGATTTAAAAAATTGTAAGAGGATAGAAATAATATTAAATATTGACGAAACATGGATGTGGATGATAAATATTCCCCAGTAAATTTTGAAGTATAAACAATCTTGGATAAAAAATGAGATTGCGAGATTTTCCTTTACCTTAGGTCTGATTTGCTTCGTACGTGTCTGAACCTCATGTATAATGATTTGAATAATGTTATTGACTTATTCCAGAATTTTAATCATTTTTATGATATCATATATGGTCATATTCTTAGCTTCTTATTTGTAATATTTCATTGTTACTTGTTATTCGGGTGTTTATTTCTTTTTGTTCTTATGCGCGTTTTGTCAAATAAATTCTTATTATTCTTTTAGGTTATAGATACCTCATTTACAGAATGGTATTAGTGTAATATATATCATATTTATTCATTAAATTCATTTATATAATCATTAAGCATTGAAGATCATGTAAAACAAGTCGCATCACATCATGGAGACGGTAGGCCGTACGTACACACGAGCGATGATATCATTCCCATGATCGTGGAATTGTATTGAAGTGTATTTATACTATTTCAGAATTAATATCACTTTAAAATAATCATATATAGTTATTCTTTACACCATTATACCCATCCAAGTATGGTGGTGGTGGAAAATAGATTACACCATGGCGTGGAGACAGTATTCCATACGTACGCACGTGCAGTGATTTTGTTTTCCGTAGAATGGATAGATGGTGAAATAGGGTTGTTTCATACTTATAATAAAATATCAGTATATGAGTGATACTGATGTTATTACTTCATAATGAAACAACTAAAGAATAAGAAGTAGAATAAGAAATAAATTTGAAAGAATAGGTAACGAATATTACCTCTTCTTCGATACGCCTCTTTAAAACCTCCTCTTAGGGCACTAAAATTGGTCTTTGAAGAAGACCAAGACCTCTAGAATATTACTAGGGAAGTGTAGAAGATAAATTGGCAAGGTTTTTCCGAGCTTGAAGGCTCAAAGTGGTGTGAGGAGGATAGGGAGGAGGTGCCCTTTTATAAGGAAGGAGAGGGGAACCTTAGGAAAAACTTAAAATATTATTTTATTATAAAGTCATATTCGGTTTTTAATAGCTCCAAATTGATTTATTTCTATGATAAGGTGGGTATGGGTCAAAAAAATCTCATCTAATAGATTTTAGACAAGTTTATGTTACTATTTTAACCTTATAATTTAGATCTAACTCTAAGTTAAATAATTTAACTTTTACCGTGTCTTCTTGTTTTCTTACACTATATGGTTAATAAAATTACTATAAAAAGAAAACATAATCCCAAGTTGTTTATTATTAATATATATAACCTTATCTAAGTCATTTTGTCTAACCATAGATTTTTAGAAATAAAATAACAATTAATAATATAATATTTGTTTTAAAAACTATTTTATGTCAATTTTGACACTATTTGGTAATTGATTTTTGTGAAAATCACAACAACATGATTAGTTCGAAAAAAGTTAATTAAATAAATAATAACATGTCATATTAACCTATAAAATTATTTTAATTCATAAAAAGTCTCAAATTACATTTATTTGAGTATTTATAACATCAATTATGTTAATATTTCATTAATAAGATAATTACTGCATCATCATTGTGTCATAAATAAATTAAATTATTTAATGTATAATTTTTTTAAATAAAATACCATTATTTAGGAAATATTTTTATATTTTTAATGAATATTTATAGTCTAATTTATCTTATGTATAACCATATATTAAAAATGATTTATTTATTAAAATTTGATTTTAACTATTTTAACCCTTCTTTAAATAAAATAATATTAAATGTCCTAATCTAATCCAAGTGGACCTAAATGGTCATATTTTATTCCAAAGGTTGTTTTTGGTCGAATTAAACTTATCCAATAGAATTAGGACATGTGTTAGGGTAATAATAATACCATTTTTACCCTTAATTACCCTATTTACTTTTAACCATGGTAAAAAAAGTAAAAAGTTACTATTCACCAAAAATTATTTTTATCTTATTGAACCACATTTTACTCCTTGATATTAACCGTGTCTCTCGGATTTTTGAAATTCCACTCATAGAAGTGGTAAAATTAAGTTTTATGTAAATTTTCAAATTCTCCTAGGAAGTGGGTAAAAGACGGTGAAAAGTTCAATAAAATTTTTATATGTCTAAAATTATTATAAAATGTCTCCAATGAATTACATTGAACTTATATAGGTATTATGTATCAATTTTTACATAAAATAAATTTTAATAAAATACATAATTATTTAAATAAAAAGTCGGTTTTTAAATAGTAACCCAGTGTTTTCACTATTCATCAAAAATTGAAAGTTTTCAGAAAAATAGCAAAATTTCACCCTAGGCTAATTTCAATATTTCGAATCCAAAAATGAAATCCATTTTGAAAAATAAAATTTCAAAAAGTGGGTATTACTATTCATAACGGCTAGTTTTAATAATATTTTAATAGCATATCGTTGTTTAGTGAAACTCGGTATTGCGTACAACGCAAGCTATCGAGGAAGATCATGATTACATGTAAAGCAAGACAAGCTAGTGTTGTGTGTAGTGAAAGACTCCTTTGATGATTTATATAACATAAAAACAAAATATTTCTCCTAAAAGTCTCAGGTGTCACATGTACTTTCGTCATACCAGTGTTCCTGGCCATGTCCGTGCCTATGTACTCTTGAAGTACATGTCTATACACCAACACAGGGTTACATAATATATAGTGGGACCACACGATGTGTGATATTTATCTTCTCCTAAAACCCTAGATGCCATGGAAATTGAAGTTCACAACATGTGTTCTTCCATACTACATGACGTATAGTAAGGTTTTACACATAAATTGATTTATTTCATGAATATTACATATCTTCCCTTTAGACTAAAAAATACACCATTTCACTACTTTAAATCATAAGATAACACCTTTGGCCATTGATTCTCAGCCTTCGATGGATAGAAATCATATTTCATTCACTCTCAATGGAAGTTTTCCATGTTTCCCATAGTACATCCCATTGCCCGTTGCCACTACGAATCCAAGATCCAAAATACATCACCCACATCCCACATCTAACCTCAAAACTTCTAAAAACCACTAATCCATTTTTTGTTTTTACATATATCATGAATCTGGGGTTTCGATCACATTCGAACCCACCCCAACAATGTCAAACCACAACCCTCTGTTCCAATGATAAAGAACATGAAGATCAATGTGGGGAAATCATAATAAAAAATGTGATGATCATCATTGGGTGATGTGATCCAACCAATGATTTATATGTGAAGAATCATCGATGATAACATAATATAATAGAAAAATAACTAATTTGAACAAATCAAATTATAGAATGAGCTCATGTGAAGGGTGGGTAATTAAAAATTAATATAATAGATAAAAAACCCATTCTTGTAAAAAAATATGGAAACCACAAATAATGAGTCCTACCTCGATTTAGGATCGACCGTTAGTGATGAACATGTTCTCCAATGATGAAGAAGATCTGTCACGTCTTCTGTCTGCCTCTCGATTCACCTCAATCCAATCACCAACGTTATTTGATCATAATTCACCAATGAAGAATGATTCCTACACATATCTAATCTCCCAGGGTTATGAGGTTAACCCTATAAGTTTTCTATAGAAGTATATTTATATAGGGAGGTTCAGATCATATCATTTAATTAAAATAAATAAATGAATAATTTATTTTATTAAACACACCCACCGATGGTCACCTCCCACAGAACGTCCGACACCGACCAACCTCATATCAATTCTAGGGTAAACCCCACATTCTAGATTCAAATATTATCTTGGATTTACTATATGAGGTCACAAACAATGGGAAAACCATTTAAATCAAAACAATGCATGCATGTGATAAAATATATTTTAATATTTTTTAATATCTCAATACCAAACCTCTCTGGGCCTCATAATCTCATGATGACTCAATGTTTAGATCCAAAAATATCTCTTAAAATATTCTAAATAATTACAGGAAAAAATAGAGTCATTACAATTAGGTACTCATTGACGAAGCCTAGTAATAACCAAGAATGTTTGTTTCTTTTTCCCTATCCCACAAAATTTTGTAACCACAAAATGTAATATTTGGAGTAGTAACATTAAATAATACACTATTAATAATTTGATTCTTATTTCCATGACTAGTGATGGGAATAAGGCCCTTCTTATTGACAAAAACCTATTTTTAGTGTTTCAAGTGGTGAAAGTCATAGAAAATATATTTTAGAAAGTGGTTACTCATTATATTATTTTATGGATTCAAAAAAAAAGAAAAAATACCACTATAATGAAATATTAATTGTCCCAAGTCCTTGTGGATTTGAAATTTCTTAAAGGTCTTGAATCAATTCACAATGTGATTGTGGTCACTAGAACAAGGCCATATGGCATGGTTGTTGTATCATAGGACCTATATGTTAATGAATTAGTTTGTGTCAACATTTTACCCAGTGTTGATTGAAAGAGGGTATAACCATAATTTTTAATATATTTTCAGCTTAAAACTTAATTCTCTCTATTTTAGTAAATGAATTCAGTGCTCCATGCTATAAACCCCTTCATGATGACATAAAGGACCCACCCTATTAAATTATTACAATTTATAAATCTGTAAACATCCATGTAGATGTATATGGGTATCACTCTTATCTTACCTATCCAATAAAATGGAAAAAGAAGAAAAAGAGGACATTAAAGGTGTCACAACCTGTAAATTTTTTTGATGGAGCTCCTCATGTTTTGGATAAGATATTTACTTAATATACCACATTTTAACTCAAATATACAATGTAATACCACAAAAATTTCTCCAATTTTGAATGTGAAAGGGATAAAACAATTTGAATAATCCATCAATTGTCTAAATTTACTTTCTCATATGTAACATTATGGGGTATGTTACCCATCCAAATATAAATAACTTCAAAATTCAACTTTTACCTATAAACTTTAAGTTATAGCTTTACTTGAACATAAATACACTATATATTCCCTTTTAAATATTATATTCAAACATAGTGGTTATTCCCATTGTAATACTTCTGGAATTATAAATTTATATTGAACCCTAAAAAATATAACTCAATAGGTTTTTAGAAAATATTAGGGATTGATTATAAATAAATATGGTTTTAAGAATACTAATCAACAATGCTTCAGTTGATTATTTTGATAGGTGAAAGTATTTTTAGTAAAAAATAATTAAATTATTTTAGATAAAATATATTTAATAAAAAAGTTTATGGGTTATTAAATTTGAAAATAAAAAATAAAATAGAGTTTATAATATTATTTTCTAAATTAAAAATTATTATTACCATATGGAATATAGTGTACATATGATTAGTATGGTAAAAAATTAATTTATTAATTTTATTATTAATTAATCCATGGTCAAAAATTAATTAGATTCAATAATTTATTATAGATTAACCTTAACTAATGGATAACATTATACTATAATGACCATATATTTTTATTCTTGGAAAAAAATTTGTTTCATCCTTATGAAATATACTTAGTTTATCTAAGTAGTAAGAAATATTTTTTAGAAGTGGTGTAAGGGAATTCCAATAATAGATAATTAAAAACCTAAAAAGATAGAATAAAAACTCATTTATTAAAATTATTTTCAATTTCATAACCCCATGCTTTTCTTAACCTATCACAAATATAGTAATTAAAATGAATATGAGTATGTAATCACTCGTTCTAATGGGTATAATAGCATTAATAAGAAATGTATAAGATATATTAAAAAATAAAATAAAAATAAAATAAAAATTATTCTATGATAATCCAGAAATGGATGAAAAATAATTTTCAATGTCAAGGAAATCTTATTCTCATCTAGGTTGGACTACCCAAAACCTCTATTTATAGCACATTGTGACTATATTTCTTGTATATAAATACATGTATTATAGTCAATTAATAGTCATTTTTTCCAATTTTTTGTATGGCAGCTCATTGAATATTTCCCTTTTACCACAAGTTGTGGGAGTGGTAAATTTCACAAAAAGTGTCCAATTTCACCCACATGGTGTGTAGTGTCTACATCGGCCACCAATCATGGAAGTGATAGGTGAGGTGCATGGTGTATCTTCCATAAACAACATAAGGTGTATTTTATGGCTGGACATAACTGTGTACTCTCCTAGGGTTGAGTCATGCACTCTCTTATGTATATGGTGTATGACTAAGATTGTACATGGAATGTATTAAATTACATTTTTTAATTTATTATTTTTATTCTTTCCTTCTCAAAATATTTATCAAGTTATTATTTCTTACTTTAAAACATTAAATTTGATAAATTTTCATGAATTTCACTAAAAAATTATAAGAATATTATGATAAATTATTGATCGTACATTAAATAAAAATTAGATAAAAATAAAAAAATTAATTTAATATCATCAAATTTCCCCATAATAGACCTTGTTCACTTCAAGGAAAAACTCTTTAGGTAGACCTAGTAAAAATAAATGTTTTCCCTTATTAAACATTTCATGTATAAAACCATAATACTCGTTTTTTATCTTGAAATAAGTTAAAATGTATAATGAATTTTATTCTATATTTTATATATCTTTACATTCATTTATTACATATTTATTTTTTTAAAAGTATATCTCTTTAACTTACCTCTTTTTCATAGGTGAATATCACTCATGAAATTATATAGTTTTTCTCAAAATTAAATTTATTAGTAATGTTTCCACATGCTTTCATTTAATATACATTTGAATTCAATTTATATAATAATTAAATAAATAAAGAGGAATTTTTGTGTATATTTTGAGGTTGTGGGCCTATAATTAATTTTTTATAAAATATTACTTTAAATGGATTTGGTTCCTAAAATTTTTAGCATAGTTTATTATAAAAGAACTCTCCTCATTATATCCAACCTAAAAATTATAACCATTCATTTTTGTTTTAATATATATATATATATACAAAGAGAAAATATGTGTAGGGGTGTATTTTCATGAATGATCAATATAAATAAACTTGGAAAATGGTTACCCCTAGCCTACCATTTTATAAAATGGATATATAATTTGTTAAAATTTATGCTAACTAGCCCTGAATATTTTTTATAATCAAAATTGAGAGTAACATAACATGGTAGTATATAACCCCCCTTAAAAATGATATCATTAATTAATTTTTAAAAATAAAGAGTTATAATGGATTTGAGCGTATAATAATAGTATTAATAAACAAGCTTATTCATGGATAAAAATGAATTTCTAGTGATAACTAATGTAAGTTGTTCCAAATGGAAATAAATAGTTATTAAATCTAAAAACAAAGATGGACTCTACCTTTATTATTTTATTTTACTATATGTTTTTTTTTGAAAAATATTATATATACAAGTTTAAGATTCATGTTGAGATATTAGGCTCAAAAATATATTTTTCAATGAATTGAAATATAGAAATACTCTCTAAGTTTGGGTGGATGGGTAAATTAAATGATCATGATAATTCAATTAAATATAAAATAAATTAAATGAGTTGAAATAAACCTTATAAAGTAAGGAATTAATCATAAAAAAACTTCATTTAAAAGGTAAAAGAAAATGGTACCATTAATTCTAGTAAAATTGGGATAAAATATAAAAATATAATTCACTCTCATGGGTTTTATAAAACCATTATTTAATGATAAATAATAAAAATAGGAAAACAGGTGCAAGTGATGAAATATATATAGAAAGAATTTCATTCTAAAATATACTTCCCTAGGGTGGAAGAAACTTATGGTATAATGGATGATAGTATCTTAATGCATGAAGATAATAATACAAAGAAAATATGAACATGAATAATAAATAAATATATAAACATTATTATAGTATTCTAAAAAAAATTCAGTCAATTTGTGCCTTAGAAGAAACAGTGTCAATCACCTTGAAACTATGGTAGGAATATGATCACAAGTAAAATTAAATTCTATAATATTATATATTTATTCTATGGGAAGTTAATAATATTATCATAAAAAGTCTGTGGGGTCCTAAATATCCTCGTATCTTGAACGTATATAACTTTTCCATGGTTTTATATAATATTATTGGCCAGGATGATGGATATGCATCTATTATAGTTCTGGATGAGGGATTGTAAAACCTATAGATTTATAATTTTAGGTGGATAATAATCACCTCTAACCAATTTATAAATCTACCCATGAAATATATACTAAATGATATAATTTCTTTCTCAAACATAGTTTCAGGGGAAGGTATTTGGTCTGACTATGGTAGATGGGTGGTAGAAGATTAAGTCTAGGGAGATAATGGTTTTTCTTGGGTGTGTGGTTGAGTAATAAATAATAAAAAAAATTTGGAATGTTATGATCTACCTCATAATACATAATTACTTGAGGATCCTTTAAGAGAATATATTAGGTACATTTCATCTGGACCATCTTTATGAAGAAAATCAAGAGATATACTATTCATAGAGGTATACCTAGATGCTTATTAAGTAAATATTTATTGAACACTCCCATGTGATATTCCAATGGGGTGTCCTAGAATGTACCAATCAGGTTACATTTAATACTGGTCAAAAGGGAGTGTAAATTTCTTTCTATAAAATAATGGATGTTGTGGTATAATTTCTAATGACTAGAGATTTTAGACCCTTTAAATTAATACTAATTTCAACAGCTCGTGTCCCACACAACACAAAACTAATAAAAAACATGACTAAAATGAACTGATACATCTTAAAATTTCATAAATAATATAATAATTAGTATATAAGAAGTTAATAATCATTTAAAATAATTACATATTATTATTTTTCTTTAATGCTAAAAAAAGGATGCCTTTTGAAGAACCATTTAAAAAATGGAATAGTATATTACCTTAATAAATTAAATTGATAAAATTTAAAATTTTATTATGATATTTAATATTTATATTTTTAAACTATTACATCAATATTAAATTATTTATAAATATATATAAAATAATATTAAATATACTTTAATGTTTATAAGCCATTTTTCAATGAAAACAGTTTTTTTTATATTTTGTATTTTTGTTTAAATCATTAAATAGATAATTTTTATAGTTTTTATTTGATAAAAACAATATCATTTTTAAGTTTATAAGAAAAAAAATTATATTTGGTTTTATTCATGGGATTTTTCTAAAAATATTTATTTTTAGGTGAATAGTACAAATTACCATTTTTAAAAATAACATGACTTTTAAGACATTTTTAGTATATAAGTGTGGCTTTTTAATTCATGAAACATTTTTATAAGACCAAAAATGTATTTTATATGTGAATTTATAATTTTAAAAATTTTTATTTTAATTTATAAACCAATATTTTACATTTTAGATCTTAATTTATAATTTTTTTAAAAAAATTAAATATATTATGCATTGAGTATTTTAAAATTAATATTTATCACTTTAATAAAATTAATATAATAAAATTGATTTAAAATTTTGAATCATTTTTTCCAAATTATGTAATAATTATCATTTTATTTTCAACCATAAAGGATAAATCACTTTGATAAAAACTTGTTACCTCGGTAAAAATTAAAAGTAGTAAAAAGGGTTTAACCAAGATGGAAAGACTATAAACATTTTTAAAACATCTGTGGGAATAGTTTGTTGACTAATTTATAAACTATATACCTTACCCTATCCATTATTTCCCAAATTTTAATCCACTTTTTTTGAGATTGAATTTTCATTATTAAATTTTTTTAGGTGTTTGCAAAAAATCTATCCCTTTTCACTTATAAAAGGGGCACTCCTCACCCCACTTTTCATCACACCAGAAATAAAATAGTTCAGCCCAAAATCTTCCAAAAAATCTCCTAAAATTCCTATACAACTTAAATATGATTTTTTCTTCTCAAAATACCACACCTCAAAGGCTTAACCCCCTTTATAAAGGAGAGAATCCAATAAGTGAGGTATAAATTTCTAACTGTTCCATTCAAATTTATATTTATTTATATACATTTATTATTAATAACATTAAATTAAATCATATTAAAATGATAAAATTATTACAATTATCATACTATTATGTTATTATAATGATGGTACACGCATTAACCACCTTTCCCTTTTTCTATTGAGAAAAAGAAAATGTCATTCATGCGTTGTACTGACTACCACCTCCAAGACGCAACATGTATCATTTTCCTTCCCTACCTTAAAAAAATAGTAACAATAGGGAATTTAATTTATAAGTATAATATTTATTAAATGTTTTATATTATTAAATGATATACCATATTACTTATTTTTCCTGTTCTATAGAAAATGAAATCATCACCCATACGTACGTGTGGACTACCATCTCCATAGAACAATCAATTTCTATTTTTATTTTCATCATTACCTTACAAGATGGTCATGAGAAAGAGTTTAATAGATAAATATTATGTTAATGAAATTATTTAAGGTTCTTTAATGTAAAATTTTACAACCTATTAATAATATGAGGAATAAATAACTCTAGAAAATTCAATTGTCCAAAAGAGCATTCTAAGAGTAAAACATTATTTCGTCATACTATAAAATAACTTTGTATAGGATATATTGTTATTATAATTAGTTAAATTATTAATAAAAACAATAATAAAAACAAAATAATATCATTATAATTCTTTTATAATGATATTACAACTAAATCACTTCATAATAATCCATTAATTATGGTATGTTCTTGTTTGGGTTGGTTTAACCCCATACTTGAAAAATGCTATAAATTTATATCATGGATGAATATGGAAATTTAACTTATGGTAATATATGATATAAATAAGTAAATAATTTTTTTATTTAGTTTTATAATGGTAATATAAAAATTTAAATCATTATTTAAGAAAACAACCTTCGCTCACTAAGAATCATCGAAACTTGGTCATTACCAAAATTAATCATTAAAGAACATACATAATTATCCCATATAATAAAATTATAAAATTATATAAAATTATAAAATATAAATTATTTTACCTTTTATGATCTTATAATGATGAAATTTTGTAGAATAATGAATAACAACACCACTATTACGGAATTAGTTCCAAATGATTAAGATTACTCACACCTGATATCTAAAATAGATAATAACAAACTAATATAAATGTATAGAATAATTTTAAATGTTTTTTATAAAAGGTTATATATATTAAAAAGTTTCTGAAATGTTTTATTAAGATAATTATTTATTATATATGATTTTAGAGTGCATTTATACTAAGAAATAAATGAGGAAAGGGGTTATTTATGTCAAATTTGAATTCCTTTAAACATGTTTATGCTATACAACATGTTTTATTTTTCATGGTGCAAATACTACCAAATTTTAATTTTTTGTCACGTTTATCTTGTATTTCATGGTATTAAATGTTTTGTTTTCTGTTATACCTCTCATGCGGTTTTTATTCTAAATTTACAAAGGCTATAAGTGTTTTCTTGGTCATAATTACGATTCTTTGAGACATAAAACATTTTGTGCACCATGTTTTCCTTGTATGGTGTATTTACCACCCATGGATTTATTTCTATCATATTATTTTTATTTAATTATTTATTCTTATACAAATAATATTACCTTCTTCAAATTTCTATTGATTCAATTATTACCTAGTGTAACGACCTGTGTTTTTGAACCAGATGAAAATCCAAAGGATTTTGAACTTTTGCATTTACTGGACTTGTTGTTTTAAAAACTGAGCTTCATAATGAAATTATAAGAGTAAAAACACTTCAACATATTGTTTTTGGACTTAGGTTAAGGCCCTATAATTCCCTTATAGGTATCATCTAGTTTCAGGAGCATTGGGGATAGAAATTCCAAATTTGGAGAGCCTGTAGAGGGTGTACGGTTTATCTCAAACCGTGCTACTCTCAACATAAAAATGCACAAAAATTTTTGAGTAGAATATGTTCTCCGCCTGTTCTACACATGTTTTTCCAAAACCGTGAGCCTAGAACTCATGGTTAGTGCTAAATGGATAGTATTCTCAATCAATTCAATGCACAGTTTAGACACGGTTAGACTAACCGTGTGGGAAAAATTATACATTGTTTGGACCACTTTGTGTATGAAGATTGTATTTGTTGTTAAAAATTTTCAATACTCATCAAAATGAAGAATGATATGAAGAAGGACTAAAAAGTTAGTGGAGATTTTCTAAATTGAAGTTGCCTGGAGAATTGTTATGGAATCATAGCATTAGATGTCATACTTGAGAAATTATCTAAGAAGATCAATTCAGACGATTGTTGATCTGATACTAAGTTCAAAGAACTTGTGTCAAAGGTGAAATATTGTTTACAACAATGAATAATGGTGAAGTATCATCCATCTAAGGATGATTTCATAACAATGAGGATTTAAAGAAGACCATGCAATGCTTCACGATTTTATGAGAACCATGCAATAGATAACTTGAAGAAAAGAATCATATGATTTGAATGAAGTAGAGAATGATGGATGATGTAGAAGAGAGAGTGTGGAAGGGCTTGGAATTATAATAAGGTCATAAGTTACACATTGTCTTGAAATCAGATGATTTTTACACTGTTCTTAATGTTTGAAATACATGTATCAAAGGTGATACATTGTCTACAACATTTAAGGTATTTGAAGAAGCTTCAAGCCACCACTTTTGGATGAAGAGAGATGACTAGAGTTCTTTGGAATTAACACTCCAAAAAGAATTGAGGATTTTAAGTGAGTATGAATAAGTACTTTGGAATTCATATTCCTAAAATAATGGAAAAAACTATGACGATGCTTTGCTGATTTGTATTTCACAAATATCATAAGTTTGTAGAACTTGTGATGCAAGCCTTATGAAGAGTAGAGAGAGTAAAGAAGTGATTTTGTCAAAGTAAATAAAGTGTAGAACAAGTCTAGAATGACGCACAAGTGTTGGCGTGAAATTATTGGTGCACAAGTCATATTTCTAGATCATCCCATCAAAATATGACAAAGGAAATAAAGTGGCGCGCCAGTTAAATATTGGTGCGCAAGTCAAAAATGGCATGCAAGTGTGGCACACAAGTATATTTGGCATGAAAGTGTATGTTTCATGCAAGTCATATTTCAACATCATCATATCAAAATATGAAAAAGTAAATAAAGTTTCGTGTAAGTGCTGGAGCGGCGCACAAGTTCTGGAGCGGCGCACAAGTGTATGTGGTGCACAAGTCACCAAAATGCCTATAAAGAGATGAATAGCCTCCTCATTTTTAAGGATCAACACTTAAGAGAAAATTTGAGCTCTGATCGCGCAAGTGTAGAGGGTGGCACGCAAGCTGAAGTGGTGTGCAAGATGAGGGTTATTTCAAAGGCACGCAAGTAGGGTGGCGTGCAAGTTGTGACGCACAAGTTGTGCCGCGCAAGTTTTGGCACACAAGTTTTCAGAGGTGTGCAAGCAAAAAGTGTGTATAAGCCAAAGGTGGCACGCAAGTTTTGAGTTGTAAAAAATTGTGGCGTGCAAGTATTTGATGGCGCGCAAGTAAGATAGCGTTTAAGTAGGGAGGCACACAAGCAGGGAGGCATGCAATCAGGGTGGTGCATAAGTAAGGATTTGCGTGTAAGCTGTGAGTTTTTATACAAGTTCTTACCAGCTTCTGATCAACTGTGATGATGCTAAGTTGATATAGACTTCATTGTTTTTACAATCATAAAGATAACTTGTGATTCTAGAAAGAAGAATAAGAAGAAGAGCTCGGTGCAGATGGTTTTGCACTGAAAGAGAACGTGTGAAGAAAAGCAGGTTTCAGTGTAGATGGTTTTGCATTGAAGAAGTAGAAGAAGAATAAGAAGAGTGTGCATCTTATAGGTTTTCTTTATAGAAAGAAGAGAATAAAAAGAAGAAGAAGAATAGAGTATGACCAATTGAAGCCTATAATTATTTAGGGCAGTTTAATTCAGATGATGCTATGTGAGATAATCCTCAGTTTCTGAATAATCACATTGATATATGTGATTCTGGCCAGGAAGAGAGGAGAATATTTAGTTTTGTTGGTTATTTCACTAAGAAGAAGAGAGAAGAAAATTTAGTGCAGTTGGTTGCTACACTAAGATGAAGAAAGAAGAAGTCTAGTGCAGTTGGTGTTGCACTAGAGAAGAAGAGAAAGAAAGAATGAAGAAATGCTTGCCTACTACTTTGCAAATAATCAAGTGAAGAGCACTAAAGAAGACCAAAAGAAGAACCTACCTTATCAAGAAGGAAGAAGACTGTCTCTATAGGCAGTATACAGAACCAGCTAGAGGCTACAATTTGGACTAGACTATCACCATTCCAGGGAATAGGATTGTTTCCCACCCCCTCCAAAGTGTAGGGACTTACACTGGTTAGAGTATTGTTTTTCTAGACACTCTATTGTAACAACATATTACATTATAGTGGAGAATCCATGCACTGGTCATTCTAATGCATGGAAAGGACGTAGCTACTCTTATTGAGTGGTGAACCTTATAAAAATATTGTGTGAATATTTTTACTGCTTTCTATTATTGCATGTGATGGGGAAAAGAGAATAAGAGAATAAAGATCCTAACAGATCAATAGGTACAAGGATAAAATTTGGAATTGGTTTAAAAAGTTCCCAACACTGATTCACCCCCCTCTCAATGTTAGGTATATCCCAAACTGGTCATCTCAATTGGTATCAGAGCGACAGGTTCACCTCTATTGGATTTTCTACAGTGATTCTATTCCCTTTTTGAAGATTTGAGTTCCTTTCCTGAGTCAACAATGAAGATAAGTGTTTGTGAAGATTCAGTTACCTTTGATCAGAATGCTATATCTACCAAGACCATGATGAACAGGAAAAAGAAAGAGAAGAGAAAGTTGAAGAAGAATTCCCTCTTATCTAAAGAAAAGAAAGAATCTGGTTCTCCATATCTAGCTGACATTGAAGACACAACCAACTTGTAAAGTTATGAGAAGGTGGATCAAGTACCCACCAAGAATATGGATAACCTTCCTACCTCAAATGATAAGGAGGCATGTGTTAGTACATTTGTAAATTATTCTCCTGATGAAAATGCTGGCACAAGTGATGATGATCAATCTACAACATCTCAAAAAATATCAGTTGATATATTAAGAATGATTCTTCATGGTATTCCTGAAGAGAGTGCATCTCTTATTTGTGGTGTATTTCAATGCATGAAGGAAAATAACACTCAACTGGAAGAAGAAACTGATGCTTTGGAGAAAGGATTACAAGTAAAAATCGTTGAATGTTTAAAGCTCTCCAGATAGGTTGGAGCCTTTGAAGCAACATATAGGGGATTTGAAGTAAGTTCTTCAAATTGGTTCAAAGACGTTGAAGAGAAAGAGAGAGTCAATAAGACTCTAGAAGAGAAGATCCATGCACATAAAGATGAGATGAAAAAGAGCAATGATGTCAAGTAGATATATTTGGAGGAAAACTCCAAGAAGATCAAAGAACTTGACTCTTTGTTATAAAACAAAGTAAAGATGCATGAAGATGAAGTTACAAGATTAAAGAAGTCTTGTGAAAAGAATATGACTATGATTGAAGACCAGGAAGTCATCCTTAATATGAGATGTCTAGAATTGGAAGCTAAGTTGACCATTCTTGAGAAGACACATATTGAGTCTCTACAAAAGAAGGAAACAGTTTCTACTAGTACTCAATGATCAATGGAGGATTATACTATCAAAAAACCTCCAAAATGTGATAATAAGATCATGGATTCACTCATTTATCTATTACAAGAAGCTGGGAAAGTAAAGGTACCATCCATACCAACTTGTACAGATGGTTCTAAAATTTCTTCTATAAAAAGTGAAAGTTGGAAGAAGAATTATAAACAGGTATGGATGAAGAAAAGTGAGAAGAAAAATACCACCATGTCTATGGTGGATATAGGAAAGAGTGTGGAAGATAACTCCCCACATAAATCACAACATACCAAGAATAAGATTCAACAACCTTATAAAGAAGATGGGAAGAAGTCAAGGTTTGTTGGTCTATGCTGGTGTTGTAATAGATTTGGGCATTGTGTACTATATTGTTAGTATAACCCCTTAAATGTAAAAGCATAGAGAAAGCTCGTAAACCCATTAAATGTAAAAGTACAAAGAAATCTCATCTCAAGGGGGAGAAATCTAGAGAATAAAAAGCAACATCCACATATCCAAAATCATCTGTATACTGCAAATAGATTTGGAATGTTAGATAACATATGTGATGTATGAAATAGGAGTGGTGCATCTAAAATAACTACTAAGAAGGAATATTTCAATAATTAATGATGATAAGTCCTTGTATTTTAAATCCAAGAAGGTTAAGGGTGGTGCATCCAAAATAACTAATAAGAAGGAAGCCACTGAGAAGAGCCATGTAGAAGATCCAATCATGATGCCTCCGTCTCTAATGATATTTTGGTGTTTTGGCAAGAAGATTTGGAAAGAATGTTAAATATGGAAGATGCACTGGATAATAATTGTGCTAAAAGAAAAAAGAAGATTCTACATGAAAAAAAGGAAGTTCTGTGTGTGAGGTGCAACAAGGCTGGTCATACTATTAAAAGATGCTTTGAATTTATTCGAGCCCAAAAATAATTCCTCAAAAAGATGAAAGTTGCACCAGGAGATTATAGTGCTTTGAAAGTCCTTGAAGAAAGAATATTTACACACAAAGATATGGAAGAAATAGTGAGGTCCACACAATCACAGTCAACATTGAAGATCAGTTGTGAAAGTGTGAAGAATGGAGAATCTGGGTTGAGAAGATCATCTCAAACTTGTTTTTCACATTGATGGAGAAAAAGGGATCCACCTTATTCCATTAAATCTTTGTGCATTATATTTTTTATTATCATACAAGGAATTAAAGGTGAAGTAATATCTCAGGTGGAAAACCTGGGATTCAATGAGGAGAAGTGTTCCCTTGAGGGGGAGACACATGAAGAAGCTGTCAGATTCATTATCTCAATCAGTATGAACATCAGTTGGTATAAAATTCAATTACTCTGAAGATTGTTTGAAGATCATGTCATTATAAGAGGTATGTCTTTTCTTAATCTCTTATCCTTGGTTACTCAAAATAAATATATTTTTACAAAGGGGGAGTAACTAGGTCAATTAGTGACATAAGAAGAATGAAAGTGCCCTAGGGCCACATATCCTGCTAATTTCACTTGAATGTTTTTGATCCTTTTGTTGAACTGAGTTCATGAATTTCAGGATTGATTATTTCCTATCAAATTAAATATCTTTTTTCCTAGAATGAAAGTGGAAAATCCTTGAAGACAAGTGTAGGAGATCTCATCTCATGAGGTATCACGATTAGTGGATAATGGAAAACTTTGTTGTCTAAATCAAATTCTCTTGTTTTCTACATCGATCTTTTCTCAAGTAGACTTAGAGTTAAATGATTTATGTCACACTTCTTAATTAAGGACTTATACCCTATCTACCATGAACATTGTATTTATTGTCAATTAGGGGGAGAGAAAGTGAAATGAAAGTTTGAAATGAAAGGGGGAGAGAAGAAAGTAAAGGGGAGAGAGAAGATTCTTATTTTGACATTGACACATTCATTTGAGGAGACTTTTTGGTATTGACAACGAAATACAAAGGGGGAGATTGTAGGGATGAGTTTGTGTATGAAGATTTTATTTGTTGTCAACAGTTGTCAATACTTTTCAAAATGAAGACGGAGATGAATAAGGACTAAAAAGTTAGTGGAGATTGGCTGAACTGAGGTTTCCTGGAGAATTGTTATGGAATCATATCATTAGATGACATACTTGAGTAATTATCTAAGAAGATAAATTCATATGATTGTTGAACTGATACTAAGTTCAAAGAATTTGTCTCAAATGTGACACATTGTTTACAACAATGAAGAATGGTGAAGTATCATCCATTTAAGGATGATTGAAGAATAATGAGGGTTTAAAGAAGACCATGAAATGCTTCATGATTTCATGAGAACCATGCAAGAGCTTACTTGAAGAAAAGAATAACATGATTTTAATGAAGTAGTGAATGATGGATGAAGAAGAAGAGAGTGTGTGTAAGGGATTGGCATTATAAAAAGGTCATGAATTACACATTTCCTTGAAATTAGATTATTGTTGCATTGTTCTTAAAGTTCCAAATACATGTATCAAAGGTGATACATTTTCTGCAACAGTGATGGTATTTGAAGAAGCTTCAAGCCTCCACTTTTGGATGAAGACAGATTATTGGAGTTATTTGGAATTAACACTCTAAAAGGAATTGAGGATTTGAAGTGAGGATGAATAAGTACTTTTGAATTCATATTCCAAAAATAATGGACAAAACTATGACGATGCTTTTCAGATTTGTATTTCACAAATATCATAAGTTTGTAGAACTTATGATGCAAGCCTTATAAAGAGTAGAGAGAGTAAAGAAGTGATTTTGGAAGAGGAAAGAAAGTGGTGAGAAAGTCAATAGTGGCGCAAAATTATTGATGCGCAAGTATTGGCGCGCATGTGTAAGTGGCACACAAGTCATATTTCGAGATCATCCTATCAAAATATGAAAAAGGAAATAAAGTGGCACGCAATTTAAAGATTAGCGCGCAAGTGAAAATCGGCACGCAAGTGTGGCAAAAAAGTATATGTGGCACGCAAGTGTATGTTATGTGAAAGTCATATTTCAATATCATCATATCAAAATATGACAAAGGAAAGAAAGTGTTGTGCTAGTGCTGGAGCGGCGCGTAAGTGTTGGAGCGGCGCACAAGTGCTGGAGCGGCGCACAAGTGCTGGAGCGGTGCACAAGTCACAAAAATTCATATAAATAGATGACTAGCCTCCTCATTTTTAAGGCTCAACACTTAAGAAAAAATTTGGGCTTTGATCGCGCAAGTGTAGAGGATGGCGTGCAAGCTGAAGTGGCGCGCAAGCTAAGGGTTATTTCAAAGGTGCGTAAGTAGGGGGGCATGAAAGTTGTGATTATCAAGTTGTGTCACGCAAGTTTTGGTGCGCAAGTTATCAGAGGTGCGCAAGAAGGGAGTGTGTATAATCCAAAGGTGGAGCACAAGTTGTGAGTTGTGAACAATTGTGGCACACAAGTATTTGATGGCGCGCAAGTAAGATGGCATGCAAGTAGGGAGGTGCACAAGCAGGGAGGCGCACAAGCAGGGTGGCATGTAAGTAAGGATTGGAACGCAAGCTATGAGTTGTTCTAGAAGTTATTACCAGCTTCTAATCAACTGTGATGATGCTAAGTTGATCTAGACTTCATTATTTTTACAATCACAAAGAGAACTTGTGATTCTATAAAGAAGAAGAAGAAGATGAGCTCAGTGCAGATGGTTTTGCACTGAAAGAGAACGTGTGATGAAAAGTAGGTTTCAGTGCAGCTGGTTTTTCATTGAAGAAGCAGAAGAAGAAGAAGAAGAGTGTGAAACTTACAGGTTTGCTGCATATAAAGAAGAGAAGAAGAAGAAGAAGAACAGAGTATGCCCAATTGAAGCCTATAATTATTTAGGGCAGTTTAATTCAGAGGATGTTATGTGATATGATCCTCAGTTCCTGAATAATCACATTGATATATGTGATTCTGGCCACGAAGAGAGAAGAATATTTATTGCATTTGGTTATTGCACTAAGAAGAAGAGAGAAGAAGATTTAGTGCAGTTGGTTATTGCACAAAAAAGAAGATAGAAGAAGTATAGTGCAGTTTGTGTTACACTAGAGAAGAAGAGAAAGAAAGAATGAAGAAATGATTGCCTACTGATCTGCAAGTAATCAAGTGAAGAGCACTAAATAATACCAATAACAGAACCTACCTTATCAAGAAGAAAGAAGAATGTCTCTATAAGAAGTATAAAGAACTAGCTAGAGGCTGCAATATGGACTAGATTATCACTAGTCCAAGGAAGAGGATTGTTTCCCACCCCCCTCCAAAGTGTAGGGACTTACACTGGCTAGAGGATTTCTTTCCTAGACACTCCATTTTAACAACATATTACATTATAGTGGAGAATCCATGAACTGGTCATTCCCATGCATGGCAAGGACGTAGCTACTATTATTGAGTGGTGAAACATGTAAAAATATCGTGAGAATATTTTTACTACTTTCTATTATTGCATGCGACAAGGAAAAGAGAATAAGAGAATCAAGATCCTAACAGGTCAAGAGTTACAGGGATAAAAGTTGGAATTGGTTTAAAAAGTCCCCAACATTGATTCACCCACCCTCTCAGTGTTAGGTATATCCCAAACTGTTCCTCTCATACATGATGGTTTCTTAAGAAAGGGATTCTACATGGTTGGAACAACGTTTGTAAAAACTATTTGGCCAAACCATACAACCCTAGTTTTAGGTTAAAATCACCAAATTACCCTTAATTATTTTTAATCTTTCCTTTCCTCTTTTGTTATTCTCCCTAGAAGACAAGCCCTTCTCCCTTCCCATAACTGTCCATACTTTACATACATTAATATTACTTCAAAATTGAATAATATTCATTACAAAATATAAAAACACTATGAAAATACTGTATAGGTATAGTGTCTTTAGAAACTGGGAAACATAAACAACCAGTTCATAAGATATCTTTATTTTCTCCCACTTATTTCATCATAACTTGACCCATTTTTAACATATCTTACGTAATAACCTTCTACACGACCTGGGGAAAATAAACATATGAAAGGGTGATCTCAGATGCTCAGAAAGGCTAAAAAAGGGAGATATCAATCATATCATAACCATAAGACATAAGAACATAAAATTTGAAAATCTTATCCTACATATGAAATATCACGATATCATGCAATGGGACAAATTATAAACATTCATAAAGGATCAATGAACATATTCCAAAAAGTCATAACACAAGACATGTAAATTTTGTGGCTATACACATAATAATAGAAAATAATTTCTATATTAGCCAAGGCTCATTTCTAAGACCATCATAGTGGAAAAAGTCCAATACTGAACCGAGTTCACTCCTTATTCCAGCCCTATATTACTAAACTGAATTCACTTGCTATTCAAGTCATGTCTATCTCATGATATATAAATCTTTACCCAATTAATTGGGGGGAGATATAGGTCTCACCCATATCCTAATTAAATCATTCTTAAATGTGCCACAAAAACATAAATCATTCATCATATCATAACCCAAGTAATAAAATGAGTTTCTTAAACATCATTCCATCATAATCCATATAAAACAAATGGATTTCATAAATATAATT
The DNA here is from genome assembly GCA_963277665.1 of Viscum album. Taxonomy (NCBI): domain Eukaryota; kingdom Viridiplantae; phylum Streptophyta; class Magnoliopsida; order Santalales; family Viscaceae; genus Viscum; species Viscum album. The sequence continues at coordinate 924,616,742 of OY728141.1, read as the reverse complement.
CCATCATAAACACAATCAAACCATAGTAATAATAGGGATAGAAACAGAACTCTATTTAAATAATGTCATCTTAGATGGAAAATAATTTTGATAAAACACATGATATTAATTCCCGAGGAAAATATTTTTTTTTCTTCAAAAACATTTTATTTTCTCAAAATGTCATGAAATTTTAAAAGAAAAGAATTTATTTTAAAATAAACTTGAAATAGTGTAGAGGAAGCTTCATGAAAATAAGGTGTTATGAAGACATAAAAATCTATTCATGATGTATAAGTTAAAAAAACATTCTCCTCTTACTTTTTTAGAAAATTCAAAAAGTACCTCGTATCAAATAATGATAAAATATTCCCTTCATACTGTTTAATAAAAATTCACCAATGGGTAAAATTGACTTTAAAAAATTATAGAAGAATATAAATAGTATTACATATTTATAGAACATAGATGTGGATGATAAATATACCCTATTAAATACTTACAAATAAACAATCTTGGATAATAATGAGATTGCAAAATTAACCCTTACCTGAGGTCTGATTTCCTTTTTATGTATCTGAACCTCTTGTATAATGATTTAGTTAATTTTATTGACTTATTTCATAATCATAGTAAATTTTATTCTATCATATATAATCATATTATCATCCTTTTGTTAATAACATTTCATTATGACTTATTATTCGGGTATTAACTGCTTCATTTTATTATGCATGTTTTGTTGAATAAGTTCCACTTATCCTTCATAGGTCATATTTATATCATTAAAAAAATGATATTAAAATTATATATATATATATCATATTTATTCATTATATACATTTATATAATCATGATTTAATTAAGATCACGTAGAATGAATCATATCGAATCATGGAGATGGTAGGCCATACGTACACACGAGTGATGATATCATTCCCATAATTATGGAATGGTATTGAAGTTAATGGTGTATATTATTTAAGAATTAATATATAGTTAGAATAATAATATATAGTTATTATTTATAGAATTATACAAATCCAAGTAAGGTTATGGAAAAAAATAGATTACACTACGACGTGGAGACGGTAAGCCATACATACGTATGAGTGGTGATTTCATTTTTCGTAGGATGGATAGATTGTGGAATATGATTTTTTCATAATTATAATAACATTTCAGTATATAAGTGATGGTTTATTTATTAATTTATAATTAAACAAATAATTAATTGGAAGTATAATAAGAAAGAAGTTTGAAATAATCAGTAGAGGAGATTACCTCTTCTTCGACGTGCTTTCTCTAAATCTCCTCTTAGAGCACTAGAGTTGGTCTTTGAAGAAGACCAAAACCTCAATAATGTAACTAGAGAATTTTAGAAGGTAAAATTGTAGGGTATGTTTGAGCTTTATGGATCAAAGTGAAGTGAAGTGTTGAGGGAGGAAGTGCCCTTTTATAATTGAGGTGAGAGGCACTTTTGGGATCTCTAAAAATATTAATTTATAATAAAATAAAATCTAATTCAAAAACCTCAAAAATAAACCAAATTATAAGATTATATTATATAAGGTTTCAATCTCATTAACCAATAAATTTTTGATAAGTATTTCTATCAATTTAAAACTTATCTTTTTAATTACCACTTATTTGTTTTATTTAAATTTTAACTAGAGTGAAAAATAATTCAATATTAAATGGGTGAAATATTTACTTATTTGGTGTAAAATAGAACATAAATAAATAAATTAGAACATTTTATACCACATAATAATTATTATATATTTTTAATTTTTTTTAAGAATTTTAAATAATTTAATAAAACGTTAATTTTATAAACAATTAATAGTGTTAATTTTGAAACTATTCATTTCATTGATTTTTAAAAATTTTAAGATAACAAGTTAAATTCTAAAAAACTATTTTATTATATTCATAAGATTTAAAGGTAATATATAAAATTAATTTTACATATTAATTAACATAATTATATTTATTTTAATATTTTTAATAACATTTATTTGATATATCCATTAATAAAATAATTACTACATCACTTTTGTGTAATGATATAGTATACATATTTGTTGAATAAAATTTAAAACTAAAATAATATGATAAATATAAATCTACTAGATTTAAGAAGAATATAATTAGTTTTAATTTATATTTTAAAAAACCTAATATTTAAAATGTTATAATTATTAAATTATGAATGTAACGACATTAACATCACTTTAAATAAAATAATATAAGTGTCGCAATCTCTTATATAAAGCTCCAAATGGTCACTATATCAACCTGCATATGATTATGGTCATGATATACTCAACCAATAATATTTGGTAAAGTGTTTGGGTACTTTGATGATTATTAAAATTTTAATAAAAATGTTTTATTGATTTCCCATTAATTAATTAATTTTTACATCGTCAAAGTATAAGTCTTTAAGGTAATTATTTATTTTCTAAAAACTAAAAATAAATTAGCATGATAAATAAAAACATCTTAGATTTAAAATGATTATTTATAGTCTAATTTATCTATTTTATAACTTTATATTAAAAATTATTTAGTTATTAAAATTTGAGTAAGACATATTTAACTTTTCTTTAAATAAAATAAATTAAATGTCTTAATCTCATCTAAGTGGATTACAATGGATACCATTTCAGCCTAAGTATGATTAAGGTCTAAAAACACTCATCCAATGAAATTAAGAAAAGTTTTAGGGTAATTTTATAAAATTATTCTTACCCTTAATTATCGAGTTTACCCTTTTACCATATTAATAAAAATTACCAAAGTTACCATTCATAATGCCAAAAAATAAAATAAATATATTTAAATAATTTGGACCCAATTATTCCAAATATGGAATATATTTTTCAAAATTCAAAACATAGAAGTTTCAGTAATTAATTTAAAATTATTTCCATTGTCAGAAAGGGAGAACGAGTTTTTAAAAGTTAAAACATTACAAAAGATTGAAATTTTATTATGTCTGAATTTAGTGTAAAATTAATGATAATGACATAAATTATATTGAATTATAAAAATATATTATGTTTATACTTTGAAACCATTAAATATTATAATTTAACCATATCAATTATTTTGATGAAAAAATAGTTTTCAATTAAAATTTAGTGTATTTTAACTATTCATTGAAACTTGAATGTTATCTATAAATATCAGAAATTAATCCAAAGTAAATTTTTATATCCCACTTCAAAATAAAATGTTTATGTTTTCATATAAAAATTATTAATGTGTCAAAATATTAATTTGAAATGGGTTCTCCATTAAAAGGCAGAAAATTAGCCTTTTGAAAAATATAGGTTTTTATTCATCAAATATGGTTTATTCATATCCTATGAAACAAATATCCATTAGATGAATATATAAAATATTTTATCAAGTATATAAAATATATATTTTATTAGTTTAATTTACTTATAGTAATTCACATAAAAAATATACAAATAATTGATTTATATTTTTATAGATTTTCATAAGTTAGTTATATTTATTCCCGCTAACCTAAAGACTAGGGAATAATGATATTTTTATACTAATGGTGTATCATGGTTCATTTAAACTCACGATTGTGTGAAATGAAAGCTACTAAATAAATAAAAATTATTTAAAGAAATTATTTCATAAAAAGATATGGGTGTTACATTCTACCCCCCTTAAACTGAATTTTTCCCTCGAAATTCATCACTTAGAAAAAAACATATGAGGATAAATCTCCCTCATCATATCTTCATATTCCTATGTAGCTTCCTCAAACTTCTGGTTCTTCCAAAAAAATTTAACCAAGCGAGTGGTCTTATATCTTAGGACATTTTTGCTACGATCTAGAATCTATTTCAGTTGTTCTTCATAAAAAAGATCTTCCTCCAGTGGCACGACATTTGAGTTTAGTACATGTAAAGGATTAGGAAGGTACTTTCTCAGGAGAGATACATGGAACACATTATAAAATTGAGATAAATTCTGTGGAAGTGGAAATCAGTAAGTTACCTTCCTAACACGATCAGGAATTTCAAAAGGACTAATATACTTATGAATCAACTTTCCCTTATTTACAAGTCTCATCACTCTCTTCCAGGGAGATATTCATAGAAACACCTTGTCGCCCACTTCAAACTCTAGGTCCTTTCTTTAGTTGTCAACATAACTTTTTTATCGACTCTGAGCTACTCTTATGTTTTTTTGAATAGATCTGACTTTTTTTCTACCGTTTCCTCAAAAGATCAGATCTTAATAGCTTTCTTTCCCCATATTCATCCTAGAAAGTTGGAGTTATTCAATTCTTCCCATAAAGGGTTTCATAAGGATCCATCTAAATACTGGATTGAAAGCTATTATTGTAATAATATTACACCAAAGGTAGGTGTTTATCCCAACCACCTTTGAAATCTATAGAGAAAGATCTCAACATTCTTCCAGACTATAAATTTTTCTCTTAGACTGACTGTCTATTTGAGGATGATAAGCACTAATGAAAATTAACTATGTATCTAGAGCCTACTAAAGACTTCACCAGAACATTGAGGTAAACCTAATATCCTGATTTGATATAATGGAAATTAGTACTCCATATGATCTTACCACTTCCTTTACATATATCGTGGAAATATGATCAAGAGATAAATACTCTCTAATAGAAATGAAGTGTGCCAAATTAGAAATACAATAAACTATAACCCATATATCATTATGGACTTTAGATTTTTTGGGAAGTCCGATGATAAAGTCCATAGTGATGTTTTCCCATTTCCATTCTCGTATGGGTAATGGTTGTAACATCCCCTTATACTTCTATCACTTAGCCTTAACTTACTGACAAACAAAGAATCAAGAGACATATTCGGTAACATCTATTTTCATGACATCCCACCAAAAATATTCTTTCAGGTTTATACACATCTTTGTGATTCTAGGGTGAATATAGAATGAAGAACCATGAGCCTCATACAATATCTCCTTCATTAATTTAGGTATGGGAGTAATAAAAACTCGATTCTTGAACCTTATTATTACATCACAATCAAGGTTGAATTCTGGAATGTTTCTCACCTTCTTTTGTCTCTTTACATATTAATTATTCTCCTCCTTAATCTTTACTTGTATATTTGGTTGAAAATTCATTTGAGAAAGATAATATTTCTCCCCTTCCTTTAAAATTTCAAGATCCATCCTTTTAAAATCCATAAATATTGGATCTTTTTTGATCCTCATCATGGATAGGTTAGCAAGGTCCTTTCGACTCAAAGCGTCTTCCACCTTGCTTGCATTCCCAGGGTGGTAATGTATTGAGTAGTCATAATATTTAATCAACTCCAACCATATTATTTGATTCATATTCAGCTACTTTTGTGTGAAAATATACTTGAAACTTTTATGATTAGTATAAATATCACACCTTTCACCATAAAGATAATGCCTATATATATTTAATGCAAATATTAATGCAACTAACTCCAAATCATGAGTTGGTTAATTTTTCTCATGGATTTTCAATTTTCGTGAGGAATAATCTATCACTATATAATTTTTCATGAGAACACATCCCAACCCATTTTTGGATGAATAAATGTAGATAAAAAACCTTTCTCCACTACATGGAAGTGTAAGCATAGGTTCACCGACTAACCTTTTTTTAGCTCCTTGAAATTTTCTCCACATTCCTCTATCCACACGGACTTAACTCCTTTCCGAGTCAACTTGGTGAGTGAATTAGATAATCATGAAAAATATTTCACAAAAATTAAATAATATCCAGCCTGACTAAGAAAAAACTGGATCTCATTTACCATTTTTGGCCTCGGAAATTTTTTAATAAAATTCTATTTTTGTTGGATCCACATATATCACCTCTTTTGAGATTATGTGACCCAAAAATGAAACTTTTTGAAGCCAAAATTCACACTTGGTAAACTTTTCATAAAGATTCTCTTTTCTTAGGTTCTTATGTACAATTATCAAGTGTTCTTAATGCTCTTACATTCTCTTTTAATAGAAAATAATATCATCTATAAATACTACCAAAAACTAATCAAGACAGTATCTAAAGACTATATTTATTAGATCCATGAAGATAGTGGGGGAATTATTGTGAACAAAAGGCATCACTATAGATTCATAGTGTCCATACCTTGTATGGAACACCATATTTGGTATATCCTTCTTCTTGAACCTTAATTGATGATATCCTAAATGAAGATCAATCTTGGAAAAGTATTGAGCTCCATGTAGTTGGTCGAATAAGTCATAAATTTAGGTAAGAGGATATTTGTTCTTGATAGTGATCTTGTTTTGTTCTCGATAATAAATGAAAAGACTCATTGATCCATATTTCCTATTAAAAAATAGAACAGGTGCTCCCCTAAGTGACGCACTAGGGAATATGAAGCCCTTTTCGGGATTCTCTTGGAGGTGCTTCTTTAATTACTACAACTTAATTGGGGACATTCTATAAGGTGTATTTGAAATAGGAATATTACCCGGTATGAGTTATATTGAAAACTCGGCCTCATGATTCAGTGGAAGACCTGGTCATTATTCTAGAAAGACATCATCAAACTCCCGTACAATGGGTGTATTATTAATTGTGAGTTTCTCCCCAGCCATTTGAGAAAATTAACCTTTATTTATAGAAATCAAGACCCATAAGATGAAAGAAATTTCTACTGGAAGGTTATATTCATCTTTATACCGATAGATGATCATATATTAATCCGTAATATGAAATGTGACTTACCTTCCTTGGAAATTTATATGATATTCATATAGAGAAAGCCAATCCATTCTAAGAATCACATAAATTTCCACTATAGGAAGGATCACAAGATTTATAGGAAGAACTATCCCACAAACTTCAACCGAAGAAGAATTATAAAATTTTGATGTGACTGTTGTGACATTAGGAGTTGTCATAGATAACTCAACATTTAATTATTGAGATAATATAATGATACCCTTAGAAAATTCATCAGAAATAAAGTAGTGGGTGGATCCATAATCAAATAAAAAATTTTATACCTTATAGTGGATGGTAAGTGTACATTTAACCACTTTATTATCTTACTCCACATCGTCGATAGTGATCACACATGACTTGCCTTTGTATTTGTCCTTAAGAGTTTGATGACATCGATCATCATCAACAACCATTAGATTAAGGCATTGATTAGTATAATGACCCATTTCCATGAACTTGTAACATTGAAGTGTAGTAGGTGCATTCTATGTAGACTTTTCTATATTCTCATCATTAGAAATATTGTTCCCATCAATTTGAGCATTCAACTACCTGATGACCTTCTTTTACACATTTAAAACATTTTAGCCCCTTTAAGGCAATTCCCTCCATGTTTCTTTCCACACTTCCAGCATAAGGGAAAACTCATCTTCTTTTCAGTGTGGTATTTATATTTTCCCTTGAATTCAATTTTTCTATTCTTATTATATCCATACGACTAATGGGTTACGTCAATATAAAACTCAACCTTGAGAGAACATAGAATGATTTATTCATTTATTTTGAAGTCCCTTATGCCTATTTCCCTTTGAAGACTTGTTTTTAAGCCACTAATGAATCAATCAATTTTACTCTCAGGTTGGATAATAATTCCAAAATCATACCTTGCAAGTATTGTAAAATTTTCTTCATTGGTACTAATGGATTCATCATCCTTTTTCTTAAGTTCAAGTAACTCCTTCTCTATATTTTATTGAAGAATATGAGGAATGTACTTATTGAAAATAAGTTCTTGAACTCATCCCATTCCATGGATTCAATTTCATATCTTTGCCTCATATTCTTGATAAAATTACACCATTGATAAACTTCACCTTCCAAATGATAGACTGGTAAGATTAATTTATCATGTTCTGAACATTAGAGAACTGAAAATATCTTTTCTGTGGTACTGATCCATTTTTTAGCCACTAATGGATCAGAAGACCCACTAAAAGAAGGTGGAATCTGCCTCATGAAGGACTCAACATAATGTTATTCCTTCCTTTTCTCATTTGGAAGTCCTGTATGATTCATATCATGATAAAGTTGTGTGATCATAGTGACAAGTTTTTTCATTCAATATCCCATTACATTTGGTTGCTCAGGAGGACAATCATTGCATTGCCTGTTGCATTCAACATTAACTCAGTTCCTTTGGGTTCTAGCCATTGACTAAAACCAAGAAGTATAGTGCCAGAAACACTAATCATAATGGGAAAACCACATAATCAAGAATAAAATATCAATTTAGGGAACATTAGTTTTTATCCTAGGTTATTCTTGATCATTTCTAAAGCACTAGGATTGTAACCTATACTTCGACATATCAGTTGAGTTCTAACTAAGGTTTTCTTATCCTGGTTTAAAAAGGTTAACTATACCTTTCCTATGATAGAAACTATAGCAAACCATACTTTACATACATTGATATTACTTTAAAATTAAAGAATATTCATTAAAAAATATAACAACACCATGAAAAGACCATATAGGTATAATGTCTTTAGAAACCGGGAAACATAAAAAACCGGTTCATAAGACATCTTCATTGTCTCCTACTTATTTCATCATAACTAGACCCCCTTTTTACATATCTTAATAAACTTCTTCATGACTTGAGGAAAAGAAACATATGAAAGGGTGAGCTCAAATGCTCATTAAGGGTAGAAAAGGGAGATATCAATCCTATCACAAGATATAAGAACATAACATATGAAAATATTATCCTGTATATAAAAGATCATGATATCATGTCATGGGATAAATCATAAACGTTAATAAAGGATCAATGAATATATTCCCCAAAGTCATAACATATGACATGGAAATTTTGTAGCATACCCATAATCATAGAAAATCATTTCCATGTTAGCCAAGGTTCATTTCGAAGACCATTATATCGTAAAAATTCCATTAGTAAAACAAGTTCACTCATCGTTCTAGCCTTGTATCACTGACCAAAATTTAATTTCCATTCCAGTCATGTCTATCTCATGAGATATAAATCTTTACCCAATGCATTAGAGGGAGATATAGATCCTGTACATCTCATATGGAAATCATTATTACGTGTTCAACAAAAACAAATATCATTCATCATATCACAACTTAATGAATAAAATGGGTTTCTTAAACATCATTCCATCATAATCCATATAAAACAAATTTATTTCATAAATAGAATTCCATCATAAACAGAATAAAACCATAGTAATAATAGGGTTAGAAACATAACCCTATTTAAATAATGTCATCTTATATGGAAAATAATTTTGATAAAACACTTGATAGTAATTATTGAAGAAAGTATACTTTCTTCTTAAAAACATTTTCTTTTCTCAAAATGTCACAAAATTTTAAAAGAAAAGAATTTATTTGAAAATAAACTTAAAATCTTATTGAATAAGCTTCCTGTAAATAAGGAGGTATGAAGACGTAATTTTTTTTTTCATGTAGTATAAGATAAAAAAACATTCTCCTCATACTTTTGCTGGAAAAGTCAAAAAGTACCTCTTATCGAATAATAAAAAAAATATTTATTTCATACCATTTAATAAAAATTAACCAATGGATAAAATTGACTACAAAAAATTGTATAATAATAGAAATAGTATTACATATTTAGGGAACACGGATGTGGATGATAAATATACCCTAGTAAATGCTTATTAATAAACAATCTTAGGTAACAATGAGATTGCAAAATTATCCCTTACCTTAGATCCAATTTTCTTTATATGTATCTGAACATCCTATATAAATATTTAAATAATTCCATTTAATTATTTCAGAATTATATTAATTTTTATGATATCATATATGATCATATTATCATCCTTTTGTTAATAACATTTTCATTATTACTTGTTATTCGGGTATTAACTGCTTCATTTTGTTATGCATGTTTTGTCGAATAAGTTCTAGTTCTCCTACATAGGTCATAGTTAAATCATTACAAAATTCTATTGAAATTATATATATCATATTTATACATTCTATACATTTATATAATCATGATTAAATGAAGATCATATAGAATTAATCACATCACATCATGGAGACGGTAGGTCGTACAAACGCACGAGTGACAATATCATTCCCATAATTGTGGAATGATATTGAAGTGAATGGTGTATAATATTTCATAATTAATATCATGTTAAAATAATCATATATAGTTATTATTTCCATCATTATACTCATCCAAGTAAGGTGGTGGTGAAAAACATATTACACCATGGTGTGGAGATGGTAAGTCGTACGTACACACACGTGGTGATTTCATTTTTTGTAGGATGGATATAAGTTGGAATATGGTTTTTTCATAATTATAATTACATATAAGTATATAAGTAATATTGGATTTATTAATTTATAATGAAACAAATAATGAATAAGAAGTATAAGAAAAAAGAAGTTTGAATGAATCGATAGAGAAGATTACCTTTTATTTTTCTCCAGTTGATTGGAAACAATATAGGGCGCTACCTATACTCTGATTCTCATACCAATGATATTTTCCATTCAGTCTCTTTGAGGATCTATGTTGAAGTTGATGTGTCAAAGGGACCTATGGACTATATTATCATTGAGATTGAAGGTGAACTCTTATGGCACCAGAAGGTATGCTATGAAACCTGGACTAATTATTGTGGTCTCTATGGTCATCTTGGGAACATAACTTTAGTATTCTGGTGAGGGTTTAGTTTCATCCAAGCACAACCCTCGAAGGAGGAGGGTGGTTTTGATTTTGGAAAGGCTTAGTAAAGAAACTATGGGGAGTAGAACCTTATAACCTTATCGCATGAGACCATTCCTCCATCTAATTCACACTTGATGAATGATTATACTAAGAAAACCATTTATGAGTCAGGGAAGAGAGGGGACAACCCAACGGTAGTAGACATATTCAGGTGCCTGAAGAAGGACCTGGTTGTCCCTAATGGGATGAAGATTACTTCAGGGCCTAAGACATCTTGTATTCTAAGAAGCCAAAATGATTCCAAGGGGTATGTACGAGAGGTGGTAGCCCAGACATGACAAGGTTCAGGTGCCAAGACTTAGGTTCCAGGGGACTCTATTGGAGCTGTTGGTCTAATTTCTAAGGGTGAGGTGGGTCAAAATCTATGCACCTATGATATGGCAGTGCGTACAGGTGGTAGCAGAAACTCAAAAAGGGGGATTCAGTCTACTAGCGAGAGTAATGCTTATGAGGGACAAGAGTGGGAGTAGACTTCATATGGTAATTTAAAGTCACTGAATTCCAAACAGGAAACCTACCCCATGGAGGACCTTGTCCTATTTAAACTTAAATAACCAGTTTGAAAGTTTGAGTAATGAGGTAGAGTTTAAATGCAATCCCAATTGCCCATATGAGACCGAGTCTGATGAAGTTGGACAATCCTTAGATGGAAATGGACTGGAAAGGGCCAACAAAGGCCTGTATAGTCAAAGAAGGAATAAAGGGAATAAAGAAAACAAAGACCCAGGGAGCTCCATTGTTTCCAGGAAGTTGAAAACAAATGGGTGTAAAGATTACTCCTACCTCCCTAGGCCAATGGAGACCTGGTCAACCAAAAAAGAGGGGAAAATCAAAGAGCACACAATTTTTCCAGTGGCAGGAGAGGAGGGTCAACAAGGAAATATAATCCAGCCCCAAGAACAAGAGGAAGAAACATCAAAGGCATAGAACCAACATGAGGTAACGAACTTGAAATATAAAGAGTTAATGCCGGTGGTGGAGGATACAATTCCCCCTAGACAACGTTGTGAGGCAAGGACCCTTGGTGGCTTGCAGAACCTGAAAGATGTGGAGGTGGATAAGAATATGGAATTACTCATGCATTCTAGTAAAGAAATGAAGGAGGCATCTCTGGTGATCAATTTTACAAGGTAAGACATTGATCAAATGATGGGAAGATTAATCCAAGTGTAAATTACCAGAGAAAAAGCGTATTGGATTGAAAATCATGACTAAATACTAGTTAGAGGATTTAATGTGAATCAGATTAGCAAAAATGAGTATATGAAGGCCTGATATTATCTAGCATGGCATTATGAAGAAATCCTTGAGGTCGATCCAGATTGCCAGGTGAGTTTGTATCCCTAGAATCTGTTTAGGGAAGGAGATTCCAATTTCCTTAGACTTGTATTTAATAAGTAAGTTTTATACTTTAATTCTTGATCTGATTTATCTGTGAGGGTTCTCACTTTCCCCTTACAAGTGTTGGAAAATAAAAAATGATAATTTGTAGGAGATTGCCTCTTCTTTGACGTGCTTCCTTTAGATATCATATTAGAACACTAGAGTTGGTCTTTAAAGAAGACTAGAAACTCTATAATGTAACTATAGAAGTTTAGAAGGTAAAAGGGCAACGTATGACTGAGATTGAAGGCTCAAAGTGAAGTTAATGGGTGAGTGAGGAGGTTCCCTTTTATAATTGAGGTGAGGGGAACTTTTGGGATCTCAAAAAATATTAATTTATAATAAAATCAAACACAATTAAAGAACCTCTAAAATGACCCAAATTCAAATATAATATTAGATAAGGTTTAAATATCATCAAATAATAAAATTTTGCAAGTATTTTTGTCAATTTAAACCTTATATTTTTAATTAACACTTAGTTATTCTATATAATTTTTAACTAGGGTAACATACAATTCAATATTAATAGGGTTAAATATTTACCTTATTCGATGTAAAATAGACCATAAATAAATACATTAGAAAATTTTAGAACATATAATAATTATTACATATTTTTAAAAATGTTTTATGATTTTTAAATAATTTAATAAAACATTAATTTGATAAACAATCAATAGTGTCAATTTTGACACTATTCAATTCATTTATTTTTTAAAATATTAATATAACTATTTATCTTCAAAAAAACTATTTTATTATATTTATAATTGATCAAGGTAATATATAAAATTAATTGGAAATATTAATTAACCCAAATTATATTTATTTTAATATTTTTAATAACATTTATTTGATATCTCCATTAATAAAATAATTACCACATCATTTTTGTGTAATGATTTAGTATACTTATTTGTTAAATAAAAATTAAAAATAAGATACTATGATAAATATTAATCTACTAGATTTCACAAGAACATAATTAGTCTAATTTATCTTTTGGAAAATACAATATTTAAAATGTTATAATTATTAAATTAGGAATGTTACAACTTTAACATCACTTTAAATGAAATAATGTAAGTGTCACAATCTCTTCTATAATGCTCCAAATGGTCACTAAATCGACCCTTGGATGATTATGGTCGAGATATACTCGACCAATAAGATTTGGTCAAGTGTTTGGGTCCTTTTATGATTATAAATTTTTTAATGAAAATTGTTTTATTTATTTCTCATCAATTAATTAATTTTTACATCATCAAAGTATAAGTCTTTAAGGTAATTTTTTATTTTCTAAAAATTAAAAATTAGTTACCATGATAAATAAAAAAATATTATATTTTAAATTATTATTTATAGTCTAATTTATCTATTTTATAACCTTTTATTAAAAATTATTTAGTTATTAAAATTTGAGTAAGACATATTTAACTTTTCTTTAAATAAATTAAATTAAATGTATTAATCTCATACAATTGGATTCCAATAGATACCATTTAAACTCAAGGATGATTTAGGTCAAAAAACACTCATAAAATGATATTATGATAAGTGTTAGGGTAATTTTATAATAGTATTCTTACCCTTAATTACCCGGTTTAACCTTTTACCATATTAATAAAAATTACCGAAGTTACTATTCATAATGCCCAAAAATAAAATAAACCTATTCACACAATTTGGACCAATTGATTATAAATATTGAAAATATTTTTCAAAATTCAAAACACACAAGTATCAATAATTAATTTAAAATTATTCCCATTGTCTAAAAGAGGGAACATGTTTTTAAAAGTTAAAATATTGCAAAAGATTGAAATATTTTTACATTTGAATTCAATGTAAACTTAATGATAATGACATAAATTACATTTATTGAAAAAAATATATTGTATTTATAATTTCAAACTATTAAATATTATAATTTAACCATATAAATTATTTTTATGAAAAAATTGTTTTCAATTAAAATTTAGTGCATTTTTACTATTCATAAAAACTTGAAAGTTATCAGAAATATATCTAAAATTAATAAAAATTAAATTTTTATATCCTAATTAAAAATAAATTGTTTATGTTTTCATATAAAAATTATTAATGTGTCAAAATATTAATTTTAAAGGGGTTCACCACTAAAATGCGGAAAATTACCCCCTTAAAAAATATAGGGTTTTGTACATCAAATAGGGTTTATTCATATCTTATGAAAAAATATCCATTGGATGAATATAAAAATATTTTTTTTAATTATATAACATATATTTTTATTTAATTTCATTTAATAATAGTAATTCACATAAAAAATATACAAATAATTTATTTATATTTTTTTATACATTTTGATAAGTTAGTTATATTTATTCCTGCCAACCTAACAACCAGGTCATAATGGTATTTTTATACTAAGGGCATCTTGTGGTTCATTTAAACTCTTGATTTCATACAATGAAATTTACTGAATAATTTAAATTATTTAAAGAAAATATTTAATAAAAACATCTAGGTGTTACACTTCCTCCCAATGAGATCTCAAGCTCCTCCACCTAGGGATCTTGACAACTCCTCCATTCGAAGTCCGTATAATTCACGATTGGTATCTATGGATCCGTATGAAAAATCTATAAAATCGCGTATAATCTATTTTAGGTTCTTCATTCCATCAGTTGTGCTATTTTAGTGTAAGCTCTTTTTCCCTATTTTCAGGGAAAATGTATGTTTCTTTGATATATTCCAAACCAGATCGAATCAGAGCTTGAGATTGGATGAGTAGGTCATCCAAAGTATGAGGTTGGTGGTCTATAGATATTTCCTCATTTTCCCATCATTTTAAAAATAACATTGTTGCGCCACTCACCAACCTTTGCTGTGCATTTCTTTACAATTTGTTCCTTCACATTAAAATGATCCTTGCACCTTGATACATTTATGTTGACCATTGTTTAGGGAATTAAAGGCTGTTAACCTCTTTTATGGAAACCCCAACGGTGTTCCAAGTGATTTTCTCCTTTATAATTAATTCAATAAATGCTCGTAATGCCTTCTAAGCATTCAAATTGGTTGAATAATCGAATTTTCCCTTTTAGGCTTTGGTCCAAATGATAATGGTACCTTATTAATTCAATTTTAACCTTTATAATTGAATTTCCATGCTTGGTAGTTAATTTAAAATGTTTATCTGAATGAATTGAGGCATGATGTTAGAATTGATTTTTAAATATAATAACTGAATTTTTTGAAGAACAATGTCATGTTTTTATAATAAAACCTCCCAATGGAGGTACACTTTATTCTTAAATAAAAAGTAATGATTAGTTATTTAATTCAAGATTGGACATATTTTTTTGGGGGTTCCTCTATGTTTGTCATTCTAAGTAGATATATTTAATGTTTAGAACATGGCCTTTATGGATGTCATAAATGGAATTAACTACTTTTATAGAACTGTTTATTGAACCATTGTACATTTTAAGTACATGTATTAACCACAAAATATAAATGGATAATGAACCAAGCACCTCAGAAGTGCTTGGATTTTCTTATTAATATATTTTCCAAAGTAGGTAAATTCCCAATTGTTCATGGTACCTTCTAAGTGCCTTGATGATTATTTTTATTAAATTATCACATTTTTAGAGATTAAATGACATGTATTAAATGGAACGATATGTTCCTGATGTATTTCCTTCCTTGAATAAATGAAATGTTATAATTAAATGAAGTGAATTGATTATATTGAACAGTATTCTTCATGATGGTTTTCATGCCGTGTTTGAATTATAAAGGGTGGTAAGGACACACTATCATGGAATGTTTATTACATTCTATTTATAAATGTGTTTCTATTAATTATATAATAGGCTTGATAAATACATAGCATGAGAGGTACTACCTCATGGATCCTATTATTTTTATTACATCATTATGCCTTAAACATGCTATGGATGATTTTAAGGGATTGATGAGGATGGTTGAAAATCACACTCCCTTAGAATGTGTGTTGAGTTTATGGCATCTCACACCAGTCATATTTTTTGGACGTGAGCTGAGGCACCATACTTCTTATTTAGAGTTCTATCATGATGGAACAATCACCATCTCGAATGTTGAGTTCATGATACCTCACAATTTATTTGTATATAGGTCATGCACCCTATTTCACAAGTTTATAGGCTCGTTTATACTGGTTATGGATGTACGAGTTACACCCAGTCCAACCATCAATTAGTATTCTAGATATATGGCCAATAAGAGTCAGAAATCACTTGGTTCATATTGGCGGATGCAATATAAAAATATAATATATATATATATATACATATCAATACTATATATATATAGTAACTAGTTATATAATATTTATATCTATGATTGGAAGTAGGTATAACTTCTAAGTATCCCTTAGGAACCTAGGTGGGTTGTTGTTTATTTATTCATCACTACTTTTTTATCTTCATGCTACTACCTGCTCATTGATTTACCTTACATTCACAGAAGGGATTCAATCATTGACTTTGTGAGTGGAAACCTACTAAGATTTATATCTCACACCCTTATTGGGCCATAATTGCACTAGGGAACCCAATTAGACATTCTTTTTTATAGGACCATGGATGATTTCTTATGCTATTTTGCTTGTACGTGGGAGTTAGGAGCACAAGACCAAGCTGGAGCTGAGGATGGTCATAGAGTTCGCCCTTGGGGATTTTTTTCTTTTTATTTACATGTATTGTACTATATACTATTTCATATTTTATTTCTTCTATTTTAGTTTTATATATATCCTCATCATTACATGCATGCATCCATTGTATATTAGCGTTGACCATATTTTACTTTAAATTGTTATTATTATCTTCCACTTCTCAATCTTTCCTTATTTACTACTTTCACTATTTTCTATTGTTTATTTTATGATATACCACTATGATACCATGATTATGAGGGTATATTCTCCAAAATTTACTACCTTTATGTCCCCACTACTAGTTGACAACCTCTGGAATACGAGGAGGTGCACATGAGGCCATCTGACCTATCTGTCTGACTACCGTCTTAGTGGCATGTAAGGCTGGGATGTTAAAAGGTGGTATCAGAACCTTATTTTTTTCCTTTTTATTATTGTTTTGGGTTAGTATATAATAGACTAGGAATTTTTATACATTTGGTAAATATCCATGTCTGGGACTGATCACCCCACCCACGGGGAAAAGTCCAAGTGGCCAGGGCTGGGATTGATGTTCATGCTATTTTCTTTTACAGTTGATATGATTTCACTTAGAGTTAATGGGGTAATTTCTGTTACTTATTGTTTTATGGAAATTTAAGTTATATTATCCTTGTACCATTATGATAAGGATGAATCATTGCATGAATCATTATAGGCACATAGAAATTAACATGTTATGCATATTCCATGCCTTGTATTTTCATTTGTAGGTTGCCTATTTATTTGAATTGTGTTCCTTGAGTGTAATTACATGATTTTGATTTTATTTAGTATACCTAGTTATTTATCATGTTATGTTGCTACCATTATTCTTTGATAATATTCCATGATTCTTATTTGTTTAGATTGTCTTTCCGGGGTATCATGATTCTATTCTTATTAGCATGTTCTTATATGATAGTTGCTTGTGATCACATGATAGACTTGTTTATGATATATGTAAAATGGTTTCATGGGTAGAAACTTATTTGTTTCAATTTGAATGGGAGTCATTTTTCAATTTTAAGGTGTATGGGTGACTTATAACTAGGAAAAGGTAACTCGTATACTCATACCATCCTTTGAGTTATATATATATAAGTAGACCCTTGTTAATATGAAATTTATGCTATAATTTAAATGTTAAAAAGAAATGATTTTGATAAATACGAGCCAAATGGTAACCTGTAAAGTGTATGTTCACTTTATGGATTGGTAGATGGTCACCCATATCATTGAACTATTATATATAACCACATTAAATTTTGAAATGGTTCAAATTTAAAATTAGTTTAATTTTAATCTGCATTGAATTGGTTAATAAACTAAATGCACAATTGGAACCAAGTCATTTAGGGCATGTTTCTTATGATATAACCCATTTGGGTGGTTAAAACCATAAAAATTAAACAAATACTATTGTGTTTATTTATAGAGAACTCATGTTGGCTCTACAGGTGACCCTGATAGGTCTCCTTATCAATTAAAAAAGAATTTGTTAAACAATTTACAAATTATGAATGAATGTCAATAAAATTTCAATGTTTTAAAAAGTAAGTTGATAAGGATTTATTGTTTTCCTTGATCTATCAATTAAGCAAGGTACCAAGTGTTTTGTTTTATAATCGGTTCTTGTTTTTTGGTTTTAAAATCTTTTAAAAGTTATAGGTTAAAAGTTAATCAATGAAGTAGATTAAAATGGAACCTTTGGTGGTATCCTTTACTTCAAGCCTCATCTAAGGGCAATTTAACTTATCTACTTGAGTTACCTTGGAATAGAAACATGATCATTTTTTGTAGGTCATTACTTTTTTAGAAATTACTTAAATGATAGGCTTGGGGACTAGTAAAATCTATTAGGTGTGACCTCATTATGGGTTGACACTTTCTGTTTTCATAAGGGGCTATCCCATGGTAGGTAGAAATATTAAAGCTTAAATTCCTTGCTAATATTATGAGTTTTCTACCATTTGGTTCCAATAAGGTGTATTTGTACCTAGTAGTACTCTTATTTTCTTAATTAAACCCTTTTTTGGATAGGTGGTCATGTTTTATTGGCCTTGTTACGGGCGTGATCATAGAGTAATGCTTGGTTTCATCAGGTTAGACATACCTTAGGCATGGTCGGCCGCTTAGTAGGTTCCTTAACCCTTTTTTATTTTCTTTGGGCGGATTAGGAGTTTTATAGGAAAGTATCTTGTATGTGCCCTTAGATACTTGAATGCATAGGGATGGAAGCCTATGGATAGTATCTAGGATGTTCCATCTTGATTATGAACCTTGGGGTAGTATGCGTTCATGTATGCGGTACCCGCCAAGTGCTAAATGCTGTTATGAACCTATTGAGTTTGGTGAAATTGTTGAGCCTTGTGTTTTTGAGTACATTATAGGTTAATATACCCAGTATATTTAATTGTATTTTCAAGAAATTAGTTCTTACTAATTCCTAGGATGACATCCTTGAGACTTGGGTGTTTTGACACGCCGGTCGGTTTGGTTTTGGTTTCCTACCAGATGCTTTGATGTGGTGATCATGACTCTAAGGAGTGACACATGTACGTTTAAGCTAATTTTTATCTAGCACGATTTTGAGTGACTAATATGTCTTTTTCTCAATGGATAGGAAAATCCTAAGGTGGGGACCTTCACATTTATTTTGGTGAAAATGTGTCCTTATAAGTAGAAGGAGAACAACCAAATAGGGCTATTGGGAAATTTTTGATTTTTCTCGAATACACTTGAGGCTTGTGATTTGGAATCATGTCAGTGCCTGCTTGGAAACGTGATGGTGATATATTTGGATATATATTAAACCCTTGAGAAACACCATTGATCTTGGATTGACTTTGGTGGGTAAGCATGAATGATCACAAGATTCCTCGGATGGTGAAGTCATCGTGGTTTGGTTAATGTTGGTGCGTCGGTAGGTGAAGCTGATCTTAGGTCAAAGGAAGTCGACCATTAGTGGTTATACTTTTCTTATTTTTGTTTTCTTGGTTTCATATTAGTGTATTATTCTATTATGAGAAAAGTATGTACTATATCTTGACATCTTCCTTGATGCACTAAGAGAGCATTGGTCTTACATAATGATAATGTTTAAAATATTTTTGGATGTTTCATGATCTTTTTCTATGTTTCATGATGGACGTGTGGTTCTAATTGATGCTTGGTTAGTTCGGTGTGAAACTTGGGTTCTCATGTAGGAATTACTTGGATGGACTCTTGGACATGATCCATTCCCTTTGACCAGACCGCTAGGCAGATGCAACTCTAGGCTCAGTCAACATTCTGATGTAGATGTCTTATCCTTTTACCAATGTCACTTTCGTAAACATGGAGTATATGATACATTTGGTTAGTTATTTATACTCCAATTTGTTGAATATGATTTTATCCTAGACTTTTTTTGTGTGCTCAAAGGTCATGTTTGAAGGGTGAGAATCCTAGTGGGATGGATCATAGTTTCCCCTTTTGTTCGTGATGATGCACGATAGTTTAAATGGATAGGTGATGGTTTGAACGAGAAGCCTAACCGAACGTTAGGTGTAGACATTGGTGAACATGTTTGTTGTAAATTAAAAATCCCATTGAATAATTCCATAGAGTTCTGCTGAATTACGTTATCCGTATAAGTTGAAAGATTAAGAATAGTTAGCCATAGTGGATTGACTTGTTCCCTTCTTTCTTGTAGTTTCTAGTTAAGAGGAACCATTCTAATAATGTTGTCAGGTTAAAAAAGGTATGGTGTAAAGGTCAACTGAGTCTTTATATGAAATATTCCATGATCAATTTCAGCTTGGGTGATTGGGTTTTGACCATTTCTTTATAGCTAGATCTCCGATATGGCCTCAATTTTTAGGAGAATTCACTCTGATAAAGACATCACACCCGGAGCATTTCTAGAATTCACACTACTACAAACTGGGGCTTTAACAATACTTGTAAAATATTTTATAAATGCTTAAAAAGTGTTGATATTGTAAGTGATTCTGGGGGGGGAGGGGGGTTAAAAACACCTTTTTTGGAACTATTAAAAAACATGGAAAAAATTAATTTTTCACGAGCCTCGACCCCCTTTCTCAGCACTTACAACCCCTTTATCAGTTCCTTCCACTACTCATCTTCCATAACACACCCTGCCTCCCTTTATTAGTATTAGAAGGCTATATTGAACAATTATGCATGCCTAGATTTGATCCTAGGAACTCTCTTATGAGAACGAATGCTCTTTATCACTATGTGAGGCGTATTTTGTTGTATATTTAATGAATTTTCTATTTATTTGTATAAATTTTGAAATGTGTGATATATATATGCATAATTAAATTTATTGAAAAGTATTATATAGTAATATTCATTTATATATAAAAATATAAATATATATATATGTGTGTGTTTATTAATACACACAAATATGTATATATAAAAGTTATATGTACATATGAATGCATTTTAATAAGGTAAATAAAATGAAATTTTATTTACTTTAGATAAAATTAATAATAAATATTTATTTTATATATTTAAAAATACATTTCTACATAAATATGTTAATATATGAATTTATACAGGTGATTTATTATAATTAAATATAAAAAGTATCCATATATTTTATTATAAATAAAACTACATTGTTAAAAAAGATAAAATTTTAAAACCATAATTTCAATATGAATATAATTACTATAAATAAATTCAGTCCCCATTTAAAATATGAAAAAAGACCCCCTTAAACGAGGCTGAAATTTCATCGAATGTTAGAAAATTAGGGTACCCCAACTACAAACAGAGTTTTAGAGGCCTTTTGTGCCTTTTTGGGCCTCAAAAAACGTGTTATAGGTTTACCTATGTCACTTGTGGTGTAGAGTTCAATGTAGGATTCAATTTGATATGTGGTAGATCCTAAATAGACACCTGGATCAAAAGTTATGGTCATTTAAAGTCCGAGTTACATTTTCAACTTATTTTAGATCTGTTAATAATATTTTAATTTTTATCTTCCAATTTATATTAAATGAATATTAATCGATGATAATTAGAAAATTATTGATTAAAAATATATTTTTTAAATTATTTTATAATCCATTTTACTAAATATCTTTTATATTAAGTGTAAATTCCTATTTACCTTTCCGTAAACATATTTTGAAAATTTATATTATATTTATATCAATAAAAATATATTTATATATTTATATATTATTTTTAATGAAATATTTTTTGAAATATACCATATATCAGTGATAGTAAAAAAGATCTAATGGGGGGGGATCTTTATTAGCGCTTACAAAAAAGAGATAATAAATACCCCCTTTATCAATGCTTGTAAAAAAGAACTGGGGGGGGGACTTTAACAGTTCTTTTATATAGTTCTATTAGATCCCTAGCACTAGATAAACCCATTTTTTTAGTAGTGGATTACGGTGTGCTTTTTAAGTCAATTCCGACAGTGGGTTATACCATGGTTCAGAATTGGACCCTTCATAATGCTAAGACCTATGGTGGGGAAAACCATCAGTAAATTATTTAAAGAGATGTTATTTTGATCATGTATCTAGCTATATGGAATCAGATAAGATCGGTTTCAGTGTTTTTGTTAAAAATCGAGTGTTGGATCAGGTTTTGATGACTTAATTTCCTTGTAGTTAAATAAATGATTTGAGGTGTGTTAGGAAATTATAAATACAATGTGACCATTTGAAAAAAGTTTCACAACCATTGTAGGTAATGTGGTGTTTTTGTTGTTTCTAAAGGATTCTTAGGGATGATAAGTTCTAATATAGGGAGGCTGTAATGAACTATGTTTTTAAATCGAATGAAAATCTAAATTTTTTTGAACTTTTACCATTACTAGATGATCCGTTTTGAAAAACAAGTTTCATAATGAAATTATAAGAGTAGTAACACTTCAATGTGTTGTTTTTGGACTTGGGTGAAAGTCTGATAGGTCCCTTGTAGGTATCGTCGAGTTTCAGGAGCACTAGGGCTAGAAATTCCATGTTTGGAGAGCCTATTGAGGGAACATGGTTTGTCTGAAACTATGCATCTCTCAGATGAAAATAGTGAAGCCTATTTTGAGTAGCATATATACCCCACACAGACTGCACATGGTTTTCCCAAACCATGCACCTAGCCCACAAGGTTAGTGCCAAATGGACAGTATGTTCACACTATTCACTACATGATTTGTGCACAATTAGGCTAACCCTATGGGACAAACTGTACATGATGGTTTCCTAAGAAAGGGGTACCACATAGTTGGCACACATTTTGGAGAAACCATGATTCCGAACTGTATGATCCCAGTTTGAGGGTTAAATGATTGAATTACCCTTAAATGAGTTTTAATATTTCCTTTCCACTTTTCTTCTTGTCCCCAATGGAAGATCCCTTTTATCTTTCTCTCATTGGGTTGTCAAGATCCTCCACCCAGGGATCTTGACAACTCCTTCATTAAAATTATGAATCATTTTCCATCAGTATCTATCGATCCATATCAGTATGATCTCAGATCCTCTATAATATTTTGTAGGTTCTTCATTCCATTGGCTGTTCTATTTTAGTGAAATATATTTTCCCTATTTTTAGGGAGAAGGTCCATTTATTAGATCTATTCCAAACTAGATCGAATTAGAGCTTGATATTGGAAGATCATGTCATATTGAGTATAAGGTAGGTGTTCTATTCCTCTTTCTTAATTTTCCCATTATTTTAAAAATAACACCTTTGCACCACACACTAGTCTTTTCCATGCATTTATTTATAGTTTGTTTCTTCACATTAAATTGATCCTTTCACATTGATACATTTATGTTGACCCTTTTTTGGAATTTAGAGGTTTGTGATCTATTTTATGGACACCCCATGGGCGTGGAAAGTGATTTTCTCCTTTATAATTAATTGAATAAATAACCAGAATTCCTTATAAGAATTTTTATTGTCTTAATAATAGAATTTACCCTTTTAGGATTTGGTACGAAAGATTATGGTACCTTATTAATGGCATTTGAACCTTTATTATTGAATTTCCATGCATGGTAGTTAATTTAAAATGTTTATTTTTATGAATTGAGACATGAATTTGGAATGGATTTTTAAATATTCTAAATGAATTGTTTGAAGAATAATGTCATGGTTTTATAATAAAACCCTTCAATAGAGGTGCACAATATTATAAAATAAAAAGTGTTGATTAGTTATGTAATTCATGCTAGGACATATTATGTTGGGGGTTCCTCTATGATTGTAATTGTTAGTAGATATATAGCATGTTTAGGACATGACCTTTATTGATGTCATAAATGGAATTGCCTCCTTCTGTAGAACTATTTACTAAACCAATGCACCTTCTAAGGGCATGGATTGACCAAACCAATCAAAACGGATAATGAACCAAGAACCTAATAATTGCTTTTATTTTCTTACAAATGGAGTTTCCCAATTAGGTAAATCACCAATTGTTCATGGTACCTTCTAAGTGCCTTGTTTCTTCTTTTTATTAAATTATCATGTTTTAATAGATTAAATGACACGTATTAAATGGAATGTAATTTTCATGATGGCTTAAATTACTTGAATAAATTAAATTTTATAATTGAATAATGCGACTTAATACTATTGAATGGCGTGATTCATGATGGTTTGTATACCACGTTTGAATTATAAAGGGCGGAAATGCCATGTTGATCATGGAATGTTTATTACATGATATTGTTAAATGTGATGCCACTAATTATATAATGGTCTTGATAAATGCAGAGCATGAGAGGTACTGCCTCATGGATCCTATTATTGTTATTACATATTTATGACTTAAATAGGTTGTGGATGATGTTAAGGGATTGTTGATCATGGCAGAAAATAATGCTCCCTTACATCAGTTGTTGATTTAATAATGTCTCACACCAGTGATACTTGTGAGATGAGGGTGGAGGCGCCACAATCCTTATTTAGATGTTGACATGATGGAACACTCACCATATATAGTGTTTATTTTATGACGTCTCACACTCTATTGAGATATAGGGAATATACCCTATTACTTGAGCTTATAGGATCGTTTAGACTGGTTATGGATAAATGAGTTATGACCGATCCAACTAGAAACTAGTATTATAGGTATATGGTCATTAATCATCGAAACACACTTGTTTCATATAGGTGTATGAAATATATAACTATACTATATATATAAATATCAATACTATATATGTAGTTACTAATCAGATCATCATTCTAGCTATGAACTGAAGTAGGTATAGCCGCTAGGTGTCCCTTAAGAACTTGGGCATGTTGTTTTTTATTTATTAAGAATAGATTGTTTGTCTTCCTTATACTATATGCTCAATGCTTTTCCTTACATTAACATATTGGATTCAGTTGTAAACTCTATGGGTGGAAACCTACTGAGATTTTTATCTAACACCCTGCTTGTGCCGCCATAAAACTGGGGTACCCGAGTAGACCTTCTTGTTAATATGACCATGGATGATTGATTGTGCTATTTTTCTTGTACCTGGGAGTTAGGAGCGTAAGACCATGATAAAGCTTAAGATGCTCATGAATATCAACCTTGGGGATTTTGTTATTTTATTTTACATGTACTATACTTTATACTATTTCATACTATATGTATTCTATTTTAGTTTTGTATCCTCATCAGGACATGTATGCATCCATTGTATATTTGTGTTTTCCATCTTTTACTTTCAGTTGTTATTATTATCTTCCACTGATTAGTCTTTATTTATTTATTCCTTTCTCTATTTTCCATTGTTTATTTTTTGATATACCACTTTAATACACTATTTATGAGGGTTTAGTCTCCCCTTTATACTAACTTTATACCCTTGTAGCTAGTCAAAAGCCTATAGAATATGGGGAGGTGCGCTTTAGGCCATGTGACCCACTAATCCAACTACTGTCTTAATGGTGAGTCGGGTTGGGATGTTATAAAGTGGTATCAGATCCTTCTTTTTTCCCTTTTCTTACAGTTTTTGATTAGTAGATAGGATACTAGTAATTTCTTAGTGCTTATTAAATATTTATGTCTTGGATTGATCACCCCACCCATGGGGAAAAGTCAAAGTGGCCAGGGATGGGATTGATATTCGTGCTGTTTGTTGTTACATTTGATATGATTTCACCTTGAGTGAATGGTTTAATTTACACTGGTTATTGTTTTATGGAAATTTATGGTATATTATCTTTATCTTGATATGATAAAGATGAAGAATTTCATTTATCATTATAAGAACATATAAATTAACTTTTCATTCATATACCATTCCATGTAGTTGCATTTATAGGTTGCCTACTGATTTGAATTGTCTGCCTTGAGTGTAATGCCATGATTTTGATTTTCTTTAGTATGCCTAATTATTAAGAATGTTAATATACTACCTTGATTCATTGATAATATGTCATACTGCCTATTTATTCATCACATATTGACTGTGTATCATGCTTTTGTGCTTATTAGCATGTTCTTTTGGGGTAGTTTCTTGTGATCACATGATATATTTGATTTTGATATATGTAAAATGGTTGCATGGTAAGAAATTTATTTTTTGTAATTTGAATGGGATACATTTTTCAATGTTAAGGTTTATGGGAGACTTATAATTGGGAAAATGTAACACGTATACTCAAACAATCATTTTAGTTGTATATATATTTAGACCCTTGTTAAAATGAAATGAATACTAAAGTTTAAATGTTAAAATGGGATCCAAATTTCATCCTGTAAAGTGTATGGGCTCTTTATGGATTGGTAGATGGCCACCCATATCATTGAACTATTATATCTAACTACATTAAATTTTGAAATGGTTCAAATGTAAAAGAATTTTAATTTTAATCTGTATTGAATTAGTTAACTATATAAATGCCCAACTATCCCTATATAGGTTAGTTGGTGCATGTTACTTATGAGATTAACATTTTGGGTGTTTATAGCCTTAATAATTAAGAAACCGCTATTGGGTTTCTTTCTATAGAATATAGGTTTGCTTAACATGACCCTTATAGGTCACCTTATCAATTAAAAAGGATTTTGTTGACAAATTTCTTTATTATGACTGAATGTAAATAAATGTTTAATTTTTTAAAAATAAAGTTGATAAAACACTCTTATTTTAATTTGAGCTATATATTAAGAAAGGTACCAAGTGTTTCGTTAAATAATTTGTACTTGGTTTTCTATTTTAAAATTTTCAAAATGTTAAAGGCTAAGAGTGAATAAATGAAGTGGGTTAAAATGGAACTTTAGGTGGTATCCTTTATTTCAACCCTTGTGTAAGGATAGTTTAAATTCTCTGGTTATGTTTCCTTTGAGAATAATCATGAGAATCTTCCATAGTCTGTTACCTTTTTAGAAATAACTTAAACAATAGGCTTGGGGCCTAGTTAAATTTGTTAGGCATGAAATATTTATGGTTCAATGATTATTTATTTCTGAAGGGGTATCCCATAGTAGGTATTACCCATATAGATTAAATTATTTTATAATCTTGTGAGTTTTTTTGCTGTTTGTGTCATTCGGGTGCTATTACCCCTATCAGGGCTCTTAGTTTCTAAATAACACCCTTTTTGTGATGGGTGGTCATGTTTTCTTGGCCTTGTTATAGGTTTTAGTTTCAATTAATTCTTGGTTTCATTAGGTTAGACATGCCTTGTGCATTGTTGACCATTTTGTAGGTTTCTTAACCCTTTTCTTTTTCATTCGGCGGCTCATGAGGTCGCCAGTCATTTTATAGTCATATGGGCAATGTTACTTGGGACTAAATTTTTTATAAATGCCATTATATACTTGAATTCATAGGGATTATAGCCTATTTATTTTATCAAGTATGTTCCATCTTGATTTTAAACCTTTGGGTAGTATGCGTTCACATACGTAGTACCCGATGAGTGCTAAATGTTGTAATAGACTAGTTGAGTTTGGGGAAATCATTAGGCCTTATGCTATCAAGTATGTTCTTAGGTCATATATAGAGTATAATAACCTAGTAATTAAAGAAATATGTTTGTACCAATGATTGGAATAACATTCTAGAGACTTAAGTGTTTTGAAACACCTGTCAGTTTTGTTTTGGTTTCATGCTAGATGCTTTGAAATGGTGATCGTGACTTAGAGGAGTGACACACATACATTTAAGATAGTTTTGATCTCATTCACTTTTGAGTGAATGATCCATCTCTTATATCTATGAATAAGAAACTCATAATATGGGAATCATTATGTCAGTTCTGGTGAAAATGTTTCCTTCCAAGTAAAAGGAGCACAACCAAAGAGGACCGACCATTCAGAAATGGCCGATTTTGCTCAAATTACCTTGTGTCCTTTGAGTTGGAATCATGTTGGAACTTGATTGGTAGCCAAATTTTCTTGTGGTTTGATGTGTATGAAACCCTTGAGAATCAACATTGGTCTTGGATGAATATTTATGGGTAATATTGAATAATCATGGGATGCCTTAGATGGTAATGGCATCATGGTTTAGTTAATATTGGTGCATTGGAAGGTGAAGCCAAGATTCTTTGAAAGGAAGTCAACCAGTAGTGGTTTTCCTATTATTCTTTTGTTTTATTGGTTTCCTCTTAGTGTATTATTTTTTTAAGATATGAGAATGTCCCATACCTTGAAATCATCCTTGATGCACTAAGAGAGCA
The DNA here is from genome assembly GCA_963277665.1 of Viscum album. NCBI lineage: Eukaryota > Viridiplantae > Streptophyta > Magnoliopsida > Santalales > Viscaceae > Viscum > Viscum album. Next base: position 924,588,194 of record OY728141.1, on the reverse strand, counting down.
TCAGTCATACGCCACGCTAAAGTTTAAAAGCTATTTGGATGTTTCGTGATCCTTATCCATGTTTTATGTTGGATGCATGGTTCTAATCGAGAGTTGTTTAGTCTTGAGTGATACTTGGGTTCCCAGGTAGGAATTCCATGGATGGACTCTTGGACACCATCAGTTCCCATTGACAAGACTACCAAGAGAATGAAACTCTAGGCTTAGTAAATGTTCTGATGTAGATGTCTTGGTCTTGTACCAACTTCTCTTTCATAATCATGGAGTGTGGAATACCTAGAGTTTGTTTCTTAGAATCCATTTTTTTGAATTTGAGGTTACCCCAGACATGTTTTTGGGTTCATAGGTGCTGTTTAAAGGGTGACTATCCTAGTAGGACGGATCGGGGTTACCCCCCTTGTTTATGATGAGGTGCAAAAGTCTAAATAGATAGGTGATAGTTTGAATGAGGAACATCACCAGAATTCAGGTATGGATTTCGGTGAACATGTTTGTTGTAAATGAAAAATTACTTCGAATAATGCCCTATAGTTCTGTTGAACTATGATGGCCATCTAAGTCGAGCATTTGAGAATAATCGGCCAGAGTGACTTGACTTGTTCTCTTCAAATCATGCCGTCAGGTTATGGTGGGTGTGGTGTAAAGGACGACCGTGTCTTTTGAGAAAAGATTGCATGAATAGTTTTGTCTTGGTTAATTAGGTTTTGACTATTTCTTTACAGATAGGTCTCTTATTTTACCTTGGATGTTAGGAAGGTTTTCTATATTAAAGAAATCACGCCAGGAGAATTGTTAGAACACTTAAGGTGTTATTTGTAAGGAAATTACAATGGTGGGTTGTACCATGGTAAGCAATTGGACCCTTATTAATGACAATACCTATTATGGGGAGCACAATTGGGTAATTATTTAATGATACAATGTTGTGACCATGAATCTAGCTATACATGATTCGGTAGGATCCATTTCTGCATTTCTGTTATAAATAAATCATTGGATCAGGTTTTGACGACTTAAGTGCCATGTGATTAAATGAATTATTTGAGGTGAATTGGGTATTAGGAAATGAAACACGACTTGAATAAAGTTTCACAACCCTTTTTGGTTGGGTGATATTTTCATTAATCCTAAAGGCTTCTCGGGGAGGATAAGTTCTAAGGTGGAGTGGTTGTAATGACCCGTGTTTTTGAACCGGACGAAAATCGAAAGGATTTTGAACTTTTGCGTTTACTAGATGATTCATTTTACAAACCAAAATTCATAATGAAATTCCAAGAGTTAGAACACTTAAAAATGTTTTTTTGGATTTGGGTGAAGTTCTGAGAGGTCCCTTGGATGTCTCTCCAAGTTTTAGAATCACTGGGGTCAAAAATTCCATGTTTGAGAAGATTTTAGAGGACACATGATTTTTTTGAAACCGTGTGACTCTCAGAAGAAAACCATGTGGCCTATTTTGTGTAGTATATGTGCCCCACACATGTTGGTAATGGTTTTCTCAATCCATGTGCCTAGCCCACATAGTGGAAAATGGACAGTATGATCACACTATTCATCACATAGTTTTCACATGGTGAGGCTAACTGTCTGGGACAAACCCTGTGTGATGGTTTCTTAAGTAAGGGGTTCCACATGATTGGTGCACAATTTTATCAAACCACTAAGACAAACCATGTGACCCTAGTTTTAGGGGGAAATTACTAAATTAACCTTAATGATTTTTAATCTTTCCTTTCATATTTTCTTCTTCTCCCTAGTGGACGATCCCTTTTCTCTTCCTCCCATTGAGCTCTCAAGACCCCCACCTAGGGATCTTGACAAATCCTCCATTAAAATTATGAATCACTCATCACCAGTATTTATGGATCTATATAGAAAATATCTAAGATCCTATCTAATCTATTTTAGGTTCTTCGTTCCATCGCTTGCGCTATTTTAGTGTGAGATCTTTTTTCCTTATTTTTATAGAAAAGGTCCATTTCCTAGATCTATTCCAAATCAGATTGAATTGTATCTTGAGATTGGACAAGTAGGTAATCCTAAGTATGAGGTAGGTGGTCTATAGTTTTCCCTTATTTTCAAATCATTTTAAAAATATCACCATTGTGCTGCAAATAATCCTTTGCCGCACATTGCTTTAAAGTGGTTTCCTTTACATTAAATTGATCCTTTCAAATTTAAGCATGTATGTTGAACCTTTTTTAGGGAATTATAGGTTTTTGATCTATTTTATGTACACCCCATGGGTGTTCCATGTGATTTTCTACTTTATAATTAATTAAATAAATTCTTAGAATGAATTCTTAGTGTTCGAATTGGTTGAATAGTATAATTTTACCTTGTAGGATTTGGTCCAAATGATAATGGTACCTTCTTAATGCCATTTAAAACTTTATAATTAAATTTCCATGTTTGGTAGTTAATTTAAAATGTTTCTTTTTATGAATTGAGACATGAAATTGGAATGGATGTTTAAATATGATAAATGAATTATTTTAAGAACAATGTCATGTTTTTATATAACACCCCTCGATGGAGGTGAGATGCATTTTAAACTAAAAAGAGTCGATTGGTTATTTATTTCATACTTGGCCATATTTTGTTCAGGGTTCCTCTATGCTTGTCATTGTAAGTAGATATATGGCATGTTTTTGACATGGCATTTATTGATGTCATAAATGGAATTTCCTCCTTATATAAAACTCTTTATTGAATAAATGAACCTTATAAGTGCATTTCTTGACCACACCAATCTAAATGGATAATGTACCAAGAACCTTCTAAGTGCTTGGATTTTTTTATAAATGTATTTTCCTATGTAGCTAAATGCCCAATTTTTCATGGTACCTTCCAAGTGCCTTGTTTATTATTTTTATTAAATTTTTATGTTTTCATGGATTAAATGACATGTATTAAATGGAATGTTTTGTTTATAATGGGTTTAATTCCTTGAATAAATGAAATTTTATAATTAAAGCATGAGAATTGATACTATAGAATGGTATGCTTCATGATGACTTGTATACCATGTTTGAATTATAAAAGGTGGAAAGGACATGATGATTGTGGCATGTTTATTACATGCTATTGCTAAATGTGATTCCCTTAATTATATAATGGGATTTATAAATGTAGAGCATGATAGGTACTACCTCGTGGATATTATTATTTTTATTATATGATTATTCTTTTAATAGGTTGTGGATGATGGCAAGGGATTGTAGATCATGGTGGAAAATCACACTTCCTTACATCAGGTGTTGAGTTCATGGAATCTCACACCAATGATAATTGTGAGACATGGACTGAGGTGACATGATCCCTATTTAGAGTGTTGGAATGATGGAAAACTCACCACCCTGAGTGTTGAGTTCATGGCGTTTCATGCTCTATTGGGATGTAAGGAATATACCCTATTACTTAAGATTATAGGATCATTTATACTAGTTATGGATGTATGAGTTATGCCTGGTCTAGTAAGGAACTAGTATTCTAGGCACATGACCATTAGGTGTTGGAACACACATGGTTTATATAATTGGATTCAATATATAACTATACTATATATATTCATATCAATACTATATATATATATATTTATTAATAAGATCATAAATTTGGCTATGAACTGAAGAAGGTATAACTGCGAAGTGTCCCATATGAGCCTGGGTGGGTTGTTTTTTTAAATTAAACACAAATTTTTTATCATCTTGTTACTACCTTCTCATTGCTTTACCTTATATTCATGGATTGGATTCAGTCATAGACTCTATGGGTGAAAAAAACTATAAATTATATCTCACACCCTGCTCAGGCCTCTATTTCATTGGGGGTAACTGAGTAGACCTATTCGTTCATAGGACCATGGATGATTTCTTGTGCTTTTTTGCTTGTAACTGGGAGTTAGGAGCACAGGACCGAGCATGAGCTCAAAATTCTCTTGGAGGTATCCCTTGGGGATTTTGTTCTTTTATTTTACATGTATTGTACTATATATATTTTCCTACTATATGTATTTTTTAGTTTTGTATCCACATTAGGACATCCATGAATCCATTTTATATTGGCATTGACCATATTTTACTTTCAGTTGTTATTATTATCTTCTATTGTTTAGTATTTCCTTATTTACTGCTTCTACTATAGTATATTGTTTATTTTATGATATAATTATGTACTACTCTAATTATGAGGTTATAGTCTGCCCACTGTACTACCTTTACACCCTTTCTTCTTACTAGAAGCCTCTGGTATATGGGAAGGTGTGCTTGAGGCCATGTGACCCACCAGTCTGACTACCATCTTAGCGGTGAGTCGGGCCGAGATGTTACACCCAAGTAGTAATAATTTTTTGTAACTCAATTTTAATTCATTGAGTTATGATAATTCTCTTGAACATATTTCATATAATATGGGTACATTCTGAATTCTGTTGTATTATGTTGTATTCTCCCATTTTTTATATTTACATTCCTACCACAAAAATTCCTGTTGAATATTTCTTACCTTATAGAATATGTTACCTATATGGGATCTTGATAACTCAAATATCCTTTCATTGAGATATAATATTTTTTCTTGAAAATTATTATTACAATATTGGGTTTTAAAACCCTACTATTCTATTATATGTTATTTTGTAATACACTTTTGGAAATTTATGTTTTAATACAATGAAGTTTTGAATACTCTTTTTACAATGTGTTTTTTCCGAAAAAGGTAATTTCAAAGTATTAAAAAGGTTCCTTTCAAAATAAAATGTTTTATCTTTGGATTTAAATTCACTATAGAAGACTTTATGTCATTTTAAATGATCTATTATTGGATATTATTTTTTAAATTAATATTTTTAAAAATATTTAACTTCACCTATTCAAAAGTTACTTTTTAAAGTAACATGTAAGTTTGTACTGAACGTCAATGTTAAAAATGTTTTCTAAAATATATTTTAACTTTTCACCTATATTATTATTTAAATAATAAAATGGACATAAACATAGGTTATTTATGAGACATGATTTATTATAATATATATATATATATACATATTTATAATCTGTGGGATTGAACTCATTGTATTAAAAAATTCAATTCTTGACCCCCTCTTGGGTGACACCATTCAAAGTATTCTTTTTCAAGGTTATTTTTCATACATGGAAACACCCTTTATATTTTCATTTATTACATCAGAGATATGTTATTTTTAAACTACCCACCATATTTATCTGGATATATTATTTAATAACAAACTCTTTTGGAAGAATGATCCATCACTACCTTTTTCTTAGCTAATTATCTTCAGTATACATCCATAATATTTTATTAAAATGAATTCCCTCTATGAATACCTTATTTTTATGCCATTTATCTAAGGGTTTTAACCTAGTTTCCAAAAATAAATTTTTTATATAAATTATTTCCTTAACCATATACCCTTTATCTACACGGTGTAAATACATTATGCTTTTTTATCCCGATCAAATGATATTTACCTATAAATATACATGATGTCATTGGATACCCTTTTTATTTTTATGGTTTCCTTATGATGTGTTATATGAAGTCCATTTTCTTTCCATGGGTTATTTATGATATAATTGTATGTGGAAAACTTAGGTATGGCTATCCATTAAGTGATAGGTGTGCTCTATATATCTGTTCAATGCATCAGTAAAGCTTTACATCACATGAGATGATGGTGAAATGAGTAGTGTTGCTTAATCTACTATGGGAAAATGGTTGTGATGCCAAATACACTATGGGAAATAGGTTATTGAAACATAATCCTATTTGATAAATATTTTAGTGAATCCTGATCTACTAAGGGAGACAGCTGAGTGAAGCCCGATCCACTAAGGGAAACATGTTGTATTACCTGATCCACTATGTTTTGATTTTTATCCTTATGTTTGTTTAATATATCCAAGTTTTTTACATGATATTACATATTTTTGTTCTTATTCTAATTCCTATGTTACTCCTTTATAGATTATGACTGTTGTCTTATGTTTTCTGTAACAACCTAGGTATTGATGAAAAATCATTTTTATGCACTATATGGTTTTATTTAAAATATAAATTTCCAACTTATAGAATTTTAATTTGAAATAATGAAATTATTTTTTGAATTCATAAATTCAAAATTAACTTAGGTATAATTTTTTATATTTTTTTGAAAATATTTATGTTTCAATGAATAGTGAAAAATATTTTTTCTTTTTTTTAAAATTGTATTTTCTTTTCGATTTTTTATATAATAAAATTGAATTTTTATATTAGTTTTCAAATTTTATTAGTTTTTTTGATTAATAATAATCCAATTATATTTTTTGGAATTAATTTTATGATTGAATTTAGTATAAAAACATTTTATACTTTAAAAATGGAATTTTTCTGAAAAACCGTTTTATGGTTTAGTTTCAAATTAAATTCTACCAATTTTTTATTTTGAATTTTAAAAAATGTATTCCATATGTTTAATCATTGGGTTCAAATTTATTAAATTATTCTCTTTTATTATTGTACATTAGGAATAGTAACCTGAGCAATTTTATACCATCATAAAGGGTTAATCAAGTAATTAATGTTAAAAAGAAAATTATTAGGAGAAAAAAGGACCCTAACACTTAACTATATTATTTTTTATGATTATATATTGACCACAGTAATATAAAAGTAAAATATATAACCTTTTTTCCAATTTTCCATGATTTTTACCCTTATATTATTTTATATAAAAAAAGTAAAAAATGTCATTTTCTTATTTTTTTATATCTAATTTTTTTCATAGAGATAAACGGATGATATGTTTAGTTATAAATATTAATTTTAAATCAAAGTTAATTTTTAATAATTTTAATTTATTTTTTATTTTTAGTGAAGATAAAATTTCCTTAAATGCTTATGAAATACTGACATAGTGCTTGTGCATGCATTAAAAAAAATCAATAAAATGATTTTAAAAACTCTAAAAAATTATTATTTTACTGAATTTTTGTGTTCTATGATTTTTTATGTAGAAATTAATTATTATATAGGTTATGATTCATTGTATTTGAATCCCATTTTTATATTTTAGTTTTAAAAGTTAAATTAAATGAATAATTCTATAATTGATATTAATGTAATTTTATAATAAATAATAATTTATAAAATTATTTATAATTCCTTAAAATAATATCTTCAGAAATTTGAATTAGATATAGGTGTTAAAATCAACCATGTTATATTTATGGGTTATTTTTCCTTTTATATTAACTATATTAAACACATAAAAGTAAAAAAACATTGATATCACTGTAATTGTCAAAATGGTTAACGAAAGGTGAAAACAAAAACATAAGGGTAAAAATGTAATCCAATTTGTTAAAATTTTATGATATTATATTATTTATAATAACCCTAATATTTTTATTCTTATATTATCAATTTTTGATCCATTTTTAAATCAAAATTAATTTATATTAATTTAATATTTTAAGAAGTTCCAAGTGTGCCCCTCCCCACTCTTATAAAAGGGAAACTCTTCTCATTTCTTCACACTTCAAGAAATTTTTTTTAGTCCAATAACTAAATAAATAATTTCCTTAAATACCTAAAAAAATCACAAAGGTCTTGGTTTTATCATAAAACAATATTAGGAAATATTTTCTTGTAAACCTTACGAGGATGTATGAAGAAGAGCCATCGTTCTTAATCAACTGTGTTTATTTTATTTTTTATCCCACCAACTTAAAATATTATTCAACCATGATAAAATAATAAAAATAGTATCTTACATATAATTATTCATTATTATGTAAATTTCACAACCTATATCCATCTCCACATCCATCAAATGGGAAATGAAACCATCATTTGTATGTATGTTGGACTACCGCCTCATGAACTGATGTAATTCATTTTCTACCACTTCCTCTTATAGTAGGTCAGAATTTTGGATTTAATGTATATATATTATATTCAATAAATATTTATCATTATTAAAAGATAATATATTATATAATCTTTTACCATTCTTTTCACTAAAAAATGATAATGTCATTCGTGTGTTCGTGTGGATTACCACCTCCATGAAGTAATGTGGTTAGTTTTTAATCATTACATAAAATGGATGATATATCTAAGTTTATTAAAATAAATAATATTATATTTATGATATAATTATCATTATATAAATATAAAATAATACTTACCTTCTTTCTTAATGATCTTTGAAAAATGGAAACGTTACTCATGTATATGTATGACCTACTGTCTGCAAGATTGTAACATAGTTCATTTTTCATATTCATATTTAGTTATTATTTTTAAAAGTATAATTTATGAATAAAAATGATAAATATTTTATTATTATTATTTTTTATATGAATAAATAATGACTGCTTTGACTATAGTCAACCAATCAAAGGCATTTTTGATATATGAGATGAATATCATCAAAACATCTAACATGAACTTAATTGATTAAGAAATTGATTATAACATGATAAGAGATAAAATAAAATGAATTAAAATATTTAAAAAAATTAATTAAGTAAATAATTAAAATAATTTTATTATTCAGGAATATAAAGAGCGTACATGACGAGTCTACCTCAAGGTAAGGGACTTTCCTTTAAAAATAATCTTTTAATTTTTCCCTTACAAATCTTTTTTTTCTATTTTCATATTTTAAAAATTATTTTATGGATGTATTTACATGAAAAAAATAAATTATAAAAGAAATTTTATGTCTATTTTTAATTTATATAAAATATTTTCAAAAGGCATATTTTTATGGAATTGTTTGACTTTCTTTATAAGATTAAGAAATAAATGTTTTATTTTAACGTATACTACCACACTGACTTTTACCATATCTATAACTTTTATTTTATTTTTATTTTCGTTTTTAATGTTATATGTTTTCTTCAATTAAAAAAATCTATCCATTTATTATTTGAATTTTAGTTTTGAAAATTGTGTTTTAAAGGAAATAGATATTTCAATATCTGGAAATGTTTTCTTATGAGTGAAAAAATATTTTACGAGTGTGATGATGAAAATGAAAGATTTCATGTTTTATGATTATGTTATAGTTTTTGGGAATTATTTATGATGATGGTTTGTTCTGTTATAAACAAAAAAATGGGTGGTTCTATTATAAAAGACGGATGAGTGGTTTTATTATAAAATAAGGATAGGTAGTTATGTTATAAACGAAGAACGAGTGGCTCTATTATAGCCATATAATGTACTGGGTATGAAATTCAACCATATGGTTATTCCATTTTTAAAATTGATTCTAAGAGTGACATGTAAATGATATCACAAGTTACCTATACATTTTATCTATTATATTTATGGGTTTTTATTGAAATATTAAGATTTCTCAAGGTAATATAATGAACTTATGTTTAATGGAAAGTATATACTACTTTTTATGGGTGAAAATTATAAATTTTTGAAAAAGTTATTATGAGTTGTTTCATGAATTCAAGAAATCTCTACATGTTTTTATTTCTTTAATATTTATTATTAATTTTTTCATGAAAATATATTTGTAGAAAAGTTGATTTCTTGGGTAGGAAAATTTTTATTTTTATTTCCAAAGTTTATTTTGAAAAGTAATTTTTTTATAAGTATTCATGGATTAATGATTTTATTTCTTTCTTTATTTTTTATATCCCTTACCAAGTTTTTTGTGATCATCCCAAATTTTAATTTTTATTTCATAGGGTCTAAAGATGGGTATGGGAAAATAATAATTTTAAATGAAAGTCTTGAAGATTTTTCATGAAAAAAATCATGTTTTATTTTAAAAGTTTTATAATATGAAAAAAATTGATACTAAGTAATAGTGTACACATTGTAATATATCAGGTTGTTATGTAATAGTTATGACATAATTATCTAAAAATTTAAACTGAAAAGATCCTCATTAATGAAATAAATTAGATTCTTGACTAAAAACTTTGGATTATGTAATGTTTAAGGAAGAGTCCTTATAGTTTTCATAAGAGAAAAAGGTTTAAATAACTTTAGAGTTAGGATAATATTAATATAATAACCTTATAATATTTTTATTTATGGTTAAGTTCAAATGATATATCATTTAAAAATTACCATGTTAGTTTGTCTAAAATATGTCTATTTAGAATGTTTTTAGTAGAGGAAATAGAGAAACTGAAGTGGGAAGGTATCAAGAGAACAATATCCTTCCAAATCAGAAACCCTGAATATTTATAATTGGAATTAAATAGTTTTTTGTAGTGATGGATCAATTAACATATAATATAAATGGTGCTAGTATCCATGCTAGAGAGAATCCATATCTTACACATATGAACATAATGATAATAGATAATTTTATAATACAATATCCTCTAGTATTTGTTGTATATATTTGAATCGTGATATTTGAAGGATGAATTGATTCATTGAAGAATATATTTGATGTCAATGGATGTTTATATCATCAAAAATAAAGTATTTTTATTTACTATTTTTAAGGTGAAACAGACCAGTGGTGGTCAATAGTTAAGAATATCAGAGAAAGAGAAGATATTTATTGTTTGGAATGAGATTAGTTGAAGAATATTTTTCTTGAGAAATATTTTCCTAATGAGGTATGACTTAGAATTGAAAATTAATTATTAGAATTCAGACAAAAGAAGTCATATTTAGTATCTACGTATGAATAATACTTCAACCATTTAGAAAGGTATGTACCAAATTTTATCCAGGACGATGATAGTAAAATAAATCAATTTTACTCATTATTTAAGAGAAGATATCAAAGGGAATTGGATTCCAATTAAATCAAAAGTTATGAGAAACTTGTTTGATATGATGAGAATTTTTAAATAGAAAAATTGGGTACAACCATGAAAGCATCACATGACACAACAAATAAAATATAGATAAACCACTAGCTTAGGGACTTGACCCTATGACCATGCCTCAAACACCTCCCCACCCTTACCACCCTAGCCGAGGACGAGGGTAAAATATTTTGTAATAGAGTTTTTCCATGATCAGGTATTTCATGAAAATAAGAAGAATGAATGGTATAGGTGGTAGTTAATGAGGAAGGATCAATAAAAGAAATATGTTGGTAAGAAAATGATGTTTCTATCTTGTAATAAGTGTTGTAAAAATCAACCTGGGTAATATATTATAAAATCTGGTAAGTGCTTCTGATGTGGGAAATTTTAGTATATAGATTATGACGTCAAGGAAATGATCAAAAAAATAATAAAAAGCTGAAATTAATATTCTTTAATTCTAATGAGTTCAGGAATTTTTAAAAAATATTTCTGAAGTGAGTAGATTAGGTTGTAAATCATAATGATTAGAAACAAAATCGTGTATAAAATTATTTTTCTACTATTACGATTGATGTTGGGCCGTCAAATAAACTCATGATCGGTATGTTACTGGTTTATTCGAATTCATTCAATAGAATATTTGACTCTAGGTATTTGAATTGTTTTATTTCCTAGAAATTTTTGAGTTAATTAGGAATATAAACACATGAAAATAATATAGAACTTTTTGTGAAAACTCTTGGTGGAAATACTAAAGAAACCAAGTTTTATAGGAATATTCTTGTTCTTGTTAGTGGAATGGTATTTCCTAAAAATCTTGTTGAACTTCCCCTGGTAGATTTTGATATTATTTTGTGTAAGAATTAACTTTTAGTATATCATGTGAAGATATTTTGTAGATCCAAGAAAGTTTTTTTTCAATGATTTCATACATTTGATAACATACATAGAAGATAATAAATTAATCAGGGATGACAATGAAAGTTACCAAACTCATGTTGTTTAAAATATTTTTTTTTTCAGATTAGTGATGTACTAGAAGTGAATGAATATATAAATGTATTTCCTAATGATTTACTAGGTTTTATTACTGATTGAGAGTTTGAGTTTACTTTTGACTTAGTTCCTGATACCAAGACTATTTCAAAACCCCCTTTTCGAATATCCCAAGTAGAAATTATGGAATTTAAAGATAAGTTGCTAGAGTTTCTAGATAATGGTTTCATTCATCCTAGAAATCCACCACAGGGTGATTTTATTTTGTTTCTTAAAAATAAATATGGTTCCATGAGGATTTTCATTTATTATAGGGTCTTGAATAACATCACTATTTAGTTCAAGTACCCTTAGCCTCTTATCGATGTTTTTTTTGAATATATCCAGGGAGCACAATAGTTTTTAGGGATTGATATCAGGTTAGGGTACCATTAATTCATGGTGAAGGATTAGGATATTACAAATATGTCATTTTAAACTAGATATGGGTATTATGAGTTTGTATTTTGGCCGTTTGGGTTATCTAATATTCCAGTTGTATTTATGGATCTCATGAATATGGTTTTTCATGAATATTTTGAAAAGTTTGTAGTTCTTTTTATTGATGAATTATTGGTATATTCTAAAATTCATAAGGACCATGAAACCCAACTAAGTTTTTTTTTCAAACCTTAAAATAAAATAAGTGATATGAAAAATTTACTAAGTGTGAATTTTGGTTGTAATAGATTTATTTCCATGGTCATATTATTTCTAAATATGACATAATTGTTGACCCAACTAGTAAAAAAGTTGTCGAAGAGTGAAAAATACCTACAAAAATCATTAATATTCTTAGTTTTCTTGGATTAGTGGGTTACTATAAGCGGTTTGTTAAATTTTTTTCTCTGTTTTCTAGCCCACTAGCTAAGTTAAATTGAAAAGTATTTAAGTTTATATGGATAAAATAACATGATTATTGTTTCTAAGAACTAAAAATAAGTTTAGTGAATATGCCAATTTTGTCCTTTCCCTCTAGAAATGTTGAATTTGTCATCTACAATGTTTCTTATTTAAAGGGACTTGGTTGTGTCTTGATACAGAATGATCAAGTAATTTCTTATACTTTATATAAACTAAAACCACATGAGTTAAATTATACTACACATGGGTTGGAATTAAATTTTCTGGTATTTTATTTATAAAATTTGGAGGCATCATTTATATGGAGTAATGTTTAAAATATATACTGATAATAAAATCCTAAAGTAAATATTCACCCAGAAAGAGTTGAACATGAGACATAAAAGATGGTTGTAACTAATCAAGGATTATTATTGAATAATACACTAACATCATAAAAAATAAAACAAAGTATCCAATGATTTGATTTAGAAAAATAATGATGCATTAATCATATTACATTTATACAGGACCCTTTGGTTAATGATTTAATGAATTTTGGAATAGAAGTTGTGGATATAGAAACTTCCTCTATTTTGTTTCTAATGTCAGTAAAATCATATATGTTTAAAAGAATTTATCAAGATTATAAGGAGGATCATGTCTTGTGAGAAATGGAAGAATATATTAAGAAGGGTAAGTTACCAAAGTTTAATATTGATGAAGAAAGTGTTATCATATTAAGAAAGAGATTATTCATGCCTCATAATTCCCAGTTGATGCGAGAATTGTTGAGTGGATATCATATTTCCTCATTTTTTATTTATCCTCATAGTACTAATATGTAAAGAGACCTTCAAGAGTATTATTTTTGGGATGGAATGAAAAGAGATATTGAGGATTTTACCATGAAGTGTTTGACTTTTCAATAAGTTTAAGCAGGTCGACAATGACCAAAAGTGTTGCTTCAACCTTTTCCAGTGGAAAAGTGGAAATAATAAAAATATATCCATGGATTTCATAGTGGGATTACCAAAACAGAATCTTAATGAAATAATTAAATTTGTGTTATTATTGATCATTTAACTAAATCTATGTATTTACTTACCATTTGAGATACTATATATTTATATCAACTGTATCAATTGCATATCAAGGTGATAGTTAGGCTACATTGAGTTTTTTATCCATTATATTTCATAGCGAACCCATATTCACTTCTAATTTTTGGAAAGGACAATAGAAGTCATTGGGTACTTAATTAAATTTTTGTACAACTTTTCATCCTCAATATTATGGATAGTATAAGTAAAGAATTTAGACCATGAAATACATGGTTCGTTCTTGTTAAATGGATTACTAGGGAAGTTGGGAGCAAAATCATTTATTAGTTAAGTTTTTTTATAATATCAATTTTCATTCTAGTATATATATAGAATCTGTTGAGGAATTATATAGAAAGTGGTGTTAGAATCCATAATCTTGGGATAAAGTAAGGTAAAAGAAGTTGATGAGATCAGATTTATTAAAGTAAATGGATGATAAGGTGAAAATAATTTAGTAACATATGAGTATAGATTATAGAAGGAAGAAAATTTATCTGGATAAATAGAGAATGTATATTTCTTTTAAGACATGTGATTATGTTTTTTAATGTATCTACATGGAAAATAATCATGGTTTTTGGTAAAAAGGGAAATATAAGTCCATGGTTCATTAGACTATATGAAATCCTTGAGAAATTTGGATCAGATACCTACCGAGTGACTTTGGATCCAAGTTTATCTAAGGTACATAACATGTTTTATATTTTATATTAAAAAAACATTTTTATATTCGTCTCATATTTTGATCTTAGAAGTAATTTAGTTGAAATAAAACCTTTTTTTAGGAACAAATAGTTTAGATTGTTGATCATAGAGATAAAGTTTTGTAGAATAGAGTAATTCACCAAATTATGATTTTGTAGAAAACCCATATATTTAAAGAAGAAACCTAAGAATCTGAAAATTACAAGTGGTAAATATATCCCTATTTTTTAAATAAGAGAATAAAATTGTGAGGATACAATTTCTAAAAGGGGGAATAATGTAACAATATAGTTATTATTAGAATAAATCATTTTCATGTATAATATAGTTTTATTTAAAATCCATATTAAAAAAATTATGGAATTTTAATCTGAAAAAAAATTACTTCATTTTTTAATTGATAATTTAAAAAATATCTTAGGAATACTTTTTGAGAATTTTCTAAAAATATTTTTTTAATAAATAGTGGAAAATACTGATTTTTATTGAAAATTATATTATTTTCAACTATTAAAAAGTAAAATTATATTTTCGATTAGTTTTAAAATTTAATTAGTTCTTTTGATTAAAAATAATCCAATTATAGTATTTGGAATGAATTTTATACTTTAAACTAGCATAAAAACATTTATAACATTAAAAATGACATTTTTCTGAAAAACTGTTTTTTGTCGCATTTTGGTGGTTTAATTTTAAGTTAAATTCTTCCCCTTACATGTTTTAAATTCAGATGAATGGATTTAATATTTTTAATTAGTGGGTCCAAATTTATTAAATATGTCCCTTTTATTTTTGGACATTATCAATAATAACGTTAGTAATTTTGTTACCATGGTAAAGGGTAAATCAAGTAATTAAGGTTAAAAATAAAATGATAAGGATGGGAAAATAACCCTAAAACTTGAATAAATTATATTAGATGAGTATATATCATTTAATGTTAACCAAAAGTAAAATATATTACCTTTTATTTCAATTTTTCCATTATTTTGACCTTTATATTTTTTTTATATAAAGAAAAGTAAAAAATGTCATTTTCTTTATTTAATTATCTCAAATTTTTTGAAATAGGGATAAATAGATTATATTTTATGTTATAAATATTCATTTTAAATCAAAATAATTTTTTTTTCATCATGATAATTTGTTTTTAATTTTTAATGAATAAATACTATCTTTAAATGTTTATGCAACACTAACACACTGCTTATGCCAGTAGAAAAAATCAATAAAATGATTTTGAAAACTCTAAAAATAATAATATTTGACTTATTATTTATGTTAAATTGTTTTTTAGATAAAAAATTCATATTATATAGGTTTTTATTCATTTTATTTGAATTACATTATTGTATTGATGTTTTAGAAGTAAAATTAAATAAATAGTTCCAAAACTAACATTAATGTTATTTTATAATATATAATATTTCATAAAATTATTTAATTTTTTTAAAAAATATTATTTTCATACAATATAATTTTATATGGATTTTTACATCAACCATGGTCTATTTATGGGACTTTTATCCTTTTATAGTAACTATATCAACCCCTTAATAGTAAAAAACATTAATATCACCATAATTGTTAAAAGGGTTCAAGAAGGGTTAAAACAATAAGGTAAGGGTAAAAATTTCCCAAAAGTGTCCAAATTTTATTTCATGGGAGTATTTAGACTCATACTCATCAAATATTTTAGTATTATCAATTTTAGGCATTTTTAAATCAAAATTAATTTATATTAATTTTATATTTTAATAAATTCCAAGAGTTCCCCTTCCATATCTTATTCAATAGATCTTTGGTTCATACAATACATACCCAAATAATTTCCTTAAATCCATACTAGAATATTAGAGTCCTTTTTTTGATTATAAACCAAACTTAGAAAATATTTTGGTGTAAACCTTAAGAGGTTGTACGAAGAAGTTGTATCTTTCATAACCAAGTGTTTTTGTTTTATTTATTATTCCACCTTCTTCAAATATTATTCAACCATGATGAAATAATAACACAAATATATTCAATATATTTATATTTAATTACAATAAGGATATAACCTATATACATCTCCACTTCCATTAAATGGGAAACGAAACCATCATTTGTGTGTACGTCGAACTACCGCCTTGCAAACTGATGTAAATAAATTTAAAACACATCATATTATTAATGGTTATAATGATTAATTTAATGTGTATATATATATGATATTAATTAAATATTTATAATTTTTAAAATATAATATATCATATACTTTTCTACCATTCCATTCACTGAAAAATGATAACGTCATTCATGCGTTAGTGTGGACTGCCACCTCCACGAAGCGATGCGATTCTGCATTCATCACCACTTCACATGAATAATATATATTTTTTATTCATATAAATAATATGGTATTTATTATATATTTATAATTATGTAAGGATAAAATAATACATACCTTCTTTTCATAATGATCATTGAAAAATATAAATGTTACTCATGCGTATGTACGACCTACCATCTCTATGATTGTAACATAGTAAATTTTTCATAATAATATTTTATGATTGGGATCAAAAGTAATATTAAAGTGTAAAAATGATAAATATTTTATTATTATTATTTTTCTATATGATGAAATAATGTCTCGTTTGACCATAGTCAACTTACCAAATCCATTTTGGATATATGAGACCAATATCATCAAAAAGTATAACATGAACCTAGTTGGTAGGGTAATTAACTATATCATAGTAAGAGATAAAATAAAAGGAATAATAATTTGAAAAAAATTCTTAATAAATCAAATAATTAACATACATTTATTATTTAGGAAGATAAAGAACTTATGTGATGAGTAGGACTCAAGGTAAAAGAATTTATTTTAAAAATAGTCTTTTAATGATTTCATTAAAACTCTTTTTGGTTCATGTCCATTGTAACATCCAAAACCTAGATTCTACTCAACAGTTCCCCAAGCCCAGTTGTCAACATGTCCTCAAGCGCATCTCCCCAAATACCAGAGGTTGCTGACTAGTAGTGAGGGCCTAGGTGAGTCATTGGGGAGACGATGCCCTCATCACCTGATTAAATCATAGTGGAAGTGAATTACATTCAATAGAGGAAGTGGATACAATAACCAGACAACAGATAAAGTAGAAAATAAAGACAAGAATATAAGAACTAGTTAGAAGTATCTCATATACAATGATAAAGATGTTACATGTATCTCGAAAACATCCAAATAGGTACATGGAAATACAGTACAATAAAAACATCCAGAATGACAGAAAGACCAAAAAGTGACCATAGCATTGCAAGACTTAGCTTGTTTCCATGATCCCCTTGTCTAAAGCAATGATAAACAGCCAGTAATAGAGCTCTTGACCCTACCATCACCTGCAACAATATAATTTGTTTAGGTCCTGAAGGAGGCCCAAATAGGGTGTGAGATAAACATCCCAGTAGGTTTCAATCTAAATATCTATATAGTTCTAGGAGGAAAAATGAAATAAGCTAAAAAAGTGTAAGAAAGTAGTATCGTAATTGTGAATGACCATAGCATATGTCTACTGCAAATAAAAATACCAAAAAAACTATTAAGGATCCCTATAACAAGTGTCATATTATAAAAAGGCAGCTATAAGAAATATAAACAAATAACATGGCCTCACCATACAAATATCTGTATCCTATCCACATGAACTTTCCCTATAAAGAATCCATATAAAAAACCCATGAACTTTCTGCACAACCAAAGCCATCTATCCCATGACCGTTCTGTATAATGAAGTGTATCACAATTTTCAGGGCCTTTCTGTATAAATAAATATAGACCATGAAGGGCTATATCGAAGGTTTCAAAGACAAAGTCATACTTATCGAGTCTCCGAAGCATCTCGGTGGAAACTCGGTATAGGCACTGGTTGGAGTCCTAGGAGAATGTGTAGCAACATTCCCTACGTGAGTCCAAGAAAGCCAGATATAAGGGGCAATAAGGCCCAAGGCATACCACAAAATCAATACCCAAGGTGCATACTCAACCAAGGCGTCCACTAACGCTTTTCAGATCCATTGAGATCTATCCATGGAATCTTTACATTCATTAACAATTCAAACCAAATGAGTCCAACCACTTATGTAAAAAAATTTAAGCCATTTCAAAAAAATGAGTATACCCACTCATTTAAACATTTATAAACCATGAGTATACCCACTCATGCATTCTACTTCCATTTAAACAAGTCGCACGGGTTTACCCACCCTTTAATCAAGTCAAATGGGTATACTCTCCCATTTATAAAAATTCTAGATTTAGCACATCACATGGGTATACCCAAAAATTATTCATAAATATCCATTTAAGCAATCTAAAAACAACCAATGACTATACCCACTCATTTACCAAAAACTGTTTAAGAACTTGAACATGTTAGTCATGGAATATTTCTGATAACACAAGTAAAGGAGGAAGAAAATATTCTAATCATGTAAACCAACCTCATTAAATTAAAAATGAGATTCCTTATTTTAGGTAAACTCGAAATCACACCCCTTGGGTGGTTTATCAATGGTCAAAACCAAAAAAAGGCATGGCCCACCCCATGGATGGCCTTCAGTTGGGGAAAAAACCACCAATATATCTCAAGGAACCTAAGGGCATCCCTTATAGGACCTAATGCATATATTTTAGATTAAAAGTTAAAAAATATCCCTGCGCTGAAAAGTACAGTGGGTGAAAAAATATCTAATAACTTTATAAAGCATAAAAATCCAAAATAAAAGTATAAAATATCTACCTTATCTCTGTAGTAGATTTCTCATCTAGTATCAAGTCTTGATTTGACTCAGTTTAGGAGAAATATGAATAACAAATGAAGAATAAGAAATTAGGGAATATGATACTAAATCCAAATAGTGTAACTGCTATTTCGAATAATCAAGAACATATAAAAGGAATCAAGTAATTACCTATGTGGTTCCAACATGACTAACGATAGAAGAATTGGAGTTCGGACGAGTGCTAGATCTGAAAAATTATCAAATCGGGTTTTAGGATTTCAAATAGGGAAAAACATTCTGTTGAAAAAATAGAGGCTATGCCTCTATGTTTAAAAAATTTAGTTAGAAAATTACATGATTTGTAATTCCATTACACAGTGGGTAATGCTTAGTTTTCCCTTCTCGGGAAAAAACCATTTCATTCCATGAAAAGTCATGGCTGGACCATTACACATCGTGTAATTGGCCTAAAACCAGCTCACAACCTTCCTACCTCTTCTTTACAAAGAACAACCTAGTCATCCCATGGACTAACTTTGGTTCTAAGACAAAAAGGTAAATTTAACAAGCATTTATCCAGAAAGAAAAGATACATGCCTCAAGGAAAACCTAGGATCATAAAATCTTCCCCCCTTATAGCTATTTATCCCCAAATTTTCCTCTCAAGGGTGTTTAAGATTTATTTGAAAACAACAACAACCACCGAGTACGTACAACAGCCACCCTCCCCCAAGTATCATCCTGTAAATGAATTTGCTACCATATCCCCCATACTAGAGGAATTGACTAGCCTTGGAGAACCTTTGTGCTTCTATAAACGATACAAATGGGATACTCCTCAAAGGATGCATAAACCTGTAACTCAAAATCCTCAGTATAAAAAGCATGAGATAAGTCTGAATAATAGTGTCACAACTGAGATACATGGAAGACGTCATTCATGGTTCAGTACCTCTAAGGTAACTACAACCGATAGGATACAGACTTGACTCTCTCTAGAATCTCGAATGACCTAACATATCGCAGTGAAAGTTTACTTTGTCTCATGATCTGTCTGTGTCCCAACCTCATTGAAACAAAAAAGAAAACACGATCCCTAACCTCAAACTCTAGAGGTCATATGTGATGATCAAAATAATATTTCTGATGAGACTGCATAGTATCCATCTGATTTTGAATTAACTAGACCTGCTCAGAAGTCTCCTACATGAGATACGTTCCCAGTAAAGCTACCTCACCTACCTCTAGCCAGCACATGGGTGATCATCATGGCATACCATATAAAGCCTCATAAGGTTCCATATATATTGTCACCTAATAACTCTTATCATAGGTGATCTTAAACAGGGGAATGTGCCTCTCCCTAGAGCTCCAAAAATCTTGGATGCATGATCATATCATGTCCTATAGAAAATGTTTTGTACACTTCTACTAGCCATCAGTGTAGGGGTGGTAGGATGTGCTTAGAAGAACTTGCGTACCCAGTTCCTTATGTAAACTTTGCTAGAAATGAGATGTAAATTAGACATACCTATCTAAAACAATAGTTCATGGGACCTAGTGAAGTCTTACTATCTCACGGATTTACAACCATCCAAGATCATCAACACCGAACATCTACTTGATCAGAAAAAAATGAGAAACCTTTGTGATCCTGTCAACAAAAACCCACAAAACATCATTACCATAAGGAGCCCTCTATAAACTAGTCATGAAATCCATAATGACATCTTCCCATTTCCACTTTGGAATAGGTAACTGCTATAAAATCCCAACTGGTCGATGATGTTTTACCTTCACCTACTAATAGGTAGAACACCTTGTAACAAAACTAGCTACCACTCACTTCATACCTAGTCAGTAGTACCAACATCGTAAGTCACGGTAGATCTTGGTAAATCCGGGGTGTGCTTCCCAAGCTGAATCATGAAAATCTAAAATCAGATCCTCGTGTATATCCATTAGAACCCAAATGTGTCCATGGATACATAGGATATCATCGTCTCCTATGGTCCAACTAAGAGGAAGGTCCTCACTTTCCACACTCTCCCATTGGACCAGGCCCTCAAAATCTAATAGCTGCCTCATCCATAATCTATCTTGTAGGATAGAGATCATAGATAAGGATGATATATATGTCTGTTCGTGACTATTGTGCAGCTCCAGATGCATCTAAGAGAACAACACCATAAGCTTCCACTCGCTTCTATCCCACTACACTGCCTTTATATGAGTCCTCCTGCTAAATTCATCATCCACTGCATTTCATTTATCAAGAATGTAGGCAAGATCGAAGTCAAAGTACTGTAGGTACTCCACCAACCACCACTGCCTTAGATTCAAATAATTCTACGTAAAAATATGATTGAGGCTTTTTTGGTTCATGTACACCAAAAAATTCTATCCCAGTAAATAATGTCTCTAACAATGCAATGTGTGAACAACTTGCTAGCTCGAGATCATGAGTTGGGTAATTCCTCTCATGTGGCCTCAATTACTAATACCCGTATGCTACGAATGTATCTCCCTACATCAACACTACTCCTAACCTAATACCTAAAGCATCACAATACACAATGTAACTCTTGTCCTACCCTAGTAGTATCAAGAATGGTGATGATGTCATCCTTCCTTTTAGCTTCTGAAAGGCTATCTCGAAAGAATTTGACCACACAAACATCACAACCTTCTTAGTCAAGCCCATAAATGATACTTCTAAGCATGAGAAGTACTGTATGAAATGCATTTAGTAACCAGATAGCCCCAAGAAACTCCATACGTTAAAAATGTTCTTAGTCTGCTCCAAGGAAAATAAAACTCTCACCTTATCTAGGTCCACTGATACACCTATAACCAAGATGATGTGACCCAAGAAGTGAATCTGATTCATCCAAATGTGGAACTTTTTGATATTAGAATATAACTAATTATTTCTTAGTGTATTCAAAATTATCTCAAGATAGTTTTAATGGTTGTGTCGATTGTGAGAATACAACTATATATTATCCATGAAAACCACCACAAACGAATCTAGGAAAATATGGAACACTCAGTTTATCAAAGCCATGAAAAATGTTGTCATGTTTATGAGATCAAATGGTATGAATAGATACACATATAGATCATACCTACTACAAAAGGCTTTATGAGGTATGTTTTCAGGTCGAACAAACACATGATGATATCCAGACCTCAAATCTATTTTTGAGAACACTTGGGCTCCTCGAAGTTGAGAAAATTGATCATCTATCCGTGGAAAGGGATATTGGTTTTGACCATCATCTAGTTCAATTTTTAATAATCCACACATAGATTAAGGGTATCATCTTCCCTCTTTCACAAAAGGACTGGTGACCCCATAGAGAAGTTCTAGGTCGAATAAAATCCGTCACCTCCAAAACCTTTAACTGCCACTTAAGCTCTTGTAATTTTTTATAGCCACCCAATAAGGAAGATTGGATACCAGTGCTACTCTTAGCACTATCTTTATGGATAACTCCAGCTCTCTCTTCAGAGTTAACCTAGAAAATTCATTAGGAAAGAAATCCCTGAAGTGCTCAACCATTGGAGGAAAGTCCACCTGACTCACTCCCTGATCATAAAAAAAACTAAAAATATGGGCTATTATTCCACCCAGCATGTGATTCTCTGGTCCAGATTTGCTTTCCTGGACATCCCATTCACCCTTGTGAGTAAACACTGCACCATATAGTGATGTGAAAGTCACCCTTTAATGATATAAGTCAATGTAATCTTGATAAGATACTAAAAAATCCATCCCATAAATGACATCAAACCCTATAATCTCAAGGACATAAAGATACCAGATGAAGTGACACCCATAAAACTCAAGGGTGAAATCCCTTCATTGGATAAAATCATCTATTCTAATTCCTAATGTTGTTTCTAGCATCAAAATAAACTCATAAGACCACACAATAAGTCCAAGGTTTTTCACCAAAGGTGAAATTATGAAACTATGAGATGAACCTATATCAAAAAGAGAGGATGTAATAGTAGAGGATACTATGATTGTGCCTATCAACATAGATGGTCCGACACCCTGATCCTCGATGGTAGACTGTACATAAAAGAATTGGCCTGCACCATGGCCCTGTGACACAACCTCACTACCCGAAGTCAGTTCGCTTTGATATCTAGGTGTAACTGGTGTCTGGATGCCTCTACCGAAACTAAAACTACATTGGTATAATCTGAAAGCACTGATCCAATTCCTTACCTGATGTGAAGATGAGGAACCTTCTCCTAAACCTAGTGTTGGAGCTGACCCCCCCACCATTCAAAGCTGGAGGGAAGGTCCAACAAAACTACTGCATGTACCCCATACTTTCGCAATCTTGGAACTCAATTGTGTTGTAGTTTCACTGATTATTCATGTGGCCCCACCTTCCACACTAATTAAAAAAGACCGAGCTTCTAGTACTCACATACTTACTAGTTCTCATCTCATGGGAAGCCTCAAAACAATGCTTCCCACCTAAAGACGTAGAACCATTGGGTCGAGAAACAACACTTCCCTACTATATTACCCCATATTCCCAAAATTTACTCTTTGTAATTAGCACCTGATTTACAATTTCAGGGATATAGGTTAACCTGAACACATTTACATGGGATTTGATAGCATGTTAAAGACCTCACTCAAAGAATATCGCTATAGATAACTCATCAGAAAGGTACATCAGTGAAAGAAATTGCAACTCTGTAAATCATGTTGAGTACTCCATAACTATTATCACAACCTACTTCACATGTAAGAACTCAGTAGACCACTATGGCTATAGATTCTCAAGGTAAAAGTAGTCATAGTTACAAGTCTGGAAATTAGTCTAACCCATATCTCACAACCCATCATCATAGTTCAGAACATCCCAACAATGCTTTGTTGATCAATGTAGAATGTAAGTGGTGATCTTGAACCTCCTCTTAAGAGGAATCTTTAGATGCTTGAAGATAGATAACGTTGTCTTAAGCCATAGCTTAGCAGCCTTTGGACTGCCATCCACCGAAAATGTGGGAGGATACTACTGCTAGAACACCCGTTTCAACTCATCCATAGTCATGGTAGGATGAGGTACTCCATAAAAGGTTTGTATATAGAAAAAGAAACCCTCATGGATCTTTGACTCAACACCTTTGTACTATAAAACTGTTATTGCCTCAACTATCACTAAGGGAGGATAAACCATTAGCCCATGGCCTACCACCTCCAGAGCGTGGTCGTCACCTCCCTCACAACATACTCATAGAGGTGGTCATGGTGGCATGTCTCTACAATGACAAACATACACCTCAAAAAATAATGATACCAAAGTTTCACAACTCAAAACTATAGGAAATGTCAAATTCCTCCTAAAACTAAGTCATAACCCACAAATTTATCTTAAATCCATGACTGTATAAATAACAGTCACCAAACCACTATAAAATCTAACTATTTCCCACTCAAAAGTGAAGGTATAAGACAAGTATTTATTTTCAATTTCATTAAATTTAATTTAACATTCACTTGTTCAAATGATTTAACCCATGGTCCCCCAAGTTCGGATCAATGAGGGACCAGAAAACCTCATGAACCAAAATTTGATTCCCATATAATCCATACATATCAAATTAACTTTAAAATTTTAATTTAAAAAGGTGTGTCATTTTCTAGTTCATAAGGGCCCATACACCTTATGAATTGAATGTTGAAATCATTCCTCTATCATCTACACAATGTCTATCACAACAGTAGGCACAATCACCACAACACTTATGAAAAAAACATGCGTTTAATAATGTATCCTAAATGGATGAGAATAAAACATGACATGTGATTTCTAACTAGTGCCTATATGATGCATGAGATAGAGTAACCTCATCTCATTAGGTTGAAATGGAAATATAACCCAATCATATCAATAGTAATAATATAAATCATGTGCATCACCCAACTATAAAATCAAATCAACTGTGATAGTCAAAAATAGAAAACCACATTCTGTTCAAGGAAATTTGTATTTTCCCTACAGAGGGGTTAACTTCTCCAAGCACAACTCATTACCAAAATATATTTCCTTCCTATCCCTATATATTTCCACTGAAAAATAAGTCAAACCAAAAAACTCCACTGATACCACATTTTTACATCCCAAACCTGGATTTCACTCAATAGTTCCCCAAGCCCAATTAGCTACAGAGCCTCAAACACATCTATCCAAACGCCAGAGGTTTCTGGCTAGTAGAAAGAGCCTAGTTGAGTTATTGAGGAGAATATTTCCTTATTACAATATTATATCATAGTGGAAATCAATCATATTCAATAGTGGAAGAAAATACAATAAGCATACAATAAATAAAGTAGACAAATAAGAAATGAATATAAAAACAAACTAGAAGTATCTCATATATAATGATGCATATGGTCCATGTATCTAGAAAACAACAAAAAATGTATAGGGAAATAAAGTATAATAAATGTATCCAAAATGGAAAATAGAAAAAAAAATTCTGTAGCATCACAACCCTCAGTTTGGTCCCATTCTCCCCTGCTCCAAAGCAATGATCAACAACCAGTAATAGATCTCGTTCCCCTACCATAACCAGTAATCATATAATTTTTTTGGGTACCCAAGGAGGCCCAAACATTATGTGAGATAAAAATACCAGTAGGTTTCCACCCAAAGATCTGTACAGTTCTAGGCATCACGATTCAATAAGATAAACATGTGTAAGTAAGTAGTAATGTAAGTGTGAATTCCCATGGCATATGTCTAATATAACTAGCAATACCAAAAAACCACTCAAGGCTCTCTGTAACAAGTTTCTACTCTGAACAAGGAAGCTAAAAGAAATATAAACAAATAACATAAGCTCTCTTTATAACCATTTACATCCTGTTCACATGGCCTTGCCATATAAAGAAGCCATATTAAAAACCCACAACCTTTTCGTACAACCAAAGTCATCAATCCCACTACTGTTCTGTATAATGAAGTGTATCACAATTTTCATAGCCTTTGCTTATAAAGAATTGTAGACCAAGAAGGGCCAGATCCAAGGTGCTGAAGACTAAGTCATCTCCATCATGTACCAAGAGCATATTAGTGGAAAATTGGTATAGTAACTTGTTAGAGTTCTATGATCATATGCACCAACATGTCCTATATGAGTCCAATCAAGACAGAACCAACGGGCTGTAAGGCCTGAGGAATCCCACATAATCAAGACCCAAAGCACATACTCAACCAAGGCGTTCATTACAGTGTTCCAGATCCATGGAGATCCATCCAGAGAATCTTTATATTCATCTACAGTTCAATCCATATGAGTCTACCCACTCATTTAAACAATTATAAAACACTTCAAAACAATGAGTATACTCACTCATTCAAACAATTATAAACTATGAATATACCCACTCATGTATTCTACTTCCATTTAAACAAGTCACATGGGTTTACACACTAATTTAATAAAGTCACATGGGTATACCCACCCATTTATCACAATTATCCATTTATCATATAACATGGGTATACCAACCCATTATTCAAAAATAACCATTTAAGAAATCAGAAAACAACCAATGAGTATACCAAATTGTTTAACAAAAACTATTTAAGCACTTGAACATGTTAAGCATGGCATATTTATGATAACATAAGACAAGGAGGTAGAAAATATACTAAGCATGTAAACCAACCTCATTAAATTACATATGATCTTATTTAGTCTAAGAAAACTAAAAAACACACCCCTTGTGGGGTTTATCAAATGTCAAAAAAAATGCATGGCACACCCCATGATTGGACTCTGGTTGGGGAAAAATCACCAATGCATCTCAAGGAACATAAGGGAATCTCTAATAGGTCCTAATGCATCTATTTTATTCTAATAGTTCAAAACTTATCCCCTTCCGAAAAGTATGAAGGGAAAAAAAGGCCGATAGCTCTATAAAGCATCAAAAGTTGAAAGAAAAGTATAGATCACCTACCTTAGATATGTAGTGGAGAGCCCATCCAATATCAAGTCTTGATTTGCGTCAGTTTAGGAGAAATTTTAAGAATGAATGAAGAATGAGAAATTAGGGAATATGAGCCTAAATAAAAATAGAACAACTGTTATTCTAAAGAATCAAGAACAAATAAATAGGAATCGAGTACTTACTGATGTGGTTCCAATGTGACCGATGACAGATGAATCAGAGTTTGAATGGAAGCTAGATCAAAGAAATTATCAGAGAGGGTTTTCAGCTTCAAAAGAGGGAGAAAAAGCTTCTATTCAAAAAATAGAGGATACTGCCTCTATTTTTAAAAAACTTAGTCGGGAAACTACACGACATGTAATTGCATTACATGGCCTGTAATGATTGTTTTTACCTTCCCAGGGAAAAAGCATTTCACATGATGAAAAATCATGGCCAGAACATTACACGGTGTGTAATCCCATGACACATCATGTAATTGGCCTATATGTAGTACACAACCTTCCTCCCTCTTCTTTCCCAAGAAAAACCCAACCAACCTATAGTCTGACATAAGGTCTAAGCTAATAAGGTAAATTTAACAATCATTTATCTAGAAATAAATGATACGTACCTCAACGAAAACCCAAGATCTTACATCCATATTTTTAAAATTATCTTATTTATGTATTTACACGGACATAAAATAATTAGAAAAGAAATTTTATGTAACTTATGACTTTATTTCAATGGTTTTCAAAAATAATATTTTTATATAATGTTTTGACTTTCATTACAAAAAGAAAAAATGGATTTTTTATTTTAACATATACAATGATAATGAATTTCACCCTATTTATAACCGTTATTTTATTTTTGGATTCATTTATAATATTACATGTTTTCGTCAAATAAAAAACCCCTTTCCCTTTATTTTGGGAATTTGTATTTTTAAAATTTGGTTTTAAAAGAAATGTATATTTAAATAAATGAAAATATTTTCTTACGAGTGGATAGAATATTTTACGAGTATAATGATAAAAATGAAATATTTCCTATTTTATGATTATGTTATGGTTCATGAGAATTTTTTATAATGAATAGTAGTTCTGTTATTAACCAAGTAATGAAGTTTCCATTATAAACCAAGGATGGGTGGTTCTATTATAAACTAAGTAAAGGTGGTTACATTATAAACCAAGGATGTGTGGGTGTGTAGTCACCCTCTAATGCATTGGGTATCAAAGTCGACCGTATAGTTATTCCATTTGTAAGAGTAATGATAAGGGTGATGTGAAAATTATGTACCAAGTTACCTATATGTTTTATCTATTATTTCTATGTTTTTTTGTAAATCTTATTATTTTTCAAGGTATGAAAATGATCTTATGTTTAAAGAAAAGTATATGCCACTTTTTAAGGGTGAAAATTACAAATATGTGAAAATATTATTATGGTTTTTTCATGATAGAAAGAAACCTCTATAAGTTTTATTTTTTACTTTAATATTTCATATAGAATGTTTTATAAAAATATTTGGGTAGATAACTTGATTTCTTGCATAATAAAATGTTTATTTTTAACCCTAATGTTTATTTTGAAAAGGAAATATTTTGAAAGTATTCAAGGAAAAATAAGTTCTTTCTTTATTTATTTTTATATACCTTACTGATATTTTTTTGCTCATACTACATTTTAAAACGTTCTTTCATAGGTTTTAAGGATAATTAATGGAAAATAATAAGTCAAGTTGAAAGTTGTTAATATTTTCCATGAGAATAAATTATGTTTTATTTTAAAAGTTTTATATTATAGGGAAAATAGATACTAATTAGACGTGTAAGCTTTTTAATATATGAGTTTTTTATGTAAGATTTATAAACTAATTATATAAAAATCTACACCAAAAATATCCTAGATAATTAAATTATGTAAATTATTGACTAAAAACATAGGATTATGTAGTTTTTAAGGTAGATTCCTTATATTTTCACACTTTTTTGATTTATGTCCTATATTATGAGTAGAATTATTCCATATCTCATTAATTATTATCTATTATTTGTTGGGTATAATATATAATGTATCCTTATTGTAACCATATTACAATATTATTCTCACTAGTGATATTTGATTATTATCACTTATATTTAGCCTTATTGAGCTTTTGAGATCACCCCTTTCTTATGTTTCCATTTCCTTAAGTTTTGAATATAAGAAAATTATTTAACATAAAGAAAAATTTCTTATGTGGAGAATTTATGGGATATGTTGAAGACTCATTATGGATTGAGTAGTTTTATATATAAGTGAAATAATTTATAATTGATACAAATAATATGGGTTTTTTTATAGTTAATGATTTTTTTCTAATTCTATAAATATACAAGCTTAAAAAACATTAGGAATGTATCATAATAAAATATTATCTTTAAGTCATGTAATTAGATGGTCACATATACATGATACTATAGTTTTCAATAGATAAAGGTTTAGATTACATTGAAGATTAGTATGATATTATTTGAGGATAAATTGGATGTTATAAATGTCATATAAGGGTGATAAGTTAGGGTTTATTATAATTTAAAAGGACTTGATAGGCCTTTTGGACGGTTATGGTAGTATTCTAGGGATTAGGAAAATAGAACATTAATGAAAACCATAGTGAGAAGTATAATGAATACATTTAAGTTTAGGATGACATCAAAATGTTTTGGTATTGTATAGATTGTGTGGTTATCCTAGAAATTAAAACCCTGTCTAGATACTGGAAAGTGGATGCAACTGTGGAACATATGTATCTTGGATAAATCACCCCCAAAAAGGTTGATTGACCTTTGAATTTATCTTCACTCTAGTTCATGGTTAATGAGCCTATGACTATACACTTAGCTAGACACTCCCATGGGATATGATTTGTTCAAACACATTCTCATTACAAACCATTATTAAAGACTTGTTTTCTAATTACTCTCAAAGTTTAGGTTAAGAATAATGAGAGAACAAAACTTAATGTAACCTAAGTAGAACCAGGAGAGTTATAGGATGAATGAATTATGACATATTATTATATGTTGAAATAATGGTGTCATTGGACAAGAAATATTATGATTGATCTGTCATATTCATATGATAATTTAATCTAATTATATTAGATATAATCATAATCATTTTAGTTTTAATATTTGGTTAGAACAGGATCACCAAAATGAAGCTATAAAAGGAATGTATCTAGAAACCACCATATCTTATAACTGAATAAAGGATCATACAAAAATGGTTGAGAATTTTTGTATATGATTTTTATGAAGGTAAAAGGAGGGTTTCCTTGTCTTACCTAAGGTAGAAAAGTCGATATCTTAATAGAAATTAAATATTGAAACTCTTAGCTATCTTATTATGTGATTGATATTTATCAATGATATTTTGGAATACTCTAAAATTTATGAGGATTACATGAAACATATAGAGATTATTCTTTAGTATTTCTTCTTTAAAGGTATTGAAAATTATATTAAATGGTATCAATATCCTTAAAAAGTAACTTTAATACAAGGTTATATTTTTTGGGGATATAATTGGAGAATACATGATTGTGGTATAGATAACTCTTAGTTTTAATATATTATTTATGTTGAGGTAATAAAGGGTTAATTTATTTTGATAAAAGTGAGTTAAATAGTTTTGATAACATTTGAATTTATTATTGATTTATTGAAAAATTTATCCATGATATTTTTGGTTAAGTTTATATCATTTTTGGGATTATGATATATATCGAATAGTGTTTGACCTTATAAAATAGTGGTTAATACCATATGGTGGTAAAATATTGAGTAAATTTTTAGAGGAATATATAAATTTTTATGGTTTAATTTCTTGAAGATTAAAATGGTTTTGGGAAAGATAGGTTATTGAGAATACATGATTAAGGTATATATGTAACTTAAAAACTTGGGAAACCCATAAATTTACTCAAATTGGCCTTCCATAAGGCATGAAGCACATTTCCGATCACCATTGGTAGGAATCACGATTAAGTAGAGTAATCCTCTATAGGATGATCTTCCCTTTACCTATATCCAAAAAAACCAAGGCTAAAACCACAAAAAGGAAAAAATAGCTTGTGAGAAAAATTACCAGTAAGATACCACCAAAGAATCTATAAAATGTCTGACCACATGCATCCATTAGTTACTATTTAAAAAAACATCTAAAAAACATCAAAAGAAATAATTTTCCATTTATAAAACATCCTTTGGTTTTCTTTTCAAAAATTATTCCATCACTTTATGAATAATTTCATAATCAACATAATAGAGAAATATGAAATATTACATTTTCAAGGGAATAAATATATAAATAAACTATTTTCAAGCATCAATTTATAAAACATGAATAAGTAGAAAAATAATTATATCAAAAGATAACCCACATAATATAATATCAAAGTAATAAAGAGGAAGAGAATGACATAACATAAAACCCAACAAAAATTCTAAGACTCTCAAAGGAAAACTTGTTATAATATGTGACTCCTATAGTCCAGTAACCTCACTCTCTTAGAAAGGATAAGCCCCGGTCAGAATGAAATCAAGAGAATATACCCTATTGATATCTAACTCCAATAAGGATAATTATTATTTTTTATTTTACCCTATATCCCAAGGTCTCTCAAGTGTTCTATTAAATAATAATTATGTTAAAGGAAAACAAAAAAAGGTCCAGAAATGATTTCCATGAATTATCCAAAAACAAGTTTCAAAAACATTTTTTCAAGGCATAATCCATTATAAATTAATGTAGGAATATTTATAAAACTTATTTATAGATATATACACCACTTTTCATGATTAAAAGTCCATTTCACCTTTTAAAATATATTTTTGGTAATTAAACAAACACATAACATTTCTTAAATGGTTTCCCTAAAAACCACCCATTTCGAAAACATAAGATATCCCTAAAAGATTAATTCTATTTTCAAAAATCAATTTTATAATAAAAACCAAAGGAAAGAATAAATGAACATATTTCATGCCAAGTGTTGGACCATAGGATAGATACACCTACCAAATATTTATGAATACAACATTGAACTTTTACACTGGTGATGGGTAGAGAAGAGATCAGATCCTAAAGAACCTATATTTGATGGAAACAACATAAAAACTTAATGTCCTCAATAGATATTGTGATATAGTCTAACGAGAGATCAATTTTATAGATAATAATATAGATAATACTTAATAGGTATTATACACTGTATTATGATTATTAGAGACCCAGGAATCCAATTAGAAATAAGATTCTCCATCAAGGAGAGTTGGAGAGACAATAACCGCAAATAGAGCCTCTAAAATAAGAAAACAAAATTTAGGGTCATAAGGGTTGGATTAATGTGATTAAGAGATTAATTTGGTTGAAAGTTACATTTTCACCCTTCTAATTTGTGCATCTAGTGATGCTGCTGGAAACTCACTAGCAAGATGGTGCGTGTATACAAAATGACCGCACCTACAGGCATTCCACCAACTAGTCGGTGGCGCCTGAATTCACCATGGAGTTTTTTTCCAACCTCACTCACTAGATAGTTCCCTCCACTGACTATCTGGTGGCCTACTAATTTCACCAATAATCCAAAACACTTACCCCTATCCTATGAGTGACCCAAAATTTAAAATGAAAAAAATAAAGGGATTTATACCTTGTTACATGTACCTTATTTTGAAAATTCTTACCACAATAGAAGATTTATAACCCTAGAAAGGAAGAAGATCAAAAACCTAAGAAATGATTATTCCATTTCTAGATCATCAGTGCCTCATGCTCCCATGTCTCATCTCTATCCCGAATACACTTCCATCTTACTCGAATCGATCAAATCGTCTTTCCAGGCAACACCTTATTCTGTCGGTCCACTATTTGAATAGGACTCTAGAACACAGTGGTGTGAAGTTCAATCTCAATGTCCTCCCACTTCAGAAAGTGTGATGGATTTTTATGGTACTCCTTCAATTGATAAATATGGATCACATCATGGATAAACATCTAATGATTAGGTAAGTCCAAATGATAATCCACCTTCTCGATTCACTCCACAATATCTAATGAGCCAATATAACATGGTGAAAACTTACCCTACTTCCCGAAGCACCTATTTCCCATTTAAAGTGAAACTCTGAGAAAACCTAATCAAATACCCTAATTTATAATAGACAATAATGCTGATAAAAATAAGTTTTTTTGGGACTTTGAGATATCAATAACCTCTTCCAAATAAACTGCACACTATCCATCATCTCTTTAATTATACTTGGTCTAAACATGGATCATTATACAACATATTCCTAAAAAATAGGTGACCTTTAAGGCCTCTCATAAAATTCCTCAAATGGAGACATTCAGATAAAATCATGATAAATATTGTTATAATAAAAATATATTATGGGAATATGTATATCCCACAATCCACTAAATTAAAAACACATGCTCAAAGTATATAATCAAGAACCTGGATAGTCTACTTAGTCTGACCATCCATCTATGGATGATAAGTCATTCTCAAATTAAATTGAGTTCCCATAATTGTATTAAATACACTACATAAACCAGTTATAAAGTGAGGGTATATATAAAAAATGATATCAAATGGAACACCATGAAGTCTAATGACCTCCCACATGTACAAGTTCCCAAGATATTCTACCTTTATCAACTCTATTATAAGTAAGAAATATGATAATTTAGTGAGTTGATCAATAATCAAACATATCGCATCCTTACCACTAGGTGTCTACGTTTTTCCAATCACAATTTCCATGTATATTTAATCCCATTTCCACGCTGTAATGGGTAATAGTTGTAATAACCTAGTAGGTCTCTGATGTTCTTACTTGATTTTATAACATGGGAAGCATCAAGACACAAAACCCGTAATCGAACACCACATACCCAACCACTAGTAATGAAATCTCAATTCATGGTACTTCTTGGTTGCTCTAGGGTGCATTAAACAACTAAATTGGTGTCTGTTATCCATAAAATCTAACTTCAATACTATCATAATAACCCTAAAACCATGAATGTGGAAAACCCTATTAGTATACCAAGACCACTAATTCATGGTCTCCCCACCATAAATATTCTTTCTAAAAAAATTGATACTCTTCATCCTTATCCTATAAAAGTATAATTTTATCATCAATGAGTGATCAAGAAAAATAAAAATCTAGGAATACTTGTCTATTAACTCTTCTTTCATCCAAGTGAATATTATCAAACAAGCTCATCAAGAACCAATCTTCCATTGATTCTTTCACTATTTGAGTTAGTAATTTCCTACTCAATGCATATGTGACCATGTTCTCTTTTCTAGGGGTGTAAGTGATATCAAAATAAAAGGTTTTAAGATACTTCAAAAAATGTCTATCTCTCCGGATAAGAACCCTTTGGCTTAAAATATACTTCAAACTCTTATGGTTAAAATACACTGTAAAGCACTCCCCGAAGAGGTAGTGGAACCAAGTCTTGATAACATGCCTAACATCCACCAACATAAGATCATGAGTGGGATAATTATTCTCATGTGGGAATAACTAATGTTATCCATAAGATACCACCCATATCCCCCTACACTAGAACACAACCCAAACTCAAAATTTAAGAATCATAACAAACATCATAAATAGAACTCAAATTAAGTATAATGAAGATGAGGGTTGATGTCCTACAATGGCCCAAAGGCCTTAATTTTTTATTTATTTTGATAATGCACCTTTAAAGGGGTGAGGTGTAACCCTTACAAGGTTTTTAGGCATAAGTATTACATGGACCATAGGCCTTAGAGGAATTCATTGCCCGTAGGATTCAGACATTACATACAACCTAGACTAACTACTTGGAACTACTCCTCCCCATCATCTTCATCATGAGATCAGCTCTCCACCTTTGCATTACTATTCGGCTAGGCATTCCCATGCATTCATAGGCTTGTACCGATGGAAGGTTCCATACCCTCTCATTCTTGCAATCCGTTTAGCTTCTGATGTGGTGAAGACTCCTTGCTCATCCTCCTTATAGAGCTTGTTCTTTATAGGTTGTCTGGTTTTCATATGCCCTTAATGTGGCCTGAAGTCCTTGAGGTGGCCCTAAGGCCTTACTGACCCAAAGGCCTGGGTGGCCCGAAGTCCTTAAAGGACTCGAGGACCAAATCGGTGGTCTGGAGGCCCAAACAGGGGCATATTCTCGGCTACTACAGTACCAAACAGTGCCTGCTACAGTTCCCGCTACAGTACCTGCTACAGTACTGCACAGTCCCGCTACAGTACCTGCTACAGTACTACTACAGTACTACTACAGTACCTGCTACAACACTGCTACAGTACCCCCCCGGAAATTCTGCCTCCACCTGGATTTGATCCCTGGTCACTTGGATGCACTTACAGAGTCCTTACCAACCGGGCTAAGGCTCATGTGCATGAGGGCTGATGTCAATCTCACTTTCAACAACTCAAATGAACACTAACATTGATCACCCCAAACAAACTTTATACCCTCATGGGTGAACTATGACATTGGATATTCAAGATTATAGAATTACCAAATAAAATTCCTATAATAATTATCCAATCCTAAGAAACATTAAATTTCAAACACATTTCTAGAATTTTCCCAGGACATCACCACCTGAATCTTATCAGGATCCACAAATACATCCTTATACGAAATTAAATTTCCTTAAATTTTCACCTATTGAATACAAAATTGACATTTATATATATTTCTATATAGAATATGAGATATTAGGATTCTAAGGATGATATTCAGCTTCTTATCATGATTATGCTCCAATATGGAATAAACAAGAATATCATCAACATATTAAACCATAAAGGAATCCAAGAACTGATTATTTATTTGGTTCATCAATTCTATAAATAGCTTATGAGTTTCAGTAAGGTTGTATTGAATAACCAAATACTATTAATAACTATACCTAATACTTAATTCCATCCTAAGAATATCAACCTCTCAGAACCTTAGCTGATGGTACCCCAATCTCAGATCAATCTTCAGAAACCACTAATCCCTGTTAAGATGAAAAAAGGTCATAGATTATAAGAAAGGGATATTAATTATTTGTCATAACTTGGTTGAGTTTCTAGTAACCATAAAAAATATGGAGACTCTTATCCACTTTCTTTATAAAGAGCACTAGCAAAGCCCAAGGTGAAACACTCAGATGAAAAAATCCCTTGTCCAAAAGATTTTAAAGATGAACCATTAATTATTTCAATTCAATGAGTACCAAATAGTATGAAGGTACATAATTAGATATCTTCTAATGAAGTATGTCTATAGATAACCCAACTTCTTGGTGGGATAGTATCCTAGAGAAATCATCTGTAAAAATATTGGGATACTCACACACCACCACAAGAATAGGGACACTAAGACATGGATCAATGGAATCAATAAAAAACTATGATAGATGGAAATAGATCAAATCAAAATTAGGAACAATGATATCTGATATTTTTGATCATGTATTACACTCACCCTTTAATTCATGAGTGACTCCATCAGAAGAGAGAAACAATACCTGATGTTGATATAAATCGATCTAATATTTATATCCAATCATCAAATCCATTTCAATTATAAGGTAAAATATTTCAAGGTCAAGAACAAAAAATTCCCACATCGTTTCAATGTTTTCAATCATCACCCAACACTTGGGAAATTTAAATCCCTACTCTGATTTCTCTCCAAAAAGAGTTAAAAGAGTCATTAATAAGAGAATTATATCCAAAAAAGAACAATGTATCAATAAGTTTTGATGATATAGTAGAATGAGTTTCACTTGTATCGAAAAAATCCATAAGCATAGAAAATTATATGAACACAATACCTATCATGGTAGATGGTCCTTCCTTTATTCCTCTGATGGACACTTTGCAGCATATAGATATCTAACCTCATCCTACCACTCCATTTCAATATAATAATCTTCTTTAGCATGAGGTTGAGATACCACCCCTTTTAATACATTAGGTATAAAATAATATCCCTTGATGAAGGTGGATCCAACTCTACTGTACTAGGAAACTCTTCTATATAAACAATGAAGATGACCAAATTTACCACAAGTGTGATAGACCTTGGGTGTAGTTAGAAAATCATGTTTCAAGTGTCCCTTTTTCTAACACTAGAAACAATCCACCTAAATCTTCCCAGATGTTCATTGTTCACTACTACTTCCACCTCGATGTTGTCTATCACCCTTCCTTTTCTGATCATAAAGAGAAATCTGGATACCTCCCATTATCATAGATTATTCAAAGAGCCTTTTCTTCCCATCTATGACTACCTCAACCATAACCTCCTTGTCCATAACCACAATGTAGGTGGTTTGGATCATAATAATAATTATACATTAGATATGTATCCTTATAACCATTTCAAACCTATTCCCCTTGAGATAAAAACTTGAAACAAGATATGGAGAAAATTTCGCCAACTCAAAAAACTGAGTAGAATTCTACATTGCAAAACAATCTCCCAAATCCAAAATAACAAAATCCTATGACTTTTCTATTATTAGTGTCTTAGAGTAGAATTATTGGTTGCAGTACTTCTTGAAGGTAGTCCAAGTTATATATTTGTGTAACTTTTATTTCAATATAGATTCCAATAAATTCTTCCCTAGCCCTTTGATCATATAAGTGGTGAATCCATTTTCGGAGTACTCTAGAGTTTTAAAAAAGTGAAAAATCCCTATAATCATATTGATCCATTCCTAAAATTCTTGTGGACCCTTGTAAGCATGAAATATTTGTTGATAATTGTTAGTAAACTCTAAACCATGATACAAATTTCATTTTAGGTCATCATTGGTGACCTGTCCTATAGATTATTTCATATGAATGATAGTTTCTACTAGCACATGATCAATGGGAAGATTCACCTGTGTGGATTTCTCTACAACCTCCTCTATAGAAATATTGAATACTCTTCTTAGAGGATCCATAAAAAATAAAAAATAGGTGAAAAAGCAATTAAAACACAATTCAATTGATTTATTATAAATTAAATTCAAGAGCCAAAGAAAAAAATTTAAGACTTTAGACAATAACATTGGAAAACCACAGACTGCCCATGATAACTCGAGGATTGTTATGAAAGTGAGATGACCAAACACACTCCCACACTTCCTTATGATTTTTGATAGTTCTATCTCTAGTATATCAAAAACCCCTATACACAATAGGTACACAAGCATGAGCATAGGATTCAAAAAAACATGAGGATCAGATATAAATTTGTAATAGACTAACTTAGCTAAACCCATAACTTCACCCAAATTGGCCCTCCATAAGGCCTAAAGTACATTCCTGATCACCACCGGTTGGGGACAAGCACCTGGGTATCATTTAAGAGAATATGGGAGCAATTTCACCCTTAATAGAAATTTGATATAAGAGAAACTGAGTAAAATAATATATAACTAGAAAATACCCTATGTCAAAACAACTACCAAAATTGTCACATCTGATATCTGTATAACAAGGTATCAAAGAGAAATAATAAGTCCATCCATAACATGTAACTGAAAACAACAATAGGGTCCATCACCAAGTAACCATAGATCACCTCCATCCTAACCCACTGGTAGGAAACATGAGAAAGGAAATTCTTCCTCTACATGATAATCTTCATTTTACCTATATACTACAAAACAAAGTCTACAACCTCCCAAAGGAAAATTTAGGTTGTGAGTACAAATTCATGGTAGGAAATAACTAAAGAATCGATACAATTTCTTTCCACATGAATCCATTAGTTCTTAATTAAAAATACATTTCTAAAAAACATCATTATAAATCATTTTATATTTTTAAAACAACCTTTGGTTTTATTTTAAAAATAATTCCATCAATTTTAGAATAATCCCATAGTAAATATAATAGAGAAATATTTCATATTTAATTTTTAATTGTATAAATAGATAAATAAATTTTTTTTCATGCATCAATTTCTATAACATGATCAAGTGGGAAAATAATAATATAGAAATATCATGAACATAATTTAATCTCATAGAAACCAAGTGAGAAAAACATGGCACAAGGGAATACCCAAAAAAATTTCTAAGACTCTCAAAGGAACACTAGCCATCATATGTGACTCCTAAAGTCTGAGAAACTATGTCCCTTGGAAAGGATTCCCCTAGTCACTATGACATTAATAGAACCTTAACTAGTGATATATAACCCCACTAAGGATATTCTATGTTTAGTTTTCCTGCATACCACAAGGTATCCCAAGTCTGTTATTACATCATCATTACATTCAAGTAAAACAAAAAAATGTTACACAAAATATTTCTAAGGAACAAAAAAAAACCAAGTTTAAAATTAATTTTTCTAAGACATAAGAAATTTTAAATCCAATACCACATATTTATAAAAATTATCTTTAGTAATACACAAAAATTTTAATTCTTGAAAACAATTTCCATTTTTAAAAAATCTTTAAGGAAACTAAACAAACACATAACATGTCTAAAACAGTTTCCATAAAAAACACCCATTTTGAAAACATATGATAGACCTCAACTGTCAATTACATTTTCAAAAATAAAATTCATAATCAAAACCAAATTAATACATCAATGAACATAAGTCATTCTAATGGTTAGACTATAAGATAAATATACCTAACCACGATGGATGAAAATGGCATTCCCCTTTTACAAAATTGTTGGGAGAAGAAAAGTTCAATCCCAAGAGAGCATAGATATGATGTAAAAAACATAAAAAATCTATTTACACACTATTTTTAGTGATGTAGTATCACTATAGATCAATTTCATGAATAATAAAAGAATAAAAATACATAATGAGTCTTACATACCGAATTATGATCAACATAGACCTAAGTTTTCTATTGGAAACAAGATTCACCACTATGGAGAGGAGATAAAAAATACTCAATTTTGTTTATATAAACCATTAATACCAAAGTTACGGTAATAAGGATTATTTTGATGGTATTAATAGAATAATTTGGTTGAAAATTACATTTTTAATCCTTACTAAACTGCATCTCCAACGACACCACTAGCTAGCTGGTGGGTGCAAGAAGAATGTTTGAACCCACTAGGAGCCCACCAACTAGCTAGTGGGTGTATAAAAGATTTATTCACCTATAGGCATTCCACCAGCTAGCTAGTGAAATCCAACATACTAGCTAGTTGAATCCCACCTAGTAGCAAGTGGAACCTATATTCATTTATGTGTTTTGTCCAACCTCACCAGTTAGCCGGTAGGATTATCAAAAGAGAGAAAGGTGCGATGGTACCTTTCATTAGGCTATTCTCCATATGTCAATGTTGGTGGGAGGGGTTATCTTACACATTTTACTAGTGCAGCATAGGGAAACGTCTTGGTGGAGGGGGAAACAAATCATATTCGGCTGGTTTCACTACTACATTGTCCGGTGAGGGGGGTGATGAGATTTTTTATGGTTCTTTCCTTGATGTTTAGTTACCTTATGAATTTAGAGAAAATTCATACCTTTTGGGTCATGTTAATTTAAGGATATTTACCTTTCTTTTAATGGGCTTTTTTATTTCCCAGTTTTCAAAAGAAGACTTCTTTTTTATGTTGAATAAAGGGGGTCGGACCCTCAAGTTTTTTTAAAAAAAGGCTCCATACTTGGTTTCATGTACCTAGGTGTGAAAACATACATACTGGAGGTAAAATATTGTCTAAATGATAAATATTTTTTGAGGAAATTTAAGTTACTTGGTATAACTAAATATATTAATGTAGAAGTTATATTAGAAGTTATATCTCGAATGATGGATATGTTAAGATCACTCTCACTTACTTTCATCACCGGGTAATAAATAAAAATATGAGAAAACAATTTATTTTAAGTGCGTATAATGTAACAAATAGATATTTTGGGCCCTTTAAATTAATATTTTCTTTAATATGCTGTTTCACATTAAACATGGAACTAACATAACATATGACTAAAAGGAACCAAGACATATTATATCAAAAAAAATAATATAATCATCAACATATAAAAATATATTGATAAATTAAAATTATAAAAATCAAAATTAATAAAACTCCATATTTGGAAGAATAATTTACAAATTTTATAATGAGACAAATTTCATATTTGGTTATAAAGAACAGAAATAACATTAAAAATTTGTTGTTGTAGTTAAGGTTAAAACAAGTTTACCATGGGGGGAGGGGGTTAAACTAATAGATAAGGCTATCAATGACACTTTAACTTATAAAATTATTATTTTTTAAAGATATTTCAACACTATATTATCATACCTTCAAATATATATCCATTGGAATCATTATAGTCTATAAATAGATTAATTATATTTAAATGTTTTATATAATTCCAAGTGTTTCCAATCCTCACTTAAGAAGGGGAACCTTATCTCATCCATTATGCACAAAGTTTTGAACTTATAGATATAAAAATATATGTATTAATACATTCCTATATTCCTTAAATTCTTCTTATAGCCCTCATTCTTCTCATAAGACTAATGTTTCAGGGATTAAGGTTTAAGCCAAAGGAGGTCTCTCAAAGATGAGGTATACATATTAACCAAGATCTTTTAATTTTATTTCTTATCCCTGCTTATATAAAAAAATTATATACATAATAACATGATTAATAAATTATAATCAATATAATTATATTTTAATATGATTATTCCATAACCATTTCCTCTTCTTTTCTATCAAATCAGAAATGAAAGCATCACTTATGTGTACATGTAGACTACCACCTCAATATAAATATATGATTAATTTTCCATAACCACATCACATTGATGTTTATAATGAAGTATTTAATAAATATATATGATATATATTATATAATTATGATTCTAGAATCATAAAAAATTATTTATCTTTCTTTCCTTATTTTCATTATAAAATGAAAAAATCATTCATGCATACATACGAACTATGGTCTCCATGAATGGTGTAATTAATTTTTCTATCTCTACCTTTTATGGATAGTTATAAAAATGTATAAAATGAATATTTATGATATTTATATCATTATTATCATTATACAGATGATGGAACCATGACCAGAGTACAAAAACAAAAAATATCGAATAAAAACATACATGAATAAAGAAATAGTTAACACCCAGAAACGAAAATTTTAGTAAATATTTATAAATAAACAGGTATTAAAATGTTACAAGTGGATAATATATTGTATTATAAGTATTTATATGTTTTTTATGTAATTATTATAAATTTAAATAAATTATATACTAGGATAGAGTTCTTACAATACAATCCAGACCTGAGGTATATGTTTTATGTTACAATCTCACTTTTTAATAGAATTGTTTATGATTAAATTTTTAATAATGAAATTATATGATATATCTCAAAAAGATATTATATAATTTATTATTCTCTGGTTATTTCAAGAAATTACATTTTTACTTTTTTTCTTCTCTCTTAGTAC
Source organism: Viscum album (assembly GCA_963277665.1). Lineage (NCBI taxonomy): Eukaryota > Viridiplantae > Streptophyta > Magnoliopsida > Santalales > Viscaceae > Viscum > Viscum album. Next base: position 924,545,415 of record OY728141.1, on the reverse strand, counting down.
TCAAATGTCTAAAATATTTTTTTAAGGGAAAAAACATTGTTTCTCTATTCGGTTGAGAATATTTTTATTCAATGCCTATATTTTCTTTAAAATGTTTTAAATAATGTTTTTAATATTATAAAATGATTCATTAATGTTATTTTTATCCATGTTTTCATTTCTATGAATTTTTTTGAAATGAATCATCTTGTTATTTTATGAATGAGGTCCATATTTACCAAAGGTGTGAACAAAATATTTATTTAAACATATATCACACAAACAAATTTTATCACAATTATGAATACCATTTTCAATGAAGATTAATTTATAATATTCAATTATTTTTTTCATAGAAAATATTTATATTTATATTTATATATTTTTTATTTTAAATAAGTGATTTGAAAATGAAAATGTTATTTTCATCAAGAAATATTCCAGTTATCTATTAAAAGAATTTTTCATCTATGATAACATTATTTGATGTACTTATACTTCATTGGGGATATGATATTATGATACCAACCATATTTTTTTGATGGTTTGGGAATATGATGATGGAATATTAATTAAAACCATTTTATTTTCCATGGGATATGCTATGATGAAATAATAAATGTTTTCACGATCTTGTTGGGTAAATATTAATGGATTATTATAATGTGATGGAAGGGTCCATTATATACATACAATGAATGGGGTAAATAGTAATGTTTTATGAGACAAAATGGCACACATGAGGTTATCCCCAGCCCAAAAAGGGTAAATTGAAGGTTATCCCAAGCCCAAAGTAGGTACATTGGTGGTTATTCCAATACTAAAATGTGATGAATGTCTTAGTGGGTAGACTTGAAATAAGATTTATATGATTATGTCACACTTTATGATACTAGTTTATGACATGATCTTCTGCCAATTTTATACTCTCAATGCTCATTTTATTTGATTCCTTTATGATTTATGTCTTATGAACTGTGAAGCATTATTCCATGACACATGAGTATGCTGTATGAATTGATTGGAATGATTTTAAAATGTTAAACTCATGTTATCATACAATTATTCTCATTTAATGATTAATAATTATTATTGATTGATATCTCCCTAATTTAACCTTACTGAGTATATAATATCTCCATTTATTTTGTTTACTTTTCATCTAGGATAAAGGGAAAGGTTTTATGTATGATATATCTAATAAGGGTGATACTTATAAAGAACATAGTGGGGGAAGATACAGATATTTATGTATTAGTTCTTTATGTATCCAAGTTTCTAATTACACAAAACCTTTACCATTATATCATGTATAATAATTATATGTTATAAATATTCATTTAAAAAGATTTAATATTTATGTATGTAATGTTTGGGTTGCCTTAGTTTCTATCAGAGAAAGGTTTAGTTATTATTGAAAACTAGGATGAGGAAACTTTAGTAAGTACCATTAGGATAAAACTAATTATATGATAACATCCTAAGTTATGGTAAATAAATGAGTATTATTTTCCTATAAAGTATATCCCTCACTGGATACTAGAAAGTGGATGCGTTTGTGGAACATATTCACTTAGGAGTAAGGACCGTGAAATGGGAAGATTAAGTATTAGCTCAATTTTCACTAATGGATGGTGTGTGGGACTAAGAATGCACACCTAGATAGAAACTTATGGGGGACATGCTTGGGTTAATTCAATTTTTATTTGTGAACTATTATAAAGTATTTGAATATTTGATGGACATGGAGGACCTATGTTATACCTATGATGTCATATATTAAAAAGAAAATTTCATGAATTAGACATCCAATAAATAATTTTCATGATTCTATAGTTTCTCACTATGATTATTGTTGTTCAAACTATGATTTTTCATCATATTCTATGGATTTAAATATAAGTAATCGTGTAAACACTAATTGTGAATAATAATAAAATATTTTATTAACAAAACAATACTTTATGGTATATATCTTTTTAAATTTAATCTCTTCAATAGCTTATATTGAACGAAAAATTGAGCTTAAACGAACCACGATATAATATTATTATTATTATTTAAAATTAAATTATCTTCTATCCCTTAAATTGGTGGTTATTAATAAAACTAAATAACTTATGAAAATATATTGTTGAATTAATTGGTCACCAATTAATTATAAATAAATATAAAAACAAATTTAATATAAAGGAAATGTTTTGTAAAAACTATTTTAATGAAAGCAAGTGTGTTTTATACAAATAAAATAAACAAATCTCACTTTTTGGATTATATTAATTATATATATATATATATATAATATTAAATATAAATTTTTAAAATTTATCCTATGCATTTTATAGACACGGTATAAGAAGAAAAAAAAATCCAATTTTATGAATAAAATATGTATTTCTATAAAAATATAGTTTTACCACCTTTTGATGGCGCAATTGTTTTAAATCTAGTTTTTGAAAATTTTATAAATTATATTTGAGAAAATAAACCTCTTATTTGAGGTTGTAATTGTTTTAACAAATCATTCAAGTTCATTTATTATTATACTTCCTATTCCTATGTTGTTTCCATACTAAAGTAATAACTACAACATCATCTATATTCTGATATGTTATTATAATTATGGGATAACTATATTCCACCTTTTTTCAATCCTATGAAAAATGAAATCTTCACATGTTTGTACATATGACTTATCGTCTCTACGCTGTGGTGTAATTATTTTGATCATTACTTTATTTGGATGGGTATAATGATTAATATAATGGATATAAATAATAAATATGAAATTAAATTGATTATTTAAAAATAATATACCATCTTATTCCCTACCCTTTCACCATTAAGGGAATGATACCATCGCTTGTGTGTATGTACGACTTACCATCTCCGCGACATGATGTGATTAATTTTCCATGATAACCATCCATGAATTATTATATAAAAGTATATAATGAGTATATATAATATCTAGGAACTTAATATCATCCTGAAGATGAAATAAATATGTATTATGCATAAGAAATATGACTTACATGAAAAAACATGCAGAAGAAAATGAAGTTGTTAACACCTGGAACAAGGGTAAGAGCAAAATATTATTAACAAAATGATATAAGAATATCATATATGATATCATAAATATGAATATGGTTTTATTATAAATTAGAAACAAGATTTAAACCATTATATTGGAGGCTAAATCACATTCAACTAAAGGAAAGTACAAGGTAAGAGATTTTTGCCTCACTTTTATTTCTGTGGGGCACATGCCTTACACACAACTTTATTCTTTTCTGTGGTGTATATACTTCCCATGAATGTATTTTATGAGAATTATTCTGAAGATTATGGTATTTTCATATCTATATAATTTTATTTCTTTCATGAGGAATACAATTATACTGATTATAAAGTGGTATTGGTTATTTCTCAGTCTCATTATTATTCGATATTATTTAAGATTAAATCTGCATTTGAGACACTTTTTCTTCGATATCCATGTTTTATAAAATAAAATTTCATAAATATTTTTCAATATTATTCTATTAATGTTTATATTCTTTTTACCCATGTTATAATTTTTAAAATGGTTTGAGAGGAATCTTTTTTTCATTTTCCAAATGAGGTACTTTATGAATTTTTCGACAAAATATAGAAAGAATTTTTTAACTTATACAAAATGAGTAAAATTTTGCACAACCATGGCACCGTAATGTTTTTAATATTCCATTAGAAGTTTACAAGGTTATTTTTAAATAAAACATTTTCATTTGTAATTATTTGGCTTTTTAAATAAACGATTTCATAATAAAAGGGTATTTATTTTATAAAGTTTCAATGCTTTTATTACAATATTCTCATCTATGCTAACATAACCATTTAAATATTATATATAATTGAGGTTAATCTATTATAATTTCATTTATCATATTTCATTGAATGTTTTATGATTTAATTTTACTGTTGATGTGATATTTTGATACCATTCATAGTTTATGGTTAAAGTATTCGTATTTTGTATACTAGTTTTAATATAAATGTTTATATTGATTATGTTTCACCCATTTCATAATAGGAATGCATTGGAATTATTTAGGTTTAGGCGGGGATCACTATATCCCCTCAAGGCATCGGTAGGTCTCAAGAGAAAAACTAATTTGAGTTTTGGCAAATGACTTGCTCGATTATGTATAGTGTCTTGTCTGAAGCACTGATGGTATGTTTATGATTTTACACATTATACATTACCTCCTTATGAGATTGTTTATTGATAATCCATGTGATTATTTTACTAGTATAATATCTATTTATAAGTATATTTCTCAGGTGATTATTTATATGGTGTTATTTGATCAAATTTTATTCCTTCCATTTTATGATCAAGATTATGTTTTAAAGGAATGTGTTGTTAGTTATTTACCTTACCTTATTATTTATGTTTATTTATGATAGCTTATGCTATATAATTATTATTAATGAGTATCTGATCACACCCATTTTTTTATTTTATATTTTCCTCTAGGATGCCAAGATGTATATTATGACTGATATATTGGGGAATCTAGAAGAATATAGATTTTAAAATGGAGTTTTAATATTGTTTTCAATTTCATTTTGTAGTGTAAAAACTATTCCTGAATATGGGTTTTTCAAAAATACTATACTATTTGGTACTTTGGGATGTAATCTCTTACACAGAGTACCATTGTAATAAAGTTACCAGAAACTCTAGGCTACTGGGATTCGGGGATTTATAGTTTCTATTAGAGAAAGTTTATTAGAAACTGTGAGAAATAGATTTAGGAAAAAAATAAATGAGGGAAAACAAAACACTAGTTTATTATTTTTGAACAATTTATTTATGGAATAATTCTATTGTATTTTATGATCATATGTTTAAATATAAAGATAACTATTAGGGTTTATTTTATCTTTTACTTTAAGGTAATTATTGGTTATTATATAATTGGGAAAACAAAGTGAAACATATGAGATAACCTTTGTGGTTAAAAAATTTATTTAATATAGAATATATTAAGGTTAATTTGGAGGTTTTTATCACATTTATGGATAATAATAATATAGTTTTAGAAAAAGGATGACCTGTAGGCTAGGTGGTAGCCCGTCACACCTAGAAAGTCCACGGGGTTTGAACCCACAACCGATGGGAGAAAAGGGTGCAATGCCTACCACTAGACTACATGAGGACCTAGTTAGCGTGACATTTTTTAGATAAAATATATAATGGATAAAGGTTATTTAGATTTTAGGCACATTTTAATCTAATAGATAACCTTGGGACATGAAAATGATTCGGTGATTAAATGATTAGTGTTATTTCAGAAGACATTTTCTATTTTTGGAACCCAGTAAGATTATGGTAAATAGAATTTTTTTGGTAATAAAGGTTGAATTTTATTTTGGATTTAAATATTAATTTATTATGGACTTATTGTGATTCATTTTATTTATGTAAATGGTTATCATAACTTTGATATTATGTGATTTAGTCAATTAAAGTTTTTATATAAGACAATAAGAGTGATTACTATTATTTGAAAGACTATATGATCAAATAATTATGATTTTTGGGTCTCAATATTAGTCTATAATATTTTTGATGAAAGATAGTTATTTTCTAAAAGATCTATATTGAAATTTGAAAATTACTGTTAAATTTTGGAGATTAATTTTGTTTGTAATCATATAAAGATTTATTCATTTTGGGGAATTACCCTATCTTGTGCTAACCATTTTAGTTTTGGTTAATATTTAAAGATATGAGGAATATATATTTATAATTTTGTGAATTTTTTGATCCATATAAGTTGATTCAAATTCCTCAAGAATAAAAAATTCATCTTAAATACTCATTATTTGAGGAAAAGATGAGTCTGTGGTTGAAATTTATTAAAAGAAGAAACTCTACTTATAAATTAAGAATTTTTTATTATGGTATTAGTCTAGGAAGTAAATGAATTCCTTAACCTTATGAAATTGATTTTTAAATAAAAAATTTATCCATTTACTTTTCTTACTATGAAATCAATGACCTTTTAACCCATCACAGATTTATGGTTTTGTGTTTGTTAACTTTCTCATGACCATGTTCTCTATCACTCTACTTAATAAGTTTATAGTTATTTTCCTCTTCTATTTTCATGTTTTTCTACATGGAACCCTAGAATGTGTTAGCGCAAGCGACCTTCATACTTCCCTTTATTTTAAAGTGAAAGTTTTATCAACCCTTGTTTTAATGTGGGATTTCAATAAAGGTATTTTGAATAACCAAACATTAGTTACTGAACCCAAATTCAAAAATTTTAAGAAAAAAAAAATTATTTAAGGAGGCGATAATGTATCACCCCAAGATTTTATATTTTGTATCTTTTTAAATTTAATATATTCGATAACTTACATTTCATGCAACACTGATCTTAAACGAACCACGATATACTATTAATATTATTATTTAAAATTAAATTATAAAATAGTTATTAAATTGGTGTTTATGAATAATCTTAAATAACTTAGGAAAATATATTATTTAATTCATTGGTTACTAAATAATTATAAATAAATATAAAAACCAATTTAATATAAAGAAGATTTTATCATAAAAACAATTTAAATGCGCACAAGTGTGTTTTATACTAATAAAATAAAAAAATCACACTTTTTTGGATTATATTAATGAAATATATATAATATATTAATTATAATTTTAACATTCATCCTTTTTTGTGCACATTATATTAGAACAAATTCAATTTTATGCAAAAATATGTATTTTTATAAAAAGACAGTTTGTCCACATTTTGATGGAACACTTGTTTTAAATCTAGTTTTTAACAGTTTTATATATTCTATTTGAAAAAATGACTTATTATTTGATATATGAATTTCAAAATTTTCTTTTGTTTAATTTTTTTTATTTTTCTGATATGTTTCATGTTTTGATTGATAGTAAGAAAATACTAAATTTTAATTGAAAATAACTTTTTTGTCTAAATAATTTTTAGTGTTAAATTATATTTTTGATTGGTTTTAAAGTATAATTAGATCAATTTTATATCATTTAATCCAATTTATTTCATTGTAATCATTTTCACATTGAATTTTAATATAAAAAACATTTTAATATTTTGAAAGTTGTTAGTTTAAAAACCCATTTTCTCATTCTGTCAATGAGATTAATTTTAAATTAATTTTAGTCACTTATGTGTTTTTTATTTTTAAAAATGGATTCCATATTTGGAATAATAATTTATAAATATAGTAAAAATGTTTTATTTTTATTTTTGGACAATATGAATAATAACTTTAGTATTTTTTTAATTACCACAGTTAAGGTTAAATCCGGTACTTAAGGGTAAAAATAATATTATAAGTATTATAAATTTAACATAACACTTCCCTAATTTTATTGGATGAGTTATTTTCGACCAAAATAATATTTGAGTTGATTTTATGGCCTCTTGGAGCCAATTGTATGACTTTATTTCTGTTATAGTATTTTATTCTATGGAAAGTCCAATATGTCATACTCATGTTTTTAATAAGTATTACAATTATTATATGTGGTTATTTAGAAGATATATTTTACTATATATATATATTTTAAAAATAAAATGTATCTATTAATAATGGTACTTTATTTTTAATTTTTAGGAAATAAATTACTACCTAAAATTATTACACAATTATGATGTGATAATTGTTTAAATAAAAAAAATATCAAATAAATGATATTAAAAATACTAAAATAAAAATTATTTGAGAAAATTAATGTCATAGACTAATTTTATAAAATAATTAGACATATTAGGGATTAATTAAAGTTTTTTTATTTGATGTTATATTGTGTATTGATATTTTTTATAAACTCAATAATTGAATAGTGTCAAAATCGACATTAATGATATTTTAAAGTAAATAATATTTTAAAATAAATAATATTTTATAAAATGATATAAAATTCATAAAAATATAAAATTTTTCCAAATTATTTATTTAAGGTTCAAAATTTTATCCATGAATCATTTATGGATCATTTGGTAGTTTATTGTAACTATATTAACCTTCAATGATTAAAAACACATGTTGTTATGGTAAGAGTTAAAGAGTTTAAACAAGGTTTAAAACCAAAAAATAAGGGTAAGAATATGACCCAAACTTGTCTGAAAATTATTTTTGAGATTATTTAGATCCATAATCATCGTATGTTCTAAATAAATCACTTTGGATTCATTTTTAATATAAAATTAATTTATATTAATATAATATTTTGAGAGTTTCCAAAATTTCCCCTCACCTCAATTATAAAAGGGATCCTCCTCCCTCACTTCATCACCTCACGTTGAGCCTTATAGATCGAATAAAACCTACCAATTTCTCCTACAAACATACTTATCCATGTTATGGAGGTTCTGGTCTTTCAAAAATACCAACCCTATATCCTTTAATAAGATATCTAAAGGAAGTCCATCGAAGAAGAGGTAATTTTTTTTCCAACTCATTCATGTTAATTTCTTCTTATACTTCATCTTAATGTGTTATTTCCATAATAAAGTAATAAATATAGTATCATATATATGACTATATGTTATTATTATTATGGTAAAACCATATTCCATTTTTTATCCATCCTATAAAAAATTAAAGCATCACGCATGCGTACGTACGACTTACCGTCTCCACATCGTGGTGTAATTTTATTTTCATGACCAATTTATTTGAATGGGTATAATGATGTATATAATGGATAAAAATAATAAATATTACATGATATTTATTTTTTTTAAATAATATACCATCCAATTTCTTACCCTTTCACTATTAAGGGGATGATACCGTCACACGTACGTACGTACGTACGACCTATTGTCTCCATGATGTGATGTGATTCATTTTCAATGATTACCATTAAACAATGATTATAAAAATTTATATAATGAGTAGATATAATATATATGAACTTAATATCATCATGATGATGAAATAAATATATCCTATACATATGGAACAAGACTTACATGACAAAACATGCATAGGAAAATGAAGAAGTTAACACTAAAAACAAGGGTAATAATGAAATATTATTAACAAAATGATATAATAATATAATATATGATATACTAAATATTTATATGGTTATGTTATAAATTAATAAAATTACTTAAAACATTATACATGAGGATAAATAATAGTCAACCAAAGTAAATTACAAGGTAAGAGATTTTTGTCTCACTTTTATTTCTGTGGGACACATGGCTTATACAATACTTTATTCTTTTGTGTGGTGTATATAATAACCATGAATGTATTTTATGAGTATTATTATGAATATTATGGTATTTTCATATCAATATTATTTTATTTCTTTCATGTGGAATATGATTCAACTAATTATAAATTGGTAAGGTTTATTTCACAATCTCATTAGTATTCGAGATTGTTTAAGTTTAAGTCTCTAATGGGGAACATTTTTCTTACATATCCATGTTTTCTAAAAAAACTTTTCAATTTCTTTAATTTTATTCTATGAATTTTTAATTTATTTTTAACCATTTTTGATTTTTTAAAATTGTTTTAAAGGAATATTTTTATCATTTTCTAAATGAGGTACTTTATGACTTTTTTGAAAAAATTCAAAAGGAATGATTTTTGAAATTCTATGAAATGAGTGATTTTTTCAAAAATCTTGAAGAAATAATATTTTGAAGCTTCCTTTATAGGTTTACAAGGTTATTTTCAATTTTTTTTTCATTTATAATTGTGTAGATTTTTAAATAAATTATTTCAAAATAAAAGGGCATTTCACTAAAAAAATTCAAATATTTTGTTATAGTATTTTCATCAATTTCAACATACTCTATTTAATATTATATGTAATTAAGGTTGATCTTTAATGATATCATTTACCATATTTAATTGAAACCTTTAGGATTCAATTTGATTATGGATAAGATTTTTTTGATACCATTCATAGTTTATGGTTAAAGTATTCACATTTAGTTTGCTAGTTTTAATAAGAATGTTTATATTGATTACATTTCAACCCTTTCATAAGAGGAATTAATTTTACTTAGTAAGTATTGGGAGGGGCCTTATATAGCCCCTTGATGAATCAATAGGTCTCATGAGACAAATTAATCTGGGTTTTGGCTAATGTCTTTCCCGATTATATATGGTGCCCTCGACGAAGCCTTGATGGTATGTTTATGATGTACCTCATTATGAATTCACTCTTTTTGAGATTAATTATTGATAATCCATGTTATTATTCGACTAGTAGAATATCTTTGGTTAAGTATATTTCTAATGTGATTATTTATATGGTGTTATTTGATCAGCATTTATTCTTTCCATATTTTACTCAAGATTTTGTTTTAATGGAATGTGTTATTAGCTATTCACCCTGTATTATTGTTTATATCTACTTATAATTGATTTTTTTTGTATGATAATCCTTACTGATCATCTGAGATAACCCATTTCTTATGTTTTATTTTCCCTAGGATGCCAAGATGTATATTCTAACTAATATATAGGGGCAATATAAGAGAATATGGATGGTTCCAATAGAGATTTTATATTGTTTTTAATTTCATATGTTAATGTAAAAATTATGTTTGTATCTAGTTTTTGAAAAAATACTAAACTATTAGGGCCTTTAGGATGCGATTGCTTATACCTAGTACCAATGTAATAAAGTAACCACCAACTCTAGGCTACTGGGGTTGGGGGCTTTATAGTTTTTCATCATGAGAAACTAAATGTTATTGGAGTTGGAATTAAAAATATAACTCCTATACTTGTGTAGCAGTCTCAATCCATGAATGATGCTGATATTCTTAATGATAAAAGGAGGAAACAACATTTTTTTGTGTTTTTTATAATACAAGATGCACCTTATTTTAGTGGTTATACTAATCCAATAATTTCTTAGAAATGGATTTGTACCACTAAAGATATATTTTAAATTATCTAGTGATTTTATCATGAAAAGTTATTATAGTTATTTATAATTTGTAAGGTGAAACAGATCAATAGTGCACTCATTTTAATATCATGGGGAAATAGGGAAAAAATTGATTCTATGGAATTGGATGAGTTTAGAAAGTTATTTTTTGACAAGTACATTATTCATTTTATGAAAAAAGAGAAGGGATTTATTAATCTAAAATATAATGATGATGAATCCATTAACAACCATGAGGAAAATTTTGCAAGAATTATGAGTTATGATTATGGTATTATCATTAAAATTGAAATAAATACTGATTTATTATTCAATGGATAAAAAATAAGTATCCAAAGGGTGTTATACATACATTACTTCATCATCTATGAATAATTCGTTCAATGTGATATAAAGTTATAAATAGATATCAGATTCACCCATCAATCTCATGGTGTTAATAAGAAAATAAAGATGGAATTTAAATGAAATTAAAATAACAAAAACTATGGATAGAAGAATATGAGTCTTTATTTATGTTGGAAGTGTGGAAATAAACATAGAGTAAATTGTGTTAATGTGACATATAAATTATTTAAGTGTGGAAAGGAATTCCATCAAGCTATCAAATAATGAAGTTATGGGAATAAGTTAACTAATGATGTGAATAAAGAGAGATATTCATAGAAAGAAACACAAATATTCTAGAGTTTCAAATGAAATGAGTATGAGAATTATGTTAACAAGTTCTCAATTTTTAGGGTTAATGACGATGTTTGAAATCAATAACATCTTAATCTTAGAGAAAAAGGGAAATCTCATGTGATCACTATTGATGATGTGGGTTATGAGAACGAAGTGGTGAAAGGTATATCTACCATCCACTATAGAACTTTTAATGTATTATTACATTCTAGATAAACCTACTCAATTATATTTTAAAATTTTTTAAGTGTATCACATTACCACTTTAATAATTAGATATGTAATTAGTAGTAAAAAATCTTAATAGTATGATGATCACATATCAAGTCTATGATTCTTATCTTATATATGTTTGTGGGAAGGTGCTTCCTCAAAAACTTGTTATTCTCTTTAAAGTTTAATTTTATGTTATTTTGGGATTGGATTGGATTTATTTATATATTTCTCATATCAACTTTTGAGAAAGGGAATTCATGTTGGATATTATAAACCAACCTATTATTGTATATTAGTGTGAAGATAAATATATAATTCTAATAAAAATTACATCTATTGTATAGTAAAGACCCAGAATTTTCAAGGGAATTTTTTTTCTTGATTCTTTGAAATTTTACGTGTCTGTGGCTTCTGACGGTGTCTGATTCCGAGGCCCGGTGTGGCCAGAATCAATTTCCGAAGTTTTGTTCGGGTACGTTCAGTAAACGTACGTGCGAGTTTTTCTATCTTTTGGACCAATGCTCGGAATTGAAATCTGAGGGCACCGATGAACTCATAGCACATGTAATTGCTTAAGGGGACCTTTATCGCAGTTGCGTTTTATGCGGGTTAAAAGTCAATAATTGGGGATTTAGATTAAAAGAAATAAATTTGGTAGTACATAATTTTATTATATCTATGGTAGTTATATCCAACAAAGGGGAGTTAAGGGTGGAACCCACAACCACCTAACTTCCCATGTGTGGGTATTTGTGAGGTGGGGCCTACACGAGCCCAACCTTTCATCTCCTCTTAAACTCCCTTAAACTCCCTATTTAACTCCACTTCATTTAATTGAACAACCCTTAACCTTCATCTCCCTCACTCCAATTAATTTTCCAACCCATCTCAATTAATTAAACAACTCTTAAATTAACTAATTAAAGAGTTTTTGAATTAATTTGAAATCTTGGAAGGTTTATTAAAATAAGGTAAAGCCTTATTTTAATTTTGGTTGGAAAATCTTGGGGTGGGAAAATCCTTGAAGAGTTAGAAAGAGAGCTTCCCTCCTTCGATGAAGAACGTTCTCTCTCGACAAAGATCGACCATTTACTCTTCTCTTCCTCCGTGTCAAGAGAGAAGACGCCGACCGTGAAGACCGATGCCAATGACAACGTTCTTTCTTCCTCCTATGTCGATGGGATCGACACCATTATTCCGTGAGGCCGTTCTATCACGACGCTTGCCTCTTTCCGTGGCTCAACGACATGAAACGCCATAATCGAGGTAGGGGTTTAATTTGAGTATGTTTATATTCCCATGTTTTTCCCTACTAAAACAAATAATGTGGATCAACTCATTGTCAAGTTGATCCGCATATGTTTTCTTTTGCGGGTTGGGAATAGATATTTGCGGGGGAATTGCAGGGTGGATTGTTTCAATTTTATTTGAATAAAAGTGTTTTTCGTACTATGTGAAACCATGATTAACTTTGGCCAATTGATAACGCCTAACGTGAAGGGTGTGGGCCGACCTAACACGGCCCAATGACTCTCCGCAGATTGTTTGTATGTGCACGGATTGACGAGAGACGATGAAAAGGGACCACAACGGCGTTTTGAAGCCGTCGTAGTGAAGAGCGGGTCCCGGGAGAGCCGTAGGCACAAGATGTGGGCGAGTCGGACCACCGGAGCATGTCCGGTGGTCCACGGAAGGTGGCAGTAGAACGCCACGCCGGCGCGGCGGCACACCGCCAGAGCAGATCGCCACGACTGAGCTGTGGCGGCGGTGGAACCGGAACGGCTTTGCCATTCCGGATAAGGAGTGGCACGGCTTAATGCCGCGCCCTACCTGCTCGGCCAGTTGGCCGAGCCAGGGTCCCCCATCAGGGTTGGGGCGGGCCGCACTCAACTAGGCTGGACTGGGACTCGGGTCGGGTCGACTCGGTTCGGGGCGACCCAGGGTGGGTTGGGCCGTGTCGGACCGGGCCCAGCCCCCCGTTTTTCGGACCAGATTCGTTTCAACGCCCATAACTTGAGCTACATAACTCTGATCGATTCACCGTCAGTTGCATAGGTTTCATTAGATCAAGAAGGTCGTTTCGATATATTACACTCTAGGTTTCGTTGAAGTTTGGGTATGGTCGGGTTGGTTTGAACCCGAAACCAACCGGGCCCTCAGAGCGGAAACACTTATAACTTAAGGAGCAGACGTCCGATTGATGTGCCGTCAATTATGTTTGATTCCTTATAATGAGACGGTTTTTTTGGAATACTCCACTTGAGGTTTGGACGCATCTGGAGTATGGTCAGGTTGATTTTATCTTAAAAACCAACCGGGCCCCTCGAACGGAAAAGCCAATAACTCTCAGACCGGACGTCTGTTTGACGAACCGTCAACGACGATGGTAATATCTTTGAGAAAAGGTCCCTTTGAGTATACCCAAAGGGATTTTAGGGTACATTTGAGATATGGTCGGGTTGGTTCGTACACGAAACCAACCGGGCCCCTGGGATAAAAAGGCTAATAACTCACAGACTGGGCATCCGATTGACGCACCGTCTGTTGCGTTGAGACCCCTATGATGAGGAGGTCGTTTGAGATACTTCCATGTGAGATTATGTGACACTTGGAAGTATCAACCAGTAGCTCATGGAGCAGATCCTCATAGAGACGAGCGTACGGAGTACGAAGACCTTGTAGCTGGCTGAGACCTGATGAATGCTTGTCCAATTCGATTCAGAGTGACTTGACTAGCCCAGTGGGGAGCACTACTGTGTTTGGGTGGCAGACCCATGGTGGAGGAGCGCTACTGTGTTGGGGTGGAAGACCTATGGTACTCGACAGAAGGAGTACGTCTGCAGGCTATGAGGGGGTGTGCTTGGTTGTAGCGGCAGACCCATGGCAGGGAATCACTACTGTGTTGGGGGGACAGAACCGCGGTACTCGACATAGGAGGAGTACCTCAGCAGTCTAAGGTTAGTGAGAAGCGCCTCAGAGTCGTGACAGGATCACTGTACTTGACAGAGGAGGAGTTTTTTAGCAGCCATGGTTTCGACATCGTGAATAAAAATCCTGGTTTGAGCTGAGTCAATGATCTTTGTGTTTTCCTCATGATTGAGATGGGTTACTTGATAACTTAGGTATATTCATGGGCATATACCTTAGTAAAGGTTATCTTTTGAGATATTTCTTTTTGTTTATCCTTGTTGGATTTAGTGAGACCTTGAGGGTCTCGGGGTCCCTACTGAGTATCGTTATACTCACCCCTGCATGGGCTATGCCTGCACCTCATTGTGTTGGATGTAGAAAACGAACAACGTTGACCGAGGCAGAGTGTACGAGGACCGGACAGTACCCGGAGGTGGACACTCGGCGTGATGGCACACAGAGCATACTGATAGACGTGGAGTACTGAGGAGGATATCTCTACCTACCCTTCAGGTAGGAACCCAGAGGACGATCCAAGAGATGCTTCCATACTTCATCTTTTTGTCTTTTCAGTTGTACTTTATTTCAGTTGTAGCTGTACCTTTCTGTTGGGATTGTATTTCTGGACCCTTTGTACTTTCAACACACTTGTTACTGCATTACTTAGTGTTTTCTTCCTCTTGTACTCTGGTTGTGTGTGAGTTTACATTTTATAAAGGCAATTCCTTCCTAGTTATAGGGATTTACGCCTTTGGTTATAGTCTCTAGACCCTTTCCTATTGAAGGTGGGATTGGGGTAGTTACGACACGGGCCCCAGGGGGACGGGTCGTGACAAATTGGTATAAGAGGAGTTGGTTCTACCACAGAACTTAGAACTCTGATATTTCCTTTCTATAAAGCAATAGTGTTAAGGGTACCGAGTGTGGTTTTTAGTTCAGGGAGTCCATTATTGGTGAGGCGGCCAACGTATCCATACACTAGGACCTTGACTACTGATTTCCAACTCAAAGCATGAAAAAACTGATTGCGTGTGTGTTTCCAAAAGATTTATTTAAATCAACTCAAACCAGGTCATCTCACTAGGTATAGTCTTTTGACCGTGTCTCATCTGATCAGGATGCCTCCACGCAGACAGTCAGTTGGAGTTCTGATAGAGTATCCGATAATGGCCCACCAAGCGATGAGGCTCGGGTGTAGGGACCTATTTCTACGTTGGAACCTTCGGGTGGTGTACCAGCAGCACCACCACCTATTGGGCAGTAGATGCCACCAACCATACTAGTGGACGGTGCACACTGACGGAGCGCGTTGCACGAGTTCCAGCAGTAGAGGCCTCCGAGGTTACAAGGTGAGATAGATTCCCAGGTAGTAGTGGACTGGCTGGAGGAGATTGCTAGAGTTCTACACCTAGTTTAGACACTAATAGAGCAGATGGTGATCTTAGCTACTAGTGTTTCCCAGTGAGTGACCATGAGGTTGGTCCGCATAGTGATAAAGCTTCGGAACAGGGACCGATGCCTGAGATAGTACCTTCAGGTAGTGTGCCAGCTATATCACTACCTTTTGGTCAGCAGTTTCAACCGATGGTACCGGTAGATGATGCATTTAGGCTTAATGCCTTACACGTGTTTCAGCATCAGATATCCCTCAGGTTACGAGGTGATCCTAACTCACAGGTGGTTGAGGACTAGCTAAGGAGGTGGCTGTGAGTTTTCTAGAGCTTATACAGCTTTGGAAGGACGACATGTCAGTAGATGAGTATTCATCGAGGCGTATCGATCATTCCTGGTACTTGATGACTATGATACTGTTGACGCTCCTTTCGTCACAGAATCTAAAAATCGGAAAAGGGGAATATCTGAGTCCAATGTGATTCATCCTTTGAAGAATCATTAAAAATCGACAAAGGGATGAACCAGGAGAACATTGCCCATAGGTCGCGCAAGTTCCCTCATGGTCGTGCAAGTACACTTGCGCGCCGCCTAGTGGTCGTGCAAGTACTTGCGCGGCGCCTTATGGTCGTGCAAGTGACTTGCGCGACCTAAGTGATAACCGCCCGGTAACCGCCTGGTAACCGCCCAGGGTCTTCTTTTGCCTATAAATAGACCCTGTGGGCCCCCCATTCGGGAATATTTTTTTTTTCCAGAAACTCGGATTGAAGCTCCCGACGCCCAAGTCTCTTCTCAAAGCTTCCGGAACACTTCTAAGGTAATTTCTTACCTAGAACGGAAGATCTAAAGAGAATAACTTGCGCATCCCTTTTCTGGAAGAACCTCGAGAACATTTTAAAGGGTTTAAAAAAGAGTCGCTCAAGTATTTCATTGCTGGTTGAAAATCGCGCAAGTACACTATGTGTCGCACAGGTAAACCTACGCGACCAACACTTGTGCGCCCACGGAAGACTTGCGCGCCTTGCAAGACTTGCGCGCCCCTATCTTTTTGGGTGCCCATCTTGCCCATTTTTACCCCTCTTAAGCCATTTCACCTTTCCTTTTCAAGATTCAGTCTTCAAGACACTCTTCAAAGCCATTTATGGCATGATTTCTTGATTTGACTTTCTTATCTGAAAGGAATTATGTGGAATCTCTCTCAAAATCTAGTGATTTAAATATCCTTATGTCACTAAAATACGGAGAGTTCATTCATTCAACCTCATCCTTTAAGATGAGAGAATCTTAACCTGGGTCTCCTTTTCAAGAATAATCCCCAGTGATAAAACTTTTAATCTGGGCATCCTCCTCAGGAGTAAGCCCCAAATTCATAAAAGTTCCCAATCTTGGGCATCCTCCTCAGGAGTAAGCCCCAATCAAGTCCTTTAATCTTGGGCATCTTTCTTAAGAATAATCCCCAACCTCAAATATGGGCATCCTTGTCAGGAGTAAGCCCCAAACCTTAATCCCTAACCTGGGTCTCCTTTTTTCAGGAATAAGACTCAGTCATAATCTTGGGCTTCCTTTTCAGGAGTAAGCCCTAAGTCCCTTAACCTGGGTCTCCTTTTTCAGGAATAAGACTCAGTCATAACCTTGGGCTTCCTTTTCAGGAGTAAGCCCCAAGTACCCTTAAATTTCTCTTAACCAGTCATAATTTACCTTTGATTTGGGTTTCCTTTTTAGGAGTAAAACCCAATCATAAATCCCCTCCTAACTTGGGCATCCTCCTTAGGAGTAAGCCCCAAGATTAGAGTATTCAAATCTCCATGAAGCACATATAACTTTATGGACCCTGTTCATGGATTTTTCTCCCTAAAAGTAAATCCTAAACCTTCATCTATCTGGGCAGTCATCCATACATAAGCCCCAAACAAATTCTTATGGTTGCATCTTTCATGGCACAATTGTCTAAATTTTTACCAATACCTCTTGTTTCTCACACCGAGCATGACTCACGTGAGCTTAGAGTGTAAAAGTAATTATGACATTCATCTTTGAGCCATCAATTATAAACATCATACTCCATAACTCGAACTACGTGGGTTCTGATTCCTTTTCCAAAACAAAGGATACGTAGGTAGCCCATTTATGGGTTCGATCCCAACTTTGAAATAATCCCTGTCCTTCTGAATGACGATAAACTTCAAGTTCCCCACTGAGTGGCTTTAAAACCAGCCTGGTCATCATAATGACCAAGAGACTTTTATATAAATGTTTTGAAGGATACCATTGACCAAGAATCTCTAAATAGATATAGATGATTCTCTATTGATGAAGAACCTCGAATACATATAAAAGATTCTCTAAATTTCTTGCATATTTTCATTGATTGTTAAAACTAAAGGAAAGAAGATTTTTATACTTGGTAATATAATAAGGATTCAAGAACATAACTTAAATCTATAAAGAGAGTACCGGAGTAGACAATAATTCCCCTCAAAAAGGTTTGATGAGTCCGACCTCCCATCCTCTCGACCAATGCAAATTCCTAAGCTTCATTAGTCCACAAGATAATGAGCGCCTGCCTTTGGAAAGTAGGTCCAAACGGATGTGGAATCATTGGATGTTCCCGGTTCTACGAAAAAACCCGTTAGAAACCGATCGGAACGTTTGAATCTCCCGTCCAGGAGGTCATCCCCGGATTCCGTGCGAAACAAAAATGGTGAACCCGACGTGAATCCTTAACCAAGTGAAAGTGATGTTCTTCTTATTTGTTAGGCCCCTTGGGCCAACAAGGCAATCATTGACATATGCTCATCCAAAATATGCAGTGGCCGGATTCATCTTGATTATGTCTGTTACATGGAACATGCACTCTTTTCTCAAGATCTTCTGCAAAAATGGATTTCCTTAAATTCACCCCTGTGAATACTGCTGCTGTGAACACCTCTACTGTGAGGTCTGCTGCTGTGAAAACCAATGCTGCTACTCCTGCTGGAACGTCATCCGCTCTGAGGATGACATCACCAACTCAGCCTCTTCAACGCTGTGTTTCTAATGCACTGGTTAAGTAGTACCGTCTCAATGGTACTATCCCAACTCTGGAGGCCGCTCGTCAATCCCTCCAAGTTAACAACTCTACCTGGTCGTCCGGACAACGGCGGCCAGCAATCAAGAAGCAGGCGGTGCTGACTACCGTCTCCAACCGTTTCGGGTCGTTATCCCCGGAACGCAATTTCCATTCACTCCCTTACTCCGAGGAAGTGAATGAGCAGGTCCCTCGGGGCCTTAATTCAAAAAGACAGGAGTCCTTCCCGAGGGATCCCATCAACAATCGCCGCCAGACTCGTGCGGTAGTGCGCCCTCAACATGATGAGGGTACCGACTCCAGGCATTCAGCTCAGGTTCCTCGAACCCGAGCAGGCAAGATGAACCGCCAGAGACGGAATCCGGTTAACAATAGGCAGTTTGTCATCCCTGCCATCTCCGGAGAAGTCCACCAACCTAACTTGGTGGCAAACAACGAGCAGGCATACACACCTGCCCGTTTTAATTCAGCTGTCCAGCAGACTCGTCTGGCAGCATCAAGCCGATCCCGCCAGGCAATTCCGGCGGAGTACCATAGGCAGGAACATACACCTGCTTATACATCACCAGTTAGTCAGCAGGCTCGTCTGACTACATATGATGGATCTCGTCAACCGCGTTTGGCGAAGTGTAATCAGCAGGCACATACACCTGCTAATACTAATCAGGCCTACCAACAGTCTCGCTTGGTAGCACCCGGAGAAGTCAGTCGGAAAGTCCCGACGACAAACAGGGGGCAGACTCAACTCTCTGCCTCCACACTTGAGTACTGTCAGGATTCACTGACAGGAAAAGGAGGACAGGAGCAGGCACATACACCTACTCCAAGCCCGGAATGGACGTATATCCCCGTTCCGGCGGCTGAAGTCACCAAACATATTTTGTCAATAGTGAAAGAGCAGAAGAAAATTCCTGCTCATATTCTGGATGCTTGCCAGGATATCATAACAGATTTAGCATCATCTTAGGGACAGACACATAAATCTATCCCTAGCAATAGAGTGACACATCAACGATTCAATCCGGAACAGACACACACATCTGTTCCAGTCCAAGAGGGTTATGGGGCATACTCCCCCATATCATACGAACAACCATGTCAGGCACATACACCTGATTTGAGTGGAGATCGTCAGCCTAACCTGACCATCTTTCCTGATCAGGCACATACACCTGCTCAGAGCAATCACTTTCGTCATCAAGTGGTTTCTAAAGCGAGTAAGAAGGCATCTAAGAAAAAGATCCGCCCAGCACAGTCAGGAGATCAAAGGCCAATCTGCAATAAGGCCTTGCTCGATGCTGGAGTTCTTGAAGCCCTCAGACATTTATCTGTCGGAATTCAAGATTCTACTCCCTCAGTTCCCAATAACGGGAACATTAATTCTGAAGGTCTTCAACAGACACTTCCTCATGAAGACTTGCTTCATGAAAATTCGGTCAATCTGGAAGTTTCTTCTTCAGATGAGAGCCACAGGAACCCTCTGTGTGGTCAGAAGGACAAGGAGAAAGAGATCTCATCTTTTGCTGTAACCCATCATGACGGTCCTCCTCATGGTGATGAACTTCGCTGCGAAAGTCCTCTCCGCAGTAGTGATTCACGTTGTCTCGAAAATTCTTCAGAAGGCAATGTAGTGACGAGAAATCCCTCCTATCTCGAGGCACTTGCAAACGTAAAACCAGTCATTTCTGATGTTTTACTATCGGCAGGTGAAACTCTTTCTCCATCAGAAGATAGCCTGGGGTTCAGGTTATTCTCCGAACCATCCCTGGGTCATTCATCTTCCAGCATGAATAGTGATTTCTCTACCAATCTTGTTGAATCTGATGAAGCAACAAGGAAAAACCAACTCTGGTCCAAACAGGTAGAAGAATCTTCATTTAATGATAAAGAGGAAATGCTAAACATGAGGAAAAAACTAGCAAAAGGTGAAGTACCAGTCATGTTTTGGCCTTTGGCTGACTCCCAGTACGACATTCCAAAGATGTTGACGGATTATGGAATCCATGATATTCGTCTCAACATATGGAAAACTCTTTGTCAATTAAAGAAGAAGGTATTATCTTACGATGAATATGAAAATCATCTTAAGATAATAGAAGGGTTACAACGCCAGATTGATTTGGCATCTCTATCAGTCTCTCGGTATCCGAAGGCTGAAAAGCAACAGAGAACCCTTCAACGTTCATGCCTTGGCGCACTAAGAAGATTGCGTCAGTTAATTGCCAATGCTCCATCTGATGTTCATATCAGAGGATGGGGTGTTCACGGAGCACTACATTTCACAGTGCTTTCCGGTCAGCAAAGCCCGCCGAAAATGGTCTCATGCAATGTTATTGCCCATGGCCGGCCACAGTCAATGGGCTTTGTTCATAATCAAAATCTTTCTCAAGAACAAGATTCAACTAGTTCCTCTCAAAATCAAGTATATAGAGAACAGGTTGTTGAATTGCTCCTACATCAAGCAGGCGAGAATATTGCACAAGCCTCTCGTTTGGAGCAAACACGTCATCAAATGACAGAAGTTTCGGAAATCATCCAACGGTCTGTTGAACCAGGTGATAAAAGTGGATATAGGTTAATGCATCCAGCTAATTTCCGAACTAAGATTCGTAAGATAAAGAGATATTTTAAGAAGATCTCAGACATAGCATGTCAAGAGACACCCCAACTGGCCAGACTGGGGACTTCTCTAACCCAACCCTCAGAGTCAACGAATGGGATTCGAGGAGTTGAGCGGAAGCAGCAGGAACATCCCCAGTCCACCGGACTGGGGACTTTTTCAAATCTTCAATCCTTCCCTCAGAGAAAGTCAGTATTCTCTCGATTAGGGAATAAGCCTCAAGAGGAACGAAGAGCCAAGCTGTCAGGAGATTCTCTCCAAGTGACGGTTCTCCAAGAAATTCCTGAGGGATCAAGTCAACAGAATGCCATGTCTCATCATGGACATAGAAGGAGACAATATCACAGAAATGCTGATAGAAAAGATTCCATGAAATATGCATCCATTAATGTCATCAATGCCGTTGCTGCTGATTCACCAGATGAGGCTCAATCAGAGGGATCAGACGAAGAGGTTCCTGCTCAAGAAGTCGCGCACACAGACCTAAATGAAGAAGGTGTGCGCACACGTAATCAAAGGCTTACCCAAAATCTGGGTACTTCTTCATGTAACCCACTTCCCCCTCTCCGAAAAGGATCCAATAAGGGGAAAGGAAAGAATTAGGTTACTTTTCACCCTTCCTCTGAAGGAGCTCAATCGCTCTCATTAGAGCAAAGGTTTTCACAACAGGAGGAAGAAATGAAAGAATTAAGAAGGTTGAATGCAGAACCACTTCAGAGTAGTCTTCTTCTTAAGAATGATGAAGTCCGACAGCCGAAGGAATTTGTTGTAACTACTGAGATGGATCAAGAATATCCTCCTTTATCAGTACACACACAGAGGTCTAATCCTACGGGTCAAACGCAACAACGGTTGGCAGCACTACTATCAGTTGCAGCACCAACCACCACGTCTGTCCAAGCTCCATTCATTGCACCTACCCAAAACCAAGTTCAACCTGACGTTTCTCAAAAGTTAATAACTACTATTGAGTCATTAACAGCTCGGTTAGAAACTATGGAAGGGAAACGGGCGCAAGTTCAACCTGAAAAGAAAGTTTACCCTGAATGGGTAGATTCAATTTCTCCTCCATCCAGTTTTGGAAACCCTATTTTCCCTACTTTCAATGGATCAGGCGACCCTGAACAACATTTGACGCATTACATGTCTTGTTGTGATCCTATGATGGGAACTCCAGAGCAGCAAGAAGTAGTGAAACTCATATGCTTCGTGCGAACCTTGCAAGGACCATCTTTTGTCTGGTATACAAGCTTGAAATCCCGGTCAGTCATCGGATGGGTGGATCTCCGTCAAAAATTCCTTCTTCAGTTTAGCTCAACTTTTCCAAAAACGACAGTTTTCGATCTTACAAACTGCAAGCAAAGGGAGAATGAAAGAGTCTCTGATTTCATTGCTCGTTGGAAGAGATTAACGTATTCCTTGAGTTTATCACTCCCTCAGGAGGAATTGTTTCCAATCTGTGTGGCAAATTTGCGTGACGAATTACGCACACCATTGATCCCTGTGAAATACACAGGAGGGTTTCGAGACCTTACTTCAATCGCTCAACAGATTGAAGATTCCCTTATACAGGCTAAGGTTAAATCTCGTGTAATTCCATCAGCTCCAGGAAGAAGAATGGGTAAAGCATAAACGGCTACAGTTATGCTTAAACAGGCACCTGTACCTATTTCTACTTCAAAACCTTCATCTTCTCGAAGGGCTCCACCTCCTGAACGCCAACAACAAAGGCTGTTTCGTCCAAATGATCAAAAAGATCAACGACGAAAACAATTTGAGGATATGAAGAGTAAAACATACTCTTTCCGAAGTGAACAAGTTCCTGGTTACTTCATTTCCGCTCTGGAAAATAATTTGGTTCAATTACCAGTGCCGAAGAGGCCAAACAAGGAAGGAGATGAAGACCGTCCCAATTATTGTCCCTTTCATCAAATGTTGGGGCATCCCATCCAGGAGTGTTTTGTCTTTAAAGACCTCCTGCAAAAGATGGTCGACTTGGGACAAGTCAAATTGAAGGGTTCTTCAGCTCATGTAGCGTGTATTACCGCTATAGATCCAGAAGAAGGAGGCGAGTGGCAGGAAGTCAAAAGCAAAACTGCGAAAAAATATGATGATTGGATGGTCAGAAAGACAATCAATCGGACCCATTCCATTTTGCGAACACAATTGAAGAAGCCAATTGTGTCTCCTACAAAAGCTGCAGTAAAGCCTCCATCAAAAGACAAATCCTCAAAAGGGCAGCGCAATTCAAAGAAGAAAGAGGAATCAGGAGAAGATGAGTATGCATAAAAGCCTAAATTGTCTTTGACTCTGGCAGATTTCATGCCATCTACTTCAAATCCACGGGCACCATCCCACCAAACGGCACAGCCTAAACAGGCTAACCAGGCAGAGTCTTTATCAGACGAAGAGTTAATCTTTGGTTCTGTTAATATGATTCAATTAACAGATTCATATTCTAGTCTTGATGAGCCTGAATTCCCTGTATCAAATAAGGGAACCCGAGGAAGTTCTAGAGGTTCAGGATATAGGGGAAGACGTGGATCTTTCCGAAGCCACTACTCTAATTCTACCCCTGCTAGCACTGTATATGCAGCAGAAACTCGTGGTAGAGACCTTCAGCGAGCTCAAAAAGAACAAGCAAGTTCTTCTGCCAATGGCCAACTCAGCTTCGGCACAGTTATTTTGGAAGACCGATTAAAGGTTCCATCTTCTTTATCTCAGCAAGTAAATGGATCTAATCAGTCTAATTTTCCAAAACCAAAGATGTTTCCAACTTCAATACAAGATGCATCAGCTTCCAAAGCATATGCTTCCAAGGTACCTGCTAAACCGCATATTCATATTGGGAAACGTAGACCTCTAGATCAAAAGTATGATATATTGAAACACTTGGCCCAAGTACCAGCCAAATTATCAATTTTGGATGCCTTGAATCTATCAAGAGATCTTCGGGATGCACTCATCGAAGTTTTGTCAAGTCCTCAGGAGTTTGAAGCTGAAATTGCTGCAGCTGAAATTTATCACATAGAGAATAATCCTGCAGAATGCCATGCAGTGATATCTTTTACTGATAAAGATGAAGATGATGTTGTGCATGGGCACATAAAACCTTTGTACTTATCTGGCAAAGTCAATGGTATAGATGTTCGAAGAGTTTTTATTGACAATGGTTCAGGAGTCAACCTCATGCCCATTCGCACACTTCGTCGATTGGGCCTCACGGAATCTGATTTATCTCCTTCTACCATGATGTTGCAAGGATATGATAAAAATGAACAAGAACCACTGGGAGAAGTTACGCTCAGAACTCAGTTTGGAGATCTTGTTTCCAATTCGGATTTCATGATTGTTGATCAAGACTCAGCTTTCAATATCTTTCTTGGAAGACCCTGGCTACATCAGCATGCAGCTATTCCGTCATCATACCATCAATGTCTCAAATACTGTTTCGATGGTCAAGTTGGAACATTGTATGGTGATAAGGCCCCGTTCAAGACATGTGAGTCTCAATACATTGAGGCGGAATTTTATCACATGAAGGGAAGAGAAAAATCTACAATGAAGGAAATTACCAAAGTTAATGCTCCATATGGTTTGGAAAAAATTCCAATAAATCCATTTTCACATGTGAGTACAGATTATGTATTACCTATCAGTCAAATTGAAAAAATAGGCCCAAATCAAAATACTCTTATGGAAAGATCCATAATGTCAATTACGGTAATCGAGCCAGACAACATGTGAGAAATTGGTAACTTACCAAGCAGTGATGAAAGCATAAGTGGTGACGTTTTCATTTCGTCTGCTAAAATCCAACAAGTCTATACTTCGCTAATCAGGCCAGAAGAAGTTATAGCAACACCAGAGGTGAATATTGATGTCGATTCTCAATCCATCATCTCCTCTTTATTTCCCAAAGAAGACCCTTTTTCATCAATAGGGTCGGAAATGGAAGCCTCTTCTTCAAAATGTGAAAATTTTGACATCTCTTATGATCATGAGAATTTCATTTTTTTCATCTACTTTGCAAGTAGAAACGGAATAAATAACACATGATGAAGAGGAAGAGGAAGATCTTAGAGATGCTCCTCCAACATTTGAAGAGGGTATCTCTACCACTGTGGATGAACTCAGAGAAGTAAATCTGGGTACAGAGAAAGATCCACGCCCCACTTTAATTAGTGTGGCCATGACCCTTGAAGAACAAGAGATGTATATTTCTTTTCTAAAGCAAAATAAATATATTTTTGCTTGGAATTATACAGAGATGCCTGGCCTTGATCCTGATGTTGCCACCCATCATTTGGGTTTGCCAAAAGAACATCGAGGATTCAAGCAAGCCGCGAGAAGAACACACCCAACCTATGCTTCCAAAATCGAGGCTGAAGTGGATAAGCTTATCAAAGCTAACTTCGTCAGAGAATTTCAATATCCCAAGTGGTTGGATAATATTGTCCCTGTAAAGAAGAAGAACGGACAAATTATGGTTTGCATCGATTTCAGAGATCTTAATCGGTATTGTCCTAAAGATGATTTCCCAGTTCCGATTACAGAACTCTTAATTGATGCGACGGATGGCTATGAAGTACTTTCTTTCATGGATGGATATTCTTGATATAATCAGATCCGAATGGCCCCAGAAGATGAGGAATATACAGCCTTCAGAGCTCCTCAAGGTGTGTTTTGTTACCGGGTGATGCCCTTTGGTTTAAAGAATGCAGGTGCAACATATCAACGCGCCATGCATCGTATCTTCAAACCTTTTTTAGGGAAATTTGTTGAATGCTATGTAGATGATCTGGTGGTTAAATCCAAACAACGTTTTGATCACTTGGCTGATTTGGAAGTCGTATTCCACAAGCTTCGACAACATAATTTGAAGATGAACCCCTTAAAATGTGCTTTTGGGGTAACCTTAGGAAAATTCGTCGGCTTTGTTGTACGCCATCGTGGTATTGAAGTCGATCCTGAGAAGAACAAATCAATCCTTGGTATGTCACCTCCTCAGAATTTGAAAGAATTAAGAGGACTTCAAGGACACTTAGCCTATATTCGGCGTTTCATCTCCAATTTGGCAGGCAAAAGTTTACCCTTTACCAAATTATTGAAGAAAGGAGTCACTTACCAGTGGAATGAAGAATGTCAAGAAGCATTTGATGTTCTCAAGAAATACCTCTTGAGTCCACCAGTACTCATGCCACCTGTTGAGGGTAGGCCTCTTATCCTCTATGTGACAGCTTTAGAGCGATCATTGGGTGCCTTTCTCACTCAAAAGAATGATGCTGGGAATGAAAATAGTCTCTACTATCTCAGTAGAACTATGCTTGAAGCAGAAACCCGGTATTCGAGTATTGAAAAGTGCTGCCTAGCATTAATCTTTGCAGTTCAGAAACTGAGACACTACCTGCAACATCACGAGGTCCAATTGGTATCTCGTAATAATCCACTCAAATTCATCCTTAGTCGTCCAATGCTTACAGGACGTCTGGCAAGGTGGGCGGTTATTCTACAGCAGTTCGACATCTAGTATGTGTCTCAAAAGGAAATTAAGGGCCAAGCTCTGGCTGATTTCCTGGCTGAACATCCTTCAGTGGAAGACACGTATTCAGATATCGAACTCCCTGATGAGGAAGTTTTCTCTATTCAAGAGAGTCCTCAAACATGGGAAATGTATTTTGATGGTGCTTCTAGAAGTCCAACAGGGAAGAAAATGGAAAATCCTAAATTCAACAAAGTTGGTTTAGGAATTGTGCTCATTTCTCCAGATAAGGCAGTGTTACCTTATTCCTTTTTGTTGTGGGAAGGTGGTACCAATAATGAAGCTGAATACCAAGATCTCATTACAGGCTTGGAGTTAGCGCTTCAAGCACAAGTGAATCACTTAAAGGTGAAAGGTGATTCATACCTGGTAATCAAACAAGTCAATGGGGATTATGCCATCAGAAAAGAAGAATTAATCCCTTTGTATGATTATGTCAGAGAGTTAATGTCGGAATTCCCTTCAGAACTGACATTTTCTTATGTCCCAAGATCACAAAATGCTCAATCTGATGCACTGGCTAATATAGCCACAGCTTTAGCAGATCCAAATCAGGACGAGACAACCATCTGTATTGCCCACCGTCGTGCAATTTCACCTTATGTTCAAGTCATAACAGAGGAAATTAATGAAATTAGTCCCATTCCTGAACCGTATGGTCATACTACAGGATGTATGTCACCTATCAGGGAATACCTTCAAAATGGAACACTTCCACCTGATAGAGCCGAGAAAGAACAAATTCGGAGACGTGTGGTCAATTTTACTCTTTATGATGGTCCAAACCACCTCGAGAAAATTCTCTACAAACGTGGTTTTGATGGAGTTCTCTTCAGATGTATTGATGGTGAAGAGACAATGGCTGTCATAAAAGAAGTGCATGCAGGAGTCTGTGGTGCCCACCAGTCTGGACATAGACTGTCTGATCAAATTCGAAGGCTTGGATACTTCTGGCCTTCAATGATACAAGATTGTGTTAATTTCACAAAGAAGTGTCATTCATGACAAGTATATGCCAACTTCATTCATCAACCTCCAGAGTTGCTTCATACAACTAAATACTCATGGCCATTTTCCACATGGGGAATGGATGTGGTGGGACCTTACCCTTCAGCTACGGCCAAGCAGTTTAAGTACATTCTTACTGCTACTGATTTCTTTTCCAAATGGGAAGAGGCAGTACCTCTCAAAGAAGTCAGTTCTAAATGCATTGTTAGCTTCATCAAGTCTAACATCATTACTAGATTTGGTGTCCCTCATACCATATTGACGGACAACGGCACCAACTTCTGTTCTTCTGAGGTAAAGAAATTGTATCAAGAATACAACATTAAGTCCAACCATTCATATCGATATCATGCAGCGGCTAATGGCCAGATAGAGGCCTTCAACAAGACTCTTTCAAATATACTGCAAAAGATGGTGGATAAAGATAAGAGGTCATGGCCTGATAAACTCTTTCATGCTTTATGGGCTTATCGGACTACCACTCGCAATGCAACGCGGTCTACTCCATATTCATTGGTATATGGAACAGAAGCAGTCTTGCCAATTGAAGTTCAATTTCCCTCACTCAGAATAGCCATTTGTGATCAGTTATCAACAGATGAGCAATCCCAAAAGCGGTTGAATGAATTGGAACAGTTAGATGAGAAAAGATTGTGCACTTTGCACCACTTGGAAATCTATCAGAATCGGATTGCACGAGCTTTTAACAAAAAAGTTCGTCTTCGTTCATTCATTCAGGGAGAATTGGTATTGGTTCTCAGAGCACCAATGATACCAGGAAAGAAGCCTCCCAAGCTTGAACCAAAATGGGAAGGAACTTATTCAATACATAAGGTCTACTCCAATGGAGCGTATTCTCTGATCTCAATGGATGGAGAACACATCACGACTCCAACTAATGCCAGATTTCTGAAGAAGTATTTTGTATAAACACAAAATATTGTTCCCAGAACCAAGACTCTTACAATTGGTTCATACAGAAACGGTCCAGTATGACCTTAAACTGCAACTTCGTCCAACATGACGTTAAACTGTGTCACCTTCAATGTCCAAGATGACATTAAACTATATTTTGTCCTGGCAACATGACATTAAACTGTGTGGCACTTCCAACGTCCATCATGAAAATAAACTGTAAAAAGTCCCCAGAACTGATATCCTCATATTGGTTCACCTTAGTCCTAGCTACATGACTTTAAACTGTACAGCAATGGTCCAGTATGACTTTAAACTGCAACTTCGTCCCACACGACATTAAACTGTGAAAAAGTTTCCTAAACTGTCCAGCATGACCTTAAACTGCATCATCCCTGGTCCATGTATGTGACCATAAACTATTTGCAAATCCCTTATGTCCAGCAAGACGTTAAACTGTGACGTCCTAAACTACATGACGCTAAACTGTATAAAAGTCCCTCACGTCCGAAAAGACGTTAAATTATATAATCATCAAAGGTCCAGCATGACATTAAACTGCACCATTCACGGTCCATGCATATGACCTTAAACTATTCGCACTTTCGTCCGACATGATGTTAAAATGGTACACTCTTTTGTCCTTACTGCATGACATTAAACCGCACAGTCCCCCTTTCGTCCAATATGACGTTAAACTATTTTATCCCCACCGTCCTAACTACATGACGCTAAACTGTACAGAAAATCCTTGATAGGTCCTACATGACATTAAACTGTATTTTGTCCCTGCTACATGACACTAAACTGTGCAGCACCAATAGTCCTAACTGCAAGACTTTAAACTGCATAGTCCCTTTTTTATGTCCTACATGACATTAAACTGTGCATCGTTAAGGTTGTTATTACCTCTTGTTTCTCACACCGAGTATGACTCACGTGAGCTTAGAGCGAACATCAACCATAACACTCCCTTTGGGCCACTAACCATGTATAAGTCCCAACAACATTTTTTTTATTAGATCATTGTCCACAAGAACAACTTGATCATTGATTCATTCTTTAATTGAACTACACGGACTTTGATCCTTGCCCTCCAGGCTGGGTATGTAGGCAACCTCCCAGGGTTCAAGCCCAAAAAAAATCTCTTCACATCGGTTCACCACCATCTCATATGATGTTGATTTGTGAAACCACCCCTGGAATCAATATCTTTACATTGATTCACTTTTGTCCTTGTTATATGACTTTAAAATATACAACACTTTTGTCCGGTATGACAATAAACTACAATATTCTTTGATTTCCTCATTTGAGAGAGAACTATTATTGACATTGATTTTTCAATCATGGTTTTCATTTTTAAAAGACTACATGCATACATGGTAATGCCTAAACTTTTTTAGGTTAAACCATCATTGCACTAAATTCCCCTTTCACCCTTCACATGTACGAACCAAATTTGTACAAAGGCCATTTCTAGAACTACGTGGACTTGATTCCCATCCTTATGGGATACGTAGGAACATTCGAGTGTCCCTCGAATCCAGTCCCAAGTCTTTTGGGCCTAACCCCAAATTTCACTTTCAGTCTCTTGACTGAAAAATCCTCATGAAAACACACACTGTGTATTCATTATTATGGTCCGAATTCTATGACCCTAAACTAAGATCACTCATACTTTCGTCCTGCACGACGTTAAACTGCATTTCAAGAACTACGTATGGCTTGATTCTCATTCTTATGAGATACGTAGTGAAGTCCAAAATTTCAATTCAGGACCCAGCCACAACATGATTATGGTTTTCATTGACCTATGTATCTCTATATACATTGGACAATACCCATCTTTATGTGTTATAATCCTAACCTTAAATATTTTCATATCTTCATAACCCTTTTTCATGACTTCTAGTCACAAAAATGTCAAACTTCTGAGAATTCTTTTGCCTGACTATGTAGCACGTGCCCATAGGTGGCCATGCATAAACAGCCCACATAACAGACTTGTCAGCCAAAAGATGCTATTCATTTAACCATGCAGCCAATGCCCATAGGTGGCCCTGCATATTTCAACCCCCTAACGGGTTTTGTTAAATAATAGTAACTTCAACTTTGGTAAGAATTCCTCTTTTGTCCTTATTTGTCTTAAACAACAATATGTAGGGATCCGCGAAAAAAATAGCCATCCTTAACATATTTGTCCCATATCCTTTTTCATGATCTGAAAGTATTCAAGTATATGGTTTATTCTTCTTCCCTATGTTTGGGTCAGACCTTCGTAGGAGTGATATTCATCCAGTTCTTAGATATTCTTATTTGGAAATATCTTCTCCATATTCAAGTACCTCTTTCCATACAACAAACTTTATACTTTAGAAAATTTGAATCTCCATAAACTTTCACTGGCTTTTTGCACTAGGAAAGTAAATTTCTGGGAGTTCTTTTGCCTGACTATGCAGCACGTGCCCATAGGTGGCCTTGCATAAACAGTCCACATAACAGACTTGTCATCCAAAAGATGCTATTTATTTGACCATGCAGCCAATGCCCATAGGTGGCCCTGCATATTTCAACCCCTAACAGGTTTTGTTAAATAATAGTAACTTCATTCTTGGAAACTACTTCTTCTAATGCCTTTTAGCTCTTTTTTTTCATATCATTCCTCAGATTCAAATATTCTTAAGCCATAGTTTACATTTTTTTCCCTCATACTTGAGTATGGTAATATGTTTTCAGATAAATTGTCAAGGAATTGAATCCATTTTAATCTATTTTGGTCAAAGCTATTTCGACCTTAAACATTAGCCCCTTTATGTCCGGCGTGCATGACTTTAAACTGCCCACACAAAAGACAAAGGAACTCTGAATAAAAGTCAAGTTCCAGCTCACTAAATATACATTTTTTGTATGATTTAGGTAATATTGAGCAATTAAAAGGTTCAAAGTTTGTAGGATTATTTGTAATAATCCTAGTAAAAATCAAACTATGCTTACCAGGCCTATTGGCTTAAGTAAATTTGAAGAAGGTAGTGAAAAGAATGCAGGTAAAAATGATTGAAGACAAAAGTGTTTTCATTGATACACAAGAGTTAGAAGGACATCCACAGACTGGAGTCTCTTCTCTTTTTCGAGAATTACAAGAGGCTTTCAACATAACACTTCATTTGATTTACGGCATCCCGAGCTTCATTATAAACCACCTGGAATTCATTCATTCAACTGGATACAATAAGAGATGCAGTGATACCAGCTCTTCTTGGAACAATTGTAAAAGGATGTTCTTGAGTGCGGTTTGAGAAAATTTTCTGCTGATCAAACAGTGACTCTGTTTCTGTCCAAGAGACTTGGAAGATGGATACATGGATTTGAGAATGGAGCATTGGAAGTAAAGAGCCATTTGGAGAGAGTACTCTTTTTAGATATTGCTCTAATACCATGTTTGTCTTCTCTCCACCTACCATTAGTGGAAAACATTTCAGCCCATGGGTTTGCCATTTTCATATCTGCAAGGAAATGACATGGAGGAAGAATTTGAAAGTTCACACCATTTTTGTTACTCTTAATGCACAACATAACCAAAATAGAGAAGTAGCAGTGCAGCTGCATCTCAGGTATATAATTGTTTGCATTTGGAACATTAACTCCTTACAGATGACCATGACCACACAGAGACAGGTAGATGCTCTGTGGGAATTTCAGATGATATTTTTTTCAAGTACTTATCCAAATATGGGAAAGTGCTATCACAGATATCATAGTAATCATGGCCAATAATGTTCATCATGTCATCAATCCGCTTGCTAGCCAGTTCATCAGCCGTTCCAATTCCCTTAGGAGCCATTTAATCTGCACAAAAGTTGAACAAATTTAACTCTTAAATGGGTTTATTTTTCATAAAATTTGTGAAAAGAATTCGGAAAAAATGGCCAAGGCATTAAGTCGCGCAATTGTAAACAATGGCGCCCAAGTATTTCGTGTGCCGCGCTAGTTTTTGACGCGCAAGTATAAACCGCGCAAGTACGAATACCTTCACAGGAGCGCGACAGCAAGGGAACAGTGGAAAAGAGACTTGCGCGACTTAGGTGACCTGCACGGCGAGAGTTCGAGAAGGTATGAAGTCCGGAAATCCGGATGCTTGTACGGGGGTGAAGCCGTGTATTTATAGGCCAGGAAGCCTATCTGCGCGCCACACCCAGAGAACTTAAGGCCTGCGCGACGCAAACTTGCGCACTGCCCTATGTGCCCTAAAGTCTTGCGCGCCCCCTTTTCCTTTGGATGGATTCAATTTCCTCAGAGTAAAATCCTCATTTCTCTCCGGATCCAACTCTGAGGGGGGACTTTTGTTGACGCTCCTTTCGTCACAGAATCTAAAAATCGGAAAAGGGGAATATCTGAGTCCAATGTGATTCATCCTTTGAAGAATCATAAAAAATCAACAAAGGGATGAACCAGGAGAACATTGCCCATAGGTCGCGCAAGTTCCCTCATGGTCGCGCAAGTACACTTGCGCGCCGCCTAGTGGTCGTGCAAGTACTTGCGCGACGCCTTATGGTCGTGCAAGTGACTTGCGCGACCTAAGTGATAACCGCCCGGTAACCGCCCATTAACCGCCCAGGGTCTTCTTTTTCCTATAAATAGACCCTGTGGGCCCCCCATTCGGGAAGATTTTTTTTTTCCAGAAACTCGGATTGAAGCTCCCGACGCCCAAGTCTCTTCTCAAAGCTTCCGGAACACTTCTATGGTAATTTCTTACCTAGAACGGAAGATCTAAATAGCAGAAGGAAGGCCTAAGTGTTGAAACTTATCAAACACTTGCGCGCCAACTTATTTCCTTCAATATAACTTGCGCGTCCCTTTTATGGAAGAACCTAGAGAAAATTTTAAAGGGTTTAAAAAAGAGTCGCTCAAGTATTTCATTGCTGGTTGAAAATCGCGCAAGTACACTATGTGTCGCGCAGGTATACCTGCGCGACCAACACTTGCGCGCCCACGGAAGACTTGCGCGCCTTGCAAGACTTGCGCGCCCCTATCTTTTTGGGTGCCCATCTTGCCCATTTTTACCCCTCTTAAGCCATTTCACCTTTCCTTTTCAAGATTCAGTCTTCAAGACACTCTTCAAAGCCATTTATGGCATGATTTCTTGATTTGAATTTCTTATCTGAAAGGAATTATGTGGAATCTCTCTCAAAATCTAGTGATTTAAATATCCTTATGTCACTAAAATATGGAGAGTTCATTCATTCAACCTCATCCTTTAAGATGAGAGAATCATAACCTGGGTCTCCTTTTCAAGAATAATCCCCAGTGATAAAACTTTTAATCTGGGCATCCTCCTCAGGAGTAAGCCCCAAATTCTTAAAAGTTCCCAATCTTGGGCATCCTCCTCTGGAGTAAGCCCCAATCAAGTCCTTTAATCTTGGGCATCTTTCTTAAGAATAAGCCCCAACCTCAAATATGGGCATCCTCCTCAGGAGTAAGCCCCAAACCTTAATCCCTAACCAGGGTCTCCTTTTTTCAGGAATAAGACTCAGTCATAATCTTGGGCTTCCTTTTCAGGAGTAAGCCCTAAGTCCCTTAACCTGGGTCTCCTTTTTAAGGAATAAGACTCAGTCATAACCTTGGGCTTCCTTTTCAGGAGTAAGCCCCAAGTCCCCTTAAATTTCTCTTAACCAGTCATAATTTACCTTTGATTTGGGTTTCCTTTTTAGGAGTAAAACCCAATCATAAATCCCCTCCTAACTTGGGCATCCTCCTTAGGAGTAAGCCCCAAGATTAGAGTATTCAAATCTCCATGAAGCACATATAACTTTATGGACCCTGTTCATGGATTTTTCTCCCTAAAAGTAAATCCTAAACCTTCATCTATCTGGGCAGTCATCCATACATAAGCCCCAAACAAATTCTTATGGTTGCATCTTTCATGGAACAATTGTCTAAATTTTTACCAATACCTATTGTTTCTCACACCGAGCATGACTCACGCGAGCTTAGAGTGTAAAAGTAATTATGACATTCATCTTTGAGCCATCAATTATAAACATCATACTCCATAACTCGAACTACGTGGGTTCTGATTCCTTTTCCAAAACAAAGGATACGTAGGTAGCCCATTTATGGGTTTGATCCCAACTTTGAAATAATCCCTGTCCTTCTGAATGACGATAAACTTCAAGTGCCCCACTGAGTGGCTTTAAAACCCGCCTGGTCATCATAATGACCAAGAGACTTTTATATAAATGTTTTGAAGGATACCATTGACCAAGAATCTCTAAACAGATATAGATGATTCTCTATTGATGAAGAACCTCGAATACATATAAAAGATTCTCTAAATTTCTTGCATATTTTCATTGATTGTTAAAACTAAAGGAAATCACATTTTTATACTTGGTAATATAATAAGGATTCACGAACATAACTTAAATCTATAAAGAGAGTCCTGGAGTAGACAATAATTCCCCTAAAAAAGGTGTGATGAGTCCGACCTCCCATCCTCTCGACCAATGCAAATTCCTAAGCTTCATTAGTCCACAAGCTAATGAGCGCCTGCCTTTGGAAAGTAGGTCCAAACGGATGTGGAATCATTGGATGTTTCCGGTTCTATGAACAAACCCGTTAGAAACCGATCGGAACGTTTGAATCTCCCGTCCAGGAGGTCATCCCCGGATTCCGTGCGAAACAGATACGACCAGTGCTTTAAAGCTCAGACCTCAGAGCGATGTGTGTTTTAAAAAAATATGAGCCGACCCTTTTCCTCTATGCATTCCTACTTATGTTAGGGTGATATAGAGAGCCTTTGAGGTCGAATGTTCTTTGGCTGAATGGATACAACTAGAGAATGTTAGCAGTGGGAAAGCAGGGAACTGGAACTAGTCTCAGAGACTTGGGCTTGTAAAATTTTTCAAGAAGAGGAAGTGTTAAGGACAGATGAATCTGCAGAACAATAGACGTGGAAGCAGATCTAGGAGAGCATCATGAGGTGGTGTACTTTTCTACTTGTTACAACCACCCACCTTTGTAGTCCTCGCCAGGCTCTGGGAGCAGGAGTGCAGGGAAAGAGAGTAGCTACACGCGGTCAAGGAGTGTGACCCAAGGGCTCTAGGAATGATTCGAGGTATGGTCTATGTCCACGACTAGCTGCCGTAACAACCTACATCGATACAAAACATTCCTTCCTTCCATGAATCTTGTCCAGACATAGAGTTTCTGGTTAATCATTTGACTTGACCCTCACGTCTGGAGATAACTTTGGGCAGAGACTCGATAATCACATTTATGCCAACGGTGTGATCTGACCCTTGAGGTGAGAGTTTCGGTTGGAACCTCTTGGTGGCAGCGTCGAGGCCTTACAACATTAGTTTGGGTATGGACTTGTCAACCGCAGTTCATACACAAATTGACTGTATTAGGCAAAAAGGTTGTGGTTTACCTACAACTTTGGGATGAGTTTTCCATGGTCGGAAAAAAGGAAACCCTAAGTAGAATAGGATGGAATCATGCATAAGTGGGTGCAGTCGATCACTCATGAGTCAGCCAGACTTAGATTTGAGCCAAACTTCTCCAGAGTTGCTGCACCGCTTTTAGCATTGATGAAGAAGGGGAAAACCTTTCATGTGGTCAGAGATATGCCAGCAAGTCTATTCAGGAGCTAAGGAAGAGGCTGAACAATGCGGTCATCTTGAGGCTACCGGAGAAGGTTCAGATCATCCAGGAGTGGATGAAGACTGCACAGAGCAGAGAGAAGACCTATGCTAATAGGAGACAGAGACCACTAGAGTTCAAGGATGGCGATCACATTTTCTTACGAGTCTCACCTTGATGAGGTCTACAGAGATTTGGCTGGGGAGGCAGGTTATATCCACGATTCATCGAACCTTTCCAGGTCCTTAGTAGAGTAGGTGAGGTGGCTTACCTCCTGGCCCTTCCACTTCAGTTGCACCGGGTGCACAACGTCATCAACATATCTAAGCGAGGAGATGCGTGCACGACCTATCCGTCATCATCGAACACGGGGAGTTGGACATCGAAGATGGGGCAACATTTACAGACGTTATAGTAGAGATTGAGGATCGACTGGAGTGGGTCATACATGGATGATCGATTCCTATGGTGCGTAATTGCTGGCAGCACAGGAACCTCTAGGGGAGCACATGGGAGAAAGAGGTTCAGATATATGCTCACCCCCTTTAGTTCCCCTAGTGTGTGTTGTAGCTTTACAGGGACGTAAATCTCTGAGGTGAGATTAATGTAAAAACATGAAATTTTCAAGGAAATTATTTTTCTTGATTCTTTGGAATTTTAAGATTCTGTGGTTTCTAACGGCGCCTGATTCCGAGGCCCGGTGTGCCCGTAATCAATTTCCAAAGTTTTGTTTGGGTACGTTCAGTAAATGTACGTGCATGTTTTCCTATATTTTTAACCAGTGCTCAGAATTGAAATCTGAGGGCACTAATGAACTCGCAGTGCAGGTAATTGCTTAAGGGGACCTTAACCGCAGTTGCGTTTTATGTGGGTAGGAAGTTAATAATTGGGGATTTAGATTAAAATAAATAAAATTGGTAGTACACAATTTTATTATATCTATGGTAGTTATATCCTACAAAGGGGTGTTAAGGGTGGAAACCACAACCACCTAACTTCTCATGTGTGGATATTTGTGAGGTGGGGCCCACATGAGCCCAACCTTTCATCTCCTCTTAAACTCCCTTAAAATTTCTATTTAACTCCACTTCATTTAATTGAACAACCCTTAACCTTCATCTCCCTCACTTCAATTAATTTACCAACCCATCTCAATTAATTAAAAAACTCTTCAATTAAGTAATTAAAGAGTTTTTGAATTAATTTGAATGCTTGGAAAGTTTATTAAAATAATGGAAAGACTTATTTTTATTTTGGTTTGAAAATCTTGTGGTGGGAAAATCCTTGAAGAGTTAGAAAGAGAGCTTCCCTCCTTCGACGAAGAACATTCTCTCTCGATGAAGATCGACCATCTACTCTTCTCTTCATCCGCGTCAAGGGAGAAGACGCCGACCGCGGAGACCAAATCCAACGACAATGTTATTTATTCCTCCGATGTCCATGGGATCAACACCGTTCTTCCGCGAGGCCATTCTATCGTGACGCTTGCCTCTTTTCGCAGCTCGACGACGTGCAACGTCATAATCGAGGTAAGGGTTTAATTTGAGTATGTTTATATTACCATGTTATTCCCTTCTAAAAAAAATAACGCGGATAAACTCATTGTCAAGTTGAACCACATATGTTTTCTTTTGCAGGTTGGGAATATATATTTGTGGGGGAATTGCTGGGTGTATTGTTTCAATTTTATTTGAATAAAAGTGTTTTTCGTTCTACATGAAACCATGATTAACTTTGTCCAATTGATAATGCCTAATGTGGAGGGCGCTGGCTGAACAAACACGGCCCGAAGACCCTCCGCATATTGTTTGTCTGTGCGCAGATTGATGGGCAATGATGAAACAGGACCGCAATGGCATTTTGAAGCCATCGCAGTGAAGAGCGGGTCCCAGGAGAGTCGCAGGCGCAAGCTATGGGCGAATCGGACCACCGGAGCGCGTTCGGTGGTCCACGGAAGGCGGCGGCGGCGCGCCGCCAGAGAAGACTGCTACGGATCAGCCGTAGTAGTGGTGGAACTGGGACGACTTTTCTATTCTGGATATGGAGGGGCGCGGCTTAATGCCACGCCTGGGGGAGGTCGCGCCCTCCCCACTCAGCCAGCTAGCTGAGCTAGCACCCCCCAGCCGGGCCGGGCCGCGCCCAGCCAGTCCGGACCGGTACCCGGGCCAGGTCGACCCGGTTCGGGCCGACCTAGGGTGGGTTGGGCCGGGTCAGACCGGGCCCAGACCCCCTGTTTTCGGACCAGATTCGTTTAAACTCCGATAACATGAGATACAGACCTCCGATCGACGCACCGTCAGTTGCGTAGGATTACTTGGATTGAGATGGTAGTTTTAGTATATTACATTCAAGGTTTAGGAAAATTTTGGGTACAGCCGGGTTGGTTCGAACCTGAAACCAACCGGGCCCTC
This sequence comes from Viscum album, assembly GCA_963277665.1. NCBI lineage: Eukaryota > Viridiplantae > Streptophyta > Magnoliopsida > Santalales > Viscaceae > Viscum > Viscum album. The sequence goes on along the minus strand of OY728141.1, from coordinate 924,506,040 downwards.
GAAGCGGAAGCGCTTATAACTTAAGGACCAGATGTCCGATTGACGTGCCGTCAATTACGTTGGATTACTTATGATGAGAAGGTTCTTTTGGAATACTCCACTTGAGGTTTAGATGTAGTTGGTGTATGGTAGGTATGGTCTTATCTTAAAAACCAACTGGGCCCCAAGAACGGAAATGAAAATAACTCTCAGACCGGACGTCCGTTTGACGAACCTTCAGCGGCACTGGTAATATCTTTGAGAAACGGTCCCTTTGAGTATACCCCATGGGAGTTCGGGGTATAGTTGAGATAAGTTCGGGTTGGTTCATACACGAAACCAACCGGGCCCCCGGGATAAAAAGGCTAATAACTCAGAGACTGGGCGTCCGATTGACGCGCCGTCTGTTGCGTTGAGACCCCTATGATGAGGCGATCCTTTGAGATACTTCCATGTTAGATTACGTGACACTTGGAAGTATCGACCAGAATCTCGTGGTGCAGATACTCTCTGAGATGAGTGTATGGAGTATAAAGACCTTGTAGCTAGCTAAGACCTGATGACTGCTTGTCCGATTCGATTCGGAGTGACTTGACTAGCCCAGTGTGGAGCACTGCTGTGTTAGGGTGGCAGACCCATGGCGGAGGAGCGCTACTGCGTTGGGGTGGAAGACCCGTGGTACTCGATAGAAGGAGTACCTCTGTAGGCTATGAGGGGGTGTGCTTGGTTGTAGCGGTAGACCCATGGCGGGGAATCACTACTGTGTTGGGGCGATAGACTCGCGGTACTCGACAGAGGAAGAGTACCTCAACAGTCTAAGGTTAGTGAGAAGCGCCTCAGAGTCATGACAGGAGAACTGTAATCGAAATAGGAGGAGTTCTCCAACAGCTGTGGTTTCGACATCGTGAATAAAAATCCTGGTTTGAGCTGAGTCAATGATCTTTGTGTTTTCCTCAAGATTGAGATGGGTTACTTGATAACTTAGGTATATGTATGGGAATATAACTAAGTAAAGGTTATCTGTTGAGATATTTATTGTGGTTTATCCTTATTGGATTTAGTGAGACCTTGAGGGTCTTGGGTTTCCTACTGAGTATCGTTATACTCACCCCTGCTCGGGCTATGCCCACACCTCGTTGTGTTGGATGCAGACGACGAATAGCGCTGACCGAGGAAGAGTGTACGAGGACCGGACGATACCTGGAGGTGGACACTCGGCGTGATGGCACATAGAGAAGACCAATAGATGCGGAGTGATGAGGAGGACATCTGTACCTACCCTTTAGGTAGGAACCCGGTGGACGATCCAGGAACTGCTTCCATCTTTCAGCTGTTTGTCTTTTTAGTTGTACTTTCTTTCAGTTGTAGCTGTACCTTTCCGTTGGGATTGTATTTCTGGCCCCTTTGTACTTTCAGCACACTTTTTATTGCTTTACTTAGTGTTTTCTTCCACTTGTACTCTGGTTTTGTGTAATTTTATGTTTTATAAAGGCAATTCCTTCCCAGTTATAGGGATTTACGCCTATAGTGCTAGTCGCCAGCCCCTGGCCTATAGAAGGCGGGCTTGGGGTAGTTACGACACGGGCCCTAGGGGAAAGGTCGTGACATGTATATGTCTTTATTCCTATTCAGTAGGGGTATTTTTCTTATATGGTTAGGGATAGTATCATAATCAATTATATTACTATTATAAAGGAGTTTTTTGATGTAATTATAGGAGAGTTTCATAGTCTTCCTTAGAATTGTGTAGTTAGGTTTTCAATAGAACTCATACCTAGTGATACACTTATTTCAAGAACTCTATATAGAATAACTCTTATTGAGTTGTAAGAATTGAGGAAGAAACTACAGGAGAATCTTGATAATGGATTCATTCTAAAAAGTGTGTTACTATGGGAATAACCTATTCTTTGGTAAGATCTTGATATAGAGTTTTGTTTAAGTAATTATTATCATCCTTTGATGAATGGTCTATATGAGAGGGAAATTAAAACCATAAAGGAAATTCTAAGATAATGTTCTCTAGATCTCAAGGGTGGATGAGATCACCGACTTCATCTTATACAATTATCATGTAATAATAGATTTCAATCGAGTATTTAGATGGATCCTTATGAAGACCTGTATGAAAGGATGTACATAAATTTAACATGTTCAGATGATGTTTGAGTAATAAAGGTATTGAGAACTGATCTTGTCGAGGAAATGACATAAAAGGTTAGATATATTTAGTAGTACACAAAGGAAACTCAGAGTTGATAGAAAAGTTATACTGACAATCACTGGAGAAAACTATAATTTGATTTTGGTGACATGGTATTCATGAAAATTTATCCTTGGAATAATTTTATGAGATTTTTAAATATGGTAAATCTTAGCCCAAGATATTTCAACCTTTTCAAGATTCGTGATCAGACCGAGATGGTTTCTTTTAACATGGTACTTCCACTGAAGCAATATCAAATTCATGAAGTGTTTCATGTATATATTTTGAGGAATTATATACTTGATCATTTATATGTATTATCTAAAAGGTTATACCAATTAGTCAAGATCATTCATATGAATAAAATGTGGTAGAAATCTTGGATCACATAGATAAATTGATATGAAAAAGTACTACTCACAATGTTAAAGTTCTCTAGAAGAATTAGAAATTCAATGGAGCTACAAGAAAACATGATGATGTGATAAAGCAGATATATCCATTTTTTTGTGTTGGGATGATGAAATATTTTGTGGAAATTTAATTTTATGTTTTGGAGAATGTAACACACAAAAAGTTTAAATGTATTTCCTTTTAAATAAACTAGATGTTTTCAAAAACTTTCTTTACTTGTAACCTTGATTCTAAATGAACTATGATATAATATAACTTAATAACCTATATATTCAATTGGAGTGTATAAATATGATTAAAAACATTATGAAATAAATATATAATGGTTTAATATGATAAAAATTAATTTATAAGAACAAAATTTTAATAAAATCATTTGATGATTAGATGAACTATTTTTCAAAGAAATGTATTTTCCACAAGTTATATATATTTTTATCTAAGAAAATTATATTGATCCTTATTAAAAAATTATTTCAATAATATATATTGATAATTAATATTAATAAATTAACGATCATCCATAAATTAGATTTATAAAGGTTATAAAAGAAGATAAAATATTATAAAGGTAAAAAGAGTTATTTTTCATAATTTTTTATGTGCACAATGTGGTTTTTGTCATATTAAATTAAATTCTCCACAATTGATTTAAAATTTTAATTAAATGGGAATATTATATATTATATGAAATAGTTTTACATTCATTTTATAGTTTTTACTCTGAAAGGAATGAAAGTAAATTTAGTTTTATTCTTAAAAATTCATTTTTCTAAAAATATGTTTTCAATACATTTTTCATGCTTATTTTAAAATTAATATTTTCCATTTTTAGAAATTTAAATTGATATAATGGGTTTCATATTTTTAATAATAAATTAATAATTTTATAATAATTATATAGTCATTTTTTTCATAATGAATAGTAATAACATTAAAAATTGGTTACCACAACTAAGGCTAACAAAAGTTTATTGGGGGTGGGGGTTAAACTAAGATATAATGTTAAAATTTACACATAAAATGTCTAATTATTATTGTTTGAAACAATTTTTACTCTAAATTATATTTTATTTTAATTAATTTCCATTTGGAAGACTTATACTTGAGAAATAAATTAATTTTATTAAAATATTTTAAGCAATTCCAACTTAGTATTATCCTAACTTATAAAAGGGATCCCCATATCCTTCATTCTTCACAATGTTTGAGCCTTATATATTAAAACATAATAGAAATAATTCCTTTATATCTTCATTAATTTCATACTATATCCTTTGGTCTTCTAATAAGGCTAATATTTGAAGGCTTAATGTGTAAGAAAAATAAGGTCTCTCAAAGAAGAGGAATAAATATTAATCGAGCACTTTCGATTTTATTTCATCTTAAACCATTTATAATACTAGTTTATATAAAAAAATGATTAATTTTTTTTCATAAATATACTATGATGTTATTATAATGATGTCACAACTATTTCTTCTCTCTTTTATATCAAATTAGAATTGAATGTATTACTCGTGTGTGCGTGTGGACTATCGCCTCCATGCAATGATATGAATCATTTTCCTTCACTATGTCATATTTTTGGATATAATGATGCATTTAATAAATATATATGATAAATATTACATTATTATTGTTATTTAGTTATAAAAAATTATATATATTTCTTTCCTTCTATTTTTTATAAAATGAAAACAACGTTCATGTGTACGTATGAACTACTATCTCCATGAATAGTGTAATTAATTTTTCTATCTCTACATTTTTTGGATGTTTCTAAACAAGTATATATGTAATATATAAAATATTTATATCATTATTAACATTCTATAGAGGAATTAATCATGATCAATGTATAAGTAACACAACTATCAATCTATAACTTATACGAAAAATGAAACAGTTAACACTTGAAAACAAGAATTATAATAAAGAATTACTAATAATTAGGTGTTGAAATGTTATAAGTGGATTGTATATGATATTATAAGTATTTATATGTTTTTATTATAAATTTATAATAAATTTTAACTTATTATATATGTGATTAGAGTGCTTACAAAGAAATTCATACTCGAGGTAAGGGTTTTATTTTATAATCTCATTTTTTATCGGGATTATTTATTCTTAAATTTATAATAATTAAATTATATATTATTTATATTATATCTATTATTTATTTTCTCCTCATATATTTATATTTTCAAACTACTATATTTCTTTTCATTTTCTTCTTTATATGTTTTCAAAATTTTAAAAGAATGTTTTTAAGTAAAACCGACAATATTTCTCTATTTAGTAATGAATATTTTTCTTCCATGTACATATTTTATTTTAAATATTTTAAATATTTTTTATATATTATAACATTATTTATTTAAGTCATTTTCCATATGTTTTAGTTTCTATAAAAAATTGTTTAAAATTAATCTTATTGACATTCTACAAAATGTGAACTTTTTACCAAAAGTGTGAACAACATATTTGTTTTAACATATACCGCATGGAAAAAATTTCTCACCATCACGAATACTACATTATTTGAAGATTAAATTAAAATTTTCTGTATTTCTTTTAAAATAATATTTTCCTTAATTGTTTGGAAATGTTTAGATTTTAAATTAGAGATTTCAAAATTAAAAGTGTATTTTCCTCAAGAAATTATCCAGTGATATTTTAAGGGAATTTTTCATCTATATAAATATCATTTCATGTAATTATGATTAACTAGGGATATTTTACTTTGAAAAAATACTTATTCTTTCCCTATATGGATTATTATTATTATGATTAAATATTGGTAAACCCATTTTCTTTTCCATGGGTAACACTATGATGAAATGATAAATGTTTTCATGATCTTGTGGCATACATATGAATGGATTATGATTATGTGACATGTGGGTTTGTTATACCCATATAATTAATTATATAAATATTAATTTGTTATAATATCATAGGGTACACAAAAGGATATACTAATACCAATAAGGGTATACATGAGTTTATCCCAAGATCAAAGATGATACACAAATTGTTAGCCCAAGCCTAACATGTAAGGAATGTCTTGGTGGGTATCCTTAACATAATATTTATATTATTATGATTATAAATAACATTATGATTCTCTAATATGACATGATATATGATTTTTTCAGCATGATTTTAAAATGTAAACTCATGTTGTCAAACCCTTATGATCATGTTATGCTTAAAAATGATTATTGATTGATATATCTCTTATTTAACCTTAATAACCACCTGATCTCACACATTATTATGTTTACTTTTCAAATGAATATAAAGAAATTTTTTAAGTATGATATGTTCAATAAGGGAGATAGTTGTGAAGAACTTTGTGGGATATGACATAAATATTTCATGTACCTGTTTTTATATGTATCCATGTTTATTTGGAAACTAAAACATTATATTTCTAGTATATATTGTAATGATATATAGTGAATATTTATCTAGTAAGATGTAATATTTATGTATTTAATGTTTGGTTCACCTCACTAATAAATAAAAATATAATTATAATTTGTGGGGTTGAGCTCGCAATATCGAATAATTATATTCTTTATCCCTTCTTAGGTGATACCATTCGAAGCATTATTTTTCAAGGATTATTTTTATCTATTTCAACACCATTTTAAGTATCATTTATTAAGTTGGGGATATTTTCTTTTTAAACCATCCAACTTCTTTCTCTAGTTGGATTATGTAATTTCCTTCTCCTTTGGAGGAATTATCCAACACTACCTCTGTATTTCCTAATCATTTTTGGTGTATATCTATAATTTTTTGTTCCAATGTATTTTATCTAAGAATACTATATTTTTTATTCCTTTGATTAAATAGCGTTCAATTAGTTTCCATACATTGATTTATTGGGGAGATTATTATCTTAATGATATAACCTTTATCAATATGGTGTAAATACCATATGCTTTACTATCCTGATTGAATTATATTCAATGAGAATGTTAATTGACACCGTTAGATACCCATTTTATTTCTAGGTGTTTCTTATGATGTGTTATATAACACTAATTTTCCTTCCATGATTTCTTTATAATATGATTTTATATGGAACACATGTTTTTGGTTATTATTTAAGCTACAGGTGGGACCTATATATCCCTCCAATTCATTGGATAAAGCATTAAATATAATTACAAAATGGTGAAATGAGTTGGGATAATCAATAAGATATGGTAAATATGTTGTTATAGATGATATATTGTGAGAAAAATGTGAGTGAATCATGATCAACTATGGGAAAATGGTGAGTGAAGTATGATACACTATAGTAAATAGATTAGTGAATCCCAATCCCTTATGGGAAATAGGTCTTGTTATCTAATACACTATGTTTTGATTTATATTATTCTGGTAGATCCAATATCGATGATATTTTTTATGATATTCCATACATTTTTTAATATTATTATGCCTATGTTACTCTCTCATGGATTATAATGGCCGTCATATGTTTTCACACTGTTTTGATTCATATCCAACATTATTCTTAGCTTTATGACATGACTCATGATTTTTGATCTATACGTTATTGAGCATGATATTCTTATGTATCCTAATTATACCTATACTCTCATGTTATGATCACTTATGATATTTTATTTTTATCATTTATGTTTCCCCTTAACGAGCATCTTAGCTCACCCCTTTCTTATGTTTCCATTTTCCCAGGTTACGAAGACAAGAAAATTATGTAATATCTAGAAGAATTAATTATGATTATAATGTATGGGATATATTTAAGACTCATTAAGTATTGATTATTGCAATATATATGAAAAAATACAATTTATATAAATAACATGGGTTTTACTAGTTAATTTATTATTCTTATTCTCTAAAACAATAAACCGAAAAGGTCTTGGGAATGTATTATAATGAATTTTTTTCTTTATTTCATTTAAAAAAATGGTCACATCTATGGGATTTTATATTATCTCTAGTGGAAAAAAGTTTGAATCATCATTTTTATTCTTGAAAATACCCCAATCCTTATTGAAAAAAAGATAAAGGCATCGAGATAGTGATGAATATGATAATTTTTGTGGGAAGTGATGAGAATATTATTTTATAGGGGTAAGATTAAACCTAAACTAGAGGCTTGTAATATATAACTACACAAATATCCTATTAAATAACTTGGTTCTTGAGAGGTATGAATTAAGGGATAGGTAGAAAAATTAGGGTAAAATCCACAACCAGTATTAAATTCCTTATGGCGAGTGACAATAACCTACAGAATTGGTAAAAATAGAAAGGCAAACCAATATTAATGGACTTAACAATGTAATCAATAATAAAAAACTCAAATTTAATTATGAACTCATGTAAGATCTCATCACAAGCTTATGTACAAACCTAGAATAGTGTTAGTTTATTCTTGTGCTCCCAGATTAAATTCATATCATCATATAATCTCAAATTTTTGGGTTTGAGCTTCTAATTATAATCTTGATTTTATATTAATGGATCTTCTATAGTCATGATATGGTAGACCTCCCTTACTCAGACATATTATGAGGATGTGAAGGAGTTTCTAGAAACTAAATACTAATGTTTGTCCTCCTTTTTAAGTGTAATAATATTTCTCAAAGTGGTTGATACAAACATTATGGTTGATGGTAATGGAACTACTGGTATGATCACTATTGATGGAGGTTTATTCACTAATAAATTGGTTTATTATTTATCATTCCTCCCTTTATCTCTGAGCCTTTATAGTGTATAGTTATCAAAAATAGATATCAATGGGTATTTAAGACTTATAATCTACCAAACTTAATTATCTATATTTAAATTAAAAATAATGAAATATAATTATATTTAAAAAAAATATTACATGGAAGGTTGCTATAATGTACATGAAATGAAATATATAATTATAGTTTACCCTTATACTCAATTCTATATAGCATGTTTTTTCAAATTTTTTTAATATACATGGCATGCAGGAATGAGTACATGTTTTTTACTGCATTTATTATTAGTCTAGTTATTAGATATTACATTTTATTTAATACTTGGGATTGTTTCAAGTACATGATGTAAAATTAAAAATATATACCATTTTCTTCAAAATAATCATAACATGATGTTGACATGACATGTACATGGGGATCAAGAAATAAATCATGTACTTCATACATAATAACAATCACACAATATGAAAATTAAATTTTGTATGTGTAACTCATTGTTCTTAAAAAAAGAAATCTTTTATTAATCCCTAAAAATATTGTGTAAAATTTAAATGGTGGTGCAGAATGTACTTATTTGGCCCCATAATAAAATTTTGATTAATTTATACATTAAAATTACAAGATATGTGTGTTGGAATCCGGTGGGAATCAAGCGGTTTGAAGGGAGAAGTTTATAGTGTTTGGGTTTCAAACCCACTAGGGTTTAACATTAATAAGTACATAAACAATATTTTCTATTGCTAACATACTTACTCATCCAAATATGAAATAGTTTATGATTTTTTATAATAATAATTATAAATAATTTATTATTATCTATATTAAATAAATATATATATATATATAGAAATGTACATAAATACACGACATGAATAGTATTTTTGATGGAAAATAGATGGAATTGGACCAGATTCCTTAGAAGGGATGAGATCTTAGGTTGAGTTCCTTCCTAATTAGGGATGTGAGAAACTGCAAAAAAAATTCATCCTTGTTTTTTAATATGTTTTAATTTTATAAAACTATGAATATAAACTACTATATATTTTATTTATTTTACAATGAATAAAAATTATGACTTTTATTGTGGAAACATGGTGGAGTCATGTACCCTTATCAATGATGATTTTAGTCTTCAATCACAAATCCTTATTTATTAATATATTCTCCTCAGAATAAATACTTACAACATTGGTGTGGGAAGCTCAATCTCTAGGATAATGATGTGTCATTCTATACAAGTGGTCTATGGAACTATACTTAGGTTAGGATCCAAAGATGATAACTATTTGGTTTCATTGTCCTGGGTTTCCTCTTACCTTTCATATTAAATCAGTTTTGAGGGCATTGAGGATTATATTGGATGAATTTTTATGTATATGATGGTAAATTTTATATAACATATAATATGGAAACCTATATTTTTTTTGAGATGGATCTTTCCTCACCACCCCCCCAATTCATCACATTTCTTGCGGGTGAGACTATCTCATTTTGGCAGAATATATTCTTTATCTTGAAACTGAGTTTTTTAGAGTATCATATATAAGGGAATTTAGCTTCTTTTTACAAAAAAATGATTCTTGGTATGAAGGTTGTATTACCCCTTGAGGTTTATCTGTTAGCACATGTTCTTGAATCGATTAAAAATAAGTTTCTTAATGGATTCCCACCAATCGTACTCTAATAGGAATGGTCTCATCGACTGATATTCCAACTCCCCTAGTCATGATGGCATACAAATTAGACTATCCCTGATCATAGGTTTTTAACTAGTATAATTCTCCTCCTCAGTCTTGGAGTCCTATTTGTATAGGAGGTCCCTACTATATTGATGTAGAGAAGTGTGACTACCGGTTGACCCCTATTCTGATCGTCGACCACCCCATGGTTATGGTTTCAAGGAATCAAGCCCTATTTTCCCTAAAACTATGTATCACCACAAGACTTAACCATTTTTTCATTTTATAATAAATTTAATTTTGTTGATAGCTTTGTAATACCAACAACACCCGATTTAAACCAAACACTATTTAGTCATGTTTTTTATAGTTAGTTAAATTATAACACTTTTAGAGGGTTTATATAGTAAATTTAAATATTATTTATCCAAAAAATATTTCTACACTCATACAATATATTTTATAGTCATAATATAAAGACAAACCAAATTTTACACATAAAATACTATATTTTTATAAAGGCAATTTTACCACCTTTTAATGGAGAAACGATTTTAAATATAAATTTATGAACTATTATATATTTTGTATGTCAAAATTAATTTCATATTTTATACAGGAACATAAATATTATATTAGGGTGATTTTTTGGTATTTTTCTATGAAATTTCATTTTTTAATGAATAGTGAAAATTACTGAATTTTAACTCAAAACTTCCTTTTCATTTTATTAGTTTATAAGGATAAACTATATTTTAAATTGGATTTAAATATTAATTAGATCATTTTTTATTAATTAACCTAATTTAGTAAATTGGAATCAATTTCACTTTGAAGTTAAATATAAAATCATTGCTAACTTTTAAATGTCTTTACTTTAAAAACGAGAATTGTCGTCCTATCTGCGGGATAAAATTTAAATTAATTTCTGCCACTTATGGGATTAGAATTTAGAAAAATTTATTTAATATTTTTAATTATAATAATTTATAATTTATAAAAAGTTAAACTTATTTTTTTACCAAAAAGATATATTGACAGTAATTAACATTAATTAGAATGATTAAGAGAACAATTAGCTTAACAATAGACTAAACCTTATACTTAGGGGATCAAATGACCTATAAACTTGTAAAAAATCCATTGGATATCCATATTTAGAACATATAATACCTTTTATCTAATTGTTACCATTACAGGAGCCACATTCAATGGAAAAAATGTGGGTGTAATTCCCTTTTCCAAAATTTACCAGAGTAACACTCCTCCACTATAAAAATGCCTCCTCTCCTCCCACTTCCTCACACATATAAAGACACATTGGCTCGCAAAAAATCTGAAAAATTAGCCTCTTAACATCCCTAACCTAATCCTAGAAGCCTAACCTTTTGAATAAATCCATCCAAGGAATCCCTTTGGTGTAAACTAAAAGGAGTTACCCAAAGAAGAGGTTACATATTTCCTCAAACTCTTTAATTTTATACCTTTTATTAACCAAATAAACTCTTCTTATTCCATTATTATATAAAAAAAAAATTAAAAAAAATATACTAGTATGTTTTTATGTTATTTATTACACCTTCAGTTTCACATATTTTTAGCTAATGGGTAATGAACTTACCATTTATGTTTACAATGAATTACTGCCACACAAAACAAAGTTGTTCGTTTTTCCATTACCTCCCCTCATGGTAAAAATTATGAGGTAAAATAAGTTTATATATTATATATATTATATATATTATTTAGTTATTTTTCTTTATTTATTTTATAACATATATCATTATACTTTCCATTTTGTGTAAATACAATAACATTGTTTGTGGAAGTTTGGACTACTGCCTTCTTAAAGTGATGTGATTCGTTCACGCAATACATGGAACATATTAAGGATGATTTTAATAAAAATATGTGAAATATGGAAAATTAATATTATATTTTCTTTATAATATACATATTTATCATTTATTTATAACTATTTTAATATGACAAATAAATTAAAGTAGCATTCATGCTTACGTAGGACCAACCGCCTCCATAAACGGTGCATTTCATTTATTATCTAAAAATATTATAGACTATTCTAAATACATATGTACTAAATATATAAGATAATTAATTCATGATTTAAATTCTATATATTATTAAATTATTATTTATGTAATACAAACAACAAGTAATAGGTTAAAACATACTCCAAAAACTAGGCAATTAAAATATGAAATAGTGAAAATAATGGACGATTGTTATCAAATGTGTAATAATATATTATAATAAGATAATATATGATATTATGAGAATGAATAAGTTATTAACTCTCTTAAAACCATTATACATGAGTTTTAAGGATGATCACCCAAATAGAAATGTTAGGTAATGGATTTCGTCTCAATTTATGTTCCATTGAGACTTATTTGTTATTATGCACCTAGTTTATTTTATAAGAAGTATATAATGAACTTTGACATGTTTTATCATGAATATTAATATTATCATGATATTATAAGTTTCATTTAATATTATTCCTTCATAGTGATTATGATTCAAATGTTTCAAGTTGTATGAAACACTTTGGAATGTTTAATGATTATTCTCCTCAAGAAACTTTTTATTGAATATCTTTTAAATCTCACTTTTTTGTGATTGCTAACCTTCTCTTGAGACAATTAATTTATTATTATTATTTAAATATCCACAATCTTGGGTGATGTATATTATTATTTTTCAAACTGTATACCATTTTTACATACGGTGTTCACTTTGAAACTTATTTGTTTAACTAGGGAATAATTGATAAATCTGAATCTTTTATTCAATGCAGATATTTGATAAGGAATATTGTCTATTGATTAAATTGATAATTCAATATGAGGAATGATTTGGATGTGAAATAATCGGTGGGGCCCAAAATTTATATATCCCCTCGATGCATCGATAGGTTCTCATGAGTGAATTATGTTTTCCAAATTAAACTGGTTTCTACATGTAGTTTTTAACTATATTAAGGATGGATCATTATAGTATTTGTTCTAATGTGACTTAGACATGATGTAAAATAATTAAGAATTTACTTTTATATTTCAGTTATCATTGTTATTATCCATGATTTTTTCATATGATAAAATCTAAGGATGCATTTATTTATTAGTTTATTGATTAAATGGAATGTTTTTTCAGTTTCTTGCCTTGAAATATTGTTTATACCTTATCTAGTTATTTGAATGTTATGTGTTATCAGATATTTACCATTCCATGTTGATTTATTCTCATTGATTCATTATTTATTCCACTTTACGTACCATTATTGAGAATTTTATCTCACCCTTATTATGTTTCCTTTCCCCAGGTTATGAAGAAAAAATACTTGAATAAGCATTCACAGATATGGTTTATTTAATTTTATTATGTATCAAATTTTTATTTTATATTTCCCAATGTATTACGGATATCATGTATTTAATCAAGATTTCTAAGATTTATAAACTTATTAGAAATTTAGGATTTTATTCCTTGCAATCATGCTAATGTAATACAATAATTCATCGACTCTTGGATTCTATGGTTGGGGAATTATAGTTGATATCAAAGGATGTTTAGCAGCAACCTTGGGAAAAATATTTATAAAACATATATTAGGGAAAAAACCCCTAATATATAACTTGAGGATAAGTATCAAAGAACATCCTAGATTTTTGGTAAGTTATTGATTATGTGGGTATTCCTAGCAATACATCCCAATCTGGATACTACATGTGGATGTGGTTCTGGAACATATGTACCTATGAGTACAACTCTGATAAAGTGTGTCGGGCCAAACTCAGTATAACATGGTACATGAAAATGAGCCTTACTGTCCACCTGGTTAGACACTCCTAGGGGATATGATAAGGATAATTAAAATTTTCTTTATAAACCATTATGATGGATTTAAATGTAATGATGTCCCCAAAGAATATATTGTTTATGATTGTAAGACATACAAAGACTAAATTTATGTTATGCACCATACCATATCCAGGATTTACTTTATGATTTAACGATCTAATATAATATATGATATTGTATAGAAATTACACCTAGAAGGAAGAATGATATCAATAATCATGGGAAATGTTGAGATTGTCCTGTTGAAGAAACCAATACAACTGGTATTGGAACAGAGTAAATTATGGAAATTTTAGGAAAAAATAAATAGGTTATTAAAAATCACCTTTCCCAAATGGAGAAACCTATTCTATAAAGGGAATATCCTATTCTAGATCACTTTATGCGACAGAATCCCCCCAAAATAAGTTGTATTACTAATCCAATTTTACCTGAAAAATTGATTAAGTCACTGGAGAAGATATTTATAGCTTTGGGATTTAGTGAAATGGAAAAGGTTACACTTGTGATCTATTGTATCCAAGGTTATGCTGATCAAAGGTGGTCCTTGATCCAGAATACTAGGGAGGAAGAAGAAATAGAACTCATGGAATGTAGAACATTTAAGGATACTTTATTTGAAAAATACTTCCCTTACGATCAATATATTGAGATGAAGAGAAAGTTTCTTAGATTAAAGGAAAATAAAGAAGAGAGTATTTCAGATTATAAAGATCCCTTTACAAGGACAGTCAAGTATTATGTAGATTATATATGTAAAATGAAGTGCAATATTGAACACTTCTTTGAAGGACTTAAGCCGCATCTATGAAGGGAAATAATTTCTTAGAATTTTTCATCATATGAATAAATAGTTTTATGTTACATCAAAATGGAGAAGGAATTTTCTAGAATAAATATATTTAAGGTAAACTAAGAAAATAAGAGGTCGTATGAGAATCTTGAGAAAGGTAATGCATCCAAGAAGAATAAGAAAACTTATCCTTTTCCATCTTGTGAAAACTATGGAAAAAAGAACCATAGGAAATGCTTAAAGGGACCAAAAGTTTGTTATAAGTGTGGGGATAAAGGTCACCAGGCTCATGAATGAAAAGGAAAGAATGAAAACACTAATATCTAATGTTTCAACTATATAGAGATGGGGAACTATGAAAATAAATACCAAGGTGTTAAGGGATCCCACCACATAAGAGGATAAGGGGAGATGACCAAGCATATATGATCACTAAAGCAGTGGTAGAAGTACCAAATGAAGTGGTGGAAGGTACAATAATATTATTTTAAAATTTAGACAATGTGTTAATTTATTATGAATCATTGCACTCTTTTATATCTACCCAGTTTTCCAAGAAAATTAGACATTTCCCTTTTGATTTAATAACACAGTTGTGAGTCAAAACTCGTAAGTGAAGTATCATAGTAATAAAGATGTGTAAGTTATTCCCCATTATAAAAAATAAATGTGATTTATGTTCCAAAATTTAATCATAACTATGGTTGACTTTGATATAATCCTCAATATATACTAGCTATCAAAATATAATGCAAATAATTATTGCTAAAGGAAGGGAATTACTATTTGTGAGGAATATATAGAATCCCTCATCTTTAGAGAATAATCTTACTCACCCGATTCTTATTTATATCCAAAATCATCTGCTTTATCTACGTTTTCATGATTTACATTCACTGGTATTACCATGATGTATCTTCTCCTATTATATGATCCTATCTAAGTTTTTTGATCCATTAATTTTATGATCTAATTTTAGGCTTATTGAATCTTATATGCCACTCCCATGTTTATTATTCTCTTACTAGGATTTATAGCTCACACTTTACATTTTCATATCTCCCCAATATATCTAATGTAGTGAAAAAATTATAGTGATATCTAGGAGTATAATATAAATAATGAAATTAATAATAATATTGTTTATTTTAAAGATTTTGTACTATGATTCAAATCATCCAATGAAATTAAACATATATATTTTTGGGTTTGTTTAATGAATTTTAATGTAAAAAATTATTTAATAATAATTATATGAGATGTGATTATTTTAATACATACCATATATTAATAATGTATTTCTATAATTACCCAAATATTCAACTGTTTCAAAAAATTATGAAATATTCACCCTTGGTTAATTTCAACACACTAATTCTAAATTGAATTGAATTTTTTAAAATTAGTTTTCTATACAAGAGAAGTTTATTTATTAAATTAAACACTTATTTACTTCAAAATCATTCATTTTTCACCAAAAATTTTAAAATTCATTCTTAATAAATATTTTGTAAACATATTTTTCATTTATCAATATAAATTATCCATAATTATTCATTATATTATTAATAAATTATATTATGTATTTTATTTGAAAATTATTTTTATAATAGTTATCATAATATTACAATGGTCTATTTCCTAACTTCAGATTGAAATAACCACCTTACCCTTCCAACAGTTATATTACCCCTTATACATAAACTTCATTATAATATCTAAAATCATTCATATCTCCCTCTTATGTCTTATACCATGCATATTCAATTTATTATTTATTTATTCATAATAATAACTACTCTTATATATTTTTAATTATCT
Source organism: Viscum album (assembly GCA_963277665.1). NCBI lineage: Eukaryota > Viridiplantae > Streptophyta > Magnoliopsida > Santalales > Viscaceae > Viscum > Viscum album. The sequence continues at coordinate 924,489,513 of OY728141.1, read as the reverse complement.
TTAATGTATAATCCTTTGAAGTTCATGATTTTGGAACTGCCTTGTTTTGTTTTGTGTTCGGTAGTACTAGTAATGGTCGTTACATTGAAAGTAATTTTCATGGTATTTTTATTATATTATGATGATGTAATAAAAGGTCTTATGTTATGTGTAGGAATTTATAATAATATTTTAATTTATTATAGTAATTTATCATATCTTATAGAAACCATTACCCATATAAGCATTGAAAGAAGAGAACATCACCAGGTATTTTTTCATGAGTTTTCCAGAGAAATACAAATGAAATAATTCCATATGGGTTTTGTTGGATCATCTTATAAATAATTATCACTTCATATCCATTAAAGAACACTTCTAAATCGATTATATTTCCATGATATATATCTATAAAGTGGTGAGACTGTATTGAATACCACTATAAATTGTATCAGATCGAGGTCCACCTGAATGTTTTAGAAGATACTTCAATATTCCTTACAAAAAAATGTGAAATTTAGTATGACATATCATCCTTAGATAGATGGTCAATCAAAAATGACCATTTAAAATTTAGAATACATACTTTTTTCATAATCTATAAACATCAATGTTGGCTATGATCGACATCTTCCTATGGTTTAGTTCCCAGGAAACAATATCTTTCACTCAAGCATCAATATGGATGCTTATAAAGAGCTATCCCAGAAGATGATTAGAGCTCTAACATTATAAGATAAAATTGGAGAGAATATGCTATTTAGATGTGAACTAGTCAAATAAATTAAAGTTATGGTTTAATCCATTCAGTAACATATATAAAAATCACACATTTGAAAAAAGAGCTATGATTAAAATCATTAATGAGAACGAGAGTTTGAGATTAGAGATAAAATTTTCCTTCATATCTCTCCATGGAAAAGATAAATTAGACATGGTAAGAATAAAATAGAAAGTCATAGGTATATTTCCCCCTTTTATATTCTTCACAATGTTAAGGATTTGACCTAAATGGCCCAAAGGCCAACATTTTTATTGATTTTGGATAAATCCCCCTTTTATGGGTAAAGGGGGGGAAACCAAGACATCAAATACATCAAGACATTAACAAATTTTGAGAAAAAAGAGGGTTGCAACCCATAAAAAACTATAAATAAATGCTTTAACCCAGCATCAACAACATTAAGACACGACTCCACCAAAGCTTGGCTGCTCAGCAAACTGTCTCCTGCAAGAATGCACGAACCCGGTACCGATGGCTACGCCATACCCTCTCAATCAACCAAATATGAAAAGTCATGCATGGTGAAGATGACCATCTCTATCCTCATCTAAAGAAAAACCATGTAGATTGTGTGGGTTCCCCAAAATTCAAATTTCACCTCCAGCAATAATCAACCAGAAGATTACCAGCAGACATAGCCATTACCAGCAGATCACAGCATCACCAAAATCACATCCATACAATGCCATTACCACATATCCTTCTTAAGTAAGTACATACCAGATCCCTTATTGTACTAAATCCATAGATGGTGTAGCTAGGACATGATCTCTCTTATATGGAGAAACCAATGAAGATCTTGGATCATAGAGAAAAAGTTATACACAACAAGTCCACTGACCTGAGCAAACTATTTTAAAAGAATTACAAGTATGAGGAAAAATATGGGAACAATGAATATAATGAAATTAAAAGTATTTTCATATATTTTAATCTAAAATATTATGTTGAAATTTTGACAATGAAATTTATAGGGGAGGGTATATAACAACCCACACATTTTTATATGAAATTTTCCTCCAAAATATTAGTATGTTTCACATTTAGGAATGAACTACAAAAAAAAAACACACAAACCAAATAATAAAAATGAACATTATTTTATTTATTTAATATATAACATTACATATGAAGGATAAATACAGTCTAAAAAAATTAAAAATATTATAATGGGATAATAAACAAAAGTAAATAATGGACCTAGAATTTGAAATTATTATTCCTTTATATCTCTAAGAATTATAAAACCTACATAATAAATTTTAAAAATAACAAAAAAAATAATAGAAATATTATTGTAATTTTTTAAATAATGTACACAAAATATTATAGAGAACTAAAAGAATGAAATGTCTTGGAAATAATAGGGAGTATAAGTATTATATTTTTATTAGAATATTAAATTATTGTTGTAAAAATAGATGATATTTAGGAATAGAAAAATATAGGATAGATCATATTTATCATAAATAAAATAATTAAAAACAAATATTAATATATCATAAAATTATTTCTCAATTTATATAACTTAAATAAGTATAACTATAAATTTTAATAAATTATTTTTGATTTATTTAGTAAAACATTATTTTTGGTTAAGTTTAAAATATTAGAGTAACATAATTCATAAATTTATTTTCATAAAATATGCCTCTTTTATAAATACAGTTCTTAAAAATTTTATATGGGATAATTTTTGGTTTTTTTATAAAAAAATTTAATTTTCAATATCATTAAAAAATTGTTTTTTTGTAAACACAAAATTTTATTAAATATCAATAAGGTCAATAGAATCTATTATTTCAAAAACATTTACATAAAATATACTTAATTTATAAAATAATTTATTTTTAAATATTAAACATTATTTATAAATCTATAAATGGTTTTCAAAAGACCAAATATTATTTTATTCAAATAAAAAAGTTTTTTTGATTCATTAGTTTGAATTGAATATAAAAATGGGACCATTATGTCTTAGAATTTTTTTAATATCAATAACCTATTTTCTTATTAATGAATCTAAATTATTCAATGTATTGAGTAAAAAATAAATAAATAAATCAATGTTTTGATAAAAACCTATCATCTCCTTCACCATTAAATACACCTCCGTCCACTCATTACTATTCACATAAAAAATTATTACATAGAACAAGATCTATAAAATTTACCTAAAAACCTTCCATACCATTTTTTAAAGGTTCGATCAAACCAAAATACCAATATAAGAAGCCTAAGGGGTGTTTTAAGGGAGGTGTCCCAATAGAATGTTAAGAACATCTCATGCTTACTTTTTTTATCCTTCATTTAACCCAACATATATATTAAAATATTATTTTAAAAATATCATATTAATTTAATATTTATTATCTTAAAAAATAAATAATTCCAAATATTTACTTGTTTCAATTTTTTAATATTTTTAGAAAATAACCATTCACACTATAGAGGGTTCATATCACCAATGAAAAAAATGATGTTTTATATAAACATATTCTGTAATTAGTTTAAAAAATGTAATTTAAGTATAATTATGATATTAATAACCAATTTAACTAATATTTAACGTTCTGGAGTGGTAATATATATTGACAATAAAATATTATAAATAATCTATTTTGGGAATTTAAATCGATGAAAACAAGAATACCAAGAAAAACTCCATATTTTATAGAAATTAATGGATATATATTAAACCTTTGGAACTTAGAAATATAGGATTGAAAAGGAATCTATATAGGCACAAATTTTAATAGTGTGAAACCATTTTATAACACCTCTCAATATTACCAATAATCAAATTAGTTTTGAAAAAATTGAATGAACATCCCCAAACCATGGACATGAGCAACATAAATATAATAAATTAATATAATACGATAATAAATCGATTAAAAAATATGAAATTAAAATTATTAAGTTTATGGAGTATGAAATTATCATATATAAATCAACCATACAAGAGGTTATAATATCTTCCAAGAGAGTCAAGACTCGAGGTAGGTTACTCTCAAACCACCTTGTTCCTTTTAGATTATTCTATCACTATATATCTAAACCTCTACATTCATCCTTATATTATAATTTATTTTTTTACTTCATAAATCATTTAAAATTATTTATTTTTGGTATATTAATTACACCGTGGTTTCATTTGAATTAATTTTTTAAGTCAAGGAATATTACATACAAGAGATATACTATTACATTGCTTCTTCCACTTCCCAATTTTTATTATATTATTTAATTTTCATTTATTATTTTCTTAATTTAATAAATTTTTTTTTTGAATAAATAATCCCAGAATTTTAATATATAATCTGATTTTTTTAATTTCATAATTTTTTTATTTACATGATTCACCATTTGAATATGTATTGCGACATCATTAAGTAAACCAATCATTTCTCGTGGGATTATTTCATGTTTATAATTGATGTCTGTGTTACTTATTTTCATTATGGAACACATATTCATGAAACATTATTATTTCATGGATGGGAAAATAATTATATAGTCCTCTAATCTATTGGGAAATTATTACATGTCATGAGATACTATGTATAGTCTATAGGCATGTAACTTATAACATTATATCATGTTGTCTTTGAAGCATGCCTTGAATTGGGTTTATTATGAAATGTCACATATTTGTTCCATATTCCCATGAGTCAAAATAGTTTTATGTTCAAATGGTTTCATTTATAATATCCCATGATCCAATGATGTGTTTTTATGATCCTCTATAATTATGTTCCCATTTTATAATTAGTGAATCTTATATATCAACCTCATTTTTATTATTCCATTGTTGATATTTATAGTAAATTTTATTTATTTATTTATGTTAACATGATAAAAATATAGTGATATAAGTGTAGGGATATTTTATATAATAATATAAATATGCAAGGTAATGATAATTTTATTCATTTTTAAGATTTTTTATTATGATAAAAAAACTCTTAACGACAACGATCCTACATAATTATGCCGTTGTTTATTTATTTTTTATGTTATAAATGATTTCATTAAATATGAATGTGATTTGGGTCATTATATATATAATTTAACATTCTCCCAATGTTTACATTACCCATGTATAGAAGCTTTTTTTATTTAATTTGTTTTTGTTTTTTAATTTTTAGATACATTGTGTACACACACATAAGTGTAACACCCGAGCCTAAATTATACTATGTGATAATTATATTTTAATATAAATATAGTAAAATGAAAAATTTTATATTTCATGACAAAAAAATTATAATTTTATAGTGTGAATATCAATTTTTAACTCACTCGGTCAAAATAAGCCTAGAATGCATTTTTGAAAATTTTTCTTATAAATAAGCTTTTATGAATATTAAAAAATGAAGTATTTATCTATTCCAAATTATTTTCATAATAATTCATAATAATATTTAAAATTAAAAATTTATTAACTATTTATTTTATAGAAATAATTATAGTATCATTTGGAGGTAAAACATTTATTTTTTAGAAAACTATTTTTATTTCAGAAAATCATTTTTGTTTAAAAATTTATAATGAATATCTATTTTAATTAATTAAAATAATATTAATTATAAATGATTTAAATTAAATTTATATATTTTATATCTAATTATATGGATTTAAATCCATATAATTATTATTACTATTATATAGTTAATATAAGATGATCTTATGCTTTAAAAATACATTTCTTGAAAAACCATTCTTCTACATGATTTTTGGGTTCTTTTAAACTAAATTATACCACATTTGTGATTTAAATTTAATAAAATATATTCTATATTTTTAATCAGAATAATAAATATTAAAAAACATAGCAAACTTAATTTTCGGTAATCGTAAAATAGAAAAAATTAATTACCATAGTTAAGGTTAAAAAGATGTATTTTACACTTGTATTAAAATTTATTTTCCACAAATGTAGATTTTTTTGATAAATTTAATTTTATATTTATAATCAGTGGGTAAAAATTATATAATAAGACTCATTTTTTTAGTCTTAAGGGATAAATTACCTAAGTTAAAAAAACTAGTTACCGTGGTGAAAACTAAAATGGTAAAAGTGAGTAACCTTGGAGGTAAAGGAAATAACATGGTTAAAATGTTTTTTAGTAGTGGAAGTGGGGATCAACCTTATTATCCCTCTGAAATTTTTTATCACTTTTTAAGGCACTTATGGGATTGCTTTTATATTTCTTGAAGGGATATTATAATTTTTCCTTCATAAGATCCAATAATTTTATTATCCTCTAGATATTTAAAGATTTTATATTTTCTTCTAAACTTTACTCTCTTTGGTACTTAAATAAAGAAAAAAATGTTTAAAAAAAAACTGATTTTATTTTTCTTTTAGTTGGATATATTTTTCTTACATGTTTATGTTTTCCAAAATTGTTTTACAAAAGTATTTTTATTTAATAAAAATAGTTATTAAGGTAATTTTAAGTATTATTTTTCTTTTAAAATGTGTTTAACTAGAATCTCTATAAAAATTTCCAAAAAGAAAATTTTTTAATTTATTTTTGAAAAAGTCAAAAAGAATTTTTTTAACATATAAGACAATAATGGACTTCTCTTCTGACGTAATCATTATATAAAATTTATATTATTTTATATGTTTTTATGAATTTATAAAGAAAACCCATTTTGAAATAATATTTTAATATTTAAATTCCATTATTTTTATTCTCTAGAAGGAAATGGTTTAATTATAAAACCAATAACCACGGTGTACCAATGGTCATTTCTTATCTCTTTTTAATTTGGTGGTCACTATATTTTCTTGAAACATTCACTTTCCTATGATCATTGGACATTAAATTTACCATAAATATGTATATTATTTATCAAGAATATTCTTATTTATTAAACCATATGTCATTTCTATATAAAGTGTTTTATTTTTAAAGTTATTTGATTTACCGAGGATATATTGATATTTTATATTATTTATTCATTACATAAATTTTTTGATAAGTCATATTGTTCGTGAATTAAATAAATCATTCAATATGTAAGGAATTATTTGGACTTGTAGTGATGGGTGGTGGCCAAAATTATATAGCCATTCGATGCATCAATAAGTCTAATGAGATAAATTAGTTGGCCAAATTTAATGGGTGTTTACCCATAGTTTTCATTTATATTGGTGTGATGTCTTGACAATATAGACATCATGATGTATTAGATCATGATGTTTAATATTAAAAATTTAATTCATTAACAATTCAATTATTATTATCTATGGGTTACTATATTGATATTATCCATATATTATCATCAAGATCATGTAATTATTTATATAGAATTTTTTAATCACCATTTATTCCCTCTATATTACTCTTCATGGTAAAGTTATAGATTAAATGTCTTATGTTGTAGTTATTTACCTTTCCATATTATTTATTCTTGAGATAATCATGATAGATTATACTATATTTAACCCTTAATGATCATTCATCTCACCCTTATTTTGTTTCCTTTTACCATGATATGAAGAATAATTATTTCAATGAGTTCAAGGATGTCGATTATTTTCCATTACTATGTTTTATATTTTACCCCCATTGTAAAATGGGTATCACGTATATATCTAACTCTCCAAGACCACTAAACTGATCGATCCTTCAGTATTTGACCCCTTATATCTATGAAAATGTAATAAATTTACCACTTACTCAGGGTTACTAGAGTTTGGGTTGTTACAGTTGGTATCAGAGAATGTTTAGTAGAAACCTTGGGAACTAGATTTATAAAAACCTAGATAAGGGAAGATAACCATATGATAGACTTTGTTGATATCTCAAATTGTTGTATAATATTCTAAATATTTGGTAAGGTAGTGATTATCTTATTTTTTCTAGAAATAAATCTTTACCTTGATACTACATATGGACATGGTTTTGGCATAATTGTAATTAGGGGTAATAAATCTGAAAAGGGTGTATTGGGATTTGATTCAATCATTACATGGTGTATGAAAAAAGTTCTTACTGGGTACTTGGTTTGAAAATATAGATGGATATTCTTAGGATAGTTTATATTTTCTTAATAAAACATTATAATGAATTTGAAAATATTTTTATGTTTTAATGATATTACCAAAGAAATTTTTTTTATGATTCTGATATTAAAATTGATTTTTTTTCAATTTATGTCAAGTATTTCACCAGATATAAAAATAATAATGTAATGATATAATGTTGTATATCCCATTGTTCATAAATTTTTCTTAAAATAAATAATGGTTTAAACACTTATATTATATTTAGAAATTTATCTATAGAAAAAGCTAATACAACTAGTATTGGATTTCATTAGATCATGGATATATTTAGGAAAATTAATTATCTTATGAAAAATAACCTTTCCTGAATAGAGAATCCTACTTATCCATAACATGATTATCTTATGTTGGATCACTTAATGTAATAGAAACCTTCACAATTTAGTGGGAATACTAATCCATTGGTAGTTTATAAATTAAGTAAGTCCCTTGGAAATATATTCTATGCCTTGAGATATGATGAAAAGTGAAAGGTTATATTGGAAGTATAATGTCTCAATAGAGATTTTGATAAATGGTGGTCAATGATATCGAATACTAGGGAGGAAGAGTAAATAGAACACAGTGAATGGAAAGTTTTTGATGAAATATTATTTGAAAAACATTTTCCTCATGAGAAATGAATTGAAATAAAGATAAAGTTTCTTTGATTAAAGAAAAAGTAAGAAGAAAGTGTTGTGGAGTATGAGGATACCTTTATATGACTAAGTAGGTTTGGTATAGATTACATAAGTAATACAGAATTCCAGATTGACCATTTCATTAAATGACTAAGGCCAAGTCTTCTAAGGGCACTGGTTTTTAATTTTTTTTCATCATATAATGAAATAGTTTTTTCCTCCATCAAAATAGAGAAGGAATTTTCTAGAACCAGTATATTAAAATGGAATTAAGAGAAAAATAGTTCAGATGAACACTATTAAAAAAGGAACACTTCAAAGAAGAAAAAGAAAATGAACCAATTTCCATCATGTGAAAATTATGGGAAGAAATATTCTAGGAAATGTTTGAAGGGAATGCATGATTTTTATTAGTGTGGAGATAAGGGTAATCTGGTAAATGAATGTAAAGGGAAGAAACAAATCAATGATATTATGTGATTTAGATATAAGTAAATTGAGAATTATTCAAACCAATTCCCCAACTTTAAATGGTACATACTATAGAAGAGGACGAGGGGAGAATTCTATTCTTATATGATCACAAAATTTGAGGTGGATATTCCAAATGATGTGGTGGAAGGTACATTAATCATAGACTCAAATTTATCCAATGATTTATTTAAATATTTATCTTCACACTCTTTTATATCTTTCATGTTTTCTAAGAAAATTAGATATTTACTGAGGAACTTAAGAAGATATTTGTAAGTAGAAACTATTAAAGGAAGTCTCACTATAATAAGGATGTGTTAGACGGTCTCCATGATGACACATAAATGATATATATTTATCGGCTTTATTTTTATACTTATGGTTAAATTTTATATAATCCTTGGTATGAATTGGAATTAAAAATATGATGCAAAAATCCATCATAAGGTGAAGGAATTTATGACTCGTGAAGAAGATGTTGAATTCCATATCTTTAGAGAAGATACTTCATCATCTGAGTCATGTCTATATCTAACCTAGTATCTTAACTGAATGATATTGTTAGTTTATAATATCAAAAAAATTTACAAATAGAAAATGTAATAATAAGATTGAGGATGTTACTATTATACAGGAATGTGTTAATGTATTTCTTGAGTAATTTCCTAGATATCTACCAGAGTGTAAAGTTGAGTTATATATTTATTTAATCCTTGATGCAAGAACAATATAAATAAATACCAATAGAAATGACTCTATGTAATTATTGGATTTTAAGAAACAACTATAGGATTTGTGTGATAAGGTATTTATATGTCCCAATGTTTCACCTTGGAGAGCCCATGTTCTTTTAATTAAGAAGAAAGATGGATCTATGAGGCTATGCATTGATTATAGGGGACTCAATTCATTTATAATAAAGAAAAAGTATTCTTGGACTCACATTTATGACTTATTTGATCAACAACATGGATCTCAATATTTTTCAAAGATTAACCTCTATTTTGGGTATCATCAATTGTAAGTAAAGAAAGATGATATTCTGAAGAATGTTTTTTGAATAGTGTATTTACATTATGATTTTACATTAATTCCATTTTTATTGAATAATACACCATAAATTATTATGGATCTCCTGAAAATATTATCAAAATAATATCTTGATAATTAATTTTTTTTATTTATTAATGATATCTTAGTGTATTCTAAGAGGTACTAGGACCGTGATAATCACTTGCAGATCATTCTTGAGACTCTTAGAGGAGAATAATTATATGTGAAATTAATTAAGTGTGAATTATGTATTATAGAAGTTTATTTTATTGGCTATTTCATCTCTAGGGATGGAATCTTAGATGATCCTATGAAGACAAAGTCCATCAGAGAATAACCTACACTAATGAACATAAATGAGGTACCTAGATTCATTGGTTTGGTAGGTTAATATCAGATTTTATTTCATAATTATTCTCGATTTTATTACAAATTAACCAAATTTACAAGTATAAGAGTTAAGTTCATATAGATAAATTAATGTGATGAATGTTTTTATGAATTGAATAGGAGATTGGTCAATACCCCAATTTTGACTATACTATTAAGAAATGATGATTTTTTATATATAGTGATGCATTGAAGAAGAAAATTAGTTGTGTTCTAATAAAAAATTATAAATTTATTGCATAAGAAAAAAGGTAGTTAAAGACTCATGAACATAAATATGTAGCCCATTATCTTGAGTTAACGACCATAATATTTGCTTTGAATATATGGAAACATTATCTCTATGGTGAAAGATGTAAGATATACATAGAATATAATAGACTAAAATACTTATTTTCACAAAAGACCTTAGTATGAGTCAATGGAAAGGACTCGAGATACTCAAGGATTATGATTTCTGAATACAACACCACCCAAGAAAGAAAAATAAGGTAGTATATTCATTGAATATGAAAGATCATGAAGTCCTCACTAAAATGAGGATGAAGAGGCACACATTGTTTATATATTTAGTAAACATGGATATTGGAATTATTACGTAAGGGGATACATTAATAATTTTTCAAAAGATTATGAAAACATATTTACTGGAAAATATAAAATGTTTTCGATCTGATGATGATAACTTTTAGAAGAAAATTAAAGCTTTGAATCATGATAAATTAACAGACATCATTTTTCAAGATAGAATTATGAAATTTATAAAGAGATTATGTTTTCAATTTATACCTAAGATGAAATGGGAATCATTGGATGGTTTTAATAAGTTAAATTTATCTATACACCCCATTAGCACCAAGATGTATACGGATTTGAGGTAATATTTTTAGTGGGATAACATGATGCGAGAAATTGGTGATTATGTGTCCATATGTTTGGTTTTGCGACAAGTGAAGGCTGAGAGACAACATCCTAGATGACTTATTTAATTTATTCATATTCCTATACCGAAATATGATGAAATCACTATATTATTTTTCATAAGACTACCCAAGACTCCTATAAAGAAAAATAGAATATGGGATATTGTTAATTACCTAACCAAATATGCATATTTACTCTCTATAAGAAAAGATTTAAATCTTGTGAACATTGTAAGGATATATACTAATAAAGTTATAAGACTTGATGGAACACCTATTCCAATTATGTATGACTGCGATCCCATTTTTATTTCAACATTACAGAGGATTCTTGAAAAGGCTCTTGATACTGAGCTTCATTTGAGAACCTCATACCATCCTAAAATAGATGGATAGTTCTAAAGAACTATTTAAACATTTTAAGGAATGTTGAGTTCATTATCACTTGACTTTAAAGTTATTTGAGATGAATATTTACCTTTTCTATAGTTTTATTATAACAATTTTTTATATTCATGTATTCAAATGGCACTCTATGAAGCATTATATTGAAATAGATTTCGTACGCTAACTTGTTGGGATGAAGTTGGTGAAGGGAATCTTGTAGGATTGGTAATTCTTTAATAGAAAATGGAAATGTTAAATACCATTCAGGATCATATTAAATTAGTTCAAAGTAGGAAAAATAGTTATGTTGATAATCGGAGGAAAAATTTTTAATTTCAAGAGGGAGATCACAATTTCTTTAAAGTATCTCTATTGAAGGGTGTTATAAGGTTCAATGAGAAGAAAAAAAATGATCCCTTGGTACATTAGAGCCTTTAAAATTTTGGAAAGGATTAGAGCTGTGACTTACCATTTTTAAGTGACACAAATATTCTCTAAATCAAATGATATGTTCCATATATCATTATTATGGAATTATATTCTAGACCAAACACATTTACTCACCTATGATGATATATAATTTAAACCAGATCTATATTAAATTGAAGATCCTATCTAGATTTCTGACAGTATAAATAAAGTGTCTATGAATCAGAAAAGTTTACTAGTAAAGTTTATTTAGATAAATAATAAAATGGAGGTAGAAAAGTGGGAACAATAGGATCTTATGAATAAGAACCACCTTCATTTTTTAGAAGGTAATATCCATGTGGATTTTGAGGATGAAATTTTTAAAGGAGGGAATAATGTAAAACCCAAGCCTCAAATAGAGTAAGTGAACATTATATTTTAATAAAACTTTAATAAAATTCACACGTTAATATTTAATTTCAAAAAAAATTATAATTTTATATAATTAATATCAATTTTGAACTTACTTGGTCAAAATAATCCTCGAATGTATTTTTTTAGTTTTCCAATAGAAATAAGATTTTGTGAATAATCAAAAGTGTAATATTTAACTATTCCACTTTTTGTTAATAATAATGTGTAGAAATATGTATAATTAAACTTTATTAACTATTAATTTTATATAATAAATTTAATATCATTTTGAGGTAAAAAAGAGGTATTTTTTTAGAAAAATGTTTTTTCTTCTCAAAATAGTTTTTTCTTAAAAAGGAATAATGCGTATCCAATTTAATTAATTAAAATAATATTTATTAATCAATGGTTTAAATTAAAATTATATGTTATATATCTAAATATAGGAATTTAAATCTATATAATTATGATTACTAGTCATATTATTAATATAATATCATCATATTCTGGAAAAAATCATTTATTCAAAAAATGTTTTTCGACACGATTTATGGGCTTGTTATTAAACTAAATTATGAAAATTTTGTGTTCTAAATAAGATAAAATGTATTATATATTTTTAATCAGAATAATCAATATTATTTAACAAGGAAAATTTATTTTTTGGTCTTAGTAAAAGAGTAAAAAATTAATTACCATAGTTATGGTTAAAATGGGGTTTTGCGTGCTTGTGTCAAAATTAATTTTCCACACACATCAAAATTTGTTTTGATAAAATTTATTTAATATTTATAATAACTAGTTCTAAATAAGGGTAATTTTATTTTAGGCTTAAAGGATAAATTAACTTTGTTAAAAAAACTAGTTACTATAGTGAAATCTAAAATGGTAAAAGCGAGTAACCATGTAAGTAATGGACATAAAATGTTTAAAACATGTTTAGTTTTAGTGGTGGAGGTGTTTATAGAAATTATAATCCCTCAAAAACATTATTTACCAATTTTTTAGGTACTTTGGGTGAGATTAAATTCCCATAATTGAGTACTTTTGGGTATTTAAAAAAAACAACAGTCCTCCTCAATTATAAAAGGGAACACATTCCCTCACTTATTCACACATATCAACCCATTTGTCTCAAATAAAACCTTCAAAAATATCTCAAAAAAATCCTTACCTATTTTTCTATAGGTTATTTTTTCCCAAAATACCAACCCTATGGTCTTGGATAAGAAATTGAAAAGAGGATCTTCTAAGGGAAGGTAATTGTCCTCACTAAGCTCTTTCATTTTACTCATTTTCGCACATTAAATTTTTTCATAAGAATTTAAATATAATAACAACCTTATATCCCATATTATAAGTTTTTATTATATTAATTTCATAATATTTATCCATATACTTGTCCATAAAATGGGAAACAAATCCATCACTCATGTGTGTGACAGACTACCGCATTGCGGACCGATGTAATCTGTTTTCCATCACCGACTCACATGAATAGTCATAATGATAGAAATAATGAATATATATGATACATATGACATTATTTTAATTATGATAAATTAATATATCATAAATTTTATTACCCTTTCACCCATTAAGGGAATGTTTTGGTCTCTTGTGCGTACATACAACTTACCATCTCCATGAAGTGATGCGATCCAATTTCCATATAAAACTTTCAAGAATGGTTTAAAAAATATATATAATGAATTAATGAGAAATTTATAACATTAATATAAATATTGAGATGATTTATCTATATCCTATTCACAAGAACTAGATCTTAGGTGACAAAAAATTCATGATAAAACGAAGAAGTTAACACCCGAAACATGTGTGAGGTAAGGGATTTCATCTCAATTTACACTATATTGAGGCATATTTGTTATTATGCACCTATTAACTTTTATGTGGTGTATATAATAACACTTTGATGTGTTTAACATAAATAAATATTTAATAATTATTATTCATGTTTCAATTTAGTTTTATTATTTTAATAGGTTATAATTTAAATGTTACTAAAGAGGTAAGAATTTATTTTATAATCTCACTTTATTTTGAGATTGCTTTATTTTTTTTAAATGTTATCATTTATCCTTCATGAGTATCAATAATTTTATTATACTATATATATTTAACGAGTTTACATATTTTCTTCCAGATTTTCCACAATTTGGTACTTTAATAAAGCAAGTAATATTTTAAAAGAAAAATTGATTTTATTTCACTTTTAATCAGATCTATTTTTCTTCCATGTCCATATTTTTCAAAATTATTTTAAAAAATTAATTTTATATAATAAAATGATTTTATAATAAAATTTTAATTTATAATTTAATTTTTAAAAGGGTTTGAAATTAATATTTATACTATTTTCTAAAAGGGAAGTTTTTGGATTTCTCTTATAAAAATTAAAAAATATTATTTTACCATATACAGTGATACCAGACTTCCCCACCACCATAACATTTTTACAAAATTTAGCTTATTATACACATTTTCAATGGAATTAAATATAAAAATATTTTTTAAATATTATCTTAATATTTCACTTCTATTAACTTTATTCTTTCAAAGGAAATTATTTTACTACAAAACCTATATGCCCAGTGAACCAATGGACATCTCTTATCTCTTATTAATTTTGTAGTCATTATCTTCTATAAAAACATTCAAATTCTTGTGATCATTGGATATTAAATTTCTCTTAAATATAAATATTATTTATCCTGTATAGGGCTGTTTCCTAAATTGTATATAATTTCTATATGTTGTGTTTTACTTTGAATGTTTTTTGATTGAGTAGGGAAATATTGACATTCCATTTTATTTATTCAATACAAAAATTTATTGATAAGGAATATTTCTCATTAATTGAATCAATTTTTCAATATATAAGGAATTATTTAGACATGTAGTGATGGGTGTTGACCACAATTATAAAACACCTCGATGCATCGACAGGTCTCATGAGAAAAATTAGTTTTCCAAATTAAATAGGATTTTACCCATAATTTTAAACTATCTTGGCACAAGGTTTTGATGGTATATAGATTATGATTTACGAGATCATGAACTATAATATAAATAATTTAATTTATTGAGATTTCAGTTATTGTTTCCATGGGATTACTGTATTGATGTTATCCCTAGATTAGTTTCATGATCATGTGATTATTTATATTGAATTATTTGATCATTATTTATTCCTTCCATATTACTCTTTGTGCGGAAGTTATTAATTGCTTGGATTGTTTTTTCAGTTATTTACCTTACCATATTGTTTATGAATTATCAATTCATGATAGATTCCATTGTATATAACCGTTACTAAGAATTGAGATCACCCTTATTTTGTTTCCTTTCCCTAGTATATGAAGAATAATTCTTAAATGAGTTCAAGAATGCTGAATGTTTTCATTTAATATGTTTTATACTTTATACCCAATGGAAAATGGTTATCAAATATGTATCTAGATCTCTAATACTTCTAAACTAATTGGTACTTCAGGATTTGACCCATTATATCTATGCTAATGTAATAAATTAACCTCTGGATCTTGGAAACTGGAGTTGGGGTTAATACAATAATTATATAAATACTCAATTTTATGTGAGAACACATGACATATAATTATATAATTATATATATATATTTTATATATTCATTAGAGAGAATATATAATGTTTGGATCCCTCTTAAAACTCACTTGTTTTATGTAATTATCTTAACACAACTATTTTTTCATGAAAATTATCTTAGATATTTACTATATTAATCTTTTATATATCTTATTGATGGTCATAGTTCATTATTATGTAATTTATTTTTTATTCCCCCATTAAGTACATTTATCTTCTATTTGATGATTTATTCCCTTCACTTATTAATATCTTCAATGAGGATTCAATTCCTCTAGTTGTTTCCTACATAAAAATCCACAAGGAATTTTAATTTATCATTCATGTGTTCCATTAAAGTTTCAAATATAGGGTCTTCCCTTTTTCATATTCGTTCTAATTTCTATTATTATTTAATACAAGTTTTAATTAATTCTAATGAGGATTTTGTTTTAATAATTTTCATTTGATCACATTATTATACAAATAATGTTCCATATTTAACATTTATAATTAACTGGATTGTTTCCAAAATGGAATTCCCATATTTAGAATATTTAAAGATACATCCTCTATTTTATTAGTTAAAAATTTGGTTGGGAAGTTGAAATGATATATGTAAAATATTATGACTTCCAGACTGCCAAATGGTATAATTTTTTATTTATTATCTAGTTTTAATTTTAATTTTTTTGTTTAATTACTCCCATACATAGTTTTAAATATATTCTACTAAAAGTTTGATTTTACCCATCCCCCAAATCACAAAGTTCATGACTAATTCTAGGGGAACCAAATTCAAATGATACAATAATGACTTGATTATCTTTCCATGTAGGTGAAATGTTATTTATTTTTACAATTTAAATTATTTCATTTTGGGGAATGGGTGGTGGTATAAGAGACTATTCAGATTATTTTTCTTCTTATTATTCTTATTTTTCTTCTTCCATTACCATTTATATGATTAGATCCTTCCATGGATGATGAACTATAATGATATGACCAATAATATATTCTTTCAAAAACCTTTGTATAAATTCAACATCCACTTATTCTTCATCTTCATTATGATACCGGTATTCATCATCATCATCAATAAACCACTCATCATCTATAAAAAAATAATAATTTTATCTAAATACATTTATTCAACAATGAGATTAGGTTTAATAGTTCTCAAAAAAATACCTGGAGGTTAGTTCTCCATTTGGTTTACTAATTATTTATTTTAATTTTCATATCCATAATTTCTTGTTATGGAACCTTATATTTAATTATTTAATGAATTTTGGTATTATTTGTTTAGGCATTGGATAATATTTTTTATTTTTTTTACTGAGGAAATTTCTCTTCACAGAATTTTTGTGGTTCTTTCTATTGGAATATTAATTTCAATAAACACAAATATTGAAATCCCGGTGTTCATTTAGGTCTCATAGGTGATTTTACTATTTGTTAAAATATCCCAAAATATTTATATTTAAATATCAATTTTTATAAGGGGTTTAAAATAGATTTTAAGTTCTATTATAGATAATGAATATATCTTAATTATGTAGGATTTTACTTATAAAATCACTACTTGGATGCTTTGCCTCAAATCCACTGCATGTATTTGAATCAATATCATTGATATTTATGAGATTATTATCCTTGATCAAATAAATATTTTTGGAAATGGGATCTAATTGAGATGATTTTATAGTTGAGATATTAGATTGACACAGTTTTAAACATTTAATGTTCATTTCTGAAGTCCACAAGAAATTAATTTAGGATATGTCATCCAGTAATTCATATATTTCTCTAAGATAATTTTTCATAGTGTTTCCTTATATTATTGTATCTAATATGGAACAACATTAATGTGATAAATCACTATAAAAATACATCAATTATAAAAAATATAAATTCTATGATGTTGAATTTTTTTAAGAAACCTTTTAAGTCTATCCAATTACTTTTTTCATGGACTCATTATTTTTGTGGAAATTATGGATATAGGTATAAAGGTTTAAATTTTAAAAGGTGGAAAGTATTTTAAAATATATTTTTTATGATAGAATATCAAAAGTAGATATGGATGTTAGGGATTGGATTTTCATACAGTCCTTAGCATAATACCTTTAAGTAAATGGAAGTAGATGGTTATGTAAAAAAATATTTTAATACTCCATTATACCAAAGTATCTTATATTTCAAGGAATTTTGTGATATGTTCGGTTCCTCTATTATTATTCCTCAAAATTTAACGGTATTTTAGTTGAGTCTTGTGGGATGGTTCTCAAAATTTGAGGCTTGGATAGAAGTATAAATAATACTTGATTATTTAACTTGAATTAACAATGATCAATAATCTTTTATGTTCCTTGGATATTCCTAGTTCAATTTCTTTTCTCTGTTTTATCCATGGTGGTATAAAATCTTCCTCAAGGTGTGTGCATAATGTATTGATTGAGTGAATTTATCTTCTATATAATAAAGGATTTCATTATTCATGTAGTTGGTACATTATAACATCCTTGAAATCAAAGTATAAAAAATACCTAGTATAGAAATAAAATTTCAAAAATAAATAAAAAATAAAATATCTTCGAACATAAAAAAATTTATTCAAAAATAAGTCTTCATAACCATATCCCTCAAAATAGTTCCAAAATTTTTCCACACTTATCATAAGGTGTGTTAAATAATAAATTTATAATTTATACTAAAAATATATCTAAATAAGTAATTAGTAGAAACAAGCAGTTGATCCCAAAAAGAGGTGGTTTTAAGAAAACTAGTCATGGATATCTCAAGTGATAATTTTAGTCAGTGAGATGATTTTTTATTAAGACATGATAAATTATTTTTGATGAAATACATTCAACAAAAATGTGTTGAGGTTATTTAATTGGAAAAATGAAAGTAACAAAGTGTTTTTAGTTTTCTTGGATAAATTATTTTTTTAATATCATAATCAATCAAATATACGTATGATTAGTATATTAATAGAATAATTTGTTTATTTTAAAATTAATTAATCATTGGTCTGACATTAATCAGATATTTGAATGTGTGAGTGATTTTTCTTTCTAAATGGTTAAAATTCCCCTATAATAGCCATATATTTTAATAATAAAAAAACATAGGTTTAATCCTTCATAAATAATCAATTTTTTCTCAATAGGTTTTAAATATTTTTTAAAGTGGCATAATAAAATTCCAATAACAAGTATTTAAAGACATGTTTTGATATATGAAAAAATTGTGTATAAAAATATAGTACAATTCTATAGTAATAACGAAAATATTATTAGTTTATAAAGTACACGGGATTAAAAAATAATATGGTTATTGAATCAATATTTACCATGGGTAAAAGATATTTTAAATGAAAGGAATGAGAGAAAAATAAAATAAAATAAAATATAAAAACAATCACACTATGATAAAACAGAACCACAAAATAAATAATTATAGGTTTCTAGAGCGTCTACTTCTTTCTAATAGAACTACCCAAGGGTTATATTTATAGTAATTTTTATCAAAATGGAATGTATATAATTATGAAATATGTAGTTAGTCAATGATAATTTTTTCTAGATTTTCACATGGTAACATGGAAAACTTATGATTTTTACTGTTAGTGGCATGTGAAATAGGTGGTGCACAACATGTATACCATCACTAATATGGTGTTTATTGTCTACTTAATACCCTAAATGTGGAAGTGATAGGTGAGGTGTATGATATGTTCATCACCACACACAAAGAACTTAATCAAATACTGGTCATCAACATGAACACTCATGACGTCATGTTGTGTTCTCTCTTATATAAATAACACGTTTCTTAAAAAGTAAAAAACATGTCATTTAATATTTTTGTAGTTTATCTTTTTTCTTATACTCTCAATTTTTAGTTAATTCTCAAGTTATTTTTTTGAAAACTCTAAATTGAATCAATCATCTAGAATTTCAATAAAAATACTCCAAATAAAAAGATCAAGGTTAAAATTGATGGAACATTGAATAAAAATAAGATTAAAATAAATAATAAATTCTGGATCATCACTAAAGTTTCACCAATACATGAATATATCTTAGGATAATTGATTATAAGAAGTGAAATATTGAAGCTTGAATGTTTTCTTTGTTGTCAGTATATTATTAAATCAATATATGATGGAGAATTGAATGAGGAGTTGATGATACTAGTGGTATTGGTTTTCATGCATCATTATGAATCCTTGTAATTCTATAGGTTGATTTAGGATCTACTATGTTAATAGAAAAATAAATTCTGAGGCTGCTAGTATGAAGAATTCAAGTGAAGAGAGAAGTTCAAGACAAATTAGCATATTAATTGTGGTGACTATTATCTTCGTCTTAATGCCATTGACATTTTCCAATTATAATAAGAGAGTGAATATTTTTTACAATATTTAAAAATAATAATACCATGAAAATATTTATTTTCATGAAGAAATATTTTGAAGAAGTCCTTGCAGTCATCTATTTTTTCATTAGAATATTATTGGAAAGATATCTATTAAAAAAATTGGTGTTTTTCATTCTGAATAAAATGATGATGATTTATATCATGATGAATAATTGTAAGTATTGATTTTTTTTCTAGAATTTATAAAAATAAAAAAATCCATTATTTAAATAATAGAATATTTAATTGTTTTGAGAATTGGTTTTTGATAAATGACTTTGTGTATTCAGTGAAGGAATTTAATGAGAATATTAAAAAAAGTGTCTAAAAAACCAACTAAGGGAGACCAGTTCAGACACATATGGTAAACATATAAAAAATATGGTATCCAAACCATTATTGGGAGGATATGGTTGTAGAAAAAGTATCGCATGCATGCATATCACCCACAATGAGCATACAAGAGTAGAGGTGGCACCACCATATAGGGAAACATGATAATAAAGGGGAGGTGGAATGGGTTGGTGCTAGAGGAGGCTTGGAGAAAACCTCGATACTCACAAATGACTATTTATAGGAATGGATTTTCTTACTTAGTGGTGGGAATCATTGAGAAATACGAGGTGGGATGGATGCATTTTGAATGAACTGTTCACCCATTTAAAATCATACATATATAACATGTTACATCCGATCACGTGAATCTGATCCATCTGATCGATTCATTGATCATATTTAACCTTTGATGTATAAATAATTCTATGAATGAGGGTTTTCATATAGATAAACTACATATGATCACAAGTTTTTTACATGATCATCCAAAATTTAGATGAAATTATAGAAACTAGGTAAGTATGGATTTTTCACAAATTATAAGAATAGTTTGTGAAGTTGGGTTTTTTGAATGATGATACCATGAGAATGAGGGTCTTTGGTTTGTGAATAAAAATGGTATACAGTGCATGCCGTTTTTGATGATATTATTAGAATGATTTTATGATCAACATGTTATGCGATTAAACTTTTTTGCGAGAATGAAAGAAGACTCATGTGATGAAGAATTCTTCTATGTAATTTTTTTTTCATATTGTGAAGGTTAGTTTGTAGGTGAATTCTGTATATGATACATTCTATACAAATGAGTGTTTTTAGGTTTTGAAATTCCTTGATAAAGAAATATACAGATGATATGAGATAAACTCTATGTGATAATCAAATGCAAAGAACAGTATGAAAAACCCATATTATTTAAGGAGAGAGACGATGTATTTTTTTTGCATTGAAAAAAATTGAATGGATAAAAATATTTTTTTTGGAATTATCATGTTATAAACACATAATTAGTAACATATAAATACATGTTTAACTCTTAGATAGGTTTGTTAAAGAATTTTTAGAGAAGTGTTTTTTTTGAGAGCGGAAGCTCTTACTTTACTTCAGTTGAGTTCCACAAAGCAAGTTGTGCTTTTTGTGAAGGATAAAATTATACAACATGAACTGTTATTCTAGGTGATATATAGATTATGTTATATAAAAATTATATTTTTTAGCAATTAAATAAATAAATTGTCATGTACTATCTAATAATTGAAAAATAATTAAAAATATTATATTTTTTAAGCAATAGTACACAAAGCATCAAGGAAGTGAAATGACAACATGCGATAAGATATATATGCTATCCTATAGTCATTAAATGTTCATGAGAATAATGAATCAAAATATTTTATAAATATATAGTAGATAAGAAAATAATTTTCATAAATAATGAAATTGATAAGTTCGTAAAATACTAATGAGCTAGTTTAATATTTTATAAAATTACATTGAATAAATCATGTGCATCACTTGCACACATTTGATTGAGGTAAATAAATTCATCATCATAATGACAACATAGGATCAAATATATATTGAGTTGATATTTAAGTTAGAAAATATTTTAAATCATAAGAGACAATTATTTTTTGAGGAATGGATGACTGAGAAGTGACTGAATCATAAAGATATTCATTAGATAAGACCTTTATATTTTATAATTAGTAAGCCCATAAGAACCAGATCATTCAAGATTTAGTGTAAAAGAGTTACACGACCAACAAGATTATTTTAAGAAGATAATAAAGATCTCTAAGTTGTTGAGTAATTAATATGTTCAGGTTATAATGTATTATTTATGTATATATTTTATGTTGTACAAAATCATAACAGATCTTGTATGCTTGTGGAGGAATATCACTTCAAAAAATAAAAGGAATTTCTATTATAGTATCGATAATGAGATAAAGAAGGAGATTATGACTGAGGTGTCTTACCGGTTTCTTAAGAGGAAATAGGTTTATGTGTCTATGAAAAAAACCATTTAATTTTATAATAAACCACTTTCATGTTTATTAATATAGTCAAATTCATTATAAAAATATTATGCAATTTTTAAATCAATAAGTAAATAGTTTTAATTAAACACTTTTATTATAAGGTTTTATTTAATGTTTAATTTATAAATATTTGAATTTTAATTTATAAAAATTAATATTATTTTTTAAATAATTAAATCAAAAATGTAGTAGGGGTGAAATTTTCAGATTTTTTGAAGAATATTGATTTTTTAGCAAATAGTGAAAAATACTAAGTTTTTGTAAAAATTCATTTCATTTCAATAAATTAATTAATTTAAAAGTCCCATTATATTTTTAATATTTTTTCACATAAAATTATTTTTATTTAGTTTTATTTAATACACTTATTTTGTTTTGAATCAACTTTATATTGGATTTCAGTATTTGTTTTTTTTTAATTTTAAAAAATATTTTTCTTAAAATTGTTTTAAAGTACATAATATTTCACCACTTTAATTAATTAAAATAATAACAATTTAGTAATTATTTAAATTAAATTTATATATTATATATAAAAATATGTTAATTTATATTCATACAATTATTATTATTAGTCTTAATGTTAAAATAAAATAATATTTTTTCTCAAAAAATACACGTATTGAAAACCCGCATTTTATTCATATCAATAAGATTTGTTTTAAATTAAAAATTTTCTAATTATTTTAATTTAAATTGGTAAAATGGATTCCATATTTATAATTTTAATAATTTATATTATCTAATAAAGTCAACTTACTTGTTTTTACAATAATGAATAGTGGAACATTAAAAATTAATTACCACAGTTGAGGTAAAAAAAATTTACAGATGGGTTAAACTAAAAAAAGAAGGATTAAATGACCTAAAATTTTGTCTAAAATATATTTAATGGACATATATATACATTATAATGTCTAAGGATCAATAATATTTCATTTTAGGATCCACGTATTATGTTAAAAACATAGGTACACCTTTTTCTTTTCAAAAATTACAAGTGTTCCACTCACCTCACTTATAAAATTCTACCCTTATACACTCATATACACAACTTAAAATCCCTTTATATCAGCCGATAAATAGGCAAATATCTTTATTACTTCCGTAAACATGACATGGAGACCTTATTTTCATTATAAATTCATCTTAAGAAGGCTTTGGTTGTTTACCTAAAGAGGTTTCCCAAAGAAGAGGCATCATGCTTAACCATGCATATTTATTTTATTTCTTATTCAAAATCCTTAAAATCATATTAAATTATAATTATATAATAAAAATTTATATCCCATATACTTATATGTTATTATGTTTCTGCAATAATCAAATCTATCTCCTCTTCCATCAAATGGGATATAAAATCATTATTCGTTTGTACGACGGACTACCGCCTCACGAACCCATATCATTCATTTTTCATCATATACTCTCATGGATTATTATAATTATGTATTTAAAGTATATATATGATATTTATAACATATTTATATCTTTGGAGTTATTATATCATATTTAAATTCATACTTTAAAATCCTTGTGGGATACGGTAACGTCACTCGTGTGTATGGTGGACTACCGTCTCACGAAGCGACATGATTCATTTTTCACTAGAACTTTAAATGAAATGTAATAAGGATAAATTTATTGAACATATGTTATAAACATGAAATAATAATGATAATGATAATATATTTATCATTATTAAAATATAATATATCATTTTCTTTCTTACATTGAAAAATGACAACGTCATTCATGTACGTGTGGACTATCACCTCCATGAAGGGATTTGTTCATTATTTCATAAAAACATTAAAATAATTAATATATAAGGATATTTAAAGAAATAATATTATATATATGATATTATTATCATTATATAAATATAAAATATTACTTATTTCCTTTCAATAATGGTCGTTAAAAATAGTAATGTTACTCATGTGTACGTACGACCTACTGTCTTAATGATCATAACATGGTTCATTTTTTGTAACCATATTTAATAATTGTTTTTAATAGAATAATTTATGAATAAATATTATAAATATTTCTTGATTATTATCTTGGTAAATGTCGATCTATGTTTCAGGTTTTTGGTATTGTTCGTTGTTGGATCTGTTCGGATCACTCTCTATTTTGAGGATGCGGTTCAAGGTTTCGTTTGGTGTTATTGTATGGAATTGATTATGTTTATTTTTTATTGGATCTCATTTTTGATGGAACGATGCTGTTTTCGGCTTGGTCCCCTACCAAGGGCCCCATTTGATCATCCCTGCTCTGACGCCCTGGTCCTGTGCTCCTTTCCCGACCGGTCTGGTGCGCGGGTCTTCATGGATGTTTTGGGAGGTGCATATCGAGTGGAGTAGGGACTCCGGGAGGACGAATGGCCCACCATTGAAGGTTATGATGGTTGTGATGTTTTTTTATGATGGTTTTATGGTGGTGATGTTGGAGTTCTATGATGGAAATATGAAGAAAGAGGTGGTGATTGGTGGATGTTCTGGTTCTGTGCCACAATTTCTAGCTCCGACGATAATGGTTGACGATGATGAAGGTAGTTTTCCTAGTGGAAATGTAGCGACTCTGGCGGTGAGGGTTATAACGATGATTTTTGGAGTGGTCAGAAACTTTGTGATGATGAAAACAGATGATGATTATGACATCAGTGATTTTGACGGGCTTCATCACTACTGCAGCGGTTGTGTGATTTTTAAGATCTTTCGCTGACCTGATGCTTCCCGCAGTGATGATACTCATTTCAAATTTTTACTCTTGAACTGTTTGAATTTTGGATATGTTTTCCACTGATGATTTTGGTCATGTTCGGTTCCCACTTTTTCCTCAAAGTGGCTTTTTTGAAAATAAAAAATAATGATTTGGTGTCTTGATTATTATTCTAGATATCTTGAAATAATGACCACTTATACCAATAATCAATCTACGAAAGTAATTTTGACACATAAGGAAAATATCATTGAAACATCCAACATAAAATTAATTGACTAATTAATTGTATATTAAATGGAAATAAATAAAATAAAATGAATATTAAACTATAAAAATGTTATTAATAAATTAAATAATTAACATAATTTTATCATTCAGGAAAATAAATAATGAGTGTGAAGAATTGAAGTTGAGGTAAGGGACTTCGTCTCAATTTCCTTTTAGTGAAGAAAATTTTATATTATGATCCTATATTATTTTACGAGGTGTATATAATACCCATTGACATTTTATTTCATGAATTAATCTATTCTTGTTGTAGTTAATGTTATTTTAATGTTATTATTTCTTGTGGCTTATGATTCAAATATTTACAATGTTATAAGGGACTTATCATAAAAAATCCCTTTTAATGTTTTCCTTATAACTCTATTTTTGTCAATGTACATGTTTTTAAAATGATTTTATTATGTAAATGAGAGTTTTATAAATAAAATTAATTACGTTCCTTTAATGTTTTTTTAAAAAAATATATATTTTTATAGAATGTATGATTTTATTTACAAATGAATATAAATGTTCTATTTTAACATATACGAAAACATATCTTTTATCACTATCATAACTATTATTTGAACCCTAGAATACTTTACAGGATTTCGTGTTTCCTTCAAAGAAAACAGTTTCTTCCCTTTTTATTGGTATTTTGCAATTAAAAAAGGGTTTTTAAAATAAAATGGTATTTTGGTATTGATTTTTTTAAAGAAAATTGTATTTTGATATTGAAAATGGGGATTTAAAATAAATAGGTATTTTGATATCTAAACGTTATTTTCATATGAGTATAAAAGTGTTTTAAATTTTTTTTATAATAAAAAAGTAAAAGCACAATTTTTATTTATTCATGTTACATTACTTGTACATTGTTTATGAAAGATTGAGACCCATTATAGCTCATGGTTGTGATCATTATTTATTATATGATGGTTGTGCCAAGATAACACCAAGTGATCCTGTTATAGATTATATGATGGGTGTTCCAAAATAGCACTCCAATGCATTGGGTAATGATTATGTTCTATGGTGAATGATATTGGAAGTTATCTCTATAGTTATTACAATATGTAAGGGTTTCATAAGGGTTCTATTAGCATTATATTATATGATGTCCCAAGTAACTTACATGAATTTCTTATATTTTCTAAGGATATTTCATGGAAATATTTTGATTTCAAAAGGAAAAATATTGTTATTTTTAAAAGGAAAAATGATTCTTTTTAAAAGAAGGTATGTTTTTAATAAAATATTTTTCAAGAGTTATCATGTTTTTCATTGGACTAATAGACATATTCTTTTTATGTCCCCTATTGAACTTTTTATACTCATCCCAAATTTTAAAAATATTTTTCATTGGGTTTAAATATTGGTAAAGGAAAGGAAAAAGTCAAGAAGATTTTTCATGAAAATAAATCAAGATTTATTTTAAATGATTTCTATTATAGAAAAAACAGATACTAATCATAAGTGTACACTTTGTAATTTAAGTTTTTTTATTTATGAATTATGACCTAATTCTATAAAATGTTAAACCGAAAAAGATCCTAAAATGTAAGAGAATTAATTATTAACATTAAATGAAATATTATATAATGTTTAATCTTGGGTCTTTATAGTTGGTATAAAATGATAGTTTATATAGAATTATATGTTTGGATAAAGTTAATAGCACGCCCTTGAGTGATTTTACTTTATGGTTCAGTTAAAATGATATGGAATTTTAAGATTACCATGATGATTCATCTAAACTATTTATATTAGGAATTATTTTATTTAGAGGAAATAGGGAACCTATATTAGGTAGGCACTGAAAGGAAAATATCATTTTGAATAATTATCCTAATATAGTTTTAATTTGAAAAAAATTGTTTTTAGTAATGGATTAGTTGGCACAACTTATGAATGGTGGTGGTATCAATTCTAGAGAAGAACCTGATATACCATGAAAGAACATGTCTATAATAGATTATTTAATGAGAAAATATACCCATAATTCAATGGATCATCTCTACTTATAGTATATTAATGATGGAACAATTCTATGGAGAATATATTTGAATTCATGAGATGTTTGAAACGTCAAATGAAAAATGATTCCATTTATCATTTTGAAGGGGAAGATGATTGATGCTGCTATTTGGTTAAGAATACCAGAGAGAAATGTGATATTTATTCCATGGAAAGTGAAATGTTTAATGAAATTTTCCTTGAAAAATATTTTCCAATAGTTTTTCAATTTTAGATGAAAAAACAATTCCTGGAATAAAAGAAAAAATATGAACATTTTGTGGCCATTTATAAA
This sequence comes from Viscum album, assembly GCA_963277665.1. Taxonomy (NCBI): domain Eukaryota; kingdom Viridiplantae; phylum Streptophyta; class Magnoliopsida; order Santalales; family Viscaceae; genus Viscum; species Viscum album. The sequence goes on along the minus strand of OY728141.1, from coordinate 924,461,247 downwards.
TCCAATTTTACAAGACTAGTCAGGTATGTACTATATTTTGTTAGTGACATTAATATTAAAATTCATATATTTAACTCAATATTGAAATCAATTCTGTGAATATATTTGGCCACATGAGAATTTAAAAAGCTATGATAAAGTTGTTCATTTTGATAAAAAAGTTGAGATGGAGTTTTATCAATCTTATGTTCCTCGTGATGATGAATGTAAGAAATGGTTAGGATGGAATGTGATGGGGAAACATACATCAAATAAATTTTGATTTAAGAAAATGAATATCCCATATTTTGGTAAGTGTAGTAAAAATTCCCTTGGAGAATGTCTTATAAAATATGAGAAGTGTTACTGATGTGGAAAGTTTGGTGATATAACCCGCGATTCAAATGAAAGTAATATTGAATAATCTAGGAATGGGGTAATAGATATCCATCTAAACTTGAGATGTTTTATTTGCAATGAGATGGGTCATTATGCTAATGTGTGTCCGAGGTTTGTAACTGAAGGTAGAAGTCATCAAGATTGAAATCAAAAGGACATGGAAAAATATTTTTCTACTACTAAGTTTAATGTTGGAACATAAAATGATGTTGTGATAGGTATGTTACTTTTTTATTCTGAAAATTCTAATATGATGTTTGACTATATATCATCACATTATTTTATTCTGGGAAATTTTCATGGAAAATTGAAATATCACCAGATGAAAAAAGACATAAATTTTAGTGAAAACTACAGGTGGAAATATTAAATTAACCAAAATGTATAAGAATCTCCCTGTTGTTATTAGAGGGATGGTCTTTCCTGAAAATCCTGTTGAATAGACCATAATATCGTTTTATATTATTCATAGTATGGATTGGATTTCATTTTATCAGACAAAGATAGATTTTGGAGCTAAAAAAGTTATGTTCAATGATTTCATGCATTTGATAACATACCAAGAAGCTGAGAAATTGATTAGAGATGGTAGTGAAAGTTACTTATCTCATATTTTTAAAAATAAATAAACTATTCAAAATAGTGTTTTGGAAGTAGTTAATGAATAAATGGATGTATTTCATGATGAATTTCCTAGTTTTATTCCTTATCATGAGGTTTAGTTTACTTTGACTTAGTGAATAATGAAAAGACTAATTCAGAACCCCTTTATTGAATGGATCATGTTCAACTTTAAAATTGAAAAATAAAATAAAGGAGTTTATAGATAAAGGTTTCTCTCGATCTATGACATGGGTCTATCATGAGGTGTCAAAAAAAATTATTTTATAAGTTATAATGAATTTTATTGGTCAAACTAGGCTGTCTCTGGAGAGGAGCACTCAATAATCACATTTTTCAGTTTAAATTTTTAGAACGAAGTGGTTATTTTTTTTGTAATTGATTGATTTTGAAACAAAAATAATATAAACAAATAATTTCTTAGGCATGTGGGATTTCGAATGGACTCTATTTCTAGAAGAATAATTTTCATCCCCTGAAAACAAGAAGCCTAAAAAATGAATAAATTAAATTGGATCAAAATTGGAGAAGTTATTCTTGAAAAAATGAGGCAAAAAAACCTACTAACAGTCCAGAATTGATAAATATTCACATTTAATCTCAAACTTGAACAAAAATAATAAAATGATGAAAATCAGCTCAAATTGATTAATTGGAAGGGATTAAACCATTTAAAAACATATGAATAATTATGAAAATATTAGATCTATGAATTTCCCCACACTTTTCACTTGGACTCCTTGACAAGTAAACATCAAAATAAAATCCATACAATTTAAAGCACATATCCATGGGATCCAGTAGTTTAAAACCAAGAAAAAATATCATTACTCATCAAAACCATTATTTCAAGTTCTCTATTCATATTATTCAATATATTTCAACTTCATTTATTCTCTCATTCACAAAAAACACTTACCTAACATGCATTTTCTATCATCACATAAATATCAGCTTTCAACAATGTGTTTATCATCAAAACATATGAAAGGGTCACCATAGGTTTTATAAATTCTTACATCTACACTTGATATGAGTTAAGTAATTTTTTTATCATGAAAAACTTTTATGGCTGTTCTATGGATTTTGGTTGGTAGGATTTTCAGGTGAAAAATTATAAGGTCGAATTAGGAGGACTCGACTCTTTTTGAAGAAAAATTGCATGATTTTAATTTTCAATATAGTATTGTCTCCTCCTCACTCATCATAGTAGAAAATAATCTTCATCATCATGAAAACTCAAGGAATGTTCTTAAAATTCATCATTTCAGAAGAAAAAATTTCAATCTTCTCAAAAATAATTTTACTTGAAATCTTAAGATTAGCACAACTTTATTTCTCTATTGGATGCTCCAGAAAGACACAACTTCTTTTATCATTGAAAGATCTAGAAATTAATAACTTTCAACAGAATGATTTTTTTAAACATAAAATACATCTCTTAAGAATTTTATTTTCTACCCAAAGTATCACCAAATGAGGTATCACAATACAAGACAACTTCTCCCACACATAAGTTCAACAAGATTATAAAATTTCACTTCAAGATTAGGTTGTATATGAAAAATTTGCTTGTAATGTGTCTAACCTAACAAGTTATTCATGGCTTCTAAGGTATAAAAGGATTAAATGTTCATGTAATTCCATTATAAAAAGGATTCTTACCAAAAATTGGATTTAAAACCAAATCAATGCCTCAATCATTTAAAACAAAAGTACCTTAAACCTTATTGTTTTGATAGGAATAAATCAAATTCTGGTTAAAACAAGAATGATTTGGTTCTCTCTAGAAGTGATGTGAATGAAAATAATATACAAAAATTATCCATAACCCTCACAAGAAATTAATTTCATTGAGAAATGCAGTGAGATATTCTATATGATTCAAAAATCAGAGTACTTTTCATAAAATTTCTAAATATTTGAACTTGAATCAAAGTCATTTTTAACATTAATTTAAGCTTAGTTTCATGGGGTACATTTATTCAATCATATAAATGGGTTTCAAAAATGGTGATGGGAATAATTTAAGTTAATTTTTTTAAAAACAAGCAAAAATTCAAAAAGTGACACAAAAAAATTAAAAAAAAACATTTTTTTGAAAATAGGAAAACAAACAACAAATAAAAAATCCTAAACCATAAAGGTTCCCTCCCCACACTTAAATGATGCAGTGTCTGTTATGCATTCAAATGGATTTAACATGTAATAAGATTTGAAAAATGAATCATAGAAATAAATAGTGTAAAAATGAGGTATGAACTTGTGGATTTTATTGATAAATAGGTTGGAGGTGTGTGACATCCTCCACTAGATCTGATGGCATGTTCACAAGTAATTTATTTAGCCTATTCCCATTAATAGTGAATGGACTATTCTCTCCATCCTTTAAAATCTTCATAGCACCGAAAGGATATACATGAGTAATTATAAATGGACCTTCCCATCTGGAATGAAGTTTACATATCATCAACTTGAGTCTTGATTTGAATAACATCATTGTGTCTCCAGGATGGAAGTCTTTCTGTTTGATCATTTTTTCATGATCCAATATTGTTCTCTCTTTATAAATCTTATAATTTTAAAAATATCCCCTTCTAATTTCTTATATCTCTTATAACTATAATCTTCTCTTTTTCATAGTTCATTCAAGATCCAAATTTATCTTCATCATATCCTGATATGCCTTATGTTTCAATTACATAGGTAGGTGATAAATATTTCAAAAAATTAGCCTATATGGACTCATTCCAATCAGAGTTTTATAGGATTTTATATAAGCCCTTAATGTGTCTTCCAACCTTTGGCTCCAATCCTTCCTATCTAGATTAACTGTATTTTCCAACGTTTATTTTATTTCCCTATTAGACACTTCATCTTGACCATTAGTCTGTGGATGATAGGGAGATGATGTTTTATGATGAACACCATATCTATTCAAAAAAGAATATATTTTCCTATTAAAAAAGTGATTCCCCTAATCACTAATGATGGATATAGGCACTCTAAACCTACAAAATATGTTAGCCCTGACAAAATCAAAAAAAAACATTATCATCATCAGTCCTAGTGGATTTTTCTTCCACCATTTTGTAAACATAAACAATGGAAAGAAAGATATAATAATTTCCAATTAAAATTGTGAAAGGACCCCTAAAATATATACCCCATACTTCAAAATCATCAAAAAAATTAAGTGGTTGTTGGGGAATTTCTTGTCTCTTTGAAATATTTCCAGAAAATCAACATTTTTCATAGCTTTTTTAAAATTCATGAGAATCTTTAAAAAGGGTGGTCCAATAATTTCCATATTCTAAAACCTTACTTGTGTTCCTTTGAGGTCCAACGTGGTCTCCACAAGCTAAAGTGTGACAAAACTCAAAGACATAATCAATTTTACTTTTAGGAAAACATCTTATTATCACTTGATCATTATAAATCTTATAAATAAATGAATCATCCCAGATGTAATATCTAGATTCATATTTTATCTTTTTAATTTAGTGGTAATTTAAATGATACAGGACCTAATATGTTACCAAATAATTTACTATATTGGAATACCATGGAACTTCGCCATTTATGATGTAGATTTGTTCTCTAGGAATCTCATAATTATGTGGGTTATGGTTTGAAATTTCTCCTTCAGTGGTGTAGAGTAGTTGACATAGATGATCAACCACTTGATTTTGAGTTCCCTCATTTATCTTTAATTTCAAATTGAAATCTTATACTAGTATAATCCATCTCACAAGCCTTGGATTTGAGTCTTCTATTTTCATTAAATACCTAAGTGTCACCTGATTAGACAAAAAACAACTTCAGTGCCAAGTAGATATGATATGATTTATCTAGTGAAAAGAATACTGAAAGGAAATCCTTCTATGTGGTTGTATAATTTATTTTTGTATCATCAATTATCCCTAATTCATAGGATATGACTTGAGGATTGCTGTCAATTCTTTTTGATAAAGAGGATCCCACTGCTTGGTTGTATGCAATGCAAAGGAACTCCAAAGGGTACTACTGGTTGGGTGGTTGCATTATTAGAGGTGTTATCAACCTTATATTTAGTTCATCAAAGGAATATTTACATGCATAATCAATATTAAAGTCATCATCCTTTAATAGTAATCTTGAGAGAGGGAGATAAATCTTACTAAAATCATTGATCAATCTTATGTAAAATCCTTCATGTCCATAAAAGGATCTATTTTTTAAATAATGTTGGATATGGTGAGGAATTTATTACTTAAACATTAGATTTATCAACCTCAATCCATTTTTGTGAAATTATGTGTCCCAACACTATTCGTTTTTCAACCATGAAATAAAATTTTCAAAATTTAAGACAAGATTATTTTCAATGCATGTTTTCAATTTTTTTCTAAATTTCCTATGAAATGATCAAATGAATTACCCAAATCTATGAAACCATTGAGAAATACCTCTAAGAATTCCTTAATATGATCTGAGAAAATACTCACCATAAACCGTTGAAATGTACCTAGGGTGTTGATAGCCCAAAAGGAATCCTTTTATAGTCTAATATTCCAAATGGGTTGGTGAAAGTCATCTTCTCCTGATCTTCTAGTGCGATTAGTAACTAGATGTATCCTAAGAATCAATCGAAAAAACTGTAATGTGTTTTTCCTTCCAACCTTTCTATAATTAGATTGATGAACGAAATTGGAATGTGGTCTTTTAGGGTAACTTGATTTATATTCCTATAATATATATCCACTCTCCAACTATTTTTCACTCTCATGGGGATCAGTTCATTTATTTCATTTTTAACAGTGGTCAGGCTGGTATTCTTTAGGACTACATGAATGGAGATGGCCCACTGAGAATCAGAGATTGGGTAAATGATGTCAACTGGTAGAAATTTCAACATATCTTTCTTAACAACCTCCATAATGGTGGGATTGATGATTTTCTGAGGTTTTCTAACTGTCCATGAATCACTTTATAAAAATATTCTATATGAGAAGACCATGGGATTGATTTTGGGTATATCCCCTAAAGTCCATCCTACAACATGGGCATTTCTTTTGAGTAGGTAAATCAGTTTTTGTTCTTGTGAATGAGATATGTTATTGGAAATGATTAATGGAAATTTCTATCCTTTTATTAGGTAATAATAATTCAAATCACTTAGTAGTGGATTATGTTCTAGACATGGGGGTTGTTAAAGGGATGATATTGATTTTAGGTTTCCTACTTATAAGGATGTAATCTCTAGTATCATCTCATTTTCTTTTAATAAACCATTTAAAAATTCAGATTTTACCACTACCATTAACATGAGATCATGATTTTTAGGTTCCTGGGAATTGTAATTTTCAAACGAAAAATGTTCACCTAAAGATAAGAAATCACCAAGAATACTTGAATCTTCAATTGGTTCTATACATTATTCATGGGAGATCACATAAATTGAGTGATTACTTGAAGAATGTTTCATGGAATCAAGACTGTTGAAGTGTACTGTACTATCTCTAAGTTCCATTATGAGTGTTCCTTCATGAACATTGATGATACCCCTAGCTATTTTTAGGAAGGGTATCCCCAGGATGATGGGAGAGTGTCCTGGTGATATGTCTTCTTCCATGGAAAGGGAATAAAATTCATCTGGAAAGTTCAATCCTCTTACTACCATGAGTATATCTTCTACAAATCTAGCTGAAAAAAATGTTGGATCTATTTGTTAATTGTACAACCACTCGAGTTGGTTTTAGTTCTCCGATCTGCAAGGAGGAAAATATCAAGCGAGGCATTACATTTATCAAATATCCTAAATCACATAGTGTATCATTAAAATTTAAATACCCAATGGTATATGGAATAGTGAACATACCTAGATCTTGACATATTTTTGGTATCGTTGGTGTGATCAATGCTGAGTCTCTTCTTCTTAAGCTGATTCGGTCATTTCCATACAACCACATTATTTTCATGCACAACTCCTTCCAAAAATTTTCATACTTAGGGATTTGTTAGATTACATCTAGTAGTGGGATGTTGATCTTAAATTTCTTAAAGGTTTCTTGAATTTCCCTTTTAAGTCTCTATTATTCAACCTTTTTCGACTCAACTAATGAAGATAGAAATGATGCTTGGATATCCTTTTTCTCCCTTTCTTAATTTTTCAAATGTTTTCCTGGCCTTTCCTTCCAAAACATACTTATTTCTCCTTTGTTGTTCTAATCCCCTTATTTTGGATGTATGGTTTGAGATTCAAAAGGTTTCTCAAAATCATCATTCTAACATTGTTTGGGTGTTGTGATCTATTTTCTATATCTTTTTTATAATATTAACATTCTGCTTTGGGTTTGGGATTTTATGGGTTCGTAGTTTTTTTTATTCTTTATTATAATGTCCATAAAACTTCAAAATTGATCAGTTATCTTATCATTGTTATCTTCCAACCCTGGAACTTTGGTTCATAGATGATGCTCTTCAGCATTTGGTGCACTTGTGTAAGTCTACTCATAATTCATTTATTGGAACGGAGGTGGATGAGAGTCTTGTTGTTGATGGAAGGGTTATTTATATAATTTTTGGAATGGATGGGGGTAATGGTATTGATGTTTAAAATATATATATCTAGGGTTTTTTGGAATCCATATCCTAGTTGGGTTTTTGGTTGACGTGGATGATTTGGTTGAAACTGCCTTTGTTGAGAGGTTGTAGAAAAACTTTTTTTCCCATGAACTTCTATACACTGGTCAGTTTAATGATAAGTAGAAGAGAATAAACGACATACCTGAGTCAGGCCTTGTTGTTCCTTCACCTGGTTTACAAAAATTTGTCTCATCAAACTAGTTATTTCCTTAAGTGTTGATTCAAATAAGGGCGAGGAAGAATAATAAGTCCTTACCTCCTGAATGACTCTAGTGCTCGTACCACTGGTTCAAAATTTCTATGAGTTTTGCACAATATTTTCAACAAGACCTATGATATTAGTAGTAAACTTGTCAATAATGGATCCTCTAGATAAGGAATCTAGAAGATTTAGATCATTGTTGAGAAATACTTAGTAGAAGAACACAAGGAATTGGTTCTCTTTCATTTCTTGTTGTGGGAAGCATTCATAGAGTTTCTTGAAATGTTCCCAGTATTCGTAGGGAGTATCTATAGTCTTTTGATGTATGGAATATATATCTTTTTTGATTGCTATACTCCTAGATGCAGGGAATAATATCTACAAGAATATTATTTTTGAGATATTTCTAATTTTTTATCTCCCATGGTTATAGATTGTACAACCATTATTTTTCTTCTCACTCAAGTGAAAAGGGGAATGACCTCCACTTTACTTACTATTTTGTGACTCCTCAGGGTTTCGAATATGGGGAAAACATAAGTGAACTCTTAGATGTGTCGATTTGGGTCTTTAGCTATAAGGACATTAAATTTTGGTAGCGCTTAGATCAAATTAATGCATAGTTTAAAATCATTGTATATTGCAGGGATAGTGATTTGGTTATTTTGATTAGAAAATTGAGATGCACAGAGATCACACAGAGTTTTTTTGGGATTTTCAACCATTATTATAGGTTCAGAGTGTTGAATGAAAGTTTCACTTCAATATGTGAGGTGTATTTTCTCAAACTCTCTTTGAATTTTTTTTCTCAATTGGGTTATTGTTCATTCAATTTCATGATCAAATTTAATTAAATGGTTATTTGAACTACAGGTCATTCAAAAAAGTTTTTTTTTAGTTTCTTTGTTTTGAGGCACTTCCTCCCTGACAACGATGCCAAGTTGTCACATGTTCCTATCATGGGGTATGGAAAAATATAATTTTCTAATTTAAAATGAAATTTAGTGGTCAACCCAGGTTGTATCTAGGGAGAAGTGCTCAATAATCACGTTTTCACTTTAAATTTAGTAAATGAAGTGGTGATTTTTTTGAAATTGATTGATTTTGAAAAGAAAATAATCTAAAAAAAGGAAAGGAATTTAAGAATAATATTGAGAACATGTTGATTAAACAAGTGATTTAAAACTATATGAGAATTATTATTAGGTCAGGTTCAGTTCTCCAATTTTAATTCTATCATAGTTATAATTTATCCAATTCTTTTCTACTATGTTGATAAAAGTGAGATTTAACATTTGCTTCATCTCACTACTTTGTTCAAATATAAATGATAAAAATAAGACTTAAAAAATATTATATTGGTGTACAATTATTTCAATGTGTGATAGATTTGTAGTGAATACCCCCAATTGACTAGGAAATTCCATATCAGGCATTGTTTATCCCAAATAATCAAGAATGGGAACTACCCCTCCTACACGCATTGCACATATATGAGTACTTCACCACCAACCACTAGTCTATTCCATTTTATATAAAATAGTACACAATGGATGGGGATATTTATCATTGACAAAATCAATAATAACAATAGAATAAAAAATCAAGTACGATCGCACAAGATAATAAAATCCATTATAATAATTTGAAACCAACTTCATGGAAAATAGAAAAGTGTCTCAAACCATTAATGAAAGAACTTAAGAACTATAAAGGGGAAAACCTTTCCTCCCACAATCATATAGAGTATTACCCCAACATGGTTAGTTTAATAGTGAATGAGAGGGAATAAAAAGGAATTACAATATTTGTAAGAACAAAAGTGAGAAGAGAAAGAACAAAATATCTCTCCTCTAGAATATTTATTCCAGAATACTAATTCGGTAATATCCACCATATAGCTAAAAAATGTCATTGTTCATTATAATAAGATGTTCGTAATTGATTTTTCGACCTACCCATGAAATTTCAAAGAATTTGGAGCCATGTCAAAGATGTTATGGCCTTTTTAATAGAACTGACTTTTTATGGATGTCCATTACTATTATACCTATCCCACATTGACTAGTTAAATGGTAGAATTAATAGAAAAGATTCTACATAAAATTTAATGTGAATATTACCCTTCATGTATTATTTTGAACCCAGCTAGAATCACCCCATTTGAATGTTGGTAGCCTAATTTATTCCTCATTTAATGAGCTAGGTTCCATTCTATCCACTAAAATAACTCTTCAACTTAGTAAATTTTTTTGGGTAGGTGGGAATTAAAATGAGATATGGTTTCAGAAGAATAATTTATATCCCACAAACATAGGAAGCCTAAAAAAAGGATTCACTTAAATTGGATCAAAATCCTTGAATTTATTCATGAAAAACCAAAGCAACATAAAACTACTAAATGTCATGGTTTAACAAATTTTCACATTAAACCCCAAACTCCACAAAAAATCATAAAATTATGTTAATTAAATCAATTTTATTAATTGGAAGAGATTAAATCATTTAAAAACTTATGAATAATAATGGAAATATTATCTCTATCAACATAGCACTTCATTGTGGGGTTGTCATGTTTTGTTTGTTAAAAAGAAAGATAGTTCAATAATATTTTTCATTGACTAAAGAGATTTGAATAACAATACTATTATGAAAAAGTATCCTTTTCCTCATATTGATTATTTTTATTACTAGCTCTTAGGAGATTAGTGTATTTCAAAGGTTGATCTAAGGCTCAGGTACCATCACTAAAAAAATGCTAATTAGTAATATGTTTTTTTTCATTAGTGATGTTTTAAAACATCGATAATTCATTTACTATAATTTTTGAGAAACATCAATAAAAGAAACCTCATTTACCGATGTTTCTGAAAAATATAGATATTTTTTTTTTAATTTTGTTTAAATTTATAATTTTTATTTACCGATATTTCTATTTTTTCGGATTTTTTGAAATTTATAGTTTTTTTAGATTTAATGTTTTTTTTAAAAATATATATATATAAATTTTTTACAATAAATAAAATATATCAACCTCCTACTGCCTAATGCCTCACCTATCACTACTAGAAAAGAGGGTTTCGGAGGCCCCTTACATGGGCGACCACCATTGGAAGTCACTATTAGTACCCTGTAACGACCACAAATGGTGGTCGCAAGGCTTCTAGAAAAAATACTTTGGTGCCCCCATTTCCCTGATCCCAAACCCTACCCTGTAGCCACCCATCCCCTCCCTCACCACAACACATCCGCCTCCAGATCCCCTTTCACCACCTCCCCCCCCTCGCTGCACTTACGACATTGCACCATTGACGCCACACCGCCTCCACCATTGGCTCCCCGCCGACACCGTCACCCATCCCCTCTCACATCGCACCGCCCATACCCTCCCTCACTGCACCATCGCGAACTGACTACCTCCACCTCTGGATCCCTGCCACCGTTGCCACCCGCCCCCTCCCCAACCACACAGCCTCCGACTCCAGCTCCCCTCTACTGCCCCTCCTCTCCCTCACAGCACCACCTCCGACTCCCCTTGGTTCTAAATTTGTTGCACTATCAGGTATGCACTAATTTCAATTTTAAGGTTTTAATTTTGGGAAATTTACAACAAAAATTTGGGATGCATAATTATTATATGAATATTTTGTGTGAATAAAAAGTGTAGAAATGGAATTTCATGTGTATACGGGTTTGTGTGTATGAATAATTTTGAAGAAATGTGTGTGGACAATGTGTGAATGAGAAGACTTCACACATTACTAGAGGTTGGAAGTTACATACAATGCAGAGTCCATGTATTTGTTGATTGGATTGATATTAAGTTGTGTTGTTATTTTATTTATAACATTCTTGAGTTTATCACATGTCTCTCTCTATGTGTGTATATCCCATTAGAAAATGTTTGAGGTTTGACCACATGTGTGTTCTTTCATAGCCCATGAGACCCATGTTTTAATTTGATCACATGTGTTTCAATACTATATATTATTATTAATATTATATTATTTCACTCTATAAGATATTCAATGTTTTAATGTGGCATACTTTGTATATTTTATATTGTTTTGTTTTATGCATCGTACCAATGTTACTGGTGTACTCATCGTGGCTCAGTATCCCTTACGAGGGAGCGTGATAAGATGATGTATGTTCCAAGATGATTGGATTGAGATAGATGAGGGGGTATATTGTATTTTTTTAGCCTCACATAGGGACATGGTAGAATTAAGTGATCTAAACCTTGAGGTGACAATGGGGAATGATGGTATTCAAGGACATGACTTGAGATATAGTTTTGGGATTCGAATGCCGAAGGGAGTGTACAAATGTGTTGGCCTTATAGATTAAGTAAGAGAGAGATGGGGATTGATGGAATTCTATGGTGTTACTTGATACTCTTACCTTTTTTATGTTTTGGAATACATTACATGAAATTTTGGTTGACTAAGTTCATGAATTTTGTTATAACTACATTTCCATCATGAAGCCAAAGTTTGTTTAGAACATGAACACTCCGAACATGGTTGTGTGTTTTACATCATACAAATTTATTTATTATCATAACATAAATACTTATACAATTCCACATGTGTTAAGGAAAAATTGGTTGTTTCCTACTACATTCATATTCCCACCATATATGGGCATCTCGATGCAAGTGAAGACTTTATAGTCTGGGATACAAGCGAAAACCCCTGATGATAGAGGCTAAGATATAGAGAATGGTGTTTAGAGGTAGAATTGGGATGGAATTTAGAGTGATGTATCTATATTTTTTCATATTATTTTTATTTCCCACACTTTTATTGACCTAACACTTTATAGGTATTTGGGTTTTTACTATATGATTTGAGATACCTACCATAGATTATGATTTTTCATTGTTTATTGACTCTATTACGTTATTATTTATCATTTTCTTTATTGATACCAAGGGTATATTTTCTGCACTGATGACATTTATACCCTTACTGCTTGTAACAAGCATCTTTCATAAAAGGATACCTGCTTGATGCCATGAGGAACACTGTCTTGGACCCTGTGATTCAACATAGGTAATCCCATTCATTTTCCCACATATTCTCTATTGATAACATAAGTCAAGATTGATTGGTATTTTTTTTTGTTTTGGAATTGTATATATTTGATGTTATCCTTGATATTGATTAGTTAGTTTTCCATAAATTATAGATTGATTGCAATCTTTGATGGTTACTCTTTACCGCCTCTGATGGCACAAAGGTAGTGTGAATCCTTGAGGTAGTGATAAATTATTTGTACAAAGATATAGTTTCTTTGAGTTTGATAAGACTGTTCATCACTAATTGATTTTGGGAACTTTCATCACAAATTATATTTGTTGATTTATCGGTAGGCATTAACTTAGTTTCTAAGGTTGATAGTTTAAGATTGGTATTTGATGATTTTTTTTTCATGTACCACATACTCATGCAGGTGATAATATTACTTTCTTGAAAAATGTTTACTCTATAGAATTATAGACTAAATTCATTCTCAATATAGTTTCTTTAATAGAGAAACATCATTAGATTTACCATAACAACATGGTGGCGATGACATGGTCTTTCACTTCCATTCCATTATCTATTATCTTTTTTATTATTCAAAGATATAAATTGTATATTTTATCAATGGTCCACATGCAATTCGCTAGTATTTATTTTAAATATATTTGATATGAAAAATGCATGTAATATGAAGGCTTTTTTAAATGTTTTTTATAAAAATATTATTAGGGATAAGAGTTGGATTGATCTTCCAAATCTAAGGTCTAGAGAATATTTCAAGGGAAATATGAAGTTTATTGAGTTCACTAGAGTATTTCAAAGTGAATATATTAGGTTTCCAAGTTGAAAATGTGAAAACATATATCAATTCACATGAGATATCGTGAGGGAGAACCTATTCTTGAACGAATTTTGAAAAATTATAATAGTTGGACTCATCATGGAGAATACTATATTCATTTTCAAAAAACGGATGCAGTTAAAATGTATGTTTATGCAAGGGAGAATGATCCAATGCATGAAATGCTTACTGAAATGGTATGTGGGTTAGCTCTTTAAGGCATTGACATCCAGAATGTTGAGACCAGTGAAATAAATCTACGCTCTGGTGAAGATCATGAATCATGGAGGTTTTATGAAGTACTTGATGATGCAAAAATGGAATTATATCCTGGATGTACTACTTATAATAAATTATCATTTATCGTGGACTTGTGAATTTGAAGACTTTGAATCAGTGGCTAGACACATCGTTCGACATGCTGTTGGTGTTATTGAAAAAGGTTCTTCCTATCGACGCTAAGATTCCTTAGTCGTATTACCATTCTTATTAGTTGATACAGAACTTATGTTTTACATATGAGACCATAGATTCATGTGAAAAAAACTCTATGTTGTTTAGAAAAGAAATTTCTCATTTGGACATTTGTATGGTCTATGGTGCTTCTAGGTGGAAAGAGAACATGGGAAATCAGACTCATCAAAGTCAGACTGCCAAAAAGGGAAAACCAATCGCCATAAAGAAAATGAATTACTTTCCCCTAAATTTGAGGTTGAAAAGATTTTTTATGTCATCTAATGTTTCTAATTTAATGAGATGGCATGTAGAAAGAAATCAGGAAAGTGATATGTTAACCCACTCGGCAGACTCTCGGGCATGGATGGATTTCAATAAGAGACACCCTGACTTTGCTAAAGATGTTCGTAATGTCCAATTGGGGTTGGAAGCCGATGGTTTCAATCCATTCAAGTCTATGGTTGGTGAAACTCATAGCACATGACCCATGGTGTTGGTTCCATATAATCTTCCTCTTTAGCTTTGTATGAAGCAACAATTTGTATTACTTTCCACTCTTATTGATGGATCTAAATGTCTAGGGGATTAGATTGATGTTTACCATCATCCATTAATTGATGAGTTGAATAAATTTTGGGGTGATGGTGTGATGACTTATGAATATGAAATGAATGAAATGTTGAAACTGCAGGATGCTTTATTATGGACAATCAATGACTTCCTGACTTATGAAAAATTATCAGGATGGAGTATGAAATTGGAATTTTCTTACCCTTGTTGTAATAAAAATAAAAAATCTGTATGGATTAAACATTCTCGAAAATGGGAATACATGGGTCATAGACATTTTCTCCCCCCTCAACACAGGTTCAGAAAGGACAGAGTGACATTTAATGGTTCGAGAGAGTTCATCCCAGCACCGAAGATCATGATAGGGGTTAAAATGTTATCATAGATTGAGGAAGAAAACATCCACACCATATATGAATTTCAGGATTTGGTGGCTTATCTATTACCTAATATTTGTGGTGCGGGTAGACTGCGCAATCACAATTGGAAGAATAAAATTATTTTTTAAAATCTCCCCTATTGTAAAACTAACATGCAAAGGCATAATTTGGATGTCATACACATTGAAAAAATGTTTCTGATAATATATTGTGGACCATTTTAGGTGTCAGTGGAAAATCAAAGGACCATGTTAATACACGTCATGATTTGAAAGAAATGGGTTTAAGGAAACAGTTTCATTTATAGTTAGCTAAGGGAAACAAAGAATATATTCCTGATGAACAGTATAGGATGAATACAAAGGATAAAGAGACATTTCTTTCCATTTTGAAGATGCTCAAGGTGCATGATGGTTATTCTTCTAACATTTCAAAGTGTGCGAATCCAACGAGGATGAAATTTCAAGGGTTGAAAAGTTATAATAATCACATATTACTTCAGCAGTTGATTCCAATCACTATTTGTGATTGTTTATCCCCCAATGTTGTTCAACTGTTGATTGAGCTGAGTAATTTTTTTAAACAGATTTGTTTAATAAATCAACGAATGAGTGATTTAAAAAGTTTGCAGGATAGAATTGTACATATGCATTATCACTTTGAGAAACTGTTTCCCCTCTCATTTTTTGATTTTATGGTTCAATTGATAGTTCAACTAACTGATGAATTAATGGATATTGGTCCAATGCAATTCAGGTGGATGTATCCTATTAAGTGGTATCTGAATACCTTGAAACAATTTGTATGCAACAGAGCTCCTCTAGAGGCATCAATAGACAATAGTTATTTGATGGATGAGTGTACTAACTTTTATGAAGAATATATTATGGATGTTGAAAAAAAATTATATAATCCATCTCAGATTCATAATGGTCTAGTTGGAGAAGGAACCATATTTGATATGGGCAACATCGAGTGGGTACAAGCGCATCAATATATCTTGTCCAATACTACATCAGTTTCACCATTAATGCAGTAAGTGTCTTATCACTTTTATTGATTAACTTTTATATGTTTTGTTTTCATAAGATGATCATTTAAATATCACATTATCATTTGTAGGAAACACATTAATGATCTAAAAGAAGAGATGTCGCATGCGACTGAGTATCAAATTCAACAATATCATTATACGTCATTTCATGATTGGTTCAAGGATTTTGTACGTATAAATTGATTTTCATTACGAGTGAAGTATTATACTAATTTCATTATGTTGAAATCATTATTGAATTCTATGAATTAGGTAGTTTCATATCCTAAGGGAGTTAGGTGACCCCACGCTAACTGCATAATTTATCCAACTAGTCAAGGGTCCATTTATAACAGCTTGTCCTTATAAAGCTATAGATTCTAATGGATTTAGATTTTTCATTAAACATGTTGAAGATAAAAAAACATCAAAAAACAGTGGAATCAATTTTTCATTCATCTATTTTGGTTATTACTATGGTCAATTGACAGAAATCATTGATGTTATATACGCACATGGGTTGAAGTACATATTCTTAAAGTGTAATTAGGTTGATCCAATGTGTGGAATTAAAGTCGATCAATATCAGTTTAAATTGGTGAATTTGAACTATATGTTATACATAAATGAATGAGTTGATAACGAACCTTTCAATTTGACATCACAAGTGGAATATGTATTCTACGTTACTTTTCCCTCAAATCCTAGTTAGCAAGTTGATGTGAAAATATCCCGGCGAGGAGTGTTTTTATTTTGACAAGATAAACCTGAGACAATTCCCTTTATTGCCCAACAGCTTGATACAAATACCATATTTCAACATGAAGAAGATATTTATTGGGTTAGAGATTCCATTGAATGAGAAACTATTGATTTTCATGTTTAATGAAAGGTATAACTATTTTCCCGCTTTTCAGTTTAAAAACTTCTTTTAAAATTGTTTAAAACAACCCAAAAATAATTTGGTACATAATAATTTTTATTTATTATTGGTCAGAATCAACCCCTCCACCTGGACAGCCCCCACCCTCATCCCCCCATTCACCTGGAAACCCCCACCCCCATCCTCAGATAGCCCCCACTCCCAACCCTCACTTGGACAACCTCCCTCCCAGACATCCGTCCCCCCAAAACTCCCCCTAGATAGCCCCCACCCCCACCTTAACACCCCTCCCCCTCAATTTGGACAAACCCCTCTGCCCCAGACAACTCCCACTCCCAACCCCCCCTTGTACAACCCCCCTCCAGAACACCCCCCTCCCACAAAAAAACTCCCCCCAGACAGCCCCCCATACCCACCTACAGAGCCCCCCCCTCCCCCTGGAAAACCCCCACCCCCACCCTAAAAAAACGTCCACTACCAAACCCCCTTGGACAAACCCCACCCCAACCCTAGACAATCCCCACCCCACCCCCACCTGTACATCCCCTCCACCTAGACAGCCCCACCCCCTTTGGATAGCCCTCACACCCCCTTGGAGAGCCCCCCTCCCGGACAGCCCACCCCCTTGTCCCTCCCCACCCACCTATACAGTCCCCACCCACAGCCCCTGACAACCCCCACTCCCAACCCCCCTTAGACAAGCCACCCTCCTAGACAACCGACCCCCCGAAACTCCCCATGAACACCCCCACACCACACCCCCACCTGCACAGTCCCTCCCCATCCACATGGAAAACCCACCCCATACCCAAACAACCCCCACTCCCAACCCCCCTTGGACAACCCCCCTCCCAGACAACCCACCCCAAAACTCACACTGGATACCCCCACCCCACCCACACCTACACAGCCCCCCTCCACCTGGATAGCCCCCCACCCCCAACCTTGGATAACCCCCACTCCCAACCCCCCTTGGATACCCCCATCCCTAGAAAACCCCCACCCCACCCCACCCCCAACTACATAGCCCCTCCACCTGGACAACCCCCATCCCAAGCCACCCCACACCCAACCCCCCTTTAGAAATCCCCCCAGACAACCTCCCCAGACAACCCCAACCCCTCCCACCCCCACCTGGACAGCCCCCCCACTCCCATCCCACCTTGGGAAGCCCCCTCTTCCTGGACAAACCAACCCCCAAAACTCCCCCTAGACAGTCCCCCAAAAAAAATTCTCCCCAGACATCCCACCCCCCAAAACTCCCCCCAGACAGCCCCCCCGGACAGCCCCACACCTACCCCTGATAAAAGAATTTTTAACTTCTTAGTATACAATTTGAAAGATATTTCTACTGGAAAAGATAATAAGTATTCAATTATATGAATGTTTAATAACTAGGTAAAATAGTCCACTATAATAAATAAATTCATGTTAAAATATCCCTCTAAATGCAAGCCTTTTTTGCACATAATTTTATTTTTTTTGTTAAGTTTCTAATTTTTTAAAATACATTTATAACTAATTATTCTATCACTTTTTGTTTTATTAAAAACATTACAAGTTTAATTTTTTAAAAAACAATCCAATTTATCTTTTTTACACTTTTTATGGTCCCCTTACTAATGTTATCTATGACTGTAGGCATGTCAGGGGAACATGGAGCACATCCACATAATCCATCTAAGACATCTACGTCTCAGGGTTAAGGTATGTTTGAATGTAAATGTGTTTATTTTTTTATGTAATTTCTAAATATATATATATATATATATATATGAACATATTTCAAATTATGTATAAAATTGTTTTCAATAAGATCAGACTCAACCGCTTCATTCTCTCGCAAGAGAGGCCCTGGTCGTGGCATTTCATCATGGAATTCTAACACAACCTTTGATTTTTCATTTGATGAGATATTTCATCCTGTGGGATAGATTTACCCTACATTTATCTATCATCTGGGTCATATCATATGTGACACACATTGATTTCCATTGACCACACGTCCCTCAAGATACATCAGATCGGTTTTTGAGGGAAGTTCCAGTAAGAAGACCATTTTAGTTTCTTTCCTATGTTTAAAAAAATACTAACATGTGTGATTTTTTTCTTAAATAGAATAATATGACAGTGTTCCCCAATGAGTTTCGGCCAGTGGGTATGGGAAAATTTTGTAATATCACTACAAAAAAATCGTTTTTTAGCAGTGGTTGTTTAGTGGCGGTTCTAGGAACCACCGCTAAACCTTTTGTAAAAACGGTTTTGCAGCGGTTTATAATAAAACGCCGCAAAACATTTGTTTTTTTAACTCCCAACCCTTCCCCCCATCCCGACCCTCCTTCCCCCGCTTCCCCCGGCCCCCTGCTTCCCCCGCGACCCCGGCCCCCCACTTCCCCCGGCGACCCCGTGACCCCGGAAGTTGCACCGTCTTTCCCTCTAGGTAGGGTTTTGTTTCTACTTCATTAGGTTTTTTGGTTTTCCAGTAGGTAGGTTTTTAGTGTATAGTGTGGTATAATCTCCACATTAGTTTACAACCTCCTGGTCTCATGATTTTAAACTGTATGACATTTTTCCTAATTGCATTCAATTAAACATCATAAAAATCATCCCTCATCACATGAGTACTTGTTTTGCTAAAATAAAATGCAAGACAATTTTTTCTTTCTATGTGACCCATTACCAATATGAGATCTTCATCCATGTAATGGTATACTCTAGATTATTCCAAACTATATACTAATTGTATAGTTGAATATTTTATTTCTATGGAAAAATTTATCTTATCTATTGGGTATTAGATATAGATCATCACCTTTTTACAATCCCATACAAGTATGAGATATTAAAATCCAAACCCCACTAAATGAGATCTTGATCAATATAGAAGTCTTTTCTACATGGTTGACAAGTATATTAGAGAATCAATGCACATATTACTCACATGTGATATAAATCTATTCAATTAATCATCTATAAGTATAACTACATGTTAGATTGACCCCCATCACATTATGATATGTAGTGATATCAAGGTACCCTACCATGGAACCAACTACCACATTCCTTGTCAAAATATTATAATTAATATCACCTACATATGTGGTGAATCTATGTAGTAGAATTTTAAATGGGTTATCTTATATATAGACCCATGATACGAATAAAATTTCCCTTTCATTTTATATGATTCATATCTTTGACAGAGGGATTTTCATTTAAAGAACTATGTGTGGATTTATTCTCATTCTAATGAAATACATGGTGACAATGATATTTATTTTCATATGGATGACCAAAAATACATAGTACATGTACTACAAACATAAACATTGTGAATTTACCCATGGGAAAAAATATACATCAATTGGGATCCCAACTAAAGTTGGATATGTCCTCCCCATTGATGTACCAGTTGTTCTACCTTCCATGTCTAAGTTAAGTGACGTTGAACCTCATATTTTTTTTTTCAAATCTGTATGACCTTAAATTTTAACCCTTTTTCCAAATTAAAATTACATAAACTAAAAATCAAAATAGTCACAACTATTTGTTAGGTCTAAACCCTCTTAAAGAAATCATTAGTGGTTTAATGTTTCCCTCCCACTAATCTGTTCCCTTTTATGGATTAGGAAAAATATTTCTTATAAGAATACTATCATAAAAATCTCATGGGGTTCACTATGTGATCCTGGATAATTTATTCCTATTCCCCATAAAAGTTTCATCTTGGAAAAAGTTATATTGGATATCCCATCCCATTTTCAACTAGACTTAAGAAATTTGTATAGTACATTCTCCTCAATTAAAATACTACCTCTTCAAATCGAATATATCACTAAATTAAGTGATTTAATATACAGGAGTCTCATGTTGCATTAAATCACAAAAGAATCAATTTCAGTACATGGTGGAATAACATATAATGTTTTAAAAAAAAATTTAATATTTTTTTCTCTATGAATCTAGTTCATAACTCTGATGTGTGATTCAACACTGATAAATTTCCCAAGTTGATATACTACTCTTAGGATCCCTTAAACATGATTTAATCAATAATGTTTTCTATATTCATATAAAAATTGGTTGTGGATGTTGATTTATTTGGAGCTAACCTATTAGGATTTGATACTAAATATCACACCTTTCCTCGAAGCGTATAAAGTTATCCCTATGGGATATTTCAGTCATGGAAGATAGTTCCACCTAAACCACATAATCAATCAATGGAATGATTGAGAAAATATCCAACCTACTACCATTAGATTCTTTTGAATGAAAATGGTATTAGTATTCCACTATTTTTAATGGTCATTCTTCACCAGTTGGTCTCTATTTCTTATTGACTCAGGCATTCATAATGTATGTTTTAAACCTTCCAAAATCATTCTATTCAATGTGATTATTATACCCTAAAGTTTAAACATTTTAGAATCATTTTAATAGTTAAATAAATTATGAAATTATATTCTTTTTCACCTTCCAATTTGGGTATGAATCTCTTTTAGATACCCCAACTACATAACATTAGATTCTCCTTTTGTAATGTCTTATCAAAACCATGGTCCTTTTCATAGGATATTAAACTTTGTGACACAATGGTCTAAACATCGTGACCATAAAATTATTGTCCCCCTACAAGGTATTATATGATACTAATAATCCTTAATTCACATCAGGTTGTGTTTTGGAATATCTATGAAGACTAACCAATCACTGGTTCTATGTTGTTATATATAAAAATGTTAGCAGCTACAGGTCTGAGAACCATGACCATAAAATATCTGAGTCACCCCCTAAGGATATATGCATATGTGTGTCAAGATCTACATCCATATCATATTTTTATTCCTCTCTTATATCACTATATATATCACATAATTTTTTCAAGGATACATTCCCTTAGACTCTATAAATAGATTGGTCTACGAACAATGAAATTAAACATAGTGTGAATATACATGAGATTGTTTATATGATCATTGGGATCACAATTCATGTATTTCTCTCATTTGCATTATTTTATAATATTCCACACCCGCCTATTATATCCATGATATATGAGATTAAAAGAAAATAATATTTTTTCAATACATCTGATCCTAAAATAGAATAAAAATATTTTTATTTTTTTTACATTAAAATATGTGGACAACACCTCATGGTTTTCTGCAATAATGAAATTAGGCACCAAAATCACATCATTTTATTCAACACATTTCAAAATTCCAACCACCTCACATTTGATTAAAAATGAATTTCCATAAAAATATAAAAATTGGACTAACATTCAGTAATTTAAAATACTAATTGAAAGATACATAGCACTAACTATGTTAGAAAAATACAATAAGAACCTAGGGAAATATTTGAGTCCCCCCTGCTATGAATGCACATTGAAAAACATATGAAAAGTATGATAATTCAATAAAAATGGTAAATCCATAAAAAGTTTCAAGTTAAACCCATAAAAAGTGTATCTTTCTATAAATTCGTTTTTATTCCCACTAGAACCCACATTTAATGTCTCGTGAAAAATTTACGGTGAAAATAAATAATAAAAATCACATAGGGACAACCATTCAACCATAGAAAAAATAGGGATATAGTCACTAGGCCACTCAAACATGGATAGTGTTAGATCACAAATTTTATACTCATGAACAACTTAAGGGTACTGTTTCCTCATTGCATGGGAAAAAATTGCTTGATATATAGTAAATTCTACATGACCTCAATCTGGTTATTGTATAATAACTTTATTAGCTATAAATATGTACATGAGAGTCAGATAAATAAAATATCTCAATATAAACATGTTCCCCTACCCATGAATCCATGGTATGTTAATGATATCCCCTATTATACATAGGATATATTTCTACATGATATATTTCACCAGAGGCTTATTCATTAGTGTACTTATATTTAAAATTCAGTCCTTTAATGATTGATCATGATCTATATAGTAGTCCCTTTATCAGAACTACAAAGAGCATGATTCCTATTCTAATAGTATACATAGATAAATATAGATATCCTATCTTTTATCAACCTATAAATCTAATTTAAGAATTTAATTGATATAGTTCATTTAGATGTTATTGTTGTCCACTGTAATTTTCAAAAAGGTTTATTTAGTTCTTATTCCGACCTAAAATACATGTTGATTTGTTGATGTTAAATCATTTTCAATCTCGGACACCATCATAGGATTCATGAATCACTTTGTGTGTGAGAATTTTTTAGAATTGGATTTATAGTTTCAGTAGAGTCTTGTGGGAGTCAGGGGTACCTTCTTAACTTCATGAATGTACGAATTGGAATCTCATCAAGATTGATTTTTAATGGTTATTTCCTAAGGGAATGAATGTAGAGAAATATACTGAGATCATGAGACTTTTTATTGGTGACAGATCAATATGGGAGTATGTCAATAACCTTTCAAGGTTTGTTATATATTCTCCAAAGATAGGGGTCATCAATTATGAGAAAGATCATTTCTTTGGTGATGGTATTCACCCAGACCTTGGTACATCTCTACTTTCTTTGGGCATAACATCCATTTTGGAGGTTATCACTAGGGACATGTGAATGGAAGCTAAATATTCTTGGAAATCGATGGTTTTTCATTCCTTAGTTTTATCAGGTATGCAAAAAATTAATAGTGGGAATGAAGAGAATCCAATGTGAAAGGAGTAGAGGAAGGATGAACCATAACATGATGAAAAGGCCCATTCTTATAGAAAGAGTTCATCCATTTTGTGCTTCCAGTTTAGGGACTTTGAGGAATTTTGAGACCCATTTCTTGATATATCCTTGAATTTTTCTCTATTATGGAAATTTTGTTCATCATTATTTGTTTTTGATGATGGGTTTATAGAATATGTCTCATGTTTTATTCCTTTTTTTTGTGTAGGCACATTGTGATATACATGGATAAAAGCTGGATCACATTACCAAGGAACACACCTTAGTATGTTAAGGGTTTGAATGAGTTTTTAGATTTTCAAATTTCTAATCGATCCGTTGAAGGGAGAATAAAATGCCCATGTCCTAAATGTAAATTTAGAACATGGTTGAAGAGAGATGAGGTTTATGAACATTTAATACTGAAGCAATTCCCTTCTCAATATTTGTGTTAGATTTGGCATGGAGAATCGAACGTTACAGAAAGATTGAGCACTGATGTTAATCCGCATAATGAGGTCCCAGGTTCATCGACAATGGAAAATTAAATGCAAAACCTAATAAATGATACATTCGGCACTGCAAGACACCACTATCAGAATCAAAAAATATCAGAACAACCAGAAGAGGGTGCTATAAATTGCAACGTGACAAGTGATGTTTTTGAGACTGTAACACAGGCAGATCAAGATTGTCACATATCATTGGATCCTCCTCTTGATTCTGTGGAGCCAAATGTAAGAGAAAACTTCACTGAGGAAAATGTGTTTCATGATTTAGTTGATGATGGAAATCAAGAGTTGTATAGTGGGTGTTTGAAATATTCAAAGCTTTCATTTTTTGCTGAATTTGTACCATATCAAATGTCTATGTGGAATTAAAAACAAGGCAATGTCCATGATATTGGAATTGATTCGTGATGCATTTCCTAAAGCAAAAATCTTAGAATCTTTTTATGATATGAAAAAAGTTGTTAACAAGCTTGGTCTGAATTATAAAAAAATACATGCGTGTCCCAATGATTGTATACTTTTTTGGGAAGAGGATTCAAGTAGATAGAATTTCAATAAATGTTCTTCTTCTAGATGGTAGGAAAAGGGTGATGTTGGAAGTCTGAATGAACATAATTTCATGGAGAAGAAGAAAAGGAGCACACCTGCAAAGGTTTTGCGTTACTTTCCTTTGAAGCCTCGATTGAAAATATTATTCATGTCATCGAAAACCGCCGAACACATGAAGTGGCATTCTGTAGATAATAACAATGATGGGTTAATGAGACATCCACGAGATTCCCAATCATGGAAGACATTTGATTCATTACATCCGATTTATCAGTTGATCCTAGGAATGTTCGATTGGGATTGGCTGCCGATGGATTCAACCCATTTGGGACTTTGAGTACCAATTATAGAATTTGGCCAGTTGTTTTCATCCCTTATAATCTACCTCCATGGATGTGTATGAAACAAACATCTTTTATCCTTTCGATGATTATTCCTGGAAAACAAATTCCTGGAAATGATATTGATGTATACTTGCAGCCTTTGATTGAAGAATTGCAGGAGTTATGGAGCAACGGTGTTGAGACATTTGATGCTTCTTCTAAAACAATTTTCAAAATTCATGTTGCTTTAATGTGGACCATTAGTGACTTCCCTGGGCTTGGGAATTTATCTGGTTGGAACACTTACACGATTTTGGATTGTCCCATTTTTAACTTTGATTTTGAGCCCAAGCGGCTACCTCACAGTAGAAAATGGTGCTTCTTGTGTCATCAAATATTTCTCGATGCATCTCATATATTTCCGCTAAACAGATCAAAATTTAATGGTTCCATTGATCGTAGACCACCTCCAAAGTTGTTAAATGGTTTTGAAATATTGGCACAACTTGAAAATGTTGAAACAGAATTTGTGAAGGTTTATCATTTGAATGATAGCGGAAAACGGGTCCGAAGTGCATCGTCAAGAGAAACCGGAATGCAACAATGGAAGAAAAAAAGTATATTCTTCAAAATTCTGTATTGGGAATTTAATTTGTTGCAGCATAATCTTAATGTGATGCATATTGAGAAGAATGTCTATGAAAATTTGATTTTCACATTGCTTAATGAGTATGTAATGTCGAAGGATCATCTCAATTCTCGCAAAGACTTATAAGAAATGAACATAAAACACAATCTCTGGCCAGATGAGAATGGAAAGTATCCTCCAGCAATTTTTGCAATGAAAAATAGGGATAAAGATACATTCTTTCAAATGTTAAAGAATGTTAAGGTATCTGATGGGTATTCAAGTAACATCTCAAGGTGTGTTGACTTGAAGAATCGTAAGTTACATGGATTGAAAATCCACGATTCACATATTTTGTTACAACAGTTACTACCATTGGCATTGCATACATTATTAACTAAAAACATTATTGCTGTTGTACTCTAGTTCTTCACATTTTTCAGAAAAATATGTGAGAAATCTCTACATCCATTTGAGTTTGACAACCTCCAGGAGAGGTTTTTATTGACCCTTTGTGTAATGGAGATGATCTTTCCTCCGTCCTTTTTTACTGTAATGATGCATTTAACTGTGCATTTGGTTGAGGAAGCTAAATTAGAAGGCCCCGTTCATTATCGATGGATGTATCCAATTGAGAGATACTTTATTTATTTGTTTTCCAATTATGTAATCAATTTTTGGTACTTAATTAAATGCATAATTATGTTTATTTTATTTCATAGATATATTGGGCATTTGAAATCATACGTGAGAAATAAAGCTAAACCAGAAGGCTCAATTGCTGAAGGCTATGTGGCTGAGGAGTGTCTTACCTTTTGTTCTCGATACTTGGATGATATTGAGACAAGATTTAATCAAGTTGGACATGTTGATGACACATCGACTCAATCTCAAATACATCAGAAATCCAAAATATTTCCTGCTATTGGCCGATCAGTTGGGAGGACCTCAAATGTGACATTGACTGAATTGGAATTATTACAGGCACATAGATATGTGCTTCTGAATAGTGAAGTTGCAGATCCATTTATTGAAGAGTTGAGGATACAAACAAAGAGACGAATGAGAGGCTGAACACGAAATGAGAAAGATATAAAGAAATCTATTAATAAAGAGCTTGTAGAATGGTTTGCACGACATGTAAGTTCATAAATATTGACACATACATTTTGTAAAATAAACATAAAGTACATTTCTTTTTTCATATCATGAATACTGATACTCGAGCAGAGGTATCGGAAGATTTGAAGTTTCTTGCTAGAGGTCCTCTAAAAGAAGTTAGAAAGTTCGACGCTTATAATATGAATGGATTTAGATTTCGTACAGTCAATCGAGAAGTGGGTTTGAGAACACAGAATAGTGGTATATTTACATTTTCTAAAGTAGAATACTTTGTAAAGCTGCATGATATTATTGAATTAAACTATCGCAAACATTTTTTGGTTGTTTTATTCAAATGCAAATGGGTCGATATTATCAGAGGAATTAAAAGAGATTCCTTGCAATTTAATTCTGTTAACGTCTCTCAATTGATGGATGTTGGTGATCGTGAACTACATGATCCATATATCTTAGCATCACAAGAAAAAATGGTATATTATGTGAATGATTTTGCCGATGAAGGGTGGAGTGTAGTTGCTCACGTAATACAAAGAGATTTGTATGATATGGGTGATGAAGTGGAAAATTTGACCTCTGAAATTGAATTTAATCAGCAACAGGAAGCAAAATTATTTGTCCATCATGATATTGAAAATATTAGTCTAGAAAGGATGAATGAAGTGGATGAAGCAATGGAATAGGAAACCGACTTGATTGAAGGAGAAAATGATTGTATGTACAATTATTTATTTATTCAGCAACCACTTGTTTCATTTCTGCAACCACTTATTTATTTATATATATTTTGTCTGTTAGTACTCCATCTGTTATCATTTTTAATTTTTTTCTGCATAATTTTTTTGAAATATATATTCTGAACTTAATTATATTTTATTAAATGATAGGAATTTCAAGGAAGAAGCATTACATTATTTCATCCAGTTCTGCGACAGATGACTATCCATCTGGCTCCCTCCCCACGACATCTGATGCACCAGTTGCCGACACCCCTACACCATCTCCCCCCGCACCATCTCTCACACCATCTATAGATTTCCTAGTAAAGGTTGAGTCATAGGCTCCCCCTTCAGGAGCCTCAGTAGTGGGGAAGCGACGCGCCCCTTCCAGTTCATCCCGGATATATTGGAGTGTCACTATCATAGTTACAAATTTTAATTAAATAAATTTATTGCATTTTGTTTATACTAATTGTTTTCTCAATGAATATGAAAAAAATGCAACCATGGAGAAGAAAATAAAAAGTTCAGATGTTTTGAATCTAAATGGTGAGAAGATTTTTGTGCCATTTGATTCTTAATGGGTCCCTATGGATGATGTCGCAGGGTTGCTTGGCCAGATTATAGGCCAGATGGAAGCGGAGCCAATTTCCCTTCCCATTTCATATGACGATTGGAGACATATGCCTCCAAGCTGGAAAAATGAAATGTTTGATTCTAAAATCAAGGTAAATTTATTACATTATGGTTTAATTTAATGTCATGTTACTAATATGTTCAAAATGAATTTCTGTATACAGATGTTCTTCCACTTTACCATTGCTGATGTGATAGCACGGAAGTGGACGTTGAAAAATCTAGGTAAGAAGTGGAAAGATTTTAAATGGAGATTGTGGTGTGATGTCAACGATGCTTCATTGACCACACTGCAAATGTATGAGAAGCTACCCAGTGGGGTACCAAAAGAGCAGTGGAAAGTGTTTGTTGACAGGCATCGAGATCAGAAGCGGATGGTATTGAAATATATATATTATTATATTATCCTAATTTTACATTTATACATGTATATGAAAAGGAAATGACATTAAATACATCAGTATTAAATTTCATTTTATTTATTTCTGGATCTATCAAGGAAGAATGCGTCAAACAGAGCGAAGCAAGTCATCCCGCACACTGCGGGCTCAAATTTTTTTTTCTAGAAATCGAAGTACATTGGTAATATTTTAATTAGTTTAAATATTTATAAGACAATATTATCCATTTAATATATTGAATTGTTGATTTATCTTTGATTAATGCAGTCACAGAGTTTAGGCCATGAAGCATCCAGAACTGAACTGTGGTTGGATGTTCACAAGAAATCAGATGGATGTTTTGTTAATGAGCCTTCTAAAGAAGTTGGGGTATGAAGTCAATTTATTATCATAATAACTTCTTATCAATTTTTTCTGTGTTAATATATATTGATATTTTATTTATAGTTCAAAATTAAATAACTATGGGATGCCAATCCTACGCATTCCTACTCTGTCTCCCAGGATGACCCGGTTGCTAAAGTCCTTGGGAAGGAGCATCCTGGGAGAGTGCGCAGGATGGGTTTCGGACCCGTGCCATCTGAGGTTTTTAGCAGGCCAATGGGGATAGATGATGCATCTACTCATGACTTTAGTCAGCCTGGAGACGCTAAGAAAGAGATTGTTTCTTTACGAAACACAGTTCACCAGCAGGGGGATCAGATATCTGCATTGCAGAAAGAGTTGACTGAACTATGTCAGCAGATGAGTAGATATGCCCCCGGTGGGAGTGCATCAATTGGTGGTATGAAGGTAAATCAAATAAAATCAAAATCATTTAGTTTGCTAACTTTCATTTGTTTTAAGTTTTAATATAAATATGTAACAATATTTAATTTTCAATATAATGTTCTTACAGGTGACAACACAAAGTGGAAATGAAGGTGGAGAGGGTGACGATGCATCATCAGACTCTGAGTAGTTGTACTGTTGATGTGTTGAACAAAAATGGAAACACTTGGTTTGTATATGTAACATTTGTGGAACATAGTTTCCACCACACATTTTTATGTCCTAAAATTTCTTTGATTTCTCATGTTTCTTTTTATGCATTTTATTGATTTTTGATGTTTCTTTTTATGTCTTCATTTCTCGAGTGTGGTATACATCATTCCATTTAGGTCTGTGTTTGAATTTGTAGTCGATATTTTGGATGAGTAAGAGTTAAACCCGTTGTTGATGTGTTGAACAAATTGGGTCATTTAATAGTGATCAAGGGGATAGTGTTGTGGACACTTTGGTGAGGCCCATTGTTGAAAATGTCTGATTTAAGCGTCAAAAGTATCTAAACATGCTCTAGCTCTTCTAAAATGTCATGAGAATGTTCTAAATCAGGGGTGGTTCACTAAGATATAGGTGTGACTGAGGGGGTGATAAATTAGCATAATTCCATGAATATAGGCAAGAATACTTTATAAATTAAAATATAATCTCAAAGATGGATGTCGACTTGACACAAAATTGGTATGTCTTATAAAAACATGAATTTTAAGAAAATAACTTCTACCAAATACTTCAATATTAGGATGGTTACAATGGACCATTTCCAACCATAATTGTTTTGATCACAGAATTGTTACTGCATGACTTGAACTGCATTCCCAACACAATTTCCACTTAATCATGGTCTGTATATTAATTATTACCTATCATTATATCCCTGAATTGTTTATATTATGATTATTAATTCCATTTTTTGATTCATTACAAGCTATCTGGTCATGAAACTTTAATTACTAGATTTCTAGAACTTTCTTCTTTACCATTCATAACTATTCTTTCTATAAACACTCTCCCAAAGGTTACATTTTCCAAGACCTGTGTGATTCTCCCCACCATAGGATTTTAATATTCATCATTTTAATAAAAATAGGAATATAATTCCCATGAAAAACACTCTGTCCACCACTAAACATGTTTTTTGTATGTGAGTCAACATAATTATACCATGTTTCATCACAACAATCCATCCTTGGCATACGCTAAAGCCTCATCTGGAACTAATATTCCATCCTCGAACAACCTGTGGTTCACTTCCTACCACATAGATTTGCATCATCCACTTAATAATAAATAGAAATGGTCTATTCATAATCACATGCATTATACAATCCTCATTCCATGTGATGATATTCAATCAACATCAATAACCACATCTTAAACTTTAACCCAGATTGATGATGTTATAAAACTCGATCCTCTTACATAGTCATCCATAGAACTAGGATAACTTAGTTTTTCTACTAAAAACTCTAGTCTACATCACTCACCACAACATAGTCAATACCTAGGTAACCTCACTTAGGGAGTGATCGGTTAACATAACCTTTTTAGATCCCACAACCTTAAACCAAGTAGTTATGTGATAATACCCCTCAAGGTGTTACCTGTGATTTCATCCCTCAAACTATCAGCGACTAGAAATTTTTTCAAAAAACACCACACAACTCTCTCCACCAAACCTTAGTTAAATAGGAAATTTATATGACGATGAATACTAAATTGATGTTACATCAATGAAATGGAAACACCCATTTTATATAATTCATATGACCAATGACACTGTGCATTCTTGGTATTTTCTAGCCTACTCAAAAAATCAAACCCAAGGGTCACGTTATCCTACATAACCATTTAACATGGATGATGATTTCTTGAGTCATACACCTTTGAAATTAAACTCACACAACTAACTAAACTAAATAAAATTAGATTAGCATGTCATTCCCACTAATCTCAAGCATTAAAGATGCTCATAACACCTAGAAGTTTTACTTATCTCATGATCTCCTACCAACATGGGGAATCATTCCACAACTAGAGTCCTACTCAATCAAAAAATACATAAAAAACACATTCTATGACCAAAAACTAGTAATATTCATCCAATGATGCTTAATATCTCCAAAGATTCTAGAAAAACTAGGTTAACCCCTCACATAACACGAAGAATCAACTCTAATTCTAGGTTTATTCCTAAAAGGTCACTAGAATCTCCCACCTAACCTATATTAAAACATAAAAAGATGTCAACTAAGACTCACTGGAAATATCTACATTCCTATAAAAGCTATATCCCAATGTAACTCTAAAACTATTCCCATAATAGTACTTTTTATAACAATATATTTTAATGTGTTATTTAAGATATTTCATCAGTTCAAATTTATTATAAGTATTAAGGATGTTTTCTAGGCCACAAAACAAAAAAAAAAGCATTATATAAATGGGTTGATACAATTATAACTACTAATTCATCAATTATCAATTTTTATAAGTAGAGTGGAATCGCTATGGATGATCTATTCTAAGAAAGTGAAGTTATAAGATTTAGTGGAATCCAGTTTGGGATGTTACAATGTTGTATCAATGGAGTTTTATCTTCCTCGTATTTACTATTTAGGATATTGTATACATGAGTATGAGGAATGTGTTGGAACCTTTGATGGATATCTAACTACTATGTTAATAATACTTTCTCTAATAAAAAGTATTATTTTCCAGAGTTTAAGATTTTTATTCTATTTTTAAATATTAAAGTTGTATATTATTTCTCATTGAGAGAAAAACATGTTTTTTGGATGTTGTGATTTATTTTGGATATTCAGATCTTGGTCATTGGTGGGAGGCCAGGGATGGGTTTTTCGGGTTTTATTTGTTTTTCAGGGCAATGGTGCAGTAGAAGCAAACACATAGTTTTTTTATTCTAGGCAGCTTTTCGCGGCGGTTAAAACCACCGCGAAATGTATAGTGGCGGTGGTTTAAACCGCCGCTAAACGTAAAATAAAATTTACTTTTAGCGGCGGTTATAACCCCCGCTAAATAGGAGTATTGTCACTACCTCATTCCGTGGCGGTTCCCGTGACTTTAGCGGCGGTTTTACGGCCAGTGGAATTAAATTTTATTCGCGTCGGTTATAACCGCCGCGAATAAAGTGATATCCTGGGATCAGAAAGCCGCCGCTAAATTCAGGGGAACTGCCATGAAATAAGGAAGGGACGACGCTTTCCTAAAACCGCCGCGAAACGTAAATAACCACCACTAATAGATTGACGACGCCCTATTAGACGGTGGTTTATGTAAACCGCCGCCAAACAATGTCACGGCGGTTTAAACTACCGCTAAACGCAAAACAAACCGCTGCTAAATGATGATTCTATTGTAGTGTATGTGGAAATATTTGAAAGGAAAAATCAAGAGGGAGCACTGGGTACCGAACATGGGTGCCCCAGATATTCTGGAAAAAGTCCCAAGAGGTGTTCTCCCATATTAGTGGTGCGAATTATTTTTATATTGGTATACTAAGGCAATTGCAGTTAGTTTATTTATTTTGGTATATATATTTTCAAGAATGTGTGAAATTATATTTATTTGAAATTTGAATTAATTTAATGTAGGAAGTGTCATCTCACCATTCCAAGAATCAAGCGTTGCAGGGACCACCTCACAGGCTCAGGACTCATCACGTGTCTTAGATCCGACATGATATATTTATTATTCATTTTTTAATTTATTATTTAATATGGTTTTTAGATATATTTATATATTTTATTGGTATAAAGTAATGGGAGCAAGGTGCACCAATTGATAACATGTCGGTGTGGATGAGTACTTGTGATCGAAATGATCTAGAGGCTGCAGCTCTTATAGTAAGTTCTTGTACTCATTACCAATACTTACATGCATCTGTATATAAAAATATATATGTATATATATTTAAATATTTAAATATTTCATAGTCTCAATTTGAAGATGAGTTAGAACAGCTGCCAGAGGACCAATGACAGCTTACCATGAAAAGGGATGAGATATTCAATCAAATTATTGTTCGTGATGGGCATGGATATAGTTTGACCTATGTAACGGGGATTCCTCATTCTGTAGTATCACACACTGAGGTTGTCAGTCCTACTGTTGCTCGAATGACACAACAACTATCAGATTTTGAGGCATGGTTGCGTGCATTTGAGAATGTAAATGCACAATTGATCGCTGAGGGTAGAATACTGGGAGAATATGTGCCTCTGGGAGATGGTTTAGGGGATCATACGACACAGGTTTATACTGAATTTATTTATTTACTTTATATTATTTTTGTTTTTAAAATATTTATCATTTTTATTTATTGTAGCCCCTCGCACACTGGATGGAGGTATCAGCCCTGACCTCTCTTGACACAGCATATTCACAAGGTGTGTTTCTTTTATATTTATTATTGAATTTATGTTATATATTGATTTAGACTTTAAATGTAGAATTGTTTAAGATTAGAACAATTTATGTTTTTTAAAACTCCAAAGTTTTTTTTAATTTGAATAGTAAGATCAATAATTGGATACTTTATTGTGATAGATAATTTCTTAGAATCCCCATTGGGGGATAGAAATTAGGCTAGGTGGCCCAATGAACTAATGGCCCAATGACCTTATGGTCCAATGGCCTAATGGCCTATTGGCCTAAGGGCCGAATGGCCTTATGGCCTATTGGCCTAATAGTCAAATGTATGAATAGCCCAACGACCCAAATGGCCAAATTCCCTAGTGGCCTAAATGGTCAAACGCGCCAACATGTATTTTCATTCTCTTACTTTCACCACACACAAAAAAACGCCCAATTATATTATACTTATAATTATTCGAAACATAAATATACAAAAAATGAAATAATAAAATGGAATTTCAGTAATTTTAATATCAGTCCTCCTTGGAGAAGACCTTGGTTGACCACTCTACTACACTAGGAGATCTTTAAATTTAATATTAGTCCTCCGGGGGTGGGGGGGAGCTGTATAAGGGGTGGGGGGCTGTCAGGGGTGAGTGGGGGGGGGTGTCCGAGGGGGGGGGGGGGTGTGGGATGTTTGGGGGGATAGGGAGAGGGTGATGTTTGGAGGTGGGGGGCTTTCCCAGGGGAGTTTTTTTTGGGGGGGGCAGTCTGGGGGGGGGGGTATCTGAGGTGAGTGGGGGGGGGGGGGTGTTCGGGTTGTGGAGGAGTGGAGGGAACTATCCGGGGATGGAGGGCCTGTTTGGGGTGAGTGGGGGGGGGATGTACGGAGGGGGGGGGGGGTGGTTGAGAGTGGGGGTTGTTCGGGGGTGGGGGAATGTCCTTGGGAGAGTATGGAGGGGGGGGGGGGGGGGCTATCCAGTGGTGGAAGGTGGGATAGGGGGGGGGATGTACCAGGTGAGTGTTGGGGGGGGGGGTGTTCAGGGGGCGGAGGTGGGGGGGGGGGTTGGAAGTGGGGGCTGTCTGGGGTGGGGGAGATGTCTAAAGTGCATGGTGGGGGATGTACGGGGGTGGGGGGGCAGTTCAGGGTGTGGATTGGGGGGAGGGTAGTGGGGGCTATCTAGGGGGGGGGGGCTGTTCAGGGTGTGGAGCGGGGGGGGGGGGGGGGGTGGTACTGGGGGCTATTCAAGGGGGTGGGGGGAGTGGGGTTGTCCAGGGGTGGGGGCTGTCTGGGGTGAGTGTGTGTGGGGGGGGGGTGTTCAGTGTGTGGAGGGGGGGATGTTCATGATGAGGGCTATCAAGGGGGGGGGGGGGGGGTGGAGTGGGGGTTGTCCATGGGTGGGTGGGGGGTGGGGTTTTAGGGGGTGGGGGCGTCCTAGGTGGGGAGGGGGGGATGTCCATGGGGGGGGGGGGGGGTTGGGAGTGGAGGCTTTCTGGTGGTGGGGTGGGGGGATTTCTGGGGTGAGAGAGTGTGTGTGGAGGGGGGGGGTGGGGTGTTCAGGGTGTGTAGGGGGGGATTCAGGGTGGGTGCTATCCCAGGGGGGGGGGTTTGAAGTAGGGGCTGTGTGGGGGGTGGGGGGGCTGTCCGGGAGGGAGATATGGGGGGGGGGGATGTCTGGGGGGAGTGTGGGGGATGGAGGGGGTTAAGAGGGGGGCTTTCTGGGGGGTGGGTATTCAA
This sequence comes from Viscum album, assembly GCA_963277665.1. NCBI lineage: Eukaryota > Viridiplantae > Streptophyta > Magnoliopsida > Santalales > Viscaceae > Viscum > Viscum album. The sequence continues at coordinate 924,425,715 of OY728141.1, read as the reverse complement.
TACTGAACTTTACTCTATATAGTTCAATGTCAAGCGAACGCAACCGAATGGTTGTCCAAACCACTTTTAAAACCACCTTATCATGTACGAGCAACACAGTATGTCCTTAATAGAGTATATTAGAGAGCCTAATGGCCTAAGGTCAAAATTGGCCTAATGTACAATTGGCTAAATAGAGACTTGAGAAATTGGCCAAATTCCCCAATTGCCAAACTCCCTAATGGCCTAATGTCCTAACGCCCTCATACCCTAACGCCCCAAGCCCTAACGACCCAACGACCGAATAGAAAATTGTCCAAATGGACTACTGTCCTAATTACTTAATGTCTTATTGGAATAATGGAATATTATCATATTAGCCTAATGAACAAATAGCCTAATGACATATTAGACTATTTTCGTAATGGGCAATTGGCTGAATAAAGACTTGGACAATTGGCCAAATTCCCAAATTCCCAAATGCCCAAACGCCCTAATGCCCTATCGCCCTAACAGCCTGACACCCTAATTTCCTAACACCCTAACACCCTAACACCCTAACACCTTAATGCCCTAATGGCCCAATGGCCTAACAGCCTAACATCAACCTAACATCGGCCCAACAGCCTATGAACAACCCAACATACTAACAAAGACCCAACGACCTAACAATGTCCCAATGAACCAACGACCTAAAAATGACCCAACAACCTAACAATTACCTAACAACATCCCAATGACCTAACAAAATCCCAAAATCCTAACAACAACACAACAACTTAATAATGTCCCAACAACCCAACGACCTAACAACTGCCCAACGACCTAACAACGGCCTAAAAATATCCCAAATAACTAACAATGGCCCAATGACCTAACAAAAGTCCAACAACCGAACAAAAAACCAATGAACCAATGGCCCAACGACCCAAAAACCTAATGGAAAATTATCCAAATGGACTACTGTTCTAATTTACTAATGTCATATTGGCCTAATAACCTATTAGGTTATTGGCCCAATGGTATATTAGCCTATTGGACTAATGAAGAAATGGCCTAATGGCCAATTGGATAAATGGAGACTGACCAATTGGAGAATTTCCTAAATGTTCTAATGGTTTAATGACCTAACAATGTAACAACAAAATTTTATTATTATATTTGTATACTAACTGAATAAATATGTCCAATTTTTATTTTCTTTGTTTAGATGTTTATTTTGTATCTTATTGTTGGTTTATTGAATCATAATATTGGAATGGATTGGAGCAGTTTGGATCACTGGATATGTGAAGAATTATGTCTTTCGTTTATTGTTTTTAAGGATCCTGGTGTTTATGCTGTTTTGAATAGTTTTTTTATAATTTTATCACTGTTTCTACTGTTTGAGAAGTAGTATTGTAAGTTTTTTTTAAAAATTACCACTTTAGTGGTCACCTATGGAGGTTGCTAATGGATGTAATTTTTTAAGATCCCAACGAATGCAAATGGTAGTCACTATAGCTCAACCCAATAGAGACCACCAATGGAGGTCTCCACAGCTTGGCCCAATAGCGATTACTATTCGGCCAAGCGATAGATCACCTATAGAGACCGCCATTGGCAGTCGTTGTAGCCCGACATTGACTGACCTAATGCGACTGCCATTGGCAGTCTGAAGGCGGTCTCTAAAGACCAATAGTGACTGCCAATGGTGGTCTCTATTTGTCCAATTTCTAGTAGTGTATGCACCCCACCCCATCTCCAGTTTTTTAGTTCTCCCACCCCACCACCTTGGATGCTTCACAGACTTCATTCCCCAGTTTGACCGCCCCACCCCTATTTAGTACCCCGTATTCTACCTCACCTCATTCCCCCACCCCATCGAGTATCATATACGATACCTAACCTGACACCCACCACCCCAGCTCATATCCCGTACGCTACCTTACCCTCTATTTGAACCATATAATCTAGTACACCTCACACCGACATTTTTATGAAAATAGTCTATGCTAGAAGTCGATCCCTACACCTCATACATCACAATAAAGAGGCATACCAACTCAGATTTTAGAATTTTGATTATATAAATGTATTATGTTATATATATAAATAGATTACTGTATTCAAAAAAATTTAATATTATATATATATATATTTATTTTATACACATATATTTATATATATGTTTATATTATATTGTATATTTATATGTTTATATTTTACATATATGTCTATATTTTATATTATATATATGTTTATATTTTATGTTTATATTTCATGATTATATATATATATTTTTATATATGTGTGTGTAAATATACATGTGTATGTATGTATGTATGTATATATACAGGTGGAGGCAGAATTTCCGGGTTACTGTAGAAGTACTATAGCATGTACTATAGCGGGAACTGCGCAGTACTGTAGTAGGTACTATAGCAGGAAATGTAGCAGGAACTGTTTGGCATTGTAGTAGCTAGGAATATGCCCCTATTTGGGCCTTCGGGCCACCGATTTGGTCCTTGATTCCTTTAAGGCCTTCTGGCCACCCAGGCCTTCGGGTCAGTAAGGCCTTAGGTCCACCTCAAGTCCTTCGAGCCACCTTAAGTGCATATACAAACCAGAAAACCTATAAGGAACAAGATCTACAAGGAGGATGAGCAAGGAGCTTTCACCACAGCAGAAGCTAAACAGATTGCAAGAATGAGAGGGTATGACACCTTCTATTGGGACAAACCTGTGCATGCACGAGAATGACTAACTGAACAGTAATGAGAAGGTGGAGAGATTATTTCACGATAAAGATGCTGGGGAGGAGTAGTTCCAAGTAGTTAGACTAGGTTGTATGTAATGTTTGAAGCCTACGGGCAATGAATTCCTCTACGGCCTATAGGCCATGTAATACTTATGCCTACAGGCCTTGTAAGGGTTCCACCTCAACCCTTGAAAGGTGGATTATCAAAATCAATAAAAAAATGAAGGACTTCAGGCCATTGGAGGAGATGTATATATATATGACTAGCCATGTTTTAAAACTTTGGTAAAAATGTCACTAAAATATTCATGTTTTCTTAAAAATGTTTCTAAATTTAAAATATTTGATTTAATTAAGTTATATATATATATAAATACATTTCAACATTTAAAATTTAATATTATGTATATTTTCTATATATTAATATACATTTATACATATCTATTTATATTTATTTTTTATTTTTTATATTTTATGTTTTTATGTATTTATATATGTTTATATAATATTATATATTTACATTTATATTATATATATATGTTTATATTTTATATTATATATATGTTTATATTTTATATTTTATAGATACATATGTTTATATTTTATGTTTATATATATTATACAAATATGTTTCTAATTTATGTATATATATATTCTTATATTATATATATATTTGTTTATATATATATATATTATATGTTTATATTGATATATATATCTGTGTGTGTGTGTTTTTGTATGAGTACAAACATATATTTGTACATCTATATATATATAATTATAATTATACAAATATATATAATTATCCTGCTTTTAAAACACTGGTAAAAATGTCATTAAATAACCATGTTTTCTTAAAAACATGACTAAATTTAAAAAATATATATGTTTTTATATATAATTATATATAATTATATTTATATATAAGTGTATGTGTGTTAATATATATATAAATATATATATATATATTTATATATGTGTATGTGTTTTTATATAAAAATATATCAAATATTTCTATCAATGTGGGGAATGGGATATATAAATATAATTTTTTTTAACAATGTTTCCTATAAAAAATTTCGAATTTAGCAATATTTTCTAAAAAATGTCACCCAATTTGTGATGTTTCCTTAAAAATGTTGCTAAATTTGCGTATTTTCTTGAAAACATCGCTAAATTAATGATGGTTCTTGCAAGTGTCACTAAATTAGTTATTTTTTTAGAAAATATCACTAATTTAGCCACATTTTTAAGAAAGCATAGACAATTTATCCACTTTTCCTAAATACATCGCTAAATTAGCGAAGTTTCCTAAAACATATGGTTAAATTAGCAACATTTTTTTAAAAATGTCACTAAATTAGCAATGTTTCCTATAAAACGGTGCTAAATAAGTGATGATTCCTTAGGAACTTTGATAAATTAATGAGTTTTTTATGAAACATGGATAAATTAGCGGCGTTTTCTGAAAAACATTACTATATTTAAAATTAGTGTATTTTTTAAACAATATCATTAAATAAATATCGCTGAATTCTAGTTTTCTTGTAGTTCATCAATAGAATGTGAAATAGGATGACATTCCGAAGACTACATTTTGGACTAGATACAGCTATTATGAGTTTATAGTTATTCCCTTTGGGTTATCCAATGAACCTACTATATTTTTGGAATTAATAAATAGAGTATTCTATGAGTTCTTGGATAAGTTTGTGGTTGTGTTTATTGATGAAATTTTGGTATATTTTAAAAGTAAAAAAATAATGAATGACTCCTAAGGATTGTTTTGAAAACCTTAAAATAAAATAAACTATATGAAAAATTTAGTAAGTGTGATTTTTTGTTGAATTTTTTTTCCATTGGACACATTGTTTATAAATATGGAATAACTATTGATCCTTCAAAAAAAGTTGTTAAATAATGGAAAAGCCCTAAAAATATAATTGGGATTCATAGTTTTCATGAATTAGTGGGTTACCATAGAAGTTTTGTTGAAATATTTTCTTAGTTTTCTAGCCTTATAACCAAGTTAACCTGATAAAGAGTTAAATGTATCTAGAAAAAATAATGTGAGGATTGTTTTCAAGAATTAAAATATAATATTGGTGAAGATCTAGTTTTTTAACTACCTTCCAAAAATGGTGAATTATTTATTTATAGTGATGCTTTATTCAGGGGAATTGGTTATGTCCTAATGCATATTGATCTGGTAATTTCATATATTTCATTTCATTTCAAACATCATAAGTTTAGTTACCCTATACATTATCTATAATTATCTTTCAAGGGTTTTTATTTATAAATTTAGAGGCATCTTTTGAAAGGAGTAAAGTGTGAAATATATTCTAATCACAAATTTTGAAGCATATATTCACTAAAAAATAATTGAAAATGAGATAGAGGAGATGGCTAAAATCAATCAAGGATTATGATTGCACGATTCAACACCATCCTGGAAAATATAATAAATTGGATGATAGTTTGAGTTGAAAAATAATACTAGATTAATAATTTTTTGTTTGGAATGTGATCCTCTATTTTATAATTTGGTAATTTTTTTGTTGATTTTTTGGATGTGGGAACATACTCTGTTTTGTTTCATGTTTTATTGTAGTCCACTTTTTTTGAAAGAATTAAGTAAGATTAGAAGGAGGGTTATTATTTTTTGGACATAGTAGAATATCTTAAGAAGGGTATGTTTCCAAATCTTAATATTGATGAAGAAGGTTTTTTATGATTTGGAAAAAATTATGTGTTCCTTTTGATAACCATTTTAAGAAAGAGTTTTTGAGTGAAGATAATAGTTCTCTATTTTCTATTCATTTGGGAAACACTATGTTATATAGAGACCTTCATGAGTATTACTAGTGGGATGGAAGAAAAAGAGATATTATTGAACATACCATGAAGTTCTTAACTTGACAGTAGGTTAAAGTAGAACAAAAATTACCAAAGTGAATTATTCAACCTCTTCCAATGCTAGATTAAAAATGGGAAAATATATCAATAGATTTCATGGTGTGATTACTAAAGAATTGTTGAGGTTACAATACAATTTGGGTTATTATTGATAAATTAATTAAATTTGTGCATTTCCTTCCCATTTTAGATACTATGTATTTTAAAAATCATTCTTGACTATATCTAAAGGATATATTCAGGTTAATTGGAGTTACTTTATCAATCATATCAGTTTGTGATTTTTGGAAAGCACTTTAGAATTCTTTGAGTACCGAATTAAATCTTAGTACATCCTTTCATCCTCAAACTAATGGCCAGTATGAGGAGACGATTTAGACCATGTAATATATTCTTAATTGTTTTTCAATAAATTAAAAGGGAATTTTGTATTAATATATTACTTTGGTTGAATGTTTTTATAATAATAGTTTTCATTCCAGTATACAGATGACACCATTTCTGTCATTACATGGAAATCAGTGTCGGAAACCAAATTTTTTGTGATTAATTTTGAGAAATTAATTTGATGGGAACATATTTACTAGAGTAAATGGATTATAAGGTAAAATTTATTAAATAATATATGAGGATGGATTAGAGAATGAATAAAAGTTATGTAGATAACTAGAGGAAAGATCTTTTTTTTTGAGGTAAGTGATAATGTTTTTCTTAAAGTATCTCTATAGAAAAGTGTTATGAATTTCGGTAAAAGGGGATTCTAAGTACATGATTCATTGTAACATATAAAATCATTGATAAAGTTAGATCATTTTTCTATAGATTATATTTTCCTCCAAATTTATATCAGGTACAAAATGTTTTCCATGTTTCAATGTTAAAGAAATATGTTTCAGATTCATCACGTGTTTTAAGCCCCGAAGTAGTTCAATTGGAAGAGAATATTTATTATCAGGAATATCATATTTATATTATTTACCATATATAGAAAGTGTGTCAGAATAATATGGTTCACTCGGTTAAGCTTTTATGGAAAACCAATATGGTTGAAGGGGAAACATTGGAATATGAAAATGCTATACAGGAAAGATATCCCCACTTGTTAAATAAGTGAATAAAATTTCAAGGATGCAATTTAAAAAAAGCGTGAAGAATTTAACAAACTAGGTAATGATATAATAATTCTCTTTCATGTTTATTAATATGGTTATATTCATTATAAAATTGTTATGAAATGTTTTGAATATTAAAGGAAATAGTTTTAACTAAACACTTTTATTATAAGGTTTTATTTAGAATGTTAATTTTTAAATTGTAGAAGTTTAATTTTATGAAATTAATAACATTTTTAAAATCATAATGTCAAAATTTTCTACTAGTGAAATTTTGGGATTTTTTGGAAAATATTTCTTTTTTCCGTGAATAGTAAAAAATATCGATATTTGTAAAAAAATCATTTCTTTTCAATAAATTAAGTAATTTAAATATACCATTATATTTTGAATTTTTTTAAAGTAACATAATTATTTTTTTAAATATTTAATCCTATTATTTGTTTTTAATCATCATTATATTGGATTTTAGTAGAAGTCTATTTTGGGTAAAAAAAAAAGATTTTTCTGAAAATTATTTTAAAACACATTATATTTCCCCATTTTAATTATATAATATAATCGCCATTTATGAGTTTTTTTAAATGAAATATATATATATATTATATAAATAAATATAAATTTTTACTCAAAAAATGATTATTATTATTCTTATAGTTAATATAAAATCATCTTTTGCTCGAAAAACACACTTCTTGGAAACATTATTTTTTATTGCACGTGTAGGTTTTGTTTTAAATTAAAATTTTACAATTATATGAAATGTATTTGAAAAAATGGTTTAAATATTTTAATTTAAAATAATTTATATTATATAATAAGGTGAACTTAATTTTTTATATCACAATGAATAGTGAAAATAACAACAATTAATTACCACAGTTAAGGTAAAAGCAAATTTATCGGGGGTTAAAAAAACAAAAAAAATGTTAAAATGGCCTAAATAATTTTCTAAAATATATTTTATCAAAATATTTCAACCTCATAATGTATAATTCTCTATAATGTTATATTTTTGTGCCTCTTGGAATGTACAAAATATGGGTACACATTTTTCATTTGAAAAATTAAAATTGTGCCACTCACCTCACTTATAAAAGTAAACATCCTCTCAAATCCTATTCACACATTAAAATCCATTTTTATTGGACCTCTAATATCAAAATATATTTATTACTTCCTTAAACATGATCTAGAGCCCTTATTTTGAATATAAAGAGAATATAAGAAGGTTTTTTCTGTTTACTGAAGGAGGTTTCTCGAAGAAGAGGTATCATGCTTAACTAAACACCATTATTTTATTTCTTCTTCATACTCCTTAAAATATTTTTAAATTATTATTATATAATAAAGAAATTATATCCAATATACTAAGATGATATTATGTTAATTTAATATCATAAATATATATCTTTTCCATCAAATGGGATAAAAATCGATATTCATGTGCACGACAGACTACCGCCTCGTGAACCGATATCATTTGTTTTCCATCACCAAAACTAAAAGATTTTTAATGATGTATTTAAATTTATTTATTTTATATTTTTAACATATTTTTACTTATGGAGTTATTATAACACATTTTCTTTCTTACTTTCCATTCCACGAGGGGTATGATAATGTCACTCGTGTGTATGACATAAAACTTCCTCGTGAAGTGATGTGATTTGTTTTTCAGTAAAACTCTTATTAGAAGGTATTAAATATAAAAGAAATAATAATTATTTAATGACATATTCATTTTTAAAATATAATATATCATTTTATTTCTTACACTAAAAAATTATAACATCATTCATGTTCTTGTGGACTACTGCCTCCATAAAGCAATGTGATTATTTTTTCATCACCACATAAAAATAATGATATATATATCTTTATTTAAAGAAATAATATGTTATATATGATATTATGATCACTATTTGAAGATAAATATTACTTAAAACCTTTCTATAATTATCGTTGAAAAATGGAAACATTACTCATGCGTACGTATGACCTACCATCTCCATGATCATAACATAGTTCATTTTTCATAACCATATTTCATGATTGGGTTTTAAAGTGTAATTTATATATAAATATGATAAATATTTCCTTATTATTATTCTGGATATGTTTAAATAATTACCTCTTAGACTCATATTCAACCTACAGAAGTCATTTTGACAGATAAGACAAATATCTTCGAAACATCCGACATAAACTTAATTGATTAAGTAATTATATATGACATGGTAATAAGTAAAATTAATGGAATAATAATTTTGAAAAATTTTCTTAATAAACTAAATAATTGATATAAGTTTATTGTCCAGGAAGATAAAGAACGATTGTGATGAGTCAAACTCGAGGTTAGGGACTTCGTCTCAATTTTATTTAGTTGAGGAATATTTTGGTGTTATGATTCTATATTATTTTTAGAGATGTATATACTACCACATTAACATGTTATATAAGATATTTATCGATTATCATGGTATTTAATGTTTTTTTAAATTTTATTCTGCACTTATGATTCAAATATTATCAAAGTTATAAGGGACTTTTCTGAATTTTTTTATCTTTTAATGTTTTTGTTATAACATTATTTTCATAAATTTCCATTTTTTAAAAATGATTTTATTATAGAAATGATAGTATTGTAACATAAATTTATACCTTTCATTCAATGTTTTTTGAAATAAGGAATTTATGTAAATTTGTTTGATCTTCTTTACAAATGAAAAATGAATGTTCTATTTTAACATATACGAAAAAATGACTTTTACCACCACTATAACCATTATTTGAAGCATGGATTCCTTTATAAGGTTTAATTTTTTCTTAAAAGAAAAAACCTTATTAACTTTTTTTTGTATTTTGGTATTTAAAATGTTTTTTTAAAAGAAAAGTTTATTTTGATATTGAAAATGGGTTTGTAAAAGAAAAATGTATTTTGTTTTATAAAAATGATTTTCATATTATTTTAACAGAGTTTTTGAAATGTTTTATGATTAAAAAGTGAAAGAATAAATTGTTTTATTCATGATATAATCCATGGACATTGCTTATGAAGGGCTGGTCCCCATTATAGCTCATGGATTCGGCCATTATAGCTTATACAATCAGTGTTCCCATATAGCACTAGGTGATCCCATTATAGCTCATTCAATGGGTTAAACAAGATAGTGCTATAATTTATTTTTTAATTATTATGTTATCTATAGAATTACATTAGATATTGTCCATATCATTATTATAATTTTTAAGTGTTCTATAAGGTTTTTATGAGATTATCTCCCAATTTACCAACATGAATTTATTATTTTTTCCAAATGAGTTTTTATGGTAATAATATGATTTCAAAATGAAAAATTATGATACCTTTTTAAAATAATAATTATTCCCTTAAAAAAAGGGTTTGTTTTTTTAAAAAATATTTTTCTTGGGTTTTTATGATTCTCACAAGACTAACATGATTTTTCTTTTTTATTTCTCTTAATGAGTTTTTTTTCTCATATCATGTTTTTAAAATGTTTTTTATAGGGTTTAAGGATGGGTAATGGAACGGAAGAAGTCAATTTGAATGTTTTAAAGATATTTCATGAAAATAAATCATGATTTATTTTAAAATCTATATATTATGGAAAAATGGATACTAATCACAAGCATCCACTTTGTAATTTATTGTTTTTGTTATATATGATATATGACATAATTATCTAAAAATATAAAACTAAATAGATCCTAAAATAAAATATAATCAATTCATGAATTAAAAATCAAGATTATGAAATGTTTAATATTGGGTCCTTATATTCTAACTAGTTGAGGAGAAGAGAAGGAAATTGCGGGGTCTAAAAAACTGAGTTAGAAGAGGTGGATTTTTGTGGTGTAGAAATAGAATCAACTGGAGGATCAAATTCTACAGATATAGAAAATTTCTTCCTTATCAATTGTAATCATTGAAAAAACTATTGTGGATAATCCATTATTATGGCATCTAACTATATGGAAAGGTGTAGGTATTTATACTAAACCTTATAAACCCCAAGTGTTTTGGTATCTCTTATTATTTATATATATATGAGGTGAGGCTACGAGAAATAACTAAGGGGATATAGAACCATAACATGTTAAAGAGGACGAATTAAAATAAAACAATTCATAAAAATTAAACCAATGACTCACCCCCATCTTAGTGGTCAACCCAACCTTGGGCTCTATATATGGTATCTAGGGGAAGGTTTCTTATAAAGATACAAGATAACTATTATAAAGTGAAAAATTCATAAAATATGTGAGCTACTTGAGATGTATATAAGGGAAGTTACTACTGAGAAAAATAATCTGGATTTTTCTTCTAGGATATAGAAGAATAAGAAGAAAAGATAGATAAGGAAGCTGACAAATAATCTTATAGTAAAACAGAAGACACCCCTAACTAAAGGTAATCAATGTGGTATAAGTTAAAATAATTAATTTGATGATTATTCTTCTTAATGAATCATGATAAAGCTATTATGATGATGTATCACTTAGGTATCTTCATTTTGAACTCATAAAACATCTGAAGAAAGTTACTAAATAAGTGGAAAATTATATTAGTGAAACATTTATAGGTCTTCATGATGAAAAATTATAGTTGTAAGAAGTGGCTAATGTAATTGAAGAGGAATTGAAAAAAATGGTTAGAATATTCAATACACTTATAAAACTTTTCATAGAAAAGGATGAAATAAACACTATTTTCCATTAAAGATATACTAAAACTACTGAATAATTTAAAAGTAATTTTTATGAGAAATAATTTTTTTGATATTTTTTTGTTAAATAATTCAATGAACCTGAATAATTATATAGGTTTATAAAGATGTTAATTATTCTCAATTGGATGCTAACAAAGTAAAGGAAAAGGATATTGAAATTTAGTTACCAGAATGAAGAAAAATTGATGAATATAAAATAGTTAATATGAAGAAGGATTGGGAAGATATGATGAGATCTATTGAGGATGAAACAAAATCATTAAGAATGACGTGATTTTAGATTGAGGTAAGATTAAATAATATGAGATCACCCAAAGCTGTAACTTTACAAATGGTTAGAAATAGAGATATTACCACAAAATGTTTTATTGAGAATCATGACTCCAAGATTATCTTGACACCATCCTCTAATCAAGTCACAATAACCTCCAAGAGGATGTAATCCCAAAACCTAGAAATTTTATTATGAACTAATGTTGTTTTAATTTATGGCATAGGTTTTAATTTTCTTTGGGAAATTATGGATGGTGAAAAATACTCACAAACCCACCACACCAAATATGTATGAGAAAATATGTATATATTTTTTCCCTAAAGATGTTTTCAAAATAGTGGTGGCTACAATCAAAATTATAAATGTTTATAGTTTATTAAATATAGACATACTACATTAGAAAATAAAAGAAGAAGATTCAAAGGTGATTTTTAGTACTGCTATATGTTTGAGAACATATAATTTTAATGTTGTCCTAACATGAAACTTTAGGAAAATAATAGAAGGCCAGACACGAGGAGGATAAAATCTGAATAAATAAGAAAACATAATGATGAAATGAATAAGATAACATAAAATGATAAAAATAAATGTGATATAAAATAATTTGAACCTAATATGACTAAGAAAAAAGTAATATATCATTTAATATATTAAATGGAGAACAAATATCTATAGAAAAACATTTTCCCTTAGAAAAAATAAGGGTTTGTTTTAAGTAGTGAAGTAACAAAAAGTTTCTTGATAGAATATATATCGTAGTGGATGATTCAAGTTTAGAGGTTTTTTTTGGTGCTATGAAAATTATGGGTATTTCAAGTAAACATGCATGAATCATGTGGGATTCATAGTGAACAAATGATAATTTATTATCAAATAAACAAATTAGTGAAAAAAATATATCAAATATACTAATAAAAAATATATACAAACAATTAAATGAATATTTTACAATATAAATATTATTTGTTCATATAGATGAGGTATGCATAACCAAATTACTTGGAGATATTCCTTATACTACTAAAGGGAATAAAATTAACAAATATAAAAAGAAGGATTCATGCAAAACTAATCCTTACAAATGGTATATTAGAAGTGAAAAAAGGATAAAAATATCAATAAAAAGGGCCTAGTTTTTTATAAAAATCAATTAAAATTGGATAATCAGTTAGTATAAGATGAAAAAATAACTAAATATAAAGGAATGCAAGTGGATTTAGAATGTGAGGTGAAAGTTGACGAGAACATGTACATAATAATAAACTTGATGATCTAGAATCCATAGGTGGAAAAAATATGTTACACACAAAGAATAATTTGAAGGGAAGAAAAAATATAATCAAATATATGATACACAAAATATAAGGAAGAGTACAAAGAAATATTCTCATGCTAAGATTGGAAGAGAAGAATAACTCAGGTTGTGAAGAAGATATCATCTTGAATTCTACTTCTAAAGAACATAGTGGAGTCACTATATTCCCTTATATATATATATACATTCTTTCCTATTAAAATTTAGGGAATTGAATGATAATGATGTATCCCTTGAGGTGTAACATTAATAATATAATGATGTTAAATCTTTAGAACACAATGAATGTGAAACTTCTAAACAAATTTATAAAACTAGAACATGAGGTATGAAAATCACTAACATATCCATAATCTAAATGAATTGACAGTTATTATAATGAGGGAGTTTATATTGATATAAAAATTCGGATAATTTTTTTATTCACTTGAAATTTTTGATATGTTTGTTAAGATATGTGCATGGGATAACATATTTTATGATTAGATTGATTGAGAACCCCCAAAACATGAACAATTGAGAAATATATGTTAGATATCACATGATACACAATTTATAGACAACATTTATCACCTCTAATACACACTCTTTTTTTATACAAAGGGTTTTTCCACATACTAATAGAGTTTACTAGCTAGAGGATCTTTGAAAATAAAATACCTATGATGTAATCCTAATCTTAGAAGTTGATAGATTTGGGATATTAAATGAATAGAGGAGAAGAAGATGATGTGATGTCATGTGATGTGTGATGGTATGAGAATTCCCCTATTGTACCTTTTCATTTATTATCAACAAGTGGTAGAAATATATTTAATTTATAAAGTGAAGGTGTATTTGAAGAAAATAAAAATTTGGAGATTAAATAGAACAAGTGAAAGATTTAAGATTTAATGCTCTATTTAATATGAGTATATCATAAATCTAATATATGAGGTAGGATTTATTGAGGACCTGATGTTGATTTTGGAATATAATTTCCTACATGAAAATTCATCCATGTAAGTCTATAGGTTGATTGTTGTTCTACAATTTCCATGATAATGAAAACTGTAAGGCTACTAGCTTGAAAAATTCAAGTGAAGAGAGAATCTCAAGACATAATGGAATATTAATTTCAATGATTTTTGAACATGTACTAATGCTAATGAAAAGATACAATTTCACTATGAGATTGAGAATTGTTTAAAAAATTTAAAAAGATAAATAACCTGAAAATATTTATCTTTCTACAGAAATGTTTTGAAGAAGTCCATACAATAATATAATATTTCATGAGGATATTATTTGAAAGAAGTCTATGACAAAATATTGGGTTTTTTACATGATGATTAAAATTATGATGGTTAATATCATAAAGGAGAATTTTAAATATTGAATACGAGTTTTGGAATTTATATAAATAAATATACTCCATGATTCAAATATTATAGGAGTCAATTGTTTTGAGAACTGGTTTTGAGGAATGAATTTGTTTATTTGGATAAGTAATTTTATGAGTGTAATAAAAAAATACGACCAACCAAAGACACACATGGAGGGACATGTAAGGAACAATATCCACATGGACCGACCATTTACTTGTTCCCAAGCCTTGTGGGGATCAGAGGAGGCTTGGTGAATGTTTGTAGCAGTTCAGGTGTTGAGAACATTCAGCAGAAAACTTTCACATAGTGAAAGTGGGTTTCACTCTGTGTAGAATAATTTCATGACATGAAAGAGAGTTTCACTCTATGTAATATCGCATGGTTTTTAAAAATAAAATAAAAATAGAAAGGAGATGATTTTTCAGTAGAAACCGACATCGACGAATTACCTGACATGACATTGGATTACACGACGTGTAATCCCCAAATGCTATAATGTTTTAAGTTTTTTTCTAGCCACTCAGGTTGTCAATCCCTATGACTATAGCTTCCCTCTATCTTTTCCCAGGTGATTTGGAAGTCCCTTATTTAGTGTTTTGGAGATAACAATGATGATAATTGATATCAGGATTCCATCTTTGATCTGTGGTGACCTAACATGATCCATGATGTATTTTTCCTTCTTTTTCTAGCAGTTTATCCTAGTTTAATGTTTTTTTCCTGATGTTATTATTGTTATGATATAGTTTTTTATTTCTGATTTTTGTAAGGGGGTTTCTCTCAGTTTTTTTTGATGTGGTGGTGCCACGATATCCTCGGATGCATGTAGTTCTTGCGGGAGGAGTGATCGTTGATCCATTGCATGGTTCATCCTCATGTGAAGAACACTAAAGACCTTTTAAGGCAATGTATTTTTTGATTCTTTATTTATTTATGTGAAATCATAGAGTAATCATGATTTATCCCCTCAGATTGTAATAAAAGTGACCTAATTAAATATTTGAACCAAATTAAATAATCAGTATCAATTACATAGAAATGTTTCTATTTTTTACCATGATAATAGATTTCCTCTTGATTTTCTACAAAGTGTAATATCTATGCCTTTCTTGGGTTATCATGTTGTTCTTGATGGAAATTGGAAATGAACATAAATCCTGAATTAATTGATGAAAGATTTTCTAAATAAATTAAAGAGGCATGTTTAATGAATTTGGTTATTATTGTAATTTGATGTTATTAAATTGATGCAAGTGTTCATGTTTAACTAAATTGGTTAGTGAACCTAAAGTATGTTGATTCTTGTTGATAAAAGAATAAAATTCATGTTAAATTATTTGTTTAATTAATTTTTAATAGATTAAGATAGCTTGGGTCTTGGGTTTCCCATAGTTGGAACCTATGATAAGGAATCAGTTAATTCAATATTGAATAATAATCAATTGTGTGATGAAATATAATTCCTTTGTAGGGAATTAGTTGCACACTTTCTTGTAAAATCCAAGTGCCTTATGCTTTAGAGCCATGAGATCTCGTTATGTGTGAATGAAGAATGAATTTTTTTGGGGCCAAAATACTAGATTCTATGTTTTTTCCTATTGCTTGTGAAGTGAGCTTGGGATGGATAATCCTAGAGTGATGCTATGGTATGTGTGGCAGGGAGGCCCGAATGTGATGTGAGCCTAGAATTGATCATCCTAAAGGGATGGTTTTGTATGATGGGTGTGGATTCCTGGTTTTTGTGGTAGTAGTTGATGCATGGAGTTGAGAGATGCATCAGTATATGCATATGGATATTAGGGAAGAAATCAGAGACGATAGAATGTGTTAAAACTGGGAATACCTATTGATATGAAATCCAAACAATTGTTTGAATCAGTTTCTTTGGAGATGAACATTTTTTTATTCTTTCCATTCCCCACTTTCTGAGGTAGATAAATCTCATTACTCTCCTTCCAAGAGAGGCAAATTCATGTGGGGTATGCCATGTGATTTATGTGTTTTGATTATCAGGGTTGGATGAGTCTATGCTCCTACTATAGGTAGAAAAGACTCGACGAGTAGTTCATCTACTCACCATGTTGATCCCCCTGTGTTTGGTATATTAGAATGTTTTCCTAGAGTACTTGGTTATATGGAATGTAATATTGTTAATAAGTGAATATATTTTTAACACATGGGGTTGGAGCTTGCTGGGATCAAATCCCGAGGTTATAATTCTGAGAGGCCACATACTCAGTTTTCTTATGCCTGAAGGGCATGGAACATTGTTGCAATGTAATTTGTAAAATGTTAATGGTTAATTACTCGTTAAATTTTTAATTAACATAATGTGAAACTGATAAAAAGTGATAAAATAATTTAATGTAGATTTTTAAATGGTTGTGTGATTATAGGATATCTAGTCTTAGTAGTGGCACCGAGGAGTCCGACAGTTGGTTCTAAGACTAGGTTATGCCCACAGTTTGGTTGTGAGATATTATATTCTATACCTATTGTGTTTCTATATGTTAATTGACCTTTTACGTTAGGGAAATTGAAACCCCTGGGATTCTGATCCCTAAAGGGCGGGGGCATCCCCAACATCCTAGTTGGAGGATAGATGGATGATGACCCCTTTGGCCCCATTATCTTCTCTTGGAAGATACTTGTTCTGGTTGGAACAAAAGTTAGTTTTCCCCATATATGTGTGTAGAGGGTTGTAATGGATTATGGTTATTTCACACACATTTATTCTAGATATAGTTTCCTAAGGGCTATTATGGGTATAACATTTATAGGCTCTGATGGATTGGGATCCTTACTCGGTGTATGCAATGTGATGGATTGAGGTATAATACCCAATGTATGATATTCATTTTGTGGTCTATGGTGGACCCTGAAAACTACCTTGTTACATTGGTTACATGTACATGGTGGTGTGATGCATGAGGTGTGTGTTTTGGATCTTTTCTCAAGTGTCTACAGGCTAACCATTTTGGAGAGAGATACTTTGGATGCGTGATGTTGGGACAGAGCAAAAAAATAGCGGGGAAGTAATTGTGGGGTACCCTTGATATTATTTATTATATTATATTCTCTTGTATGAGATAATTGTTGAGAGAAGCCGTGGTGAGGTTGGGAACATAGTATACCTATTTAGGTGATGAGTTAGTTTCACTTGTTGTTTACTATTCTTTAGAATGATTTATTTACCCTTTTCATGAGAGGATTCAGGGAGGATCCTACTAATTATAATGTTATACACACCCAAAAAATATATAAACTTTTTTTCAGGTCAGTTGGAGTAGGTTGGAGATCATGCTGGTTACTACTAGCTTGGGGGTTTTAAAGGAGCTGTTTGAGATTCTTGGTCACTGTTTTCTTCACTTTCTTTATTTAATTGTAGTTTTTGATTCAGTGGTAGTAGTTCTAGAATGGAATTACATTTTTGTACTTTATTTTTCATTTATATTGTAGTCTGAGCAGGAGTTAATTGATGTCTATCTTATCTCTCTCTTATGCGTGTGTTTCTCTTAGAGGGTAATTCCTCCCATCTACATGTTTATTATACCCTCGATGCTAGTCACCAACCCAGGGCCTACTAGAGGAGGGACTCAGTGGTCACTATCTCTCTTCTACAATTGTTGGCCTAGTTGGGGTACATTTTGTGGGGAGGCATTCATGAAATAGTGGAATCATAGGTCTGGTTGGGGATATGATGGAGTTTGCAGTTAGGTATAAGTATGATTGCATGGATTTGTAGGGAAATAGTTTCAACTATGTTTAGAAAGATCTATAAACATGAAATATTGGATGAGACATTAGTATTTAGGGCTCCTTATGATATGATACATTGAACTTTAAGCATATAATGACTACTAAATAATGTGATACTAGTTGTAGGGTAGAGACCTATGAAATGATCTTGTATCATTATTCTTTGCACCTATGTTTGAATGGGTAGACCTTGGGATATGTTAACCTAAAATGAATAAAATGAATAAAATAATTAAATTAATTATTTAATTTTATATTCATCCATATTTTAGGTTTAGGATCTATAATTGGTTATCATTTTTCTGGTATGGCTACATATTGACATCCTTGTTGGGTTCACAAATAATGTGTTCAATACATTACACTAGTAGATCACCGCAGAGTAGAGGCTGACAATGATGAAACTTGGAGGATGACACATAGATAGTTTCATCATAATATTCTGTAGAGGTATGAGGGATCCGTTTCATATTAAGTCATATAATACTGGTTGGAGGAGGTTGAGATATCATTTAATTTGATCTATGCTCAGAAAGAGAATTGGATATCTTTGAATTTTATGATTCTATATGGAGTAGCGAGGTAGTGGTGGTTATTGTTCCTCGGGGATTGTGAGGTGTTGGGGAGGAGTTATGAGACTAGTTCAAAGATGAGTTTCCTTCTTCGACCGTGAAAGAAATTAGTCTATTGAATTTTCTTACCCCTTGTAATGGGATCTATAGTTTGAGAAATTTCATGATCCATTTTAGAAACCATTTGTGATATGATTCAGGCCTATTTCTAGATGAGGAGCCCAGGGCGAGGAATTTTAGGATCATGTTATCTGGAAATCCCATGAAAGTTCACCCTATTTATAATGAAGACATATCTAGGCATGCTTGAAAGAGTATAGGTCATTTAAGGGATGTTATCCATAACTAGATAATTTTGATAGGGGAGTAATTATAATTTCCCCACAATGCATAGATGCAGTCAGGGGTTCCCAGTTAGGAAAAAATAGCTTTTGATTAGGTGGGGGTAGGTCCCATCCCTCAATGACTCATTTCATAAGGGGAAATGTCTGTATAGAATATTATAAAGGATCAAGGACATGTTTTTTCTTATAGAGGTCAAGTTCATCAGTGAAGAGGGTGACTGAAAGTTTTGAGTATTCAGGGTGCACTAATTTTACCACTTCAGGTTCCTCCACTAAGGTAGTTCCATCCAAGGAAGTAGTAGTAGGTTTATCCAGTTTGGGATTAGTATAGAGCAGATGAGGAAGGCAAAGGACATCCCTAGGATTCTCTGTATCCTCATAGATCCAAGCACGACCATAGAGGTGGTCATCAGTAGGGCCAGAGAGGCCATGGAGTAGGTCATGGTCACCTTAATTATTTAGTATTTCCAGTTTCATGTGAGCGAGACATTATTCAATGTACCCTTATCTTGTTTTCTACACGGGTTCATGATTTTTTATCCATGTGTGACGTACACCTTTATATCACCTGCACATTTCCATGATTTGGGGATTGAGGTAGATAGGTTACTAGTTCCCTTGGCATTGACTATACTAGTTGGAGGTCAAGATTACTTTTTTAAATTATGTAGAAACTCTGAGCTAGTATTGTGGAAGCACTGATCTTGTAGAGATTTGTTATGTTTATGGATACAACCATATGACATCATCCTTGGCATGTATTAGTTGTATCTAGTTTAGTCTATCATGGATTTGTTCAGGATGCATGTTGTGTTCTCCAAATCTTATGGATAGAAACCTGGGTTTGTTAGTGAGTGATACCCTCAGATGGGTTAGAGGAATGTTCTGTCTTTATCATACTTGATGGATTAGATGATTCTGATTTTGTCAGAGGTTCAGCAGTTGGTGTTTCTTAGGTTCATAGAAGAGTGCCCTATTTTCTTTCTGAAGGATGTTTTAGCATTACCCCCTCGATGAGAGATCAAGTTTGGGATAAAAATATATCCAGGCGTGTCTCCTATCTTGATGTCTCTATATATTAAGACGCCTTATGAGTTTCAAGTGCTGTGTATACAACTCAATGGTCTGTTTCAGTGTTTTTTTTGGCCGAGCGTGTCACTATGGGGTGAACTGGTTTTTTTCACAAAGAAGTCTGATAGAAGTTTTCAATTTTTTATCAAGTATCATCACTCGAACCAAGTGATAGTGAAGAACATATATCCTCTTCCATTTATTGATGATTTATTTGATCAAATTAAGGGTGAAAGTTGGTCCTTGAAGATCAATTTTTGGTGAGAGTATCATCAAATGCGTATAAAGGATGAGGATATCAAAAAGACTTATTGTTGTTGTCTTCATGGGAATTACAAGTTTGTTTTGATGCCATTTAGTGTAATAAATTCTCCAGCTGTGTTCATTGGGGTAATTAATGTGGTGTTCCATGAGTTCTTTGATATCATCATGGTGGGTTTCATCGACAACATCCTTTTGTAATATACATCTTAGGAGGAGAATATAGAGCATCTGCATGCCATTTTGGGAGTTCTTCATCATTGATAATAGTTTGGGATGTTTCTGAAGTTTGGTATTTGTTCTTAATAAGTCTCTTTATTGGGGTATGTTTTATCCCAGTATAGAGTAGCTATGGATCCATCAAAGGTAGAAGTTGTTGTTTCTTGGGCAGCCCCCAAGACAGTAGTAGAGGTGAAAATATTCCTTTTCCTTGCTGGCTATTATAAGAGGGTCATATTTGATTTATCTCAGGTTGTGACTCCTCTGATAGCATTGAATAAAAAAGATCAATAATTATTTTATAATGATTAGTGTTAGAAATATTTTCAATATCTGAAGGATAGGTTGGTTAGTGATCCAGTTCATTGTCTTCCAGTAATTGAAGTTCAGTTTGATTTTTTCTATGACACTTCACTTCTTGGGTTGTTAGTGTTTTGATGCAGTATAAATTGATATTTTCTTATAGGTCTCAGAAGTTATGTCCCCATGAGCACAACTATTCCACCCATGATCCCAATTTAGTAGTAGTGGTGTTTTCCCAGAAGTTGTGGAGACATTACCTCATCAGTGAGTGATTTGTGGTCTTCACTAATCATAAGATCCTGAGGTATGTTTTCTACCAGCATGATATAAAATTTCATCAACGCCGGTGGATGGAGTTCTTATAGGATTTCAACTTTGAGATCTCTTGTACACCTGGGAAATAGAATGATGTGGCTGATTCATTGAGTAGGAATCCACAAAATGATGTAGTGTATGAATCATGAATTCCTGGAGAGTTATTGAAGAAATTTCAGCATTGCATCTAGATATGGGATAAATTAATGGAAGATGTTGTCTTTTTCAGATGACAGTATTGTAACCCATACTGAAGAAGTTGTAGGAATCCCTATTGGGGGATCTTGAAGTAGAGGTCTGGTGAGACCGAGTTGTTTGTGGTGATACCCGTAATGGTGGGTTTAAAGATGAAAAACACCATGTTTTGTTTTAGGGAAGGATTTTCATTCCTTTGGTGATGCATGAGATAGTTAATGAAGAGTTCCATATTTCTCTTTTGTTGGTACATCCTAGCATGAAAAAGATTTATCGATATTAGAAAGGTCAATTTTGGTGGCCTAGGTTGAAGCATGTAGTTTTAGAGTTTGTGTCTTGGTATTTTATCTGCTAGAAGGTGAAGGTAAAGCACCCTGTAATGAGAGGTTTTCTCAACCTGTTAGATGTTCCTTAATGGAAGTTGGAGGACATATCGATGGATTTTTTTTCTGTTTACCTAGAGATTAGGGAGGATATGATTCTATATGGATAATAATGGATCATTTGACAAAATAATTCCACTTTATAGAGATCAAATATTTTAGATTAGTATAGGTTTTTTGAGGAAGCATCTAGAGGGGGTGGTGAGACTCCACAGAGTCCCGAGAACAATCATTTCCGATCAATATCTTCATTTTACCTCTCAGATGTGGAGAGATCCAAAAAAATCATTTGGTTCTCATTTATACATTAACATTTCTTTTCATCAAGAGACAAATGGTCAGATAGAGTAGACCATCTAGACTCTTGAATACTTTTTGGGTTCTTATGTCCTAGATTTTTGATGTTTGTGGATGATGAACCATCCCTTGGTATAGTTATCTTATAATTCTAGGTTTCACTCCACCATCAGTATGGCCCCATTTGAATCCTCTTATAGATAACCTTTCCATTCTATGGTGTGATAGATTGGATTCGAAGAGTCATCAATTCTGATGCCGAAACTGGTACAGAACATAACAGAGATGGTTCATGCGATTCTTGAGAGGATGAAGGTAGTGCAGGATCATCATAAATGATCATAAGAGGAGACCTATATAGTTCAACATTGAGGATAATTTCTTCCAAAAGGTGGATCCCTGTCATGGACAATGAAAGTTTGGTCTTTGGAGAAAGATTTATCCACGATTTGTGGGTCCTTTTGAGGTGTTGGCTCATGTAGGAGCCATGGAATATTGGATATCACTTATCCCATAGATGAGATGGATACAAGATTTTTTTCATGTGTTTAATCTCCATAGTTATCTTCATGATGAGTCTCACATAATTTATTGGGGTGAGATTGACATTAACGATGATAAGACCATTGAGGAGAAGCCTATAGAGATCCAGGACAACCATGAGAAGGTGTTGTGAGGGAATTATATCCCCTTGGTTTGTGTATTGTGGAAGCATGGTGGCATAGAGGAATGTACCTGGGAATTTGAGTTGTAGATACACGCTCAGTATGCTAAGCTGTTTTTTGTTTAGCTCTTCTCCTGTAAGATTTTTCAATTTGTGGTTGTAGACCTTTTCTGTTCATGAGGGGGATTTATCTTGTTTCTTATTGTGGATTTATTTATTTTGAAATGTATCTCCCCTAGTATAATTATTTGGAGATTTTTTCATTTATTTCATAGTTTTTTCTTGTTCCTATAGTGAGGTGGTTGGGCTCTTATTGCCATAATATTTTTGAGCAGTATCTCACAAGGTGGATATTCGAATGAACACCTTTTCTGTTTCCTATATAGTATGGTTTGGATTCTCAAGGATGAGAATGTTTGAGAGGTATTCAATTTAAGGGTCCTTATCCACGTGGAATGACCCTTTGCATGTTCTATAGGCTTTCAGAGTTCGGAGGAGGCTCAGAGGAATTATGGAGGAGTTTGGGTGCTGAGAACTGGGAGTATGGAACTTTCATGACATGAAAGCGGGTTTCATACCTTGTAGAATAATTTCATGATGTGAAAGAGGGTTTCACATCGTGTAATATTTCTAGGTTTTAAAAATAAAATAAAATTGAAAGTAGATAGATTTTTTGTGGAAACTAACCTTAAGACATGACATGACATGAAAGTGGATTAGACATCATGTAATCCCCTGAAACTATAATGTCTTAAGTGTTTTTACAGCCACTCAAGTTTTCAAACCCTAAGCCTACAACTTCCCTGTCACTCATCCTAGGATACCCGATAGTCCCCTCTTTAGTGTTGTAGATATCCCTTTGATGGGAATTGATCTCGGGCTTTGATCTTCGATCCACGGTGACCTGGATTGATCTAAGGGGTGTTTTCCATCTTTTTCTAGTAGTTTTTTCTAGTTTGATCTCATTTCCTCTCGTTATTATTGTCGTGCAATGGAGTTTGATTACCAATGTTTCTAATGGGGTTTATCTCAGTTGTTGTTGATGTTTTTGTGCTAGGACATCCTCATATTGATGAAGTTCTTATGGGAGGGGTGATCAGAGATATGTTGGATGGTTAGTTGTCATGCGAAGATCATCGATAACTTTTTGAGGTAGGGGATTAATTGCATCAATATTTATTTATGTACAATCATAGATTTATCATGATTTATCCCTTTGGTTCACAATGAAATTAACCTAATTAAAAACGCGAACCAGATTAAAGAATTGGTACCGATCATATAGAGATGTTGTTGTTTTGTATCATGATAATGGTTTATCTCTTGATTTTCTAGATGGTGTTATATCTATGCCTTGATTTTTTTAGAATTTTTATTTATTTATATTAATTAGTAAACAATGTAAATATAGAATTTATTGATGATTAATTAGATAAAGAAATAAAAGAGGTATGTTTACTGAATCCATTTTTTGTTTTAATTTGATGTTAATCAAATTTATGAAAGTGTGCATGTTTAATTGAATTGCTTAATGAACCGGATGTAAAACCCCAAGTTTTTCTAAAAATAAATAGAAATTCATGTAAATTTGTTTTAATTAGATTTTTTAATTATCCTTTAAAACACAACTTTTCTACTTCTATGTTATGAATTTCATGAAACTGTCATCTACAATTGTGTTCATTATGTTATTTTGAGTCTTTTGGAACCAACTTGTTTTTGGTGAATAGTAACATACCCTTATGAATAGTAATATGAATAGTGATATGACCCTAATGAATAGTAAATTTTATTATTATTTTATTTTATTAAGGCTTTAATATAATAGCATTTAGGTTAATTTTTCATTGTGATAAAGAAGTAGTTGTAGAATTAGAACTCTTAATTTTTGAATTAAGTATGATTTTATTTAAAAATAAAATTAATGATATTTTAAAAATTATTTTTCAAAAATGGACTTCATTTTTGAATTCTACACATTGAAAAATGGTTAGAGAAATTTTTTGGTATTTTTCTGAAATTCAATAATTTTTGATGAATAGTAAAATACAATAAAATACGATAAATGCTAAATACTTGATTTACTACATCATAGGTGATGCAAGGATGATGTAAGCCCACTTGGTTCGACATCACATGCCATTTTTACTATTTGGGGTCACATGAATTATGATTATTCATAGTCTTGAGAAAAAAATATTATAATAATGATTAAAATAATGAAAAATACCCCCTCTCCTCCACTATATATACCACCCTCACTCCCCTCTTCCTCCCACACCTCTCAAGCCTTGAGCATTGTCTAATTTATACCAAATTCTCTTCCCAATATTCTTCTCCACGTTCTAGAGATTTTGGTCTCACCAAAAGTCCAAAACCAAAGCCCTTAAGGAGGATCTCAAGGAGAAGAGATCAAGAGGTAACATCCTCTTCTATTTTATTTCTTTTCTTTCATTTTATGTTATTCTATTCCATTCCATTTGGATTATAATGGGATATTTAATTAAATATCCCCCTTACTTCACATATTATTTATGAATGATGATATATCCCCTTCCTCTCATCAAACTATTTTTATGAAATTTTAAGAGATGCCGTTAGGCTGCCGAATTTTCGTGAGAAATTTATTAGGTTTTATTTTATTTTAAGATTCCTTTCTTTTCTTCTTCTTTACTCACCTCTTCTTAACCAAGAAGCATTAAATCTCCAAAATATTTTATATTCTAGATGATCTCATATTCATGGAAAATTCATCATCATTAATTTTCTCCTTCCCCACTTATTCAAGGAATTAAAATATTGTCCTTTATGTGTCGAATTACCGACATCGTGGACGATGTGATTTCAATTTGCATTAATTCATTCAATTCTGGTCATAAAACCATTTTTATTATGAACCAGGTTATAATATTTTTTTTATGACTCACCCACGGTTCTTGAATTCTTTTGTACTCATGGTTCTAATTTATAAGACAAAACGAGGTTGTTTTTATCAAAGAACCACTAAAATGATCTAAACGAACATTATTAATGTTATAACTTATGAATCATCCTTATGTAAGACTTCCAAATGATAAATGGAATAATTTATGTTACTGGATATATGTAAATACTAATCCATTCAAATTCTGTAGTTTCACTTCCATTCGACAAGAAATTCCACCATGAACCAATCATAGAAATCATGTAAAGAATTCACCCAAAAACAGTCCAAGGGGAAAAATACTAACAATTAAGGGTGAAATGATGTTATGAAATGACCATATAAGATGTTATAATCATGAAATTGTTTCTATAAATTATTAATAACACTATTTTAACCATTATACAGGATTTTTAAACAAGTTTTAAGTAAGAAAAACCCGAGGTAAGGGAATTCTTAACCCGATTTCCATTCTTTGGGTTAACCTTCTACTTAATTATTTATGTGATATTTAACTTTTTTGTGTGATGTTTCCTATTTATATTATGTTTTATTATGTTTATTTACAGTATATATATATACTCCATCCACTTTATTAAGTATCTCTTCAATTGGATGATATTTATAAGGGGCCTTTCTTTAAAAAATCC
Source organism: Viscum album (assembly GCA_963277665.1). NCBI lineage: Eukaryota > Viridiplantae > Streptophyta > Magnoliopsida > Santalales > Viscaceae > Viscum > Viscum album. Next base: position 924,399,296 of record OY728141.1, on the reverse strand, counting down.
TCTTTTTAAAATTCCGTTTTACAAAATTCCAAAGAAATGTTTTTATGGAATTATTCATGTTGTATGATTATGATTTGGTTATTTGTAATTTTTTATGATAAATGGTGGGACCTATATTTCATTCCAATGCATTGGGTATGAGTAAGATAGAGGTCAGTCGTATGGTTACTCTAAGTGTAATTGTGATGGTTACACAAAGTAAGGTAGCCGTGAGGGTTACAAATTATAAGGTAGCCAAGAATAGTTACAAGATTATGTAAGTAATTCCCCAAAATACATTTATGATTATATTTATGTTCTCATGTTTTGTGTGGATCTTTTTTAAATCTCATGTTATACAATGTAAGTATATATGGGTGACAAGAATGTCTTTTGAAAATGCTTTCACATGTTATGAGAATTCATGGACTAATGCGATCTTTCCTTCTTTTCCACCCCTTACTGAGTTTTTATGCTCATCAAAAGTTTTTACATTATTTTTAATAGGTTAATGGATATTTAATACAAATAATTAAGCCATTTTAAATGTTGAATAATCTTCATGGAGTCTTGTTTTATGTTTTAATGTTTTATATTTTGAAAAAAAATGGAAACTGTTTTTATGGTATTCACTCCATAATAATGTGTAATGTCATGAATGTATTTTCCTAATTCTATAAAGATCTAAACTTTAAAATATATTCAATGTAAAATTAAGTGTTTTCTCGACTAAAATCAAGATTATGTATGTATTAAGGTTGGGTCCTTATACCTGAAGCATGGTGATGATTGTTGATAAAGAAATTAAAGGCAAGTTAAATTAATTATTTAATTAATTTTTGATAGATTGTTATATCTTGTTTCTTAGGTTTACCATAGTTGTAACCCATGATAATGAAATGGTTAATTAATGATAGAATAATTACCAATTGTGTGATAAAATATAATTCATTTTTAGGGTCTAAGTTTCCCTCTTGCCTATAGAGGCCAAGTTCATTGTGCTTTGGAGATGTGAGAGCTCATTATGTGTGAAGGATGGATGCCTTGTTTTAGGGTCAAGATGCCGATTTCTATTTTTATTTCTTGCTTCTTGTGATGTTATGTGATAATTGAATGGATTACCATAGAGAGATGTTTTGGTATGTGGGGAGGAGAGACCCAAATGTGATTTGATACTTGAATGGATGATCTTGGAGGGCTATTGTGGTATGAGGGGTGAGGAGGCCTAGCTTTGGTGGAAGTAGTTGATTCTTGGAGTGGAAGGATGCATAATTATATGCATTTGGACGTCGAGGGGGACATTAGAGATGAAATAATTGGTTTAATATGAGATTAACTATTGATATGAAAGATGGATTAATGTTTATATTAGTTGCCTGTTCGACTACCTTGTTGATGTTTATCAAATTTTCTTTCCCCACAACTTGAGGTAGATGGTTATGGTTACTCTCCTTCCAAAAGGGGTGAATACATATGGGGTATGACATGTGATTTTCGTGTTTATCTTTTCATGGTTGGATGAGTCAACATTCCGACTATAGGTGAAACAAACTTGACAGGTAGTTCAACTACTCACAATGTTGAGCCCATTGTGTTTGGTCTCATAAAATGACTTCCTAGAGTAAATGGTGATATGGAAAGTAATAATCCTAATAAGTTAATAAATGTTTAACCCATGGGGTTGAAGCTTGCTAGGATGCAATGTTGAGGTTATAATTTTTGGAGTTTTTTGACTTTAATTTCTTATGCAATGAGGGAATGGAACATTGTTGCAATGTAATGTGATATATTTTAATGGTTAATTAATGGTTAAATAATTAATTAATTTATTTTGAAACTAATAAAAAGGGATAAAATGATTTAATATATCTCTTTAAATGGTCGTGTGTTTATAAGAAATGTCATCTTTGTAGTGGAAGCCAGGAGTCTGAGAGATTTTAGCTATAGTTGGGTCTGAGACAAGGTTATTCATATAGTCTGGTTGTGAGCTATTATATACTGTATTTTTTATGTTTTTATATACTAATCCAACCTATCAGTTCGGGAAACTGACCTACCATGGATTATGAGCCCTTGGGAGGGGGGGGGGGTCCTCAATATCCTATTGGGAGGATGGGTGGTTGACTACCCACTTTGGCCCCACTCTCTTCTCTTGGTAGTTACTTGTGCTAGTAGGCATAAAAATTAGTTTTCCCCATATATATGTGTAGATAGATTTAGTGGATTGTGGTTATTTTAAGCACATATATTCAAGATATATTTTCTTAAGGGATATTATAATTATAACATGTATATGATGTGATAGAATGAGGAAACTTACATAATGTATGGGTTGTGATGTCTTGAGGTATAATACCTGATGTATGACACACGTTGTGTGGGCTATGGTATCTCTAGGATACTACTTGGTTACTTTGGTTACATGGACATGGTGGTATGATGCACAATAAGAATATTGAAGCACACGGTTTGTGTTGTGGTGATTTTCCTAGGTGTCTGTAGGCTATCCTTTTTAGAGAGAGATGCTCATGACATGAAACATTGGGGAAAAGCTGAAAACTAGTGGGGAAACATTATTAGGTACCCATGATATTCTTTATTATATTAGGTTCTCCTTTATGTGATACTTGGTGAGAGTATCCATGGTTATTTTGGGAACTTAGAATACCTTTGTAGGTGAAGATTTAGTTTCAATTGTTGTTCATTGTGCTTTAGCATGATTTCTTTACCTTTTACACAAGAGTCTCTAGGGAGGATCCTACTATGAATACTATTATAGTCACCTTACATATATATAAATTGTTTTTTAGGTTATTTAGAGACGGTTGGATATTAGGATGGTTATTAATATCTTGTGTGGTTTTTAGGAGCTATTTGGGATTCATGGTTTCTATTATCTTTACTTTTTTGGTACTTGTAGTTTCTATTTTAGTTTTATTAGTTCTTATAAGACATTACATTTGTGTACTTGAGTTTTCTTTTATATTGTAGGTTGAGCGGGAGTTAGTTGATGTCTTTTTTATCTTTCTCTACTGCATGCGTTCCTCTTTGAGGGTAATGCCTCCCATATTCATGTTTATTGTTCCCTCAGTGCTAGTCTCCATCCCGAGGCCTACTGGAGGTAGGAATTAGGGGTCACTATCTATCTTCTCCCATTTCTATCCCATGAGTGGTACACTTTGTGGGGAGGGGTCGTGATGGGATAGATCAAACACATATGGGAGAAAGCTTGACCATGTGGGTTCTAGACTGTGCATGGGTATTCATATCAGTGGTGTAGGGGGTGCATGAGCATGAATACTGCGCATAGGAATCACACAGAAGCGGATGTGGTGCCACAGTGATTAGAGACATGATGATGTAGGGTTGCAAACATGGGTTGGTGCCAAAAGAGGCTAAGAGAAAACCTTGTTACTCACATCTAACATACAATGAGAATGGAATCTATAATTAAGAAGAAGGAACCATTTGATAATCCAATGTGAGATTAATGCACTATGTGTGTACATTTAATCTTCTTAAAAACATATTTATATAATTCATACCATTCGATCACGTAAATATGAGCCATTTAATTGAGTCCCTGATCATCTTCATCATCCAATATTTCAATCCTTCTATTAATATGGGTTTTCATGTAGATAAACCTTATATGAGCCTAGGTTTCATGCAAGATCATCAAAATCTTGATAAAATTATGAAAATTAGCTAATTATGGATTTAGAAAAAATAGTTAGAACATTTGGAAAAGTTGTTTTTTTCAATGAGGATGCAATGAAAATGAGGGTCTTCCATGTTTGGATAAAAAATTTATATAGGGCATATAGTTTTTTATATTAGTAAGAGAGTGATTTTACGATAAACATTCCATACGATTAATATGCTATGCAAGAATTGAATATGAGCTCACCTGATGAAGAATTCTTTAGAGTGAAAATTATTAATTCTATAAAGGTTAGTTTGTAGGTTCATGTGCTCCATGATACATTCTATGTGAATGAGGATTTTTAGTTTTTGAAATGTTTAGAGAACATAGTATCTAGATGACATGAGATAAAATTCCATGTGATAAACCAATTAGAAGCACATTATGTGAAGCCCATACCACTTGTGGAGAGAGGTAACATATATTTTATCATCAAACACAATTAAATGTATAACCATATTTAGTGTAATTATCATGATATAACTATTTGTCACATTAACTATACATACTAGGCGGACTCTTAGTTAAGCGTGTTCAATTTTTTTTGGGCGAAAGTATTTTTGGAGTGTGGAAGCTCTAATTTTCCCCTAGTTGAGTTCCCCAAAGAATGTTCTAACTTTCAAAAAGGATAAAATTATGTGATATGAATTGATATTCTAAGTGATTTGAAAATTCAGTTCCATTCAAATTATAGATTTTTTTAATTTCATAAAGAGAGTGACACATACTATCTACTACTTGAAAAATAATAAAAAACATTGAGATTTTTTTGAAGAATTAGTGTGAGAAGCATCAATAAAGTGAACCAAAAGTACATGATAAGTCATATATGATATAATATAGTCATACAATGACAATGGGAATAATTTTTCAAACCATTTTAGAAATATATTGTGATGAATTAATAAAGGTTCATAAATATTTAAATTAAGAAGTTCACGTAATACTCATGATTGCATGAATTACATCTAATTTTATTAGAAGAAGTTGGATTGATTTTGTTAATGTTTAATCTTGATTAAAATTATATTGAAGAAATTGTGTGCATTAAGTTCAGACATTTTATTTAGTTTAGGAACTTCATCATCAGAAGGAGAGAATATGCTCGAGCATTGATTGAGCTGAGACTGAAGCCGAGGAAGAGTTTCAATTAGAAGATAATATGATTTCATGATAATTCGATGACAAAAATGTGACCAAATCCGGATGAAATTTATATAATAATTCTTTTATATCCATGTATTTTAAAATATAATAAGAACTAGATATTTAAATATTTTGTGCGAAAGAGTTTCAAGACAAAGAGGCTTATTCTAAGTTGTTGATTATTTTAATGTTGTTAAGCAGGCCAGACATTCATGTCTTAAATTAGGCATGAATTATAGATTGGAAGTTGTATATGATATGATAAGACACAATATTATTATATAGAAAGTTCAATCTTAAGAATAATGACTAATTTTTACCACACGATCAACAATGAGAAGAAGAATGAGCCTGTAACCAACGCATTTAACCAGTTTCAAAGGTGGCCTAAGGATAGGCTGTCTAAATAGTTAGGGAGAAGAGAAGATTATTAAGGGTTACAACCAACCAAGGTAAAAATGTTGGATGGATAGGGTGTAGAACTAGGATCAACTATAGGATCAAATAATGGGATGTAAAACAACTTGTTTCCTTATCTATTATAATCATTAAGAAAATTATAGTAGATAATCCCTGATTGGGGAGTGTAACCAACATGTAAGGGAGTAGGTATTTATACCAAAACCTTTAAATATTATGTTATATGATATATATTATTTTTTTTGTATATAAGGTGGTACTATAAGATATCAATGAGTGGAGAGAGAACCATAACCGGGTTAAGAGGTTGAATTAAAAGAAAATAATTCATAAAAATAAAACCACTAATTCACCCCTCTTAGTGGAGAACCTGGCTTGTGAATCTTCAATAATAATCATACTTAGCTCTTGTGGGAATAATACATGAGCATAATGTTCTGAAACTCTATAAAGACCCATTTATACACCATGTTATGTTGTTATGATTTAGTGTTAACCATTACTGTTGTTTCTTCTAAATGTGATTTAGGTGTTAAATGTGATTTATGGTAATCTATTTATGGTTTAAACCTATGACTTCTTCCATAGAATATAGGTAATGAATTTAACATGAATAAAAATCCCCTGTATAAAAAATTGGTCTTTATTTTTATAATACATTTATGGAGTACATTAATGACTTCACGGTGGATAAAAAACATATGGATCTGAGGGACATAGATGAAACATTCCTGTAGCATAAAAAAAGGATACACATATGGGTCAAATTTGATCATTTCATTAAAAAACATTAAATGATTTAAAAGTTTCATAATATATTAATGGTACATATACCTTTTTATTTATAAAATCACTACCAACTTAAAAAAACATGGGAAACTCCCAACCATGAGGGGGATTTTTTTTCATGCCACAATGGGATTAGGTGTTCAATTATATACTATAAGGTTTGATCTCCAAGGGTATATAATAAAATTATCTATCATGGGTGGTACTTTAGTCTAAAATTATGAACCATAAAAAGTTATTACACACATGGATCCTCCTATAGCATTAAAATAATTCCTATAAAGATGTGATAAACTAGGATATCTTAGATTTTGACTAGTTATTAGAATTTATATAAGATGATTACTCATTTGAAATAAAATTGAAGAAACAAGAAATTCTGGTTAAAAACATTAATATAGTAGAGAAATAATCTCCTAAAAGGTCACAATATTTGTGGATTTAGGTTTGGGATCATAATATAATATTCTTTCATGAGTGTATTAATGAAACACTTATATATAGAGTAATGAATCTTTAAAGGGTTTACTGGTCCATCCCTAATAACATTAATGAGTTAAGTGTGATAGTCCTAAAATTAGTTTCATAACTGATCATTGTGGAAGTGAAAATTCTTTTCTTTTATATAGGGAACTATAATACTATATTTCAATTATAGTTTTTATATATCATCTTAACACCATATGAAATAATCAAAATCATAGTTTTTTGTTTTCCTAGGATAAGATAAATGTTTTAAAGTGGTTAAGTATTTAGGGGAAGATAGTTCCATAATACTGTAGGTTCCGGGCGCAGCGGAAGCGCGTTAGTGGGTTTTCCCAAATTTAATTTTAATGTTAAGCAATGTTCAATCCGAGATACGTCACGATTTAAAGTGCCGAATATTCGGAATAGAACGAAGAACAAAAAAAAACATAAGAGGGAATCCCAGAACCATAGAGATAGGATCATCATATGTTGGTTATAATTAATTTAATTAATTCACAAGAATTACCTTGGTGTAATTATTTCTTCATTGATGTCTCCTCTCACGATCCTGTAATCCATCATTGTGTCATAGAATCCACGTGTAAAATTCCTCTAGCGGTGATCCACACATGTTCCACATATCTCCGGACGTCACCGAAGGGATCTCCGGGTGCTAGTGCGGAAGAACCTTCGCTTGCGATGTCCTCCTTCGATCGCCTTGGTCTATCGGTCTTGAGAGCGTTCTTGGAGGAAGGAGTTCTTTCGGTCTTGAAAGAATTATTCAGAATTGTTGTGCACAATGATTGGGTGGAAAAGTTTTGGGGTTTTGAGGATATTTATAATTGGGTTTGAGGTTAACAAAGTGATGACAATAAATGAATGCGTTACACATTTTATTTATTTCATTAACTATTATTTAAAACCCCCATGTTGAATTATTAATTCCTTGACATGCGCCCACACTGATTATAATTAATATCACAAAAATGATATTATTTCCTCAAAATACCGAATAGAAAATCTACACACCGTGTAATAATTAATACATGGCGTGTACTTGTTTTTCCTTAAAACTACACGGTGTGTATATTTAATATACACGATGTGTACTTTTATTTTCCACTTTTCTTTATTTCCTCCACCATATTTATTATTCCTTGAGTAATGGCTATTTATTTCTTAAATAAATGTAACTGCATTACTCGTTAATAAATGTATTATTTCGCCCACAATATATTCTCTCAAATAACTAGTGTTGAAATAAATGCGATCAGGCATCCTTAAATAATTATTAAACCACAGTAGGGAATAATCTTTATTTAACTTGTTAAATTAATATTTAACTGAGATACATGGACACACTTAGTGTGTGGCCCTCTAGGCCTCTTTCTCAGTGGCATTAGGCGGAGCCTGCCTAAAGTCCAAGGTTAGCATCTAGAAACACGCCAAGGCACCCATAGAGAAAGAAGTTAATGTCGCAATGAAGTGTCACCTCCTACGAATGCTTACCGTGTAATATAATCCCTTTCTCTCGATATCTTTAATCAAGTGGGTTGCATGTTAGTGCCATCAACCCATGTGATCGATTATTCTTTCTTTGACTTCCCAGAATTGAACTCGCCCATACCTTACCATGGCCATGGATTTATTTAGGCTATATCAATTCCATCAAAGGGCCTGAGATATCTACTTCTTTTATGGAACAGAAGGGAAAAATCATTTCTCGCATTATCTATTAATGCAGTATTACTCGTGACTCACCCAACGTATCCTACCTCACTTCGAATAGTGTGTCATCACAATTTTCGTCAATACATCTAAGTGCGCGAGTTTTAATAACCATTAATAATAATCTTAAAGTATAAGGACCAATACACACGTCCGCAGATAGGAACATCCAATGACACTATGAAATGTGGATTTCCTATTGGTGGGTCTTGTTCTCATAATATCTTCCTAGATATTACCAATGGTGCACACCATGAGAAGGTGCCTCAATGTTTTATTAGTCCTCACCCCTAATGGCCTATACTATTTGTGTCCCTCAAATAACATTATCTGGCCATAGAACATATATTCAAGAACAGTGTTATGACACTTCCGGGTTCTCATCATAGCAGAGATCCTCTATGACCCATTAATGCAACAGCTTTCCTTAGGACATTATCACATGCATTGTAACGCAGAAGAAAAATAAAGATGTGATAAGGCATTTATTAATGAATAAAGTACAAAGTAGTTGGTTCTAGGCCACCAACTCCAACAGACTCCCACTTGGACTAGATGCAACTGCTGACAACCTTTAACCCGCTAGCTCTCACATGATATTCTTGCTTCTGCTGAGATAGGTATTTAGTCTTGGGGTCCTCCACATTCTCTTCTGTGGACACTCTACTCACTGCAACTTCACCCATTTGATAGAAATCCCTCAAGAGGTGATACTTCCGAGTACGTTCTTTGTCCGTTGATGTGACCTTGGTTCTTTTGCAAGAGCCACCACTGCAGTATTATCACAATACAGTGTAATGAGATCTTTACTACTAGGCACCACATCAAGCTCCTGGAAAAAGTTCCGAATCCAGACGGCTTCCTTGGCTGCATCAGAAGCCACTATATATTCATACTCCATTGTAGAATCGGCGACAACTGGCTGCTTTGAACTCTTCCAGCTCACAGCTCCTCCATTGAGACAGAAAATATATCCAGATTGCGACTTCAGATCATTTAGATCTGTCTGAAAACCAGCATCAACATACCCTCTGATGACTAGATCCTCGTCTCCTCCATACACCATGAACATATACATAGTTTTGCTCAGATACTTAAGGATAGTCTTAACAGTAGTCCAATGCTGTTCCCCTGGATCTGCTTGATATCTTCCTAGAAACATCAAGCCTGGTACATAACATGGAATACATGATGGATCCTATAGACGAAATGTATGGGATCTTACTCATTATATCTTTCTCTTGTTGTGTATGAGGACACATTTTCTTAGAAAGATGTAGGCCATGTGACATTGGAACCAATCCTGTCTTGGATTGTTCCATACTAAATCTATTTAGTATTTGGTCAATGTATGTACCCTGACTTAGTCCAAGAAGCCTCTTGGATCTATCACGAATGATCTTGATCCTTAGAATGTAGGCTGCTTCTCCTAAGTACTTCATGGAGAAACACTTTTTCAACCAGTCCTTAACTAACTTCAAGACTGGTACATCGTTTCGAATAAGTAATATGTCGTCAACATATACTACTAGGAGAATGACCGCATTCCCATTAAACTTCTTATAAACACATGGCCCACATTCGTTCTTAATGAAACCGAATTCCTTTATGTCTTTATCAAATCGAATGTTCCATGACCTGGATGCTTGATTCAATCCATAAATGGATTTCTACAACTTGAAAACCCGTTTGGCTTCACCTAGTGTCACAAAACCTTCTGGTTGTGTCATATAGACATATTCCTGAAGGTTCCCATTAAGGAATTCTATTTTGACATCCATCTTCCAAATCTCGTAGTCATGGTAAGCTGCGATGGAAAGTATGATTCTTATGGATTTAAACATGGAAACCGGTGAGAAGGTTTCATCATAGTAAATTCCTTGACGCTGTCTGAATCCTTAAGCCACTATCCTTGCTTTATAGGTGATAACTTGACCTTCCATGTTCATATTTCTCTTGAATACCCATTTGCATCCAACAGGCTTTACATCAACTGGATCATTAACCAAAACCCAAAATTGGTTCTGATACATGGAATCCATCTCAGAATTCATAGCTTCTAGCCATCCTGCAGCTTCTGAGCTTTCTACCGCTTCTTTGTAGGAGAGAGGCTCATCATTGTCCAACAATAATGATTCACCATCATCAGTGACTAGGAAACCAAATCTCTCTGGTTCCCTTACCTCTCTTGATATCCTACGCAGTACTTGTGTTTCTGGAACCTCTTCCACGGGGACCTGTGGAACTTGTTCCTGTACTAACTCCTATGTATCTTGAGCATCAACTTCGTCGAAGTCAATCTTGCTCCCACTATCCTTTTTGAGGATGTGTTCCCTCTCAAGAAAGACGGATTGTCTAGTGAAAGTCAATTTCTTGTCCTAAGGGTTATATAGGTATTATCCTTTAGTTTCCTTAGGATATCCTATAAAGATACACTTCGTGCCCCGAGGTGCTATTTTGTTTCCTGATAAGGCCTTAACAAACACCTCACATCCCCATACATGTTTATGCGACAAAATGGGTTTCTTTCCATTCCATAACTCGGAGGGAATTCCATTTGCCTCCTTAGTTGGTACTCGGTTTAATGTGTATGTTGCAGTTTGTAATGAATATCCCCAAAAGGATAATGGAAGATTCACATGACTCATCATCGACCTCACCATGTCCAACAAGGTGCGTGGTTCCTACTTTCACTAACACCGTTCCACTGTGGTGTATAATGAGGAGTGAGCTGAGATAGAATCCCAGACTCCCATAGAGGATCTATGAACTCTTGGTTCTGATATTCTCTGCCTCGATCCGATCGAATTTTCTTTATCTTTTTACCAAGATGATTCTCTACTTCATTCTTGAATTCCTTAAATTTTTCTAAGGCTTCTAAATTATACCTCATTAAGTAGACAAATCTGTATCTTCTCAAATCATCAGTAAAAGAAATGAAGTAAGAATATCCACATCTAGCTTTTACTGGAAATGGTTTACATACATCCGTGTGTACCAATCCTAGAAGCTATGTGGCCCTTTCACCCTGTCCATCTAAAGGCGGCTTGATCATTTTACCTTGTAAAAAGCGTGACATCTATCAAGTGGTTTTAGCTCTATAGAGTCTAAATAGCCATCTTGGAAGAGCTTTTTCAAGCGCTTCTCATTTACATAACCAAGGCGATGATGTCACAACTGGGTGATGTATGAGTCATGTGGGTTTTTTTCATTATCGATTTCCAACACTTGGTTTTATTAATTTAATACATAAAAACCATTATTCAAATGTGCCATACCATAACATACATTTTTCTTATAAAAGATACAACCCTTATTTCCAAGCTTGAAAACAAATCTATCCATATCCAAACAAGATACATAAATTATGTTCTTGGTAACACTAGGAACAAAATAACAGTTTTGTAAAACCAAAATCATGCTAGTTGGCAATGAGAGGTGATATTTGCCAATAACCAATGCATCCAGCCTTGTGCCAGTGGAATCACTAAGATCCACCTCTCCTCTGGCGATATTTCTAAATCTACATGGTTCCTGCATTTGAATACAGATGTGAGCCCCACAAGCTGTATCTAATACCCAATGTGTAGAAATAGAAAGATTGCACTCTATAACAAACACACCTTTAGCGTCCCCAGGCTTCTGGGTGTAGTTCCTCTTCCAGTGGCCCTGCTTGCCACATGCAAAACACACTGCCTCCCATTCCTTTCCTTGCCTCTAGATCTTCCCCTTCTTGGAGGGATGGTTCTTGGGGGCTTCATACCGTTTATAAGTCTTTGGACCCTTTTCCTTGTCCTTCCTTTTCTTGTTCACCATAAGGACCGTGGGTTTGTCACGCCCCATGTCCTTATCTACCTGGAGAATCAAGGTCAGAAGCTCCGATAAAATATACTCATTGCTACTCATATTGTAGTTGACAATGAAGCTAGTGAAGGTCTTGGGCAGTGATGATAGGATGATATCTGTACGCAACTCATCCGGGAATTTAATCCCTAAGATGTCCAGGCGTTCAATGTAGCCAATAAGCTTGACTACATGAGGCCCATCTGGCATAAACTCTCCAAGCTTAGTTGTAAACAAATCACTGGAGATCTCATAGCTCTCCTATCTCGCCTTCTCTTGGTAGATATCCTTAAGGTGAGACATCATGCTATACACGTCCATGTTTTCATGTTACTTCAAGAGCTCATTGGACATGGCCGATAGCTTGAAACAATAGAAATCTGTGGCATCATCCATGTGTTTCATATAGGGAGATAATTCCTCATCACTGGACTCTTTCCTAGGCGCAATTGGAATAGGCTATTCCAGCACATACAATTTCCTTTCGTGGCAAAGGATGACGCGTAAACGCCTCCACCACTCTTGGAAATTGGTGCCGGTGAGAAGGATTTCCTTCTCGAGTATGGTTCACAATGATATTTTTGAAGTAATTTTCTTGTCATTTCTACAAATTATGATGATCAAAGGTTTAATACATTATTACAAAACGGAGAAAAATAAATAAATTAATACTTATCAGTCTCTAACTATTTTATCGAAATCCAATAGCCCTCACCATTGACTTCAAAATATTCGGTTGCCTGAATATTCTAGTGGAAAGGATCCATATTGCCCTTCGCATTACCCCAAATAGGGTTGGTCAAGCAACTTGAAGGGTTTAAGGTAGGCATTACAAATTCCAAATGAATTAACTCGCAGCTCCTTGATCCGCTGAGTGGACTCCCCAATACTGAAATCCTTTTATTTTGGATTTCGTCAACCTTTGCCTCTTAGTCACACCAAGTCCTGCTGTGGCAGTCAACCCTTAATGTGAACCAAGTCAAGTCAACCCAAAACCTTGAATTAGAATTCCCCGATAATTGAAATCACCCCATCTAGGTTTGATCAAGCACTTTGAACTATGGTTCGATTCTAACTAAGATTATGGAAGGCTATACCGACTTAATATTTCTTTTGAGGGATTTTATCCTTATACGTAAATTTTCATTTTATTATCTTTGATTACATGCTTGTTAATATTAAGTGGGATATACATAAGTGATTAACCATGTCTAAGATAATATTTATGTATAAGATAGTTTTATTTCAGTTCTATATTGCATGCTCATTTAACTCATTAATTGTGTGATCGTGAAAACACACCCACAATAAATAAACCATGAAACTGACAGAAATAAAATAAATTGTATGATCATTAGCTTTTTCTATTTGTTAGTTTATCTAGCAGTTCATAAACTAAACCAAGACCTAGGGGAGAAACACCTTGAACCTTTCGGTTTCGTGTTTACAGCTTTCCACCTGTCCATCTTTGTATCTCCTTGGATTGGTTTCACCTTTGCTCATGTCTTGAACCGCCTCCACTATCTTGGGAGCTCCCTCCATTACATACGTATTTATCTCACATGCAGGTGAGGGGTAAAAAGGGGTTTTTACATAAAATAATCCTTGGGCACGCAGACCCTACATATTAATGAGGAGATGGCTCGCAGGCCAACAAAATTAATTTAAATAAATAAATTAAAATAAACCATTCTCATACAAAGGTCTCGGTTTAGATCATGATCATCCATACATGCAACAATATTTACGCATAAATAAAACCAGCATTCAATTCTTTAATCGTTCTTGTTTAAGATAAATCATGCTTGAATTAATTAATTATCTTTAATTAATCAATCCTTTTATCTTAAACCATTTTCTGAACTTCCTTGAGATTCTCATCCATCATAATTTTAAACAAACAAATTAATTTAAAATTATCCTTGTACATAACTTGTACCTTGGAGGCAACCCGATGAATTCCCATTTATTACGCAGATGTTAAATTAAATACATATATATAAAACACCTATCACGTTTTGTGCCTTAGCTTTATGCCTGCATCATGGTTCACGTCTCAAGGGTTTGTATAATATAATAATAAATTTTAATAAATCTTCATAATTTGTGTGACACGGCGTGTAGTTCCGACTACACGGCGTGTACTTTTCTTCACCGTCCATCCGAAGTACATGCCCAGGGACATGGCGTTTTAAAGTACTTCGGAATGTTTTGGAGTACACGGCGTGTTCTGTGGGACACACGCCGTGTAGTTTCTGTGTTACACGATTTACAGCCGAGCAAGCCATGCACGGGGTACACGGACCAACCCTAACTCTAAGAGACTACATTCCGTGTTCATTGGACCACACATGGTGAAATACGGAAACCATGTGCCACCTGTTTCTAGTCAACACATGGTGTCTTTAATTCTTAGAAAGAATCCAATACACGACCTAATTTGGCGGATCGGTCAATGCATTGAACCTAGACTACACGACGTGTACTTCCGAATACATGCCGTGTATTCTGGTGTTTTACGGCCAGAAACGTTTGGCTCCTCCGGATGAGTTCCTATATTTTATTTTAATCAAAATTAAAAGAAAAATTCATTTCCATGAGGTGAATGAGAAACGAGGGAGGAGGAACAGATCTCGAGATTCATATTTCCAGAACAATTAAACTTGAATTGAAATCAACTAAATTATTTAATACGTAAATCACCAACAAAAAACTAAATAATTCTAATCAACGATATAACCCCCCTGATACCACTAATAGGTTCCGGGTGCTGCGGAAGAGCGTTTGTGGGTTTTCCCGACTTTAATTTTAATGTTAAGCAACATTCAATCTGAGATATGTCACGATTTAAAGCGCCGAATCTTCATAATAGAATGAATAACAAAAAAAAACTTAAGAGGGAATCCCGTAACCATAGAGATAGGATCATCATATGTTTGTTAAAATTAATTTAATTAATTCACAGGATTACCTTGGTGGAATTCTTTCTTCGTTGATGTCTCCGGGAACGATCTTGTAATCCGTTGTTGTGTTGTAGAATCCATGTGTAGGATTCCTCTAGTGGCGATCCACACGTGTGCTATGTATCTTCGGATGTCGCCGAAGGGATCTCTGGGTGATAGCATGGAAGAACCTTCGCTTGCGATGTCCACCTTCGATCGCCTTGGTATCTCGGTATTGAGAGGGTTCTTGGAGGAATGAGTTCTTTCGGTCTTGAAATAATTCTACAGAATTGTTGTGCACAACAATTGGGTGGAAAAGTGTTGGGGTTGTGAGGATATTTATAACCGAGTTTGAGGTTAATTGAGTTATGAAAATAAATGAATACGTTACATGTTTTATTTATTTCATTAACTCTTATTTAAAACCCCCATTTCAAATTATTAATTCCTTGACATGCGCCCACACTGATTATAATTAATATCACAATAACGATATTATTTCCTCAAAATCCCGACTAGAAAAACTACATGCCATGTAATAATTAATACATGGAGTGTACTTGTTTTTCCTTAAAACTACACAGCGTGTATATTTAATATACATGGTGTGTACTTTTATTGTCCACTTTCCTTTATTTCCTCCACCATATTTATTAGTCCTCGAGTAATGGCTATTTTTTTATTAAATGAATGTAACTACATTAATCGGTAATAAATGTATTATTTCGACCACAATATATTCTCTTGAATAAATAGTGTATAAATAAATGAAATCAGGCATAAGTAAATAATTATTAAACCAAGGTCGGGAATAATCTTTATTTAACTAGTTAAATTAATATTTAACTGAGATACATGGACACACTTAGTGTGTGACCCTCTAGGCCTCTTTCTCAGTGGAATTAGGTGGAGCCTGCCTAAAGTCCAAGGTTAGCATCTAGCAACACGCCAAGGCACCCATAGAGAAAGAAGTTAACGTCGTGATGATGTGTCACCTCCTATGAATGCTTACCGTGTAATATAATCCCTTTGTCTCGATATCTCTAGTCAAGCGGGTTGCATGCTAGTGCCATCAACCCATGTGCTCGATTATTGACTTCCCGGAATTGAACTCGCCCATAACTTACCATGGCCATAGATTTATTTAGGCTGTATCAATTCCATAAAAGGGCCTGAGATATCTAATTCCATTATGGAATAGAAGGGAAAAATCCTTTAACACATTATCTATTAATGCAGTATTACTCGTGATGCACCCAACGTATCCTACCTCGCTGCGAACAGTGTGTCGTCACAGTTTTCATCAATACATCTAAGTGCGTGAGTTGTAATACCCATTAATAATAATATTAAAGTCTAAGGACCAATACACACGTCCACAAATAGGATCATCCAATGACACTATGAAATGTGGATTTCCTATTCATGAGTCTGGTTCTCATAATATCCTCCTAGATATTACCAAGGGCGCACACCATTAGAAGGTGCCTCAAAGTTTTATGATTCCTCACCCCTAATGGCCTGTATTATTTGTGTCCCTCAAATAACATCATTCGGCCATAGAACATATATTTAAGAATAGTGTTATGGAACTTCCAGGTTCCCATCATAGTAGGGATCCGCCATGACCCATTAATGCAACAGCTGTCCTTAGGACATTATCGCATGCATTGTCATGCAGAAGAACAATCAAGATGTGATAAGGCATTTATTAATGAATAAAGTAAAAAGTAGTTTGTTCTAGGCCACCAACTCCAACAAATACTATATGGGGATTAAGGTTCCAAATATATCAAAATCAAGGTTATCATCAAATATGATATGGGTATATCCTTCCAATATTTTTTGGGGGTTATATGGAAAGGTTGGTTTTTGTAACCATTTTTTTATAATTCTTGAAATTAAAAACCTATTTACTTTTCATAATTTTCATTTGATAAATATGGATAATGTTTCTTATGAAATCCATGTCAAAGAGTATAATGATAAATTAAACCAATATTTACTTCTATAATCTATAAATAACAATATGTTTTTTTTGGAAGGGTGGTTTATTCAATTGGTGGTGGGTCTCACCCAAGTGATGGTGATATATATTGTTCATAAAATTATAAGGGGTAGTATTCTGAATAAAATAAACACGAAAAAGAAAATACAATTAAATTGAATGAGGATTAATTTTGATGATCTTATGATGTTTGGGTTTTTCTAAAGTGAGATACGAATATTTGTTAAAATATTTCTCATATCCATGTTTATAAATCTTCTTAATGTAAAAAGTTTTTCTTTTCCAAATCAGTTATTGGAACTTATTTGTTTTACCCCTATAAAAATACCTTTTTATCATTTTCTATGACACATTCATTAGAAAATATAAAATTTCACAAACAAGAGGGAATTTTGGGTTGGTTCAAAAATAGATATGGGTTCATATAAATTTATCATATATTTTATTTGACAACACACTAATTTCACAAAATAAAAAATAATGATAAATATTGGTTTTTAAGAAATTGGTGACATTTTATGGAAAATGGAGTGAATATATAAGTTATAATGATAAGAGTAACCTTCTAATTTCATCACATATCTAGGAGGTGGGTCAATATTTTCTTATATTGGAGTGTTTTTAAGAGAAAATTATTATTTTATTATCTGGGTTCTCCATTGATTCCTAAATTCATTTGGGTGAATATAATGGAATATATTATGGGAAAGGTGTCTTATAATATCATGAATTGGAAAACACAGTTCCTATATTTTAGAATTATAATTACTTCTATTATAAATTTACAATTTGATATTCTAATTTATATCTTTAGATGGATAGAATCCCCAAAACCACGATCAAGTTCATTCATAAATTAGTTAATAATTATCAATGAAATACATGTAATGAGAGTTTATTTAATTGGATAAGATAAATGTGTATTGTGTTATTAGTGGAAAAGGGGTTATTTACATCCACATATTTTTTTTCACCATGAAATCCTTGAAATCTAAACTACATTTGTTTTTCAGAGTGATTTTTATATACTCATCACATGGATAATTTTTGTAACCATAGGCCCTAACATACTATATGAGAGTAGTGATGACATGGAATAACCCACTAGAACCCCACCTAGGGTATTTATAAGTTGATTATTCCACCCAATTCTACCATCAATAAGAAAATGGTTGGAAATTAACACTAAGAAGAATAATCATACATGAAAGGACTTAACCTAAAATAAATTGTAACAAATATTCAACTCTATTGCATAATGTCACCACCTTCCACAAGTATTATATAAAAATAAATAAATTGTATAACAAAATTATTGTATAAGAAAATATCTATCCAGTAAAACTACATAAATAAAACCCTAAAATATATCATACATATAACGAGACACCAACAAGAATTTAAAACACATGATAAGAGGAAAACCCCTCCTCACTATATGAATTACTAGGAGGATATCACCAATAGAAACAACCAATATATTTCACAATTATATTCCACCATGCATTAGATATGTACATGATTCTTGGGATTAAAGTTCATAAAGATCATCATTGAACTATGAATCATCTTCATAGACACAACATGTGTGGGAATTAGGCCCATTAATGGGTTAGTATAAATGTACCCAGTAGATACCTAAAAAAGGAAAGATAAAATGAAAAGTTAGTTCAATGCATAAAAACTAGTAGGGAACCAAAAGGAAAACGTAGATATTCTTAATAGATTGGAAACACATAAAAACACAAGGATTTCTCAGTCATCTCATATAAGCTATAATAAGGATCACATCTCTTACTTAACAAAACACATTAAGCATAGTGAATGTCTCGTAATTTCTAAATATGATAGACTAGATGTGAGGACTATATTTATTGAATCTATATATCCCTAGTATTTTATAGGAGAAGATAAATACAAACTACCCACCTATCATAAATCCCATAAAAAATATATAAAATAATAGTGGGGGACCCACACCTCACAGAGTTATGAATGCAAGTCGAAGGGGTTTTTAACCCAACAGATGAGGGATCTCTCCTCATCATAAAGGGAGAAACATACCCCATCCATCATATAAAGGATACTCACTATAGTGAAACAATATTGAAATATAATTTTTTTTGCATTTTTTTCATAATTTATAATGAAATATTACATAATATCTCATAAGACTAAGAATAAAATGTATAGTGCCTTTTAGGACCAATTACAAATGCAACTTATTTTACAAAACATGTGAACATTTCTCTATAATAGAAATAATTTAGAATCCCTTTTAGGATTATCATACATTATAATTATCTTAAAAATATATGTAAGGGAAAAAATACAAAGGGGTGTTCCCAAACACTCAGTAAGGTTAAGCATAATTTATAAAAATAAAAGATAAAAAGAGTGGAAAAGATAAAAATATGAGTATTAGAATATAAGCAAGAAAAATGGACATAAAATATAAAATTTAAACTCATAATCATTGAAACATGGAATAACAAAATGAAATTATATTATCATGTAATCATAAAATATGTGGAAACAACATAAGCCATGATATCATAAACACAATTCAAGGGTCACTGATATCTATAAATCATGCATGTAATTTATAGTGTTTTTAAATATTAATTTCTATATTTAATTGATAAATATTGCTAATTTATGAAAAATTTGATCTATTTTGTATTTTTTGGAAGGATAGAATAGATATTTGGAAATGGAACAAAAAGGGATAAATTGAGGAGTAAAAATACACTTCATGTTGTGAGAGAAGTGAAGTAGAGAGATACCGAAAAATTGATAATGAAACAGAGCTGAAGATCTAGAATAAGGTAGTTACATGTCATGTATCTCATTACAGGACATGGGATTTTAGAGATAAATACCACCACTAGATCAATTAATGAAGTTTCTTCATATTATGAAAATAAAATACACATCATGTATTTTCGAGTTAGGATAGATACAAAAAACCCACTACTAACATGGATTACAAATTGTGAAACTGCGTTACAAATCATGAAAGTTTTTAGAAGATAAAAAATTGATATACATAAGGTATGATATATGAAAAAAAGTTTTACTAAAATAGTTTTAAATGTAACCCTCATCCACACTATTGTAGGAGGATCTGGACACACACCTCAACGATAGACACCTTCTAGATGGGTGCACGCAACTGTGGATCCCTACTTATGCTTCTTTCTATAGGTTTTTTCTTCATTATTTTTTTAACCCTTTAATGGCTTGCATGAGGGGGTAATTTCATTGTGCCATGGAATGCATGATGAAAGTGGAATGATTGTATTTATTTATTTTATTTTTGATTTCAATTCATAATTGGATTTTATACTGATTTTTTATATATAACTTCCTTGATTTCTTCTTTCATGACCATTGAGAGTGGGGTTGGGGAATGATTTTAATTTATTTATTTCTCTGAGAATGGTATTTCCTAATTTTATTGAATACCTTAGTTTAGTATAATGTAATGTTTTATATTTCCACTATTACAATTTGGTTTGTCTATGCCCTATGTTTAAATTAGGTTTTTTTGTTACCCATCATTCTCAATATGAAGTACCTAACCATGAGAAAAGGTGTGTTTTGGATGGAGGAAATTTAACATGACCACAGGGATCTATAATACCTAATTCCAATGACTAAAGTATTTTTAATTAATTATTTCATATATTTTCTTCACATTAACCTGGATTCAATACTTCTCGAGAACCATTTTTCGATTTTAATCTCCTAATTTCTTCACCAATTCAATTCCCAACAGTTTAGATTCAACTTCTTCAAATCTTAATTAGTTTATTTATTTATTTTTTAATTAATATTTTCTCATACCTGGTCTCTATGGGTTCCACCCTATATATCCAATTCCTATACTACTTTATAGTTTAGTGTGTTTTTTCTTGTTTTATATTTCTAGATTCTATAACCTTATAGGAAATAATGATTTTGACAAGGCTATTAGTCACTCCCATGAAAATCTCAGAAAGTGGAAAAATTAAAAAATTGAATTCAATTATCCTAATATTCCCATAAACACCATGTAAAATGTTCATTGGTGGGTTATTTTTACTCCCTAATACCTTAAAAAAATCTCATGATACTTAAAGCTTTATACAATGTATTTTTGGGATATATAATTTCTGGACCACCCATCACATAACATAATGTTCTTAGTCTAACCACCCATGCACCATACGTGATATCTTATGTAATGAAAACATTACTCAATGCATTTGAGGGATATATAATTCCAAGACCATGTGTTATATAATGAAAATTATACTTATGCATTCCACATAAATAAAATAAATAATAGATAAATCATAAGCATGATCAAATCCATTAGAAAGAAATGGGTTTCACAATTCTGATTCAAGGCATAACCGAAGGCCAAATCATAAGGATTCCCAAGAGAAAATAAAAGATTTTTATTTTTAAAATTGAAAATTAAAAAATGTACATAGGTCTTAAAAAAAGAGTTCCAATATATAAATTTCATTAGAAATATTTGGGGAAATAGTAATAAAAAATAACCACTTGGGTGGATCTTTTTTGAAATACCTAAAGGATATTTTAAATAACTAAAGACCATATTTTTTTATAAAACCAGAATTGATCAAATATGGTTCTATATAAAATAAATATTGTTTTGAAAAGATTTTATTAGTTTATAAACATTTTATGGGTGTAACAACCTAGGTACTTATAGAATAATTTGTTTTCATTATTTATTTAATTAGTTAAATTCATTATAAATTCATAATGAAATTAGTAGTATTTAAATAAATTAAGGAGTATGTACCAATGTAACAATAACTAGATTGTTTAAATAGAAATGTGATGATTAAGAATAGTAATACGACCATTAGAATAATAAGCTCACCTATGAAAGTATAAATAAAATTTATTCATCTAATAAGTTAAAATATGATATACTTATATCATGAAATAAGTAAATAAATGTTTTAGAAATGATAAATAAAGTGTTTGTATGATTGCGAAACGTAAATTTTTATTTACAATTTTATAATTAATACAGTAATTTTTAAGAAATTTTATTTTCATAAAATATATTCATAAATAACAATTTTGTTTTATTATAATTATAAGATATTTTTTTGAGACCTTAATAATTTTTTAAAGTGTTATAAAACCAGCTATAATATTTAAATTGGTATTTTTTGAATAAATGTTGATTTTAATTAAAAATTAAATTTATCATATTTATAAAATTATTTTCATTAAATTGATAACATTTTTTTAAATATACTCAACAAAAAATGGTTAGGGTAAGAGTTTTATATTTTCCTAAAATAGTTGAATTTTTGGGGAATAGTGAAATATGATAATTTACAGTATTTAACATTATAATTAAATAAGTGAATTATTGAGTTATTTTTGATGTATGGATGAGATAATCAGTCATTAGTTAAATCTCAAATAATATACTTACTGTATATATTCATGTTAATCAACACTATTTATAGTCTTAAGAAAAAATAATAAACAAATGAATAAAATAATAAAAAGCACCCCTCTCCTCACCTTATAAATACCACCCCTCATCACCCCTTCTCCTCAATCCTAAAAATACTTATATATTGTATAATTTTTACCAATTTTCTTCCAAAGACTCTTATACATGTTTAAGACATTCTTATATCATCAAAATTCCAAAACCAAGTTCATTATGGGGGTTCTCAAGGAAACGATATTTAAGAGGTAAAATCATCCTTCATTCATTTTTAAATTCTTTATTTATTTCTTTATTTATAAATTATCCTCATATCCCCTATAAAAAGTGGCATGATAAATCCAATATCATATATATACTACAATTTTATTTTTTAATGCAATATCTGTCATAAAACCTCTTCTCTTCTCCTTTTATTCTAAAAATGAAAACATCATCCGTGACGTGTCGATTCACCGACTTCATGGATGATGAGTTTTCATTTAACAATACCACCTCAAAAACTGGTCATAAAACAATTATTATGGTTAAAAAATATTTTAATATGTATATTATAACTTTTTATGTTCTATAACTAATATATAGTCATAATAGTTAAATAAAATGAAACTAGTTTGTAATGGTTGGAAAAACAGCCCAAAATAAAGCAAACATTTATCATTAATGTTTTATCTAATGAATCATACTCATATAAAAAAAATTATACATGTGATAATTTAATTTTTTTAAGTATATTAATATCATTTCTTTACAATTGCAGTGTTTTTCTTCCATTTTAAAAGAACTCCCATAATTATACTCAAGTGAATCGACCATAAAACTATGAAACAAACACTCCTGGAATGACATAAATGAACTCTATAACTCATCAAAATGACCATTAATGAACCTAATAAAATGTTAATAAATAAAATATAGGTGTAAATGGTTATTAATTAAGTAATTAATAAATCTAATTTGATTATCCCAAAAATTAAGTACATTTATAAAACACTTTCATACATAAAGTAAGGGAATTCGTAACCCAATTTCCATTCTTTGGGTTAACATTATACTTCATTGATTATGTCATGATAAGATTATTTTTGAAAATAATTTAGATTATATTATCTTTTATTATGTGCATTTATAGTTAATACACATATTTCATTCAATTGATTAATTCTCACTTCAATAATATGATGTTTGTAAGGGAATTTCCTTTTAAAAATACTCTTTAATATATCTTTTTTATAAAAATGTTTTTAACACAAAAAACAAGAAAATATTTACCTATTTATGGGGATTCAGTTTTTTAATGATTCCTTGAAAATTTTACAATTTTATTTTCAAATAATTTTTTTTTCATTTAAGAGTGCGTGGTATTGTAAAAATAAGAATTGATTTCAAAATGGAAAAATTATTTTCTTCAAGAATGTTTCATTTACGAAATATTTATGTGTTTTCTTATGTTATGGTTCATAGTAATTTATTATGAGGAAGGGTGGTTCCATGATGATCATAGGGTGGGTTATCCCGTTATATATCTCCGTTTCATTGGATAAAAGGATGGAGTTAACCAGTTTGGTTTCTCCAAAGAGATTATGGGAATATATAACAATGGTTTTTACAAGTGTAACTATGCTGATTACTCCCTATATAGCTAAGAGAGATAGTTTATATGTAGGTGTGATATAAAAATTAGGCCAAAAGTTATATTTTATGATTTATATAGTTTTTCTATGGTCTTACAGGAAACTTATGATTTCATAGGGTAAATTAATGAGATTATGTTTTATGTGTAAATGTTATATCATTGTGGATTTTTTTTCATTCATGGGATAACAAATTATTTCTTTCTTTTATATACATTTATAACTTTTTTATTCTCATCCAAATTTGTAAAATATTTTTCACAGGGATTATGGATGGGTAAAAAATGTAATAATTCATGTTTAAAGTCATGAAGTCTTTTTATGGAAAGAAATCATGATTTATTTTAAAAGTATCATATTATGAAAAAATGGAAATTGAGTAGAAGTGTCTAATTTATAATATATGAATTTATATGTATGAGGTTATGAAATAACTTTATAAAACGCTAATATATTTGGGAATGTACAAAAGTGAATTCTATTTTAATTAGCTAGATTATATAATGTTTATGGTTGGGTCCTTATAGTTTGTATCAAAGAATGGTTTAGATAATTTTGGGGGTTAGGATAATGTTAATAGAATACCCATAAATTATTTTTTAACTTATGGTTAA
Organism: Viscum album; assembly: GCA_963277665.1. NCBI lineage: Eukaryota > Viridiplantae > Streptophyta > Magnoliopsida > Santalales > Viscaceae > Viscum > Viscum album. Next base: position 924,374,528 of record OY728141.1, on the reverse strand, counting down.
GTTGAAATGATATAGAATTAAAATATTACCATGTTTTTTAATCTATGATATGTATACTCATAATGGTTTTCCACTAAAGAAATAGTGAAGCTGAAGTAAGAAAAAATTGAGAGGGTGATATCCTTTCGAATCTACAACCTAGAATAGCTGGAATTAAAATCGAGAAATTTATGAAATTTATGGAACTGTTGATTCAAGATATAAATAGTGGAGACATCTATACATGAGATCATCTAGATCAACCATAAAGTAATATTTCAGTGGTGGAACATTTTACAAGCCAACAACCTCATGCATTTAGTGGATATTATGGCCCAATGGTAGCTTAAGGGTGGATTAAAAAGCTATAAAATATTTTTGATGTCATGGGGTGTTCAGGAAATTAAAAGTTTAGTCTTTCTATTTATCATTTTGAAGGTGAATTAGACCAGTGGTGGTTAATGGTGAAGAATATTAGGGATAATGAGGAAATTGATTCTTTGTAATGGGATGAATTGAAAAATATTTCACTTGAGAAATATGTTACTAAGAAGATTCAACTTAGGATGGAAAAAAATTCTTCGAATTGATATAGGAGGAGGATTCAATGGCTAAATACGAACAAAAAATCACTCAATTTGCAAGGTATACATCAAATTTTATCCAGGATCGTGATAGTAAAATCAATCAATTTTACTGAATATTGAAGCCAAAATATCCAAATGAAATTGGATTCTTAGGGATTCAAAAGTTATGAAAAACTTTTTTGATGTGTGGAGAAGGAAGAAGTAGAGTTTTTTGATGATATTATGTTTATTGAAAGCCAACTTAATAAGTGGTTGAGGTGGTAGGAAAAAGGAAAGAATCCATCAAAGAAGTTTGATAGTACGAATTAGTTTTCAACTTCTGAGAATTGTGTTAAAAAACACACTAGGGAATACATTTTTATGTCTAGTAAGTGATTTTTATGTGTTAATTTTAGGCTTATGGATCATAATTACAATGAAAAATATCATTGTAGTGGTAAAAAAAATTATAATATACATACAATAATTTTTTTAAATATAATGAGATACTTCATTATGAAAAAGAGTTTCCAAATAAGAACCCAAATGATGGGAAGCATCTAGACTATAAATAGAAAGGTGTGGTGAAATCCTTTGAAACTACTTCAGAACATGTTGGGACATAAAACTAAGTGCTAATAGGTACAATTTTTGTTTATTCAGATTATTCTAATGTATTTTTCGATATGGGATCCACACATTCTTTCATTTCTGAGAAATTTTATAATAAATTATAAATTCTACCTCAAGAAATAAAGCCAAAACTTATGGTAAAAACACATGGGGAAAATATTACGGAAAAAATAAATTATAAAAATATACCTTTCAATGTATATGATTAAATTTACATAATAACCTTATTGTATTTCCCATGGTATAATTTGATGTTATTCAGGGTATGGAATAGATTTTTGTTTACCATGCTAAGATTGATTGTATATCTAACGAATTTATATTTCAAAAAGGGATTAAATTTGTATAAATGAATCAACCCATATCATTGATAACATATCAGGAAGCTAGGTAACTATTAAAATATAGAAATAAATGTTATCTAGAACATATTGTTTAAAATAAGGGAATTGTTCATGTTAATGATTTTGTAGCGGTAAATGAGTATCTGTATGTTTTTCCTAATGATATTTTTGGTATTATACCAGATTAGAAGGTTGAGTTTATTGTTGATTTAGTTTTGATGCCAAAACTATTTCAAAACCCCCTTATAGGATGACTTAATTAGAATATCTAGAATTGAAAAAGAAGTTACATGAGTTTCTAGATAAAGGTTTTATTCAACCCAACAATTCCTATTAGGGTGATCCTATTTTGTTTTTCCCAAAGTAAGAAGGTTCCATGTAACATCCCAAGATTTTATGAAAAATATTCTTTTTATTTCACTAATGTCTTGTGTTGTACGCTACACCAAAAGGAGCTTGCACAACACGCATCCTTGACCCTCCTTGCATTACACGCAATCGCAACCTTCCTCGATAGCGTGTGTAGTACGCAATACTGAGTTTCACGAAACAACGATATGCTATTAAAATATTATTAAAACTAGCCGTTATGAATAGTAATAACCACTTTTTAAAATTTTAGAAATTTTAGCTCTCAAAATGGACTTCATTTTTGGATTCGGAGTATCGAATTTAGCCTAAGGTGAAATTTTGGTACTTTTCGGATAACTTTTATATTTTGATGAATAGTGAAAATTACTAAATTATAATTAAAAAACAAATTTTTTAATCGAAATAATTAATAGTGATAAATTATTAATTTGAGTGGTTTTAAATTATATTTAGAATATATTTTTACAATTTAATACAATTTTGGTCATTGTATGTAATTTCACATTTAAACCAGACATAATCAAGTGTCAATCTTTTGATAGATATTGTTTCTTAAAAAAAAACCACGCTATTTGTTTTAACAGCGGGATTTAATTATAAAATTAATTAATGCAACTTCTATGTTATGAATTTGGTAAAATAGATTTCATTTTTGAATTCGGAATATGAAATATAGCTTAGGATGAAATTTTGGCATTGTTCTGAAAAACATCAATTTTTGATGAATAGTGAAACTACTAAGTGGTAGTTAAAAAAAAATTAATTTCTTCATAAATCTTAATTTTACCGCTTCTGTGAATGGAATTTCAAAAATCCGAGAGACACGGTTGATGTCAGTAAGTAAAATGTGGTTCAATGAGATGAAAATAATTTTTGGTGAATAGTAACTTTTTACTTTTGTTTACCACGGTTAAAAGTAAATAGGGTAATTAAGGGTAAAAATGATATTAATATTACCCTAACACTTGTCCTAATTCTATTGGACAAGTTTATCTCGACCAAAAACAACCTTAAGTGTAAAATATTATCATTTAGGCCCACTTGGATTAGATTAGGACATTTATTATTATTTAATTCAAAGAAGAGTTAAAAGAGTTAAAATCAAAGTTTATTTACTAAAACATTTTTTATATAAGGTTGTGCATAAAATAAATTCGATTGTAAATATTCATTAGAAATCTAAAAGGATTTCCTACATAATGGTAGTTTATTTGTAATTTTTAGACATCAAATAAGTTAATTTATTTATGACACAAAGATGATGCAGTAATTATTTTATTTATGAAATATTGACATAATTGATGTTATAAACACCAAAATAAATGTAATTTGAGACTTTCTATGAATTCCACTAATTTTCTAGGTTACTATGATATATTAGTGTTGATTTAATAAACTTGGTTCGAATATATAATTCTGTTATGACTTTCACAAAAATCATATATCAAATAGTGTCAAAATTGACACAAAATAGTTTTTAAATCAAATATTATATTATTAATTGTTATTTTATTCCTAAAAATCTAGGGTTCGGCAAAATGACTTAGATAAGGATATATGTATTAATAATAAACAATTTGGGGTTCATTTGGCATGTTATAGTAAGTGTATTAACCATATAGTGAAAGAAAATAAAAAGACACGGTAAAAGTTAAATTATTTAACTTAGAGTTAAATCTAATTGATAAGGTTAAAATAAAACCCTAAACTTGTCTAAATCTTATTGGTTGATAGGATTTCTACCCATCCCAACTTTAGCTTCGAAATGAGACCCTTTGGAACCATTATAAACCGATTTTGACTTTAATATAAAATAATATTTTGAGATATTCCTAAGGTGCCCCTCTCCTCCCTTATAAAAGGACACCTCCTCCCCCTCCTCCTCACACCAATTTGAGCACTCAAGCTCGGCCAACCCCTGCCAAAATCTCTTCTCCACTTCCCTAGAAACATCCTATAGGTTTTGGTCTTCCTCAAAGACCAATTTTAGTGCCCTAAGAGGAGGTCTCAAAGAGGCGCTTCAAAGAAGAGGATGTTCGGACACATACGAAGCAAATCGGACCTAAGGTAAGGGAAATATCACAATCTCATTTTTATCCGAGATTGTTTATACGTTGGTATTTACTGGGGTGTATTTTATCATCCAAATCTATGTTTCCTCAATATGTAATGTTATTTCCATCCATCTAAAATTGTTTAAATCCAATTTTACCCTTTGGCGAATTTTTAGTAAAAGATATGAAAGGAATCTTTTGTCGTTTTTCGTACGAGGTACTTTTTGACTTTTTCGACAAAAGTACGAAGAATGTTTTTTTAACTTATACGGCACGAACGGATTTTTACTGTTTTATAAAGCCTTATTTTCATGAATCTTCCTCTAAAAGATTTCATGACTATTTTCAATAAAATATATTTCTTTTAAAATTGCATGATGTTTTGTGAAAAGAAATTGATTTTGAATAAGAAAGGATATTTTCCTCAAGAATTCAATTCAAGTGTTTTATCAAAATTATTTTCCATCTAAGATAATAAAGGGTTCTGTTTCTATCCATATTTTTACATTGATTTGACTATGTTGTGATGGAATTATGTTTATGAATTCCTTTATCTTATATGAATGGTTTTATGATGTCATGTTGTTTAAGAATCCCATTTTTATTACATGGGTTACGCTATGATGTATGGTTTATGATTATGTGGAACACATAAGAAAGGATTCATTATAAGATGGGTGGGACCTATATCTCCCTCCAATGCATTGGGTAAAGATTTTATATCTAATGAGATAGACATGGCTGGAACGGTTGGTTATACCGGTTCAGTGAAACAGGACTGAAATGAGGGTTACTCGATTCAGAAAGGGACTTTGTCCACTAAGATAGTCTTGGAAATGAGTCTTGACTAACAAGAAATGATTCTCTATGATTATGTGTGAATTCCAAAAAGTTTCATGTTTTATGTTATGATTATTGTGATTACATTTCACTGCCATGATTTATCCCATGTTATGAAATTATGCTCTCTTTTGCAGGTTAAGATTTCTAAAATGTTATGTTCTTATGAATACGATGTGATTGATATTTATTTTGTTTACCCTTACTGAGCATTTGAGCTCACCCTTTTATGTTTTCTTTTCCCCAGGATATAAAGAAATGTTTTAGGTAAAAAAAAGGGAATATCTTTATGGGTGATATTGAAGATCTTTCACCACGATTAGAAGATTACGTTCCGAGTTTCCAAAGACACTAAACTATTACGATCCTTGTGTGTGTGTTTTTTGTTATGTACTAAGTATTCCGAAAAAGTAATGTAAAGTCTATGTACGTCAGGCTTCGGGTCTCTACAGTTGGTATCAGAGGGAGGTTTAGTCAACCTTTGGAAACTAGGATGCGAAAACGTTAGTTAGATCCCTAGAGATATTTCTACGGTATGTCTAGGGATGTCCCTAAGGTTAAGTATACGTATAGGTTATAGTACTTGAACTACACTAACGATCATAGAATTAAACCTAAGATGTTAGATATTGAAGGTACTCCCTCTTTATTATGTTGTTTTCCCTAGCATGATTTTTGCCTCTCACACTATTCTTTTTGGGTTTTAGAAAATGGCTGGAAACAAGGTGATTCACGATAATTGAGGATATGATGGACAATGGAATGATATTCTTCATGAGCAACCAAATGAAATGGGATTTGGAAGTCCAAACATCATTATTATGCCGAATCAGAAATCTCATAATATGATCAATAAAGTAAAATTTGGTAAGTTTCCTGACTCGGCTAATAAGAGAAAGATGGAGTTTCATGATGATCATAGAGGAAATAAAGTTCAATTTCCCCTATGTAAATAATGTGGGAAGAGGCATCAAGGAGAATGTTTCAAAGGAACAGGAAGATGCTTTGGGTGTGGAAAATAAGGACACAAAGCCAGTAAGTGCAAAGGAAAAGGTTCAGTTAACACCAGGGATGAAGATAATGGTATTGCTATGACATCAACAATGGTTAAATGTTTTAAATGTGGAATGTACGGGCATTATGAAAACCAATGCCCTAAGGGAAAGTCTCATGAAGATAATCAGTATGGTCTTATGGGAAGTATTTATGTTGATGATGATGAAGAGACTACAAATGATATGTGAGATGAAAGAATTTTTGAAGCTCGGTCAATGGTTTAAGAATGTAGTGGAATGATGACAGGTTTATCATGTGTAATGTTGTATAAGTAATCTCATGGTACAATGGAATAAAGAGACATCTAAGGATTGTTACACTATTGTCCTTCCTTGAGTTTTGAAAGTGTATGATTAATGGTACAAGTATCCATGAAAGGTTATTCAGATATTTTTGGAATGTAGATGATATGCGCATAATGAAGGGATAAGGAGAAAATGAAATGTTTGACAGTATTCATGAGCTCATGATTGATATAAAGACTAAGTGATATCATGGTTTGAGTATATAGAATTTTGAGGATTTTGGTATGTGGAAAGTGTTAACTTTTAACTGCATTCATGTTTTCACTAAGGTATTCAAGAGAATACATGATTAAGGACTTTGAATGTTTGGAATGTGACCAACAAGACATATCTTATGGTATATGGGGATCAATGATGGTATTAAATCTCTGGTAATCATTTTCACTATGTTATGAGAGTGGACTACAGTATTATGGATAAGCCTAAAGATTGGAATGGATTATGTTGGACATAAGTTAGTTTAATGATAGATGTTTTCTCGATATTATTGATGGGATGTTATAGTAATATAGTTTTAGAAAAAGGACAACCTGCAGGATGGGCGACAACCCATCGCGTCGGACAAGGATGTGGGAATCGAACCCACAACCGAAGTGTGACTGGCCTTTATCGCCTACCACTGGACTAAAGGAAGTCCCTGTTTAGTAGAAACTAGTTTTATTATATTAAGCAGTATGATATATGAAGTATAAGTCCATTTTAGGAACCATATATGATTAATCTCACTATAGATCGACTTATGTATATAATTTTTGCTAACCTTTTGTTTGAGACAGATGGAATGACCCGTCATTATATCACATGATCTACTAACACTTCACGAATAACAAATTTAACTTCATTTATTTAAGAGATGAAGTAGAAATTGTTCAAGGCACGAACAATAGTGAGATTGTACCAAAATAAAGTAAGTATTTATTCTAAGTCAAATTCTTCAACTTTAGGGAAACGATATTGAAAACAAAAAATGTTTTCCTAGTGCTCTTATATCTGATTAATCATATGGTACCTCAGATCGTCACAAATTTATGGCTTTGTGATTGCTGGATTTTCCATAGCCATGTTCTCTACCACTCTCCATCAGAACATGATGGTTAGATTTCTCTTCCATATCCATATTTTCACCTATGTGGAAACCCAGTGATTATTTTATTTGGGTAACCGTTATGTTTCATACTTTTGCTTTTAAAGATTGGTTTTGATATTCCTTTTTACGATGTGGGTTTCTATTAAAGAAACTTTCGAATAGTAAACCATTTATAACCCCGACGAATTTCGAGGGCGAAATTCATTTTAAGGGGGGTAGAATGTAAAAGCCCAAGATTTTATGAAAAATATTCTTTTTATTTCACTAATGTCTTGTGTTGTACGCTACACCAAAAGGAGCTTTCACAACACGCATCCTTGATCCTCCTTGCATTACACGCAATCACAACCTTCCTCGATAGCGTGTGTAGTACGCAATACTGAGTTTCACGAAACAACGATATGCTATTAAAATATTATTAAAACTAGCCGTTATGAATAGTAATAACCACTTTTTAAAATTTTAGAAATTTTAGCTCTCAAAATGGACTTCATTTTTGGATTCGGAGTATCGAATTTAGCCTAAGGTGAAATTTTGGTACTTTTCGGATAACTTTCATATTTTGATGAATAGTGAAAATTACTAAATTATAATTAAAAAACAAATTTTTTAATCGAAATAATTAATAGTGATAAATTATTAATTTGAGTGGTTTTAAAGTATATTTAGAATATATTTTTACAATTTAATACAATGTTGGTCATTGTATGTAATTTCACATTTAAACCAGACATAATCAATGTCAATCTTTTGATAGATATTATTTCTTAAAAAAAAACACGCTATTTGTTTTAACAATGGGATTTAATTATAAAATTAACTAATGAAACTTCTATGTTATGAATTTGGTAAAATAGATTTCATTTTTGAATTCGGAATATGAAATATAGCTTAGGATGAAATTTTGGCATTGTTCTGAAAAACATCAATTTTTGATGAATAGTGAAACTACTAAGTGGTAGTTAAAAAAATTAATTTCTTCATAAATCTTAATTTTACCACTTCTGTGAATGGAATTTCAAAAATCCGAGAGACACGGTTGATGTCAGTAAGTAAAATGTGGTTCAATGAGATGAAAATAAGTTTTGGTGAATAGTAACTTTTTACTTTTATTTACCACGGTTAAAAGTAATTAGGGTAATTAAGGGTAAAAATTATATTAATATTACCCTAAAACTTGTCCTAATTCTATTGGACAAGTGTATATCGACCAAAAACAACCTTAAGTGTAAAATATTATCATTTAGGCCCACTTGGATTAGATTAGGACATTTATTATTATTTAATTCAAAGAAGAGTTAAAAGAGTTAAAATCAAAGTTTATTTACTAAAACATTTTTTATATAAGGTTGTGCATAAGATAAATTCGATTGTAAATATTCATTAGAAATCTAAAAGGATTTCCTACATAATGGTAGTTTATTTGTAATTTTTAGAGATCAAATAAGTTAATTTATTTATGACACAAAGATGATGCAGTAATTATCTTATTTATGAAATATTGACATAATTGATGTTATAAACACCAAAATAAATGTAATTTGAGACTTTCTATGAATTCCACTAATTTTCTAGGTTAATATGATATATTAGTGTTGAGTTAATCAACTTGGTTCGAACATATAATTCTGTTATGACTTTCACAAAAATCATATATCAAATAGTGTCAAAATTGACACAAAATAGTTTTTAAATCAAATATTATATTATTAATTGTTATTTTATTTCTAAAAATCTAAGGTTAGGCCAAATGACTTAGATAAGGATATATGTATTAATAATAAACAATTTGGGGTTCGTTTGGCATGTTATAGTAAGTTTATTATCCATATAGTGAAAGAAAACAAAAAGACACGGTAAAAGTTAAATTATTTAACTTAGAGTTAAATCTAATTGATAAGGTTAAAATAATACCCTAAACTTGTCTAAATCTTATTGGTTGATAGGATTTCGACCCATCCCAACTTTAGCTTTGAAATAAGACCCTTTGGAACCATTATAAACCGATTTTGACTTTAATATAAAATAATATTTTGAGATATTCCTAAGGTGCCCCTCTCCTCCCTTATAAAAGGACACCTCCTCCCCCTCCTCATCACACCAATTTGAGCACTCAAGCTCGGCCAACCCCTTCCAAAATCTCTTCTCCATTTCCCTAGAAACATCCTAGAGGTTCTGGTCTTCCTCAAAGACCAATTTCAGTGCCCTAAGAGGAGGTCTCAAAGAGGCGCTTCAAAGAAGAGGAGGTTCGGACACGTACGAAGCAAATCAGACCTAAGTTAAGGGAAATATCACAATCTTATTTTTATCCGAGATTGTTTATACGTTGGTATTTATTGGGGTGTATTTTATCATCCAAATCTATGTTTCCTCAATATGTAATGTTATTTCCATCCATCTAAAATTGTTTAAATCCAATTTTACCCTTTGGTGAATTTTTAGTAAAAGATATGAAAGGAATCTTTTATCGTTTTTCGTACGAGGTACTTTTTGACTTTTTCGACAAAAGTACGAAGAATGTTTTTTTAACTTATACGGCACGAATGGATTTTTACTGTTTTATAAAGCCTTATTTTCATGAAGCTTCCTCTAAAAGATTTCATGACTATTTTCAATAAAATCTCTTTCTTTTAAAATTGCATGATGTTTTGTGAAAAGAAATTGATTTTGAAGAAGAAAGGATATTTTCCTCAAGAATTCAATTCAAGTGTTTTATCAAAATTATTTTCCATATAAGATAATAAAGGGTTCTGTTTCTATCCATATTTTTACATTGATTTGACTATGTTGTGATGGAATTATGTTTATGAATTCCTTTATCTTATATGAATGTTTTTATGATGTCATGTTGTTTAAGAATCCCATTTTTATTACATGGGTTACGCTATTATGTATAGTTTATGATTATGTGGCACACATAATAAAGGATTAAATATAAGATGTGTGGGACCTATATCTCCCTCCAATTCATTGGGTAATGATTTTATATCTCATGAGATAGACAGGTCTGGAACGGTAGGTTATACCGGTTCAGTGAAACAGGACTGAAACGAGGGTTACTTGATTCAGAAAGGGACTTTGTCCACTAAGATAGTCTTGGAAATGAGTCTTGACTAACAAGAAATGATTCTCTATGATTATGTGTGAATTCCACAAAGTTTCATGTTTTATGTTATGATTATTGTGATTACATTTCACTGCCATGATTTATCCCATGTTATGAAATTATGCTCTCTTTTGCAGGTTAAGATTTCTAAAATGTTATGTTCTTATGAATACGATGTGATTGATATTTCTTTTGTTTAACCTTACTGAGCATTTGAGCTCACCCTTTTTTGTTTTCTTTTCCCCAGGATATAAAGAAATGTTTTAGGTAAAAAAAGGGAAGATCTTTATGGGTGATATTGAAGATCTTTCACCACGATTAGAAGATTACGTTCCGAGTTTCCAAAGACACTAAACTATTACGATCCTTGTGTGTGTGTTTTTTGTTATGTACTAAGTATTCCGAAAAAGTAATGTAAAGTCTATGTACGTCAGGCTTCGGGTCTCTACATTCCAAAAGGCTTTTAATTGATTTAATATCATTGAATAACATTACTATGAAGAATAAGTATAAATTACCTCATATATATTATTTATTTGATCTTATCCAATAAGTACAATAATTTATAAAGATTGATATCAGGTTAGGGTATCATCAAAAAAAAGTTAAATAGGATGACATTCTGAAATCAGCATTCTAGAATAGATATGGGAAATATGAGTTTTTAGTTATTACATTTGGTTTAAGAAATTATCATGTTGTATTTATAGATCTTCTTAACATAATATTTAGTGAATATTTGGATAAGTTTGTTATTATTTTTATTAATAATATTTTTTATTAAAAAAGTTATGAGGATCATGAAAAACATATAATAATTTTTCTACAAACCCATAAAGAAAAGTAGTTTTATGGGAAATTTAAAAAATGTTATTTTTGTTTACAATGGATTTATTATCTTGGGATCATTATAAATAAGGTTGTAATAACAATTTATCCCACCCAAAAAATTTGTTGATGAATTGACATGAGCTACCAATGTTATTGAGATTCATATTTTTCTTGGATTAGAATGAAATTACTAATAGTGTGTTAAAAACATTACATGATTATCTAGCCTATTAAATAAGTTAACTAGAAAAGGGGTTAGTTTATTTTTTTAGAATAATCTGATTTTTTTTTTCAGGAAATAAAAAAGAGATTTGTGAATGCTCCAGTTTTATACTCGTCTTATATAAATGAAGATTTTTTCATATACAATGATTCCTCTTTAAAGGGAATTAATTGAATTATGATGCATAATGATCAGGTGATTTCTTACACTTCAAGTTTACTAAAAACTCATGAGTTAAATTATCCCACAAATGATTGGAATTAGATGCTGCAGTTTTTGCTTTAAAAATTTAGAGATATAATTTATATGGATACAAATGTAAAATATATAGTGATCAAAAAGGTTTGAAGTATATATTCACTTAGAAGGAATTGTACTTGAGGTAGATAAGATTTATATAATTGATAAATGATTTTGTTTGTTGGAACAATTATCATCCTTGAAAAGGAAACAACCTAGTAGATTCCTTGAGTTGAAAACATCATGAAAAATTAACCATGTTATGTGTAAAAAATTTCCATTTGATTAATCATTTGGTGAATTTTGTATTGGAAGTTATGGGTGCATGAAATTCCTATGTTTTGTTTCAAGCATAAGTTCAATCATATCCATCATATTGAATTAAGAAAGTGTGTAAGTTAGACTGTAAGTTATTGAAAATATAAGAATTAGTTAAAAAGGTATGTTTCTATAATTTAACATTGATAAAGATTGTGTTTTGAGATTTGGGAAGATATTATGTGTGCCATGTGATTCATATTTTAAGAAACGTTTATTAAGAGAATCTCATAGTTATCTGCATTCTATTCATATTGGAATCCCTAAGATGTACAACAACCTTCAAGAGTATTGCTGGTGGGACGGACTAAAAAGAGATATTTTCTGAATTTACCATGAGATGTTTGACTTATCAATTGGTAAAATTAGAAAAAAAATTACTAAAGGGGTTTATTAAGGCTTTTCCAGTTCCAAAGTGGAAATGAGAAAATATTTCCATGGATTTCATAGTGGTATTACCAAAAATGTCTCGAGGTAACAATGCTATTTGAGTTATATTAATTGACGGAATAGATATGAACATTTTATTCCAATTTAAGACATTCAATCTCTAGATCCAATTTCTCGGTTGTATCTTAATGTGATAGTCAGGTTACATGGTGTTCCTATCTATATTGTATTTGATCATGATCCCAGGTTCACTTATAAATTTTGGAAGGGCCATCAGAAGTCAATGAGAACTAAATGAAATTTCATCACGGATTTTTATCCTCAATCTAATGGATAAAAAGAGAAATTTTTTTTTGACATTAGAGGATATTATTTAATACTATTCAATGAATTACCAAGGATGTTGGAATCAATATATTTCTTTTATTGAGTTTTTTTAAAATAATAGTTTTTATTCTAGTAAAAATGTGGTCCCTTTTGAAGCATTATATAGAAACTGGCGTTGAATGATTGAATTTTGGGATGAATTATGTGAAATGAAGTTGATGGGACTAGAATTGGTAGAGGAAACTATAGAAAAATCTTAGTTGATTCAGAGACACTTGAGGAAAACTTAGTGTAGGTAGAAAAGTTATGCGGATAACTAAAGGAAGGATTTTTATTTCAAGGTAGGTGATCATGTGTTTATCAAGGATTCTCCATAGATTAGTGTGATGCATTTTGGTAAGAAGGGGAAGTTGTGTCCAATGTTAATTGGACCCTATAAAATCTTGGATAATACAGGTTTAGTTTCCTACCAAGTGGATTTTCCTCTGAGTTTGTTTGAGGTACACAATGTTTTACATGTTTCATTGCTAATAAAGTATGTTCTAGATTCATCTCAGGTTTTGAGACATGAGGTTATTCATTTGGAAAATATCCTTTCAAATGAGGAAAATACTATTCATATTCTTAATCAAATAGAATATTTATTGTTAAATAAGGTAAGTCACCAAGTTATGTTATTTTTAGAAAAACCCCATGGTAGAAGAAGGAACATTCCAATCTGAAAATTCTATAAGGGAAAGGTATTCTCACTTATTTAATAAGTTAATAATATTATGAGGATACAGTTTCTAGGGGGGGATGTAACAACCTTTGTACGTATATAATTTTTTTTCATTATGGAATAAAATATTTAAATCCATTATAAATTTATAATGAAATAAGTGGATTTATAGAAATTAAGGAATCTATACCAATGTAATAGTAACCTGACTCTTGGAATAGTAATTTGACCATTAGGAATAGTAATCTAGGAATTATAATAAAAATCTCACATATGAAAGGATAAATAAAATTATGGAATCTCATATGTGAAAATATGATATATTCATATAATTGAAATAAGTAAATTAATGTTTTAAAAATGATAAATTAAGTGTCTATATTTTTAGGAAATGTAAATGTTTATTTACAGTTTTATAATTAATATAATTATATAAAAGGAAATTTATTTTTTTAAAATAGATTCATAAATTAATATTTTTTTATTTGTGGGAACTTAACTAATTTTTTAAAGTGTCATAAAATCAGTTATAATATTAAAATTGATATTTTTTTTAAATAAATGATGATTTTAATTAAAAATTAAATTTCCAATATTTATAAAATTATTTTTATAGAATGGAGTCCATTTTTGAAATCTACACATTGAAAAATATCTAGGGTTAATTGTTGTCGTTTTTAAAAATATTTAATTTTTTTGTGACTAGTGAAACACAATGATTTACGGTATTTGACATTATAATTAAATAAATGAATTATTGAGTAATTGATGATGTATGGATAAGGTAAACACTTATTATTTAGAACTCACATTATCTAGTTATATTATTTTTCTTGGAAATCAACACTATTGATTGTCTTGAGCCAAATAATAAACAAACGAATAAAATAATCAAAACACCGGTCTCCTCTCCCTATAAATACAACCCATCATCACCCCTTCTCTGCTCACATAAAGAGTCTTTTAGATTGTCTAAATTATGAAAAATTACATTCCTAAGGCTATTCAACATGTACAATATCTTCTGGTATCACCAAAAGACCAAAACCAAGTTCCTTAAAAAGCTTCTCAAGGAGATGACATTGAAGTGGTAAAATACACCTTCTTTCTTTTTTAAATTATTTCATTATTTCATTATTTCTACCTCATCCTCACCTACCATATAAAAAGTGGCATGATAACTAAAGTATCATATATACACTTCAATTTTATTTTGTTAATGTAATATCCACCATCAAACCTCTTCACTTCTATTTTTATTCCAAAAATGAAAACAACATCCGTGGAGTGTCGATTCACCACCTTCGAGGATGATGATTTTTAATTTTCCATTAATTAATTCAAGGATATTAATAAAACCATTATTATAGATAAAAAATATTATAGTTTTTATATTATGAATTTTTTTAATGTTTTGGGACTAATTTATAGATATAATAATTAAATAAAATGAAACTAGTTTGTAGTGGTCGAAAAAACCGCCAAAAATGAACCAAACATTTATCATTAATGTCTTCTCTAATGAATCATTATAATAAAATAAAAAATTATATATGAGATCATTTAAAATAATGTAAGTATATTAATACCATTTATTTCCACCTCTTTAGTTTTATTTTCATTTGGCAAGAACTCCCATAATCATAATTAAGGGAACCGACCATAAAACCATGAAACAAAAACTCTCAGATAAAAGAAATTGAAATCTATAACTCATTAAAATGGAAATAAATGAACATAATAAAATTTTTATAAATAAAATATATGTGGAAAATAATTTTAATTTATTAATTAATTAATCTAATATCATTATCCAGGATATTAATTACAATTATAGAACGCTTTTGGATATATGGTACGATAATTCTTAACCCAATTTATATTCATTGGGTTAACCTTATACTTCATTGATTTTGTTGTGCTAAGATTATTTGGGAAAATAATTTTGATTATATTTTGTTTTATTATGTGTCTTTTAGTGAATACCCATATTCCATTCATTTGATTAATTCTCACATTAATGAAATCATATTTTTAAGGTATTTTCCTTTAAAAATTATCTTTAATGTCTCTTTTTACCAAATGTTTTTAACATATACGACATGTAAAAAATTTACCGCTTTCATGATTCTTTAATGTTTTGAATCTCCATTTAAAAGTTCACGATTTTATTTCAAAATACAATGTTTTCACTTAGGATTGCATGAAATTGTAAAAAAGAAAATTAAATTCAAAATGGTACAATTATTTTCCTCAAGATTGTATCTTTTATGAAAGATTTATGTGTTATTCTTATGTTATGGTTCTTGGGTATTGTTTATGATGACATGTGTTTTTGTGATAAAATAAGGGTGGGTGAGCCCATTATAGATCTTCAATGCATTGGGTAAAGTGAAAAATTTAACAAGTTAGTATCCTCCTAAGATATTATGGGAATATACTATGATGGTTATTCAATGTGTAAACTTACTGGTTACTCCCTATGTAGTTGGGAGATATAATTTATATGTAAGAGTGATATAAAAATTATGTGACAAGTTACCTTTTTTGATTTATGAATGATTTTATTGGCTTTACAAGAAACTTATGAATTCATAAGGTATGATAAATATATTATGTTTTATGTGTAATTGTTATAACTTTGTGGAAATGTATTCATTCATGGATGAACATTTTCATTCTTCCTTTCTAAGGCCTTTAATAATATTTTTGTGCTCATACCATGTTTTAAAAAGATTTTAATTGATTTTATGGTGGGTTAAAGGATATTAATAATTCAATTTTGAAATCATGATGTTTTTTTAAAGAAATAAGTATTTTTTTATTTTATAAGTTTCATATTGCGAAATAATGGATATTTAGAAGAAGTTTTTACTTTGTAATATAAGAGTATCTATATATGGGGTTATAAACTGAATATCTTAAAATTAAAACCTAAAATATGTTTGGGAATGTATTCAAGTTAATTCTAGTTGAACAATATATATTATTTAATTCTTAAGGCTGAGCCCAAACAATGGGGGTGATGCTTTACATTAGACAAGAAAAAAAAAAGTTCCCCTAAATCAGGTTTATTTAAATGTGGTAATATCAAAGGGAACAAAAAAACATATAACTGCAAAAATGAAAAGGATATTTAACTAGGTATATATTTTAGGGACATATATAAAAAAATATAAGCATTTTATGAGAATAATATTTCATAAAAAGGTAGAAAAAGAAATAAAATGTGTAACTGAAAGGTAACGAGCGTGGAACGAAAGATCCCTTAACTGCATGTCCTAAAGTGATATTCAACTACACATAATTTACTAAATATTTAAATTAATTTTATTAAATATATAATCAATAAACTTATTCAACAATATTTAATTTTCTAAAGTCCATTTATTATAAATTATATATATTTTTAATATAGTTTTCAATTATATTGGTTACTCACGATTGTTATGTTATTTTCTTCATAACATTTTTAACTTTTTTCATTTTAAAATGTGTTGTAAACTAAAATAATTATATATAAAATTATATGGGTTTATTTCCTTTATTATTCTATTATAACAATACAAATATAGTTTCAATGGTTATCCCAAAATATACCCTAATTAAGAAATGTTCCCTGATAAGTCGATTTAAGGTGGTTAAATATTATACCATTTCTCATTGATCACATAAATAGAATTCAAAATATTATTATTATATGATACTGATTGTTAAAAAATATCGGTTTTACATATTAAATACATTTTTATATTAATTCATGTTAAGTGGTTATGGAAAACTAAACATGTAATTTCATGAAGGTTGTAGTTTTCATGTACGTACAGATGACACTTTCCATTTCCATGGAATTATAGGGGTAATAAATGAAATAATTATAATTTAAGAATTAGAATAATGTTTTAAATATAATATTTGTTTCATTAAATATCTTTTTAACCTACCATTTAATGTGTTTATGGAAAATTGAACACATCATTCATGGATGCGGTAGTATGCACACACCTATAATAACATTATCATTTCCCTTAATGATGATGGAGGAATGTTTAAAAAGGATATTCGATTAGTATTAAAATACTTAAAAATATTAAAAATCATGGGTTTCTCATACCATCATGGATATACGGGACTTGAGTGGTATAGAAGATATAAAAACAAGAAAGTTTGGATGGAGAGTATTACCACTCCCTTCGAAGCTCTCCCTTGGGAATATCAATAATTTTACATAACTAAGAATTTTGTTGAGGCCAAGAAATAAATTTCATGGATAGGGTTTTTAGGAGAGAATAAGTTAGAGTTTTGGTTAATCCAAACCTTTGGAATTTGTGTAGAAATAGGGAGGAGGTGGTGTCCTTTTATTTGTGAAGAAAAGGGAACTTTTATAAAAACACATAATTTATCTATAATATCACTTCTTTATTCAAGGTAAAAGGCTCTAAACATTGAAAATAATTGTGTATGTAATTATATGAGGTCAATAATCCTTCCATAATCCAATATTAAATCAGGTTTATCACTTGTGTTTTATCCTTTTCATTAGGCTAAAACACTTTTACCCTAATTTACCCTTACCGTGGTTACTCCAATTCCACCTAAGAAAATAATTATAATGGAAAAAATTAAAATTAAAATTATTTAAGAATTTAAATATTTAAATTGTTTTTTAAAATAAAATCTTCACTATTTATAGAAATTAATTTTATTATTATCATATATAACATATAAAAACAATTTCATTGAAAAAGTTTATTTTTTGTTTATAATTTATGTGGGGGATAAGATTATAAATGATTATGATTTTAAAGAAATAAGTTTTCTATTAAAAGTAAAATAAATGGTTCTTTCTTTCAAATGAAACCAAAAAAATTTTACCCAAATATTAAGAACAATATATTTTCAGGACTAAAATATTACTTATTTATAAGGCCATGATTAGGTTTTAAAATTTAGAAATAAATCATTAAAATTATTAAAATTATTCCTTAGATAAATATTTGATCAATTTAATTGGTTTATAAAAATCTATGTCTCTCTCATATACTAAAAAGAAACAAAAGTATCCATTTTTCAAAAAGCTATATTTTTAATGATTCATCTAAAATTCATTTATTTTTTAAAAAACTAAAAAATTAATCCAATGATTATTTTCACATGATGAATAAAAAAAATGGAATTAATTTTACTATATTAAAATTATATATATGGGAAAAATATATGTTAATATAAAAATGGATAATTTATTAAAAACATTTATTTTTTGGAAAAATATAATATAAGTTCTAAAATGTAAAATATGGATTTTTAAATTAAAATAAACATTTTTGAATCATAAATTACCTTATAAAAAAAATTTGTTCTTAGAAAAAGAATCCATGAATTTCCAATTCAAACTTATATACAAATAATTTCATAAAGACATGTTATTTATCGGAATGATATTATCCTTATTCAAGTAAAAATAAATATTTTTTTTAAAAAATATCCAAAAATTCACCTCAAACTAATATTTACAATTGAAATCTAAAAATGATGTTTATTTTAAAAAATTCAATTTTTAGAATTTTTTTATCTCAATATTTATTTAAAATTATAATATATAATGTGAAACTATTTTCATAGGAATTTTTTTAAATACTACTTATTCTTGTTAAAAAATTTATAAAAAACTCATAAAGAATTAATTAATTAATAAATATTATATATTATTAAAATCATAATTTAATAATAATATATTACATTTTATTTAATAAAATTGTATAATAAATAAAAACGTAGATTCATAAACATGATAACGAGTTATGTAAATTTTTATAATATAACCATTTTATATGTAAATATATATGATAATATATTTCAAGATTTGGTTAATCATATTTATACATTCTAAAACAATGGACGTGCTTAAGTGATGTAAACATATCATGATTTCATTTTAGTTTGGTGTTGCAAGTAGATAAAGTTATTAAACTAATTCAACATAATTAAAGGAAAACATATATTAAAATCTTGAGTCATTACATTCTACCACGTTAGATGAACTACAACCTCATAATTTTAAAAGTAACATGATGGGTGAAATTTCATTAAGTATATCCAAATTTACCATACACTAGAAGTTGATCATGAGTTGATTTATGAAATAAAGTGAGATTTCCTTATAAGCATTTTGATACAATCCCTTTGTGAAAAGAGATAGTCCATTCCTAATAGAATCATAATAAGTGATGAATAAATAAAGCTAAAAGGAATATATTTTGGCAGAACTTGAAGAAGATTTTTATACCATGGATATAACAATTATTCCATAAAGCGTTTTTATTTATAGCTCAATACCTAATAGGAAAAATCTTACATGACCCAAGACATCCAAAAATATAGAGTGAAAAATAACTATCTACCAAAAAAATTGTCATTGTATAGGATTATCTATGTCCCCATGATCTATGAGGTGGTTGGTGTTGGTTGTCTACTTTAAATCCTGGATTATTTCATTAGGTTTTATAGTGAATATAACATCCCGACTCAAGATCCACTTAACCCATGCACCGATCTAGTAGGTCACAGGGCCTCAAGAGTACCTCCCCATATGCTATTGGCTGCTAACAAGAAACAAGGGTTTAATGGTGGTAATGTGTGGAGACTATACTCTCATATCACAATAGAACAACGAAAAAAACAATAAATATAGAACAAGATAAGCAGATATAAAAAGACAAAATAAATATACAAGTGAAAAATCATAAATAACCGATCGACTAATATTATAAAAAGTCACTAAGGTAGTGTCATATACATGGATCCATATAATAATAAAATAAAAATGGGAACATGGGACATGAATATACATAAACTAAAAAAAGTAAAAAACTTTCTCCACTAGTATCTCAAGAATATTCTCCGTCCTCTTCTCTAAATATCCATCTAAAATCAAATAATATCAAAAACTTGTAATAGGGCCTTTTCCCTTATCCACATCAGAAGTCATATAATCTTCTCAGGTACAAAAGGAAGCCTGAGTAGGGTGTGAAATAAAAATATAAGTATTCCACCACCAACAGTGTCTTGAAGTAATATAATTAGTTCTTATAACTAAATGATGAGCTTGTATAAATAGAATAAGAAAACAATGTTGAAATAAATAACAAGCACCCTAAGGTTCTTAAAGGACAACTGGAGGCTCTACCTGCTTCAGATTCGGGATGGAATGAAATTCAATACCATCACTATATATATTTATAATAGTATATATATATAGTATAATATTATAGATCACATCCACCGATATGAACCAAGTACATGCAGACATAAGTGTCTATATACCTTGAATACTAGTTGCTGGCAGAACCAGGGCATATGTTAGAATTCCATAACCACTCTAATGATTATATAAGATCAAGAAATAAAGTACATTCCCTATAATCATAATTAGTGGGATACACCATGATTATCAAACGAGATGGTGAGTGTTACATAATTTCAACACTCTAATAAGGGATGTGGTGCATAAAGACCAATGACCAACTAGTGTCAATGGTGTGAGATGTCTTGCTCAACACCCGATGTAAGGGAGCATGTTACCATCATGCTCAACTAAACCATTTCCATTATACCACATCTTATTTCAATGCATAATCATATATAATATAATAAATTAGGCATTACCTCCCTTGTATCTCAGTAGTCAATCTTAATTGCAATATTACATTATAATTCATATTAAGCATTCAATATAAGATGCAATAGATGGTGTGGCCTTAACAAACTTGATAATTGATTACATATAACTAATTTAATTTATCTAAGGAAATGAAACAAATATGTATAATCCATTTCATATAATCAAATCTATTTAATTATCTACACATGGAAGTTCAATTAATTAAGCTCAAAGGGGTCACATAGAAGGTGATATGGTCAATAATTAAATTTCAAACTTTGGAACCTCCAATTTATGGGTAGAGAAAATAAATAGGAGGTACCTTTATGTTTATTGATTAATAAAATAACAAGGTATATTACGTTTTAAAAATAATCCAAATTCTTAGTAGGTGATCAGAGAAAACACACATTTAACAATAAGTGAAAATTCCGCTTGTCACACTCAAGGGGTGACCAAAAATGAGGTAACCATCCTCTAAACTACTAAAAAAAGATCAAAGGGTGTATATCAAATCATGTTGATCAAATTCATATGAATAAATCAAATAAAAATAAACACTTGAAAAATGACGGCATGTGATACAACGACATAGCTATAAATCATCAAAACTCAGGGGGAAAATAACAAGACCACCTACCTCAAGGTTGTAGAAAAATCCTCAATGATACCAGCCTTAGATTGGGAGTTGGTTGGAATAAATCAATGAAATTGTCCAAAACCAGGAAAAATAAGGAAAAAAGGGATTGTACCTAAATAGAAAAATAGATAAAAAAATAAACAAAGATTGAAGGTAAGAGACAAGGAGAGATTACAAAGATGGATTCAATGCTTTTGACAACTCATGATTTGAGAAACAAATGAAGAAGTTATATAAAATTCTATATTTGGATGAAAATTGTTCTATGGGTGGAAAAATATCAATTCCTATTTTGGATATGAGATAGAGGAAACAGAAACAGGGTTATAAGATTAAATAAATCAATTTTGGTCATTTCAACCTCAAAATAGGGGGAGAATGGTTTGGCCGCACAATTTGGAAAAACCATGCACAAACCATTCCACCCTCAATACAAAAGGGAATGCCTCACACTGTTGAGGTGAAAAGTTTACTTAACCATGAAAAAACAGTCCAAGAGCCACTATCATGAAACTCTATAATCTCAAATAGTCTTGTGCTTGAAGTTATATGGTTTCAGAAAAACTGTGCATCTCCTTTTAAAATTTTGTTTTTCTCCATAGGGTTAAAGGAAACTGTGCAATCTAAGTGGAAATATTTTTTCTAACCATGAATCCTAGTAATTTATCACATTTTCTAGATATTCGGGCTCCGAACGAGCCCCAAACACTCATGGAACCTTCTTGAATTGTTTAGGAATCTTTATTAGGGTCATTTAAAAGAATTCGAACCAAAATAAAATGATCAGTTCCTTCATGAAAATAAGGGTCATTACAACCTCCCCTCCTTAAAGAATATTTTCCATGTGCTAGACTTCTAAGGGTAAATAAGTACCATCTATAAAGAGTTCGGGCCACTAAACATGTATATTAGATTCTTATTCCCAAGTCTCTTTATAAACTAGGCCGTGATGCTATAGAATCCATACCAAATGAACAAACCTATATTAGAGTGTCTTCATGATTTGATCTACAATAAGAAATAGATACTCATTAAAGAAATAATTTGCATCTATCTTAACCTCATCAGGCTAAAATCATGTGATGGGTTAGAATAGTATTAACGAAACTAAGATATAATAAAAAATGATGCATAAACAAGTATCTTTGAGGAAGTTCCAATCAGTAAGCCATTGGTATGATCCGTTTCACAACCTAAAAGGGTCTAACAGACCTAGGTGAGAGCTTACTCAGCTTCTGAATATGTCTATAGCCCAACCTAGCTGAGACTTGCAAGAAAAACTGGTCTCTGACCTCAAAATATTTAGGTCACCAGTGTTTTTTGGAATATGACTACTATCAAGATTGAGCTGTCATCATGAACTTTTTGATCCGCTAGACATACTATGTAGGCTCCTGAATGAGATGTTGTATAAGTATAGAAACAATATCTACCTCCTTCCAGTATAGAGGTGAGAAGTATGGTCTACCATATAAGTCTTCATAAGGATCCTTCTCTATGGTAGCCTGAAAGATGCTATTATAAGATAACTTAATGAGGGGAATCTTTTTCTCCCAAGAACTCAAAATGTCAAGGACACATCCATAGAGCATACACTCAAGATCCTGAATCATACGTTCTATATATCCATTTCTTTATGGGTGAAATACCATGCTCAGAAGCACCTATGTACCCAAGACCTTTTTCAAACCTTGCCAGAACCATGATATAAAGAGAGTGTCTCTTTCAGAAATTATATAATGAGGATATCCATGAAGATATATGACCTCCATGAAATAAAATCTTTACAGCTAATATACCATGACGGTATCTCTCACAAGTAAGAAGTGTGTGACCTTCATCAAATAATCAATGACATCCCACACTATAACATTTCCATGAGGTGATCTAGGTATAACAATCAAAAAATCCATAAAAACATCATCCCATTTACACTTAGGAATGGATAATGGTGGAAAATTACCTTCCAGATGCTGATGTTTCTCCTTTACTTGCTGATAGATGAAACACCAAATGATGAAGCTAGAAATCTCACCTTTCATACCAAGCCACTAATACATGCGCTATGGATCCCAATACATTATTCTGACTCTCGGGTGAACCACCCATGTTGAGGCATGGAATTCTTGCATTATCTCCTCTCTAATGACTTTTGGGATCCATACAAAACCATGGAATAATAAGGTATCATCCCCATACATGGTAAAACCTAAATATGTATCATCTTATGAGACACTTTACCTCAGGACAAGGACTCAATGATCAGATATTTGTCTCATTCTCACCCATTCTAGAAGATTAGATGTCACTGCTAAGGCTGAGAGGACAATCTTAGTATGATACTCCTGAACCTTAATGTGCATTTTTGAGAATAAGGACTTGAGGTTCCATTCACCACTATAATCTTAAAACACTTTAGTCAGAGTCTTTACGATTAGAGCATATTATATGAATTTTTTTTATCATGTGTGTAGGTAAGCTACAAATCAAATGACTATAGGTACTCAACCCATCTATAATATTTGGGATTTGGATCCCGCAATGTAAAGATGTACTTGATTATTTTGTGGTCAGTGTATACCAAAAGACACTCTCCATGTATATAATTTTTCTAACAACATAAGACATGAACTAAAGAAGCTAGATCTAGGTCATGTGTTGGGTAATTCCTCTCATGAAGCCTCAAAAGACGAGACACTTATGTGATGAATCACTCATCCTGCATCAGAACAGCTCTAAGAATAATTCTAGATGCATCAAAATATATAGTATATCTTCTTCCTGGATATCAAAGAATTAGCATTATTGATGAACTTAATCTTCTCTTCAACTCCTAAAAGGATACTTCACAAGACCCTAACCATTCAAATTTCAAACCATTCTTTGTTACGCCCATAAGTGATGTTTCTAGATGTGAGAAATGTTGGATGAAGTATCTATAATATCTTCCTATCCCCAAAAAACTAAGAATGTCAAAGATTTTCCTGGGACACTCCCATGATACTATAGATCTCACTTTATCTAGGTCCCCTAAAACTCTTGATTCTGAGATGAATAGACTTAGGAAGTTGAATTTTTTGATCCAAAAGTTGAATTTATTGAGAATAGCATAGAGCTGATGCTCTCTCGGTGTGTTCAGAATGATCTGAAGATGGTTTTAAAGGACATGTTTGGAGAATTAATGCACAAATATATTTTCATCATAGAATACCATGATTGAATTTAAACATAGGTTGGAAACCCAATTCATAAGTTCCATGATGAATGCAGGTGTGTTCGTGAAACCAAATGACATTTCTAGGTAATCATATAGATTATAACTACTCCTAAAAGCTGTGAGAAGTATGTATAATGACCTTAAATGAACCTAATGCTAGTTTTAACTAAAATATATCTTTGAAAACACTCTTAATACTTAGAGATGATCAAATATGTATTATATTCAAGGAAGTGGATATTGGTTCTTTATTGTGAGCAAGTTCAAACGATAATAATCCCCACATAGTCTGAAGGTAACATATTCCTTCTTAGAAAAAAGTACATGTGAATCCCAAGGAGAAGTTATGGGGAATATAAATCCCTTAGCCTCAAGATCCTTTAAATGAATCTTGAGTTCTATAAGCTCTTTAGGTTCCATCCTATAAAGATGAATGGTCACTGGTGCTGCTTCTAGTTAAATCTCAATGGTTCACTCTACCTCTGGAAAAGGAAGTAGACTAGAGAAGCATTCAAAAAAGAAATCCCTAAAATGATCCACTGTAGGAGGAAAGATAATGGCTCATAACCCTAGGTCATCTAAGAAAATACTGGGGATCTGAGCTGTCACACTACCCAACACCTACTTCTCGGGTCAAACTCTAGTCATATTGAAATCCTATTATACCTTATACACATGACTAATTCCCTTTGTTTATGTAAACATCACCCTACAATGATATAAAAAAATATGGGCGCGATAGAGAACTAACCAATCCATCAAGATGATTACGTTGAAGACCATCATGCCGAGGATAGAAAATTCCATATGAAAAGGTAACCACCTATCACAAGGGGGAATACCTTATGATGGAATACACCCTTTTATTGGACAAAAATTGGTGTATCTAGGATCATAAAGACTTAGAAGTGCTCGATATTAAGGACCAAACTCTCAGGGATTGCCTCAGATATAAATGTGTGAGATACACCTATTTCAAATAAATAAAACATTAAAGTGGAGGATGTAAAATAGTACCTCATATATTAGAAGGTCTAGTACTATACTCCTCTGGTATAAGCTATAATTCATGTAACTAGCATATACCAAGGCCATGAGTCACTGCCTGAATACCCTGATCATTACAACTCTATTGGTGATGAGAATTATGAGTAGGATTTCCTCTACCTCGATTTCCATGTTGACCTGATCGGTTAGTGGTATTCTAGCTATATGCCTAGTGTGACCCTACTGGCCTTCCCCCTGATCATAGAGTGGGATTAGATCCATATTCACTAGGAACCAAAGGAAATGTTCTACAGAAACACTGAATATGGACTGTCTTACTCCATCCTCTATATTCCACTGAATCTTGTAAGCACTAATTTTTCATGTTTCTCAGTTTCCTACACTGGGGACATATAATAAATACATCATCACAAGGATCCTGACTGCTACTACCTATATGTGAAGGATAAAATTTCCTCTTTTTCATAGAATAAGAAGCACTGATAGATCTAGGTGCCGAACTGTCCTAATTTGTACCATCATCTTCCCTCAAATTCTACTATATAATAAGTGTTTGGTTGAATTTTTTTGAAATATTAGTAAACCTGAATACATTGATCTATGATCAGATGGAGTATTCCATCCCATCCTTGAATCGTTTGGCAGTCATAAGATCATCACTCACTAGATTAGGAGTGAACCACTACTTCCTTATGAAATGGGTAGAGTATTCTATTGTAGACATAAATACCTATTTCTAGTTCATGAATTCTCTAGATTGTGGTAAAATAAATAGTCATAGAAGATCACATGGAATTCCACCGAGACCATATCGCTATAAAAATATGAATGGATGATTGCGTCCCACCACTGGTTGGATGAATAAATCATTATATACACAACAAGTTTCAATATCCTCTATAGAGGCATCTCTAGATGCTCGAATATATATAATATAACTTCAAGCCAAGACCAAACATTATGTGGTCCACCGTCCCACAAAAAGGTAGGAGGACGCTGCTTCTGGAATTCTCGAGTCAAGTCTGCAATACTCATGGAAGGTCTAACTACACCTTGAACAGACTGTAACATAAAAAAAAGACATCTTAGAATTGGGGTTAAATTCCCATATTAGGTTTAAGAATAGGTTCCAATGTCATAACTGCTATAGTAATCACTAGATGCTCACATCTTGCAATCTCAGGAGCATGGTCATCTCCACCTCTAGGGTTTGAAACTAGAGGACGTCATGGAGGCATGATACTACAATTCCAAAAACATGACTCATAGGATATTTAAGAAACTGGAAATATTTAAGATAGAAAAATAGGATAGGTATAAGTACTTCCAATATAAATTATCACGCCTCTCTACCTACTCCAAAATCTAGGACAAGAAGGTAGAAGAGACCATAGAAGGCCATAAGAACATTAGAGACTCACCAACTACCCACTACAATGGTTGGGTCTGATTCTATGTATTTGTGTCATATATATATATATATATATATATATATGAGATAGATATTTCAATTGAAACATCAAATTTATTTGAATTTATGCTAGTTTAAACATTTAAATCACATTAAAATGGCTGAATTAGATGGATTAACATTTATGATCCATAAGGTCCCATTATCCTTATGAACCGAAATATGGCATCCATTTAACCCAAACTGTAACACATTACATCCCATATGAATCATGGTCCATGGATTAATGTTCCATACATGACTTCTTAAGGTTTATGCTTTAACCTATTAATGAATTTTTTTAAGTTAAGCTAGAAAATATAAGTATCAATTATGTTTTCCAATTCATTCAACAAGTGCTAGCATAAGTCAATACATATTCAGAGAACTAATAATATGCAACAAGAAAATTCATACTAAAAATAGACGTAATAAGGAAAAATGCAAGACATATTAGTCATATTGTGCCTATAATGATGAATGAAATTCAACACTCTTATTTAATCAGTCCTGATTAAATAAATATAATTTCAATCATACCAATAATTATTAAACTATAACATAAGTGCGCTTCCAAACAATGAATACATATCAACCATAAATATAATAATAAATAACAAAAATTTCCCATCCCTGGTAATTTGGGTTTCCCCTATACATGGGTTAGCTACGTCCAAGAACTGGGTCATTTAAAAAATACTTTAACTCCTAGTCTCCTGTTCAATACCAAAATATTATGGTAATGGAAAAATAAGGCTATGATACTACTTTGTAATCTTTTTTCTTGAGATCCACTTAACCCGTGCCCTGAGCCATTTGGTCACATGGTCTCAAGCGCACCTCCCCATATGCCAGAGGCTACCGAATAGCCATGAGGGGGAAAATGTGGTATGGTGTAGAGACTATACCCTCATAGAAAAATGAAAAAATAGACAAAATCAATAAACATAGATTAGTTTAAGAAGATATAAGTTGACAGAATAAATAAACTAGTGCGGAATCATAAATAATTGATCCACTAATAACAATTTGAAAAGTCACTAAGGTAGTGTCAGATACATGGATTCATGACATGATTATATACAAAAAAGTAAACAAGGGATAGAAATATATTGAAAATAAAAATGTTAAGAAAACAAAACACTATAATCTTGAGTGTATTCTTGTTCCTCTTCTCCTAAGCTTTTTCATAAGAAAATCACATCAACAACTTATAATAGGGACCTTAAACTAATATATACCCATAGTGATATAATTTTCTTTGGTGCCAAAGGTAGCCCCAAGTCGGGTGTGAGATAAAAATATCATTAGGAAACCACTAACAATGTGTTTATTTAATTTAATAAGTGATCATAAAAAATGATGTGTAGGTATAAGTATAATAATAAAAAATGATGAAATAAATAACCACCTTGCTTAGGTTCCAAAAGGACATCTGACAGCTCTACCAACATCGGTTCATGAATGGAATGAAAGTCTATACCATGACTATATATATAATATTAATATATATATACTATATTATTATATATTTCATCCACCTATATGAACCAAGTATGTTAGGATGTAAGTGGCTATATACCTTGAATACTAGTTTCTAGCCAGACCAGGGCATAACCAAGACATCCATAACCAGTCTAACAAGACTATAAGATCAAGAAATAGGTTAAATGAACTATATATAATAATGAGTGGGAGAATTAATTTTCATAACATGATATGATGAGTTTTTCATCATTTTAACACTATAATAAGGGATGTGGCATGTAAATCCCAACACCAAACTAGTGTCAATGGTGTGAGGCATCATACCCAACACCCGGTGTAAGGGAGTGTGATACCATCATGATCAAATGAAACCTTACCATCATAACATATCCTATGTCAGGGCATAATGATATATAATATTATAAATATGGAATTACCTCCCATGTATCTCA
Source organism: Viscum album (assembly GCA_963277665.1). Lineage (NCBI taxonomy): Eukaryota > Viridiplantae > Streptophyta > Magnoliopsida > Santalales > Viscaceae > Viscum > Viscum album. Next base: position 924,345,221 of record OY728141.1, on the reverse strand, counting down.
GTAGTCCAGATCAATTCCAATATGACATTACAATTCATATTAAGCATTCAATATAACATGAAATAGTTGGTGTGGCCCTTCCACCCTTGATAATTAATTTCGTTTAAATCATCAAATTTATTTAAGGAAATGAGACCAAAATTTTTGAGCCGTTTAATATAATTAAACTCATTTAACTCTCTGAACATGTAATTTTAAATCATTAATGTCAAATGGGTCACTTAAAAGGTGACATGGCCAATAAAGAAGTTTCCTACTTGGGAACTTCAAATTTTTGGGTATACCAAGAACATATGAGGTTACTTGGGTTCATTGATCATTCATATAACAAGTGAGATTCCATTTTATAAGTTATATAAACTCTTAAGAGGTGATATGGGAATATAAACATTTAATCATAAGGGGAAATTCAATTTACCACACCTAAGGGGTGGCCAAAAACAATGTAACCATCCACTAAACTACTAAATATAGATCAAAGGTAATATATAAAGAGTTTTGATCAATTTGATATGAAGAACTCAATTAAAAGTAGATTCGTAGCAATAGATGACGTGAAACACAAAAACATAGCTACAAAACATCAAATCATGGGGAAAATGGTGAGACCACCAACATCAAGTCTATAGATGGATCCTCTCTCGATATCGGTCTTAGATTTGGATTAGGTATGAATAAATCGATGAAAAAGACATATTCATTGAAAATAGGTAAAAAAATGATTGCACCTAAATAGTGTAATGGATCCATAAATAAACATTGATTGAAGGTAAAAAGACAAGGAGGGCTTACCGAGACAGATCTGATGCTTCTGATGAATCTTGATTTGGGAAACAAATGAAGAAGTTATCTCAAAGAAATGATTTGGATAAAAGGGAGATATGGGAAGAAAGAAGCTTAATTCATCCGATGTCCAAGATATGGAGGAAAAATAAATAGTTTTATAAGATTAAATAAGGAAATTTTGGTTATTTTACCCCCAAAATAGGAGGAGGATGGATTGGCCGCACGATGTGGCCAAACCATGTGAAAACTATGAAACCCTCACTGCTTAATCTAATGCTATGTATAGTTTATTTAACCATGAAAAAATAATATTATAACCCACATTCAATAAACTCTGAAATCTTTCATGGTCATGCCTCTAGAGTTTCACTATTTTAGAAAAACCGTGCAGCTCCGACCGCACTTCCGTTATTCCCTACATAGTAAGAAGAAACCATGTGGTCTGGGATGCATAGTTTTTTCTAACCATGATACCCAGTAATTTCTCCCATTTTATGGAACTCCAGGCTCTAAACGAGACTCATATGCTCCTGGTACCTTCTTGAATTGATTAAGTATATTTATTAGTGTCGTTTAAAATAATAAAAAAATATTTTTTACCTTCCTGAAAATATGGGTTGTTATAGTGAAACAAATACTAATATATAATACATATAATTATTATTGGATCCTTTTAAATAACATTATCTTTTTTATTTGTATCCACCTTTTCCCTAAACAATTTATTGTTCAATTCCCTCATTTACCACAACTAAATCACTTTAGGTTCTCTTTGCAGAAATTTCCATGGTGCTTCTTCCCACATTGTTGACATATTGGATATTTAGCATTCTTTACCTCATCATATTCATAACCAAAGTTACAATGAGAAAATATCATTCTCTTCATTTATGGGTTCATTATTTCAACTATTCTCATATGGTTAACCATATTTTATGATAATGGGTTTATAATTATCACTTTGTTTTTCAGTCCAACTCCCATTCTAATGGATTTATTGTTGAGGTAATAATCACATTATCCATAATAATCAGGGTTAAATCAGTTCCTTCTGGAAACATCCACTAATAAAACAAAAAATTGGTCAACATGAGTGTTGAACAATTATCATCAAATGATAGGATTCTTAGATAACCAAAGTGAAATTTATCTTGAATATTTAGCACTTTACAACAACATCATGTTAGCCTATAATTATTTTAGTTCAAGATATAACACAATTTTTTTAACCTATATCATTTATAATTTAACATATATCATTCATAGATCAATATATATCATCCTTGGTTCAACCTACATTATTCATGATTAATCTGAGTTTACCTTAAGTTATGTTCTATTATACATATCAACCCAATCCCTCCATGTAATTAGGAAATTAATCTTTCATAATGTTTAATAAAGTGTATATTATCAATTAAATAATACCCCTTATAGTATCAAACCTAGTGTGCAGTTATTCCTATTTTTCATGTATTGGGTAACAATTTAGTTAATACCCAACATACCATTTTTGAGGTTATTACCCCTAGGTACATCTATTTTTGATCTTTCATCAACTTGTTGTATCCGGATAGGGATGTCATTTTTTGGAAAGACACATAATAAAAACCATTAAAAAAACATTAGGATGTTACCATATACTAAGGATTATACCTTATACTTATTCATATGTTTTTCATTAAATTTCATCTATCATACTCGCTAAAAAACAAAAAAAAACCCCCAAAAATAACTAAACTTTTCACCGATACCAATTATAGTGGTCCAATCTATACACATATTAATTTTTATATAATCTCTATAATTTAAATATTAAATATCACAAAAAAATCACAAAATCCCAAGAACATAAGGTTTAGTGTCTTTGAGGACCAATCACATATGAAACTTATTCCATAATACTTATGAACATTTCTCTATAATCGAACTCTTCTATACTCCCTTATAGGTTTCTCATATGTAATAATTATCTTCATAACCTTTGTAAGGTAAATATTAGAAAGGGATAAGATCAAACGCTTAGTAAGGGTAAACATAAGTGATAACAATAAGAGATAAAAATTAATTATACGATAAGAATATGAGTATAAGAATAAAAATAATGAACATCAATATAAAATATATAATTAATACCTAATAAAATAAATAGTATGATCATAAGCATGAAAATATGGAATAACTAAATGAAATCATATGACAATGGAATTATAGAATATATGAAAGCAAAATAATACATGACATCACAAACATAAGTCATGGGTCACTCCCAGACCATTATCTTAATGTGGACAAAGTCCCATAGTGGATTGGGTTCACTCACCATTCCCATAACCATAGTAAAGAAAGTTAATTGGTGGACTATGTTCACTCACTAATACCTTACAAAATATATCACGAGATGTGAAGTTTACCACATGCATTGGAGGGAAATATAATTACTGGCTCACCCATTATTAATATAGTGTTCATAAGCAAACTTCCCATGCACCATACATGGTATTTCATGAGATGAAAACATTAAAAAACTCATTTTAGGGATTTATAATTTCTAGAAAACCCATCACATAATTAAAACCATAAAAATTCATATCACAAGAGGAAAAGAATGATACATAAATCATAAGCATGATCAAACCCGTGGGAAGGAAATGGGTTTCACAACTATGATTCAAGAAACAACCAAATTATAAATCGTAAGGATTCCCATGGGAAGAAGGAATAAAATTTTATTTTTCCATTAAAATTAAAAAAGGGACATAGGTCCTGAATAAGTAGATCCATTGTATCAAATTTAGGAGAATTATCTTGAGAAGGAATAATAAAAATAAACAACTTAGGTGGAGTTTTTGTTAAATAACTAAAAGATAATTTAAATAAGGAAATATATTATTAATTTATATAAAACTATAATTTAACATAGAAGGTTATATATAAAATAATTATTATTTGTATATTATATTCTTTGTATAAAAACAAATTATGTGGGTGATGCTTGATGTGAGATAAGAAATTGGAATCTTCCCTTAAATAAGGTTTACTTAAAAGTGATAATTTCGAAGGGAACTAAAATAATGTCCAACCCAAAAAATTAAAAGTATATTTAACTACACATATATATAAGGTAAATATAAAAAAACATAAAATAAGTTGATAATAAATATATTATAAAAAATGTATAAAAAGAAATAGAACATGCAACTCAAATAACGAGGGTGGAACAATAGATCCCTTTAAATCATATTACAATGTAGTCTACACTTGCCTTAAACATCCTAAATAATTAAATTATGTTAGTTAAAAATATACACAAAAACATTATTCATATATACTTAATTTTTTAAAGTCCATTTATTATCATTTTTTTTATTTTTTTCATAGTTTCTAATTATGTTGGTTACTCGGGGTTGGTCAAATATTTTTATTGTAAAACATTCCATTTGTTGATAATATTCAGAGGTGTTGTAAAATAAAATCAGGATATCCATAATTATGGTTTTTTATTTCCTTTATTATTCCATTATAACAATACTTATATAATTTTAATGGTTTTTCCAAAATAGACCCAAATTTAGAATGGTACCTTGGTAGGTACATTTAACATCGTTAATGTTTCTATTAAAATTTATTATTGAAAAAAAATGAACAATATTATTAATATAAAATATAAATTATTTCAAAAATATTTTTTTTACACATTAAATACATTTCTTATCTCAACCATGATAGGTGGTTATGTAACACCAAACCTATTGTTTCAAGAAGGAAATAGTCTGCACATATGAATAGAATGAACTTTAATTTTCTATGGAATGGGAGGGGGTATAAAATTAAATGACAATAATTTAATAATTAAAAGTATTTTATAAATATAATATTGGTTATTTAAATAAAATTTTTGTATTTATAATTTAATGTGGTTATGGAAAATTTAAGCCATCATTCATGGAGGTGGTAGTCTGCATAGACACATGATGACATTTTCCTTTCTCTTAATAATTACATAATAAAGAATAAAATATATAATCCATTAATATATAAAAACTTCATCATTGAAAAAATTATTTTGTCATCATATCATCAAGGATATAGGGTACTTAAGGTTAAAAAAATATCTAGAAAGTTTGGATGGAGAGTATTACCTCTCCCTTGTAAGTTCTCCCTTAGGTAGCTCCTTGAGAACCCTTACATGGTGTTTTGGTGAGAAAAAAAGTCATGGAAGTGGTGTTTAAGAGAGGATAGATCAGATTTTTTGTTAATATAACTCATTGGAAAGAGTGGAAGAATTGGGAGGAGGTGGTATTTTTATGTAAGTGAAGAAAATGGATTTATTTTGTAAAAACTAATTATTTTACAATAATATTACTATGTTATTCATGTTAAATGGATCCAAAGTGGGAAATAATGGTTTGGTGAAAGAAATAATGATGATCCTTCCACCACAATCAAATATCATTAGGATACCAGGAAGGTTTACATCCTATAACTTGCATTAAATATCTTGTCTTATTCCTGTTCTAATTTTCTCAAAGGTAAGAAACTAAAACTTCCCAAAATTATTCATAAATAACCCCAAGAAACAAAGAGTCCCACATCATTGTGTTTTAATTTAGAAAACAATTATAATAGAAAAATTTTCATCTAATTATGAAGCATGAGCAAGATGATAATACCAAGAAATGAAAAGTTCATAAAATGTACTTTTGATAGAAACAAAGTGTGAGACACAAGGATTATCAGGAGAATAATATTTTTATCTAATCATAGTGTCACAATATACACATTGTTTTATTTTATTAAAATGGAATTTTCATACAATGATCCACTTGGTTGTGTACATAGCATTAAATGTCATTTGAATTAAGAATATATGATGTGTCTCCCATATGAACATGGTGTGTATGTCATAATAGGTTGTTAGTGTGTATCATGTGATGAACCAAGTAATTAACCCTCTTGGTGGGATATGGATTACATTAAAACATTCCATGTACACTAGTTTCAAAACCCAAGCATATACATAGTTGGTTAAGTTGTTTCCTCAAGACTGAAATAATGTGTTCTTTATCACACAAAACACGTGTGTATGAAGTTGGATTGTCGTGAATGCACCTATGTACATGATGAGTCATATAGCTTAATAAAAATAACATGTGTTACCTAAATAAACACAATATGACCTTTAAATCCAAACATAAAACATAGTCTCTAAAGTAAGGCGAGACAACAAGTGTGTTAAAAATTCACACATCCTGTGATACTTAAATCTCTATTGGAAAATTAGTATCATAATTGAAACCATATAAAATATGTGATATTAAAAAGTAAATGTATTATAATGTGGTTTTGTTTTTCTAAATCCACTTCCTCCTCTAAATATATTGTTGTTTCCATGTTTTCCATGTACATACATGTCTTCATCAATGATTTTACTCACCTACTCCGTAATATCACCTCTAGTGATCATCTATATAATCATTAGTCAAATATATCATCACCATGCCAAATTTAAAAATTCTATGACACCTCTAATTGATCCCACTTCCAAATTACCAAATGAGGACCCTTCATCATGTTATGGAAATAATCACTTTATATCCCTTTCAATTGTGTCATACCAATATCATACATATTAATGTTGTTGTGCCTCAATGGTTCCATATTCATAATCCATCATTCATCCCATCATCCCATACCACCATTCATGAACCATCAAAAGACAAGTGCAGGAATGGAAGATCAAAAATGATTTTTGGTGGAAAATATAAACACTTAAAATTTCATATTCAACTATATCCATTAATGAATACAGGAGATATAAATTTTAAAATAATTTTAATAATAAAGAGAGGACTCAGTTATTATTAATCATAATTAAAATTTTTTCAAATATTGAATAAAAATTAAGTGAATACAATTTTCTTACATTTAACCAAGAATTCACTAGCATGATCCTTCAAAGAATTAATTCTTCCCAATCTCTAAAATATATGAAATTTCCAATATCATAATTTATATATGATGCTAAACCAAATTGAAATAAATAATTTTTTAATGAATGGATAAAACTGTAGTATCAAATTCATACCCCCTAGAAATTTACTAATTCTTAGATATTTATTTACCATCAAATCATGAATCATCCTCAATGGCATATGAATTTGTCACTATTTCTTCTACCACTCATCATCTCATCGAAGAATAATAATCCACCATATTTTAAAATATATGTAGGGTTCATTTTAATAATGATGTTTGAACATAAAATATTCATTAAAATAGTATTTTTATTTCTCAAATTATGTTGACTAGTAGAATAATGAAATACCAAAATCAAAAAAATGATTATTTTTTTATATTTTTTACTAAGGTAAATCTACCAATATACCATTATTACTATTATACTCCCAAAACTGAATTTATGGGTTAAATCTCAATAAATGGGGAAAACATGAGTTTATATATCCTCCCCAACAAATAAAAATTTTATCATTTAAAAATAAATAACCAAAACTAAAAAACAAGAATATTTTAAAAAGAATCATGTGAAAAAGTTCCAAGCATGCATACACTATAACTAGTTATGGATTAACAAATTCTATATGAACCCTGAATATAAACCACATAAAAAAATAGTCTAATATAAACCATTTTCATATGGCCATCATACCTTATAATTCAACATTATTACATGTATTGATTGGATTGATCCCATTCCAAATAAATTATTCAATAAAAGAATATTATAGCATTATGTGTGTCATACCAAGATTAATCCCCCATCACTTCCATCTTTACATATCAAATTTCATGGAATTATATAAAATATTGAACTATAAACATCATCTTTTAAATGATTACTTAATAAGGTACCTCGTATAAGTGATTTATAATTACCCCTTTAGAGAGAGATCCAAATGACCATAATGTGAGAATAATATATCTGAACTAACTATACTTCCATAGAAACCAATTAATAATAATACAAAGACCCTAGAAGTTTATTAAGGTAAAAAAATAATCAAGGGTTGTTTCAACTCCTATTTATTTCTTAAAAATACACACATAATACTTAAACCATCACAAAGTATAAAACTGTAACAAATCTTGAACAATATTTCCTTCCATTAGTTTAACCCTAATGTACCACTAGACACCCTAAAAGGGGGGATGGTTCAAGTAAGTTACCTTTAAATTTATTCTTTTATTATGATTAAATAGATCACATATTCTCATTATAAATTTCTTGATAAATATATCATTATTATCTCTAAAAATTAATGATCATATGTATAAAATTAAAGAAATATTGATATTCATTTTTTTACATATTTTAACTCCACTTATCTATGTATAATCAACATATATCAACAGTATATTGATATAAAAATTAATCATTAAAATAATAGTTTATGATTTTAAGATATATTATATTCTCAATTATCACCTAATGTCCACAATATCTTCATATATTCCACTAAGTACTTCTTAATAGGGTTACAAAAGATAACATCAATGTGTAGGTCAAACTCACAGTGATGGAAAATTTTGATCAGACACCAATTAGTAAAAGGTGTTCTCCATAACCCTATAACATTTAAATTTATATCTTTAATGATGTTCAAATCAATATTTTACTTCTAGACTTGGTATTAAATATAATGTAATCAAATATGAATTCAATATTAATTCTAGATATTCAATAATGATAACTATTGATATAATATTCTTCTTGTTCTTAAATATATATCATTCTTCTCCATGTGTGTTCCTTATTTTATTATGCGTAATATATTACCATAGATCAAATGAATTTTGAAATTCAAAATTCTCACATCAATGAATTTATATAAACCTCTTCAAAATAAATAAATGTATCATTTATATGTTCATATCAACCATTAAAATTTCAATGGGTAATTAATAGTTGTATTAACATATAAAAAATGTTTTTAAGAATTATATATATATAATTTTTCTAAAAATAATAAATTCAATCTTGACAAAGTACCTCTTAGAATGACATGTTAGTTTATAATTTAACATATTAAAATTATAGATGAGTAATGAAATGATTTTAGGCATCATAGTGTGAACTTAATTTGTGTTTCTAAACATCATAAAGCATAATAATACTAAAATTATATCTTTATTATTGTATAAAGTTTGTGACATAGTCTTAATTTGTTTAAAATAGATCACACCATGAATAATATACTGGTTTATTTCCATATCTAATAATTCAAAAACTCAATACTAGTTTTATAATGAATCCTTCTCTATGGTTTGGATGCCTTCATAATTGCAGAACCCCTGAAATTAGTAAATTATTAATCAAATATAGACTAATATGTCATGGTTTGACATTATTTATTTAAATATTTTCATAGTAATAAACCTTTTTTCCTTATAGGTGATATTTACATAATATTTTCTTTACCATTGTGTATGATAATTGCATTTTTTTCCATATTTTCAATTTATACTCCATAAATGGAATGAATCATAAGATTTAACCATTACATATTTGTTTATCTTCCCAAATAATCAAAATATATCTACTAGATTCTCAACTCAACTCATCTTTCTCACTTTAAAAAACTTCCAATTGAAAAAAATCCAATAAAATAATTGTTTTTTTTAATAACCCCCCTTAGTATTTTTTTAATCCCTTATTTGTTGTTTCTTTAAAGTTATTTATCCATTGATCATTCATTCTAGTTATGAACTCCCCCTATAACTCAGTATTTTTTGTCCCCTATCATAATTAAATTCAAAAGGTTCTCTTATTCTAGTTCTATAAATTTCAATCATTCTCAAAACTAAAACAACTCAATAACTAAAAAAAATATCTCATAACTTATTCTATAAATTTATGTGTGTCAATTATATTTGTTATAAAAAATAAAAAGAATTAATAACTAAATTTTGAATATAATTACTATTAAAAACAATGTTTTTTATCTAAGTCCACTTGGTTAGTGTCTCCCCAGTCTTGTTATACTCAAATGAAGATAAATTTTACAATAATAAGAACTTTCCAAATAATGGATCATATAAAATGGAGAGAGGGGATTATGGACCTCGTTATATCAATAATATTAGTCAAACTCCAAGGAGAAACCTATTATTTTTGAACACATGTGTTGATAAGGGTTTACTAAAGAAAACTTACAGTTGTTGTGTTCAAATAAAATTATATTATCATAATTTTTTACCACCTTTCCCTTTATAAAATATTTCTAAATTTTAATAGGCTTTGTGTGAGAGTGTTGTAATAGATTATTTGGTAAAAAAATAGTAATCCTATTTTTACTCGTTGAAATTGGTTATTATACCAATTTTTAATGATCTTCATGTTACATATTCTTACACATCAATAGTATACAATCATTTGTAACTAAAATATATTATTCCTATTCTTTACTAAAGGATAGAAAATTTGGTTTCTTACTCAGAATGCCAAATAATTTATACTCATGAAGAAATATTCACTACATTAGGATTTCCAATCCAAAATATTAAAATCCAAGTAAGAATTTAAATAGTTAAATAAATCAAAAAAATTTCTAACATAAAATCCAAACCATAATTTTGTATTCGCTGAATATGATTCAATATCTTAGTCACTTACAAGAGATTAAATTTCCATTGAAAAATATGAAACTATACTTCCAATAAAATATCATAGAAAATTACAAATATATTTGTTGTAAGATATAGTAAACGTTTAATAATTATTTTATAAATTAGTGAATCTACTTCATCACAACCCTCATGATTTCCATGATTTTTCTTAATGACTATTGGAGTTGAAAAAAGTTTTCATTATTATAATCTAAATTAATTTAATTGATTATTTTTATTATTAAAATTTTAGATAAATATATTATTATCATATTTATAAAATTTAATCCCAATTAAGTAAGTCAACTCTCAAATAAGTAACATGTAAAATTAAAAAATAATCTATTAATAAAACTCATCAAATCAATTATTCTTACATTATATAAATATAATATCATCCACATAGGCCATAACCAGGAACCACTCACCATATGATATTTTCACATAAAGATTGTGATCAAAACCTCATTTATTTAACTCCATATTTGTAAAATAAGTGTTGATTCATACATACTAAGAAAGAGGTGTTTTTTGCGACATATAAAGGCTTTATTTATCATAAAATACCTTTACCATCAATCCTATAATACATTTCATTAATTTCGTAATATATACTTCTTCATTCATGATTCCATTTGGAAATCATGTCTTCATATCCATTTAAAGTTGTCAAAAAATCATTTGAAAAAATATGCCTCCAAGAGTCTAATTGATTCCATTCATGCCACTGAAATAAAGAATTTGTCAATATCAACTCTTTTGACCTTAGAATATCCTTTATAAAAAAATATTCTTTGTTTCAAAAAACACTTCCATGTTTATGATTCTTTTTTTGAAAACTCATTTTTTACCAATCAAATGACGATGTTTTGTTTTATCAATGATTTTCCAAGTTTTATTCTTATTTAATTGGTCTATCTATTCATTTATGGATTTCACACATGATTTATCATTCATTTATTCTTCAAATGAAATTGGGTTTACATTTTATAATAGATAAATTACCTCTATTATTATCAATTTATGAGACAACATTAGATAATATTTATCTCTAGTAATATTTCTTGGATTTAAATCACTTCAACTTTTATTGAGTCATTGGTTATCTTTCTTCATCACCATTATCTTGTTTCTATTCATCTTCTAAATTAACATCAATTTGGGAATTGTAAAATTTACCAAAATCGAAAACTATAACTTCATCTTATTCATTAATTTATTTTGAAACAAAATTATTTACTTCTATATATATTCAATTTAAATAACTTTCACATTATTTTTTGATGATACTTAGTTTTGAATTTTATTAGAAAATTTGTAGGATTTATAGTTTGATGAGTAACCTAAAAATATAACTTCATCCACTAAAGCATCATAATTTACCTAATTTTACTCTTTATTATAATGTGACATTTTTTTGAATACTATGAGAATATTTTGAGAGAGTTTCCTTAAATTCCACATTATATATGGAATCATCTCTTCTTTATGACTAATAAGTGATTGATTCTTACTATAAAAAACTAATTTACCACTTCTTTCCTACAGTGGAATGTAAATACACTTTCTCTCAATAATGTATTGACCATATTATTTACCATTCTGTTCATTCTATCCTTGAAGAAATTATATTGAGGATTCAAAAATACTGAACATTCATGTTTTATTTTATTTTTCTCTAGATAATTTTCATGTTCAATGGAATTTTATTCTATTAAATTTTCTCTTTTGAAAAATAATTATTGTTCATTATGTTACATTTTTGACTCTTATTCATAATATATTAATTAATTACATCACTTATCTCTTTGAAAACATAAATATAACACATCCTATTCTTTTATATTATTCAAATAATAAAATGAAATACTCCTTTCCATATGTTTTATCCTGACTAATTGGACAACATACATCATTATTGTATATATTTAGAAATTTTGATTCTCAATTTTTTCTTTGGATGGTAAGGGATTCTCCTAATCGTTTCTCTTATATAAGAATAACAAACCTTTTCTATGTCACTCTTTATTAAATGAATATCAATAATAGATTTCACCTTTGAGATATTCTATATAATCTACCAATTAATGTGACCAGGCCTTGGGTGACATAAAATAGTCTACACCTATATGGTATAGAGATAAGTATTCTCCTTATTTTACACTTGATAAAGGTTAAGATATGTTCTCTATCCTTTTATAATATAATTTATAGTATTTCCTTTGATATTGATTCCTTTCCAAATGAAAGTGTCTTCCAAACCCAAGTAACACAACTGACTTGAACTCAAAAAATTATGTCACAGGCCATGAAAATATATAAAATAAGACTCCTTTTATTCACTATAATATATGTGATTCTTAAGATACCCTTTGACTTTAAATCTACATCATTTATAAAATAGTCAGTTGCATTGACTCTTCCTTTCACATTCTTAAGCAGGTTCATTTTACTAATTATATGGAATGAACACCCACTATCATGAATCCAATTACTACCACTATTTTCATCCTTCAATTCTATATCAAAAAAATATTTCTTTTCATATTCTTCCCTTTCCATGATATTTTATAATTAGTTCAAACATACATTAGTCTATTGTAATTTTCTTCACTATAAGAAATTAGATCATATTATTTATCCTATAATGGAAAAAATATATTCTTTATGGGATTTGAATTAAATTATCTTACGTCAAATTTTATTTTTCATCTATTCGAAAAACTTCTACTTATTTTCTTTTAATTGATAGCTTTAACCCAAATGTCAAAGTAATTGGAACACTGACAATAAAATGAGTTTCTATTCCAATATGAAGCATATGATTATATTATTATTTGTTAGATTCCAATTTCATCTCCTCTTAATTAAATTTCAACTTAACCAAAGTAAGGCAAGTGAGGACTAAGTAGACATAGAATTAGAAGTTAATTAGAGGAAATAGATAATTTCTACCATCTGTAAAAATATATTATGATTTTGAAGAAACCCCTAATTATTTGTATGTTCTTGATGAATGAGAAATTATAGATTTATATACTCCTATTTATGTTTTTTTCATTTATTATCATAGTTTGGAATGCAAAAATGTTCCAAAGAATACCCATTTTATTGATTCAATTGGGTCTTTGATCAATCAAATATTTCCCCAAATTTCTTTCAATACATTCATTCCTTTCTATCAATCCTTCATCTAAAAATTTCAAAAAATGTAGATTTTGTATGAGCTATATGTGTTTATTTTGGAATATACGGTAATTATTATAGATATAACTTATTCTTCATATTTTTTATTGACCTTAATTTTATCATTTATAGATACATTAAGATCATATGTGATATTTTCTTATTCCTCAATATTCAACAAATAATTTACTACTTATTCAGTTTTTACTAAATATTTTTCATTTTCCTCTATAATATTCTCTATATAGGAAAATTATGCTTCAGTATTATAAATATAAATTGAGGATTGATTCAAAAATAATCTAATTTTTTTATATTTATTTATAGATCAATATCTACTAGGGATCCATATAATTCCATATTGAGATCAATAACTCCCTCTGGTTGATCATCACATTTTACTTTCAATATATATTTCTAAAAAATTATTTCCCACTTCTACATGCTAAATTAAAATAAATATTTAAGTGAAACTTAATTTGTTTTTTAATTTTTTGAGAATTTAAACTCATAATACCCTACATTATACATTTTTAGAAACCTAGAAATAACGTGTCCAACCTTTCCACAATGAAAACATTCCATAGGTTCCTTACCCAAAAATACTCTTTTGTATCTCTTAAAAATTCTTTTTATAAGTGATAAAGAATCATCACTTACATATTATTCAATTGGAGACTCATAAAATTATTTCTATAGTTTCAATATTAATGAAATTTATTTACATTAATGTTCTAAAAATATTTCTTAATTCACTCACATTTCTTATATGATTGGTTTGATTTGTAGATAATTAAGAGACAATTACCCAAGAAACACTTCCTTAATAACATACAGAATTTTATTTAAATTTGGTGGTAAAATATAAATAATAAACTTCACTGTATAATAATATTTAATTTCAATACCTATTATATGAGTAAAACTAAACACATCAATCATACAGTTAAAGAAACTACCAAAATTTTCACTTGAACTTGTCTTCAAGTCATTAATTTTTTATGTCTTAAATAATTACATTCATCAATTTATTGTCACATTAATATATATTAACAAAATTTTAAAATATTTATTATTATGTAGAAAAATATATTACTTAAATTTATATCAAATTATATAACTCTCAAACCAAATCAATTTGAACCTTAGAATAAATATTCAAAAATATCTCCATTACTTTTCTCACGGGCCTTCTGATGGAATCACTTACTTGAATTCCATAAACTAATGTCAAATAAACCTGTTTCCAAATATATTTTAATTTTTAAATCATTATTTTCTTCCATAATTGATAATTATTACCATCAAGTAAGGGTACTTCCTTTCTATTCACAACATTATATATGAAATCTTTCACAAAGTGATTCACCAAGAAATAACCAATGTCTTTAATACAACTTATTGTACCCTGGGGTCCCAATGAACACCCTAAGAAGGGGGGGGGGGGTTAGTTAGGGTTTCTTTAAATATCATAATCTATTATGATTAATTGGATATTATATTCAAATTAGAAAAGACACAATTATCTCTCACTATAATCACACATAAGCAATGATCATATACAACATGTTAAATAAGTACATACACAATATTTTTTACTTGGTTCAACTAAACTGGGATATATTCAAGGAAAAATATCAAAATAATATTAATATAATAATTAATCACTATTGTAACACTCTTATATTTTCAAAAACATTTTTTTAATAGCATATACAACATGGAAATCGAGCTTAAATGATCCACCAAATATTTTAATTTTATGATTGTTAAAACATATTCATGGAATTGGTGGGTATGAATAGATTTTATCCAATCATGATATACATATAAACTTCACAATTAAATAGAATTTATTGATAAATCATTATGAAATAAGAACATATTTTTTAGTAATGTCATATTATTATTTAAAATACATATTCTTCCAAAATAGGTTTCATTTCTTTTTGTGAGGGAATATTACATTTAATTTCTATAATTTTAAAAAATTATTTGATTCTTATAATATAATTTTTTAAATAATAATATCAAAATTATATTTTTTTTGATTTTTTTTTGATTTTTCTGAAATGATTTATTTTCTAGGGAATAGTGAAAAATATAATTTTTTATGTAAAATTGAATTATTGTTTCAAGCAATTAGAAAGATATGTTCTATTTGATTTTTTTTTTAAATTCAAATTATGACTATAATATTATTAATAATCCAATTTTATTCATATTAATCAATTTTATCTTTGAATTTGGTATAAAATATTTTTTATTCAAAAAAGATATTCTTAAGAAAAACTATTTGTCTTTGCAATTTTTTATTAAGTTAATTTAGGAAAATTATCGAATTTGAATCTTAAAAAATAGATTACATATTTGGAATCAGTATTTATAATTTTTTTAAATAGTTCCACTTTATTTTTTTCATCATTAATAGGAACCATAATAAATTTTTATTACCATGGTAATGGTAAAATTACTTAATTAAGCTTAAAACTAACGTGACATGGATTGAAACTCATTCAAAAACATGATTTTATTTCATTATATGAGTATATTTTGTATATAATCATAATAAATTGAAAATATAAACTTTTTTTCATTTGTATTTGATTTTGAACTTTATAATATTTATGTAAAACATAAAATCATAATTTTCACTTTCATTATTTTAATATCTATAATATTTTTTACATGGATAAAAAATATTATTTATGTATATAAATGGTTATTTTAAATATCAATTAATATTATTTGTGTTGTAATTTTTTTTAATTTTTATGGATGAAATAATTACCTTAAATTCCTTTTCAACGCCAATATAGTGCTTGTGCAAGTTGTAAAAGAATCAAGTAAATTATTTTAAAAACTCTAAAAGTAATATTTCAAAGGTGAGTTAAAGAGTACCTTTAATTTTTAAGTTAAATAAAACATATTAGAGTTTTTAAAGATTTATATTCGAATTTCATTTCATTCATGTTGTTTTCATAGTCAAATTATGTTAATAGTTATTAAAATGACATTATTAGTATTTTATTTTATATATATTTAAATAAAATATTTAAAAATCATAAAATTCCTTAAAGAATAAAATTTATATCATAAATGGTCCGATTTTTTATCCATTTTCCATTTATGATCCAATTATTAGCTTATATCTAAAATTATAACCCTTTAATATTAAAATAGTAATTACCATGATTAAGATTAATATTGGTCAAATAAGGGGTTAAACAAAAAGATATGGTTTAAAATGATATCTAAATTTGTAAACAAATAAATTTTATGAATATATTAAGAATATATATTCTTTATCTTCAAATAAATGTCATTTAAGAACCATTTTACATGATTTAGACACATATTATATTATAGTATTCCATATATTTCTAAAACTGACATCAATGATATTTTATAATGAAAAATATTTTATTAAATGATTTAAAATTCATAAAAATAAAATATTATTCCAATTAAATGAGATATGGTTAAATATATAAACAACTATATAATTATTTGTCACTTTTCTTTCTTATGGTCACATTATTGACCCTCAAAGAATGAAAACCATGATATTATGGTAATTGTCAATAGGGGTAATGGGGGGGGGGGGGTTAAAACAAAAAGATAAGGGTGAAAACATCACATAAACCTATAAAAAACTAATTTAATGATATTATTTAAAATAATAATCACCATATATTCTAAATATATCAATTTAAATCCCCATGAATGTGAAAATTAATTCATAATAATTTAATACTTTCTATAATTCCTAGTGTTCCCCTCCCCACATATGAAAGGGAACATATTATCCTCTCTTACTCACATTGTTTTATCTATATAAATCCCCAAAAACCTGGAAAATTATATTATAAACATCCATATCCACAAATTATTTGTTATATTATCCTTAAAATACCATTTCAAGTGTCATTCAGAAATGAATTAGAAGAGGTCGACGGGAGAAGAGGTATTTATCTTACCCGACCCATTTCGATTTATTTATGATTCTTCCACCCCTAAAACCATTTTATCATTTATAAAATATTTAATTAAGTATTGAAAATACATTTAATTATTATTATTATTTAGAAAACATTATCCACATTCTTTCACTCCTACAGAAAGCAAAAACATCCCTCGTATATACAAATAAATTACCATCTCCACATAGCTTTGTAATTCATTTTTCATCAGAACATCACTTGGATGGTTATAATGAAGGAATTAATATATATATATATATATATATGTAATTTATGATATTAATATTATTTATAAAGTAAAATAATTATTTATCTTTCATTCATTTCATCTGTTGTAAAGTGAAAACAACGTTCATGCATATGTATGACCTCTGGTCTCCATGAACAATGTAATTCATTTTTCTTTCTACACATTTTATAGGTGAATATAAAAATATACAATATAGTATATAAATATAAATATATATATATATATAATATTTATATCATTATTACCATTATAATGATGATTTTACCATGAACGAGGTACAATAAACATGACTGGAAAACCGAAACATACATGAGAAACAAAGTATTTATCACTCAGAATAATTATTTTAATAATAAATTGTTAATAAATGGGTGATAAGATGCTATAAGTAAATCATAAAGGGTATGATATCTATGAATAATGTTATTTAATACATTTATAATAAATATATATTTATTATATAGGATTTTTGAACACATATGAATAAAGACAATACTTAAGGTAATATACATTCTTCACACTTTTACTTTGGTGAGTCACATTCCATATTTACAACTTGCTTCTTTTATGTTGTGTATGTACTACCAATTAATGTATTTTTTCATAATTATCATAGAAATTATAGTGATATACATTTATAGTTGTGTTTATATCTTTCAGGAGGGTTTTATTATAATGTTACCAATGTGGTAAAAGATTTATGTTTCAATACCCTTTTAATTAAAATTGTCTATGCTTGAATTTATATTGATAAATTTATATGATTCATATATAATAAATAAACTTTATTTTTATTCTCCAATATTTATTCTTGAAATTTTAAATTAATTTTATCATTTTCTCCTCTCTGGTAGTTAAAATGATTGGGAAAATGTTTTTGGAAAAAATTGACATCATTTCTTCTTTAGTCAATAACATTTTAATTACACATTCATGTTTTGTTTAAAATATTTTCATGAATGTTTTATTATTATAATATTCAAGTTTATTTTTATTTTTACCCATGTTTTATTATTTATGAAATTTTTTCTATAGAATATTCTTGTAATTTCCCAAAGAAGGTAATTTTTGATTTTTTAATGAAAATGTGGAAGGAAATTTTATATTAAAGTATAATGAATGAATCAAATTCTCTATTATCAAGACTAATCAATGATTTTAATCTTATTTTATAATTTATATTGTTCTCTTAAAATATATATTTTTCTTAATATTTTTGACATATTTGGATTTTAAATAAGTTGTTTCATATTGAAATGGGTATGTTCTACAAGAAATGTTCCATGTGATATTTTAAAATAATTTTTATCTATTAGGACATATTTTTATGTTATTCATGTCTGAATGGGAATATGATTATATCATACAATCCTTATTCTTTATTTGAATGATTTATTGTTATAAAGATGAGATGTTTACAAAACTCATTCCCTTTTTCACAAGTTAATTTATGGTGAAATATTAAATGTTTTCATGATCTTGTAGAATAAATATAAATGGATTAGGAATATGAGATAGGTGGGTTATATATATCCCTCCAATAAATTGGGTAATGATTTATAAATTCAATGATATAATGTTTTTCATGAACTTGATTTCTTGTTCACAATTTTAGGTATGAAACTAGTTTTCATACTAATAATATTTTCAAATGGATTAGTTTTCATGTACATAAGAATATGTTTGGAAATAGTTTTAATTTCCATAAGATTATGCATGGAATTTTTTTCACGTCCATACATTTATTCAAGGTCATAATTTCAAATCCCTAACTTAATGTGTGAACTTTTTTCTATTTATATATTTTCACAAAGTTATAAGACTATGTTTTTAAAACATTCCAATGTCTCTGTCATTATCTCATGGATTATTAATGATAATTTATGATTCTTAAATTGTTCTAATATTGATTTTATTTAGGATGGAATTTTATTCAATGACTTATATTTATGATCTATGAAATATTGTGTATGAAATTTTTAATTTTTGATCATGATATTATACCATTATACTTAACTTACGATTTTTTTGATCATCAATTGATATCTATAAATTTTACCTTTATGGAGAATATGAGCTCACAATTTATTGTCTTTCCTTTCCCTAGATTATGAAGAGAGGTTGAAATTATAGTATTTCAAGAATGGTACAAAGTGAGAAGCACATTATGAAAGATGATGAATAATGCACCTAAATAAGATATTTAATTATCCAGTTTCCAAAGTCATTAAACCTATATGATTATGGAATTGATTATAATTTTATATATTGGATATTCATCTTAAAATATGTAATATTTATCTCTGAAAGGTTTGGGTCCCCATTTTTGGTATCAGAGAAAGGTTTAGTAATCTATGGAGATTAGGATTAGAGAACTATAATGAGAACTCTAGTGATAAGTCTAAGTATAGGATCACACCCTAATGTTTTGGTAAGATATAGATTAAGTGGTTTTAATAGAAACAAATCCATATATAGATACTAAACGTGGACGTGGTTTTGGAATAGATTCATCTAAGGGTAATAACCCAAAAATAGGTTGGTTGAGTATATCTCACCAATCATTTTGGTGAACAGTGAGTATTCCCTTACTTCACATATGTTTTGAAAATGTCAAGGGACATTCTTAGGTTAAATCACATTATATTTATAAATCACTATAAAGGATTTGAATAGACGATAACCAAGGATTATCTAGGTTATGCATAAGGTGTCATAGATTAAAAATAAGGTGTTAAGATTTATACATCCTATGAATAGGTTTTTTATGATTTATCACTATGTATATTTATTTATCATTCTATGATTTTGTGTTTTAGAAAATGGATATAATTAAGAAGAACTATGTTAAAATTTAATGTGAAGGGTAATGGAATTATTTTCCAAATGAGAAACCATGTGAAACCTGAGTTAGAATGTAAAACCTTGTGATTATTCCAAATCAGTTATATCATTATATTATTACCAATATAAACTTGGTTTTGATTATTGCTACACCTAATAATAAGAAAATAGAATTTTATTAAAATTTAAGTGGTAATGATCATTATGGAAAGAAATTTAAATTTCTTTCATGTTATAAATGTGGAAAGAAGAACCTAATAAAATATATCAAAGGTAAGGGAAATTATTTTCTATGTAGAAAAAGTGGATAAAGAACAATGAATTTTCATGTAATTATCTGTCTTATATATTTTGAAGTTAATAATTATCTAAATAAATTTCATAATCCAAGAGCTAACACTATGAGTAGGGATGTTGCTCTATTATGACGATCGTTGATGTATAATGATTGAAGTGTCTATATATTGGGATTCTAGAATAATCTTTTTTAAGTGTTTTATTAATGATAATATCGTTATAAGAATCATTAACCATCTATGGATTTCTCTTTATTAGTTTTTCTTCAAGGATTTGAAAGAATATGTTGAATGATACTGATAACAAAGAAAAGTGATTTAGTGGTATGATGATATTTTTGGAGTACACATGATTAAGAGAAATATAACCCTTAATATGTTCTTGATATTGGGATAATATTTTTTAGTTGGGCTAAAGATTTTATTTTTATTAATAAAGTAAATTTGATAGTATTGGTTATATAACAATCCAAGCTTAATGTATACAAATAATACATCATTTTTGTGGAATACTTAATACATTACACAAAAAGACATCCAATGATGGTATTAGTTTAGTTTCATAGGAAATATTTACATGTAAATGCTGGTATATGAGTGGGCTAAATTATCTCTCACTAGGTTCTCCAAGACTACAACCCCTCTTAGACACATCATATGTAAAATATATCTTCATAACCTCGAGAAGGAATCATGAAAAGGGGTGAGATCAGTTATTTTTAAGGGTAAATAAGATAGATATATAATAATAAACTACAGAATAAGGGTATGAGAACATTATCATAACATTAAAAGATCATACCCTTCAAATCAAAGATCATAAACCTGAATCATTGAATAAATATTAGTTGTTCACAAGGCATGAAGAATAATGGAATCAAGATAATAATCCATAAAATCATTAAATAAGAGTAAGACATGGAATTTTGGCATACAACTAAACATTTGACATCATTCCCTATAAGTAAATATTCATTGATAAAACTATCAAGTCACTTAATGGGGACTACACCTATTGGGAGGTACATTCCACCATCCCTAGTCATAGTACTCTCATTGTAAGAGATTGGGTTTCCCCATATTCCCATATTGGATTGTGTTTTCCCCATCTTCTTATATAGGATAAAGTTTCCCCATTATCCCATAGAAGATTACACTGGTCAACTTAAATCCCATCATTTTCTCATGAGATATATATCTTTACCCATTCCATTGGAGGGATATATAGGTCCCACGCAACACAAAATAAAATAATGTATACATGTGACATAGGATAATAAAAACTGCATCATATCCTAACCCATGACAAGATATGAGTCTTATCAACATCATATCATAAGCCATGACAAGAAATGGATATCATAAAAATTGTATCATATCATTACCTATGTAAAATATATATTCCTTACAATAATTTAATCAAAGCATTATCCATGAAAAGAAGAAGTTTTCAAGAGAATATAACCCATGGAAGAGAAACTGGTGTCACATATATCATTCCATAAAAACATATACCATTAAATTAAGAATATGAATGGTATTCTTGGATTATATCCCTAGTAAAGCCTAAAATATAACAAATTATGTCATCTTATATGGATAAGTATTTTGAAATATCAACATGAAAAATTCCTTATGGAAGATATTCTTTCTTCGAAAATCCTTTTTATAAAACCATTTCAAAATACTATTATTATAAAGAAATATTTACAATTTTTTAAACAAATTTCTTGAGGAAAAAATATTTTCCTCTCTGGAAAGTGGTTTTTAAAAATTAAATCAATTTGAAAAACTTTTTCCTTGAAAATATATATAAAAACCCATAAATGAATCTTGAAAATGTTTTGAAAACCTTTTTCTTTGAAAACACCATGAAAACTCATAAAGAAATATTGAAAAAATGTTGAAAACTTTTTTTATTTAATCATATTGTGAAAGAATAAAATTATGGCTATAAATCATTTAAAAACCCTTTTCTTGGAAAATAACCTTTTGAAAACATATAAATGAATATTTAAAAATCATTTAAAACACTTTAAAAACATAAAAAACGTTTCAAAAAATTATCTTTGAAAAACACTTTAAATTAAAAAAAATTACATAATATGGGGGAAATAATTTCTTTAAAAAAATAACATGGTAAAAATACAAAGTAATTTTCATGGGAATGATGGTCATGATGGAATGTATGTTCGTACAATACAAACATTAAGTTTTCACCTTACAAGTGAAGAAAAGTGCCTCAATCAGAAAATGAAAAGAATATTCCTTTAAATTTTTTTAAAAGGTAAAAAATGGGTAACAATTTTCTTTTAACATCCTAGGATAATAGAAAAAATTTATCAAAAACGTTTTTAGAAAACACATTGTTGAAAGAACACATATTACTAACTGATAGGATAAATAAAGTTAAATTTTTACAATTTTTTTATTAATTATATAACATACCAAATAGTCGGAAAATGGAACTAATTCATGAATAAATAATGAATATAAAAAGGATAACAAAATTCATGAGTTATCTTGGGATATGGATCATAATATTTCATCCATGAATGCATAATCGTAAACAATTTTAATAAACAATGAGATTCCTTCAATAAACTGTTACCACTTTGTAACTTTGAATTATACTCCCAATATAAGAAAATAAAATAATATGAAGCATAAAATATCATGAAAATAAGGGGGTTTATGATATAACATGTCAAATTTAAGAATATACACCTTATAAAATAATTTTTTTCAATAACATATCATGTGTCTCAAAGAAGGCAGATTTAGACAAATTTACATTAGTGATTTGGTAAATTTTGAAACATAATACTCATGAAATAAAGATAATAAAAAAGAGATGTAAATATTCCTAAATTTAATTATAAGAATCTTATAATGCATTCATGGGTAGTAAACACACCACATATAAGTAATAAGTGTTGAACATGGTTTGTGTCTCACAGAATATTAAAGTTAGATGAGAAAACACTTAACTTATGTATTGACTCTCATCATACTCGTAAAAAATTCTTTTAAAATAAATATAATATTTTTATATATATACTGATTTATGTTACAAATATATACACAATTTTAACCTATTATAATAATTATTCTGACATAATGAATAATTTTAACATACAAATAATTTTTTTATGAATTTTTATGTTATAATGTTTTGAATTATAATTATTTTTATTATAAATTTATTAACAAATGATTTTGGAAAAATAATTTCATAGTAAACAATATATATTATAATTGTAAATATGAGATTATTAATTAAAAAAGTAACAGTTATAGAGATATAAATAGATTGTTATGAAAATTAAAGTATTATTAATACTAATAAAAAACACATAAAATATAAATATTATTTTAATTATATAAAATTTTAATTTAATTATGAATAATTATGTTCAAATAAAATGATGAATAAATTAAATCATATATAATATGTATTTTAAAAAATAAAATTAGCTATATATATATAATGGATTTAATATTGAATTATATTAAATATATTATAATAAATACAATCATAAGGAAATAAAAAAATGAAGGAATCATGAATGATGAGAATGGGTTACGTTTTTAGAGGGTTTTGTTTTGGGTTAACCTTTAACAGAGTATAGGGACGAATTGAGATTGGGATGGGGGAAGTCATGTAGAGGAAATTGAGGCTGATGTAGGTTGATTCGACGCAGATCAGAGGTTTCGTCTAAGAGTGTTCATTATTGTAGAGTCACAGACCTATTTGAGGTTTGTTACTAACGAGTAAAAAGATGTTGAAGATGTTATGATAAAAGTCAACATCAAGGTTTGAGTTTCAATTTTTCCAGGTGCAGATAGGATATATATCTTCATTATACTTAATCCTAAATAGGTAGGGTTTTTATATTTTGACTCTTACAGTTGTCGTTGAGGTATTTTAATATGCATTTTTTAAAATTTTTATTGGTTATTGTTAGTATGTTTTCCATTATCCACCTTACTTTAGGGCTATGGACCACTTGTGTCTGGGTTAAATTAATATGTTCATTGTGATTTGCGGATGTCCCATTTGTTTTTTGGTTATTTTAATATTTTTTATTAATATTACCTTGCACGTGACAAATTTATTATTTTTCTTATTTTTTGAGTTAGATGTCCACATCAGTATTCACAGCTTTCACTAAAAGCTTAGATATATCTATGAATTGAATTTTTTTGAGGCTATAAATAGAACCTCTAGGGGAGTTTTTCACATAGTCCTCATCTTTATTTTGAATATACACTGAGTTATACATATTGGTGTGTCCAAATCTCATCCAGTACGAAGGTTCTACTTGAGGTAATTGTTATTAATTTTTTTTACAGTCCTTGATTTGAATTCTTTATGTGATGATATTTTCTTCATTAGTATATATATGTTTATAATGATGTAGACATATTAAGTTATAATTATTTTTCATATTTATTATATATATTTTTCGGAACTAAAAATGTATGGGGGAATATTATTTATTTTTAAACACATATTTATCTGAAATTTCATTTGTGTAATGATATACTAAAATAATTTTTAGATTTTGATTCGTGGTTTTATTAAATTATGTAAGGAATAATTTATTTTTATGGGGGTTTAAGTTCTTGGGTCTATTTAATTTTCCTTAAGGGTTTTTTTTTCAAATTCTGTCTTGAAACTTTAATTTTATATGGGGAAATGTAATTACGAGTTGATTTATTTGGTTGATTTCATTAAAAATATTTTGTTTAAAAATTTATGTTATTATTGTTTGTCAAAGTTTTTAAGAATTTTTTTGATGGATATCTTCTTTTATGGGGTTATACAATTTATTTCATATTTGAACCTTAATTCTGTAAATTGTTAATATATTTATTTGCTAAAGAATTTTTAGTTTTATTCGTGATTTTATTGGGTAATTTATGTTAATTAGAAAGTGTTTTTTCATATGTTTCAGATGATAATTGATTTTATTTTCTATACACATTACTTTTTTATTTATTTAAAAAACAATCATATTTTCAGTTTAAACATTACGTTGTCAAATTTATATTATAGTAATATTTATCAAAGTGTTGTATAAGGAAGAATTTATTAATGCAAATATGGGTAATTCAAATCCCATGTGTATATGTTAATTTTTTATCCTAGTTTTATTTTATTTATGCATATATATATATATATTCATATTATAAATATAAATATACATACATAAATACCGACATAGTAAACAATTGATACATGTTTTGAATGTGCATGAAAAACATGTATAAATATGGGATAAAATAATTTTCAATCCAAAAGGATATATATATATATATGGCTATTATGCGAAATTCAATATCTCTTTATAAAGTTTAATTCTTGAATATGTTTATAATTAATTTTAAATTCAATATTGTTACGTACATAAGCATTGTCATGTAGTTCAATAAATTATGCAAGTATTATATTTATGTTCTATATATAAATATGTTTGGAAATTAAATGTTGATAATTTCAAATTATATAAAATGAAAATGGTTTTATGAGTATATCATCAACACTCGTTGTATCTAAAATAAAATTTTTCTTTCAATTTTAAATTTTAACAGTTGTAGTTTCAAATTAATAAGTACACCATTATCATTGAAAGTCATTTATTTTAAAGGTTACTTTTATAGTTTCATGTTTGATACTTAATTAGTTATTTCTTACGAATGTTATATAATGTGAATGGTAATTTAATAATGTTATGTGTAGAATTTATATTTTCATGTCATGAACTTATGCATATAATTAATTAGGAAATTTTGTGATCAATATATATTTACGGGAAACATTAAGTTCTTTTATATTTTAAAAAACAAATAATAAACTCATGGTATATATATATATATAAATTATATTATTATTATTGATATGTTATAGTACTTGATGTCATAGTTTTTAAAAATTTCACATAAAATGTTGTTGTGTTATTTTAAACTTAAGTGTGTCACATCTACATATGATCATGGAAATGCGTTGAGTATAACATCAACACATCTTTCATGTATAATAAACTCATGGTTTCAAATAATTTTTTTGAGCCTATCAAATACATAGTTTTCTTAAAGAATTGAAATGTTTGAAGGCTATAAATAGAACCACTAGGGGAGTTTTTCACATGGACCTAGGTTCTATTTTGAATATACACTGGCTTCTACATTTTTGTGTGTCCAAATCTCATCCAATACGCTAGTTTTACTTAAGGTAAGGGAATATTAAAATTTCTTGCAGTCCTTGATTTAAATTAATTATGTGATGAAATTATATTCATTAGTATATATAACTATACAATGGTATATACATATGCATTTATAAATGTGTTTACTATTTATTATATGTATTTTTCAGAACTAATAATGTAAGGGAGAAAATGATTTATTTTCAAAAATATATTTATCTAAAATTTCATTTTTGTAAGGATATAATAAAATTACTTTTAGATTTTAATTATTGTTTTTATTAAATTATGTAATGGATCATTTATGTTTATGGTGTTTTAAGTTATTGATTCAATTTAATTTTCTATAAGGGATTTGTTTTCAAATTGTGTCTTTAAAATTATATTTTGTAAGGGGAACTATAATTATGAGTTTATTTATTTGATTTATTTCATTAAAAAATATTTTTTTTAAAAAAATTTAGGTTGTTCTTTTTTATCAAACTTTTTCATACTTTTTGTGAGGGTGAAATTATTTTATGGGGTAATAAAATTTATTTCAGAGTTGGACCTTAATTCTGTAACTTGTTAATAAATTTATTTCGTGAAAAATTAAAAGTTTTATTCTTGATTATATTACATAATTTATGTTAATCAAAAATTTTCTCTTCATATGTTGCAGAGGATAATTGATTTTATTTTCTATATACATTAGTTTTTTTATTTAAAAAACAGTCATGTTTTCAGTTTAAAATTTATTTTGTCAAATTTATATTATAGTAATATTCATTAAATTGTTTTATAAGGAAGACTTTATTAATGATAATATGGGTAATATAAATACCATGTGTATATGTTAAATTTTATCCTATGCTTATTTTATTTAAGAATATATATATATATGATTGTATATTATAAATATAAATATACCTAAATATATACCAATATAGTAAATAATTGAAACATGTTTTTCATGTGGAAGAGAAACATGTATAAATGTGGGATAAAATAAATTTCAATCCATAAGGATATATATATGACTATTATTGGAAATTAAAGTTCTTTTTATAAAGATTAATTATTAAATATGTTTATAATTAATTTTAAATTCAATATTGTTACATATTTAAACATCATCATGTATTTCAATAAATTATTCATGTATTATATTTATGTTATATATATAAATATGTTTGGAAACTAAAAGTTGATAATTTAAAACTCTGTAAAATGAAATTCGTGTTATGAGCATATCATCGATACTCATTGTATCTAAAATAAATTAGTGATTTCAATTTTAAATGTTCAATCTTTTAGTTTTAAATTAATAAGTACACAATATTTATTGAATTTTTTTATTTTAATGGTTACTTTTATTGTTTTATATGTGATACTTAATTACTTATTTATTAATAAAATTATATAATGTGAAGGGTAATTTAATACTTCTATTCCTAGAATTTATATTTTCATGTCATCAATTAATGCATACAATTAATTAAGAAATTGGGTGATTATTAGATATTTATGGGAAGTATTAAGTTCTTTTATTTTTTTAAAAAATAATAATAAACTCATGGTATGTATATATATATGTATATACACAAAGGATATTTTTTTATTGACATGTTATAATACTTGACATAATATTTTAAAAAAATGTGCATAACATGTCTCCATGTTATTTTAAACATAAGGATGTCGCAACTGCATACAATCAAGGCCATGCACCAAGCGTAACATCAACACATCTTTAATGCATAATAAACTCATGGTTTCAAAATAAAATTCCGAGTTGGTCAAACACATGGAATTCTTCAATAATTGAAATGTTTTATTTACATACTACGTGAGAAACATATTTATTTATTGTAAAATATTATTTTGGGGAGGAAAAACAATGTATGCATTTATTTATTTATTGGATTAAAAATAAAGACAAATATTTAAATTATGTGATGGATCTCTTTATAATATTACATGGATTAAGAATTAATTTTTTCAAGGTGGTATGGGACACTTTGGAATGTTTAATGAATTTATGTCTTCTATGAATAATATTAAAATAAATCAATGTGATATGGGAAACATTGGTTTGTTTAAAGAATTTATTTTACCTATGAAAATGATTAAAAAAAATAAAGAGGTATGAGAAATTTTTATTTAAAGACATATTTTTGTTAGACATATTAGGAATGCATATTACTTATTCTGGGATTGGTGAGTCTAGCTTCAACATCTCAATGCATTAGTAGGTATCATGAGACAAACTAGGTGTCGACATGAGGCCCTGACAAAATGATTATTTTTGGACTTGGCATGAGGACTTGAAAAAATGATGTGTATGGTCTTGGAATGAGAACTTGATAAAAATTTTATGATATCCTATATTATGAAATCCCGCAAAATGATTCTAGTAAATGATAGTCCATGTGAATACTCGACTAGTAAAATATCGATGGAAAATGATCATTCTCTTTAAATCAGTATTAAACATTTTTATATTTCCCAGATCACATGGCTTAAAGATTAATGTTTAAATATATATATTTTATAGAAATTAATCTATGAAGGAGAATTAATATTTATGTTTCCAAAAAACAATGATAAATAACATTATTTTATGTGTAATTCTGAATAAATAATATTTCATGTACAATTTCATATACACACACCCGGAATGTCATACAAAATTAAGTATGGAAATTTTCTAACATAAAGGCAGAATTCCATGCATTCTTATTCAACATTTTTCATATTTTATAATGTATTTTTTCTGCAACTCATAAACAAGTATATTAATTTTGAGTAGGACTTTATCATAAAAGTTGTTTCAGAATCTATCAAGAAAGTTGTGATGAATTGTTTTGAGAAATGTTAATTTCATGATTTAAAGCATGTGTTTTGAAGAAATTTTTTAATGAAAATTTATTTGATAATGGTCTCATTTTAAAACCCCTTACTGTGAATTTTGTGGTCACCCTACATTTCATAAGCACTTTTACAGGTTTAGGGGAAGTGTGATGATGAATTTCTAATGGGGAAGCATTGCTCTCATGTTTCATTATGTTTATTGGAAATTGGAAATTTGTATTTTAATGTATTATTTGATTATAATTATCCAAAACATGGTCTGGTAAACGATCTAATGTATGTAGTATTTTGTGTAAATATTCAATTAATTTTTCAAAAAAAAATTAAACAATATATTTTTATCATAGACTCTGGAAAATTATGGTCTGGATCCTTACAAAAACTATATAATAAAAAAATACAAGTATATTTTTTATACTGAAGTTATTATTTAAGAATTTAATAAGAATATTGGAGGTGGTGTAGAATGAAAATAAAACAAAGTAGTTTGAGGAAGGATATGGCCTCTTCAATGAGAAACTGCTCTTGGTTTTCATCAAAGGGCTTCCTTTGTTGGATTTATTAACAATAAGAAAATTATCAGGTGAATGGAGGTATTTAGTAAGATTATTTGAGTAGTTTTTGGTCATTATAAAGGAATTTCTCGGTGTGAATAAGTTGGTAGGGTGACTGACTTTTTCATAATGGGGGAGGAGTGACATTTTTGTTAGTTTTTGAAAAGGGAATTACACCCATGTTTTTTCCATGTAAAGTGTACCCAATAATGGAAAACATTATATCCAAGGGAATATATGGAAAAAATATGGAAATCCAATGGATTTTGGAAAATATTCTTCTTCATTTTGGCCCTTATTTTATGGTTTAGTCCCTTTTTATGCTAAATTTTACCATAATTGTTGAAATTAATTTAAATTACATTCACTAATATTTTTTTTCAAAAAATATGTTAAAATCATTAGAAATTAAAAATTCTGAATATTCCAAATAATGAATCCATTTTTACAAAAAAAATATTTTAAGGGATAGAAATTAATTTAAATTTAATCTCACAGATGGGACGACAATTCAAGGTTTTAAAGTAAAAACATTCAAACTTTTACTATGTTTTTATATCTAATTTATAAGTAGAATTGATTAAAATAAAATAAATTGGATTATTTTTTATATAATTGATATAATTAAACATTAAAACCAATTAAAAATATAATTTAATAGTATAAATAATTTATATGAAAATTTATTTTGGAATAAAAATTCAGTTTTCCTCTCTATTTATCAGAAAATGAAAATTCTCAAAAAGATTCCAAAAATTCACCCGAAGTAAATTATGACCATATGATTTAAAAAATTAAGTTTATTTCTTAAAATAAAAATTATAAATGTGTAAACAATATAATTTAAAATGGGTTTTCTATTAAAAGGTGGTAAAATTAACACATTTCTTTAATTTTTTTTATCACATTAATAATCCAAGAGGAAATACAAATGGGAAAAAATAAAGAGGTCTAAAATATTGGTGGCCTAAAGCGTATTATCTAAAAAAAATTATTCTCTCATCAGGTATGGAATCGAGGCTAAAGTAGTAGGTGATTCACTCACTTTGTGTCGTCTTAGATGCCAGGAAGTCAGTGACCAAGTTCCCTTCATGCCACATATGAGAGATTTCTGTGAGATTATTCAAAAGATCATTAAACTTTAGGATCATATATTTTCTTTCCCATAGAGTGGTTTCATATAATTTTAAGGAATTTTATATAATTAAAGAGTTAGTCTCCATTCTTTCATGGGTGATATTTCTCTGATAGCTTAGTCTTAAACCTGTTTCCATTACTTGTTCTTCAATAAGGAGGGAGTCACCTCTTCCTAAATATGATGAAAATTATATTATAAAAGATACCCTGTTACCCATGATCACTCATCCACCTTGCATGATACCCATAAGTTAGGACCCACCCATGTTATGATTGAAGCCCTGGTGAGGGGGCTTCCATCACACCCACGGTCCGTGCCTCAAATTTGTTCTTATCTTATGCCCATGAAATCGAATGGATGAGTGTAAAAATGTTATTTTTAATATATAATGTACTAAATAAATTCATAAATAGTGGTATTTTAATTTATTGAGACAAAATGGTGTTTTTACATAGAAAATTACTTTTCTTAGAAAAGGTATTTATTTATTCTCAATTAGTAATTAATATTATTTCTAGCTAAAGGGGGTTATATTATTCATATTTTCAATTAATATTTTATTCATAAATTCCATCCTAATGAATATGTGATAACCATAATAATATTTTAACATTAATATTAATATTATGTTGTATTTTGGTAAAACTAGGTCTTGTGTGTAATGTAATCTATCAAAATAAATTAGCATTGCATGTAACACAATCCAAACATTGTGTTTCATATTACAAAAGATAATCTTATTATTTCATATAGTGCAAGATTAATTTGGTATTACATGAAATACAATCCAAAAGTAGTTCTTTTATATACCATAAGATATATTTAGAGTTGTGTGAAATGAAAAATACCAAAAAGGAAAAATTAATTTGATTTTTTTTATAAAAATCTCAATGTGTTACATTCTACCCACTTAAAATAAATCTCACCCTCAAAACTTGTCTGATTTTTTAAAGATTTAACACTTAAAATTTTCTTTCATAGAAACAGACATTGTGAAACTGAATATTAAAATATAATTCTGAAAAGAAAATTTATAAACATAATGGCCACCCAATGTAAATCCTAACTGGTTTCCTATATAGAAAAACATTGTTGTAAAGTAAATATTTGGACTTTGAGGAAAAGTGAAAATATTTATTGGGAGTGATTGAGGTCATCAATCACAAAAAAATGAATGATCAAAGGAATTTTTAGGTCCTCAAAGTCAAAAATATGTGGTGATTTAAAAGGACATCTGTCCAATAAAAATTAAGGTATTAGTTCAATATTTTATTTTTAGATCCTCACCCTTTTGTTCCTTGGTCAATTTCCACTTTATCTCTTATTCCAAAAAATAATGGTGATTTTTTCATTCAAAAATCCTTTGTATATCATGAGGTTCAAAAATATAATGATTGGTCATTCAATATGTATTTAATTAACATCACAAAGAAATGGTTAACATAGTTTATTATGCATAAATCCTCAAATGGTGAGATAATACTTTTATCTCACAAATTTCATCTGAATTTTAACTTGAACCATTCTATAAATGGTTAACATTGCAACCCTTCTAAAAGATGAACATCCAAAACATTAGAATGAAGGTCACTAAATCATATTAAAATTGATACCCCATATTATATAAAGTATTTATTAGTTGTCACATTCCAAACATGTGAATACTTTCATCATTGATTTCTTAAAACATGGTAATAACCTAAATTACCATAAAAAATTATTGAAAATATGAATACTTTATTATGATTTTTTTTGATAAATTCCTTCGATCCAAAAAAATTCATGAACATCATCTATAAAAACATATGCCACATTTTCGAAAATTTCTTTGTTAGTTTTAAGGTCATCGATACTATCCAATTTACTTTATCCAAATAAATCATCACTTTATCAAAATAAATCACGACTTTATCAAAGTTAAATTTTGTTTTCTTAGAATATTGAAAACATTAAAGGTTTAATTCCCTTAATCAAAATATCACTATTCCATGAAATCAATTTTTTAATTCATCATAACAATTCGACATATAATTTAATATATTTAATGAAACTTATATTGAAAATACTTATATATTTTAGTATTCGTATAACATACTCTTTGAATTCCAAAACATAAATACTCCATTCATCCAAATTCATTCTTAAACCACTACTTAAGATTCATCAACTTATTCTTTAATACATCATTTCGTGAATATGAAATATTAATCATGTATTAACAATTATCAAACTGAATTTAATCATGCTTATCAAAAATACTAATATAATAACATATACTGTTCGTTTTTCATTCTTGGTCCCTTCATCATTATTAGAAAAACCATTACTTTAACCACTTTTATGATTCTCTTCATGAGTATTCCACATTAGAAATTGATTTACATAATTACAATTAATTCAACAATTAAATAATTTATCCTTTTTTATGCCTTAGGGATTTAAATATTCCCATCCATTATGTTAACTGAACTCTCCATATTTCATTTTTAGCTACTTGCTTTGTTTCATTCGTTTCTATAGTCAAAAAATATTATTGTTCCTCTAACACATTAACATAGGTCATTATTTCTTTATCCTTTACACAAATGAAACTGAGTATTATTTCCTCAATGGTCTCTATTACCTAAACTGTTAGTGAAATCCTTCCTTCTCTTATTTGTCGAGTCATAGAGTTGGTTATGGTACACATTGTTAATCACGTTCCATTAAAACTGATTAGGCATGATGACAATATACTTCACTTCATCGATCATCTCATTTGACTACACATAATTTTTTTCCATCACCATTATTATTAATCTAGAACCATTTGGTTCCCTCCACTGACTAAAACTATAATGAATAGTGTGAGAAACATTTATCATAATTGAAAACCATATAATCATGAAAAAAACCACTTTTAGTTTGTATAAATCATGACTGCTGCTTCATTAATCAATGGCCCTAAAGGTTTATCCTAGGTAATACATATTAATATTCTACTTAAATTGTTAATGATGGTTTGTAAATATTTTTTGAATTCCCAAAGCATATCCTCCATTAGTGTCAAACTAGGTTTGGAGAAAGCACCATTGTTGTGTACCGAGTTACGCTCAAGTTAGGACCAAAAATCATTTTTAATGTTTCTACACCTAGGTACATCTATCCAAGATCCACATCCACTAGTATTATCCAGATAGGGATGTAATTCTAGGAAACCACTCACTCTATTATTTACCAAAATTATAAGACATTTTCTTATACTTTTCATAATCTTTAAACCGATCATTAGAGATATCCCTAAACATATCCTTCAAAATATTTCTAGGGATTTCAATTTTTTTTTCTCATCCTAGTTTCTAGGGTTGACTAAACATTTACCGTGATACAAACTATAATGATGAAAAAATATCATATTTAGACATTACAAATTTTTTTTACAATATTTAATACATCGCCCAAAGAAACATCCAATGACCATATTAGTTTAGTGTCTTTGGAAACATGAAAATGTAGACAATGGTACCTGAGTGAGGTATATTATCTACACTAGGTTATCTAATAATAACACCCCTTTTAGACTCATTTAAATAAAGTATATCTCTATAACATGGGGAAGGAAAATAAAAAGGGGTGAGATTATATTCTCAGTATGGGTAAATAAGGGATATATGTAAGCATAAACATGAGAAAAAGGTTATGAGAACACGATCATTACATTAGAAAATCATAACTATCATATCAAAGATCATAAAAATGAATCATGACATAAATATTATTAGTTCATAATTTATGAATCATAATTTAATTAAGAGAATAATCCTAGAAATTCTAACAAAGGAGTAAGACATGGAATTGTGGCATACACATAAACATATAACATTATTCACTATAATCCAAGAAACATTGGTTAAACATATCAAGGCACTTCATGTGGAGTATACCTACTGGTGGGACACACCTCTATCCCCAGTTTTAGTCCTTTCCTTTTAAGGGATCAGGTTCCCCCACCTTCCCATAGTGGATAGGGTTTACCCATCACCCCTCAATGGATTGGGTTTCCCTATATCTCCATATTGGATTGGGTATCCCAATATTACCATAGTGGATTAATCCCATTGACTTGAATCCCATCATTATCTCATGAGATATAAATCATTATCCATTTCATTAGAGGGAGATATAGGTCCCACAAGTAGCATAATAAAATCATTCATACATGTTCTATAATATATTAAAACCTGCCACATATCATGACCCATAAACAGATATGGGTTTCATAAACATCATATCAGAACCCATGAAATAAAATGGGTATCATAAAAATTTCATCATATCATTACCTATGTAAAATATATAGGTCTCATAATCATTACATCAAATTATAACCCATGAAAAGAAGCGAGTCTTAAGATCATATAACCCGTGTAAGAGAACCATGTGCCATAAAAATCATTTCATTAAAACATAAACTATTCAAGAAATAATATGAATGGTATTCTTGGATCATATCACCAGTAAATCATAAACTATAACAAATTATGTCATTATATATGGAGAATAGTTTTAGAGATCACATGAAACATTTCTTAAGGAAGATAACCTTTAATTGAAAATAATTTTTATAAAACAATTTTAAAATCATTTTCTTATAATGAAATATTAAAAATTTATTTAAAAAACTTTATTGAGTAAAATATATATTTTTCTATTAATTGTTCTAAAATTAAATCATTTTGAAAATGTTTTTCTTTCTAAATATATTTGAAATATCATAATAGAATCTTGAAAATATTTTGAAACAATTTTTCTTTAAAAAAACCATAAAAAACCATATCAAAATCATGAAAAAATTTTAAATCCTTTTTTGAGTATAATTTGAAAACCTAAAAATAAGGCTTGAAATAATTTTGAAACCCATTTCTTATTAAATACCCATTTGAAAACATATACATGAAGCTTTGATAATAATCTAAAACACTTTTTAAACATAAAACCATTTGGAAAACATATTTCCTTAAAAACCACTTTAAATTCAAAAAATTTCTAGAATATTAGTAAAACATTTTCTTAAAAAATAAACTTGAAATATTATAAAGGAACAATCAAGGGAATGATGGTCATGATGGAAGGTATGTCCATTAATACCATATATTTCTTTTTCAACATAAATGTTTAGAAAAGTGCCTTGATAAAAAGAAAGAATATTATTTTTAAAACAATTTTTTAAAATGTAAAACACGGTAAAAAATTTCCTTTAAAATTCATAAGATAATATTAAAATCTTTTTGAAAATGTGTTTAAAAAACATGGTTTTGAATGAACACATATTTCCGACCAAAAGGACAAATAAATTGGGATTTGTATATTATCTTCCTTAATTATATTAAGTAGAAAAAAGTATAAAAATGGTACTAATAAATTAATAAATCATGAATATATAGTGTAGAATAAAATTCATGAGTGATATTGAGAGATATATCATTATAGTTTTTCAATGGAATCATAATCATAAACAATTTTGATAAATGATAAAATTGCTTCAATAAAAACATACCACTTGGTAACATTGAATTATACTCACTATGTAAGAAAATTAAATTTAATTAAGCTTAAAATATCATGAATGTATATATTTTGATGATATAACATGTAAAATGGTAGTATATACACCTTTTAAAAGAATATAGGTGCATAACATTACATGTGTCTTATAGAAGGAAAATTGAGGCAAAATTACATTATTGATTTGGTAACTTTTGAAACATAAACCAAATGAAATAAATATAATCAAATGTATATTTAAATAACCACAATTTTTTTATAAGAATCATAGAATACATATATGGTAAGTAAACACACCCCATATAACAAATAGGTGGGGAACATGGATTGTGTCTCTGGAAAATAAAAGTGAGACGTGAAAACCTTTACCTTATGTCTTGACTCTCTTAATACTCATAAAACATCATGTATAATATAGATTTCTGTTATATATATATATATATATATTAAACAACCATATTATTATATCTAAAACAATATATAATTTTTTTAGGACAATATATTACCGATTTTTGACAATCACATGTTAATGTTATGTTTTAGATAATATCCTCTTTATTTTTCAAAAATGTTTTGTTATTATTGATACTCTTACATAGTTCATGAACTAATTATTTCAATAATGTAAAACATGATATAAATAATATATATATTCAGTATATATGTATTTATAATAATATTTAAAATATATAAATATTAAATTGAATTCACCGTTCATGGAGATGATTGGCCATACGTACGCATGAATGCTGTTTATGTTTTATTGTCTTATTGAATGTAAGAAAGTATATGAAATATATGGATGTATATATCTATATAATAATTATAGTAGAATTATTTTTTCATATATATCATATAAATTCACTCAAACCATCCTTAATTCATTCCAGTTAAAGTGTGAATGAATCACATCGCTTTGAGGAGACAGTAGTCCACACATCCCAAAATAAAGTTATTGTTTTTACAGAAAATGTAAAGTATGAAGGTATTTTTATATAAATATTACAGAATAATAAATAAATAATAAATATCATATAAATAATATTTTTTATAATTATGTCCAACCATGGTAGGAGGTAAAAGAAAAATGAACAACATTTGTCTCGTAAGGTGGTAGTTCATCATACACAAGAACTGTAAATTCATTACCCATTATATGGAAGTGTGTGTAAGTGTAGGTATAAACAATATAATAAAAACA
Source organism: Viscum album (assembly GCA_963277665.1). Taxonomy (NCBI): domain Eukaryota; kingdom Viridiplantae; phylum Streptophyta; class Magnoliopsida; order Santalales; family Viscaceae; genus Viscum; species Viscum album. Next base: position 924,306,747 of record OY728141.1, on the reverse strand, counting down.
TTTCAACATATTGATTATAAATAGGTTATTATTTAGTCATGGAAGAATATTATTTTAGATGGGGTAGAATGAAAATACAACAAAGGAGCTTGAGGAAGGATATTACCTGTTCTTTGGCTAATTCCTCTTGGTTTGCACCAAAGGGATTCCATGATTAGGTTTATTCAAAAAGGGGGGATTATAAATTTAAGGGAGGGATGTTGGGATATTATTTAATGATAGGTTTTTATATTCAAATGGTTTTATTGGTGTAAATAAGTTGGAGGGGTGAGATCCTTTTTATATTAGAAGAGGAGTGACATTCTTGTAAATTTTAAAAAAGAGAATTCCACCCATGTTTTCGCGAGTAAAGTGGCCACAATAATGGTCAGAATTATATACAAGGGAATATACGGTCTAAATATGACCATATAATGTATTTTGGAAAATTTTATATGTTATTTTGGCCCTTAATTTTATGGTTTAGTCCCTTATTAAGCTTAATTTGACCTTAGTCAGGGTAATTAATTTTAAATAATTCAATAATATTATTGGTCAAACACTATGATGAAATAATTTGTAATTATAAATTATTATGATTCAAAATATTTATTCCATTTTTACAAATTCCAATAATATAAGTGGTAGAAATTAATTTAAATTTATTCCCGTAGATGGGACAATAATGTTGGTTTCTAATGTAAAAACGTTCAAAGGTTTCCTAGGTATATCGAATTTTACAGTGAAATTTATTACAATGATATAAATTGGAATAATTTTTATATAATTTATATAATTAAACATTAAAACAAATAAAAAATATAATTTAAATTTATAAATAAATTATATGAAAATGCAGTTTTGAATTAAAATTTTGTGTTCTTTACTACTCATCAAAAAATGATGCTTCTAAAAATATTCCAATAATACACCCAAAGTAAATTTTGATATTAAAATTTAAAAAATGATGTTTTTTTTTCAATTAATAAAATATAAAAGTGTCAAAAATAATATTTACAAGGATTTCTGAATTAAAATGTGGTAAAATTACCATTTCTTAAAAATACATCTTCTTTTATCATAAAAATGGATTTATTCCTATCTTAAACATATCTATTTTTTTGGGTGTGTAAAAATATTTGATAATATATATAATATATTGAAAACATTAATCAATATATTTTTTAATTTATTAAGATAAAATGGTGTTTGTACATAGAAATTTTGTTTTCTTAGAAAATGAATTTCTTTATTTTCAATTAGTTTTTACTTTCATTTATAGATATAAGGGTTTATTTTATTCACAAGTTCCAAAAAAAATTATTAATAACTTCCATAATAATGGATAGGTAAAAACTATAATAATATTTTAACAATAATAATAATATTATTATTTAGGTTGGTAAAACTAGGTCTTGCGTGTAACACAGACTGTCGAAGGAAATCAGTATTGCATGCAACCCAAGACAAACATTGTGTTTCATGTAGCACAAGATAAAATAAGTGTTTCTTGAAGTGAAATATTAAATTAGTGTTGCATGAAAAAAAATCCAAACATAGTTCTTTCATATATCATAAGCTATATTTTGAGTTGCATGAAATGAAAAATATCGAAAAGATTATATTAATTTGAAAAAAAATTTCAGAAAATCTTGTGGTGTTATTGGTGTCCTTGAAATTTATTAGTGATTTCATGATGAAATGGTTTATGTCATATTTTATGAAGTTTAATATATTTTCTAAATTATGGAATATACTGGATAGAGTTGATTTATAGAATAATATATTTTTTCATTAAGGCCATATAGTAATTTAGTTTATTATTATGTCATAGAAGAATATAAGATCATGATATTCGAATATTTGGTATGTATCATTTTTAGATGCACCATGTTGTATTGAGATAAATGTTAAATTTGAACTAAAAATGTTAACAAATATTTTTGTTTTTTGGGATTTAATTTAGGTCAAACATATTTTATAGGGTTCTTAGACATAAATTTTTCTGGAATGAATTATTTTAAACTTGGGGGGGGGGTTTGTTGAGGTTTTAAATATTAATGAATTATATTTATCCACATTTGATAACTTGGGCTAACAATTTTGGTATTATTAAGTATTTATAGAAATAAGGAATATCTTTTCATTATTTTATGAATCTTATGACCTATTAAAATATAATTTTAGTGCTTCTTTCATGAAAAATTCATCTTCAATATTCATTTTATGGAATAAGATATGAATTATAAATTCACAGAAGCACAACCAAAGGATACAATTATTATAATAAAATGGTAATAAATCAACTAAGTAAGTTTTCTTGTGTTCATTATATTTACTATAAAATAATCCATCAAATTTATGTAATTTATCTTGAAATAAAAAATTTATCATTTTACCCTCATTTATGAAGAATTGATTATCTATTCACCCCTCACTGATTTATGGTTTTGTGATCATTAACATTATCATGAACATGTTCTTTATCACTCACTATTTTTCCTTGGATTGTATTTTTATACTCCTTTTCTATATTTTTACCTTACATTAAGGTTTTCAAATTTGGAAACCCAGTTATGTATCATTATCGATGAACTTCATATTTCCCTTTCTCTATTTTCATGATAAAGTTTTGTTAACCCTTTCTATGATGTGGTTTTTCAATTTTTATATCAAATGTGAAAATATATATTATCTATCTACATTAAAATTTCAAGGATGAAATTTAATAAATAGGGGAGAATATAATACCCTGATATTTTAAAAGAACACTATGTTCGATAGTATATAAAACATGAAACATTGAGCTTATATGAAACTACAAATATTTTTTATTTTATGACTATTATAACATATCCACTGAATTGAAGGGTATAAATTGAACCAAACAAATTAGGAAATATATATCTTTGTCAAAATCAATTTAAATTTATTTATAAATTATTTGGAAATAAGAACTCAATTTTTAATAGATTCATTTTTTTCTATATAATATGTTTTATTATTTTTTGTGAGAAAATATTATTGATAATTTTGGGAACTTTTAAAAATATTATTTGAAAAAAATATCATTTTTAAAATCTAATTATCAAAATTATCATTGTTTAATTTCATTGTATTTTTTTCTGAAAAGATTGATTCTATTATGGATAGTGAAAATACTCCTTTTTATTGAAAATTATATTATTATTTCAATTGAAAAACATCCACTCTCATTGATGGGCCCGTAAGGGGCACAACGACTTCAGGCGCTCTCCCCGTCGCCGCCTCCTTCCCTAGTGTTTCGTGGCGGCCTTCCGTTTTCTCGGCGAGTCTGGCGGTTCCTCAAATCCAGTGGGTTCAGGATTCTCATCGTCTCTCTCGCTCTCCATAGCCTCTCTCGATTCCTTTCTCTATTTAGGGTTTCGTTGGCGGCGTGGTGTCGGTCCGAGACAGAAATTCCAGATCCATACGTATGAGGTCTTGGCCCTGCTCCCGGGTTTGGCGGATGGTTTTGCGACGAACCTCGAGGTCGCAAAGGACGGCGACGATGGGTTTCCTCTGCTTGCAGCGGATCCCTGCTTCCTCCGGTTCTGAGTTTTGGAGGTTTTTAACTCGTTGGGTTTGAAGGTTTGCTTCTTGATTTTGGTATGTGTGATCTTTGTTGGTTTCTTGGTTTTTTCTCCCCGGTGAACGCTTCCCGGTGATTGGCCTTGCTGGATTTGCTCCGGCGATGACGTTTGGCGGCACTGATGGTCGGATCTACGAGTGTAAGACCGGTCTTCACCGGCATACTCTCCGGAGCGCTCTGGGTCCTTCTCGGTTGTGCGTCGACGTTGTTCGGCCCTGTTTGTTGACATCGATGAGGTGCGCTTGTTTCGGGCTCCTGTGATTTTCGTAAGTTTGTGATGACGGTGGTCGGATGGTGCTGCGAAGGAGTTTCCGACGACGATTTTCCGATGGTCTCGCCGGCGACCGGCGTGATGATTGCGGGGCTTTGATGACTGGTTCGAGCTTCGACGTGACGGGGGTACGAGTTACGAGGTGATGAGCTGTCCATGGGGTGAAGTTCGAGGCAGCTTTGTTGAATTTTAATTTTGAATGATGGTTTTGGGTGCGGCTGTATCGGGAACCGGATAACCCTCAAACCGGCTTTTTAAAAATCCAAAAAAAGTGATTTGCAGGCCATATTATTATTTCAATCATTGAAAAATTTACAATTTGTTTAAAAATGTATTCAAAGTAAAATTAGTTCTATTATATTTTGGAAAATCCAATTATATTTATTGGAATCAATTTTATGGTGGGATTTGGTAAAAAAAATATTTTAATACATAAAAGGAATTATTTTTTGAAGAAATATTTTTCGTTGCCTTTTTTTATCTTAAAATATATTATATCCCCTATAGAAATTTAATCATGAAATATAGATTCCATATTTTTAATTATGAGGTCCAATTTTGATAAAAATTTCCCCATTATTTTTGGTCATTATGAATATCAATCGTAGTAAAATATTATTACCATATTGAAGGTAAAATGAGTTAATTAGGGTTAAATCTAATGTGATGAGGCATCAATGTAAATCGGAAAATGAATTTATTTCATTGGATTAGTATATTTCATCTATAATCATCCAAAATGTTAAAATATGACATTTTTTTAATTTTTCTTTGATTTAGACCATTATAATGATAAAGTAAAAGATAATTCTAAAAATATAACTTTCATTATTTAATATCTATTATATTTTTTATAGGGATAAAATCAACTTATGTTAGATCAGAAATGTTTATTTTAAAAATGAATTATTTCTTTATGATGTTAATTTAATTTTAACTTTTAGTGATGAAATAATTACCTTAAATGCTTATGAAACACTAATAGAGTGCATGTACCAGTGGTAAAATAATCAACTAAATGATTTTAAAGACTATAAAAGTTATATATTATTTGGGTGTGTTAAAATTTCCTATGAATTTTGAAGATAAATATGAAATATTATAGACGTTTGATATGATTATATTTGAATTCCCTTATTGTCAAGTTGTATTGAAATTTAAATTAAGTGAATATTTCTCAAAATTACATTAATAGTATTTTATGTTATATATAATTTATTAAATTATTTAAAAATTCTAAAAATCTATTAAGAGGAAAATCTAGTTTACAAATTATCTAAAATTTTATACATTGTCCATTTATTATCTAATTACCACCTTATATGTAAAATGAAAACCCTTTAATTTTAAATTAGTAATTAACAAAATTAATATTAAAATTGTTCAACCATGGGGTGAAACCAAATGATAAGGATTAAAATGATATATAAAGTAGTAAAAAATTTTATTTTATGATTATATTAAGACTATATATTCTGTATATTCTAATAAATGTCATTTTTTAACCATTTTACCCGAGTTAGACACATATTATGTTATAATATTTCATGTATTTCCAAAAATGACATTAATGATATTTTATAATAAAAATATTTTATTAAATGATTAAAAATTCATAAAAATCCTATATTATGGTAATTTAAGGATATATGGTTTAACATATATACTATGATCCATTTATGGGTTATTGTTTTTTTATTTCAACATTATTAACCCTTAAAGTGTAAAAAACATTGATATTGTGGTAATGTTTTAAATAAATCAATTTGGAGCCACATGATCCAGAAAGTTAATTTATATTAATTAAATAATTTATATAATTCCAAGAGTGACTCTATCCTTACTTATAAAAGGGAACTTATTCTGCTCTCTTCCTCACAATATTTTATCCAACTATATCACCCTTAGTTTAATTATTTACCCATTTATTTTATTATTTTAAGAATGAAAAGTTTTCAATTGGGTTTGGAGGACTTATGGAATGTTTTTGGGGGATATTTTGGAGGTGTGTGGTTTGAGCATGGTTTGCACAAACAAAGAAAATCATGAAAAGTGAAAAAGTGGGCTATGGGTTTGCACATGCTTAAGTAGAGAGTTTTTCCAAACTATGTTTCCACCTAAGAGAAACCATTCTTTTGGAGAAAAATTCTTTTGCATGGTTAGCGCACAAATTTCATAACTTTGCGCCCTAACCATGTATAATTAAAAATTAGATCCTAAAATTGTGTATCCATATCATAATTTCTCCTTATCCACTCATTTTTCTCTGTTAATACCATAAATAGGTTTTCTCTCCCCAATAGATTTGGAGACTATTCTCTTTGATTAAGAGTGATCTGCTAGAAAATCATGGTTTGTTAATGGATGGATTCCTTGGTAAGTCTCCGTTCATGGAGTTTTTCATTATATATCCTCTTATTACATATCTTGGATTCATAGATCAATTATTCTATGGATATATATATATATATATATGTTTTTTTATTCCAATAATGATGTGTTATGGCTATTTTGATGTTAAGGAATGAGATATAAGGTGGGTTCTTGGAGTTTTAACCCAGTTTTGTTGAAGAATTTCTGTTTCTATTTTTTTTGATATTTTTTCCATGGTAGGTGGCTCCAATCCAAATATTCTTATTATAATTTTAAGGATTAGTTTCAATTTTTTTGATTTCTTTAAAAAATATAGTGAAATTGATGTTCCAATCATTGTAAAAACCCTCTTTTGTGATGGTTTATGTGATTGTGTAAATTGGTTGTTTTGCAAAGTTCCCTGTTTCATTATTTTAAAATGATTTTTTTAAAATATGTGTTAATTTTGATTCATGGAAATGGTTTTATTGAAAATTTTTCAATAAAACAATGGTTTTATTTAAATGGATTAAATTGGTTTTGTCAAACATGGGTTGCTGTGAGTTCATGATTTTGACATGACCCAGAATAAGGGATGCGTACCATTGGGGTACAAGGGATATCCTATTGGATAAGGGTTATGTTCCATTAGTGAACAATAATATGGAAAACTTATTTATGACTTTCTTTATGGATGAGAGAACACTAATTAATATGAAATTTTCAATTTATCACACATGTATGGGGGTGTGTGTGAATCATGGGATGGGTATTCCTAAAAGGAATGTGAAATGGTTTAAATAAATGTTTTTTTATTTCCTTGGATACTATTTTAGCTGGAATTTTTTTTGGGTTATAAATTATCTGGATTAAATATAAACTATTTCAATATTTCAAAGAGTTTTATATTATTATTTTATATAAATGTGATAACATGTTCTATCATAGTGGTGTGAGTAGAGAAGTCATTCATGGAAAACCTACTGGTTTTTATACTCATCCCCTACTTGGTAACTTTTTTGCATTTGTAGATGTTTTTTTTATCAAGACATATATGAAATAAAGGTATAAATTTTCTTTAGTGATGCTTCTTGATACTTGGGAATTTATTGTGGAGTCGAGGCTACGATCTTGTTTGGATTGGCTATGTTGGTGTATTTGGAGTCTTTGAGTTTTTTTGGGTTTGTCTCCCACTTTTTATTTTGATATTGGTCCTGGTTTTCACTCGGTACTCTCATATAGTTTTATTTGGTTTCTTATAGTTTGAGTTGTACTACATTTTTATCCTTAATAATATTGTAGATGTGGTTTATGGTGATTTTGGTTGTGGCTGTTTTATTTTTCAAGGGTAAATTAGCTGCCAAATATTATGATGCCATTGGAATTTATTTCCACCCTCTGCATCCTAGGGATGTTTCCTAACTCAATGTAGAAATTCTACCTCTTCTAAATTCAATGAGGTGGGGTAGGATGTCACAAGTTGTATCATTTTTTCAATCCTTCATTTCCAGTTAAATTTTATTTGTATTTGAAAAATTAATTTTGGTTTAGTCCTTGAGTTGGGATAGTAGCAAGGAGTATGATTATTGGATCATGAAATGTAAAACATAAAAATGCATAGATATCCAGTTTATGGTGAACATAATGTTACCAGCGAGTTGGGTAAATATATATTTAGAAGACACTTAATGGGGCCATGTTCTCATTGAAATGGGTTTATCCAATGAGAAGAGCATGACCTGAATTGATAGAAATGGATTCCCACCAGGATTGAATAATTCATTCTGAGTAGTGATTTATCATTTGGTTCAAAAATTCTGTTTTTTTTAAAAGTATTAATTTTTTTTCAAATGTGAGATTTGGAAAAGGTATGATTGTGGTATTTTGAATATGGGTTGATTTTAAAAATCATGGGGAAATTTTTAAAAAATGATTAGAAGTGAAAAAAAGTTAAATTTTGGGAAATCCGTATTATTATAGTTGTGATATGGAAAATTTGAATTTTTTTAGTCTTATGTTGATAGAGAGTGAGAATTATTGTGTTTTGTTTTAGTTATAGAAAATGTTACATGGTAGGCATCGTAGAAACCAACTAGAAGAGGCTATTAAAAATGTGGTTACACTTATGCCACAGGTAAACCCACATCTAGTTTGTATTATTGTACATGTTTTTAAAGCTATGGATTGAGGGAACCGAATGGATGAACCAAGAAAATTGGATCATTCCATTCATTTTTAGAAAAAGAATCTTCCCATCCTTCAGGGTGATTTGGAACCAATGAAAATAGAGGTGGGGCTAAATAATATGAATCTAATTTTGATTTTCTAGGAACACCAACATAGATGAAAGTCAATTTAGCAACATACACGCTGGAATATCATACACGCCATTGGTGGGATTTATCAGTTCAAGCTAAATTAGACTAGGGCATTCAATTAGAGGATTTTGAAGAATTGTTTATCAAAAAATTCTTTTCTCACACATTCATAATTTATAAAATGATGGAATTTTCCAAAGTGAAGTAAGAGAATCTCTTAGTGATAGAGTATGCAACTAAATTTATTAATTTAGTCTAGTTTTCACCTAAAGATACCGCACATGCATTATTAAAGGCACACATTTTTGAATCAGGGATGAGGAAAGATATTATCTTGATGATTTCCATTGTATATATAATGGATTATATGAAGTTGGATAATAGGTAAAACATTAAATAAAGAGACATATCATGAAGTATTGGTCAAGGAAGAATGTTGGTACCTATGAGAAATAGTGGGAACTCTAATACTGGGAACAAGATAAAGAGGAAACCAATTTCTAAGGTAGTGGTATGATATAGAATGAAAAGGATGAAAAAGTGAATATTCATTAACTACAAAAGATTAAATCTAGATGTTTCCAATGTGGATATTTTGATCACACAAAATGAGATTGTATGACACAACATAGAGAATGCCATAATTGCAACATGATGGGGGCATCTTCAGTGCTATTGCCACAGTACACTAAAGTCAGGTTATAGGGACACATTTGATGTTTTGTAAATGTTGTATTCTTAGATGGGAAATGTGTATCAAAATACCTCTCATCAGTAGAACCAAGATAGCCATGGTGATCTAGGAATACCATGACTCCTCAAGTAGATAAATCTCAATAGGGAAATAATGAACAAAGTGCTGTGAGTAGGAAGTTATATAGAGGTGATCAAGTGATTGTGGAGGATCAATCTCGACCACTGATGGTGAGAGGTATTATTAATTTTGAATTATACCCTTAAGAAATATTTATTTGATAAGATCTCATACCATTCAATTATTGTATATATGATTCTATTTATATTATTACATTGTATGTTAATATGATGCCTTCTATTTTGAAACTTGAAACTCCTCTTGGTTAAAGAGAATGTAGATCCTTTATGTGTAGAGAATTTTCTATAACTATTTATGGAGTTGAGTTGATATAAGATTTATCTATTCTTAAGATGTATGTATATGATATAATCTTGGGTATGGATTGGTTGATAATGTTCAAGGACCACATCGATTAGTATACATGAATGGTAAGTATTAAGATTGACGATGGCATTGAGAATATCTATAGAGGAGAAAAGAATGTAAAGGATGGTGAAAATATTTTTGGAACCATTAGTTGGAATGATTCTATACTAATTGGAATCATTGACTTTGGCATCGATGAATGATATTGAGAAGAACAATTTCTAGAAGTTGTTGATCAAGTTCCAGATGTTTTTTCCTAAATATTTATCATGGTTGATAACAATAAGAAAAGTGGTGTTTAAGATTGATATCCTTTTGGGGACTATTACTACTTCCCTTATGTCTTATCAGGTAGAACCAAAATAATTAAGGTAATTGAAAGTGCAGTTGGAAGAGTTGGAAAGAAAAGAGATTATTCTCCCTAGTATGCCTCTATGACAAACACTAGTTTGGGTTTTTAAAATGGTGAATTAAACAATTTTATTGTGTGTGGATTATAATATTCATAACCAATTTATGATAAAAAATCAGTTTCCACTTTCATAAATTTTTGATCTATTTGATCAATTTAGGGGATCTCAATGGTTATCTAAAATTGATTTGCGATCAAGATATCAATAACTATAGATTTAAAAAGAGTATATTCCAAAGAAAAGTTTCATAAGTAGATAAGGCCCCTACAAGTATTTGGTTTTGACTATCAGTCTTAAAAATTCACCAGATGTCTTTATGGAATTGATGAATAAGATATGTCAAAGATATCTAGATTCTTTTTTGGTGGTGTTTCTGGATGACATACTTGTCTATTCTAGGAAAATGGTGGAGCATGAGAAAAACATGGAGATAATGTTGGGAATTTAGTGGGATTATCATATGTATTCCAAATTATCAAAGTGTGTTTTTTGGATACAATATGTACATTTACTTGGCCATGTTATATCTCAAAGATGTCTTTCTATGGATCCAAAAAAGATAGAGGATATTATCTCATGGGAACTTCCAAAGAATGTATTTGAGATATGCAGTTTCCTTCGATTGGATGGTTATTTTTGACGATTTGTTCATTATTTTTCATGACTAGCTTCACCTATGAAAACTTTGAAAATGAAAAGTTTTCTATTTCAATAGAGTGAAAAATTTTAGAAGTCTTTTCAAGATCATAAAGTTCACCTTACATCAGAACCAATGTTCAATATTTGGGAATTATGACAAGGGTATGTGGTGTATTGTGATGCTTTGGGAAATAGGTTGGGATGTGTTGTCATGTAGTGAGATCATGTTTTTTATTTTGGCTCACAATTGTAAATGTTTCATGAGAAGAACTACCCAAAACATTATTTAGAGTTAGCTGCTGTAGTCCATGCATTGAAGACTTGGTGTCATTACCTCTATAGTGAATAATTTATAGTGTTTATAGATCATAAGAGTTTGAAACATATTTTCTCACAAAGGGATTTGAATCTGAGATAAAGAAGATGGATAAAGTATCTCCAAATGTTTGAATTTTACTTTATGTATACACCTTGTAAAGGAAATTTGGTGGACTATTCATTAATAATAAATTCATATTCTTAATTGAAAAAAGAGGCTTGAGCTTAGTGGTAGTTGATGTTGGTGTAAGCTGAATTGCACTTGAATTGTAAAGACCAAGGTTGTGTTTTAGTTTTATTTCTAGTTTATTTGGTTCCTTATTTGGTTGATATAGTTAAAGATGCTTAAATATTTGATTCTTAAAGTGTTTCTATGAGCTGAAAACTCAATGGTGGGTAAACCATTTAGGAATGGAAGCTGGATGAGAGTTCAGTTTTGTGGTTTCAAAATCGGATGGTCGTACCTATAGCTTGTAATGGACAACTTCTTCATGCTTACCCCCATTCAAAATGGGATGTTAATCCAAGAACATAGAAGATATATAAGGCATTGAAAGATATTTTTATTGGGATTGCATGAAAAGGATGGTGGTTGAGTCTATTTCAAGATGCCTCACCTGTTAGTAAGTTAAGGAAGAGAACCAGAGGCCATCGAGTATGTGGCAGTCATTAAATATTCCTATTTGGAAATGGGAGTATATAGGGATGTATCTCATGAAAGGCCACCCAAGGATAGTTAAAAAACATGATTTCATATTGGTGATAGTGGATCATCTCAAAAAGTTGGTTTATTTCATCTTTATTTGTGAATATGATATGATGGCATACTTGTCTAAAATCATTATTCTAGATGTTGTAAATTGGTATGATATACTAGTTTCAATAATATCTAATAGATAACCAAGGTTTATGTCTCATTTATGGAAATCCTTATAGCAAGACCTTGGGATTTAGTTGACTTTGAGTGTGACGTATCATCCTCAAACGGATGGAAAATCCTAAAGAATGATATTAACATTGGGAGAAATGATGTGGGATTTTGTAATAGATTTTGGTGGATCAGGGGTGGATCATGTAATTTTAGTTATGTTCTTTTATAATAATACTTATTAGGCCTCCACACATATGGTTCTTTTTGAATCATTATATGACATTCGTTGTCTTTATCCAATTTTTTGGGTAGAAATAGGTGATACTTCACTTGTTAGGCCAAGTCTTGTCCAAGAGAAAATTAAGAACATTTAGTTGATCAAGAAGAGAATGGAAGCGCTTAGATTTTTCAGAAATCATATGTGGATCATCATTGATGACCGTTGTCATTTAAGGTGAGTGATCATGTGTTCTAGAGAATCTCTCCAAGGCCTGGGCATCGTTGTTTTCAGAATAAAGGAATGTTTTATCCTCGATACATAGGACCATTTGAGATAATTGAACAAGTTGTTGAGGTGGCTTATCTTTTTTCGTTTCCACCATAGTATTTTTCAGTTCACAATTTCTTTCATGTATCTTAGTTTAAAAATTATCATCTAGACACTGACTATGTGATTCGATGAGATCATGTTGACCTAAATCCCAATGATTCATTTTCTCATATACAAGTGCATATTTTTTTTGGTAATAGAATATATTTCATGGGAAAATCTTCAACCTAGTGTGGCTTTAGGAGAAACATGGTCAAATTTTGGAAGAAACATGGGAATGGGAGAAAGAAATGGCCAAGAAATGGCCGGAACTCTTTCAGGGAAATGGTGGTTTTAAACATTATGATAGAATGGAAAATGGTGGGGAGAATTTAGTATCCCATATTTCAATTATGTAAAAATTTATTTATTTCTTTTAAATATGTAATGTTTTTGGGTGATGTTTGGGATTTTTTGGAAGAATTTTAGAATATTTTGGTGCAATTCCAGAGGTTCATGGTTTGAGAGAAGATAGTAAAAATCATGAAACTCATACAGAAAATCATGTGAAGTGTGGTATTGGGCTCTCAATAGGTGCATAGTTAGGGCAATATTTTAGACAAACCATGAAGACTCCATGGAAAAACCATGATGTTAGAGAGAAATCCATTTGCACGGTTAGCGCATTATTTTCATAATAGTGTGTTGTAATCGTGAATAGTTAAAAATTAGATCATAAATTTTTGAATCTCTTTTAGAATTACATCATAACCACTATTTTTACTTTATCATGACCCTAACCCAGTTTTCCCTACTCCCAATGGTTTTGGATACTATTTCAATCCATTTGAGACTGATATTTTACAAATATTGGTGTGTTGAAGGCCAGATTCTTTGGTAAAGCCTCTATTCTTGGCGTGTTTCCTTAGATCTCCTCTTTGTCCTTCTATTGAATTTAAATATCTAGTATATTAGGTATATATCTATGTTTTTTGTTCCAATAATGATGAGATACGTCTATGTTGATGTTAGGGAATGATATCTATGGTGGGTTTTTGGAGATTCAACCCAATTTTATTGAATAATTTGTGTCGTTATTCATTTTTTCCATAGTTTCCAAGGTTGGTGAATTCACTCCCAACTCCAGTTATTAGAACTTGAAGGACTAGTTTCAAATTGTTCGAATTTATTAAAATTTATTTGAAAATCATGGTATAAATCCTCTTTAGTCATGGTTTTATGTGATTGTAGAAATTCATTGTTGTGAAATATGATTTGTTTTATGATTTTAAAATTACCTTATAAAATGTAGATGATTTTTATTCATGGAAATGGTTTGATTGAAATTTTTTCAATAAAAGGAATGTTTTATTGAAATGGCTTGATATTATTCAAAAATACCTTACTTGGTGTGAGTTCATGATTTCGACATAACCCTGAATATGGGCCTTAAACCAATAGGGTACGAGGGATGTGTCCCTAGAAAAGGGGTGTGTGCCATTTAGGCATAATGATATTAGGGACTTAATTAAAACATTGTGAATTGATGAGAGGCCACTTATGAGTATGTAACTATCACTAAATCATTCATTTATTGGTGTATGTGTGTGAATCATGGAATGAGTATGCTAAAAAGGAATGTGAAGTAGTTTAAAGAATTATTTATTTACTTTACATGTATACAGTTTTGGTTGAAAACATGTTTTGGTTAGAAAGCTATTTTGGGATTGATTTTTTTTTCTTTGATATAAATTATTAAAATGTTTTAAAGTGATTTATATAACTTTTTTAGATAAATATTAGAATATGTTCTATCCTACTAGCATGATTAGGGAATTTATTTGAAAAAAATCTATTGAGATTTACTCACCCCCTTCTTGGGAACTTTTGTGTGTTTGGATATGTTGTTTATCAAGAGACAAGTAAAGGAAATGTATCAAATTTATTTAGTGATGCTTCATGATACTGGGGAATTGATTGTGGAGTTTAATCTTGAAACATGGCTGGAGTGGCTACATTGGTTTCTTTGGATTATTATATATTTATTGGTTTTTTATTTCCATTTTTATTTTCATATTGTTCTTGGTTTTTACTTGGTACTCTGATATAGTTTTGTCTGGGTTGTTATACATTGAGTAGTACTGCATTATTATCATGAATCATATAGTAGATATGGTTTATGGTGATGTTGTTTGTGGTTGTTTTATTTTCAGTGGGAATATTTTCCCCCAACTGTTATGAATCATTTGGAATTTATTGTCATCCTTTGGTTTCTTGGTGATGTTGCCTAAGGAAAAGTATCAATTCCACCTTTTCTGAATCCATTGAGGAGGGGTAGGATGTTACACCATACATATTGGAAAACACATGACCAATTAACTTATAAACTTCCATATCCATAAATTATAATTTTATTTCTTCTTAAAATATAGTTCCAAGGTTCTTTAAGAAAGTATCTAAATCAGGCCTACCAAAGAAGTGATAATTGTCATACCCAACCTATTTAAATTTATTTATTCTTATAACTCCTATAAATCCATGATAAAAAATATAAAACAATTAATTTTTAAACTTAAATATAATAATAATTTATTATGATTATGAAACAACAAATATCCACCTTATTTCAATCCCATAGAAAGTGAAAAACATAACTTGTGTGCACGTAAAACTTACTGTCTGCATATAGTGGTGTAATTTTTTTCATTTACACTTTACCAAGATGGTTATAATGACTTATTTAATAAATATATATGTAATTTATGATATTTATATTATTATTCAATGGTTCCTCATTATTTACCTTTACGTTTTTCTATCTTTCTAAAAGTGAAAACAACGTTTATGCATACGTACGACCAATCATCACTGTAAACGATGTCATCCTTTTTTATATTTATACCCCTTATATATGAATATAAAAATATATATAATGAATATATATATATATAAATATAAATATACATATTTTATATCCTTATTAACATTTTGATGATGATTGGACCATGATCAATGTACAAGAACCAGGATAGCTGAACCGAAACAAGCATGAGAAGTGAAGCAGTTTTTATATGAAAGAGTGATTTTAATACCAAATTATTAATAATTTGGTGATAAAATATTTTATGTTAATAATATATTATACAATATATATGATTAATTTTGTTTAATAAATTTATTATAAATCTATATTTATTATGGATTAGGTTTAAATTCATATGAAGAAAGGCTAGACTTGGGGTAAGGGATTTTCATATCACTTTTGATTATATTAGATACATGCCACATTCACCACTAGTTTCTTTTATATGGTATAAGTACTACCCATGAATATATATTTTTTATTTACATTATGTAAAATATTGTGATACACATGTCTATCTATGGTTCTCTCTTTAATGAGGTTTTGATTTAAAAGTTACCAATTCGGCAGGGGATTTATGTTTCGATCTCATTTTAATCAGGATTGTTTGTGTTGGAATATAAATTGATTAAATTATATAATATTTAATTAATATATACCCTTAAATTTTCTTCTAATCATTTAATTAGTGGAAATTTCATGAAATAGTACAATTTTTATCTCTTTGTCACTTAAAATGATCAAGAAAATAATTTTGAGAAAAAAATACTTTATTTATTCTTTGGACAGGAAAAGTTTTCTTATATGTCCATGTTTTTTTAAATGATTTTAAGAATGTTTTAATATTCTCAATTTATTGTTTAAATTATTTTTTCCCATGTTTTATTTTTTATAAAAACATTTCTGTGGAATTTTATTTTCTTTTTCAGAATGATGTACTTTGGAATTTTAATCGAAAATGTGAATGGAAACCTTATTATAACATTTGTGGCATGAAAAAAAATTCCCATTATACTTATCACGTATTTATTTGAGTATCATTTGAATATGTTTTATATTTATTTAAAAATAAAATGATTCTCTTAAAATGATTTTAAGTATTTGGATTTTAAATAAGTGCTTTCAAATTGAAAACTGTATTTTTCTCAATAAATGTTCCAATTGATATTTTAAAGGTGTTTTTATCTATGATGACATCCTTTAATGTTAATTATGTTTCACTGGGGATATGATTCTTTGATGACATCCATATTGTTTCTCGATATGGTTTATTATGATGATGATGAGATGTTTACAAAACACATTTTCAATTCCGTGATTAAGTTATGATGAAATGATGAATGTTTTCTTGTTTTTATAAAATAAATATGAATTGATTCTTATTATATAATGGGTGGGTATGTTATATCTCTATATTTTATTGCATAAATATATATAATTCATGAGATAAATATGTTATGTGTGAACCAGATTTCTTGTTCACAATTTTATGCATAGATCTGATTTTCATGTCCATAAATTATGTGCGAAACTAGTTTTCAAGTCCATAAGATGATTTGAGGACCTTGTTTTTATGTTCATAATATTATACCTTTACCTAGTTTTTATGTCCATAATATTATGAAAGGATCTATATTCTTGTCCATAAGTTTATGTGAGGGATTAATTACATCTCCTTAACTTTATGAGTGACACTATTTATATTCATACATGTTTACAATGTTATAATATTATATTTCTGAAGCATTACTTTTTCTATGTTATAATCTTATATAAAATTAGGTATTGATGATTCCACACTCAGTTGGATATTATCTTTTATTAGTAAGAAGTTTTATTTCATGACTCATTCTTACGATCAATGACCGATTAGGTATGGACATTGTATGTTATGGGTTAATATCATACCATTATTCTTATCTTATTCTTTCATATGATCATTAATTTATATCACCAATTTTTACCCTTACTAATCATTTGAGTTCAACCTTTCTTATTATTCCTTCCCCCTTGTTATAAAAAATGTTTTTAAGTAGGGTATGTCAAAAAGGGTATAAAGTAGAAAAAAATATGAGAGATGATGAAGAATGTAACTAAATAATATTTTTATGTATCAATTATCTAAAGACACTAAAACTCTATGATTTTTATGTGGATCATAATGTTATTTATTGGAAATACAAATAAAAATATGTAATATTTTTGTCTAAAAGGATTAGGTCACTATTAATACTCTACTAGATTTTTACTACAAGATTTAGGATAAGATCATTTCTCAAAAAAGTTTTATAGACTCGTCCTATCTTACAATACGTAAATATTAAGAGGGTTATAATGGATAATATAGAAACATAGGTAAAATTCTTAATGAATGAAAATAAAGATAAAATACCAAAAAGTGGGTGTTCTCCATAATTCACTACTCTTTACTTCAAGATTTTTAACAATATCCATATTAACAATTTAATTTCAATCTTAGTCTTAACTGTAAGTGAATAAAACATGATTTAAACTATAAATACATATATTCAATAACTTTCATTTATTCTACACTCATCTTCTTGATCACAAATATCTATCCTTATTTATTATATGTGTATCGTATTTTCTTATAAGGGTTATATCACTCTATATCTAGTGAATGTTGAAAATAAAAATTTATACCCCAGTCAACATTCAAAAAAATACACATAAAATCCAACTATTGAATCATTTCTCTATTTATATCCACTATTTGAATTCAAATGAGCTGTTAAAAAATATCCTAACAACCTACTAATTTTCCGAGAAAGATATCTTTTTCAATTTTTTCAAAATATAAATTCAAGGTGTTGAATCCTACTTTAAGATGTGTTAGGTATTTTTCCCCTTTAACATTATTTGTCTATCAAATAAGTCACGGTGTAATGTGATTCTTATGACACAAATGAAAATTTTATTTTAAAAAACCCTGAATATTTATAATCAAAACCTTATAGAATTTCCATGATCTTGAGGTCTTGACTAGAACATACTTTTATTGAAATAGATTAAAAAGTGATTAAAAATATATGACACATAACTTTCTATAAAATGTCAAACTCTATACCATTTTTAGTGTAAATACCTCTCTATAGTGTGGGTGGATTCATATTTGTAATACCAAGATAATATCCCAAGTATTATCCATGAAATTAATAATATGACATGAAATGACATGAGTTTTATAAATATTTAAAAATTAAGAAACATTTCGATTCCTATATCTGAACCTTACATAATATTTTTTACCCTTAAAAAATGAGTAAGAGACTTTCCCATTTTTTGATTTCTACTCCACTCATGATGTGAATCAAAAACTCACATAATGACCTATTCATGCCTTTTCTAGAATAATCAGAATATATCTCCCATCATCTCAGCTTAACTCATATTTAGAAACATCATATAAATTTTAAATAACTTCCAATTGAAAAAAATCCAATACAAAATCTACTGGTTAAACAACATTATGTTCATATGAAACAAAACATAAAAAAATAACTCAAATAAAACATACCCACCTACACATATGAATATATGATGTTTTATTTACACATAAAATATATTGAGAGAATATCATGAAACCTTACCAATCTTCTTAAATAACCATGAAGAAGATATTTATCTTTTTTATTGACTTATTCTAACACCATAAAAAGTGCACATTCTAAAACAATTTAGATTTCCAAGAAAAATCTACTATAAAACCTAGTATTACACTTAATGAAACTCAAGTGGCTAAAAACCCAACTTATGTAGCAATATCAATCACCACGTAACATGAATTTACAACTAATGATAAAACCTATCAGGTTTCTCACCTGAGAATATTTTTTCATTCATAATATGATGATTTATATCACTAATATGGTCCTCTTATCATATTAATGAGTGTTGGGGAAACCACTGTCAATAAAAGATAATATTAATCCCCCTTCTCTTACATCAAAATAAACCATAATATGAATATCTAATCTATCACCTCCACCATCAAATATGTGAATAATCTCATGATATAAGCCTAAAAATCACAATATCTTTGTACCACACTAATAAAATAATCCATTAAACCCTCAAAATTCATGGATTATAACTTAAACTCTAATTACATAGGTAAAATAACTTATAAGAATGAATCTCTAAAATAAATTTATTAAACTTTAAGGGTTTACCATATAACTGGTGATCTCAATGTAAATAAAAAACATAAAAACTCATAAGACTCATCCTCTAACTAATAGTATATAAGGGTACCATTAATAAATACCACAACAAACAAGTTCATAGGTTCCATTATGATTTCCTGAAAAACAATCAGTCCCAACATCACTAATAGGAACACAAGTTATATATAGTGAATCATGATCACTATCTTCAAAATTTTCTCCTCATGAACCTAATAAGATGATACCCAAACATGTGAAAAAAAAATTAGGAACCACCCAAAAAATTTACACTTTTCAAAGGTGGAAAAAATTGGGCCAAATAAAAACTTTCTCGAAAGGGCATTATAACTCAATTATCAGCTCCCTAAACTCATCTATGATAGTTGATAATCTGTAAGAAGTTTTAGTGTGAATGTGAAGTATAATTTGATATTGAACTCAATAACCCAACATGGGAACCCCAAAATTGTTTAAAATATATGATCCATGCATTCTTCCATCACTGTAGCAATGAACTATTCTATAATGACCATAAATTTTAAATCTAAACTCAAAATCTGATATGTTATTGGTCAAAATTCGCTAGGAATGTTCCTACCTGACCCATCATGTTGAAGTCCCATGAATGAACTCTAGACATTGATAATAAGCTCACACTACCATCATATATAGTGAAAGAGTGATTTATTATAGTAGAACCACCTAGAATAAAATTTCAATCTTGAAACTATATTGAAATATTCAATTCATGATATAAACATTCAATAAAAAAAGGAATGATTAAAAATAACATTAGAATGTACATGTGTAAATGTATCAGTTTCATGGATCATACCTCAATCCACACATGGTGTGGTATAGTCAAGGCCCACATTCACCTAAATTCTTATAAACGCAATTATATATGAATATTCCTAGGAACAGAGCCTGAAAAATTTAGTTAGGGAGGCCTCACAAGAACTCTAATTCTTAAATAAATCTAGTGTGAATCGCATCTAGTAAGTTACTTAGGAGGTCGGTGAACCACATAGCATACCAAGACATTACTAATTTATAATTAATTTAAATAAATATATTAAAACATACTTATAATCCATGAAGATAAATATAATTGAATGAAATGTCAATTAAAACCATGATAGAGTAATCCCATCATGAATATGTGAAAATAAAATCCAATAATTTGTCAATATTCTGTGAAGGGAACTCAATGAAAGAATCACCATATGGTGGGTGGATATAAAAAATAGATAGAAATCTATTCCATTGAATGCAATCTTTTTTTTCCAAGGATAAGGATCTCCACGAAACATATGAGGCCTCATTCCCTATAAAACATAAAATAAATTCATCCTAAGGGTAGTCTAGTCCGGTTCAATGGTAATTACTATCCACTGTGCTTGAAGGTATTCTCTAAAAAAATGGAGTCTTTCCACTATATAAGGGGAAACTATACACATAATCAGATAATTTCATTAATGGCTCATCAATTAAATAATATTTGGTTTAGGGCCAAACAATTGACTTAGGCTCACTATGACCCTGCTGTGGAATCTAAAATAATAGTCCATGTGTGAAATCCTATAAAATATAAGATGTACCCATAATTATTAACGAATATCTGGGTGAGATGGCTCATAAAGGTCATGTATGATCACTACTGACCAATGTATGATACATGTAAACACATAATTATACCCTATTAGGGATGAATTAGAGTTTTGGGTTAACTAGATAGTTATTTAGATCTTGGAGAAATTATATTCCTTCTCTTACAACTATTCTATTTTCCCAAGTTATATAACCAAAATCTTGAATCCATTGACATCAATTACTTAAATTCCCAAACCACAAGTCACATGGTTACTAAATCCAAACTCTATCCATTGGAATTTATCCATCTATTATAGTTAAACATGACCCAACCCACAAGGTCCCCACTTATGATGGGGGTAAGATGATTGTTCCACAAAAATCCCACCTATAATAGTCCAAGGGATGGTAAGGAGAACCATGAATATTGTAACATATAAGGGAAACCAAAATGTAAATAAAAATATTTTACAGATATGAAAATAAAATACACAATATCCATTAAACAATTGAGTTTTTTAAAAATAAGTAATCTATGTAACACAATTTGTAAATGAGACATTATCAACATAGTATAATGCCATATAAAAACATTGAAAGATATCATAAAAAGAAAACATGAATTTTCAAATATAATTATAATTTTATAAATAAAAAATATAGAACCGTGAGAAAAAATTTAGTAAATGATGAATGTAGGAAATAAGAGGTGTTTGTAGAAAGTATAATGATTTTTTAAACATTGGAATACTTACTCACTAGTAGAAAAATAACTAACAACTGTAATATAAACATGACCATTAAGAAAATTAAAATACATAATAATTTATATTTCTTTTTAATATATAAAAAAATATTAAAAAATAAAAAAATAAAAAAAAAATGATTTCTTAAATAATGAAAATTATATTATATATAATCCCACCTTATAATGAAGGATGTTTTAACTTATTTAGTAAAAAAGTAAATTTTATATTAGAACATAAATATTAAAATTACCTAATTTAATTTTTTTGATTAAATGATATATTAAATATTAGATACGTTATATTTATACTGTAAAAATAAATAATTTTCAATCATATAATAATAAAAAAATAATAAAAAAATATAAATGTAATTAATTATATAAAATAAATGATACTTTTTCCAAAAGAAAATTGTATTTCAACGTAGTATATGATTTTAATTAAATGTAAAATTTTTATTATTTTGAATTTTAATTTGATAAAATTGAATTAATTTATGGAATCATAATGTTAAAATTATCATATAGTGAATTTATATTTATTTTCATAAAAGAATTATTTTTAAGTGAAAAATAAAAAATGTAGTTTTTATATATTCAGTATGTTTTATAACATGAACAAAATATATATAAATAAATCCAAAAGAAATTATAAAATAGTTATTATGGATAAAAATATTTTTAAAGAGTAATATAATACATTTAGAAATAATTTACTTAATTCAAATACCTAGAAATATATATTCACAAAAACATTTATGTTTTATTTAAATAAAAACAATATTTGATTTGTAAAATTATAAACAATATTTCCAAGTTTTGTTTTCAATATTAGGAGTATTTAAATTTCAAAAAAACAAATATTGTTTCAGAATACATTAATACAAGTTATAATAATGGACTCTATTATTATTAATTACCCCAAATAATAAAATAGGATTTTTTATTCACAGATACCCATCCCCTTGCCTATATAAACTCCCCTTCCCCATACCTTTCTCCTTAACTAAAAAAGGCCTTCTTTTATTAATGATATATCTAAATATCTCTCTAAACTCCCTTATAAATGTTCCTATGTCAATGGTGTATCCAGAAGTCCAAAATCTAAAGGGCTTAAACTCAATATGAAGGACGTGACACAAAGAGAATGGTAAGGGTTCCCAAGTCTCTTTTTTTCCTTCCCATTCAAGATTATTTTATCCTAAAACTATTTTAATCAGCCTCTTATTTTTAATCCATGATAACACCTTTATGGTATTATCTTTTTTAACCATTTATCTATGATATATTACACCTTCTCTCTTATAAAATGTTTTTTCAAAAGATGCTTCTTTATCAGAATGCGAGTTTAAAAATCCATGACTTTCAATTTAAATTTTAAATTTACCCCATTAATAATATATATAATCATTGAAATTATGATAATAAAATAGTATCATTATTCTAATTTTTTTTATAAAACTTAATTTTTTATTAGTTTTTTTCTTTTATTTTAAACTTCTTAGAAAACATAATTCACTGATTGTGGGTTTATACTACTGAAGTGAACAATGATTTTTAAATGTTAACTTATTTCTTTCATGTATACTGTTAAAAATGGATTTAATTATTGAAAATAAAATTAATAAATAATTATTTTTATTATAATGTCTCTAAAATGATAAAATTACTATGATATTGATGACTGTAAAAGTAAACAATCATAGTGATTTTAACAATATAAAAAATATTATAAGGGAATGTTCTCAGAATTTTAGCAATCTGCTAAACTGTTGAGTTCCCTCATAGCTATAATGAATTCTAAATTTTTACACAAGTCATATTAAGCTTATAAATCCATTGGATAATAAATATATACTTTTAACATTACATCGAAGTGGTTTTGGAACTATAAACTGAAAAACCTCAAAATAGTCTATGTAGGAAATTTTATTTTGATAAATGAAAAAAAGAGATGATTTAAATATAGAAAATTATATTTAATGTATTATAAGAGTTGAAGTAAATATAAAACTGTTTTAAATAAATAAATTAATAAATATAACTTGAATATTTAGCAGGTTAGATTATATTCCAATGTATGTCAAGACATGAGGAAAGGGTTTCTCTTCCAAATCATGATCTATTTAATAAATTGCCTCTCTATCATCTATATCTAATTTTATGATATTTATAAAAATGTTCTTATTGTATAAATTACTAATATTACCTATATTTATTAAATATTCTTGACTCATTATATCTACTATCAGTTTATAGATCGTACCTTATGCTCTTTGTAAGGGGTCTCTCTCACTCAATCATACATTCCGGTGATTATTTTACTCATCCCTCTTTGTCTCTCACTCATGAATTTATCATTTAACACCATGTACATGTGTTTTATATCATGGAAATTCCCTTTAAATTTCAAATATTTTAACACTTTTTAAAACATTGAATTGATCATATACCATTTTCTCTATATGGTGTGAGTATGATATATTTCATAAACCAGATTTATGGTTGTTTACCTAGAATTATATTGCATTTATTTCACTAGGAAAATATTGATAGTCAATATAACAATTATTTACCAATGGAAAATTATGTATTATATTTTTTTTATAGTATCTATATTCTGAAGGAATATGAATTATTGAGTGACAAGTAAGGCTTAAAATTATATATCCCATCAATGCATCACAATTTTTCATGAAAAGAACTAGCCTTTTTATTTTTGAAAATACCTATTCATTTATGTAATATGTCTTAGATTAGGCTTCAACAATATAGTTAGAACATATGATTTTATAAATTCCATCACTATTATGGGATTTATTGTTGTTATCCATGTGATTATTTTATTTTCATTAATATCTCATGCAAGAATATTTTTAGGGTCATGTTATTATTTATATGAAATCAAGTAACTATTTAGTCCAACCATATTATATATGTCACAAATTTATTTTTATATATGCTTCCACAAACTGAGAATATGATCTCAAACCTGTTTCCCCATTTTCCATGGAAAAAGCGAATAATTCCATGTGTGTTCTAAGGTATGAAATGGAGGAATAAAAGTGTTTTGTGTGATTTTATTATGAAAATTTTATTCCAATGTAATGTTACAATAAAATATATATCTAGTGTCTAGAAACTATAAAAAATATTATTCTTGATGTTTTTAATATAATAAATGACTATTAGATCTATGTAACTACAATGTTTGGTCTTATATAATTACAATAGTGATTTTTGTCATATATTGGATCATCCCTATGATTTTTCATCATCTCAAGGCGTTGAGGGTGTTACCATAGGTTGAGGAATGAGTATTATGAGTTGATATAGGATCAAAGATGAAATTAGAGTGGTATGGAATTTTAGGCATGAACATGGTGTTATTTAATGGTATATAAGTGTTTAGTGTATTGAATTATTTTTGGGGATTTTTATTTTTTTTAATTTTTTTAGTTTAAGTCACATATTTTGAAAAAAAGGTTATGTATTAAAAATTATGAATCATAAGGGAGGATAATATATTTATTACTTATGGATTTTACAATTTTATGCATTATTAAATTTATATTTATTAAATCCATACGTATTTTGGAACCTTGGTGAAATGAATCTATGTGAAAACTATTTTTAGTCTTGGTGGAACAATGTAGACACACATAGGGGGTGAATAAGGTGTAATCACTTTTTTACCAAATTCAAAATCTTATTTCAAACATTATCCCTTTTGGTATTTGAACCTATATTTTTTGTTAAGAAAAATGGATCTTTCTTTTTTATCATTGAATATACACCTATATGAAATTAAATAAAATTAGTAATGTATGGTACCCGGGTTTTTATAAGGTTCAGTCCTGATGTGGGAAACTTACTCCTTGCTATGATCAGTTATTCTCCCTGATCATAGATTATCCACTAATAATTTTTTCATGAAATAAAATGGTTTTGTGGAGGTATTATCTTATAGCCTTTCACCATATTACATGGGCATGTTGTTCACTATATCACAAAAGTAAAATCATTCACTATATTACATATGTAATCTCGTACTACACCCACAAGTTATTTATACTAGCATGACATCAGTCACGAGTCTTCCTTCTTCTTGAAGTATACCATAAGTGTTTCCATGAGATCACTGAAACCACAACATCAATTAAACTTTCTCAACTCAATAAATCTTTGACCACATTATGATCATCCAAAGTTAAGTATGAATTTTAGTCCCAATAAACATTTCACAAATTCCCATATATTTTTCAAATATTCTTATTGGATTCTCACAAATCAATATTCAAGAAATAATCCCGTAAAATATTACCATGCATGTATACATTAAATATCATAACACTATAATCTTTCCCAGATATGAAAAAACAAAAAATATTATCTTTTCTCCTTCCCACAACATGAAACACCTCATAATAATACTTATTCTTACTCATAATATCTTTATGATTGGAATAAAAATTCTATGCCAACTTCCTAATCTTATCTTAATCAAAACCCATAAGTCTTTTTACATCATAACGTGTTTTATTTCTTTATCATCTTCCACATAAAGAAGTTATATTTCCCTTGTAACTCTTCTCTACAACATACAACTCACTTGGCTCTCTCCCTTTTGTGTGTCTTGAGGGAACACCATTTCTATATAGTCCACCACTACCTTTTTGGTGGGTCTTTTATTATTTCCATAAATGAAATTATTTTAGAGATTATGTGTAATAAAAATGCGACACAAGAATAGTACACCCCCATGATTCTCACATGACTTTTCTCAACTACTATATTTTGAAAAATGATAGCCATACCCTTATTCTATCTTCCCCCTTTTTCTTATGTATTTTTCTCAATGGGTCAAATTTTAATTTATCATAGTAGGATCGATTTTCAGGATTCTTCCATGTAAATAACAAATAAAACTATCCTCATACGAATATATAAAATATGAAACAAATCTATTTTTCTATTTCTGATTTCATTATGGTATGTCTGAAATTGGAATTTTAGGAAAACTTCATCTTGAGTCATCAAAATCCTAGAATTCATATTAGCTCCCTAATTATTTATCCAAAATTTAATTAAAAAAATATTAGTATTTAATTCCTTTGAAATCCAACAGAATATAAACTGAATGTATTTTCTTTAGAATATGAATTATGTGAATCTTAAAATTCTAAAAAATATTATTCTTCATTGATCTTTTTATAAACAACAATTAAGATTATCGATCAATAATTCAATATTTAATAAGAATCTCATTTTGGTGTTTGTGATGATTAAATCACTAATAAATTTCCCTTCATATTATCAAATAATTTCTTATGAATATTGAATATTATGGAATTCTATTTTTTAGTCTAAATAGTTTGTGGATTTTAATAATTATTGAACTCAATAAAGTACCTTAGTCTATCTTCATACAGTTTAATGAAACTTATGGAATTCCATTAGTTTTTATTCTCTATAAGGTCTTCTAAATTTGGTTTCAATGTTTCTATATGGTTCACCATTCCTAATGAAACCTCTTACGTTATAAAGATATCTGATTATAATAATTTTTAAAGTCTAAATACTTTTGAATATATATATATATATATTATTGATGAAGGTAATCTATTAGGGTTATGGGAACCCTAATATGTTTACAATATGTCGTAGAAGTCTAGGTTTTATATAATGTTCAACTATATATTATGATGGATCCTTATGAGATTTATCAATACCTTATGAAGGCAAATATACCTTAAAAAATTCAACTAATTCTACCCAAATAAAATGAATTTTCATAGAGGGATATACCTTTCGAAGTATAGGGTACCCTATGAAGTTTCTCAGGTGAACACTATGAAATATAGAAATTGTACGATGATATAATTTATAAATTTTGGGAACCCTATGAGGTCTAGTTTAGGGTTTAGGGATTAGCTAATTTTTTTTCCAAATATAGAATTTATAGAATTCATCTATTCATTCTAAACCACATTCAGAAAATCTCAGAGACCTGTAAAAATCATTAAATAAACAAATAAATACATTATTTAATTTATAAACCTTTTAAAAAAAATTCAACACCATTTTAATGGATTTTAATATGTTCAATTTTCATTTAATGTCAATATAACCTCACTCCATTCAAGATGAAGTTTCATATTTGGTATTTTAAAATCCATCATCTTAGTGATATTTTTCCACTAATTTTGCCACGCATATTTTTAAATACGTGTTTTATTTATTCCTCATAACTCATCATGCTCCTCAATTACTTTGAATTAGTTTTAACCATTTTAATGATAGATATAGAATAATTACAATAAAATTCTATTTATCTAACTCTAGTAAGTCCTTTCATATATCCTACATTCCTTGAAAATCTATTTTCAATAATGATTTCTTATATCCTAAGCTCATTTAATATAATCCCAAAAACAATCATCCTATTTAATGGTATGGTCTCTGAATATGTAGAGCCATGTTCATCATCATCAGAAACAATTTCTTCAATCTCATTTACCTATGTATGTTTGGGAAATTTATACTTCTTAATTGGGTGGATATTCACTCCATCAATCAATTCCCTAAAACCCATTGACCTATTCTCTTTCATATTTAAAAAATTACAACCAACACACCTTAGCGAACTTTAATACCCCCTTTATATTTGTTTTCAATACATTGAATAGATTCAAATAAATGAATTCCAATAGAAGTTACATATTCCTCTTGTACTTTTTAACAAAAAATAAAATGGAGGAAAAGTACTATAGGAACTATTGCTAATATGGGTATAAGTGAATGTCTTTTCATCTCAATGTCATGTATTCTTCTGGTTTCGTTCTTCCTCTTTCTTTCTTCATACCCTTGTTAAGAGTGTTAACAAATTCCCTGAAAGAAAGGTGAAACAAAATTTTATCTTAGTAGTAACCCCCAAAATAGTCAATCATATGACTATGTGGTATAACCCTTTTCAGAAAATAAGAGTAACTATTTAGGATAATAAAGTTATCCATAACTATCCAAAATGTGATACCAACACTCAAAATAACTTCTTAGAGTGTATATTGATAGGTTTATCAAGAAATAATTAATCATATTCTCACTTGAACAAAAAAATTATAAATTTTCATGTCCAAGGTAGTTCCCCCCAATGGGTTAGATATTCACTACCCCTTCACATCCATTTGAAATAAAAACCAAAAGAGTAATGAAAAAGATAAAAGCATACCTAAATATTGATTTTTATTTAATTCTATATAGAATACTAGATTTATCAAGAATGAGTAATTATCTATAATTTTCACCCATTATGATTGATCCCATAAAGGTATTCTCTTCACACTTCACCTA
The DNA here is from genome assembly GCA_963277665.1 of Viscum album. Lineage (NCBI taxonomy): Eukaryota > Viridiplantae > Streptophyta > Magnoliopsida > Santalales > Viscaceae > Viscum > Viscum album. The sequence goes on along the minus strand of OY728141.1, from coordinate 924,277,520 downwards.
AAATTCCCTTTTTTAAGATACACAGATAAAAATGTGAAAATAAGGAAATATTCGATCAGGTATTTAATATTGAAATAAGGATATGACATGGATCTCATCCTGGAAACTCCATTCTTAGAAGCTATGAAATGTACAATTTACATCGTGCTTTGTTTACCCTTAATTTTCCATGTATATTCACCTTTGTGAAGCATGGTTTTCTTTTTTTATGTTCTAACTTTATTATTTGATGGAATGAGATTTTGGACCTTAACTAATAAAAAAATATCATTCTATTCAACTTGCCCTATCTTTGTAGCCTCTTCTAACCGGACTGGATATTTTGTCCATAACTTGTTTGTCACTTGGTGAATATTCCTTTTTAGTTTGGACTTTTTCATTTAAGCAATAATTTTTTACAATTAATTCATGGATGTTTTCCAAATAAATTTTATTTATCTTAGAAAATCATTCATATATCTGACAATCATGTTTCCTGATTGATTCCACCTTCCACACACACCTTTATTAGATTTTACAAAACCCCATTGGGAAAACCTCTCATAATCTTTATTGAGATTATCAACAAGTAAAAAAATATTTATATCAATCTCTTGGATTTACTATTTTCTTATTGATTCTAGATTTACCCTTCACATTGAGGTTTATATCCATTTCTCAATGGTACATGATGTACATCTATTACCATAGTAAAATCATATTCACTTATATGATGTGGTATCCTTCTTATACTTCATTGCTGACTTCTTGTGTTTAGTTTTTTTGGCACTTGTATTCTTATTCATTCCAAAGGAAGACTTGTTAGATTTTCTTTATTTACTACTTTTATTTTGTGGACTTTTAATTATATTAGAACATAAACTATTTTGGGATGGTTCATACTAACACTATTTGTAATAATTTCCAACTTTATTGGAATTTTTACAGAAATTATAAAGAGATTCAATCTTTCTCCTTATGGATACATTCCTTATGTTTTAGGAATCCATCTTTATTCTAGTAGGATTACTTCAAATTTTAGGTCTTATCCCCCTATATTCCTTCATTCTATAATTTTAATATAGTGAAATATTATTCTATAAATAAATTTCAATATGTTTTAACCTCTAACAATAGAAAAAATTTACTATAAACTTAGTTCTATTCTCATTAGAAGAAGTCTGGACAAATATATAGGTTTTATGTTTTTGGTCTGAAACCTCAATTATTTAGGATCCTTTGGGGGATGATTTTATTGGACATGATAATATCCACCCTAGATGATATGGCTGTTTTTTATTTTTCTCTTTATATATTTGTATATTTTTTTCTTTGAAATATATATACCCAGTGAAAACAATATAATCAAATTTTACAGGCATTTTGGTTACCCTTTTCATTGATATTGAGGTGGATGATTATATAGATGATATAATGAACTTATTTCCACTATTATGAGTCTTATTTTATGTAATACACCCATAAAATTTTTGTGTGGTAACACTTATTCTCACAAATTACTGAGATGTTCCTATTTATTCCTCTTCTATATTTTTCAATTTGATCTCTATCATAAGAAAATTACAAGTGAGTCTATTATATTCATACTCAACAGATGTCAACCTATATTTTTATTCTTTATTTGGATTCTAAAGATGATCCTCTTAAATTATATTTTCCAATTGAATCTTTCCCAATATTTTCCATGATATATAGTTGAGTAGATTTGAAAAATATTAAAAATTTATGGAGATTTTAAAATAATCAAATCACAATTTTAAAAACATTCTTATTAAATAAATTCTCAATTTTTTTTCAAATATTATTCAAGAAAAGAAATTATTTAATTTCAATGATATATGGATTCATCCATAAGATTAATTGTTTTTAAGAATACTATTATGAAACATATTTTTTGGTAATTTCATATTCAACTACATTAACCATTTTTTATAAATATTATTTTTCATCTTTTATTATGAATTTTATTATATAGGTGACCATTTCAACAGGTACATTCTTTAGATAATTCTTAGCATCAATAAATAGTTTTTTCTATATTTAATGCAACCATTATCATAGCTTGGACTTCAGTCATTGGTTAAATCATAATCTAATTTTTTTAAAGATATTAACCACTTTCATTACCTTAAAATAGTTTTATTACTCTAATTTTGTTTCTTCTTTCTATTTTTTGCCTCTTATTTTTAATTTTAAATGTCTTATCCAAAATCTATAAATCATAAATTATAGGAATGGAATGAATTTCTTCTATATAAGGCTCTTTTAATTCAAATATATATTTCATATTTTTTATGTAAAAATAAATGAGTAAGTAAATTATACATCTAAAAAGAATGAAACATGATATGATAGAAATTGTTTATCCTCGTTGAGTACTACATACAAACTTGATAGGGTGTGGGGGGGTTAAATCATGTGTGGGTAAATGTTTTAAAAATTCCAAATATAATTTTAAAATTTATCATATTTGTATTTAAAAAAATATGGTCAATAAAAATTGGTCATTCTTATTTAAACTAGAACATACACCTATATATAATTTAAGTAATGTATTAAAATATGGAACATGTAAATTTTTCAATGTTCATCCCAAATGTGGGAAACCTACTCTTTGTTATGATTTCTTATTATCCTTGATCAGATATTATCCACTAATAATTTGGTCATCAAATACAGGTGGTTTGGGTAGGGAACATCCTTTACTAACTCAGCGTAGTAATAGTTTATATTTTTTATGATATTACATAGGTGAACTCATTCACTATATTACACAAGTGGAATCTTTCTACCCCAAAGGTTATTTATAATGGGCTTATACTAGTTTTTAAACATACACATTCTTTTAGTAGACCATAGGTCAATACAATATGTCAATGCATCTATAAAATCTAATAAACTTACTCAACTCAATGAATTTTCAAATTCCTCATGATCATCATGAGATTTGAATTTAATTCGGGTTATTAAAACTTGTCATAAATTCCTAGATCATTTCTAAATATTCTAGTAATTTACATACAATTCTATATTAAAGAAAATATCCTACAAAATCCTACACTGAATATATACATTGAATAGTATATCTATAAAATATTTCCTAGAAATGAAATCATTAAAACTCACGGGAATTGTCTTAATAAAAACATAAAATATATTATATGTATATTTATTATTTTCCTTTTATCTTTCTTCTTCTACAAATTAATAATGGTTGGATTCTTATTCTTCTCTTATTCAAATCCTAGATGGTTTTATAATTTAGAACCAGTTTTTAAAATTCATAATATTATTCATAAATAGGTACTATTTCTCTTAAATATATTCTTTATAGTGTAAAATTACCTTGGTTTACTCCCCTTTTTATGCCTTGATAGAAAACCATTTATGTTAGGAAAAATCCCTCAAGGTAACATTGCATCATTTTTGTGTTGATTGTGTTTGTTGACAAAGATGATTTCCATAGGGAATTTTCATATTCAATTGAAGTTATTGGCAATCCACGTTGAAAAAGAAACAAGATAATGGAATAGATGAACTGTAGGTGGTACAAAATCAATGCTACAAGGTGGCACAATTTTCTATTATTTGCTATATTTTTCGGGTCAAAAAATTTGCGATTTGGTGAGCGTTGTGAAAAGTGGATTTCCTTGAAGGTATCATAAAAATATGGAAAATGTATGTGTTTTTTGAAGATATCCTTCATGAAATGGATTTTGGACCATGTTTTTTGCTATTACAATGTGCTTGGTGAACGGAAGAGACGAAGATCATGACGAAGGAGCATTGCGACAACAAAGATAATTGCGAGTGGAGCATCACGTTGGCACAAAGGATTTTATGGTATGCTTAAAATGAGATTTGAGAATCCAAAAAATTTCCATGGTTTTTTAGGGGAAAGAGTGAATTTTAGTAGAAAATTGAGAGCTTTGTGATTTGAGATGACGTGGAGCTAACTTCACGCAGAAGGTTCAATGGTTGGTGGAATCGCCTATAAATAGACCTCGACCCCCTTGAGAGAAGTAGATAGAAAAAATGAAAAAATTTAAGATCTCAAAATTTTAAGGAGATTCGTAGAGTAGGGAGCTTCGCGATTGAAAAAGGATTCACAGAGACAGTTGAGTTCTAAGAAAAGAAGTGCTATGAAGGCAAGTTTGGATTTGTGAAGGATTTGTGATTCACAAATTCTTGTTTAGATTTACAAAATCACAAAGACCAGTGTGAGATCTATGATCTAGATAACTTTTTTATCTAGTGATATTTTAGAACCTGTCATCTCGGAGAACCTGTGAGCTTCGCGAAGAGTTTGGAGAATTTAAAATGATTGTTTGAGCAATGAGAAAGTGGGAGCTTTGTGAAATTAGAGTGCTTAACGAAATAATTTCCAAAGTAATTGCCCAGAGTATAAGAGGAAAAGTGGTATTCTTCCATTGTTGAAAGTTGGACTTTAGTAGAGAATCTATCAAACAATTGAGGATGCATGTATTCATGAAAATGAAGGGACCTACAAGTCTATAAACTGTGAGTGGATCCTTTCCAGAGCAGTGACCAATGGAAGTGGAAGATGGTGATCCTTTATACTAGTAGTGAGCCAAAAAGAGAGTAATAGGGAGTGTCCCTTGTGAAATTAGTGAGCTAACCCTAATCATTGTAAAGGTAGTGTGCTTGGGTATAGAAGTGTTCTACCATGAAAAGTATTGGTAGAGAGCTTTAGTGGATTTGGTATAGCGGCACATCACCGTTGTATGCTCCTTGGATGTATCCCAATGAGGGTGAACTAAGTAAAAATATTTGTGTCTTCCTGCCTGCTTCCCTACATTGCATCCAAAGCATCATCAATAGATAAAGAGAAAAATAAGTGATCATAATAAACACACAAGTGCAAACAAAGTGACCCTTGTGATAAAGAGGTCAAGATCTAGTAGTGTAAGAATAAATTAAGAAAGAATATCCATACTCTGATTTACCCCCTCTCAAGGTATATATTCCCCTTTTTTTCCTAATAATTTCTATACAATATGCCACTGCAATTTTGGAGGGACTTTTATAATTTATATAAATTGAAATATTGTAGAGTTTACATGCCATAAAAACAAAACACATTCACAACACATCCCCCATGATCCTCACATCTATTTTATTTACTACAATCTTATGGAAATTGATAACACTACCCTTATTATATATTTTTTTATTTTTAAAATCTATTTATTTCAGAAGATTAGATATCCACTTGCCTCAATAGGCTCTATTATTATGATATTTCCCTAGATAGCATAAATAAACATATCCTCATATTGTAATTTAAAATATATAATAAATTTATTTATGGCATGGCCCATTTCATGATGACATGAGTGCATTTGGAATGAAAATAAAACAACACCTTCAGTCTTCAAACACATATAATGAATCATAGTTCAATTATTTATCATCTAAAATAGATTAAAAAATTTTATTAGGATATTTAATTCCTTTGAAAAATATAACCAAAATAAACTAATTTTATATTCCTCATAATATTGAATTATTTAAATATCATAATTCATAAAAATAATATTATTCATTGATCTTCTTCTTAGTAGCCATAAAGACTGAATTCTAATAATTTATTCTCGAATCATAAACCCATTTAGGGATTTGGGATATTTAAATTAATGGAAAAATATCTTACATCCTCAATAATAATTTCTCTATAATATTAAATATTTTAGAAATTTTCATTTTCTAGTCTACAAGAGACACAATTTGTTTATATGTGTTGAACTTCGGGATGTACCCTAATCTTTCTTCATAAGTTTTTTTATACACTATGAATTCTTCTCAGCCTATTTTTTTTTATTTTTAGGATTACTTTATTATGTAATACGTCTTTTTTACCTTAAAAATATCTACAATTCTTAGAATTTTTCAATGTACCCAACCTTAAGAATATGAATAATCAACCATACATAGGTTCCCTATGAGGACCAGTCAACCTTAAAATGTTTCCTTTGTACCTTATAATTTCATGGTGCCCTATGAATTTAAAATAAAACTTAAAATTTTACCTTAAAATATTTGTTATTGACTTATATAGGCTAATATAAGGTACAACATTCAGTCAATTATACCATAAGGTGTTGATGATTTTTTCAAAAGGATGCACCTTATAAAGTCTAGCGAACAGTAAAAATCCTTAATAGTACAATAAAAACTTCATAAATCTTATGGAGTTTTGAAATAAAAACTTAGGTAACCCTATGAGATACAATATAGGGTTTAAGCCTTAGATAATTGTTTTTGTATAAAATTAAAATTTTAGAAATTATTCTATTAAATTGAAAACACATCTAGAACATCTCAGGGCCATCTCGATCTCAAAAAATTAACCAAAAATATAATTTCAAATTTATAAATTATTTTCCTTGGGAATTTTTATGAATATACTTCACAATGATTTGTAAACCCAAAAATATATTTTTGAATTAATAAATCATTGTTATTTATATTCATCAAAATTCTCACATACATGTGTTATATTAACTTTTATTTTAGTATGTTAATACAACCTCACTACCTTAATGATCTAGTTTCATCTTCATCCTTTGAAAATCATTCACCTTGTTGAGTTTTTTCACTAATTCCAGTATTCAAATCTCCATATAAACATTCTATGGGTTTTTAATAACTCATACAACTCCTCTAAAACATTTAATATATTTTATCATTTTTAAGAAAATATATATAGTCTATCCAATAACGAATATTTTATCAATATCTTCTAGTACATTTATCAAATATTCCAATCCTTGAAAACATGTTCTAGATAGTGTTTTCTCCACCACCAATTTTTTTTACATTAGATATTAGTTCAACAAAAATAAACTAATTTGATGTGGAATGCCTTGAATTTTTTCTTCCATATTCTTGAAGGGAAGAAGCACATTCACCAATCACCATTACCCATATATGTATGTCCAACCACTAATTCTTCATTGGTTAGATACTAAATACATCACCTAATTATCTATAATTCATTGACCTATTGACATTCTTATAGAAAAAAAATCCAATGAATACACCATAGGAAACTTTCACTTTTCAAGGGAGAAAAAATATATTATATAAGGAATTATATATATTATTTAATGTTTTTCATCCAAGGTAAAAAATTGTTGTATTAAATCTATATGACATATAATGGTTTTCACAAATTAAAATATATTATGTATTAAGGAATTATATAACAAATTTAATGGGGACTAAGGGAAATATATTACATGTGTTGGTTTTATATTACGTATTAAAAGATATTTATTACATATTGAATTTTGATAAAATTAAATATATTACACACACAAAATATTATATCTACAATGAAAAAAATATAAGAAACTGAAATTTTTGTGAAGTGGAAAATATTTTACAAAGATAAATTACAACATTCCAGTTTTCCCAAAAAGGTTAAAATCTTATATTAATGATAATATATTACATATAAAAAGGGAAAAAGTATGATATGTATGGGGTTTTGGAAAAGAAAAAACCATATGTATAGAGGGAGGAAACTATCTATGGCATATGAATGATATTTTACCATTGAAAATATGTTAAAGTATTGAACCACACTATGATATGTAATCTTTTTACATTTATATTACGTTTTATTCACTAGGGGTAAACCACAAGATATTAGCTTATGTTTGAAAAAAATTTAATTTGAATATTTTTTAGAAGATTTTTCCTAAAATATAAAATTTGAAATATAAAATGAGAATTCAACAACAAAATGGGGGAATATGTGTTTTCAACCAGAATATATGGGAATTTCCTACTCTAGGTTCTTTTTTGTTTCTTGTCACTTTTTTTAGAGATCTTCCTTTATCCTTTATATATCATCTTGAAGTCTAAATCAAGGAGTTTACATGGGTATGGATTTAAATACATATATGTTTGTTATCTATATTTTTCACTATTATCACATATTTTGTGGAAAACCAATAATTTCAACGGTTCTGTTAGATTTAGGCGGATCTTATTAATAATTTTATATTAATAATGTTTTTATATGATTAGAGTCCTTCATACTTGAAGTTCGTGGTGCCTAAGTGTATATTGTGTTATACTTATGAAATGGGTGTGTAATAAATGGACATGGGTAGTATTGTCAATTAATGTTTTAGAATGAAACCACATGTGGTTCTCAATGATCTTAATAGATAATAATGGGTAATATCAAATGGGAAATGATAGATTTGATCAAGTATGACATGATTTCATGATATTTTGGGTTTTAGTCCTGACAAGATTAATGTTCCATATTGTAAAGCGAGAATTCTTGAGTTGTGATGATTGATGTGGTTCCTTCAGAAAATGTGGTTTGTAACCCATGAGATAGTGGGTGATGCTGACTAATAAATATGGGGTAATGAGGTCTCCAAAATAATTTTGATGGTGTTGATCATTTTTTTTGGATGGTGATAGGGGTTCACTTTTGGTGTGGCCTAGGTTGTTTGTGATTCCAACCACATTGAGGGATAATTAATTTAGGGCTATAGGAATATAGGGCATGTTAATGAGGTGGTTTATTATACACTTTGTGGGTGGTTGCCCTTATAGATTAAGCATCATATGGGGATGTTTTTGACCACTAGTGTGGATGTGGTGAACACTATAAAAGGTCTTGGTTGGTGTTCTACGAGACCACTAGATGAGAGAAGATTCATGTAATATATGTTGGGATTGATAAGATATATTTTGATAAATGAAAAGTGTTTTGTGCCATGTGTTTTATAACACTATTGATATTATGTATTGTAAATGATGTGGAATTACATGAGAATTATTATGTGACTTATGGATGTTTCATTGGATAATTATGATTTTATTTGTAATAGTGGAATCAAGTGAAATTAAAATGGTTGGAAAGCCAATGTAACTTCTAGTATCTAAGAATATGGGTATATCATTTCACTCTAGAACACATTGAGGCTAGTAAAAGAACACTCATGGTTGGTCAATCATGAGTAGATACCAATATTTTATATGTTTTGTTTTATTTTTATTATTTCCTTCATACACTCATATATGATATGGATATTAGTTTAGGACACTATTAGTGGTGGACTATTGAGTTAATACTCACACCATGAATAGGCCCTAAGGGATGCATGAAGACTTTTTGGTTCTTGATATTGGTAAGGTTAAAGATTCAACATCTAGAACCTCAAGGAGATTAGGGTGAGAGTGGGGGTATGAACTATATTTTACGGTTTTTTGGATGGGAAGGGAGGTTCCATGATGCTGGGATGGATGTGTATTCCATTAAATTTTTAATTTTTCATTTCATATTATCCTATATAAAAAAATATATTTTTCAATGACTATCAAGACCTTATAGAAGTTTTCTAAACTAAACTTATATATATTTTGGCTTTTTGTTACTTATTATTTAAAAATATTTTGTTATGTTGTGTTGATATTATTATTAATATTAAATTAAGAAGGTATAAACTCCCATTTATCTCCCTATAGACCCTTGTTGCTATTCAGACACATTTGGAGTATAAGGAGCCTCCTATGTTGAAAGGGAACTCTAATCCAGTTACAGTGGTGTGAGTCTGATAGTCTCATTATAATAAGGTATTAGAGATTGGTTATTACAAATTCATAAAAATTTATGTTAATCCAAAGTGGTGATTGAGTTTTCTAATTAGGGGGGTGGTATACTGAAGGATTAGTAATATGATGGGACTTGGGATGAATATTGTTCTTTGTTTCTTAATAGAACAAGTACATGACATAGTCCAAGCTTCTCAGGAAACATATATTGTTCTTTTGGTTTTCATGGTTATAGTGGAGTTATTTGTTTTGGATAATTTGGTATTTGATTTTATTGATATATTGTCTTGGAATGATGGATATAAATTGAAATATGTGGCACTCATGCATCATGATAGGCATATAGGGATCACGAGAAAGGAATCTGATTGCTATGATTTCTCTCTGGATATAGAATGGATAAAGGATTTAACTATTTAGTGTTTCAATAATAGGCCAAAAAATATTTTCCTACACAGTCACTTAGTGAAATTAACTCAAATATCCTAGTAATGGTATGTTCTTTCCATTTTGGTTCTATATTGGATAGGGATTAGCTATTTAACATGTCAATAAAATCATATTGTTTTTTTTACTATACATATTCTCAATATCATTCTACTGAGCTATCCCTGCTCTCAAAATCTTATTTTGAGTATATATGTGATCCCATGTGTGTATAGTCTATATAGTAACTGACCTTGATATTGGTAAGTGGGGATATGAGGTTAGATGATGTGTGAATTGGGTGTGATAAGGAAGTTTATGGGTAGTCTGTCATGCTTTATATTAATTTTTCATCATATATTATATTTATAAATTTATATTTATGTTGAGAATGAAATTTTATTATTGGTGAGATTGCACAAATATAGCCTCCTTTGGAGCATCTGGAGGAAAAATACATGGTTCCAATGATGAATGATCATTATAACTCCCTTGAGGGTGGGGGTAAGCATAAGACACAAGTTGATGTGTTGAGGAATATATTTCATCCATAGCATCTTGATGAGATTATTAATTATTTCTATGTGTAACCAAGGGTGGTCTTTGTGAGAGTTATCTAGAGTTTTGATTGGGGAGCTACAAGATCTATGCTGATCATGGGATCTTTGAAACATGAGTTATAATCCAACCATCCTATTTGTTTTAGGGAGAAGGTTGACCATACGTAGTGAATTAATTTATAGATTCAGTAAAGATCATATTTAATCATATTGAGCTTCCACTAGGGTGATGAGTGAAGTTTTTCACATATTTTGTCAAACTGATAGAGAAATATTAGTGGGACATATAGATTATGATTGGTAGGAACAAGGGGAATGAAAATATTTACTCCAAGGATATTTTATTAAAGATGTTATTTTTTGAGATCTGGAGGAAATATTGGGATCAAGAGTTTATATACCAAGAACTAGGGGATACATCGATCAAATATTATTCATCAAGGATCAAAAATTTGATTTTCCTTTTTTACGAACACCAGTTGAATATGAGATCACCACAGTACAATGATTTGAGGATGTTTTATGAAATTTGATTAAGGTGAATGTGAAAATTTCATGTTGACCTTACTCTAAGAGGTAGTTATCTAGGTACTAATAGAAAAGAAAAAACTAGATGATGAGACTGTTTCATACTAGATAATGGTGCTAGGTGATTTTGATAGTAGAGCTCTGATTAGTTAGATATAGGGTTGTGAGGGGTTCTAGTAGAGTGGATATGGAAGATGATCAATTATTATGATGTGGATTGGATCATTAATTATATTTTTTATGTTTGGTAAGGAAGTGAATTCCCAATATTAGTGTGATTTTCTCCTGAAATAGTATTGGATATGTTTCAAGATGATACATCTGAAGAGGTTTTTCCAAAGGGCCTTCCAATCAGCTAGGAGTGATGTATTTCGATAAAATCATGAATATAAGATAGGATTGCAGGTATTACTATGAGCCTATATCCTAGATACTATAAAAAATGATGGATTTGAAATTCGATAGGATACCTTGTAGTGGGGAAAATGGATGACTATCTGTGTTACTGCACATGGAGGAAAAACATCAAGTAGTTAGGATTCAATTTAGTTTGATATGATAGATCCAATATATTCAAAGTAGGTTAGAGAGTTGTTGATTACTAGAAGTATTGATTGAGTGCATGAATAAGGTTATTTATAATAGATACTAGTTTACTTTGTGAAGATGTTATAAATTGATTAACTAAGAACTAGTTAATTTCAGATTATTCGATACGATTCATGATAAATATAGGGTGAATTAGAATCAATGATAAAGGGAGAATCATGTATAATGAGTCTTATAAGTGGGAAATTAGGTAATATATAATATTATATTTCTAATTAGTAAGGTTCAAGATAATAATAGGAGATCTTTTTTGGTTATGTACAGATTGTTGGTGTGTGTGTGATTCATAATGATGGAAAGGTGTGAAATTGTCCATATAATGAATAGTTTTGTTGTTCTAAGGATGTGTAGAAGATTCCTATGGATGGGAGTGTCATCTAAGGTATCAAATTGTTAATTATGGGTAAATGAAGTGATCAGAGTTGAGTAAAATATGTTCTTTTTAATAATGATATTTTTTTGTAACTAAATAAGAAGAATACTCAGGTTTGATAATAATAGGTGTGTAATTGGATGAGATAACTAATGGATGAGCTAGAATATAGTGGGGAAGTAATATTTCCAAAATAATTGTAATAGTTATTTGTGTATGATCTTAGATTATCACTATGATTTTAGACCTTATAAAGGTGTCAATGGTTTCAGTATAGTCTAGGTAATGACTCTCGAGAGTTGGTTTAGGATAAGTGTTGAAACTTTGTAGTAGGATGGAATTTTAATCCTGAAACTACAATTATTTAATAGTTTAAATGTTTTTGGGAGTAGAAGGAATTATTTTTGATGTGTTATACAAATTTTGGGAAAGTTTGAGTTTAAGTTGTATATTTTTAGGAAAAATTTAATACTAATTATTAATTATCCTTGGGTTGGAGAATATATGTATTGCATATGAATTTAAAAATGTTATGGATGGGAAAATGGGTAAATGTTTCATGAAAAAGATATTATTTTTTATGAAAATAATTTTATTGGATTCCCTGATGAAATACAACTATTTCATAAAACATACATTAGGGGAAAATATTCTACATATTTATTAATATATATTATATAAGGATTTTTCATTCAACGAGATAAACTTATGTATGAAAAACATATAATGTTAAGATTTTTTATGATGGAAAATATATTAAATTTTGAATAATTATATTACATATCGAATTATCATTAAGAAAAATGTAATATATATGTGATATATATATTTTCTATGGGAAGATATATATTATGTTTTGAATTTCCAAAAAAGATAATATATTATGTATAAAGAATATGAAACAAATGGGTGAAAAGGTATTAAATATTTTAATATTTAAAATGGGAAAATATTATATAGGAACGAAAATATTACATAAGTGGTTTTCTAATAAGTGGAAAACCATATGTAAATATTAATATACAATGTAACATAAATAAAATCTTACACATCGAAGAAATATGATAAATATATTTTTTTTGGTTAAGGAAAAAACTATATATATAGAGTAAGGAGATTATGTATGGTATTTATAGATTTTCTAACTTAAAATATTGTTTAACATTGAAATGAACTATGATAAATATGGTTTTTACATATATATTATTTAAATATATATTGGGGAAATATGTAAGAGATGCTGATGTGTTTTCCAAAATTTAGTTTGACATGTTCTGATTCAATTTTACATAAAATATTTAAAATGAAATATGAATTTAGAATTCGACTATAAAAGGGGAAAATTGGGGGGTTCAACCGAAAAATATGAGAATTACCAATCTATTACATCTTTTTTGTTCGTTATTACTTTTTAGAGATCTTATTCAATCCATATGGTATCTTCAAGTGGTATGAAGAATGACTTCACGACTTAAGACAATCAAAGCACCCTAGTACAAATATTTAAGGCCAAACCACACCAAGACTATATAGAATATCCCGTACGCAGCATCATAAAAAATAAGACCGGCCTCCTTATACTCCTTTCTATCGGCTAACTATGTCGTGCATGAGCGGACATGCATGGAACAGATGGAAAAGCCATACCCTCTCAAACATCTGTTTCTGGAGTGAAGAACAGATAAAAACCAACTGACCTAAACCTTATCTAGAGAAAAACCTTGTAAATCAGAGGTAGTGACCGTCAAACCTCGAACTAGATGGCCACAAAGAACATTCCACCAACACAATTCATTCAACCAATAACTCTAACATTTCAAAGCATTCCACATAATTATCAAAACCAAAAAATCATACTTATGATAAATCACTTTTCATATCCACAATGACTATTCACTGCACCTCCATTAGATCCTTCATAGAAATATTTATTCAACTCCTCTAACTTCATTGACTCAAACATAGAATAAAAAACCAGCAACAAAGTGGCCAACACCCAAACTAGCTCGTTATTCTCTTGCTTGTTCAGTAGCAGTGCAACCATCACCCTTGACAAGAACAACTAGAAAAGGTGAAAATCACCAGTGATGATGACCCATCACATGACCCAAACCAACAAAAACATAAATGAAGAGTAAGAAAAACAAACCAACACCGAAATGAGTACCTCTCGTGTTTGAAAACACCTCCATAGCCAGAACAATCCATCATTGACAAGCCAGAAAGATCAACCAAAAACCAAAAAATCGAATCCAAAACATGAACAACAACATAAAAAAACCACTCTAAAAAATGCAGAAAACATCAAAAAACATCACTAAAAATCATCACCCTGATGTTAGACAAAACCAGAAAAATAATGCAATTTTCGTCACCACCTTCAAGTATATACGAACACCAGATATACCGAACATCAGAATGTGACAACAACCATTATCTCAGCAGATGGAAACTCGAACAATGAGACCTCACAGGACCCTCACCATGCCACCATGTAAAACCTTGTCTATTGAGGGCGTGAAAAAGGCCAATATACAGAAGCTTCACTAAAAAATCAAGCCCATGGAGTCACACGATGCTGCCATGGAAGAGATGTCGTAGACCATAAGATTTCCAGGCTGAAGCGTTGAGAAAAATCCGATCTCCAATGAGGGTGGAAGGAAACATCAGGTAGAGGAAACCCTAATTTTAGGTATTTTATTAGTTTTTAGGGATATTTAATATATTTATTAAATTTTCAGAGTTATTCTAAAAGTGGCATCTGGTATACTCTCGGTTGGTGGTGTCTAACAATTTTCATTATTATACATTTGTTATGAATGTGTAATAAATGGTGATGGGTATTACATCTAATGTGTGACTAGGAATGGAACCAATTAGGGTTTCAATTATTCATAAGAGATATATAGGGGTAATAACATGTAGAAAATGGAAAATATGATCTAATATATTAGGATTTTATGAATTTATGTGTCAATTCATGACATGATAGACACCAAATATTATAAAGTGGTGATTTGTGATAGGTGATGATTGATGTGGTTTCTTAGGAACATGTAGGGCGTAATATGTGAGGATTTTGGTGATTTAAATCACTAGATTTAGGATGAGTACAATATATATTTATATGATGTAGAGGGTGTTTACCATTATCTTGGGTGGAGATGGATGTTCACTGTTGGTATGAACTAGGTTGTTGTTTAAGTTACTCATCATAGAAGCTGATGTTGTTATAGTCATACAAACATAGGAAAAGTCCTATGAGCCATTTTATTGCACTCAATTTGCGTAGTGAACTCCATAGATTTAGTGGCATATAGAAACAGAGTTGACCATTTTTATTGAATAAGTTTACAATATAGTGGTCAATGATTTGTGCTTTGAGAGACCATATAATTGGATTTTATGATATTCATACCTATTGGGGGGGGGGGGTGATATGGGTTTTGGTAAAAGAAGAGTGTGTCTATTTATTAAATTTTGTTATCTCTTGAGCTGATGGATGGGAAAAGCTATGGATGCCCCTGGGACTTGTAATGTGACTTATGGATGTGCTATCTATGCATCATGATATTTAGGGATGCTGATACAGTGTGATATGTAACAGATTATAAGGAATATATAACTTCCAATATAATAGATTATGGATATATCATTCCACTTTGGTAATATCTAATTTAGTAAAAAGATCAGTTGAGTGTCTCACCCTAGTTCCATTATTAATTTTATTTTATTTTATATTGGGGTTGACATTAATTTTGGACGTTGTGGGTGAAACATTATGATGTTTTTTATTGTTATGTTCTTTTTCATGGTTATATCGTGGTTACTACATTGTTTTTTACACCTACAGATGAACCTTATATAGGGGTTAATTTTACATGGAGTTCAATGTGCATAGATTAATGAAAACTATGTCGGTACCCTAACACAAGTGATATCCCAGTTTATTTTTTTAACATACATGGATATGGTTTATATAAAATACATGACTTTGGGATAACATTGAGATTCCTAAGGGAGACTGTAAAACTTACTTCTATCTCTGGGTTGTTTGGAACAAAATTTATTCAAGGTTATTAGTAAATGTGCGACAACCATGTGACAGTTTTTATGATGGTTGAAAAGGTGTTATGAATGGTTTTTTCCTAGTTAATAATCAATGTGGGTGTTTAGGGGGTCTAAATTGGATCCCTCATAGTTGGAATACAATTTAATAAAAAAATTAAGCCAAACCGAGTGAACTAACAAGGATTAATTTTTTGGGATTTCTTTTTTGACCCTAGATTGATTTTAGGGGTTCCAAACCCTCTTCTCCCTCAAACCTATTTACACACATTAACCCTCTTCTCCCTCAAAACTTTTCCTTCTTCATCCCTTATTCCCCATTATCTCCTGATTTCACTTCCTCCTAAAATACTAAGGGATATTGGGCCAAGATTAGGGTTTGGGGAAGGTTATATTACAAGGATTTTTATTATTTATAGTTATTTTATTTTACACTTTTCCTTTTTGGTAATTCACAATGAAAGGTTAATCATTCACCATTTGTGTGACCTAATTTCCACTCATTTTGGGAAGGTTTTTTTGTATTTATTTTAATTGAACATTTCATTGCGTGCTTAAAGATTTTGTATGTTTAATTTGTTAAAATATATATTATATATTTTAATTTTAATGTGTTCTAGAATTGTTCAAATAGGAATCATAGTTGGAATAAAAGATTTTAATAGTGTTTTCTAGTTTTATAAAGAGTGTTTTTAAATCACAGATGTTTTAGAAATGTTATCATGGTTTTTTAAATTAATGTCTATGACCCCATTTGGGTAATGGAAGAAATTAATAAATTATTTTAATCTTTTCATATTTCCTATAAAGGAGGATTTGATTCCTAAATTATTTTTAATGGTTGTTTTAATTGCATTATTTTAATAAATATTTAATAAATGATTTTAAATTATTATATAGAGACATGGAATCCTGAGTGGATTTCAAGAAGGTCTATTTGGAGTTTATATTATATCTCAAAATGTGTGGGTGTATGAAACCAAATTTTCACCCCTTATAAATTTTTCCATTTATGGGTGGTGTTTGATATATGTTGTGGTTGGGTAATGGATGGAAATGGATTGTTTCTTATGAGGGAATTTGAGGTGTGGGTTAGTTATTATTTATGTTTATGATGATGGTATTGATTAGTGATTTCTTATTTTCTCACCCTTAGTTTTTTTGGTCATGGGATCCTGACTAACTAAGAGGGAAGTATATATTTATTTTATAATAGATAGTTTCACACATTTATTTTCACCCAGGTTATATGACAAGTATAATAGGGATCTTAGTGTAATACAATTCAGTGGCCTATGTTATGATGAAATAAAGGTCGATATTTTGTCACAATTTGTAAACTCTAATACTACCTCACATTAGGAAATAGGGTAAACCCCATGAAACCACATCTTTGGGTGGTGGTTTTATGAATGGGATTCCCATAGCCTTTTTTATATCCTTTATTTTCTAGATACATATGGTCCCATTGGTTGATTTCATTTATTTCATATATTCATTTAGTTTATTGACATAGTTCTTTCATATTAATGTTTCTATTTAGGTAGTATTAGTGGGTTTTTTTTGAAACATTGATATTTTATAATATATTTATCTTTAGATAAATTTAATTTCTTGGATAGATTGTGTTTCACGTAACACTAAGTTTAATGAATCAAGATAAACTATTAAAACATTATTATTTAAACATGCATGTTATAACATAGGTGTTAAAATTGGAGGTTTGAATATTAATAACCACATTTTTAAAATTATATATAATATATTTAAATAAAAAAATATATTTCTAAATAAATATTCACTTTTTTTAGTAAAATACTTCTATGCTTCAAAAATAATTTTTTTTTAAAATGGGTTTTATGGATTTTTATGAGAAAATAATATATTTAATTTCTAACAAATTACTTTTTTCTGAAAAACATGAACATAATTTTTTAAAATTCCTACAACAAAATTATCTTAGAGTTAATATTTTATTACTTTTTGAGAAGATCAATTTTTTTCATGAATAGTGAAAATACTAATATTTATTAAAAATCATATTTTTTTAAAGAATTTACACACATTAATTTTGTTTTAAAATGGTTTCAATGTGAAATTATTTCATTTATTTTTTTAAAAATATAATTAAGTTCATTGTAATAAATTTTATTACTTGATTATGGTATACTATTTTTGTATACTTAAGATGACATTTTTTTTCAGGAAATCTGCTTTTTGCTGCGTTTTGCGGTTTAAATTTTAAATTAAATCATTCCACATATATGAATTGAATTTGATAAAATTTATCACATATTTGGAATCATGAGGTCCAATTTTTTTAAATCATTTTATTTTATTTTTTACTCATTAAAAATATTAACATTGTTAAATTTTTATCCCCTCGGTAAGGGTAAAATTAGTAAAATAAGGTTAAAACATTGAGATATGGATTTACTTTTTTTTTTTAAAACTTTATTTTATTCAATTTTTAAGTTTATTTTTCCCATTTCTATCAATTTCTTGAATATTTGGACACTCGGTACCATTTTTATTTGATTATTACCTTAATATTATTTTAATAAATAATTAATATAAAATGTTACTCTTGTGACCTTAATATCTTTAATTTTTTTTCATAAGAATAAAAAGAGGATAAGTCTAATTATAGATGTTTATTTGATATAAAAGATATTAATTATGGTATTTTATTTTCAAATTGTAGTGATTGAATAATTATCTTAAATGCTTACGCATTGCCAACACAATATTTATTCAATTAATAGAAAAAATGCGATAAATTATTTAAAAAATATTAAAAGTAATAAAATTGGGTGAAATGATGTGTTCTATGAGTTTTTTAGATAAATATAACATCTTTGGGTTGCGGGAAATGTTTATAATCAAATATTATAACTATCTTGATGTCTTTAAAGTCAAATTAAATAAATAGTGTCAAAAATGACATTAATGACATTCCATGTTAAATTTTAATTTATTAAATTACTTAATAATCATAAAAATCATTCTATAGGAAAATAAGTGTAAAATATGGTCTAAAATTACATCCCTTGATCATTTAGGAGAAAATGTTAGCCTTATAATTAACATTATAACCCTTTAATATTATAAAAGTCATTATAAGGTTAAGATTAAAATTGGTTAACCAAGGGGTTAAACCAAAAGATAAGGTTTAAAATGACACCAAATCCTATATAAATTTCATTTTATAAATATTTTTGTATTTTATTCTTTTTATTTCAATATTTAGATATTTGGAAGTTTTTTCTAGAGAATGCATCAATTATATTTTAAACATTTTAGTAATTCCAAGTGTGTCCTTTCCCTCCCTTATAAAAGGAAACCCCTTATATCTTTTCATTACGCCACTATGAGATATCTAAAAATAAAATGATATTACACAGTTATCTTTCCACCATCAATATCCATGTAGTAGAGTTATTGGTATTCCAAAATACCAACCCTTGGGTCCTTAATAAGAGATATAACGACGGTCTTTCATGTAAGATGTAATCACCCTAAATGATAACTATATTTTTTAATGAATATGTTATGTATTCTATATATATGGTATTTATAATAAAAAAATAAATTCAGTATCCTCAATATAATTAAAATTTAACAAAATTGTTAAATCACCATTATCCACCTTATTTTCTATCAAATGGGAAGTGAATGTATTGCTTGTGCATATGTGTGGACTAAAAACTCCACGCAACAATATAATTAATTCTCAATAACCATAATTAATGGATGGTTATTATGATGGTTTTAATGATATAATGAAATATTTATAACATATATATTCTTTTATAATAAATATATCATATCTATTATCTTGCCTTCCCATCTGTTGAAAAACGACAATGTTGCCCATATGTATGTGTGGACTACCTCCTCCACGAAGTGATATAGTTTGTTATTCATTTATGATTTAAATGCACAGTAATAAGGATAGTTTTAATAAATATATTTGATATATATGATATATTAAGTATTATATAATGGATAATTGTTATTTAATTTTCTATAATTCCTTACATCGGAAAGTGAAAACAACGTTCACGCGTGCGTATGCTCTATTATATCAATAAACTTCATAATTGATTTTTTATCCTTAACTTTTATGAATGATAATAAGAATTCATAAAATGAATATATATGATATTTATATAATAAATAATTTTTTTAAATTATGGAATCGTGATCAAATTATATGGACCAAAATTACCAAACCAAAAAATACATTGAAAATGAAGTAGTTATCATCAGGAACAATTATTTTAATAAAGAATTATTAATAAAAAATTGATAAAATGTTATAATTAAATCATTTATGGTATTATATATATGATATTGGTTATAGAATTGATTTATAATAAATCTAAAAATTAGTAGTGATAGTGGTGAAGGTGGTGTATGGGATTGATGGAATAGTTGTGTGAATGGGATGGTATGTTCTTCGATGCCAAGATAGATGTGTATTTTTTTTACTTTTGAACCAATACATACAATAGTTTCCTAATGAAAAGTCAGTATTATTATAATGATCAACATCATCATCATCATGATAGGGTATAGTATCCCTTCTATCACCAAATATACCCTCATGGATAGTCAGTATTCATCAGTATATGGGGAGGAATTAATATGGTCTTGTGGAACTCCTTTATAGTTACTATGGAGTAAGTAAAGTTGTGGAATTATATAGATCCATCATTGTTATAGTCTGTATCGTATAAAGTTTACTATAAGTCTCATAAACTAGATTCAAAATTAAATAACTAGAGAGCAAATCAAAATAATAAACTCTTAGGAAATTTTAGAATTTTTTCTGAGAATAAATGGTGTATTTAATCATAAGTTGCAATTAATTCATTATAATTATAAAATATGAATTATAAATATTTTTTTTATTTATTAAATAATTAAAATAGACCATTTTTTATAAATGGAACTAAAAGGAATGATCATAAATAATGTCAACACTTATAGTCAATATGATAATGTACCTACATAAAAAACTAATAAAGCTGGAGTGGAAACTGAGAGAATTATAACTATATTAGGTAAATTGGATCAATGTATGAAAGAAATAAACTTTCCTATATGGATCAAAATATTTATCTTAAATAGGATATAATATAATTATTCCATTTAATGCGTAATAAACAACTATATTCCAATGAAAATAAGTGGAAGATCAATGAATTATATCATTAGATATGATACTCATTGTTATTTGATGTAGTAAAATATAGAAGGTTATTATGGTTATATTTAATATAATAGGAGATTTTAATCAATGGTGTTCATTAATATAAAATACTTTGGAAGAGGATGAGATACAAATCATGGAATAAAATGAGTTTAAGGAATTATTATCTAATAAATACTTTCCTTAAGAGAAATAAATTGATATAGAAATAAAATTTATGGATTTATAAGAAAATAAAGAGTTGAATATTGTTAATTATATGAATAAATTAAAAATATTATGAATACATGTTGTATAATCTATACAAAATACATAATGAAATATCAATTTATTCATTGATGAAAAAATATGAGTCTTTAATGATAATTAATCTATAAAAACTTTACATCATATGAGGAGATAGTCAAAAGTGATATCCAGAATATAATGGAGTTATATTAGTGTTATCTTTTTAATGGATAATAACATATTAAGATAATTATTGGGGGACATGTAAAAATAACACTATATAAGAAGATTAAATTAAGGGTACAAATTTAAACATGCAATAATTATGTGATGAAACACCATGGGGATTTCATGATGTTTTTGGTAGTTTGTTTCATATGTGTAAATATATGCAATAAACATGATGAGTGAAAATTAAATATTGATTCTACCAATATCCAAGTATTAAATATCATCTATATCAGACAATATTCTAATTAATGCACCATGCATCAACATAATCTACCCCAGTAGAGGCCTAGGGAGCATATATGGTATTTCAAAATGACTATGATGGAATTAGAAGAATCTAATGATATAATACCAGGTTAATTGATTATAAACTCAATGTAAACTAATACATTATTAAATTATAGATATATACCCTATTTTATATTAAACAACACGGAACATTGAATAATCAATCAATTTATTTAGGATGATGTTCATAGTTTTATCAAAATGATTAAATATTATTATGACTAAATAATAATATTTGGTTACACTAGAATGTATAGAATTCATCGAGTTACAAAATTGATAGTTATACCAGTATTTGAATTTGTGTGATTTTATTTCAAAATAAAATGGATGAATTTTCTAGAACAAAGTAGTTACTATATGAGAGGAATGCCTAAAATCACTCATTTTAGAGGGTAAAACAAAAAATAACCTAGGCTAAACCGAAGGTTTCATAGGTTAGAACATTTTAGGTTTAATTTTTCATATTCTTGGGACTGGATAATATTTTTTATATTATCACTACTCACACTAATCACTTGAGATTTGTAAAATTCAGAGAAATAAGATCATGAAAATGATTCACTAAAAGGAAAATCTATAAAAAAGAATTAATATTAGTAAATAAAAATCCATGAAAATAAAAATTGTTGATATTAATAAAGAAATAAATATATGAATATTGTATGGAAATGTTGAGTTACCATGTCTAACCATAGAAGTGACATCCATGTTCTCAATATAAATCATATATGTATTCAAGTTAATTTGAATGATACCCACACATACTTTTAATTGGATAAAACAGAATAAAATTTCGTTGATGTGATATTTTTATTTTGGGGGTGGGGATAAAAAATCTATATTTTAATTACAATTTCATAATTTTTTTCATTAAAATATATATATAAATATACAATGCATTTTTATCTACTATTTATGATGATATAAACCTAAAATGTATACATATTTATCCCATAATTGGTTACCATTTTTACATATATATGTGTATAGAGAATATTAGTTAATTTTTTATGAAATATCATAGATATATGAAAGATAACACATAAGGGAAAAATTGGTTTTACTTCAACATAAAAAACATTAAATGTCAAGGATAAATACATAACCTAAAAAATACCAAAAGTGGGAAATATAGAAAATATATATAGCATAAGTAAAATTTTTAAAATTCAAAGGGTCATGATTTTCTAGAAATATCACAGCTATGAACAATATTGTAAAAAAAAAAGAAAAACATTATAAATATTATTTTCATTATATAAATGAATAATATAGAACCTTAGGATAAAATTTTATGAATGATGAATAATGTAATTATGAGGTATTTGTTGAAAAAATAATCGACATATAAACTTTAGAATACTAATTGATTGATGAGAGAATAACATTTTGTTTAAATAGGAACCAAAACATTATAGATAGTAAAATACCTAATGATTAAAATATACCATTAATAAATAGAAAAAATATAAATAATAGAATATAAAAAATTTATTTATTAAATTCTGACACAAAAAATAGATATAAGCATACATTTTAATGAGGTATTTTATAACTTATTTAGTAAAAAATTAATCTATGTTAAAACACAAATAATAAAATTACCTTATTATGAAATTCTTTGTAAATATAATACATACTATATAAATGAAATATAATTTTATAATCTAAAAATAATTACTTTTACGTTATATAATAATTAATGAATAATAACAAATAAAATGTAATCAATCATGAATAAAGAGATATTAATTATTTTAAATGAAAATATGTTTCTAGGTATTAGAAAATTTCAGTTAAATGATAAATTTATATTATTTACAACTATAATTTGATTAAATGGAAGTAATTTTTGGAATCATCATATTTAAAATATCTTAGGTTGAATTTTTTATCTTATTTGGGAAAATTTTATTTTTTAGTAAATATTGAAAATAATGTGTTTACGTATACTGAAAGTTTTATAACATCATCAGGATATATATAGTATTAAAATTTCTCAATTTTTTCAAAAAAATTAATTCCTTTTAAAAGAAAAATAATTAATTAAAATAATATTATTAATACCAAAACAGATAATTTAACTTTCAAAACATAATTTTTTTATTTTAACAAAAAATTATATTTTACTCTTTACTTTTTTGATATTTTATAACAAGATACCTTTTAGTTTTTTGTGTCCTAATATATACAATAATCATTTTTCTTTTTAAGCCATACACTAATAAAATTCATAAGAATAAACACTATTCAAAATATTACGATTAATAATAAAATATGAAATATTATATTTAAAATACCACTCTCCCTTACCTATAAAAACACCCATTCTCTACCATTTCTTCCTAACATCCAAAATATTTTTATTTTAAAATTATATAACTGTATCCATCTCTAATAACCCTAATACATTTTTCTAATTCCCTAGTGTAAAAAAAAATCTCTCATCTGAAGGCATTAGACTTAATCTAAAGTGGATGAATCAAAGAGAAAGTTAAGGGTTCCCAAATATCTCTTTCCTTTTTTTATTTGTGAATAATTCATCCTAAAAATATTTTAATCCTCTAATTTATTTTCTTCCATGATACAAATTTTAAGGTATTAACTTCCTGTTAACCGTTTATTAGTGAGAGATTATTCATTCCCTCTTATTTAACAATTTTTTTGAGCTGTTAGATTATCGAAATATATTTATTTAAATTAATTTAATTCTATTTAAATTATTCTATTACCCTTTATATAATGTAATTGATCATTTATAGTTACCAGAAAAAATTAGTTTAATTATAATTATTTTAAAAGTAAAATATTTATTAGTTTTCCCACTTATTTTTAATTATTTAAAAACACCATTCAAGTGGTGTAGTTTTGTGTTATGTAAGTGAAGGATAATGTTTTAATTTTCAGTTATCCCTTAAATTTATATTGTGAAAATATGTTTCATGATGATATATATCACAAAATATTTTATAATTTTATTTTATAATTATATAATGATTAAATATGAGTGATAATAAATATAGTATGAGTAAATAATTAGAATAGTTTTAACTATCTAAGATAATACCATCATGGAAGATAATAAGAATTGTAATTGTCTACTGAAATTTATAAATATATCACATTTGAAATTAAATCATTCAGGTGCGATGAAAATTATGGAGCATATGGAATCATTGGTGGGTGACCTTTGAATGTTAGCGTTACATTGCAACAGATTTTTAACTGTCAACCGAACAAACTCAAAATAAATGATGTAAGAAATATAGATTTAATAAATGAATAAATTATAATCATAAATTGATACTAAGGAATTAAATAAATATGATAAATGATCCAAATAATTTAATTAATAAATCTTAAATTACCATTTATGATATTATAGGAGCATCCAATGCGAGTCAAGATTTGATGTAAGGGTTTCTCTTACAAATCCTTGTACATTTTATAAATTGTCTCTTTATTTTCTGTATCAACTTATATGAAATATTAATTTTTTTACTCAATATATTTGTTATCATGAAAATATTTTTGAGGTATTATTGTCTCATTACTTCTGTTTTTTATTTATAGGTTATATCCTATGTTGTTCATAAGAGGTATCTCCCACACCCTTTTCATTTTTATAATTGTATTCTCCATCAATCATTATATCCCACTCATTATTTGACTTTATCTTCTATGTCCATGGATTTTATATAATATATATTGTAACATCAATGACTTGAATACCCGATCAACACCCATGCCACTTTGATAAAAAATATCAGGCGCACATCGTATTCTTAATAGAATGGTGTAAACATCAAGGGTTTTACATAAATCTTGTGGGAGTCAGGTTTAATGCTTGACGTGATGGGAGACATTAACTAGGGTATGATCCATAGTTGGAATGAAATCATATTGATACCAGATAGTTAATGGGATTATTCAATCACAATAAAAAGTATATGTTAGTATATATAAAGGTATAAGGTAATGTTTTGAAAGGGATATGAATAATTCACTGCAAATGATACCTATATATAAGAAAAAAAATATAATTCAAGGAATCTAGGTAAAAAATCATAAATATTGAATATATAGGCTAAATGAGGCTTTATAGTCTAATTTTGGTGTCTTCAAGTGTGAGTTCTCTATAGAAGACTTGGAGGATCCTAGTTATACAAAAATATTACCAAAAATATACTCATATGTACTGTACTCCCCTAGAGGGATAAGCTTCTCATGCATGGTTCCTCTCCCTTACATGGATCATGAACAAAAAACATTCATGCGTCCCAAGAGGCACCCTTATAGAGAATGAGTATGACAATATTATAGGGGTTCACTACAAAAAAATAAGATCCTTTTATAAACTATCATGTATATTTGAAAAAATATATTTCTAAGTGAACACATAATCTTTATGAATATATTCAAACATAGAGTTTGGTAAATTAATTTCCACAGGGAAGAAACTCCATTAATAAGGATGATCCAAACCTACATACCTTCATGAAGCCTTAGATCTGGATATGACATATTAAAATAATCCATCCACTACAATAGGAAATATAAATTTTTTTATTACTGTACACATGTGCTCATATGCACAGACAAATTTTACTAGCATGTACAAAGATGTTAGGGTCATAGGGATCAATATTTATGATAAATGAGGTGTCCAAGCTAGTCTAGGTGATTTTTCATCTCGTCCTATGTTACTATGAAATTGATATAACTATTTGAGGAATAATGTGTATATCCTATGTATAATCAATCTAGACCTATTCTTATCCCACATGTCCAACTTGTACTCCATTGAAGGTACCACCTCACGATTATATTGCATGATATATATAAAAATAATGAGTTCAATATATCTAATAATGTAAGTAACATTAAGATATATTATGTTATACATGTTTCGCTAGAAATATCATCACAGATACCATTTAATAAATAGAAAATGACCATTAATATATGAATGATATCATTCCAATCATAGATCATAAAATCTAGTTTATTTAGTTATAATGAAAAATAAATCATAATATAGGAACACATATTCCCAAGGTATAACAAGTTATAATAGAATTCTCTACATAAATAGGGAAATCCCAATAAAAATTGAAATCCATAAAGTATATATAGAAAACACTTTATAAGTTCTTAAAAATAGTTTTTTAGTTTCATTAACTCTTCCCCAGATAATTTATAGGATAATTATATAAGATAAAGAGAAGAAGAATGTTTATTCCTACATGTTAAATGATATAAATTACTTATTAAGGTCTAGAGGATAATATGAATCCACTAATTTAATAAAGAAAGCACACTAAGTACAAAATAGAAATAGGTATTGGTTATATCCTAAAACAAAACAAAAAATCAATTAAGTGTATTAGAAAAATACAATGATATTACTAAATCTAATCCTTTTTAGCCAAACAAATAGATGAAGGCTATAGTGGGAGAATGATTTCACAATCCCTAAAAATTAAAACTCGAGCTTTTTAATAAATATTGAAAAAAGAAGAAGACATGGACATTAAGAACAATCCATGACATTACCTTGAAGAGATAAAGATTTTGTTACCACTTAGAACAACCTTGATTAAAGAAGGACAATGGAATCTATTAGAGTTCAAGGAAGTTAGAGGGGTTGGAATTATGATGAATGTAGTTTGGAATATAGTAAAATCCAAATCTATAATAAAAGGGGTACTAAATAATACAGAAAAATGAAAAAATTTACCTTTTTAAAGAGAATTATACGTAATAACCTATCATGTTCTAGTTGTGATAACAAAAGGTACCTGATGACTCAAATAAAATCACATGTTGGTTCTTAATAGTTTCATGATACTATGTCACTAGGTACTAAGTTCATACAACACATCATTCCCTTCCACGTTTTCTATAAACTCCCCAAAAATATCCCCACACCTTTCAAATCACTATTATGATTAAAATTAATAATAATTAAATTAAAATTAAATAAATTAATGTGAAATAATTTTCTAAATGGTTAATATAATTACAACCTCCCCACCATTATTATTATCATCCCATAGAACATTTAATAGAATTATTTAGGGAATATGTGCAATTGTGGGATTCATAGCTTGAATTCCCATTACTAAGTCTCATCTTGAAGCTACCCATATTTCCATCAGAACTAATATAAATGAATATCCTTAACCTTTAGAATCTATTTTTTCTTTTAACGATACATATAGGATTAATTATATCCGACATAATGACTTTGAGCACTGTATCATTATACTGAATCAAGAGATAAGTCTCGTGAACATACACCCATAGTTAAGAAACATGAATTTTATTTTCCATAGAGTTGAAATGAGGAATTAGGAAAATATAAAAATACCCCTAAAAAATAAGATAATAACACAACTGTAATAATATAATAAGAAGATAACTTCACCTATTTTTTTTATGTCAGTGAAAATATCATGGCAAAACCCAATGGAATACGTGGTCACCCACACATAATTCAAAAGGGTGTCTCTAATTATTGACACAATTCTTTTTCCATATTTGAGTGTTTATAAGGATGTTTAAAATAATCATAAAAAATTTTATCATCTCTCTAGTGATATTAAGGTCGATCACAGATGATTCACAAAACTTTATCCAATATAAGAGAGCATGACATTGTCTACCATATAAAGCCTCAAAGAGAGTCATATGGATTGGACAATGATAACTGTTAATATTATATAATTACACGAGAGATAGATAAATACCCCATGTTCCACTATAATATATGATACACAAAAAGATATTATATATCATAATGTGTATGGTATGAAAGGATTCCCCATCGGTCATTGAGTGAAAAGAAGTGGTCAACATTATCTATAATCCAAACACCCATTGTAGTACTTTCCAACGCATGTACATGAATATTGGGTCCCAATTAGAGGTGATACTCACTAGGATGTTTTAATGTTTTAAGATATTTATATCATATAACTTAGTGATATTTTCATCTATAGAGAATTATTCAGTTGATAATAAACGAGTCATCTTAAAATGATGGTCCATAATCACCCATACCATGTCTCGATCAACTTAGGGTTCCCAAAAGGCAGTTATGAAGTGCATAATGATTTCATCCAGCACCAACTCTAGTATATTTCATGGGTGATTATTTCCCACTAAACTATAGTATTTCACCTTCACCATTTGACCATTAAATAATTTAGCAACACGTCTTGTGATATCAAATTTCATACCAGGCCACTGGAATTGGAAAAAAAATATCATGGTACATCACTATAATCTTAGGATCAATAACCTATAAGAAAAATGGTATTATTGTATTACAATTTCCTTAATACTAGTATGGAAAAGAAATTTTCTATAGACAAAGAAAAAATATAGAGGTCTTGGAACAAACCATTAAGAATCCCTCCACTATTAATCCTCTCTCAATTTATGAACAA
This sequence comes from Viscum album, assembly GCA_963277665.1. NCBI lineage: Eukaryota > Viridiplantae > Streptophyta > Magnoliopsida > Santalales > Viscaceae > Viscum > Viscum album. The sequence goes on along the minus strand of OY728141.1, from coordinate 924,247,931 downwards.
TATGAATTTTTCATATGGGAGTGCCTGGGTAGTTTTTGAGAGAATATGTGAGGTTTATAAAAAGAATCATATGAAAAAATGGTCATCAACCACATAAAGGAGGTGATATTCCATAAGATACCTCATCATACATTCATCTTTAGTTTCCATTATACATTAAGGGTGAAACATTCGATTAAGAGCATCAGAAACAATGTTTCCATTACTAGGTGCATTCATGATATAAAAATAAAATGAATTAAGATACTCCACCTGAGATAATTTTTAGAGATTTATATGTCACTGATAAAATATATATTTTATAAATTTTTATTCCATAGACACCATAAAATTCTCCCAATATAAGTAAATCTAATAGGGCTTCTAGGAGTGATCAACCCAAGCCAATTCCAAATCATGGGTAGGGATGTTTTATTCAATAATAAATATATTTATATGAATATAGTCCTTTACCCAATAGTACATAATAATAAATAATAATAGGTAGACTAAATATGAATCTCAATATAACCCAAATCCCTCCCTCTGGTGAGATAGAATGAGAACCAGACAAAAGGCTAACCAGTTGTTTAATTCTTTAAACACCAACTCACATTAGTTTATCATGATGTACTTAACTCATTTCTTAGATAATGATTTCATAGTGTTTATGATAATTTAAAATTCAATTATATAAAGGTAATATTACCCTATGATCCAATGAAAACATTGATAATTGATTATGTTAGTTGGAAATTTATAGGTCATAACCAGAACCACTTTCTCATGGTTCATAGAGGCCACGAACTTAAAGATAACATACATGAATAATGCGACCTATCATATCTTGAAGGAACACTTAAATAATCTATCATAAAGATGATGTTTCCCCAAGTTATATACAATGATATGAGTATATAGACCATTCTTGACTTTAAACAATAAAAATAGTAGGATATCATCCATAAATATTACCAATAAGGGATCCAGAAAAAGATAAAAAATACAATTTAATAAATCTACAATCATGGAAGGAGATTTTTTTATTCTATAAATATTCAAAATATATAATAAATTCCTATATCAATTGGGTTCTTGTTTTTTATCTTTTATTAATTCAGGTGTGTTTTGTTTTATAATTTTGTTTGATTACATTGATCATATACTTCCTCACATGATTGATGTTGTTTAATTCTTCATATAGATTATTTGTTAAATTTATTTTATATTTATTTTATGAAATACAATTCTCATAGATGATCACATGATTTATATTTTTATAATATTTTTTTATCACTTGTATTAATTTATATTATATTTAATGTTATAATTTGAGTTACATTTTTAATATCTATTTTTTTTGTTTTTCATGGTTATATTTAAATGTTTATAATTTTGTTAGAATATGTTTTATCTAAAATTAATGTTTTATATCTTATAAATATTTAATTCTTTTTATATATATTGAATATATATTGTTATATATGTATATTCTCATCTCCATCAACAGAACATCCTCCCCTTCTATTCCTCTACGAGCTCTTCTATATCTTTAGTATCTTGCCTTCAAGACCATGGGATGTTAGTACCTATGAACTCACTCATGATAGTGGAAGAAAACCCATGTCTATCTCTAGCAGTATCATCCCTTATAAGTGGTAGTAGAATCCTTAAACTCTTATAAGTCATTGGTAGTGGAAACATACCTCACTGCTACTCATCCTCAATAGTCTATGGTATCATCGACACGATCTTTATACAATTGCACCGTAAATACTCCCCTATGAAATTATTAAAGCTTGACCACAAAAAAAATTCATAGTCAATCCTTTACCTAAAGCCGATATAAACTATTTGATGATAGTATCTCTTTCTTAAATGACCGAAGTGGAACCCCTATTTCCTCTTAGTGGTTTCACCTATATTGGTAGAAAAGAACCTCCATATGGTAGCATAATTCTAATTCCATAAATTATTTTGAATATTCTATAATAAAATTTGAGTTCAACTATGATAAGTTATTTTTTATACAGTTAGTTTATTTTTTGTTACTGTCAGTTATAAAATGATTGTAATGGTACCATACTCCAGGTTCTATCATTTCAATGCTATTGTGGTTTATTTTAATTTTTTTAATGTTTTATTATGATCTATTTTTTTTGATTTGAACCCTTTATTTTTTAAAAGGCTATAATAAATATTTTAAATAGTTAAATTGTTTTATAATTACTTTATAATCATTTTTAGTCTTTGAAAACTTGTTTGAATCATTTTAAAAATGTTTTAAATATTATTTTAATTTATTATTTGGGATCATAGAAACATACAACATATATTTCTAATAGACCAAAATTATTTTTTAGTGAAAATATTATTTTTATTAATTACTTATATATTATTAGTTAATATTTTTTATTGTTTTCAATGTTTTTTTCATATTAATTTCAGGATAAACATGTTTTTAAATTACATCCATTAATATAGATAGTATTTAAAAAATTATTTACAGTTAATTTTCATGTGAGATTCGTGGAATTATTTGTCAAAGTAGTATGTAATTAGTTTAAATGATTTATTTAATTTTTTTACTCATTGTAATTTTTTAAAACGATATTTTAAAATTATTTTTAATTCCATTGAAATATATGGAAACTTTTATTTATCTGTGTTATTTTTGCTTAATATTTTTTTATTTTAAATTTTTCAAATGATTTAGTTGAATATGCATCCTTAATAGATTTCAATATAAGAGTCTTTAAGGATAGTTAGAATTGATAAATTAATAATAAATTTGATTATCGTACACACCATTAATAGAGAGTGATACAAATAGTTTACACTCATATTCAAATCATGTGATCCTATTCCAAACTATTTACATAATTTGTGATGAAATATTAAGGGAGGAACAAATAATATTCCACTTTATAACACCTTAGAGAGATGATCCATACCTTTGGTGTAATTACTAGAATACACTGTCTACAACATTCAAAAGATTTAGCATTAATGTTTTTATCCCTTGTAATATTTCTTCTTCATTCTAGTTATAATATTTATTTTACATTTTCTATTGTGGAAGAGTTAAATGCTTAAATATTTTTTCAAAAATGTTATACTACCTATAAAAGGTATTCTTATGGTTATTTTTACCTAACCAGAATGAAGTGTATATAGTTTGAGACTATTCCTTGTAGAAAATATTGGTTTAGGTCTACTCATTCAAAGGATATGTTGTTAGGTTTGGTGAAGCTTATCACCAAGTCTTGGGTTGGGATTAATCCTATTATAAAGTTATAGGTTTAGAATACTACCATTTGTATGATCCTCTCTCTCTCTATTTCACAGTGGGTTCCATACTCTGTTACTTGGGGTGTAAAGAGTGGACTTGTTCAATTAGACTGATCCACAATAAAGAATCATTTTTTTCTCTATCGTTTATATTTATTTTGGTCTAAACCACTATATTCTTAAATAGTCTTTTCACCCTATCTTGAACTTCCTCTATAACTATTCCATCCTAACAATTGGTATCCATGGTGAACCATATTAATGAATTAATTTATATGTTATTTTATTTTCCAATACTAATTAATTGTATCATATGGTTCCCTTTTTATGAATTATTATTTTATCTTTATTGTCTATTTACTGATACAATTAATTGATATTAGTGGATTTCCGTAAAGGTATAATCTTAAATGTGTTTATATTTCTATGATTATTTGAGATAACTTGTATCATATTCCTTAACACCACTAGGGAAATATATATTTCTTTAATAGAAAGTTATGATATTTAGTTATTTAATTATATGTGACTACCTCATTTAAATATAAGTGATTAATGACATTAGAAAGACCTAATAGACGTATTTTTGAAAAATATATGAATATAATATTGGACAATAATTGATAGACTGTATAAAATACATGAGGCTAAACTTGACAAATTAATTGTAAATGGTGCTAAAAAATATTTCTTGAATTACAAAGTAATGAATCATCTTTATTTATCTATTATTAGAAGAGTTTATCATCCAATATATTCTTATAAAAATGATTTTGACATTTTTAGGACATTGAAATTCATCAATAAAGGAATTTTAAATTTTAGAATACTAAGCTTGGAATTCAAAGGGCTGGATTTTATGAATTTAGATTCACTGATCTGAATGATTAAATGATATGTTCAACAGATTCAAAATGATTTTCAACGGGATGGTTACCATTGGTGAAACTATGAATACGAACATGTTGATTGAAAGGATACACAGTTCCTTACCAAAGAAGTGAAACACAATTAATTTAGATATTGAAGAAAGAAAATAATTTGTTGAATAATTTTTGGATGAGATGATTCAATATTTGTTGTAATATGAGATTGAATTAACGAACAATAATATTGATTAAAATGAGAAAATAAAGATAGTGTCTTTTAATGTAAATATGTTTCTTGCTAACTCTTCTAGTGATTCATCATATTACCCTAGCTTAGAGTATGATGATAATATAAATCAAGTTTAAAAATGTATTCAAGGACTCATAAAGAAAAATGATACTATTGAAAAATATTAATGGTAAATAAATAGATATATGAATCACTTAATAATAAAATATATCAAAGGTAAATCCATTACTATATGTAGTGAAATTAGGAAACTAGATCATAACAAATATGAGTTTCTAAAGTTGAAATAATAATGGGTAGATACTAAATAAAATAGGTAAATGAAACATAATTCACATTCTTGTGGGAGTTTTGTTTAAGAATCAAACTCCAGTAAATAATCTAAAAGTGATAAGGACACTCATAACATTGCTCTAATAGAAAATATCATTAGGAAATAGATTCGTGTAATGATATGTTAAAAATACTGGTATGTGCCTCATGGATTACTTATGTATGGTTAGAGATAATTATAATTTTTATTGAAATTATAATTCTTTTTTTAGTTCAAATTATGTGAAATATAAAGTTAAAATATTAAGTAAATTGTGTTATGAATTTCATGTGAAAATAGAAACACATACAAAAAGTATGAAAACATGAGTAATGATCCAATGAATATTTATAAAGTAAATATAAATATTAATTTAGGAACATATCATTTTAAAAATTCTATTCATTGAGTTTAATAATTAATAAAAGAAAATGAATAATATGGATATTAATCTTTCTAAAATCAAAAAGGAAAATAATAGTTTGGGAAATTATGTTTCACCAACAAGTGATAATATATTTTATGTTCTTGAAATTATTCAAATTAAGAACTTTAATATGAAAAAGGGTGTTGTCAATTTGAAATAAATTATATATACCATTTTTCAAGGAAAATAAAAATTTGATATGGTGATAGTTATGATGAAAAATAGATATACGAGTAGTTTTGGTTATAATAATTCGATTCCTAAGATTTATAAGACTTATTTTGATAATAATTCTACAAAGAAGGTTTAAAAAATTATATGATTCAAATATCTGTTACAGGGAAAGTATGTTGATGAATGATCTCTCAGTTTCCATCAATATTTAGTATTGTTAGAGTTTCTACCTCTAATATATATATTCTCATCTACCATACAATAAATGTTTTAAATAATTTTAGGTATTGAAAATTTATGTTTCTAACAAAATTATATTTGAAATTGTGTGGTTACTAAAATGTGTTTGTGTTTTATTTTATAAGACTCTTCAACTTGAACTTCTAAGTTTAATGAAGTTATTGTTTCTCAAAAAATAATGTTTATTTCATGGAAAAGGATCTGTTCTATACCTGAAGTATTTATTTTTTGATTTATTTTCTTTAACATTTTTTTTACATGTGTAGATTTTTTTTAATCAAAGAGTTTGTTATAGTGGAGACTATATTTTGGGTAGTTTATTATTCCTTTTTGAAGGATTAATTTCTTTTAAATAAGTTTCAACAAGTTTTTATATTTCCATATTTTTTTATGAGGATTTTATGTTTTGATCTTTATCTCCATATTCATAGAACAATTTTTTCATTATTGTTTTTTATATTCTTAAAGTTATAAGGTATGATAATTAGTTTATTTTTTCAAATAAATTGTATTATTTATATTTCTTTTGAAAACGAATTAAGGTATAAAATGGTTTATTTACATCTTCAGTCTTATATTTAATAAAATTGGGTGATTGTTGGGATCCAGTTTTATTTTCTTATATTTACCTCAAATGTTTTTTTGTTTCATGTTTTGTTTGATGATAGTGATCATATAATTCAGCACATGATTTACGTTTTTTAATTCATCTTAGGATTCATTTTTTTAATTTGTTTTATATTCATTGAACTTTATTCAATTTTCATAGACTATCATATGATTGCAGGTCATATAATATTTTTTATCACATGTAATAATTTATATTATAGTTAATTTTATAATTTATATTGAATGTGTTCATATCCATTTTTTAGCATGATTTTTTATATGTTTTTAATTTTTTAGAATATTTCATTAAATATAATTATTATTTTATAACTTATAAATATTTATATTTTCTATATTTTTTATATATATTGAATATATATAGTTATAAATATATATGGTCCTCTTATTCAGAAACACATCCTATGATACCTATCCTCCACCCATTCATCCATCTCAGTGGTATCTTTCCTTCATGTATGCAGAACGATATCACCTTTGTACTCCCTCATGATAGAAGAATAAATATGTTTTTCATCCCACCTAATATCATCGCATTCAAGTGGTATTGGAAGCCCTAAAGCAACACAAGACACCAATAGAAGAATTTATCCTCTCTAATTTTTACCCTAAACTATCCATGGTTTCACCAAAAGGATCCTCACCACCTTCCATTGGCATCACCTATTTTTTTCCAATGGTATTATTCTAACTTCTAATTGGTAGTGAATGTAGGCCCCTACTTGACAATTGTAGAAACTCTTTTATGGTAGTATCTTTTTCTTCAACGCCTGCAGTTTCACCCCATGTTTCTTCTTAGTCATTTCACTACCAGGTATTACAAAGCAAATTTTCATGGTATCAGACTTCTTCTCCTATTATTTTTAAAAATTATACTACCATTTGTTATGTATTATTCTATTGTCTGTTAAAAAATATTTTACCATGAGTTATAACTTCTACAACTATCAATTATTAAAATTGTGTGATGTTAATATACTTCAAGTATCTATCGTTTATCTACTATAGTGTCTTAGTTTAACTAAATTTTATTTCAATTTTTTTCTATCTATTTTTTAATGATTTTAAATTTTCACATACGAAAATATTTTAATAATTATTTTAATAATTTAAAATGTATTAATTTTAGTTTATAATATTTTTTAGTCTTTGATTTTTTTTAAATATTTTAAACATGTTTAAAATATTATTTTAATGTATACTATAGGTTCTTAGAAACATACTACATATGTTTTGAATAATTTGAAAATTAAATTTCAGTGTTGATATTCATTATAATAATTGTTTAAAAATTATTAAAAAATATTTTTAAATGTTTTTAAAATTTTCATAATGTATTAATTGTAGGATATACATGTTTTTATAATTTATACATTATTATAGAGGGTATTAAAATGATTTTTATATAATTAATTTGCATTCAATATTCATGGAATTATTTGACTTAGTATTATTAAATTAGATTAAAAGATTTTTTTAATTTGTTTGAGTCATTTGAGTTTTTTAAAATGAAAATTTTAAATTATTTTGAATTCCATTGATAATTTTGGAAACTATTTTATCTTTGCAAGATTTTTTTTAAATATATTTTTATTATTTTGAATTTTTTTTAATAGTTTATTTGATTGTGTAGACCAAAAAATATTCTATATAAGTGAATACAAGGATAATTTTATGTGATATATGATTATTACATATGATTGTCACACACACCTTTGATAAATAGTGATATAAGGATATTACACTCATGCAACAGTCATTTAATATTATTTTTAACTATTTATTTTATTTGGGATAAAATATAAAGTGTGAAATAAATCATCTTAATATTCATAACACATTGTTGAGTTGATCTATACATTTTATACAATGATAGGAGTACACTTTCTAAATCAATGAAATTGTCTTGAATTAACTATTTCATTATAAATAATCATTCTACACATATGTAGTTGTATTATTTTTCTCATATATTCTATCTAGATAGAGGTGTGGAGTTAAATATTTTATTACATAGTTTACAATACCTATATATGGTATTACACTATATGTGATTAACTAATAAAAAATAAGTACACTTCAGTTGGGATTTTTAATTTTAAGAAGACTAGGTTTTGTCTTCTCCCACAGAAAGATGTGTAGTTAGGTTTGGGGCTAGTCCTTACAAAGTCTTATGGTGTGATTTTCCCATTTAAAAGTACGGTTTTATATTTCTACAATTTTAAAAGTATACCTGTATTTCATAGTGGGTTCCAAACACCATTGGATGAGATTTGAAGAGTATACTTAGTCAATTAGTGTAAACTACTATTTATTTTGAGTTCTCGATCATTTTTATTTGCACTACTTTATTACTCTAAATTTTTATATGGTTAATTAACCCCCTAAGACCTTATTTCAACACCATTCACACATAAACATATTCAATTTGAAAAAACATATTATAGAATCACCTTTACAAATTCAATTAATCAAATAGGTCATCAATTATAGGTATAGGGTTGGCATTCTATATCCTGACCATGTTATCTTTTAGAAAATCCACACATTAGAGTAAGATCTCATCATCTTTTGTCTAAAAAATAATTGGTTCACCCCAAGGGGACATGATTATTATAATTATAACCTAATAAAATTTTAATTTTTAAAAACCACATTTCCTAACTAAATTAATAAAAGGGCCATCAATTATAGGAATAAGTAATACAATCTTTATCATGACCTTGTTACATTTTAGAAAATACACACATGAGAGTAATATATCATCAAATTTCATCTCCTAAAAAATGGTGCACCATAAAGGGAAATTCCCTATCTAAAGAATATTTTAGAAAAAAACATCTCTATATAGGTTTTCAAAATCTATAATTCATATTTGGATATATAATATGAAGGTATAGATATATTTTTTTTTATCTATATAGATAATTCAATTTTAAAATCCACTTATAAGTTAGGTGAAAGTTTAAAATTGTTTTAGTAGACATGTAAGAATATAAATACACTATAGGAGGCATGGAATATCACTTTTTGGAATCAACCATTCTAAGAACAAGATAAAATGTCTCAATAGTGATCAATCTAATGTTTTCCTAATCCAATCCTACTCAACCATAAATCTCCCACTGACAATGGATAGATTATTAAATACCATCAGGAGTCTAAAAATGTTATGAATATAATAAAAGTCAAAAAACTAATTTAAATGGGCTATTGAGGCCATCTAAAAGTTGAAATCTTAGGTTTACATGTTAAGAACCAAGATATTAAAAAGATTCATAAACAATACAATGACCAAAGAACAAGATATGAATATCCACATCCTCTTTATATATTTCCCTAGTGTAGAACCAAGGATCATATTTAATGTTTAGTATCTAACATTAAGTTTATGAAGTAGGGAATGTTTCTCACAAATAAATGAATTTGAAGAACTTGTATCAAATAGAGCATAAGATAACATTAAAGATGCAACTATTATACCTATAATATTAAATATATCAACTCTATCATCAGGTATAGTATTCTATGTGTCATACATTCTACTTAACTCAAAAAACATTACTTTAGGTACTTACACCTATGCATAAAATTATATTACCCCATGTTAACCCATATTTACACATCAAACACCTCAACTAGATCATTTATATGGTGAATGAATCCCACCTGTAGACTAAACAGTTTATTATTCCTATAATTCTATGGTGAGTTGATCATGTTACCCAATGATGTCTAAGGTATACCACCAATAAAACCTTTGATGATGATCATATTTGCCCCAAATGTGGAAATTATTCACCTATAAGACATAGTTTGGATAAATTTATCCATACCACCCTCAATGTGGACATCGTTTAGAGTATTTTCCTAATCTAGGATCATAAGAATACCATAAATCCAAATTCCTTGATGAGATCCACCTTTTATCATAGCCTATTATTTTCATTTATGATTAACAAAAGTACTATAACCATAGGTTTTCATAGGTATTGGACTACCTGCTCTTGGGTCCCCTTTATAATAAGTTTCTACAACAAAAACCATCTTGACTGCATTTGATAAAAAAAGATAGTTAAAGAGAGAAACCTGGGTTTTATGGCTCTCTAAGACACATCTTCAAATAATTAAACATGGATTCTTTATCATTGATCAAATATAGATAAAATATTTAAAGGTTAGTTAATATGGAAGAATATTATATAAATATCATCAAACCAGGATTAAGATTCATATAATCAATTTTTTTAACAAGAATAGGGTATCAGGATATAATTTCACCACAAAGAGTTTTTGAAAACTAGTCTAGGTAAGTCTATTTTCATTCATGACATTAAGAATCATGTCCCAACATTAGTATGATGTTCCTTCAAAAATAATAGTGGATATCCAAAATTGGCGTTTCTCAGATGTTTCAATGGTTTAAAGGATGTAATGTAAATGAGTAATGCACTCTCATCCACCTAAGGAAGCACATGACTCGAAAAAGTTAGGGGTGGTGAAATATAAATACCTTATATCCTATTAAAATATAAGAATTTTTATGGTAATCATTGAACATTTAACTAATGAATTTGAGTGATATCCTCCAAGATATGAGGGTCAATAATGGGTTGAGTTGATATTTCATTATTACCGAGCATTGGAACATTTATGTCTACCATTTCTCAATAGACAGGAGGTGGCCTTCTTGGTAGAATCTACTAAAAATTCATAGGGAATTATATAAATATTTTTAATTTTAGAAATAAGAAACCCAGGTATTTGATGTATCATATAGTCCTTGTATAACCCTATCTCTTATTCACTCACATTCATTATTATTTTGAAAACACTTTTCATTATTAAACACATTATAATTATATAAAAATAACACTATATTACTAAAGAACTATATAAAGTTGTTTAATAGAATGTTGTGAGAGTATAATAACACAAAAATAAATTTTATTAACATGTAAGAAAATAATTCAAAAGAAACAATTAGTGATCATACTAACTAAACCATTATCAATAAATGTGCTGAAAACACTATTTATTTACTATTAGTGTATTGGTTAGTATGAGTAATCTTCTAATTATAATAATAACATAGAAAACACTAAAAAAAGTAAACATACTAACATGATATCATAGCCATTAATATATGCAGACTCCTAGTATAGGGCATGCGACATAATGATACGAAAAAGAAATAGAAGATAAAAACCTTAACTATCCCTTGTGACTCATGATATCATTATAATTATGTTCATGAAGAATATTTATGTCGAACGTCCAAAGAATCAATAGTCCTATACCCATTGAAACTCTATAATACCATACCCAAAACACCTTATCATTATTTGATAACATTTTTTAATTCCTATAAAATAGGTACATTAACAATACCCTTTCCATGTTGCTACAACTCCCAAGGTTCACCTTTCAGCAACCAGAGTATTGAATAGACATTAGGATTCAAATGTCAATCATTTGGGAGGTAGTTTTCCCCCTATACGTGATGTGAAAAAAATTAAGGTACACACTTAAGTGTAAATTTATAAAATCATAACACTAGAGAGTCCTGGTGAAAAAGATATAACTTCAAAAAGTATGTCTGAGTATACATTAAGTTTAAAGGAATATTTATTCCATGGATATACACCATACATTAAAAATGATCCTTATATATTAGAAAATATATATAGGTGAGTTAAAATATATCTGAATTCCAATATATAGATAATTTGTAAGAAAAAAAGGAATAAAGGTCCCAAGGTGGTTCCACCCATGTTTAATTCATCTTAAAAAGACTCCAAGTATAGCCTATATGAATCTATCTTATACATTTAACAAAAGTTCTAAAAACATACTCCCTTACTACTCGCACCCCATGAGGGTTTTTTCTCTAGAAGAAATGTGTCACTCTATTTCCTGTATCATTAATAAATAGATCTACATGTCTTCAACGAGGGGCCCATATAGGGAGTGAGTATGAAAACTCATTCGGTGATTACCACCTCCCCCAAAATAAACTACCATAAATAAGAGTGTATACTAGAAAGAATATATATATAGAAGAATAATAACTCAATAGTAATATAGGAAAAGAATGATTTTGGAAAAAATGATTTCATTGGAATGTAACTCCCTTCCTAGGTGGGATCCATACATGCATAACTACTATAACACCCCAAGATTTTATAGTACGTTATTTATTCAAATTAATTCAATAACTTTCACTACACACAACACCGAATTCAAGAACACCATGACATACCAAACTACCCGTTCAAAAGCGGTTACAAATAGTATTAACTAGATTATGAACTTTATATAATCCTTATAATTTTAGAATCTATATATTCAGTTTCTTAAACATAATTTCAGAATAAATTCATTTTTTTCAGATAAATGAAGTGTTTTTTAAAAAATAAGATTTTACTGCCTTTTAATGGAAAACCTTTTTAAATCCAATATTTTTAACCTTTTATATATTTAATTTGAAAAAATAATCTTATTATTTAGAATCGGAACATAAAAATTTAATTTCAATAAATTTTTGGTGTTTTTCTACAAACATTCATATTTGGGTGAATAGTGAAAATACTATATTTTAACTGAAAATAACTTTTTTAGTAAAAATAATTTCTATTGTTCAATTATACATTTTAATTTTTTTGAAGTATAAAAAGATTATATTTTTACCATTTAATCCAATGTTATTCATTGGAAATAATTTCACTTTGAAATTGAACATAAACAAGTTACAATCTTTTGATAGTTATTATTTTTTAAAAATACACCTTTTGGTTTTGAAAATGGATATTAGTTTTAAATTAATAAATGAAACTTATATGTTTTGAATTTGGTAAAATAGACTTTATTTTTGTAATCATAATTTCAAAATCAGTTTAGGGTGAAATTTTGGTATTTTTCTGAAAACGTTCAATTTTTGATGAATAGTGAAAACACTGAGTTATTGGTTAAAAATGACTTTTTATTTAAATAATTATTTATTTAATTTAAATTAATTTTAGGTTAAAATAGATACATAATACCTATATAAGTTCAATATAATTCATTGGAGCCATTTTATAATATGTTTAGATATATAAAAATTTTATTGAACTTTTTACCGTCTTTTACCCAACTCCTAAGAGAATTTGCAAATTTCCATAAAACATAATTTTTCCACTTCTCTGAATTGAATTTAAAAAATTTGAGTGACACGATTGATATTAGTAAGTAAAATGTGGTTCAATAAGATAAATATAATTTTTGGTGAATAGTAACTTTTGACTTTTATTTACCACGGTTAAAAGTAAATAGGGTAATTGAAGGTAAATATGAAATTATTATTACCCTAACACAAGTATTAATTCTATTGGAAAAGTGTAATTTGACCCAAAACATCCTTAGGAATAAAATAAGATCCTTTAGGTCCACTTGGATTAGATTAGGACATTTATTATTATTTAATTTAAAGAGTTGAAAGTGCTAAATTCAAGTTTCCAAAACTAATTTTTTTTAATATAGGGTTATACATAAGATAAATTCGACTATAAATATTCATTATAAATATAAAGAGATTTAATATATAATGTTATTTTTTTATAATTTTTAGACATTAAATAAGTAAATTTATTTATAACACAATGATGATGCAGTAATTACAATATTAATAAAAGATTAAAATAATTGATATTATAACTACCGAAATAAATGTAATTTGATAGTTCTGATGAATTAAAATGATTTTATAGGTTTATATGACATGTTATGATTGATGCAATCATTTTTTCGAAGTAATCTTGCTGTTATGATTAAAAAAACAAATACCAAATAGTGTCAAAATTGACATACATTATTTTTTAAAACAAAAATTATATTATTAATTGATATAATAGTCCTAAAAATCTAAGGTTAGGCCTAAATATTTATATAATAATATATATTACAGTAATAAACCAATTAGGGTTAGATTGGTATTTTATAGTAAGTTTATTGACCATATAATATAAAAATACAAAGAGTTATGGTAAATGTCAAACTATTTAACAAAAAGTTAAATCTAAAAGTTAAGGTTAATATGGTGACCTAAACCTATCAAAAACCTATTGGTTGAGAGGTTTTCGAACCATCCCCACCTTATACTATAAATAATTCATTTTTGATCCATTATAAACTGAAAATGAATTTATTATAAAATAATATTTTATGTTTTTCTTAAGGTGCCCCTAACCCCTCTTATAAAAGGGCACTTCCCCTTCTCTCAAATTCACACCTCCAAACCCATTTCGATCAGCCAAACCCTAAATTAATATCCTCCCAACTATCAAAAATTAATTTTAGAGAACATCCTTTGGTTCTAAATTCAACCTACAGAGCCTTTTTGATCAAATGAAAAGGATGAACCTGAAGAAGAGGTAATGATTTCACCACCCTATTTCAAGTTATTTTAACCTTCAACTTACTTTTTATTTGTTGTTTACATTATAAAATAATAAATCCAGTATATTATATATACTGTGATGTTATTATAAAAATGGTACAACCATATTCATTATTCTATCCATCCTATAAATGAAAATGTCACCATACGTGTGTACGTACGGATTACCGTCTCCACGTCATAGTGTAGTTTTTTATTCAAACACTTTATTATTTGGATGGGTATAATAATGAGTATAAATGATGTCAATAATAAATATAAATGTTAATGATTCTGTATATATGATATACCATCCAATTACATATGATTTCACCACCAATATAATGATATTGTCGCTCGTGCGTACGTACAGATTACCGTCTCTGTGACATGATGAGATTGATTTACATGTTCACCATTCAATGATGATTATAAAATATATATCATTAATAAGTATGTAATATATGACATAATAATTATACTGGATATATATATATATATATATGTACTTACATATATCTTATTCACTTAGTTCCGTGCACTACTATATGAAAAGGGAAACAGTATTTATGCGTACATACACACTACCATCTCCATAAACGGTGTTTTCCTTTTCATATATATGTCTATTATACATATTTATATTCTAAATATATATGATATATAAATCATGGTTTATATTATGGAAGTATTTAAATCTTTATCTAAGTCATACAATCAAGAGTAAGAAGTTAAAACACGTATGATAAAGAAAGTGATTATTACCTGAAATGTTAATTTAACATGGTAATTATTCTTAAATGGTTAGTATAAAGTCATAAATGAGTCATATATGATATCATAAATAGAAATATGGTTTTTTTATAATCTAATAACATACAATGGACATCATATGGAAGGTTAAATGTACCCTCGACCAAAGGAAAGTGCAAGGTAAGGGTTAATTTCGCAATATCTTTATTATCCGAGGTTGTTTTTACATAAGTATCTACCAGGACATATTTTTTATCCATGTCCATGTTTCGTAAAAGAGTTTTCAAAGGGACTCCTTTAAAGGGTCTTTTTATAATAAAATATCATTTTAAATGTTTTAAAAGATTTAGTCTTCAAAAACATTTCTCATTTATGTCAACATCCTTTGATGGATTTTAAACTTGTTTGAGGTTGATTTATTATTATAAAAATATTCCCTATTGTATTAATGGATTTGTGATATTTTTGACTATGGATGTGTTATTTTTACACCATTCATGGTTTATGAATAAAGTATTGACATTTTTTGTCTATTTTTAATATGAATTTTTATGTTATGTTTCAACCTTTTCATATGAGGAATGTCGTGGACTTAGTAAGTGATGTGTGGAGACCGCTATAGATCCTCGATGTATCGGTATGTATAATGAGAAAAACTAGTGTCTTGAAACAATTCCTTGAAAAAAATTTTATTTGTAGTCTTCGCACAAGGCCTTGACTATGTGGTAATGATGTCCGACATTAGGCATTCCCTCATTATACAATTAGTTATTACATGTGATTGTTTGACTAATAGAATATCCATGTGAATGTTTATATGGTAATGTTTGATTTATTTTTTCCATATAATGTGTGATTTTATGTTTAAAAGGCTATTGTTTTTATTACACATCTTGCCTTAAATGTTTATAGCTTCTGCTAAATTATTTACCCTTACTGAGCATCTGAGCTCACCCCTTTCTTATGTTTTATTTTCCCCGGATCCCAAGAAGTGTTTTATGTTTGAGATGCATGGTCAAGATAAGGGAACAATGACATTCTAAAAAGATTTATTTTGTTTTATGTTAGAAAGTGTAATGTAATGTTCATGTATGAAATCTATTTTCCAAGACTACTAAATTGATCAGTCTTTCGGGCATGTAAATGTATTAAAATAATTCACCGACACTGGGAATATAGGGTCAGGGTGTTACACCTAATTTTACCATCTACATAGGATCTAAGATATTGAAACAGTCTATAATATATTAGATGAATCATAAGTACATGTACTAGATTAAACAAGTTCTTAAATCAATCCACACAATATGGATTTTTTTAAAAATAATTTAGTGAATTAGAAACCCATCTTGATGATAAATAAGGAGGATTATATAGTAAATGTAGAGACCTGAAGCCTGACGTACAAGGACATTACATTAATTTTGCGGAATACTTATTACATAACAAAAACACACACACAAGGACCGTAATAGTTTAGTGTCTTTGGAAACTCGGAACGTAATCTTCTAATCATGGTGAAAGATCTTAAACATCTCCCATAAAGATCTTCGCTTTTTTTTTCTTACCTAAAACCTTTCTTTATATCCTAGGGAAAAGAAAACATAAAAAGGGTGAGCTCAAATGCTCAGTAAGGGTAAACAAAAGAAATATCAATCACATCATATTCATAAGAACATAACTTTTGGAAATCTCAACCTGCAAAAGAGAGAATAATTTCATAACATGGGATAAATCATAGTAGTGAAATGGAATCCCAATAATCATAACATAAAACATGAAAATTTGTGGCATACACACATAACCATATAGAATCATTTCTTATTAGTCAAGACTAATTTCCAAGACTATCTTAGTTGACAAAGTCCATTTCTGAACCGAGTTCATTCCTCGTTTCAGTCTTGTTTCACTGAACCGGTATATCCTACCGTTCCAACCATGTCTATCTCATGAGATATAAAATCTTTACCCAATGCATTGGAGGGAGATATAGGTCCCACCCATCTCATAATGATACCATTCTTATGTGTGCCACAAAATCATAAACCATACATCATAGCATAACCCATGTAATAAAAATTGGAATCTTAAACATTGTGACATAATACAACAACTCCTATAAGATAAAGGAATTCATAAAAACAATTCCATCACAACATAATCAAATCAATGTAATAATAGGGATAGAAATAGAACCCTTTATTATCTTAGATGGAAAATAATTTTTATAAAACACATGAACTCCATTCTTGAGGAAAATATCCTTTCTACTCCAAAAACACTTTTCCTTTCATAACATGTCATAGAATTATAAACTAAAAGAATTTGATTAAAAAATAAACATGAAAACTTGTAAAGGTAGATTTTTGGAAATATTTTTTTTTAAAATCCATTCATTCTGTATAAGTTAAAAAAACATTCTTCTCGTACTTTTTTCGGAAAAGTCAAAAAGTACCTCGTACGAAAAACGACAAAGGATTCCTTTCATATCTTTTACTAAAAACGCAACGAAGGGTAAAGTTGGATTTAAACAATTGTAGGTGGATGTAAATAATATTACATATTTAGGAAACATGGATGTGGATGATAAAATTCAACCCAATAAATTTCAAAGTATAAACAATCTCAGATAAAAATGAAATTGTGATATTTCCCTTACCTTAGGTCCGATTTTCTTCGTAAGTGTACGAACCTCCTGTATAATGGTTTAAATAATGTCATTTACTTATTTCAGAATCATACTAATTGTTATGATATCATATATGGTTCACCTATGACTTTATATTACCAATTCTTTTGTAAATTCCATGTTAAAGAATGTTTTGGGTAAAATTGTTTCATTTTTCGTCCGTGTTTTGACTTGTAATTATTCATATGATTACTTAGATCATGATTACATAATTCATGAATATAAAACATGATTTATATATAATATATATTCAGAATATACATATATATAATAAATCAGTAAATGGAAAGAAATACACCGTTCATGGAGACGGTAGGCTGTACGTACGCATGAACGATGTTTTCGGTTCCTTATTGAGATGAATGGAATTAATTAGATGACATACATATATATACACATAAATCCAGTATCATTATTATGTCATATATTTAATTATTACTTATAATATGTACTTTATAATCATCCATGAATGGTTAAAGTGGAGAATGAATCGCATCGCGTCGTGGAGACGGTAGTCCGTACGTACACACGAGCGATGATATCGTTCTCATGATCATGGGACTGTATTGAAGTGTATGTATACTATTTAATAATCAATATAAATTTAAAATAATCATATATAGTTATTATTTAAACCATTATACCCATCCAAGTAAGGTGGTGGTGGAAAATAGATTCCACCACGGCGTGGAGACGACATTCCGTTCGTACGCACGCGCGGTGATTTCGTTTTCCGTAGGATGGATAGATGGTGAAATAGGGTTGTTTAATACTTATAATAACATATCAGTATATGAGTGATACTGATGTTATTACATCATAATTAAACAACCTTAGAAGAAGAAGTGGAATAAGAAATAAAGGTGAAAGAATCAGTGACGGAAATTACCTCTTCTTTGAAGCGCCTCTTTGAGACCTCCTCTTAGAGCACTAAAATTTGTCTTTGAGGAAGACCAGAACCTCTAGTATGTTTCTAGGGAAGTGGAGAAGAGAATTTTTCAGGGGTTGGCCGAGCATGAAGGCTCAAAGTTGTTTGAGGAAGAGAGGGAGGAGGTGCCCTTTTATAAGGGAGGAGAGGGGCTCCTTTGGAAAACTAAAAATATTATTTTATTAAAAAGTCATATTCGTTTATAAATAGCTCCAAATTGATTTATTTAGAATATAAGGTGGGTATGGGTCGAAATAAGCTCATACAATAGAATCTAGACATGTTTAGGTTCCTATTTTAAGCTTATCATTTAGATTTAACATTAAGTTAAATAATTTTACCATTACTGTGTCTTCTTGTGTTCTTACACTATAACGTTAATAAACTTACTATAACAAGCCAAACGAACCCCAATCTGTTTATTATTAATATATATAACCTTATCTAAGTCATTTGGCCGAACCACATATTTTTAGGAATAAAATAACAATTAATAATATAATATTTGTCTTAAAAACTATTTTATGTCAATTTGGACACAATTTGGTAATTGATTTTTGTGAAAATCATAACAGAATTGTTAGTTCGAAAAAAGTTAATTAAATCAATAATAACATGTCATATTAACCTAGAAAATTAGTGGAATTCATAAAAAGTCTCAAATTATATTTATTTTTTTATTTATAATATCAATTATTCTAATTGTTTACTATTATGGTAATTACTGCATCATCATTGTGTCAAATATAATTTAAATTATTTAATGTCTAAAAATTATAAATAAAATATCATTATGTATGAAATCTTATTAGATTTCTAATTAATATTTACAATCGAATATATCTTATGTATAACCCTATATTAAAAATGTTTTACTAAATAAACTTTGCTTTTAACTCTTTTAACTCTTCTTTGAATTAAATAATAATAAATGTCCTAATCTAATCCAAGTGGGCCTAAATGGTCATATTTTATTCCTAATGTTGTTTTTGGTCGAATTACACTTATCCAATAGAATTAGGACATGTGTTAGGGTAATAATAATATCATTTTTACCCTTAATTACCCTATTTACTTTTAACCGTGGTAAAAAAAGTAAAAAGTTACTATTCACCAAAAATTATTTTCATCTCATTGAACCACATTTTACTTACTGACATCAACCGTGTCTCTCAGATTTTTGAAATTCTACTCACAGGATCGATAAAATTAAGTTCTATGAAAAATTCATTTTTTTACTACCACTTAGTGGTTTCACTATTCATCAAAAAATGAAAGTTTCTAGAAAAATACCAAAAATTAGGCCTAAGATATATTTGATATTATGAACTCAAAAATGATTTCTATTTTACCAAATTCAAAACATATAAGTTTCATTAACTAATTCAAAAATTAATTACCGTCTTCAAAACAAATGGCTTGTTTTTGAGAGATAATAACTATCAAAAGATTGACACTTTTTTATAACTGGTTTAAATGTGAAATTACATCCAATGACCAAAATTGTATTAAATTGTAAAAATATATTCTAAATATACTTTAAAACCACTAAAATTAATAATTTATCACTATTAATTATTTTGATTAAAAAATTTGTTTTTAATTAAAATTTTGTAATTTTCACAATTCATCAGAATATGAAAGTTATCCGAAAAGTTCCAAAATTTCTCCTTAGGCTAAATTCGATACTCTGAATCCAAAAATGAAGTCCATTTTGAGAGATAAAATTTCTAAAATTTTAAAAGGTGGTTATTACTATTCATAATGGCTAGTTTTAATAATATTTTAATAGCATATCGTTGTTTAGTGAAACTCGGTATTGCGTACTACACACACTATCGAGGAAGGTCGTGATTGCGTGTAATGCAAGGTAAGTCAAGGATGCGTGTTATGCAAGATTATTTTGGTGTAGCGTACAACACAAGACATTAATGAAATTAAACAGAATATTTTTCATAAAATCTCAGGGTGTTACATTCTACCCCCCTTAAAATGAATTTCGCCCTCGAAATTCGTCGGGGTTATAAATGGTTTACTACTCAAAAGTTTCTTTAATAGAAACCCACACCCTAAAAATGAATACCAAAACCAATCTTTAAAAACAAAAGTATGAAACGTAATGGTTACCCAAATAAACTAATCACTCGGTTTCCACATAGGTGAAAATATGGATATGGAAGAGAAATATAATCATCATGTTCTGATGGAGAGTGGTAGAGAACATTGCTATGGAAGAGCCAGGAATCACAAAGCCATAAATTTGTGACAATCTAAGGTACCATCTGATTCATCAGATATAAGAGCACTAGGACAACATTTTTGGTTTTCAAGATCATTTCCCTAAAGTTGATGAAATTGGAATTAGAAGAAATACTTTCGTGATTTTGGTATAGTCTCACCGTTAGTAGTTCTTTGGAAAATTTCCACTTCATGTCATAAAGAAATGAAGTTGAATTTGTCATTCGTGATGTGTTATCAGATCATGTGATAGAATGAGGGGTCATTCCATCTGTCTCAACCAAAAGGATAGAAAAGTTATCAAAAAAATACGTAAGTCCATCTATAGTGAGATTAATCATATATGGTTCCTAAAATGGACTTATACTTCTTATATTATACTGATTAATATAATAAAACTAGTTTCTACTAAACATGGACTTCCTGTAGGCCAGTGATAGGCGATAAAGGCCAGCCACACTTTGGTTGTGGGTTCGATTCCCACGGCCTTGTCCGACGCGATGGGCTGTCGCCAGTCCTGCAGGTTTCCCTTTTTCTAAAACTATATTACTATAACATCCCATCAATAATATAGAAAAAACTTCTATCCTTAAACAATACTAACTTATGTCCAACATAATCCATTCCAAGCTTTAGGCTTATCCATAATACTGCAGTCCACTCTCATAATATAGTGAAAACGATTACCAGAGATTTAATAACATCGTTGATCCCCATATATCATAAGATATGTCTTGTTGGTCACATTCCAAACATTCAAAGGCCTTAATCATGTATTCTCTTGAATACCCATTGAACCTTAGTGAAAACATGAATGCAGTTAAAAGGTAACACTTTCCACATATCAAAATCCTCAAAATTCTATATACTCAAACCATGATATCACTTAGTCCTTATATCAATCATGAGATCACGAATAATATCAACCATATTATATTCTCTTTATCCCTTCATTATGTGCATATCATCTGCTTTCCAAAAATATTTCAATCACTTTTCATGGTTACCGATGCCATAAAATTATTGAAAACCACAATAGACCAATACATAAATATTCCAATATTCCACGATACTATATACAACATTATTCTGGAATCCCATTACATAAACACTTAATCATTCCACCACATCGTTTTCATATTCAACATCGCCAGTGGTGATCGCATGTGACTTCCCTTTGTCCTTTGCCTTAATTGGTTGCTCATGTCGATCATCACTAACCCTTGGATTAGGGCATTTATTAGCATAATGCCCCATTTCCTTGCACATGAAGCATTGAAGTGTAGTAGTTTCATTCTGTGTATCCCTTCCTTTGTTTGCATCATTAGACATCTTCTTCCCATCATTGCAGCATTCAAATGCCCGATGACCTTCCTTTCCACATTTGAAACATTTACTTGTCCCTTTAAGACAATCTCCACCATGCTTCTTTCCACACTTTGAGCATAAGGAAACATTCATCTTCTTTTCACCATTATTCTTAGATTTCTCCTTGAACTCCATCTTTCATTTCTTGTCAAAACTATGAGATTGATAAGTAACACCAACTTCCATTTCTACCTTGATAACACAACACACAATTTCTTCATAGCTATTGAAGTGTCTTATAGCTAATGCCCTTCGAAGATTTGGTTTTAAGCCACTGAAGAATCGATCAAATTTACTTTCAGGTTGGATGATAAATCCAGATGCATACCTTGCAAGACTGGTAAAATTCGCTTCGTATATACCAACAGATTCATCATCCTTTTGATTTAGTTCAAGAACCTCCTTCTCCATCTTTGTTCGAAGAATACGAGGGAAGTACTTATTGAAAAATAAGTTCTCGAACTCGTCCCATTCCATGGACTCAATTTCATCTCTTTACCTCGTATTCTTGATAAGATTCCACCATTGATCGGCTTCACCTTCCAAACGATATATTGCTAAGATGACTTTATCATGTTCAGAACATTGAAGAACTGAAAATATCTTTTCAGTGGTACTGATCCATTGTTCAGCAACAAGTGGATCAGAAGACCCATTGAAAGAAGGTGGACGTTGCCTCATGAAGGACTCAATAGAATATTGTTCCCTTATCTGCTCATTTGGAAGTCCAGAATGATTCATAGCTTCTGTAAGTATAGCAATAAGATTCTTCACTCCATCTCCCATAACATTTGTGTGTTCAGGAGGACAATCATTGCATTGTCCATTGCATTGATCAACACGGTTCCTTCGGGTTCCAGCCATCGTGTAAAACCCAAAAAGAATAGTGTGAGAGGAAAAAAACATGCTAGGGAAAACAACATAATAAAGGGGGAGTACCTTCAATATCTAACATCTTAGGTTAAATTCTAAGATTGTTACCGTAGTTCTAGGACTATATCCTATACGTATACTTATCCTCAGGGACATCCCTAGACATACCTTAGAAATATCTCTTGGGATCTCACTAACGTTTTCGCATCCTAGTTTCCAAAGGTTGACTAAACCTTTCCTCTGATACCAACTGTAGAGACCCGAAGCCTGACATACACGGAAATTACATTACTTTTTCGGAATACTTATTACATAACAAAAACACACAAAAAAGGACCGTAATAATTTAGTGTCTTTAGAAACTCGGAACGTAATCTTCTAATCATGGTGAAAGATCTTCAACATCTCCCATAAAGATCTTCTTTTTTTTCTTACCTAAAACCTTTCTTTATATCCTGGGGAAAAGAAAACATAAAAAGGGTGAGCTCAAATGCTCAGTAAGGGTAAACAAAAGAAATATCAATCAAATCATATTCATAAGAACATAACTTTAGGAAATCTTAACCTGCAAAAGAGAGCATAATATCATAACATGGGATAAATCATAGTAGTGAAATGGAATCCCAATAATCAAAACATAAAACATGAAAATTTGTTTCATACACACATAATCATAGAGAATCATTTCTTATTAGTCAAGACTCATTTCCAAGACTATCTTAGTGGACAAAGTCCATTTCTGAACCGAGTTCACTCCTCGTTTCAGTCCTGTTTCACTGAACCGGTATAACCTACCGTTCCAGCCATGTCTATCTCATTAGATAAAAAATCATTACCCAATGCAATAGAGGGAGATATTGGTCCCACCCATCTCATAATGATACCATTCTTATGTGTGCCACA
Source organism: Viscum album (assembly GCA_963277665.1). NCBI lineage: Eukaryota > Viridiplantae > Streptophyta > Magnoliopsida > Santalales > Viscaceae > Viscum > Viscum album. Next base: position 924,223,593 of record OY728141.1, on the reverse strand, counting down.
AAATCATAAACCATACGTCATAGCATAACCCATGTAATAAAAATGGGAATCTTAAACATCATGACATCATAAAACAACTCAGATAAGATAAAGTAATTCATAAAAATAATTCCATCACAACATAATAAAATCAATGTAATAATAGGGATAGAAACAGAACCCTTTATTATCTTAGATGGAAAATAATTTTGATAAAACACTTGAACTCCATTCTTGAGGAAAATATCCTTTCTACTTCAAAAACACTTTTCCTTTCTTAACATGTCATACAATTATAAACTAAAAGAAGTCGATTAAAAAATAAACTTGAAAACCTTTAAAGGAATATTTTTGGAAATATTGTTTTAAAAATCCATTCATTCCATATAAGTTAAAAAAACATTCTTCTCGTACTTTTGTCAGAAAAGTCAAAAAGTACCTCGTACGAAAAACGACAAAAGATTCCTTTCATATCTTTTACTAAAAACTCGCCGAAGGGTAAAATTGGATTTAAAAAATTGTAGGTGGATGGAAATAATATTACATATTGAGGAAACATGGATGTGGATGATAAAATACACCCCAGTAAATTTCAAAGTATAAACAATCTCAGATAAAAATGAGATTGTGATATTTCCCTTACCTTAGGTCTGATTTGCTTCGTAAGTGTCCGAAACTCCTGTATAATGGTTTAAATAATGTCATTGACTTATTCCATAATCATACTCATTGTTATGATATCATATATGGTTCACTTATGACTTTATATTACCCGTTCTTTTGTAAATTCCATGTTAAAGAGCGTTTTGGGTAAAATTGTTTCTTTTGTCGTCTGTGTTTTGACTTGTAATTATTCATATGATTACTTTGATCATGATTACGTAATTCCAGAATATAAAACATGATTTATATATAATATATATTCAGAATATACATATATATAATAAATCAGTAAATGGAAAGAAATACACCGTTCATGGAGACGGTAGGTCGTACGTACGCATGAACGCTATTTTCGTTTCCTTATTGAGTTGAATAGAATTAAGTAGATGACATAAATATATATACACATAAATACAGTATCATTATTATGTCATATATTTCATGATTACTTATTATATGTACTTTATAATCATCAATGAATGGTTAAAGTGGAGAATGAATCTCATCGTGTCGTGGAGACGGTAGTCCGTACGTACGCACGAGCGATGATATCGTTCTCATGATCGTGGGATTGTATTGGAGTGTATGTAGACTATTTCAGAATAAATATCACTTTAAAATAATCATATATAGTTATTATTTACACCATTATACCTATCCAAGTAAGGTGGTGGTGGAAAATAGATTTCACCACGGCGTGGAGACGGTATTCCGTACGTACGCATGCGTGGTGATTTATTTTTCCGTAGGATGGATAGATGGTGAAATAGGGTTGTTTCATACTTATAATAACATATCAGTATATGAGTGATACTTATGTTATTACTTCATAATGAAACAACCTTAGAAGAAGAAGTGGAAGAAGAAATAAAGGTGAAAGAATCGGTAACGGAAATTACCTCTTCTTTGAAGCGCCTCTTTGAGACCTCCTCTTAGGGAACTAAAATTGGTCTTTGAGGAATATCAGAACCTCTAAGATGTTTCTAGGGAAGTGTAGAAGAGAATTTGGCAGTGTTTGGCCGAGCTTGAAGGCTCAAAGTTGTGTGAGGAAGAGAGGGAGGAGGTGCCCTTTTATAAGGGAGGAGAGGGGCTCCTTTGGAAAACTAAAAATATTATTTTATTATAAAGTCATATTCGGTTTTAAATAGCTCCAAATTGATTTATTTCGAAGCTAAGGTGGGAATGGGTCAAAATCCTATCATCCAATAGAATTTAGACAAGTTTAGGTTCCTATTTTAACCTTATCATTTAGATTTAACATTAAGTTAAATAATTTTACTTTTACCGTGTCTTCTTGTGTTCTTACACTTTAAGGTTAATAAACTTACTATAACAAGCCAAAAGAACCCCAAGTTATTTATTATTAGTATATATAACCTTATCTAAGTCATTGTGCTGAACCTGAGATTTTTAGGAATAAAATAACAATTAATAATATAATATTTGTTTCAAAAACTATTTTCTGTCAATTTAGACACTATTTGGTAATTGATTTTTGTGAAAATCATAAAAGAATGATTAGTTAGAAAAAAGTTAATTAAATCAATACTAACATGTCATATTAACCTAAAAAATTAGTGGAATTCATAAAAAGTCTCAAATTATATTTATTTGGGTATTTATAATATCAATTATTCTAATTTTTCACTATTATGGTAATTACTGCATCATCATTGTGTCATAAATAATTTAAATTATTTAATTTATAAAAATTATAAATAAAATATATTTATGTAGGAAATATTATTGGCTTTCTAATTAATATTTACAATCGAATTTATCTTATGTATAACCCTATATTAAAAATGTTTTAGTAAATAAACTTTGATTTTAACTCTTTTAACTCTTCTTTGAATTAAATAATAATAAATGTCCTAATCTAATCCAAGTGGTCCTAAATGGTAATATTTTATTCCTAAGGTTTTTTTTTGGTCGAATTAAACTTATCCAATAGATTAGGACATGTTTTAGGGTAATAATAATATCTTTTTTACCCTTAATTACCCTATTTACTTTTAATCGTGGTAAAAAAAGTAAAAAGTTACTATTCACCAAAAATTATTTTCATCTCATTGAACCACATTTTACTTACTGACATCAACCGTGTCTCTTGGATTTTTGAAATTCCACTCACAGAAGTGGTAAAATTAAGTTTTATGAAAAATTCATTTTTTACTACCACTTAGTGGTTTCACTATTCATCAAAAAATGAAAGTTTCCAGAAGAATACCAAAAATTACGCCTAAGCTATATTTGATATTATGAACTCAAAAATGATGTCTATTTTACCAAATTAAAAACATATCAGTTACATTAACTAATTTAAAAATTAATTCCCGTCTTCAAAACAAATGACGTGTTTTTGAGAGATAATAACTATCAAAAGATTGACACTTGTTTATAACTGGTTTAAATGTGAAATTACATCCAATGACCAACATTGTATTAAATTGTAAAAAAATATTCTAAATATACTTTAAAACCACTCAAATTAATAATTTATCACTATTAATTATTTTGATTAAAAAAGTTGTTTTTAATTAAAATTTAGTAATTTTCACTATTCATCAGAATGTGAAAGTTATCCAAAAAGTACCAAAATTTCACCTTAGGATAAATTTGATACTATGAGTCCAAAAATGAAGTCCATTTTGAGAGATAAAATTTCTAAAATTTTAAAAGTTGGTTATTACTATTCATAATGGCTAGTTTTAATAATATTTTAATAGCATATCGTTGTTTAGTGAAACTAGGTATTGCTTACTACACACGCTATCGAGGAAGGTCGTGATTGTGTGTAATGCAAGGCAAGTTAAGGATGCGTGTTGTGCAAGCTTCTTTTGGTGTAGCGTATTACACAAGTCATTAATGAAATTAAAAAGAATATTTTTCATCAAATCTCGGGGTGTTACAGTTAAGGAGATCTTTTGTCCCATCATAATGAACTGGGGAATTATTAGAACCAACCCAAAAACTACACGACCATCTCATGTATAATTAGTCTAGAACTAATCCCATCATATATCTCCAGCCATTGGAATTTAAATGGTATAAAAGAAATCTTATATAGGATGGAAGACACACACACAACTAAAAATACCATCCATCCATCCAATGTAAGAAATTTTTATTAATGAAATAAAGAGTCTAACAAGATCAATGAGGATTGAAGTAATGAATTCTGAGAGTTTCTTCATAGACAATATTAAAAATCACATGGAGGATCCCATTTTTAAAATATCATACTAGGGTTATCATAAGTACCCTTTGAATCTAGGCACTCCCCACCTTTTCTCAATTAATTACAATTATGCATCAATTTATCTCATTTGATGTATCTTTTGCACCTATATATTTAGTAGGAAATGTACTAAGGGATGGTAACATTTTTAGGCACATAGTTCAAAATAATAGAGAAGTTTTTTTAAATTGGTGACACTATGATATTATATGAAATTAGAATATGATTCCCATTAATAAGTTCATTGGACTATATAAGAAGAGAGTCTCTACATCCATAGAATCTGTTGAAGGTGACAATAAACAAAATGTTTGAGCCTCAAAATGAACCTCCTCCATTAATTAAACTTATATTATAACATCCATCAATGTTTATCTTGTACTTATTACTATGAGGGTACCAGTGAACCCAAATCTATTCTGTACGCACCATCACCATGGAAGGTAATAATTTCCTTTCATCCAAAACTATCCTCAAGGTGGTGTCATTCTACCATTTTTTCTATAGTGAAACTAGGTCCACCTCTATGAATCCAGATCGATTTTACATGGAAAATAATGATTTGGGAGTTCCTTCAAGGTGAGATTTATTCCTAGTGTTCCATATTCCCCAAAAACCAATTTAAAAAAATCCCCCTTTCCTTATACTTTAATAAATTATTCCCTATGCCATGAAACCTGGCCTATAAAAAATTAAAACAAATACTCCCCTTAGTCCTGATATTGAAGAGATCACCAAATCCACTCCACACAACAGACAACTAGTCCCCTTAAAAAATTATAAGTTCAAATGTTTCCCTTATAGAACTCTAAAAAACACGATGAGACATGAGCTTTACTCCCTTCCATCTAATTTCCTAATCCATAGATACACAATGGTTCTGGATATACCAAATAAGAAAGTCATATTTATATGGTATTTCATTTCACCTAATAGATTCTTCCCATTCATATTTATTGTGTTTTTCATGAAGGTAATTATGATACTCATTGGTTAGGAAGTATCTTGGTGAGGATCCAATATAGGGGAATTTATATTGATAAAAAAACATATAGATTCTATTGATGTTCTCTCATTGATGTTGATCTATGATAAACTAACTGAATGTTATATGCATTCATGCCCAAGAAAATAAGATGTCGGGGGTTGAAAAACCTAGGAATCCAAGATAAGAAACCACCCAACTGTGTTTCTAGAATTTTATCTCCCTATATCAAATGATCCATCAATATTGATAATAAATCTCTAGTTATTGGATCTATAGAATCTTCCATAAGTTGGATATTTTCCTGTTATATGTTTCCTAGTCAACTCCAAACCTCACTATGATTATCATTACCCAAATACATCACCCTTCCAAAACAACCCAAACTATCATAGATTAATAGAAATATATGTTCCCACCACACTATGAAGCCTGATGCCTCTTGTGTCAACTAGTTTATCCATTCTGGTCCAAGAGGCCCAATGGAACCTTACTTCCCTGTGCACATCCCAAATAAAGTATGTATTAATCTCCTCTATGTTACTCACCACTATTTATTTCACCCTAAGAATATACATCACATATATGGGGATGTGAGTATAGGCATAATTTATAAGGGTGAACCGGCCCCTGAAATACAAGAAACCTGTCTTCCATTTTTTGATGTTTGTAGAAATATTTTCATCCAACCTTCCGTAGTTGTGAATATATGGCCTAAAAGCATAGATCAGAGCTCTAAAGTATTCCATTGAAAATTGAATTATATTAATTCATATAATTTCATCAAAATTTTCCCTATGTCTATCCAAAAAATAGTTTGATATATACACACTTATTTTCCCAGAATTTATATGCTATCCTCTCCAATTATAGTATTCCTTTATGATTCTATTGATTCGATGAATTTTTCTAATTAAAATTATAATAAAAATAAAAAGTTAATCTTCTAAGAGGATAAGAGGGATTCTATTATAAAGTAAATCCAAAACTATAAGGTTATGATGGTACCTCGTTGAATGGATCTCACCAGATACCTGATAATTGAGTCGCATTCCATAATAAAAACACTAGGCTTCATAGGATATCCATTATTTAAGCCTAAAATAGAATTAGAAAATCCAAATCTGTTAGCAATAATCTTGACCAAAAACCATGGGGTTTTTAAAAATATAATGAAAAAATCATTCACCCAATCAAAAAATCCAATGAAAGAAACAACATTTAGAATGATACCACAATATAATCTACTATATTCATTGTCTATATCAATTTTAATTGAAATTTTGGATCCATGTGTCTTCTTATTGATGTCAAAAATCATTTTCTATGCAACTAAAATGATAGTCTGATTGGAACTTCCTCCAATAAAGATAATTTTCTATTCAGATACCCATTTAAGAATATGAATTTAGATCCTCATATTAATAAAAAAATCAAGGATCTTGTATAGAAAGTTAAATATAATAATAGGTCTATAATTATTAATAGGGTATGAGTATTTCCCCTTCGGAATGAGAATCAACATAGTTCTCCAAGAGACCTGCAGTAATCCCCTAAGATATAATACTAAATGGCTTCCATGATATATCTCTTTAAAAGATACCATGAGGCCATATAAAATAAATACCAGGAGGGAATCTAGTCTCAGGGAGATCTCATGGTTGAGAGATTTCATCACACTCCAAATATCCCTCTATAAAATAATTCTATTGAAATAATGCTTTTTACTAGAGAGATCATTAGATAATAAATCCATTTTCACCCTAGAACCAAATCAATGAGATTTTATTATAATGAAGGAACTTTTGGAAAGATATGATTCATGGATTTGGACCCCAATGTCATAGAGATATTTACATTTGAAAGGGGACATATTGATCCAAATTTGGATCATGACCTGGTACATACACCATTGGTTATAGAATAAAAGACCGACGTCATATGTGACTGATCATCCTGAGCATGTGGTAATACACTTTAGTATTTTGAGCTAGATTCTAGTGAGATTTTGTTTGGATGAAGATCTCAAGGATGGGGAGAATAAGAAGTAGATATTGTTAAGGTGATAATGTTTCCTTGGTTATCAGATTTATCATGAATCGCTGGATATACCGAATCTCATCCATCAGGGAGGGAAGGTGGAGTAGTTTTACCTCACCCAATAGGGAACTGAATCTATACACATTCTCTATATGAAATTATAAGAAACACAAGAATATAGTACTTTCTATAGAAGTTTATAGGTAGCATGAAGAATAAGGTATGGAATATTGGTATCAACGTTGTCCCCACCTAAAACCATAGGATCTAGTTTGGTCAAGATGGAAAGGCCATCACTCACTAGGGATGAAGGAATACCACTCTCTGGGGAATTTGACTAATGAGAGCAAGATAACACATAATGATGATTTTTATATATTTTCAAGGATTATACTTGGAGATGATGTAATTAAAAATCCTTATAGAATATGTATAGAACATTTCCTTCCACCAAGCTATTGAATCATCGGCCCGAAGAAGAAGATTCCCCAGAGGGGTCTAGGGGAAGTCCATTTCATAACCAATTTGATTTAAAAATGATTCATTAAGATGAAGGGTAAGGCCATATAGGAAGAGGAAATCACCTAATAAATTACTAATACACTATATGAAAGTGATATTATGGAATGAAAGAGGAAGGCTAGGTACTTCAATCAACACTGCCGTGTTAGGGGAGTCCAGCCCTTGGTGAACCTAAATCAACCAGTGAAAGAGGATGGAGTTCCGTATACCTACCAATATGGGTCTATGGGTGAATTACCTAATTAATTCTTCTATGTAAGTGAGGACTATATAGAAATAATTCTGATTCAGCATCATGACTATGGGTAGAGACTCTAAACCCCAGGATCTAACTAAATTGTGAAAGAATAGAAGAGGTGTCTTGTATTCAATAAACATCACCACCAACATAACTACGAGGAAAGATGATTCCTCTATGAAGGTAGTGTAAGGTAAGACTAGAACATGATAACTATCTACCATGTTTGAGTGAAGATTCTCTTGTGGAACTTTTTTGATCCGAGGAAGATGTAATGATTTGGGGGGGCTATCATTGGGAGAATTACCGATCGATGAATATGAATTGATCGATAAAGGTGAAAATAAAAATGAGGACCCCATTATTCTGAAAATAATCTAGGTAGAAGGCTACAAAATCGATTTTCCACTAATGAATGGGTAAGCACAACCAATAAAGATATTACCATAGGTAGCGTAATAATTGAGAACATATGTATAGGGGGAAGCATGCGCGAAAAATTATCTAGAACATTTTAAATCATATTTTTAATTATCAATAAAAAAATTATTGACAAGTCCAATATATCTAACAAATTAAGGAACATTAAACTCTATGATTTTTTTGAATTTTTGGATAGAAATATCATAATGACTTCTTATAGTAGAAAAATATCAGTTATTGACATAATAATTAAATCATTCAATATTCATTAAAATATTATTTTTTTGAAATCAAAATTCCAAAAAAAGAATTATATAAAAATCATAAGCCCATGGTGTAACTTGGATTCATTGTACAGTGAATATAAATAAATAAATCCAGATAACACTTGTAATTTATGAAATATTTAAGGATAATTATTCAATTGTTCTCGAACATATTATTATATAGAAGAAAACCATTTATAGGCTAATTATCTATGATTAGTTGAAAAATAATAGGTATTATTTCATATAAAATAGTATAAAAAACTACTTTTTATCTTTAGACAAATATTAAATCACCAATTAAATTTAGAAATCACCCAAAGACAAATGTAAGAGTAGGTATTAGTTTGATCCCAATGTGATACACAAAAACAATAAAGAGTATAAAAGAAATACATTAATACTTAAAAATATAACCCACTATAACCACTTGATAGGAAGTTGATTAAATCGGTATAACAAATTCACCATACCAACACATTTAGAGTTTAGGAGTAAAACCACCATAGGGAAAACATTATAAAGAAGGGATATAAATAATGTCACACTACCTTTCCATCAAGAGAGAAATATTTTAAAACCGCATGGATCCCATTAGATAAATAGATGAAAATGTAATTTCATAGAGATCTTGGATGAGGAGTGGGTATTGGGAATAAGATGAACATGGTGTGAAATGAAAGAAAATCATTAGGTCCCCAAAAATGGGGTGTTGAATTTTTGAAAATAAAGAGAAAATTTGTTTTTGAAATGTGAATTATACTTTATAACCTATTGGGATACCAAAAATTTTATAATGGATCAAATAATACCACCTATAACCTATATATTCTCATGGGTTACATGAAAGAAAGACACTAGGCCCCTAATGCTTACAATACCTTACCCCCTTCGTCCTTTTTCCACCAACTCCACTAGAAATACCCTGAATCATCTCTAGAACAATATAGACATAAAATAGAAGAAAGATAGTTTAAAATAACTCTAAATTAAGGTTAATTTCAATTTTAATGTTTTAGGGTCTTTACAAATACAAATTATAAAATTTTCCTCTTTTACTTTTTTTATAATATTGAATAAACTATATAACCTTTAATCTATATGGCGTGAATACCCTATATTTCGTAATCCATATTGAAGGGTGTCTACCTAAAAAATTATCTCATTTATTTTATAGAGAAAATAACAATTTCTATACACCTATTATTTTAATACCAATAATTATTTATCACTCAACCATGGTCTCACCAAATTTTATTAGGGAAAATTTTATATTATATTTTTTATTCATTTATTTCATATATTAAATGTGTTAGGATTATTATGATATTGGTTGGTATCAAAATAATATAGCCCCATGATGCATCTGTAGGTCACATTAGACCATACCATTTTGGTGTTTTATGTATTTCTACCCATTTTTATAAAATTACTTACCACAAGGCATCAATTGTTTTGTTATAATGACTAAAATTAATCATTCCATAATCCTGATATTCATTATTATTATATAAGAGATTATTTAATTTCCATTTTTAACTCATCCATTGAAATATTTATGGTCACGTTATTATTTATATGGAATACTTTGAAATTTTATACTAATATAATTATGTTTTCAAAAGATTATTTCTATTTTATGATACCTTTATATGAGTGTCCGAGATCACCCCATTATTTTGTTTCTTTATTTCCCTAGGAAAACAAAATTCAATATATGATAAATAGATATGCAATAGAGGAATAAAAAATTTCATTGTGGTTTTAGGAATTTATTTATATTATAATTTATTGTAATGATGAAATATGTATCTAGTCTCCTGAGTCTACTAAATATTTTATTATTATGTAATCAATATAAGACGTGAACACTAACTATGGGTAGCCAGAACCAGGGTTTTTATAGTCATTGATATCTCAGATTTGATCCAAAAAGGATAATGTCACTTATATACCTACATATGTTAAGAATAGGGTCAGTCGCCTAAGAACTAATGTTGATAGCATTTTTTTAAGATGAATCTCGATAGAAACCACATACATATGGAATTAAATAATTTGTAAAAAATTTAATTAATCAATCTCCCAGAAATCCCAAATTGACTTTGAAAAACCATAGTGGGGTAACCACACATTTCCAATATATAAATATAAGATGGGGGTTTATGAACCCATGGATATAGGACATTACCCCATCTCAAATGGGGGTTACCTTCCACTTCAATCATATGAAGGACCTTTAACATTCCATAGAAGGTGGAAAAAGTAGGTTACATACTATTTTAATGGACCATCACCTTTCTGGGTATTAGAGGGTACTGAATCCATGAAATAAAGAATGTCAAGGACCCTTTGCCTATAACTAGTGTGCTTCTATGGGGTTACTGACTTTTAACACACATGGAAAACATATTCCCTTATATTTGAAGGTCCACAATATATTTACTATTATTGAACCTTCACTAAATGAATCAACCAATCTATATAATTACGTCTTCCATTATAAGAAAATCAAAATTTCCAAAAATACTTGGAATGAACCTTATGAAATTAATAGAACCACACCATCAGATCATGCATGAAAAAACATAGAATATACTATTTTCATCCAATTATGGAACATGGGTGGGAATATATGAATACTACCCTGAAATAGAAAGTACATGACTTGTACCTATAATATACATGATTTTTGAGTCTCACAGATTTACGTGGATTATAATCCACTATCTAGTCATGAAGTCACAATATACACAACTTATCAGTATGATGAAAAGAATTGTTCATCCAAAGAGTCACTCACGTGTGTACTCAATGGTTGGATTCATGTGACTACAGCATACATGATGTGTTGCCCAAATGAACATGGTGTGTATGAATCAAGGTATATTTTGAACGTATCCTATTGAAACAAAATCCTTTTAGCCCACAATAAATAGTATGTAATCTAGAAGTATATTATAAATACACTAATATAAACATACAAGCAGTTAATAATAAATCATGTTGTGTTATCATGATCAACGCTACATACTCCTTATCACACATTAAATCTGTATGGATACATGGATAGTAGATCACATACACCTTTACATATTTTCAAAATAAGTGTTTCATTTATTAAATGATGTATCAATAAGTGTTTGGATGTTTTAGTGATACTTTTAGAATTGTTATAGATTCACTTTATATAATTATAGGTCATGCCTAGAAAATTATCCATGTTAGTTTTGATGATTTTTTGAAGTGATCTTAAATTCAAATACTTGTGTTAATAGTGACACATTTTTACAACAATAGAAGAAGAAGAAAAGGACATGAAAAATATTAATTTTCAAGGGTATTACATATGGAACTTAATAGAATTCCATTTTAAATGTTTTTAAATTTTATATGAGACATATTTTAGGATGAAGAGTATTTGAATATGAATTTGGGATAATGGGATGAAATAATATTATATACATAGAAAATATTCTAATTATTTTAGGTAAATGCGTTATACCCAAAATTGGGGCAAATAAAGACCACCCAATAAAGAAATCTCAACCACTTTTGGGAGCTAGGCTCAATCACATGGGATCCATCCCACACATGGAAATACATAGTGAAATGTATGATATTGGTCTAGTGTATCAGATTGAAGGAGTGTTCATTGGAAATCATGAATAGATTTGGTCAGGGGTACCAATGGACTAGTGCTGGTAGGTGTAGCCTGTGTGGTGTGCTGTGCATGTGTTGTGGGTGTTACCCCCCCCCCCCCCCACTTCCAGCTCAAACAGGTAACAACATGAAACACATTATTGAAGAGAAACTGAAAAGGATAATAATTTATGTGGGAAACATGAACATGCTAATTTTCACCCACATAAACAATTTATGGACATATCATGTTGGTTCAATGTAGAGAATCTGGACCATCTCTTCAAGGATACTATTGTCTTCTTCTTCAAGGATCACTATAAATACTATTTTACAGGTTCTTCATACCAATCATTGATCTATTGAGCCTGATGTTTCCATGGTTATTCTTAGGATGAGATATTTACTTGATGTGATAAATTATATCTATTCACTCAATCATTATCTTTCATACCTACTTATTTCAAAGAATACAATACTATTGATTGAAAATGGGGTTGCAAAAGGAATTTCATGCATTAATATTGTAGATATGGGTTCAATAATATAAATAAAATGAATCACATGATAATAATCACATGAACATAATGTGAACATCTGTAATAAAGAACACTATATTTACTAGTGTAAGTTTATTTGATATTACTGAAACCTTTGTAAATGTTATCATCAAACCGTGGAACAACATATATATTTAATATTTTATAATTCTAGTTAATAGAGTAAAGGTGGTGTGGGGAAGTAGTTTTTGGCCTATTAATACCATGGAATGAAGGAGATGATATCATCAACCATTAGAGAAGCACTCATGTTTTCCAATGAAATAAAGAATCTAGAAAATCACTATTTATCAAGGAACGTTTCCATGAATATTATACTTGTGAGAGGAAGTTGAGACCATGATCATTTGGATTGTACAAAGAACACTTGATGTTCTTCACAAAGAAGTGACTCTATGAATCACACCTACTTACACAAAGAATAAAACCATTAGAATTTTTCTAAAATCATACGCCAAATAAGTTGGGTGTGCACAAAGGTGGGGATATCATAAGGCATGGAAGTTTGGTACACTTATGTGTTATATAGTGTGATTATTTTCCTAAAGTTTAAGAGTTCAAAAGGAGTGAATTCATGATTGAATGCATACATCAATATCTTGAATAAAACCAAAATATATGAATAAAAAATGATAATAATAAACATAATATATATTGAAAATAAAATAATAAAAACAAATAATTATTTTGTGTTGGTGTTATGAATTCAATAATCCCATGCAATACACACATGAAGAAGTATTGAGATAAATTAATTGAGAATTAGAAAAAGAAGCTTATTTGAGTTGTTCAAGATCATTCTTACATATAATAATAGTGAAGAAATTTGGATCATTACATTCACACATATAATTTAAGACATGAATTTATTATAATAGAAGAAATAATAAGCTCAAGCATAGTTTCATTGTGAAAACTAATCAGATATAAGAGATAAAATATATTTGAACAAGATTAGAAAGCTACAAAGGTACTTGAATAGGTATATTTGAATGTCAGATCCTACAATATCTTAGAGTAATATTAAAGATCTTTCTATAGGGGATCAATCCTTGAAGTATGTTGAAGTCTTCTAATTGTATCTATGTGAAGAAGGAGTGTCTCAGTTGGATCTGGAAAAGGAAGTCTTTCGATTGGAGTCAGAATAAGAAAATAGTAAGTTGGTTCGATCCAGAGAAGATGTCATTCAGGTATAACTTGAAGAAAAAGAAGTATCTCAGTTAGAGTTGAGAGATTTTTAGTCATTTTTCTGATAGAGAAGAATCATTAATGGTGGAGAATAACTAGGTACAACAATGAGTATGCTTTCTTACAAACCATTTAAATCATGTGTGCTTCTCCATACATTATTAAAATTGCACACAAGGTGAGATTTGGAGATAATATTTCAGTTATCTATAACCATACCAATTTTTAAAGGTTTAATTCAAATGAAAATGAATTAATAAAAACAAAATATTGATTAAACACTCCCATATTAGTGGTCAATATAGCATGGGTACCTAACAATTGTATTAGAGAAATGGTTTCCTACAAATATCTAAAAGTATTTAAATAGACAGAGTAGATTAATTCTATCTATTTACAAGGTATTACAAAATTATATGGAAATTATTCTCATAGATGGTGGAAAAAGAGGCCACAATATCACCTATCTCTTGGCTAGAAAGTTAGAGATGTTACTATAGTTGGTTTTCTACCCATTGTTGATGATGTTTCAACAAAAAAAGATTATCATAGAAATATTGAGTTTGATGGAGAGTCTCAAAATTCCATCTTGATTGATCTATTACAGAATGTATAAAAAAGGTCATGTGTATCCAAACTACGAAGTAGATTTAGTAATAACAAAGAAGCAGTTATGAAAGCAATGTAAAAGAAATATCAAAGACAATGATTCCAAACAAAAAGTTTAGGGGATTATGTTTGAGGAAATCAAAATGACCAATGAAAAAAGATCTCAGTCCTATAAGAAAATAATTATTTTCATTTTAGTGAACTAAAAAAATATAATCATAGATTATGATATGAGAAAAATTAAATCTATTATTATGAAATAAAAAATTTAAAAGGCCTTTGAATAAAAAAAATTAAATTTATAGAAGAATATAATGTAAAATCAGGTGATTTAGATAGTGATGAGGATGATGTTGTCTTCAATTAGATTATTTCAATTTTATTAGAAGGATTCATAAAAGTAATGTGGAAGGGATATACTAATAAATTTTTAAAATTCATTACTTTTGGTACCATTGGTCTTTTCTCCAAGAAGTTTAGAAAGAATATGTTTGATAAAATAGAATCACAATCATATTTTAATGATGAGAGACCTCATAAACAAAAATGTTGTAAGAAAAAAAAGAATCACTGCTGAAATAAGAAGAAAAATATTGTGATAAATAATAATAAAGATTCATCAACAAGTTATTATTTAGATATTAAAGCTGGTTTTCTTCTTCATGAATAGAAAAAAACTGATTCTTCATGTTTTTAAAATTTTGGAGAAGACATAATAGAACTTGAGTGGAAGAAAAACTAAAAATTATAATTCAACATTGGAAAAATTCAATATGTCGTAAAATAATAAAAGATACTTGAGAAAAAAATAAATTATATGTCGAAATAAATGAGGAGGAAATAGTTATTATTGATGAAGAAAAGCAGGATAGAACTAAGACAGAACAATAATTTGTAAAATAAATCATTATGAACAAAATAATTTTTTTGAACAAGATAAGATGAACTGTTATCTTGAAGAGAATTTTAATTATAGAGAATAAGATATTTTTAGTCAAGAACCATATGTGTAACAATTCATCGTGATTTTAATAGGTTCAATGAATATTTCAATAAATCTATTCATATAAATAGACAATCTTCTCAATATGGAGAGAAGGAAGGTGTAATTTCACCTAATCATTTAGATAGATCAATTATTTCTAATAATGATGATGTGGAAACTAAACAATATATACATGGGGATAGAAAAATGAGAGGAAATATTCCACATCGATTAAAGGGAATAATATACCAATAAGACCACAATATATATAAAAATCATGGCTCAATTTTCAATAGGACAAGAACAAAACAAATCTGGATTCATCTTGACCAATTTGAGAGAATAATGTTTCAATGATTTTGTTGGTGTTGTGGTAAGAATGTTAAAAAATAAAATTATAATTAGTTTAAAATGTAATTAAAAATAATGTAGTAGAAATCATATAGGTATTTCTGGGGGGAATATTATGTAAAAATCTTAGTGAAAACAACCTTTTTATAGATCCAAACAACAAATATCTATAAAATATGAAATTTCACATATTAAAAGAAGTTTGTAGAAGATTCTTTTTAGAAGGTCACAAGGCTGAAGTAGGATTGTTTATATTGAAAGGATATGTTACATATGATATGAATGGGATAAAATTTTAAAATAATACCAATATGAATTCATGTGAATATTCTTAGTAGACTGATAATTAAAATAATTATTTTTTTTGTTATTTAGCCACATTAGTTGAAAGTTCCTAAAAATTTCAGAAAGATGAGAAAATTTTTAAATCTAAAAGAATTAAAGTGATCTAGAAAATTTAATGAATGTTTATGAGAAGTTATCCACCAGTGGAAATATTAAGAACCAAAATAATGAGGTTGAAAATGTTATTCAACATAATGAAGGTGAAGGGAAGAAATATGGTTTTCAAGTCAAAGTGACTCGAAACAAAAATTAGGCTTCAATGAATTATTCCCATGCTGTGATTTGAATAAATGAATGTACTATATTTAGAGGAATATATCAGTCTAAATTTTGTTTTTGAGAAACCATGAGGTCCCTATTTCCCCCCATTATTTTATAATTTTTAAACTAGCAATGAAGGGAATTTAATGAGATGTTTGAGGCTATAACTTTTTGATAGCATGGAGGGATTGCACTTCATAAGGTTTACTGACTACCATGAAATGAAATAAGAAGAGTGTGTCCCTTAAAAGGGATAAGACTTGAGAATAATCAACAATTATACTAAATTTCAATGAATCTATAAATTTTGAATAGATTTCAAACCTTAAGGTTGATTTTTTCTAATTTTGTTGAAAACAATGATTATTAGAATCCTCTAAAATGAGACATGGTAATTTTTGAGCATGATTTCCCATTAATTTTATAATGTGGAATAAATTAGAATCATTATTAATAAATATATATTTTTATACACTAAGATAGACAATGTGGGAATAGAGTTGATAAACTATTGTCTCTTTGATAAGAGATCCATGTGATATTATTAATCTATTATAATCATGAAAATGATGTGTAAAACACCACTTTTATCAGTTTAAAACTATTATCATTAATGGGGAGAAACATTTTTAACAAACATATTGACAATTAAAATTTTGAATAGATATTGAATGAAAAATAAAATGGGGGCAATTTTTTGGACCAATGTTTCATTTGTCTCAATGATGTGTCATTATATTTTTGGTTTAAACAATGAGGCTTGGAGAATTATTATTGATTAAATTTAGGGAATTTGATTTCATGATTGTAAAAGTATCCATGTTAGTTGTAATGATTATTGATGTGATATTATGTTCAATTGATTATGTCAACAGTGATGCATAATTACAATGATATAAGAATAAGTTAATTCCATGAAAAATATTTATTTAAATCTGTATTACAAGAGGAATTTAATATAATTCCATGAAAAATGTATTTACATTTTAGATGAAGCATATATTAGGTGGAAGAGGATTTGAATAAGATTTTTTATGATGTATTATAATTATATTATATACATAAAATATATTCAAATTATTTTTAAGGGACTTATACAAAATATTGGGGCTAACCATAGCCACCAAAAGAGGCTATATCAACCACTTATGGGATATTGGCTCAACCACATGGACGAAAACCCATATATGGGTATCCATAATAAAAGGTATGAGATAAGACTAGTGTATCAGCCTAAAAGAGAACACACTCACAATAGTTCATGGATTTAGAACATGGGTGTTCATGGGGAAACATGGGTAGGTGAGGCCCATGAGGCGTTGTGTGTGTTATAGTTGTTGATCCATAACATCATGTTCAAACAGGTTGAAACTTGTATTTTATTATTATGAATATATAGAGAGATCCTAGAATCGATGTTGGACAATGTGATAAGGTTACTTTTCACTCACTTAAAAATGAAAATGACATATCATTTCTATCTGATCTAGCGTATCATACCTATCTGATCGAGGCAGTCATTTTCTTCTTCCATTAACCTCAAAATAATCAATTTTATATTTATTCTTTAAGATTAACATCCCTCAACTGAGACTGAGGTCACTGTAGTTTTTTAGGATGATATGATGATTTTATGATATACATGTATTCTTCATATTTCACTTGGGTTTCATTCAAAGAGTACATTTTTTCTAAATGAAAATAGCGTTTGGAAGTATTATTGGGCATTTTATTTGTAGGTATGAGTTCAATATTATAAATGATATGATGCATGTGTTCATCATCACATAACATGAGGAGAAATATCAAAATAAATATCACTATTTATTTGGAAAATTTATAGTTGAGATTATTAATAAAATTTATAATGTTATTATAAAACCATGCCATGACATAAAAAGTAGACATTTAGGTATCACAATTCTTAGATCAATGGCAGTGTCAGGTAAGGGTGTTTTTTCTATAAATACCAAGGCATGAATCCAAGGAGACCTATTACTAGTAAAGAAGAAAAAATGTTTTCTAGTGAAACATGAAATCAACAAAACCACTGTATCATGGGTAAGGTTTCCAAGAATCATATTATTTTATGTGGAAGAGGAATCCAGGAGCATTTTACTTTTGTATAGAACACTTGAAGTCATTCATGAAGAAGTAAATCCATAATGTAAAAATGCATACGTTGTAACATCCTTGGTAAATAAAGAATATGAAATATTTATATTTATTAATATTTTGTGAATTTAAAATTGATTTTACATTAAAATGGGATCATATTTCTAATAGAATACTCAACAGAAAACAATGAGTTTCTTTTAAATCTTACATTGCACACATCTCTGAGTTATACAGAAAAATAATATAATAATAATATTCTTTTAAATTGTAGCTAAGGCCTAGCCATTGTAATTTCAAGAATGAATAAAACTAACTAATATATTATTTCATGTGTTTTTTAAATGATTTTACTTTTACCCAATATATTTTATAGTCTTAAAATACCAATGAATCTGATTTTAAGCTTGAAATACTCTAATATTCTAAAAAATGTCAATTTAGCGCCTTTTGATAGTGAAGCCTTTTAAAATATAGTTTTTGTAACTTTTATATATTCCATTTTATAGAATAATATTCTTATTTATAATAGGTTCATTAAAACTTACTTTGGGTATAATTTTTGTATTTTTCTAATAAAGTTCATTTTTTTGATGAATAGTGAAAATACTACATTTTAATTCCAAACTGTCTTTTAATCTAATTTATTTATATGATTAGACTATCTGTTTAATAGATTTTAATGTGTAATTAGATTTTATTTTTAATATTTAATACAATTTTGGTTGTTGTAAGTAATTTCACTTTTTAGTTAGACATAAACACATGTCAATCTTTTGATAGATATTATTCCTTAAAAACATGATTTTTAGTTTGGACAATAGGAATAAATTTTAAATTTATTTCTGTAACTTTAGTGTTTTGAATTTGGAAAAATAGATTCCATATTTTGAATCAAGAGGTCCAAATTGTATAAATAGGCAAATTTAATGATTATACATTTTGAATAGTTACTTCAATAAATATTTTATTTACCATGGTTAATGGGTAAATCTTGTAAATAAGGGTAAAAATAAAATTATAAAAATATTAAATTACCATAACACGTGTCATAACCCCATTTTATGAAAAATTTCATACCATGGGAATCCTTGGGTTGATTTGGGGACCCCATGGATCCACTTGTAAGTTAAAATGACACTTCATAAAAATTAATTTAATGTTAAGGAAAATGTAACATAAACATATTTCTTTTAGTAAATCAATTTGTATACGTAGTTATATAAGTTAAAGTTTATAATATAAATAGTAATTATAAAGATTTAAATATTTCCTACAATATGGTATTTTATTTATAATTTTTGAACATTTAATAAATAAATTTAATTAGGACACACTGGCGATGTAGTGATTGCTTCATTCATGAAGGATTCAAATAAATGAAATTGTAAATGTAAAGATAAATCTAATTTAGTTATTTTGATATCCTTAAAGAATTTTATAGATGATTTTTACATGTTATATTTGTATTAGAAAATATTTTTCAAAACAATCATGTTGTTTTGGATTTTTTAAAAAGTTGTGGAATGAATAATGTCAAAATTGAAAAAATTGATATTTTAAAATATAAAATATTTTATTAAAAATTATGAAGTTACAAAAATATTAGATTCATCTTAACAGTTAAAAAAATTCTAAAATGTTATTAATAAATCTTTATTTTTATATTTTTTATGTTTTGTAAACTATTTTGATTCTCAGAGTGTTAAATGCTTGATAAAATGGTAAGAGTAAAAAAGGGTTAAATAAAAAAGAGATGTTTAGAAAATATCCAAAAAAGTCAAATTATTATTGGATCATTTTATTTAGACTTATATTCATATTATATTTGAATATAAATCTTTTTGGTCTTTTTGAAACCAAAAATAATTTTATAATAAAATAATACATTCAAACATTCCGAAAGAGCTCCTCCTCCTTCTTATAAAAGGCCACCACCTCTAACACACTACACACACCTATCATTACCCTTGGATCATTAAAACTCTTCCCAAATAAGCTCCAAAGATCCTTCTATTCCTCTTAGAAGCCTTACCCTAGACAGAAGGAAATTCAAGAGAGCCCTTGGGCTCAAATCAAAAGAAGTTACCCGATTTGAGGTAACATCTTCTGTCAAGTTTCTTTCAATTATTTTTCCTTATCCACTCCCTATGGTATTCATATTCATTGTTCATATATATACTCCAATTACCTAAATATACTAGGTTTTTTATGAGAAGTATTTGAACTACACTTACACACACCTCCGTCTAATGGGTATATAATGTACTATTTCTACGGATGGCGAACTACTACCCCACGAAATGATGATTGTTCAATCTTCTCATACCACCTCTTATGGTGGCCATTATAATATAACTTTAATTATATGTTATATTTATGATATTTTTTATCTATATTATTATGTAATTATCATTTAGAACATACCATAATGATTTTCATGTTTTATATATACTATCATTTCATTTGAGGAAGTACGGACTTCCACCCCCACAATGTGATATGACTCGTTCAAGCTATAAATGGAATGTATAAAGGATGGAATTAATGAGATTATGTAACATATATAACAAATTTATTATACTGGAATTATAATATTCCTATGTATCATTTAGTTTTAAATCCATTAAATATAAAAAGGAAATGAAAGTAGCATTCATACGTACATATGGCTTACCATCGCCATGAACGATGCATTTCATTTTATTATTTACAAATGTTATGGAATATTATAAATAAATATATAATGGATATAAATAAATAAATATATAGTATTTATATAATATCTAAATTATGTATACAGATCTGTAGATATTGTACTTTTGACCAAACAGATAATTTGTAATTATAACATGTTCATTTCTGACTGATGTTCTGAACATTGAAAAAATGTCTGATATGAGGTCAAATAATTAAATAATTGTTGTAGAAAGTTAAAAAGGGATTTAAAAGGAATAATAAACATTAAAAACTTTTTTTAATCAAGTTTAAATTAACTTATGTTTATTATTCATGAAGAATAAGGAACATACGAGACATGTCAGACTCAAGGTAAGGGAACTTCTTAACCCAATTTCCATTTATTGGGTAAATATTATAATTCGTTATTATGTCATGTTATGATTTTTTGATAAATAAATAGTTATTTCATTTCCTCTATTTATACTTTCTTTATTTTTACTTATAGTTAATACACATAATATATATTTTATTTACAAAATGATCTTTGTAAGGGGGCCTTTCATCCTCCTCTTTTAGTCAAAGACTTCTTTTATGCAATGTCTTTTATTTAAGTTTTTTTATTTTGGGATTTGTTATTATATATCCTTATTTATGTACATTTAATTTCCAAGTAATGATAGACGATTTTCTTTCCCATCAACTCACTTTCTGAATTTTAAAGTGATGGCATTAGGCTGTCGAATTTTTATAAGGGATTTCTTCTCAATCTCCATTCATTGGGGCATACTTTGATTTATAAATGAGTTTCCTTTATATGGTGTATAGCCCCATTTGAATTATAATTTCACTGAAATGGAATTTTTTCTCTACTAATTATTTTACTGAACAACAAAAAATAATGTTTCTTTGAAATATACGCGATGTCATAGATCTCTCTGCCGCCGCGAGCATTATTTGATATTTAGCTTCTTTAACAAGCCGTAATATTTAATAAAGGAAAATAAATACCATATACCCTTTTTTATGTACTTTGGTATTGAAAATGGTTTTATTGAATGGATTTATTTTGTAAATATGTTGAAATTTTATATTTTTATTACAATGTATAAATGTTATCTTTTTTTATGCTTGTTTATGTGTTATGATTATGTTATGGTTCTTGGGAATAATTTACATATATGGGTTGTTCCCTGATAAATCAACGTCAGGTGAGGCCAAGATAGATCTCCAATGTATTAGGTAATGTGACAGAGGTAAATGTTAATGTCTCTCCTAAGATATTTAAGGAATATACTGTGATGGGTATTCCAAACACAACTCTCTACGTAGTTGTGAAACCGATGATGTATGTATGATATGGATGGTACAAGTTACCTTTATTATTTATGATTTATATTTTTCATTAAATATTTTGGTTTCATGAGGTATATTAATGTGATTATGTTTTTTTTATTGGTGGAATAATGTTTTCTTTCTTTATTTTATAACCCTTACTGAGCATTTTATACTCATCAAATTTTTTGATTTTTTTTTCAGAGGACATAAAAAAGAATAGAGTCAAATATGGGATCAAGGAAAAGTTATACTGTTAAAACATGAAACCATATCATGTTTTTTTAAATAATTTTTGTTTTATGAAAGAAATTGATAGTGATTTGAAGTGTCTAATTGAAATATTCAAGATGTTATATATAAGTTATATCCTAATTATCTAAAGCTCTAAACATGAAAAGATCATCAATGTTAATTATAGATTTAACTCAAGATTAAGAAATGTTTTATGGCTGGGGCCTTATAGTTGGTATCAGAGGCCAATTTAGATAACTTTAGATGATAAGGTGTTATTTAAGCAGAAGTGAAATAACAATAATGGTTAGTATATTAGAAAGTGTCATTGTTATTTTAGATAAATCGAATGGGATTAAGATTACATGAATAAGTATATCTTAGTGTTTACCCTCATCATAAAATAGTATATGATGATTTTAATGATATACTCAAACTAACCATTTTGGTTTTAGTAAATGGATGGATCTAGCAGGCACCAATGTTACAATGTATGTGAAGAAAACTATAAAAGGTTTTTGAATAAGAAAACAAATGAAATGGGAGGTTCAATGAGAACTGTTGTGGATATTCTCAAACAACTATTTGTAGTCTTTATTTACCACCTAAACCTTTGTTATATTTATAAGGCATCGTATATACGAGAAACAAATCCCTACAAAATTTTAGGTAACAAATATAAAGGTAAGTATATTAAAAAACCTATGTGTCAAGGATATTGAAAGAAACACCTATAAAAATGATTCAAAGGGATGGGAAGATTCTATAGATATGGTAATGAAGGAAATAAAGCAATAACATGCCATGAAAAAAGGAAGCATCCAATTGACTCCGGAAAATGGAAATAAGTTATTTCCAAAGGATAAATTTAATGTTTTAAATGTGGTGTGCCTTATCATTATACAAATAGATGTCCTACGAAGAAGGTTTGGTAATGGGATTAGAAATATCGTACAAATATATGTTTACCCATTCCTAATTCCATTCAAATTGAATATGAGGAAACTAAAAATGACCTATGAATGATATGGATTATTTCATAGCTAATATTTTGAAATTACTTAAATCATAGGACATTATGCTTGATTTTCAATGTAGGAAAAAAGTATAAAAGAATAAGATGGAAAAAATGAATAAAGGATCATGAATAATATTCGATGATTGATATGTCAACATATTAGAAATTTAAGAGTTATGATGGATCTATGGATGAAGATATGCTTAAATTTATTAATGATAGGATTACTTTGTAAGACTTTTTATAGTATGTGTAAATTTGAAGGTTTATATCTGAAAATGTTATTCAAGGAATAATTATCCTTTATTTTATGGATATAGTTAGAATGAAGAAATTGGTTTTATATGATTACTTACTTTGAGGAAATTATTGGTTATTACTTTTGGGGATGAAAATGCGAGGTATGATATATCATTTGTAGTTAAAATATGTTATAGTTAATTTTGTGGAATTTATCTCATTTTTGGGAATTTCATATAATTATATAATTTTTTTTAAAATGAAAAATGTAGACTATCTGACAGCCCATCGCATCGGAAAAAGCTACATGAATTTATCCCACAACCTAAGTATGATTGGGATTTATCACTTACTACTGGTATACGTGAAGTCCCGAGTTAGTATACCTAATTTTTTTAGTAAAATGTTTTAATGGACCATGAATAATTTTATTTTCGGAACGTATGTTTTATCGAGTGGATATCCTTATTATAGGGAAATTATTTGGTGATTATGTGATAACTTTTATTTGGGAAGATGATTTCGTTTTTGGGATCACTCTATACCTAAAGAAAATAGAACACATTGAGATTTAATTTGAGGACTAATGGTTGAAATTTTATTTCTGAAGAATATATGTTTTTATTGAAAACATATGGAGATTTGGGTTATTTATGGAAATAATTAACCTATCATAAAAAATATGTGATTAGGTTAATTACTTATAAGAATGTGACATTAAGAGTAGCCGATGTTATTTGGTGGTAAATGTTATGATTTTTGTGGAAGACTAAGTTATCAAATCCTTCTAAATTTTGGGTTTAAAACATAATTTAGATTATTTTGAAGCATTTTAAGGGAAATTGTTTATTGAATGGTCTTTGTTGAACTTTGGGTATTATTTGTTCAATTGTATAGATTAATAGTAGTATTTATTTTTATAAAATATTAACATTTTTGGGGATTATATGATCTTATACTAACCATTTTGGTTTTGGTTAATGTATAAAGACTTAGGAAATATATACTTCATCTTTTATAGATTATGTGATTCTATAGAAGTTGATTCTAGCACATTAGTGGTGACAATGTCGTCTTGAATACTCATCATTTTGATATTAGATGATTTTTTTGTTGAGAATTATTAAAGGACGAAACTCGAATTGAAAAGTAAGTATATTTCCTTATGTCCTTAGAAAATATCCTAAATAAAATCTCCAAATTTATGAAATGTAACTTCAAAAGAAAAAAACTTTGTATGTTCATTTTTCCTATTGGGAAACCAATGACCATTTAACCCATCAAATGTTTTTGGTTTTCATATTGCTAACTTTCTCCTGATCATGTTTTCTATCGCTCTCCATCAGAACTTGACAAATAGTTTATCCTCCATATCTATGTTTCCCTACATGGAATCCAATTATGGGTTATATCAGGTGACCATTTTTACTTCTATTTATTTCTTTTAAAGTGATAGTTTTATTGAAAATGTTTCTTATATGGGAATTCCAATGATGTTTCTGAGCCCAATTTTAAAATTGTGAGGATGCAATTTGAAAAAGGTGGGAGGGATGTAACATCGCAAGTAAATAAAGAATATGAAATTTTCATATTTATTAATATATGGTAATTAAATATTAATTTTACTTTAAAAGGGGATTATATGTTTGATAACGTACTCAATAAGCAACAACTGGTTTCTTTGAAATTATATATTGTACACAACGTTGTGTCTTACTGAAAAATAATATAATATTATTATTATTCTAAATAGCAGTTAACGCATTGACATTGTATTTGAATGAATTAACCAGACTAAATGTAATATTATTACACATGTTTTTTAAATGTTTTTACATTTATCTAATAAATGTTAGAGGCTTAAAATAACAATGAATGTGATTTTAAGCATGAAGTACTCTAATATTCTTTAAAAGGTCGATTTACCACTTTTTGACAGAGAACCCTTTTTAAATATATTTCTTGTCACTTTTATATATTCCATTTTACAAAATAAACTTTTTATTTAGAAGCGTGACAACAAAAATTACTTTGGGTAAATTTTTTTCATTTTTCTGTTAAATTTTATTTTTTGTTGAATAGTGAAAAATACTGCATTTTAATTCAAAAGCACATTTAATATAATTTATTTATATGATTAGGCTATCCTTTGAATATGTTTTAAATTGTAATTATATTATATTTTTACTATTTAATCCAATTTTTTTAAGGGTCACTCAATAATTTAATTTCTCTTATCATGGTTTATAGATATCATTATTATGGTGATAATATTCCAAAAGTATGATACTTCCTCTATCATTCACACACATTCACTATACTTTGTATATAGCTTATCCTTTTGAAAATTATTTATAAATGTTTCAAAAAATTCTCATGATCCTCTTAACATTTGTAGTGTATCAAAATATAATTCAATAAATACAACCAAAACTTTTTTGAGGTAATATATAATGAATTTATTCATTAAGTATAGAATGTTTCTTGGAGAATTAGTAATTCTAGAGGGAAACAATATGAGCTCAGAGTGTCGATAACTTTTTTGAAAAGATGTAATGGGGATATCTTCCTTATTTTTATTTAATTGAAAATATCTCAACTGAAGGTACACCTTAGATAAATACTAGGCCCAGATAGTTAAATTAATAAGTATTTTATCTATGGAAGGAGATACATGTTATTTATCATTATTTTTTTTAGTTTATGACAATTAATGAAGAGGCACATCGACTGACCCTTCTTCAAGAAAAATAGGACTGCAAGACAACACAATGAATCATTAGGATATATGAATCCCATATTTATATTCTCTAGTAGATGTTTCTCTAATTTTCTAACTCAACAGTGACTGTTTTATAAGAATTATTGGATATAGTTAGGTATTCAGGTATAATTTAAATTACTCTAAACCCCAAAGGAATTAAATTTATATTTTATTTTTGGAAAATCCCCTAATTAACTGGATTGAGGGGGAACCTTACAAGGCCCATATTCCCAGTGAAAAAGGCCTGATACATGACCCAAAGGTCCAGAAACCAAAAACTATTAATAAATGCACCCCTTGATATTAAATTATTAATGATCCAAATATCCCAAACTATAGGGATGATCAACATGTAATGCCCCATAGGAAACTGCCTGGTACCTGGTACCGATGGAGAAATCCATACCCTCTCATTCATCTAATATGATAGACTTGATTGTTTATGTTTCTCACCATGATTATTTTCCAAGGTATTAACCTATTGGTATTCTATATATTCATTTTCATCTTATTAAGCATTAACAATTATAAGATGATAATATCTTCACCATCTAATCACCAAATCCACTGAACAACACTTCCCTCCACTACTATAACTACTGAACTGACCTTCCACTATGGATCCATGAATGAACAAGGAATCATCAACATCCATGAATCCAATACCATGGTTGAGTCCCAAACCACTAAAATGCTCCCAACACTATCGACCATAGGACCCCAAATTCTCTACCTATTTCTTGGTTACAAAGAGTTTGATTCACCCACCTCAATGTTTTCATTGATGTCATTCCACCCTTCCCAGTGCCTATACATCCATTAGTTGTGCAGAAGTTGCACAATAAAAAATGCGGTTTCTCGGATTCTATTTTTGGATTATTCATGAAGTTTCATAGGTTTGTTTTCACTACTAGTCTAAAACCCCAATTGTGGTATAATTTCAATTGAGTATTCAACTTCTCAATAAAGAGGAAATCCAAGAAACTCTTTGTGAAATACGTTAGTATAAACCCTAAAAATGGAAATACCTTCAAGAATTGTTCTATTATTTTATCAATCATCTTATATATAAATTATTTCTCATAATGGAATAATATCCTTACTTGATATGAAGATTCCAAATGATATTCATCCCACTCCTTACACTTCTACTGAATCAGAGTATGACTCTATATAGGAAAAGTTATCTTCCTCTCTCAAAAATTGATGTTGGATTTATATATGGATAGAAAATAAATGCATAATATATGAAAAAATATAATAAAGGATATAGAAAAATATTTTCTAGGAGGTTTATTCCATAAACAATGATCATGTATGAATTATATACATCGGATTCAATAATTTGCCCATTTTTTGTTCTCATCGATAACTCATCCTCTAGTTTTTGAGGTGGTGTTTTAATAGTTATACTAAACATTAAAGATATTGAAGAATGAGTATAACCATAATCAAATAGAACATTCACTATTATTTAATGAATAACTAGTGTAACTATCACCACATTTTTCTTCTCGATCTATCTCATAATAGATATATAATTTTCCATTACGTAATCTCTAGTCCTTGGAGGTTTTTTTCATTGATTTTCCCTGACAAATAGTCTATAAGGGAATTGGTTCACATAATTCTTATGTTCCTTGTAGTTGAAATATTATACCATAAGAGGAGTGTTGATCGCAGCCTTATTTTATTTCATAACATTATTTGGTTTCTTTATATACCTTTAGTATTGATTATCATGATGACCCTATTTTCCACACTTGAATTATATCCCAGTTCTCTTTAGATATTTTCCAAGATGCATTTTCCCACAATTTGAACTTATGGGATATTGGGTTTTATTTCGTACATGATATTTATCTATAGATCCTATTGAGTTGAACTCTATTTTAGGAATTTTATCTCCTTCCACATCAGACCACTAAGGGTCACAAATCTATATATCAACCATAAGGGAATAATAGATAATATCTTCATATATTTTAATGGGTTATTTAACAAATTATTTTCATCAACTCAAATTAAAATCACTAAATAAATGATCTACTTTAATTCCAATGATGATTAAAAATACAAAGGTTTATTGTGAAATCCTTATGAAGTTTACATAAAACAATAAAATAGACTCATATTCCTTTTATTTATGTACGAGGAACTCCCTATCCATTTTAATATAGATATGTCATTGAAAATATTTTTTGAAATCAAATATTTTCTTAATCTTTCACATTCAATGGAGTAAATTTCCTATTTTGACACAATTTTCTTTATCATTATCCACCACTAATTGTATTCCACATAAGCATGATAGATATGCAACATGACTTTATCTTATTCTAATCATTAGATGATGAAGAATATATTCTTATTAGGGTTAATTAATTTTTTTTTGTGATGAGGGGATTATAAGATCCACTAAAGGTTGTATTACTTTGTCTGATAATGTAATAAACTAAAACATACTGTTTATTAGGAGAATAAGGATATTCTATGTGATTAATATTATTATTCATATCATTGTTTAGATAATCTAATACTTCCATGAATTTCCCAGTCTCCATTTCTGTAAGTGTAGTCTTATCATTAAGGAAATCATCACATTGCCTATCGCGTTGGTTTTTAGAATGATTCATCCTATTTCCCACCATTATTCCAAAATAATAAACATATGAGAATATTTTAACAAATAAATGTACATTAAATACAACCAATGTATCCAATTTGGTGTTTAACAAGGCCTCTTTTTTTGTGAACTAGGTGATGAATGTGTTAATTTTCAATAAACATTTTTTTTGGATTATTAACTATAGGTACAATTATTCCAGTGCCACATCCACTTATAGTTCCTAGATAAAGATGAAATTTCTTTTAAACCATTTTCTCTATACATCACAAAAATTTCTAGATGTTTTTCTATACTAATAATTATTCATAGAGTAATCCAAAAATTATGATACTCCTAACCCCCTAAAATTACGAAACAATCCTTTTATACCTATGGTAGTTAACAAAACCTTTTACACATACTATTATATTATTTTCAACATAAATGTCCCTTGAATATAACCAATGGATCAAAAGTATTAGTGTCTCTAGTATGTTAGGTTCATAAAAATACACTATAAAATAAAAAAAAATTCTTTTTATTTTAATATATGTAATGAGATATTAAATCCATTTGATCTCCTAAAATCACATAGTATAACATGAGTAATAACTTCAATAAAGGGTAATCTATAAACCCCATTAAGGGAATAAACATGAAGGAGAGGCATTAAATGTTAATGAAAAGGTATAACATGATATAATAAATAAGTAAGGATCATGTATAGTCTAATTGAGAAGATCATGGAATCATGAGATCATTGAATCATATAAATTTGGTAGAAATATAAAATTACATATGAATAAGTCAAGGATAACCATTAAAACAAGATCACATGATGTAAAAATTTCTATCATGTATTATGATCACTTTTTAATCATATTCATAACAACTCATGAGAAAAAAAATTAACCAATCCATTGTATTTAATTCATGGATCACCCATAATAAAATGTACATGATTATGTTCTCCACAAAATTTAATCAATTATAAGGAATAAAAATAAGAATTACCCACGTAGGTAAATGGGGTTCATAATATTTCCTAATACAATAATTGAAAATGATTTATTTAATAGGGCATTTGACAAATGAAAAGAAGGAATGCATTACCCCATAGAAGGGTGGGGGAATAAGCAAGGTATATTTTTGATTGATATATATTTACATAATTTAGAATCATTTCATAAATTTAAATAGAGAGAGAACAAATTTTTGGTGGAGAAGGCCATAACCTAAAGAAAAAATGTGGTTTGGAGTGATCACTTACCTTATGTTCTTGAATAATTATGTGATTTCACTTAAAATCATGGATAACAAAATTAAATTAAATAATTAATTAAATCAAAAACTTTTTATTATATATATATATATTAATATAATTTTATTTTTTTTCATTAATAATCATTTCAATGGGATATAATGTTCAATTTTTTTGTTCTGTGGGTGTTCTTTTCATGTTTCAAATATTGGATCACTCATGAATATTTATTGAATTTATTACAAAATGTGACTACAATACTAAAGATAAATGAAATGGTATTCATGAATTTATATAAATTTAAATGATCCCACGTATCTATATATTCTTTGATATATAGATGAATCATTTAGTGATAACATTAATGTTACATGGTTAGTCCATTTATGTTGTTTTACCAACCATAATGAACTAGATTAATTTTATTTAATTAAAGTATTATTGAGAAATTAAATAACTATAAATAAATTAAAACAGACTTATTATAATCATGTAAAACCATAATAATATTTTTCTAACCATCCTTGAAGGTAGGGGAGAAAAATAAATTGCATTGTTAATGGAGTTGGTTAACCAACCATATTCAAAATAATGTATCTGTATATGAATCAATTGAACAGAGGGTATAAGATGAATATCACATTAACATAATATCATTCCAGTATATTTATGATACTTGATTCATTTTTTCATTTCATTTTGGATGAGGTAAGTGAGTAGAAGATAGACGAATACAATAATTTAAAAGTTGTTAATTGAGAATATAAGCTATTAATTATTGCCTCCTTGAAATTCTCATTAATGAGATTGAAATTGGACTTTTGGGGTGACCATAAGTACTAGTACATGTCATATAGGGTTTTGAAGACATTTCAGAAAAATAATTGGTAATCTATGAGTCTTATATATTGTGAGGAGAATGGGTGGGTTTTATAATGGGAGGAGAGGGGTGTTTTTGAAAATTATATTCATTAATTTATTAATATTTCTAAAGACTACCAATAGTATTTATTCTTGTGACTACATACATTAGATGTTACATGTGATTTGGAACATGTTTTTTCATTAATCATCCATGACTCAAAAATTGATATATTTATCTTATATTATCAAATGCCATATCTTAATATATTTTACTATTCACAAAATTCTATTTTCTAGAAAAATACAAAAGAAGATACCATAAGATTTTTTTATTTGTAGATTGAAAAAATAAAAAAATTTAGACAAATTGTTTTCTAAATATAAGAAATTTAATTTTTAACTAAAATCCCCATTTATTTGATAAATACCAATTTTACGTGGGTAGAGAGTATGATTCTATCATTAATTTGGCGAAGCCTCTATCTCTCAAACATTGTATGAGTTCCATATTATTTTGGAGTCTCTTTATCCAATATATATTTTTGATCATGAATCTGATCCCTTCTAAGTGTTTCTAGTTATTTTTCCATTCTCTTATATTATTATTCAATTATGGTTTTAAAAATGTTAATATCACTCTTTTTTTGGTTTTTATACTGACCAGTGTTGATCTAGGTTCTTCTTTCAATCTTCCATGTGCACTTCCTTGTTTGAGTTTTCCATTGAAAGGGTTACATTGATCTCCATATAAAGGGAGAGAGTCTACCCTTAACCCTATGGCCTATTTAATTGTGATTTATATGAAATATTTCATTTGAGACAATATAATATGCACTATAATTACTAAGTTGATTTATGGTAAATCATATATTGAAATATTGGTTGGATCTATTTGGATCCTATGGTTGATGGGACCTAGAATAGGGCTACATATTAAGTAAGGAAATATTTGAGTAATAATAACCTGACGAATGGTTTAAAGTGTGTTTAACATGACATGAAACCTTAGGTGATTTCCTAATATATAATCCCCATGAAATGGGTCATTTCTTATTGATGTGAATTTGGATAATTTGAGATATAATGGAAAGTGTAATTGAAAGAAAAATGGCAATTTTCATATTTTACCATTGATATTTTTGATGTGATATTGTGATATCCATACTATAATGCTTATATAAAGAGATATCTACCTAATCCCATGATAAAATACTCAAATATGGGATTATACTAGTTTTATAATGTAATTATTATATTGATATATCACTTCCCAGTCCCATGATATAATTCTTATATTGTTCATTGGCCCAGTTTGAAGTTGTAATACATATATTTTGGGGGCTCTGCCTGGTCCCATAGGGAAATGAAAATAGACACCTTTAACTAGTTTATTATGAGATTATTATATATAGGGATATGATTAGATGATAAAATAATTATACATAGGGTTCTACCAAATTGTTTTATTTTACAATGGTTTATGGATATGGTTTTCATGGTTATCCAGTAAGCTCAGAAGAATTCCAGCTTAGTGTTGACGTAGGTTGATTGATGTATTGTATTAATTTATAAACTAATAAACCTATTAATAACTTTATTGAATATAATAATTATTAAACAAGTTTTTTATTGAAATTGTGGTGTTGACCAACTGAGTTTCACTCATGACCTATTTGATCCACCGTTTAGTAGTCGAGAAGTTTACATGGACGAAGGTTTGAAAAAGGGAAAGGGACCTTGTTTCTGATTCTTTTTTTAATTTCTAGAAGAGATGGAGTTTTGATATGGGTATGACATGGGGTTATAGAATATTATTTTTTGAGATTATTTTTTATCATCTAATTATTTTATTTGTATTGTTTTCATTTTTACATTTAGATACATCTCAACTTGTCATTACATGATTCTTTATTGATGATTTATTGGTTTCTCTTTTACATTATAATTGTATTATACTTTTCTTACACTATTTTTACATAACTATTATTTTTATTATTATGCATTATTTATGATTTACTATACTCCCTACTATGGGGATAGTCTCCCCACTATACATATCACAACCCATTGCTAGTTGGAAGCCTCTGGCATACAAGGTGGAGCACCTGAGGTCTAGTAACTAACTAGTATTGGCCCAATGAGATAGTTATGGATAGGGTGTGTTACAAAGTGATATCAAAAGTTTTTTATTTCTATTATATAGGTTTAATATTGGTAAAGTTAAAAGGGTGATTGTGATGTGACGAGACTTGGTGATGAGCCTGTGCATGGGTGTAACTAAATCATGTATAGGGGAAACATTTGAGTTTCAAGGGATGGGATTTTCATTTATGTTGATAACATATTATAGTTCATGTTATTTTTACTTGAGTGATATACTTGTGTTGATATGTTATTATTTCATGATGATATTTTCTCCTGTATTTATACTCGTGGGAAATTATGGGGAGAGATGAGTATGCATGCGTCATGATCGGCACATAGGGATATATATTGATAGTAATTGTTTATGACAAGTAATAATTTATTAAATGTGTTATATAATGGACTATATGTAATGTCGTATGAGATAATTTTCATATATAATAAATTAAATGAATGAAATTTCTATTCTTCTAAACACATTTAAGAAACATTTAGTGAGACCGAGAGTAGTGGTTATCTCTTGTTGTCACCTACTAAGGTTTCTTTTATAGTCATTACCAGTATTCCAAGGAGGGTGTTTGTATTGTAGAATGAAATGCCTCTTTATAATCTTAATGTTGAGAATTAGAATATTGGAAATAAATACACTCATAAGGTAGATGAAAACAACATATTATCAGGGGTCTTGAAGATCATATTGATGTTTATCTTCATGACAACTTCTTGAGGGTCATGTAATCCATGGAAAGGGAGATGGTTTGAACCATTCCTTTGATGTCTGAGATGAAAATATATTATCAACTAAAACATCTACCTATGATTACTAAGGAGGGAGGCCCCTAGGTACTGATGTTCAGGATCGATTCATTCCAGATGATCATCAAGCATCTTGAGACACCCAAAGATAGGAGGGTAAAGATTTCTACGTACATTCTCCATGAAACTATTAAGAATTTGTGGGATATTATAGATTATATTAATAATAAAGAAGATATATATTTTAACAAATTTGAGGATATGATTAGGAATCAATTATATATTGAGACATTGTGGGATGGGACGGATTTCAGACTGATTCATCTAACATAGGTGGGTATGTTAGTGATGGACTACACTGAACATTTCACCAAACTGTATAACATTGTGCCATTTTTAGCTAGAGAAGAAATCTACAGGGAGAGAAATTTTTGGGAAAGGTATCGCTATGAGATCAGGTCACATTTTACAATGTTTAATCTAAGTATATTTTTATACATGATGAATCAGTAAATCATCCTTGAAGGTAATCTGAAAGTGGAACTGAGAAGTGATATGGTTGATTCAGCAGGGTGAACTGGGAGCACTTTTTATTGAAGAAAGAATTTCTTCTATGAATGTTTTCACCAATAAAATTGTGGGCAGAGTAGTAAGGGTAGTTTTCATTCATTTTAAGAACATGTTTCAATATAGTGATATTGGTGGTGCATGTTGGGCCACAAGTGGCTTCATTTTCCATACCCCACTTTGGAGTGACATTCTTCCAGTAGGATGGCTTACCTTCAGAAGTTTTGTCAGAACATATCATAGAAGATATGTGTGAGGGGATCTTGATTTTTAATAGAGTTTAGATGGTATCAGCTAATCCTCAATAGTTACGAGTTTAGAGTTCCACAAAACATTTAGGATAAGGTAGGGGATGTGGTTCCCCAGTGAAAGAATGGAAGTGTCAGGTAGAGGTAATAACATAAGAGAGTTATTATAGAGCCTAGGGTAGAAGGGATAGTCAAATATACATGATGAAAAACTACTCCAGCTATTATAGATGTTGGAATATGTATTGTTATTGGTAAGATGCTTGTATCGACTACCCTTCGTTGAGTTATTCTTGTTATAGGAGTAGATTATTTTTTATGTTCACTATTTGAAAATTATTTCGTCGATGTTATGGAAGTATTGGATGGTTTTTTGACCATCGATGTAGCATTGAGAGTGTGGTAAAAAAATATCAATTATTTTAAGGTGTGTTCTTTAGAGATCGCTGGTTAAATTTTTTTATGGGAACCAGTTGTGCTAGAACTGAAAGGTGTTGATTCAATTATGGGTATGGATTGGTCAATTCTATACCAAGCCTAAATTGAATGTTACCATTTGAGAGTTAATTTTCTATCTTTATAAGGAGGAATCTATTCTCACTACAGTTAGTGATGTCTTTAGGCTGGTCATGAAAGACCAATTCATTACAGATTGGATTGTCTCATAGCTTAGGTTTCAAGCCTTGTTTTGGATGATGGTGGAGTGTAGTAGGATCATTTTCCTCGAGTGGTATACAATTATTAAGATATCCTTATTGATGAGTTATATATATTACAACCATAGTGTGATATCAAGTTCATGATTGATTTGGGGTTGGGAGTATATTCAGTTTTTATCTCTCCATTTTAGATGGCACCGTAAGAGCTATTGGAGATGAAAGTTATGTTCAAAGATCTAGAATTTAAAGGTTTGATATGGCCTAGTACGTCACCATGGGGTAATCTAGTTATTTTCACCAATATAGATTATGGTACCTTGTTCTTATGTGTGGATTATCAGATATTGAACTTGATGACCACCAAGAACTGATATCTCCATCCATGCATTAATGATCTCTTCGATCAACTATGAGGTGCCAAGATCTTCTATATGATCGATCTATGATATTTATTCCACCATATAAAGGTGATACCATTGTACATACCTTAGATAGGTTTTAGGGTCATGTATATATTGCAAGAGTTCATAAATATGCTGTTTAGGTTAAAAAACACACTATTGTTATTCATGGACTTGATGAATCTGATCATTTCTCCTTTTATATATTAGTTTATGTAGGTTTTTGTCTGACACATCTTACTGCACATCAAATTACTAGATGATCAATCCAAACATGTTGAAATCTTTATGATTACATTGAGAGAGAATTAAATTTATGCTAACCTAACCAAATGTAGTTTCTGGATTGATAAAGTGTATTTCTTATGCTATTTCATCACAGTGGTAGGAGTGTAGGTGGACCCATAAAAGGTGTCAAACATTGTATCTTGGGATAGTCCCAAGAATATCATCAATATTTGGCCTTTTCATGGTTTAGTATGTTATTATCGGTGCCTTATTTAGAAAATCAACCATATGAAATCAGTAATGTCCTTGCTGACCAAGATGGGAGTGAATAGTTTTTGGTCAGATGAATACAAGAGAGATTTTGGGGAGAATAAGGAAAGATAACCTCAAAACTTTTCCTCACTTTACATGTTTTGGGTAAAGCATCAACAATGTACTGTAATGTATCTGGAGTTGGACTTATAGTAGTTTTGATGTAGGGGGTTGAGTTGTTTCTTAGGGAGCCTACTAGTTGAGAATGCATGATATGAATTACCCTACTCAGGATGTAGAGTTGTCTATGGTGGGTTTTTCCCTAAGATGTTGGAGACCATATCTTATGGGTGAGAGGATGTTGGTCTACATGGCCCACAATATTATCATGTATATATTTTGTCAGTAGGACCAAAAACTTTAGTAGATGATGTGGGTTGAATATCAATAGTATTTTGACATCTAGTTGGATTACACACTGGGAAATGGAAACATATTTTATTTATCTTTGAGAAGGAAGTGGTAGATCGAGGTAGTACATGAATCTTGCGATTAGTGGTGGATGACAGAAATCCATCCAAAAATACATTTAGATGTTCTGGAGTCCTAGGGATGAGTAGTTCTTACATTGAAATCTTTTATACCCATTCTTTTATATGAGATAAAATCGAGAAGTTATATAATCTAGAGGTCTTAGTTATGAGATACATCTTATATAGTAAGGATATACCTTGAATATGGTGTCTTGGAAGTGAAAAATATATTCCTTTCCATTGGTGGGTATGTGTTACTTTTATGATTACGTGAGGAGATGATGAGTCATTTTCATGATTCTGGATACGTGGTACATCCTAGATTGGAAAAATATGTATTGTGATATCTTTAGATAGTAATTATGGTCACAAATGGAGAATAAGGTAGTGGTATTTGTGGTGATATGCTTTATCTATCATATGGTGAATGCTGAGAATCACAGGCTAGCTAGGATGTTGCAGCCTCAAAAAATTCTTGAGTAGAAATGAGATGATTTCATAATAGAATTTGTGGTATTATTATCCAAGACAAC
The DNA here is from genome assembly GCA_963277665.1 of Viscum album. NCBI lineage: Eukaryota > Viridiplantae > Streptophyta > Magnoliopsida > Santalales > Viscaceae > Viscum > Viscum album. Next base: position 924,185,855 of record OY728141.1, on the reverse strand, counting down.
CAATAAGGGTGATGTAATATGGGAAATCATGGATCGCTCGAAACGGTATCCCACTTCATACCTAGTAGTGATACCTTCACTATTGATGATTTGGGAAGTCTGTACATGTATGAGATAATTTGGTTTCAATATGTTCTAAGGATTATTGTTTAAAAAAGAGATCCTCACTTTAAATTGTGGTTCTAGAAGGGTCTTTATAAGGATATGAGATCATAGTTCTTTTGAGAATATCTTATCATCATCATACTGAAGGTCAATATAATCAGACTATTTAGGTTTTGGAGGATATGTTATGTGCCTGTGTTTTGGATTTTAGTTGTTCATGGGAGAAACATATGGAAGATATGGACTTTTCATATAATAACAACTTCTATCAATCTATCTAGATGGCACATATAGAGTCTTTATATGGTAGTCCATTCCGTTATTATCTTTTTTCATATGTGGTTGGTGAGTCAGCACTTTTTGGGACTAGTCCCATGTAGGAGAAATATTTGAAAGTTCATTTGAAAAGGATATTGTTTTTGATTGACTAGATCAAGTAAACAACATACACTGACAGTCGTATATGACCTCTAGAGTTCGAGGTTGGTCATCATGTGTTTCCTTTGTGTGTCACCTATTTTCGGGAAACACTATATCCAGAAATAGTGGAAGATAAATCCTAGGTTTTCGGGTCATTTGAGATAGTGTATAGGGTTGGTCCAGAGTTATACCAATTATACCTTACATAATTCTATAATTCTATGCATGACATGTTTCACATATCACAGCTTTAAATATATTATCTTGACTCTTCTCATGTGTTAGACATTGAAGAGATCGATCATTGTGATGATGCATCCATTAAGGAGAATCTAATACATATTGTGGGATGTAGTGAGAAGTATATTTTGGGTATGACTATACCTCTGGTTCGATTGTTGTGGTATCATTGGTGTGTTCTGGAAGAGACATGGGAGAGGGAGTTAGATTTTCAACCATTGTTGAAGGAATTGTTCAACAATACCCGACCTTGATTATTGGAGTAGTTTGTGGGTGAAATGTTATATATTTTAGAAGTTGTAAGATCTTGTCTTTTTCTAGGTATGTCCCTCTTTGATTTTTTTCATTGAATGTTAATCATTGGGTTTTCCTTTGTCATTAATCATTGCTTAATAAGACTTATTTAGAAAAGGAGATCCTTTATTGGGTAAAATGACCTAATGTTTTGGTATGTATGTTTATTGGAATAATAGAGTTTAGGTCTAAACTTGTTTAATGGGAATAAGAGGGTTTTCAATAATTTTTGATTTATATAGTGGTTGTTTGTGAAATTTCACAGAAGCTGGGATGAAAACTATTTGCCGAACCATTATAGACCATGTACATGACACACGATGTTTAACCACTGCCAAAAACATGTTGTGAACTAGTTCATAACATGATGTGGTTAGACACCATGAAACTAATTAACTTTATATAAATTTCTATTTGGGAAAATATAAACCCGAGATAATGATTTTTTCAACATAACAAAAAGTTTGGAAACACATGAAGCAAAAGGATTACACACTATGTATTCCTCAATCCTAATGTTTTTATGTGGCCAGAAAATATGATTCTCCCATTAATTAAATGAATACTCTCCCTCTTAGTACCAGGATAGGTTCCATGATATTTTTGAGTGTTCCTCCCCAAGTTTGTCTTGATCACACATATGATCCCAGGTGAGTGTTTCTCCTTAGGTTTCCCTTCTCATCCATCATTATTTTATTATGGAAGTGTAAATATTTTTATAGTAGTTTTTCGGGGATTTCATATAAGATTATATTGATTTAGGTTATTCTTATGACCTTCTTCACCTTCATCCTTGTTTGAAATTTTCATTGGAAGCATTGCATTGATCGCTAGGAATAGGTAGAGATTCTAAACCTAACCCTATGATCTGTTAAATTTCAAAGTATATACACTATTGATATTTCTCCAATATAATAAGTTCTACAACTAACTGGTTGATTTATGTTAAATAATGGATTGGAATATTGGTTGTATCCCTTTGGATTCAACGTTTGATATGACCTAGAATATGCATACACATTGGGTGAGAAAACCTTTGAGTAATAAGAATGTGGATAATGGATTAAGGTGTGTTTAAAATGACATGATACCTTAGGTGATTTCTTGATATAGAATCCCTAGTAAGAGATTATTTTTTTGAAGTGATTTTGGATAATTTGAGATATAAATTATAGTGTTATTTAAATACAGATGGTAATATTTATAATTACCCATTGAGATTCATGATGCGATATTGTGATATCCTTGTTGTAATGCTTTTACATATAGGGATATGACCAGTCCCATACTGAAATTATTATATAGTGGGTTGAACTAGTTTGATGATGTAATTCTTATATTTATTGGGATATTCCCATTAGCATGGAGTAATGATTTTATAGGGCGTTGGCCCAGTTTGAAGCTGTAATGATTAGATTGAGTGGGATCTGCGTAATCCCATACTAAAATGCTTATATAGTGGGGTTGACCTAATTGATGTTGGAGTGAGGATAAATTGGATTACACACTACAAAAAACTATGTCTTTAACTGTTGTTTATGAAACCGCCTATAATATATTTTTTTAAAAATAATGGTGGTTTATTTATAAATTTTCAATAAATAATTACATTTTTTAAATAATTGACATTCTCCCCCTCCCCAAACACCCAAACACCCATAACCCCCAACCCATAACTCTCCAAAGCCATAACCTCCCTCACCTTGCCCATCCCCGCTGACCATCATCGTTCCATCCTCGTCACCGGTCGTTGCCGCTAATCGCCACCCCTCGACTCACCATTCCCCACCGACCCTCACCGCCCCTCGACTCATGGTCCCTAGCCGATCCTTGCTCCTCTAGGTATTTGACATGGATATCCAAATCTGCTATTTTATATTACACACAATTTGATGTGAAAAACAATGAATACACCCTCTCCCCCTCTCACCCTTTGAATATAGTATCTTATTTGGGAATTCAAATGTTCTGTTTGATTAATGTATAGTGTATTGAGTCACATGAACTAAAATAGTTGGTGGTCATGTTTAGGAGATTTCCTGAGGAAGAGTAGTGGATAAATAACTATTTTTAGAGGTTATTTAAGTGGGTTATCTCTACTAATACACATTGTTCACATTATAATGTTTCTGATCAATATAATAAGTGGTTTACTAGATATTTGAGTGTTTAAATGTTTTTACATGACCCAGTCACACAATCGGTTGCTCACAAGGTTTTCTATGGATCAGTTATATGATTAAAAAAGGATCGATGTCACATGATTGGGGATAAATAAATATATTCATTTGAAAGTATTTGATGAAATATATCATATGAAATAGTATATATATAGAGTAGGTATCATAAAGGATATATATTATTGGGGTCACATACACAGGCTCTTGTAGGGAGGGTTATACGTTATCAGTCACGTGAAAGAGTTATATGCTCATAAGTAAATTTCAACAGGGTTTTTGAAATTATATTTTGTGAAAAAAGTATATAGATGTAATAATACTCAAATAGGTCGTTATTGGTTTAAATAGGTAGTATTCAACATATAAATTCATAATCTTGTAGAGTTCTTATTCATTCTTTAGGATTTATTTTGGTAAAATTTAATTGTTTCAATTATGTATGACATTAAATTCATGAATTGGAATTTCAATTTTATTTATGTATAGATTTGATTAGTGGAATATCATCTTATCTCTTATTCATTTTAATTTACAATAAAGAGGGAAATGAATCCCGTTTAAGATTATACACCCTCATTCAATGTTCATATCCAATGTTCATATCCTATGGCCATTATCCCTATATAAATACTGAAAATTCATTTCAATGGTTTACTAATAAAGTATAATATATCAATTTATTGGTATATGTTTGGTGGTGTCAAAAATTTAAATATATTTTGTGAGTTTTTATATTATGTTTGTGTTGTGCCATATTACATACTTTCTCTATGTTTTTCCTAAAATAGATAAATCCCAAAATTAATTGTTGGAATTGAATTCTAGACATGATTTGAGACCTTGATATTTGGTTGGAGGTTGACTAACTCAACCAAACCTCCACATCAGTCAGTTTTACTACATTCCTTAATGACTAATGTTTCATTTGTTACCTAAGAACCACCAAGTCAACTGAGTTTGTAAAATGATGTAGTGGAACATATTATACAACATGTCCCCTCATATTATTTATCAACTATATGAGTTAAATGATTAAATTAATTTAATAATGGATTGAGTGTTATTTTTTTTCCATGAATGTAGTTTGGAAGGTATGTGATTAAATCATTAATAACATCTATAATGTACATGAAATAACTTATTTTTATTTTTAATTTCAGGACATGACATTCATTAATGTTCACTTGGAATATACAAAATTGATATTCCTTATTTATAATTATAATTAATAGAAATGATAATTTATATTATTTATTTGGAGTCTCTATACATTAAATTCCTCTATGTTATTCAGAATTAATGGTCAAGATATCCCATATTGTCAAAAATTAATTAATAGACATGATGTTACACATTTTCCTTTTTAAATCAACAAGCATGGAATCCTATAAAAACAAAACAATTTCAATATGACATAGACATACCTGAATATATTTAAACTAAATATCATAGAATTATCCTATTTAGTTTTACATCCATCCCGAAATGTGGAAAATATGGTTTCAATACATCCCCTTATATATGGAATTTATTTATTTACTTATATTGGAAAAACATATTTAATATATTCATATTTTTTAAACTATATTTATATGCATATATTTTCTTATTTAGTAATAGTTATGTGTTTTAATTTTTTTAATAATATATAGATACATTGTGATATATATGGATAAAATCTAGATCACATTACTAAGGAACACACCTCAGTTTATTAAGGGTCTGGAGGAGTTTTTAGATTTATCAATTTCCAATCGATCCGTTGATGCGAGAATAAGATGTTTATGTCCTAAATGAAAATTTAGAATATGGTTGAACAAAAATAAAGTTTATGAAAACTTGATATTGACGAAATTACCTGCTCAATATTTGTGATGGATTTGGCATAGAGAATAGAATTTTAAAGAAAGGTTGGGCACTGATGTCAATTCACAGAATAAGCTCCTAACATTGTCAACAATGGAAAATGAAATAAAAAATCTTATAAATGATACATTAGGCACTTCAAGAAATCAATATCAACATCAATACATATCAGGAAAAGATGTTCAACGTGCTACAAATACATATGAGACAAGTGATGTTTCTGAGACAGTAGGCCAATGAGATCAAGATTGTATCATCTCATTAGATGCTTCTATTTATTCTATGGAGACTAAAGTAAGAGAAAACTTCACTAAGAATAACATGTTTCAAGGTTTAGTTAACGATGGAAATCAAGACTTGTATAGTGGATTTTAGAAATATTCAAAACATTCTTTTGTGCTGAAGTTTTACCATTTCAAATGCCTATGTAGAATTACAAAAAAGGTGATGTCCATGATATTGGAATTATTGTGTGATTAATTTTCTGAATCAAACATCCCCGGGTCATTTTATGATATGAAAAAAAGTTGCAAACAGTCTTTTTCTGAATTATAACAAAATACATGTGTGTATCAATTATTGTATGCTTTATTGTGAAAAGGATTCAAGCAAATATGAATGAAAAAAAAATTCCTCTAGATTGCAGTAAATGGGTGATATTTGAAGTCTAAATAAACATACTACCATGAATAATAATAAAAGGAACAAACTTACAATGTTTTTACATTGCGTTCCTTTAATTTCTCTATTGTAAAAATTATTAATGTCATCGAAAACCACAGAACACAGGAAGTGAATTTCTGTAGATAATAACTGTGATGGGTTAATGCGACATCCATGAGATTCAAAATCATGGAATACATTTGATTCATTAAATCATGATTTCTCATATAATCTTTGGAATGTTCGATTAGGATTGGCTGCTGATGGATTTAACCCATTAAGGACTTTGAGTACTGGTTATAGCATTTTTCCAGTTGTTTTGATCCCTTACAATCTGCCTCCTTGGATGTGTATTAAACAATCATAATTTATCATTTCGATGATTATTCCTTCAAAACAAATTACTGTAGATAATATTGATGTATACACAAATCCTTTAATTGAATAATAATAGGAGTTATGCAGCAATAATTTTGATACAAATGATGCTTATTCTAAAATAATGATCAAAATGAAATCATCTCTAATGTGGACCATTAGTGAATTCCCTGGACATGGGAATTTGGTTGGTTGGAAAAATTAAATGGGTTTGGATTGTCCTATTTCTAACTTTGATTTTGATCCCAAAATTATTCCTCATAGTAAAAAATTGTTCCTATTGTGCCATCCATGACTTCTTGATCCATCTCATAGATTTAAGCTGAACAAGTCAAAATTCAATGATTTCTTTGATCATAGACGACCTCAATAGTTGTTAACTATCTCTGAAATATTGGAAAAACATAGAAATGTGGAAAAAATATTTGGGAAGGTGCATCATTTAAATGATAGTGGGAAATGAATTTTTACTGCATCGTCAAGAAAAACCGGAACTTGAAAATGGATGAAAAAAAGAATATTCTTCAAACATTCATATTGGGAATTTAATTTGTTGCAGAATAATCTTGCGGGGATGCTTGTTGAGAAGAATGTTATTGAAAATTTGATCTTCACTTTGCTTAATGATCCTTTAATACTGATGGATCATCTCAATTCTCATAAAGTATTATAAGAAATGAACATAAAGTGTGATATCTATCCATATTAGAATGAAATGTATTCTTCAGAAATATATGCAATGAAAAATTGGGATAAAGTTACATTCCTTCGAATTCCAAAACATGTGAAGGTATCTGATGGGTATTCAAGAAACATCTCATCATGTGTTGACTTAATGAATCATAGGTTACATTGATGTGAATGTCAGGATTCACATAATTGGTTATAGTAGTTACTACCATTGGCATTGCGTACATTATTACCAAAAAAGGTTACTACTATTGTAATCAAATTATACGCATTTTTCAGGCAAGAATTTGAGAAATATTTACATCCATTTGAGCTTGAAAACCTTCAGGAGATACTTTCATTGACACATTTTTCAATGGGGATGATCTTTCCTCCATCGTTTATTACTGTCATAATGCATTTAACTGTGCATTTGGTTAAGAAAGCTAAATTAGGAGGCCGTGTACATTATCGATGGATGTATCCTATTTAGAGGTACTTTATTTATATGTTTTTCAGTTATGTAAACTATTCTTTGACCTTTATTAAACACATAATTATATATTTTTTATTTTATTTCATAGATATCTTCGGCATTTGAAATCATATTTGAGGAATAAAACTCATCCTGAAGGCTATATATCTAAAGGATATTTTGGTAGAGTAGTGTCTAACCTTTTGGTTTAGATACTTGGTTTATATTGAGAAAATATTTAATTGAGTTAGATGTGTTTACGACATATCTACTAAATCTCAAATACATTGGAAATCAAAATCATTCTTTTCTATTGGATGATCTATTGAGAGGACCTCAAATGTTACATTGATAGAAATGGAATTTTTACAGGAATATAGATATTTGATAAAGAATAGTCAAATTGCAGATCCATTTATTGAAGAGTTGAGAATACAAACAAAGAGATAAATGAGAGTTCAAATAGGAAATGATAATGATATACCAAAATATGTTAATAAAGATATTGTATAATGGATTGCACAAAGTGCAAGTTCAAAAAATTTTAAATAAATATGGATATTAGGTTGAAAAATTTATTTTATAAAGATAATAATGTATATTTAATTTGTTATATCATAAATACTATTACTCAAGAAGGGTTTTTAGAATATTTTATGTTTCTTGCTCGAGGTCCTCTAAAACAAGCTAGAAATTTTGACACTTAAAATGTGAATGGATTTAGATTTCATACAGTCAATCAAGAAAATGTTTTAAAAACAAAGAATATTGGTATATTTAAATTTTATGAAGTGGGATACTATCGAATGTTTACTGATATTATCAAATTAAACTACCATTGAAAGTTTTTAGTTGTTTTATTTAAATGAAATTGGGTCGATATTATCAGAGGTGTTAAAAAATATGCCTTTCCATTTACCACTGTGAACATCTCCCACATGATAGTTGTTGGTGACCATGAAATACATGATCCATATATATTATCATCACAATAAAAAATAGTATATTATGTGTATGATGTTGTAGATGAAGGGAGGAATGTAGTTGGTCATGTAAAACAGATATATTTGTATGATATTGGTGATAATATGAAATATTTGACCTCTGACATTCAATATCATCAAAAACAAGAAGCAGACTTGTTTTTCCATCATGATATTGAAAATATTAGTCTTACAAGTTTAGATGAAGTGTATGATGTAACAGATTAAGAAACTGACATGATTTAAGGGGAAAATTATTTTATGTACACTTATCCATTCATTTATCAACCACTTATGTCATTTGTGTAGTTATTCATTATAATTGTTATGTATATTTTGTTTGTTAGTACTGTACATATGTTATCATTTGTAATTTTTTTTCCTGCATAATTTTTTTGAAATATATGTTCTGAACATAATTTTATTAAATTAAATGATAGGAATGCTAAGGAGGAATCGTCACATTGTTTCATCAACCACACATACAAATGAAGATCCATCTGCCTCTATCTCTAAAGCATTTGAGACACCATATGCTTTCCCCCCTACACCATCTCTCACACCCTGTATGTGAGTCCCTTCAACAGATCGTGGAACACATTCCACATTAGAAGACTCAACAGTGAGAGAGTGGGGTACTACTCCTTGTTCTTCCCAAGGATACTGGACGGTGGCGGTTGTATATATAAATTTTAATTTTAATAAATTAATTCCACTTTTATATACTAACTATTTTTTCATATAAGATGGAAGCAATGCATGTTTGGAGAGAAATATGAAATGTTCATATGTGAGGAATATAACAGGAGAGAAGATAGTAGTCCCCTTTGATTCGTTTGGCGTCCCTACTGATGATGCTATAGGAATAGCTGGCCAGATTTTGGGCCTGCAAGCCACGGAGCCGGTTTCCTTTCATATTAGTTATGATGATTAGAGGATTATGCCTTCAACATGGAAAACTGATGTTTATGATTCACAAATATAGGTAACATTAATACATTATGACGTAATTTAAATTCATCATGTAATTAAATAATAATATTTTCAAAATGAATTTATGTGTACATATGTTTTTCAACTTTACGGTTGCTGATGTGCTAGCACGAAACTGGACATTGAAAACTATGGGCAAGAAATGGAATGTCTTTAAATAGATATTGTGGGGAGAAGTCAATGATACTTCATTGAGCACCCAACAGATGTATGAAATGCTACCCAATGGGGTACCCAAAGAGAAATGAAATGTTTTTATTGACAGACATCGCGATTATAAGACGATGGTATTTATATATATATATATTAATATATTAATCTAATTTTACATTTATACATGTATATTAAATGAATATAAAATTTTATTCATTACTATTATATTACATTTTATTTATTTTAGGATCTTTCAATGAAGAATGTATCGAGCCGGTCTAAGCAAATCATCCCTCACACTGCGGGGTCAAAGAGTTTATCTAGAAGCCAATCAATTATTTTAATCTTTTGGTTAGTTTAAATATTTATAGTAAAATATAATACATTTTATATATAATAAATATTTATATATTTTTGTTTAATATATTCATAAAGTTTAGAGAACCCAACATCCCGAACAAAATTGTGTTTGGATGTTTATAAAAAAACCTGAGGGAAGTTTTGTTAATGAGTCTGCCAAAGAAGTTATGGGGTGAATAAATTTTTCATTATAATTACATATTTTATTTTTTCAATATGTTAATATATATTTCATATAATATGACTGATATTTGATTTATAGGTAAAAATTATAGAACTATGGGATGTCAATCACATGCAGTCCTACTCAGTCTCCTAGAATGACCATGTTGGTCAAGTGCTTGGGAAGGAGTATCCTGGACAAGTGAACGAGATGGGTTTGGGACCCATACCATCTGAGGTCTTTGGAAGACCATTGTGAATTGGTGATTCATATAATCCATGTTGTAGTCACTCTGCATCCTGAGATGCCCATTTTAAATTGGATTCAATGAAAAACAAAATTGGGGATCAGGGGACTCAGATATCAACTTTTCAGAATGCATTGATTGATTTATATCAGAAGATGGCCAGATCTGTCGCTAGTGATATTTCATCGATGACGTGTGGTCGTGAGTAGGTAAATAAAAAAAATTAAAAATCATTTGGTTTGAAACCTTTTATTGGGTTTAAGTTTAAATATGAATATACAATACAATTTAATTTTCATTATAGTTGTCTTTCAGGTGCTGGTAGCAGGAAGTAGAGATGAAGTTGGAGAGGGTGAGGAGCTATATCTATCATTGGACAATGATTAGTGGTTTTTTTTGGATATTTTGAAAAAATTTGAAAAAATATCATTTGATTATGTATCATGTGTGGCACAGAGTAGTCCCCAAGCATATTTTTTTATGTTTCATGTGTGGCACAATGTAGTCACAAAAAATATTTTCGTTTTGTTTATGTTAGGATGTGTAAAATAGTATTTTAAAATGTTTATTACAGAATAATGTTAAATATTTTAGATTATTATGTTATATAAATGCTTCACATGGTATTTTTTTAGGGTACTGGTATTGGGGCTGCAGAACAAGCAAGAGGTTTTTATTTGTAAATCAACATTTAGTGTCGGTTTAAACCACTGCTAAGTAAATGGACCATATTTAGCGGTGGTTTAAACCACCACTAAAATGTGGTATCCTATTTGTGGTGGTGGTTAAAACCACCGCTAAATTATACAGTGCATGTATTTTATTGGAATTTGTTTTGGTTTTAACGGAAGTTTTGGAGGGGAAAATTGATTTTTTCAATTTTAATCTCCTCTAATAAAGTTCATATTTTTCCCTGGAAACCTCCGTGAAAAAGACACAAAATCACCACTAAATTTTTTTATATTATTATTAATGAAAACTAAATCTATATTGAGAAAACCACATTGTATTGGTTCTCAACACCTAGTTTAGAGAAGGTTTTACAAAACCACATCCATATGAAAAAAACTGCCTCTATATGGTGATTTTCGTGTACTAACACATTGAGGGTAAAATTTTTATACATAGGTATATTACTATTTTTTGATTATACCATGGTTTATGGTTATGGTTTTCATTGTTACACTATATTCCTAGATAAAATTAGGCATGGTGCCGAAGTAGGTTGATTGATGTATTGTTCCTATTGATTAATTAATACACCTATTTGTATCTTTATTACATACACTTATTATCATAATAGTTTTGTTTATACATGTTAGTTTGGACCTACTGAGTTTTACTCACACCCTATTTTTGACACTGTTTGGTACCCATGTAGATTATTTAGATGTAGGATAGGACATGGTTAAGAGAAATTATTAATGTTTACTTTATTGCATACTATATGGATTGGAGTTTGGAGATAGCTCTGAAATGGGGTTTATGACCAGGTTCTTTTGGGATTATTTTATGTCAGATGACTTTTTTGTTTAATTTTATTTTTCATTTAAGAATTTAGATACATCTACGTTTGTCGTTACAGGATTCTTCATTAGTGGTTAATTAGTCTCTCATTTACTTTATAACTATATTATATTTTATTTATGTTGTTTTTATATTACTCAAAAATTTAGTATTATGGATTATTTCAACTGTATATTACTTTATACCAAGGGGTAGAGTCTCCCAAGTAAAAATATCACACCCCTACTAGTCTATATCCTCTATCATATAGGGAGGAGCTCTTGTGGTATAGTAACTAACCCATTTTTGGCCACATGAGAGAGTGCTAGATCATGAACTTTACAACCTAAATATTTTTTTACACTTACAAAGGTGAAGTTACTATTCTAATAGTTATGTTACTATTTCTAATTGTCAGATAATTGTTCAAATGTCATGTTACTATTACAATGGTCAGACTACTATTCTAATGGATAGGTTTTTAATAGTTATATGGGTTCCAACTTCCTATAAATATACACATTTCATTAATTCTTCATTCACTTCTATTTATTTCAAGGTTATATATTTTTTCTTTTTCAAGATAAATATTTTATTACTAATATTCTTCTTCATTTCTATAGTTTTTTTCTGGATTATAATTATTCTTTTGGATCCTGAAGATCCATATTTTCATATTTTAGTTATCTTATTTTTTATTTTTTTATCCCCATGTAATATATTCAATTATTATGGCCATTTTTATTCTCTAAACTCAATGTTTGATTTAACATAATAAAATGTTGGTTTTATCATGAAGTGAATGTTTATTATGCTACACTACTAAATATAACATAAGTATAATAAATAAAATTCCATTGATTAAATTATGGGTTGTTATAATGGGGTTTCTAGTAATCCTAGGTATCCTGAATGTCTAATAATCCTTATAAATAAACAAATAAAAATATAATAACTCAACTACCACATGATGTTTACTTGAATAATGATCTATGTAGAAAAAAGAGAACAAGAAATAATTATATACCTCAATAAAAATCTATAACTATCAATTGTATTCCTAAATTCATTTAATTAAAACATATTTAGAATTAATTTCATTCACCTAAAAATGACTATATTAAAAAATCACAAATTTCTTCATCCACTCATTGATTATAATCATCGTGGATCATATATCAACCTATATCATACTCTAAATGACCACCTATGTGGTTGAATACTTGCCTTCATAAAATATTTCTCCTTATATAACTACACCTGATGTGTACCAACAATGTTTTTCCAATTCCACTAACTATAACCCCCTTTAACAGTGAAACCAAATGGAATGACCTTCCATGTAAATATTAACCCATCCGGGAAAGAAATGCAAATATGGAGGGGTGAGTTTCTAAACCTTGTCCAGTTGAGGGAGACAATTGAATAGTTATATTCAATTGACGCTTCTCAATTTTTTTTGTGGAAAATATTTTAGTAACAATTTATGATATTTTTATTTCTTTCAAATATTAAATACTTTGAAAAACCTTTGTTATGAATTTTATTTGATAAAATGTAACTTTATTTCAATGTAATTTTAAATAGTGTTTTATCGACTTATTTATTAACTCTATAACACTTTTTTATCAATATATCACTATATGGATTTTTAACTACCATAAAATATCATCCAATTATTGTTTCATCCATATAAATTTTTGGTATTCCTTTTTATGTTAGATGTATTTTCATTTAATTTTTCTTCATGACATTTTTTCTGGTTGCATGCTGATCTATCCAATGCAACTATTTCCAAAAAATAAAGAAAATATACCTATAGATTTTCAACAAATTACATATTTATATTGGTTAAAATAAAAAATTACAAAACCTATCTATCCTTTATAACTTCAAACCAAAAAAATTAACGATTCCTTGAACATATGTCATGATTACTTTTACAATAAAAAATTATTTATTTTGTCAAATTAGATTTTAGCCTCATAAGTAAACAAATATTATAAACTATGTATATCCATAAAAATGTTAAATTAAGAAAATAACCTTATTAGATGTAAATATTGATCTAAACCCAATCTATCATCATGTTTTCCTTTTTTAGATCAAACCATGATTGGAGTTGGAACCAAAATTATAGTTATGCATATTAATATTTTTAAGTAACTCCCAAGCATAATTTTCTTGAGACATAAAATTTCAATTCCAAATTTCAATCTATTATAGCCCAATACATTAAATAAAATCACTAATAATTGATATTTTGAACTACGAATAAATCATATTAGAAAAATACTCCCCCAATTATAGGCTTATTTCACAAAAGATAATATAACCAACATAGAGAATACCAAAAACTAATATTCCATGGATTATTTCACATGGAGTTTCGAAAAATTGCAGATCTCTTAAATTATAAATTTTTCAGTTAATATTTAAATTAATCATGCTATGTATGAGGTTATATTTCAGGTTGGATATAATATTCTTTAAAAATAATATCTTTGCTTCATATTATATAATTTGAAACCCACCGGTTGTTATTATAGACACCCTCTTTAATAAATTCATTCATGAATATAATTTTCATATATATTTAAAAAAAATAAAACATCTTTGAATCATAAAAAATAGTGAATTTTTAATAAACTCAAGTCTATCCACGATTCAAAATGTTTTTCTTATATATTTTCATTTGATTTGACAACAACCATTACACAGAAATCTTGATTTTTTAAAAATCACCTTTTCATTATTTCCAAATTTATTCATTTACACTAACTTTTTTTGATTATATTGTCATCCATCCACCTTTTTACAGGCCACACTATCAAAATTTTCAATTTTGGAGAATAATATTCAATAATTACATTAATCCATGACTCAACCTCCTCCCACATAATGTATTTTTTTTTCAATTCATCTTTCTAACGCCTCATAATTTTAATTGTTTTTATTTTAAATGATGCGTAAGTTTCAAATAAAATGCTTCCATAATTTTGGCCCATCAATATTCTACAAAACAACCATCTTTATTATTATATGGGATTAACACACACTCTCAAGAATATACATGAAAATATTTTTTTATAAATTCTTTAAATATAAACTTGTATAGATTCTTCATTCATATTCATTTCATTCCATAAGACGTTGAATTTATCCAAGATAAGGGTAGGTCTCCTATAATCATTTTCAACAATAGTAGCCTGGAATTCATCCACTTCTTCTTGTAGAGAAAACGTTTTTCCCAATGGAATCATATTTTTATGTCTCAATTCCATTATATTGGAAAACCCATCGAAGTTAACTTTTTCTTCTAATTTTCCAAACATTAATAGCTTTATAAACCCAATCAAATTAATAAAAACAATACCCATAAAAATAATTTCATCATTGAGAAAAAGGATATGACCTTATTCTCTATTTTCATCTTCTTGGTACCTTATATTTTATATATATTTCATTCCCCACATAATCTTATATTATGATACCTATTTAACTAAAAAATAGTAATTCATTATATGATAAATTTTATCACCACTATTCAAAATATTTTGATCCTTCAAATTACTCATTGGTATTTGATAAACCCCAAATAGTTGAGAGTTATCTATATACTTTTTTACTATTCTCATTATAAGTAATTATAATTGATTTATATTATTCATATTGGAATCCAATTCCCGTTATAACCATATTATTCTTTATTATCCCATTTAAAACTCTCTTAAAATTCATCATGCCTCTATTATCATGTTCATTAAATTCTGAATCATTTAACATTCAAAACTAAATCATCTTATTGTAACTAGATGTATTAATTTTAACATTAATATCATTCTTCAATATCACCACTTATTATTTAGGTGTTTCAGGGTTGTTTTATATCACTATAATACAATTATTGTGTTTCGAAATCAACATAAATTGTTACTAAATTTTCATCTCACAACCCATACCTTCTCATGGATTTTTTTGAGTACCATAATTATCTTTTACAAACTTATTAAACCACATTATTTCATATTCATTTAGGTACACATTATTTGAAGACTCCTTCAATAATATATTATTTTTTTTACTTTTTCATTTTCACATTATACTCTATATGTGTACTTTAAATTTCAAATATGAGATTGGTAACTCTCCCAAATTTATTTTACTCACTAATTTTATGTTGATATTTATATAAAATCACCATCATAACCTCATATGAATCGTATTTAAACTCATTTTAAATTTTTTTAATGTAACCCACATCATCATCATCCTATTTGAATTGTATCCTCTTCCCTTTATAAATTAATATAGACGCATTTTCTTGTTTTAATTTTTATTTAGATGGGAAATTTACTTTATTGGTTCTATGAGTAATTAACATAAGCGTCACTATCATACCTATTTGGAAACCCTATATCGATGTGTCTTACCATTTAAAAATTAATACATTTCAACAATAGCATTGCTTCAAACCTCTTTTTACCTCACCTGACTTTTATCTTCATAAGTGATAGAAACGAAGAACTTGCACCTTCTTTTATATCTCTAATTTGGTTTATTTCATGTTTATATATGAATTTTAAAGAAATATCTTTAGTTTTATTGATTAATATTCCATTTTTCATAATATGAAAATCATATGATGCCAATAGAAATTATAATTAATTAAGTTATATATTTTATAGATTTAATTCCCAATGATCCAAAACATTTGTATTATAGAAAAGTGGTAATAATATAATTATTTTCATCATTATATCCTTGATTTCATTAATAAATTCATCAATGGATCCAAAATACAAAATTATTTTGTTAAATAAACTATAAAATATCCATTTGGGTAAATATTCAAATAATAATTTTTTTAACTTGAAGCATTTACTCATTTACTCCACTAAAAACATCATAAATTTTGAATAATTTTTCCTAAATAACGTATATTATTGTGACAGTCATCAATTTTATATAGATATGATTTCATAATTGTCAATGTAATTCTTGTTGCCCCTTAATATTAGTGATGAGTAACATCATATAAATTTTGTTTAAAGAAAAATCTATGAAATCAGTTAGTTGAATTCTCTGTATAACTTCAAAAAAATAATTAACTCAAGAGATTTTAGTCATAATCTTATTTAGTTTTTCTATATTTTGCAAATTTTATCCATTAAAGAGCGGAACTCCTTTTTGTATTCATAATATTTTTTATATCAAACATCCTTATAAGATATATTCTCAAGACATAACCTATTTTATCTGATACCATTTTTCAACTACATGCTCAAATCATACACCCCACATAACCTAAGGTACATATTTGTTTAAATTTTCACTGAACCTCATGTATATCAATGGATTTACGTAGTTAGAAGAGTTGGAAGAGTTCAATGGTCAGTGGTGGAGGTGTTTGAATTTATGCAGCATGAAATTTAACTAACTGTTAAACATCATTCCTTAGTAAGAGGAACTTAAATTCGGTGATTGGAAAATAAGATATATTTTTAGAGTATGTGAGAGTTTATACTTCAACATTTCCCAGTGAGTGGAATTTAACTGTGATGCAAGTGGTTACACCATAACAACCCCACTCTTAGTTAAATTAATTAAAAATATATATACATTAGGGATGGGTTCCCCATTAATTTCCCCTATAATCTGCACGACCAGAACTCTCTCTATTTTGGATTTTCCACATCTTATATTGATTCATCTATTGTTTGAGCTCTGATTGATGCTCAACATATCAAAAAGGATCAGTAGTGGTATGAATAACTTTCCACTTCCATCTATTTTTATATTCTCCCATTATTTCAAATTTAATTAACAAGTAGCATAAATTTCTGTGTTTTTATTTTATGAATACATTCAATTGAAGTTGAATTAGTTGACGATCATAGGTGAACGAGGTTCTACTATATCAATGTATATGGTCTCTAAACATCATTTGTAATTTATACGTGTTTATGTGTGATATATGTTATGTGGTCATACCTAATATGATTTTTCCATCATATATTAAGGGTGATTTGGTCCATGGGTGGTCCTTCGTGCATTTTTCATTAATTGCATTGTTGTTTATATTGTTTTACATGAGGTAAAGTGTGAGAAATATTAAGAAAACCTAATGAGGTGTTCCTTGAGATATATCATGTTGTTTCAGATCTTTTTGGTAACCAAATAACCTCCTTGATCAGGGGATGTGTACCTCTATAAGAATATAACCTATAAAATGATTTGTAATTTATTATGAGATATTATATATCATCAGAACCTGTTTGGAAGTAAAATGTTGTCAGGGACTTCCCTCCATTAATAGTTTAAATACGTGACAAGATGAATTTTTTTTTAAAGTGGTTGGGTGTATGGAAAACATAGTATTGACTATGAAAGGTGTTTGGAGTTAATACAAACCTTGATAGGTGTTATGAAATATTATCATCATTATATAAATATATCCTAAGGGGATTATAAGAATGGATTGTGGTTCCTTGTGGATAAGATCATTATAAATATTTGTTTCCCTTCCCAATTTTCTTTAAATCATTTTGATAAGAGGTCAAGATGTATTATAAATACCATCCCCATTTTTATTCCTATTATTTTAAATATGTATAAAGATATGATAAGGGTGATATCATTGTAGATATGGCATGTACATCCCATTTGTATTTATGTTATATTGATAAGAGATATATATAACATTGTGATGAGATCATTATAGACATGGGATACTCTTACCATTTGTATTTATATAATTTTAATTAAGGTTCATGATTCCATAATGATGATGATGCTATTGTAAAGTTATGATCTTATTATTTGTCTTTGTATCATTTTGATAATGGAAAAATATATCATTAGGGTGAGAGGATATTATCATGGGATGACCTAACCATCGGTTTTCATATTTTTTTAATTGTGGTTTAGATTCCCTTATAGATGAGATCATTATAGGTTTGATAATATGTGACTCCACTAGGCTTATGATAATAAGATTATAAGTTTTGAAATATTCTAGTATTAGACAAGGAATGTATGGTCACTCTTGGGGTTTCTTACGTAGCACATGAGGATGTGATAAACATGTTTATGGTCTGAATTTGTTTTTGATTATTTTTATTTCAACCCATTATTGAACTTATATATTGTAGATTTTTTATGGAAAATATAAGCGGAATATTATTGAGATTTACTCACACCCTACATGTGTTACTTGATGAATATTTCGATTTAATGATTCAAGGTGTAGGTAAAGTAAAAAACATTGGAGTGGATGACTGGTATTGAGAGAATAATCAATGTTGAGATACGAAACTGGCTTGGACTAGGGGTCTAGTTTTATAGTTGTCACTATTTTTTTATATTTTTTACCATGTCTATATATGATCAAACCCCAGGGATATCCTATATAATTATGAATAACTCATGTTATCTTATGTTATTTCTCATTATTATGGAACATGATATATTTAATTATATTTTTATCATAGGTATAATATCCATATTGTTATGTTATACCAGATTGGTGGTTTTCTAAATTTCTTCATCTATGATTTATGGTCACATGATCTAGAGGGTATTCTCACTACATTACCTAAAGACCCTAATTACTTGATTAAAACCTCATGGGTATATGGAGGCATGACTGAGGTCATTTGAATCCAGTTGACTAGAAGAAATTTGGGCAGACAATGTTAGGGATACTAAAAATTCAGGAAACTGCTTAATTTTGTTTTAATCCATATTTTGGATTTAGTAGTTACCGTTAAGAGGTTGTAAAAACATGGGATGTAACTTTTTCTTGGGAGTAATTGACACATGTATACAAAAAGACCGGGTTAACATGGATGGGTTTTTTTGTTTTTATAATGTTACTTTTATGTTCTTTATAATAAATATGATGCTTTATTTTTGGTTTGTTGATTTTTATTCTAATGTTGGGGTGGAATGATTTATTAATTCTTGCACGTTATTTGGAATATAGGATTCACATGATATTTTTGTTATTTATCATGGTTGAAAACTAGTTTAAGATATATAGATTAGTTATTTAATTTTTAAATAACATATTATATAATTTTTTCCTATATAAATTTAATTTGGAATTAATCTTTATCAATCTATGTTTCTGGAAACATTTTAATTATTTTATAGTTGAATATATGAATCCTATATATAGTTTGGAACCAACCATGAGAGTGGGTATGTTGGTTTATATTTTTCCCTAGTAATGCGAAGCCCTTGTATTTTCCTTCTTGTGTGTAGAGTAGTGTCACAATGTCAACTATTTCTTTTTATATTTTAATATAAAAATATATGACAGAAATATGTTTTACAGTATGGATTTTTGGAATTTTAGGAAAATTCCAAAATGATAAACTCAAATAGAGTGCAAGGAGGGTGGGGATAAAAATATCCCTCACGAAGTTGAGTCAGATCCTCCAATTTCTCATATACATCATATTGAACCCTTGATTTATGATATTGGACATAAGGTAGTTAAATACATAGGACATGGGGAATGTAAAACATTCTTTCTATGTAGAATTAGAGTAGAGAATTATAGTTGTGTTATCCATGTATATTTTCATGATTGGTTGAACAATAGGCTAATAGATTTTGGTTTTAGTCCTTATAGAATATCCTATATAGAATTAATAATCTCATGGAGAGGAGAGTGAATCTTGTTACATATATACTGTGAGGACTAGTTAAGAACATGTTTGATGAATTATTCTATGAATATTATTTTGAGGGTATTTTTTGGAAGGTATTCTAAGAACATTTATTCAAGAAGTTATTTTATTATATTTTTAATGATGGTAGGGATTTGGAGTTTATTCATCTTCTTCAAGGGATCGTGTTAGTGATGTACTATGGTTCCCATTGGTATAATTTAATTTGATTTTATACTATGTTTGAAGTTGATAATATTGTAAGGGGTTTTCATTTTGATGTTGGGTAGATAAATATGATATAGGGTTAGGTAATATTTTTATACATAACAAAGTTAACTAAAGAGGTTAAAAACCCTCATATCATAGAGGAATATGATATATAGTGTTATGTTAATGTAGTTTTGTTCATATTATAGATCCGAGAAAGGATTATATGAAAGTAGTAAGTGGAGATCTAATGATTCTTGCTAGAGTAGTGATAAAATGGCTAGTGTGGGGAAAGTATCATATCCATCCCTATATGGGAGGAAAACATATATATGTAACAATTGTAGGGGAGTGGAGAATAATCAACCATAGTCAATGTGAGAACCTATGGAATGTAAATCACGTGTGTAGATGAAGAATCTATAGTAATATTTTTAGTGGTTTCTCATTAAAGTAGTGGGTCTGGTGGGGTTATGGTTCAATGATCTAATGTTTGATTTAGTACATTATCACATGTAAGTGATTAGATTTATTAAAACTAATCATGGTATTGAAGAGAATGTTGTTCCAGGTAGACAATGTAGCTTGGTATTTCTCCTCTATGAAGTATGTTAATAGGAGGTCAAGGAAGAGGAAATGTCTTTGGCATAATCATGCCATCAAGCCACCTATTACATATTAAAATAAGAGACTATCAATTTTTCATGGTATAATTTATTATTATCCACCCTTAAATATGATTTATTCAATATGAGTTCATCATACTCGTTTATATATACTCTGTTTAATGATAATTTATTGTTGTCTATAGAGTATCTGTATGGGGTCACATCTATTTACTAGCATATCGTGGGGTGATACAAGTGTATTATAAGAGGCCATGTCCGCTCAATCTCATTGGATTGAGAGCACAAAGAGTCATTACATTTCCTTAAGCGATATCCCCAAGGCACCAAAGGTTGGAAATAAATGCCGAAGGGTTTCGAATTCAAGTGGGGGACGATTTTCCCTTTTATAAATAATCTAAAAAACCAAAAAACCATAGCCAAACCACTTACTAAATGATGCATGATATTAAAAAGACCACTAAGAAACATTAGGTATCTTAAAACCATATCAAAGTGTACCACAATGGAAGACCAAACCAGTATCAATGTAAACAATAGATAAACAAATCAAGACTCTCTCTAAAGACCATATGAATACATGATCCACAAGCTCCAAGCTCCATAATCACTGAACAACCCATGAATCATGTGGTAGTGCTAAAAACACGGAAAACGTTAACTTTTACCATGTCTAGAAGATAGCGTCTTTAAAAACACCAAAGTTCCAAATCAAGGGTGAGTATAAAACAATGTAGGTTTACCCCCAATGACTTCCATACTCATTCCACTAGGATAGATAAGTTATCCACATTTATATAAAACAGTTTATATAAAATAATTTACCAAAATAGTTTATAACCATATATAAACAAGTTCTAAAAACCGTTTTCAACCAAGTGAAATAAAAACTAAATGAAACCGATTTTCAAAAGTTATATTTCTAGAAAAATAACTAATAAAATCTTTAAAACCAATTCTTCTTATCATTTAGAATACCCATTTCATCGTTAACCCCAAACTCACACATCCATGCTTCGTTTGATAGTTCCATACTCATGAGGGTTATCTCATCAAATTACCTTGTTTCCCAAAGAAACAGGCCCCCGATATAGGGTCACATCCCTTTTAACCCAATGGTACTTTTCCCTTATTAAGGGCCTGTTAAGATTGAACTTACACTAACACCATTTATACCAAATTTTTTCATTTCCAAAACAAACCACTTAAATAAAACTAAATATTTATTGAAAACCAAAGCACAACCAATTTCAATGAAATATTTCATATCAATAAAAGCATCCATTTTATTGAAAACATTGATTCGAATTTATGTACCAACAATCCAAAATGATCAACTTTTTAAAATCCGTATTTTAAAACGAAGAGTAAAAGTGCTGCACTCAAACACCCAATTTTACAGATTTCACAGTCATCACTCAAAAAGGATTCTGAAAAGTATTGGAAAACCAAATAAAAAGAATTAATCATCACACATTCATTTTAAAATCATTCCAATCAGTTCTACTAAGTGGATTCAAGAAATAATCCTCCTAACTGATAGGTTTTGATGAAAAACACAACGAACAAAGAACACAAAAGAAAACTGGGTTGATTCTCCAAGAATCCACCTAAGATATCTTTTAATAGAAAAATAAAGAAAAAATCTCATCCCACTTGGAATCCACACACCTAGATCTACCCATAACCAGTATAGATCACTGTAACTGAGGGAATAAAAGAAGTAGATCTAAGTAGATCTAAGAAACCGATCAAGAACGATGAAGAAAGATCACAGACCTCAAGAGTCTAACTTCGATTTTCTAAGGAAATCCTTTGAATTGCCTCCAGAAAAATGGGAGAAATTTATTTGACCTTAGGGGAATCAAAATCTAGAGTTATGGACTATTAGGAGAAAACACCATCCAATTGGATGAAAAAACGTGTAAGATCCACTTTTTTAGGATCCCACTTAAACCATCCGCATGGTTTGATTGCATGGTTTGACAAAATGTGTGCTAACTGTCCATTAGATAAGAACTAGGAATACCCTCACATTACTTTCTTGCAAGGTATTGCTAATTGTGCTCCAACCATGGGGGAGAATCTACCTTAAGAGGTCCTAAAACGCATAGTTTGGCAGCACTGTTAGACAAACCGTGTGCCGCCCGTGCGACTTCTATTTTACATCAAAACTAATTCGAATGTTCTCCAAACTCTCCCAGTCATCACCCTTAAACTTTATAACAATGAAAAGAATTATGTAAGGGTCACATATGATGAAACCAAGGGTAATACATTCTCCCAAACATTGGTCTTTCTGTCCTCTAAAAGTAGAAAACCTGCACCCAACTGAAAGAGTTCTGGCCACTACTCCTTCACTACCTTTTCATGTTTCCATGGCTCTTCCTGAATATAACCATGCTTCTATACAACCCACATTAGACAAATGATTTTTCGGTGTAAGACTTTTCATTTCATATCCACAATCCTCATTGGGATATGTACCAATAAAGCATCTGGGACTAGGTCGATGTGATCCCATAAGATCACATGGTACGGATTAGGCTGATACTTTTTCAATGGAGATACATGGAACATAGTATGCACTAAACTAAATCGTAGTGGTAATTACAACAGATATTACACCTCTCTAACTCATTCTTATATCTCTAAAATGACTATGTAACTAAGAGATAGCTTTCCCTACTTCCTGAAATGATGATTTCCAAGACTTAGAGATATTCTCAAGCAGACATGATCACCCATTACAAACAACAATGGTCTTATACAATGATCTGCATATGATTTCTGACGACTTTGAACCGAATCCATCCTCTTTCTGATCAAATGGATTTTATTCATTGTTTCTTGGACAAGAGTCATCCCAACTCGTTAAGTTTCACCTATTTCCACTTAGCATAGTGGATAATGGAAACGATACCCAAACAATTATTTAAATTGAGCCATATGTATCAAGGGTTGATAGTTGTTATTGTATGTGAACTCCAAAAAGGGTCTATTATCCTCCCATGAGTCACCAAAATAAATTACACAAGCCCAAAACATTTCTTGAAATGTCTATAACATCTGCTCAGATTGCCCATATGTCTGAGGATGATATGCCTCACTCAGAGTAAACTGAGTCCCAATATATTACTGTAAGGATTTCTAGAAATGATATGCAAAACTTGGATCTTTTTCTAATACAATTGAAAAAGGTACACCATTCTTCTACCACTTCTCAGATATAGATTTTTGATATATCCTATACCGTATGTGTTTCACAAATTGGAATGAAATTGGATGACTTGTTAAGATGACCCAATAACACCCAAATGGAATCATGTATCTGGATCGTTCTTAGAATACCTATAACAAAATCCATCACAATCTGCTCCCATTTACACACTAGTATAGGTAAAGGCTACAACGTAATTGTAGGTCTCTAATGATCTACTTTAAACTGCTAACATGTTATGCATCACAAGACTAACTCGGCCACCTTCCCTTTCATGTCATTCCACAAAAACCGAGTCTTCAACGCATTAAAAATCTTCTCTGTACCAAGATGTATAAACTATCTCGAATGGTGGTAATCATGAAGGAGTTATTCCTAAGAAGCCATAGGTAAAACCATCCAATTTCTAAAATGAAAATCTAAAATCCCATAATGTTTCCAGCCTTCAATGGTCTCCCCACCGTTCAGTTTTGACCTCATAACCATACATTTTGCATCAAATATTTGTACTTCTTTGATCATTTTTACCAAACCAGGAACAAGCATAGCTAAAAAGAAAACCACAACATCACCATGATCTTTACATTCCACATGCATGTCGGCTAGGACCGGCATCAACTTCCATTCATCTGAAACATCTTTCACCAACTGATCATATGACTTCATACTCAATGCATCCTTAACTTAATTTTCATTCCCTTTTGTGTAAATCAAGTCAATCTCAAAAATGTGGATATATTCCATCCATCTTATATTCCTCACATTCAAATCTCACTGTGAGAAAATGTGTTTCTTGATTTTATGATCTATAAAAACAGTGAATTTTATACCTAAGAGATAATCATGACAGGTATTTAAAGCATGGACAACTTCCACTAACTCCAAGTCATGTGTTGGGTATTTATTCTCATTCACCCTCAATTTATTTGAACCATAAGCAACCACATGGTCTCCTTGCATGAGAACATAACCCAACCTTGATCCAGAAACATCATAGTACACAACATACCCTTATCCTGACTCTGGAATAACCAAGATAGGTGTCGATGTAAGCTGAACATTAAGATCTTTGAATGTGTTATAACAGTCCTATATCCATTGGAATGGACCAATCTTATTTGTTAGATTTATCATTGGAGAAGCTAGTCATGAGAAATCATGCAAAATGCATTGGTAATAACTAGTTAGGCAAAAAAAATTCATATCTCAAAGACATTATTCGGTGGTCTCCCTGGGAAAATAGATTCTATCTTTTTAGGATCAACAAAAATGTCTTTTTCAGAAATTACATGGCTAATAAAACATACATCCTGTATCCAAAAACCTCTCATTCATACCATTTGTAATGACCCACTCAATATAATTTCCTTGAGAGCACAAAAAGTCATCACTTGGCCTTAAGTGACATCCCCAATGTGCCAAAGGCTGGAAATAAATGTCGAAGTGTTTCTAATACAAGTGGGTTATGATTTAAAATTTAAGAAATAAACTAAAAAACCAATAAACCATATCCAAAAAATTTACTAAATAATGCATGAACAAAAGAAAGACCACCAAGAAAAATCATGTATCATAAAACTATATCAATGTGTACCATAGTAGAAGACCAAAAAAGTATCAAAGTAAACATAGGATGAACAACTCAATACTCTGAAAATACCACAAAACTCCATGCTCTACAAACTCCAAGCTCTAAAATCACCGAACATCCCAAGTATCAAGATGTAGTTCTAAAAACATGGGAAATGTTACCTTTTCCCCTATCCAAGAAGATAGCATTTGCAAAATCACCAACGTGCCAAAGATGGGGTGAGTATAAAACCCATTAGGTTTTTTCCAGTTAATTCCCTACTAATGTCACTATGATTGAAAATTTAGCCACATTTATATAAAACAGTTTATATAAATCAATTTACCAAAATAAGATATAAGCATGTATAAAAAAGTTCCAAAAACCATTTGCGACCAAGTAAAAACAAAGATAAATGAAAAAAATTTCCGAAATGTTATTTTTCTAGAAAAATAACAAATCAAAGCATTAAAAACAGTTATTCTTATCATTTGTCTTACCCATTCCATCGTTCACCACACACACACACATGCATTATTCATTTGACAGTTCCATACTAATGAGCAGTCTCTTGTACAATTACCTTGGGTCCCAATGAAACACTCCGCGGATCTAGGGTCATTTCCCTTGTACTTCAATAGTACTTGTCCCTTATTAAGGTACTATTAAGGATGAAATCACACCAAAACCATTTATTCTAAATTTTTTCATTTCCAAAACAAACCACTTAAATAAAACAAAACCTTTATTGAAAACCAAAGCACAACCAATTTAAAAGAAAAATTTCATTCTAATAAAACCATCCCTTTTATTTAAAACATCTAATCCCATTTATATGCCAAGAATCCAGAAATATCCACTTTTTAAAATGCATTTTTTAAAACTAAGTGTATATGTAGTTTACTCAAACACCCAATTTTCTAGATTTCACAACCATCACTCAAAATGGTCTATGAAAAGTGTTCAATAAACAAATAACAAGAAATATAACATCACACTTTAAATTTTAAAAAATACTAATCAGTTATACTATGTGGAGTCAAGAACTAAGTTTACTACCTCAAAGGATTCGACAAAAACCACAATGAACAAATAACTCACAAGAAAACCAGGTCAATTCTCCAAGAATACGCCTTAGATCTCTTCCCCTATCACGATCAATACGAACTATCATATTACCTGGCATCTACACCCCAAGATATATCCATAATTTTGGTATATCTATGAAAAAAAGGGAGGAGAAGAAGTAGATCTAACAAGATCTATGTAACTGATCTAGAACAATGATGAATGATCACATAAGTCAAGAATCCTGCTTTTATTTGTGAAGGAAAGCCTTCAAATCACCTCTGGGATGATGGGGGAACCTTATTTGGTATTAGGAGAAAAAAATCTAGATTTATGGATACTTAAGAGAAAAAAGAGCCACTTAGTGGAAAAAATGTGTGACAAACACTTTTTTAGGATCTCACTAAAACCATCTGCATAGTTTGTTTGCACAGTTAGAAAAATCATGCAGTCACCATGCATTAGCTACTGCCTAGGAAGACACTCGCATAGTCTCCCTAAATGTTCTCCAACCATGTGGGAGACTCTTCCTCAAGTGGTCAAAAAATGCACTGTTTGGCCGAATGGGTAAAAAAACCATGTGCCGCCCGTGCGACTTCTATTTATCTTCAAAACTTCTTCCAACGTTCTACCAAATCTCCCATTCATCACACTTAAACATTATAACCATGGAAAGAATCAAGTAAGGGTTACATACCAGAAACTGGGGGTACTACATGTCCAAAAGTACTCTATCATAATTATTGGATACATTATTCTATAAGATTTCAATATACTGTAAATAAATGGTTTTAATATAATCATTATGATGTATTTGAAAACTTAATATTGAGAATATGTTGACCAATTTCACCAATGGTTATCATACCTGAAATCTGAGGGTGATTATTATACCTTTTATAATGTGTAAAATTTATAGGCAGGATATTCAAGACCTGACCACCAGATTCTAGAAATAATTTTATCCTTTCATTGAGGCTTTATTTTAGTAGGCGAGGAGATGTAATAAAATGTATTTACTATAAATGATTCCCATATCTAGGATATATTCTTTATGGGAATCAAAATGTTTCCACCAGAGAGAGGTAAAGATCATGATCAATATTTTATATGGTATTATGATCATGCTGATTCCTCTATACATGATATATATTTTAGATATTTTAGACCCAATTGTTCACCCAAAATACTTTTCAATGAAGGGATTCATTCACCCAAGCATGTTCCCATGGGATGATTCAGTGTTTTTATCGGAGAAGTGTGATGATTTATTGAATTTATGTGTGTATTATCATAGGTTGAATGAGGTGATGGTTAAGAACTGGTATCAGTTGTCCCATATTTATGAACTATTAACTCATTTGAAGAGATCCAAGTAGTTCTTCAAGACTGAATTGATACCCTGATATTATTCATTTTGTGTGAGGTCATATAACATTACTTGTACATATTTAAGTAGAAGTTGTGGAAATTATTCTTTTATCACCTTTCCATTAATTTTTATAAATAGATTATATATCCATAATGTATAGGGACTTATATGTCTATTTTGTATTATTTATGGCAGTTTTTTGATGACATTTTTGTATACTCCATGAAATGGGAGGACCATTGCTAATATATAGAGTTTTCCTGAGAATATCGAGGGATCATCATTTATATAACTATATTTTGAGCTGATATTGGTATATTATAGATATTTTATTCATGGGGAATATAATACTAGAGATTGTTATATAAATGTTCATTGATAAGGCCGAGTTTATGGTTTCTTTGGAGTTACCAAATATCATTTTTTATACTCATAGAGTGCTAGGATTTTTGTCTACTATAGGATATTCATTCAATAAATCTTCAAATTATCAGAACCAATGATCGAATTGAAAAATGAGTGGATGGATTTCATGTTGTCAAATCATAATGATAAATCTATCCAATAGATGATGGGAATGTTAAAAACCACTCCAATTTGGACCTTACAAACTATGGGTGATAAGTATACCTTATATTTTAGCTCATTATAATTTCTTCATATAGATTTTTTTATATAGGATGAGAGATTAGATACTTATGTACCTAGGAAGTTGAGGCCACATAAGAAGAACTATCTAAATCATGATTTTAAGATAAATTTGGAAGTACATGTACTAGGATGTTGACATCACTATCTATTGGGTAATTGGTTTGTGGGATATACCAACAAAAATATATTAGGGTATATATTTTCCTAAAATTCTATAAGCTATCTGTATAAAAGTTTGGTTGAGTATACATAGTAATTTGAGATCGAAATGGTGTACACCCTTAGTAATGTGAATGTCATGATTAATGTTCTATGTACAAAGATTAAAGATCTTGTGGTTAAAAAGGATATAAGTGAGTGAAATTTAGTATGCCTATTCAATGAGATGTATCTTGATATCAAGGAGTTATAACGCTGGGATTCACTTATATCCTTGATCAAAATAACCTTATCACTTCAGATAGTGAAATAAACTTATCTATTTAACTCATATTATTAGGCTATGAGGGATAATATTTATGGTGCGGAGCCGACAATAGATTTTACCCAATAGAAATATAGGATTCTTTACATAATGATTTATGGTCCCACTGATCATCTGTTAGGAGATTATGTAGGACTCACATTATTTGATATAGTTTCTTCACCTAGGGACGACCAAGATGTTTCACATAATCTGCTATATATATTAGATTCAAAGAATAAATATGTATTTTATGGGATTCATTTCATGATGATTCACCTATGAATGGGTTAAGACTAAGAATTAGTAACATATATGTCTTCTTTTTTCTCTTTCTATTCCTGATTGGAATTGGGATGATGTAATAACAGATTTTATAATAAATTTATTGGGATCACCCCGAGGTAATGATGCAGTATGGTTTATAGTGGATCTTATTTTCAAAATTTCATGTTTATTATCAATTAGTGAGACATATTTCATTAATTATATAGCCTATTTATATGTTCTAGAGATAGTATGTCTTCATAGAATGTCATGTTATATCATATCCAATATGGACACCCGATTGACATCATTATTCTTGAATGTATTTTTGAAGGAATAAGATACATATTTGGATTTAAATACAATATACTATCCCTAAAATTATGTTTACTTAGAGAATACTATCAGGGTATTAGAATACATGATGTTACAACACATCCTTGATTGCAGTGGTTCAGGAGAGAGTAATATTTCGTTAACTGAGTTCTTATATTACAAAATTTATTATATATTTATTCAAATGGAACCTTTAAAGGTGCTATATAGAAGGTAACACTAATCAAATATATACTTGATAGAGGAAATTGATTATTTAATCACGATGAAATTTCATATTCTTTTAATATTGGAGTATACCTTGTTGATTTGGAAGTGGTTGACGATCGGTCAGAGGAAGTAGTGATCATCTATAGACCATAGACATTTTTCATTAATGTTTGAGGTAGATTATCATGTTTTCAAGAGTCAGTTCTCTCAATTGAGGAAATAATATTTGTAGAGGTAGGGGAATTTTCTTCTTATATTTGTTGGTTTTTTGAGGTTTTTAATAGGATAAATATTGTCTCTTTCTGATTAGAACCACCATAATGATTTTGTGTGATGTATAATATATTCCATGGATATCATCTTTAGAGATATGATCCCAAAACTTATCATGTGACAATCATCAATTAATTCGACCAAGGGGATTATGAATCACATAAGGAATGGATAGTCTATATTATATATTAATGAAAGAAGATCCATTAAGGGAAGATAGTACCACTAGTACTTATATGGTGAATACATTGGTGTATAGTAGAGGAAAATGAGGAGTGATAACTGGATATGTGGGAAGAGGGGTTAGATATTTTAATTGAAAATTTCCAGAAAAAAATTTCATGGATGTTTTCCTATATAGTGGAGAGGTTATAACACCATATAAACCTATAGATATAGATGTTTTTACCCTTTTTCAAACCAGTTGTTACTGGATTGATTTTGGATTTTGTGGAAACTGGATGACGCGGAGGGTTAGTGTTATTATATTTTTACATGGTGAGGGATAGATTTTCACTACAACTCAATGGTCAAAAATGGATTGAGGTGTTGAAATGTGGTAAGAGTCCAAATTGGATAATTTTTTGGATTTAGCATATAGAAACATATCAATGTTCCCTAGAGAGGTTCATTACATCATGAACTAAGTGATCACACCAAAATAATCTACCTGCATAATTTTTTTTATATTTTTTTATAAATTTATTAAAATAATATATCTTATAAATAGGTTTCTCAATTTCATTATTCAATACCCACATCCATGACATCCTCTCCCTCTGGAAATTCCCAGCTCTAAATTCTATCCCCCTCATTTGAGCTCAAACTAAATCATTTATTTTCCCAGAGGGTTTATCTAGGTATTGATAATAATTAATCTATATATAATATTATATTCCTTAATTGTCATATCATTCTATAACACATATACCTAATTTTAGAGTATTTATTTTAGATTTTTGGAAATTTTCTGCTTGACTATGAATTAATTGAACATATTTGGAATGTAAGATTCAACTATACTATTGAATTGGTTTCAAGAAATTTACTGTTAGGTTAAATTATTTTCCATGTTATGTGTGATATGTGTTCACACCTAACTTGAGTACATGAATAATAATTACCACGATTATTTTCCATTAGCCCCTTATGAGTAGGTTAATGATTTTTTTATCTTTGAGTGGACCTTCATGTGTTATTATTTATTAATGTGTCCAATGATAGAAATACACTAGAGAAAAATTGTGAGGAACCTAATATCAAAAATTCCAATGACGTGTTCCTTAATTTAAATCATGATATGTTAGGAATTTTTAGGTTCACACTAAAATAACTGATATGGTTATGTGAAAATATCTTAGAACTGATCCCTGATCTAGCTTCTTAATGGATGATGTGATACTATAAAGCCTCTTTGTTTGATTCACATGTATAATAGGTGAGAGTATTCCCTTATTTTATAAAATCATTCTTGGTATATACTACCGAAAAATTATGTTTTGGAATGGGTTTTTCTGTGAGGACCATCCTAGTATTGATTATAGAAAGTGTTGGGTATTATACCAAAACATGACATAAGTTGGGGTATGTTATAATGGATATGTAAATGAAACCTTATAGGATCATGATATCTTAGGAATAATATTTTTATAGATATGGGATACCCTTACCATTTTTGTTTATAACATTTTGAGAATGGATCTAGAAGCCTTGAGGATATGACCATTATAGATATCAGAAAACCTCCCAAATTTTATTTATATCATTTTGAGAAGGGAATGGGATTCCATAAATATGATATCATTATATATTTATTATTCCCGTACCATTTATTTGTATTCCATTTTTAGAATGCATTGAGAATATTTAGGGATAACAATTTTTTTGAGATTAGGCACCCTTGATATTATTTATTATATCTTTTTGAGTAGGAATTAATATTCTTTTTGGATGAGACCACTATAGAAATAGGAAAAACTTCCCATTTGTATTAATATAATTTTGAGATGTGATATAGATGTTGTTGTTCTATGTCTGGTATTGACATAAGAATTCCTTCCCATTTTCATTTATTTTATTCTATATAGAGGTCTATATTCCCTTGGTAAAAAATTGTAGCAAGCATTGAATTTATATTTATATGTTTATAATTACACATGACTTATGATATGACACACATGACTTATGTTATTACAGTGATATGTTTATAATTATTTCATTTATTGTCAATGTAGGTATATTCACACCCGGGTTGTATTTTTTCTTATCATAGGATATGAAAAATATTAATATGGAATATATATTTTTCACAACTTATTGGTATGTAATATCTTACATGAACTTATATATTATGGATTATTTAATGTTTTTGTTGGTGGAATCCAACTGAGTAATACACATAATCTATATGTAGAACATTGTGTGTGTGTGTAGATTACATGATTTAGGATGTAGGTAATTGAATTTTATTTACATTCGATAATTAATTTAGAGAGAATGGAATGAGTCAAGATGCATAATCATCTTTAGACTTGAATTTCAATTTGTGTCTATCTCTATTTTTTTTATTTTGGACTATGTTTGTATTTGATTGTCCAATAAGTGATCCTATATAATTATGTATGAGTTTTGTGAAATTGTTGTAGTTATAATTTTATTATAGCATGTGATGTGTTTATTTATGGTTGTATTATGTCTATAATTTCCATTTTATACTATTATACTTGATTGATGGTTTAATATATTACTACTATTTTTTACTTTTGTATATCTAATCAGGAGGGTATAGTCTCCCCATGTTACATATATACACTTGATTCTAGTCAATGGTATCTGATATATAAGAGGTGAACTTGAGATCTTTCAATGCCACTAATATCATTGTTTTAGAGCTAATTAGGATATAGATATTACTAAAACACAACCTAATATGGTTTGAATTTGGTTATCAACGTTTTCTTTCCAACTTCAAGTAGATATTGTTTACACATCGTAAAGAATATAATAATCTTGTTAATTCCAACCACACATAAAATGCATTCAATATTTGGATATTAAATATATGTAAAACTAGATTTTATGTTGTTTAAATAAATAAATATATATATATATATATGTCAAAGTAGTGTGAACATAATTCTGTGTTTGTGTATTAAAAAAACTAGTGATTTTATGTGGTTATGAAATTTTGGTAAGGACCAATACCAAATCTAGGTTCACTACATTTCTCTTCATTTTTAAAAACTTTTTAAAATAAGGGAATAATAATAAATGACATGAATGACACTCATAAATAATATCAATACAATATTCAAAACCCAATAGGCATGGAAATTCAAAATTCTACTCCATCCTCCTTGATTAAAGTTTTATAACCAATGATTATCTTCACAAAAAATTAATATACTTACAGAAATATATATTTACAACATAATATGATACTTTTTTATAAAATGTATATCTTCAAAACAATCTATCTAATATTTCTCAACAAGAAATCTTTGATTTGAACTTCTATATTAATTTTACATTGAATTCCAAATGTTAAAACCATGACGGTGCTCATTCAAACACAATGTTATATTTATAAATAAATGAAACTTATGATTTGAGTGGTAAAAAACATTATACACAATCCCAAAAACTATAAACCTTCGGCAATACACACTATTAAATTTTCAAGTCTCATTAAATGTTATTACTATTTGAGACACATAATGTTGTGATCTACCTTGATCTTTATGTTATCTACAATACTATTATAAATAAATTATATATCTATGAAAAAATCATCAAAAGAGAAAGATTATAAATCTATATTTTCATATATATAATCAACCTTTGAGACTAGATAATCTAACCTTTCCTTATTGAGTCCTCTAGGTAGTCATTCTAGTTCCCTAGATTCATACTCCAATGATAGAATCATTTCCATATCATTATTAATATCAAATTTTTACCATGTATAGTTTCCAAAAATATGAATAATATCCATCATTGAAGGAATAAAGTGTGGGGGAAACTAGATTTATACTTTAACATCTCTATCTAATCCATCACCGTCAGCATTTGACCATGAGACACTGATTTTTGAGAATCATGGATGTTATTAGAGAATTATATTATCATAATATGTTATCTCCCTTGATCCATGGGATTTACTCACTAAACAAGTTTCCATTTCCTTATATGGGTGGGAGTAATCCTTATTTACCCTCTCTTTCTTACATGGGGCTATGTTATAACCCATTTAATAAGTAATTTTTCCATTCATCACGATAGTTATAAAATATTATAATTCAATAAAGTATTATATGATCTCTTTAATTCATTTGGATAAATTATCTTCCAAAGACACTAATTTGGATATAGACAACGAGAATGATGCTAATGTTACCAGACTCATTAGACCTAAAATTATAACTTTTTAAAAAAACTATAGTCTATGAAAAAAATTCATGTATCATAATGTATCCAAATTAAATGGAACATTTAATTTTTTTAAATATTAGTAAACCATGGTGTGGTCATATCACACAATGATTTTAATTGTTTCAGCATGTATCTCAATCCCCAAAAAACATAGTATTTTAATTTAAAATTCCTATAATTTTTCTCATTTCCACAATCCAAATGTTTATATATTGAACATATTAAGATTTACACTCACCAAATAATGGCATGTTCAACCCCATTTTATTCATGAAATTTTCAGTGGAAATAATTCACACTATATGGGTAAAACTATGAATAGATCCAAACTTCATAAAACATGGTATTTAAAAAACATTTTTCATCCTTATTTCCCATGAGAAAAACTCTAAAAAAATATAATCATCTAACATGATTAGTAATATGATATATCCTAAAATATATCACCATTATTATTCACATTTATTGAAATCATGATAATTTAATCCTTTCTACTATAATGAATTCCTTATTTTCTATTAAACCATAACTAGAAACATAAGGTGGTTTACCACCTCATGGTTTAAATTAATTTTTCCAAGAAAATAGATCCCACCATGGCCAAAGAAATTATGGCTACTATTTTTTCATTAGGAAATAAAATATTCAACTATATTATGACATGGTATGATAATCCTTGAACAAATTCTGTTTTCAAGATAATTAAAATAACTCAATTCTTATACTAGAGGTAAATCATTTTACATAATATTATTCACAATCCATTTTTATCCATATTATATTAAAAAAACATAATTACTACTAATTATTTAGTAATCAACTCTTCTAAACCAAAATTACTACATTTTTTAAATTAATTTCCAATAAGAGAGTACATAACCACCCCATATACATGGTTTCTAGAGGTTTTAAAATTCATTATTCATCTGTATGGAAGTGTTTTTCAAGAATAACTATAACTATTATGTCTTAATTTCGATGGATTATTAGGTATGGAATATTTTTTTCGATGTAGAACTAGGTGTGTAATACACTATTTGTTATATTTCATCCAAAAAATAACATAGATAATATGATCAAACGATCCCAGTGTAGTATGATGAGACCATTGAGATTGAATAATAGAAATGATGTGAATTAAAGGGGGTGATTAGTTCTCATTCGATACATGGCCAATACAGTATTGTTTTTTAAAATAAGAGTTAGAAAATTCTAAAAAATGAAATATCATCTTATGATGTGATGTTTATATATTTTTCATATTAAAACTATGATATAACTTATTTATTAAGAGAACTCATTATTGAATATTGAAGAAGGATTTGGGTTAATTTATTATAAAAATTATAATATATGTGTAAGAGTCTATTTGGATTTGAGCTAGAATCAATTGAATGATAAAATCATAGAGGTTTGAAAACCAAGGTTTAAAAAAAACCTATTAGCCCATGATTATTTAAAGTTGATGAATGATTTTACTCTCACATAAGAATCATATTTTAAACCATATACATCTTTTTCTTGTTGTTGATGAATCACATGGTCCATTTTATAGATTCATTATGTTGTGATCGTGATCTCTATTTTTTCTAATGTGGATGGGTTTTGATGAAGCAATACATCACACTACATGCTAGAATGTTTCACCACATCAAGATAGTTTTCACTATAAGGCATCATTACATGACATATTTATATTCAGTTAATATTATAGGTGGTACACAAGTTATTTTCAATCCATCAAGACATTAAATTATAATGTTAATTAAATTACGAATCTAGATGATATCCTTAAGTTTTTTGAATGATATATTATCTAAAAAATCTGGTTCTAATAATAATTCAGAAAAACACACCATCATTTCATGATTTAAAAGATTCCATTAAAAAAAGTTTCATAACATTCAAAAGGTATAATATAATGTTTAGATAGTTTTCCATATATCGTAAGGTGAATTAGAGTGATGTTTTATATAGGATTAATGAGGTTATAGGGTTCTTTCCTAGTGAAACCACTCCCTCCATATCATCATCCACCTTATAGTGAGAGGTTTTTCTCGTATGTGATTCCCTTTGTTTCATTCTCATCCCCTTGTTTTCCACCAAGACATATCCACTAAAACTTTCTCTTTTTTTATATAACTATCATGAATAAACCCCATATCATTTTGGCTTGACGAATCTCCACTTACATGGGATTTTGTTGGTGGTGGAATCAAGTTAGCTTCTTCATCTAACATCATAGTTTCACATCTTTTTTGTTTCCTTTGTGATGAATCTCAAGTCTCCAAA
The DNA here is from genome assembly GCA_963277665.1 of Viscum album. Taxonomy (NCBI): domain Eukaryota; kingdom Viridiplantae; phylum Streptophyta; class Magnoliopsida; order Santalales; family Viscaceae; genus Viscum; species Viscum album. The sequence goes on along the minus strand of OY728141.1, from coordinate 924,148,493 downwards.
CACTATTCATTTCTACCAATGCTCCTCCTATAACCTTTTAGCATTATCTTATATTCATGATCCAATTTTTGGTGCTATAAGATTATGTTTTAGGGTTGTTTGGGATGGTGATATTGGTAGAGATGAGGTTGTTTCATCCCTGGTTTTAATCATTTAATCCTTTTTTCTTTTTGGACTTTTTATTTCCATTTCAAGGTTTCCGAATTTTTTTTGGTTCATTTGTTTTTTGTAATTTTTTTGATTATTATAATCATTTATTTTAGTTTCTAGATATGTTTCAAACAATATTTGGTGATGATGTTTCTGGTTTTGGAAGGTGATAGAGGTTTCTTGATGGTGTATGGTTTTTGGGTTTCTTCCATGATGATGATGATGGTTTATTTCTATTCTGGTAATGCATTCTATTTTCATAAATTTAGTTTCAATTCTCTTGGTGGTGATTATGTAGGAAGGGTTCAATGGTGATGGTGATGGTCAACACTCACTTTTAAAGCCTCAGTCTTGTCCCCACATGGCTCTTATGCCTATATTACATCACTCTTCTCCCTTTTAGACTTATGAAATTATTTTCAAGGTGTCTTAGGATTTGAAGTTATATCATTTAATGGAATTAACAGTGGAGTATCTCCTGGTGGATTTATATCTATATTTGGGTCCTCCCTAGAATTGTTTCATCATGATTTTTTTTGTGGAGTTCTATTACAGATTATATATAGAGGTGATAATTAATTGAATGATGGTGAAAAGTAATTGTTTACGATGATGAGGATTTTTTTTATGGAATGATGGTAGGTGGATTGTTGATGGATATATAGAGGAGAAAATGGTTGGAGTTGGTCAACACTCATTCTGGTAGCTATGGCTGGAATTGGGTTCTCACTGGTGAAGTGAAAATGATGACTGTTCAATTTTTGGGAACATGGCATAAGGTAGATCATTGTTCCAGATCCCATAAATTCAGGTGATTATGTGTTGGTGGTATTGATGTGTATTTTTATATTTTTAACTTAGGGATTAATTTTTTTATCTTTTGAATTTTAATTTCAATTTTGAAATGTTGGGTTACAGTTTTTGAATTCTGTAATTTACGGTTAGGATATATCCTTAAAATTGGATTTCAGAAAATCAAAAAACTAGATTTAGAGGTTGAGTATCTAGTATTATGGAGAATAAATAAGGTGGATATTTTTTTCTATCACCCATTCGAGCATAAAGAATTAATCAATATATTAATTGACATTTTGAAAATTTTCTTTACTAATCGAGTATTTGGAGTTCATGACCTTATTCCAAATTTAATCCTGGAAAGTTTTTATATTAATAAAAAAATTGGATAACTAGAGAATAAAAATTAGGAACAAATATAATCCACTAGATAATAATAGTGTGTGAATGATTTAAAAAATCTTATGTCATTTCTATTCAATTGATGTTTATCTATATTAATGAATTTGTTTCACTCATTGATCTTATGTGCTAAACCAAAACTATAATAATTTTTGAGAGTTTTTGTTGTAGAATTGATTAAATCACCCTCACTATTTGTGTTCTCTCACATAGACATATCATTTCATGTTTCTGCATGCTTCCATTATTCAATTCGGTATCTAAGTATGATATTATTATTCATCTTCCCAGAAGTGGTTCTTGGAATTATACTGCATCTCATTATTTTCATTAATTAAAACATATTATCAATAGATATTATCAATGTAAACAATCAATATAGTAAATAATTAGATATTTTACATGTTTTATAGAAATGGATTTTATAAATGTAAGGGGTGTATGATTATAAATCTTTTATATATTAGAATGAAAATTTTTATATAATTGAGAATGGTTTCTACATTAATAATTCATGGGAAATATATAATTTTCTTAAAAAAATAATATTGAAGACAATCTAGAATCATGAAATTTATTACTGTCACCACTCTCAATGATAGAGTTGATATTAGTAATAGGAAATAACAATAAATAGAATCTATACAAATTTCATAATATTAATGAGTGTGATGAGATACTAATTGATTTTTTATTATATTCATGTCATGATAAATATGATTATATATATATATATATATCAGTGATGATGATTAAATGGATGATTTATTCATTTTACTAGAATAAAATCTTACCTCGATTCAATGAAATGGAGGAACTCCTTAAGATTCTACCATGGTGATGAAGATGATATAGATTCTCCTAGATAAGATTGATGTAAATATTTCTTCCCATAAGAATCAATTCATTGATGATTTTTTCATTTATAAAATAAAAAATGTATTTAATTCCTGTTAGAAGAGGATATGGAAAAACATAATGTTCAATGGGAATTCTGAAAAAATGCTACATTTAAAGCTTATATTGTTCAAAATGTTTTGAATATAAGAGGCCTTATGACATACAAATATATATCAAGGATAATTCCAAGAAGTTTATTTTTTTATGTCATTAATTTTAAAAGGTCTTCATTGAGTAAAATGTAAATATAAGGGTAAAATTTATTTTATATAATTCAAATATATAAATATTGCACACTTTTCATCTAGATTCTTTTATAATGAAAAAACAATTAGTGAGGATAAAAACCCAAAAATGTGTACTGGGAAACAAGGTTGAAAGTTGTAGGAATTGGGGAAATTACCATAAAGTAAAATTAAATACCAAAAAATCATGAAAAAGTTTCATTCTATCAAAACATGATACCCAATCTTGTGGTTTGGAAAGAAAAAGAAGAGTAATGTGACTCATAGAATAAAAAATTACATATTTTATGGGTAAATTAAAATAATATATTGATTCTTATGGAAATGAATATGGTATAAGTGATACCAAAACTATTGATAAAGAGGCACCAATTTACTTTTAATTAAGGACGAATATCTTGTTGCTATTATAAGAAAATGGGAATCCAGAGAGAGAAAATAAATCAATATTGAGTGAAAATGAATCATAAAAAAATATATTGATGAATAAAATACTATTAAAAAATTTGCTGAGATAGAAATAGAGTTTTCATGAAAGTCGACTGATCTCATAAAAATAATTGATGTATGATATATGATGCTTAATATTAAAATAAAAAATATAATTTATAAAATTTTAAATGTAAAATATATTGAGGTAATGTTTTCTGATACTATATATTCCATAAACGAATCCCAGTAATTGGACTTCATAGATACAACTTATGGAACTGGATATATTTAAAAATAATATAGGAATGTTTTTTATTATTCAAAATACATGTTGATTGTCTTTTGGTTCATATAAATACTATTTTGGACACTCAATATTATACAAAAAATGGTAGTTATACTGAAAATGAAGATAAATGTTTACTGCATCTCCCAAATAGGCGAATACACCGATTTCTAATTCCTGTAATGATTTTGAAAATGATAAATTAAATTATGTGTGTTAGAATAAATATGTTCATTCTATGACCTATACAAATAACAAGAAAAATTAAAATTAAAATAAGAAAATAGAATTTGTAATAAAGTAACTTGATTGAAAGATTAATGAAATCCATAGATAATATTTTAATTAACCTTATTTATAACCACGAAAAATCCATTTTAAAGGAAGATGTTCATGTTATAGATTCTAAGGAAATAAATCCTATTTATTCTCATTTAACTTATAACTCTATAAATAACATAGATTCCATGAATCAGGAAATTTTCAAGATAATGTTCATTTAATCCAATGAAGATACCATTAAAAAATAAGATAAAATTACATAATACCTCTAATTGTCTTAAATAAGATTATGGTATGTGTTACAAATCTTGAAAAAACACTAAGAAGTTACTCAATATACTACAAAAACCGATAAAACAAAAATGGAAATCCAAATCTCCCCAGATGAGTAGTAATAAAATAATTATTTAGTGGATAAAGTCACTTATAATGTATTGAAATGAGGAAATAAATTGATACATAATAGTGGTTAGTCATTACTATATAAAAGCGATAACAATATTTGGAAATCCATTGAAATGTATGAAAGAATATTTTTTACTACTAGGAATGATGAATCGCTCTATTTTAAAGAAGATGGGAGAACTAAAAATAAATGATAATAAAAACGAATATCATGATAATCCATTTATTAATTGTCTGATGTATAATATTATAAACATATTTTATATTTATAATAATAATAATTATGAGGTATTTTGAAATAATATATGTGTTATTCAGAGGGTGAAGGATAATACAATCATCATAAAGTGACAATGAAAAATTCATAATATATTGCATATTTGAAATTAAAAAAATAAATATTTAATCAATGTGAAGGTGGGGAATAATGTTTTTCATAGAAAACATTTCCCTTTAGGTTAAAAAAATATGGATATACTTATCATATAAGAAACATTGAGGAATATAATGATGCTGAATCCTGAAATACACAATAATTTTGAATAATTTTAGAAAGTAAAAATGTTTGGAAGGAGTCAAAATAATGTTTCTATCTATAAAACCCCTAAAAGTGGAGCTGATTTTTTCTATCGACCATTCAAGGTTTCGATGCTCTGCTAAGGTGTAGATCAATACCCAGGTCAAATCATCAGCGATGATATGTTTTAATAGATGATTATTTTAAGTTGATTGTATTTGGATTGTCTGGGGTTTTTTTATAGAGATTAATTTAAAGGATTGATTGATTTAACAATTTAATAAACAATGGGGTGAGTTCATCAATAGGTATTTAAGCTTGTGATATCCGTGATCCTTTCTTTATATTTCATTACATTAACACCCACATCACAAGTTGACGTTGAATGTAATTCTTAGTGTTATGATTTTAATCCAAGCCTTAAATTAACTAGGATTCTAATCTAAATCTGTACTTTATTGAGTTAGTGTATTTATAGTTCCTATAATCCATGGAATCTATACATTAGACAAAATATGTGATTAATCCATGACATGTTAAGTCCGATACCCATGATGTTAAATTAAAGAATACTCATCAAGTAAATACTCTCAATCACTTAACATCAATAAATTTTATCTCACCCCAATGGTATATTTACTCATCCATTAATATGATTATAAATATGGTTTATTATGTTTATGATGATGAGTTAATATGAGAAGAAAAATAATGGGATAAGAAAAGAGTTGTGCATTGAACACACACACAAATGGTGATGAGAATTAAAAATTGATTTTCGATTGAAAGAGGTAGCAAAAAAAGGGAAGGAGATTCAACTTAATTTAAAATATTTTAAGAGAATTAATATTTAATAATAGAGGGTTGATGATTAAAATATAATATGAAGATGAAACTAGCATTAAAATTCAAATGAAATTGAAAACAACTTAAGCAATTACAAAAAAAGGATCACAAAAGTAAACAAAAACAAAGAGAGGAGGAAAGGTCATTCAAGTGAAAAATTGAGTTTGGAAGGTCCTCACAAGGATTTTTAAAAACATTGGTCATTCCAATTTATGATCATATCTTCTAAAATTACAACCAAATTCAAGGAGAATAAGGGGTTGTATTTATTGCCCAAGGAGGTGGACTGTTTGCATTCCAAATAAGCCCCTTCACTTTAATCACAAATTTAGCCTTCTAAAAAGCCAAATCTCAAAATATCATCTTCAAAAAAGTTGTATATAATAATGTTTCCCAAATACTGTAAAAATACAAAGGAATTTGGACTTATGGAGCCAAAGTTATTGCGGTTTTCATAAACAATGTTAAACTGCCCATTTATATCCATTCATTTTCAAAGGCCGAAATTTGAAAGGATTTTTTAATAGGCAGATGCCTTCAAATATGAATGATTTATTCAACATAGTCGGCATCATATATATTATATTTCACACTGAAAAATCTATGCTTTAAATGATGAATATATCATGAGAAATGTTAGGAATAGGGTTCGGATTTTAGTTCCCAGCCAGAATGGTGGGCTGGATATCAAAGCATCAGGTGGGCCACTAATTCGTCTAGTTGGACCTCAAAATTTTTATCCATGATTAATTTTTATAGTCAATAACATATGGAAGAGCTTCATAAAATTTGGGCATCTGAATTTAGTCCAGTAATTCAATCATCGTGGCTATTCTAGTTTCTTCACATTGGGTCTTCTTGTGTGGTCCATATGACCCTTCAAATGGCATAATTGGCCAGTAATTATTCATTATGATATTTAGGAAATTGAATACATAATACTAAAATACAATAACCACAAAATTTTGATCCTTAGCCTAATATTTATTGTTAAAACATTAAATATACTTGAATCTGGATTAATTCAAATAGTGCTCAAAAATTATATTTAATATTTAAACATTAATATTTCACACAAATTATGCACATTTCATATAATATAATTAAAGGGAGTGTATAATAAGTTATGAAAATATTAACAACATCAAATTCCCCACACGTAGTCTTGGTCATATCATCATTTCCATTAAGTATAAAAAAATTACAAAATCATTCTCACTCGTCAACAAATATTAAAATTTTATTTTCACAAATCAGGGTAGGTTTATACTATTTCACACATCCATATTAAACTCCACCTCAAATTGATACTGAAATTTTTTTCTTAATGTAACTATTTTTTCATGCTCAGATTTAGAAATGGAAAATGTGGACACTCCAAACCGACACCTCTCAATATGATAAAATTTGTTTTTGGAGGTTAAATCTTTCCCCAACCACAAGTGAAACTCTAAGAGTTTGAAAGAACACTCATGTTCCATTCCCTATTATAAAATGAACTAGAATCAAGTGGTATTTTTAATAGGGCTTTTGGTGGAAATGGAATGGTCGGAATATAATGTCTAAGAGAGATGAGAAGAGGGGTAAACCATCCGCATGGGTAAACAATGCATAATTTTTTTTGAAATGAAACATGGAAGAAAATGAAAACACATATTTTCAGGGGCATGATTGTGTGAAGAAATACACAAAAGGGGATGAAAATTGAAGGGAATGAGAAGATGACATATTTACAAAACAAAAAACTTCTCCCAAAGACATAAGTGTTCTTTTTTTCATTTTTCAGAAGTTGAACTTGAAATAAATCTCACATTAATATCCCATCCCATGTTTGATCTCCACAAGATAATAATTGTAATATTTATAACTAGATAAAATGTTTAGGAAGAGTGATTTTTGACCCACCAAATACATAACCCATTTTTTTCAATTTTGTTTTATTATTTTTCATTCAATTTTTTGAACACTTTTCAATATCATTTTCAAAATTACAAAAATCAAATTCCTTTCCCCAAAACTCACTATATTTCTTTCTCTCCCCCACACCGAAATGGATTATTTCCCTCAAGAATATGAAAACATGGTGAAATCAACAAAGGGTACCCAAAATAAAATCCATTCCTCCCCACGTAAATTTCAAAAAAATATACAATGAAAATACATGTTGATATTGGGTGGGATAAGGTATTATGATTTTAATTGGATATCAAAGATAAGGTTTTCATAGGCTCTAAGGGTCTTTCAAAAGGAGTATTAATGTAAGGTTAAAGGGAGGATATTTGGATATTGGGATGCTCGTGGGATTAAAAAAATGCATCTATCATATTAATGTGTACTAATGTAGGAAATTCAGATCGAAGGTCCACAAACACAATACTCACAAATGGGGGTAAAAAATATATTTTGAAAAGATGACCATTGGAGGACTTGGAATGAAAGTAGTGGTTGTTCCTCAGAGTTGGGGAAAATCATTTTCCTAATCTAAAACTAAACATTCAAAAGTTCTTCATTTTGACACAAGTTTCTTTATAAAAATTCATGGGGAAAATACAAAATTTATGAGATGAAAACATGTATTTTTGATCACAAAAAATGGTTGGACAAAATTTCAAAACTGGATAGTGAGTAAGTATAACTCTTTTTTTTCATTTATTTAATTTTTCAGTTTCTTTAGTAATATTTAAATACACACCCACACAAAAGATAAAGAGACAATGAAAAAAAATGATGATGAAAGTGATAAAAAAATTAAAAACAGAGGAAGAAGAAGAAAAAGGGAGAGAGTGAAGGAGAAAGAAGAGAGAAAGAGGGAGTTAAAGGGAACGAGGTACCCCATGGTTTGGATTTTGTGGGTTACCATATCCACACTGTGGTAGGTCAACTGTGGATCTGAGGGAAGTTGAGGGGGTTCTTGGTATGTGTGTCCTATCATGGTGATGTTTCAATCGATGTCCATTTACAGTGAACTCCATTTTCGAAGATGGGTCTTGGACTTACACTACACCAAATGGGTAAACATGAGAAACAATAAAAGGACCTTCCCAATGAGAATTAATATTACCTGGGTGAAGTTGAAATTGACAGTTAAAGAGAAATAACTTTTCAACTTCACAAAACATCGTTCGCATGATCTGTTTGTCATGGAGTGCCATCGATTTTTCTCTATAGAGATTTGAATTCTCATAAGAATCAAGTCGAAGCTCCTCCTGTTCAACTAATAGAAACAATCTTCTTTCACCAGATTTTTGAAAATCTAAATAACAAGTTTTCACATCCCAAAATGACTTTTGTTGGATTTCAACTGGAAAATGACATGATTTTGCAAAAACTAGGCTAAATGGAGATATCCCAATGGGTGATTTATAGGTAGTAATATAAAACCAATGTGCTTAACCAAGTCTTTCAGGACAATATTTTTTGGTGGGAATTACAATTCTCTCAATAACTCTTTTCACTTCACTATTAGAATGTTCATCCATGCCATTTTTTTGGGGGTGATATGCAGTTAAAGTTTTATGTACAACCCCATTCTTTTTCAAAAGAGATTCCACGGTTCTATTACAAAAATGTGTTCTTAAGTCACTTATCAAGGCATGTGGTGTGCCAAATCGGTGGAAGATGTGTGTCTTTATAAACTCACTAACAGTATGTGTATCATCCTGTTTAGTGGGTTTGGCCTCAACTAACTTAGAAAAATAATCATCACTATGGAGAATGTATGAGAATCCATTGGAAGGGGGAACAATCCCATGAAATCAATGCCCCAAACATCGATGATTTCACAAAAAATTAAATGCTTTTGGGGCATTTGATGTATCTTTAAAATTGTGCTAAACTTTTTGAAAGTGGGACACGATTGACAGAACTCATGTGAGTCCTTGAATAGTGAAGGCTAGGAGAATCCAGAGTCTAAGACCTTTTGGGTGGTTCTTTGTGGTCCAATGTTCCCACCTTCGGGAAGTGAGTGACATAATTCTAAGATGGATTAATGTTCATCTACATCAAAAAGTCACCAAATTACCATGTCTTCCCTAGTTTTCCAAGCATTATTTTCTTCGCAAAATTAGTATTTTGAATCAATTTTCAACTTCAGTTTTTGTTCTTTTGAAATATTTTCAGGAAAAACACCAAAAACTAAGTAATTTACAATTGGTTCATACAATGGTATTTTTGGAGTAAGAGATGTAAGGTGTTAAATTGGGAATCTTGGATCAATGATTTCTGAATGAGAGGAATTATAAATTCAACTCAAGTTATTACCCACACGGTTTCCTTTTCCTGGTATATCTTTTATTTAAAGTTTAAACTCCTGGATCATTAGAATCCATCTTATTATCCTCGGTTTGGAATCACTTTTCTTGAGTGAGAACTATATAGCATAATGATCTGTGAAGATAATGATTTTGGCACCTAAGAGATTGGTACATAATTTATCAAAGGCAAAAACAACTGATAAAAGTTCCCTTTCAGTCACAGTGTAGTGAGATAGAGTTTCATCCAATATTTTTGAGGCATAATATATGACATGAGGAATATTTTTTCTTCTTTTACCAATAAAATCCCCAAAAAATCTATCAGAATAATCACACATCAACTCAAAGGGTAAGAACCAATCTGGGGGTTGGATTATTGTGGTAAATGTAAGAGCAGTTTTATGTTCAATGAAGGCTCTCTTGCAAACCTCATCGAAATGGAAAGTGACATCATTTTTGAGAAACTAAGTTAGTGGGATCGAAATATTACTAATGTTATGGATGAATCAATGATAGAAACGAACATGATCGAGGAATGAATGATTGTCTTGAATAGAGATGGGTTTAGGAAGTGATTGGATCACTTCAATTTTGGTAGGATCAACATCAATACCATCTTATGAAATTATGTTCCCTAGAAAAATATCATTTTCAACCATGAAGTGATATGTTTTAATATTTAACACAAGATTACAATTGAAACACTTTTGAATGACTAGAGAGAGTGAATTCAACCAAGATTCAAATGACTCACCATAAATGGTAATGTTGTTCATGAAGACCTCCATGAAGTGTTCAATTAATTCAGAAAAGATACTCATCATACACCTCTATAATGTTGTAGGATCATTACAAAGGCCAAAAGGTATTCTCCTATATGAATTTGTTCCAAAGGGGCAATTGAAGGTAGTATTTGCTTGGTCCTGAGGTGCAATTGGGGTTTAGAAGTTACCAGTGTATCCATTAAGAAAGAAATAGTGTCACTTTTCGGCTAATAGTTCTGGCATTTGATCAATGAATGGAAGAGGGTAGTGAGCTTTTTGTATTTCAACAATCAATTTATTATAATCAATGCACACACACCATTTGTTCTTCACTCAAGTTGTGACTACCTCTCCATGTTCATTTGTGAAAATAGTTATCCCACCCTTCTAAGGTACAACTTGAATTGGACTAACACATTCACCATCAGAAATTGGGTAGATAATACCATCTTGAAGAAGCTTGGTGATATCTTCCCTAACTACCTCAAGTATGATTTTATTGAGTCTTCTTTGAGGATGTCTAATTTTTATGGATGATTCCTTAAGATGGATGTGATGCATGCAAATAGTATGGTCATTTCTTGGTCTGTCATCTAGGGTCCAACATAAGGAATTTTTTTCCCTATAACACTTGAAAATGTTTGAACTCCTCAGTTACAATAAGTGAAGTGGAGATAATGACAGGATAAGAGTTATCATGAAAAAGGAATACATATTTCATGTGTGTAGGAAGAGGTTTCAGATCAGTCTCATCTTTCATTTGTGGGTTAGAGAACTTAGTAATGGAGGAAGGGGCATCATTTGATTCAGATTAATTTTCCTTAACTCTGTCCAAGGTAAAGAATTAGAAATCAGAGTTGATGTGGGATTTAAGAGAGTTTTCAAGATCTTTTAGATTGATAGAGTCTATGAATGTGAGTTCCACATCAACTTCACCATTTATACCTTTTTTAATCATGTTGAATATTATAAAAGATCTTTTATCCATAGAACAATATGAACATGATGGTTTGGGGTTAAATTGACTCTTAGGAGTATCATCATAAGCATGGATTGAGAATGCAGAGTGATCCTCGGATGGGCATCGCATGGCTTGGAAAATGATAAACATTACTAGTTAGTCACCAAATTCCATGGATAATATGCATGAATGGACATCAATATTGGTTCTTTCTATCATTAGGAATGGTATTCCTAGAATTCAAAGAGATCGAGAAGAGTTTATTTCAACTTCCATGTCAAAGACATAAAAATCATCAGTGAATATAAGATAATTCACATGAACTAGGGCATCCTCTATTATACCCTCATGACTAGTAGTGCATCTATTGACCAATTGAATGAAAATAGATGTGGGATGTAAGAGACTAATACCAAGGTTGGAGACGATGGATTTGGGAATGACATTAATTGAGGCTCCTAGGTCTATTATTGAACCATCAAAGTTGGAACTTCTAATTTGGCATGGAACCATAAAGGTCCCTAGATCATTTCACATTATATGAATAAACAACTGGGTGGAAACATTTTTGAAGGTACTAAGTTCCCTCTTGTGGGTGAAAAATTCCGTAAGAATCTTGGCATAATTAGGGATTTTTTTTATGGAATCTAAAAGGAGTATGTTGACTTTAACATGTATAAACATGTCAATCATTTCAGGATCAGGTTCAAAGGACTTATTTGGCTTTGAAATGTCTTGTGGAAAAGGAATTGGTTTCTTAGGTGGAATATAATGAGGAGAGGGAATGACTTCAGGTTCCTTTTCTTGTATCTTTTTATTTTCATTTTCTAGGTCAACATTTAAGGGGGGAGGGAGTTGGAGGAATTATCTTGAGGCATAAAAATTTTCTTCCCCGATCTATGTTCAATTACTCTTATATTACCCTTGGAGTTGGGTAATGGTTGAGCTGATATTTGTGAAGGAATTTTTTCCTGTTACTGGTTCAGGTGGAATGCAAGTTGACCAATTTTCATTTAAATGTTTTTGAGGCTTCAATGGGTGAAGGATGCATGGTTTTCCACTGCAACTTCCCATGGTTTCTTGGAAAAAGAATCTTGTCCCGAATTGGGGTTTCCTTGATTTTGGTTCTTGGGAAAGTGACTGTATTGGTCTAGGAATTGCGAAGCCTCACTCGAAAAGTGGAATTCTAGAGGAGGAAGTTTCCTTTGTGGTTGAGGAACAGAAGGATAAGGTTATTGGAAGTTACTGGCACCTTGAACATATTGGAATTGGTTTGGGTTTTGATGAGGGTATTAAGGGGGATGAGAAATGGGATTCCCATACCTCAAGCCTAGGTTAAAGGTAGAAGAAAAGGGCTCAAAGTGGGGTTGGTTGAAGTTTCTAACAAACTGACCAAATTGTTGAGGTTTGGGGTTCCATTGGGCATATATTTCATTGAGTTCCATTGGTTTAGATGAATTGGATTGATCCTTTTGAAGTTGCGGACATGTGTCATCCTATAGTTCTATCTATTGTATATAATAATGACAATATGACACTGAATGTAATTACTCCTAATAAATATAGATAAAATATCATATTTTGACAAAACACCACTATAATATTTCTCCATAATACTATATATTTTAGTGATTTAGGAAAGAATAATTATTTAACAGGAATGAGGGAATTTATTTGGCATAAACATCAAAACAATTTCATCAATTTTACTAAAATTTCTTCTAGATTTCATAGACAGAAAATAGTTACTGAGGAAAAATATATAAACAACATAAAATATTAACTATTAACTCCCTTGTATTTAGATAAGAATTAATTTTCCCAAATCTTAAAAAATAATAAAATAGAAGAAAAATAAGATAAAAACAAAATTGTATGTTAAGAGAAGATCACGATATCACATAACATGAATTAGAATAAAATTTGGAAACATTTTTAAAAAATTTAAATAGAGAGAGATAAAATTTATAAAAAAAATTCACAAATATGTAATATCATTCTCAAGAAGTATCAAACTATTTTATTCATGAAAATAAACTAATGGTAATATTACATTGACTCACATCTGAAGTACATATGGAAACATCTTGGAAGAAATTAGCATCCATCAGGGTTATATTCAAGTAACAATATCTTTATTCATTTAAAATAACATCCTCTGAATATGTTAAAATTTTTAAGAACTGCTTAGACTCTCTTATAGTCTCTATTCATCTTCAGCCAACCTTCCCAACTACACCCATCAATGAAAATATAATCCTCATCCATTATTTAACCAACTTAATATATTTTTGATTCCATCCATGTCTATTTGATTCATCCAATAATCTAAATAATAGAATCAAATCTATTGTAGTAGTTTAAATAAACCTTTATTATGATTTCAAAAGAAATTTTCAACATTTCTATTAGTAAGATTGAAAAACCCTTAGTAAATCCATCTATCATGATATTTTTTTGCACTCATCTAATTATCTAATGGGTAATATAAATCATCCTCTATTTCAAAAAAAAATAATAGTGAATAAAAGAAATTCCAAAACATTATCTTTAAACACAGATCAATAATAAGCAGTCCCCTAGACAAATTGAATAAGCTAGAAATGAATCAAATCAACATTTTTAAACCCGAGTTTAAGTAACTAAAAAAAGAAAGATATTTTTTAGAAAAATTAAGAAAACAATTCACACCAAAGATGAGATATTTCTTAAAACCATCTGTAGTTTAAAACGAAAATCTATCCAGGATCATTTACTTTAACTAAATCAGCAATAAAAAAGTATATAAAATTATCAAACCACTATCTAGGGATCTATTCAATTTCATTTTGACACAAAATCATCAATAAACTTTCACCAGAACATGGTTTCCACTCCATCCATGCAATATATATCGGAAACAAGGAAAAAACCCCATATATGACCTATAGTAGTAATGAACCCAAAAATGTTTTACTTTATGCTCAAAATATTCTAGATTTTTTGTGACATGTATAAAATTATATAGGGTTCACTTACCTTAATTCTGACATAGAGTAGTTTGATTTCACTTCACATAAATAGCCATAAACTAGTTTTAGTTGATGTAAACAATGAAAGATCAATAAATTGATTTATTTTTTGTTTCATTGGAGTACTAATATAAAAATGAGCAAGTCCAACTTGGAATCTATATCCTACCACCTGTATCCCTACTTTAATTATCCAAATTGAAAAATAAAAATCCCTTGAAATCAATTATAGCCTATCCCAAATGAAAAATTACGTTTGATCATTAAAAAACTAAAATTTATGAAATTAAATATTCAAAAGAAATAATAATTTCATTTCTATAGAATCCAATATTGGATTCACCAACTCTTTGATCATACTGGGTTCCACATATGTCAGGCGTAACTCCCCTCACACCTGAGGCTTCCATCAATCACCATGGTTTTATAAAGAAAGTGGAGAGAATATATGGTATATGGAATAAATAGTTATATGATATAGTGTAAGTAATATATATACATATATATAAATAGACATCACAATATAATACAATATAAAATAATAAATAAAAACTATATTCTAATAAAAAACAATAACACACCCATGCTATAACCAAATGAGTAGTAATACTTTAATGAAAGCATAAAAAAGGTAAAGGGTCACCCATAGGATGACCAATAACATGTAATCCAATATAAACTTGATAATAAGGATATAAGAACTTAATTACATTGTTAATGACTAGTCCCTTCTCTAGTATCCATCCAAGCTCTATAAATTGACCACCAAAATTTAGTACCTACTCAAACTCATGCCCCCAACTAAGAGGTTTTCTGCAGTAAACGGGCACCTTGGAAGGTTGTGATTGCAACTCATTTGGTCACCACAAATTTTGTACATAATATATCATATAAATATATGAGCATGTACATTTTGATAAGATCATAAATAAAATAAGGTAAGAAATGATGGTGATATTAAATATATCACACACACTGGTGCTAAAATGTCACCTTGGGGGATAAATACTTTCATTGGCCGATGTGGAAGGGTGTTTGAACATTCCACATAACAAATTATTTGGAAAAATATCCTGATTCAATATGAATGGGAATAACATTAGATCATTACTTCATAACCAATATATTTGAAAATATTCCTAGTTTAGATAACCAGATAGTGTTTATAAAAACCCTAAGATACGATAATAAAACACACTGTAATTAAATCCTAAGAATGTAGTACAAAGAGTTGTAATATCATCACATGAAATAATCTTGAAGTTGGAATACTGTCTTTAAAATTTTTTGAAGAGATAAGATAGAATCCTTAATTTTAGGACTAAACACAAGAGGGAATAGTGACCCTAGTTTGGAGCTACATCACCAAAGAGGGCATCACGTCCCATGATTTGTAATATCACACTTTAATCTCATCCCCTTCTATGAAATCATCACATAAATAGTATTCTATCATAATCCCAATTTTAATAATATAATACCTAGATGTTTCACCTTGAGTATCTCATCCCCTTCCAGAAAATTATTTTTTCAAGGGAAGTTCATCCCCCTCTCAGTGGAAATAAGAAATTTTGGGGAATTTTTTTCATGTAAAAAACATTACTTTTCATGGATATATAACTTCATGGGAAATAAACCCCAATCCCAAAGGAAATTAACAAATAATTCGGTATCCCAACAAATGAAATATTTCTCATCAGTTGTATTTGGTCAACCCATCAAATTACAATCATCATAAATGACACATGGGAATTATATTCCGTGGCAGGGTAATATCTCATCCAATTACAATTGGAATAAAATCCATAATAATGAAATCAACACATAAAGGGAACAGTTTCATTGATTTATATAAATAAGATAGTGTGGGACCACATACAAAACCCCAAGAACCTCAACAAATGGAAATAATATCCTTAACCACAACATTATTTGAAAATGGGAAATGCATCATATAAAACACATTATAGTATAACATTAATAAAGTCATCACATAGAGTAAGAATCATTTTATTTATGGGCATATCATCCATAATCATATGCTATCCCAGAGTGATAGGGAAATCCACACCTAAACTAAAATATTATATTTAGCAATGGTGGGACACATATACCAAATAGAAATAACATTAACAGTGGGTCTAGAATCCCATAGTATAAAAACACACAGAATAAAAAAGTATCATAGGAAACATTCACAACATAACTATGTTGAAATAATGTCCAAGCCTCACTAAGTATAATCTATGTTAGTCCTCTCCCACACAACCTATAACCACCTTCAAAACTATTGTAATCCAACTAGTTTACTACAATCCCAATGGAGGAGGAACTACATTCCCACCAATTAATCACATAATCTAGAAAGGAAAATAAGAATCAAAATTACCATAAAAACCCATGAAACCTTTCAGATGAGGATTCATAAATAAAACCAATGAATATAGTGGTAAAGGTGTTAATATTTTAAATTTTTATAAAACAAATACACCTTTTAGTATTTTGTGAAGAAGGTCAATGTTGGTGGAACACAAATATATTGAAAACTGTAAAAGGGAATTCCTTTTATAAATAAATTCATGCCAATTTAAAAAGAAATTAATAAATAATAGAATTAGATATAAGTAAATATGTAAAAAGGTATATAAAATAATTACACAAAGGAGAAAGTTCTTGGACCAAAAGAAGATATATGTTCAACTCCACTTACAAAAATCCTTTCGATTGAATTTTAAACAAAAGGGAGGTGAAATTGTATGATGAAATGTAAACCCCATGAGTAAGTAGTGGATATGGAATTATTTGGGGTTTTTATAAATAACTTATAATATCACCAAATGGAATTTCAACTATAAAGAATCTCAATTTTAAAATATGATTGGCTATGATACTCTTATAACATTGGTAAATTTTTAATCCAAAGAAATTAAAAGAGAAAACCAAAGAGGAATGTTTGAATACATTTAATTTCATGAAAATTATGATAAAAAAAATCCATGTTCTATTAAATACAAAATAAAATAGAATATAGGAAGTTAATAAGTAACGCATCTAAATAAAAAGAAAATTTAGACGAGAAGACCCTTAACATTGTCAAAAAAATCCACAAAATAACATTGATATCCATTATAAAAAAACAATCATATTAATCACTTATTTTAGATCTCAATTATTATATATTACAATTTAAAATCATAAATTATAACAATTAATTACACATATATTAGTTTTTTATTTTATATGTTCATCATCAAATGTTTGTGATTTTGATTATTTTATAGAAGTTTTATAATAGTGATGTTAATACTTCTCATTCAATAAAATTTTCATCATTAACATATTATTAAAAGTTTATAAATTATTTTTGTTTCATTTAGTTTTTTAGTATAATGTTCATTTTATGTATTTTTTGTTTATGGTTTGTGAGAATGGAATCCATGAAGAGAATGATTGGGAAATTTATCGATAATAATGATTTATCTTATAATAGACACAAATTTTTTATATCCCAATTACAGAACAATATTTATGATATTAATTACTGATTAATATCATATACTTCCATTCTTATTTCTAGATACCAATTAATGACGAAAATTATGATGTAAGTATAGCATCATTGATGTGGGTGATTGAATCAACCAAAATAAGAACATGTTATACTAGTGATAGGGTTAGAGTTTAGAGTTATATTATAGTTTTATACATTTAATTGATGAATTAATCTTTTTATATAACAAAAATACTACGGAGGATAAGATATATAAATAGTGTATTTATTAAGGTAATTGAAAAATATGGGGAAGAACTAGGTACTTTGATGAATTCTCTCATTGTCAAAAAAAGTTCCTTCAGAATGATGGATTTATGATTCATTGTGGGAACAACAATCTACCAAACTAATAATAATTATTTGAGGAATAGAAATTGGTAAATTATTTACGATATAAAATAATTAAATTTTTTGTTTTTAATGGAATAAGATAGTTACTTTTATATGTGATTTCCATTGGTATTTCCAAAATATACCTTCTTTAATGCATAAGGTTGTAATTTTAAATTTAATCAAAATAATGGTGGAAACTGAATAGATATGGGTCATAAATACCCTCATATATATAATTTAGATATAATTCATAATGATATTTTAAGTCATTACCACTCAATTTAACTCTTTTTACCTTTTTTTTATCCTTGGCATAGAACTCAATTTTTACCTTGCTAATTTATATTTATGCCTAATAATGAAACTGGACATCCAATATAATTTTTTTGTGAAAATTATAAATTTAGAGGTCATCTAATCTAATTAAATTTTCATATATGAATTTTTTTTATTTTAGTTGAAATCAAAATATATTTAGAAAAAATAATCATTTATACAATAAAATATTTTTAATTGTTAAGTGATTTTAAATTTATTTCATATCAATTTCTAATTAAAGAAGGGTTAATTATTTTATTCATTTAAAATTAAATTAAATTACCTATAACATAATAGATTCATAATTACATGATTCATTATAAGGGTTCAAGTTTCTAATATCCCGATAGTATTTTAGGTTTATAGTTCTAAACAATTATAAATAACCATTACATTATTTAGGGAAGACTAACACTCAGTGAATAATTATTTCCAAAAAATGGATTCTCATTTTTTACACTCATTTTTCATCCAAGGGAAAAAAAATTATATCAAATAAAGTTTCTATTACTAAAAACTAAACTTCATAATAGTTCTTACACATCATTACTTCTCATGAAAATATTTTTAAGAAATTGGATGAGCAGAAAAATCATAGTATGTGATATAAAAATAAAAGATATTTGATAAAACATTTGAAATTAATTGAGAACCATAAGTATGTTTTAATTTTTACAAAATTAACTTTTTAGTTAAAAATAATCATTTACATACCCCATAAGTAAACTTCAAAGTCCATAGTTTTTATAAATAATTTTATAAGAAACCGAAATGTAAAATTATAATTCATGAAAGAAATAAAATGAAACCAAACCTTTATCCCTTAAAATTTCATAAAATTTCATTTAAATAAAAATATCAATTTTTAACTTTTTAAATCAAAATATTCCCTTATAAAACTATTTTCAAGAGTATATAAATCTTGTAGGAATCTTGGGGAATCATTCTTTCAACAAGGAATTCCATAATTTGATATTTTCAATATTCTTTTAGGAGTAACTTGATTTAGTAAAGTTAATCACTTTATTAGAGTAATTAAATCTACAAAAATTCTCTTAGGTTTAAATTGCATTAGTTAAAATTTTCACATACTAGAAGTAATTAACCCAATCCACATTCTCTTAGGTGTAATATACACTAGTTGACTTTGTCTCTTTTCTTATAATATTGGAGGGATTTATTGGAGCCACATGTCACATAATGGATATAGTCCCATAAGTGCTTGGGTGCAATAAATATTCCCAAATACATTAATAATCGTCATGTTTTAAAATTAAAACAATTAATAACATGCACTTTTTATAAAATACCCATAAAATTGGGATTTAATACCATACACCAAACGTTTTTTTATCTCATAAAAAAGAGACTAATTTTTTTTCCTTTTGAAAAATATTAAAATATTAATAGTCTCTTAGAATTAAAATAATAGTATCATTTTTTGGAAAAATGTTATCTTATAGGCGATTTTTGATAATTAAGAAAGGAAATGATTGAGGTAAAATCCTTTTATTTTATATATGTTATAAAACCATTATTTTCAAACTTTGGTGAAAAGAATCAAAGGTGAACCATATGGAAATACATAATTTCATTACAATTAAAAACATTATAAAAGAAGTCAAAATAATCCAATAATTAACTTTAAAAAACCTTTAATTTTAAATAATAATATTTTAAAACATTTAATATAACATAGCAGAAAATATTTTAAAACATTAAAAACAAAATTTTAAATAAAAACTCTTTACCACTTTAAATTTATAATCATAAACATATTAAATAATAGAATATTAAAATAATATCTAAACCCCTTGAATGTTAGTAAATTAATTATTTAATACACACATATGGTCATATATACACCATAAAAAAGAAAACATGTGTTGAGTATTGAATGAGTCTAAATGAAATGAAATTGAGATGAGAAATCCACTAACTTATATTCTAACTTGCCAGGTACATTCTATAACTACTATATAATAAACATATATTAATTAATTAATTTTTTAATAACCCTTTTCAGGATTATTCTTTTGTCATAATACATTTATTTCATTTATTACCAGGACTTATATAGTTACTAAATAAATTATGTTCATGTTATACATTTTGAGGATGTTTTATTCATAACACCAAAACAAATTTGGTAGGTTGAGAAAGGTAAAAGTTGACATTATTCTATAATATATAGAATATTTATCCTGAAAAAATTATCATGTTTATACATTTAATAAATTTTTTAATTATACATGAATGGAGGACATGAAAAATGAATGATGTCACTTCGTGGAGGTGGCTTACAACACGTATGCACAACGACGTTGTCATTTTCCAATGGTTGAATGAGTAGGAATGTAAGTAATATATTATCATTAGAAAATCATAATTATTTAATTAATATCACGTATACCTCATAAATCTGTTACAATTTTCATTAATGAGAGGTAGTGATGAAAAATCGACCACATCGCTTCGTGGTGGTGGTTGTCCACACATATGCATGAGCGAAGATTTCATTTACGATAGCATATAAAAGGATATGTTAAAGTGTTGTAGTATAGAAATATTAGATTCTAAATATATTTAATTCAATTGTTTTAGAATATAATCCGGGTTATGTGATATTTAATGGAGGTATATAAAAAAATAAATTTAAAAATAGTTTGTTATTAGTCAAACAACTTCTTTGAGAAACCTTATTTGGATTACAAACCAAGTCCTAGTGGGTGGTCTTTTGGTAAGGCCAAACCCACTAGTAAAAGGGTTGAATATTGGTAATGTATTGGGGTAGATATTTATTAGAAAAAATGGTTTAAGTGGTGTAAAGAATAGAGGAGTGAAGATACCCTTTAATAAGTGAGGTGAGCGTCAATCATGTAAATACATTAAATATTAATATATAATATGCATATAACTCATGTAAAATGGATACAAAGTTCAATATATTTAAATATAAGGAGAATAATTTCAAGAAATAATCAAAAAACAAAATTTTTATAGGTTCGGGTTTCATTTTAAACATTATCTTTTGGTTTATGCTCCTTGTTAATCATATTTAACGTTAAAAGTAGTAACAAAATTTTCACTCTTTAAGGGTCATGAACGTAATTTAAAATATTAAAAGTCACAAATAAATGTACCATGGATGATAAGATCAAAAATTTTCCTTCCACATGATTCATGATAGCATTTTTATATTTTTATAAATTTTTTATGAAAAATTTAAACATTAAATGTCTTTAAAGGTCATTTTGAATAATATTCACATATCATGAAATTAGTGGAATCAAGATAACAATGATATTTTAATATAAAGATTTTAAACATTAATTATAAATTATAGTTATACAATAAATTATTGGGTCATTATAATTTATTCGAAATATATTACTTTTATTTTTTTTGAAATCATTAATTTGATTCTTGTACCCATTGCATAAGCAATGTATCACTGTTGCGTAAGAATTCCAGAAAATTTTTAAATATATAAAAAAGAAAAATAAATTAATTTAAAAAACTAATATATTGATCTAAAAAATAACTATTTATAATTTTTAATATAATTTTTTATAATTATGGAAACATAATATAGAATTTAAAATAGAGTGATATTTTCTAGTTTTTTCAAACATAAAATAATATAAATGTCATAATAAAAGTTATCTATAAAAACACAATGAAATTTACTAAGAAAATGTGAAAAGTGTGTAAATAAATCAATTATTGATATTTAAGATGAATTATTTTTCATCTTATTTGAAAGTATTTGTCCTAATTAACCTGATTTAACCATTACATAGTGGCACATTTTTACCATGGTTACTATTCATAATGACCAAAATTAGAATTTAAATATGTATTTTTTTAAAAATAATGATTAAAAATATAGAATCATTTTTTCAAGATTAAATTTGAATAATTTAATGGAATTATGGTTAATATATGTGCAGAAAATTTAATATAAAACATTTTTTAGAAAATTGTGCATTAAATAAAAAATGAACTTACACCAAAATAAAATATAATATTGATTCTGATAGAATAATTTAGATTATATTTAATTGATTATATATTTTTTAAATTCAAAATGACAAATTAGAATCATACTTTTAAATAAATTTATTTGCAGAAAATAAAGGACTATTTTGAATAAAATCTGCATATTTCACTATTCACTCAAAATCATTCTTTTAAAAAAATAAACAACATTAATCCTAATACTATTAAAAAATTATGATTTCAAAAAATATTTCCTTTTTTTAAAGTAAAACATCTAAAAGGGTGGGAAATTAATTATAATATATGTGGAAAAAATGCAATAAAAACCATTTGGGAAGAAAATGTATTTTTGAGGCATAAAATACATCTATTCCCATAAATTACCTAATAACCATGATTAAATGAATGTTAATTTATTAAATTATATATATTTTTTAATTTTTTAATTTTAATCATTTTTCAATAGTTATTAATTTAATCTATAAAAATACATTGGACACAAAATATAGTTTTTTTTAAAATATCAATTTTTTCATTCACAATATTTTAATTTCATTTCAAACTATTTGATAATAAATGTATGGTTTATGGTTAATTTTATTAAGGGAAAAATTTCTAGAAATATTTCGTAATATGGGTATTTGTATTCATACTTGTTAACCCAACAACTAAGTTATAACGTTCATATTTAAATTTTAAAATTTATATATTATACCATCATTCATTTAAGATAGATGTTGCATATACCACAGGCTATCAAACATAATACTATTTAAAAAAATATGTTATAAAATATTTAAGTTTTATAAATTAGTTAGAAAAATTTGAACGAAGTATCTTATAAATATAACACTTTAATATTTATTATTTGAAAAATATTTCATTTTTAACAATTAATGATTTTGATCATATCCACTTAAAATAATAATTTATCTTTAAAACATATATTTTTTCAATAAATAAACATAGATTATTTATTTTAATTTTATAAATACATTAAATAATTCCTTACTGATAATAATAATAATTAAATAACATGTAACCCAAAAAAGGTTTTTATAATAAATTATTTTAATTAAATATTATCTTTGTATTTCATACTTAAATCATTTAATATTTATGAATTATATTATTTTTCAATTTTTTACTAAAAATTAAATTAATCAAATATACTTAATTGATATAGATATACTCAATGACCATATATCCAGTGATAATATTTCCAAAAACTATATATATAATTATAATATTCATTCCAATAAATTGCATTATATATAATATTAGAACGATTCATCATATTCATTTACTTCTCCATTAAATGTTTTATTAAATTAATAAAATTTTACTTATTTTCATAGTTATAATCGGGGTTATGATCTTCAATAAAAACCATGAGGAATATGATTTCATGTTTATGGTCATTTTATTTATGGTTTTATTCATCTTAATGTTTTATCAATGATGATTGACACTAAATAATCAAAATATATTATTTTTTTTCTTGTAATTTAATGTTTTTTCTCAATAAAAAATAATCTTTTTCATTTTTGTTTTCTATTTTTTTTGAAATAATCTATTCAACATAAAATTTATTCAAAGGAAAAATGTATAGTAAAATGATGGGTATTATATTCTCAAACATTATCCCAAATTTTTTTTCACTCGTATGAAAAAATAAGGGCACTTATACCTAATTATATCTCTAGGTTCTCATGTACGTTCTTCAAACATATGATTCTCCATAAAACATTAACCATGTGAGTAGTATTGTTTCATAGTACATTATCCCCATGTTCCAAGGTTTGTACTCAATGTTTCTCATAAGGGAGCTCATGTTCGAGTAATACATATATATTATTTCAATACATGTGAAGGGAAAGGTATGAACTTCCTCATAAGTGTTACTTGGATCACATCATGAAGTTAGGAAAGGTTTTATGGAAGTGAGTGGTGATAAGATCCCATTCCCACATGATTGAGGATTTTAAAGGGGATAATGTATCTTGGGATCAACATTTGCTTCTTGCAAAATCTCATAGCCCACTGCTATGGGTATATTGAAATTTGTACAGTGAATCTAATTTCAAACATTAAATATCATCAATTATTATCTATAGATCACTTTTGCTGACATTATACTATTCTAATGTGTTATTTAATGGTTTGAGTATTCCATATAATTTATTTTGAAAGATCACATCCTGGTATCTTACGCACTCGAACTTCATGATTTTTTTATAGATCCACAGCTATTTCTATATATAACCTCATTTATATCCATTTTAATTATTAAATGGAAACTATTTTTATTTAATATATCTACTAGGGGAAGGTGTTAATACCAAACTCCTTTTTAATCCATTTAATATGACAATCATAACTTTTAGAGTTTGAATAGTCCTTTGGGATTGGCAATTAAACTAGGGATGATAATTATTTATGAAGCATACCCCTCAATCTAGTTTTTATTGAAAACTTCTCTATAACGTCAAGGTAGTCCTATAATCAGGATCAGATACAATTAATACTTCCAATCCTTTAATCCTTACATATTATGCCAAGTGTATCATTGAATGTTTTTAAGAACAAAATCTTCTTGAATATAAATTAAATTTTCTATATTCATAAGGTGATAAGCTATAACCCTAATAGTATTATAACTTTCATAATTGTTTGGATGACCTCTAACATCATTTATTGAGAAATTTTTCTATTTATATACATATATGGGTAACGGTTTCATTATCCCCTTATAATTCCTCCATTATTAGATTACTTTATTATATATCATGAATCAATATACATTCTTTTAAATCTACCAGTTCATACCATTTCACTAAAAATTATTCTCGATATTTATATACATATTTTTTCTTCTATGATGGATTGATAATTATAAACTCTATTCATTGTCTGACATCTATTTCTTTAATTATGGTATTGATAAAACACATATAAATTTCCTAAATACTATAATTGTATCATTGTCAAAGTTAAATGTGGGTTGATTCCCTACTTTCATTCATCACAGTATATCCTCATTCTCTACCTCTATGATATTTACATGTATGGTCAGTCCTGATATCATTTTGGAAAGATATGATCTCACCAGTTTAATCACAATTTCAAGTTTTATGATTTTCAAATTCATGATAATTACGTCTTTTAAAATATGTATCATGGATAAGGTACCATAATGCTTCCTTCTTAGATCATTAGACACTTTATTTTCTTTCCCAAGATGGTAATGTATTGGGAAGTCATAGTCCTTGATCAACAACAAGCATAAATTTGGTTCAGGTTCCTTTAATTACATGTAAATATATATTTTATATCATTTTTTCTATATGTATTTTAATCCTTTCACAATAGATATAATTCCTTCATATCTTCAATGAAAATATTAATGGCACTATCTCCAGATCATGAATGAGAAATTTTTTGTCATGAATCCTTAATTGGTATGAGGAATAAGGTACCAGCATGTCACTCTACAAGGATAAATATCCCAATCACTTATTTGATACATCATTGTACATTATAAACCATTTTCAATAGTATGATAGTGTGAGTATAGGTGTAGAGATCAACATTCTCTTGGGCTTCAGGAAATTTTCTTCACATTCAACTATCTAAATGGACATGATTCTTTTCTGGGATAACCTAGTTATTTTATTTTATAGTCATGAAAAATCTCACAAAATGAATCGATTATATTCAACTAATACAACAAAACTATAGATAACTGTTATAGTACTTGGTCTAATCCATTTTCTAATCACCTTTATATTTTAAAGACCCATGGATAACACTCAATTATGATTACATGATCCAAGAATTATAATTTCTATAAAAATAATTCACAATTTCTAAATGTGGCATATAGTTTCTCCTTTCTCAGGGTCTTCAATGCAGTCCGATCATTATCGTAATTCTCTTCTGTACTATTGTAATATTTGAGAATATCATCTGTAAAGACTACAAAAAATTGATCAATATATCTCTAAATTCAATTTCCATCATATTCATGAATATAGGGGATGAATTTGTATATCTAAATAGTGTCACTTTGAACTAATAGTACCCATATCTTGTATAAATGTTTTTCTTGTGTACTTCAAATCTTTTCAACTTTAATTGATTATATGTAGATCAATGATCAATATTTGAGAACTATTTAGCCCCTAAATGTGGATTAAGAAAGTAATTTATAAAGGGTACATAATACAATATCGTTAAAATGAAGTGGTGAATTTATCTATGATTATTTCTAATAAAGAGGGTAGGTTCACCTCTTGAAGAAGCACTTTGTTTTATAAAACACTATTCTATATTCTATTAGAGTTTCTTCATAAATTCCTACAATTAAATCTATCATTTTATATTATGATTCATTTATATATCATGTCACTAGGTATGAATAATATAAAAACTCAAACCCATGATTTTGGGGAAGATAATCTGAATATTCAAAAAATTCCACATGTTTATTCATTATGGGCTTATCCTCTATATTAAGTCTATCTCTAAACTTTTGATCTACAAAAACCTCCTATAAGGGTATTAAGACATATATAATGGGATTAATTTCTATTGGGATTCCATGATGAACCTCATATTGATATTTTTTCATATATTCATTTGGGAAATGAAATGTGTATAAAATCAAACCTTTTCTGGGATGTTAATTTCAAGGGAATTTTGATTTTTTAAGTCCAGTGAGTAAATATTTTCATTAGTAGGGTTTTAGATCGTAATTATGAGAGTTATACCATCTCAGTAAGATGTATCAAGATGTCAAATATGGATCCTGATGTGTTTTTGAGTCTTGGGTGAAAGATGGTGTGAAGCTGTTTGAACCTAGAACTGAATATAACTATAGGGGCACCACCCATGGGTATACCCTATCTTGGTAGACACCTTGGTGGAATATAAAATTCCTAATCCATGAGAGTGGTTCCATGAGATTAAATTAGTTCCCATGATAGGAATAAATGGTAAATGGATAGGGTGAAACACTTGTTTTCATGGTCTTGGTGCAAGGAAAATGAGAAAGTGGGTTTCCCTTTACTAGGGTGTCTAGGCATGTAAAGCATGGTGGTGTTCTAAAGGAGTCCATGGTTCCTAGTGGACAAAAAATACATATATATTATAGGAAAACTAAATTGGATGTTTTGGATAGACCATATGGATAACCATTTCATAGATCTTCAGTATGGATCCCTAAGTGAAATTTAGAGGGGGAACCACTCCATTGTACTCCATAGGATGGGACCTCAGCTGTTTTTTATAGACCACATGGAGAACCACACCATAGTGCTTGGTGTGTTGAAACAGGGAGAGGAACTATTTTAAAAGTAAAGTGGAGAACCTCTCTATGGTTCTACGAAAGTCCTCATTGTGTTTAGGATAGATGAAAGGGAAACATGTCATGGTCTATATGAACTATTCTATGGTGAATTCTAAGTAAGAACTAGGGTTATTTTTTGATAAGGGTATTTTGGTAATTTTTTGGGTATCCTATTTGGAATTTCCTCAGGATCCCCTTTTTGTGGATCATTATAATGAAAAGGGTGAACCATATTTGGCTCTCCTTCACCCTCTATTTTAAAATATTTAAATCTTAGTAGTTTGAGGATGATTCATCGCTCTGATTCCTCTTATCTTTTACCTCTTTATATTTCTTATTCTACTTCCTTGTTCTCCACTAATTACAACATCCATGGTTTGTGGTTCATTGAAAATTACACTGGAGCATGGTGGAATTATCCCTTCTAGATCAAGCATTTTTGTGGAATTGATATAGGATGATCACATATTATTTCACATTATTTTATCAAATGTATGTTGTCATGTAATTTTATTTAGGTTAGTCCCCAAAATTTTGTGAAATTAAAAATTGAATTATTGTCTTAGACCCTCTTGATAGAGGAATGTAAATAATAAAAGCTAAGGGACCTCTTAGGCCATAGATCCTTTGGTGTCATTGAGATGACTATGGGGTGACTATTCCCCCCCCCAAATATTATATGAGCATTGAATGTATATTCCCTTGGTATATTATAGAAAGGTTGATTAAAATGACCAATCTACCATGACCTAGAAAGTAGGATGACCAATATGAAATATCTTTATACCAATCCTAGTGAGACTTTTCTTACAATCATAGCGAGGTTGTGATGTGATAATGAAGATACCAAGTGATGATATGAAATTTTATTAAAAAAATTTTCTTGAGAATTGGTATTGTGATTGAGGAACACATAAATGGTGTGTGCGTGTTGATATGGTGTTGGGAACCCTATTGATAACCCCAGATATTATTCAATCCTAGAGAGGGTTTCATGAGGGAAATGGGTGTTATTAATTTTATATGTCACATTAGAACCTAAATTGGTGATTTGTGACTGACGTGGAATTAGTGGTGATGTTGGGTCATGTTATTGGGAGGTTGACATCAGTTACATGAGATGGGTTTGAGATTTTGGCCAACCCCTATTATTATTATTATTATTATTATTATTTTAGTTATTTTTGGTGTTGTTGTTATGAGATAATACAGTATGAATTCATTGTAATTAAGATGTTAAGTTTAATTGATATGTGGTTACCTAGGATTTGGTTATTTTTTATATAAGGAATTTTCAGGGAAGATCCCTTGGATGTCACCGTTGGGACATATGTGATTCAATTACTAGGATGTGCTCCTAGGATATTGATGTTGAGCTCAATACTGTACGGATGACTTGGTAAATTCACATTGATATATCCTTTTTGGTCTATATAGAATTCCCAAGATAATGGGATTCTACCTATATGTCTATATGATTTTCTAGGACCGTCCATAAAGGAATCAGTTATATTCTTGATTCCTCTAAAAAATTTTCTAGGGATATCCCCTGATGAATCTAATGAATTTTGTCTACTTAAGGAATCCCCATGATTACATCTGGAGGACATGGTCATTTGTGAATGATATGATAGGGATACCATTAAATACATCCAAGGATTTGGTGCATTCATATTATAAAAAATAGAAGTTGAAAAAGGTATTGGTTTTCATGATTTTGTGACGTGCTCAGAGATACAATAGAATTGGTTGAAGCAGGTATAATTGATCCTAAGTGTGAAATTTGAACATGAGGATCGATAATTGTTTTTTACACTTCCATGGTAATGTTATTTAATTTATATTTCTGATGATATCACATGAACATAAAATAAATTTACTATTTATGTATGCGACAACATTAGTGGGTCTATACAAATATTTACTCATACCTTATTTAGGTGGAAGTGGTACTTGGGTGCCCGATAAGATCTTTATTATTCATTGATTAAGGTTGGGAATAGTATTGGGTTTGAATCACTCAGTAGGATAATATAAATAGAGTTAGTATATCGATGAGGTATGGCTCAGGTATATATCAGAGGCTCGTATATTTTATTATTTTATCAATCTAATTTATGTGATTTCCATGGTGGGATATCATTCTATATTGGTCACCATGGCTATGAGTCTTTATGAATTGTTATGTCTATATAAAATTCACTATAACATGATTACTTATTTATTAGGTTCTCCTTATTTGATTTATCATTATCTATCTCATTTTCTTATTTCCAATTTGTTTTACTTTGTTATGAGTGTGTAGTCTCCTTACAGTAACACCAAAAACTTTTTCTTCTATTAAAAAACTTATGGAATATGGGGGGGGGAATTCATGGGTTCATGTGGTGATCAATGGTATAAATACTAGTTGAGTAGTCCAGGGCAGCATGCCACAACAATGTGGTATTAGAGTATAATGTCCTACCCCTTCTCATTGGCTTGAGAAGAGGAAGGTAGTTACATTGAATTATATGACATCCCCAAAACGCCAAAGGATGGAAATAAATGCCAAACGGTTTCAATACATGTGGGGGATGATTTACCCTTTTACTATAAAACCACTAACCAAAAAAACCATAACTATAAAACCACAACATGATGTATGGTAGAAATGAAAGAAACTCAACAAGTCATTTATCAAAATCATATTGAAATCAAGTACCACAATAGAAGACTATAATAACAAATAAACAATGCAATGCAAACTAATAACACACCAATATAACCACAAAACAACAAGATCCACAAGATCCATGCTCCAACATCACCAAAAAACACATGTATTAAAAATTAGTGCTAAATATGTCTCATACTATAACTTTTACCATGTCCCTGTAGATTCCATCTTCAAAATCGCCAAAGTTCCAAAGCAGGGGTGAGTACTAAAAATTATTAGGTTTTCCCCAATGACTACCCAACACAAGACATTATAATATAAAATGTTATAAGCATTTATATAAAATAATTTACATAAAACAATTTTTAAAAAAATTTATATAAAAATATAAAAAAACCCATTAAAAAATATTTTTCCAAGGAAATCATAGAAAAAATTCTTCAAGTCATTTAACATTCCATTTTGGAATAACCAATCCCTTTCCATACAACCATACATACAATGATGCATGAAATTTATAGACCTCCCTATACTCGTGAGTCGTGAGTTATCATTCTACCGAGCTATTTCATAGTGGAAAACGTTTATGGGGGTACTTTACACCCATATCTATACTGACCTTTTGATGGTGGTACTTTAACCCCTTATCCTTCCTAATTAATATGAAGACATACCAAAAAACAATGAAAAACACATTCCAAACCAAGTGTGTTCAAACCATTCAATAAAAAATAATTCTTTTTATTGAACACCTTTTTTTCTTCTATATAGAACAACTAACCATTATTTTAAAATAAACATTTTATTATCATGTTATCAAAACACATTCAAATAACACCCCAATTCCCCAATTTATATAAACCTTCACTCAAAAGGGTTTCAAAAGTTATTTCAAATACAATAAAAAATCAATTTCAATTAAAGTAATCAATTTGAAACATCATGTACAAAAAATGTGGAGTCAAGAGTGAAGCCACCTGCCTTGAGAGTCTTTGAAAAAACAAGAAACAATACAAAAACCTCACAAAACTGGGTTGAATCTCCCTAAACCCACCTCGATATCTTCCCCTATCAACAACATGACCGAATAAAAAAATATTTGGAATCAAAAACCTTAGATCTACCCCTAATAACCATATATCCATGAAACTAAGAGATATGACAATGTAGATATAAGAGAAATATCAATAATGACAATTAACGACAACTTACCATGATGAATCGACCTCTAATCACTATGGGAAGCATTCATATTGCCTCTGGATCAATGGAAGAACCCTCCATGACCATTAAGATATAAGAAAATCGTGTTAGGGCCACATCAGTGAAACAATGAGGTATCAAAAGAATAAACCAACCTAGATCCACTTTTTATGTATATTGATTTTAACTGGGCGTGGTCTAGTCGCACAGTTAGGCAATTCAGGCACTAACCGTGCATTCACCACTGCCTTAAGGATGACCCCCGCATGGTCATCTCGCACGGTATCTAAACCGTGCTCCAACCATGTCGAAGCCCTTACCTCAAAATAACAAAATACATTTTTAAAACTTCACGATTTCAACTAAGAAGCTAGACAGTTTAGAAAATTCATGTGTCGCCTGTACACCTCCTCTTTTCCCCTATCTCACTATGCACTATTTTCTGCAAGTGTTTCACAGTTTTCATAAACCACAAACCACCCATAAATAAATATAAAATCCCTAAAAAAAATTTAAAAGTTCTCCAAACTATCTCAAACTTCACCCTTATACTTTATATATATAAAAATAATAAATAAAGGGTCACTTACTTGAAACCAGGGTGCTACAAAAATCTTTTAATTTTTTATTACTATTTTGGGATGCAGTTTACATAGAATAGTGATTTATCAGAGATAATGATGGACCTCAGACTGGGGTGTCATGAACACATTCCCTATTAGAAATTATAGGTAACCAGATATGTGGAATTGTTATTATTGGTTTAGGATTTAACAATTACATTATTTAACATAGTGTAACACAATTGAGTTTAGATTTGTGACTTTTTTGTTTACGGATCTTTCCATGTTGTAAAGAGATCAGGCACATGCATCATTCTTGGCATGGAGACCCCCATGAAATACATGTTCTTTCTTGTGATTTATATCACAAATGTTATGTAGTATCAAAAAAATTATACGGTGATTTCCTATATAAACTTTTATTGTCATTCTACTTAACTAAATCATAGGGTATTCTTTCTTATGATGGTTCATGTGGATCTTGCATGACATGCTCCTTGAAGAAGACTATGTCATCCCCCATTTAAAGGATTAATAGTGACACATATTGGGATTTTATAAGAGCATAATTCAATGGTACTAGTTTTGGAAATAAAGTGTTTTCGAACACTCAATGTTTCAACAAAAAAAATATATAGTGATTTTCCATATATGTTATATGAAAAACTACTCCTAAATAATTTCAATGATGTTTCCCAAAACCACCGTGAAATTATGTGTCACTAATAATTTAGTAGTGATAACAAAAACTGTAATGAATCATTTTTCACTGGTTTAAACCACCATCAAATCATTTATGACGTCTTTAATTTTTAATTTTTATTGAAATAAATAATCAATCAATTAATTCAATCATAATTAATTAATTAATTAATTATATATTTATTTAATAAATTATATATTTATTTTATATTCATTAATTAAATAATAAATTAAATAATACTGATTAATTATTTGGTATTTATTTCATTTTTACTTATTAATTTTTATTTATGTATTATTATTTATTTATTTTTGATTAATTAATGATATATTAATGATATATTTATTTTATATTATTTATTTATTAAAATTATTTATTTCTTATTTGTATATTTTTTATTTTTTATTTATCCTACCTTGGATGCATTTGTAATGCATTCAAATACCATGCACGCAATGCATAAATTCATCATTTATATGTGTTTGTTGATATTTGAACTCCTTACATCTTCGTTATTCTGAAATGACATTACCACTCTAGTAAGCTCTTCAGGTAGTGAGTAAAAAAGGTTTAATAAACATATATATATATATACATGTAAATATATATAATTAAATATAAATAAATAATAATATAAAAGAGTAATTATAGTAAAAAATAATTACTAATTAAATTACAAATAAAAAATAATCAAATTATTAATATATAATTTATAATAAAAAATGACTAAAATATAATTAATATTAAATAACTAAATAATAAACTAATAAATAAATAAACAAATAATATAGTAATAAACAATAAATACCCAAAAAACAAAAATAAATTATAAATTATAATTAATAAGTAACAAATAAATAGTAAATGAATACATAATATATAGTAAGTAAATAAAAAATAAATAAATAATGAATATTACATTACTAAATAATAAATAATAAATTAATAATAAATTAACAATAAATTAATAAATCAATATATGATCTTTAATAATCATTTAGAAATAGACTAATAAAAAAATTAAAATAAATAAATAAATAAATAATATATAATAAATAAGTGATAAAATAATAATAAATAATACAGAAATAATAAATTAATTATAAATATATAAAATTTAAATAAATAATAAATAGATATCAAAATAATGAAAAATAAATAAATATATAATAAATAAGTAGAAAATAAATAATAAATGCACATATAAAAAGTAAATATTAATTAAACAAATAATAAATAAATAACAATACCATAATAATAAAATGTTAAAAATATAATAAATCAATTATAAATATTAAATTAATAATAATTATTTAAATTAATAATAAATATTAAATTAATTATAAATATTAAATTTATAATAAAAATATTAAATAATATATATTTTTTAAATATTGAAAAAATAAATAATAATTAATTAGTAAATTAATAATAAATTTATTTTAAATAATATATCAATGTATAATATATAAATAGTAAATTATTAATTAATTTATAATAAGTAATTAGTAATAAGTAATAAATAAAAAATAAAAAAGAATAAGTAGTAAATATATATATAATTACAAAAAAATTTATTTTAAAACAATTATATATATCTTATAAAATTATATACATATAAATAAATTTATATAAATGTATATAAATATAAGCATGGAGACACACGCACAAATGAGAACCAACAAACAGAATACATATAAATATACATACAAACATCATATTTATAAATATAAATTAATTTATATAAAAATATATAAATGGATAAAAATATCTATAAATATATATACATATAACTAAATTTACCTAAATATATATAAACACAAATTTATATTACACATATATATATATATATATAAACACACAAGCTTATATAATTCTATGTTAATATAAATAAATAAATATATATATATATATATGAGTATATATATATATATATATATACGAATATAATATATAATACTGCATAAACATAAATACATATAAATGTTTATAAATGTATATAAATACATATGCATAGTTAAATAAGAAAATATATGGATAATTACAATTATATATAATATTTCAAAAATATCGATAAATATAAATATATATAAATTATAAAACATATAGATAAATATTATGAAATACACAAACACACACACATATATATAGAATAGATAATAAATTACAAAAAGGAGAATAAAACAGTAATTGTAACACCATAAAATAAAATGTAATGAAAATAAAATGAATAAAATCATTGAAAACACAAAAAATAATGTGAAGACACTCCTAAACAAATCTAAAAAAAATGTTCAGAAGTCATGTCATCCGAACAAAAAACTCAGTTTTAGAGTCCTTCTGAGCCTTTTTAACCTAAAAAAATATTAACTTAGGTCCCCCTTAACTAAATATTCTGTAGATATATTCACAAAGTTTGATTTGAAATCTCACGAACCCAAAAAGGGACATCTAGATGAAAAGTAATGGTCATTTGAAGTTGAGGTTCAATTTTGGACTTCTCTTAAAGTTTCAAAATATTTTATTAAATAAAATAATACCAAATTATTATCAAATGAAATTGTACTTCATTTCTTATGCTTCAGTTTGAATGGTTGTGAAGTTAAGATAGATGCAGGGATGTAACGTTATAATCGTTTGTTATTGAAGTATCATTTTCAACAAATCCTAAAATTTCTTAAATATTCAAATAACTAAAAAATAATAACTGTAAATAATTAAATATTAATAATTAACAAAAACTAATTAATTAAAATTTTAAATAATAAATTTTAAATTATAATAAATAAATATCATGAATGATTAATCATTAATAATTTTGTATTTTTCTATTTATTTAGCAGTGGTCTTTAAAAAACCACTGCTAATTCAAGATAATTTAATATAATAGTGCTAAAAATAATTAATTTTTTGTTAAAAATTCATATTTAGTAGTGTGTTTATTGAAAAAATAATGCTAACTTTATGTTATAAAAAAATAAACACCTTCAACAATTGTTATTTGAAAACCGATGATAAAAACATTTTGTACAGTTTTTTGGCTCTGATTTTGAAAAATTCTGATAAAAATCATCATGAAATCTAATTTTTTATATAGTGATAGATTATAGGTGGAATTCTACTTATCCTAAAAATATAGTGATTTTTTTACTTGACATAGATTGTTATAGTTTAATGCCACTATAAGTATATATGTTAATGGATGATGTTGTGATTCTCAAGGGGTAGTTTTGCAAATTGATGCCCATTAAACATTAGTTATTTAGTATTTTGATGACTTTCCATGTGATTCCTGAGGTATATATGTATATGTGAACCCTAGAGTGGGTTTTTGGAATTATTTTCCTTCTGATATTTGACATAGGAATATGAAGTTGTTTTTTATGAGCGGTAAACAATGTATGAAATGATATATGTCCTAGGTGGGAGAGCCTAGTACCTTGCGATGTGAAACCAGATTTTTGCTGAGTCAGTGTGTTTTGAGATATAAAGTTAACTTGATATAGAGGATAATCTTGGATTGTGAGTTCCTTAATTTTGAGAATCATGATTAGATTATTTAAGTAATGATATTAGCGCACAATAGGTGATATTGGGTATATTGTATGAGAAAATGGGATTCATTAGGTTTTAATGAGAAATGCACCTTGACAAGTAGTGCTTTGGTATGGAGGCAATATTTTGATGGGAAAAATTAGTAGTATTCCTAAACCTAATGATTTTAGGAATTTTTTTTCAGATGATATAGTTTACTATGATCCTATATTTCTAGATCTAAAATCTATTGAGACTGGGGAATCACATTGGATTTTGGGTGTGATGCCCAGTTTGGTGGGAGTTCATGCGGTAGACATTACCATAGGTTAATAGTCCTCAATTTTAAATATGAGTGTTGAGGGTTCTCCTATATTGATTAGAATATCATTTGAGTGACATGGTCGATGGTTTTGTGGGTGATCCTAGATTATATATTGTGATACTAATGGGACTACGGGTTAGGTTCTATGATCAAGTGATATGAGAGAATATTCCTATTAATATTAGATGTCGTTGAGGTAGCAGACACTAGTTATAAGTGGTGCCCATTATTATAGATCGATTTATAGTTGTGTTAAAGTTCATGACTAATGAGTTTTATGAAATTTTAACTCGCATTATTTCCCAAAAGGTTTGTGGAAATATGAAATGTACCTCTTCTGTGAGATATGACATCAGTGATAGATCAATGTGTCATTGTACAGTTAACCTGAATATGTTCCTTGAATGTAAATTTCAAGAAGACATGTTATTAGAATCTGTTGAGGTTATTATAGAGATGTATTATAGGGGAATAATTATGGTGATGAGTGAACCATATGCTATTAGGGGATGTGATCCTCACTATGGATTAAAGTTCATTAAATACAAATTATAAAAATCAGGGTGAGTTTGAAATGGTTGGAATTTGGCCTTTTCTGTTGGAGATCAGTTATGAGTGGGATGGCCTTGTCTAGTCATCATGTGCAGTGATAGACATATATTGGTTTGTGGAGGAATGGAACTTATTTTTCTAGGGTCATGAGGTTGATGAGATCGGTCGTTGAATGGTCATCATGGAACTTAAATTCTAGTGAGTATATGGGTCCAGTTTTATCTAGTACTTTTATGAACAAAAAATAAGAAATTTTGAATTTATATTGTATAGAGTCTACATGTTGATATTTTTATCAGGATGGTATGGATATGATTTTAGGGTGAGTCAGATCGATGGTGTGTCAGTGCTTGAATTGAGAGAATTATGACTACTGTTGGGTGATCTAATCACATAACTATAACTAGAATCAGGCTTAGTCTTTATTGTGGATACTCAGATAGCCTTGTTATCCCTTTGACATAAAAGGAAACAAGATCGAGTGATATTACAAGAAGTTCATAGTTAAGACTAGGTGTTTTCATGAAATATTCACTATAAAATGACCAAGTAGTGATTTCATCTGTAATTGGATTCAGTAAGAAGGAAACCACAACAATTGTACCATTGGACAACTATAAGTGTTCCTCATTAGTCTATTCAAACTTTATGGATAACCGTTTCTCATAATCATCCAATGATAAGAAAATAATTTTATTAGGGTTCTCCATTTGACTTGATTTAACTGGTTTGAATACTGTGTGGTATTTTAGATAGACTGGCATAGTTGAGTGTTTTGTCTCTTTTTTTGTGATAGTTACGAACAATGGGGTCAAATTTTTTATTATATGTGCACCTCATGTTTTTAATTTCCCCACATAATCTCTCTCAACATTCTCTAATATAATGTGGCATGCCATATATGAATTGGTGACCAAATTGGTTAGGACTAATGGTTAAATAACCACCGTAGCTTCTTTAGGATGATAATAACTATGGTATGGAGGTTGTAAATGGCCATAGCTTTTTTAGGTATGAATTTTATTGAATTTTTAATTTTTAATATTAATGGGATGTTTGTTTTTTAAAATGGTGTTCACATAATAATTATGAGATCTAGACCAATTAGGATGATGTTTTGGGGTGTGGAATGATGCCGAAGAGGTATTTTAGGTTCTCATTTGGAAGAAAGAGTTAATCTGGGTGAACCTATAGTAGAATTTTTCTAAAGGATAACCACCATGGGTAGTTCCATATTGTGTTAGACTATATAGTGGAGGTTGAAATTCTTAGTTCAAGGTAGTAATGATCTGGGAAGATAATGGTTCTATGGGGAGTCACTTATGGGAAATGGGATGTGAAAAATGCCCATTTCTTTTGGTTGTGGTGCATGTAAAATGGAAAAGAGGGAGGCTATGTGCCATGGTTTCTATGTGTGTTTGGTTATGTGGTGTATTGGAAGATTCTGAGGCTCTTGGGGGCTAAAAATACCACCTACATACCATATAAAACCTATGTAGTACATCTGGGATTGACCATAGGGAGCTCCATTATGAGATCCTCATCATAGATATCCAAGAGGTCTCCCTCTGGGAAACCATGTGGGATCACAAATATGATAATACATGGGATGGTACATTGGACAATTGGTAAATACCATGATGATATCTATATCGTGGATATTTCAATGGTGTAAGGGGACAAACCCAATGTAAAATAGATATTGGGAAACATGACTTGGTGTATTTTGACCACACCATGATGAAGCATGGATAAGCACCTGGGTCATTTTTTAGTAGAGGTATTTTGGTCATATACATGGGATCATATTAAGAACCCCTTGGGATTTCTGTATTTTGGATCACTTGAATAGGAGGGTAGATACCTCTTTGCCTCTCCACCTCCCTCCCTTACCCACTTTTGATTTCGGTGTTTTGGGATTGATTTGTCACACTAATTCTTGGTAAAATTTCCCCCTTTCACTTTTTTTCCACTTTTACTCTACATTAATTTTATTATCTATAATTTAGTGTTTTTTGATTATTCTTATATATAATGGTTGAATCATTCTATTTTTATGGGGATTTTTAATGTGATGTATATGGGATATTCCAAGAGGATGATGACATTCCTTTTTGTGTTGTTTAAATGGACATATTCCACTATGTAATTTTATATAGGGTTTTAACCTATATTAAGTGAATTTTTTTAATTAATTAGAAACTATTTTTATATACATTTTCAAGAGTAGTGTTGTTAGCACACCAAATACCTTTCATAAGTGTTTGGTCACAATTTTAGTGCGACAAGGTTGAATGGTGGGTTTTAAGAAATTATGCCTAATTTTTTAATTTAAAATAAATTATAAATTATTACAATTAAATTGAATAATTAATAATTATTTATTTATATTTAAATATTGAATTTTTTTCATAGGTACATTCTAATATAGGGAGAAGAACACACACTATTTTAGGATGTTTCGTTACTAAAGTGATGGTCAAGGAGTTTTTTTTTCAAAATATCCATTTATATTCAATTATAAATTGTGTATACATTAAAATAAACAATGTGAATAATTAATTATATAGAATTTATAAGTAATTATATAATTTTTTGTTTTTATTTATGGCCTCATGTTATTGGAAGATGTCATATTATACATGGACTATAACATGCAAGAGTTGTCAAGATGTGAATTAAAAGGGAAATAGATTTGTTATCAAGGTAGGTGGTCCTAATGAATTACACCAACTATATTATTCATACATTATGTTTCTTGTGATATGATTTCTTTCAAATATGGGCTATGCAGCTATTTATATTTCACAATTTTTTAAATTATTATTAAAGTCCAATGAATATGATGAAAAAAGTTTCAAGGGCTCTCATGGACCCATGTACAGTGTCTATACATCTCGAACATCAATAGAGGAGATCATAATTAAAATTGTATGACTTGGGATACATGAAACCCATGAGGGTTCAAAATTAAATAAAATTAATGAGACCTAGAAAAACATAGTATAGGTTACGTTTAAACTCATTGTAAGAAGATATAATAAATAGATGGGATCATGTAGGCCATGATAGATGCTTCAGATTCCTTAAATCCATTGGGCTAGTTTGGATGACCATGGGGTGTGTCTTCTATCCCTATCAGTATATGAGAACTGAGTAGGTATTAAATGGTTATATTATGGGTAGTTTGAGGGAGAGGACAATCCTAAGATGATTTGGAAAGTGAGATGCTCATTATTCTCTTTCTTGAGACCAAGGCTAATGATACATTTTTATAAGGCTGGTGAGGTTGTGATGCGATCTTGAGAATGAATAGCATAGTTATGACCACTATATGATGAACATAAATTGAGAAATGGGATTTTTAATGAGTAACCCATGAAGGTTTTATGTGTTTTTATGATACCTAGGGTCCTTGGATGGTTTCATAGTGATTAGTTGGCCCTATACTATGTTGCATATGGTAAATGGGTGTTGATGGATTTATGTGTCATCTTTAAACCCAAATCAGTGATCTAATTTTCCAATGTCATTAATTAAGATGTATGAGAATGCTCTACAGAGGATTTCCTCTGTTATTTGAGAAGGGTTTGAGTATTATTCCAATCCTTATTATTATTTATTAATTTTATGAGATATTATAGTAGGGGTACACATCCCTTAAGATTTAAGTGGAATGCCAATGGGGTAACCTGGGATTCGACCATTTGGTCGAAATGGAATGACTAGTGTGGTTCCCATTAATTATATGATTGATTATAATACTATAAAATTAATAGGATGTGATACTTGGATTCATCTATTGAGATTGATTCTA
Source organism: Viscum album (assembly GCA_963277665.1). Taxonomy (NCBI): domain Eukaryota; kingdom Viridiplantae; phylum Streptophyta; class Magnoliopsida; order Santalales; family Viscaceae; genus Viscum; species Viscum album. The sequence continues at coordinate 924,107,332 of OY728141.1, read as the reverse complement.
TATAGATTCCTTTGTCAGTTATCTTGGATTTGACATCTGAGTCTCTATTGAATGCTAAGGACACGTAGAATTGGACTCTAGATTTATATTATTGCTTAAATTATTCCACCAAGGAATCATTTGTTTCCTTATTTTGAGGATTTATTTAGGAAATATCCTAATGAATTGGTTTTATCTGTGATCTTACAACAATATTGACTAGGGTCACCCCTAGGAATCAGTTGTATAATTGCTTCATAAGGAATATTCAAGATTACCTCAAATGGATTTGGATGATTATGCTTGATGTAATTGATATGACTTTGGAAACATCCAAGGATCAAAGGATTACAGCTAATAATATATGTCTATTGGATTTTTTATTGGTTTGAATAGTTACATTACATGCTCAGATATACTATGTGTCCTTTCAAAACAGGTATAATCGACCATGAGTGTGATGTTAGAACCTAAGGATTGATAGTGGTTATTTGTTTTACACTTCTATACTGCAATTATTTCATTTATTATATTAATTATATAATTTCAATATGGAAGAAATTTATTACCTAAAAATGGCACCATGTTGGTGGTACACTACTGATTTTTACTCACATTGTGCTAGAGAATCCATATAACATGGGTACACTAGAAGATATTAATTGATCCAAGTTTATGTTATAAAGAGTATTGTGTCCTGATTAGTCATACATATACCTTGGATGGAGTCAATATATGAATGGGTTATGTTATGGTGATATATTATAGCCTCATATCATTATTCATTTACCAATCCCATTTATGTGATTTACCTGATTTAAAATCAGTCTACGTGTGCTAGTATAGAAATAATTCTATATGAATTCATACCTTCAACTAATATTTTTTATAGCATAATTCCTTTTAAATTTGTTTTTTCATAAACTAATATACTATTATGTTTGTCATTTGGTTATTTCTATATATTTTCACTTTAATATATTGGAATAATCTCCCCAGGGTAACACCCTAAACCCTTAAAACTAAAATTTAGCCTCAGGAATACATAGATGAATACCTAAGGACAAGTGGGGACCACCAATAAAGGAACTGGTTGAGTGGTATGGTTTGGAAATACATTACAAAACGTTTCTTACCTATCATGTAAATTAATAAGGGATCCATGAAGATATATTCAATCCATTCTGAAGATCACATCAAGTTACACTAATGGTAGGATGAGAAGACATACATGAATAATAATCCCATAAACATATATTGGGGATTAGTTATAGATATTTAATAAAATATTCACACCACTATGATTTTTCACTGATAATTCAATATCAATTCTTTGAGGATAAAAATTAACAGTCTTGGATATATTCCATTATATAAAACAATTTATTGAATATGATCAAATAAGAATTTTTAAATATTGTGTGTAGATTTCAAAACCCCATTTTCATGTTTTTTTTTCATTTTTCCCTTATAAAAACCTAAATGGTTACTATGAGTATCCAATAAAAAATATATATTATGTAATACAATTATAAAGAAAAATAAATACAAAGATGTCCTAAATTATCGTACCTTCTTTTCAACCTATGTAATTTTTGGTTCATCAAAATTAAATTTTGGTTCATCATATATTTATTTGGATTTATCTTCTTATTTTTAATATCATAGCCACGAAAAATAATTAAACCACAATATAATACTAAATGATAAAAAAGAAGAATTTAATGTATTCATATTACATCCTTTTTTATAAAAACTATTACATATCACAAAAAATCACACCATAAAACATATTAGTATAGTATCCTTGATGGCGATATACATAATAGAATTATTTTACAACGTTGATTAAATATCACCCAACAATAATTTTTACAAACGATACCTTTATAGACATATCATATTTTATAATCTTCTTCATTTCCTTAGGAAATAAAACAAAATAATGAGTGAGATCAGATGATCAGTAAGGGTAAGAAGGTGATAAAACATTCAAATATAATATGTAATAATAAGATAAACATGTGGTTATAAGAACATAATCAATGTTCTGGGACATAACATAAGATATTCATACACAATTAATCATATATAATAAAGCATCAGTCATGGAATAAGGAGTTAGGAATAGCGTAAGACATGAGTAATAAGAGTGTGGAAACATGAGGCAATCATCATGAGCCATGAAAACATAACATAAGAATAAGAATGTGTCCCATATATACTCTGGGAAAGTAATTTCATATATTGAGTTTGAATATCTATACAACCATAAAAAAGTGGATGGATTCCCATTGTGGATTGGATTCACGCCCAATTTTTATAAAATATTTGATAGTGTCCTGTTGTGGATTCAGTTAGCTCCCAAATCACATATATATCATCTCATGAGATATAAAGCATTAAACATTTCATTAAGGGGATATATAAATCTATTCCTATACATCACATAATGAAAATACATACATATGTATGCCACATAAATAAGAAACAATTGTAACTTCATTATATCTTAGCAAACCTATAAAAACAAATAGTTTTCATGACAATATCAATAAGACATTATCAAAATTCATCCATATAAAGAAAGTGAATTGATCCATTATATCATATCCCTCGTAAGTCATAAGTAACATTTATTGATATTGAAATTGAAAAAAATTATTATATGAAAATTAGAAAAGATCATTTGTAAATAATAATAAATATCCATTCCTTTTAATAACATTTATTTTAAAAGAAAATAATTTATAAAATAATGGGTATAGAAACCGAAGAATCATAATTATTTTATTTCATGTTTTTTCAAAAAAACAAAAATATAAAACAACACCACTAAATATATAGGTTATTTATCTTTGGGTGACTAGATAAATATTTTATCAACATAATCAAACAATACATATTCATTTTTCAATCTCTATAAAGATATCACATATAAATTTATTATCTTATTACTAAAAAGTATTGGAGAATATATAATTAAATATTGTGAGATATGACGTGTGGTAAGAAAACAATAAAACTGAATCTTGAGGTATAAGTAATACTTTTGAGATAATAGGAATATTATGATATCATAAAAGAGACGGACCATATGTAATCACCTAGAATCATAATATATGAAGATGACATCATAAGATAATGACATCATTCTCAAAACAAAAATGATTGGAATATCGTGATGGTTCCAAATAAATTAATGGATTAAATCATTTTAAATGATCACAAGGGAGTAAAGAATCATATATCAGGATTATGGATTTAAAATAAATAAAATTAATAAGAAATGAGGGGATAATTTGGTATGGAAATGAACCTCATAAATGATTCTTCAGGAGTGGGTAAAGAAAAATTAAAAATGGAGATTATATGTTGTTTTAAATAAGACTTGGAGTAAAATAAAACAATCTTCAATAAATTTTTTATAATTTTACGAAATCAAGGAATTAAGAAACATGAAATGATTGAAATAATAAAACCAATAATGAATAATAAACTTCTTATTTGTCATGGTTTGTCTAGAGAGAATAATTATAAGGAAAAATAAAAATATATCTAACCCAAAAAATGGAGAATAATTTAGGTATATATATAAGGGAAAAACACATATATCAAATATTTATTTTTATTTTAATAATAAAAATATGAAGTCAGTTAGATAGAAAAATAATGGCCTAATGAAAAAAGGATGGTTTGGAGAGATCCCTTACCTTGGATTAGAAGCCACTTGGTAATGCATCTAAATTACTAAATAATAAAATTAATACTAAAAAATAATTTATTAAGAACATTGTTGAACTCTCTATGGAATGGTTATTTTAATAATCACAAATCTTAGTTTTATTTATTTCATTTTAGTCTTTTGATCAACTTGTTCTAAATGTGTTTAAATCATATATACAAATGTTTATCAATGATCAATGTATGGTTATGGTTGACCTGGAAGTATTCTGGATTGAACAGACACTTTCTAAGAATTCCATGTCTTGACTCACCGATAGAAATTTTCCTGAGTCACCGATGATGAAAGGTCACACCGATGATGAACGGTCGCACCGATGATGAACGGTCGCACCGACGATGAATGGTCGCACCGATGATGAACGGCCGCACTGATGATGAATGGTCGCACCGATGATGAATGGTTGCACCGATAACTATCAAAGGTCCAATGTGACACCGATGCTAAGCTACTGATACTGAGATACCGATTCTGAGATACCGATGCTTAGATACTGATGCTAAGATACCAATGCTAAGACATCGATGCTAATACACCGATGATGTTGAGACACCGATGATGAAGCAATCGAAACTGATTCAGATTCAAAATGTCTCACCGATCTCATGACTCACTGATAGTCATGAAAACTGTTTGAACCTCTATAAATTCGTATTTAATTATAACTGTCATAATTGATGTTTTAATGATATTAATGATATTTAATGTTAGTTGTTGTCATGTCAGGAGACCGTACCTCATATCTATGGAAAGATAATCATTCCCATTGCCGGAGCTCGTGGAATAAAAAGAACGATCGAGCTGCTGTAAAAGTTTGGATGCATGAAAAGGCATAGAAAAATATGTCTTCTTTGAATATACAGACGTGACTGAAGAACACATGACGAAGTGGAAAAAGGGCCGTTTTGAAAGATCTAAAGAAAACTATTATGCACACAATCCAGCACTACTGAAGAACATACGAAGAACACTGGAAATCAGAGAACACACTTGCTTGTGAAAGAAATCAAACTGAATCACGATACTCTATTTTTAACAGAAAAACCACAGAAGGACTCAGAAGCATCTCTGCTAAATCCAATGAGTCCAGAGCACACTACCAATCACTAGATCTTTCTACACTCTGATACATTCTATCTTAGTGATTATTTTACTTACATTTTTGAGCAGTTTGTGTACTCTGTTCATCATACTCACACACTGACTCCTGTGCTGAACTGTAGGATATCAAAATCCATAAACCAAAATTGTTTACTCTTGTTTACCCACGACAACTATAGAAGAGGTTCTTGTGTGGCCTTGTCATTGTTTTTGTTTCCCACAAAGAACTGTGGTAGAGGTCCCTTTGTGGCCTGGACAGTCGTTCACTATTGTTAAACCTGATCCAGGTTGTGGATCAATTTATATAAATTTTTGAGAGAACTAAGTCTCAGCTTGAGACTGAACCTCTTGGTTAACTCTGCTGTGAATCTTAATTTAAGTCTATAAATAAACTCTATATTTATTCCGCAGCTATTACTTTTAAATACAAAACTATTTTAGAGCTACTTTGATAGTTAAATTAGAAATTTTTTATACTTATTGTAAATCAATAAGTCAGTTTCAAAAGTTAATTTAATCTTCAGATTAAGTTAACTGAGACCTAATAAATCTTTAAAAAACGGATTGAACTTTTACACTCTATATAGATACACTATAGTTTAACTTTTTTTTTAAATTGGGGGATTTTAAGAGAAATATTTTTACCAGAATTTTTAATTGGAACTCAATTCACCCCCCTTATTGAGTATCCACTCCGACCAACATTTGGTATAAGAGGATTTGTTTTTGTTAAAGGATTTTTTAAGTACCCTGTTTTTCAACTGTTATTTTAGTTACATATTTAATGATCTTAAATTTCTGTTAGTTCTAAATCTCTATCTCTTTAAATATACATTCTAAAATCTAGATATGGATAATAGACTAGAGGGTGCAGCTACTAACAAGACACCTTTCTTCAATGGTACAAACAATGCACAATGGAAAATGAAAATGAAAATTCATTTAGAGAGTATGGGTTTTGATATTTGGAATGCTATAGAGTCTCAATATAAAATTCCAAAAAACTGAAAGAACAACTTGGGACGAACCAACAAAGACTGCTTACAATAATAATTATAAAGATATGAATGCCATGTACTGTGCTTTAGGAGATGAGGAATTTAACCGAATACCTACTTGCAAAACTTCTTATGAAATTTGGGATACTTTAGGTGTTTCTCATGAAGGAACAACTAATGTTAAAGAAATGCGATTGAATACTTATAATATTACATATGATAATTTCAAAATGAAAAATGATGAACCTATTCTTGATAAGTATCTCAGGTTTAATGAGATAGTAAATACAACGAGTTCACCTGGAAAAGCTGTTCAAGCTAAGGAATAATTTATGAGGATACTGAGATGTCTCTTGAATAATGGAGGGGAACATCTGTTTCAATCATAGAGACATGTGACATTAGAGAAATTATAGTAAAAGAGATTTTTGGTAAACTAATGATGTATGAGGAAGAACTCAAGGTGAATAAGGAGGAAGATGATGAACCAAAATGAAAATCCATAGCTTTCAGGACTACTGCTTCAATGATCAAGGACAATGAAAAAGCTCAAATACAAATTGAATGTTAAAAAAGTGAAAGTTCAGACTCTGATAGTGATGCTAAAATGGCTCAAATAGCCAGAAGGTTTAAGAAATTTTATAGGAAGAAGAAATTTTTCAGAAAATAAAATTACAAAGGAAAGTATGACAATAAGGGACATTAGAAGAAGGACTGGAAAAAGCCAAATAAAAGTGATGGAGTTGTTTTCTGTGAGTGAAAAATAAAAGGACACATTAAAGCAGACTCCCAAAGTTAAAATTCAGGAAAAAATATGATTACAAAGACAGTATGTACAAAAAAGCTATGAAGGCTACCTGGAGTGCTTCCGAAGACATCACAAGTGAATCTGAAATGACTGATTCTGAGATGAATCATGCAAATATGTGTTTCATGACAAACACATCCGAGTTAACCTTAGATACTCCTGTTTTAAATTCTTATTATTCTGGAGATGATGAAAAATCTGATTCTGATTCTGAAAACATGACTAGTGAGGAATTATTTAAATATTGTAATATACTGGAAGAGAAATGTAATGAACTTAATGATAAATACAAATCAATGAAGAAACAACATGCTCTCACTACTACTGTTAAAACTGAACATACTATTGAAAAAGATAAAAATGATCAACTGTTAATGGAAAACACAGAACTAAAAATGTCAAATGAGAAACTTAGAAAAGACTTAGAGAAGTTTACAAATGGAAAGGATACACTAACTCAAATTCTAGGAAATAAAGTGGCACATAAATACACTACTAGAATAGGCTAAAAACCTAGATAGTGACAGATTACTAAGAATAGATTTATTCCTAAATCTGGACAGAATACTGCTAGTTCTAGTTCTGGAAATTCATATGCCTCAACTAGTGATTCACATAGTTATAGATCAAATAAAGTTTATCTTTTAAAATCTTTTGATTCTGTAATTTGTATGAAACCCAAAAGACAATTGTGGGCACCAAAATATTTGATTGCTAACCTTTCTGGACCTATGAAGATCTGGGTACCAAAATAATTTCCTATCTCAATCTGTTTTGTAGGAAACCTATTTGAAGAGTTCTTAGAAGAAGGTATGGTACTTGGACAGTGGATGTTAGAGACACATATCTAGAGATTACTCATGCTTTAAAATCATAATCACGATTGATGGAGGCCATGTCACCTTTGGTGATAATTCTAATGAAAAAATCATTGGCCTAGGCCAAATTGGTAACACTAATTCAGTTTTAATTTCCAATGTTTTATTTGCGGATGGACTGAAATATAATCTGTTAAGTATTCTAAATTGTGTGATGATGGTTTTAATGACAAATTTGAAAAAAAAATTTGTAATGTTTTTAATTCTAATTTTTTTTACTCTTTTCTGCCTTAAGAAATGAAAATGTTTATGCAGTTGATTTAAATTCGTTAGCTAAGAAAAATGTTACTTTCTTAAATGATTTTCATAAAGAGTCTTGGCATTGGCACAGAATATTAGGACACTGAAACATCCATTCACTTAGAAAACTAACTAGTAAGAACTTGGTTAGAGACCTACCTAAAATTGAATTCCCAATTGATAATGTTTGTAATCCCTGTCAAAAGGGAAAGCAACATAGAGTTTCTTTTAAATGAAAGAAAGAAGATTCTACTTATCAACCTCTCAATTTGGTTCACATGGATTTGTTTGGACCATCTAGAGTTTCTAGCTTAAATGGGAAGCACTATTTCTATGTTCTAGTAGATGACTTTTCTAGATATACTTGGGTATACTTCTTAGCTCACAAAAGTGAATATTGTTCTTACATTATTAAATATTCCAAATATGTAGAAAACCATAGTGGACTTAAGATTAAAACTCTAAGGAGTGATCATGGCTGCGAGTTTGAAAGTCAAGACTTTGAATCTTATTTCTCACACAATGGCTATAGTCACAACTTGTCTTCCCCTAGAACACCTCAGTAGAATGGTGTAGTAGAAAGACGAAATAGAACCCTTCAAGAAATAGCTAGAACCATGCTTAATGATTATGACCTGCCTATTTACTTTTGGGCTGAAGATGTAAATACAACTTGTTATATCATTAATAGATTCGTAATTAGACCAGTTGTTAAGAAGACCCCATATGAGTTGTGGAATAATAAAAAACCTAAAGTTAGTTACTTTAGAGTATTTGGCTGCAAAGTTTTTATTCTTAATACAACGGATAATCTGGAAAAGTTTTCATCTAAAAGTGATGAGGGAATCTTTCTTGGTTATTCTTTAACTAGAAAAGCCTATAGAGTCTTTAATAAGGGAACCAAATGTGTGGGAGAATCTGTTCACATCAAGTTTGATGAAACCGATCCACATGATCTTAAAACTTCTCTTGAAAATCATGATTAATATTTATATGTTCTGGACCTTAATGACAAATCTCAAGTGCCTTCTATAAAAACATCTAGTTCTAGACATATTCAAGAATCTTTTTCTGTTGAACCCAAACCTATAGATGAACCTGAAATTTCTAGTCCTACCTTTACTATATCAATAATGATTCTAAAGAATCATCTTTTGGATGCTGTTGTTGGTAATCTTGATAGATGAACATAGACTAGAGCTTCTCTAAGAAACCAGGTTGAACATCAAACCATTATTTCATAGCTAAAACCTAAAAATGTAAATGATGCTATCAATGATGAATTTTTGGTAATGGCTATGCAAGAAGAGTTAAATCAATTTGAAAGAAAAAATGTCTGGGAATTAGTTGACAGACCTAAGGACACTTTAACAATAGGCACAAAATGGGTTTTTAGAAACATAGTTGATGAGTCTGGAAACATAGTCAGAAACAAAGCTAAGCTAGTTGCACAAGGATATAGTCAAGAAGAAGGTATAGACTATGAGGAAACCTTTTCACCTGTAGCCATATTAGAAGCCATTAGGATCTTACTTGCATATGCTACTCATATGAATTTCATGTTATATCAAATGGATGTCAAAAGTGCTTTTCTAAATGGTTTTATTATTGAAGAAGTTTTCATTGAACAACCACCTAGATTTATTAATCCTCATTTTCCAGAAAAAAGTTTTTAAACTTTCTAAAGATTTATATGGCTTAAAATAGGCTCCAAGGGCATGGTATGATAGACATAGTAATTTTGTTATTTCAAAAATTTTTACTAAAGGGATTGCTGATCCAACTCTTTTTATTAAAATAATTTCTAAATATGTGTTAGTAGTACAAATCTATGTTGATGATATTATTTTTGGATATTCTAAACTTTCTTTATATACTGAATTTTCAAAGAGTACGCAAAATGAATTTGAAATGAGTTTAATGGCAGAACTAAAATATTTTCTTGGATTTCAGGTTTTTCAAAATGAAAATTGTATTATTTTGAATCAAAGTGGATACACAACAGATCTTCTAAAATGTTATGGTTTGGATAGAATTGTGGAAAGTGATAATCCTATGAGTATAGTCTGTAAATTGGATGCAGATGAAACTGGGAAACCAGTGCATCAAACCAATTATAGAGGTATGATTGGAAGCTTACTTTACCTTACTACTAGTTGACAAGATATCATGTTTAGTGTGTGTATGTGTGCAAGATTTCAAGCTAACCCGAAAGAATCTCATTTACTTGCTGTTAAAATAATTTTTAAGTATCTTAAACACGCTGTAAACATTGGCTTGTTTTATCCAAAAGACAATATTTTGAGCTAATCAGTTATTCAGATGTTGACTTTGTTGGTTGCAAGTTAGATAGGAAGAGCACATCTGGAACATGTCATTTATTTGGAAAATCCTTTTTATCTTGGTGTAGTAAGAAATAGAACTCTATTGCATTATCTACTTCTGAAGCAGACTACATTGTTGCTGGTAGTTGTTGTGCACAAATTCTGTGGATGAAACAAACTCTTTTGGACTATGGATATGATTTTAAGCATATTTCAATTAACTATGATAACACTAGTGCGGTTAACATTTCAAAGAACCCTGTGTCTCACTCTAGAACCAAACATATTAATGTCAGACATCACTTTTTGAGATATCACTACCAAAAAGGTGATATTACTCTTATGTTTATTGGAACTGAACATCAATTAGCCGATATTTTCACCAAGCCCTTTAATTGTGAACGGTTAAACTCGATTAAACATGAGTTAGGTATGATAGATCTGTGAAACCGATCTGTGAAACCGATCTGTCAAACTGATCTGTAAAACCGATCTGTCAAACCGATCTATCAAACCCATCTGTGAAACCGATCTGTCAAACCGATCTGTCAAACCGATCTGTGAAACAGATCTGTCAAATAGATCTGTGAAACCGATCTGTCAAACCAATATGTGAAACCAATCTGTCAAACCAATCAGTCAAACCAATATCTCAAACCGATCTATCGTGTCGATTAGTGCTACCGATTGGGTTGTACTATTTTTTCAAAACTATTTATGTCTGTTTAAAACAACTCTGTTTTACTTAATCGATAATTTATTATTTATAACCCTAAATGATACAAATAATGACACATGGCTATTCCATTATCTAAAAACCGTTGACCTTCCATTTACCGCCGAACTCTCTCCTCTATTCTCTATAACCCAAGCCTTTTGAATCTTTCCAAGCCTCTCGATTGTCTCAAAACGTCAAAATGGCCAAGAAAAAGAGACAGAGCAAGGAATCTGGAGGAACTTCACCTATCAAGTGTGCTCGAGGTGAGTCGAGCAGTATGACATAGAGGTTTGTGAACCCGGAGCTTGAAAAATGAGAAGTTATAGCTGAAAAGGAAATTTGTTCAGAATGTGATTTATCTAGAAGGTCTGTTCTCTTGAAAGTGTTGGAAACTCAAGGCTGGAAGGAGTGGTTCTGTAATAATGATAGAGTCTTTTACCCGAAGATGGCGCACGAGTTCTATTTGAACCTAGATATAGATTTGGATGGAGTAGAGGCTGCAAGATTGTCTTCTACAGTAAAAGGGAAAAAGATTACGTTTTCATCAAAACAATGGGATGAATGTCTAGGAGTACCTCACAATAGAAGATATAAGGACTATTATGGTAATATTCCTCCCACAAATTATTACTTTTCTTATTAGCTAGCCCAAGAGTTTTTGACTAGGAAGTATGAATCGCAAAGGATAATTGCTGCTGAGTTGGATGGTGAAAACCGAATCCTGGTCATATTTATTCAACATTAGGTATGTCTTAGAAAAGGTGATTTTGATGCAGTAAAGTATCAAGATGTTGTTCTGCTATTTCTTTTTCTGAATGGTTAAAAGATAAATCTATGTATATATTTTTCCGAGAATATTGTTTATATGATAAAACCTTAAAAGAAATCCACTACTCTATTTTATTCTAATTAGATTTCTTTCACGCTGAAATTCTTAGGCTGTGTGGATGATGGAGATGAGTTTATCTCATAAATTAGCTTTTATTTCAACAAATTTATTTGTAAGAGAATGAAAATCAATTGGAATCCAAGGAAGAAAGCTTGGGTTGATGATGAAGAAAAGTTATACGAGTCCTTCAATCCTACTGATCATCCAAGGAGACCAAGGGAAGTAAGAGATCCTAGCTTAAAACTTGGTGAGGAAGTGATCTATTCGAATGATGAAGAGGAAGTTGTTGTTCCTAAAGAAACTGGTGAATCCAGAAAGAAAGGAACATAAGAAGAAGAAGCTGATGAGAATCTAAATGCTGAACAAGAGGCTAAATATTATCCTGATGAAAGGAGTGATCCTGATACTGTTAGCCCGAAGAGAAGAAGGATGGAATTTGGTTCAGCAATTCCTCCTCTCAATTTACCAGAAATTGAATCGCTTTTAGATGATGAAGAAGGAGAGACTGCTGAATCAACTTCTGAGGAGTATGAATCCGGAAGTATAGAGAGTTCAAGTGAGAGATCAGTTAATGATGATGATGATGATGACGAAGGTGGTGACAGTGATAAGTGTGTTACTGATGGTGATGGTGGTAGCGGTGACAGTGAAAGTAATTGTGATGATGCTGATGATGATGATGCTGATGCTTGACCTATTGAAGGCTAGAATGTGATTCATGATGATCCTCAACCCCAAAATATTGAGCAAGAAAATGTCCCTGAGTCTAAGAGGACAGAACAGTTGGAGAGTGATGAGGATGAAGAAGTCCTTCCTGAAAATTCTGGATGAGCTCAGTTTGTGAAACCTATATACCCTTCATGTAAAGCGTCATGGGAAGAGCATCCAGGTCTTGGTGTTCTAGGATTAGACTACCCAGAGGAAGAGGAAGGTGTAGAATTGGATCTTACAGGAATACGTGATTCTTGGTAAGGCTCAATTCATTGATGAGTTTTTGAAAAGAACGAATGTCAGACCTGATCCTTCAGTATCTCAAGGTAGACCTAATTCAGTAGTTGCTCAGTCAGATTTTGATAATTTCAAGGTTTAATTGATTCAAGCTGTTAGAGAGACTATGAAAAGTGGTTTATCTCATATTCTTGCTCCTTCTCCTTTCACTTTATCTGATGCTGCTATGAATGATTTGGCTCAAAGAGTGGCAAGCCTTATCAAACTAGACTTGTGCAATTACAGTGAATCGATTGGTAGGAATATTACCTCTTTGAATCAAACACTTATGGAATTAGGCAGAAATCTTGTTTCTCTGTCAGGTAAGTTCATAACAACCATCTTTGTTATGATGAAAGTTTTAAGAAATTTGATAGAACATTTGAAGAAAGAAGATTTGAGGAAGTTTAGAGCTGAGATTACTCAGGTTATTGCTTAGGCTGGCAATGCCAAGGTTACCACGATCACTGGTCGTGAATTAGATACCTTAAGAGATGTTGTTAGAGAAGAGATGGAAGCTCTTGGGAATATTTTATATTTAGATTCATTGAAGAAAATGAAAGATCATAGTGATCATGTGCATAGAATGGTACAGTTGTATTCGGCTAATGCTACAAAATCTCAAAAGGAGATTAAGGAGAAATTAGATCATTATTTTTCTAAGATCTACACAAAGCATGAGTTGAATCATCATTTTAAAGTATTGGATGATAATTTGAGATTCCATCCAGTGACTCAAGCTTTTAAAGATCAAGTTCAGTAGTTAAAATATTTTACCCTCACCTTAGAAAATTTCATGCAAAATAAGGATGATTTTGAAAAATCCATGGAGTACAGTGGAGAAGTCATTCAGGACTTCATCAACTTTCTAAAACCCTAACTTCATGTGCAAGAAAAATACATTGTTTTTCCTACAGCTAAGAATCTGCAATCATCAAATGTTGCTCCCGACCAGATGTCTGTTTCTCAAGCTCTTTCCAGTAATGGACCAGTCCTTCAACAGCAACCTTTAGAATGACCTTCTTCACAGCAAGTGACCTTGGAACCCACAGTTCGTCCAGCTCGGGTCGTCCTACCTCATTTCTCCATAAGTCTAGTTCCACTTTCTACCCAACAACCTTCTGGACCTTCAATTCCTCCTACTACTAAAGGGAAAGCTCCCTTGTACCCCGAGAAATAGCTGTTACAGTCAATTTTTTATAGGGTGTTTGTTTTATTGAACTATTCCCTCTTGTCTATAATATGTGTACTCATTGTTGATATGGAATATTCTTGCTTATCTTATTTATCTCTTCTTTTTGATAATCCCAAAGGGGGAGATAAATCACGGAGAGAAAAAACAGGGGAATCATGCATGCATATGCGAACTTAGAGAGATCATGTATCTGGATGAGTCATGTATATGGATGGGTGAACTGAATGTCCATACGAGCCCATGCTCGCTATTTATCACATGCATATATACACATGGGGAGAAATGTTAAAAGATGAGAATGCCTCAGTTATATATATGTTCTGGTTTCTATTCTAACCATGATTTATCTTTTGGCATATATTCTTTTTTATAGGGGGAGCATAATGAATGACATATTATATTCTCTCTTCATTTATGCAATTGATTTGTGATTATCAAAAAGGGGGAGATTTTTGAACTCGATGTGGAATTGTTATTTTAATAATCACATATATTAGTTTTATTTATTTCTTTTTAGTCTTTTGATCAAATGGTTCTAAATGTGTTTAAATCATAGCTACAAATGTTTTTCAATGATCAATGTATGGTTATGGATGACCTAGAAGTATTCTGGATTGAACAGACACTTTGTAAGAATTCCATGTATTGACTCACTAATAGTCATTTTCTTGAGTCACCGAGGATGAACGGTCGCACCGACGATGAACGGTTGCACCGATGATGAACGGTCGCACTGAAGATGAACGGTCGCACCGATGATGAACGGTCACACTGATGATGAACGTTCGCACCGATGATGAATGGTCACACCGATAACTATAAAAGGTTCAAAGTTACAGTGATGCTAACCTAGCGATGCTAAGCTACCGATGCTGAGATATCAATGATGAGATACCGATTTTGATTCAACTGAAACTGATGTAGATTCAAAATTTCTCACCGATCTCATGACTCACCGATAGTCATGAAAACTGTTTGAACCTCTATAAATTCGTATTTAATTCTAACAGTCATAATTGATGTTTTTAATGCAAGTAATGATATTTAATGTTAGTTGTTGGAATGTCAGGAGACCGTACCTCATATCAATGGAAAGATAATCATTCCCATTGATGGATCTCATGGAATAAAAAGGAAGATCGAGCTGTAGTAAAAGCATGGATGGTTGAAAAGGCATAGAAAAAGAATTCTTCCTTGAATATACAGACGTGACTGAAGAACACATGACGAAGTGAAAAAAGGGTCATTTTGAAAGATCTAAATAAAAAACTTATCCACACAATCTAGCACTACTTAAGAACATACAAAGAACACTGAAAATCATAGAACACACTTTCTTGTGAAGGACATCAAGTTGAATCACGATACTCTGTTTTTTACAGCAAAACCACAGAAGGACTCAGAAACATCTCTGCTAAATCCAACGTGTCTAGAGCTACACTACCAATCACTAGAGCTTTCTACAATCTGATACATTCTCTCTTAGTGATTAGTTTACTTACATTTTTGAGAAGTGTTTGTACTCTATTCATCATACTCACACACTGGCTCCTGTGCTAAACAGGAGGATATGAAAATCCTCAAACCAAATTTTTTTTTCTCTTTTTTACCCACTAAAACAATGGAAGTGGTCCTTGTCTCTCCTGTTCATTGTTTTTGTTTCCCATAAAGATCTGTGGTAGAGGTCCCTGTGTGGCCTGGATAGTCGTTCACTGTTGTTAACACCGATCTAGGGTGTGGAACAATTTATATAAATTGTTGAGAGGACTAAGTCTTGGCTTGAGACTGAACCTCTTGGTTAACTCTGTTGTGCATCTTAATTTAAGTCTATAAGTAAACTATATATTTATTCCATTGCTATTACTTTGACATAGCAAAATATTTTAAAGATACTTTGATAGTTAAATTAGAAAGTGTTTATACTTATTGTAAATCAGTAAGTCAGTTTCAAAAGATAATTTAATCTTCAGATTAAGTTAACTGAGACCTAATAAATCTTTGAGAAACTGATTGAACCTTTACACTCTTTATAGATTCACTACTGTTTAACTTTGTTTTTAAATTGGAGGATTTTAAGAGAAATATTTTTAACAGAAATTTTAATTGGAACTCAATTCACCCCCCCTCTTGAGTATACACTCCGACCAACAAAATTTTTTAATGTAAAATAAAAATGTTACTATTATTTTATTAATATATGACTTTCATTTATTTGTTAATATTTTTCTTATTTCATCCATTGGAATTTGTTCTGTTAGTGTATTCAAAACTCTTTCTGTATTCTAATAATTATCAATAGTGTAGTAAAATAATTCCATAATATATATTATTTTAGGGTTATAGATCATTTATTATTCCATTAAAAAATATTTGTACATTTCAACAGGTAGTATAAAATATATTCAAACAAATAATGTCATCTTAGTATACTCATTTATGATGATTAAAACTATTGTGACAATTATTAAATATTATAAATAATATAATAAAAAATGTTATTTCCATATTCTTTATCATGTAATAATTAATTTCTAAATTGATTAAGTTTTTTTATAAAAAAATATTTAAATTGGTCACAAAAATTCAAACACATCTTTTATGGAGGCAGTGAACTGGCCATAATATGGGAAATGGTTTCATTTTAGAAATAAGAAGAAAGATAGAGATAGAGAGACGTTGATAGATGATATTAAATTGATATAATAATATTTATGTATAAATATGATGCTAATTTAATTATATCATTATTGTTTGAATATATTTATATATGGAATAAGAATAAATATATTTAATGAGATTGGTTATGAAAATTAAGTCTTACATGGATATCCTCCTTTAGATCACAGTTTATGCCTTATTCGATTTATCTTTGGTGTAGACCAGTACCTCTATGATGAGGTATATAGGTTTTCAGAGATATTTTGGTATAATATGGGTGAGATAATTGAATTTGAATAGGTTTATAAATGAGGGTGGTGAAGGGTTGTATTTATTAGGGGAGGAAAGTGGTGTTTAGAATAAAATGTTATATATTGAAATAGTGACTCTCCATCTGATTCAATAGTAAGGGGATTGCGACACTAGTAAATTAGAAAATAAAATATTCATATAACTTCTATAAACCTCAAAAAATCATTCATACACAATATTAAAAAATATGGTACCTATACAGTAATTATATAATATTTAACTATTCATACAAAATTAAAGTATTAAAGAAAAATTCAAAAAATTTACCTTAATTTACTTTTTATGTGATGGTTATAAAAATTACATTGATTTTATCAAATATACTTTTCACGTATGTGAAAATTAATTTCTAAAAAAATCTATATTTATTGAAAAAAATCCAGTTTTTATGACATGATAAATTTTTTGATCCTTTAAATATTACTTAAAGTTTAATAAAATCATATTATCATTTCATTAAAAAATAATTCTTTAATGAAAATAATTTATGAGAATAAAATTTTATTTATATTTTAAATTGTTTTAAGAATAAAATATTTTAATGAAAAAACTTAAAATTTTTACAAAACATATAATCATGAATTATTTATGTCGATCATTAATTTTTTCATATTCAATAACTTAATTTAATATAATTTTATTTTGTTTTATTTATTAAAATAAAAAATAACATTTTACTATTTCTATATAGAAATACCTAATTTCAGAATTATCTATTTTACAACCTTTTGATTCCAAATGTGGAATCAAATTCATCAACATATTAAAAAAAATTGTTATATCTTAAAAACCATTTGACATATAAAATAGTTTACAGTAATACTAACTATAACCTAGATACATAACACCTTACCACAATTTCATATTCCAAAAAGGTAAGGTGTCTACTTTTGGTATAATTATGGGGTGTTTTGGCCAACATTGACCAGGTGGAGACATTCACTAACCTGAACATCTATAATACAAAACCATACATGAGCATTAATTTTTGAAGTTTGACTTGGGCATGGTCAAGGGTGATACTCAATGATGTTATCTCCCATGGAAGATCTATTAAATATGATTCACAAGGTATGATCTTATAAATCCATTATGTCTCCATTATACATAAATTAGCTCTAATATTTAACCTTAGTATACACTAAAATGACAAATCAATTTATAATTGGTATATTACCAATAGTCATAATGATCAAAAGTCATAATTTAAAATAGTTATATTATGATCATATTTATTATCAAAATGATATATTATAAATTAACCATAAAGTGTTTTTATTTAGGTGAATGTATTTTATATTATGATTTATTAATATAGATAAAATAAAAAAGTTTATTCGGATGATAATTTCCATATATAAATGTCTTGGTTGTTGTATTCTACCACATAATAGAATATTTTCCATCAAAATTTCTTTTTTTACATGTATATTAAAACATACGAGTAAACGTATATTTTATTAGTTCTTTTGGTTCCCATGATTCCCTATCATAAGTATGCTTACACCTAAATTGTTTAAAAATGTGAGTTGTCTTGTTGAATAGAACATTATCTCTATGATACATGATCTTCACCATATATTCCTCATAAGAGAGATATTTATCCAACTATACAATTTATTGAGTTAGTAAATGTTGGGGATCTCTTATGTACTTCTTTAATATGGATACATGGAATACATCATGTAATTGAGTCATTTTATATGGTTGTGCCAATGTATAGGGAAAATATTTAATATGATCAAGAATCTCAAAGAGGCCCATGTATCTAAGACATTGATTTACCTCATTACCAAACCTGATGAATCTATTCCGTAGAGATATAAAATGGAAATCTTTATGTATTACCTCAAAATTTAGTTCTCATTGATGATCTACTATATAGACCTTTGGTTGAATCTATACCGCAATTATATATTGTTGAATATCAATTCCATTTTCTACTTCATAAAATAGTTCAGGTCTAATCATCTTGTGTTACCAACATTGTCCCATCACATGGCTATTATATATTTCTTACTATATAGGGATTCATAAGGAGAAATTTGAAGGCTCAAGTAGAATTTGTTATTTTATAATAAATCAACCATAGGAAAATTTTGATCACATCCTCTGAAACCCATTGCGCAAGATTTCATCATATCATTGAGTTTTTGGATAGTCAATTTAGACTGGCCCTCAGTTTGGGGATGAAGGCCATACTAAAGTATAGAAATTTTTTCTAGTCATGTATAAGTCTTTAATAGATCTATGAGGTGAATCTAAGATATTTAAAAAAAATGATAGGGGAGTTCCATGTAGCCTCACTTATTCTATGATGTATATCATTACAGTATGATGGAGAGATAAGTCCTCTAAATGATGATAAGGGGAAAAGTCATTATACAATGATATATTTCAACCCATATGTAATTATTTATTTCAGATTTCATTGGAATAATTATTAAAAATACATAGTGTTTCTTTTTTCATTTCCATGAAGGCATGTGTAATGGTTTCATCATCCCTTTTGACCTTTTCCTTTCTCCCTTCTCTTGATGATATACTATAACATTGATGTATATTCAAAAATATGATTCATAACATTGTCCGAACAATTGAGTTCTCAATGATATATATACATCATTGTGATTCCATTTTAGATAGAGAATGTTGAGATATGAGATTTAATCAATATATCGTTCTTTTCATTAGGATCTTATGGTAGGAATAATCATTTCCCTAATCTCAAAAATACATATTTATCCATTTTAAACACTGTGTATTTACCCTTTCATACAGAGTCTCCATTTTTCAAATCTCCTCATCGTCCCGTTGGTATTCCTTAATAATCTATATAATAGACATTTGAGAAATTATTTGAGCATTGTATAATGAGTTTCCTTCCTATATGAGTCCACATTTTTATCATTTCTTTGTCTAAAAGGATTGGATCCTTCTTAATCCACATCATGGATAACGTTATAAGACATTTTCTATATAGAGCATCATCTTCTTTAGTCTAATTCCAAATATTATAGTTGATTAAGAGGCCCCAATCCTTGATCATCTCTAATCATATTTATTTTAACATATTATCGTCATTCTAATGGAATGTATGCTTAAAAACCTTATTATTTATATATATCACACTTCCCTCCATATATATAATAACTCCACATATATACTGTGAAAATCAATTCATCCAATTTTAGATCATGCATTTGATAATTCTATTAATGTACCTTTGACAATCATGAGGCATAGTTTATCACATTATCAATTTTCATGAGTGAAAAACCTAATACCTTCATTTAATCATCACTACAGATCCAAAATCCATACCCAATTTTGGATATTTCGAGTACATGTGAATTCATTAGCCCCTTTATTTACTCATTGATGCTCTTTTCATATTTATCAGTCATGGAAAACATTACTTTATCCAAAAAAATATTGAAATTTGAATATAAATTCTATTTCTTAATTTCATCAACATAATACCAAAATTTTCTTTATGTCCCTCCATTATTTTATAGTATATGAAAATATCATCCACAAATACTACCAATTATATTTAAATGTAATATCCAATGTATTTATTCCTTATATCCAAGAATATTACTATATAATTTTTGAGTCTGAAGATAATTACAATGAAATCATAGTGTTCATACGTTGTAAAAAAAGAAGTCTTCAAAATATCATCCTTCTCTACCTTTAATTGATAGTATCCCAATCAATGGTACACATTAGATAAGTAATAGGCCCCATATAGATGATCTAACAAGTAATCAATCTATATTAGTGGATAATTATTTTTATTACATTCTTGTCGTGTTTACAATAATCACAGTAGAGATGCATTGACCCATCCATTATTTTAATAAAGAAGACTGGTATATGCCTTGGTGAAGAACATTAGAATATAAATCCCCTGTATAGATTCTATTATATTTTTACCTTCATTTACTATAGTTCAACGGGGTACATTTTATATGGATTACTATATATAGGAAGATATCCAAGTATAATTTAAATTAATAACTGAAATTTTTGTTTTGGAGGAATTAAAAACACTCTTCAAGGGATACATAAACATATTCCCTCACAATAAGCATGTATTTAAGGATATTCATCCTCTTTGTCTTATTCCTTTGGGATTTATATTATTTATCACAAGGAAATAATATCTATTATTATAAAGAATTATTCATAAAATATTCATCACCATCCATACACTTCTATAGTATCAAATGGAGACTTGGGATATGTAATGTGATTTACTTATCACAATAGTTGATGTTGGATCAATATTAATATATCTAATACATGCCTCCCGTAACATAAAATTTAACTTGAGGGAGTACAAAAAGATCTTATAGGAGATCAACCTAAAAAATATTGACTGGGGATGAGTAATATAATTGAGATTCAACAATTGAACCAATTAGTGTTTTCTCTAACAATTCAAAATCTATATCCTGAGGTGATGTTTCAATAGTTCTATTAAAATCTCATGATATGAATGAATAAATTTAACTAGAACAAGATAATAAATTCACTATTCATGAATGAATAGAAAGTTTAATTCTCACCACCTCAATGTCATGATCCACTTCAGTAGTAGTTATAGAATAATACCATTCCTAATCTCTTGGCCATGTAGATTGTTTTCATTGGTTATCGATAATGAACCTTGTCTTTTAGCAATGAATTCCGTGGTTTCAATTTTCCATGAAATTGAAACATTAAAATATTGTTTGATGATATATTATAAAAGTCATTTATTTCATCTTATTAGTGGGGTCTATCATCTTAATTCGATATTCATTGGATTTATTCCCATCATTTCCAAACTTTAAATGTCTAATGGTTCCCTTGAGGTTGTTTTGAAGAAACTTCTTCCCACATGTATGATAAATGGTTTATTATAGTTTTTCCCTCCATGATATCTTTACACAGACCCTCACAAATTAATATTTTTTTTCTTCTTTTTACCTTTATCCCCTCATGACCATTGATATCACTAATATTCATATAATCTTAAATAGAAAAACAAAATGTCTCCCCAATGTTTTCAAAGTCTTGAGTCACCAAATATTTTTCCTAAATCAACTTTTCCCAATAATGATGTGGTCAATATTACATTTAAGGTTAATGATATCATCAAAGGTATACCAGGGAAGCCTTGTGAAGTTTTACTCATAAGACCTGATTGATTAATCCACCTTTTCCATGAATCAAAAGAAATCACTTTTTATTTTATAATGGAGTGTGTACGGAAAATTTTTATAGAAAAAACATCGTCTTGAATCTACCAAACTCTATTTATTTGATGTCTCCCTTGGTTTTTTATTCTTTATCAGTGTCCACCGATGACCATCATCTCCCTCAAACAAATAAATGGACAATATTAAATTATCTTTCGAATAGATTTATAGGAAAGAAAATAACATCTAAATTGAATTAATCCATTATTCTATGATTAGGGAATTGGAAGATCCACTAAGTATAGGTTTCCTTTATCAGATAAAAAACTCAACTAGAAGGCTATCTATCTTAGTAGAATGAGGGATTTTGATATGATTCTTATTATTTTTCATGACTTGAGTTATTTTTGAATGTACATTCATGGAGTTCTCACATCCCACTCTCATCATATTTGGAATTCTGTAAGGGTAATCATAACATTCCATATATCATAGTTTATTTTCCCGATTTCTGATATTTAGATCCATTTAAGAAAATAACCGATTGTTATTGATGAGACTAATTAAATTAGTATGAATATAAATGAAAATCTATAAACACAGAAGTAGTGAATTATAAATGAAATTTATAACCTAACTTATGAATATTGGGGACTGAATCTAGGTTATCCGTACTAATTTTATTATTATGTTATATAACATAAATAGTTATATATTATATCACCCTAACAATATATATTCAAATACTTTATAATGGTTTATAAAGATAATGTGAATCAACCAATGTATATCTTCATGAAGTGTAAAACTATATTTGAATATAGTATAATTTTTTGTACATTGAGTAAAGATCATGGTAACACCCAAGAAACCTTGTGAGGGTTATTACCCATAGGTGAATTAGATCGTGATACTGTATCATCTTTTTTATACCATAATAGGGATGCTATTTATATATACCCAATTTCTTAATATATTACCAAAATTTTAGTATGTTTTCTTTAAAATAACATATAAGGTTAAAAATAATGATTGAATGTCTTAATCCCAAAATATATCTTGATATTTCCCTAATACAAACAATAAAAATACAAGCACCATTAAAATTTTATTTCATGTTTTTAAAAATAAAATAACATTAAAATCCAAGATGAAATATTGAGGACTAGTGTCTATGGGGTATTAGATTCATATTACACAAACATCAACACTTGCTAAATAATCTTTACATTGCCATCAATTTTTTTTCATAATTTTAATTGTTCCATTATTAACACAAAGGATAATTTGTTGTATACATAAATACAATGGGTGATCTATGAATCCTGGTAATGGAATAATCATAGTAAATCATTATGATGAAGTAATACACATGATATTAGTGTTATATCATAACATCATAAAAGATAAGGATCATACATAATCACATGGAATCACATAAAAATAATATTATATTGAAATATCATAGAATAAATGACCCCATAATCACAATTCAATGATCACAACTAAGATAACAAAACAAAGTGTGCTATTTTAACTACCCATGCACCGTACATGGTATCTCATGATATGAAAATATCAACCAATGAATTTGGGGGTTTAAAATTCTAATCCCATCTATAACATCATAATATGTATGTAAATATATGTTCCTCAAAATAAAGAAGATATATAGATATATAAAAATCTTGATAAAAACTTATGAGATGGAAGTGGTTTACAAAATATCATCTTAAAAAGAACAAAATGGAATATTTTAATGATTTCCAATATTAGATGGGATTAAATACTTTTTGAAATTCATGATTGGTTAAGTAATTATAGACCATGATTACAGATTCCAAGTAAATAAAATTCCTAGGAAATTAGTGGGGAATTAGGAATAGAAGTGGACCTCTCCAAGGATGTTAAGAAATGGGTACACGGCCTTTAATAAAGGCGAGAACATAGTGTTTTCATTGAAAATAGAAGAAAAACAGAAACATTTTCACTAAAATAGTTTTTATTTTAATAAATAATGGAATGAAAAAACATGTAATGATTAACACATTAAAAAGAATAATAAATAAGAAATTTTCCGTCAATTATGTTTTCTTTGGAGAGATAATTGACAAGGGAACTTAATAACATGTATAACTACAGAAACATATTAGAAAAAAAGGTTTATATTTACGGAATATATATATAATATATAATTTTATTAGAATAATAAAGGGATAAATTAATCTTTATAGAGAAATCATAACCTAATGAAAAGATAGTGGGTTGGATAGATCCGTTACCTCAGGTCCTGAATCTCTTGGTATGCATGTCAATGTGATTTAATAATGAAATTAAGATTTTTAAAAAATTTATTTAAAATATTGTTCAAGTATAATTAATTTTTTAGTTTATTTTTTTATTATATTTCTTTAATTTATTACATATTTCCTTTCTTACATCGTCCACCCGAGTTTGTTCAATTAAATTCATCATAATTGTTTTGGTATTGTTATCATGGTCAATGTTATAGTAAAATAGTTCCATAATATCTATAATTGTTGATTTATTGATCATTTATTTTTCAATTAACACCAGAGTTATGTATTTTAATGGGTTGTATAAAATATTTTGAGAATATAAAATATATCACTATATGATAATTTCGTATGATTAAAATTAATATGGACATTA
Organism: Viscum album; assembly: GCA_963277665.1. Lineage (NCBI taxonomy): Eukaryota > Viridiplantae > Streptophyta > Magnoliopsida > Santalales > Viscaceae > Viscum > Viscum album. The sequence continues at coordinate 924,082,635 of OY728141.1, read as the reverse complement.
TTAATTATTATCATTAATATAAAGCACAATTATTATTTCTAGAATCTTAAAAATTTTATAAAAATTTTATTTTTTCATTGAATAAAATTATAATTTAATATATGTTAGTGGATGATGAAAAAAGAAGCACAAAATCCATATAGGTGACAAAATAATAAAAATAAGGGTGATGATTTCATTTTAGAATTATATATAGTGGTTGAGGGATAATATGATGACTGATATTACATTGATATAATAAAATTCCTATATAAATATAAAACAAATTTCAAGTATATTTTTTTCTTAAATAAGTCCACTTTTAGGTTATGTAGTAACAATAAATACTACCCATATACCATCAAAACAATATATCCAAAAAAAATAAAACCACTACCCAAGATTCAAAAGTCAAAATAAAATATTAAATATTAAAAATATAATGAAAATATGACCTTCCATGATGCATGACTATAAAAACCCTGATCTTTATTTCAAACTTAATAATAATTTATTACATAAACTCTTCACTTGATACAACATATAAAATAGATGGGTCTAGTTCCTTTGGGGATTAGTAACATTACATAACAATATAGAACATAAAACACAACATCTTTATCGAAAACTTCGTTTACATGGCCACACACATTCCTTCGTACTTTGCATTGCATGGGTAAACCCGAGGACATTCATAAGAAAGGGGTGAGTTTTAAGTCCCATTAAGGTAGTAGAATTCATAACATTAAGATTATATTAAAATTTATTAAATATAAATATGAATTGATCATAATAGAAACATGAACATAAAGGCCAAATATAGCATGCTTTTCATAACATGAAATTGTGGAATCAACATTTAACATGATATTAGAATGTGAAAAGGCTCATTTCACATGGATCAAGAGTAAAAACTCATTGAAAATGAATTATAATGATTAAACCCTCATTTTACATGATGTATCGTGATACTAATCTTTACCCAATTCATTAGAGCTCTATCAAGGCACACCCTTCTTAATCATTTCATTTCATGCATAAGTGTTCCACATGGATCATATAACATTGCTTCATTAAACATAATCATTTATTCCATAATAAAAGAATGTGGAATTCATACATGACTCTCTATAACCAATTAGTAAATGTGCATAAAGGTAAATACCCTTGATAGAGAAATGGGTATAGTATTCACTACACAATGAATTTTTCTTGGAAAATCGATGTGCAATTTTGGCAGCAAAATGTTTTGAAATAAGAATTCTTAAAAATGGTTTATGGGAAATAAAGGGGTGTCTCATAATATTTAAATGAAATGGATATTAATTGGGTCATATATATACATTTCCCAACATATTTAATGGAATATAGATTTATAATACCAAAAAATTTCATTACTGTAAATTAGGAGAAAGAAATCCATTATCTAATTTTGGAATGGTAATAGGTGTACATGGAAGGACCTAATGAGAGAGAAATTGGTATTTAATCATTCAAAAATAAGTAGGGATGTATGGGGTAGGTTATAAATCATACCCCAACATTTTTAATTGAATATAAAAGGTCATAACAACATAAATAAATTTGGAAGAAATGAGAAAGGAATAAATCCCTTACGGAATATCGACATAGTAGTAGGTGTACATGGGAAGAATTAATGAGAGAAAAAGTGGTATCTAATCATTAAAAAGTAAGGAGTTATGTATAGGGCAGGTGAGAAATCATACCCCAACATCTGTAATGGAAAATACAAGGGTATATCAACAGAAAGATTCTTAGACAAAAATTAGAGAAGAAGAAATCCCTTATAGAATTTCGGCATGGTAACCGGTGTACATGGGAGGAATTAATGAAATAAAAAGGTGTATGTAATTATTGAAAAATAAATAGGGAAGTATAAAGGAGGTGAGAAATCAAACTGTAAAATTTTTAATTAAAAACACAAGGGTATATCAACATAAAAAAATGGATAAAATGAGAGGACAAGAAATACCTTACTTGGAAGTATGATCCAAAAGGCTTAGGAGAGGGTTGAGAGAGGATTATTGGGAGATTATGGTGCCTTGGTAGGATTCTTGAGAGAGGAGTTCATAGTTTGGTAGATATTAAAAGGTTTTGACTGAAGATGAAGTGGGAGATTGTGTTGGTTTATATGAGAAAAGAGAGGGAATTCTTTATTATTTAGGTTTTGAACACGACACATTCAACTAATCAAAACCACAAAACCACCCATGGTTTTTGGAAAAGGGGGGTGGAAAATATTATCTTATTAGTATAATTTCATATATTATTAAAATATTTTGCTTTATTTTGTGCATGTTAGTTACACTCTCAAGGAAATCATTTTAAAGGATAAAATGTTTTACTAGTCTTGGAGGTTCCACTATGACATCATAAAATTAATCAAAAAAATATTAAATGAAATTATTTTAAATATAAAACATATATTTTCTAAATATATCATTTATATTATTTTACTAAATCACTATTGGGTCCTTATGATTTCATAAAACACATTATATATTTAAATGATATTAAAATGTTACCAAAAAATTCGACTGTCTCAGAAATTTTTGAAAAATTCACTATTGGATAATTTAGATGTCATGATTCAAAAAAAATTCATTATATCTAAGTAATTTTTTAAATATTTTAATTTTAATTTTGAAAATTAAAAACAAACATTTATCAAAAATTAATGTATTCTGACAAAAACATCTTTCATACCATAATAAAAATTACAATTGTATTCATAAAAATTATACGATCATTTATACTTAAAAAAAATAATCTTGTAATAAAATCTTATTAAAATATTATTTAATTCAAAAATTCAAAAATTCATTAAAATATATTTCTTAATTGAAAATTAATTAAAAATACTATTTGTGCTTTAAAAATTATTTACAAAGTAATAATACGAAAATAAATGATTAATATTTATTCTATTCAAAAATAATTAACATAATCATATTCCTAGGGTATTATTACATTACCCTTTATAGCACCGACATATGACATAAGGGTAAGGTGTTCGATGGTGACAAACTCTTGGGGAGGCTCAGATAAAATCGCTCGGGTGGAGATCTCTATCAACATCCACTTCTCCTACCGGCGATTCCTCTCAAGATTAACGTGTTGAAGCTCGGCTTGGTATTGGACATGAGTGATGCCCAGTGACGCCACCTACTTTCTAAGCTCTGACAAATTGGCTTCATATGGAGCAATTCTATAGGATGTGGCCATTACTTCCTTTTTCTGAGTAAATTGGATTTTTAAAAGCCCTATATTTATACTAATCATGTGATCACAGTTCAATGGCTATATTAGCAATGGTAACAATTCGTAATGGTATTTCGAAATACAAAAACATACAACCATGTAAGTATATATGTTTTTCATTAGTAAATGTTTGGGTTGTTACAATGTTCCCCACTTATAAAATTTCACCCTTGAAATTTCTTTTTCCCACACTAAAACAGGCGCGGGTAACGCTGATTCATCACTTCCTCTGATTCCCACATTACCTCTCCAACTTTTGGTTTTTCCACAACACCTTAACGAGGGGCATTGTCTTATTTCATATAACTTTTTCCCCATGATCTAAGATCTTCACCAGATTATCTTGATAAGAGAGTTAATTCTCCAATAGTACCACTACTGGATTGAGTACATGCAATGGGTCCGGAATGTACTTCCTCAATAGTGATACATGGAATACATCATGTACTTGAGATAAGTTCAGAGGGAGATCGAGTTGATAGACCGCTGCACCAATGAGATCAAGGATCTCAAAAGTTTTTATGTACCTTGGAATAAGCTTTAACTTCTTAAAAAATCTTATAACTCTCGTCTACAATGATATACGGAGGAGTACCATGTCTTTGACATCAAACTGTAGGTCTCATCGACAATTATCATCATAGCTCTTTTGTCGACATCGAGGAGCTTTAATGTGATGCTGGATGGTCATAACCTTGTCCACCTTTCTTTGACCATTTATGGACCTTGGAGTTTTCCCTCCCTAACATCATCCCAACATGTTGGTTTTCATCACCTCTTCCCATCAATAGATTCATAAGGAGTTATTCAGATGCTTGAGTTGAAACAATTATTGTAAGAGAACTCAACTAGAGAAATATGTTGATCCCATCCTCCTTTGAAGTCCATTGAGCATGCTCTCAAAATGTCCTCAAGTGATTGGGTAGTCCTCCCATATTGGACATCATTTTGAGGATGACTATCCATACTGAAGTTCGTCTCAGTATTTAGAGCATGTTGAAGACTCTTACAGAATATAGAGGTGAGTCTTGGATCTCGATCAGATTCAATAGATAGTGGTACTTCAAGCAGCCTTACCACTTCTTTGATGTATATCAATTCCTGTTGATCCAATAAGAAATCCTCACTAAGTGAAATTATGTGTTCAGTCTTTGTAAGACGATGCACAAAGACCTAGATATCATTGTTATCCTTTGTATGTATTCGGATGTCCAGTGACAAATTTCGTGGTTATATTCTCCCATTTCCATGTTGTTATGGGTAATGGTTTCATCATACCATTAGAATTATTCCACTCACCCTTCACTTGTTGACATACTAGGCACATTTATATATACATAGAAATCTCCTTCTTCATGTTATCCCACCAATAATTCTCTAAGATATCTTGATACATATTTGGGTTTCCTAGGATAATGAAGAAATTTGATATATGTGAATCATCCGAAAGTTCTTTATTTAACTCAATATTTGATGGAACACGTAGTATTGACCCAAATCTCACAATTCCTTCTTCATTGACATTGAAATTATAGGATTTCCCTTTTCTAATAGTTTCTACTTTCTTATGAATTCCCTCCTCATCATTTTTAGCATCATTTAGCCTTTCCAAAAGATTTGGTTGAGCAATAATTTGTGAAAGGATTGATGATGTTCCCTTTTTTATGATTCCAATATCCATCTTCATCAAATCTAAGATGATTGGATCTTTTTCAATTATCATCAATGATTGAATCTCTGGGTCCTTTCTACATAGAGTATCTTCCACCTTGTTCACTTTCCTAAGGTGGTAATGGATTGGGTAGTCCTAGTCATTGATCATCTCTAACCAACTTGATTTTAACATGTTAAATACTATTTGAGTGAATATATACTTGAGGTTTTTTTGATATGTGTATATTTCACTCCTCTTCCCAAGGAGGTAATGATTCCAAAATTTTAAAGCGAAGATTACTGCAGCCAACTTCAGATAATGTGTTGGATTGTTTTTCTCATGAACATTTAATTTCCTTGAAGCACAAGCAATTAATTTCTCATTTTTAATCAACACACAACCCATGTCCTTCTTCGAAACACCACTAAATACCACAAAATGTTCTCCACTTGTGGGTAGTGTGAGCATAGGTGTAGGTATAAGCCTCTTTTTCAACTCCTTGATTCTCTCTTCACATTCATCAGTCCAAGATAACTTTACTACCTTTCTAGTCAGATTAGTAATAGGGTTAGTCAATTGTGATAAATTTCACACAAATTAGTGATAATATCCAGCTAACCCCAATAAGCTACGAATATTAATTTTTGATGATGGCCTCATCCATCCCTCAATTACAGTTCTCATTAAGGGATCCACAAATATTAAATTGCTTGTGATGATATGACACAAGAATGATTCCTCCTACAAATAGAACTGAGACTTGTTGTACTTCGCATCGAGGTTCTCCTTTTTCAGGGTCTCAAGTACAGTGATTAGATTCTCCTCATACTTATCCTTGGTTTTGGATTATATTAGAATATCATCTATAAATACAACCACATATTTGAAGAGGTAATATCTAAAGACTCTATTCATCAATTCCATGAATATTTCTTGAGTGTTAGTGAGTCCTAATGGCATTACTTTGAATTCATAGTGTTCGTATCTTGTAAGAAAATTAGTTTTGGGGATATCCTTCTTCTCCACCCTTACTTGGTAATATCCCATCCGCAAATCCACCATGGAGAATTATTGTGCTACAAATAGTTGATCGAATTAGTAATCATTTCATGGAAGAGGATACTTTTTCTTTATCATGATTTTGTTGAGCTCCTGATAATCAATGAAAAGGCGTATTAACCCATCCATCTTCTTCACGAAGAGAACTAGTGCACCCCATGGTAAAACACTTGGGAGTATGAACCATATTTCCAGATTCTCTTATAGTTATTTCTTTATATCCTCAAGATATACAACAAAAATTCTATACAGAGTCCTGGATATTGGAAATTCCCTAGGTATAAGATCAATTTAGAATTCAACAACTCTTATAGGAGGAAGACCAGGAAATTTATCTAGAAACACTTCAGTGAATTCGATCATAATAGGCATGTCTTCAAGGATGGTTTCTCCCTTAGACTCAATCATTTTAGAATGATACACATTCTCATTGGTCAGTAATATCCATGATTTAGATAATGATGTTGACATAGATTTATCCTCCTTTCACTTGTACAGAATCAGGGGTCGATTCTCAATATAAAGATTGATTTCCCTATAATGACAATTTATGTTGTATCTATATAAGGAAATACAATCTAGGCCAATAACTGCATAAAATCCACCAAAGGGAGTATGAAGAGGTTCGTAGAGATTTCCAAACCAGAAAATATGATTGGTGAGGAGTTATAATAATGGGATTCAATGATTACCCCATTTTCCATTCTCACGGACATATTTTCATTCATGAATTGTGGTGGTGTTGTGATTGTTCTCCTTAACATTCAGGATATATAAGAATGCATAGAATGAGAATAAAAAAGTATGTTCACTATTCTTGGATGGATAACTAGCGTAGATATCACCACATCGTTGTAGGGGTTCACGTCGGTGGTAGTGATGGAAAACATCTCCCTTGCCGCCTTATATGTTTTTGGATTCCTCTGAATACCCGTGGCTTAGGGAATAGGTTTGGAAAGTTCCCTTCTTATTTGAAGTTGAAGCAATGAACAACACATTGAGGGTCGAACAGATTTTTCATCTCGTCTCCCATAGCCACATGTTATTCTTTTCATCAATTAATGGACACATGCCCTTCTCTTCCAAACCTTAAGAATTTCTATGTCCCCTTCAGGTTATTTCTGTGGTGCTTCTTTCCACACTTTTGGAAAGTGGGGAGGTGTATTTTCTTAGCACCATTGGATATATCCAAAAGAGATCTTGAATTAAATTCTACCTTACACTTCTTATCCCCATGTTAACCCTATGATTCACAATCTTCATTTTGACCTTAAGGTCACATCAGACAATTTCCTCATATCTCTCGAAGTCACAGATCACTAGGGATTTTCGTAGGATAGTTTTTATCCCACCAAAAAAGCGATCAACCATTCGGTCAAGCATAATGACAAAGACGAAGGAATATTGTGCAAGCATTATGAAGTTTTCCTTGTACACTCCGATGGATTAATCAAATTTTTAACTTCAGGGAAAGGATGTCCCTTTCCATCTTAAGTCAAAGGGTGGGAGGAAAATATTTATCGAAAAACATTTTTCAGGAATTCTTCCTTTCAAACACATCAATCTCTTCCCCAAGATTCATATTTTTAATCAATTTCCACCATTTATCAGCTTCACCCGCCAAATGATAAGCAACCAGATGAAGCATCTCTTGTTCAGATCATTAATGGATATAGAATATATTTTCAATGGAGTTGAACCATTGTTCGACAATTGAGGGATCAGATGGTCTATTAAAATTGAGAGGCCTTTGTCTCATAAAGCTTTCGAATGTTACTGGTTCTTTCTTTGGGGGGGGGGGGGGTTGATTGTTCTTATTGACCCATGTTTCAATTCAAAACATGAGTTAACAGAGAGTTTATCATGAAAAAGATTGTGATTCCTACTCCCATGAGATTTGGAATCTCATTATAACAGTTATCACTTTGATCTTCATATCTGTTGTTATCCCGAGTCCTCCTATTACCAGCCATTGGTTGGAATAAAAATAATTTTAGGGGTAACACATAAAAGGGGTATCCAAAGAAAAAAAGGAAAACATATAAATTACTTTTATTTCTTAACTTATGAATTTATAGGCTTCAATATATGTTATCCATAATCTACCTCCCATCATATATTAGTTGGCGCATTTTTATATTCCCTTAATAATGATTCATACTATGATTATGAATTTACCAATGCATATCCTCAGGAGTGTCGTTACCAATAGTGCCTAAAGGCCCATTTTTGCGCACCAGTTCCCATTTGAGTTTATCTCCAAACGGTGTTTTTGGGTTTTACCCCTATATATATCTATGCTAGAGCCACCTCTACATGATCGTATCTAGAAAGGGATATATTTTCTTAATAAACCACTTTTTTCAATACTCACAAAATTTTTGGAATGTTTTAATTATGATTAGCCGTATCCCTAAAGAGTTCACTAGGTTTTTATAAACCTAATCCCAAAAATTATTAAACCTATCCTATGATAGCAACTATAACAACCCTGCATGTTATTTAACATTTAATCATAATTGTTTACATGAAATATTCACTAGATAAAACATATAAGATTGACATGTATTGTGAATTTGGGGATTAGGAACATTACATAACATCTTAGAATAGAAAACACAACATCTTTTTTGAAAACTTCTTTTACATCACCACACACATTCCTTCGTACTTAGCATTTCATGGGATAACCTGAGGACATGCATAAGAAAAGGGTGAGATATAAAGCCCAGTAAGGGAGTACAAGTCATAACATGAAGAACATAGTACATGTTAGGAAAAAGGCATATCAATGGAGCATAATAGAAAAATGAACATAAAGGCATGATATAACATGATTATCATAACATGGAAATGTGGTGTCAACATTTAACAAGATATTACCATGAGCCAAAGATCATTGCACATGGATCATGATTAAACCCTCATTTAACTTGAATTTGAATGAGTAAACCCTCATTTCACATGACGTATCATGATACTAATCTTTACCCAATATATTGGAGCGCTATCAAGGCACACCCTTCTTAATAATTTAATTTCAGGAATAAGTGTGTCACATGGATCATATAACATGGATTCATTAAACATCCTAATTTATTCCACGATAAATTAATGTCTAATTCACACATGAAACTCTATAACATATCAGTAACTTAAATAACAGTGAATACCCTTGATAGAGAAATGGGCATGATATTCACAACACGATGACTTTGGCTTTGAAAATCGCAGTGCAATTTCGGCAGCATAATGGCATGACATAAAAATTCAAAAAAATGGTTGATAAGAGATAAAGGGGTGTCTCATCATATTGACATGAAATTTATAGTAAGGGGTCATATATATACATTTCCCAACATATTTAATGGAATTTAGATTCGTAAAACAATAGAATTTCGTGAACATAAATGGGGGGAGAGAAATACCATACAGAATTTTGGCATAGTAATAGGTGTACATGGAATGAATTAATTAGAGGGAAATCGGTATCTCATCATTCAAATATAAGTAGGGATGTTCGAGGGAGGTTAAAAATAATACCCCAACATTTTTAATTGAATATAAAAGGGCATAAAAACATAAATAAATTTGGTCAAAATGAGAAAGGAAGACATCTGTTATGGAATTTCAGAATGGTAAAAGGTGTACATGGGAGGCATTAATGATAGAGAAATGGGGATATAATCATAATAAGATAAGGAGGTAACTATATTTGTGGTGAAAAATCATACCCCTAACATTTGTAATTGAAAATACAAGGGTATATCTACATAAAGAATCTTGGAAAAAATGAGAGATGAAGAAATCCCTTACAGAATTTCGGCATGGTAATGGGTGTACATGGGAGGAATTTATGAGAGAGAAAGGGGTCAATCATCCTTAAAAAATAATGAGGGATGTATAGGGGTGGTGAGAAATCTTACACCATCATTTTTAATTCAAAAGACATTGGTATATCAACATAAAGATACTTGGAAAAAATGAGTGAGGAAGAAATCCCTTACATGGAATTGTGATCCCAATGGCATGGGAGAGGATTAAAATAGGCTTATTGAGATATTGGTTCACCTTGGGAAGATTCTAGAAATAGGGGTACAAACATTGGTGGAGATACAAAGGTTTTTATTGAAGATGATGTTGGATCTTGGGTGGGTTTATATAGGAAAAGAGACGGAATTCTTTATTATTTGGGTTTTGGGTGGTCCACTGCGGTACCATAAAATTAATAAAACATATCTAAAATCTAAATATTTTATAGATAAAACATATATTGTGCAAACATATAATTTATAGTATTTTATTAAACCATTATTGGGTCATTATGTTTCCATAAATAATATTATATATTTAAACAGTATTTAATTTTTACCAAAACATTCGACTGTCTCAAAACATTATGAATAAATAAAAATTGGATAATTTTGACTTCTTGATTCCAAAAATTATATTCATTTTATCTATATAATTTTATAAATATTTTAATTCTTATTTTTAAAATTATAAACAGACATTTATCTAAGATTCATGGGTATTGACAAAAATAGCATTCAAACCTTAATAAAAATAAAAAATGTAATAATAAAATTTATACAATTATTTATAAATAATAGAAAGTAATTTTTTAATAATATTTTATTAAAATATTAATTAATTTAAAAATTCAGTAATTCATCAATAAAGATATCTTAGATGAGTATTAAATAAAAATACAATTTGTTCTTTAAAAACTATTTACAAGGTAACAATAATAAAATGAATATATATTATTCATTCTATATAAAAATAATGCACAAAACCATAGTGGTAGGGACATGTTACATAACCCCATATAACACACACATTTGACCTAAGGGTAAGGTGTGTGATGGTGACATACTCTTGGGAAGACTCAGATAACATTACTTTGGTGGTAATCTCTATCAACATCCACTTAGCCCGTAGGAGGTTCCGATCAAGCTTAATTTGTTTATGATCCTAATGGCATTGGTCAAGACTGAATCATAGTGATTCCACCACCTTTCCGATCTCTCAAAAATGGGCTTCCTATGGAGCAATTATACTAGATGAGGCCATTGCTTTCATTGTCTGAGTAAATTAGATTTGTTAAAGCCCTATATTTATACTAATCATGTGATAATTGTTCAATGACTACATTAGAAATGGTATCAATTCATAAGGGTATTTTGAAATCCTAAAAAATAAAAACATGGAAGTTCATATGTTATATATTACCATATTACATAATAATACATTTAATAAGATTAAGAGATATTTTAATTAGTAAAATTTTGGGTTGTTAGAGTGACACAATAATATTGAGCCCATAATTGACAGCATGATGCATCCCATTATAGACTCCATAATTATCTCAACTCCAATGTGCCATCACCACCAATACCATGACCAAGAAAAAAACCCAAACCATCGATCCTCATATAAATATACTTCACTATAATTATCCTCCAACACTACCAAAAATGAAGAAACTAGAAATAATCACAACATTAAACAATATAAAACAATTTAGTATATGAAAAAACATCAACTAGATTTATCAGAGGAATGACTGATCATTATAGATAACCAGCAAATGGAGATCGATAGAACACTACTACAAAAAATAAATATTTTTCCATACATCTAAACCACAACCCCATTGATTGGAAAAGATTGCACAAAAGTAGAACCATCCAAGAAAAAAAATATAAATTTGGAGTAAAACCTAAAAAATAGCTCCAAACCAAAAATAAAAAACTCATAGAAAAATCATCATTATCATCAAAACACCTTGAGCCTACATATCCAAACCATCATGAACAAAATAATCATTAATGGGGAATTAATGAGATAAAACAGAAAACTAGAAAAGAAAAAAACCAAAGAAAAAGAGGTGATAAATACCGAAGGAAAAAATAATCCCAATAAAGATAGTGAAATTATTAAACAAATATTATAACAACAAAATAATATAAACTGATACTCTATTATCACCATCCCCAGCCATCTAAGGCTCTATCAATATCTTTAAAAATGGGGAGTCATATGATGGGAATGGTAGAAAGAGAATAGGAGTAAGGGAGTAGCTTTATCTATAATAATTAAATATAAACAACACTAAACTTAACCAATTTCACATTACCAATAACTTTTAAGAGTGAGTTAACCATGATGGGTTTTTGGTGCACTAATATAGGATGAAAGAGCATTGGTGGGTGAAAAAAGGTACCCATACCATGAGACTCAACAAGATGAAACTAATAAAGAGTGTAATGACATAGGTATTAGCTAGAAATACATGGAATCAAAGAATACCTGTAGATAAAGGGACAAAATGAGTGGTCAAGTACTATGAAGGAAGCATCCCCATAATAAATGAACACGAAAACCTAGATGATGGAGAAGACGATACATGAGGAAATGATGATGGGATAATTAATATCTATGCATTATATATATGATATTGATTCCATTATATCAATATGGTTTGAAGATATTTTTCCATGGTATAAGGTGAAAGAAATTTAATTACATCGATTAATATAATTACATCATCATTTGATATCCTTATTTAAAAATACATTAAGCAATCATAGATTGGAATTTTTGGGAGAAAAACACCACTAGGATGTGGGAGATATATTTAGATATAATTTGGTTGAGTTAATGTTCATAGAATGTGTTTAAAAATGGGGTAGTGAATGGTGATATTTTATGTGGAGGAGAGGGGTATTTTAGAATAAAATATAGTATCCAAATACTATATTGGGAAATAACGACTCAACATGTGATTCAATAAGAAGTGGTTTATAAATAAAGGGGAACATTGGTAATAAAATATCTATCTAACTTTAAAAACATTAAAAATTAATTCATACAGACCATTGTAAAATACAATACACATATAATAATTATGTTGTATTTTTCTATTTACCAGAAATTCAATTTTTTATGAAAATAAAAACAATTCACTTGAAGACAACAAAAATAACTAATTCCAAAAATAAAATCCATTTAGTTTAATTTTTTATAAAAATAATTAGGTTAATATATAAATAAATTTAATATTTTTTTAAATTTACTTGTATTTTTGACACTATCAATCATCCATCCTTTGAATTAATACATATTTTATCATAACATTATAATATAATTTTTAATAATTTTTATTATTTAATTAAATATGTTTTTAAAACTAAAATTTGAATTTGAATTTATAAATTTATCATAGGAATTCATTTTAATTGAAATGAAACATATATATTTTTACCAAAATAAAATTATACATTATTTATGCTAATAATTTAATTTGTCATATTTAAGAATTTTATTTAATATAAGTTCATTGTATTTAATTTATTAACATAATCAAACATTATTTTACTATCAATAAAAATATTATTCTCTTATAGTATCGACTTCTTGATTCATAATATGTAATGAAAATATTTCACACATAAAAAACAATTTTTTATTCGAGCAACCACTAATTCGTCTTTAAATGATTTTACTCATTAACACTAACAATACATTAAAAACATAATCCCTTATCAACCCAACATAATCCCTCAGGGTATTGTGTGAAATGATTTTATATTCATGTGGTGTTTCTACCAATATTGATCTAGAGTTAATTTACACTAAATTGGACTTCTATTATAGACAATTATGGTCAAGCTGAAATTCTTGAAGTTATGCTTGGTCTTGGTCAAGGGTGAACACCAATGATTTTATGAACCTAATAATATAAAATAAATTAGCTTTTTAAGGGATTTTACTTCTTGATATGGACATCATATTCTCTATTTTATATCAATTACTACTTATTAAAAAAATTAAATACTTTTATTCTAGTAGTCACATTAAAATAAATACATTACCACTAGTCATAATTCTTAATGGTAATAATTCAAAAAATTCATATTATGGCCATATTCATTCTATAAATATACTATTGAAAAATAATAATAATTCATTGTTTCATTGGTTTATATATATTATAAAATTCTATATTACCAGATCTGACATACATGTGTTTATTAAAAATTAAATTTACATATATAAAATCATGGGTTATTATAATGTGAAAAGAAATTATCTTATAAAACCTGGTAAAATTTTAGAGAAAGTTTCTTACAGAAAACAAATGAAGTTTATGAAAAAATGAATCTTCATTGAAAAAATTTAAAAAAATATCCATTTCACACTTTTGTGAATAATGTAATCATTGGTGCAAAAAAGTTGTACAAAAAATTATAAAAAATTTCTTTTTATATTGAAATTTAAGTCCATAGAAAAATAAAATAATAAATCATAGTATTAGAAATTACTAAATATATACAAAAATATTGGGAATAATGAAATAAAGGATAAATACCCCCAACCAAAAAAAAATAAGGTAAACTCCACAAAAAAACCTTCTGTTGGTTGAATTTTAAAATGAAGGGAGGATAAATGGTTTGGAAACATATAAAACCCTTGTATAATAATAGGAGAATAAATATATATGTTTTTAGATAATAAATATTTAATTTCATTATATATATCTTTAAACATAAACAATTATGATTTAAAAGTGATATTGTTAATGAAAAACCATACAACTTTGGTTACTTTTGAATCACAATCCATTAAAAGAGAAAACATGGGATTGATTCATAAATACCTTTAGTTTTAAGAAAATTATTATTAAACACAAAAATGTATTAGTTTATACACCATAAAATAAAATAATTGGTGAGTATGAAACATAACTCAATAAAAGGAAGATTGAGATGAGAAAACCCTTAACTTTACTCGCAACATTCACAAAATATATTTAACATACTGTATAATAATCATAACTATATTAATAAGATATTTCATAACCTTATTCATATATATTAACTATTATAAAAATTAATTATAATCATTAATTACACATATGAATGTTAGTTTATTGTTCATTTCTTTCATTTTATGTCATTTATTTTGATTGTTCTATACATGTTTCGTAATGGAGATTTCCACCATCGTAAATTAATACTATGTAAATCATTCGTAAATTATTCAAGGTGGTGAAACCGTAATGTTTTAATGAGTTATTGAATCCCATGTTAATTTTATTTAATTCATGGATATGGTTCATAATAATGGAATCCATTAAGATAAAGTTTTACGTAATTTATCAATAATAACGAGTAACATTATAATGAACATTCATTTTTTGTATCTATTTCTAAAAAAACACATCACCAGACATAGAAATATAGACATGTTTTTATATTATGAAAAAATAGACGAAGGAATCAATCAATCATCTTCATTATTATGAACAATAAAATAGTGTTTTTTTATCCCACAAAAAATGCCTTCAAAAGGAATGTTGTTACCGGTTCTTTTCTAGAAACGCCATGGGGCCACATCAGTCAGAAAGATGAGAGTTTGGGCTTATTTTACCATATTGCAGGGAATTGTCACTTATTTTAGTATACTATTTTAGATTAATGTTTTTTTGAATCTTTCCAATACCTTAATATAGGATTTGTTACCACATCAAACGTGATTTGTTCAAAAATATCTGTGTATGTTAACACATGTATATACCATCAGTTCTCTATTTGTTTACTTGTTTTTTTATTTTTATAAATTTGAATCCATAGATTTGGGATCTTTAGAGTTTATTGTCATATATGAAACTAGTAGCTATTAAGAATGACATGGCCCAATCCACCGAGTTCCTTCCTAGGCTGACATTAATCCAAGGGTGTCACCCCAATCCCACCTCCAATAATCTAGGGGTTCGTGACTATAATCGACCGGGAATACGTCACAACATGGGAGGTTATATCCTATTCTTACCTAAAAACACATCTCTAATGCAAAAAATAAGATAAAATTAAATTAGTATATATATAATCAACTGAACTATATTCAATACATGCATAATACGATAAATATAAATAAAATCCACATGGTATGTATAAGGGAACTAACATCTAAAAAATAACCAAAAAATGAATCCCAGTGATGATTCTACTTCCAACATGTATTCTTTAATCACTCTCCAATCATGTAGGTCATCACCACCAATAGAAATCAAAATGCTTCATAATGTGTCTTTGAGAATCACCAGACTTTTACAATGAACAAGAAACATAGTCTCTATATCTACCAAAAAAATCATTGAACTTTTGAATTTCATATAGAGATAGAACATGTCTGGGTGAAAGGCCTATGAATGGGTGAGAATAAAAAACCTAATATAGTGCCTAAAACCAAAAAAGGTAGTAAAATTCAACATGTTCACCAAACTCTTCATATGTGAGGTGATAAAGAGAAATATGTAAAGTAAGAAACAAAAAACCATGTAAGTTCATAGATCCTAGTAATAATGAGTAACCTGACGAAGAGAGAGATGAATAATCCAAGAATTCATTACCACAAGAATTCTGGAGGATATTTGAAAGGCCTCAATAGTCATTTCTCTAACCCTTAATATTCATTTCAAATGGGTAAAAAAGAAATATAAATTTATTAAAGAGACCATGATTTCTATATTTGATCATCAAATGTGCAGCACATCTCTAATGAAACCTCAAGGGTTCTATGTAATATTAAGACCTACTGAATTTTATACTCCATATAATTCAAACAGTCACTACTCTACTAGAATATGTGAAGGGGATGTTGCTCATCACTGAAACATGACTATTAGATGAGGGATCACTGCACCTTATGGTCTATCCTTAACATAACATTTGATCCTAACTTCAAAATATACATTCTAAATAAACCATGTAACATTAAATTAATTATTGAGGTGGATTTATACCTTCAATCAAGATACCTCAATCAAGTTAGTGATAAACATAGTGGAGGACCCACACCACACCTGATCCCTTATATAGTGGAGTATAAACTCGGATGATAGAGTACCCTCACCTGAGGTGTGTTGGGAAAGTTCCAACCCTATCTATGTTAAGAAAATGGGGGACCCAAACATCACCAGAAGATTCCTCAATCTAGGGATTACTAACCCCAATACCACTCCAAATATCACACCTGAATTTCCTCTTTGGTAATAAAAATATTATATGATTAAAAAACTATAAAATCATTCAAGTATATTCAGGATGATAAACGAACCACACCATTATGATTTATGTAGAAAAATAATTAGAATATAATATCAATTTCTAGAGAATATGATTTGGTTGAATATTGTCAATATAATCATATTAAATATGTGTTATAATATGTTATGAGAACTGGGACATGTTCCATAGGTCATATTTAGGAATCACTTATTTGTCTTAAAACATTTTTTTTGATTCTATGATCATGATACCATAGATATATCATCAATAAAGAAATATAGTAAGAATATAATCATGATACATGTTTCAATAATAATAATTTCATTAGTATTATTAAAATAATAATAATATATATATATATATATATTGTAAATTTAAATAGTCACATTTGGGGGAAGAGTCACATTGACCCCCTCCCTTCTCACTAATCAAGCCTTAACTTGCAACCCCAATGCATCTCTCATTAAATTAATTAATATCCATTTGTTCTTTACTCATTTATTACCATCATTTATTCATCTTTCAATCACTCCCACACACCAATCATTATTGGGCCACCATGATCACACTACCTTTCTACATAACTGCTAGACAATAACACCTCCACTTCATGCTAATTTGAACTTTGTTCTAGGATACCAATTGTCACACCTTTTTCCAATCAAGACACTTTACCTAGTTCCTCCATTGATTTCCATTGATACCCATGAAAATATGACCCATAATTAAGGTCTTCCATCAATAAACCAGAATGTAAAAAATAATAGTATTTGAAATATAAGATTAAGGGATAGTGGTCAATGGAAATATAAAAACCCAATATGATTTGACATTGACATACATCACAAATTGATGAAAATATACCAATACAGAGTTTTATATATGAGAAACATATATATAACAAAATAATTTCATTAATCACAGATGAAGATGAATTTAACCTAAAAAAACTATTATGATGTATTTTGTTTCCTTAAATCATTAACACTAATATACATAATACAAACAAAAAAATATTTATCAAATTATGAAAATAAAAACATTAAAAATAATTTTATGAGAACTTATTATTCAAATAGAATCATTCATTATAATTAAATTTGTTCCAAAATTTTATTTAACCATTTATTTACAATTTTCAAGACAATAATTACAAAAAAATTATTCCTAATGAATAGGGATTTAAATTTTTTAACATCAGTATAGAATTCAAAAATAAAGGAGAAAATAAAGATCATAAATTTTTACCTCAATAAAAACAATCACCACATCAATCATATTGAATTTATCGGTTTTTTTCATTTAAATATAATTTCAACATTAGTGAAACTAAATATTTGATTAAAATTTTACCTTTTTCTTTAATGTAACATCAATTTCAATGAATATATGTTCTCTCAATCCCCAATTTTTTTAGGGTTCATCATAATAAAAAATGTTTCTATATTTAGTAATTTTATGTTGGGGGTATAAATAGATTAATTTATAGGGTTTAAAAAATAAGTTAATTTTTTATTAAATTATTTATTTAATCACACCCCTAAGATGGCCTAAAAATAAGGAATTGATGAAAAATAATGTAATATCACTCCTATGTTAAAACCTATGTTTTTAAATAAATCAATATATTTGTTTTCCCACCCAATAATTTATTAAATAGATATAAGTGTTTCATTTCAAAAAAAGAGAATGGTTTAAAAAATATTTTATACAAAATATGATTTAATAGTGTCGTTTTTGTCCTCAAAATTCCACATTGGTTCATCATAGTTGTAAACACCATGTATTGAAACCAATAATACCATCGAGTAATTTTTTGTAGGTGATCAGCTCGGTAAAATTTAACCTTTTATTACTAGAGAGGACCCATTACTCCAAAACTCATAAATTTACTAAGTCTAATTAAAGAAATATTTGTTTGACAATATCCTCACCACATTAAAACCATTAAATCCTTAAAAAATAAACTAAGCATCATGACAATAAAGTTCACAAAATGATCTTGTAAGGAAACAATCCCCCATTATAGACATCCATCGCCTTTGAAGATATAGGCTCTATTAAATGTAAAAACACCATTTCATAGAAAGAAAACATCATATTTTATACACAAATATATCAAACCGAAGCATATCAAAGAAAAGAATATGTGTAATCACGAAACTTATCCATGTGAGTCTGATTATGATTCTACACTCAAATCCTTTCTCATTTAAATTTCATTATACCTCATCGAACAAAAAAACCATCATCCATCAACACCCTTCCAAAACATTGTTGATAAAAGAGGTTATCACTATGGGGGAATTCTTCTATCCCCAACTTATATGAGTTTATAAAATGGTTATTGTCTGGAGACAACCCATCCATGCCACAAATATCACCGATCACATCATAAAATTTCATACTACCACCGTAAAGATATTATTTTAGAAATATACTTTGATCCAACATAAGTTTCTCTAACATATCATGATATAAAGAAATAAGTACCAATGTTTCAAACTTATTTCTAAAAGGTTATATTGGACTTATTTTCCAACCTCAAAATTCATAAAAATCATCCATACACACCCTAATTCTTAGAAGGCTTCACATTCATTGTCAGAGATAGCATAGTATTGTTGTTTTATTAGTTTTGAAAATGATACTGATGAGGACCAAATGTAAAATACAAATTTCTATAAAATGATCAACTTAACACTACTGATCATCAGGTGTACAAATCCACCACAATCTAAAGCATATGGACTTGACCATTTAGTATACCTTTCTCAATCATCATGTAACCCATGATAAACCCTTCTTGAGTGAAAAAAATCAATTACCTCTTGAGAAAACAGTTTTCTACACTGTATAGAAAGAGTTTTTACATAATCGGTATCCCCATAAAGATCAACTAGGCATACAACATTTATGGTCATGTTTATCTATGGAAGTCCCCACATAATATATTCATCTTAACAGTCACTATGAAAATAATGGGAAAACGTTTTCCACATGAGAAATTGGTGGATGTTCTCCCCACCTATTGGGAATCATTTAGGTCAATCTCCCAAGAAAATCTATATAAATTGGACCATAGTGTTTATGTTATCACCATAATCTTCTATTAAAAAATAACAGAGTATATATCCACCTATCCTGGATTTATGGTGGGCTATGTCTCCCTTCCTATGATAGAAACAACATCCCCAAAACTATATTCTCAATCCCCTCCACCAACATTCATAAACCGATTCATTTTTTTAAGGTTTCATCCATCATTCATCTTATTCAACATTAATATCTCTCCAAAAAAATAATGATTCGACATCAAAAAGATCAAATTTATCTATCACATCCAAATTTCAATACCACAAGAGTTTACTATATAGACGCAACTATCTTGGAAAGACACAGTAAAATATATAGGACACCCATCAATCTCTTTTACAAAAAAATACTTTAAGGGTCCAATACACATGACTAAAAACACCATAGGAAAACTCATTATCCTACTCAACAACATTCAATCATAATTTTAATAAAACAAGTTGATGAATAAATTATTATTTTGATAAGGGTCAACCACTGGTTACCCTTTGAACGAATCCATGCATTCCTTGATAATACAAGAAAGAGAATTCTCATCCTTGACTATATTGCATAAATCCACACTAACTCCTAGTTATGTTGTCAACAAAAACAACAAAATATTTTCCCAACATGCCCACACTAGAAGGGTTCTATCTTACTAATGATGAAATGACCCAATTTCGAAACCAAACCACTAATCACCTCATAAAATTAGGGTAATATAACAAAATATTTTCAATGGTGGGTACCACTGTACATCTTTGATACCATGATCAATTCTATGTTACAAAATATTTGACCAAAAATTATAGACTCATTTCACCTAAAGAGATAAGTGAATGATGTTCAAAATTAGAGGAAACAGTCGATCTAACCAAGGTCTATCTATGGGATCCACTAAACAAATTTATAACCCAAGAATGTGGTTCAGGATAATTATATTAGGTTGAAATCGACAAGTGTAAGGGCCCATGATGAATGGACATGAAAAATACCCTGAACTATACCCAATAAGGCTTGACCACACCCATCCCTCTCATACATCACCTAGAAACTCTGACTATTATTACTATAGGCCTTATGGAAACTTGATAAAGGAGGTTTACATGAAAACACAACCCCATTTTGATAACTCATCCCCTTAGGGTCCCCACTATAACCACTAATATTGAATAAATATATTAATAATTGTGATCTGGGAACTTCACATGAGGTCTAGAATCATTTAAAAGAACTTTTTCATGGTTATTCCACCTAACACATGGTTCAATGTCCTTTAATAAAGCATTATCATGGGAAAATATAAAACTCAAACCATTATAGAGTATCATAATTGTGATTTTGAGAAAATGTAATTAGAAATTTTTTTACGATGTTATATAAGAAGATATATCTAATAGTAGGCATCTAGGATAGTAAATAAATCTATCTATATATTAAAAAAGGTCCCAGACTATATCTAAACCTTTTCTACTCAAGGATTATGATCCTTGAAAACACATGAGGATACTTCCATTTTATTATATATAAAAAATCCATCATATGGGTAGTATCATATAATATAGTGGTAATTGATATCGTTCCAAAAATACAAATAATCACTAAATAAAAATGGGAGATAAAATACCTCAGGTCAAGGGGAATAGAAATCTATTAACAATGACTTGAAAGAAATGACTCATTGATCAGTAACTAGAATTATGGGTCCCAAACATAGGAATATGTTCATTACAACCTTGAATTAACATAAATGATAAAAATTACTAATAGAAACCCTTAATTTGATTAGATAATCCCACAAGGATAAGATCATATTTGAATAAGAATACAAAGAAAATGGTAGGAAAAATCATGATTTTCATCTTTATGATTCTTGTAGAAAGGAAAATCATACACCAAAACTGATGTATTTGAGTTATAGTTATTTTATCATGTTATTATGTTCTTGGTAAAAGGATATGTTATCCACATCACCTACACTGGTCTCCCTACTCAAATAAAAAAACCCAAGAACCCTTTAACATAATTTCCCCAATATCCCCAAACAATCCCTATCATGAATTATAAGTACAAATATTATCCCTATAAAAGCATGAATTTGATACAAATCTAACATGACTTGACTGAAAAAGGCCATTAATGGGTCAATAGTTGGCTGATAGGGCCACACCAATCCCCCCTCCAGTAGGATAGAAGTTAAGGACGAGCACCAAATAACTATATCTCCCAACATTGTAAGTTGTATCCAATAAAACCTATAACAAAGACATAGATAATTCACAAGGTCAAAAATATACTATGATGATATATATATTAAACTAACTTGTTTAAGATTTATATATTATACAATGAATACATGTACAAACCACTAGTAAAAGGGAAGAAAAATGTCTGAAACTTCTCTGAAATAGAAAATACAGAGAATCTCTTTGACACATTATGTACTCTTGGATAACTCTACATCCATAATTGCCATCACCACAAACACAAGTTTTCATTTTCCATACCATGTCACTTAGAATTACTATATATACTCTTCTAACATTCCACACTAACTCCATACCTACACATACCATCTATAATCATATGCGTCATTTGTGTAAATAAACACTTATGGCTACAAGTCCCATGATTTAGTGTGTATAAACATACCCAATATCATTCCTCAAAAACAAAAAGGAAAAAAATATAGTTTATTTAAATTCCATGTATGTATGGTGATATAAAGGAAGACATAATTGAATAATCATAACACAAATTCAACTCATAGATCCCTTTACTAAAGAGTAATGAGAAAAATTTTAAGAATAATAATATAGTCATGGTCTATAGTAATCGTTCCTAAGAATTCAGGAAAGGTCATAATGATTATTTTTTTCACCCTTTATAGTAATTCCACATGAGTAAATGAGGAATCATGATTTACAAAAGAGATCAAAAATCATGAATTCTATCACCAGATGTGTATTTCACCACGAAGGAAACCTTTTATTTAGTGAGGAATCTCATGTCCCCTAGAATTTTAAACATCAAAAACTTCTAACAGTATTGTTACCACCAAAATATACAAATAGTAGGATAATAATCCTAGAATAAATATCGTTATATGCCATATGACTTCCCCCTTTGTCTATTAATACTATGCCACTTGATCATGCCTCTATGATTTCCATTCTAAATAACCTATGTAATATCATAGGAATTATGGTGGGACACCCATGCCTCAATATATAACACTTCATTCAAGGGAATTACAATCATATAGAGGAACCACACTCTAATTGATCCCTTATATGGTGGATTACTAAAACCATAGATAGAGGGCCCATTCCCCACATATGGTGGGTGATTAGCAACCCTATCTATATAATGTAAATTATTGGTCACCACCTCAATGGAACAAACCTAAAACAGTGGATTGCCAACCAAAATATCACACCAAATACCACACGTTTACCCCATAATTAGTATTACAATGATAAAATCATAAAACTAAAAATATAATATTGAATATTGCCTCATATGGATAAATGGTCTAAACCATTGAGATCCTTGTCGAAACAAACTGAAGAGGTGATATTCATTTAGTGAAAAAATACTCCAATAAAAGGTATTACTCCCATCTTATTAAATACATGTGACATTATGTGATGGTTTCAAGGTCCCACACCGAAATGTTGATTTATGTACCACATATTGGTTTTAAAACAACAGTCTAGATACCATGATCTTGATGTCAATGATGGACCATCAATTGAACACTATACTAATAATATAAGTGTGATACAGATTTCTATAATAATAATAATTTTATATTATTTAAATATAAAATTTATATTATATGTATAAATTGTAATATTATTAATAATGATAGTTAACTATGGTGTCAAATCATGTGGAGCCCATTAACTTCTCACAAATCAAGCAACAACATGGTTCCCCCAACCATCTATCCTCATGTGAATTGGTCTCCATTTTTTCATTATTCCTTATTTATTTACTTCCTTTCCTACACTATAAATTAATCCCACATTCCCATTACACATGGGTCTCCTTACTCAAAATACCTTGTAAAATCATAGTAATATACCACACCAATTCCTCATGTTACAATGATCATAATGTTATTATAACTAACATCACTACTTCAATTAATCGAGTCATCACACCCAAACCCACCTTCGATATACCCTATTACTCATTTGAAGGAAAATTATAATTTACGACACTAATCATTGAACCATAATGGGAGAAATAAAATTTTTGAAAGGCGAATAATTATTTATAATGGATAATTAGAAGCCCTACCACCTAATATGAATTATTGTCAGAGTATGTTGATGAAAAATGAATATATAATGACAGAGAGTTTAAAAGATGACGAAAAATACACCATAATTTTTTTTATCCAACTTATATAAAGAGTAATTTAACATAATTAAACCATTAGGAAGTAAGTTTTATCTTAAATCATTAACTATAAAAGAAAAAAATATCAAAGAAAAATATTTATAAATTACTTAAAATGAAGACATTCATAATCATGATTTGTGAACCTATTATTCAAATAAAATTATTGATGATCATTCAATTTGTTCCAAAATTTTATCTACCTATTTTTTTAACATCATCTAGAGAATAATTTAAATAAAATATTTGTGAATAAAAGGGAATATCAATCATTAATATCAATATATAATTCAAAATGAATATTGAAAATAAAGGTAGAAAATTCCTAATTGTATAGTGAATTGTCATCGCTTCAATCCACTTGAAGTCAGAGTTTATTTCATCATTTAAATTAATTTTATCATAGTCTAGATGTATTCTTCAATATAATGTAATATCCACATAATATCTATTTCCCCATCCCCTATCTCTTTAGGGATTATGAAAAATTTGAATTACTCACCCTATAGAAATTATATTTTGGGATTATAGATAGATGAATTTTGATGGGGTCACTAAACAAAAACTATAAAATGGAACATTTATTTATTTATTCATTCACTCACCTATGATGACACACACTCATGTACCTAATTATACCCAAAGTAAAATTCATACTAGGGTAAAACCAATGTTATGGAATCAATCATGGTCATAAAAATATACACTTACAAAAAAATATGTCGATACTGAATATATCATTATCATGGCCAACTGCATAAGAGGTTTTATATATATTCAACCATAGGGTAAAAAATATTCCATTAAATCTATATAACCATTTTATAAATTTTTAATGATAATCTACATGGGGAAATTTAACATTTTACCTTATGAGAAGTCTTAGGACTCTTAAAGTCAAAATTGAGAAAAGTCTCATTTGGTAAATTTTTGGGCCACTACTGTGGAATTGTGATCAGTTCCATAACATGGGCTTCATATATATCCCTATGAAGGTAATTCTAACCCATTTATTTTTAGTCCACATAATGGGACACATTTTATAATGACCTTATAATTTTATACTTACTATTACATTATTTTAAGCTTACCTATACATTAAAAACAAACAAATGATTGAAAAAACTAGTGTCTATGGAATATTAGGTATATAAAATTAGAAAAATAGATCTAGAATAAAATATATATTTATTAATATTAACAAATAGATCCCATCATAGTTTTTTAACCTAAAAATAAAAAGGAAAAATAGGGGAAGACATAGACAAAAGGGATAAACTAAAAAGACAAGTAATGAAATAAGTATGGAAAAGATATATAACACATGAGTTAGAAGGCATAACATAATAAAATGAAATACATTG
This sequence comes from Viscum album, assembly GCA_963277665.1. Classification (NCBI taxonomy): domain Eukaryota; kingdom Viridiplantae; phylum Streptophyta; class Magnoliopsida; order Santalales; family Viscaceae; genus Viscum; species Viscum album. The sequence continues at coordinate 924,056,731 of OY728141.1, read as the reverse complement.
AAAATGAATAAAAATGTGGTGAAATATCATATATATCATGGAATAATATGATAATGTAAATATAGGAATGTTGAAGGAACACATAACATACCATAAATATTAGTCAAGGATAACTTCCAATATGGTATCACAAGGTGGACAATGTCCCACAATGGATTTGGTTTACTCCACAATCTGATACATAACATCACATGAGAATAAAACATTACCCAATGCATTATAACACTATCCACATGAACCAATGATAATATTTTTAGGCATATGGGTGCCACATAAATAAATCAAACATAATGAATAACCATAAGGGTTACCCATGGAAAGAAATGTTATTTTTAATCATGCCATGTGGCAAGACCAAAGGGAGTAACATAATGATATCCCGGAAATAATGGATTATATAATTATTTTTCATTTAGAAATTTAAAAAATAATATATCTTGAATAATTATTCGCCATATAATTAAAATTTAGAAAGAGTGTTGTTAGGTAACATTATAAATGTGCCACTTAAGTGCGGTTTTATGAAAAATAAAATAGAATTTTTAAAGTGGACAATGCAATAATATTCTATGTAGAAAAAAATAGAATAAAATAGTTTTTTCAAGATAAAATTATTTTTTTAAGAAAAATAATAGTTGGTTAAAACATTTTGTGTACAATACTATAAACTGGGTAAGAAATGGAGAAGTTCCCTGTAATCGGGCTTGCTTATCGAAAATAATTGAGAAGGTAACCTTTTAAAAAAAGTATTTCACCACAAAAGAAAGTTGAATTGAGTTATATAATTTTTTTTGGAAAATACAAATAGAATTTAGGTGAATTATATAAGAATAATAAAGATATAAATTGGGGTAAAGAGAGATAAATCATAACCCAATGGAAAAAATGGAGGTTTGGAGAAACCCCTTAACTTATGTCCAAATGTATTATTTACTTGAACATATTATGATGGATAATAAAAAGAGAAAAATTAATTAATTAATATAGATTACATTACCCATGTATTTTATTTATTATAACTTTATTATAATAATTTATTTCCATTTTATGAGTTAAAGGGACTAATTTCATAGTTCCAAGAGCATTTGTTTCATGGTTTCACGGTTGGTTCACTTATGTATACTGATGTATTTTCTTATAAAATGGGGATAGTAATATAGAAGTGAGATTATATGGTATTTATGAACCTAATTTTTTTCAATTGGTTTCATATATCATTTATACTAATATTTTTTGGATGATTCATTTGATAAAATTTCAATGATGAATGTTTAGTTTGTTTTGGCAGTTTTTAGGACCATCACGAATTAGTTTCATTTTATTTAATTTTATGTATATTTATTAGTTCCAAAACATTAAATAAGTTATAATATAAATATAAAAATCTTATTTCATAATAATAATGGATGGACGACCCGCATTGAAGGAGTTAATGTAAAACAAAAACTCATCATCCACGAAGGTGGTGAATCGACGTACTATGGATGATGTTTTTGTTTTTACAAAAAAGTGTATAAAAGGTATTTTATGATAACAAATCCATTAAAAAATATAAAATTATTCTATATATATTATACTATATCCATCATGTTAATTTTGATAGGGGGTGAGGATAAGGTAAAATATTGAAATAATTTAAAAGGGAGTGATTGAGGATTTTACCTCTGGAATGTTGTCTAATTGTGAACCTCCTTAAGGCACTTGGAATTAGTATTTTGGTGATACCAAAAACAACAGGACATGGGAAAGAGGATTGGTCAAGAAATTATATTTAATATTAGAATGTTAAAAATCTTATAAGGTGCGAGGATAAAGGGTAGTGATGGGTGATATTCATTAGAGGAGCAGATGGGTGTTTTTTATTTTTATATTGAATAGTTTACTATTATTTTCCTAAGAGTGATAGTATTATTGATTTTTTTTACTAAATGTATCATCTAGTTCATTTTATTGCATAGTAGTTCGTTCTTGCATCATACATGACTCAAAATTCATATATTTGGCTTATGATGTTAAATACTGTAAATTACCATATTTCATTATTCACAAATAAATTCAACTATTTTATAAAAATACAAAAAATTAAACCCAGTTATTTTTTATATGTAGATTCAAAAAATGAAATCTATTTTTTGAATATAATTTTCACTATATGAGAAAAATAATTTTTAAATAAAATCCCCATTTATATAAAAAACACCAATTTTAATATTATAAAATATTTTATATCTGTTTGAGAAATTAACCATGGTCACATAAAATTATATTATAATTATAATTATAATTAATATTATTTTATGAAAATAAATTTTCTTTTAAATTAGTATATACATTATAAATTTTTGAAATAAAATATTTACGTTATACAAAAATACCAAAACATAATTTATCAATTTTAATATATTTATTTACTTGTACCCTAATATACATATATAAATTTTTTTTACAAGATTCCTAAATATCATTTTCAATTTCCATTGGTGATGTTACTATTTTAATAGTTAGATTACATTTCCTAATGGTCAAATTAATATTCCAACAGTCATGTTACTATTCCAACATCCAGATTAATATTCCAACGATTATATTACTATTCCAATTATTGAATTTATCACGGTCATATAGGTTCTTTAATTTCTATAAACACCAATTATTTAAATCAATATTAACACACATGTATTATATATTAAGGTTATATACTTTCATATCCAAAATAAATATTTTATTATTAAAATTTCAATTTATGTATATATATTTGTTTGTGTGTACGACCATTCATGTAGATCAAGTAGATATAAATTTTCCTATTATTATAATTATATTCTATATTTATTTTCTTCCAATAATTTTTGGAATTCTATTTTTTTTATTTGATGAAATATGTTAAAATATTTATCCCTAAGAATAATTTTATATTGGATTATATATTTAATGTATGTGCATATACTAGATGTCATAATTATATGATGGGAAATTCCATTGAAAAAATTCTCGGACGTCACATTCTCCCCCTAATGAAACTTTTCCCTCAAAATTTTGTTTTACATTAGTAGGTGAAAATAGGTGAAGGTACTTATTCTTCATCACTTCCTCTAGTTCCAATTTCACTTATTTTGACTTATCGTTATGCCATTTTAATTTGACAGTGTGGGTAGCCTTGTTGTGTAGAACATTATCTCTAGGGTCAGTGATCTTCACCAGCCACTCATCATGAGAGAGATCATTTCCCAACTATTCCACCCTTTAATTTAGTACATCAAAGGGATCTTGTATGTAATTTTTCAAGGGAGATATGTGGAATACATCTTAAACCCAAATATGGTTGGTGGAAGTTCTAGTTGATATGCCAAATATCTAATTCGATCAAGAATATAAAAGGGGTTGACGTTCCTAGGCCATAGCTTTACCTTGTTCCCAAATCGCTTCCCTAGATATATGAAAATGAATACCATGTCTCCAACCTCAAACTCTATGTCCCATTGGAAATTATCTACATAGCTCTTCTATTGAATTTGGGATGCCCTAATGTTATTTTGAACAGTTTTTGACATTTCCATGATTTCATTGACCATTTTTGGTCCTAACAACATAATTTAATTGGATTCATCCTTGATTTATTATTTTATTTCTCTCTTCCTATAATGGTATTCATATAGATCTATTTGGATGTTTTATTGGGAACTATTATTGTAATATAACTCGACTAAAAGAAGATGTTGGTCCCATATTTTATAGAATTACATCAAGCATGCTCTCAACATATTTTCAATTTTTTTAATAGCCTGATTAGACTGGCCTTCAATCTGGGGTTGATAAAACATACTGATGTTTTTCATAGGGTTTGATACATGTTTTAGAATTTTCTAGAACATAGAGGTAAATCTTGGGCCTCGATAAAATACTATTTAAAATTGTAATCCATGTAGCCTTTCTACTTATCAGATGTATACTCATTATAGTTGATCGATTGATATATCATCTCGAATTACAATTAAGTGATAAGTATTTGTAATATGATCCACAACAACCCTTATAGGATTATTTATTATATATGTCTTCGTATGTCTGTTGACAAAGTACCTAGTGATTTTATTCCATTTCAATATATGTATGGGTAATTGTTGCATCATCCCCTTAGAATTTCTCATTTCATCCTTCACATAATAACATACTTGGGAATTTTATGTATATTCCACATTATCTTTATTTATATTGACCCAAAAATAGTTCTCTCTCAGATCTAGATAAATATTTGTGCTCCCTAGGTGGCTAGAGAAGGTCGATCTATGTGCATAAATAAAAATATCCCTCTTTATCTCAGGATTTGACAGTAAACATAAGGATGACCCATATCATATGACTCCTTCCTCATCAATTGTAAATTCCAAGGATTTCCCATTTTGGATAGCTTCCACCTTCTTCTAAATTTCTACATCATCTCTTTGAGAATCCATTAAAATCAATAAAAGGGATGGTTGATAAATAATTTGAGAAATGATTGATGATGTTTCTTACTTAATGATTCACTTGTAAATCCTTTGTATGTATAAGAATATTTGATCCTTCTCCATTTTCATCATTGATAGAGTTATAGTTCCTTTCTACTTAAATCATTTTACACATTATTCACCTTCCTAGGATATTAGTGGATTGAGCAGTCATAATCCTTGATGAGCTCAAACCATATTCATTAGAGCATATTAAGATCCATTAGTTTGAAAATATATTTTAGGCTCTTGTCTCCAGTACATATCTCACACTTATCCCCATAAAGATAATGATGCTATATTTTCAACCTCAAGATCACAACCTCGAAATTTAGATCATTTGTGGGATTTTTTTTCTCATGGACTTTTAGATTCCATGAGGCATAGGCTATCACACTATAATTTTAAATCAATACATAACTGAAAACCTTCTTTGTAGCATTGATTTAATACTAAAAATAGTTCCCCTATTGTCTATAGTATAAGTAATGGTGCATTGATAATAATATTTTTCAACTCTTATAATAATTATTCACATTCACTAGTACAAAAAAACATTTATCCCTTCCCTGTAAGCATGGTTATAGGGTTTTAAAATCATGAGATTTTCCTCAAAAAAATCGGTAATACCCATCTATGTAATGGAATATATGGATCTCAGTTGTAGATGTTTTCTTGGGATTCTTCTATATTTCCTTTTTCACAGAAGGGTATATATATATCTATTTGTTGCTGATGAAATTCCCCAATAATGTTACCTCATTTATTCATTACTCACATTTATTTTAATTTTCATATAGTTTATACCTTCATAGAGTCTTTATAATAGTATTAAAATGCTTCTCATCTTCCTTATTTCTCTTAGAGTATATCAGAATATAATATATAATGACTATCAAAAACATTTCAAGGTATTTTCTAAATACACTATTCATTATTTCCATGCTTTTTTCGAGACAATTAGTGAGTTATAAGGGAATAACTATGATATCATATTATCCATACCCTGTTTAAAAGGAATCGATTGAAATATCATCCTTATTAACCATTAATTGGGGATATCCTGACTAATGTTCCACCATGGAAAAATACTTTTTTCCACTTAGTGGATCAAAGGATTCATCTATCTATGTAGGTAGATAATTTTTCGTTATCATGATTTTTTTGAAATCATTATAATAAATGAAGATGTTCATTGATTCGTCCTTATTCTTGACCAAAGGACCAGTCAACCCTATAGTGAAGCACTCATGAGTTTAAAACCATTTTCTAGATTCTCTTTTATCTTCTTCATTAGTAACTCCAACTCATTGGTGTATATCTGATAAAGAGTATTTGATATGGATAAAAATCTGTGTATATGTTCAATTATGAACTTAGCCTCTCGATCAAGATGAGTACCAGACAATTCTTTTGGGAACAGAATAATGTAGTCCCTCGCTATGGGATGTCTTCAAGAATGATCCTCTATATTGTCTCAATCATTTAATATAGAAATGTTTTCTCAAAAAGAAATAGTACTCACAACTAAGATGATGATTCTAACAGATATTCATCATCATCTTAACACAAGTACAAAAAGAGAGCAGTCCTCAAGATGTGATGAGTGATGTCCCTTTCTAAATAGTTGATGTTGGATTTATATAATGATATCCAATCTATGGATAGTGTAGTATCAAACTACACTAATTTAAGTAAGATGATATTTAATGGGAGGTTCATTCCACAATCATTGATCATATTAGAGTAATATACATTAGACGCAATAATTTCCCCATTCACTATTATCATGTACAACCCAAATTCCATATTCTGAGGTGGTGTTTCAATTGTTTTAATAATTTGGAAAGATATAAAATAATGTAAAAAAATAGAATAAAAAAGTTCAATATTTATAATCAAATGAAAAACCAACGAACCTATCACCCCACAATTTTCAATATCCACCATAGCATTAGTGATAAAATATTCCCTTCCCTACTTCCTTGGAGGTTATTTTTGTAGATTTTATCTAAAATCATTTGTCTTTGGGAATTTGATCACCTAATGTTGATGTTCCTTATAATTAAAAAATTAAATTTCAAGATGAGTTTTGATATGAACCTTCCTTTATTATTCCACATTTGGGGAATCTTCATATTCCTTCAATAATTATTATATATATGTCTCTATTAACTCCATTTTAAAAATATCATAGTTCCCTTGAGACAATCCTTGAGATGCTTCTTTCTAAAATTGTGACATGGGGTTTATGGGGTTTTCATTCCTCTCAAGGATTTATCTATTGATACCCCCATTTTAAAATCCATTTTACTATTTTCATCTCCAAGACCACATGACCACTGGGAGTCACCAATTTGAATCTAATCCATAAGGGAACAATGATCAATCTTTTCATAGTTATTATAATTTCAAATAAAGCATTATTTATGTTGACTCAGATATATTAAACTAAATATGATAATAACATTAATTTTAGAGTTTAGGAAAATGAAAGAGTCATATCATCAAATCTGTATGACATTTTCCTCACATCTTCTGATAGACTCAAATTCCTTTTTCTTTAGTATTAGTAACTCCCACTATATCTTAAGATGGATAGTTCAAGTAAAATATTTATTTAAATATATTTTATTATGTACTTCCCACTATATAGAATCAATTTACTCTTTATACTTCATGTATTTGATCAATTTCCACCACTGATTAGCATCCCCATCCAAATGATATATTTTTATCATAACTTTCTCTTTTTCTGAGCATTGAATGACAGTTAAAATAATTTCAATAGAGTTTATTCATTATGTTGTGATAAGGGGATATGAAGACCCACTATGAATAGGATGATTTTGTGACATAAAAGATTCGACCAACACATTTTATTTCATAGAAGGATGGAATTATACCTTATTCAATTTTTTATTAATAACTTGTCCCATTTGAGTGAGTACTTTCATAAATTTTGATCTCCCATTCCCATCAGGTTTGACATCTCATTAGGGGAATCATCACATTTTCTATAAGAATAGTTATTTTCACGGGTTCCCCTATTTCCTTTCATTAAATAATAATAAAAATTATTGGGGTTGGAAAACAAAACTAATAAACATATAAAAAGGAAAGTATTAACATAGAAAGATATTCTTATAAACGATAAGTATATCCAATCTTTTTTATTCCCAAGGTTTCAATCTAGGTTATGCATTATGATAAAAATATTCTTAGGGTTCTTCAGAATGTTTTCTATTCCTAATTAGAAATAATAAATAACCCATGATATGATATATTGTATAGTGACCCTATCCTTTTGACATATTATTATATGATATTATGTATAATTATCCATTAAATACAAACACAGGATCAAAAACTCGAGTGTCATTACAGGATTGGGTACATAAAATTGAAAAAATTATCTAGAATAAAAAATATTTTACTTAATATCTATAATGATATCATATCTTCCTTTGATATCCTATAACTATATTGGATATATTGGAGAATACATAGACAAAATGGATGAGCTAAAAATCCCAGTAAGGGAATAAACATGGTAAAGAAGTATAAAAAATGAGTTGGAAGTCATAACATAATAACATAAAAGTAATGGAATATGAATAAACATGTTGAGTAATATCATTCACAATAAAGAATCATATGAAATTGGAAATATAGGAATGAATAAGAAACACATAACATGACCTAAACACACATCAAGGATAACTTCCAAGATGCTATCGCATGGTGGAAAAATGTTGATAATGGATTAGGATTACTCTCTAATCTCATATATAAACTAACATTAGAATAAAAAATTACCCAATTAATTGGAGCACTATATGGGTTCATCTATCATAACATGTTCATTTATATTTGTGCCATATAATCAAATCAATCATAAGGAATAATCATAAGGGTTGCCCAGGGAAAAAATGGTTTCATAATAATGTAATATGGAAAAACCTAATGGTGTATCTTATTGGTATCCCAGAAACAAGAGATAATTTTTTTTTGTCATTCATAGGGGAGGAAAAAATACATCTTGAATAATTATTTCAAACTGATTTATAAACATTAAAGAGAGTTTTTAGGTAACATTATAAATATTCCACTTATGTATAGTTTGAGGAAAAAGAATAAAGAGTATTTAAGGAGGATGAACACATTGTCATGACACCTCAAATTGTTTATGTTTTTAATGTTAATTTATACTCTAGGGAAGAACTTAGGTCATCACTCAAGGAGCGTCGATAGGTTCCGAGTATCCATTTTTAATAAAAACAACTGAAAGAGGGATTTTTTTAACAAAAAGATTAATAGTTTTCTATCAATAGGATTTTAAAAAATATATGATATTTTTGTGATCATTTCTAAGTTACTAAATCACCTTAAAATTTCGTGTTCTTATTTAATTATTAGGATTTAGTGTAATCCTTTGGTTGAGGGTTAACCGAGATCTTGGGTACCCACAACCCTCATAAAATGATAAAAATAACACTAAACCATGACATAATAATCTTGTAGTCATGTTCCAGCCCCTTTTTATGATTTATGTTTTGTAAAGGAATATTAAGATATCATATTTTTGTGAAAGAAGAGTATTCTTATGTTGTGCTATCAGAATAATAAAAGTCACAAACAAAAAATTGCCCAACAATCAGTTATGAAATAAAAATATTTTAAATTAAATGAATCAATAAAATTAAAGATACATATAAACTAACAACTACCAACCACAATATATACCCATACAATATATAATTATGTACTAGAAATCCATATTTAAGTGTGTAGATCCGTCGCAATGATCACCCACTATTTAGCACGACATTGAGTGGAGGAGGAAGCTTGGGTGGATCTCCTTCTTCATCTATGATCCCCCAATGAGGATAAGGTCCTCCAGGACTTCTAAGATGTGAATAGGACTCCTATGGAACTCAAAAATAGTATAACGTCACTCTCTATTCGAACTTAAAAATGGGGTTCCCATGGTGACCTTTTATTTTTAAAATGAGAAGTGGTTTTGAGTACCCATTTTTTATACCACTTTTATCTCGATTTTGGACAAGTAAACCACCATATGATGACATTGAAAAAATAATATAGTTATTTCTTTTTCCTCTTGACTGTCTCCATGCAAAATTTAGAGGTTATCCAACATTGGGATTGGGAGATATTTTTAATATTATGAACCTAAATTTTCAATTCATGCAGATTTTGTCCCTTGGATAGATCAGTTTGGATTCACCAACAAATATGAGAATTGGGATTGGGATTCTTGAGATTATTTGTATACCACAATGGTTTGGATCTTGAAACCAAATTTTAGAGAAGTTAGAGGCACAAATTTCATAAAATATCCAAGATAGTGTACATATGTCCTTGGGCTTCAATGAAATTAGACCCATTTTTATTTTTGATCATCCCAAACCCCCTAAATCACTGTCTCATATAATTAAATAACAAAAAAATTATAATTTTTTATTTATAGATACAAAAATTAAATTATTGGATTAAATGGGAAGCTAACTTTGTTATCAAATTTTTAATTTCAAATACCAAAGCAGGTTAAAATAGAATTGTAAGAGTGAAATAAAGGAGTGAATCATAGTGCAGTCACACCCCCACAACTAAACATTTTCACTCCTGGGAACAGTAACGTTTCTGAAAATAATTGATAGATATATTCCCAACTTCATGAAGATTTAACATTCAATGAAAAATTTTTTCATGATAAAAATGTAATAAAAGAAAAAATCACAATGAAAAATTATTCTTAGTGAACATGGAAAAATAACAATTTAAAATTTTATCATAAAGTAATTTCCAAAGATTCAATATCCTAATATAAGAAAATAATTCAATATTTAATAATGTCAATAATTCTCTATGTGTGTCTTTTACAACCATTTTATGCTATTATTACATCTTTTTAATGATTAAATATAGGTTATTTTATAATTTCTATGCTAACATGTTTCTTTCCACCAAACCTATGCTATGTTATTTAAAATCAAATATAAATACCCACTAACATAAGAATTCTAATAAGTCAAACCATAATCTCTCAACCTAGATATCCTGATATGTTTTACATTTCATCACTCCCCTCAATTTTATTTTATTTTTGTTTTTATTTTGGTTTTTGAGGACTTACAAAAATCAGTTAACATGTATACATGTATAGGGAAATATAGTACAAAAATGAAATAGATTATATGTGGAAAGAACATATGAAGAAATAATTTTTTATAGTATTGAAAAATCAACCTAACATTTATTTACCTTCTATTAAGTATGAATATTTCCCACATCTGGGTTGGGTGAAAAAATGCGTAGAGAAACCATGTGAATTTGTTTTCATTAAATGACTCACAAAAAGGGTAACGTTCTTCTCAAATTATTCAAAATGATAAAACCATTAATATCATCGAAAAATAACCAAATTTCAAGAGGAAGATGCACTATAATGTTGAATTCGTGCTGAAATGCCAAATTCATCGTAATTTATTTTCAATGTCAAAACAACATGAAATAAAGAAATTAATCCTGAATTTTCAATAAATTAGATAATTAAATGGGAATAATTTTCCATGATAAAGAGAAAATGAAAAAAATTCCCACACAAAAGTAATGGTGAAACGAGGGGGAATTTAATAATACTATTCAGCAAGTTAAAATGATAAAAATATGAAATATGATAAAAATTACTAACTAACCCAAGATTGGTCCTATTCCCTCACTTAAAGAGTATGAAGTTTCCTAAATAAAATAAAAGATAATGTGGGAAGAAGGATATAATCATGTGGGGTACATTTTTAGTTTTTTTGTTGAACATGGAGTTCCTCTAACGAAGACTTTAGAACAGATTCATGAAAGTTCTTTAGTCACATCCCGTTGACAGTGAAGGTTTGTTTGGTTTCTTTATCTTGAACCTAAATGAAACCAATTATATTAATATTATTAATAGTTTATAGTCCAAAATAGTGGGAATGAAGCTTACCTGGATGCAACATCAGCCATGAATTGTAAAGTAGGAACTTATGTCTATTGTGGAATTAAAGAAGAAGGATGAGGTAGGTGTGGGAAGCCTTAGTTATCTCCTTATAAATATGAGAGTTATCATACAAACCTCTATGTATTTCAATAATCTCCTAATATATAGAATCATTTGATAAAATATAATAGAAATATTAGAATTTCATTGTTTGGTGGCCCAGTAGGCATGGTGCTCTATCTCAGCCAGGTGGTGAAAACTATTTCCAAAAAACAAACTAATGTGGTGACATTCTAGTGTTAGTTTTCAAAGAATTACAATAATCCCCTAATAAATCATCGACTCTAATAATCCTATATTTTTTATTTGTGTAAACAGTTTTTTTGAAGAACTTCTTTTACCTCTATATTTGACACCACAACTTGAACATTAATTTGTGGGTGATAAGAAGAAGACACTTGATGACTAACCCCATTCTTATGCAAAAGATATTGCATTGATTGGATGTATAAATGAGAACCCTTGTAACTGATGATGAACCTAGATAATCCAAACCAAATTAAGATATGGGTTCTCTAAAATTTCACAACATTATCGGAATCATGTATCCTTATAGCTCATGCCTCTAAAAAGTTTTCCCCAAAATTAAATACTAGAATAATTTCCATGTTACCGTATTAATTGGGAAATGACCCCATAAATTCAATTCACCAAACATCAAATTTTTATGAAAGAGAAAGGGTTGTTGTGAAATTTCATTTATTTTATATACATCCCAAATTATTTGAAAGAACTAATATGATTTAAAAAACTCACAAGAATCCCAAAATAATGTTGGCCAAAAGACACAAGAATCGAGGACCTTGCGAGTAGTCTATTGAGGGCCAAAGTGGCCCCCCACAAGCAAGAGTGTGGCATAAACTATGGAAAGAATAAAACTTGATATCAGGAACACAATGCCTAAGGAAATACTCCCTATATGTGTGCAAAAGGATGGGTCATACCAAATGTAGCAACATTACATAAGTTTTATTCAATTAGATTGGGTTTTATTGAAATTAGTATAAATGCAAGATGCTACCAACAAATTTACAATTTCATCATACCAAGGAATAACATCTTGCACTGAGTATAGTGGGTCATTAAGAAACAGTTAATATATGGGAATATAGGTGATTAATTCAATTTCTTTGGATGAAAGGATCCTACTAAAATTATTAGCCACCAAATTTTATACTCCTTTTTATCCCTATTCTATATATGGAATTCTTCCAGGATGATCATATAGTGAATGAGACGTGGATTGGATTCAGGTTACATAAGGAGATACCAGAGGGATACATGGTATGAGAACACATTTACTTTGGACCCTAAAAGGTATAAAATAAATTTATCCCAGGAAACCAAAATTGAAAGTAATTATTTTTCAGTTTTGGTATAATTTTCTTGGGTAGGGTCCAAAGTACAAGAGACATAAGGATTGAGATGTGGAGTTTTGTTGACCAATTATGATAAGACTTCACCAACTATATATTTTGAGGCATCTCACATGATATCAAATGGAAAATCCCACCGAGGTGGCTGGATTACTAGGGGTAATGTAAGACCCATATTAAATTTATTAAAAGCATCCTGAAATTCCTTATCAAGACCAAATTCTATTTATTTTTGGAGTAAGAGAGAGAGTGGTGGAGTTTAATCTTACTGAAGGCATCAATGAAATAATGGTAAAATCAAGTACGAACTAGTAATGACCTCAAATCCCACACATTTTTAGAGAATGATATGGATGAAATGACATCCACTTTGGATTTATCTACTTAGATACGATCCCCTAAAATGAAATGTCCTAATACTATGCCTTATCACACCCTGCAATTACATTTTCCATAATTAATTAAGAGATTATTTTCAATAAAACAATGTAGCATTAACCTAAACTACTCAATCCACCAATAAATGAAGAGACACACATAATGAAATCATCTAAGAAGACTTTCATGAAATTTCCTAGGTAATCCAAAAAATTAATAACCATGCATCACTGGAAAGAACCTAAAGTATTTCACAGACCAAATGGAATCCTTATATAAGAAAATTTTCCAAAGGGGAAGGAGAAGGTTGTATTTTCCTGATCCTAAGGGAAATATCAATATGAATGTATCCATAATACCCATAAACAAAACTGTAATTGGACATCCCCACTATCCTCTAGTGAATTTGGTCAATGAATGACAATGTGAAATGGTCCTTCCTGGTGTGTTGGTTTATTCAGAGATAGTCTATATAGACACTACAACTATTGTTCATGTCAGTTGAAAACAATTCATTTTTTTCATTTTTAATTTCCATTAAACTATTATTTTTAGGAACCTATAGTACTGGACTGACCCTTTGGATGTTAGAGTGGGGGTAAATGATTCCAACAACAAATATTTTTTTACCTCTTTTTTAACAACATCTAAGAGATTGGGGTTTAGTCTATGTTGTGCCCAACTCACCAGTTTAGCCTCATCATTTAAAATTATATGATTTGTAATAATTTATGGGATAATTCTAGGAATTTCAACAAGTGTCCGTCCAAAATATTGTCTATAATAGCTCAAAAGTTCAAGTAGTTTCAATTCATGCATAAGAGGGAGTAAACTGGAAATGATGACATATATCTTATTTTCATTTTCAAGATAGGAATATTTTAAATATTCAAGAAATTTTTTAAATACCATTTCTGGTAGATTTTAAATTGGTTGGAGTGAGTGTGAAAGTGAGAGGCCTTTAATATCATCAAATTACTCAACAATAACTTACTGATATGAGTAATGACATCTTACAAGATTATAAGTATCATGAATGGCCATGAAATTTATTAGTGCTTAATAAATAACCAATTAACAAACATGCATGAAATATTTCAACACCAGTACAATATTCTATGAATTATTCATTTCCTAGAATTTCAATCAATGAAGAATGCAAGGAAATGAGATCATAGGGTTGAAAATAAGTTTCTATGGATTAAGGGATTACATCAATTGAATTAATAAAGGGAGAGTAATATTTTTCGGAGGGGCACTTCATGGCATCAAGGATATTGATGTGGAAAATTTTATTAGAAAACTCCATTAATAATGTGCCATTATTGACATTATTAATTTTTTGGTGGTTTTCAAGAATAATCTCCCTAATATAACTGGGCCATATCCATTTATACTATTTTATACCAAATTTAAAAATTAAAGTCATTATGAAAAATTAAAATTTTCACCCATGAAAGAACATCCTCTCTCACACCAAAAGGGTGTGGTGTACTACAATTTTCTATCTAAACAACAATTACAATAGGCTTTAGTTCCCCGAACTATTGTGAGTAGAAAACTGATCAAGGCATTAAATTTATAGAAGAAACCAAATAGAGAATAACATTAAAAAAAATAATACATCCCTATGATTCAATGAATCTAGAATGATCTAGGATCATTACATTTAATGGTATGTGATGGTTGTATCAGTTCTGAGACAGTCCTCCCCATGTTCTCCTTCTCATCATCTTAAATTCTCCTTATGTGTGTACACGTCTCCTTCAAAAACATGTCTTTTCATGAAATTATCTTCATAACATCAATCAAATGAATATTAACATAATTTTTTTTGGAATATTTCAAATATTTCTTTATTAAGTTCGGTTTCCTTTTTTCTTGGTTGGTGGCCCTTTTTAGAAATGGAAGAGGAATGGTTAGGCTAGGTGGCTCATCAATAGACCCGCTCTTTTATTTAGAAGGTATTCTCTCAGGAAAAGGTTCTACCTCATTTGGAGCATTTATAGTGGTTGGGGTGGCGGTATCCTCGGTATGGGATGATTATAACGGAGGAATGATTTAGATTATAAGTTGTGTTCCACTACGATGGGTTATAGCACTAACATTTACATTATCTATATGGCTATCTAGTGGCTGAGAAGGTGGTTTATTTGACTAATGACATTTAATTTTCCCCACTGAGTTGGTTGGTTCTCAGAATTGGGTTTTTAGGACTTGTATGGATGCTTGGGTGGTTTTTTATAAGTAGAGATTTTTGACATCCATTTGTTTCATCGCATCTTATAGACTATGATTAGGTTTTTGATGGGGTTGTTGGAATGTGATTTGTGAAGGATGAGGATTTCGTGGTGCTGGTAGAAGGATACTCTACCTTGGATTGTTCTATTATTGTTGATGTTCCTTTTAATACCCCATTTTCTATAGGTTTTGTTTTATTTCCACCCAGAGTTAGATGGGTAGCAAGGTTCTTTCCTAAATGGTTGGTTAAAGGGGAATCCTAGGAAGATTACCTGACAACTCTAAGATGTTTATCTCAATTGAGGGAATTAGTCAGAATTGTGGGTGTGAGAAGAACATATTACATATTTAATGGGAGAAGTAGATTGTTATTTTCATTGGGAAAGAGAATGTTTTTGGAGAAGTATACATACCTATTAAAAATTTGTATTCACATTCTTCTCAAAATATAGTGCTTTGCACCTCAGGGATAGCTCAAATGGGTACATTGAATTTTGAACATAATTATTGAGTGTTCTTCCCCACATTGTTAATTAGGGTTCTTGTGGTAATTGGGGTATTATTAACTAGAACACCACCTATAGCCTCATCAATCAAATTTCAGTCAATATGAAATAATCATTTATAAAAATACTAAATTAAAATTTGATCATTTATTTAGTGGTGTAGGAAACCTGAAAAAATTATTTTAAATATTTTAATGTTTTCATATAGAATACCCTCTTGATATTTACTTATACATCATATTACTTTCCTTATAGTTACAGATCGATAGTTTTGGAATTGTTTATCCATAAAAATGTGTGTGATGTCTGACAAGCCAATAATTGGTGAATTAACATAGTAAAGATAAAATTTTGAAGTATATTCTAATGAAAAAGGGAATTCTCTTAATTTCACTTGTTCTTAATCCACACTAGTAGGTTTTAAGGTTGAAAACACAGTTTTAAATTCTATTAAATTCTTACATGGTTCTTCTTCAGTGAGTCCATGAAATATTGTGAATAAGTGAATTAAACTAGATTTTATTTCAAGATTAGGTGTCTTGCATTGCATTTGAATATAGGTGGGTTGGATATCAACCTTATGTGTGGTTAGTTATTTTAGTGTCTTATTATTTTCAACCAAATTATACATGTTTTGTTTAGTTTTAATGTTGGTTCCTGATGAAGAATAAGGATTTACTAAAGTTTCAATGTTTTGGGTGTCATCTTTGAAAGGGTTCCACTATGTGTCATGGTGTCAGTAACGTAGGATCCTCTCTAATTTTGGTTCGAAAGGTGGTAAATCTCTATGATTAGAACATGTCATGAATGGAACCTAAATAATAAATAAATTATAACCCAAAAACATAGGTAATGGTAGATGATAAAACAAATGAATATTCATAAAATATACAAAAATCTTATCGAAAACATACACTAAAAACCAAAGCACTCACCAGAAACTGTGCCAATATTTGAATGTGTTTTCGTGAAAATAAAAATTGATTATGTTTTTAGTCCTTATTAGTTTTCTAGGGAAGAACCTAGGTGACCTTACAATGAAGATTAATAGGTTTACAATATTTTTTTCATAAAAATAAATAATTATGGAGTGGTTTTGAAAATAGTTAAAAAAACATAGTTATTTTAAATAGGTTAACAGTTAAAAATAAGAATATTTTGAAACATATATGATATATATGTTATCATTACTAAGTTACTACACCACATGAAATGTTTCTTGTTCTTAATTGATTATTATGTTTTATTGTAATCCTTTGGTTGAGGGTTAACCAAGATATTAGGTACCACAAATGCTCTTAAAAAGATTAAAATTACACTAAACCATGACATAAAAATCATGTAGTAAAGTTCCATCCATTTATAATTATTTATGGTTTGAAAAGTAACACTAAAATATCAAATAGTTGGGGATGAATAGGATTATTATATTGTCTAATTGAAACAAAACAAGTCGTACACATAAAATTACATAATGATAGATTAGGAAATAAAAGGAGTTTCCCATTAAATTCATAAAAAAAGTTAAGATACATATAAAATAGTAATTAAAAAACCAAAATATACAACAAACCAATATATAATTATGTTATGTAACTCCATATTGATGTGTGTATCTCCCTCTAAATGATCACCCATAGTTTAGCCTGACATCTAGTGGAAGAGGAAGCTCGGGTAGATCTTCTTCTTAATCCATGACCCCTATGAGGATATGGGCCTCTATAAATTATGGGAAAAGTATAATACTCTTCTATAAATACAAAATTAAAGAACATCACTCCTTTTTTGAACTACAAAATAGGGTTCCCATGGTGCCCTTTTATATCAAAAATGGGAAGTGGTTTTGGGCACCCATTTTTGTTTATACCACTTATATCTCAGTTCTGGACTAGTAAATGAAAATTTCATGACATGTACAAAAGTTAAGAGTTGTTTTATGACCTCTTTAATGTCTCAATGTCAAATTTAGTATTCATTAGATAACTTTATTGGGAGATATTATCAATATACAGAACCAAAGTTTTGAATTCCTTCAGATTCTATCTCCTCGAATAATTAGTTAAGATGGGACACTTGATGAAAAAATTGGGATTCAGTTTCTTGAGATTAGTTTTATCCATTAATGTATTGGATCTGGACAAAAATTTTAGCCCATTTAAAGGCTCTTATATTTAGAAATGATCCAAATAGCAGATAAGATTCTTTGGGATTCAATACAAATTGGCCCATTTTCTTTCGGAGTCATCCTCGACCCTTTAAATCTACTCCCCCTACTATAAAATCACCAAAACAAGTAGAATATCCATTTATTACACTGATTAAATATAAATTAATAAATCCAATGGGATGTGACTTTTTTATTAAATTTTGAATTTAAAATACAAAACCAGTGTAAAACATTGATGTAATAGTTAAATAAAGTAGTGAATCGCGATGTGATGTGAGGAAAAAAGGCATTATTATTTGTGTAAATCCATAAATGAAGAAAAATATTTTTTAATAATGAAATGAGTGCTTTTATTAAAATATTTATTTCTAAAAATAGTTTAGGGAGTGTGCTTGAAAATGTGTAAGAAACGAAGAAGTTCCCTTTAATCGGGCTTGCTTATCGAGAAAAAATGGAATGAGAACATTTTAAAACATGTAATTATCCATCAGAGAAAGATTAATTGAGATATTTACACATGTTTAGAACATATACAAAAATCAAGATAATTATAGAAAAATAATGAATATATTTTTGGGGGGTAAATAGAGATAAATCATAACCTAAAGGAAAAAATGGAGGTTTATTGAGATCCCTTACCCTTTATCTGAATGATTTCTACACATGCAATATATGTACTATTTAATAAAATTATATCCATTAATTAATTAATTCATAAACTATTCTAAATATGTTTCATTTCTTATAATTATATTAATTTAATTTATAATAGTTTATATGAGTTACAATTATTAAATTCATCATTCCAGGAGGCTTCATTTTATGGTTTCATGGTCGATTCACTTGTTTATATTTATGGATGTTCTTATCTTATGGGAAGAGTACTGATTTTTTGAAATTATATGGTATTAATTCACCTAAATATGTTTAAATGGACCAATATATCCTTTTTCTTTTTTCTATGAGGATGATTCATTTGATAAAATGTAAATGAAAAATTTTATTTTGTTTTAGAGGTTTTTTTGTCCATCACGAATTAGTTTAAATTTATTTAATATTTTGTATATATGTTAGTTTAGAAAACATAAATATATTATAAAATAGATATTAAAATATTATTTCACTATAATAATGGTTTTATGACAACATTTTAAGTCATTAATGGAAAACAAAAACTCATTATCCATGAAGACCGTAAATCAACATATTACCAACAATGTTTTATTTTTTAAAAATAAAATAGGAGAGAATGAATTTGATAATGTATATTCCACCAAAATAGTAAAATTATATTATATATGAGATAATGTATTCCACATGTCAATTTTTATATTGGAAAAGGTTAAGGTAGTATACGGAAATAATTTAAAAGAGAATGACGGTGGATATTACCTCTTGAATGTCATCTCATTTAGAACCTCTTTAAGACACTTGGAATTGTTAATTTGGGGAGACCATAAATACTAGTATATAGAGAAGTTTATTAGGAATGAAATTTAGTAGAATATTATAATGCTCCAAATTATAGATGGTTTAAGGAGAAGTGGTAGTGTTTGGAAGAATATAGATGGGGGAGATGAGTCTTTTTTATTATATTAAATAATTTATTATTTTGTCTTCAGGAAGACAATAGTATTGATTTTTGTAACTATATATAGTAAATAGTGCATGGGACTTTGAACTAATGGGTACTTACATCATCCGTGACTCAAAAATACATGTATTTAGTTTATAATGTTAAATATCGTAAATTTTTATATTTCACAATTCAGCAACAGTTCAACTATTTTAGAAAAATCTCAAAAATTCACTCAGAACATGTTTCACTATATAGAATTAAAAGTAGGATTACTTTTGTGAAAACAAATTTTTGTATATATGATAAATTTATGTTTTTAAGAAAATAATCATTTATTAAAAAAATACCATTATTATTATTATAATCGATTTGAAGACCCTTTGAAAAATTATGTGTTCTCTCATAAAATTATCTTATCATTATATTAAAAGGTAATATTAATTTATTAATCCATTTTATGAAAATGAATTTACTTTTAAATATTTATATTCATTATAAAGTTGAAAATTAAATATTTATGTTTTACAAAAATAACAGAAACATAAATTATTATTTTTAAAAATTTTATTGACATTTTCCATTATATAAGGATATCAGATTTAATTTTATATGACACCTAAAAATATTTTGACATTTCCATAGGCGATGTTACAATTCTTATTTTTAGATTAGTATTCCTAATGATAAAATTTGAATTCCAATGATCAAGTAACTATTTGAATGGTCAGATTTCTATTACATTGGTCATATTACTATTCCAACTATTAGATTCATAACAATAATATAGGTTCCTTAATTTTTATAAATACCTCTAGTTTTATTCATTATTAATTCCATTATATTTTCACCCAAGGTTATAAAATTTCATCTTCACACAAAATATTTTATTGTTAATAGAATATGTTGTTTTTACAGATTCATTCCTATGTGCCATTATTATTGTGGACTAAGAAAATACGAATTCTGATATTATTATTATCTTATTTTCTATTTTTTTCCCTACTATTATTTGGAATTATTATATTTTTATTTTCTGAGTGTTGTATCATTCTTCATTTATGAGAATAAATTTTTGGTGGTTTCTCTATTGAATGTATGTTCTTATACAACATGTAATAATTTTAAGAACGAAAAATCAATCTATTAAATTCATGGACATTACACATTGAATCTTTAACAGTTACGTGACAAGGACCAATGTAGGGTCTTTTATGCACAATTATCCTTGGGAAGGAGAATTTAATTTTATTTTTATGTTTCCAAGATCAATTAAATATAAGGATTAATCCCCTAAGAGGTTTCCTACATATACTAGTTTATAAGAATTAGTACCCACATAGATCCAAATACACAATTTAAGGTAATGTTTCCTGACCAAAACATAAAAATTAATGTCATGTGTAATGGAAATTTGTATCATGAGTGGGATAACGAAAAAGGATTACATGGGGAATATTCATGGGTGACCCTTTCTAATTAATCACAATTTTGTTAACTCCTTGGAAAATATGTGTTTTTATTATAAGGAAAATGGACCATAAGGAAAGGATTAATTATAATAAATATATCCCTTCATGATGCAATGATAGGAGTGATATAGCCCCATGAATATTATATAAGGATTACACATGGGATACCCATTTGGGTGTGGTTTCATGAGGGATATGGCCTTATGAAGACGATGCTGGACTTATTCATAGGAAACCCATTTTTGGATATAAGATTAATAATGATACATGTGGGGAATAATCATTTTCTACCTGAAGATTCTTGAAAATGTTGGTAACTTAAACTATGGAATTCTTTTGAGGAATACACCAATTATGATTCCCTTTTAAGATTGGTTTGGGATTTCTCCAAATAGAAGGCCCAAAGTTGTACATAACTCATGTAAATGTATGGGTATATAGAAGGGAGTCTAGAGGGATTGGGAATATTGTCCCATATAGTGGAATTGGGGGTTATTCACATGATTATCATCCTATGATTATGAATAATAGTCATAGATTCACCCCTTGGTGTTTTCTCTCTCCCTGGTTCAATGAGTAGGCCAAGAGGTCCACCAGGTGTCCAAGTAGACTGTTTGCTTGATATAGAGTAACCAATCTGGGCATCTAAAATTGTCCCAAACCAATACTACTGGATTCGATGACAAAAAATAATTTTAACATTTCTAGCATTAATATTAATAAAAGTGACCAAATTTTGGCCATAAAAACATACAACATAAATTAGATATACTATATCACTTACATAACCAATGATATTTTATGTTTAGTGTTTCATAGAAGAAGGAAAAAATCTTATTTAATAACACCCATATATTCAAGTGATCATTTTTTCAAATACACCCACATTTAAATATTTCACAATAAGTCTCTAACATCTCCAAAAAAGGTCACCAAATATGAAGGCTTTATATACCTAATTAATTTTACATAATTCTTTTTAACATTAGAAATTATTAAACATAATAATTGTGAGGTCAAACGAAAAATAATGGTAAATGTAAGCATCATCAATTTAATGTCATTAGTGAGGATATTACGAGAAAAATGTAATGATGACATAATCAAAGTGAATCATAACATAAGAGAATTCATAATCAAGTTCATAAATCAATATACATGGAATAAAAATTTAACACATGAAAGGATACATATAATTAAACAACAATGATCCATGTGAAAAAAATTGATAATTAAATGAACCATTAGCACTCATAGAAATTACTAAGAAACTTTTACGGTATCTTGGAACATCGTACTTTCATCGTAGAATAACCTAACTAGATAATTAACATAACAATTATGAGTAACATATAATTAGTAAGTTTCATCATATTAAAGGATTAATCTATAAATTGTTAATTTCATCAAATATTTGGAGTAACCTAACTCTATTATATCCATGGACAAACTTCAAAATAGATAAATCTATCTCATTAGCCAATGAATTAGAAGGATATAACAGATCCATCCATCACATATCAGATAAATTTCATTAATTATTTGGGTTCAACCTTTGATCCTACATTCATCTATAACGTAAAAGTACCTCATTATGAAAACGAACATAAGGATGTTCTTATTTCATCCAAACCATCATAGCTTGATTAACCCATGAAAAGGAAACACAATTATTAACAATACTTTTAAAGAAATAATTGTAATATATCAAAAGAAATAAGATTTAAAGTGTTATAAGACCATATTTCATGTGAATTATAAGAACCATTAGAGGATGTTTACATAGAGGGAAATACAATTAAAATAAAATTTAAAAAATTACTTAGAAAATTAGGGAAAACTACCTTTTTCTTTTGTAAATATTTCATATAATTTTATATATAAATTTTGGAAAATTATTTCAATAAAAATAAAAATAAAACATTGAAAAGTCCAGGATCCGGGGTTCTTCCTATGTAGCCCCGTACCCAATGGTTCACATGGCCTCAAGCATATTTCCTCGAATGCTATAGGCTACTGACTAGCAGCGAGGGCCTTTGGTTTAATAGTGGGGAAAATATGCCCTCATTGGAAGAGTAACATAGCGGAAACATAGTAAACAGTAACAGAAGTAGTAATACCATATAATATATAAACAACAGAATATTGGTAGTATAAACAACTACATCATATATATAAATAAATGATGCACGTCACATGTATCTAGGAAAGCAGCAAAAAAGTAACAATTATAGAAATACATGAATGAAACCAAATTACAGAAAATTAGTTAAAATATAACAACATCACAATCCTCATCTTGGTCCCTTTCTCTCCAACTCCAATAACACTCATGTATTTTATGAGGAAGGTAGCTTTCCCTTATCTATACCTGCACCCATATAATCTATTTGGGCAAAAAAGAAAGACCCAAACAGTGTGTGGGATGAATACCGATAGATAACAACCAAAAGATCTATGCCTAACTGTTAGTGAATATATATATATATGGAAAGTAATATGAAAGAACGAAGTAATAAAAAAGGAAGTAATGAAATTTAACAATCCTACGGTTTCTAATTACATTCAATTACATTTATTAATTTTTCAATCCATTGAATAATGTAACCTCAAGGTCTATCCTAACATCTATATCCCCTAGTAAAACAATATCAAAAATACGTATCAAAAGACAATCTAACAGAGAAGTACGACGACGTCCAAGCTTTAACATTTGCATGGAAGACTCGTTAGAACATTCAAAATGTCACATTGATCCTCTAGGTGGCTCACACAGTCTAACCCCAATGATCAAGTGTTCAAATAAAAACATAGACTCTTGGAGAAAGCACTCATTATCAATTCCCCATGTGGTCTTTTAATGATAAACTACAGACTGTCTGAGTAATCACTCACCAACAATTTCCAATGTGGTCTTTTAACGATAAACTATAGAATCTATAAAGAAGAACTCAACGTCAATTCCACCTGTGGTCTCGTAATGGTATACTATAAACCCTCTAAGGAAGAACTAACCATAAATTCCCCCATATTGTCTTGCAACGTAAAGATAATGGAAACTATAGGAATTCCCTCAACATCAATTCCCCATATGGTCTAATGACACCAGGTTCTCATATCCCTGTGTAAAAGAAACATGAAAAAAATTATATCTCGCTACTCAAAAAAATCTAAACTACTACAAGGCTAATTAAATACAATTCATAACACATGCATTTAAAAAACTGTATTTAAGCAATCAATTCCAACCTAATAAGAAAGGAACAGAAACAATGTCTGCCTCATAGGCAACCTGGACCAAAATGTCATAATCATTCAAAAAGGAACTTCACCTATAGGGTGTCAACTAAACATGAAATTTAGTATAAAATATCAATGAAAAACCTTAATTTGTCAATCAAACTAAAAAGATGATATTGGGAATATACTCCTTAACACAAAATACCTGAATGATGGGTAATCATCACTTAGGCATATATATCTCAAAGAAATACTCTGAAGGGAAAAACACCACCTAACTCAATGTGGTATGGTGAAAACTCTTGAAATACTTCACTTGAATCGGCCTCGAACATCATAGATCTACCAAATGGTCAAAATAGTCCAACCTTGAATAAATCATGAGAGAGGAGAAACCAAGAAGAGAGGCTCTAGGGGGAAAGAGAACTCAACAGTTGGAATCCAATGCACCCAACTGTACCTCAATCGGAGATCAGATGGGGGAACAAGAGGTGCTTAAAGATTCATGGTTGTACGTCGCTCTTCGGTATGTGACGCGGGAAGAAGAAACACGTTCTGGAGATGATACAATACTTATGACTAATTAATAAAATAAAAATAAATGTACTCAACATGTTCATTTAATGTACATGCTGTGTACATTCCTCAACTGGCCCCCACTTTCAGCGGTCCACACAGCCATGTACTTGGCCATTACACGACTAGATATAGCTAAACGCAAAAACCATGTACACGGAGTGCACTCAAGAGTCCACTAAGTGCACTCAAGATTCCACTAAGTGCAATCTAGAGTAAACTGAGTGCAATAATGTGTACACAGAGTGTACTCAAGGGTACACGATGTGTATGTAGAAAATTTCCAAAAACATCCCTTTTCGTCAACAACAACTAAAATCATGATCCATGCTTGAAATGAAGATTTGGGTTCTTAAAAAATTCTTTGTATAATGAAATTAATCCCCAAATTTCCCTTATAAGTGTGGTGAAGAATAATCTTTAAAAAATTATGGCTACTTTTATCATACATTGTCCTCCCTCTCCCAAGTCTCGTCTTGTACTCGCTCGTGCTTCCATAGCACCCGTACAAGAGGAATAGACCGTCCATGAAGAACCTTCATGTTGTGATCCACAATCCATATAGTCTTATTCTTAAAGGATTCATACACCTCCAAGTCAACATCATCGGGTTGAAAAATGTGAGATGGGTTGGAAAATTATTATCATAGTTGATAAACGTGGAAGATGTCATGGATAGCCTAATTCCTCTGAGGTAACTGCAACCGATAGACAACCAACCAAACTCTCTCAAAAATATAAAATGGCCCAACACATCTTAGTGAAAACTTCCACTATATCCTAATCCTCCAGTGCCCCAATATTAGTGCTACACGTATTAAAACATGATCTCCGATGTTGAACACCAGAGGTCATCTCCGTCGATTAGTATAATATTTCTGGTGAGATAGTGTTGTACCCATCATATTCTAAATCAACTCCACCTACTCAGTGGTCTCCTAGACAAGATGAGGTCCCAACATAGCTGCCTCTCCAACCTCCATCCAACATAGGGGTGATCAGCATGACCTACTATACAAATACTTATATAGTACAATCTGAATCATCACCTGAAAACTGATATTGTAGGAAAAAACCAATAGGGGTATGTGTCTCTCCCAAGAACCCCCGAAATATAAGACGCATACCCGATGCATGTCCTCCAAAACCTGAATTGTGAAATCAGATAGGAAATCTATCTGGGGATGGTAAGATGTACACAGAAGTACCTATATACCCAAATCATTCTATAGTCCCTGCCAGACATGATAAGTAAAATGGGCATCCCTTTCTAAAATGATAGTTTTTAGAACTCCATGCAAACATATTATCTCTTGGATGTACAAACTTTCAGGATCATCAATGATGAATGTTTCCTTGATCATCAATAAATATGAATCGTTCGTGATTATGTCCACAACAACCTAGAATGAATCATTCCCTTATGGTGTCCTCGACAAACCCATCACAAAATCCATAATAACATCATGACTCTTCCACTCAGAAATGGGTAACTGCAACAAAAAACATACTAGTTGCTGATGCTCCACCTTCACCTGCTGACAAGTGGGACATCTCATAACAAAAACATCAACATCCCTCTTCATACCTGGCCATCAATACTAATGGTGTAAAATTCGATACATTTTGGTGACACCGGGATGAACTGCCCAAACTGGGGAATGAAAATCCTGCAACAGATCCTCTTGTGTGTCTGCTGACTCCCATACACACCCATGAAAACAAAAGATCTCATCATCTCATATGGTCTAGTCAGTAGTAGGGTCCTCTTCTAAAACACTCTCTTGTAGGACAAAGTCCTCGGAATCTGATAGTTTCCTCATCCGTAGTCACTCCAGGAGAGTAGAGGTAACATCTAACTAAGATAGAAAAGTCTTACCCTATTTCTCATGCACCTCCAAATGCTTCTCATAGAACATGTACAAAAGCTTCGACTCATTACTGGCCTCCTGAACTAACTGTATTTGAGTCCTCCTTCTCAATTAATCATCCACTACACTGCCTTTCCTAGGTGTATAGGCATGATCAATGATAAAATACTTAAGGTACTCAACCCACATTTGTTTTCTCAAATTTAGATCATGCTGAATAAATATTTATACTTGAGACATTTGTTGTTAGTGGATACCAAAAAATTATCTCCCAAAATATAATGTCTCTATCAGTGTAAAGAATTCCCAACTTCAGCTGACTCAAGATCGTGCATTGGGTAATTTCTCTCATGTGACCTCAACTACCGAGACCCATACACAATGACTCTTTCACAATGCATAATCACTGCTCATAGCCAGATACCAGATTCATCACAATATATAGTGTCACTCTTTATAGACTCTAAAAAATCTTGTATCAGTGCTGATGTTAATCTCCCTTTCATCTCTTTGAAGGATAAATCGTAGGAATTTTTTCATATGTACTTCACAACCTTCTTAGCCAGTGGAACTGTTAAGTATGAAATGTCCTATATAAATCATCTGTATTATCTAGCTATCCCTAGAAAACTCTATTCCACAAATATTTTCTTCAACTACTGCTCTCACATTTTTGGGTTCTATAGATACTCTTGTCTCTGAGATGAAATGACCCAAGAAGTTAATATGATCCATCCAAAAGTGTAATTTTGAGTGTTTTTCATATAAATAATTCTCTATCAATGTACTCAATATGATATCAATATGGTTGGAATGGTCGTGTCAAGTGTTAGAGTACACCAAGGTATCGTCCATGAAAACAATGAAAAAAGAGTTCAAGTAAGGGTAGAACACTCAGTTCATCAGTGCCTTGAAAACTGCTGTCACGTTCATGAGACTGAACGAAATAACCATATACTCATATAAAACATACCTTCTCTGAGAGGTTGAAATAGGTATAATAGATGGTCTAATGCACAACTGATGATAACCGGATCACAAGTCAATATTCGAGAACACCCAGGATCCTCGAAGCTAATCAAAGAGATCATCAATCCATGGAAAGGGATATAGGTTCTTAACCATCAACCAGTTCAGCTTCCTATAATCTACACATAGTCCGAGGGTACCATCCTTCTTTTTTTCAAACCATACAGGAGAACCCCATGAAGAATCATTGGTTTAGATGATACCCTTTGCCTAAAACTCCACTAAATGCTTCTCGAGCTCCTATAATTCTAGAGTAGCCATTCTATAAGGGGGAATGGGTACCGATTCCTCCCTTAGCATAAGATCAATAGATAAATCTACATCTCACTTGAGTGGTTAACTGGAAAGGTTTTTTTGGAAAGACATTCCTGTAAATATCCACCACTAGTGGAATGTCCATCTGTGAAGTCCCTTGGTCATCCGGATATAGTCTAGCAAATTGGGATATAATTCCTCCACACCCATGATTCTTGGGTTCATCTCTGCTCCCATTGACATCCCATTCATCCATGTATAGAAAAGACCAAACCTCTGGTGACTTTAAACTCACCCTACATAAATAGAAGTCAAAAGAAGCCTCAATGGGGACTAACCAGATCATTACTAGAATTAAATCAAATCTTTTCACCTCTAAGACATATAGGTCCCAAAAGAAGTGATACCCACCAAATTCAAGAGGGAACTCCTTGCACTGATGTACACTACTTGTTTTAATTCCTAATCGAGTGTTTAGATTTATAACGTCCTTATAATTAAAGATACAAATCATAAGGATCTCCAAATTGGAAAAAATATTAAATCTTTGGGAAGACCCTATATCAAAAATAGAAGAAGCTAAAACCGAGGCAACTAGTATCATACCTCTAATTGTAGAGGGTATGGGATCCTCTTCTTACCGAATCTTCCCTATCTCAAAAGTATGACATATGCTATAGCTCTGTGGAGTTGTTTGTGATCCCAGAATTAATCCACCATGTGGTTATCGAAAATCCTATGTCTGACCACTGCATCCACAACCACCACCTCATCCTGAATGGCCTGAAGAATTCCACCCCCAATTTGGTGTGGAACTGGTTGTCATGCACCGGTAAGAGGTGTTCACCATATATCCTCTTTCACTAGAATCAATAAGGAAGGACGTGCATAGATGCCAAATATGTCCAATATTTTCGGAAGATCATAACTCAATTGGGTCCTTCAGAAACTGGGGTTTCTTATGTCTACTCTTCTTGCACTGGTATCACACCACCTGGATACCTGAAGAAGTATCTATTCTACTCAGAACTCCACGTGTATACTTCTTACAGTGCTTTCTATTATCAGACAGAGGAGTAACGACTTTTGATGTCGAACTTCCTTGGCTCACATCTCCAAACTCCCTCAGATTATGCTTGGTGATAAGTGATTGGTTTTCTATATAAGATATGACAATTTAGTTGAAGATGTTTACCTGAGATCAGATGTCATGTCTTATACCATCGTGAAAATTTGTATCCAAAAATAACTCCTCACCCCACATAATGGGTGTGAGGTGCTGCAGATCTATGAAGTGAGAAGAATACTACATGATAGAAATAGTACCATGTTCCAAAACCATGAAATTTCAGCCTCGATCAGCCCTCACGGTCTCCAGGTAGAAATAGTTATAGATGGTCTTCTTGAACCCATCCCAGGCCATAACCTGTTGGAATCCCTCCTTTGATATCACATCCCACCATATCTTGGCGAAATCATGAAGAATGAATGTTGTGAGATTCACTCTCCTCTCAAGAGGTGTCTCGATATAATCGAAGATTTATATCATGGATTCTTACCATGACTCTACAGCCTGAGGTCATCCTAACCTAGAGAAAGTGGGCGATGTTTCTTTAGAAAAATCCACATCTAAACTACCATAGACAGTGTAGGATGTGGTGATCCCTAGTAGGTATGCATAATCCTTATGTAATCTTCTAGGAAGTATGCATCAGTACCCGTGTTCGTTATAACAACTTGTGCCAAGACTTGTATGATGGGAAGATCTACAGTTAGTCCCTGATCAACCATTTTCAGTGTCAGATCATTGACATGTATCTAGCATAAAAATAGATAACGTCTCAGGGGAATGACTCTGCAAGGTCAAGTGCACACCTCAGTACAACATTAACAAGACTAAAATGTATAAGTGAAAGAAATAAAAAAGAGAAGAAAAATAATAATGTTTTACAAAACAAGGTTACATGGCATTTATAAACCCTACACAACATGATCCCTTAAGCTATTAACATGGGTGTGTACCTCTACCAATACTTTTGTGTAACACCCCCCCCCCCCCCACATGACATGTTCTTCCTAGGAAATGATGTGTACTTGAATTTTCTCTCATGATCAAGTCCTTCTACATGGCTAAACCATACTGTTCTCTCCTGGGTAACACTACATAGTGTGTTCACCATAAACATGGTGCATACCACTTTGGGTGTGACCACCCATTTCATTAGTCACACGGCCGGACGTACGGTCTGTTTTTTATATGGAATGTTTAAGATGGACACGACATGTACCATTCAAACTTCATCCACTTGTGTCGTTATTCACACAACTGGATACATGGACTCTTCAGCACGACATGTACTCCCAGCACACAACGTGTTCTACCAAACATTTCTTAACCCTGTATCTCTTCTCAAAAATTTAGTCACATGGATAAAGACTACACGACATGTACATAGAGTACACAGTGTGTAATTAGGAAAATTTTATTTTTCCAGAATAGAAGAACACATGGCGTGTTTTCAAAACATCACATGACATGTTTTTTGGGTTTCTAGACAGTAGGCCTCTGAAACATCTCTAAAACCCTTAAAAACATAAAATTTCTTCCAAGGAATGAAAAATTCTGACCTATGAGAGCCCATACTCCCACAAGTCACTGTTTGGAATCATTATTTACATGATAACTTAACAAAATTCCTTTAATAGTTCAAACGTGATCCACCAAATTCCGATCTAAGAGGGCCCATAACCCCTCAGGGACCAAATCATGGCATTCATCCCAATGAATCTTTACACATTCCCATAACCAATCAACATAGTTGGTATTCTAACACAACATATATCATAAGAGTATTCATATCTAGCATGACATCTATCACAACAACATGTAATCCGTAATGCACCCAAAATGGCTTGATAATAATGCATGACATGTGATCTCTAACAAGTGCCTATATGATGCCGCAAGTGGTATACCATCTTCTCATCGGGTTAAAACAAAAATAGAACCTATGTAATATCAACAATAATAGAACAAAACAAGTGAGTCACCTAATGTTGAAATCAAATCTACTGTAATAATTGGATGACTAGAAAAATTTCTATATTCAAGGAAACATTGATTTTCCCTGTACATAGGGTAGCTACTCACAAGAACAAATTATTACCAACTACCTATTCTTTCATATCCACATATATAGGATCAAAACAGTAAGACAATGTAGAAAAGAACCTCATCAGATACCACTTTTTAACATCTCAGTTCTGGGTGCCACCCAATGGTTCCTCGTACCAGGTGGGTCACATGGACTCAAGGGAATTTCCCCGAATGCCATATGATTCCAACTAGCTACAAGGGACTTGGGTGAGGTAGTGGGAAAATTATTACCTTCATTATAAGAGTATAACAATGGAAACAAATAGGAAATAATCCAAACAAGTCAAAATGCTAGAAATACAATACTAAAACTAATTTAAAGAAAATTAAGTAAACTTTAATAGCATAACAAGCCTCATCATTGTCCAATGCTATCCGGCTCTAACATCAATAAAGTACTTGATGAAGAAGGTCTCTTTCCCTTATCTATACCTAAAAACATATAATCTTTTTGGGACCAAAAGAATGACCCAAGTTAGGTGTGAGACGAATCCTAGTAGGCATCCCCCAAAATATATGTGACTAACTATCAGTGAATATATATATATATATACTAGGTAATATCCAGGAATGAAGTAATAAACATGGAAGTACTAAAAGTAAACAATCATACAGTTTTCTAATTACATCCATTTACATTTATTAATTATTCAAACCATTGAATAATGTAACTACAAGATCCAGCCTATGATCTGTATCCCCTTGAAAAACAATATCAAACTGACATCTTGAAAGACCATCTGACAATCAAGTACTATAGAGTCCAAGATTTTGCTTTGTCTAGCCAAACTCATCACAAAATTCATTATATCAAATTGACCCTATGGGTTTCTCACATAGTCTAAACCCAATGATAAAGTGTTCAATCAAAAACAAATACTCTTTATGGAATCACTCACCATCAATTCCCCATGTGGTCTTTTAATGATAAACTACAGACTCTCTCAGGAAGCACTCAACGTCAATTCCCCATATGGTCTCATAATGGTATAATATAGACACACTGAAGAATCAGTCACCATAAATTACCCCTATGGTCTCGAAACGTAATTCTAACAGACATTATAGGATATACCTCAATGTCAAATCCCCCTATGGACTAAATACACCTGGATCTAATAGAACTATGTAATACAAACATGCACAAATGATATTCAGCAGCCCAAAGTAATCTAATCTACTACAAGGCTAAGAATCTATAATGCATAACACAAGAATTTAACATGAAGTAATTATGAAATCAATTATAACCTAATAAGAAAGGAAAGGAAACAAGATCTTCCTCATAGGTAACCTGGACCAAGCAGTCATAAACATTCAAACAAGGTACCGCACCCATGGGATGTCCCCAAAACAAGAAATTTAGTATAACATATCAATGAAAACCCTTAATATTTCTATCAAACTAAGGAAGATGATATTAGGGTTCAACTCTTTAATACGAAATACCAAAATCATTATTAATTGTCACTTAGGCATATATACCTCAAAGACAAACTCTTAAAGGCTTCAAACCACCTACCTTGACGTTGTATGGTGAACACTCTTGAACATAGATCCTTGAATTGGCCAAGAACATCTAGATCAACAAAAAGGACAAAATAATTAAACCTTGAATAACTCATGATAGAGGAGAAATCATGAAAGTAGGCTCTAGGGAAAAGGATAACTCACCGGTGGGAATCCAATGCACCTCAAACAAATCTCGAATGGAGGAATGAGAGGTCCTCAAAGATTATACTATGTACGTCGCTCTATTATATGAGAAACATGAAGAAGAACATGTTATGGTGATGGAAAGGGACCCAAGTCCAATTAATAAAATAAAAAATAGTAAACAGAATGTTCAATTAATGTACACGTCTTGTACATGCATCAACCGGCTCCCGCATTAGGCCATCCACATAGCCATGTACACAACTATTACACGGAAAGTACCTGACTATGTTCTGAAACTGGGTACACGACATGTACTCAAGAATACATGGTGTGTACTTAGAATATTTTCATAATCATTCCTTTTTTCCTTTAAAGCACCCAAAATCAAGATCCATACCTAACATTAAAGTCTGGGTTCTCACAAAAATTATAATTGAATCTACAAACCATAGAACATTCATTATGACATCATAATCTATTCATGGCATAAATAATGAAAAAAAATATTCTTTTCAAACATTTTTAAAGAGATTTAAAAGTAATCCATACATAAAACATTAAGAAATTTTATTTTAAATCATGTACAAAAATAAAAAATATCATTGAAAATAACATTATAAAATCATTTATTTTTTTAAAAATCACAATCTTTAAATATCATAAATAACATGGAGGAAGAGTTTAGTTTATTTTCATTAGAAACATTAAAATAACATTTTTAAGGTATAAAAATTATGTTTTTTAAAAACAAAAAACCCTTTTACTGAATAAAGGTTAAAAAAAACTGAAATGAGTATAAATAGGGTGATGATATTTTATTTAAATATTTGGTATATACACCTTATAAAGGAATATCATTCCATCAATCCGAACATGTTTAAAAAGTAATTTTGAGAAGATAATCCTTTAGAACATGTGTAATTCTTGATGAGAAAATCCATTAACTAAAGGAAAAGAAAATTATCAATAAAATACATAATTTCCTGGAAAAAATATTTGATAACATGTTCATGATGAAATAAGTAAACAATATAAAATAAAACATGATGCATAATATGAAATATGTCTCAATGAATTTTTATTTAAACAATGAAAACCCTTATAACATTTGTTACATGTCAATTAATATCTCATGAAATGAAACCATTTAAAGGAACATTAAATATCACGATCAAAAAGAAAATAAATATATAATATCTCAATAAGAATTAGATAATCATTATAAAATAATGTAGGTTCGTAATACAAATCCTTTCTTAGAGATACAACATTGAGCTGAATAATTGATACAATGATCGTATCAAGAAATTAAACATTAATCATTGATGTAATTAGGCGTAACAATTCAAAAAAAGCATAAAATAATTTGAAATAAAATATAATATAATTATAAGACATTTCAAATAAATTATTTTTATTATATAGTCAATGAAGTAGATTTATAACCTAATGAATGGTAATTTATTTCTGTAACCCCTTA
Source organism: Viscum album (assembly GCA_963277665.1). Classification (NCBI taxonomy): domain Eukaryota; kingdom Viridiplantae; phylum Streptophyta; class Magnoliopsida; order Santalales; family Viscaceae; genus Viscum; species Viscum album. The sequence goes on along the minus strand of OY728141.1, from coordinate 924,022,204 downwards.
CACCATGTCGAGATTTTATATGAACATCCATTACATTACTATATAATAAAGTAACATTAATTTTTTAATTTTTTAATAAATATTTCAAGGTTTATTAACTTATCAATAAAATATTTATTTCAAATATTATATTGATATATCTAATTACTTAATCCAGAAATTCCACATAAGTTGTTCTGAGGATGTTTGGTTCATAATTAAAAAATGACTTTGGTAAGTTGACCGTGGAAAAATTGGTCATTGTTCTATCATATATAGAATAATAATAATGATATAATTAACTTTTTAAAACATAAAATTAATTTTTTCAATCATCCATTAGTTTATGAATAGAATAAAAAATCACAAAACTTCATTTATGTGGTATTCCTCATGTAAACACGAGCGACATTATAACTTTGTAATGGGTGGATAATTAAGATGATAAGTAATTTGATATATTTATAAAATTATAATTATTTAATTAATATCATATAAAAATATGTGCATTAAATCCATCATAATAACCAGTTTTGTGAGGTTATAATGAAAGAAAACCCATCGCTTCATTGAGTTGGTAGTCTATACATACACACAAATGATGATTTTATTCCCCATTGGTTGGAAATGAAGACGAATAAGGTTGTGAAATTTACATAATAACATCTGGTGATATGTAATTTAATAATTTTATAATATATCAACTGTTTGGATATAATTTAAGGAGGTAAAATAAGAAATAAAATAAAATAGATCTGTTAAAATGATTACCATCTCTTTCAGATACCTCCTTTGGATTTTTTATTAAGGAACCTAGGGATAGTTTTTTGAAGATAATATTAAATATATAAATTGGATAATGATATTTTAAATATATTTTTAGATGTCGGTCCAACTATGTGGTTCAATATGATTTGAAGAATTAAGGAGTGGTGGTGTGCTTCTATAGTGAAAGAAAGGACACACAAGGAATTACATAAAATATTTATATAAATATATTTTTTCATGCGAAAGTGGCACCAAGTGGACAAATATTATCTAATAAGATAGTATGAGGTTTAAATCTTATCAAAGAATATTATTCGGAAAGTTTTTGTGGAATTTAAAACTATATCTTTTGGTATAACCCCTTTGGTAACCAATGTTAACCTTAACTATGGAATTTCAAATGTTTTGATACTTAAGGGTCATATACTTACTTAAAAGTTCAAAATTGGATAAAAAATGACCAGGGGATGAAATTTAAGACCATATAACACCCATTTTCATCTTTAAATATTTTCATTGTTTTCTAATATTATAATATTTTATAATTTAACACAAAATATCATTAAAACCAATTTAGAAACTATTAATATATTTTAACTATTATGAAAACATTACCGATATATAATTCCAATATGGACAATTAAAAATAAATTTTATATTATTATTTATAATAAAATACATCTCACACCATAGTTTACCCAAAACATATTTCATTTTGGGTTTTTAATATCATTATTTTGATTTGTCTGCTGCTTGTAGATGCACTCTGTCCACATTGTTTATGAATTTAAGGTAATTATAAAATCACTAAAAATAAAAAATAAAAAAAATAATAAATAATAAATAAATTATGTTTAAAATAAACTTTTATATTCTTTCATAGTCTCTGTATATCCTTATGTAAACATCTAAGAGAAATTAAATGCAATAGAGTGACATTTTTTAAACATCCTTTACTTAAAATAATATGAAGGGTTTAAAAAAAATGGACCAAAAATAAAATATTTTCGAATATATGAATATTTTTTAATTCAAATAATTAAATTAAAACTAAAAAGGTGTTTGATTTATTTTTAAAAATATATCACATTATTTTTAACCTTAATTACCCATTTTACCCTTACTATAGGGACGAATATTTTCCACAGTTACTATTCATAATCTCAAAACAATAAAAGGGAAAAATTAAAAACCTTTAAACCTTGTGATTCCAAATATGGAATAAAATTAATCCAATTAAATTCATATAGCTCAAAGAAGGAAATTTTTATATAAACACGTAAAATTCAATGATAAAAAACATTTTGAAAAGATAGTTTTTAATCTGAAAAGGATCTTATAAAAAATCATGAATAATGATTATTCCTTTGAAATTAATTAGATTATATAAAATTAAAGTGGGTTATTTTATATTATGATAAAATCAAAAAAAATAATGGTTTTTTAAATTACTTCATTTAATGAAACAAAATGAATGTTTTAAAAAAATTTATTATATTTCACTATTCTCTAAAAAATTAATCTTTTTAGAAAAATATAAAATTTTTATATTAATTTAATTTTAATATTATTATTAAAAAAGTGTAAAATTATTATAAAATAATTTTGTTAAAATTATATGTAATTAATTACTATATTTTGTCATAGAAAGATATAAAAACCAATTTTGAGGAAAATTTAATTTTGATGATTAAAAAGTATTTATAGAAAATTGTGTCCATATTTGTTAAGAATTAATTAATAAAATTATATCTTATAATAATTTAATAAATATTCTCCATAATCTGGTTATTCTAATTAATAATTCTATTTTAATGTATATATTATAATAGTGTCATTTGAAACTATTAATAGTTTTATAGTATTTTTCAATTCAATTAAACCTCAGTGTTTCATTTTAAGAAAAATATGAAGCATAATATTATTTTAAAATATATTTTTTGGCTATTAAATTTTACACCCGTAATTTGATTTCAACCTTGAAATTTTATTTTATCTATTTAATCAAGAGTTTTACCTTTGAAAATTCCTTTGTTAGAAACCAACATCGTAAAAAGGGTTAATAAATATTTATTTTGAATAAAGTGAAATGTAAATATGAAGTTCATTAAAAATAAACCTTAACTAGTTTTAAAAATAGGGGATTATTAGTGGGAATTTAAAATATGGACATGGAAGAAAAAATAATGTCCAAATAACGAGGGAGAGTGATAGATAACATTGATCATAAGAAAGTAAATTACCGCAAAACCCTATACGAACGAGGAGTAAAAATGACCATCAATTCATTATAAATAAAGGCAATTGAAAAAAATTTCTATTTAAATATCCATTTCAATATTTTTAGGAATTCAATTACTTATATACTCATAACATAATGAATAATACTTAATTTACTGTAATTAAATCCGTAAATTAAATTTCATCATTTGGTTGCGTGTTTTAATCAGTTTCCATATTTATCTTGTCCTTTAATCTTATTGATGAGTATGAATATTTAATTCTTTAAGTACTATAATAAAAATAATATTGACTATGAGGTATATAAAAGGATGAATTCTTTACGTTATTAAAATAAAAAAGGTTATCATTATGTAAGATAATACCCAAAATTAATAATCCTTCATATGATTAAATAATATATTAATCACTATATTTCTATGATGCCACATAATGTTAAAATTAAATAATTCCACTAAAAATAAACCCTATATACAAAATACACTCAACAATATAAAATTTTATCCATTTAAATTATTATTTCACCCATAATTTTTAACATCACTGGTTTTTTTGAATCAGTTCAAAAACCTATCATGTTTTGAATTTTTGAATTAGTGGGTATAAATTTTTCTTTTTCGATGATCAGAACAAAATTTTGAGAGCTAGATAAGAATTATATCACGTTTTAGGATGGTTTTAGAGTCTTATAGGGTTCCCCAGGTGTTTTAGAGGGCTTCGAGAGCATCAGAATCCCAAAGAATGAGTGTTGGTGTTGCAGGCCAAGAAACATAGTTTGGAAAAAAATGTGTGGTCTCTTCAACCAACTGTGCACCATATTTTGGAACTGCCGCACAATTTTGTTAAACTGTGTAGGGGATGTTCACCTTCATGCAACCCAATCTATAGTTTTTTATGAGGCTTCTGTAAGTTTCCCTAAAATCAGGTGGAATGTTGAAAGGGTATTTCTACTTAGGTAGTACCCATTTCATATAGCACACAATGTTTTTGTAGGATTCGGAAAATAATATAGCCCCTTGAAGGGTACTAAATTAGATGTTTTCACTCATTAATGTTTCTATTTGCAATTTTTTTCCCATCCTATTCATTCATGTCTCAGACAATAGTAATGGAGGATCACTCATCCTCCCCTCCTATATAGTGAAGCAAAGATTGATCTTCGATGATCCATTTGTAGTTCTGTTGAGGGAATTGGAATAGTTTTTGTGTGTCTACCCTCTCCCATACCTTTTCTCCTCTTTTCTTCTTCCTCATAGAGTGCTAAATACGTTTGATATTTTTTATTCTATTTTCACGAAATTTGATGGAATCATTTATTTATTCTAAAACCCATAGAGTTAGATGCTAATACAAGATTATCCAATATCTAAGAGTCCAAGGTAGTTGGGGTATACATTTCTTTATGTTTTGTAGCCAACTTGGTGGGTACGGCCTTTAGTGTTTCATTAGGGATTTGAGTGAGAACCTTTTAAAAATTAATCCTGGATGTTAACTTGACCATGTGACCTTATGTTATGACTTGGTCATACGCTAACAAAATTTATACATGAGTGGTAGGGTTAGAGGCCATCGACCACCTTGGATATCTAGGACGGGTGGGGTTCTTATATAATTTGAATTGTTTTATTTAATATGAGCTATACAATTCAATTACAGTGAATTGTTATGTTAAATTGATTTGAAATATTTATAATAAATTATTGTATGGAATGTGATTTCATACATTGTGTTGTGTAGGTCTCATCATGGGGAATTGAGATGGAAATACTATAGGGACTGAGATGACATGGTCATCTGGTTGGGCTTGGCCTTGATTACATGAGTGGTGTTGACCATTGGTTGGGAATCATGGGCTTTGGATGACGTGGAAAAGGACATCAAGTTGAGGGAATGGATTGTGTTTTTGATTGTATTGGACATTAGACTTGACCGACATTGTCATAGGGGTATGAGTTTCCAATAGGATATGGATTATGTACTTTTTTTGGTGATTATCTCTCACCTATTATGGAAAAATCAATGATTGGAGATGTCTGCACACATATTTATGGAATGATGAGGTGGTTTTGACCACTATTTTGGGTAGAGTCCGCTAGTATTGTGACATTGGAATTTTTGTGGGGGTTATTATTGTACAAATCCATGTGGATGTTGGGGATCCTTTGATGATAGAGTTGAGGCTATCAGTTTGGGCGATGAGGCTCTCCCTATTGAGACCATTGGGCCAAGAATATTTTCGGAAGATGAAGATTTAAATTCCTCGGGGACATTATGATATGAGCTATAAATGATTTTTTATTTTAGGATATATATCATTGTGCCTCCATAAATTGGGTTTCAATCCAATGGGTGATTTTGAGTAGGTGTCGAAGAGACTATATACTTTTTTCATAGGAGTTACGTTGAGACGTCAATGTTTTTTTGATATATGTGGTGTTTGGATGTACATACATATAAGTTACATGATTGTGGGATGGAAACTGAGAGTTCAACTAGGATACTATACATTATCGGATACCATGGGCCATGGGCCAAAGATCCCCTCCTCTTCAGTTATGTTTTCATTAGTCGAGGTAGTTGATGACTTCCTAGTGGCTATTGAGCACCAGGGAAGTCTATGTATACTTTACAATTATAATTAATTATTTATTTATTTTACACAAATTCTTAAAACAATATGTTGGGTATGAACACATGGGTAGTATCTTACTAAGAATCATTCTTACACCCTACTTGGGGCCTTCAAGAAACTGGTAGACTATATTTTTTACATTTAGGTAAGGGTTCAGGCTTAGGTGCTAGATAGTAGTTGAGTTGGCATGGATGGAAGGCATGGTACCTTGGGGTTCCTACTTCATCTAGAGTTTCCCATTTGTTTATCTTTCCTTCTCAACAAGATTATACGTATGTAGTTACTATGGTCCTCCATGGGAAATCCTTATTTTGTATATTGATAAGTATGACCTATATTTGACGCATGTTTTGTTCTAACTTTATAAAATTGGTATGTTTGGTTTCCGAATTTTTATATTTATTTGTGTTGTTTTGTTATTCTTTTTTTATTATTTAAATTGATTGTGAATCATCCTTTGGTGGGTCTGGTTCGAGTCTGATGAGTCTTTATATTTTAATTGGATGTTATATATGTATTTAAAATTTAATTATATTTTTTTTCTTGAGGGTATAGTCTCCCCCAAATACTCATTTCACCCTTTATTCTTGTCAACAACCTTCGGTGTTCTGCTAGGCATTCCTAAAACTAGTGGAACCTAGCTCAAAAAGCCTTGTTCAGGTGGCTAATCGGGCCAGGGATGATACAAATGGTATTAGATTGATTCTTAACAGAGATTTAGTAGTAGTGTGAGGTTTTATACAAATGAGATTGATATTTTATGTATTTTTATTTTCTACAAGAATTACTATTTTTTTTAATGGTAAACTTGATATTAGGTTTTTTTTGGAAATGGTTTTACAGTTTTTTTGGGTTCCATTTGTCCCATGTATGTGTGACAGACGATGTTACAATGGGTGGGAATTGACAATCTATTTTTCCCAGTTTACAGTTTATATTATTTATACCTTCAATGGTATTCATGGACAATTATTTTATTCTATTATGATATGTGACCAGGCCCTGGTTTAATAAGGGGTGTATGCATTCTTATGCTTCAGATTAGGAACATGGTTGTTTTTGTTAAATATATATTGTCATGCACCTATGAAACTTTCTTGTTATTATTTCTAAAACTGTGACATTCCATGTGTTGTGACATATATATCTATGTGCCTATGGTATATAAATTTCATGTGATATGTGAAATGGGAATAACTATTATAGGAGAAGACATGTACTATAATGTGGGGTGATATTGATCACCTGGTTGGGCGATGTGGTTGTAAAATTGATGGAATTTGGTTCATTAGGAGAAGCATATCCCAAGGTGTATTTGATACATGTCTATGTTGAGGGAGTTTATGGAGGCCAAGAGGCTAGGATACCACATGGAATGGTTGTGATAAAAAAGGTAAAGGGTAGTGAAGTTGTGCAACCTGTTATTACTTTCCCAATATGTGTTATCTATATAAATAATTTGACTACCTAACATATTTTATAGGCTCCTCCTCGATGGTTTAGATGGATCATTAGGATGTTGAGGACATGGTTCTGCTAGATATTGAGAAGTTTGACACCATTGAGAGTTAGGAAGATCACGGGAAATAGGATAATCCATAGGTACAAGATTAGGTACATTTTCTAGTATAGGTGGGGCAGCCACCAGACTTGACAAAGTTTGGGCCATTCTTATAGGATATACATTAATATATCCTGCTATGTTTCATCTTGGAGATCGAAATGGGTGCTCATGGAGTAGATACATCTATCGCATATCGAAATTAAGAGTTCCATTCATAGCTCCCACAACTTTTCTAGGGTGATGGTGGACTACAGGAAGCTAGTAACCGGATCGAGATGATGGAGATGAAATTCAAGGAGATAGAGATTCCTCTAGGATGGAGAGTGAAATTGGTAACCTATATTATCACAGGGATAAAACATCCCTGGTGATATGTACAGGTGAAAGCAGTCAGACATGAGGGACTATCCTGGATGGATTTTTATTCCATGTTCTTCGAGAATTTCATCTCGGAGATAATGAGGTTAGAAATATATCATGAGATCTTGAGCCTTCATTAGGAAAACATTTCCATCATTGACTATATAGTGATATTTACCTAACTTTCCTTCCTCACTCTTGGAATGGAGTGTGATGATACCTAGAGGGTGAGGTGTTTTAGGGATGGTTTATATCCTATCATTTGGGTATAAGTAAACATATTTAGGTTGGCCTCATTCTGAGAGGCCATGAACCATTCACTCTTAGCTGAGGGCGCCCTGATGGATAGGTCATACTTTAGATGGTCAGTGAATTTAGGTGACTTCAGTGGTAATGTTTTAAATACTATGAAATGATTTCATGATGTGTTCCAGCAGGGAACACATGACAAGGACTCAGGAATACCACTTTGGAGTGGGTCATCGATGGTTTTGTTTTAGTGTGGGTAGTTAGTACATATTATTGAAAAGTGTGAGAAGCCTATAAAGGAGTAATAAGAATGTGGATAGGTTGGGAATCTTGAGAGGATCCATAAGAATCCTTCTTAGACAGCTAGTAGTCAGGGACTAGGGCAGACTCAAGCCTCTAAGGTCAGTTCATGATTGGTACCAGTTGATGGTGGCCAAGCTTCAGCAACACATGGATATAATGGAAGAGATATAGAGACCCATCAATGGGGTTAGGGTCTAGTGTATGGTGCAAAACCATATAGAGTCTAGGATTTAGGAAGTCATTATTTAAGAGAGGTGCTTGTTGGGGAGCTATCGGGATCTGTGTCGGATGGAGTGCGAAATATGGTCAGAGGTACACCATGGGAATAACCATTTTATTATATTTTTTTTGGAAGGGTTTTTCAATTAATTTCCATTTTTGGGTGCACACGGTGCATATGATATGTAAATGAACTAAAAAATGATGGTTAGTATGTTAGAACTAGCTCAGGTGCTTGATATATATATATCTCTATGTCTATGTGTGTGTGAGGTTTGTGGAAAAATATTTTGTATGTGAGTACCGTTGGGTGGTGGATTACAATGGTTCATAGCATCATGGAATCTAGGATATGTAGTTACATGAGGTGAGAGGCATCTGAGAATCATTGTGATGCGGGAAAATTTTTTGGTGCGATGCACTAGGACTATTTTGGGAATATTTTAGAGAAGCCGGACCTTGTTGATACCATGTGAGACATTGGAACAATGCGGGAACCAATGCAGTGAAAGATTCTAATAGGTGTCTGATATGAAATGGGATCAATTGATGATGTTCAAGAGTGATTTTGTGTTATGGGTGGACATTTGAGTCTGATAATTGGTTGATAGACAACTTTTTGATTTGAATTTTTGGTCTTCTAAGACAAGGGTAGGTAACACCTTAGGTGGGGACCCCCATTGGAAAGTTGACCTATAAACTTTTTTCCATGGTAGTTTGGATTATTTTAAATGTGATGGGTATGTTCAATAATAGCTCCAGGTTTTGTTTGATATCTTAGGGACGAGATATGTTAAGCTGTGGAGATTCTAACATCTCACATTTTTTTTAATCTGGTCAAAAACCTCTCATGTTTGGAAATATTGAATTTTGGGGTATATTTTTTTATTTTTCATTGATAGGAACTTAATTCTGAGAGTTCCTTTTTCCTTATATAATTTTTTGAACGAGTTCTGTGGAATAGGGAGTTAATCAAGTGTTCAGGAGGGATTTGGGGGCATTATAGGCCCAAAGACTATTTTTAAGCATTGCAGGTCATGGAACAATGTTTGTGGAAAATTGTTAAACCTCTAGCATATAACTATGCACCCTATTTTTAAACTACTACATGGTTTGGGTAAACCATATGGAGGATGATCATAGCTGTGAATCATTTTATATAGTTTTTTAGAGGTTTCCTTATGGATTGGCCATAGTAAGAGAAGATCATAAAGAATTCAATAGATGTAGTTGTGATTATGTATTACCCATATACTATATTTTATAAAGTTTGTAAACTATATAAAAAATTGTGCAAGCGAACCATGTGACCTCTTTAAAGGTAGGAAATTACCTTTTTTCTCCACTTTTTTTATATTTTCTCTTTATTTTCCCATTTATTCATTCAAGAGTCTTGCAGAAAAATGAGGATATCTAATCCTCATATCCTCAAGTGTGTGTACAAGAGGTATTGTATGTACTCCATTTTTAGATTAATTAGGTGCTTTGGAAACATGTTAGTGAGTCTCCCCTGTCCCACGCATCTTCAATTCTTTGTATTTTCCCCACAGAGTGCTAAATTTGTTTGAGATGTTTTACCATATTTTTAGGTCATGTGAGCGAGTCATCTATTTCATAGAAACCACATAGATTTAGAGGCTAATATTGGAGGTTCTTACATCTATGAGTCCAAGGAATATAGTGTGTACCTTTATTCATGTTTTCATTACCAATTTAGGGGGTAAATATTTTAGTGTGTCATTGGGTATTTGAGCAAGACACATTTTAAAAAAAAACTCAGTGATATAAAATTGTTCATGTTACATTATGGGTTTCATTTCATAATTCCCTAGGAAAAATCGCATGTGTGAGGCTGGGATTGAGGCTATATACCATGTTAGATAGCTATGTTGACTGGATTTCTTATATAATTTTATATTTTTTAATTTAATTGGATATGTACAATTTAATTATATTTTTTTAAAATTGAATTCAATTATTTATAAGAAATTCTATAAAGGAATGTTATGTTATCCATGGGATTTTTGTGGTCTCAAATTGAGAAATTCGGATGATATGGCCATCAGGATTGAGTTGATGTTGTCATGTGGTTAGGCTTGTCTTTGATTCATTGGGTGGTGTTGACCATAAGATGGGAATTATGGATGTTAGATAAGATTTCAGGGCCATCAAGATGAGAGAATGACCTGTGTTATTTGATGGCATGGCCATCAGACTGGAGTGGCGTGGTTGTAGGCACTTGAGGTGCCTGTTAAGTGTGTCTTAGGTATTATTTTGGTGATTATCGCTCACCCGTGATGGATAAAGCACCAATTGGAGTCATGTTCACAAATGTTAACTCGGTGATGAGGTGATTTTGACCAATCTTGTGGGTGGATTCCCAAGGTTGTGCTGATTAGAAATTTTCGTTGGGGTTGTTACCGTAGAAATCCCCATTGGAGGTAAGAATCCTTCAGATGATAGAATTAAGGCTATCGGTTGGGGGATGAGGCTTTCCATATTGAGGCCATTGGGCCTGGAATATTTTGGGAGGATAGATATATTCATTACTCAATATTTCGTGCTATTTTCCAATAATTATTTTTATTTGAGGATATACATCATTGTGTATCTAGACATTGTCTTTCAAGCCGATAAGTTAGTTCAAGCAGTGGTCCATGGAACTAGATATTTTTTCTTGGGAGTTTCTTCATGAAATCAATGATTTGTTGAGACACGAGGTGTTAGAAGGAACATGGCTCAATTTTAATTATTTTGGGGTGGAACATGAGGGTTCACCTAGGCTATTCTACTTCAAGGGATCCCTTGGGCCCTGAGACAATGATCCAATTCTCTTCAAGAATTTCAGTGTTGGATGAGACAAGTAAGCCTTATTGGTGGTTGTTGATCATGAGGGAAGTATATGATTACTTTATCCACGTGGTGTTCATTTATATATTATAAACACATGCTTAATCATATATGTTGGGTATGCACACTTGGGTGTTATCCTACTGATACTCATTCACACACCCTATACTACCCTATGAGATATGAGTAGACTTTTTGTTTTTATGTTCATGTAAGGGTTTGGGCTCTTGTGCTGGATCATAGTTGAGTTGATATTGAGGGAAGGTGGGGTACCTTGAGGTTCCTATCTCAGATGCAGTTTCCCTTCTATTTCTATTTCTGTTTTAGCATGCATACATGTTTGTAGATATTATGTTCTACTGTGGGAGACCCTTATTTTTTATACTGATATGTATGACCTATATGGGATTCATGTTTTGTTTTAAATTTATAAAAGTGGTCTGTTTAGTTCCCTTATCTTTATTTCCACTTTTTTTTTAGTAATGATTCTGTTATTATTGATATTGAGTGTGTTTCCACCTTTTCTAGTTGTGGTTCGAGTCTAATGAGTCTTTATATTTACAGAACATGTTATATATTACTCAGACCCTAATAATATACTTTCCCTAAGGGTATAGTCTCCCCACTATTACTCATTACACCCTCACTCCAAGTCGAAACCTTTGGCATTCGGAGAGGCATGCTTTAGGAAAGTGTCACTCGGCCTGAAATCACTATTCGAGTTACAAATCGGGTCGAGGAAGCTATATAAAATATAAAATAATTCTTCCCAAATAATCCTCCATATTAAATCATATGTAATTCCTAAGGGTTTTTTGATTCGACAACCCAATATATTGTCTCCCAAAATATGAATAATCACTTTAAAACCATATTAATTAAAATCTCATAAGGGTTATCTATTTCTTTCATCTTATGAACAATGATAATATTATAGACCCATGTTAGCATACATAAAATTAAATTTAACCACTCATAAATACATTCTAATTTTTAATGTAATCTAAACCTTGATGTGATATCAACTATAATAGCCTCTAACCCTCACTCCAAAATTCTATACTAAAAATAAAATCATTACCTTTATGGATTTTATATCAATAAATCAAACCAAATTTTATCCATGTATAACACAAAAGAATATAACATAAATACTTGATCACTAACATACTTGAGGAACTTTTAGGTTGATAGTTTTAGAGAATTTTGACAAGCTCTTAGATAACAATACCCATGTCTCTAGGTGATCATTTCTATAACTATACATAGATTATATTATTTTAGAGTATATATTTATCAGACAACACAAAATTATACAAAAAATAAATATTTATAGACAAAATTCATTCAAAATTATTCTTTATAACAATGGAAAAACGAAAACATAATAAGGGTGAGCTCAAATACCCAGTAAGGGTAAACATAAGTTTAAATGAATGAATTTCGTCAATTATCATAACATGGGAATAATGGTTTAATTATATAATAAAAGTGAATCACAACATAATATAATTAATAAACATCAAAACAAGTATCATAAATCATGATACATGGAATGAAAATTTAACATAGGAAAATAGGTATATAATTGAACAAACACAATCCATGTAAAAACAATCCATAACAAAAGTATCCATTAGAACTCATATTATGAATTGAAAAACAAATTAGGTATCTTTGAAAAAAAATAATTTCATTATAGAATCACCTAACTAAACAATTCCCTTATCTATTAAGAGTTACCTATAATGAGTAATATCAAACATATCATAGGCGTAACTTACAATCAGTTAACTTCATCGTTAATTAAGAATAACATAACTCCATCATATCTTAGTAGAATATTCAATCAAGGTAAGTTCATCTCATTGACTAATGCATTGAAGGGATGTAATGAACCCACCTATCTAATATCAGACAAATTCCCTTAAGTATTTGTGTTTAATCCCAAATTCTTATTTATTCATAATATCCAAGTAATATATCATGAAACAAAACACATTGATGCTTACATTTCATGATAACTATCATAGCTTTATTTACTCTTGAAAAATAAATAGATTTCATAAAAAATATTTAAAATAAAAATATTACAATCCATATATATAATGAATATTGATTGTATAATAAAACCATATTCCTAGTTAAGTGGATGAATTTTTAAATGTTGTTAGAATAGTTTAAATATCATTAAAATAACATTTCAAACATTTATTTAGATACCAGGAAAAATACCATTTTCTCATTGTAATATATTATTAATATTTTTAAAATTTGGGTAAAAAATTTATTATTTTAAGATAACCATGTAAAATTATAAAGGAATATTCAATGTAATGAACAATCATTATAGTAGGAAAAACCGTACTTTTTATAAATGTTAAAAATAAATATTCATTTCAAACTTTTATACAGAGAGTAAAAAGTAAAATATGTGGAAAAAATTAAAAGAATAATTTTTAATCCTTTTAAAAGAAGGTAAATGACCATTGAAAATATCTTTCTAAAATATTTATACTTAGAAAAGAAAATTATTAAAATAGAACATAGAAAAAGATTAACATTTTGGTTAAAAGTATATCAATACTTTAGAACAATGTTATTAAAGAAATACCATTTAAGGTCTTTTAAGAACCAAAAAACATTGAAACAATGAACATAATGTACCATGAACTTAAAATTATTCATGAAATTATTCTTTAATAGTCATTACATACACTATATAAATTAATATAGGTACATAAATCTAAAACAGTCTCAAAGAAAGAATTCTGTCATTAGAAACCCTTACAACAATTGAAATGATTGAATAAAGAATCCACTAAATTAAAGAACGTTACATGATTATGTAAAACATATATTTTACATGAAATCATATGTTATAACATGTTCGTGGGGAAATAATTAACCCATATAAAATGATACCCATTGCATAATAATAATTATGTATCAAAGAATTGAAATTTAGACTACTAAAACCCTCCCATGTTTTATAACATTTAAATAAATATATAATAAAAGGAAATAAATTAAATGTTACTTTAAAAATCATGATAAAATATTAAATCATGATATAATGTCTCAATAAGCATCATATAAACTATATAAGTGGATGTTGTTGCATAATATAAAACATGTTTTCAAGAAACAATATTGAGTTGAAAAATTGAAACAATATTTATAACATTGATTTTAGAATTAATCATTGAAGTGATTATTTGTAAAAAATTTAAAAATATTTACAAATTTGAAAATAAAAAATAATATAATAATAGATCATTTAACACAAAATCATTTTATAATATATTCAATGAAGTAGAGGTTTGAACCAATGAATGGAAATTAAGTTATGAAACCCCCTATAAAATTCTAGTCATTCTATGTACTTAAATTAAATTCATTTATAGAAATTTAATATTTAATATTTAATTGTTTAAGAAAATTTTATATTTCATTTAAATTATACATTTTTTTTAATTTATTACAATTAATTATAATATTACTTAATCGTTTATGTCCATGTTGGGTGTTTTTTGGATATTCGGTTCATAATTTCAAAATAGATTTGGTAGGTTGAACACGGTCAAGGGGTAATAGTTCTATAATATCCATATTAAAAATCATGATATAATATTAATTTTTTTAAAAAAAGAATAATTTTAGAATCACCTATGACTAGAGTTTGTAAAAAAAATGAATTAAATTTCATTTTGGTGGTGGTATTCCACATGTATAAATGAGTGACATTATAATTTTTAATAGGTGGATGGGTCATAATGTAAGTAATATATCATATTTTTTGATACATAATTATATCATGAATAATATATATATATATATATATATTAAATCCATTATAATAACCAATCTTGTAAGGTTGTGATGAAAAAGAAAATACATCTTTTTTATGGAGTTTGTAGTCCACACATATAAACGAATGATGATTTTGTTCCAAATAGAATGAAAAAGAAGATTAATATGGTTGTGATAATTAAAAAATAAAAACTCCATATATGGTTGAGATTGTTTTATTATATTGGAATGGTTATAATTGAATTGAAGGAGGTAAATGAAGAATAAAAATGAATGAGATATGATAAAATGATCACCTCCTTTTGAGAGACCTCCTTTGGATTTCTTCTTAAGGAACTCATGGAAGGTATTTTAAAGATATAATAAACTTTAGATCATGGAAAAGGATGTTTAATTGTGGGTGTTTAGCGGTTAATCTTGATATTTTTCTCAAGGTGGTATGAAGCATAGAGGTTAGGTGACGTCCATTTATAGGGATGGTAATGACACACTTGAAATTTATTAAAAGATTTAAATATAAAAATATTAAATTTTAAATTGGAAAAAATTTCCCACAATTTCAAAGATAAGATTGTTTAAGGTTTAAATACCATTAAAAATTAAAGTTTGGATGGTATTTTGTGGGATTTTAAACCTTATGTTTTTTGGTTATCCCCTTCATTAATCAATTTTTACATTAACCATGTACAACATTTTCAATACTAATGTGGTATAAATTTAATTATATGATAAAAAATTGATAAAAAATGCAAGTTATTTCATTTCATACTATATCTCACCCCCATTTCCCATTTAATATTCATTACGATTTTTATATAATATAAAAATATATAATTTAACATAAAATATCATTAAAGTCATTTTAATAACTATTCATATATTTTGACCATAAATAAATAATGAAAGGAATGGAATTGTAATAGAAATTAATTATTGAAATTTTGAAATATTATTACCATAAAAATATTTTTACATTATCATACATTGAGAAAAATATTTATTTTGATGTTTTGAAAAGCATTGACATTGATTCCACAGCTATTTGTAGACGAATCATGTAAGCGTTGTGTAAGAACATAAGTAAATTATATCCTCAATATAAAATTTAAATACATTATACTCAAAAAAATTAGTAAATTTTTTTTTTTAAAAAAATTTATTTTCTATTATTACATATTTTTATACCTATGTAAACATATAAGAGAAACTAAAAAAATGAAATTTGAAATTTGAAATTTTCTTTTACATAAAAAAATATAAAAGAATTTATCAATGAAAAATGAAATCAAAATTAAATATTTTAGAATATATCAAGGTTATTTTGAACTAAGATCACTCAATATAAATAATTTAGGTGTTATATATATATTTTTATAGTCTTATCACAATATTTTTAACCATAATTACATGATTTACCTTTATCTCTATTCATAATGAACAAAAATAAAATAAAAATATTCTAAATATTTTAACCTCATAATTATAAATACCATATAAATTTTATAAAATTCAATTCCCATTAGTGGAATAAATAAATTTTAATTTAAAATCATAAAACATAATGAATAATAGATTATGACAATATCATTTTTATATTCAAGAAGAATTATAACACATATTTATTGAATTAAATTGTATTTAATTAATGGAAAATTATGTTACTCTACTAAAAAAGAAAAAAGAAAATATAGATCTTAAATTACAATGTTGAATGAAAAGATATGATAGTTCTATGAAAAAAATAATAATTATCACCATTCAAAAAACAATAAATAATATTATAAAAATAAAAAACTTTCAATCAAAACTAATTTCGGTATGATGAGTTTAAAAATCATATAATTTTTGTCAAATAATTTTTTTTAAATTTTAAAGAAATTAATACTAATATTCTCTTAAAAATCAATTAGAAACCATTTTTAATGAAATCATATCTTTGAATTATGAAATTAATTTACAAAAAAATAAATAATAATTTGTTTAAAAAAAAAATAAATTTAAATTATATATATATATATATTTTATATTTTTCATAATTTGGTTATTCTTATTCATAACATTAATTTAACAACCAGTTTATAATGATCACATTTAAATTTTCTAATAATTTTAAAGTATATCTCAATTTGGTTAGAGACCAGTGATGAAGGTTAAGAAAACTATCAAACATGGAATTATTTTAAACTAAATTTTCATGGCATTTCAAAATATTATAGAAATATTTTCCATGTTTGTTTCCTTATAAGGGGGAAAATTAATAATAGTGGCATACATTATTATAAAACCATAAGAGGCCCCATAAATTAATTATGACACACAATAGATGACTTTTCAAAAGGGAATACATGATTTATGGGTTGTGTGCAAGTTTGAGTGACCTAGTAATATAATTTTGGAGACTATAGAGGAGACCTATAAAAGTACCACTTCGTAATGAGTTATCCTAGGCTAATGAGGGTCCAAAATTAATTTTCAGAAATATTATTAGCCTATTTTGGAATCCTGAGAAATGAAGTACCCAGGAATATTTCATGCAACGTTTTTATAATATTCTGAAATAATAGTGTTCTAAAAGGGTTTTATGGGTGAATTCGTCAACCTAGTAAGGATAGGTAAAATTTGTTTCCCTAGAAAAGAATTGTAAAAGTGGTCTCCCATGTTTTCGGGTAGGGAAAATTTCAATCGAGAAGAAATATGGTATATAGTTTCACCCTAGTGGAATGAAAAGGTCAAATGTATCCCTAGTAGAAGGGTAGGGTGAATTTTCCACATAGTGTATGTCTAGGGTGAAGTGTCACAATATATAATGACTAGGGTGATGCATATCCTTAGTGGAAGGCTAGAGAGTAGTTTTTCCCTGATAGAAGGATATGAAAAACTATATCCTTAATGGAAGGGTAGGTTAATATGTCACCATGATGGGGAGATAAAGTGAAATATCCACTTAGGGGGATTTTAAGTGCAGGTATCACCATAGTTCTCTACTATAAGTGTGAGAAGGGAACATGAAACCTTATTATGACTCACACAGGATAGGTCCGTCGCCCTATTTTTGAGGACTAGTGAAAATGTGTCTTCAATAAATGATTTTTTGTTTTAATACTTTTTGTAACTCAATCACCCCTATGTTTTGGTTATTACACCCAAGTTAGGGATTAATAATACACCTTGAGAGAGGAAATAAGGCTGGGGCATGTGAATCCTCAAGAGTCCATTCATCTTCCCAAATTATTCCACATGTGTTAAACAACTACTCATTGGGGTATATTTATAAGAAATAATAGTATACGTAACTTCCTTATGCACGATACTTTAGTGACTAATATGGTATAATTTTAAGGTTGCACACTTATAGGTAGATCATGTGACCCGGGAAAATGCATACAGTAAGAGAAGACCACTATGATGGCATGACTTAGGCACCTGGGCCTAGGTTCTTCATACGATCCATATTAATAATTACATCCACATTTTTCATATTTCAAGAAATATAGTTTCAATAGATTCCCCCCTAATAATTGGACCTGATTGGAAGAAGAAACTATCCGATTCTATGGCATATTTTACCCTAGTGTGAATATGGTCTTATCAGAGATGTTGGTGATTGGTTAATGAGTTAGTGTGCAGTTTATAGTAGTAGATTATCACTTGATTAAAGGGTTAGAACATGGGTCATTCCACTATATGGGAGAACACATATGTGCTCATAATTTCATGTAAGATACAACTCCACTATAAATAGTAAGGTTCGACTCACTTTTTCATTCCAACTAACTTGAATAATGCCTAAATATTCATATAGAAATTCTCTCTTTTTCTCTTCACTGTTTTCATGTTGACTAAGGTGAGCATGGGTATCTACCTCTCTAGACATAAAAACGTCATTATGGTATGGTAAAAAGTACTAGATCTTGTTAAACCAGGTATGGGTTAAGATAATTCATGAATCCACATAAGAAATGTTGTTTCGACAAAAAACCTGGTTGAAATTGCATCCTTAGATAAATTTATACCTAGTCATGCCTGTGTCGAGATAAATTCCCCATTATATTTATCTTTTATTTCTTATTTTTATATTCAAGACACTATTATTTTTGGAAAACAATTTATATATATGTGACAAAACCAATCCTGAATACAATGTAGAACATGAAATCATATTCCATATTTCATATGAATGATCAGGATGTTGGGAAAGGGAACATCTACCAATGAAGTCCATACATGTTGAAAATCACACAAACAATGGGGAAGACCCACAAAAATTACTTATAATTAAAGTTATTGTTTTCATATAGCTATAAAATTATGATCAATACTGACATCCCAATACCAGATGAAAATATACCAGGTTTATGATTTTTGGAGTACAAAACATAGTGTTCCAGTATATCATTGGAAAAATAACATATCAATGAGTAGGATTTCAGCAATTTTTATATATTATATTATTATTAGACCAACCATGATAATCATTCCAATATATTAGCCTCTGATGCATACTATTACATTGAAATCATCTACCAATAAGTCACATACCACATTAATGGATGGGTATAGAAGTCCAGAATTTTTTTTGAGGTAGTGTGAAGCCTGAATGATGTGGGATTATTTGTTTAATCAAACATTCATAAATTTAAAGGGAGATTTTAATGGAATTTTGGATTTAAAAATATGTATAGATCTCATATAATTACAAATAAAAACGATTTTAATTCCTTTCGAATGTCTACAGTTAATGGATCCTACAAATGAACATGTGTCATCCAGTACATAGATATGTGGGTATTAGGATATGGGTCATGTAAAAGGCATCTAGCTAATGCATCATTTAGGATGTGTATTGTGAGTTCATTCCATAAATTTCCACATGGATAAATATTTATTGAAACCCGTCATTGGATTAAGAACTACTAAATGAGATAACCAATTCCGTGGGGCAGGAAACATGAATATATTAGAAATCAGTTTTTAGACATGGATTGACAGATTTTTGGGTCCCAATTGAAATGAAAAAAGATAATTATTCTAAATACATAAATGGGAGACTTTAGAATATATTATCCAAAATTGGATCAATGATGATACAGTGACATGGGTTATGTTTTTAACTCAGTGATCCCTCATAATAATCACTTAGAGAGATTCCATACCATGTCGATTAGTGGGTTTATTTTAATAGTTAATGAAATACATAATGATGTACATTCTAGTACATTTAACGTGTCATCTAAAATTAAATACGATAATTCTACCATTTTAGAAATATAGGTCTAGGTGAGGATACCCAATCCTATCACATATCCATAAAGGAAGAGATCACTTTCAAATCCTTAAACAAGATCAAGTGTTTTGGGGATGGGTGGAATGACACATCAACATGTATGAGCACCATATATATGATAAAATATTACGATTTAGATTAAATTTTTTAATATGATTTGCCTCATGTATTAGGAAATAACATATTAATGGTGATAAAAATATGAGGCTAATGAGTATTCACTTGGATATCAAGTTTCTCCCCTATATATATCCTCAATTTTGAATGATCAAATATTATGGAAGAGGTGTGTATGATGTTGGACTATTTAATATTGTAGAGAGATATTTAATTCTAGAATCCTTGATATATTTTAAAATCCTTTAATACTACTAACCGTAACAATTTTCACATCAATTCGAGTGAATCCAAAATACGGTAGTAGTGACACTAATGAACATATGAATAGAGAGGCACCCAAAGGTGATAAGAAAACTATGGATAATTATTCCCTAGGAAAATTGTAGTTTCATGATTATGTTTCATTTATTTTATGTGTTTATTGGGATTACACCTAGGTATGACCATGACTGGAAAACATCTTATCCAAATAAAATATTGGAGACTATTGTTCCCCAGGTAATCATATCTTTGTCTTCATAAAGTGTAGAATGGGTCACCACGATGTCTCATAGGAAGGGAAATACTGACACATCATTCTAACATCCTAACCATTCTCAACCATTAGCTTCACGGTAATCTCATATCGAATAGATTCCACATTGAGAGTTGGAACCAATGGAGTTGAGTGGATGAAAAATTATCATTGATAAATATAAGGATGAAACATCAAGAATGTTTCTGAACATGAAGGGACCTAAGGATTTTCTAGACCAAAGAAGGGTTGGATAATTTTCCCAGTACATTATATTTCCCACAGACAACCATTATAGGAATAAATGGACTGAATTTTTAAACCCCATTGAACTCTGGGTTACCCTTCACGGTGATGTCCATATTACCCATCTAGGAATCATAGAGAAACTAATTGAATTTACCCTAGATACCAACCCCATTTATGCCATTCAATATATAAAATATGTTGATATGTTACGATTTTATAATGAAAAAGGGGTGTCCCAATAAAGTAGGTGTAAGATTTAGAGAACTTGTGTACCATCGAGGGAGTTGTTAATTAATAATGGGGGAAAGAGAGTAATGAAAATTTTAAACATAATGAATTAATTCCATGATTCTAGTTAATAAAGAAAACCTTTAATATATAAGATTCTTTTTACTATCTTTACATACTTTTTTCTTGCAAATAATAGGGAAAAAAAGTTTTCCCATTTCTTCTCCACAATAAACCATAGATGGGATCATGATAAGAATTTCATAATCAACCAACCCAAAGAGTGGGGGGGGGATATCATCTGAGGAAATAATGATTAAATAGTGGGTGGATTATACCAACATTCCCTCATCAATCTTACATGACCTTCTCCTCTAATAAAAAAACTAGATACCCCTCATTGTATGATCAGGTGTCCGTGCATTGTCAAAATTTCCCCTAAACACATCTTAAATAGTGTGATAGGTTATCTTTAAATTATATCATTTTATTATTCATTGTTTATATATATCTGTGTATTTATTTCATAATTATTTGATCAATATAAAACTTATATTGTTGGGTCTTCTATGAGATAATAAAGTGGATATTATAGTTGATGTTCTAGGGTAAACTATAGTTCCTTCTATAAAGGAATCTTTAATTATGGTATAATGAAATTTACATCACCAATCATAACCATCTCTTCTAGTGGAGGGGTGAATGGAATAAGAATTCCCATTATGTAAATGTGTCACACATCATTCCACCTCACTATATTTGATTTATAAAAATATTGACTTCTATTGACAATGTTTCAACTATGATGGATGAATTGTCTTTGAAAATTAATGTTTTCACCTACTTGGACGAATTCAAGGATTTTAAAAAGTACCTTTATGAGAACATTATATAATTTATTAAAAAAAATTAACTATTCCACTCCATGATTTGATTATTTTAATGAAAAAATCATAGAACTCTATTTTCCAAAAACATAACCAATTTAATCCACTACCAATAGACAATGACTACATCAAATCTTGACATAAAGGTATCGATAAACGTGGAGTTGATACGTGTACAAATCTGTAGCCTTCTTAATGTTGTTTAAAATGAATCCCTAATGTTTTAAAATTCTAGTGGATTTTGGACCTTCAAATTAGTGGGGTGTCTATTTTGGGAGTATATTATGATTATATATTTGAAAGAACTATAAAAATGGGTAATGATAATCCCATGGATAACAAAACAAGATAACATCAATGAAAAAAACCCATCCTCAAACCAATAAAGATTCTTTTCCTAGGGATATTCTACCACTATTTTAGAAGAAGTGGAACTATGTTGGGAGGCCAGTGATTCCATTGGGATTGGTGAATATATATAATTTTTCTTGTAATATATTATAACCAAAACTTAACATTTGTAACTATTATATCATTTTTAGTATTTCCATCACATGTGAATGTGTTAACCAATGAGGCCCATATCCTTATGCAATATCTTTTAGTGTATAGAGAGGATAAGACAACTTCAGTGCCTATGAGATCATTGGAGAGAAATTCAATATTTCCCCCAAGAAACCAGGTTATAGAATATATCTCAGTATATAGAAGCGATTCAGATATGGACTATGAGTCTTTGGATATTAAACATAAAAAAATTCTGTATACGTTAAAAAATATATGTAATTTTATTCAAAAAACCACTGCATAAGATATTTGAAATATTTTTCATTGGATTCACCATATGTTTATTATCTGTGGAAGTGGGGGGATAAAAACTTGGACGTTTTCGGCTTCAATGAAAGAAATAATATATGTAATGCCCTGAAATTATAATATAATTACATTGTATTTGATAGTGTGTTTGACATGCGACACCATGTGTGTAAGTGAATATAACGCCCAAAAAGATTAAATTTTATTTACTATTTAAAATAAATTAAATTTATGATATAGATTGAAATGAATGCAACATTGAGTTATCTTGTGATAAACACAACAATGACTTTCCTCGATATATTGTTTTACACATAAGACTAAGTTTTACTAAATACTATTAATATAATTATTTAAATTGAAAAGTAAATCCTAGCAATTAAATTGGGTGTCATGTATATTATTAACTAATTTATAAAAATGTTGTTGAAATCATTGGTTACGAATTGATTATAAATGAATAGAAAAATAAATTGATTATAAAGGTAATGTTTTTATTAAAAAACTATTTTATTCTCCAAAGGGGTTTTATCTTAATATATTAAATTAACTACTCTTTGGGGATGAATGAAATAGAATTTATATATTATATATTCAATAATTTCTTTTGAAATTCATATAATGGATTTGATAGGAATAATATAAGCACAAATCTAATTGAACGTATAGAATGAAATCTTTTCCTAAAAGTAGTTCTTCTTCCTTTTAATGATGCACTTTTTTTTGAAAAAAAAATTAAATTTTATTTTAAAAAATAAACTTCAGTTTTTAAAGTGGGATTTCAGAATTATCATAGGGCGACTTGTTGCTATTTTTCTGATATGTTTTATTTTTTGATGAATAATAAAAATACTAGATTTTAATTGAGTACTAAATTTTCTTCTAAATAATTATTAATGTTAAATTATATTATAAATTGGATTTATAGTTATACTATATTGGATAGGTTATAGACATTATTTTGAAAAATGGATATTTTTTCCATGGAAATAATTTATCATTGATTTTTACATATGAATTAATTACATAAAATTATTTTGAAATGCCAGAACTATAATAATTTAGTTAATAATAAAATAAAATAAATCACACTAAAATATTAAGAGTGAAGTAAATTGAATGAACTTTTGTGTTACATTATTTTTTCGACAAATATTTCATGTTACATAGTAGTTAAATTATTATATTATAATTCCATCATTGTCTTGATAGATTTATATTAAAAATAAATTTATAATATCAAAGTTTTCATTAATTCTATTTTATAGTAAATAATATTTTATTTATGGATTTAATATTTCTAAAAATCATTTATTCTGTAAAGTGACCTATAAATGTAAATAAATTTCAAATATTGTCTATTATATGTCGACTTCCAGAATTGTAATGAATATATTGATTTTAAATTATTAATCAACGTGGTTATCACGGTAAAGGTTTAAGTATTATTTTTAGAAATTACTTGTGCTTGTGTTAAAATTAATTTCTGAGAAATATATTATTATTATTTTATTAATTTTGTATCATAGTTATAACAATTATTTAATAACATATATAATAATTATCTCTTTAAATGGGTCTTAAATTACTAATTAATTATCTTACTAAACTAGTTACCATAATGAAAAACCAATATTGCAAAATATAGAAACTAAGGTGTTAAGGGAAAAATGTTTAAATAATGTTTTTTATTTTACAATAAAGGTGTGGATACACCAAATAATCACTATACATATTTAATTATAAATATTTGATACACATTAGGTAGAGGATTTCTTCTAATAGTGAATAATTTTCTATATTTACAAGAATAAAACTCACCCTACAACTATAATAAGAAACTCACTACCCCAAAATAGTCATACCTCCCAAATGGATCAATAAATATCTAAAAAAATCAGTTCCAAAATTACATAACCTCATTCGATAAGACTTATTTTTTGAATAATATATAATTTCATGGTTTTAGTGAAAACCTAAGAGGATACCCAACGAATAGGTAATGTTATTTTTAAATATTTTATATTTTATTTCCTTCTTCACATTCTTCAATTTATTTTATATCATTATTATATGACAACATCAATATCTTACAAATACTAAGATGATTTTAGTATAATGTTACAACCTAAATGTTCACACACATACATCAAATTTGGTATACAATAATCATTTGTGTGTATGGAGAACTACCACCTCTTGATCGGATGTCTTTGTTAATATATTAACACATTTAATGGATATGAATAATGGTTGAGTAATAATTTATATATGAAATTTTTTATATCAACATTCTTCTTTATTTAGTAAATAAAACATTAATTCATTCTTTCCATTTTGTGGGATAACGTTGTTCGTGTGTATGGAAGACTACCACCTCCCAAAGCAATGTGATTCATTAACGATTTACATCGATTGTATTATAGATTGTATCAATAAGCCTATTTTAAGTATACAAAATAAAAAATTATACATTAATTATTATATATACATATATATATCATTTTACTTTCATTCTATCAATATGATATGAAAATGGAATCAATATTGAAGCCTACACACGACCTACCATCTCCCTGAACGGTGTATTTCATTTCCTATCACAAAAATGTATTGAATAATATTAATACAAATAATCAAAATATATATGATATTTAAATCATATTTTACAATCTAGATAAGATAGAATTATGATCTATGTTTTAGGAAGAAAAATTACATTTCAAAACATACTTAAGAAACAACGAAATTAACACTTGGAACGATGACAATAATGAATGATTACTAATGAATAGATAATAAGATGTAATAAAAGAAACACATATTATATTAAAAATATTAATATTTTTCTTATATAAGTTAATAATAGGATTTAAACCATTATTTATGAGTTTGAATAGTGTTCAACCAAAAAGAATCATAAGGTATGGGATTTCATCTCAATTTACATTCCATTGAGACTTGTTTGTTATTATGCACCAATTAAATTCTATGTGATGTATATGAATCCCATTTTATGTGAAATATAATCAATAATTTATTCTTTATGTTATTTTATGTTACAATTTGAATTATCCCATCCAATGGGATCTGTCGTCAAAATTACTAAGTGGTAAAAGTTATTATACAATCTCACATTCTTTTTTGATTTTTATCTTTATCATATTTCAATCACTTTATTGGAATCATATTCATTGGACATTAACTTTATCATCAATATGAAAATTAATTTGTAATTAATATTTCTATTTCCTAAAATGCATATAATTTTTACATACGGTGTTTACTATTAATGTTATTCGATTAACTAGGGAAATATTAAATAATATTTATCATTTTATCAATATGGATATTTGATAACGATAATAGTTTATAAGTTAACTAGATTTATTCAATATATGATGTTTTATGGGACTTGTATGTCCTGGGTTTGGTAATGTTTAATGTAATCCCCTTGATGCATCATTAGGTTTAATAAGGCAAACCAACTATTTTTTGGATGAGTCCTTGCCCATTTATTAGATTATTAGCTGGAAGAATTGATAGTTTTATATTTTTAGCATGAAGCCTTAATAGAATAAGACTTTCTGTATAAATCCTTGATAGTATTAAATGTATTTTTAGAAATCCCCAATAGTAAATTCTAGATTTAAATCACTGTTCATTCAATCACCATTAATTAATTTATTGATATTCCATAGGATTATTCAATAAGTTATAATATCAATGTTTAAGATATATATACTCATGTGATAATTTATATAGAATTATTTAACCATAATTTATTCCATTCATATTATGCTTAATTATGGATTAAATGATTTTTTTTTCAATTATTTACATTAACAAATTTATTATGATCATTGATTCACGATATCTTCCACAATATTAATCCCTTACTATGCATTTGAGCTCACCCTAATATTGTTTCCTTTCCACGTGTCATTAAGAAGATATCTTTAAATGTGATTTATAAGATGTAATTTATTAGAAATTGTTATATATTATGTTTTATTTTATATTCCCAATGTTTTATGGGTGTCCTGTATGTAACTAGTTATTCAAAAAAAAACATATTAGTCCTTTTGGTTATGATTCGTTGTAATCCAGAAAATGTAATCAAGTAAGGCCTAGATCTAGGCTTATAGTGTTAAATTCATTAAAACATGAGAGAAAACAATGAGTAGTTGTCCAAATAATTCATCTTTTTGGTAGATTTAACTTCATTATTTATTATTCTCAGAGCCTCAATGCTCTAAGAAAGGTCTCTTTATACGGAAGCAACGTTAGAGAAACAATGTCTATCCAACAAAGAGACTATAGTGGTGTAAAATATCCATCAAAGAGATAAGTCTAGCCAAAGGAATGTTTCCTAGGTAAAAGAGTCTATGTTAAGGTTACTAGAGTATAGAATAAGATATTCTCGACAGTGATGATAGTTACACCCTATAGAGAAAGACATTTTTGCAGTGTTGGATAGACTTCAGCACCGTATTGATAAATCTGAGCTATCAATCAACAGAATTGTATCATATGTGGAGTTTATATTATAAGATATCAGATTTTTATCCAATTTTTTTAACATAAAAGAGTCTATATTTTGTTGGTGTTCCCCATTTTCATCTGGAAAATGAATGACATGAAATTTTCTGAATTTTTATTAAAATTTAATGTCATTTTGATCATCGACCCATGATTATTTTTGAAAATGATAATAGGTAACATCAATATAGTTGAACCTACTCAAAAAAATTTATTTTTATGTATAGAGTTTATCATTATTTATAAATATTTTAGTTAAAGGAGGATTCCTCCTTGATTTATTCTCACATATGGGTATCAACTAGTCTAACAAAGTGGTGCATGTACCTTCACCAGAAATTGGTGTCAGAACAATTGGATATGGATGATTATTTCTTATAGGAAATATGATCATAGATAGATATAGGAAGTCCAGACATAATGACACATATATCATCACCTTACGCAAAAGACAAACTCTTTAGATATGAATAATGATTTAATAAGGGATATTCCTTACATATGGATATAGGTAGGAAAGATATAGCTGTGTATATACTATAATTATTCACTATAGATAGTCTACACAAATGTTGACAATGATTTCATTCTAGATGTGTGAACATTGATAGATATAAATAGGCTAGATATAGTGGTTAATATAAAATTAATGTATATTAGAGTTATCCCACTTGGACATGGATAATGATTTCCTTTTGGACATGTAGTCACAAATGGGCAAAAGAATTCCATATATAACAACATATGTATCAACAAAATATAATTGAGTTAGTTCACTTAAATATAGAGGGTTGGGTGTGAACATCATGATGAAGGTCACAAATGGAGAATTTGAATGAATAATTTTATGTTAAAGAGGTCTCAAACAACTTAAAACTATATCTTCATGCAATTCACATGGATATTTACAACCAATTTATTATAGGTACAAGAATATGATCTCAATTTTTTCTAGGTAAAGGGAACTACATAGAATGAAAATAATTTTTTTTGGTAAATAATGTAGACCCTATAATATTTCATTCTATTTCCATTAACTGTAAATTATTTTGAAGTCTTAGATAGATGACGCTTAGTGGGAATGAACTCAGGTTTTTCTCAAGCTTATTTTTCATGACATGTCAACTAGATATTTTTAAGGTCATTTATTGTTTTTAAATCCCTCTAAAATTTCCTAGTTTATGAGAGTTGAATTACTATTGAGAGGATAATATACGGTTTCCTTAGATGTTCATTAAGGGGTTTTATACTGGGGAGTACAATATATATCCCCTTGAGATGCACACATAATGAAAATTAGAAAATTTTATCTGGTGTTTATAGCTGATGGCCTGAACTATTAAAAAACGAGGTATCCATAAAATAAATATTTTAGAATAAAACATTACATGATTTGGAAAATACTAATTTTTCCATGTATTATTTAGAATATTATATGGATTATTTTCAGACCCACGCAATGAGATGACCTGAGATTATGAGGGTCGATGAGTCTAGAGTTGATGTCTAAAAAATATAAAATATATTAATACCATAAATGAAAATTTTTCATGAAAATGTCTAATAACAATTAAATGTAGTCTCAAATGGGAAATCATAGGACTTTGTTGATTTCAGAATGAGGTTTTTTGCACTATGTGTGACATTATCTTTTTTGGGGTCAATTGTTTTTCTTGAGAGTATTTATAGGGAAAGAGTTAAATAAATTTAATTATATTTATTTATTTATTTTAAATATTAAACCAAATAATTACTTATAAATACTCCTCTATGGATTATTTATAGGGTTATCCACATAAGTCGATGATCATTATTCCATTGGAGTTTTTATATCTTTCCAATGACAAAAATGAATGATGGTTCATCATCTATGATCGATTCAATCTCTAGGTGGGATTTATGATTTAAGTGATTTCACCGTGTTGCACTATCCTAATCGAACATGGTTCAATTACAAGAAGTATGATTGATTTGAGCAACACTGATTGATTTATTTTGGATAGATTAATTTGATAGTTAATGTTTTTACATATTTATTAATATTTTCTATGAAAAGGTACCAAGGAAGAAAACAAACAAAGGTCAAGGCTCATTCCAGTCACTTATAGTTTATTTTTCCTCACACTTATCTTCACACATTCATTGTTGATATTTTATTTAACCAATGATTCAACGAATAATGGTAATATGTTTATTGTGCGATAATTATTTAGTGTAATAAATCAATACCATGGGTAAGGTTTTCAATACAGAGTGTGATCGATGTGCAGTGAAAGAGGATAATCATAGGTGGACTGGATTATAGTAAGGATCACTATTATTATCATTTGATTCCTAGTGGTAGAGTGGTACAACTATGGGTGACTCAATGAGGAATTTTTCTGAGTGGAAATTCATCATAAAATCATATATCTAGTGAATAGTAGGTTGGACAAAACTAGATATGTGATTCTAGGATGGTTTTGTAGAAATGATGAATTAGACGAGAAAACACAAGGTGAACCACATGATTTTGGAAAATCCTACATTACATGACTTGTAATCTATAATTACACACTGTGTGGGACCTAGTATATGATACTATGGTTTTTGTCGAGAATACAATATCACACAATATGTGGCACCCATCACACACCATTTGAACCACATTGGCATCATGTATAGTGTCTCAGAGGATACATGGGAATGAGAAGGCTTTGGTATATATAAACAGTCATAGAAAACTAGTAGAGCTGGGTACCCAGACACAACTAGGTTTATACGGGCATGACCAGGTGTACAGATGTTGGTACACACGCATGGATAGAAGTGCACAGGCATGGGAAGGTATCATGAGAAGAGATCCATCTGAAACACTACATAATGTGTACCATGTTAGTACATAATGTGTATTTTTATGATTGCATTATGTGTGAGGAAATAAAACATGAGAAACCCATGGGTTGGATAGACAGACCTTGTACTCCCTATTAGATGTCATGAACCCCTTTGATTAATTTTTGAGCCATTTTTTACTTCAGTTTGGACCAATATTAATTTGTTGTGTCCCCTTGGTCCATCCCTTAGTGGTTCTAGTGCATAATTACATCCAAAAATCTATATTTTGAACCCCTATTTTTGATGATTAGATAATATAGTTTATGGTGTCCCTACTTGAGACTGGGGTGTGATCATATACCATTCCTTCTTATACCCTTGGTGGGGTTCATGGAATCAGCCTGACCTCCTCGTATAGGTAGTTGATCCCCCATCCAGGAGGCCATTTTTGTTGGGTTTTAGGTATCATTGGAACATGTTCACCAACAATTTACGTTTGCCATGATTTGGTTTTTGGTGTCCCCCATAGGTCCTGGGTTTATACCTTATCTATGAATCATTATCATTAGAGAACAATGAGTTTTCTTTGGTGGGGCCCAATGATGCTGATCTATTGGTTAAGTATCTCTAGTAATAAAAAGTATCATTATGATGCTTCTCCCAAAATGAGAATTTCCTAGATTGTTTTATCAGAATCTTGTGGCTGGTAGTTTTGTTGAGG
Organism: Viscum album; assembly: GCA_963277665.1. NCBI lineage: Eukaryota > Viridiplantae > Streptophyta > Magnoliopsida > Santalales > Viscaceae > Viscum > Viscum album. The sequence continues at coordinate 923,991,048 of OY728141.1, read as the reverse complement.
CCTCTTGGAAGCTAAATGTCCTTCCTTAGCATATCATTTTCCTATTATTACATACATTTTTTTATTACTGTGATGTGATGAATAATATTTATACATTATATTTATTCATTTCTAGGTGTACTAAGGGGTGTTTTATTACTCATTATATGGACCAGACCTTAAAATATTACATAATCATGAATTAAATGAAGAATTCACATTGAGGATCTTTTCAGGTTTAGAGTTTTAGAGAATTAAGACATAACTATTACATCTCAATGATTAAAAATTAGACACATCTACTTAGTTTCTATTTTTTCACAAAATATAAACTATTGAACAAAAGAGTCATGTCTAGTTCCATGTTTTAGATTGAATTACATTTCTTTGATCCCATCCTTGACCCTATTCCACTTTATGTCCTGTGAAAAACATTTCAAAAACATGGGATGAGCTTACAAACATTAGTAAGGGATACACAAAGAAAGAAAACATTAGATAATCAATATATACATAACATAAGATTTTTAACATACCCCATGAAACCATAATATTTATGAATAACTCATAGAAATCATAAGACATAAAGGTAAGTTGAGGCATTCATAACATTCTTACGTAGAGAGTAACCCTCATGGTTAGTTTGGAATACTAATTGCTGTATATTCCTTAAATATCTTCGTAGAAACCTTAGTAATAAAATCTTTTGTGTTACCAAATGCATTGGAGAGCTATCTCAGGCTCACCCTCCCTTAGTTTATCACAGAACCACCGACTTCATAAACAATTCCCAAGAACCATAATATAATCATATCACATAAAACATGTATAAAGGAAACATAAAATTTCCACATTTCAATCACAAGATATCAATAAAAAAATGTATATAATCAAAACATTATTAAAACCATTTTCAATACCAAAATAAAAGAAAAGTAAAACATGGTATTTATTTTTCTTTTATAAAAATGTTATGGCTTGTAGAGGAAGCTGGAACTCAAATAATGGTCACAGAGGCAGAGAAGTCGTTGTCGCCGCATACGTAAGACAAAAAAACATTCCTTTGTTCATTTAGAAAAATGCTTCGTGTAAAAATATTCCTTTTGAATGAAATTAAAAGTAAAAAGGGTTTTATACACTGTATAAAATAAAGTCGTGTAGAAATCAAAATATGCCTTAATGAAAGGAAATTGAGATGAAGTCCCGTACAAAAACGGTATCCTTAGATTAAGGATAAATCAATTACATAATTATGTGTGAAAAATATAAATAAACCCAATATAATTAGATATTAAGTGTAAAAAAATCAGAGGGCATCCACACATATTCATAGTACAACAAAATCAAGAAGTAGATGTTTAACCCAAAGAATTGAAATTGGGTTAAGAAGTTCCCTTACAGAAATTCGACAGCCTAGCAGCATCATTTTAAAATTTTGAAAATGAGTTGATGAGAGATAAAAAGGGTATCTCATCAGTCGGACATAAAATTTACAGAAATAAGGATGTATAATAACATATCCCAGTAGGATATTATGTAAATTAAAAGACCTATAAAAAAGAAGTCTTTTAAAAGGAGGAGGGTGAAAGGTTGCCTTACTGATTTGGGTAACTTTCGAAACGTACACCCCATGAAAGAAGGAATATACAGTGTTGATGTAAATACATATAAACTAAATTATATTACACAAAGAGTAGAATAATGGGATGTACATGAACCACTCAAAGAAGATAGTGACAAATAAAACATGAATCTCACGTGAATAAATAGTGAGATAAAAAAACGGTTACCTCATTGTAATAAATTGAGTTGTATGACCAAAAGATAATAAGAACCAAATGAATAATAGAATACTATGAATATAAATAGAATCATGATAATATATATCAAATGGCAGTATAGAATACACCACATGCAATAAATAAGTGGTGAACAAGGGAAATCTCACGGAATTAAAAGTGAGATAAGAAATCCATTACCACGTGTCCGACTAGAATCGCTCGTATGTTCCTTGTTCTTCTTAAATGATAAACATAATTAAATTTATACTTTCTTAATAATTTATTTCATGTTTTTTATTTATTTTATATCACTTATTACCATGTTATAAACATTATGTAATCATTTTAGTTAATAACGGTCGTTTTGTCGATATTTGGTACTTGAGTCAAAAGTGAACTTATTATATTTACAAGTTGTTCATGTAGTAAGGTATACATTATCTCTATAATTATATTCATGATTTATATATCATATATATATCATATATATCTATTATATATATGTATTTATACCAGTACATTACATTTGATGGTAAGAAATGAAATGCACCGTTCATGAAGACGGTAAGCCGTACGTACTCATGAATGCTACTTTCATTTATAATTTGAATTTAATGGAATGAAAACATTATGATATAAGGGTATATTATAATTCCAGTATAATATAATTTATAATATCATTAACAACTTACTTTATACATCCCACATATGGAATTAGCAATTCAAATCACTTTGAGGGGGTGGTAGTCCGCACTTCCTAAAATGAAATTATAACGTTTACCAATTATGGAAACCATAAAGGTAAGACATAAATGAAAAATAAAGAATCATAAGGAAACCATAAACATAATATATATCATATATAAATATATTTACTTATTAATGGCCTCCATGAGAGGTGGTAGAAGATAATTGAACAATCATCCTTTCGTGAGGCAGTAGTTCGTTGTCCACAGAAATAGTATGTTATTCACCAATTAGATGGAGTTGTGTGTAAGTGTGGCTATAATACTTCTCATAAAAATATCCTAGTATATTGAAGATAATTTTTTTGTTACAAAATAAATGAATAAAATGAGTTTAAGGGGTTGTAGAAGAAAAATAAAACAAAAGAACATAAGAGAAGACATTACCTCTAAATCAGGTAACTCTTTTTTATTTGAGCCAAATGATTCCTTGGAAAGACTTTTGTCGAATGTGAGGCTTCTAGGAGTAATATAAGCATGCAGAGAGATAATATTATTAGAGGTTAGATGAGCCAAGGGATTGAGAGGTGTGGTCAAGGGGTTAGAGGTGGGGCCTTTTATAAGGAAGAGGAGGGTCACATTTGGAAAGTCTTGAAATGTTACATTATTATAAAATGGTTTTCGGATTTTGAAGGTCCCACAATGATATATTTCAAGGATAAGGTGATAAGAGTTATAAATCCACCCATACAATAGGTTTTTAAAAATTGTAAGTATTAGATTTTACCTTATCTTATAATTTTATTTCAATCGTTCATTAATGAGGTAATCACTTCATCACCTTGGTGTAATAAATAAATTTATTTATTTAATGTCTAAAAATTATAAAAAAATTACATGATTTAGGAAATATTTTTTTCATTGCAATGACTATTTACAGTCTAAGAGATAATAAATGTAAATAAATCTAATATTGTTTTACTTAGGATATAAAGAACTCTGATATATTTCTCTTCTTTTTTAAAAATAAAGTCACAAATGTCACTATTACACCCATGTGACTCCATGGGCCCTGAAGTTTGGTAAAAAGCTTCCCATGTTCGTTCATGACTCAAAAAAGAGGATTTGAACACATTTTGGGGTCATTTTATATTATTATGATATTATTTTATTACTCTTAACTACCCGATTAGTAATTAATCACGATAATTAATGATAATTACCGTCGTTACTATTCATAATGTCCAAAAAAATGTCTTAATTACATAATTTTAAAATTATGATTAGAAATAAGGAATCCATTTTACAAAATTCAAAATAAAGAAATTTCAGTAATTAATTTAAAAATAATTCTCATTGTCACAACTTGAAGATGGGTTTTTAAGAAGTAAAATTTATCAAAAGATTAACTAGTTTTTGCATCCAATTTAAAAGTGAAATTACTACCAATGAGAAAAATTGTATAAAGTTATTAAAATATTATTTAATTACACTTTAAAACCAAATAAAAGGACAATCTAACTATATAATTAAATTAGATGAAAAAGTAGTTTTGAAGTAAAATGTAGTATTTTTCACTATTCATTAAAAATGAACATTTGTCAGAAAAATACAAAAAATTTATCCAAAGTAAATTTGATATTCCAAATTCAAAAATGATGTCCATTTTACCAAATTAAAAACATAGAAGTTGCATTAATTAATTTTATAATTAATTCCCGTTGTCGAGACAAATAACGTGTTTTAATGAAACAATATCTATCAAAAGATTGACACTTGTTTATGTCCAATTTCAAAGTGAAATTAATTCCAATGACAACCACCGGATTAAATGGTAAAAATATATTTTAACTACACTTTAAAATCAATTAGAAAGATAATCTAGCCATATAAATAAATTATATTAAAAGGAGGTTTTGAATTAAAATACAAAATTTTCACTATTCATTAAAAAATGAACATTATCGGAAAAATACCAAAACATCACAAAAAGTAAATTTTGATGTCCCGATTATAAATAAGGATGTTTATTTGTCAAATATAACATATAAAATTGACAAAAAGTATATTTAAAAAGTGTTCGCCATCAAAAGTTTGTTAATCGACCTTTTATAGAATATTAGAATATTTATGCTTAAAATTGGATTCATTCGCATTTTAAGGCTCTATCATTTATTGGGTAATTGTTAAAATATTTAACAAACATATATAATCATTTTTTAGTTAGTTCTGTTCATTCCCGCCATTACAACGGTTAGGCGTTAACTACCATTTAAAATAATATTATTATATTATTAGTGTGTAACTATTTCAAAGAAACTCAATGTTGCGTATTGGTTACATCATAGAATATAGCATCACATTTAAAGTAATATTAATATTTTATTTACAAATATTAATATATATCAAAATTTCATATTCATTATTTACCTGAGATGTTACATCCTTCCCCCCTTTTTGGAATTGCATCCTCGCAATTTTAAAATTGGTCTCGAAAACATTATAGAAAGCCCCACATCAGAAAACACTACTACAAATACATCTTTTATCAGCGCTAAAAATGGCCTTTGTCATCCCTAGAAAAAGAACTGATAAAGCCGGCGAAGATAAAGGGGGGACCCCTTTATCAGCACTAAAAAAAAGGCTGATAAAAGGGTCCTTTTTCAGCGCTTTGTTTTAGTGCTGATAAAAGACCCCTATATTAGTGCTTCCTTTATCAACGCTTTCATTTTAGCGCTGATAAAAGGTAAAAAATTAAAAAAAAATTAAAAAATAATTTTTTTTTTTAAAAAAACATAAAAAATACTGCCAATCGGGGGGGCTTTTATTGCGCTTGAGCTCCCCCTTTTACAGCGCTTTTCTGCCCCTGTACAGCACCCCACGCACCCCCTTTGCCCTTTAACAGCGCTTGCTGCTATATTCTCTCATGCGCGCGCGCCCCTGCCCCTACCAGGATTTGAACTCGAGACCTCCCCCTTCGCGCCTAGGCCTTTACCACTACTCTATTTTGATTTGCCTTCCAATTCATGGTATCTCTCTCTCTATATATTTATATATTTAGTTATATTTATTCATATAGAAATATATATTGATATTAATATATATATATAGTTATATTATAATATATATATATATATAGATATATTATAATATATATATATAGTTATATTAATATATATAGTTATATTAATATATATATATATATAGTTATATTTATTCGTATAGTAATATATATTTATATTAATATATATATAGTTATATTATAATATATATATATAGTTATATATATAGAGTTATATTAATATATATATATAGTTATATTAATATATATATATATATATAATTAGTAATATTTATTCGTATAGTAATATATATTTATATTAATATATATATATAGTTATATTGACATATATATAGTTATACAAACATATATATAGTTATATTAATATATATATAGTTATATTAATATATATATAGTTATATTAATATATATATAGTGATATTAATATATATATTTATAGTGATATAAATATATATATTTATAGTAATACTAATATATATATATATATATATATGTAGTTATATTAATATATATATATATATAGTTATTAGATTAATATATATATAGTCATATTAATATATATAAATATGGTTAGATTAATATATAGGTATATAAATATTCATATATTTGTATTTTAAATAAAATGGATGTTAGTTATTATTTAGATAAAGCTAATATATTTTATATGTAAATATATTTTATTATTTATATTTATAATTAAATTTTTAGGTGTGAATATATAAAAAATATGAATATATTGTTATATATTTGATTATAAATAGCAGTGCATTATAAAAAATGATGAAATTTCAAAGACATAATATCAATATGAATGTAATACCTTGAAATAAATTCATACCCCACCAAAAAAATCCAATAATACCCCGTTAAACGAGGCTGAATATCCACAAAATGTTAAAAAATCAGGGTACCCCGACTAAAAACTCAGTTTTGGAGGCCTTCTGGGCCTCTTTTGGCCCTGAAAATCCCTTAATAGAGGTCACCCGGACATTGTGACATAGAGCTCGTTGCAGGCTTCGATTTGATATGTGGTAGAGCTCAAATGGACACACGGATCAAAAGTTATGGCCGTTTGAAGTTTGAGTTGTGTTTTCAACATATTTTGGATCTTTCTTTAATTTTTTTGAATTTTTTAGTCTTCAAAATGTTATTAAATTACTATTAATCCAAAATAATTAGAAAATTATTAATTAAATATATTATTTTTATTTTTTTAAGAAGTCATTTTCACTAAATATTTTATATATTAAGTGTTAATGTACATTTATACTTATCTGAAATATATTTAAAAATTATATATTATATTTATATATCAATATAACTATATTTATATATTTATATATTAATATATTTTTAATTTTTTTTGAATTTGACTCTTTATCAGTGCTTTTAACAAAAGCGCTGATAAAGGCCCCGCCCTTTATCAGCACTACTAAACAAGCGCCGATAAAGGGGGCTCCCTTTATCATCACTAAAAAACGCTGATAAAGAGGTGCTTTTATTAGCGCTTTTTTTTGCACTGATAAAGGACCCCTTTATCAGTGCTTTTTTAAGCGCTGATAAAGGCACCCCCCTTTATCAGCGCTTTTTTGGTAGCACTGATAAAGGTGGGGCACTGCGAAAAACTGTTTTTGTGGTAGTGAAAAGATAAAATTATCACTTTAAAAGAATGAAAAAGAAGTACAATGGTTACCTGAAATAACCCATATTTGGATTCCATGAAAACATGGATATGGAGGAGAAAAAAAACCATCAAGTTTTGATGGAGAGTGATAGAAAACATGTTTAGGAGAAAGTTGACCTCCAGAACATCACAAACATGTGATGGGTTAAACAGTATTTGATTCCCCTATAGGAAAATTTAACAGAATTTTTTTTTGTTTTATGTTACTTTTTATTAAACTATTTATTTATGACATAACTAAAACATAAGTAAACCTACTTACTTTTCATGTAGATTTTCATCTCTTACTATATTTCTAACACAAACTCATATTTTCTCGAAAAGATGAGTATTTAGGACGACTTGTTCACATTAAGAGTGCTATAATCAACTTCTCGAGTATCAGATAATCCAAAAAAGATGAACAATATATTTCCCATGTCTTAAACGAAACCAAAATGGTTAGTAAAAGATTATATAATTCCCAAAAAGGATAATCTTTTACAAAAACAAAAACTACTCTTAACCTCCAAATTTTGTCCAAAAAAAACCAAAGTTCATCAAAGACCATTCAATAAAAAGCTATCTAAAATATTCTTCAATGTAATCCAAACTTATATTGAAACCGAAATCATAGAAGGATTTAATCAAATAGTCTTCCAAGGAAAAACTTAACGTTTATCTCTAAATAACATTAGTTACACTTAAAGTATCATATTGAAAAGTAAATAACCTAATCACATATCCTCCATGATATGTTAATCATTACCATAGATAACCCAAAATCAACTTATTACTTATTCATAAGATCATCTAACTAAAAATAATTAGTCATACTAACCAGGGCCTTCTGGTAGCCTAGTGGTAGGCGATAAATACCAGTCGCACTTTGGTTGTGGGTTCGATTCATGTAGCTTTGTCCGACGCGACAGGTTGTCACACAGTCTGCGTATTTTCCCTTTTAAGAAAACTATATAATTTTATAACATTCCCAAAATGAGATAAATTCATAAAAATTAACCATAACATATTTTAACCACAATGGTTATCTAATAACTTTCGTTTTTCATCCCAAAATTTATTAACTGGTAATTCCCTCAAATTCAAGGATCATATAAACCCAAATGGTTCTATATAACTATATCCACAAAAGAAAAGATAATTATTTCTTGAATAAAATTTTCATATATCAAACATCAGGGTTGCACATACTATAAAAAGACTTCTAATGTAATCCCATCATCAAAAGAGCCTTAATACTTTTAAGCATTTCACTATCCTAAAATCTATAATTACTCTTGAATCCCTTATATGTTGACTTCTCACTAATTCAACATTCTTCATGATACATCATCCATTCCTTTCCAACATATTCTAAAATACTACTTTCCTACAATGAAAACCATGAATCATATCCTAAGATTCAATAATAGGAAAAAATATGTTGAGAAATAATCCATACATTTCATTGGTCATTGTCAGTTTCTTCATCCTCAATCAGAATGGCATTAGGTATTGGTAAATGAATATTTGTACGATCCTGGTAATCCCATTCCTGAAACTTCTTCGTTGGACATGTGTTTTCATAATGACCATTCACACCACATTTAAAACATTCAATTGATGCTTCGAAAAGAACTTCTTTCCCTTCCCTAGAGTCAACTAGATGCTTCCTTTTTCTATGGAAGGTTCTTGCTTTATGACCTTCATTTCCACATCTATATCATCTTTCGGTCCCTTTGAAACATTTCTCCATGAGTTTCTTTCCACATCATTGACACATAGGTTTTTGAACATACTTACCTTTATGATTATTACATGAACTTCTGTAGGTATTTGTTTCTCGAATATATGATGCCCTATAAAAATCAATAAGGTTCAGGTGGTCAATTATGACTCCAGATAGTTAGTTGAAAAAAAACCACAAGATTTTTCATTGCAGCTCCCATATCATTCAGTTTCTCGTTCAGAAAACCATCACCATTTTCTTCACATCCACTTTTACTTTGGTGCCCGCTAGATTTAGACATTTACTAAAACAAAAAAGGTCAGTGTGAGTATATTAGTAAAATCATAATATAATATCTTATGAAGATGGTAAATAATAAGATAAAATTATTCATGTTATCTTAAACTCATTGACTTTATCTAAAAAAACTATGTCTTTTTCTGAAATCCTAGTCATTATGGTAATTTCACTTATGATGAATGAATACCCTAACCTCTAAAGTAATCTAAACCAACCATTGATACCAACTATAAGGATCTGGCCTTAAAACATTACATAATCATGAATTAAATGAATAATTCACATTGAGGATATTTTCAAGTTTAGAGGTTTTGTGAATTCGGACATAACTATTACATCTCAATGATTACAAAGTAATCACATCTACTCAGTTTCCATTTTTTCACAAAATAAAAAAACTTGACCAAAAGATTCATGTCTATTTCCATGTTTTAGATACCATGCCATTTCCTTGATCACATCCTTGACCCTATTCCACTTAATGTCTTGTGAAAAACATTTCAGAAAATTGGGATGAGCATAAAAAGCTCAGTAAGGGATACACAATGAAAGAAAACATTAGATCGTCAATATATACATAACATAATATTTTTAACATACCTCCTGAAATAATAAGACTTATGAATAACTCATAGAAATCATAAGACATAAAAGTAACTTGAGGCATTCATAACATTCTTACGTAGGGAGTAACCCTCACGGTTACGTTTGGAATACCCATCACAGTATATTCCCTAAATCTCTCTGGAGAAACCTTAGTGTTTAACTACATCGCTTTACCCAATGAATTGGAGACCTATCTCGGGCTCACCCACCCTTAGTTTATCATGGAACCATCCAACTTCATAAATAATTCCCAAGAACCATAACATAATCGTATCACATAAAACATGCATAAATGAAACATAACATTTCACATTTCTATCACAAGATATCAATACAACACATTGATATAATCAAAAAATTATAAAAACCATTTTCAATACTAAAATAAAAGAAAATTAAAACATGGTATTTTTTTTGTTTTTTAAAAAAAAGTTATGGCATGTAGAGGAATCCGAAAATCAAATAATGGTCATGGCGTCAGAGAAGTCATTGTCGCCGCATACGTAAGACAATAAAACATTCCGTTTGTCGTTTAGTAAAACGATTCATGTAAAAATATTACTTTTGAATGAAATGAAAAGTAAAAAGGGTTTTATACACCATTTTAAATAATGTTGTGTAGAAATCAAAAGATGCCTTAATTAAAGGAGATTGAGACAAAGTCCCGTACAGAGACGGTATCCTTAGATTAACGATAAATCAATTACATAATTATGTGTGATAAATATAAATACACCCAATATAAGTGAATATTAATTGTAAAACAATAAGAGGTCATCCACACATATTCATAGTATGACATAATCAAGAAGTATGGGTTTAACACAAAGAATTGAAATTGGGTTAAGAAGTTCCCTTACAAAAATTCGACAGCCTAACGACGTCACTTTAAAATTCAGAAAATGAGTAGATGAGGGATAACAGGGGTATATCATCACTTTGACATAAAATTTAATGCAATAAGGATATATAAGAACATATCCCAACATAATATGATGTAAATTAAAAGACCTAACAAAAATAAGTCTTTTAAAAAGAGGAGGGTGAAAGGTTCCCTTACCGATTTGGGTAACTTTAGAAACATACACCCCATAAATGAAGGACTATACAAATTTGATGTAAATAACTATAAACAAAAGTATATTATGAAAATATTAGAATAATGGGCAGTACATACACCACTCAAAGGCGATAGTGACAAATATAGCATGAATCTCAAGGGAATAAATAGCGAGATAAAAAACCCCTACCTCGTTGTAATAAAACGAGTCGTATGAACAAAATATAATAAGAAAAAAATGAATCATAGAATAACATGAATATAAATATAATCATGATAATATATATATAATGGAAGTACACAATACACCACATGAAATAAATAAGTGGCGAACAATGGAAATCTCATGGAATTAAATGTGGGGTTAGTTATCCCTTACCATGTGTCCGACTTGACTCGCTCGTATGTTCCATGTTATTCCTGAATGATAAAATTAAGATAATTTATACCTTATTAAGAACCTTTTTCAAGTTTTTTATTTCTATTATATCACTTATTACGATGATATAAACATTATGCAATCATTTAAGTTAATAATAATCATTTTGTCGATATTTGTTACTTGAGTCAAAAGTGAACTTATTATATTTACAAGTTGTTAATGTAGTAAAATATCCGTTATCTCTAGAGTGATATTCATGATTTAGATATCATATTTATCATATATAACAAGTATATAAATGTATTTATACAAGTAAATAACAGTTGAAGGTAAGAAATGAACTGCACAATTCATGGAGACGGTAAGCCGTACGTACGCATGAACGCTACTTTCTTTTCTATTTATCATTTAATGGAATGAAAACATTATAATATAAAGGTATATTAAAATTACAGTATAATATCATATATATTATCCTTAACTACATCCCTAATACATCCCACTCATGGAATTAACAATTCAAATCATTTTGAGGGGGCGGTAGTCCGCACTTGCTAAAATGAAATTATCACTTTTACCCATAATGGAAACCATAATGTTATGGAATAAATGAAAAATACAGAATCATAAGGAATAAATAAACATAATATATATCACATATAAATATAGTTACATCTTAATGGCCACAATGATAGGCGGTAGGAGATAATTGAACAATCATCATTTTGTGAGGCAGTAGTTCTCCGTCCACAGAAACAATATGTTATTCACCCATTAGATGGAGGTGTGTGTAAGTGTAGTGGTAATATTTCACATAAAAACATCCTAGTATATTTAATATACTGTTTTGGTTACAAAATAACCGAATAAAAAGAGTTTAAGGGGTTGGAGAAGCCAAAATAACAAAAGAACATAAGATAAGGCATTACCTCTAAATTGGGTAACTATTTTTTATTTGAGCCAAATGCTTCCTTGAAAAGACTTCTACCCAATGTGAGGATTCTAAGAGTAAGATAAAGATGTGGAGAGATAATATGAGCATATTTTAGATGATCCAAGGGCTTGAGAGGTGTGGTTAAGGGGGTAGAGGTGGGGGCCTCTTATAAGAGGGAGGAGGGTCACTTTTGGAAAGTCTTGAAATATTACATTATTATAAAATGGTTTTCAGATTTTTAAGTTCCCAAAATGATATATTTGTAGGATATGGTGATAAGGGTCCTGAATCCACCCATACAATAGGTTCTCATCATGTGTAAGTATTAGATTATACCTTATCTATTCATTTTATTTAAATCGTTCATTAATGAGGTAATCACTGTATCATCATGGTGTCATTAAGAAATTTATTTATTTAATGTATAAAAATTATAATAAAATATACCATGATGTAGGAAATATTTTTAGCTTTAAAATTACTATTTATAGAATAATTTATCATTATGTAAACAAAATTAAAATTGTTTTTCTTAGGATATACAAACCTTTGTTATATTTCTCTTCTTTTTTAAAAATAAAGTCATAAATATCACTATTACACCCATGTGACTCCATTGGACTTCAAGTTTCCTAAAAAGCTTCCCATGGTCGGCCATGACTCAAAAAAGAGGATTCAGACACATGTTGGGTGCATTTTATATTATTATGATATTATTTTGTTACCCTTAACTACCCGATTACTAATTAATCACGACAATTAAAGATAATTACCATCGTTACTATTCATAATGTCAAAAAAAGAGTCTTAATAACACAATTTGGACATTATGATTCAAAATATTTAATCTAATTTACGAAATTTCAATCACAGAAATTGTAGTAATTAATTTAAAAATAATTCTCATTGTCAGAACCAAAGATGAGTTTTTAAGAAATAAAATTTATCAAAAGAATGACTTGTTTTAACATCTAATTGAAAAGTGAAATTACTTCCAATGAAAAACATTGTATTAAGTAATAAAAATATAAATCAATTACACTTTAAAACAAATTAAAAAGACAATCTAACTATATAATTAAATTAGATGAAAAGGCAGTTTTGAAGTAAAATGCAGTATTTTTCACTATTCATTAAAATTGAACATTTTTCAGAAAAATTATAAAAATTTATCCAAAGTAAATTTTATATTCCAAATTAAAAAATAATATAAATTTTACCAAATAAAAACATATAAGTTGCATTAATTAATTTTATAATTAATTCTCACTGTCAAGACAAATATCGTGTTTTTAAGAAACAATATCTATCAAAAGATTGACACTTGTTTATGTCCAATTTTAAAGTGAAATTAATTACAATTACCACCATTGAATTAAATGGTAATAATATATTTTAACTACACTTTATATCCATTTAAAAAGATAATATAACCATATAATTAAATTAGATTAAAAGGAGGTTTTGAATTAAAATACATCATTTTCACTATTCATTAAAAAATAAAATTTATCAGAAAAAATAACAAAAATTTACACAAAGTAAATTTTGATGTCTTGATTCTAAATAAGGATTCTATTTCGTCAAATATAACATATAAAATTGACAAAAAGTTGAATAAAAAATGGTTGGCCATTATAAGGCGGTTAATCAACCTTTTAAAGAATATTAGAATATTTATGCTTAAAATTGGATTCATTCGAATTTTAAGCCTCTATAATTTATTGGGTAATTGTTAAAATATTTGAAAAAAAAATTAGAATAATTTTGTAGTTAGTTTTGTTAATTCCCGCCATTACAACAGATAGGCATTAACTACCATTTAAAATAATATTATTATATTATTAGTGTGCAACAATTTCAAAGAAACTCGTTGTTGCATATTGGGTATGCCATAGAACCTAGCATCCCCTTTAAAGTAATATTAATATTTTATTCAAAAATAATAATATATATGAAAATTTCATATTCATTATTTACCTGAGATGTTACACTCATCCCTACATGTGATCTATCAACATGTTTCTTGTATTATATATGCACATGATAGTCCTTTTGAAGGATTCGTAGCGGGACTAGGAATGGGTAGATCATAGTGAGATATGAAGACCAAGTTGTATACCATTTGTTTCAATTCACAGTAGTCCTCTCACACAATTTAGGTCAGACATGATTTCAGTTTCTTTTATTGGTCTCGTATTTGTCCTTTTCTTTGTAGTACCTTATTTTTGTACTTTGATTGTGGGATTCCTGAAATATACATGCAATATTATAAGTGGTTTTAAATTTCATCATTTTATGGGCCAGGATATGTGTGTACGTGTGTGTGTGTAGGTATAGTCAGATAATGTGTCCTATGTGTGTGATATGACCAATTAGCGCTGGTCACCAGCCCCTTGCCTATTGAAGGTGGGATATTGGGGAGTCACGGCTTGGGCCCCATCAGGACGACTCATGATAGATTGTTATCATTGGTAGTTGGTTATACCTTAAGTTTAGATTCTATTATATTGGTTTAATATTTAATTAAATAAGTATAATATTTGTAAAGATCAATATTTTAGGGCATATACCCTAATGATGGTGAGATGATCGACATATCTATACACTAGGAATCTTAAAAACAAGCTTGTCGACTCAATACACATTGATAATGGTTGTGGGAAACATCATTTTTACATGTATCATATTAAATTGAGTTATGGTTTCCCTATCATTCATAGGTCAGATCTTTAGATATACTTTTGGCCATGGTATATTTTTATTTCAAGATGCCACTACAAGGATACATAACCAGGAATTCACTACATGACAATGAAGATGATCTTCCAAGTGAAGTGGATTTATTATATGGTCATGTACTTTAGATATTAACTCTAGTTGGTTTGGAAGCTATAACACCATACATTGACATTAAATTAGCATCAAAATTATTGGCTGATTATGAATATATGTTGAGTGTACAAGATGAGTAATAGGGGCTATGACCTCTAAGGTTTTTGGGTGATCCAGACTCCCAAGATGTTATGGACTACCGAGATGAAGCCACTCAATTTTTATACCTTTTGAGGAATCCTGAAGATCATATTGAAGTCATCGTGGAAATTCCTCTCATAGGATCCACTAGGAGATTATGTATTCTAGAAACTCATTCACAAGATGAGACATCTCTATCCATGACAGACATTAATAATCTCTTTAGGGAGGAGTTTTAACCCTCAAATTTGAGATCATTGTGCATCATGGAGGTTCTCTCTCTACAATATGATAGTATGGCCAAGGGAGAATATTCATTAAGGATTAATGACCTTTTATAGTACTCCCTATATATGGTACAAGATCCTTTTTTCAGGTCACATACCTTTGGGAAAGGATTAACTGGGATATATGGGCATTGGTGATACCTCATGGAATTTCCTCATATGTTTATGTACCTTAAAAGACCATAGTAGTAGAGAGCTTCTTGGAAGAGTAGAAACCGAGAATGGTTTGTATTATTCAATAACCAAAAGATGAAGAAATGGTAACTAGTACAGGATGGTAGTCACATGGATCTTATCATGTCATATGCTTTAAGAGATGATCCCGGGATAGAGGATTAGTAATTTGGGACTCTCAGGATGGATCAGGTCAACTGAAAGAAAGTTGGTATTTATGCAATGATGACCAGGGACATAATTCACAGGATTTTATGACCCATAATATAAATGATCGAGATAGGGACAAGGGTATGCCTTGGAAGAGATATATTCAAGAGAAATGTGGTTATCAAAGGGGAGGATATAGTAGAGGGGAGGATAGATCAAAAGTAGGTGGTAGGATTTTTGGCCTGTTTCTACCACAATCCCTAGGTTCTCAAAGATAGGATCTGGGTATAGAGACCCACACTTAACAACATAAATTTACATTACTTCATTTTATAAGAATATTCATGACATTATAGAAGGAAATGACCGATGACCATGAAAGTTTAGTTTATTCGAAATCATGGAAAAAAATAATCTGTCTTGGTGAAAGTTATTCAATGATTCCCACAAAGATCTTCCCATTTGGTACTCCTACATAAATTTTTTATTTGTAACCTTGTGAAATTATGCATATGAAAGGATGATCTCAAATGCATAGTAATGGTAAATAAAGAAGATACATAATCATAGCATAAGCATAAGGTTATGAGAAGATAATAATATCATTGGAAAATCATAACTTACATATCAAAGAACAAAAACTTGAATCATGGAATAAATATTAGAGGTTCATAAGACTTGAATCACAAGGTAATATAGATCATAATTTATGAAATCATCATATATGAACAGGATATGTAATAGTGTTATCCACATAAGCTTAAATATTATTTCCCAATAAGGCAAGGATCATTTTCAAAACTTATCAGGGTACTTCATGGGGGCTACGTCTATTAGGGGGGACACACCACCATCCATAGTTGTAGTGTTTTTCTTTATAGTCGAATTTTTTAACTCCCCAAACCATATTACTAGTCAATGTTCACTCCCAAGACCATATTACTGCAGAAAATACACAACTAAAACAAGTTCAACCACCATTATAACCATGTCTATCTCATGAGACATCAATATTTACAAAATGAATTGGAGGGATATATAGGTCCCACTCATCACATAATGAAATCATAAAATGTGTTCCACATGATAAAAAAACACTAATCATATCATGACCCATTAAAAGAGTTAGGTTTTATAAACATCATATTATAACCCATGAAATGAAATAGTAATCATAAAAATTTAATCATATCATATAATATGAAAAATAGTAAGGTTTCAAAAACATATAATAATATATGAAATGAATCAGTATTCATGAGAATTTCATCATGGTGTAACTCATGGAGAAGAAACGAGTTTCATAGAGAACATATAATCTAAATCATAAAACATTCAATGAAATAATAATAATGGTTTCCTTGGATAATATACCTAGTAATTATTAAAATATATAAAAGGATATCATATTAAATGGATAAGGATTTTGAATGATCGGTTGGGGAACTTTTAAATAAAATAAACTTTCTTTGAAAATCATTTTTATAAGACATAAAACATTTTGAAAATCCATTTATTTGAAAAATAATTTGAAAAATTATGAATTAATATTTAAAGTAATTTAAAAAATTTATTTATTAAAATATATTTTATTCTTGTAAAAACTATTTTTGAAATATAAAACATTTTAAAACATTTATATTAAAAAAACCTTTAATTTTTATCAAGGAAGCTTGAATTTTATTTTGAAAAATGTTTATTTGAAAAGATATTTGATAATTTATAAAGTAAGATTGAAAAAATTATCAATACCTTTTAATGGAAAATATGTTTGAGAATTTTTTTTGTAATCTTGAAAATATTTTTAAAAACATTCCTTTTAAAATTACTTTTAAAACATATAATGAAATCCTGAAAACATTTTGACAACATTTTCTTTTTAAATATATTTTAAACATACAAAAGAATATATAAAAATAATTTGAAACCCTTATTGAACATAAAAAAATTTTGAAAACCAATTTCATTGAAAATAGAATTTAAAACATATTAAATATGATTTTAAATTATTTAAACACCTTTTAAAAATAAAACATTTTATAAAACATTTTTCTTTGAAAACAGTTTTTAAATCTCACAAACGAATCTTCAAAAATCATTTAAAACACTTATTGAACATAATTTTTTATTTGAAGAACCATTTCTCTAAAAAAATCATTGAAAATACATAAATAAATATTTTAAAATCATTTAAAGCACTTACTGAACATAAAACATCTTTTAAAATATTTTCATTGTAAATATAATTGAAATATTATAATGGATGTTTTGAAATTCATTTAAAGCCCATTTTAAATACAAAACATTTTAGAAAAACATATTATTTGAAACCGATTTTAAAAAATTTAATTCCTGATTATTAAGGGAAACAAAAACTAAGAAAGTATTAATCTATTAGTAGTTAAAATTAAGTTTCAATGTAATAATTTCCATGATGGAAGATAAATCCATACATTTCAAACATTCCTTTTATTTCATAATTTTTTTTTGAAGTGCCTTTATCAGAAAATGAAAATAAGAATCCCTTTATTTAAGATTTTTTTTAAAAAGGTATAAAATGGGAAAATAGTTATTCTAAATTTCATAGGATAATTGTTTAACATTATTTATTTTT
Source organism: Viscum album (assembly GCA_963277665.1). Taxonomy (NCBI): domain Eukaryota; kingdom Viridiplantae; phylum Streptophyta; class Magnoliopsida; order Santalales; family Viscaceae; genus Viscum; species Viscum album. Next base: position 923,972,645 of record OY728141.1, on the reverse strand, counting down.
ATGAAATCATTATTTTGAACGAATATAGATTTCTAACCGAAAAGAGAAATAATGTTGGATTTTCATAAAAAGATTTAATTATATAAATTACCAATGAGTATAAAAATGGTAATATTACTTGAAGATATCATAAATAAATATAGGTTAAGTGAATTCAATACATTTATTGAGAGATATATAACAAGATTTCAACATTTTATACTTGATCATAAACACCCCCGATAAACAGTGAGATTGTAACATAAAACTCTTACCAATTTGGCATCCTTGAATTATAAAATCCATTAAGAATAACCAAAAATTGAACATAAAATTTAATACAGATATATAATTTTAGGATATTAAATTTCAGAAGAAATTATTTACACATCATAAAAGAATATTCGTGCATGACATAACATGTGTCTTAATGAATGCAAATTGAGACAAAACTACCTTACCGATTTGCAAACTTTTTAACCATAAATCCTATGAAAGATAGATAATAAAATGGATATTTAAATAGAAATAAATTAATTTATAATAATCATATATTATATTCATATTTAGTATATACACCACAAAATATAAATGAGTGGTTAATATAGAATAAGTCTTGAAAAAATAAATGTGGGACTACAAATCCCATTATTACTTTAATAACATTTGAATCTTGAGGTCCGTGAATGAATATATTCAATTGAAACTTTTTTATGTCCATAAATAAATTATATAAATGATATAAAATTATATATTGTAGTATATACACCATCCAATAATAATAAGTGCTGAATATAGTATACATCTCATAGAGTGAAAAGTGAGATGAGAAAACCCTTATCTTAAGTCTTGACTCACATCGTACTTGTTCAAAAATTCTATATAATAAATATAAGTTTACTATAAATATAAAAAAATCTCATATATAAAACAATAAATGATTCAATAATTAATTTATATTACTTGTTTATCAACAATTCCATGTTAAAGTTATATCTTAGGTAATAATGACTATGTTTTGCGTATATGTTTTGACTTGTTATTCTTAGTCCTGTTATGTAGATCACGATTTAATTTTTTTAAAGAAATTAAAACATGATATAAATATCATATATATTCAATATATATGTTTTTATAATAATCTATAAAATATAGAAATATGAAATGAAATATACTGTTCATAGAGACTGTAGGACGTACATATGCATTAAATCACTTTCCATTTTTGTTTCATATTTGTAAAGAAATTAATGTAAAAGATAAATATATAAATTTATATAATATTTCATGTATAAATATTATTTTATATTTATCACTTGATTTTAAAAAAACCCAAACTTTATACCTTCAATTTAATGTGTGAATGAATCACATGGTTTTTAGGAGACGGTAGTTCACATGTCTATAAAGGAAGTTATTATAATCCCAAATGGGAAATAATTAATGTATGTGTTATATAATAATTAAAGAAAAATAAAAAAAACCATATATATAATATATATCATATGAAAAAATTAATTATATCATTATTAACATCATTGAATGAAGGTAATGGATGAATGAATGACATCAGTTTGTGAGGTGGTAGTCTGTCGTACATACTAATGATGGTTGTGCCTTCGGACCCTTAATATCATTGAAGTCGATCAAAGTTTAAAATTTATATTCCTAAAAACTACTGTATATGTGGCAAGGAGGGTCAAACCCATAAGACAGATAAATTTGGCCACTAATGTTCTAAATACAAAACTTTTATGCTCCACTGTTGTCAGCAGCGGAGTGATTTTTCTATTTTTCTCTTTTTTAATATTCTTTATGATGAAATGTAATGAATAAAAATCACATATATTATATATAAACTAAGTTGAAGATATAAATAGTATAAAACAAAGAGACACATAGATATATCATGCTGATAAACAAACAATATATTTAAATGCTCAAGGAATAATCTGCATTCTACTAGTTTTAAAGGTATTCTGATTCACTTAAGGGTTGTTGCAGTGTACCACTTAAGAGAGTGTGACTCAAATCCCTCACTAAGAGGTAAGTCACATAATACAACCTATTCTAGATTTCACCACTTCAAAATAAATCAACTATGAACAGTTTGAAATGTGACAATAATATAAACTCACCGTAAGTCATGTAGTCTTAAGAAATTATTATATTTTGAAAAAAATGTATTCACAATCAATATCTCCAATTGATTGTGAAATTTGGAAATTAAATTTTTGTGGAATAATGAAATTGAATGAATTCAGTATTTATCTCATCGATTAATACTGAATACATATAAAGACGAAGTAAAAAAAATTATAGGTAACCAGTGGAACATCAATCTATCCATGAACTTGAAAGTATTTAGCCTAACATTATCTCTATTAAATATACTTAAATCATTCAATTTAAAAAGAGTAAAATTAAAATAAAACATAGGAAGTAAACTCTCTATACTAACATGAACTGTTGCTTCTCCTGGCCTCCTTGAGTTCCAAGAAGTGGTACCAGAGTCACCCTCTGGTCTGCTCTCTTCGGCACTTGTTCCTTCCTTGTGTTGAATGAAAATATCTCTAAATAAATATATTTATAATGAATATCATACCCCAATTAATATCACCCCAAAATCAGCTGCTTTATCTATCTTAAGTAGCCGTTATATTCTACTGCATGTTACCACTCACTTTCCACCGACTTTAAATGTCCTTCATGTGTGCAACACGCACATGTGTTTTTTCGCAACTGGAACATCCCACTAGTTTTACCTTCATAACTAACTCCCACTGAGTTATCGTTATTCAGGTAGAGGATTTTAAGGACTAGGTGTAAGCCTACAAGTTATGGAACATCAAAACCAAGCATAAAACAGTTAAACATGATAGATAAAGAAAAATCAACAATAGTTAAATTACTTAACAACCTTTAGCTGGATAATTTATTTATTTAATCTAAATCATAAATAATTATTAATTATTATTATCAAGTAATTATGTAATTAAATTAATTAATTTATTGTTTTTATAAATGTTAATTTAAGTTGCAAATAAAGATATCAATTAGTTCATTTAATGAATTAAATTAAAGTACTTAATTCATATTTATAATTTGTTAGAGATTTCCTTCTAAATATTATATTAAATAGTTTAGTTGAATAACTAATAAAGTCAAAATTAATTACTATATTAATTATTATTTTAAATATATAATTTTTTACTTATTAGATATATTCTTTTATTTTATATACTTTAAAATAATTATAAATTTTTAAAATGAAACATTAAATTATTAATTTATTTATTTCAATTTAGAAGTTATTATTAATTAATTTAGTTTAATTAAAATTATAATTTAGTTAATTAAATTATAAATTCTGTTTTATAAATTAATTATATTGTATTGATTATTTATTTATAAATAAAATTGATTTATATTTTAATTTATTTTTTAGTTTAACTTTTAATTAAGTTTTTATATAAATTTATTTTTATTAAAGCTATCTATTTTCCCCCCAAATCGGTGCAAGATGGGGGATATGGAAGCTTCTCGAACTTCCCTCAATGAGACAACTCCCCTTCATCTTCAACCTCAGAAATGACGTATCCCTATCAGACTCCTCCTTGCACAAAGGCACTTATCACAAAGGCATAGTATGTGTATCCCTCCTCCACCAAAAGTATCTTGGCAGCTTGAAATCTTCTCTGTGGCACATCACAGCATCAAAATTAGGGTATTCCAGTGGCTCCAGCTCTTCCTCATTGTGGCTGATGCAACAAAGGCACCCAGTAGACTCCTCCTTGCACTGAGGCACTTCTCAGCGGTGAAACATAGTGGTACGATTCAAAATATCAGAGTGGGGTTTCTTTTTCATTATGAAAACGGATTCAGGAACTTCATAGTGGCGGCAAAAAATTCATCTTCTGGATCGAACTCGGCCAGTGGAAGAATGGTGAGCTTCCTCCGTGGGGATTTAGAATGAGGAATCCCTGGCCTCGGTTTCCTCTCTAGCGGTTGGTGGTACGACACCGGTGGCACTTTGGGAGAAGAAGAGGCAGGCATCGAAAGTCGAAAAACTGGGTAGTACAAGGGTGCTTGTATGGTGAGGGAATCGTCGGTGAGTGAAAGATATGGGTGAATGAGAGAGGAATTGTGAGAACTATGGTGAAAGGAGGTATCAATGAGATTGGATTGTGGAAGATTTTGGTAAGACTGAAAGAGGCGAAGAGAAGACGTGATTGAGGGCTGGACAAATGTGAGTGGAAGGTGAAGCTATTGGTCTGTTAAGTGAGCAGCAGCATTGGTTGATGGGTAGCAGTGTAGGGGATGCAAGGGTGAGATAGTGAAAAGATGAACTAACAGTGAGATGAAGGGGAACAATGAGATGGGTACTGTGCATGGTGACCGATGCGCAAAACAAAATGTCACCGATAAGATGTTTCAATAGGGAGTTCACCATTAGTATAAACATAAGGCTACTGAATGTTGAAAAAAAAGTGAGGAGAAGCGGCATGGGGGTCACCGTTAGTTTTTAAAAAATATTTACTGACAGAACAAAAAGAGACCTCACCGATAGGCTAAAGATAAGGTCATTATTGTCTTAAAAAGTCACGGGTATAAAAACTCACTGATACTTAAAAGAAAAGGTCACTAGTGTAGATTAATTGAAATGTTACCGGTGATAGAATGTAAAAACATGTCGTTAGTTAAAAAGAAAGTGAAGATAAGTGGTGCAACATAGGTTACCAGTTCAAAAAGGTTACTGATAGAACCAAGGGTCACCAATAAAACAAAAATAAAGAACTAACAGTGACCTAAAAAACATAGATTGAACTTAAAATTAAAATTTATATTAATTAAAAAATATTGAAAATAATAAACCCGTTAAAACCATAAAATCAAATATCCAAACATGGAAAACATAATGTTAAAAGAAGACATAACATTAAAAATAGAATAATTATTAAAATTAAAACTTTAAAGTTTCAATAAAAATTATTAATTGATAACATTTAAATAATAAAATGTATAATCAAAATGGTAAATTGTTACAAGAGTTAAATTAAAATTATGATATAAATTAATTACAAGGTAAGTAGTGAATGATAAAGGATATCATCGGTGACCCAATAGGTCACTGATGGCTCTTGTCTACCACACCAATAGACTAAAAACAAAACTTAATGAATAAATAATACAACTTCATACTTAAGATTAAATAATTAATGTTTTAAAACATTAAATTAATTAATTAAATAACTAAATGAATACATAAAATTAAAAGCCAAATATTTTATTTAATAAAAACTAAAACTCTAAACTTAATTAACTAGAAGTACGATTACACAAGTTAATTATTAAAAGTAAAATATCTTAATAAATCCATATTAAATAATAAAATATTAAAATAAAGTCTAAATAATAATACAATGATTAAAGAGTGTTTTTTTAAAATGTTAATTAACTACAAAGTCAAGAAGAAATTAATTAACAAAACTAATTAAGAAATAATTAAATTTGAAAAGTAATGTGAGATTAAAATGATTAATTTAAAGACATAAAATATGTAATTAATTATAAAAATTGATTAATTGACGAAGTTATCAATTAAAATACAAAATTACAATTATTTAGTATAATTTGATTAAATAATTACTTATGTAATTAAAAATTATTTAAAATTATGTGGCATAACTATGTAAAATATAGCCACATCAAATCCCCACACACTTAAACATTGTTTTTCCTCAAAAAATTTCATGTTTTATTATCTTCGAAAAATAGTGATGTGTTTATTATTTCTCTCAAATTGTAACATGTCCAACGTTTAGAAATAGAGGACAAAAACTGTCAACATACTCTTTGAAAATGTTCCAATCATGATTTGACTCAAAAAAATACTCAAAGGGTAACCTAGAAATATATGAATCATCATACAATGAAGATGTCATGCCTCATATGTGATAAAACATAATGACTCATTTCATTCCAATATCAGGTTCTTATTCCATGACTGATAAGAGGTAAAATATCAATGGAACTAAGATCTTAACTGTTGGAACTATGTACTTCTAATTTTAAAGTAGGTTCCAAAAATAAATAATTTTTTTCCAAATCACCTCAATGACACAATCTGAATGACTCGCATATAAACCAATTGTCCCCTTATTTATCTAGTGTTCATCATTCCCCACACCTTAATGAACTCGTTTCTGACCCTAAAGAATTTATTTATTTTTCCCAAGCCATGTATCATGTGCTAATCACAATGCAATTCACTTATTCAAGTTTTACAGATGGCTTAAAGTTAATAGAAATGCACCCAACATCTAGGGTTTTAGAGACACACCATGGGATCCCAGATGGCCAGACTACTGCACTTCCAAACGTTTTATATCAAAAATCATTTATATTGGGTCATTAAGATGATTACTTTTATAAATAATTAAAAAATTAATGAGGCCCCCTATATTAGAAACAAACTTCTAGTTCGAAGGGTTATGATCATAAGTCCACAAACAGATCTCCCAAATCAATATCAAAAGTAGTTCTTAAACTTGATTTCCATGAGACAACTAAGCAAGACCACTCAGAAATCATCCAACCTCATTAATTTAAGATTCAGATTAGTTCTTAACTACTAGTCAAATCATTATTCAAGAGCAATACCCTATTGAGTAAAGTGTAAATATTAGAAATATAATAGAATTTTGAAAAAAATTAACCATTTTTTTACAAAAAGTTTGATGTGTAGTTGGAATTGATGGGATTTCATTAAAACAAAGTTTAGAACAGTCAATAATTGACCACCTCCCCCACACTTAAAACCCAACATTGTCCCCAAAGTTGACTTCAAAATATGGAGAATAACAATTAAACATTAAAGCCTCAAAATAGATTTTCAATTTAGTAGATTTATGACATGTTTAACGGTCGCATTAAAGTTCAAAAATATAGTTTTCCGCAATGAATAAATAATCGGCAGGTTTATATCTAGATACACACAATAATATTTTAGTCTAATGACACAGATTTACAATACAAATCAAAAATAAATGTGAAGAGTAAGTGCACTATGAATTGGGTGAATGAAAGTTTAGCAGAGTTAATTCAGTTGGTTAATCAACCTAGAAGACAAAGTTCAAGATAAAAACCCCAATCCAAAGTAGATTCAAAAGACCGACACCACGTACCCCCCACACTTAATCTCCTATAGTGAACGATTATTTAAATATTTATCAATGATTTCAAATATAAGCAAGAGGGACATGCAGAATTTTTCAATTCATCTTAGTGACATGAAGAAAATATTTTTTTCTTAATATGCAAGATATGGAGAAGATTTAAAGAAAATATGTAGTGGAATTTATTATACATGGAGAATTTTGAAAATAAATTTTTTTATGAAAAAAAAGAAGAATATTTTTTAAAGTAGTAAGGAGTAGAAAAATGAAATAGAAACTAATGAATATAATACTTCATTTAATAGTTTTATCATTATTCCTCAGCTTGGTAATGCCACCACCTTAATGATACAAGAAGCATCTTGTGACAGAACCAGGAGACAATGAACCACCAGTAACATGTATAACACAAAAACTGAACACATAAGTAGTACTTTATTCAATGTTAAAAAGAAAAAACATAAAGACCAAAAAAACCATGGGTTTCCTCCCATGCAGAACTATGTTTTAAACCATTCAACCAGACTCTATTAAAAGTCAGTTTTATAGCATAGTGAAGGTAGACAAGCCCTTCAGTTGTCCCACAAAATAATGTTTCACTCCCAACCCATTAACCAACATGGGTTTATTTTCTTCACCTACAATTTCAACAGCTCCATTATTCAGAACACTTATGAAAGTAAAATGTCCAGACCACTTGGACTTCAGCTACCCAGGAATTAGTTTAATACTAGAGTTAAAAAGATGGACCTTCTATCTATGTTTGAATTCTTTGGTTTAAATGATAGAATCAAGAAAGATTTTAGTCCTCTCTTTATAAATCCTTGAATTATCATAAATCTCTCTCCTAATCTCATCAAGTTCACTCAGATCATGTAATCTCCTCTCACCAACACTCTTCAAATCAAAGCTAAGAGGCTTAACTTCCCAATAAGACTTGGGTTTCAACTCCATAAGTAAATGAAAGCATTTCCCAAACAATATCTTCTAAGGATACATACCTATTGGGGTCTTAAATGCAGTTCTATAATCCTATAAAGAGTCATCCAATTTAAGAGAACAATCATTCATAAAGTTTGACTTTGAAATTTTCACCTGTCCACTATACTGTGGATGATAAAGAGTGCCATTTTTATGAACAAAGAAATATTTTTCCATTAAATATTTAAATTTATAGTTCTTAAAATATGTTCCATTATCAGTTATAAAAGCTCTAGGGAATCCAAATCTTGTAATGATATTCTTCTTGAAAAACTTAATTATAGAATTGGCTTGATTGTTTGGAAGTTCCACTACCTCAACCCATTTCAAAACATAGTCAATAACAACAAGAATATAATCATTCCCATGAAATGATGGAAATGGACCCATGAAATCAAAACCCCTGAAATAAAAAATATCAACTTCCAGAATTCATTTTTGTGGTAACTCATGCTTCCTACCAACATTTCCTAGCCTCTGACACCTATCACAGCCAACCACAAAGCTCCTAGAATCCTTAACAAGAGTGATCCAATATAAACTGTATTGTAAGACTTTTTGAGCAGTTCTTTCACCACCATGGTGACCTCCCCACGGTGAGGAGTGACAACTCTCTAAGACAGGAATCATTTATTCCTTAGGTACACTATTTATAAGAATTCCATCAACACACAACCTAAATATAAAGAGATCATAAAAAAGATAACATTTAAGATCAGAAATGAATTTCTTTCTATGGTTATAGGAAATTTTTTTGGGAAAGACACCTGCTGCAAGGAAGTTGGAAGAATCAGCAAACCAAGAAAATTTTCTGATTGACACAGTAAGAATATTCTCATCAGGAAGGGAAGATTTTATCTCCCAATGATCTTCATAATAAGTAATATGAAGCCTAGATAAGTTTTCAACAACTAAATTTTTCTTCATCCTATTTATCCCTAATCTCTAAATCAAATTCCTGTATTAATAGAATCCATATAATCATCCTGGGTTTAGTTTCCTTCTTTGACACTAAGTACATTAAAGCATAATCATTAGTGAAATTGATGACATTTGAACTTAACAAGTATTGTCTAAACATATCAAGAGAAAACACAACAGTTGATTTTTATAGTAGTGTTGTAATTGTTTTGGGCATCATCTAGAGGTATACTAGAATAATACAATCCATGTAACTTCTTATCATTCCTCATTCTAAGGAAAGAACATAAAACCATGTCACTGGCATCACATAAGTTCAAATGATAATTTCCAGTCAGGTGCAGCGACGATGGGTGATGTAGTGAGTTTCTCTTTAAGAAAATTAAATGATTTCAAATAGTTTTCATCAAAAATGAATGGTGCATCCTTGACAAATAAACAACAAAAGGGATTATTTATTTTAGAATAGTATTTTATGAATCTGTAGTAGAAACCGGTATGCCCATGGAAACTTCTAACACACTTGAAATTTACAAGAGGTGGAAATTTTTTAATAACAACAATCTTATCAGTATCAACTTCTGGACCTCTCTTAGACACCATATGACCAAGCACTATACCTTCTGTAACCATGAATTGAATTTTCTCCCAATTAAGAACAAGGCTGGTTTCAATGCATCTATCCAAGACTAACTCAAGATATCCAAGTAAAGTATCAAATGTACTACCTAGAAGAGAAAAATCTTCCATGAAAAACTTAATGATTCATTCAATCATATCCAAAAATATAGCCATCATACACCATTGAAAGGTGGCTGGAGCTCCACACAACCCAAAGGACATCGGCCTTCAAGAAAATGTTCAAAAGAGGCATGTGAATGTGGACTTTTCATGAACATCTGGATCAACAAGAATCCGATTGTAACTATAATACCCATCCATGAAATAGAAAAACTCATTTTCAGCATGCCTCTCAAGAATTTGATCGAAGAAAGGAATTGAAAAATGGTCCTTCTTAGTGGATGGATTAATCTTCCTATAATCTATACAGACTCTTCATTTTGTGGATTTCCTAACTTGTAATTCTTCATTTTATTTATTTTTAACTACAAAAAAACCTCTCTTCTTGGGGAAAACCTAAACATGGCTGACCCAAGCACTTTCAGAAATGGGATATATCATTCCATTGTTTAGTAGTTTAATCACTTCTTCTCTCACAACATAATTTATGATTGGATTTAATCTTATTTGATACTCTACCTTAGGCTTATGGTCTGGCTCCATAAGTATTTTATGCTTACAAAATGAGGGACTAATACAATTGATATCATCTATTGTCCATCCTTTGGAAGATTTAAACTTTTTCAAAACATTCAATAATCTTTCCTCTTGAATTTCCTTTTTTTCAGATGAAATTATGACAAATAAAATGGAGTTCTCACCTAGAAATGAATATTTAAGATTAACAAGGATTGGTTTTAGCCCAAGAGTGGGTGGTTCTATAGTAAAAGGAAGACTCTTAGGCATGGGAGTTCCATGATATTCAACATACCTCTTTTAAGGAGTATTGAATGGTGAAATATTTTCAAATTCTTGCTCATATTCAGAAGTAACAGTGCTGCTGTCCAAAGTGTGCAGCACACTATCCAGATTCTCCAGTTCAGAATTCAACAAATATTTCAATTCAGAATCATCAAGTGGTCATATATGTTCTCCCTCAGCATCATAAAAGTGTTCAAAAAGGTTAGTGTTAATAAAAACACCATCAAATTCACTCAAAAATATCCTCATTTCAGAAATAGTGGACCCTTATACAGCAGAAACTAGATAGTTGTCTTGTTTTGGAAAATTGTCTAGATTAAGTGTTTGAGTATAATTATAAATTTCTAAAATAGATTCAACAAGATTTTCAACATCACAATTATTTTATTTAACAGGGAATTAATTTTTATATTTTTCAAATTTTCCAAGTGAGTTCTCATCTACTAAGGAATCTAGCATTGGATAGTTTTCAGAAAAAGTTTGTCCGATATCATTTTTAAACACATTTAACTCTTCTTGTTGTTCTTGAATTTTAAAAATTAATTGACCCTTAGAGACATCAATAACAGCACCAACTATGGCCAAGAAGGTCCTACCCAAGATTATGGGAACTTCTTGATCACACTCCATATCCAATACTAAAAATTCTATAGGTAAAAATAGTTTCCGAACCGCAACTAGCAAGTCATCTACCCTACCCACTAGAAGAATGAAAGATCTATTAGCTAACGACAATACGACTGTGATGGGTTGAATTTCACCCAACCTCAACTTTCGAAACTATGAGCATGGGAGGATATTAGTAATAGCACCTAAATCAAAAAAACAGTTGAGTTGATCAGTGTTTCCTAAGGTACAGGGTATGAAAAAACTACCTCGGTCTTTTAGTTTCAGTGGGATTTTCTTTTATAGTAAAATAATTCACTCTTTAGTGAGGCTGTAAGCTACAAATTATTCAAGGGTATTTTTTGTTCTAAATAATTTTTTAAGGGATTTAATGTAATAGGGGATTTGAATTAAAGCATGAATGAATGGAATGTTCACTTAATGTTTAGAAAGGAGATCAAGGTATTGAAGAAGTTCATCCTTGGTGTTACTTTGTGGTTTTAGCTTCTCAGGGAAAGGGATTGGTGGAGAAAAAAAATTTAGAACAGTGGGCATATCCCACACCTCTTCATCAACGTTTTCTTTTACTTTATAGTTTTGATTTTTAGATGAATTTTCATCTTGATTTTCAGATGAAAATTTTAGATTTTGATCATTTTCTATACTTTTCTTTGAATTTATAGCATGTCTGCAAAGCATATTTTTATATCCATATTGAATCAGATTTTCATTTTGGGCATTTTCATTGCCTTTTTCAGCAATATCTTGAGTATTAAGCCCACTACTAGTGACAACTTCCATGGAATTCTTGCTAGGGTTATGTTCAGTGGTACTTGGAAGTGTACCTTTTTCCCTAGATGTAAAGTCTCTATCAAGATGAATAGGATGTGTTTCCATGCTTTTCATTCTCACAAAAATTTTCATTTGGTCAGACTCATATTGATTTTGATGTTTGGTTAGATGAGTCATGCATCTTTCTTCATGAGGGTTGATTTTTTTCAAAATTAGATAAATCGTAGAAGTCATGTGACTATCATTATTTCATTATACATTTGAATACTCACCCCACTATTGATTTTGAAAGCTCGGTCTTGGTTGATTAGAAAAATTAGGGGAAGTGGATTTTTAAATTAATCCTTGATATTTCCAAGACAAGTTTTTATCGTACCTATACCCTTTATTATAATTGTTTGAAAATTGATCTTCTTTAGGAGGCATTCTAGGACTATAGTTAACAATGATTGAGTTTTCTAGGTATTGGGACATCATATCAAAATTAGGAAAAATGTTTTCAGTACGCCCAAACATACCACACTGGACACATTGTTCCCTTAAAGATTGGTGGGTATTTTGATAGCCATGTTGGTTAACAGTTTTCTTTGAATTCTGGTTCATTAAATATTGAAGTTGGTTGGTGATTTCAGCCAGTTGATATTGAGTTTCATTTATTGAAAAAGTTCTTCAATCAACATTTTTATTGACTATTTTCATTCTTGAATTTTTATGTTGTGAATTTAGTGAAATATTATTACAAATTTGTCTATGTTCTTCAAGTGTTTTATCATTGTAATTACCCCCAGTAGCCTGACCAACTAGATTCTATACAGAGGTGGGAAACCCTTCATAGAAGGTATCCATGATATGGTGAGATGGGATTTGATGATGGGGAAACTGCCTATGAAGATCCCAAAAGCTATCCAAAGATTCATGAAAGGCTTCTCCATCCTCCTGATAAAAACTAGTGATTTTTATTTTAAGTTCAGCTTTTAATATTTGGTGATATAATTTTATTATGAAAGAACAATACACTTGATCCAAATTCTCAAAAATGCTATCATATAGACTCAGAAACCAATTTCTAGCATTCCCTTTAAGACAAAAGAGAAAGACTCTCATTCTATGTTTATTCTCTATGAGTCCTAGAAGAGGTAATTGCTGCACAGTGTCATAGACATCTCTAATGAAGGCTTGGGAGTCCTCATTAGAGAGTCCATTAAAAGCAAGATACATAGAAATGTGTGATTGTTTCAATTCATAATTTCTGGCTCTAGGATTATGTCTGATGGATGATGTATTGCTTGAAAATTGAGGAATTTTAAACTCCCTCATCCTAGGCCTTTCATTTTCTTCTAAGAGTTTTGGTTGATTTGGATAGTTTTTAGGTGTAGGAACTCTGGTATCTATGTTTTCCATTTTAGTTTTGTACGTCTTTCTTATAGCAGTGAGATAATTGTCTATTTTTAAATTCAGTGGCTCTAGACTAACAACAGAGTGTCTTGTACTAATACAAACAACAACAACATATAGTATTGAATAGTAACAGTTCATCAAAAATTTCAAACAGATTTTTTGTTACAGTTTTCATATTTTCAAAAAAAATAGATTTTATATAATAGATTTTTAATGTTTTTAGAGTAATGGCTCGTTCCTTCTCCAGAAATGGCATCAAAAACGTAAAATGTACTATCATTGAAGTTGGTCAATATTTAAAATTTATTTTTCTAAAAACAATCGTATAAGTGGAAAGCAGGGTCAATCCCACAAGGAAGGTATATTTGGCCACTAATATTCTAAAAACAAAACTTGAAAGCTCCACTATTGTCAGCAGCCGAGTGATTTTTCTATTTTTCACTTTTTTTAATATTATTTATTATGAAATGTAGTGATAGAACATCAAAAATCTTATATATAAACTATTTTGAAGCTAGAAACATTAGAAAACAAAGAGACAGAGAGATATAGCTTGCTGATAAGAGAACAATCTATTTAAATTCTCAAGGAATAATCTCAATTCTACTAGTTTTAAAGGTATTCTGATTCACTTAATAGTTTTTGTAGTGTACCAATTAAAAGAGTATGACTCGCCTACCTCTATAGAAGTTAAGTCACACAAGCCCACCTATTATAGAGTTTTCCACTCCAAAATAAATCAACTGTGAACCGTTTGAAAAGTGATAACAAGAAAAACTCACAGTAAGTCATGTAGTCTTAAGAATTTATTATCTTTTGAAAAAATATGTATTCACAATCAATATCTCCAATTTATTGTATAATTTTGTGATTAAATTTTGGTGGAATAGTGTAATTGAATGAATTCAGTATTGATCTTGCTGATTAATATTGAATACCTCTAAAGATGAGGTGAAAAAGAACAATTATAGTTTACCAGTGGAACATCAATCTACCCCCGAACTAGAAAGTATTTAGATTTTAATTGTCTCTATTACATATAGTAAAATAATTTAATTGAAAAAAAGCAGAATTAAATGAAAATAGAGGAAGTAAACTCCCACTACTTGCAGGAACTGTTGCTTTCGCTGGCCTCCTCTAGCTCCAAGAAGTGGTTCCAGAGTCTCCCTCCGGTCTCCTCTCCTCGGCACTAGCTCTTTTATTGTGTTTAATTAATATCTCTCTAAATAAACCTCTATCTAATGTATATCATGCCCCAATTAATGTTTCCCAAAAATCAAATGCCCACTCTTATCTTAAGCAACTGCTGTCTTCTACTACATGTCATCGCTCACTTTCCACTGACTTTAAGTGTCCTCCATGTGTTAAACACACACGTGTTTTTTTCAAGACTAGAACGTCACACTAGTTTTTCCTTCATAACTAACTCTCGATGAGTTAGTTGTATTCACCTGGACGCTTTTAAGAACTATTTGTAAGGATACATGGTATAGAACATCAAAACAAAGGTTAAAATAGTTAATGAATATTGAGAAAGAAAATTCAGCATTAGTTAAATTACTTAACAACCTTTAGCTAGATTATTTATTTATTTAATCTAAATCTTAATTAGTTATTAATTATTATTATAAAGTAATTATGTAATTATCTTAATTAATTTATTACATTTATAAATGATAATTTATGTTGTGAGTAGAGATATCAATTAGTTCATTTAATGAATTAAATTAAAATACTTAATTAAAATATTTAAATTTCTAGATATTTAGTTCAAAACATTATATTAAATAGTTTAGTTGATTAACTAATAATGTCAAAAATAATTATTAAATTAATAATTATTTTGAATATTTAACTGTTATCATATTAGATATATTCTTTTATTTTATATAAATTAAATTAATAATAAAATTTTAAAATGAAACTTTAAATTAATAATCTATTTATTTCAGTTTAGAAGTTATTATTAAATATTTTAGTTTAATTAAAATTTTAATTTTGTTAAATAAATTAATAATTCTTTTTTATAAATTAATTATATTTTATTGATTAATTAGTTATAATTAAAATTGTTTTATATTTTAATTTTGTTATTTTTTGTTAATGTTTTAAAATAGTTTTAATTTAAATTTATTTTTATTAAAGCTATCTCTTTCTTCCCCCCAAATCGGCGGAAGAGAGGGGATTTGGAAGCTTCTCGAACATCCATTGACGAGACAACTCCCCTTCATCTTCAACCTCAGAAATTCCATATCCCGGTCGGACTCCTCCATGCGCAGAGGCACTTCTCACAATGGCGCGGTATGCGTAGCCCTCCTCCACCAAAAGCATCTTGGCAACGCAAAATCTTCTCAAAGGTGCATCACAGCCGTGGAAGCAGGGTATTCCAGTGGCTCGAGCTCTTCCTCATGGTGGCTGATGCGACAAACACACCCAACAGACTCCTCCTTATGCTGAGGCACTTCATAGAGGTGAAACATAGTGGTACGATTTCAAATAGCGGAGTGGGGTTTCCTGTGTATTCATAAAATGGATTTAAGAACTTCATAGTGGCGGCACAAAAGTTCTCTTCTTACATGAACTCAGCCCGTGGAAGCATGGCAAGGCTCCTCCGAGAGGATTCTGAATGTGGATCCATGTCCTCAGTTTCCACTCTAGTGGATGGTGGTATGGCACCAGTGACATTTTTTGAGAAGAAGAGGAAGGCATCGAAAGTCAAAAAATTGGGAAGAACAAGGGTGATTCTATGGTGAGGGAATTGTAGGTGAGTTAAAGATAGGGGTGAAAGAGATAGACACTGTGAGACCGATGGGAAAAAAGAGGTATCAGTTAGAATAGCTTATGGAAGATATTCGCAAGACTGAGAGAGGCAGAGATAGGACACAATTGAGGGCTGAACCGCGGTGATTGAATGGTGAAGTTATCGGTGTGTGAAGTGAGAAGTGGCATTGTTGGATGGGTAGCAGCACAGGGGAAGTGAGGGTGAGATGGAGAAAATATGAACTAATAGTGAGGTGCAGGGGAACAGTGAGATGGGTAGCGTACAGGATAACAGATGCACAAAACACAGGGTCACCGATAAGAAGTTTTAAAAGAGAGGTCAACGTTAGTATAAATATAAGGTTACCGATAGTTGAAAAGAAACAAGTGAGGAGCAGCGGCGTAGGGGCCACCATAATTTTTTTAAAAAAATTTACCGATAGAACAAAAGGAGACGACACCGATAGGATAAAGATAATGTCACCATTAGATTAAAAAGTCACCAATATAAAAACACACCGATAATTTGAAATAAAATGTCACTGGTGTAGATTAATTAAAGGGTTACTGGAGATAAAATGTAAAAAATCATAGTTAGTTAAAAATAAAGTGAAGAAAAGTGGCGCAATAGAGGTTACTGGTGAAAAAAGGTTACCGATAAAACCAAGGGTCACTGATAGAACAAGAACAAAGAATTAACGGTGACCTAAAAAACATAGATTGAACTTAAAATTAAATCATAATTTAATGAAATAAAAATATTGAAAATAGTTAACCTGTTAAAACCATAAAATCAAACATACAAATATTGAAAATTAAAAGTTAAAAGAAGACAAAACATTAAAAACAGAATAATTATTAAACATAAATCATTAAAGTTTCAATAAAAATTAATAATTGATAACATTTAAATTATAAACTGGATAATCAAAAAGTTAAATTATTATAACATTTAATTAAAATTACGTTATAAATTAATTACAAGGTAATCAATGAATGATAAAGGATAACATCAGTGACCCAATAGGTCACTGATGGCTCTTGTCTACCACACCGGTAGACAAAAAACAAAACTTAATGAATAAATAATCTAACTACATACTTAATATTAAATAATTAATGTTTTAAAACTCTTAATTAATTTATTAAATAACTAAATGAATACATAAAATTAAAATCGAACAATTTTATTTAATTAGAACTAAAACTCTTAACTTAATTAACTAACATGATGACTATACAAGTTAATAATTAAAGATAAAATATCACAATGAATCAATATTAAATAATAAAATATTAAAATAACGTCTAAAAAATAATACAATGATTAATGAGTTGTTTATAAAAATGATAATTCACTACAATGTCAGGCAGAAACTAAATAACCAAACTAAATAAGAAATAATTATATTAGAAAAGTAAAGTAAGATTAAAATTATTAATTTAAAGACTAAAAATACATAATTAATTATAAAAACTGATTAATTGACAAAGTTAACAATAAAAATACAAAAGTACAATTATTTTGTATAAAGTGATTAAATAATTAATTAAATAATTAAAAAATAAGTAAAAATATGTGGCAAAAATATCTAAAAATAGAGCCACATCATCTACCATTTTATATAAGTGTGAGTGATTGTTTGTTTTAACATTTAAATAAAAAAATAATAAGTATATTTAGGATAATGATGCCATTATATATTATTTTAATAAGCTTAATCTATGGGCGACGGGAAAAATAAAACAAAAGTGCTTAATGAAGGTGTTACATCTTATTTGGCTAACTCCTTTTGGTTTTCACCAAAGAGATTCCTTGGTTTGATTTCCACCCAATAGTAGGATTATAATATGAAGGTAGAGAATATGGGAGCTCACTTGTTTCATTTTTAGATGAGTTAAATGGTTTTAGAGGAATGAATACTTGAGGGTGGCCTGTTCCATTTTATAGTGGAGGAGTGGCATTATTTTAAATATAAAAAGTTAAATACTATTTAAATGTATCACTTATATCATGTGCCTCCAATAACATTCCCTCTAGATCCCAAATGGGAAGTAGTATACATATATATATGAAATGGGTTTTTGACAATTGTATGGTCATTTTTACACTTTATGTTTTATGTTTAACCACTATGTAATATTGTTTTTACCATAATTGCAGTAAATAATTTTAATTACTTTCAAAAATCGTATTTGGTAAAAAAATAATTTTACCTTTCTAGGAATTATAAATTATTCTGATTCAAAAAATTTAACACATTTTGGAAAATTCTAAATACATAATTTCCTGAAATTAATTTAAAGTTAATTCCATTGACGGGACTAAACAATGAGTTTTTAAAGTGAAAATGTTTAAAATGATGAAACATTTTAATATCTAATAACAATGTGACATTGATTATAATGACCTAATTTTTTTAATTTATATTAATATACTTTGAACCCAATTTAATATATAATTTATCTATATAAAAAATAACATGAAAATTCTATTTTCAATTAAAATTGAATATTTTTATTATTCATCAAAAAATGAAACTTCTAAGAAAAATTCCAAAAATTCACAGAAAAATATAATTTTATATTTCTATTTCAAAAATGAGATATATTTTTTAAAATAATAATTATTATAGTTTAAAAATCATAATTAAAATTTGTGGCTTATTAAAAGGTGATAAAATTACTTTTAAATAAAATAAATTTTTAGTTATAAAATTAGCTTCATTCCTATATTATGCCTATAAAATCCATTGGATGAACGTAAAAAAATTAATGAATATATAATATATAAAATTTATTAAAAACATCCATCAATGTTTCTATTGAAATTATTGAGATAAAAAAGAGTCTCTATATATGGAAGGAATTTATTTATTTTCAAATAGTTATTACTTTCATTTCTAACTAATTGATAACCGTAGTGTTGGTTTAAGTGAGTACCTTAATAAGGGGATGAATTGATTACCAAATAATAATTTCAATCCAAAATAGGTTTATGTAAAATCCCTCAAATAATTAAAACATCCAATTTACTCAAAACATCAAATCAGTATTAGTGAATTTTTTAAAAATATTTATCGAAGAGTGATTCAAGCTCAAATAAAAAAATTACGAAAAAATATTTTAACATTTAAAATCTATTTAATTAATAAAATAAAATATAAACACTAATTAAGAGTAACTATCAGAGTATTAGATTTTTTTATAGTTTAAAAAATATTCATTTTGAATGAAGAAAGAAAAATAAATCAAAAACAAAACACACCATTGAATAAAACCATGAGGATAAGTATTAAGTGGAGACCTAAGCCTCTCCACATAGAAATAACCTTCTACCAAGAATATTATATAAAATAATATTTGATCCCAAACCCTTATTGTGTTTACATTATCAAACAAGTATCCAGGAAATGCTTGGAGCTCTTCCAGAAAACCAAAGGGAAAAGAAATAAACAAGTGACCAATAAGGACCTCATCCACAACACATGGGTGGGATAAATAAAGAGAATAGATAAGATATAGAGTATATTTAAATTAAAATATAGGTGATAGTGTTTTTATTAAATATACAGAGAAATCACACCCAACTCATAATGAAAATAAAATAATCATATAGATAATGTAATGATATAATATAAGATGAAATTTATCAGTCTTATGTGTTGTGTGCATGTGGATCCTTAAAGGTTTGTTGAATAGAAACTCGAGTAAGGTTTTAGAAAATTAGATAAGAACATGGTTTCGTGAACTAATTTTTGTTGACAGTGGAATGCAATTTTTTTTCTTATACTCTACTTCATATCCGCCATGTCCAGAAAAGATGTATCATGTATGATCTCAACAAGAGACTACATTCAGGTTCTTGAAATTTGTTATTACCTCAGTTCTTGTGCATGTGTATCTCAATATCTCTCTATATCACTTTTTAGTGTATCTGGATGAGGTAGTCTCATACATTATTTAATAGTATCTTGTAGGAAGAATGAACTAGATCCTCTACTCATCATACTAGAAAAATAACACATACTTTAATAAATCCCAATATTAGTTTCAAAACAATAATTAAAAAAACTTTGAATGTTAAATTAAATAATATATAAGTTATGAATATTTATTTCAAAATAAACTTAAATAGTGGATGTGATTCCTTTTAAAAGGGGACACAACTCTGGTAATGACTTATGCTCGAGGTGAGTTATTACAATGGTTACTAATCTCAACGGTGTGTCTTCTCAGAAGTAGTTAATATCAACAATTCTATAAATTTTTAGGTAACTATGTTTTTAAAGTTAGTTATCCTCTAGTGGTGATCCTTTCACATAGTTAGACTATGTACATTATGACTTTCACATCTCACAGTTTAGTAGGTGTGTACATGGATCATTGCATGCTATTGTCTGGAAAGAGATGCGAATTGAGGAAGGGGATACGATTCCCTAACACTTAGTGGAGATCGAGGATCAGCTGGATGGGATAATTCAGGGGTTATAAATACTCCTTGTTCATGCCTTATGACAGCACAAGAATCTTCAAGAGAGAACATAAGAGTGGGAGACATAGATGTGATATCTATACCATTGTCTCTTAGAGTATCTTTTATTATATTTGGGTAAAAATCTCTAAGGCTGGGAGATTTTAATGACATTTATTTGTTCTTTTATTAGTTTAAAATATTATATGGATTATATCCCAAGATATTTATGGTGGTGTCTTGAGATTCTGAGGCACAATGAGCCCAATTTTTTTTAACAAAATACTAAATATATTAATATCATTTACATGCAGTTTTCCTGAAAAAGTATAATACCTCATAAATAGAGTCTCAAATCGCTAATATAAGGCCTCTATATAGTACATAATGTGTGGTTTACTATAGGAATGATATAATATTTATTGTCATTAGGCATTGGGATTTATATTCATCATGGGAGAATAATTAATTAAATTTATTTATATTTATTTAAGTATTTAACCAATATCCTAAATCTAATATTGGATTGTAAATACACCTCCATGGATGATTTATTGGGTTATCCACATAACCGTAAAAATTAATATAATCCATTGGATGAGTTCTGGGAGGATGACATCAGATTAGATCAAGAACAATGATCATTGTGCTGTCAGAGTTTGAAGATCTCAACAACAATGACAACTTTCGACTTTCATCATCAGTGATAGATCCAAAATCCAAATAATACATTTGACTTCTATTATTTGAAGTCATTCCATAATACCGTTCAAATTAAAATCAATTACATGAATTATAATTGATTCACACATCGATGATTGATTTATTTATAGGTGATTACTTTTTTCATTGATATTTAAACCACTTCATTCATCTTTTTTGAGACAATAAATTGAGGTTGGAAATACAAAAACGAAGATATTTGTTCCTCACATTATTGTTTAATTATTTTCAACCATATTTCATTGAAAAATCATTATTGAAACTTTATTTGTACAAATACATGATGAATATGGGGTATGTGATCATTTCAGTACCATTCGTTGACACAATGGATCTATACCGCAAGTGTGGTTCATGATTGTGGGTGTGATTAAGATGCTTATAAAAATGATGGTTGTAGGTGGAATAGATTGGACCGAGGATACATATTATTCTTATTTCTCACAAGGTGGTAGAGTGGTTTTCCTATATATGACTCATTGGTTCATTTTCGGAGTAGATTCAATGTTTAGAATTATATCTCTAGTGATAGGAAGGTAATACTATCCCAGATGAACAATTCCCATTTTTTTCAGAGTGAAAGTTGTTTAGAAAAATAGTGTGGTGGATAACTATAGGATTATTTGAAAAACCACATAACATGGAATATAATATATAAGTACACCCCATGTGGGACCCTGGATACTACAATAGTGTTTTTATAGAGAAGAAAATATCACACTCTG
The DNA here is from genome assembly GCA_963277665.1 of Viscum album. Classification (NCBI taxonomy): domain Eukaryota; kingdom Viridiplantae; phylum Streptophyta; class Magnoliopsida; order Santalales; family Viscaceae; genus Viscum; species Viscum album. Next base: position 923,950,566 of record OY728141.1, on the reverse strand, counting down.
TATGACACCTGTCACACATTATTTGACTCGTTCTAGCTAATCAACGTGTATCTCAGAGGATACATGGGAATATTGAAGACTAGGTACATGGAAAAGGTCAGATTAAATGGGAAGAGTGGGGTAATCAAACATGGAGAGGAATAAAAAGGCATAACCAGGTATACAGAATTCAATACATGCATACATCTAGAAGCACATGATCCTGGGAATACACTGCATGGATAGTTGAATTTCATCCTATACACATTGTGTACCTAGTTAAGACATACCATGTATTTTTATGTTTATATTGTTTGTAAGGCTATGAAACACGGGATGAAAAAAGGTTGCATGGAAACACATTTTACTCTGTAGTACATGCTGTGGAACCCCCTTTGAGAGTGTTTGGGGCCCTCTGTTTCATCATTTTGGACTAGTTTTGTTTGAGTTTGTCCCCTTGGTCTATCCCATTGAGGTTATAGAGAATAATTAAATCCATATATCTAAATTTTGTACCCTCTTTGGGATTACTCTCATATAGAGTTTTATATGTCCCTTCCTGGGACTAGGGTGTGATCCTATATCATTCATTCATATAAAATAGGTGGAATTACTGTAATCAGTGTGACCACATTTTGTAGGGAGTTGATCCCCCATATATCATTCCACTTTATTTGGGTTCATGGTATCACCATCATATAATACCATATATAGCGGGTTGATCCATATTAGTTTTGTTGTGTCCACCAGAAGTCCTGGGTGTGATCCTCTATCAATATAATTAGATCTTCAGAGACCAATTAATTTTATTGGGTGGGGCCAAATGATTATGGAATTTTGGTTGAGAATCTCTAGTGATATCTTGTCTCACGGAGTGGGTTCTCCCAAAATAATCATTTCCCTTTTGTTTAAAAAAAGCATCTTGTTGGTAGTTTTGTGGAGACCTTATGAAGAAGTCATGTCTTTCCTGAGTATATAAGGGTATTTCTTCTTACCATTGTTTTAGTATTAATAATTTGATATAGCTACTCATGATGATTTGTTTTTAATAGTTTCAGGGTGTCCTACTGGGTATTTTGATACTCACCCATGAATGAGAACATCTCTCACATGTCATGTATTATGTAGAAATAAAACCTTTTGACAAAGTCGTAGAGGGACTAAGACAAGGTAGAGCTTAGTGAGCCATGAAGACTGGGGTGTGTACTAGTGGGTTCTTTTGACAGTATTCCTCTCATAATTTTCATGTTAGAATTTCTTTTTGTATCTTTTTGTGAGATTATATTTGTCATTTTAATTATAGTAAATTGTTATTGTACTCTGATTGAGGGATTATAAATCTATTCTGGCATTATTATCAATTTTTTTAAATTATATCATTGTATAGGTTTAGAGATTTGTGTGTCTATGTGTAGGTGTATTAGGCTAGTTCCTTCCATGTTTTTGATATGCCTACCCAATGTTGGTCTCCAAGACATAAACTATTAGAGGTGGGCTTGGGGTAGTCACAGATTGAGCCCCATCGGGTCCGATCGTGACATGAGTGAAGTGAGAAATTTCAATAATCCATACAACCTTAAGGAATAGTGCAAAAAATTAAAGGTCATGCTACATAAACTACAGTTTTTTATGTTTATGGTTAGAAATCAATGACCAAATGTTTACATTGTCTATATAGTAGAAATGTTGACCTAAACATAACATGAATGAGAAAACATAATTCCATTGACATAGACAACCTCATTAGAAGGTTCATATGAATTATTGACATTATTATCAAACCATAGAAAAAATATTAATTATTAAAAATCATTGACCAAATGATGATATGGCCTATGAATTAATGGATATGGGAAACCAAATGTGAATAAAAGACAAATATTTGTATAAAAAATACTAGAATAGGGGTAGATAATTTCATATCATGGATCAAGAAACATCATGTAATGTAGTATATGGTCACAAGATGAGGACTAAAAATAGTATAAAAAGTGGATGTCAAATTATTTATTTAAAAAGAATCATGATAAAAGGATGTATAACATTGAAAATATTAAAATATTCTTTAATAGTACACTTAATGAATGTGTAAATCCAAAAAAGAAATATTATAATCAATAAATGATAGTATAAAATATATATGTAGGCATTGAAAATGGGAAACATTAAAATGATGGGTTCTGATGTGATATTATGTGGGTATAAAAATTTTATATCATTTTCTCATTTTGGAAAAATGTATCCAATTAGTTGTGTCGACTATATGAGTAAAAAAATTAAAAATAATAGTTTTCCATTGAAGCTATATGAATTATTTACCAATATATAAGGAAGATTTATTGTGATTCCATCATCTAAAGTGTGATGTGGGATTTTGTAAAAAGGATATTCAATGTGGTTTTGTTAACATTAATTTATATACCACCATATATAGAGTATATATTCAAGGAAAATGGATAAAAAATGAAACAAATATTTCTTTTTTAGGTAAAGTGGGTCTAGAAATCATAACACACCTTTTACTAGGTCTATATAGTGGGATCCAAAAGTTTTATGTCATCTTTTATTTTCACACTATTGTTTTCCTATTTTATAAAAATTCTGAGCTAATAAGTGGATACATCACTTCTTTTCAAGGCTTGTAATATAGGGTTTTAAACTACCATTTTTATGTTCTTTCCATCAAATTTTTTTGGTTATATTAACTTTTACAAATAGAAGCTAGAGATAAAGGTCACATAGAATTGAAAAAAATGTTATTGGGGATGAAAATCCCTATAGATATCATTAAAAAATGAGATATTCTATCTTATAAGGGAAAAATTACACAAGACATGAATAAGGAGACTAATTATCATGTATTATATCTTAAAAGGGGATACACATAGTTTATGGTCATAGTGCTTGAACTAATAGTGGGCGGAGTTTAATATAACACCGCTTTTCCCATAAGGTGAGGTATTATACCCAGTGATAAGGGTTAGGACGATCTGAAATGAATGGAACCCAAAAATCATAATTATATATAGCCCAATTGGATGTGAAAACAGTTTAGAGTTATATTTATTAGACAAAAAAGTGACACAACCTATATAGTATGGCTGAGATAAACATGATGTGAATGAAAACCCATATGCTAACATGTACCCTCTCATGGAGGTATATATATTTTTTATGGTCATATTGATTAGGAAAATGTTAAGGGGGTGTAATATGATATTCTAAATGGGTATGAAAAATTAAAATCACACAACACCTCTTGAACATTGAATGAAATTGATGAAAATAATTGCTCTAGGTATTTGAATTGTGGAAATTGTGTAGGAGATTTATGTTAAGGATGATCACTGACCATCATTTGAATGATGGTTTCAACATCAACATTGTTGGTGGAATATAATTATTATAGGATTTTCACCCAAGAAAAAATACTATTTTTTTGTTCGATTATAACACAGAGGTAAGTATATGATTAGTAAGAAGAGGTGTCCCTTGGAGTCAGATTCACTGATTGTCAGTATCCATGAATGGTGTGTGGTGACTTAATGTACTTGAGAAATGAATTAGGATTATTGCAAATGGATAATTAAAACATAGGATGGGGAAAATAAATTCTTGATGGCAGCATGATTAAGATATTTTGGTTTAAAGAAAGGGGATATACATGAATTGTGGTGTGTTTTTGGGTACAACATATATGGTTTATATGTCACTATACATCTTGAAATAAAACGAATAATGAGATACATAGTATTATAAAGGATACAAAATATATCAATATTAGAGGGGAATAATTATATCCTTGAATGGGATTCAGAACCAACGAATCCCTATTATTGTGCCAAGGGAAATTCTAAGGTGAAAGACCAAACATAAATATATTGATACCAACCACTTATTTTATTAATAAAAAAGGTCATTTCTAATCCCTGTGTTAGTAATCATATATCATCAACCCTTATACTAATATGGATCTCATAAAGGGAATTATATTCATATACAATGGAATACTTTATTAATTTTAAATTATTTCAATATGTACCATATGGTGTGCTGTTTAGTATATTTTGAAAAATTTGAATTCATTCTGCAGTTTAAGGTCAACTAATGGTTAACTAAAATGTTCTTCAAGTTAGAGAGGTATGAAAATGAACTATACCATTCTACTTAATGTCATGAAATAGTTATGTTTACCAACCAAAAAATGAGTTTATAAGAACATGTTTACCATGTATAACTTCTAATGGATTTTCACCTTGAAACACCCTGAGATTTTGTTAAATGTTTTTTTTCCAAATAAATTTAATCTTTTCAATATTTTTCATTTCACAAGAAAAATAAATATTCTTGTGTTGTATAAAGGAAACAAATTATTCTTTCTCTTAACCCAACAACAATTAAATCTTGCGCTACACACAACACATTGTTAATCTTACTCTACACCCAATAATATATTTGCCTATGTTAGACACACCACTATGTTTATCTGTAGTTATAAAAAACACTAAGTTTAAATGATTCATGAAATATTAACTAATATGATAATTTTCACCAAGCTATTCTAATGTCAATTATTAATATGATTAATTAAATTATGAAAATATTGTTCACATATATGTATAATATGATTTTTTTGTGGCCAAATAACTAGAATTGAAAATAAATACCTTTTGAAAATGCAGGAAATAATTTTGTAGAAGAATATTGAACCCCTTTTTATGAATTATTATAGTTGAATAAATATATATATTATATTCAATCAACTATTTATCTTTCATCTTATGTTTATTTTTATACAAAATATATGAATAAATCCAATTTTATGTAAATTGAGATGTATTTTTCTACAAGGTAATTTTACTTCCATTTAATTGATCACATATTATAAATCATTGTTTTGACACATTTATAAATTATATGTGAAACTATAAATGTAATTTTTAAAATTGGAAAATTAATTTATACTTTGGGAGAATTTTTGATATTTGTTCTGGGAAGTTTCATTTTTTATGAATAGTGAAAATCATTGAATTTTAATTGAAAACTGCATTTTCATCTAATTTATTTATATAGATAAAATATATTTATATATTTTTTAAATTATAATTAGTTCTATTAAAAATATATTAATCAAATTTAGGCTATTGTAATCATTTTTACTCTGAATTTATATATAAAAACATAGTGAACATTGGATCATTTTCACATTAAAAACCAACATTCTCATCCTTTCTGCGGGATTGATTTTAATTTAATTTCAAACATTCTATGAATGAAATTTGTAAAAATAGATACACATATCTGGAATTATAATAATTATTATAAACTAATAATTTCAACTTAATTTTTTATAAATATAATTGGTGAAAACCGAAAACATTAATTGATATGATTAAGGTTAAAATGAGGTTTTCCCATTACATGTATTTGAATTAAAATTATTTTCACACACAAATTGTATTTTTATTTAATGAGTTGGTATTAATATTTATAATTAGTAGGTATAAATTATGAAATAATTGTTTTTTTAGATTATATTATTAAAGGATAAATCTCTTTGGTAATTAAAATGATACAATTTACCATTGTAAAAACTATACTGATAAAATTGGGTAAACATAAAGACTATGTAAAACATGATATAAATGATTTTATTTATTTTGTGGTGTATGTTTTTCTAGAAAAAAATTCCCTATAATCCATTATTTTTCAATTTTTGAAGCACATTTGGTAAGGGATACCTCCCAATAGTGTTTATATTTTGGTATTTAAAAGAATTCCACTCCTCCTCCACTATAAAAAGGTACTCACCCTACTTAGTTATTGAAAAAAATAATGCCTTTTGGCTCATAAGAACCCTGAAAAAAAATCCCCCAATGTCCTTAATCTCATACTAGAAGCTTTACTTTTGGAACCAATAAATCCAAGAAATACTTTTGGCTAAAACCAAAAGAAGTTACCCAAAGAAGATGTAATGTTCTTCAATGTGAACATTTGTTGTGTTTCTTTATCCACCCATTCAATTTTCTTTATATAGTGTTTATATGATAAAATATATATTATAAAGATACTAGTAATTTATTATGATATGTTTATTAACTAAAATATCACAAACTACCATCAAATTTGACATGAAATCATCATTCATGTGTACAAAAAAACACCTCGTGAACCTATGTCATTCGTTCTTCCATTTCCAACTTTGAAGGTTGGGAATAATGATTTAATTACAATTTTTATAATATATATATATATAAATGATATTTGTGATATATTTATGCAATAGTAATTGATATATAACACATACCTTCATGCTTCCAATTTTTTAGGAATACAATAACATCGTTTGAGGGTGTGTGGACTACCACATCCTCAAAGCGATGCGATTCATTCACACTTTACATAGATTGTATCGTGGGTGAGTTTCATAAACATTTGTGGTAAATACGGAATAATTATTAATCTATAAATAATATATATATATGTATATCATTAAATTTTCAATCATTAAAAATAAAATAACAAAATGGAATCAATATTCATGTTTACGTACGACCTACAATCCCCATGAACAGTGTATCTCCTTTTTTATTTATATTGTTTATAGATTATAATAAATACTAATATACAGAATATATATGATATTTATATGATTCTATAAATTCTTTAGATAATGAGATCATGATTAAGGAAAAAGGACAAAAACCAATGAGTCAATACATACATGAAAAACAAAGCAGATATTACGTGGAACATACCTTCAACATGAAATTGTTAATAAAAAGGTAATATAAAATCATAATCAAATATAAAATGGTATGATTCATTATAATATAGTTCTATTTTATATTTATAATAAAATTATATTTAATATAAATAAGTTTTCAATATGTATTAATGAATTCACAATTTAAGGTATAAGAATTCCATCTCACTTTTTATATCCATGAGGTACATGCCATATTCAGCACTCATTTATTTTTTGTGGAGAATATAATTCCCTATGACATGATATATCATGGATATACTCTATTTAATGATATATAATGATTAAATTTATGTTATTATTTCATGGGGATCATTATTTGAAAGTAACTCAAGTAGTCATGTAATTTCATCTCACTTTTTATATCTATGGGTTACATTCCATATTCACCATTCCATTATAGTTTGTGTTGTATATAATGATCCATGACAATTTATATCATGATATTAATTTATTTAATGATATTAGAAGTTTTAATTTATATAGATCTTTTATTGGGATCATGATTCAACAGTTAGTCAAGTAGGGAGGGGATTTTTATTCTCTCTTGTATTTCTAGAGATTTATGTCATATCCAACACTCTTTTATTTTGTGTGATGTATATATTTCACATGAATTTATTTAATGATTATTATCATTAATTTTTATGTTATTTACATAACCATTTAGCTATATCTATTTCATGGAGTATATGGTTGAAAAGTTATAGAATCAGTAAGGTAATTTTGCCTAATTTTTTTTTATTTGATACACATGTTATGTTATGAACCTATATAGTTTTAAGAGTTGTATATAATTAATTTTAAATTTTATATCATGAATATAATCATTTTCATACTATTCTACGATTCATCTAATAATATTTTTTCATGGTTATTATGATTCAAAATCACAAATGTTGTAACAATTTATTGTTACAATCTCATCATTTATCAAGATTTTTTCTGATTGTTCTTCCCTTAATAAAATCTTGTGATCCATATCTCAAAAACCCTCAAGAATTTTATTCTCCTGTGTTTATTAATACTTCATTAATTTAATGGTATCATTGTCCATCTCATTAGAACATATTATAAATAAGAAAATATTTTTATGACAATCATTCATTATTTCTCTATGTGGTCCTAAATTAGTTTTCTTTAAAAACTACATTTTCAAAAACTTTTTAAAACATGTACTAATATTATCCTATTAACTTTAAACTGATTTTTTACTCATGTTTTACCTTTTTTATTTTTTAAAAAGTAGTCTTCTTGTCATTTTTTGATCGAGGATCTTTTCTAATCATTTAACGATGAAAAATGATTGTTTTACATGTACGGATTTATCCACCACCATGACCTTAATTATTTTGAATATTCCATTTAATGTTTACAAGATTTTCCTTTAATGAAAAAATTATTTTCAAATATTCCAAAAATTCAATATTTTTAAAGTGGCTTTCCAATATAAATGTTGTCATAAAGGTTATACATTTAATAAGTGTTTTAAATTCAACGATTCTATTACATGTATCCAATGGTTATTTTTAAATAAAATGATTTAAATGATTTTAAAGGTTAATTTATGAGTTTTCATATATATTTTAAAATAAAAATGTTTTCAAAATGGTTTAAGTTATAAAAAATAATTTTTCCAAAGTGGAAAAAATATTTTCTTCTTGAAATGTTTTAAATGATTTTTGAAAATTAAATCTTTTTTGTTAAAAGTTAATTTCAATGATTTTTTTAAATTGTTTTATGTCGTAAAAAAATTCATTGTATGGTTATTTTCATTATGAAATTCTACAAGTGATCTTCCAAAATCCCTTATCATATATTATGAAATACATTTATCTAGTCTATAATTTACTAAGGATAGGATCTAAGGACACCATTATTATTATTTCTTAGAATGGATTATTTTGTTTGATGAATTTTTTTCTATGAAACCCATTTCTATTACATGATTTATACCATGATAAATACTTATTAAACCCACTTCTTATCATGGGTTATTCTATGATGAAATGATTACGAAACTTGTCTCTTTTCCATAGGGTGTGATATGATTGTTATGATACCCATTTAATATAATGGGTTATGATATTATATTTCTGAAACACTTTTCTATTACATGGGTTATATGATTATGAAACCCACTTATTAGCATGGGTTTTTCTATGATAAAATTATTATGAATCTTTTCTCTTTCACACATGTTAAGATATGATATTTATGAAACCAATCTTTTTTTATGGGTCATGATTTGATACATATGTTATTATCTAATATAACATGTATTTATCATATCATTAGCTGATGGGTGAGACCTATATCAATATCCATTGAATTTGTTAGTGATTTATATATAATGAGATAGACATAGATTAAATGGGGATTGGAATGGTTCAGTAAGGTAAGTTTTTCACTAATATGGTCTCAGGAGTGATCCTTGACTACTAATATGGCTTTGTGAGTGAACCTTGACAACTATAATGGTTTATAATGTTAAACCATTACACAATAATGAAGGGGCTGTGACTGGGGATGGTGGGGTGTTCCAATGAGTAGGTGAAGTCCCCATAATGTTCCTGGAAAGGTTTTGTAAATGAGTCGTGACTTATAGGGAATGATTTTATATGCTTATGTGTATCCCAAAAATTATTTTTATTCTTCCAATTTTATACTCTCATGATTCTTTTTATATGATTTCCCTATGAATCATGTATTATGAACTTCCAATCAATATGCCATGACTCGTGTATATGATCTTAGATAGGAAGTGTACTATATTAATATATTATTTCACCACTACCTTATGATCATGTTTTTCTTAAATATTTGCATTATTTACCCTCAATGATCTTGTGAGATCACCCTTTATTATGTTTCCTATCTTCAGGTTATCAAAAAAGGTTTTAACTAGGAGTACTAAATGGAATGAAATTTATGAGAAAAATTGAAGATATTTCAGCATGTTTGAATTTCGTTTTCAATGTTACCAAAAGAAACTCAACTATTATGGTCCTCACGCATGTCCTTCTATAATCTGATCAATGTTCATCTAAAATGATAAAAAATCAAGGAATGTTAAGAATGATGAGATATTTTCTATATTAAATATGTGGTTTACTCAAAAAATTTAAACATTTAAGATTAAATAGTTTTTAATTTGGATAATGAATTGATTGATATAGATAATGTAGTTTGAATTGTATCTATGACCTCAGAAATGAGAAAGGATTTATTGAAAAAGTTGATTATTCTATCATGGATAGATGTTTTAAAAAAATTTGGATTTGTGGAATATATCAAATAATATATATAATAAGGAAGCATGAATGTTTTCAAATATTATTTATGGTTATTCATGTTATTACCATGTTTTAAGAGAATACATGATAATGGTATTCACCTATTTGGTATATGAAACCCAATAGTTATATTTTGATATATGTGAATCATTTTTAAGCTAATTTTGAGAAACTGAGTGAACTAATTTTGAATGATTATTATTTTCATCATTCCAAAGAGGAAAAATGGTTAACCATTTATGAAATGGTTTGTGTTGAACATTGAATGAGGGTTTAGAGATTACTATATTCTTTTTTCCATATAATGATTTATGTTATAAGATCATTATTTTCTATGAATTATTATTAAAAATGTTTTTTGGTATTATATTTCTTATTTTTGAGTAATATTCATTTGGGTTTTACATTTGGGTGTGTTTGGGTGAAAATTGCCAATAATGGAGGAAAAAAGGGGATGTGCATGGTAGTCACATAGTTAGAAAATATAGTGTTCCCAACCCATGAATCCATGAACCCTAGACAGTGGGGGTTCACATGGCTGGTGGATAGTTTTTCAAACTATGTACCCTAAAAATGGAAACTTTTCAACACTAAAATAATGAAAAAATGGATGGCACACATTTAGTGAAAACTGTTCACCCTTGCCTTATAACCCATGAGTGATATTTTAAATGCCCTAAAAATTAGTTTTCAATCCACCCAAAGACCCAAGACATCCCCCATTCAACCTAAACATAGAAATATGATGTTTTGATGATTTTATAGCTTTCTTTAGGGATTACAAGGCCATTAAACCTTAGTTCTTCACTATTCAAAACTCGAATTGAAGATCCACATCACTCTTGGTGAGTAGATATTCTTCTGTTGCTTTCATATTAATCTTCCTTTATTCTCTTATTATTTAGTGGGATGTTATCTTCTATTTTTCTTGATATAGATCTATATTTTATAAATCTAGATATTGGTTGGTGAATCTAAATCTAGATTTAATATATTTAATTATTGTTAATCGTGATTTATGGTTTTAAATCAGGATCCCGATCTACATAGTTGTGTTGCTTGAATTTTTTTGGATTTCCATTGGATTATCATCATCAACAAATTGAGGTAGGTGGTATGATATTCAAATCCCATTTTTTTCGATTATGTGTATGAATATTGAATAATTTTTAGGGTTTTTAGAAACTGAATTTTTGTGACTAAATAAATTAATTTACATTAATTAATTAATGATGGAATCGTGAAATTTTAGGGTTTGAGAATAATTAATTTTTTAATAAATAATTTGATATTGATATGGTTATTTGAGATAATTAACAGTGTAAATAATTTGTGACATTGATGTTATGAATGGAATAATTTATCTGTGAATTAATTATGGCATATTGTGATTGTGAAATAGAAAAATTAATCATGGGATTAATTATGAGATATTATAATTGAATAATTGGATTAATTAATTATAGAACCGATTAATGGTATGTCTATGATTAATTAATTATCGGATTAATTAATGGGAATTATTATGATAAGAGGTATAATGTTGGTTAATCTTGAATTATGTGATATAATAATTTTAATAATATTCGTGATATATATGTGTGTTCTATATATATGAATGTTTGATGAACACGTGTGGGACATTGTCTGCTATTTCAAAAGACCAAGTGAGCAGTACATGGCCTATTGTTTCTAAATCCCGTAGTGATAAAATATTTTATGAACATATGTGGGACAAGTTCTTCTGTTTCCAAATTCCATGAGAGTAGGACATAGTCTTCTAATTCTGAAGCCATGATAAACCTATTAAGTATATGGTTTTCTGGTTCCTAATCCCATGAGGTCCAAAGCATGACAACCTAGACCAAAATTTTGGGAATTGGATGATGGTTCCCAATATCCATTATTAATATGATTAAATGAAATGGAAAATAAAACCCCAATAGTTTTTTTTGAATTGTGATTTTAAAAATTGACTTGATTCAGACGCTCGCATAATATGAATATGGTATTGATGTATGGGCTCCTTCGGAAACCCGAGGGGGTGGGGGTTGTAGTTAATTAAATAATATTTGATAATTTTATTACTATTTAACTATTAGTTGTAATTATTTTATTATAAAACTGCATAAACTATTTCAAATTGAACTTGTTTTAGACATCATTGATGGTTGCCTACTGATTTTTACTCACACCTTTCTTAGGCTACTTGATCGGTACTCAAATGAAAATTATTTTTACCGGATAGTATAATGGAAATGTCTGAGACTAGGTTTCTAATTTTGGAATGGATCTTAGATGAGGGAACCAGACCTGGTTTGGGACCCTCTTGGAAGTCTCTGATGTCTTTATTTTCAGTTTTCATTTTAGACACTTGACACATACTTTAGCATGACATGTTTTATATTTCAGTTGGATATTGAATTTCCTAAATGTTTTATGTTTAGATATTGGTATTTTTATGATTATATAAGAATTATCTCTTGCTCATTTATTTCCACGGGTTTATTACTCCGAGATAAAAGAGCGTATAGTCTTCCTATGATTGACTTACCAGACTCTCACTGCTAGTCAGTAGCCTTTGGCATATGGGGAGGCATGCTTGAGGTCATGTGACTGACCGGACTAGGGAACCAGTGTGTGTGACCCTGGTTGGGATGTTACAAAGTGTTATTAGGGGATTTTTCTTTTCTTTTTTTCATTTTTCATTACAGGTTCTGAAATCTAGATAGGATAATTGGAAGACTCATGCCATGGTAATGAGCCTGTGCATGAGAGTATCAACCCCATGTATAGGGGAGAACCTAAGTACCCAGGGTGTGGATTGTTTTTCTTATTGTTTTCAGTTATAGTTGAATATTATTTGACATTGGGTGATGAAATTATTATGTGATGGGATTATTGTATTTTTTTGAGATTTAACATCTGGCCTAATAAGTCACGAGAGTTGATTTTTCATGCATAATTAAAAGAACTTAGGGTAATTGTGACATGCATCATTTTATCCATGCATGGAAAATGGGTTATGGGAAATTTTTTTAACTCAATTTTTTTTCCTTTATTATGAAATTAAATTCAGAATGGTGATAAATATGATGTTGAGAAAAGTAAAATGACACAAAATTTCAATAAATGGATGTCTAATGAAACGTGAATAATGAGAATGTGTTTACCCTTGTTAACCAAGACCTAGGTGTATGATGGTTATGTATAGTAATAGAACCTCAGTTTTGACCGCATGGAGAGACTATATGAAAAGTATTATTATGAATCATTGTGTTTTCCCTTTTTCTTAAATTTTATAATATTTTCAACTATCCTAAGGTGCATGTTTGTTGTTCTAGAGTCATCCCTACATTGCACTGCTTGTTGAGAGGAAGACCAGAGGACAAGGTGGTAGATGATCCTCAAATGGTGGATCCTAAGGTACCGATAATGTTGGGTGTGGAAGCAATGATCATTTTAGAGAAAACATCAGTCACCTCATAAAATTCATGGAAAAAGGACTAGGGTGGGTTGAGAAGATCATTTACGACATGATGGGGATGTTTTAGATGTATCACCCTATGATTTTTTACTCAGGAGGGTGTACCTGAGGGGAGTAGAGTTCTGGATTGAGTCCATCCTGGTGATACTTGACCACTTGGAGAATCCTTCTCAGAAAAGGGTCAAGTTATCCACTTATATGATTTGAGGGTTAATGAAGCCCTGTTGGGAAATTGATTTGGGGAATGGATTGGATGGTGGTATGCTAGGGAAGAAAATTTTGGGGAAGGTCATGGAGAACTTTTACCAAGATACATTGAGGTTGGAGAGAAAATTCGAGTTCATCAGATTGAATTTGGATAGAATGTCTATGATAGAATATACTGAATGATTCACATATTTTCAATGATTTCATCCAGCATTGCAAGAGAATGAGATAGGTATGACTAGTCGATTTCAAAGTGGACTTAATTTCTAGATTACATCCTATGTTAACCTTCTATTGGTTAAAGAAGTTTTTCAAGGTGGTGGATTAGGATCTCATAGATGAGGGTCCCTGAAGGAGGGTTCTAGTGAAGTACTGGTGGTTACTTATACATTGAGAGTGGGTCAAAATACATATAATAGGAAGAATCACTATGAAAATGTTTTTCAAAGATGTACTAAGTAGAATATGATTGAAGGGGGATCATTTGTACATGCACTTACCCATGGGTTTTTTCATTAGTTTGGTATTAAAAGACACATTTGGAACCATTTTCCCAAACCACTAGTGGAATTATGAGTCTACAAAAATATTAGACATCTAAAGAGGTTCTGAAAGAACACACGAAAGATGGTTAGTGATGGAGGAGCAAGACCAAACTATGGTGCGAGATGGGTATATTATATGAAATATCAGTCTGGTAGCAAGAGTTTTACTAGATTTGGTGGTATATGTATTGATCATGGTGCTTCAGGGAAAGGGAGACTATTGCTGTAATGTGGTGAAACTCAGGGGAGTCATATGAAATAATAGGGAATATGGGCATTCCTGTTATATGTGGTGAAGCCTACACTTTTGGATAGAGAGGTTGGACCATCAACATTGAGAGGTACTATAATAATATATTATCTATTATTTATTTCCTCTTTTGATAATGGTTCCTCTCATTCTGTTATATCTGCAATGCTTTTTAATGGTTTTATCCTGGCGTTGGAGTTTGTGAGAAGGGTTATGACTATAGATAAACCATAGTGAGCATAGTCTAGATAAATTTGTATATTCAAGGGATGTTCTCTTGAGATTTCATTGTATCATTTTCTCTTGGATATATTTATTCATGACTTGTTACATTTCAAACTAATAATGAGTATGTGTTGGATAGTTTCATACCAAGCCCACATTGATTGTTACTGGAGGATAGTGAACTTTACATATCTGAAGGATGATAATAATATTCTCTATGGAGAGTGGGATATACAACCAGGATGAGCAGGTAAAATTACACAACAAATGTGAGAGCTCAGAGCTAAATATTAAAGTTTATTAATAGATATAAAGAGGTGTTATGTAATATGTCCTTCCCCCATTAGTGGAACTATTTCCGTATGTCATTATTGAATACTATTTAGGGCTGCCTCCTAATATGGATGTGGAATTATCTTTTGATCTCAGGTTACGAGATGATCCAATATCTGTTCCATAAAACATAATATCACCGATATAGCTTCAAGATCTCAAGACTCATCTATTATATATCGAGAATAATGGATTTATCCACTAGAGTAAGTCTTTGTGGGGTTCACATGGGTTTTTTTCCAAGAAAAAAGATGAGATTTTTCACTTTTGAATCGATTAGTGGAAGTTTAGAAAGATGAATGTAATGAACCGGTATCCTCTTCCATGTATCGGTGATATATTTGACTAATTAAGGGGATCATGGGTGTTCATGAAAAATGACGTGAAATTTGGGTATCATCAGTAGAGAGTTAAGAGTTATGACAGACCATGGATAAATTTCACAAGAAGGTTTGGCATATATGAGTTTGTTGTAATGCCTTTTTGGTTGAATAAGGCACCAATATTTATTATGGAAATGATGAATAGAATCTTAAATCCATACATGGATCTATATGTGGGGGTGTTTGTCGACGATATCTTGGTGTTCTCCAAGACTCATGACAATCATTCCCAAAATATTAACATCATATTGAGTACACTGATAGAACATTGACTATATATCAATATATCTAAGTGTAAGTTTGGGATAGACCAGGGAAAATTTTTGGGACAAATAATTTTGGAGGAAGGTGTGTCGGTAGACCTAGATATGATACAAGAAGTTTTCTCTTCTAAGTACAATAATAACTTTTTTGATATCTAAATAATTTTGGGGTTAGTTAGATTTTATCATAGATTCATCATTGAAATTTTCCCATTTGGATGCACTAAATTTGGGCTTGAATAAAAAGGGGAGAAATTATGACTTATTAGAATAGTTTTAGAATTCCATCCATGTGTTGAGGAAGTATTTTACATCAAAACCGATCTTGGTCCTATCTGAGTTAGGTGAGGAGTATATAGTTTATTGTGACACTTATAGTATTTGACTTGGGGTTGTGTTGATGCTATGAGATCGAGTTGTGTCTTATAGGTCTATCCAGCTGATGCCACACAAATAGAACTACCCCACACATAAACATGATTTATCATTAGTGGTTTACACTCCATAGTATTGTCAACATTTTCTTTTGGGAGAAAATTTTACTTTTTATACAGGTCATAAGAATTTATGGCACATCATTCCACAATGAGATTTGAATATCATGAAGTGTATATGGATAAAATATATGAATTAATTTTATTTTGAGCGAGAATA
The DNA here is from genome assembly GCA_963277665.1 of Viscum album. Taxonomy (NCBI): domain Eukaryota; kingdom Viridiplantae; phylum Streptophyta; class Magnoliopsida; order Santalales; family Viscaceae; genus Viscum; species Viscum album. Next base: position 923,934,178 of record OY728141.1, on the reverse strand, counting down.
TATTTCTTTAAAGGGGAACAATTATTCTGATTCTTTGATCAGGAAAAATCAGACTCAGGTGGTTCATGAGTCTAGTGTTGAGTGGATTATGGTGAATTTTCATATTGAGAGGCACCTTGTGTTTTAGGGTAGTCAGAAGTAGATGAATCTCATTTCATTTTCACTGGAGTATACACTTCTGTGATGAATCAGGGAATGAAGTTATGATGATCTATAATGTTTTACCTTTTGGGAAATCCATGAATGTGGGGAGACACCTTCAGACTAGAGCATCTATGAGGATGAGATCTTATATGTCAGAAATAGAGTGGTTGTGTCTATGAGCATGTGAGAGGAGATTATGTGGGAACATAATGCCCCAATGTGGGTAGTAAATCCATGTTTGACCAAATATTACCATGAGATATGATGATGGTTTTGGTGGTCGGGCATGAAAAAGGAGATATCCAGGTTTGTGACATGATGCTACACATTTTAATAGGTGAAGTTAGAGCATCAATTACGTAGAGGCTTGGTACAAGCATTTACCATTCCAAAGTGGAAGTGGGAAAACATGACCATGGAAAATATGGTGGTACATTTGAAGATTTCAAGGAAGGATGATGCTATCTAGTTTGTTTTAGATCAACTGACAAAAATAGTGCATTTCTTGACTATACGACAGACTTTCTCAGTGGAGCAACTAGTATATTTTTATGTTAGACAGATAGTTCATCTCCATGGGGTTCCACAAACAATAGTTTCGTATCATGAATCACACTTCACTTCTGGGTTTCAGAAGGGCTTGAAGAAGGCACTTGGTACGTAGGTACTATTGTGTATTCCATTTAACCAACAGACAGATGGGTAGTTTGAGCATACTATATAGGTGCATGAGTATATGTTGAGGGAATATGTTCCTGACTTTTATGGTACTTGGTTGAAGCACATGGATTTTTTGGAGTTTGTATATAATAATATCTTATAGAAAAATATAGAGATGGAACCATATGTGGATATTTATAGTAGTTTATACAAGTCGCCACTATGCAGGATGGAGGCTGAAGAGTCAGAGTTGTTGGGATCGAGTCTCGTGCAGGAGACATCGGAGCTGGTGCAGTTGATTCTAAAACATATGGCTATAACTCAGAGTAGGCATAAGTCACATGAGGAATGTTGGATATGAAATCAAGATTTTATGAAGGGCGATTGTGTATTCCTTTGGGTGTCTCCAAGGTTGGGTCACCGTATGATATTGAGATAGGGAATGTTGAAACACAGATTCTTCGGACCGTTTGAGGTTGTGGGTAGAATCATATTGGTGGTCTACCTATATGCACTTCCATATAAATACAAAACTATACATGATTTATTCCATGTGTCAAAAATATGCTAGTATCAACCCGACCCTTCTCATTTGATCAATGTGGAAGATGTTGGTCTTGAGGTAGATTATTCCTTTGAAAACCATCTAATACATGTGTTGGATTTTAGTAAAATGTGTTGTAGGGAAGGACCATGAATATTGTTCTTGTACTTTGGAAACATGGGTGTGTTCAAGAGGAGACATAAAAATGGAAATTAGATATGAGTTCTCACTAGACCAATCTTTCTAGCTCGACATCTTAGAGAATCATGGGAGTAAAACTCAAGGATGAGTTGTAATAACGGGACATGGTTTTAAGATCCCAGCCTATTCTAGAGAGGTATATAGAATGTTTACCAGTACTCTTTTTTTAGTTTTTAGTAGTTATTTATTGGGTTGTACATTAGGATTTGTTGTGGTAAAAACCAAAAGAAATGGAGAAAAAATGGGTAGTTCATAGTTGGCACAGAGTTACAGAAAACTGTGAACCCTAGCCAATGAAACCATGTACCCCTGCACAATGGGGGTTCACATGGCTAGTGCAAAGTTTGTCAAACCATGAGACCTAAAGAGATAAACTCTAAACCCCTAAAATAATTGGTGCATGGTTGGTGCACAATTTTGGAATACAGTGTTCCCCTTCACAGGAAATTATGTGTGATACATTAAATGGCACTAAAATTAGATTTTAATCCACATGAACCACTAAAACATACCCTATTAGATCCATACTCAGACCAACTCGGTTTTTTATGATTGAAAAGATTTATAGAGGTATTTTAAGGTCATCTGGCCTCCTTTATTTGCAATTTGAAGCCCATATTGTAACATCCCAAGTAAGTAATGAATAATAGATATTTTTATCTATGCCTATTAATGAATTAGATAGTGTTTTAGAGGCTTAAAATGAAAATAAATCCAATCTTAAGCATGGAATACGCTAATATTTTTAAAAGATTGTTTTACTGCCTTTTGTTGGCAAACCATTCTTGAATCTATATTTTGACAATTTTATAAACTATGTTTGTCAAAATAAACTTATTCTTTATGATTGGGACATCAAAATTTACTTTGTGTGAATTTTTGGTATTTTTCTGACAATGTTCATTTTTTAATGAATAGTGAAAAATACTGCATTTTACATCAAAACTGATTTTTAATCTAATTTATTTATATGATTAGATTATATTTTGAATTGGTTTTGAAGTGTAATTAGAATATATTTTTACCATTTTATCCAATGGTGGTCGCTGTAATCAATTTCACTTTGAAATTGGACTTAAACTAGTGTCAATCTTTTGATACTTATTGTTTCATAAAAACACGCTATTTGTCATGACAGCAGGGATTAATTATTAAATTAATTAATTCATATTATATGTTTTGAATTTTTTAAAATAGACAAAATTTTTGAATTCAGAATATCAAATATAGCTTAGGATGAATTTTTCGTATTTTTCTGAAAAACATCAATTTTTGATGAATAGTGAAACCACTAAGTGTTAGTTAAAGAAACTGAATTTTCATTTAAATGAAACTTTTCCACATCTGTGATTTGATTTTCAAAAATCCGACATACGTATTTGTCATTAATAAGTAAAATGTGGTTCAATGAGATTAAAATAATTTTTTGGTGAATAGTAACTTTTAAGTTCTTAATCGCGATTAGTGGTAATTAGTGTAGTTTAAGGTAAAAATAATGTTTTAATAGTATTAGATGAGCTTGAAACATGTCCTAACCTCATTGGATGTTTCATTTCCGACCAATACAATCCATGGGTAAACTTGGGGACCCCATGGAGCCACTTTGGTTGGGAAATGACATAAATAACTTTTTATTTAATGTATAAGTAAAAATGACACAAACATGAGATGTTTTACTAAAACAATTTTTACATGGGGTTATAAAGATAAGATTTTTGATTATAAATAGTCATTGGAAAGCTAAAAATATTTCCTACATCATTGTATATTTTTATAATTTTTAGACTTTAAATAAATTAAATTATTTATGACATTATGATGATGGAGTGATGACCTCATTATTTAACGATTTAAATAAAATGGGATGATAATGTAAAATCTATGACCTACACATGTCCAAAACCTATTGGATGGGTGGATGTAGAACCCTGATCACCTTACCCTCAAATTATATCAATGTGAGACCTTTTTAATCCGAAAATAATTTTAAAATAAAGTAACTTTTCTTTACTTTCCAAGAGTACCCCTCCTCTCCTCTTATAAAAGGCCCCCACCTCTACCTCTTTTACCACACTCCCAAAGCCTTTGGCTCGTCCAACCCCTGCCCATTTTGTCTCTCCACTTCCCTGTCTTACTCCTTGAAGCCTCACTTTGGGAAGAAGTCATCCCAAAGAAGCCTTTGAGCTCAAATCTAAGAGAGTTACCCGATTTTAAGGTAATGTATTCTTTTGAGTCCTTTTGTTTTATTTTGCTTCTCCAACCCCCAAAACTCTTTTTATTATTTTCTTTTGTAACAACTCCAGTATCCTCAATATACTAATCTGTTGTTATAAGAAGTATTCGAGCTACATTTACACACACCTACATCTAATGGTTAACGAACATACTGTTTCCGTGGATGGTGAATTTATGCCTCCCGAAACGATGACTGTTCAACATTCTTTTAACACCTTCGAAGGAGGCCATTAATATGTCACTATATTTATAAATGATATATAATATGTTTATTTTTTCCTTGAGATTCTGTATTTTTCTTTTTGGTCATACCTTTATGGTTTCCATTATGGTAAATGTGATATCTTCATTTAAGGAAGTGCGGACTACCGCCCCCTCAAAGTGATTTGATTCGTTAAATACCATATGTGGGACATATAAAGGATGGAACTATGATATTATATATGATATTATACTGGAATTATAATATAACTTTATATCATTATGATTACATTCTATACATACGAAATAGAAATGAAAGTAGCGTTCATGCGTACGTACGGCTTACCGTCTCCATGAACGGTGTATTTCATTTCTTACCTCTAAATGATTATGTAATATTATAAATGCACGTATATACTGAATATATATGATATATATTATAGATACATCATGATTATAATCCTGGATATAATGGATACATGAACAACTTGTAATTATAAAGGGCTTATTTTTGACTCAAGTACCAATGATCGTTAAAACGACCGTTATCAACTTAAATAATTACATAGTGTTCATGACATGGCAATAAGTGATATAAAAGGAATAATGAACTTGAAAAAGGTTCTTAAACAAGTAGAAATTAACTCAAGTTTATTATTCATGAGATTAAATAACGACCGAGTCAAGTCGGACCCGAGGTATGGGACCTCGTCTCAATCTCCTTTCATTGAGGCATATTTTGTTTTATACACAACCTTCTTTATACGGTGTATAAACCCCTTTGACTTTTACATTTATTCAATAGGAATCTTTTTTATATGAAGCATTTACTAAACGAAAAAAGGGAATGTTTTTGTCATACGTATGCGGCGACAACGACTTCTCCGCCGCCGTGACCATTATTTGAGTTTCGGCTTGCTCTACAAGCCATACCTTTTTTTTAAAAGAAAAATAAATACCATGTTTTACTTTTATTTTATTTTGGTATTGAAAATGGTTTTAATAATGTTTTTATATCAATGTATTGTATTGATAACTTGTTATTGAAAGGTGGAAAGGTTATGTTTCCTTTATGCATGTTTTATGTGATACGATTATGTTGAGGTTCTTGGGCATTATTATGAAGACGGGTGGTTCCGTGATAAACTAAGGGCGGGTGAGCCCGATATAGATCTCCAATGCATTGGGTAACGCGAAGGAGTGAAACGTTAAGGTTTCTCCGAAGATATTTAGGGAATATACTGTGATGGGTATTCCAAACGTAACAAAGAGGGTTACTCCCTACGTAAGAATGTTATGAATGCCTCAAGTTACATTTATGTCTTATGATTTCTATGATTTATTCATGATTTGATGAGGTATGTTAAAGTTCTTATGTTTTATGGGTAAAGTATGATTTCATTCTTATGTATATATCTACCCATGTTTCCTTTCCATATTTTTATATCCCTTATAGAGCTTTTTATGCTCATCCCAAGTTTTTTTGAAATGTTTTTCACAGGTCAAGGGAAAGGTACATGATATGATGATAGTATAAAGGAAGTGTCAAGAAAGGATCCATGTTTTATTTTAAATATGTTTCCATTGATGGGAAATAAGAATACTATCTTTATGTAACCACTTTGTCTATATGTGGAATGTAATGCATGTTTTATGATCTAATTCTCTAAAACTCTAAACCCAAAAAGATCCTCAATGTGTAATCTTGTAATAACTCAAGATTAAGTAAGGTTTAAGGCTGGGGCCTTATAGTTGGTATCAATGGTCGGTTTAGATAACTTTAGGAGTTAAGGTTCTATTAAATGATTATCCAAAAATATTTTTTTATGGTCAAATTGAAATGATATAGCATTTGAAGATTACCATGTTGCTTCACCTAAGATATTTCTGTGTTAAGAATGGTTTTTCATAGAGGAAACGAAACAACTTTTCAGGGAAGGCATACAGTGGTAAATGACCTTGTGAATCAGCATCCTGAGAAGGTCGGAATCAGAACTAAATAGTTTGTTGCAGTGATGGCATAGTTGAATCAGGTGAAAAATATTGGTTGTTTTCATTGATTATATTTTGGTATTTTCGAAAAGTAAAGAGGAGAATGAAATACATTTAAGGGTTATTTTGAAAACCTTAAAAGAAAAGAAATTGTATGGGAAATTCAGCAAGTGTGAGTTTTGGTTGCAAAAAATTTCTTTCCTTGGTCACATTGTTTCTAAAGATGGGATAACCGTTGATCCTGCAAAAAACAAAGGTTGTTCAAGAATAGCCAAGACCCACAAATGTAACAGAGATTCGTAGTTTCCTTGGTTTGGCAGGATATTACCGAAGGTTTCTTAGAAATTTTTCACGGTTATCTAGTCTAATGACTATGCTAACTCGGAAGGGTGTTAAGTTTATCTGTACAAAATAATGTGATGATTGTTTTCAGGAATTGAAAAGAAGATTGGTTAATGCTCTAGTTTTTGTACTACCTTCCCGGAATGGTGAGTTTGTTATCTACAGTGATGCTTCTTTTAAGGGACTTGGTTGTGTCCTTATGCAGAATGATCAAGTAATTGCTTATGCTTCACAACAGTTGAAAAATCATGAGGTAAATTGCCCTACACAAGATTTGGAATTAGCTGCTGTTGTTTTTTCTTTAAAAATATGGATGCATCATTTGTATGGAGTAAAATGTGAAATATATACTGATCACAAAAGTTTAAAGTATATATTCACTTAGAAATAGTAAAAAATGAGACATAGGAGATCGCCAGAATTAATCAAGGATTATTATTTTACAATTCATTACCATCCGGGAAAAGAAAATAAAGTGGCTGATGCTTTGAGTTGAAAAAGTAATGCTTCATTAGCAATGTTGCGTTTGGAACATGATCCTTTGGTTAAGGATTTGATGAACTTTGGCATAGAAGTTGTTGGTGGAGGAAGTTCTTCTATTTTGTTTCAGGTATCAGTGAAATATTCTCTATCAGACAGAATCAAGCAAGCACATAAGCAAGACAGTAAGTTGCAGAAAAAGGTAGAGCTGGTTCAGAAGGGTAAGTTTCCTGAATTCAACATTGATAAAGATTTTTTTTGAGGTTTGGGAAGAGATTATGTGTGCCTTGTGATTCACAGTTGAAGAGAGAGTTGTTATGTGAATCTCATAGTTCTCCGTTTTCAGTTCATCCTGGCAGTACTAAGATGTACAGAGATCTGTGGGAGTATTACTGGTGGGATGGAATGAAAAGATATATTGCTAATTTTACTGTGATGTGTTTGATTTGTCAGCGGGTTAAAGCAGAGCGACAGTTACCAAAAGGGATGCTTCAGCCTCTACCAGTGCCAGAGTGGAAATGTGAGAATATATCAATGGACTTTGTTGTGGGATTACCGAAGACATATCGAGGTAATAATGCAATCTGGGTTATTGTTGATTGCTTGACTAAATCTACTCATTTCCTTGCTATACGAGATACTTTTTCCCTAGATCAACATTCCTGTTTGTACCTTAAAGGGATAGTCAGGTTGCATGGAGTTCCTCACTCCATTGTATCTGATCGTGATCTTAGGTTTACTTATAACTTTTGGAAAGGCATTCAAAACTCATTGGGTACTGAATTAAATTTTAGTACAGCTATTCATCCTCAATCAGATTGGCAGTCAGAATGAATGATTCAGACCATGGAGGATATGCTACGAGATTGTTCGATATATTATCAGGGAATTTGGGACCAACATCTTTCTTTGGTTGAGTTTTCTTATAATAACAGATTTCATTCCAGTATACAGATGGCACCATTTGAGGCGTTATATTGGAAGCAGTGTCGAACTCCAGATTTCTGGGATGAAGTGGGTGAAAGGAAGTTGATGGGACCAGAATTGGTAGAAGAGATGGTAGAAAAATTTCAGCTGATTCAGCAGCACATAAGAACAGCTCAGAGCAGACAGAAGAGTTATGCGGATAATCGGAGGAAGGATCTATCTTTCGAGGTAGGTGATCATGTTTTTCTCAAAGTTTCTCCGTGGAAAAGTGTGATGAGATTTGGTAAGAAAGGAAAGATGATTCCAAGGTTTATTGGACCATATGAAATTCTGGAGAGAGTTGGATCAGTTGCTTACCGAGTGGCTTTACCTCCGAGTTTATCTCAGGTACAGAATGTTTTTCATGTTTTGATGTTGAGAAAGTACATGCCAGATCCATCTCATGTTTTGAGTCAAGAGGTAGTTCAGCTGGAAGAGAACCTATCTTATGAGGAACAACCAGTCCAGATTCTTGACCACAGGGAGCAAGTGTTACAGAATAAGGTGATTCACCAGGTAAAGGTTTTGTGGAAAAACCACACGATTGAAGAGGCAACATGGGAATCTGAAAATGCAATGAGGGATAAGGACCCCTATTTATTTGATAAGTAAATAAATTGCAGGGGCACAATTTTCTAAAGGGGGGAAGAATATAACATCCCAAGTAAGTAATGAATAATAGATATTTTTATCTATGCCTATTAATGAATTAGATAGTGTTTTAGAGGCTTAAAATGAAAATAAATCCAATCTTAAGCATGAAATACACTAATATTTTTAAAAGATTGTTTTAGTGCCTTTTGTTGGAAAACCATTTTTGAATCTATATTTTGATAATTTTATAAACTATGTTTGTGAAAATAAACTTATTCGTTATGATTGGGACATCAAAATTTACTTTGTGTGAATTTTTTGTATTTTTCTGACAATGTTCATTTTTTAATGAATAGTGAAAAATACTGCATTTTACATCAAAACTGCTTTTTAATCTAATTTATTTATATGATTAGATTATATTTTGAATTGGTTTTGAAGTGAAATTTGAATATATTTTTACCATTTTATCCAATGGTGGTCGCTGTAATCAATTTCACTTTGAAATTGGGCTTAAACTAGTGTCAATCTTTTGATACTTATTGTTTCATAAAAACACGCTATTTGTCATGACAGAGGGGATTAATTATTAAATTAATTAATTCATATTATATGTTTTAAATTTTTTTAAAATAGACAACATTTTTGAATTCAGAATATCAAATATATCTTAGGGTGAAGTTTTCGTATTTTTCGGAAAAACTTCAATTTTTGATTAATAGTGAAACCACTAAGTGGTAGTTAAAGAAACTGATTTTTCGTTTAAATGAAACTTTGCCACTTCTATGATTTGATTTTCAAAAATCCGACATACATGGTTGTCATTAAGATGTAAAATGTGGTTCAATGAGATTAAAATAATTTTTTGGTGAAAAGTAACTTTTAAGTTCTTAATCACGATTAGTGGTAATTACTGTAGTTTAAGGTAAAAATAATGTTTTAATAGTATGAGATGAGCTTGACACATGTTCTAACCTCATTTTATGTGTCATGGCCGACCAAGAAAATCCATGGGTCAACTTGGGGACCCCATGGAGCCACTTTGGTTGGGAAATGACATAAATAACTTTTTATTTAATGTAAAAGTTAAAATGACACAAAGATGAGATGTTTTACTAAAACAATTTTTACATGGGGTTATAAAGATAATATTTGTTATTATAAATAGTCATTGGAATTATAAAACGATTTCCTACATCATAGTATTTTTTTTTATAATTTTTAGACATTAAATAAATTAAATTATTTATGACATCATGATGATGGAGCGATGAATTCATTATTTAAAGATTTAAATAAAATGGAATGATAATGTAAAATCTATGACCTACACAAGTCTAAAACCTATTGGATGGGTGGATTTAGAACCCTTATCACCTTACACTCGAATTATATAAATGTGGGACCTTTTGAATCCGAAAATCATTATAAAATAAAGTATCTTTTCTTTACTTTCCAAGAGTACCCCTCCTCTCCTCTTATAAAAGGCCCCCACCTCTACCTCTTTTCCCACACTCCCAAAGCCTTTGGCTCAGCCAAACCCTGCCCAGTTTGTCTCTCCACTTCCCTCTCTTACTCCTTGAAGCCTCACTTTGGGCAGAAGTCTTCCCAAAGAATCCTTTGAGCTCAAATCTAAGAGAGTTACCCGATTTTAAGGTAATGTCTTCTTTTGAGTCCTTTTGTTTTATTTTGATTCTCCATCCCCCTAAACTCATTTTATTCTTTTCTTTTGTAAAAAATACAGTATCCTCAATATACTAAGACTTTTTTATAAGAAGGATTCGAGCTACACTTACACACACCTACATCTAATGGTTAACAAACATACTGTTTCCGTGGATGGTGAATTTATGCCTCCCGAAACGATGATTGTTCAACATTCTTTTAAGACATTCAAAGGTGGCCATTAAGATGTAACTATATTTATGTATGATATATAATATGTTTATGTTTTCCTTAAGATTCTGTATTTTTCTTTTTGGTCATACCTTTATGGTTTCCATTATGGGTAAACGCGATATCTTCATTTAAGGAAGTGCGGACTACCGCCCCCTCAAAGTGATTTGATTCGTTAAATACCATATGTTGGATGTATAAAGAATGGAACTATGATATTATATATGATATTATACTGTAATTATAATATATCTTTATATCATAATTATTCCATTCTATAAATACGAAATAGAAATGAAAGTAGCGTTCATGCGTACGTACGGCTTACCGCCTCCATGAACGGTCTATTTCATTTCTTACCTCTAAATGATTATATAATATTATAAATGCATGTATATACTGAATATATATGATATATATGATATATACATCATGATTATAATCCTGTATATAATGGATACATGAACAACTTGTAATTATAAAGGGATTATTTTATACTCAAGTACCAATGATCGTTAAAACGACCGTTATTAACTTAAATAATTACATAGGGTTCATGACATGGAAATAAGTGATATAAAAGGAATAATGAACTTGAAAAAGGTTCTTAAACAAGTAGAAATTAACTCAAGTTTATTATTCAGGAGATTAAAGAACGACCGAGTCAAGTCGGACCTGAGGTATGGGACTTTGTCTCAATCTCCTTTCACTGAGGCATATTATGTTTTATACACAACCTTCTTTATACGGTGTATAAAACCCTTTGACTTTTATGTTTATTAAAAAGGAATCTTTTTTATACGAAGCGTTTAAAAAACGACAAAAGGGAATGTTTTTGTCGTACGTATGCGGCGACAACGACTTCTCCGCCGCCGTGACCATTATTTGAGTTTTGGCTTCCTCTACAAGCCATACCTTTTTTTTAAAAGAAAAATAAATAACTTGTTTTACTTTTCTTTTATTTTGATATTAAAAATGGTTTTCATAATGTTTTTATATCAATGTATTGTATTGATATCTTGTTATTGAAAGGTGGAAATGGTATGTTTCCTTTATGCATGTTTTATGTGATACGATTATGTTGAGGTTCTTGGGAATTATTATGAAGACGGGTGGTTCCGTGATAAAATAAGGGCGGGTGTGCCCGATATAGCTCTCCAATGCATTGGGTAACACGAAGGAGTGAAAAGTTAAGATTTCTCCGAAGATATTTAGGGAATATACTATGATGGGTATTCCAAACGTAACAAAGAGTGTTACTCCCTACGTAAGAATGTTATGAATGCCTCAAGTTACCTTTATGTCTTATAATTTCTATGATTTATTCATGATTTGATGAGGTATGTTAAAGTGCTTATGTTTTATGGGTAAAGTATGATTACATTCTTATGTATATATGTACCCGTGTTTCCTTTCCATATTTTTATATCCCTTACTGAGCTTTTTATGCTCATCCCATGTTTTTTTGAAATGTTTTTCACAGGTAAAGGGAAAGGTACATGATATGATGATAGTGTCAAGGAAGTGTCAAGAAAGAATACATGTTTTATTTTAAATATGTTTCCATTGATGGGAAAGAAGAATACTATCTTTATGTAACCACTTTGTTTATATGTGGAATGTAATGCAAGTTTTATGATCTAATTATCTAAAACTCTAAACCCGAAAAGATCCTGAATGTGTAATCTTGTAACAACTCAAGATTAAGTAAGGTTTAAGGCTGGGGCCTTATACAGATCGAAGATACACATTTCTCTCAGTATGTGAATCCTATCTCATTGTGTTCTAATTCATATTCTATCCATATATTATTCTTTGATGGGAAGTTATATCCAATTTTTCTTGATCTAGATGAATAATTGGTGAATCTTGCTCAAGGATGATGAATCTAAATCAATAATTAGGAGATATCATTTTGGTTAATCATTTTTAGTGTTTATAATATGGATACTGATCAATGCCATTAAGAAACTAGAATTTTGGGTATTTTCATTGGACAATCGTCGTAAATAAATTTAGGTAGGTGTTCTAATATAGAAATACAATATTCAGGAGTTTGATTATGTGTATGCCAATTTTAGAGTGTTCAGGTTTGTTAAAAATTTGAGTCCTTTATTAAATTAATTAATTAGGTTGGATTAATTAATGAAATAATTATGAAATTGTGGGATTTCGGAATAATTAATTGTGAAATTAATTATTTTATATAGAGATAATTATTTGAGATAATTAATTTTGGAATTAGTTATGTAATTTTGATGTTATGAATTGAAATAATTTATCTGTGAATTATTAATGAGATATTGAGATTGGGAATTAGATAATTAATCATGGGATTAATTATTACATATTTTAATTTCTAAAATGGATTAATTAGTTATATAATTGATTAATGGTTTGTGTGTGATTAATTAATTGTTGAATTAATTAATGATAATTATTTTGATGAGAGGATTAATTTTAGTTAATCATGATTGATGTTATATAATTATTTTGTGATTTTAGTAATATATATGTATATATGTTCTATATACATGAATGTTCGACGAACATGTGTAGGTTTTGGCCAGCTATTTCAAAAAACCACATGGGTGTGGGATGGTATATTATTTTTGAAGCCCGTAGGGTTAAAATATTTGATCAACATATGTGGTACATGGTTTGTTTTTTCAAATCCTATGAGGGCAGGACGTGTAAATCTTTTTTTGAATACCATAGGGATAAACCTATGTGGGACATGCTCTACTAGTTCTAATGACCATGAGGTCCTAGGAACGATGAACTAGGCACAAATAGTTGGAATTGGATTGTGCTTCAAAATAGATATTCTAATAAGTTGGAATAAAATAGATAGTAAAAGACCATTAATTGGTTGAAATGTTATTCGTAAATGAGACATGATAAAGACTCCGACATGGTCCAAAGAAGGTATTGAGGTAAGAGTATTATCGGAAACCCATGGGGATATGTGGTTAAATAATGAATATTTGATAATGTGATAACTATTCATTTAAGAATTGTACTTATTAATTTATATAACTGCAAAAAGTATTTTGGATTGGATTTTCATAGACACTATTGGTGGTGTTATACTGAGTTATACTCACACTAAACTCGGGAGGCCTGATCTGTACCCAAATAGACATTATTATGACATGAAATGTTAAGGGAAAAGACCCTAGGTTAGATTTATAATTGGATAATGGATCATGGATAAGTGAACCATGTGTGGTTTGAAACCAACATGGGATTAATAAGTGTATTTATTTACATTTTTAAGTTTAAACACTTGAAAATTACATTATCATGGAATCTTTTTATTTTAGTTAGATATTATAATTCTTTCTTTGTTTATCTTGAGATATTAGAATTGTTATGATCCTATAATCATCCAATGTTTTTTATTTATTTTTTCTGATGTAATACTTTGATATAAAAGGGTATAGTCCCACCATGATCTACTTACTAGGCCCTTGTTGTTAGTTGGTGGGCTCTAACATACATGGAGGAAAACATGAGGCCATGTGACTAACCAGATTGGGGCCCTAGTGTGTGGCACCCAATTTAGGATATTACATATGCATATTTGATATCCTATACTAACCACATTGTATTGATGACAACTAAAGAATGAGATAATGAATTATTATTATAACTATCAATATTACGATCTCTTAATTCTCCTTGGATAAAAAATCACCTTTATGATTAGAGATCATTATCACTCTCTATAATAATTTTTTTCTTTCTTCTTTGTATAAATTTTCACTTTACACCTATGTGATTCTATGTGCAATCCTAGTTATGAGTTAATTTAGGTGAGTGTTACATTTATAACTTTATTTTATTAAGGTATGTTGTAGTATTAATTTTTATTATGTGGGTTTATATGAAATGACCCTTCAAGTATTAAACATTTGATGACCCAGACAAATTTTGAGGTTGAAATTTATTTTTTGGGGTATAATTTAACACATTGAAACATTGTGATATTTTTCTAAATTAATTGAATCTTTTTTATGATTTTATTATTTCAAACAAAACTAAAAAAAATTGGTAATATAAAATAAGAGTGTTAATATTAAACTATATGTAACACCAATATGATCTTACACTACATGCAACAAAATTTTTATCTTTCACTAGACGCAACATTGGCTTTATTTATGTTATAATCAACAGTATGTTTATCTTGAATTATACGCAACATTGATTTTATATAAAAAATGAAATATTATCTTATATAATAATTTTAACCAAGATATTGGAATGTAATTTAGGAATATGATTAATTATATTATGAAAATATTGTTTACAAATGTATATATGATTAATTATTTGGTGACCAATTTAATAGAAATGAAAATAAAATCAATTTGAAAATATAATAAATATTTCACTGGAAAACTATTCAACCCCTTTTGATGAATGATTTTAATGATATATGTATATATATTATATTTAACTAACTAATTAACATTAATATTTTCTGTCTTTTCATAAAATAGATAACAATGAATCCAATTATATGTATAAAGAAATGTATTTTTCTACAAGGTAATTTTACAACCTTTTAATGGAACACATATTTTAAATATGAGTTTTTAAAAATTATGTATATTATATTTAAAAATATAAACTTATATTTTGAATGGGGAATATCAAATTTTACATTGATTGATGTTTGGTTATTTTTCTGAGAATTTGCATTTTTTGATCAATAGTGAAAAACAATGAATTTTAATTGAAAACTATATTTTCATCTAATTTTTTTATATAGTTAAATAGTATTTCTAATTTGTTTTAAATTATAAATAGATATACAAAAAATATATTTATCCAATTTATGTCATTTTAATAATTTTTATAAATATAGATAGAAAAACATAGTGAATTTTTGAACATTTTCAGTTTAAAAACATACATTCCCATTATGATTATGAGATTGATTTTAAATTTAATTTTTAAACTTTTGTGAAATGAATTTTGAAAAATGTATATGATTATTTTTAATATTTATAATGTTTCTTATATTAAATGGTCAACATAATCATTCACTATAATTAATAGTTATAATAGTTAAAATTAATTAATGAGATAAATGTTAAAACATAGTTCTTCCCATTACACGTATTTGTATTAAAATAAAATTTTCACACACCAAGTATTTTTATTTTTTTAATTGGTATTAGTATTTAGAATAATGTTTAATAAATTATCCAATAAATAACTTTTAATTATAATCTTAGAGGATAAAGTACTGTGGAAAATAAAAAGATACATGTTACCTTTGTAAATACAATAAAGGTAAAATTTAGTAAACAAAAATACTAAAGAAAAAATGATAAAAACATTTTATTTTTACGTTTTGAAAGATTTTATATATAATTGTTTCCCGAAAATACAAAATTTTTTATTTTTGGTTGCACATGTGGTAAGGGATACCTCCCAATAGTGTTTATATTTTTGAATTTACAAGAATTCCACTCCTCCTTCGCTATAAAAAGGAACTCACCATACTCACTTATACACATCTATAAAGACATTAGACTCTTAGAAATATCTTACAAATTAAGATCCCAAAATCCCTCCTCTAATCCTAGTATACTAAAATATTGAATACATAAATCCAAAATTCCTTTGGTGCTTACCAGAAGGAGTTACCTGAAGAAGTGTTAACATTCTTTAATTATAATTTTTATTTTATTTATTTCTACACCGGTTCAATTAATTTTGGATCATTATAATATAATAAAGTCATTATATTTAACATGATGATGTTCTTTTCATTAAGTGTGTGATATAAACATTCACATACTTCCATAAAATTCGATACAAAATCATTGTTCACGTGTACGGTGGATTACCCTCTCACGAATTAATGTCATTCATTATTCCATTACCACCTCTCGAAGTTGAGAATGATGATGAATGTATTATTTTTATATTATATATATGTTATTTATTTTGTATCTTTTTTTATGAAATTATTATATTACACATACCTTCATACTTCCCTTTCTGTGAGAATATGATAACATCATTTATGGACTTGTGGACTACCGCCTCCTCAATGAAATGTGATTCGTTCGCATTTTACATGGAATGTGTTATGGATTGGTTTAATAAAAATATGTGATAATTTTTAAATAATAATTTTATAGGAAAGATTATATATATATTATTTACTTCTTTATTCTTTAAATATACTATAAGAAAATGGAAAAAACATTCATGCGTATGTATGTCCTCCCATCTCCGTGAATGATTTATCTCATTTACCATTTATATATTTTTTATATTATAATATATAAGTATATAATTAATATATATGATAATTATATCAGTATTTAAATTCATGATATAAAGAACTAATTATTATGGAAAAAGGGAAGAAAATAACAAGTCAAAACATATATGAAAAACAAAGAAGATATTAGAGGAAACGTAACATAAACATGGAATTGTTAATAAATGGATAATATAAAGTCATAATAAAATCAGATATGGAATTATATATAATAATATTTTTCTATTTTATATTTATAATAAACATATATTTAATATATATTAGGTTGGAATATGTATGAAGAAAACCTAGAAATAATGTAGGAGAATTTCATCTTAATTTTCATATCTCTGAGATACATGCCCTAATCACCACATGTTTATTTCATGTGGTGTATATACAACCCTATTCCATGTTATATCATGAATTTTATTTATTTAATAATATTAAGAGTTTAAATTGATTTTATTCTTTCAAATATATTATGATTCAAAAGATACCAAAGTAGTAATGGAATTTCTTTCACTTTTAATTTCCTTGAGAGACATTCCATATTGAACAATCCTTTTTGTGTGTATTTTATATACTTATATATGAAATACTATACCATGATTATAATTTATTTAATTATATTAAAAGTTTTAATTGATTTTATTATTTCATGGTTATCATGATTCAAAATTTATTGAAGTAGTAATGTGATTTCTAGTCCTACTTTTGTTTCCACAATAATTCTTCCATATTCACCACTTGTATAATTCATGTGGTGTATATACTACCAAAGAATGTATTATTTGATTATTATCATGAAATTCATGGATATATGAATATCTATTTTATGATTTATCTTTAGTTGGGTTTAGGGTTTAAAAGATATTGAATCAGTACTTTAATTTTGTATGAATTTTAATTCTTTGAGAAAAAAGTAATGATATTCACCTATAATATTTTACATGTTGTATATATAACCATTGACATATTATTTAATGAATATAATTATTTTAATGAAATTTTATGATTTCTATATTGTCATTGTTTCGGGGTTATTATTATTCAAATTAACCAAAGTGTTAAGAGTTTTTATCTATAATCACATTGTTTATCAGGATTGTTTACGATTATGATTCTAGTAATGAAATGTTATAATCCATATAAAGAGAAATCTCATGAATTTTTTTCTCTTACAGTTATTCATGAAATAGTATATTAATGGAAACATTTTTCCACTATTTGATTCTTAATATAATAAAAAATATATTTTTATTAAAATCCGACGTTATTTTTCTCTTCGGCCAGAAACATGTTTTCTTTGAAAACCATGTTTTCTAAAAAAATTAAAATATTTATACTATTATCCAATGATAAAAATATTATGAGATGTATCCCTATTCTGTAAGTTGTAAGATGATCTTTAGGAAAACTATCACTTTTTATGGGTTATGATATGATGAATTTTTTATTACCATATAACACACATATGTAATATTTAATTATGCGTTGGTTGGGAGATATATAACCATCTAATGAATAATGTAACAATTTATATCTCATATGATAGAGATGAATGAAATGGGAATTCAACCCGAGTTAGTAAGGGACTTTGTCTGCTAAGATCATCTTGAGAGTGACCCTTGACTAATAAGATGGTCTTGGGACTGAACCATGCCTACTAATATGGTACTAGAAGTGAAATGTAACTAATAATATGGTTTAGTGAGTGAAACCATTCCACTATAAGGAAATATAATCATCTAGGGCTAGTGATGTGTCTTTTCCAGAAGGTGAAGTCCCCATGAAGTTCCCTGATATGTGTTTGGTAATGAGCCATACCTTTTAGGGAATTATTTTATATTATAATGTGTATAACTCAAATTCTATGTCTTATTCATATGATATTCTCCCATGAATAATTTTCTATGTTTATTTGGATTGATGTCTTAAGAACTGCTAATATTGATTACATGACTCGAATATATGATATTTTAATTGAATGCTATAACCATCAAGTTTTTTTCCCCACACACTTATGATCAAGTTATGCTTACATATCTCTTTAATTTACCCTTACTAAGCATCTGATTTCACCCTTTCTTGTGTTCCATTTCTTCATGTTGTGAAGAAAGGTTTTTATTTGGAGTAATAAATAGGAATATCATTGCGGGAATTATTAAATATCTTTCGCCAAGTTACAATATTATGTTCAAAGATTCCAAATACACTAAACTATTATGGACATAAACCATGTACTTTTTTAATATTCTGACTATTAATATAAAATTATGAAATATCAATGTATTTTAATCTTATGTTTCTATAATTATAGCTCCAAAATGGGGATTTCAGTTATCCCTACATACCCCATGTCATATGAATCGAGCCACACATAGTTATGATATATATAGGTCCATATCTGATATTTGGGTTAGAAGAGTCATGATAACTGAGTAAGAAAATATAATCAATACCACAATGTCCCCAAAGGGTGACAGATATCATAATTGGTTAGATATCTTGCAGATGGTAATTTATTCTCATGTAGATATAGCTCATTGACAAAAAGAAATAATGTTATATTAGTGTCAAAATATTTCATGAAATATTAGAAACCAATTTTTTTGGATTTGATTATAATTAATAGTTGGGTTTAGTATTCTAGACATCACGATATATATCATGTAACACCCCAAGCTTCCACGACATTCTTCTCTTTGAATAATACAATAGCGTGTGTTGTACGCAACTTCGAGTTCTTACACACCACAACCAATCAAACTAGCCGTTATGAATACTAATACCCACTTTTTGAAATTTTATAAATAATATCTTTCAAAAAGGAAATCATTTTTTGATTCTGAATATCAAAATTAGCTTAGGGTGAATTTTTGATATTTTTCTGAAAACATTCAATTTTTTATAAATAGTGAAAAACACTAAGTTATTGTTTAAAACTGAATATTTATTTAAATAATTATTTATTTTATTTAAATTTATTTTAGGTCAAAATAGATACATAATACCTATAAAAGTTTAATTTAATTCATTGGAGTCAGTTTATAATAATTTTAGATATATAAAAATCTTATTGAAGTTTTTAGCCTCTTTTACCCACCTCCTATGAGAATTTGCAAATTGAAATAAAATATAATTTTACTGCTTGTGTGAGTGGAATTTCAAAAATATGGGAGAAATGGTTGATATCAGTAAGAAAAAATTGGTTCAATAAGATGAAAATATTTTTTGGTGAATAGTAACTTTTTTACTTTTATTTACCACGGTTATAAGTAAATAGGGTATTTAAGGTTAAAAATGATATTATTATTACCCTAACACAGGTCCTAATTCTATTGTATAAGTATAATTAGACCAAAAACAACCTTAGGAATAAAATATGAACATCTTTGGTCCACATGGATTACATTAGGACACTTATTATTATTTTATTTAAAGAACAATTAAAAGAGCTAAAATGAAAGTTTAATAACTAAACCATTTTTAATATAGGGTTATACATACAATAAATGAAACTATAAATATTAATTAGAAATATAAAATTATTTCCTACATAATGCTAATTTATTTATATTTTTTAGACATTATATAATCTAATTTATTTATGACACAATGATGAGGCAGTAATTAACTAATTAATGAAATATTAAAATAATTGATATTATAAATATCCAAAAAAATTAATTTGAGACTTTTTATGAATTCCAGGTTATTATGAAATATTATGGTTGGTTAGATGAATTTGTTTCTAAGTAAATATTATGTGATGAATTTAGAAAAAATAAAATACTAAATAGTTTCAAAATTGACATAAAAGAGTTTTAAAACATATATTATTTTATTAATTGATATTCTATTACTAAAAATATATGGTTCAGGAAAAAGACTTAAATAATTATAGTGGCATCATTAATTAACCAATTTAGGTTCTCTTGGATGTATATGGTATGTTTATTAACCATATAATATAAAAATTCAAAGAGACATGGTAAATGTCAAACTATTTAACTAAGAGTTAAATCTGAAAGATAAAGTGAATATAGTGACCCAAACCTATCTAAAACCTATTGGTTATTTTTTTCGACCCATTCCCACCTTAGAATTTAAATATTTCATTTTTAATCCATTATAATCCGAAAATGAGTTTATTATAAAATAATATTTCTATCTTTTCCTAAGGTTCCCCTCACCCCTCTTATAATAGGGCACTCCCCCTTCTCTCTAATTCACACTTTCAAAGCCATATGGATCGGCCAGCCACTACCCAAATACCATATAAAATATCCTTAATTCATCCTAGAGGCATTAATTTGGTCATAAATCCATCCTATGGAGCCCTTTTTATCAAATCAATAGGAAGAACCTAAAGAAGAGGTAAACATTTCATCACCTCTTTCAAGTTCCTTTCTTCTCCCACTTCCTTTTTATTTGTTGTTTCCATTATAAAATAATAAATCCAGTATCTTCTATATGATGTAATGTTATAATAAATATTTTACAAACCAAATTCATTATTCTATCCATCCTTTGAATTACATGTCACCTTACGTGCGTACATACGACTTACCGTCTCCACGCCGTGGTGTAATTGTTATTCAATACATTATTATTTTGATGGGTATAATAATGATGTGTAATTGATGTAAATAATATATATAAAATGATAATTATTCTTTATATATGATATACCATCAAATTATATATTATTTTAATATCAAAAGAATGATATTGTCCCTCGTGCGTACGTACAGATTACCATCTCCACGAACGCGATGAGATTCATTCCCCATCATATCCATTCAAAGACTAATTTTAATTAGATAATTAAAAAAATGTTTAAATACTTGATATCATTATGGATATGAATAAGATACATCCCATCCACAATAAATATGACTCACATAATGAAGAATATAATGGAAAACGAATATTTTAACACCCGTAACAACGATAATACTATGATATTATTTACAAAGAAATGTTAAAAGAAAATATATGATATCATATTGATGTATATGATTTTTTGTATAATTTAATAACAATTATTTTTACATTATTTAGGAGGTTAACCTACCCTTGACCAAGTAAAATTACATGGTAAGGGTTAATTTCACAATAACTTTTTTATCTGAGGTTGTTTTTACATAAGTATCTACTAGGACATCATTATCATCCACATCCATGTTTCTTAAAAATGTATTCCAAAACATTTTTACTATTTACTGGACTATGTGTTATTGTAATTTATACTGTTTTTTTAATTTTTATAAATGGTTTTGAAAGGAATCATTCCTTCATTTTCCAAACTATTTACTTTTTAACCTTTTCGAAAAAATTAAGGTAAGAATGTCTTTTTTTTTAATTAATACAACAGGTGAGGATACTTTCCGCCATTATAATATCATCAAAGATTCCCTTATGAGCATATAACAATATTTTCAAAATAAATGTTGTCTTTATAAGTTATGTTACTCTTAAGTGATATCAAAACAAAAATAGATATATCTATAAAAAAGGTTTTGATATCATCTATGTCAACATCATTTGATGGATTTTAAGCTTCTTTGAAGTTGATTTATTATGATACAAAACTTCCATATTGTATTGAAGGTTTTGTGATATGATCGACTGTGGATGTTTTATTTTTATACCATTCATGGTTTAAGGATAAAGTATTAACATTTCTTATGTTAGTTTTAATATGAATGTTTATGTTATGTTTAAAACATTTCATAGGAGGAATGCATTGGACTTAGTATGTGATGGGTGGAGCCCACTATAGCTCCTCAATGCATCGGTAGGTATCATGAGACGAACTAGTGTCTTGGAACAAGGTCTTGACAAAATCTTATTTGGAGTCTTGGCACAAGGCCTTGACTATGTGGTTATGAAAGACCAACATTATGTATTCCATCATTATGAAAGTGGCTATTGATATTGCATGTGATTATTATACAATAGAATATCCATGTGAGTAAGTAAATGGAATTATTTTGATTTATATTTTCCATATTATGATGGATTTTATGTTGAAAAGGAGTTTGTTTGAGTTTTATAGATTACCTTAAAGGTTTATTCTTATTTATGAATGCTTCCTCCATATTTTTATCCTTATGGAGCATCTGAGATCACCCCTTTATATGTATTAGTTTTCCCAGGATGAAAAGAAGTATCTTATGAATGACCTAATGAAATAGTCTATAGGATCTCATTGTTGTATATGGAAACAATTTTGTTGTAGTTTTCCATTTTATGATGTAATGTAAACCTTATGAATATATCTAGTAATACCAAGGCTACTAAATTATTCGGCCTTTTGAGACTTGATTTTTTGTGATCATGCCAATGATATGTAATAGTGCACCGACTCTAGGTATCTGGGTTCGGGGTGTTAAAGTTAGTATTAGAAGAAATTTAGTACAATCCTTGGAATCTAGATTTAGATAAACTCTGATTAGAGGACATTACCCTAAGTTAGACTTTGAGGATTAGTATAGAAGAACTTCCTAGAATTTTGGTATTTTAGAGATTTTGTGAGTTTTCCAAGTAATACATCTCTGGCTGGATATGAGAAGGTAGAGGAGGCTCTGGCACAGATGTACCTTGGGGTAAATCCCAAAAACACCGCTTTGAGCTAGACTCAAATGGGAAATTATGCATGACAACGAGCATTGCTGCACTCTTGGTTACAACACTCCCGAGGGATATTCTTAGGATTATTCTCATTTTATTTAGCAACCATTATGAAGGGATTATGAGTATATATTTCCTCAAAGAATTTTTTTTAAGATTACGGATTATATCTATAAAGTGTTTAAATTATGTTAAGTGTTTTACAAGTTTGGAATTATGTATTTCGATTCATAAAATAATCTAGTTTATTCCATTGTTTAGAAATGGCACCTAGTAGAAGGAATGGAAGCCATATCAATTCACACACTCCACATAGGGATTTTCCTCCTGCTAAATATTATTATTGTGGAGCTGGTGACACAACTGGTGCTGATCAGCTTATCACTATATTGGGACAAATCACTCAGGTTATGACTAATAACCTTACCCATATGGATCACCCTGATCCGCAGCGTGGAGAATCAATGTTAGATCACTTCATGAGGTAACAACCACCAAGATTAAATGGGAGTACAAATCCACTAGTAGTCGAGAAATGGATAAATTCACTAGAAAAAATATTCCACACCTTGGGGAGTATCGAATGGGAAAAAGTTTTCGTGGAGGTTTACCGCCTCAATGGTGATGCTGATCAATGGTGGTCATTGATTCAAAACAAAAAGGAAGATGATGAAGTATAAAATATGGAATGGAGGGAGTTTTAAGATATTTTCTTATAAAAATACTTTCCTCATGAACATCAAGTAGGTATGGAAGGAAATTTCTGAGTCTAATGAATAAGGAGGATAAAAATATCTCAAAGTACGAAGCTTACATTACATGGTTAGCGAGGCATGCTGCAGATTATATACATAACCCAAGAAGAAAGATTGATCATTTCATTGAGAGGTTAAAACCATTTCCCCATTGAGAATTAGTCTCACAATCCTTCTCATCATATGAATATATTGTATCATGTGCTATCAAGACAGAAAAATAATTCTCTAAGTCTTACAACTTCAAAGCAAAGAAAGAGTAAAAGAGATCTGATGAACACATTGGAAATGGAAATAAGGGGAAGAAGGGAAAAGTTGAATATCCAGCCTGTGGTAAATTGGGGAAAAAACATCCTGGTACTTTCATGAAGGGAATGGGAGTATGTTACAAGTGTGGTGGAAAATGATACCAATCTTGTGATTACAAGGGAAAGAAAGAGGCTGTCGATGTTGAATGCTACTATTGTAGAGAATGGGGACATTATGTGAATGAATGTCCTCAAAATCAAGGAAACTTTCCTCATAAAAGGTCGAGGGATCAAATCCATGCTTATCCTATCACTACTAATGAGGTTGAAGCTCTGAAAGACATGGTGGAAGGTTATTTAATAGTTCACTCAAGTTTATAAAATGCGTTATTTGATTTTGGAACATCACATTATTAAATATCTTCCCAGTTGGCTAAGAAAATTAGATATTTCCAATTTGTTTTAATAGGATAGTTTTCAGTCAAAAATCCTAAGGAAAGTATCAATGCAATAATTTTTTGTGAATCAGTTCCTATTAGGGCATATAAATGTTCTTTATCTGTTGATCTCATCGTCATACCCATGATTGAATTTGATATAATCACGCGTATGGATTGGATTTCAGATGGTTATACAGAGATTTATTGTAAGAAGGAGGTTATAAATTTTTATGATAATGATAAATAACACCTTATCTTTAGAGCAGAATCCTAACCACTTAATTATTATTTAGATCCACCACTTGTAGATCAACTAAATTAAATTATTGGGGAGGAAGAGAATGATACAATTGTGGGTGTGGAAAAGAATGATCAAATAGAGGATGTACCTATTGTGCAAGAGTATGTTGATGTCTTTCTAGAGGATTTACCTGGACATCCTCTAGAATGAGAAATTGAGTTTTCTATTGATTTCATTCCTGGTTCAAGGCCCATATCGACGACCCCTTATAGAATAGCCACTATGGAATTAGTGGAACTAAAGAAACAACTAGAGGAATTGTGTAATAATGGATTGATTCACCCTACAATTTCTCTATGGGGATCCCCTGTCCTTTTTTATAAGAAGAACGATGGATCTATGAGGTTGTGCATTGACTACAGGGAGATCAATGTTATAAAAATAAATAACAAGTATTCCAAACCTCACATTGATGATTTATTTGACCAACTACATAGATATAAATACTTTTAAAATATTAACCATGGATTTGGATACCATTGGTTATGCCTGAAGTGGGAAGATGTTCTGAAGATAACATTTCAAACTAGGTACGGGCATTACGAGTTTAGAGTAATGACTTTTCGATTGACTAATGCACCCTTTTTCTTCATGAATCTAATGAATAGAGTTTTTAAGGAATATCTCGATGATTTTTTATTGGTATTTATTGATTATATCTTGGTATAATTCAAAAGATACGAAGATCATGAAAATCACTTGCGCATTATCCTGAAGACTCTTAGAAGACATGAATTATTTGGGAAGTTTAGCAAGTGTGAATTCTAGATTAAAGAGATTTCTTTTCTTGGTCATATTGTCTCTAAGGATTGAATTTTTGTTGATCCTTCAAAGACCAAGTAAATCCAAGAATGTCCAGCATCGACAAGTATAACTGAGGTACACAATTTTATTGGTTTAGAAGGTTATTATCAGTATTTCGTCCAAAATTTTGCCCGATTGGCTAACCCATTAACCTAGCTCATACGTAATGGGGTTAAATTTGTTTGGACAAAAGAGTGTGAAGAATGTTTTGAATAACTGAAGAAAAGATTATTCAATGCTCCTATATTGACACTACCATCTGGGAATGATGGGTTTGTTATTTATAGTGATTCTTCAAAGAAAGGACTTGGTTGTGTCCTTATGCATAATGATAGGGTTATTGTCTATGCATCATGACATATAAAAATTCATGAGAAAAACTATCATACTAATGATCTTGAGTTAGCAGTTGTAATATTTACATTGAAGATATGGAGACATTATCAATATGGTGAAAAATGTGAGATATATACCGATCACAAGAGTTTGAAGTATATTTTCTCAAATAAAGAACTCAACATGAGGAAAATACGATGTCTTGAACTACTCAAGGATTATGATTGCATGATACACTACGATCTGTCAAAGGAATATAAGGGGGAATATGCATTGAGCTGAAAGGATCATGGAGTTTTGAACAAGATGATAGTTGAAAAGGATCCTATATACATGGATCTAGTAAAGATGGATATGGGAATCACCATAGAAGGTTAAACATCAATAATTTTTCAAATGGTTTCCAAACCATCTTTACTAGAAAGCATATAAAGTTCTCAGACCAATGATGAAGAGTTTAAAAAGAAGATTATAGGTGTGAATTATGGGAGATTGAGTGACTTTGTGTATGAAGATAGAATTTTGAAATTTGGGAAGAGACTTTGTGTTCCCGATATACCAGATCCAAAAAGGGAATTGTTGGATGAAGCTCATAGTTGTAATTTCTCTATACACCATGGGAGAACCAAAATATATAGAGATTAGAAGGAACATTTTTGGTGGGACAACATGAAGAGGGAGATTTCTGATTTTGTGTCAAGATTTATGGTTTGTTAACTGGTGAAAGTAGGAAGGAAACATCCTGGAGGATTCATGCAACCTTTTCCCATAACTGAGTGAAAATGGGATAATATTACGATGGACTTTGTCATGGAACTACCAACGACTCCTAGAAGGAACGATGCAATATGGGTCACTGTTGATTTTCATACCAAGTCATCACATTTTCATGTTATAAGAGAACATTTACCACTTGAAAAATTAGAAAGACTATATATTAATGAAGTTTTAAGACTTCATGGAGTACCAATATTGATTGTTTCAAATCATGATCCCCATTTTAAATCACGATTCTGGAAAAGTTTTTAGAAATCCCTAGATACTGAACTTCTTTTGAGCACTTCCAACCACCCCAGAACTGATGGACAATCAAAATGGACTATTAAATCCTTATAAGACATGTTGAGATCATGCTCACATGACTTTCAAGGTATATGGGATCAATATTTACCTCTGGTATAATTTTCCTATAACATTATCTTTTATTCATGTATTCAGATGAAACTATATGAAGCATTATATGGAAAGAGATGTCGCACACCAACCTATTGGGATGATGTGGGTGAAAGAAAACTCATAGGCCAAGATCTTGTGGCTGAAATGATGGAAAAGGTGAAGGTAATCCAAAACCACATCAAAGCAGCTCAAAGTAAGCAGAAGATCTATGCTGATAACCGAAGGAAGGATTTGGAATTTCATGTAGGAGATCATGTTTTCTTGAAGGTATCTAAATGGAAGGGTGTTATACATTTCTGTATGAAGGTAAAATTGAGTCCCACGTATATCATACCTTTCGAAATTCAAGATCTAATTGGGGTTGTAGCTTACCATTTGGAAATGCCGCCATGTCTATCCAAAGTTCACGATGTATTCCATATATCACTGTTAAGAAAATAGATTCCTGACCCAACGCATGTACTCACCAATGATGAATTTGAACTGGAACCTGATCTGTCTTATTGCGAAGATCCTGTCAAGGTTCGTGATACAAGATAACAAGTGATGAGAAACCGAACGACTCTTCTGACAAAATTCTATAGAGAAACCGTAAGATGGATGAGGAAATGTGGGAACCCGATGAAATTATGATGAAAAACCACCAGAGTATTTTTGTGCAGTAATTTTCTAGAAATTTCAAGGACGAAATTATTTTAATTATAGGAGAATGTAACACCCCAAGCTTCCACGGTAAGCTTCACATTGAATAATATATTAGCGTGTGTTGTACGCAACATCGAGTTCTAACACACCACAACCAATCAAACTAGCCGTTATGAATAGTAATAACCACTTTTTAAAATTTACAAATTTTATCTTTCAAAATGGGATTCATTTTTGGATTCGTAAAATGAAAATAAGCTTAGGGTGAATAGTTGGTAATTTTCTAAAAATATTCAATTTTTGATGAATAGTGAAAAACACTGAGTTCTTGTTTAAAACCAAATTTCTATTTAATTAGTAATTTATTTTATTTAAATTTATATTTGTTCCAAATATATACATAATACCTAAATAAGTTCAATGTAATTCATTAGAGTCAGTTTATAAAAATATTAGATATATAAAATTTTAGATATATAAAAAATTTATTGAAGTTTTCACCGTCTTTTACCCACCTCCTATGAGAATATACAAATTCACATAAAACATAATTTTACCACATCTATGAGTGGAATATAAAAATTCTAAGAGACAAGGTTGATATCAGTATGAAAAATGTGGTTCAATAAGATGAAAATAATTTTTGGTGAATAGTAAATTTTTTACTTTTATTTGCCACGGTTAAAAGTAAATAAGGTATTTAAGAGTAAAAATGATATTATTATTACACTAACACATATCCTAATTCTTTTGGATAAGTATAATTCGATCAAAAAAACATTATTAATAAAATATGAACCTCTTTGGTCCACATGGATTAGATTAGGACACTTATTATTATTTTATTTAAAGAAGAGTTAAAAGTGTTAAAATCAAAGTTTAATAACTCAAACATCTTTAATATAGGGTTATAAATAAGATATAATTCGACTATAAATATTCAGTAGACATATATAAAGTGTTTTTACATTATATTATTATATATATATTTTTTAGATATTATATAATTTAATTTATTTATGACACAATGATGATGCAGTAATTACCTAATTAATGAAATATTAAAATAATTAATATTATAAATATCCAAATAAATGTAATTTTAGTCTTTTTTTGAATTAAACTAATTTTATAGGTTAATATTACATATTAGGGTTGTTTAGATGATTTGTGTTTGAAGTAATAGTGTTGTTATGAATTTAGCAAAAACGAAATACCAAATACTGTCAAAATTGTCAAAAAAGGGTTTTTAAAACAAATATTATATTATTATTTAATATTATATTCCTAAAAATATAAGGCTTGACCAAACGACTTATATAATGATATTTGTATCATTAATTAACCACTTGGGGTTCTCATGGAAGTATATAGTACGATTATTATCTATATAATATAAAAATACAAACAGACATGGTAAATGTAAAACTATTTAACTAAGAGTTAAATCTGAAAATTAAATTAAAATAGTGACCCAAACCTCTATAAAACCTATTGATTCAGTGGTTTTCGACCCATCACCACCTTATACTTTAAATAATTTATTTTTGAGCCATTAGAAACCGAAAATTAATTTATTATAAAATAATATTTCTAGATTTTCCTAAGGTGCCCCTCACACCTCTTATAAAAAGGCACTCAGCCTTCTCTATAATTCACACATTCAAAGCAATTTAGATCGGCCAACCTCTACCCAAATACCCTCTCAACTATCCTCCCTTCATCCTAGAGTCCTTCCTTTAGACAGAAACCCTTTTTATGGAGCCCTTTTGATCTAATCAAAAGGAAGAACCCAAAAAAGAGGTAAATATCTCATCACCTCCTTCCAGTTCATTTCTTCTTCCGCTTCCTTTTTCTTTTTTTCCATTATAAAATAATAAATCTAGTATCTTATATATATTGTGATGTTATTATAAATATGGTCCCACAAAATTCATTATTCTATCCATCCTTTTAATGACATGTCACTATACGTGCGTACGTACGACTTACCGTCTCCACATCGTGGTGTAATTGTTATTCAATACATTATTATTTGGATGGGTATAATAATGATGTGTACATGATTTAAATAATAAATATAACATGATAATTATTCTGTATATATGATATACCATCCAATTATATATTATTTTAATATCAAAATAAGGATATTGTCGCTCGTGCGTACGTACGGATTACCTTCTCCACGAACACGATGAGATTCATTCCCCATCGTATCTATTCAAAGAATAATTCTCATTATATGATTAAAAATAATTTTTAAAGACTTGATATCATTATGTATATGAATAAGATACATATCATCCATAAACAATATGACTCACATAACAATGAATATAAAGGAAAATGAATCTATTGACACCCAAAACAATGATAATACTAAGATATTGTTAACAAAGAAATGATAAAACATCATATAAGATATCATATTAATGTATATTATTCTTGTATAACTTAATAAAAATTATTTAACCATTATACAAGAGGTTAACCTACCCTCGACCAAGAAAAAGTACATGGTAAGGGTTAATTTCATAATCTCTTTACTATCCGAGGTTGTTTTTATGTAAGTATCTACTGGGAGATCTTTATCATCAACATCCGTGTTTCTTAAAAATGTACTATAACACATTTTTACTATTTACTAGACTATGGGTTAAAGTCATTTATACACTTGTCTGAATTTTTATAAACTGGTTTGAAAGGAATCTTTCTGTCGTTTTCCAAACATGTTACTTTTTAACTTTTTCGACACATATAGGTATGAATATCCTTTTTTAACTTATACGGATGGTGTTGAAATATTCCACTATTATAACATCATCAAATCTTACCTTACAATATTATAATAATATTTTCAAAATAAATGTTTTCTTTATAAATTATTTGAATCTTAAATGATTTCAAAATAGAAAGAGATATTTCTCAAAAAAAAGGTTTTGGTATCATCTATGTCAACATCCTTTGATGGATTTTAAGCTTATTTGATGTTGATTTATGATGATACAAAACATCCATACTGTATTGAAGTTTTTGTTTTATGTTTGACTGTAGATGTTTTGTTTTTATACCATTCATGCTTTATGGATAAAGTATTGACATTTCGTATGCTAGTTTTAATACGAATGTTTTTGTTATGTTTAAAACTTTTCATATGAGGAATGTATTGGACTTAGTATGTGACGGGTGGAGCCCGATATGGATCCTTGATGCATCGATAGGTCTCATGAGACAAACTAGTGTCTTGGAACATGTCCTTGAAAAAATCTTATTGGCAGTCTTGGCACAAGGCCTTGACTATGTGGTTATGAAAGTCTGGCATTATGCATTCCATCATTATGAAAGTGGCTAGTGATATTACATATGATTATTCAACTAGTAGAATATCCATGTGAGTAAGTAAATGGAATTATTTTGATTTATATTTTCCATATTATGATTACATTTATGTTGAAATGGATTTTGTTTTAGTTTTATACATTTCCATAAAGGTTTATGCTTATTTAGGAAAGCTTCCCCTATATTGTTATTCTTACTGAGCATCTGAGCTCACCCCTTCTTATATTTTATTTTTTCTAGGATGTAAAGAAGTATATTATGAATGAACTACATGAATAGTCTATGGGATCTTAGTGTTTTATATTGAAATAATGTTTTTGTAGTCTTCCATTTTATGACGTAATGTAAACCTTATGAATGAATCTATTACTTCTAAGGCTACTAAACTAATTAGTATTTTGAGACATGATAATTTTTTATCATTCCAATGATACTTAATAGTTCACCGACTCTGGGTAACTAGGGTCGGGGTGTTACAGCTCATGTTAACAAGAATAAAGAAGAATGTAGTTATTATAATGAGGATATTTTTAGTCATATAGTAGGTGATCCATGAAATTACAATTACTTAATATATCCACATCCATTGAATCCCCAAATAAAGGACATAGTCCACTATGTAGATCAATCTCTTACATAGAGGATATTTTATTTTTAACTATTTTCATATATAAAAGACCATTCTTATTATTTTAAAGTCATTTAGATTAATCCATATATAATTTAGTTTAACATCATGCTATGGGGAATCAAGGTTGAAATTATTGAAAGTGGGGGACATTTTTTAACTTATTATAAGTATATGGATAAATAAACACATGTTGGGGTTTCTTTCGTAGATTTGTATTATTTTCAAATGATGTAATGTGTCATAGAATGAAAGTATCCAAGAATGTTTTATTCTTGTCAGATGTATTATATGTCAGGAATCTTAACATCATTTCACTAGGGATAATTTTTTTATAGACTATGGTCCTAGGATGAGGATCTATCCATTGGAAATAATTATTGGTATGGATCTTGTAAAAAATGAGATGGAACCATTTCAGTACTAGAACAATCAAGGGATAACATTATCTGAATTATAGGTACAAAAAATCAATACTCATTTGGGATATGATCATAATTTCTAGTTGGATCAGGGATAAGTGATATGTGAATCGAAACATATATAGTCACGACAAGAATCTTACCATGTGTACTTTTCACATAAAAGGGATATTCCATCCCATTTTAGAGTGTTATAATTTTATAATGTATGGTGTATAAAAATACCTAACATGAATTAGGATACCACACACTATGAAGAGATTGAATATTGTAAAATTGGTTGTTATTCTTGGGATGAGAGATAATAGAATCACTAAATAACCAATACTAATAGAAATCAATCCATAAATATTTCATGGACCAATGTCTCTATGATTATATGTTGTTAATTTACCAAGGA
Organism: Viscum album; assembly: GCA_963277665.1. NCBI lineage: Eukaryota > Viridiplantae > Streptophyta > Magnoliopsida > Santalales > Viscaceae > Viscum > Viscum album. The sequence goes on along the minus strand of OY728141.1, from coordinate 923,901,495 downwards.
AGGGGAAAATATTTGGACAACCTTGTGAGAGAAGAAATATACAACCTAATGTCAATTAGTAAAGGTTTCATCATTGAGGAACAACTGGTGTGTAAATGTAATAAATTTATGGGTATAGGAGTGATGTTCTAGGAATCACTATGTATCCTACGATAAATGGAACCGATCCACATGTAGTTATTCTATATTGATGATATTTTATCTTAGTGTATATCGATATGTATAAGAATGGAACATTAAATTACAATTCCAAAACTAATTTAACTCTCATGCATGGATGATGGGTATCAAAAAGATACCAACCAAATCAATTTTAATGGCTATATATAGTGGAACATATTTTTTGTAGTTTTTAATCATGTGACAATGACCCAAATTTCATATAGATTAATGTAATATTGCTATGATTAAACACTCCACTATTTAAAGTCATATAGCTGGGACTTTTTTATTATGTAGATAATATTTATACAGATAAAACTTATGGCCTATGTGGTTTATATTTGTACAACAAGGTTTTATCAAATATGAATCATATATTCCTATAACTAGAACTTATGTGAACCCATCATCAAATTTAAAAAATAATTTCGTGAGAAACCTTGCATTGGTGGTCAGTGTGATATGCCCTCCACCCACTGTAATCTAGTAATATGATTCGTTGGAGTAGAAATTGTGTATATCATAAGGTACCTCCCACTTCACCTCCATATTATTGTGTTTCTACCTTGGTATCATTAGAGTTCTTAAAGTTAATAATATTTCCACTTAGAGGAATGAGTATATATGAACCTTCTTTTTTAATACTCATACAAATATGTATTGATATATTTCAGTGTTAGGCAGTGTGACCCACTTTTTCTCATTGAGTATCTCTAACTCATCTATATATATGAAAGGATGATCATAATTCGATAACGGATTACATATGGAACAATGAGTTAATGGTACTTTTTTCCTAATTACATGTGAATAGGGGGTCACATGAGATCATTCATAATTTTATCAAGAAAATAATTCTTTTCCTTATTCACCATATTTTTAAGGATATTAGATAATGCATTATTGAATGGATTTATATTTACATTTTTAGATTTATGGTAGTGGGATGTTTTTTTGGATTAATTTTTTTATCCTTGATATAATATTTGCGTCTTATAAGAGAAGAAATAGGTGTCGATTCCCACAGTGTAGTGTATGGGAAACTATATCTTGTTATAATATTAGTCATTATGAAATAAGTGATGGTATTTACTATGGATTTTATGAGGGATATAGCCTCAACCCACAAAGAGAATAAATCAATGGAAATAAAGATACATGTGAACATTATTGATTTAGTTGAAGTATATAGTAACATGAAATTAATTTCTTACACGGGAAATGGCCAAGAGTACCAGAATGTGTGTCACAACTCTTAGGGTGGATGGATGAAATTGGTGTGTATAGGAAAATCATTGAATTTCATCAAAAAATTACATTTAGTATTGCACCGTTGATATCCATTATTATCTATGACTTTTTATTTGAAGTAAGATATTGGATCCTAACTAGAGATCACTACAGAAACTGGCATCAACTTTTAGTATAACATAAATGGTCACACCTCTATCAATTCACATGATTTAGACATCATAAAATCCACAATTATAGAAGACATTTATGGGATTCAGGTTCTAAAATAGGGAAAAATTTATTACCCACCACTAGATTTGTTCCTTCATGGATTAATCTAATTGGTTAACTCCAGTTAGGATATACTCTATAATATTTTTCATACATCTAATTGTGTTATAATTTGGTGAGGAAATGGGATCACCCATAAATGATTTGGTATTAACTACATTTATATCATCCATATATTTTTTTGATAAATTTAAAGGCTACCATATGGTGTGTGATGTGAATGATTCTCTCAAACTTTTTTCATATACCATGGTTGTTTCTACATTCTCCAATGCATTAAATTTGGTATTTTTTAATTGTGCAATGTGAGATAGAATCATATCTTTGGTGAAATCATCTTTCTTTCATCATATAAAATTAATAATGACGGACAATTATTTATTATTAATGGAATATTCACCTTTGATTGACCGGATTAGAAACTCTAAGTAACCCTTATTGTTCAAATTGGCCATGAGTATCATGAGAACTAACTCCAATATTAAAATGTGATCATGATAATATTACTCACTATTGGTAAAACATTCCAACATAAAGAATGACCATGGAGGAACTTATTTGTCTAGAGAGAAGAGTAAAATACATAGGTCAACCCTATTATTCTTTTGGTTATCTATCGTTGTTCATGTTAATATATTAAAGGAACCATCAATGCTCACATCCCTAATCTAGTTAGTGTCATGGATATAGAAAACCTCTTCACAAGAGAGCTCTGAAATTACTAATGGAATCTGTGGGATAAACATTGTTTTGAGGAAATCAGATAACTCATAACCATTTTTATCTTTTGAGATACGAATTGGCCTTGAAACTGCTACATAATGGAATCCCATTATTCTAGATTCTTTGTTTACAATATATGACCAAGGATACATTAAAGTGGGTGAATATGAGAAAAAATATAGACCTTGTGAATCTTTATGTAATGTATGATATTCTATACTACAAAAAATAAATTCCAAATATATCTTCCTGAAGTTATAGTATTGAATCTTAACATCCAAAATGGGGTTTCAATGATAATAAATAATTTTCTTCTTCCATGTATCATTTTTAGGGATATCAAGTGCATAATGTGTTAAATTTAGGGTCAACACATAAATGATTAAAGGATTTCAATCCATTTTTACAATAGTGTTATTAATTATAGGAGATACTATTTGAGATCATTAAAATCTAATTGAAAATATTCAACCCACGAATATGTAACTCCCTTCTACATCAATTTCATAATGGGAAAACATTTTATAGTGAGATTGGATATGTATTTTTTCATATAGGCCATAATAACATATATGACCTTTACTTATTTGAGAATAAAATATTAGGTTATATCAAATACAACCTTGGTCTTCTAAGAATATATATAAACAATATGATATTGTAAAAATATGTACAGAAATTTTTCATATGCTACCATAGTATCACATTTCAAGGGGTTCATCTTTAGGATGTGTTGTCAAAGGTTATTTTAATGTATCTATAGATACAAAATATAATCAAATTTATATTTATAAATGACCTTGAGATAATCAATATAGAATCATATTATCTTCTTTAAGAGGAGCTTGAAGATACAGTGCATAGAAAGTTATTATATACTGCCAATGTTTTTCAGGCCAATGTGAATCAATTGATAGAAGTACACCCATTATGAATTATTGATAGTAGTGTCCTCCAAGTCATTTTGGGCCACACCTATTTTTTTAAATACCAAACACCAATCCATATAAGAGAAATGATGAAAACTATTTATTTCATTAACTATTAATTTTGTGACAGAGATTGGGAAATAATCTTACGGTAATTTTCAATTGAGAACCCTAAAATTGATATTGACTATGATTTTACATTTTTTATTGAATTTAAAATTAATTCATATCCATTTTATATATTAATCATCCTAGATAAAGTATAATTTGATGATATTTTCAACATTGTCTTCTATCATGACAACATGGGTTGGACACATCCTTATGGATGCCTATTAAATACACATTGGCTTTCTAGAAAACAATAATTATGGGTAGGAACAAAAGGATGCCACCCAGGAATCTCGTTCTACATCTATGAAAATACTTCATGGTGATTCTTGATGAAATATATACACATCTAATGTTCCTTGAGGGATAGAGTGGTGTTCATCAATATATGTAGTCAATTCTCCTCTTCACACAACATCACCTGTCTACGTTCATAAAAAGTGGTGGAGAAACTTGAAAAAAAACTAGAGGGGTATATCTAAGTTCTTATTATCCATACAATTATAACTCACTATCAATATAAGTTGATGATTAATGGGAACTATGAGAATTGATTGATGGTATGTATGCACCGTTAAATCATGAATATTATTCTGAGGCATCAAAGAAATTTACCTCTTCTATATCACTATTATTAAGGGGGATTGATAAAATAATATCTTGATATTTAGGAGTTGATGTTGGGTAGTTATAATTGTGGATATTTTTATATTTTCTAATATTTCATCACTATTCTTCTATATTTTGTTTATCAAACAAAACCAATATCAAGAGGTTGTGGGAAATGTTTTCAACCCCCTGCATTCATTATTCTCTTGGGATTCATAACAACATGGTCAAAGAGACCTCATTGTGATGAATATAACCAATGATATTTCAGACCTAAATATCATTAAATACACTCTTGATCCATATTTATAGATATAGATTTTGAAATAGTCTTTCCTTTCATTAGTGCTTGTTTCTCAATAAAGAGTTTTTACTCAAAAGTGTAAGAAAGTACAATGTTAAAATTAGTCATATTATTATCAAATTGAAATCACATGGATCAATGAATTCATAGATCATGATTTTTCACCACAATTCAATTAATTAGAAACACATATTCTTTCCTAAGTTTACTCTATGAGGTTATAAGTGCATCCTCCAGGTCATTAGGAAGCTTATTCAGATGGAACAGTATATAATGGGCTACATAGCCCCATATTTTTAAGACATTATGTCTACATGTTGGATTCCACGTGACTCAAATGGTCATCATCACAATGAAATACCAAAAATTTTCCATTTTAAAAGTACTTGATATACTTATGGTATGAAAAAGACACAACCATGTGAATATGGATCCATGTCCTTACAAATTAAATGTTGAAGGAGGTATATTATAGAACCACCCTAAATTAGGAGAAAAATATAAGTTCACTTGATGGGCATGGGTTTTGATCCACCAAGGTATCATATTATAACTCTTATCATATTTATGAATAATCAAGTTATAGAGATTTAGATGTACCTTACAATAACCTTAGCAGTGGTGTGTATGGATTGCTTTGTGGTTTGTCATAGAACCATGATCAATCAAGTACCAGTGGATATAAATATCTCCAATCATGATATATATAAGGGTTTAATATTCCAAGCTATGGATAAATTATGTTTTTATTTCAAAAATGAAATGATGATGTGATATTCAACATGATTGGTCTCAGTGAGATATTCTTTAGTTGGATTAACATTTCCTCAAAACTTCTGAAGGGTCAAAATAGAAAAAATGGGGGTTTCATTGAGTTTAATGGAGCTATAAACAGTACCTATAATTGGTATCTAGGTTGAATAAATACAAATCATCTTTAGTATATTTTATTTATATACTAGGTATTTTTTATTCTTTCCATGAGATATATCATGAGACATGGTTTAGTGATCATTGTTAACTATGTCACTAAGTCCATTCCTTAATCAAAATAATGTTCATTTTTATGGTTCATAGGTTGGACTATATTTTCCTTCCTATAATCTATATCTAATTGGAAGATGGTATATCAATGATTTTATTATCCAATATAATATGATCTGTGTGAGATCTAGCTGATTTAGGATCAGATCGATGCTTGTGTTGAGATCATAACATATCATGTCTCATATTTTCTCATTCATATATAGTCTCAAAAAAATTATTCCTAATTATATAGTACTATATATACCATTTCTTCCATGACCTACTCATTATATATAAGGTAATTTCATATTATAAATATGAATTTTTGGTTTGTAAATTTCATTACCCTCATTATCAAATTAATCTATTTGGAGGATGTTGTTGTACAAAATATATTTGGGTTCCCCATTTAATTAGAATTACATTTCATAGGGGGGTTCTAATTGTCATTGTTGGAGGGATGGTGCTCATCCTCCTAGTGATGGTGGTAGGATGTCCAAAAGGGTCTAGATAATCTTATGTAGTAGAATAATATCTTCCCTAATTCATACTTTTTCGATAAATAAAACGTCAACTATAGGAAGACTAAGATGATGATAATATATTCTATTATATTACAGTGGAGTTGGTGCCAAAATATTTTGTCTAATTTTTTCCAATGTATCTCATATTTCAGGATGACAGATTTCCTGGTCATCCAATCATCAAATTTTTGTACATTCCCCTTCATTATTTCCTTTAATTATCCTTCTCTTTCTAGTTGGATGGAAGAAATGTGAATCACGAAAATTAGGGGGTTTACTATAACAACTTACTAGGAATCTACTATCTTCTATAGTATATACTTGAAAATAATGAAATCTTGGATATTATAACTTTTCATCAAATGGATGATGAATTAATTTAAGTGGTTATTTGAAGAAAATACATCAGGATTCTAGACCTCAATAAATTTGATCATGTTTTTCTTTATAGTCCTGATAATGTACCCAGAGACATTATATGTTCATAATGAATATGTTTTATTCCTTGAATCCTTATACCTATATAGAGTTCTATCTATCCTATATTTATGGCAAGGTATATTTTATTTATGTCCTTGAGGGGGTTACACCATATGACAAATTATGAATGTGGGATCCTAATATGGTCTATCTCTCCTAGAAGGATTATTGAGGGAGATATATTGTGGAAAAATAATATTTTGTTTCCTCAAAAGTATGATGAAAATATTATTTAGAGGAAATAAAAAATAACTTTATTTTCTTCCTCTATTAGTTTTATACCCATGACCAGACCTTCTCATAGAATCCCTAATCGGGGTGTTAGGGGAGGATTTCTCTAGTTTACCCACCTCTAGGAGTTATTTCTGTTAATGTTTCATTTGTAATTTATGGTGGTGCAAACTAATAGTAGGATCCCATCAGGGAGGTTATTGAATTAAAGTAATAATTTTTATGATAGCATTATATTTTTTTTATGGTAAGGGAGATATATGTCATCACACTCTTAGGAAATATTGTTGAGGAGATTAAAAATTATTTCGAAATCCATCTACTTCTACATATCCTCTCATTGATAGAATGGTTTGTGGGAATTTTCCTATTGGATGATTTAATAAGTTTCCTCCAATGTGGGAAAGTAGTCCTTGAGGTGGTACTCTCAGAACATCTCATACATCAGTTGACATTATAGATGTTGGGTCAAAGAAAAAACATTTTGAGTAGTGAGGATAAAAATTGAATTACTATTAAATCACAAATAAATGCCTCTGTTTGTGGGTAATATTATCCAATGGGGATTAATGGTGGGTACCAGCTAATATAAGTTTGTTTACATATGACAAGGTGTGGTTTGATGATTACTTTTAATTGAAGGGAAATTCATGATTTATTGAAGGTGTTGATAACTTTTGTGTTTCTTGAGAGTCCTTAGAGTCTTGAATGGATTGATGATTACAAATAAGAAACCCATCATTGTATCATCACAAGTAAATATTTTTCATCCCATCACTTTTTCATTTAAAATATTAATTTTGGATTAAATATATTTAAACATTAAAACATGGTACTAATGCATGGACATTAGTCATATAATTTTATGTTGTTATGAAGTAGGTGATAAAATAAGGTTATTCAACATTCTTCCATCATACAATATTCACGTATTCTTTTATGAGTAATCATGGAGATTATTTACAAACGTAATTTTTTCACTAGGACTTTACATGCAACATTTCATGGGTGCATGAATAAATGAGATGTGATGTTAAGCTCAACTAACCATGTTAGGGGGAATTATTTCTTAATTAAAAGTTCTGTTTTAGATTTAGTATATAATATAAAATATTTACCAAATCTTAGTACAAAACAATCTATCACTGTACAAATGATTTGATCGACATCATGGATTGGTGTGGACACCATTATTTGTTTGAGGTTATCCATCCTTATTTTATAGGCTAATTGATTTTTCTTTGTTTAAAGAAGAAAAATAGATAAATCTAAAGATAATATCTATCTAGAAAATTGATAGGAGTTTTGTAGATTGGTTAGGACCCATTAGAGTGGATTATTATATAGTATTATAATTACAATTAGAATATCTGTAGTTCAGCTCCACTTGATGGGACACAACATACCCTTTAAGAATATGCGATAAGGACTGATGTCGTGACTTTAAAGGTTATGTGACCATGAAAAAGTAAAGTTACTTTAATATATGAGTCTCTAAGACCTATAGGGTGACGGTATGATTCCACATGTAGTTTTAATATGTATCATTGTTTAAAAGAATCAAAATCAACACAGTTCAAAATGCATAGTTTGAGGTCTTTTGTTTAGATCATACCATTCATTATAATGTCATGTGGTATAGATGTTTGTGTCATGAAAGGGACAGTGAAAAATAATTGAGTGGGGATTATATACGGGTGACCCTTTTTTATTTATCTTATTTACTGGTATCTACAAAGGAAAATATATAGTTTGATCTCATATAATATATCCTTTGGGAAAGGATGAATAATATGGAATATTAACTATTTGGAGCAATTTCAGGGGGATGTCGCCTCATTAGGATGATGTCGGTTTTATGAAAGGGAATCCTATTTTGGTGTGTATTAATGAATGATTTTACCCTGAGATTGTGATATGGGGATTAAGAATGGGTTTTTTGTTTCTTACTTGGGAAATAAGAATTATGCATGTGGGGTATAAGCATATGTTTCATAAAAATACATGGCATGGTTGGTGACTCATGTGATAGTAGGAATATGGGGATTACGTCTAGTAGGAGGATCTTTATGGATGGGTCGTTTATTATGCATAACATGATGTTGAGGAAACCATCTAACACTATATAATGATATCCATATAGAAGTATGACAAGTAATATAGGGAATATATCCCCCTACATAGGGAATTATTGATGATGCAGATGGTCTTTAGTATATTCTTAGGAAAAAGACGTATGGATGCTGCTAAAGGGAATTTATCTCTTCCTATCTCATTGAGTAGACCAAGATTTGTGCTATGTTTCCAATTAGGTGAGATATTAGATATGGGGAACCATGATGGAAAGACTCTTTAATGATATGTAGTTCTAGTTTTTTAAAATCAATCCTTCCCATTATCAAGGGATTATGTTATTGCAAATCCCATGTGGTGTCTGTCAATGTTAGAGGAAAAGATAGAGTTTTATTTCTTCAAGTCAATAAATCATTGACTGGGTGTCCGTTGGTGTATATATTAATTTCAAGTAACTTTAGAGGTTGTGAAGGAGGTATGTAGGAGTACTAACCATAAGTGAGTCTACCTAGGATAATGAATATATGCAAGGTCTATTAGGCCATCTCATTTTTACATTTAGGAAAACTAAGTGAACGAGGTTCCTAGAAATAATTTATATGTGTTTGGCATAAGACACTATGAAAATATTTCCCTATTATGTATACTTTAGAAAAGTGGTCTCTCTAGTGAGGATAGGGTGTAGTGGGTTCCATAGTGAGGCTAAGATGAAGTTTTCATCTGTTTTATATTGTAGGGAAAAGTGTTTACCAAGAGAAAATTCATAGATAATTTCATATTGTTTAGTTTCTAGTGAAATGTTTCATCTTATTTAATGGATAGGGTGAATTTTCACACTATATTATGGTAAAGGGAAGTTTTACCGAAGTGGATGGATAGGTAAAAGTGTATCCTTGGTGGATGAATAGGAAGTGTCACCCTAGTGGAAGGATAGGGAAAAGTTTCCTAATATTCTGAGGATAGTGCTCAGTACCACCACAATGGAATGCTCTAAAAATGTGCATCCCAAATGGAAGTCTAGGGAAATGTTTCAACTTTATAAAAGGATGGAGAAAAGATTCATTATGAAGGGGGTTTAGGGAGAACTACAAACTTATGTTGAGGTTATAAGATGGTATCTCCCATGTTATGATCACTTAGGGTGATTTGGTAATGTGATTCCTTGGTATAACTTATATAGGTGTGACACCTAACCCTAGTTTGGAAGACTAAGGGTGATGTGGTATTCCATATATTTTTTTGGTTTGTAAAATTTGGGCATCTAAATTATCCTCATTTTTTCATTTTTTTCATTATGTATTTTCTTAATAAATTACGTGGAGATAGGATATAAGACCATGGAATTAGATGGAATTTTAACTTTTTTGTATTCCCAAAGGGCTCATCACATGTTAAATGAGGACCCATATGGGTCTATCTATAAAAAATGATACCTTGGGTGAATTCCTCTCACTAAAATATTGGGTACACATTACAGGTACGTAGGTATGAAACACTATATTAATATAGAGATCATGACTAGAGTGAACGTTCTCAAAACTATGGAAGCTACATTGGTGGATTTATATTTAAATTTATAATGATTTAGAGTCTCCTAAAACACCATGATAAGAGCTATTTGGATTAATTTATCTATGATTAGATTAAATAACTACCTGTTCAGAGGATACATTCTTCAATGATGATTTTGGCAAGCATCCAAAAATCATTTTCTTGAATAAATTAATTTTTCTCAAAGGATACCACTTTTGAATTACTCTAGCTATGATCCATGCATTCCACTTTGACATATGGGCCATGCCAATTGATTTCCAAATCATATTTGGGAGAATCAATTTTCTATTGTTTCATTACTTGATTATTCTATGATCTTTTGGTCGTGAAGGAATTATTTTCATTGTTGAGAAGATAAGAGGAGGGGTTTGAGCTATAATTCTATTCTCTGAAAAAATTCTCAATTCTTGATTAACCATATAAAATATACATAATAATCTATTTATAGACATAAGATTGATGTTAAAATACAATTTAAATTCATACCGGCCCTTAAAAATTATTATAATATTTAATATACCACATGATATATAATAATAATAATATTATTATTATTATATGTTATACACTAACATTATTATTAATAAATATTATTTTACCTGCTTGTAAATTAATATCTATCATCATACGAAATCTTGGTCTGCCCAAACTCCTCATCAAATGTTAAATACATTAATTAATATATTTTTACTCTTAATCACCTATTTTATTCAAAATAAAGTCAATAAGTATTATTTAAATATTTAATAAATAAAATTAACATTTTATCCACAATCCATTGAATAAATATTTAATGAATTTTTATGTAATTAATTAAATTATTTATTAAATGGATAAATAAATTTTCATTACCTTGTTAATATTAGAAAACAATAAAACATAAATAAAATTATTCCCCGATAATGAGAATATTATTTATTCAAATAATTAAATTCAAATAGAATTTTATTGAGATTAATGAAATTTATTATTTTGTGACTCTACAAGATTCATTCTTACTGGCATTACCCAGGTACATCTAATGTCCATGATTTCTATCTTGAAATTGGTCAAGGAACCCAATAGAAAGAAATTAATTTCACAATATCAACAACCTCATAAGTACACTCAATGTGTAATAGAATATTTTTTTTCAATATCTCATGAAGAAGGGTTCAAATAGATGTTACTATCCATGTTTTTAACTGGATGAAAATATAGAGGAATTTTAACCTCTTCATTTATAGGATAGGACATTTTAAAAATAAATCTTTTAAATATAATTATAAGTGTTTCAATACTTCAATGTCATGTTTTGGTCTTGGAAAAATTCCTAAATGGTTTTACGGATTTCTCGTACAATTTTTCAAGCATCGGGACTTGAAACTCCAATTTTTGAATGTTTGTAGAGGTCATGCGGTTTGTCTCAAACTCTACAACACAAATTAAGAAACCATGCAGGTGAAGAAGAGGAGAAGAAGTACCACAAATGTACTGCACATGGTTAGTCCAAACCATTATCCTAGCCTACAGGGGTAGTTCCACATAGGCAGTACCTAAAAAATATTCATTGTAAAGTTTTTTCAAGGTTAGACTAACTGTGTGGAAAAAACAGTGTTAGGTAGTTCCTAATGTAGGGGCTGCCACATGATTGGTGCACGATTTGGCTAACCATGCGACCCAAAAGTGCAGTGTGTTAATTTTAAGGAAATAGAATTATATAAATTCAAATAATATTTAAAATAAAGAAATTTTAGATGATAATAATAATAAAATTATTATTATTATTATTATTATTATTTTTATTATGTTATTATTACTATTATTATTATTATTTTAATAATTAATGTTGACATTACTATTAATATTATTATTATAGAAACTGGGTTTTAAGAGAGAATCCAAAAGGCGGTCTCCCCTTACCTCTTACACAATCCCCCTCGACTGAACCCCCTGTTTTTGATTTCCCATCCTCAAAGATTCTATCTTCACCTGATACTCTTGAATTTTATCATGTTTCTCACTCGATTTAATCGAGGTATGATCTCAGATCCCTTATCCTCCCTAATTTTTTTATTTCCTCCTCTCTTAGTTTACCGTTCAATTAGGAAAAATTATAGTGGTAGAATTTAACCCATTTTAGTTCTTTCTCTATTATTAGTATGTGTGAAGGCCCTCTCAGGATTCCCCTGTTCATATTCCAACATCCTAAACTGAAGGTGAAGCGGTTTTGTTCGACTAGGTTTTCTGCTATTGATTTATGGTGACGTTTGTTTTTCTATTTTGTTTATCCCAATTTATTTTGGGTCATTTTGTGATTTAGGATCCCTGGTAATTATTTGTAGAGTGTTTTATTACTCCTTGAAGGCTTTCACTCTTATACCAAGATATATATATATATATATATATATTTCATCCTTGTATATATTCCTTCATGGTGAGAGGAATATGTGAATTGGATTAAGGGATATAAATATATATTGGATTGTATGTACATGCATGTGTGGAGATATCTTCACAAAAAACGGCATGTTTCAATGTGTTTTTCTTGTTTCTCCCATGAGGTTGGTTCCCCTTACTTTACACCATAAATTTTATAATGCATTAATTAAATTATTTCCGAACTTTATTTATTTTTTTTTCAAATTATTATAGTTTATGATTAAATGTTTTCATTGATAAGTTTAATAAAATTATTAAATGTGATAAATGATTTATTTGTTAAAAAAGTATTTTTTTTGTAATAAAACCCCTCCAATATAGGTGTTTCATCTTCAAGATAAAAAATATTTTTTAGATATTTTTTTATTTCAGGGATTATTAATTTTATATATATTTATTCTTTAAGGATATTATTGATAAATATAATATTTAGGAATTTTAATTTTTTTATAAATTGGAATTTCTTAGGAAGGTAATTCTCATTCCCCAATAGCACCTCCTTGGTTATCATTGAGTTTAATAGATTCATTTTCAATGTTTTTGTAAATTTAATGAAAATGGGTTCAAGGGGAATAACACCAAGTTATATTAATACCATTCCCATTTTATTCTTTATAAAATGTTTGATACGTGTTTCAAGGTTCTTAATGAATTTTATGTGTCCAATGAAATGCATGATAGGTTCTTGTCTCGAGTGTTTAATCACACACAGATATATATATATATATATATATGACCACACCTTTTCTAAGGAAAAATTTAAAATCATAATATGTTATGTGTTATATATTAAATTATGTATATGGAAATGACTACTGAAATGCTTAAGAGTCAGATCCTTATGAATTCTATTATAAATGCAGCCATGGTTATGATGGGATGGATATAAATGAAAACAAATGAGAGGTACTACCTCATGGATTAGTTTTTAAATGTGATCATTGTTGTTTTATAAATGGATAAATAATGATATGGATGAGAGGATTTTATTTTCCTATGCAAGTTATAAATTCTCCCTTAAAAGAGGCTCCAATAAAATGGTAAGGGGTGATGATCAAGAAAGATTATCACAATTCCTTACATAGGTGTGGGGGATGGAGACCCTCACCACTAAATCGATATGGGAAGTAGGTTTTTGAGTTCCATGATTCATCCTTATTGTTTCCATGGTGTGCACACTCACCATCCTGAGTGAAGGGTGTGCTGACCCCTAACTCTTTCAGGGTTTCCGGCTTACTACCCCCTGAGTACAGCTTATCAGCTCATTGATTTTTGTTGGATTCGTTTATGTTACACCCTATTATAGTTCAACTATATATATATATATATCTATATATCTATATATCATGATTAATACCCCATGAGTAGATCTTATCAGCTCGAATACCAGTTTTGGATGCCTATGTGTTACGTTCGAGTCCACTCCAACAATATATATACATATAAATATATATATATATAATATGTATGTATATTGTGACATTATCAGACTCTTATATAATCCAATGATAATGTAGCCATCAGGTGTCCCTTAAGAATCTAGATGGTTGGTTATTTATTTATTAATTATTTATTATTATTCATTATACCTTATCACTATTTAATTTATATTTCAGGTCTGGATTGGGATAGAAACCATGGGTCCCAGATTATTGAGATTTATATCTCACACCCTTATTTGGTTTCCATTACAATGGGGTACCCTAGTAGACCAACTTGTTCAGAAGAACATGGTCTCTTCTTTTTGATGTGTTCTGGTACGAGGGAGTTTGTAGAAAAGGACTGTTTTGGATCTCAGGATGCTTATGGATATCACCTTTGGGATTTTTAGTTATTTACTATACACGAACCTTGTATATGTACTGTATTGTAAATCATGTGGTATGGTTATTGTTTTAACTTAAGTATCATTACAATACATGCATAAGTTTTATAAACTAGTGTGTACCACTTTAATCCAATCATTGTAATAATTTTTATATGCTACTTTGATTGTTATCTATTTAATTTCTAGTTCTACTCTTGTTTTATATTTAGTTTCTATTTTACGGATGTGCTACTCTAATATGTGGACATAGTCTCTCCAGTATCCCCTCTTATGACTCTCACTACAAGTTGGAATCCTCTAAAGTATGGGGAGACATGCTATATGTCATGTGACCCACTGGTCTCACTATTGGTTTAATGATAAGTTGGTCTAGGATGTTGCATAATGGTATCAAAGAATATTTTTTACATTTTTATAACTATTTTGGGTTGGTAGAAAGGATCCTAGGAATGATTCTGTTCTTGGTTAATAGAAATGTTTATGACTAATCACCCCATGTATGGGAAATGACCACGTTACTAAGGATGAGATTATTGTTCACATTGTTTTCTATTGCAGTTGATATGATTTCACCCAGAGTGACTGTTGTACTTTTTTCTTTTAATGACTGAGAAAATTTAATGGAATTTTACCATTGGACTAGTATGTAATGGATGAATATTTGCACGCATTATAGTAATAACATTGAGAAAAACATTTTAAGCATATGTCATTCCTTGTAGTTTCATTTTGTTAGTTTCCTACTAATTTGATTGTGTTTTTTGAGTGATATTCCACGCTTATTATTTATTATCATGTTGGTTTTTATAACATTCATGTTTTTTTATTTATCATTTGATTTTATTTCCATGCTTAGGTAATTCCATAACATGCATGCTTGTATATCCCATGGTTCCTTCCTATTTATCATATTTTCTTTTAATCATGCTTTTTTACTTAATAGCACGGTGCTATGAGTTAACAACTTTTAGTGACATGATTCACTTTGTTTTAAATATGTAATTAATGTAATTGGATAAATGTAATTGGTTGCGATTAAATCATGGTCCAATTTTCATGTGTAAACAGTATGATAACATTTAAAAATTGGAAAAGGTAACCCATATATTATGACCATGTTGAGTGTTATATATATAAATAAATTTTAAAAATATTATCAAAATGTAAAGGCTTATAAAGGTTAAATTTTGAAATGGCATGATTTCGATGTAAATGGGATCTAGATGAGAAAATATAAAGTGTTTGGGCACTTTATAGGTTTGTTTATGGACACTGATATAGATGGACAACTTATATAATCATGTTAAAATTTTAAATGAAATTTGTTTCAATGGGAGCCAAATTTATATCCCTGAAGTGTATGGGTGCTTCATAAATTGGGAAATGGAAGCCCATGTAGTGAAACCTTTGTATATGGATATGTTATATTGTGATATCGATATGAATTTAAAGGGGATATTTAATTTCTAATTTGGAATGATAATTGGTTAACTGTTAAATGCACAACTAGGCCAAATTAGGTCAGTTGGGGGTATTTGTTTTATATAATAACTCATTTAGATTATTTCAGACAATAAAAACTAAGGAACATCTTTCTGGTAACTTTCCTGAAGAATCCAGGTTGGCCTAGGGTTAACCTAAAGGTATCTTTATATCATAAAAGTGAATAGGTCAATAAATTACATAATAATGATGATATTTCATAAATATTAAATGTTTAGGGTTTTAAAAGGAATTTTTATTAATCTTAATTTTATTTCCCTTGGGGCGTCAACTAAACCATGTACCTCTTATTTATGTTTATAAAATTGTAAATTATTTTTTTAATTATATATTTTATTGATTAAATATTAGAAGTGAATAAACATAAAGGGCTCGTAAATAGAACCCCAAGTTGGTGTCATTTTTAAACCCTCTTGTATATGTTGTTTAATCATTTTGTGAGGTTACTTAGAGAAGAACCATGGGGAGTTATACATAGGATTCCTCATTTTTAGCAATGTACTTTTTGGTAGGATCTTGAGCCTAGTGACTTTCTGCCTTTCCTAACATGGTAATAGTGTTGATTGTTATGATTTGTTAAGGGGATCGCCTATGGTAGGTATCAGCTGTAGATCCATAAATAATTTATATTGTTTTCATATTTATAATTTTTGTGTCGTTTGGGTGTCATTATACCTTATAGGATGTTTATCTTTTCCATGAAACCCTAGTTTGAATCAACGGTCATGGATTTGTTAGCCTTTGATACGGTTGTGGTAATCGATTTATGTATTGTTTATTTAGGTCATACTTGCCTAGGGAATGGTCAGTTCCTTCTTCGGTCACTTGAAATGATACTTATTCCTTGGTAAAGGAAGGCTTGGGATGTCTTCTTCATGGTTAATGATCATATGGGAAAATATGATGTTGGGATAAATCACTTGTACAGGCCATATGCTACAGAAATTCATAGGTAAAATAACATATGGATAGTATTCAAGATGTGTCAATGGATTCCAAAACCTCAGGGTATTATTTGTTCAAATACATGGTCCCTGATGAGCATTAAATGTGGAAACAAACTAGTTGAGTTTGGTGAAATCATTGAGCCTTGTGTCGTTAAGTACAGTCTCAGGTCATCTACTAGTAGAGTGACCTGAGAATTAAGAAATCAAATCCATCAAAATTATTAGGATTATTTTTCTAGGGACTCAGGTGTTTTTACATGTCGGTCCCATTGGTTTGGATTTCGTGTATTATTTTTCCTTGTGATCATGGATCAAAAGATCATTACACATTCCTTTTTGTTAAAATCATGTTTTAGCATGCTTATGAGTTGCTATTTTTCCTTGCATTTATGATTAGGAAACTCCTTAGTTGGGGAGCACTGATTCTATTCTATTTTAATGTTTCATATAAATTAGAAAAAACAGAACAAATATAGACCATTTAGAAATGGTCATCCAGTATAAAAGCCATTGGGTATATTAATTTTTTTAAAAGGTATTTCTTTCTTGGATGCACAATGTTGATGTGGTTGGTTGTGTACGAAACATATAAGAAACACTATTGGTCTCGGGTAGATATCAATTGTAAATCATGAATTATCACATGATTCCTTAGGTGGTTAAGGGTTGTGATATGTTACTATATGTGTGACGACATGTAAATATGAGTTTATTTTAAGGTATGTTGACCGGTTGCAGTTTGAATGTTATTATTTCTAGAAATTGGGTATGATTGATAAGAATATTTTTCAATCCTATAAGTATATTGTTATTAGTGATAACCATGTCCAATATCTTGATGTTATACTATATTAACTAGGATATCATCAGTCATACACCGCGCTAATGATTCAAAGTAGTTTGGATTGTTTGGGTGGCCTTTATTAATGTTGTATGCTGATGCATTATTTTTATAGTAGTATAGTAATTTTCCATAATCCTTGTCTTCCCAAGAAGGAGCACCTAGACATACTCTTTAACACTATCTGTTTCATCTAACTTGATGAAAAAAAAGATTCTAATTTTGGCTCAATTAATGTTTTAAAAGGGTGTTGACTCCTGGGGTCTGGATCTGAGTTACACCCATGTTCATGCGATGGAAGAACTATGAAATGGCCAGGGGATGGTTTAACCAGGTAACATCTCCAAAATTCTGGAAGGGATTTTGGTGGATGTGTTCAAGGTGGATTCAATTTTTACTAGAGGAAGGTGTTGTAGTTCTATTGAAATATGTCATCCACCTAAGATGAGAATTTTAAGAATGGTATGTTGGCGGTAGTGTCTCGACTCGTTACCCATCCTTATAATGTGTACAGTTGGTGAAGGACCATCTCTAGCATGCCTTAAGGCAGAGATGAGTGTAGTTTGTGTCGACTAAGGATTTTTATGAAAATAAATATTGACTTGGGATTTAATGACTATGGGGTATATACTCTTGGATATGCTCAAAATCCATGAAACGAGTGTTATTGATACTCTTAGAGCATGTTTTGAAAGAAAATATTGATATTTTCAAATTCATGGATCAAAATCATCCTTTTTCTGATGTCAACGAATAAGGTGCAAACATCCTTTGGCTAGATGCTTAACGAAAAAATTCCCTAAAAATGTATCTAGTTGAATTGGTTTCAGTAAGCACTAATTTACTGTTTTGTTTGAAAAAAAGGCATTGTCTTGGGTGTTGATGAAACAAGTACCATGTTATTAAATGAATTCTTTAAGGCACATTGGGTTTTTGTAAATGCAATATAAATTTTTTAAGGAATATTTATGAACCTTAAAAGCCAGTTTATGATTATGTTGTTCCCAATGGCTTCTAAGGGATGTAAAATTTCGAATTCTTGAAGGTTATAATAATAAATGTTTTGAACTCGATGAAAATCCAGAGGAATTTGGACTTTCTCATTGTCTGGACAAGATATTTTAAAAATCAAGTATTAGAAAAATATTCCAATAGTTGGAAAAATTCTTGGTGATGTTTTTGGACCTCAGTAAATGAATGATGGGTTTTCTAGATGCCCGATTATGTTTCCGGAGCACCGAAGCTCAAAATCCCAATTTTAGGAGGCCTATAGAGGGCACACAGTCTGTTTTCAACCATGAGGACCATAGTAGAAAACCGTGAGTCAATAGACGAGGATATAAAATTCCCCATAAAAGTGGTACATAATTAGTTCAAAGCATGTTCCTACCCACATAGGTAGTTCCACATAGGTAGTACCTCAACATTATTCAATCCATGGTCTACGCATGGTTAGGATAACCCTGCCAGACAAATCATGTGAGGGGGTTCTTATGCCAGGGAGTTTTTCATGGTTTTTCAAACTATGTGACCCAAACCATGAAGTTTGTTAATGTTATAGAAATTAAATTATTTTAATTAAAAAAAATGATAAAATAATAATAACATAATTATTAATATTAATATTATGTTGTGGTTATTTTATTATTATTTTTGTTTTTGTTATAATTAATAATACTATAATAATTATTATTATTATTGTTATTGAGGTTTCAAGAGAGAACCCAAACCGGGGGGGCCACCCCTTACCTCTCATGCGAGCCCCCTCTGTGGAACCCCCGTGACGCGACACCCCTTCTCCCCAAAACTCCTCTATTCACATGATCCACCAAAATTTCATTATGTTTCTCATCCGATTTCATTGAGGTATCGTATAAGCTCCCTTATCCTCCCTTATTAGATTGATATCAACCTCTCACAGTTGTCCATTCACTTATCCCTAACTATAGGGTTAGATATTAACCCGGTTTTTGTTCTTTCTCTAGTAATAGGTCATGCGAAGGCCTTGTTGAGACTCCCTTGTTCATATTTCGGTTTCTACCATAGAATGAAAAGTGTATTTGGTCAATTTTATTCACCACTATCAATTTAAGGTGAGGTTTTCTTATGTTTTTTGGTTTTATAAAATTTATTTTCATTCCCCTAGTGATTTTGGGTCCTTATTAATTATTTTTAGTGCTTTTGACAACTCCATGAAGTCTTGCAATCAGATACATAGGTATGTATATATATATTTATATATCATCCTTGTACATATTCCCTCATAGTGAAGGGAATATGTTAATTGGTCTATAGTATATTTATAGGAATTTATGTGAATGGATCTTAGGAATGAACTTTGTCAAAATCATAAAGTGACAAAGTATTTTGTTTGGTTCCTCTTTTAGGTAGGGTTCATTTCTCATTCCCCTTAAATATAATAATGCATTAATTAAATTCCTCCTGACCTCTATTTAATTATTTTCAATGTATTATTGTTAATTCTAAAATTCATCCATTGAAAAAGTTAATTAAATGATTCAATGTGATAACATATTTGTTTGATAACATAATCATGTGTTTGCAATAAAATCCCTCCAACGAAGGTGCACTATCTTTTTG
Organism: Viscum album; assembly: GCA_963277665.1. Classification (NCBI taxonomy): domain Eukaryota; kingdom Viridiplantae; phylum Streptophyta; class Magnoliopsida; order Santalales; family Viscaceae; genus Viscum; species Viscum album. Next base: position 923,881,104 of record OY728141.1, on the reverse strand, counting down.
CTAAAAAGAATTTTTTAGAAATTCATGATTTCTATTCTTGTTACCTTGAGGTTTCTTTATACATTTAAGCTAGAATTTATAAATGGAACTTCTAGGACTTTGGATTGTATTACAATTTTGAATTACCCAAGTAGGTAACTGCCCTTATTTAATGATAGCTTCGAGGTTCTAATTTAGTTTAATAGATTTATTTTTATGTTTTTGTAATTTGAATAAAAATGGTTTCAATTGGAATAACACAAAGGGATCGTTATATATTTCCCTTTTTTATGCTTTATAAAATGTTTTCTATGATGTGAATGGTGTTTAATGAAAATGAATTGGCTAATGAAATGCATGATTGGTACATGCCTTATGTGTTGAATCAAACACACACACACATATATACAAGTATGTATATATATATATGACCATACCTTTGCTAATGTTTAATTGAAAATAATAATAATTTATTACTTATTTTTTAAATTATGTATGTGGACATTACTATTGAAATTATTAAGAGGTATTTTTATTTGAATTATTTTAAAAATATGATGCTGTTTATAATGTGATGGAAATAAATGAAAAGCATGAGGGATAATGCCTCATGGATTTCATCATAAATATGATCACACTTATTTACTATAGGTATAAATAATGATATGGATGGGAGGTTTTTCTTTTCCTATGCCTAGTATAACTGTGCATTTTATTGATGTTTTGATACGATGTTATGCGGTGATGATCTATAAGGGTGATCACACTTCCACATATCGGATTTTGGAATTGATACCCTCACCACTGTTTTGATATTGGAGATGTACTTTTGAGTGCCACATTCCATATAGAGTTTTTCCATGGTGTGCACACATTTCAGACCGAGTGATGGGTATGATGACCCCCCACCCCCCACTCTATTGGAATGTCTGGATTACTACACCATGAGTAGAGGTTATCCGTTCATTGAATGGTGTTGTATTCCTTCATGTTACATCCTGGTCCACTCTAGAAATACACACACACACACACACACACACACACACATATATATATGGATTTCTACCATGTGAGTAGAGAATATCAGTTCATATATGGGTGTTGGATGCTTGGGTGAGACATACCGGTCCACTCAAACAATACACACACACACACACACACATATAAATATATATTATAATTACATGATCAAAATATTATTTCAGCTATGAGAAGAAGCAGGTATAACTGTCAGGCATCCCATAAGAACCTGGACGGGTGGTTATTTATTTATCCTAGAATTATTATTATTATATATTCATTCTCATAGTTTAATTTATACTGTATAATCTGGATAAAGTTGGACACATTGGTAAAGAATTACCAAGATTTATGTGTCAAACCCTGCTAGGGCCACCACTGTGCTGGGTACCTGAGTAGAACATCTTGTCCATGGAAACTTAAAACCTGTTTATTATTGTTTTATTGTACCTAGGAATTAGGGGAAAAGGATGAGATGGAGCTGAGGATGCTCATCGAGATCACCATTGGGTTTTTTAGTTATTTTCTTTACATGAGTCCAATATTTTTTCTGTATTGAAAATAATGTTGTACGTTAACTATTTTATCCTTGTTATCATAAATGTACATGAATAATTTCTATAAACTGGTGTTGACCACTTTAATCAAGTTTTTATAATAATTGTCTTCCACTGATTTAGTTGTTAATTGTTTATTTATTTCTCCTTATTGTATCATCTATTTAGTTTCATTTTTACCACTATTATACTCTGATATGAGGGTATAGTCTCCCCATTAGAACCTCCTGATACCCTCTCTACATGTTGATAGCCTCTAGAATATGGGGATATGTGCTTTAATTAATGAGACTCAACGATTCAGCTACCTATTTAATAGTTATTTGAGTTGGTATGTTAAATATGTGTCATCAACCTATATGCTTGATTCCTATTTATTTGACTATATGAAATAATCATTGTTGCACCATGGCCATATAATTTAATGTTGCAATCACATTTATTTCAAAAGGCCAATATATCAAGTTTTATAAGGATGTAATGGACAAATTATCCTTTGAATTGTTAATTACCAACATGTCATTCATAAAGAACCAACCATATCTGACTCTATTATGAACAATTATCATCATATTTTACAAAATACATCTAAATATTAAAATATAATCATTTATTTATAATAATATTAAAGTCAAAGAACCATTAAAAATGATCATATATAGTAATATATGATAAAAACATTTGGAATTCCAACGGGTTGGTATGTTCTCAAAAGCTCTCGTTTCGGAGGTTACCAAGTATGAAATTCATTATAATAATCCTATTATGATTACATGTAATCTCAAATAATAATATATATAGTATTTTCCCTATCATAGTATGTTTTTTTACCATAGAACTATATTTTAAAATATCATTATGGAATTTCAAGGTGCTTATCATAGTACGAAACATATATGACCATATAAATAAAAATATACTCTAGGACATTATCACTTGAATGGATTGAAAATTAATATTGAATATGTGATAAGATATTTATTTTAATATTCAATCCCTTGAATATTCATGTAATCCAGATTTAAAAAGAAGTCGGTTCTTGGGAACTAACACCAACAAACTCCAACATTCACTAGATCAAACTGCTATGGAATGGTTATTCCTTACATGAAAAACATTTTTTTCTTAGTATGGCTATAAATATTAGACCTACAATGTTTCCATTTCTATGTTTGATAAATCTACATTCATGTGTGGTGAATGTTATTTACTACAACATCAGTATTTTAAGAAAATATCAGAACTAGTTATATAACTCAGTATCCACCTCTTGTTCCCTTGTCAGAATCTTACCTTCCTAACTAGATCCATAGTCATATATTAACATAAAATGATAAATATATTTCTATTTTTATAACTCAAAATTTGAATCAGACATTTCTAAAACCACTTCTAATGCTACATCATAAGTCAAAATTTACTCGGATATTGTAGATACGGAAACCACTAGCTGTAATAATTATTTCTTACATATTACATTATCCTTTTCTAACATACTTGGTAAAGTTAATCAATGTGTAGAAAAGTATTTAATTCCATTTATTTCTAGTATTATCACTTCTAGAAAATCGAGGAATTCATCTATTTTTACATTTCCATGTATTTTAAGATATCTCTAATTAAAATAATATGATATTATGTTGGATCTAATTAATATTCACCAATTATTCTTTTTGTATATGTAATATAATATTTTAGTACATAACATTTCACATGATATGAATTCAAAGAAAATAATCTAGTGAATTTATATTAATATCCATTATCTATTCTTATTCACAAGAATGTTATATTGTAATGATTACATGCAAAAACAATTTTGTCTTTAATTCTTTCAACATTTATATTTCAATACCATGTTAATAAATGTACTACAACTAGAATTAGAAAACACGTAGATATATTATGTAAATCATGTTCCCTAGAACATGTTTTCTAATTTAATTTAAATTTTGATAAATTATATTTTATATTCTTGAAAAAATAGTTATATAACGTTTTTCATATGTTATCAACATATTTATTTTTAAAACATAAAACACTCCCACTATACAGTTAGAGACACATATAACTCCTTCATTTAAAAATGAATAAAGTATGATAATTATTCATGATTTATTAATAAATTAATTTATGTAATCTTCATATATTAATAGAATTTATTTATTTCATCAAAAAATTTCGTTATTCCTTGTAGACACATACCACAGGCTCACCTTCAGGTCATATCACATCAAAATATTTTTTAAGGATTCATCTAAATGAGATATCCTCAAAAATAAATATCCCAATATTATGATGATTGAAATATGTTTGGACATGATAAACTCAAAAGTATTACAGTCATGGTGATTGGTGAACATGTTTTTATTATAGACTTAACCTTTTCAATAATCTATCATGATATATTGGTACCCTATTGTACCATTGATGTCTTGTTTTTCTTGAGTACTCACCACTACAATAAATTATTAGAAATATTCAGAATATGGAGTCCATCAATCATTATACATAGAGTCCATTATTTTGTTTTATACATACTATCAACCTTATCATATTAGAATTTACTGCATCTTTATTAGAAATTTTTTTAGAAAGAATAATATATGTGTCACCAACCATAGTTAACACAAACCACCCATTATCTTATATATATATATATCTACCTATATTCCCATAGAGTATGTGTCTATGGAACTACTCCTCTTTCATATATTAGTGTATTCTAGTATTGTTATGTCAACCCATATGCATCTAGATCCTTAACCCATATAATCTAAGTATGATAGCACTATACTCAAATAGATAATATTCCTCTATGAAAATATAGTTAATCATGAATGAATGTTAATATTCATAGTGACTATATGATCATTAACTGAAATTCAACTTACTGTTTTAATGTTTGTTTGTAGCTAAAAACATAATTTAATAAACAATTATAAAAAAACATTGGCAATTGTCTAAATAGATTATTATCATATCACAATAAATATGATATAAAATACAATATATGGTTTGCATATTTTTAGTTGTTACACTTCAATATATAAAACATGTCATGGAAGGAATGATTTTATATTTGTAATATATATATTTATATACATATATGACTCTATATTAATCTTCATATTACTACAATAATTAAATTCATGTGTACAAGGATATGTGGTATAGATATAATCTTTATTCAATTTTTATGATCATTGATAACTTAGATAAGATGTTTTATTTACAATACAACATAAAGATTCATCAATACTTACCATGTTCCATCAATTACATCACTAAGAATTTATAAAATTTCATAAATAAATCTCATTGATTAAATGATTTTACCCTTATCTCTATAATATTTCATATGGAAATGTTGGGATATTTCTAAATATGTTTTCATGTACCATTATTTATAAAGGTTTATTTATCTAAAACTTGATAAGTAGCTAGTTTTTATATCCAATATCTTAGAACAATTGAGACTAATAAAATTTTATGGGTATAAATGGGTCAACTACTTCTAGTTTTAATTGAAATATAATTATCTTTCCAAATTCAATTAGATGTATTAATTTTTTATATTCATCCTTCATTTCAATGGATATTTTTTATTAAAGGGTTTCTGAACTATTCGTTTAGTATTTAAGTTACATGTAAACATTTATTCTGAAAATGAAATAATGTACCATTTTTTGAATTCAGAAACTGAGATAAATGTTTTGATCACACTTACCACCAACATGAATCAATCCAATATTGGAAAAAGAAATAGAGATCTTGGTTTTTATAGAAATCACCTTTTCATAGAACCTTTTGAGTTATCTCAATAACCTTTCTATTCATTATCATATCTTATATTTAAGTACATATATGTTGTAATCATAATGTATTTAATACAAAATAAGTGACTATAATCATTATGAATATACCAAAAGCGGAATAAATTTATTTCTTCTTAAATTCATTTTATTTTATTTTCAAGTATCCATTTTCTCATCATAAGAATAAGATAGCCTCATATTTATTCTTCTACCATGGTATCTTTTGTGTATTTGAAGGAAAAACTAGAGGATATTTTTCATTTATATTAGCTATAGTATCTTAATTCCAATAATTAAAACATATAACCATAAGGAGTCAATAAATAGGTTTCAACCAATCATTATCCTCTTTGTGAACTATGCACAAATGTTTCCCAAAATATTTATTGATTTTTTTTTATCTAGACCTCGAAATATAAAGATTATCTTGATTGTAAAGAAAATAAAATAATATTAATGAATAATTTATTATCCAAGTGGAATAATAATTCATATTTCCACTAAATATACCCAAGAATGTTTAATTCACGATCCATAGGTAGATTATTTTCTTACAGTCTAAACTCATACAGTGCATTGAAAATCATATTAATTTATATATATTCATTTTCATGGTCAATAAAATAGAAATATGGTATTATGGATTATGAATCCATGTGTTTTTTCTGTATTATCAACTCTATGAAAATATTTGAAAATATAATAAAATGAACATAAGATTAATCATTAATATATATCTAGTAAGCATCATTATCACTTTATCTTACCCACTAGGGTGGTAGAACAATAATAGTGGATTCCGATACATAATACAAAATTTATGATAATAATTCATCATAGAAAATATTTTACCATATCTGAAAATTTTTCTTTGTAAAGACATGCCTTTAGTTACAGAATGATTTCACGTTTTTCACGTCTTTTCATTCCATTTTTATTAAGAATTATTATAGATGACTAACACTTGATTTAAATTTAAGTGAGAGGTAATAATAATAAATTTAATCTATTCCCCTGTTATTTTATCATGTCTCAAAATCCATCACTACGAACACGGAATAACTATTTTCTATAGCATTTATGTGGAATGTATCCATATTTATTTTCATATATTCCATGTGGAGTCCATGAAAATAAATAGATTGTATTTTCCTATGTGATATTTCCAACTGTAGGCTTGCAAATACTAGATCTATTCAGTGAACTCCACAATCAATGACCCTGACAAAGATTTCATCAACCCTTGACTCCATGTTTTTATTAGATAGATGAAGGCCATTAAATCACAATACCGATCATGTTATATTGAACTAGTATTTAAGTTAATAATTTACTATAATTAAAAATAACAGTAGTAGAGACTAAACTAATACATAAATTATGGGTTCATTTTAATTCAGATGATAAATGACATGATTACATAATACTAACTAGTGGGATTTTTATTTATTATGCATCAATTTTATATTGTTTTTTACTTTAAATAGATTTTAAATATTATGTAGATTTTACCTAATTAATTAACCATGTTGGATAAAACATTTACTCATAATCAATTTATTTATATTCCATCTTTTCAAATTTAATTATTTATTTATTTGATAATAGGCTAACATCCACAAAATAAATTATGTATAAGAATAAAATTAAAAATTAGTTAGTTAACTGATCATTTTCTTATCTAAAACTTGATTTACTAAGTAGGACATATGTCAGCATTTGAACATTGGGAAAATTCCTTGTGCCGGTCTTGGCATGTGTTATAGTGTTCCACAAGTACACCTATGTATCACATGAGTTAGAAAAATTATGATTCCTTATTGAACCTCCTTCATGTTCCTTGGGATACTTAATTAATTACAATTATTCATAAATCACATGTTTGTGAGAGGAACTAATAGATTGGTTAATAGTGATTTCATAAATAACCATGGGCATCTAGGGCCTACATATTAATTTAGGGAGGGATGGAATAGTGATGTGCCTAAATTGTGTATATCATTTCATACCTTATATTGAATATAAAAACATTTTTTCACAAGATATATGTTGTGATTTCATGATAAAATTCTTTAATTCAGTAATCCAGATGATTTTTAGGCATTGTCCAGCCTAAGACACAAATTAAAAAGGTTCAAAACCAAAATTCACAAATATACGACATGTACTCCTTATAAAAACCATGTTCTATTTCACTGAATTCGGATAGGTAAGACCAAATACATGCCCATGTTTTCTACAAGAGATTACATTCCAGGTGATTACCCTAAACATTCTGTGTATCCCCTTCTAGAAGAAACTAGTGGATGTGGTTTGACATTACACACCATGTGGGGAGGCGTTACACACCGTGTGCCCCCCCCCCCCTCACAACTAAGAATCACCATGTTTAATGTCGTGGGCGGCATGATAGCTATCCCACATGCTGAGGAAAATGGCCAAAGTCAGATTGAATTGGGTATATGATGTGTAATCTTGTGTACACTCCATGAATTTTAAAAAAATATCAATTAATGGAAGAACTTATTAATTCTACCATCACACTCAAACAAAAAAGGTCCAAATTCTAGGGATGAAAAACATGAGAAGAATGAGGGAAGAGAAGAGAGGAGGTTCTTCTTCTACCTTTCTGAAGATCTTCAATCCAATTTTTGTGTGATGTTTAACTCAATTATCACCAGTTTTTTAGTCACTAGATACTCAATGAGTAGCTAAATCCCCTATGTGTTGGGGATGTTGATAATTATGGGTTGTTGTTTATTAATATTTATATTGTAATCATGTTATTTATATTTCTATCATAATCCCTCAAAAACTTTTTCTATGTATCATGGGAAACTCCATATCAGACCAAGAATGGGATTTCCAGGGAACATCAAAGAAATTATGATTAAGACATCCATGATCATTGGAGGTACATATCATCCCAAAAGGGGTTAAAATTAACAGAATTTATAGAAACCAAATTCTAGACCAAAAAATTTTCTTATAGTTATTTTTTAAAAAATTACCAGACCAAAGGGGTTCTGTTGTATCTAAAACGCAATTATGTGAGTTTTCATGAACAATAGAACCTCATAAGAAAATTAATTTATTAATTATCCTAAAAATACACAACCCCGATACATTCTTGCAATTTATCAAGAAGAATCAAATTTTTGTGTTTTTCATTATCTTTAAATGTAATTTATCATGAAATTGAATTTATAATTACTCTTTAATTAAAACATTAAAACATCAGCTCTAATTTTCTGCGTACTTTACCTAATTAATTACCAACCAGGAAAAAATAGAGTAACTTCATCTCCCTCTGGATCGATCCCATACTTACACTATACCAGTATTATGATTGGGTAATTAAATTTGGAATATCAAAATCAAAAATTCAGATGAAATGATACCAAATTATGGTTCATTTTTTTGGAACGAGAAAGGTAATGGTGTTTTTATTAATCAGTTTGTATTAATTAATGTGAAAATAAAAATCAATAATTCTAAAAAATTATGTTCTTAATCTCATGTATGTTTATCATTTTTTTCATCTTTTGCGCTTCGTTTTTTGTTATGTTTTGTTTAGTATAAAAAGTACAAGAGTGGTCGAATCACACATTCCAAGAGTGTCGAATCATTGGACACCCTTCTGCTTAATATGGAGATGGAAAAAAATGATCTTTCGGCATTGACATGCACTTATGGATGAGAACATCTAAAACAACCTCTTGGAGAACATAGAAGAGGGAGATCTAGTTGTTGTCTAAGGATTTGGACCACCATTTGTGCTAGTTGACAACAAAAACCAACAATTAGTTGTGAAGAATAAAAAGATCCAACTTCCACTAGAAAATATAATGGAGTTCATCCCATGGAACCAACAAAGACAACCGGCTCCATTTGTTCTAGGGTATGGCCTACATAAATCGTAGTAGTTCCCACAAGAGAGGTTTGAATACCTAAATCCATGTCAAGGGCCATATTTTTCTCTTGAGTAGAAATTTGTTCCCCCACCTACACAAGAGAAACTACCCCACACTATACCCTTATGGAGTATTGTATTCCTTATATCCAAGGGACAGAAACAAGAATTGTTAGACCACTGGCATAATACTAGAATTTTGAGATCATTAAAACCACCATTAAACTCATTAAAAACAAAGTGAAATTTGAAGGATTTCCCAGTGATGACCCCAATACCCATCTCTCCAATTTTCTAGAGATTTGTGACACCTTTTTCTACAAAGGGGGTGTCCGAGGATTCCATTAACATTCATTTATTCCCCTTTTCATTAAGGGATAAAGTGAAGGACTATATTGAATGACTACCTTAATGCTACATCCACACCTAGGAGGTGTTGGCACATACATTCTTATCAAACAATTTCCCACCCTCCGTGACAGTGATGTTGCAGAATGAAATTCACAATTTCTTGCAACATGATTCAGAGTCTTAGTATGAATCCCGGGATCATTTTAAAGAAATGTTAAGGAAGTTCCTTAATCATGGAATTCCATTGTGGATGAAAGTAATAACATTCTATGGATTTATTATGATAGAGACTGAATCCATGTTGGAAGCAGTTTTAGTAGGAACTGTGATGTTGAAATCCCTGGAGGAAATCTTCAACTTTCCCAAAGATATGTCGGAAAACAGCTTCTAATGGAACACAATGAAGGGTACTAAAAATAGCGAAATTATTAACATTGAATCCAATATGATACATTCTACCCAACTTCATGTAATGTCCAAGCAAATTGATGCATTGAATCTGAATAACTCATCTCATGTTCAAGCGGAAAATCACCCAGCAAGCAGTAACTTTTGTGACAACCACACCATGGGTGACCACATGGGGAAAATTTTTGGTCCTTCAATTAGTGATTTATGATATGAATATCTGAAGATAAGTCCAAAAATGTACCGTCAATAACAAAACCCGACATGGGAAGATAACTTGAATATGAACTGGGGAAAACAACTACAAAATTATCAACCCATCCACCAAAGGGCGACCAGTTATGGTCAATAGTAATAAAATAATCTATATCCTAGACAATAGAAGTTAGGATCCTTACAACAAAAATTGTATCAAAACCATCATCTGGTGTGACAACCAATGTAGACACAACCTTATGTGGCTACACAAAAACATTAGTAAGAACCCCCATCAATGCTATATGAGATGATGTCAAAATTCATAACAACTGCTGAGACACAATTTCAAAATCAAGAGGCATCTATTAGAAGCCTTGAGAATCATTTTGGGAATCCTTCTAAATAACTATCTTCAAGAAAACATGGTACATTACCAGGTAACACTGATAAGAACCCACTTGAGGAGGCCAATTCTATCACTTTACAATGTGGGAAGAAATTACCCCGGGAAAGATTGCAAATCAAGGTGAAAATCCAGCCCCACCTACACCCTCTGTGAATCATGAAGCCAAGATCCAGGAGTCCCCCTCAAGACAAGAAATATCAACATAGAATGAGGATACACCTGGTAAGGGAAAAGAGGTTGTTTCCTTATATGAACCCTCTATACCATTTCCAGCATGAATTAAGCAAAAGAAGCTGGATCGGTAGTTCGGGAAATTCCTGGAGGTATTCTGAAAACATCATATCATCATAACTTTTGGGTATGAATTAACTCAAATTACAACATATATGAATATTATGATGGTAATTACGTCAAAAAAGAAGAATTTTGAGGATTTGGGAATAATTTATCTCATAAAGAAATGTTTAGTAGTGGTCCAGCACTCTCTTTCTCTGAATCTCTAAGATCCAGGTAAATGTACAATTCCTTGCACCATTTGATCATGTGGGTTTTGTAAATCCTTGGGTGACTTAGGGCTAGTGTCAATATTATTCCTGGTGGATTGTATTATAATATGGAACTCAATGATTTACATCCTACTCGAGTGGAACTACAGTTTACATATTGATCCAATAAATATCCCATAGGGCTACTTGAATATGTTCTTGTGAAAGTGGGAAGGATGATTCATCATTCTGATTTTATCATCCTTAACATGGAGGGAGATCAAGAGGCACCTCTTATTCTCGGAAGACCCTTCATGTCTACGAGGATGGTTTTGATCAATGTTTATCAAGGTGAATCGATCTTCGGAGTGGGAGATGAAAATGTATCTTATAATGTCCTCAAAGTCGTTACATGAGTATCACTGATGAAATACGTGGACTGTTATGCACTGTCTACTATAAACAATCAATTGGGCCACATGGAATATGACATAGAATTTTGTTCTATCACTGATGAAACATTCATCAATAAAATCCATATGGATTATGAACCAGAATAATTTGAATTAATCGTTGGTTAGGGAAGTCATTTTTGGCAAAGTGTAATTGTTCTAGGTATTCTCGAATGGGCCGAGGTAGAACCAATTTTTTCCTTAGTTAATAAACACATAAAAATTGAACTCAAACCTCTCCCATAATCTATGAAATGTTGTTAATTTATGGATAAGAACATGATGCTAGTAATACACAACACCTCTCTAAAAAAATAGCATGAGCATGCACTTCTCATAGACCTTAAACGAAGAAAACAATCAATTGGGGGAACATTAGCTGATCATAAAAGGATCATCCCAAACATTATCACCAACAAGGTTCCACCTAAAGAAATATCCAAGCCCTGTCACAACCAAAAACAAAACTAAATCATCTCATGAAAAAGGAAGTGAAGAAAGTGGTGGTAAATCTTTTGGATGTTAGAATCATCCACTCGATCTCTGATTGCCCATGGGTATGTCCTATGCAATTTGTACTAAAAATGGGGGGTATCACCATAATCATTAATGATAAAAATGAAATTATTCCAACAATAATAGTCATGATTTGATAAGTATTTGAGGATTACAGAAAAATTAATGTGCCACAAAAAAATATCACATCCCACACTCTTTCATGGATCAAATATTAGAGCGACTATCAGGGCCTGAATTCTATTTCTTTCTTGATGGTTATTCTAGATATAACAAAATTTTAAATGTTCCAAAAGACTAAGAGAAAATCACAATCACATTCCCATATGGATCTTTTTTTATCAATGTATGTCTTTCAACATGTGCAATGATCCCGACACCTTTCAGCAATGCATGTTGGTAATATTCCATGATACAGTTGAGCAGATTCTAGATGTCTTTATGGGTTATTTTTTGGTCTTTGGATAATCATTCAAAACATTCTTATGAAATATGTAATAGGTCCTGGAAATGGGTTAGATAAACAATATGGTTGTAAACTAGGAAAAGTACAACTTTTTCGTACAAAATGGAATCATCTTTGGCCATCAGATTTCTATGATCAGAATTGATGTTGACCTGGAAAAATATATGTTATCTCACAAATCTATATCCCAATTTTTTTTGAGAAATCCATAGCATTCTTGGGCATGAAGGTTTTTACATTTGATTCGTTCACTAATTATAAAATATAGCCCAACCACTAACCAATATTATTTCAAAATATGTTATCTTTGATGTTGGTAAAGCTTGCACCACATATTTCTAACTTCTGAAGAATAATTGGAAGAAGCCACTATCATGATTTATTATAATTGGGAAGAACAGTTTGAGATTATGTGTGAGGTATGTGATTATTCCATGGGAGTAGTGCTTGGGTAGTGGATAAATCTAATCATTAGACCAATATACTATGCCATCAGATCCCTCAATGAATCGAAAATTAACTACACTACAACAGAGAAGGATTTTCTAGAAGTGTTTTTGGAATTCTATAGGTTACAATCTTAATTAGTGCTATCCATAGTTATTATCTACACTGATCATGAATTACATAAATTGTTGATGAACAATAAGGATGAAAAACCATGACTCATTCATTGGGTGCATCTCCTCCATGAATTTTACATGATGAACCGTGATAATAAGGTAACTGAGAACGTTGTTTCCGATCATCTCCCAAGAATGGAATTGCCTCATTTGTAAAGAGAATCTGATAGATAAATCAATGAGGACTTTATGGATAAGCATTTTTCTTTATTGGAATTACACCTCGTCCATGGTCTGCTAACATAGCCAATTACATGGGTACAAGAGTTGTTCACACTGTTCTTTCATTCCAACAGAATAAATGATATCTGTCTGAAGTGAGAAGATATTTCTGGGAGGACCTTCTACTCTTCCCCTCATGTGGAGATGGGTGATCCATCGCTGCATCCCAGAAATAGATATTCAAGAATTCTGCAGTTTTCCCATTATTCCCTAGCAGGGGGACATCACGGTCAAGACGGAATGATAAATGAAATTATCCAATATGGTTTTATTCCTACAATGAACAAGGATGCTCAGTATTTTATAACACACTATGATAGGTGCGAGTATATAGGTAACATGGGGTGCTGATATGAAATGCCTCAACAACCTATCCTTGAGGTCGAGGTCATCAACGTATGTGGTATAGATTTATTGTCCCCATATACCCCATCATTTCAAAACTCTCACATTCTTGTTTTTGTAGAGTTTTTATCAAAATGGGAGGACATCGTTTCCATGACATACAACACAACAATGGTCTTTGTGGCCTTCTTAATGATAAATATTTTCCATATGTTCGACATCACACATACTTTGATATGTGATAGATGAACTTATTTTTACAATTCATTGATGTGGAATGTGATTTTGAAGTATGGTGTGTGGTATAACACATGGAAATCTTATAATCCCCAATCCAGTGGACAAGTAGATGTCTAATACAGAGAAATTAAGGGGATCCTAAAGAAGATAGTGGGAGCCTCAATGAAAAAGTTGTCCAAAAAACGTGATGATGCCTTGTTGGCCTACAAGACCGCCTTCAAAAGACCTCACAATATTTCCGCATTTGGATTGATTTTCAGAAATCCATGTCATTTACCAGTGGAAATTGAGAATACATATTATTGGGATGTGAAGGACGTGAACTACAATATAAAAGCTACAAAAGATAAGTTCATGTTTTAACTGAAAGAACTTGATGAGATTTGGTGGTAGGCATATGAGAGTTTCAGGCTATATAAAGAGAATAAAAAGGCGGTTAATGACCCCATGTTTCTCTGAAATAATTCCATACTGGTGATAAAGAACTATTATTCAACTCTAGTTTGAGATTTCTTCCATGAAAATTAATGTCATAGTGTTCTGGACTTTTCAATGTGATCACGGTTTTCCACCATAGTGTGGTGGATGTTGCTGGAGACGACGGTCAAACATTCAAGCTAAATAGACAGTTTCTAAAGCCCTATTTTCACATGGGCAACATGGTTGGAACTATCTCCACCATAAAATTCTGGTGTAAAGGTAATAAGTTAAGTGTTAGCTAGGGACATAAAACAAAGTCACATTCTAGGATACAACCCAAAGACAACACACCATGTATCACATTTTCACTTGGTGTGTACATTCTTCATTTCATGAATATTCAATTCTAACTTGTAGTGCATATATATATATATTAATTAAGTTAATTAATAGGGATGATTCACATGCTGATGGTAAGGTCACCAATGTTTATATGAGCCATTTATGGTTCGAATCACTCCATCCCTACATTCAGTATAGGTTTCTTCTTTTTTAACTCATGATAAATTAAACGGCATGTGTGTTACTTTTCAAAAAAAATATTTTCTATATAATAGAAAACCCATGATGGGGATGGACCAGATTGTCAGGGGCATAATCTAATTCCAAAAGACCCGGTTTCAAATCCGGAAAACATCCCCAGTTTAATCATTTTTCATATTAGTAAAACCACAAGACATGAATTTTGATATAAGTTATGTGAGCCATGTTTTCATTAAATATTTAAATACTTATTAATAAAAAAGAATAAATGTGGGTTAAGGTGGTAAATTGGAAGAGTCTTATTCCTAGATTCAAAAGGCTCAAGTTTGAACTCAGGTAATATCCCTCCTTTATCCCTTTTATTCAAATTTAAACCACACACAATGCATTTTTCATCGTCCCATGTAGAACTGCACTTAAACTTTAATTATTCAAAATAAATAAAAATTTCTGTCAATACAATATTTTCTCTACTGGTTGAGGTCTTACGCTCGGAATGGATAGTCACTGGTCTGAATCGCACCCCAATCACCAGAACGAGGTTTGTAGTTATATTTTTCAAATTTAATAACACATTGAATGTAATCCATTGATACATTACATGTATTGGTTTATTTTTTATTCATTAATTTTTATTTTATAACTAATTATGTTTTACATAAATAATTGTCTTATATTATCATTTATAATTAAAAAATGCATACATAATGTGTATACTTTATGACATGTCGATTACATCAGTTTTAATGGCTAGGACCCTACCCAGCCTACGACCGTGTAACATGACCAACCTTTCCTCGTTTTCTTCCCCCACACAATGTCTATCACCCCCAACACCGAAATTCCACTTTACTATTTTTTTCATCTTCAATTGTTATGAATTGGTATCCTCTCTCTAGGTACGCTGTTATCCACCCTCGATTTCACGATTTCACAGCCGTTTAGGGAGATTTTGAATCTGGTGACAGTTTGGGTCTCCCGAGCTGTACACAGAATGGATAAAGCATACAAACCGTGTACATATTAAACATGACCACACATAAATCTTTTCATTTTTTCAAATAGACATGGAAGGTATGTTCTGTACACAACGTGTATAGTTCCATCTCTTACCCCTTAAGGACCAGCCCATGACTGGTGGCACACAACCCCTTCCCATGTCACCAAACATGACGTGAATGTTCGGTAAACACTGTGTCCTCAATCCCTTCAGAGGAATCTCTGCGGAAGGTGTACATGCATTTTCCACCATGTTTATCCATGAAAAATATTCCCCTTACACATGGCATGTATTTTTCCATATTGCATGCCCAAGTCAAGCCATGTCAGGCCCCTTACACAGGCACCACATCGTATTGTAACCCATGACGTGTACATATTGTTACATGATGTGTACTGGTTTTGACACGGTGACACACCCTCTCTGTGTGCAGATCATGGGTACATGGTCTATTCAAAAGATCATACAACACACCATGTACCGTGAATCTACATGCCATTTTTCCTTTATTTTCTATTTCTCACAATTTCTTTCATTATTGTTTTTATTCTTTTATTTTTGTTAATTTCTTTCTGTCAGCTATGGCAGGTGACAATACCACAGTTGGGAAGTGACCCGCTTCCACTACTGAGGGAGAGTAGCCCCCCCCCCACCCCACTATTAGATTTGCTTTCGACATTACGAGTGGCCTGCCATAGATTTCCCGGTTATTTAGCCCCTACTATTGGACAAAATTTCTTCTCTTCTAATGGTTCCTCCCTCTATGACATCCATGAGTTCGATCTCTTTAGTGGAATCCCTCCCTATCCCAGCTTCACTCACTACAGCTACTCTAACACCTTCCATAGTGGCTTCCAGCTCCGGTGGCGCAGTTCCATTATCTATCTCTATCCCTTTGGCACCACAATCTACTACTATAGTGGACCAGCCTACATCGATACCTCCATCCTCTACTAGAAATTCCTCATAAGACCATAAGGTATCCACATCTCCTCCTAATAATATTACAACTATCCTTCTACCTTGGCACCAGTGGATCCACCTCAGCCCATACCACCAGTTCCCTGCCTTCTTTCGCATCCTTTCCTGATCTTTCCTGAGGTTCATCTTGCAGTACACCGATTATGGAACTTATCCCATCGCAGTATCTAGTTGAGCGGTGGTTTCTTGATGTCATCATTACCTAGATCTGTGGTATTTTAGAGGAGATTGAGTAGCTCCTTGGACATACGCATCTCCTCGAGACACTCCTGGTCATCACTCATATTTACAAATTTTTTGGTTGGAGTTCATTGGGACCTTTGAGTTCAATGGGCCAACTTACCAAT
This sequence comes from Viscum album, assembly GCA_963277665.1. NCBI lineage: Eukaryota > Viridiplantae > Streptophyta > Magnoliopsida > Santalales > Viscaceae > Viscum > Viscum album. The sequence continues at coordinate 923,863,814 of OY728141.1, read as the reverse complement.
ATATGCCCATAGATACCACTACCCTGATTTGATTTCGGATAGGAGGAAACCATTATTCTTTTATTATGGATGATTTGGGCGAGGGTGCGACTTTTACTCTCATCCTTCCACCCCACGTGATGTATCCAACCTTACTCGACCTGTGCGTTCTAACTTCATTGCAATGTGGAGGGAGCTTGCTGGACGTAACCAGAGGTACACCCCCACATCATAGATGTAACACCCGAGATTTTTATGAGAAATATTTTCTTTTTATGTTATATAAATCATCAAATGAATCTTTCACTACACACAACAGCAGATTGGCATTCTTTACACGCAATCGCGACCTTCCTCGATATCTTGCGTCATATGAAATACCAAGTTTCACTTAACAACGAAATATTATTAAAATATTATTAAAACTAGCCATTATGAATAGTAATACCCACTTTTTAAATTTTTTTAAATTGTTTCATTCAAAAATGGACTTCATTTTTGGATTCGGAGTATCGAAATCAACCTAGGGTAAAATTTTGGTATTTTTATGAAAACTTTCAATTTTTGATGAATAGTGAAAACACTAGGTTACTATTTAAAAACCAACTTTTTATTTAAATAATTATTTATTTTATTTAAATTTATTTTAGGTCAAAATTGATACATAATACCTATATAAGTTCAAAGTAATTCATTGGAGTCATTTTATAATAAATCTAGATATATAAAAAGTTTATTGAACTTTTCACCGTCTTTTACCCACCTCCTAGGAGAATTATCAAATTTACATAAAACGTAATTTTACCGCTTCTGTGAGTGGAATTTTGGAAATATAAGAGACACGATTAATATTAAGGACTAAAATTTGGTTCAATGAGATGAAAATAATTTTTGGCGAATAGTAACTTTTTACTTTTTTACCACGGTTAAAAGTAAATAGGGTAATTAAGGGTAAAAATGATATTATTATTAGCCTAACACATGTCCAAATTATATTGGATAAGTGTAATTAGATAAAAAATAACCTTAGGAATAAAATATGACCATTTAGGTCCAGTTGGATTAGATTCAGACATTTATTGTTAATTTATGTATGGAAGGGTTAAAATAGTTAAAATCAATGTTTAATAATTAATAAATTTTAATATTTGGTTATACATAAGATAAATTTGACTATAAATCCTCATTAGAAAGATAAATAATTTCCCACATAATGGTATTTTATTTATAATTTTTAGACATTAAATAATTTAATTTATTTATGACACAATGATGATGCAGTAATTATCTTATTAATGAAATATTGACACAAGTGATGTTATAAATACCCAAATAAATGTAATTTGAGACTTTTTATGAATTCCAAAAAATGTATAGGTTAATATTACATGTTAGTATTGATTTAATTAACTTTTTTTCGAACTAATAATTCTATTATGAGTTTCACGAAAATCAATTACCAAATAGTTTCAAAATTGACATAAAATAGTTTTTAAAACAAATATTATATTATTAATTGTTATTTTATTCCTAAAAATCTAACGTTCGGCCAAATGGATTATATAAGGTTATATATATTAATAATAAACAACTTGGGGGTTCTTTTGTCTTGTTATAGTAAGTTTATTAACCTTAAAGTGTAAGAAAACAAGAAGACACGATAAAAGTAAAATTATTTAACTTAAAGTTAAATCTAAATGATAAGGTTAAAATAGAAACCTAAACTTGTATAAATTCTATTTTATGGGAGGATTTAGACCCATCCCTACCTTATATTCGAAATAAATCAATTTGGATCTATTAAAAACCGAATATGAATTTATAATAAAATAATATTTTTTGTTTTTCCAAAGGTGCCCCTCTCCTCCCTTATAAAAGGGAACCTCATCCCTCTCCGCCTCAAACCACTTTGATCCTTCAATATCTTCCAACCCCTGCCAATTTATCTTCTCCACTTCCCTAGAAACATCATAGAGGTCATGGTCTTCTTCAAAGACCATATTTAGTGCCCTAAGAGGAGGTCAAGAAGAGTCTCTTCAAAGAAGAGGTAATGTCTGTTACTGATTCATTCAACTTTATTTCTTCTTATACTTCTTCTTATTTATTTGTTTCAGTATGAAGTAATAACATCAATATCACTCATATAATTATATGTTATTATAAGTATTAAACAACCATATTTCCCCATCTATCCATCCTACGGAAAATGAAATCACCACGCGTGCGTACGTACAGAATACCGTCTCCACGTCGTGGTTTAATCTATTTTCCACCACCACCTTACATGGATGGGTATAATGGTTTAAATAATAACTATATATGATTATTGTAAATTGATATTGATTCTTAAATAGTATTCATACACTCCAATACAATTCCATGATCATGGGAACGATATCATCGCTCTTGCGTACGTACGGAATACCGTCTCCACGATGTGATGCGACTCATTCTACATAATATTCATTGCATAATGATTATATAAATGAATTGAATGAATAAATATGATATATATTACACTAATACCATTATGTAAATGAGGTATCTATAACCTAAAAATATGAATAAGAATTTATTTGACAAAACACGTATAAGAACAAAAAGTAATAAACACCCAAATAACAAGTAGCAATAAAATATCACTAATAAGAAGCTAATAATATGACAATATATGATATCATAACAATGAGTATTATTCTAGAATAAGTCAATGACATTATTTAAATCATTATACAGGAGGTTCGGGCACTTACGAAGAAAATCGGACCTAAGGTAAGGGAAAATCTCACAATCTCAATATGTATCCGAGATTGTTTATATTTCAGAATTTACTGGGGAATATTTATCATCCACATACATGTTTCTTCAATATATAATATTATTTCTATCCTCCTACAATTGTTCAAATCCAATTTTACCATTCGGTCAGTTTTTAGTAAAATATATGAAAGGAATCTTTTGTAATTTTTCGTACAAGGTACTTTTTGACTTTTCCAGCCAAAGTAAGAGAAAAATGTTTTTTAACTTATAAAGAATGAATGGATTTTTAGAACATTATTTCCATGAAGCATCCTTTACATTTTTTCTAGTTTATTTTTAATCAAATTCTTTTTGTTCAAAATTATATGACTTGTTAATAAAGGAGAATGTTTTTGAAGAAGAAAGGATATTTTCCTCAAGAAAGGAGTTCAAGTGTTTTATCAAAATTATTTTCCATCTAAGATAATATAGGGTTTTGTCTGTATCCCTATTTTTACATTGTTTTTATTATGTTATGATGGAATTATTTTTATGATTTCTTTTTATCTTATATGGATTATGTTATGATGGCATGATGATTAAGAATCCCATTTTTATTACATGGGTTATGCTATGATGTATGATTTATGATTTTGTGGAAAAAATAAGAATGGTATCATTAAGAGATGGGTGGGACCTATATCTCCCTCAAATGCATTAGGTAAATATTTATATCTCATGAGATAAACATGGTTGGAATGGTAGGTTAAACCAGTTCAGTGAAACAGGACTGAAACAAGAAGTGACCTCGGTTCAGAAATAGACATTTTACACTAAGATAGTCTTGGCAATGAGTCTTGACTACTATGAAATGATTTTCTATAATTATGTGTGTATGAAACATGGATTCATGTTTTAAGTTATGATTATTGGGATTACATTTCACTACTATAATTTATCCCATGTTATGAAATTATGATCTCTTTTGCAGGTTAAGATTTCCAAAATGTTATGTTCTAATGAATATGATGTGGTTGATATTTATTTTGTTTACCCTTACTGAGTATTTGAGCTCACCCTTTTGTATTTTTTCTTTCCCCAGGTCAAGAAGAAGGTTATTAAGTAAGATATGCCAAAAGGGACTCCAGATATGATGAAATAAATAGGAGGCAATGTAGATTCTTTATGAACCCATTGTTTATGTTTCCCTGTTTCTAAAGACACTATACCTATACGGTCCATTCATGGGTTTGATATATGTTGTAATAAGCATGATTCAATTTTGATGTATTAACAATGTTTGTAAAGTATGGGTCATTATAGTTGGTATCATAGGAAAGGTATATTCAACCTTTGGAAACTAGGATGTGAAAGCCATAGTGAGAACCCCAAGGATATATCTAAACATAGAACAAAATCATAGTGTTTTAGAAATGGCCATGAACAACTTATGATAAGTCCATAAGTGTAAAATTTTATTCCTGATTATGTGGTTTTCCTATTATAATTAGTGTTGTTCACACTATTCTTCTTGGTTTTAGTCAATGGCTGGAACCCGAAGGAACCTTGTTAGCGCGTAATGCAACAGGAAATGAAATGATTGTCCCCCTGAGCAACCAAACGTTATGGGAGATGGAATGAAAAATATTGTAGCCATGCTCACACAATTTTCTCATGCTATGAATCATGCAGGACTTCCAAACAAGCAAAGGAAGGAGCACCATTCTATTGAATACTTCATGAGGCAATGTCGACCCTCATTCAGTGGGTCTACTGATCCATTAGTGGCTGAACAATGGATCAGTACCACTAAAAAGATATTTTTAGTTCTTTAATTTTCTGAACATGATAAAGTCATCTTATTAGTTTATCGCTTGGAAGTTGAAGCTGATCAATGGTGTAATCTTATCAAAAATATGAGGCAAATGGATGAAATTGAGTCCATGGAATGGGACGAGTTCAAGAACATATTTTTCAATAAGTAATTCCCTGGTATTCTTCGAACAAAAATGGAGAAGGAGTTTCTTGAACTAATTCAAAAGGTTGATGAATCTGTTGGTACTTACGAAGCAAATTTTACAAAACCTGTAAGGTACGCTTCTAGGATTATTATCCAACCTGAGAGTAAGATTGATCGATTCTTTAGTGGCTTAAAAACAAGTCTTCGAAGGGAGTTATCCATAAGGGACTTCAATAGCTACGAGGAAATCATTCTATGTTCTCTCAAGGTTGATATGGAGATTGGAGTAACCCATCAGTCATATGGGTTTGATAAGAAGAGGAAAATGGAACTCAAAGGAAAATCTAAAGAGAACACTGAAAACAAGATGAGTTTTCCCTTATGATCAAAGTGTGGAAAGAAACATGGAGGGAGTTGTCCTAATGGGACAAGTAAATGTTTCAAATGTGGAAAAGAAGGTCATCGGGCATTTGAATGCCGCAATGATGAGAAGAAGATGTCTACTAATGCAAACCAAGAAAAGGCTACACAAAGTTCACCTCCTACACTTCAATGTTACAAGTGAAAGGAAATGGGGCATTATGCCAATCAATTCCTTAATCCAAGGGTTGTTGATGATGATCGACGTCAACAATCTCTAAAGGATAAAGAAAAAGGAAAGTCATGTGCAATTTCTATCAGCGATGTGGAGTACGATAACGAAGTTGTGAAAGGTACACATACCATCCACTCTAAAGTAGAAAATGTTTTATTTGATTCAGGATCCACCCAATCTTTCATTTCTGAATAATTTTAGAAGGGTATCTCCGTATTAGCTCAACAATTAGATGTTGAGTTAGTTGTGATAACCCCTAATGGCACAATAGTCGCATCAAAAGTTTATAATTCTTCTTCGATTGAAGTTTGTGGGAATGTGGTTCCTGCAAATATTGTTTTTCTTCCTATAGTGTAATTTTATGTGATTCATGGCATGGATTGGATTTCTTTATATGGAGCTCATATCAATTTCCAAAAAAAGGAAGTCACATTTCATATTCCAGATCAATCTATGATCGTCTATCGAAGTAAGGATAAACATAACCTTCTAGTGGAAATTTCTTCCATCTTATGGGTCTTGATTCCACTAAATGAAAGTTATCTATCTCAAATGGTTGGAGAGAAAATCACGATTAAGAATATTCCCATTGTACGGTAGTTTGATGATGCCTTTCCGGAGGAATTACCGGGTCTTCCACCAAATCGTGAAGTTGAGTTTTTAATATAACTCGTACCGGGTGCTTTGCCTATTTCAAAGACACCTTATAGAATGGCCCCAATTGATTTGCGTGAATTGAAGAAGAAACTCCAAGAGAATATTGATAAGGGATTCATACACCCTAGTGCGTCACCTTGGGGAGCACCTGTTTTGTTTGTTAAGAAGAAAGATGGATCAATGATACTCTGCATTGATTATCGAGAAGTTAACAAGATCACTATCAAGAACAAATATCCTCTCCCACGCATTGATGAATTATTTTACCAACTATGTAGAGCTCAATACTTTTCCAAGATTGATCTTCATTCAGGGTATCATCAATTAAGGTTCAAAAGGGAGGATATACCAAAGACAGATTTCCGTACTAGGTATGGACACAATAAATTTATAGTGATGCCATTTGGTCTTACTAATTCCCCTACTATCTTCATGGATATGATGAATAGAGTCTTTAGAGACTATCATGATCAGTTTGTGGTAGTCTTTATAGATGATATTCTTGTCTATTCAAAGAGCACAGAAGAACATAAAGATCACTTGAGAATTGTATTGAAGACCCTTAGAAAGGAGAAGATTTATGCCAAATTTACCAAGTGTGAATTTTGACTTAAAAAAGTTGCATTTTTGGGTCACATAATCTCAAAAGAGGGGATATCTGTGGATCCAGCAAAGACAGAGGTTATCGAAAGATGGTCGAGACCAACAATAGTAACTGAGATCCGAAGTTTTATTGGTTTGGCTGGATATTATCAACGTTTTGTGAAATATTTTTCGTGATTATCTAATCCACTCACCAGGTTGACTCGAAAAGGAGTTAAGTTTGTTTGGACAGCGGAATGTGATGAAAATTTCAAGGAGTTGAAAAGAAGGTTATCTAGTGCACTTGTGCTCACACTGCCTTGTAGTGGAGAAAGGTTTTTGATCTACAGTGGTGCATCCAAGAAGGGGATGGGGTGTGTTCTTATGCAAAATTATATGGGGATTTCTAATGCCTCACGACAGTTTAAAATCCATGAGAAAAATTACCCAACTCATGATTTGGAGTTAGTTGCGGTAATCTTTGCATTAAATATTTGGAGGAATTATCTTTATGGAGAAAGGTGTGATATTTATACTGATCATAAAAGTTTAAAGTATATTTTCACACAAAAGGAGCTGAATATGCGTCAATGAAGATGGTTGAAGCTGATTAAGGATTACGACTAATCAATTCATTACCACCCTTGGAAAGTAAACAAGGTAGCAGATGCATTAAGTCGACAAGACCATGCTAGCTTATCCATGATGAGGATAAAAAAAGATCCAATATTTATGGATTTACAAAGGATGGATCATGGAATTATAATTGAAGGGGAGAAATATTATCTTTCTCAAATGAATGTTCAACCATCTATACACGTGAAGATTAACGAGGCACAGAAAGAAGATGTAGAGTTACAAAAGAAGGTGAGAAATGTTCTTGAATTGAACCTTGATTATGATGGGATAATAGGGTTCGGGAATCGGGTTTGTGTTCCTCCCACACTAGAATTAAAGAAGGATCTTCTGGATGAGGCTCATAGTTCATCATTCTCTATTAATCCTGGAAGCACAAAGATGTATAGGGACCTAGAAGAGTACTTTTGGGGGGATGGAATAAAAAGAGATGTTACTGAATATGTCTCTCAATGCTTGGTTTGTCAGAAAGATAAAGTTGAGAGACAGAAGTCTAAGGGGATGTTACAACCATTACCCATACCCGAATGGAAATGGGAAAACATCACTATGAACTTTGTCACTGGACTTCCTAAAACATCCAAAGGCAATAATGCTATCTGAGTTATATTTGATCGTCTTAAGAAGTCGGCACACTTCATTGCTATTAGAGAAGATTTTTCTCTTGATCAGCTTGCCACGATATATGTAAAGGAAGTGGTAAGATTATATAGAGTAGAACTTTCCACAATATCTGATCGGGATCCGAGGTTTACCTCAAAGTTCTTGCGAAGTCTTTAGCATACTATGGATACAGAGTTGAGTTTCAGTACTGCTTATCATCCTCAGACAAACGGTCAGTATGAGAGGACAATTCAAACTCTAGAAGATATGTTAAGAGATTGCTCTATAGATTTCAAATGTGGTTCGGATCAACACCTACCTTTGGTGGAATTTTCTTATAATAATAGCTTTCACTCCAGTATTCAGATCGCTTCGTATGAAGCTCTCTATGGAAAGAAATTCAGGACTCCAACTTGTTGGGATGAAGTTGGGGAAACAAATCTATTAGGACCTGATCTTGTTGATGAGATGGCAGAAATGGTCAGATCTATTCAACAACACATTAGAGATGCTAAGAGTTGATAAAAAAGTTATGCCGACAACCAAAGAAAAGACCTAGATTTTGAAGTTGTTTATAAAGTGTTCTTACGAATATCTCCTTGGAAGAGAGTAATGAGATTTGGAAAGAAGGGAAAGTTGATTCCAAGATATATCGGTCCTTTTGAAATTCTGGATCGTGTTGGGAAGGTAGCTTACCGATTGGCGCTTCCACCAAATCTATCTCAAGTTCATGATGTGTTCCATGTATCGCTCTTGAAAAAGTATATACCTGATCCTTCACATGTACTCCACTCAGAAGTTGTACTGCTGGAGAAAGATCTTTCTTATGAAGAACAACCGATATAGATTCTGGATCGTAGCGAAAATGTCCTACGAAATAAGACCACTCGCTTGGTGAAAGTTTTATGGAGGAACCACCAATTAGAAGAAGCTCCATGGGAGCTTGAGGATATGATGAGGGATAGGAATCCTCATCTGTTTGTTACCAAGTGACGAATTTCGAGGGCAAAATTCATTTTAAGGGGGGTAGAATGAAACACCCGAGATTTTTATGAGAAATATTTTGTTTTTATGTTATATAAATCATCAAATGAATCTTTCACTACACAAAACACTATAATGGAATTCTTTACATGCAATAACGACCTTCCTCGATACCTTGCATCGTACGCAATACCGAGTTTCACTTAACAGCGATATACTATTAAAATTTTATTAAAACTAGCCATTATGAATAGTAATACCCACTTTTTTAAATTTTCTAAATTTTATCTTTAAAAATGGACTTCATTTTTGGATTCGGAGTATCGAAATTAGCCTAGGGTGAAAATTTGGTATTTTTCTGAAAACTTTCAATTTTTAATGAATAGTGAAAACACTGGGTTACTATTTAAAAACAGAATTTTTATTTATATAATTATTTAATTTATTTAAATTTATTTTAGGTCAAAACTGATACATAAAAACTATATAAGTTCAAAGTAATTAATTAGAGTAATTTTATAATAAGTTTAGATATATAAAAATTTTATGGAACTTTTCACTGTCTTTTACCCACCTCGTAGAAGAATTTGCAAATTTACATAAAACCTAATTTTACTGCTTCTGTGAGTGAAATTTCGAAAATCCGAGAGACACGGTTAATATCAAGGACTAAAATGTGGTTTAATGAGATGAAAATAATTTTCGGTGAATAGTAACTTTTTGCTTTTTTTTACCACGGTTAAAAGTAAATAGGGAAATTATGGGTAAAAATGATATTATTATTACCCTAACACATGTCCAAATTATATTGGATAAGTGTAATTCGACCAAAAACAACCTTAGGAATAAAATATGACCATTTAGGTCCATTTGGATTAGATTAGGACATTTATTATTAATTTATTTAAGGAAGGGTTAAAATAGTTAAAATCAATGTTTAATAACTAAATCATTTTAAATATAGGGTTATACATAAGATAAATTAGACTATAAATACTAATTAGAAATCTAAAATGGTTTCCTACATAATGGTATTTTATTTATAATTTTTAGACATTAAATAATTTAATTTATTTTTGACACAATGATGATGAAGTAATTATCTTATTAATGAAATATTGACCTAATTGATGTTATAAATACCCAAATAAATGTAATTTGAGACTATTTATGAATTAAACTAATTTTATAGGTTAATATGACATTTTAGTATTGATTTAATTAACTTTTTTCTAACTAATAATTCGGTTATGATTTTCATGAAAATCAATTACCAAATAGTTTCAAAATTTACATAAAATAGTTTTTAAAACAAATATTATATTATTAATAGCTATTTTATTCTAAAAAATATAAGGTTCGGCAAAAAGACTTAGATATGGTTATATATATTAATAATAAACAACTTGGTGTTCGTTTTACTTGTTATAGTAAGATTATTAGCCTTATAGTGTAAGAAAACAAGAAGACAAGGGAAAAGTAAAATTATTTAATTTAAAGTTAAATCTAAATGATAAGGTTAAAATAGAAACCTAAACTTGTCTAAATTCTTTTGGATGAGAGGATTGCGACCAATGCCCACATTAGCTTCGAAATAAATCAATTTCGAGCTATTAAAAACAAAATATGACTTTATAATAATATAATATTTTTAGTTTTTCCAAAGGTTCCCCTCCTCCCTTATAAAAGGGAACCTCATCCCTCTCCTCCTCACACCACTTTGATCATTCAAGCTCGGCCAAACCCTACCAATATATCTTCTCCACTTCCCTTGAAACATCCTAGAGGTCCTGGCCTTCTTCAAAGAATGTCATTAGTTCCCTAAGAGGAGGTCAAGAAGAGGCTCTTCAAAGAGGAGGTAATGTTTGTTACTGATTCTTTCAACTTTATTTCTTCTTTTACTTCTTCTTCTTTAGTTGTTTCAGTATGAAGTAATAACATCAGTATAACTCATATAATGATATGTTATTATAAGTATGAAACAACCATATTTCACCATCTATCCATCCTACGGAAAACGAAATCACCGCGCGTGCGTACGTACAGAATATCGTCTCCACGCCGTGGTGTAATCTATTTTCCACCACCACCTTACATGGATGGCTATAACAGTTTAAATAATAACTATATATGATTATTTTAAATTGATATTGATTATTAAATAGTATACATACACTCCAATACAATTCCATGATCATGGGAATGATATCATTGCTTGTGTGTTCGTAAAGAATACCATCTCCACAATGTGATGCGACTCATTCTACATAATCATAATTTCATAACGATTATATAAATGAATTGAATGAATAAATATGATACATATTACACTAATACCATTCTGGGAATGAGGTATCAATAACCTAAAAATAAGAATAATAATTTATTCAACAAAACACGCATAAGAACAAAAAGTAATAAACACCCGAATAACAAGTAGCCATGAAATATTACAAATAATAAGATAATAATAGGACCATATATGATATCATAACAATGATTATGATTATGGAATAAGTCAATGACATTATTTAAATCATTATACAGTAGGCTCAGACACTTACGAAGCAAATCAGACCTAAGGTAAGGGAAAATCTCGCAATCTAATTTTTTATCCGAGATTGTTTATAATTCAGAATTTACTGGGGAATATTTCTCATCCACATCCATGTTTCTTCAATATGTAATATTATTTCTATCCTCCTACAATTTTTCAAATCCAATTTTACCCTTAGGTCAGTTTTTAGTAAAAGATATGAAAGGAATCTTTTTTCGTTTTTCTTACGAGGTACTTTTTTACTTTTCTGGCCAAAGTACGAGAAGAATGTATTTTTAACTTATACTGCATGAATGTATTTTTAGAACATTATTTCCATGAATATTCCTTCACAAGTATTCATGTTTAATTTTAGTCAAATGCTTTTAGTTCAAAATTATATGACATGTTAAGAAAGGAAAATGTTTTTGAAGTATAAAGGATATTTTCCTCAAGAATGGAGTTCAAATGTTTTATCAAAATTATTTTCCATCTATGATAATATAGGGTTATGTTTCTATCACTATTTTTACATTGTTTATATTATTTTATGATTTAATTATTTTTATGATGTCTTTTTATCTTATATAGATTATGTTATGATGGCATGATGATTAAGAATCCCATTTTTATTACATGGGTTATGCTATGATGTATGATTTATGATTTTGTCGTACACATAAGAATGGTATAATTATGAGATGGGTGGGACCTATATCTCCCTCCAATGAATTGGGTAAAGATTTATATCTCATGAGATATACATGGCTGGAACGGTAGGTTAAACCGGTTCAGTGAAATAGGACTGAAACGAGGAGTGAACTCGGTTCAGAAATGGACATTGTCCCCTAAGATAGTCTTGGAAATGAGTCTTGACTACTAAGAAATGATTTTCTATGATTATGTGTGTATGACAAGAAGCTTCATGTTTTATGTTATGATTATTGGGATTACATTTCACTACTATGATTAATCCCATGTTATGAAATTATGATCTCTTTTGCAGGTTAAGATTTCCAAAATGTTATGTTCTTATGAATATGATGTGATTGATATTTCGTTTTTTTTACCCTTACTGAGCATTTGATCTCACCCTTTTGTATGTTTTCTTTCCCCAGGTCAAAAAGAAGGTTATTATGTAATATATGCCAAAAGGGACTCTAGATATGATGAAATAAATGGGAGGCAATGTAGATGCTTTATGAACTAGTTGTTTATGTTTCCTAGTTTCTAAAGACACTATAGCTATATGGTCCTTTAATGTTTTTGTTATATGTTGTAATAATCATGCTTCAATTTTTAAGTATTAACAATGTATGTAAAGTATGGGTCATTATAATAGAAGAGTACACACTTCATTTCTTTTCCTCTGCATTTCCTTCATCTGTGTTTCAACACCATCCTTTTTCCTCACCATGAGGATATGAGTGTCATGTCTAGCTGTGACATGGACCTTCTCACTAGTATTCCCCATCATGAGTACCCTAACATCACTTTTCTAGATGATTATACATCCACTCTATGATCCATTCCCATTAGGGAAACCTAAATGGTGGTTTTTATGCCACTCGATTTTCCCACCATATGAATGTTTTTGAGCCCTATCTCCCCCACGACCCATTAGTCTCACCAAAATATCCTGAATTCCTCACTCTCATCCGCATGAGGATGGTTGAGCATCAGGGCGATGGGTATGAACTTGTTCAGGATGCCTCACCTCATGCTGGGGAAAGAGATGACCCAATTTCACTCATTGGTGTTGCAGATCCAATCCTACCTCATACAGTAGTGTATATTCCTTCACCAAACCAACCCCTTCTTCCAACCTTCATTTTTCTTCCATCATCTCCTCTTCTTCCGTTCCTTCCACCTCTCTACCTCTCCAACACCCTTGGCGGATATCCCCAACACCCTCCGCCTAGATGAGATGGATTAGCATCTAGACCTTATCTAGCTTCAATAGGATTTCCTCACTCAGACGTAGACATAGATGGAGGATCTATTGCTACTCATACTTCCACACCTATTCCTTTCCCTAACAATGGTATCCCCTAAAGTAATAACTCCCTCCGCTCCTCAGACTTCCACCGCAAAGACCCCACTGACTACACTAGTAACAGATTCATCTCTACTCTCTAATGATGGCCTATATTATACTTCCCCTACTATCATGCTTAAGGTACCGGTTAGGACTACAACTCAGAGTGCCAAGCTCATTCCTGAATTTTATACTATAAATACTAATCATTTTGAAGATTCCACTATTGCATATGATTCAACTTTTTAGGTGACCTACTAACTGGTTTTTGTCACATTTATTTCCATTAAATATATCTATTTTGTGCTATGCTTTGGATGTGATTATATTTTTATATAACGATTTATTTTCCCATTCCCTCAACTATCATAGGTACTTTGGAGTGACTTGGGAGTCTCTTTTTTGATTACTTCTATATTTTTTGATTCACTATGAGGGGAGTGTTTTTATGTGTGTTTTTTTATTTTTACTTTTACATAACTTCATTCACTATGTAAAGACCCGTAAATTCCAAGGAAATTTTTTTTCTTAATTTTCTTTGGAATTTTACAAGAACTCAGTTTTTGACGGAACCTGATTCCAAGGCCCGGTGTGCCCGAAATCATTTTCCGAAGTTTGGCCCGGGTACGTTCAGTGAACGGACGAGTGGGTTTTTCTAACTTTGGAACCGGTGCTCGGAATCGAATTCTGAGGGCACCGATGGAATCACAGCATCGGTAATTTCCTAGAAACGCCTCTTCCGGAGTTGCGTTTGCTCGGGTGTGGTTTTTAATTTTTGGGCTTAAGGTTAAGAAATAAAATAAATTGTACGACAAACTTTATTTTATTTCACTTAAGCGGCTTGGAAGCCACTTGAAGCCACTTAAAGCAGCTTAAGCTGAGTCGATGCGGATAGGGTGCTATCCAGAAATATCCTACCCCCTTGGTAGGATATTTGTGAGGTGGGCCCCGCACGAGCCCCACCGTTTCTTTTCCGCTAAGTAACTCACCCGCGAAAGCCCGTCATTATGAAAGTCAACTGACGCGTTTTCTTAATTTCTTAATGCCCCAAATAATTGGGCGGTTTTCTTCGTTGAATTAATTGGGCGGTTTATTTCGTTGAATTAATTCTATGAATTAATGGGTCGTTACTTATCTCTTTATTCGTTTCTTAACCGGTTTGAAATCCGTTGGCGTATTAATAAAATAAGACCAACGCCACATCTTGAGGATTACACGTTGGGAGACCTTTGACAGAATTCTTGTGCCTTCACCCTTCTTCGCGAAGAACGCAAAGAACACGAAGAATGCCGACCTCCGACGAAGAATGCCGAAACCGCGGAAATCGACGACGCGACGCCGTGTGCCGCGATGCCGACGTTTCCTCTTCTGTGACGTTCCATTCTCCGCAACGAAATCTTCAATCATCTGTTGGAGGTAAGAGATTTCTGGTTCCTTTTAGAACTCCCTTCTGGTTTTTATCAACGCACGAATTTAATTATTATTAATTAATTTTTTTTTTCTTGAACCTCGGAGTTCGACGACGCGACACCCTTCCACGATGACGCGATGCCCTTCCGTGACGACGCGACGCCTTCCGCGATGCGACGATCGCCTCCTTCCACGGCGATCAAATCTGCGATGAACCCGCGTGCGATGACTTGACAAGGTAGGGATTTTATTTTGGAATACCTTTATATTCCCGTGAATGTTTCATTAAAATTAAAGAACCAGTTTTATATGAACAATTTTAATTTATTAAAATTGTTGTTTCATGTGTTGAATAATTCTTCCGTTGTTATTATCTAACGCGGAGGGTGCGGGCCAAACGAACACGGCCCGAGAACCCTCCGCAGATTGTTTGTTGTTGTGTGGATCGACGGGCGACGACAAAAGAGGCCGCAAGGTGATTTTGAGGCCTCCGCAGTGAAGGTCGTGTACTGGGAGGACTATAGGCGAAGACGGCAGGAGAAACGGACCACCGGAGCGCGTCCGGTGGTCCGCGGAAGGCGGCGGCGGCGCGCCACCGGAAGGGGGGCGGCCAGCGGTTCGCCGCCGGCCTCAATCAGCGGCGAAGGGCGGGGGAGCCGCGCACCCCTCCCACGGTGTCCGCTCGGCCGCGCCGGCCGAGCCGCGCCCGGCCGATCGGGCTGGACCACACCGGACCGCGGCGGACCGGGCCGGGCCGACCCAAGGGGGGTGGGGGGGGGGGGGGGGGGTCGGCCCGGGCCCAGACCTCCATTTTCGGACAAATTTCGGTCAAATGCATGTATCATGAGCTACGGGCCTCCAAACGACTCGCCGTCAGTGGAAACGCGATCCTTGGATCGATTCGGTCATTTCGGTATATCGCACTCAAGGTTTCGGATTACTTTGGGTTCGGCCGGGTTGGTTCGGATACGAAACCAACCGGGCCCTCGGAGTGGAAACACTCATATCTTGAGTTCCGGACGTCCGATTGACGTGCCATCGACTTTGATGGATTCCTCTAAGTGATTCGGATTTTTTGGCTTACTCTGCTCGAGGTTTGGATGCCGTCGGAGTGCGGTCGGGTTGGTTCGCTCATGAAACCAACCGGGTCCCTGGAACGAAAAAGCCAATAACTCACAGAACGGGCGTCCGATTGACGCGTCGTCTGTCTCATTGTTTTGCTCTTCATGATACGGATCTTTTGGCATACTTCGCCCGAGTTTTCGATGCAGTTGGATAGTGGCCGAGTTGGATTGTACCCGAAATCCAACAGGGCCCCTAGGACAGAAAAGCTGATATCATTCAGACCAGATGTTCGTTTGACGAACCGTCAGCGGTGTTGGTGATCACGTTGAGAAACGGTCCCTATGAGTATACCCTATGAGTGTTTGGGGTATAGTTGAGTTACGGCCGGATTGGTTCGCACACGAAACCAACCGGGCCCCTGGGACGAAAAGGCTAATAACTCACAGACTGGGCATCCGATTGACGCACCGTCTGTTGCGTTGAGACCCCTCTGATGAGGCGGTCCTTTGAGATACTTCTTTGTGGGACTTTGTGATACTTGGAGTATCGACCAGTAGCTTGTGGAGCGGACCCTCCCGGAGACGAGCGTGCGGAGTACGGAGACCGTGTTGCCGGTTGAGACTTGACGACTGCTTGACCGACTCGACTTGGAGTGAGTCGACTAGCCTAGTGGACGGAGCACCCGGTATTTGGCGACAGACCAATGGAGGATGGAGCACCTGGTATTTGGCCACAGACCCGCGGTAATCGATAGGAGGAGTACCTCTGTAGGCTATTGGGGGGAGCGCCCGGTATTTGGCGACAGACCCACAGCGGACGGAGCGCCCGGTAGTTGTCCGCAGACCCGCAGTACTTGACAGGAGGAGTACCTCAGCAGTCTTAGGTTAGTGAGCAGTACCTCAGAGTCGTGACCGGACCACTGTACACTCCAGAGACGGAGCTCTTCAGCAGTTACGGTTTCGATAATGAAAATCCTAGTTTGAGCTGAAACTTTGACCTTTGTGTTTTCTCATTATTGAGATGGGTTACTTGATAACTTAGGTATATGTATGGGTATATATCTAAGTAGACGTTATCTGTTGAGATCTTCTTGTGGTTATCCTTGTTGGTTTAGTGAGACCTTGAGGGTCTCGGGGTCCCTACTGAGTATCATTATACTCACCCCTGCACGGGCTATGCCCACACCTCGTTGTGTTGGTTGCAGACGACGGGTAGTGATAACGGAGGCCAAGTGTTCGAGGACTGGTCGGTACCCGGAGGTGGACTACAGGACGAGTCAGTACCCGGAGGTGGACTACACGACGAGTCATTACCCGGAGGTGGACTACATGATGATATGACTCACAGAGGAGGTTGACGGATGAGAGCGTGGAGGAGACTATCTGTACCTACCCTTCAGGTAGGATCCGTGGTGGACGACCAGGACCTGTGCTATCTGTACCTACCCTTCAGGTAGGATCTGAGGAGGACGAACCAGGAGCTGCTTCTTCTTCCATCTATTTTTCTTTTTGATGTTGTACCTTGTTTAGTTGTAGTTGTACTTTCTTTTGGGTTTGTATTATGGCCCATTTACTTTTCATCATTTCTTTTGTGCTTAGTGTTTTGCTTCCTCTTGTACTCTATGGTGCTTGTTTTCTTTTATAAAGGCAATTCCTTTCCAGTTATCGGGATTTACGCCTTTGGTGCTAGTCGCCAGACCCTGGCCTATGGAAGGCGGGCTTGGGGTAGTCACGGCACGGGCCCTGAGGACGGGTCGTGACAAATTGGTATCAGAGGAGTTCGGTTCTACCGCAGAACTTATAACTCTGATGTTTCTTTCTGTGAAGCAATAGTGTTAAGAGTGCCGAGTGTGGTTTTCAGTTCAGGGAGTCCAGTGTATGTGCGGGCGGCCGAAGTATCCATATACCAGGACCCTGACAACTGATTTCTGACTTTGTGCACGAAAAAACTGATTGTGTGTGCGTTTTCCAGAAGTTTTATTAAATGTCAGCTCAAACCAGGTCAGCTCACCAGGTATAATCTTTTGACCGTGACACGTTGTTTATTTCAGGATACCTCCTCGTGGACGACTAGCTAGAGCCCTGAGAGTGGTACGTACTGACAGCCTGCTGAGCGACGAGGCCTCAGTACAGGGCCCTGTCCCAGTTGAGGCTCCAGCGGAGGCACCAGTGGTACTACTACCCGTTGGGCCACCGATGCCAGTAGCCCCAGCAGTAGAGGATGCACGTCGCTTGAGCGTACTGCATGAGTTCCAGTGCCAGAGGCCACTCAGGTTTCAGGGAGGGACGGACCCGCAGGCGGCTGAGGATTGGCTGGAGGCTGTGGTGAGAGTCTTCAGGCTAGTGGGGACGCCGACAGATTTCATGGTGATCCTAGCTGCCAGCCTTCTTCAAGCATCAGCAGGCAGATGGTGGAGCCTGATGCTTCAGATGCATGACGAGGCGACACTTCTATGGGAAGACTTCGAGAGCCTGTTCCAGGCAGATTTTGTACCAGCCACCCTTCGAGCGGTGCGTATACAGGAGCTACTTCAGCTGCGGAAGGGCAACATGTCAGTGGCGCAGTACTCAGAGAGATTCACAGACCTCTCGCGCTACTCCACAGATATGGTACGAGACCCGTTCTTAAGGGCATGAACCTTCGAGCAGGGGCTCAGGCGAGAGATTAGAGCTTTTGTTGTTTCTCACAGCTTTCCGACGCAGGCAGGGGTGTTGGAGAGATCCATCTTAGTGGAGAGTTTCCTTGTTGAGTAGTCTCCAGCAGCAGGACCCACCACTAGCCGGCTTGCGGCAGAGTCTTCTGCAGCAGGCAGAAGACATATGACGCAGAGGTCCAAGAGGACCAAACCAACGGTGGCCGACTACACGACTCAGGTTCAGTTGTGCGGGGAAACCGGGGTGGAGTCAGAGCTAGACGTGCCGAGAGTGGACAGTGTTACTTCTGTGGCGGGATTGGTCACATGGCACGTGACTGTCCGACCCGCCATGCAGATGACCAGCAGTTAAATGAAGATCCTCCGAGGCAGAGGCAGAGGTTCGATCAGGGCAGACCGTAAAGAGCAGGCGGCCGTGGCAGAGGAGCTGGCCGTGAAGCTAGAGGTGGACGACGCTTCGGGATGTTTCCACCACCACCAGGAGGCCCACCCTGACCGCAGGGGACAGGAGGACATGGGAGAGCTCAGCTTCAGGCAGCAGAGGCCTATGGTCATGGAGCTCCGGAAGCAGATGGATAGGAGTGGGACTAGCTTCCGACCTGGAGGCTATTGATCCTGTTGCTTATGGTTTTTGTCTGTATTTTCATTGTGTCTTGTAATATGAGCTGCAATAATAAAAAGACACGTATCTTTGTTTGCTTTCCTGCCCTTTTGTTTGGTTGGTACTGAGTGGTCCCGGTTAAACTGTTTACTTGACCCTCACTTTCGAGATTTCTACTGGAGGAGACCCAGTGACCTCACACTGATGCCGACAGTGTAACTCTACCCTTGGAGGCGAGAGTGAAAGTTGGATCTCTTGTTAGTTACGTCGAGGCCTTACGACGTCATCCATGGCATGAATGCATCATTCATGTCAGGATTGACTATATTAGGCAACGAATGTGGTTCATCCCGGGGATGAGACCAGATTTCTCTTATCGGCAAAGAAGAAATCATAGCAGCTCTTGTGAGACTAAAGAAGGTCTAGGTCATCCAAGAGCAGATGAAGACTACACAGTGCAGTAAGAAACAGGAAACCGGTGCCAGTCTTAGATATTCAGGAGTGTTAAATGTTTCAAGAAGTGGAAGCTTTAAGGATAGATGAGTCTGTGAAGCAGTATACATGGAGGCAGAGCTAGGAGAGGAGTATGAGGTGGTGTACATCTTAACATGCTATAACCACCCGCCTTATTTAACCCCGCCAGGCTTAGGGTGCTGGAGGTAGGTGGAAGAGTGTGGCTGCTTGCGGTCAAAGAGTGTGACTCAATGGCTCTAGAGATGATTCAAGGGACAGTCTGTGTCCACTACTAGCTGCTATAGTAACGGATGTCGATATGAATCATTCCTTGCTTTCACAAATCTTGTTTCAGACCTAGAGTTTCTGGTAAGCCGTGAACATGACCCTCACATCTGGAGATACCTTGGGAGGAGACTCGATAATCACACTTACGCCGATGGTGTGGTCAGATCCTCGAGGTGAGAGTTTCGGTTGGAATCTCTTGGTGGCAGCGTCGAGGCCTTATGATGTTGGTTTGAGTATGGACTGGGAAATCACAGTTCATACACAAATTGACGGTATTAGGCAAAAAGGTTGTAGTTTAACTATGACATCAGGATGGGTTTTCCTTGGTCGGCGAAAAAGGAAACCCCAGGCAGCGCAGGGTAACTCTTGCACAGGAGGGTGCGACCGATCACTCTTGAGTCGGTCAACCTTACCCTCATAGCAACAATCATTTTGAGATTCAGTTCTAACAGAAAATGGAGACCTCTGGAGTTCGAGGATGATTACCACGTCTTCTTATGGGTCTCACTTCGACGAGGTTTACGGAGATGTGGCCAGGGAGGCAAGTTATCTCCAATGTTCAACGGACCTTTCTAGGTCCTCAGCTGGGTAGGCGAGGTGGTTTACCGCTTGACCCATCCACCTTAGTTGCACTAGGTGCACGATGTTTTCCAGGTATCTCAACTGAGGAGATACATGCTCGACCCTTCGCATATCATCGACCATGACGAGCAGGAAAATGGCGATGGGGTTACTTCCACGGAGGTTCTACTGAGGATCAAGGATCGACAGGAGCGGATCCTTCGGGGATCATCGATTCCTCTGGTGCACATTCTTTGGCAGCACGGGAACCTCCAGGTGAGCACATGGGAGCGGAAGGCTCAGATGCAAGCTCAGTACCACCTTTGTATTTCTAAGATTGTGGTGAAGCTTTACGGGGACGTAAAGCCCTGTGGTGGGAGTAATGTAAAGACCCGTAAATTCCAAGGAAATTTTTTTCTTAATTTTATTTGAATTTTACAAGAACGCAGTTTCTGACGGCACCTGATTCCGAGGCCTGGTGTGCCCGGAATCATTTTCCGAAGTTTGGCTCGGGTACGTTCAGTGAACAGACGAGCGGGTTTTTTCTAACATTTGAACTGGTGCTTGGAATCGAATTTTGAGGGCACCGAAGGAATCGCAGCACCGGTAATTGCCTAGAAACGCCTCTTCTGGAGTTGCGTTTTCTCGGGTGTGGTTTTTAATTTTTGGGCTTATGGTTAAGAAATAAAATAAATTGTACGAAAAACTTTATTTTATTTCACTTAAGCCGCTTGGAAGCCACTTGAAGCCACTTAAAGAAGCTTAATCTGAGTTGATGCGGATAGGGTGTTATCCATAAATATCCTACCCCCTTGGTAGGATATTTGTGAGGTGGGCCCCGCACGAGCCACACCGTTTCTTTTCCGCTAAGTAACGCACCCGCGAAAACCCGTCATTATGAAAGTCAAATGACGCGTTTTCTTAATTTCTTAACGCACCAATTAATTGGGCGGTTTTCTTCGTTGAATTAATTGGGCAGTTTATTTCGCTGAATTAATTCTACAAATTAATGGGGCGTTACTTTTCTCTTTATTAGTTTCTTAACCGGTATGAAATCCGTTGGCGTAGTAATAAAATAAGACCAACACCACATCTTGAGGATTGCACGTTGGGAGACCTTTGACAGAATTCTTGTGCTTTCACCCTTCTTCGCGACGAACGCGAAGAACACGAAGAACGCCGGCCTCTGACGAAGAATGCCGAAACCGCGGAAATCGACGACGCGACGCCGTGTGCCGCGACGCCGACGTTTCCTCTTCTGCGACGTTCCTTCCTCCGCAACGAAATATTCAATCATCTGTTGGAGGTAAGAGATTTCGGGTTCCTTTTAGAACTCCCTTGTGGTTTTTATCAACACACATATTTAATTATTATTAATTAAATCTTTTTGTTCTTGAACCTCGGAGTTCGACGACGCGACGCCCTTCCAAGATGACGTGACGCCCCTCCGCGACGACGCGACACCTTCCGCGATGCGATGATTGCCTCCTTCCATGGCGATCAAATCCGCGAAGAACCCGCATGCGACGACTTGACAAGGTAGGGATTTTATTTTGGATTACCTTTATATTCCCGTGAACATTTCATTAAAATTAAAGAACCAGTTTCATATGAACAATTTTAATTTATTAAAATTGTTGTTTCATGTGTTGAATAATTCTTCCGTTGTTATTATCTAACGCGGAGGGTGCGGGCCAAACGAACACGGCCCGACAACCCTCCGCAGATTATTTATTGATGTGTGGATCGACGGGCGGCGACAAACGAGGCCGAAAGGTGATTTTGAGGCCTCCGCAGTGAAGGTCGTGTCCCAGGAGGACTATAGGCGAAGACGGCAGGAGAAACGGACCACCGGAGCGTGTCCGGTGGTCCGCAGAAGGCGGCGGCGCGCCAAGCCGGCGACCGGCGGCGGCGGCGCGCTGCCGGAAGGGGGGCGGCCGGCGGTTCGCCGTCGGCCTCAATCAGCGGCGAAGGGCGGGGGAGCCGCGCACCCCGCCCGCGGTGTCCGCTCGGCCGCACCGGACCACGCCGGGCCGGGCCAGGCCCAACAGGGTCGGACCCAGGGCGGGTCAACCCAGTTCGGGCCGACCTAGGGGGGGGGGGGGGTCGGGCCAGGTCGGCCCGGGCCCAGACCCCCATTTTCAGAAAACTTTCGGTCAAATGCCTGTAACATGAGCTACGGGCCTCCAAACAACTCTCCATCAGTGGCAACGCGATCCTTGGATCGAGACGGTCGTTTCGGTATATCGCACTCAAGTTTTCAGATTACATTGGGTTCGGCCGGGTTGGTTCGGATACGAAACCAACCGGGCCCTCGGAGCGGAAACACTCATATCTTGAGTTCTGGACGTCCGATTGACGTGCCATCGACTTTGATAGATTCCTATAAGTGAGTCGGATCTTTTGGCTTACTCCGCTCGAGGTTTGGATGCCGTCGGAATGCGGTCGGGTTGGTTCGCTCACGAAACCAACCGGGCCCCTGGAACGAAAAAGCCAATAACTCACAGACCGGGCATCCGATTGACGCGACGTCTGTCTCGTTGTTTTCCTCTTGATGATACGGAAATTTTGGCATACTTTGCCCGAGTTTAGGATGCAGTTGGATAGTGGCCGGGTTGGATTGTACCCGAAATCCAACCGGGCCACTAGGACAGAAAAGCTGATATCATTCAGACCAGACGTCCGTTTGACGAACCGTCAGCGGCATTGGTGATCACGTTGAGAAACGGTCCCTATGAGTATACCCTATGAGTGTTCGGGGTATAGTTGAGTTACGGCCGGATTGGTTCGCACACGAAACCAACTGGCCCCTGGGATGAAAAGGCTAATAACTCACAGACCGGGCGTCCGATTGACGCACCGTCTATTGCGTTGAGACCCCTATGACGAGGAGGTCCTTTGAAATACTTCTTTGTGGGACTTTTTGATACTTGGAGTATTGACCAGTAGTTCGTGGAGCGGACCCTCCTGGAGACGAGCGTGCGGAGTATGGAGACCGTGTTGCCGGCTGAGACCTGACGACTGCTTGACCGACTCGACTTGGAGTGAGTCGACTAGCCCAGTGGACAGAGCGCCCGGTATTTGGAGCCAGACCCATGGAGGATGGAGTGCCCGGTAGTTGGCCGAAGACCTACGGTACTCGACAGGAGGAGTACCTCTGTAGGCTATTGGGGGGAGCTCCCGGTATTTGGCGACAGACCCACAATGGACGGAGCGCCCGGTAGTTGGCCACAGACCTGCGGTACTCGACAGGAGGAGTATCTCAGCAGTCTTAGGTTAGTGAGAAGTACCTCAGAGTCGTGACAGGACCACTATACACTCCAGAGACGGAGCTATTCAGTAGTTACGGTTTCGATAATGAAAATCCTGGTTTGATCTGAAACTTTGACCTTTGTGTTTTCTCATGATTGAGATGGGTTACTTGATAACTTAGGTATATGTATGGGAATATATCTAATTAGAGGTTATCTGTTGAGATCTTCTTGTGGTTATCCTAGTTGGTTTAGTGAGACCTTGAGGGTCTCTGGGTCCCTACTGAGTATCGTTATACTCACCCCTGCACGGGCTATGCCCGCACCTCGTTGTGTTGGTTGCAGACGACGGGCAGTGCTGACGGAGGCCAAGTGTTCGAGGACTGGTCCGTACCCGGAGGTGGACTACAAAACGAGTCAGTACCCAGAGGTGGACTACACGACGTTTCAGTACCCAGAGGTGGACTACACGACGAGACGACTCACAGAGGAGGTTGACGGATGAGAGCGTGGAGGAGACTATCTGTACCTACCCTTTAGGTAAGGTCCATGGTGGACGACCAGGAGCTGCGCTATCTGTACCTACCCTTCAGGTAGGATCCGAGGAGGACGACCCAGGAGCTTCTTCCTTCTTCCAGCTGTTTTTCTTTTTGTTGTTGTACCTTGTTCAGTTATAGTTGTACTTTCTTTTGTGTTTGTATTCAGGCCCATTTACTTTTCATCATTTCTTTTGTTCTTAGTGTTTTGCTTCCTCTTGTACTCTATGGTGCTTGTTTTCTTTTATAAAGGCAATGCCTTTCCAGTTATCGGGATTTACGCCTTTGGTGCTAGTCGCCAAACCCTGGCCTATGGAAGGCGGGCATGGGTTAGTCGCGGCATGGGACCCGAGGACAGGTCGTGACACACTACTTACCCTTATCTTACCCCCACTATTTCCCCACCTTTTCTCTTATTCTTAGTATTGCACTTGGGGGACCATGTGCATTATTAAGTGTGAGGGAGGGTCTCAGACTACACTAGTATTTTCCTTGAACTAATATAGGAGACATCATTAAGAGTTGAAATATTTTAAACTGTGGAATATTTTTGACTAATTATAGTTGTAAATAAAAAATAAAAAATAGACTTATAAATGTTATATTCTTATTTCAATAATCAAAGTATTTTTAAATGATTCCTAAAATAGGTTGATTCTGGATCTAAAGTCTTGGACATTTAAATATATGAGACTAGTCATTTATACTTAGGTCAGGACCTGATTGACCTTTCATTTTACATATTCTGAAAATGTATCCTAAGACTTTTTGACTTATTCATTATTATAACTTTTTCTTTCATAGGTTCTTAAGATACACATAACTACCAAAACATGCTAGTTTTTCTCTTCAAAACATGAAGATTTTTGAATGACATTATAATGATCGAGGTAATTGTTTTTTTTTCATCCCCTTTGACCTTGAAACCTACCCTACATGTGATCTTCGTAAAACGATTTGAAACCATGAACTACCTTGAAAGGAATCCACATTCCCAGCCTTTTTCCCTTCAAACCCTAATTCTTTCATTATTTTGCATTATTATTCATTTGAGAATTAGAGGGTGATTTTTTCCATTCAAGGTATATTGTTGTGATTGAACATGTATTTAGGTGTGGGGGAATTTGTCATAGGTTCATTTGGGAAGAAGGGTTTCCAAAAACACTATTTATTGTATTATTGGTGGCCCCTAAAAAATATTAAAAAAGTAAAAATGGAACATGATTCAAACAATTCATATTATTGATGGATTATGGTCCCATATTGGTAAGGGAATGTTATAGTAATGATTACCTTTGAGATATCTTTTTTGGGGTACATTTTCAGTATGCTTTATTTTGAATATCAAACTTTTTTATGAATTCGGCATCCTTTTTCAAGCCTCGAAGTTTATTTTTCACATCACTATCTGCCAACCCATCTCCTCAGAATCATTTGAAGTATATTTTATATCCTCTTGATTTTTGTGATTTTAATTTTGAGGTGTAGAATGAGAAAATATGAAATCATATAGATAGAGTGCATATAAATAAGATTGAAAATAACTATAATTAAAAAACTTGATTTATTATTGTGGTAATTTTTGTGGAGGTAAATCATAAAGTGACAGGTTTATTTATGGGAAGCTAAAAAATGTGGACGGAAGAGGTTGAAAATTATTAATTGAATTATATAAGAGTCGGGAATAGAATATCATGGGAATTGAAATATGTTTTGTGCCTTTTAAAATCCTCTATTATGGATATAGTTTTTAAAATTAAAATTATTTGAATGATTCCCTTTGTATATTATAGATTTTATTGATTTGATGTGGATATTTTTCTTGAGGACATGAAAATGACTATGTGTGGAGAAGTTTGATATTCTCAAATTGGGCATATCATTTCATACATTCTACTGAATATAAAAACTTGTTTTCACAGGTTATATGTATTGATTTCAAGATAAAATGATTTAATTTGGTAATCAGGATGATTTTCAGGTATTCTCCAGCCTAAGAAACAAATCGGGATGGGTGAAAAAAAAAATTCACATATAAATGGAATGTAATCCTTATAAATGATGTGTACAATTTCCCCGAATATGGAAAGGCATGGACAAATACACACCCATGTTGTTGGCATGAGATTACATGTCATGTGATTAACCTGAACACTCTGTGTATCCCTTTTTAGAAGTAGTTGGTGGATGAGGTCTGACATTACATTCCATGTAATGTGGAATTACACATTCTGTATCCCCACCAACTAGGTGGAACCATGTTTAATGCTAAGGGAAGTGTAATAGCTCACTAACCAGTGGAGAAAAAATTTCCCAAGTTAGGTTTACTTGGGTACACTCCATGTACTCTTGACTATATTCCGTGCATTTTCAAACATTATAAATAGGAGGGAAGTCCCTCCTAATTCATCATTCATACTCATACAGAAAAGGGGGACAATTCCAGAGATGCCCAACATGAGAAGAATGAGAGAAAAAGAGAGAGGAGGTGATGTCGCTACCTTCTTGACGATCGTAAATCCATATTTTGTGTGATATGTAACTCAGGTATCATATGTTTGTTTGTCACTAGCTACTCCTTGAGAATCTAAATATCCTATCTATTTGGGTTGTGGATTATTATGTGCTGTATTTTATCAATTTCTATTTTGTAATCATGTTATTTATATTTCTCTCATAATCCCTTAAATACTCTTTTTAAATATCACTAGAAACCGCATATCAGACTAAGAACATGATTTCTAGGGATCTTATGAGGAATTATGATTAAGAATATCCCTGATCCTTGGGAGTAAATATCTTGCCAAAAGTTATTACAATTAAAAAAAATTAACTGAAACTAAATTCCAGACCAAGGAATTGGTTTCGACTAATTTAAATGAAATTGAACAGACTAAGGTGGTTTTTTTATATCCAAAACCCAAAGATGAGAGTTCTTATGAAAAACACAACATCATAAGAAATTTGTTATATTAATTATTCTAAAAATCCGCATCCCAGATTCATTCTTCCCATTTATCATTACGAATATAATTTTTTTCATTTTCTTTAAAATTATTTATCATAAAATTAAAAGTATAATTACTCCATAATTGGAACATAAAAAAATCGACTCTAATTTTTTGCTGACTTCACCTAATTTATTAAAAACCATAAAAACAAAATACAGTAACTTCGTCTCCCAATGGATTGATCCCATACATGCACTATATTATTTATTTTTGGTAATTCAATTTGGATTGTCAAAAGTAACACTTTGGATGAAATGATTCCACATAAAAACCACAAAATTTAATTTTATATTATATAATTTAAAAACCATTCAATAAATTAAATTTAAGTATTCAACACATATAATGGTCATGGTTAAAGTCATGAATGGCCATGCTTGCATCATATATGCAAAAATTAACTAATTAAAATTAATTTTTATTTGTTAGTTATTATTATGGTAAGTGATATTTCATTAATTAATTAATTAAATTTCTACTTAATGACCATAATAATTCATTTGGAGATACCCATCATTAATTACATTCATGGTAAATAAATGGAAGAACTTACCAATCCCAAATTTATTACAATAAATTAATTTAGAATTTAAAATTCATTCATGCCATTATTAAATTTCCCTAGAGACTAGGTGATGTAATTTATAAAATAATGTTTTAATTTTATATTTTTCAATTTATTATGATTTTTTCCTTTATTGGTAGGTTACATGATATGTAATTACCAGATACATAATTTGTACCTCAGTTTTCATGTACTCGGGTTACATGCCTGGGGATTTAGGAATGTACCTTAGCTGGACTACATAACATGTAAACACCTACTACATACCATATATTAATATATTTTTGTGTCTAGAAAACCCTAAAAGAAAATGGAGGGTTATTAGGTCACTATTACATGACATTTAAATACCAGATACACTCCATGTATCTCTCATTCCATGTGTCCATATAACTCAATGAATGGTTCAATGTGTATTTTGGAGTGGGGCCAGATGAACTACATTCTGTGTACTACACATAAATGTTTTTCAAATCATTAATCATCAAGGATAATAGTCTTAGGTAGTTTCACCATGTATAATGAGCACATATTTTGTGCAAATTTTGCTATTAACCCATGTAGACTCAATATTTTTTACTCTAGTCACAGACTATGTAATCCAACAATCTATTTTCTAGGTTGGATCAATATACATACAATGTGAAATAAATACACTACATGTCATTACTACATGACATGTCATGTATCCCACAACATAGCTAGGTGTAGTCCACTTGGGTACAAAACATTTACTTCAGCTACATGTCATGCAATCCAATCCTATCCAACCAGATCCATCGAAACTTCCTGATGAAAAATTCCACAATTTTTCATCGATTTAATAAAATAATACATTTTTTTATCTTAAAGGAAGAAATTAAAATTCCAAAAACATTTTAATTAAAATTTAAATCAAAATGAATAATTTAAAATAAAAAACTCAACCATGATTACTCATTTTGATTGAAAATTTAATAAATTATTATATATTTTAAATTGGGAAACTTATATATAACTAGAATGTTCCAAGTGTAATGAAATCAAGATTTTTTTGTAACAAATTATATTTTATTTTAGTTTAGAGTTGATAGAACCCTAGAGAGATGATCTTTTATGTAATATTTATAATTAATTAATTTATTATTGAGAGAAATGAATACTTCATCCGAGGATCTTTTCTTTAATGGATATTTTGTTGATATTATAAAAATCCTTTTCTGGTTATTTTGTTTGTACTTATAGGATCCAGGTGTATAATCACTCGAGAAATGATCCACATGTTCCCCATTAACCACTGAGTGCTTCCTATAAATTTACGGGTGCTAGTGATATGAATAAATTTTCCTATTATTCTTCACCAGATTTCTATTTGATATTTTAAAATAGATGGAAATATTCTTATTCTTGAGAATATGAGAGGAGGTGTTCGAGGGAGTTTTCTGTTGTGCCCATCACTTCTAAATTCTCAATTAACCATATAAAATAGTCATATCTATTTATTTATATAGCTGGTGATCATTTCAAAATATTATTTATTTCTATTTCGACACTTAAATAATTTAATAATATTTAATTAACCCATTCTATATAAAAATAATTTTATTATGATTGTATAGAGTGTGCTAACCTCTTAAATGATAAATAATATTTTATGAGTATGCAAATTAATATTTTCCATTGGAAAAAATATTATTCCATTTGAACAACTATACATTTATTGAATACCAGAATAATATTTTTATACATATAAATAAATATTTTATTCACGAACCCAAAAAATATTTATTAAATATTCAATAAGTCAAATAAATATTTTATCCAAATCTATAGAATAAATATTTATTAAATATAAAACACAATTAAATAAATTTATTATTTTAAGAATAAATAATTATTTGTTACCTTTTATACATTACCATTCAATAAAACATTAACAAAATTATTCCTTGTTAATGAGATTAATATTTAATATAATAATTATATTGAAATATAATTTCATCAATATATAAATAAACACTTATTTTGTAACCCCCTATGATTATTTCTCATTGGTATAAGGCAAGTATGCCTAAATTCTATGATTTTATTTTAGTAAAGGGTCATGAGACCAATGATAATGAACTTAATAATGCAATGTTGAAAACCATATATAAAAACTCATGGTGTAATATGATCCCTTTGTCTAAATATCTAAACATTTAGGTTTCATATATTTTCATTATCCTATATGCTTGATATTTATTTATTTAACTATTTGAAATAAATAATGTTACACTGTGTCCCTAGAATCTAATGTGAAAGTTATATTTAAATAAAATAGATGAGACATCAACTTCCACAAAGATGGAATGGGAAAATCCTTCATTGACTTATTAATTTACAACATGTCATTCATGTCACACCCAACATGTTTAACTATTCAATGAACTATTATCATTATGGTAAATCAAATACATCTAATTGTGAGATTCATAACATGAATTAATTATAATATCAATGTATTAGTACCATTACAAAATCAGGTAGATAAGAATATCTGATAATACCAAAACATGAGAAATTCAAACTAGTGGGTATATTATCCTAATATCCTATCTTGGATATTTCCATGTGATAATTTCATGAGAAGAATCCTCCTCCACATATGACTACCCTCACCTATCTATCTATATATCATGTTCCCTATCACAGTACATTATCATACTATAGAACTATTTTTTAAGAATATTTTCATATAATATAAAGGTTCTCATCATAGTGTGGAACTTCTATAACCATATCTATATGAGAGATACTCTATGAAATCACCATATCAAAATTATCTAGAAGAATAATCTACATGTCATAATATATTTGTATTAATATTCAAATTTTTTAATATTCATGTAATATAATGTAAAAAGTATATGGTTCTTGGGAGCCATCTCTGACACCAGGTATATAAAGATTATACCTATGTTTGGGAAGGCCACCAAGGGGAAATATCTAGGTTTCATATACATTTTTACATTATATGTTCCGAGTTAGAAATTGCCCATCCTCTATACCCATTTAAAAAAAATGAGATCATTAATAGTATTGCCCTCATGAAACCCTATTTGTGGTAGGAATTACTCTTTATTTTCAAATTTAACACCAAAAGATATTAACTAATATATTCCATTAAGATCTAATAAGTTTGATAGATTATGTTATATGAAAAACCAAACTAAAATGAGTAGAATCATATTAGATGAATAATATTAAAATTATTTAAGAATAAAAAATAATCTAGTAAATAAAATGATGGTAATCAATTAAAAATGCATAAAAATTTTATTAATAACACTTAGAGTATTAAAAGAGAATATTTCAATAAAACTAGTTTTGAGTTATATATTTTATCTTCATTTAATATATTTTTTTTATAAATGATAGGATTTAAATTTTGTATAATGAAAATAATTTTTTAATTTACCATTTCATAATTAGTTTAAGGTGAATTTTTTAGGTTTTTCTAAAATAATTTATTCATAGGATAATAATATAAAATAACGATTCATTATTCCATTACACTATGAAATAATTTATTTTGATGAATTTTTTCTATATATATATAAGTTAAAATAAATCATTCAAAAACACTATGTAGAATTAATAAAACCCATCTTGGAAATTTTGGAAACATAAGTAATAATTTACTTTAAAAACTATTTTTATTAACTTTTATTTAAAATAAATTTTCATCTCTTGTAGAAAATAAATATACCAAAATTAATTTCATATTTTATATCAATATATTTATATTAATTAATAATATAAATTTCATTTCCAGGCCTAAAATTATGATTACTATATATTAAATATTTTAATTTAAAACATAATTTTGAACTATATATAAATTTAATTAGATATTACTGAGCTTCAATTTAGGTTCATCAATATTTGTGAAAATTTTGGTTATCTTAATTTTTTTTAATAAAATATATATTACATGGTTAAAAAAAGTTACAATGGTAAAAACCAAAATTGAAAAACTTTAAGAAAGATGTAAAATAATTAATAAATTTTTAATAAATGTTCAAAAATGAGTATTAGAGGATTTATAGACCTTATCTCACACCAAAATTTCTTATTTTACCCTTTTAGGTTCATTAACCCTTTAATAGTGTCATTCCACCGTTGAAATTTAATGGGTACTTATAAAGTTATATCTCTCTTCACTTATGAAATGGGATATCTTACACTACATCATTCTATAACTATCCCTTCAATTTTCATCCTAAGAATCTGAAATTTTAATCACCCTTACACCTTTATAATTTTTATTAGCCTATATTCTGAAATTAATATTCTAATGTGTCCATTTACAGGGATATTTCCCAGAAAAATCATATGTTCTTAAAGTGAGTATTTCGTACTCCTTATCATTTTCTATTCAATCTTTATCTTCAAAATTCCTTTATCCATCCCGATATAATGTAACATATACTATTAAAATAATATAATGTAATTATATTAATATATAAAGAATTATGTAATCCTTTCCTTCCACTAAGGAAAACAAAATTACATTGATTGTGTGTACGTACAAACTACAATTTCTATGAAATGATGTGGCTCATTTTTCATCAATATATCTCATGGTGGTGAAAAGGGTGTCTTTGAAGAATTATTATATTTCATAGATCACAATTTTTATTCTCTAATTATAATTTATCATATAACTTCATTCCACCCCATTTTTTGAAAAATGGAAACTTTAATCATGTTTACGTGAAGACAACTACCCTCAGGAATGATGAAGTTCATATATCATCACCAACCAATATGGATGGTTCTAAGAGAAAATTTCACGAATTTAAATGAATTTTATAACGTGTTTAGTATTTTATTAATATTATAATAACAATATTTAACAAAATTTCTTCTATTATAAAATCCTTATATCACAATCTCAATTTGGTTGATTTTATCTACTAAATGAATGATATAATAATTTTATACCAATAATGAAAAATAAATTTAATGTAATGGAAATATAATGAAATAAAAAATTATTGAATATTATTTTAATGTTTCTTTATAGGTTTTGTTGATATTTTCTATATTTAATAATATTCACTTCAGCGCCCTAGACCCAAACCCCTAGATATAGTATTAAAAAATTTACATTCAACACTATATTTACTTAAAAGTGAGATAAATAAATAATTTTTCTAAAAAATTATAATAATATAATCATTTAATCTCATAATAATAACAAAATCCCAAGAATTTAGCATTTACTTTCTTTGAGTATCTCCTACATATGTAACTAATTTTAGAATACTTGTAAAAATTTCTTCATAATTTCACCGTACTATATCCAATTGTAAAAATGTTTTTGGATATGCATATTTTTAAACCCCATTTTAATGGAAATGAAATGAAGATGTGAGTTTAAATTATCAATAATGGAAATCCAATAAAACTTTTATCAGGTTTTAGATTATAATCCTATAAAAAAACAATAGAATGAGTTAAATTTATCAATAAAAATAACACAAGGAAATAAGATTTGCCATATGTCATGATAGAATAATATTTAATCTAAAATGAAAACATATATTCCATTGAAAATGTGTGAAGAATAATATAAAATTAAAAATATATTAATGGAGAATAATAATAAACCCATGATTATGGAATAAAATAATATCATTCACATCAGGATAGAAATCATATTTCATGGTTAATAACCTTGACCATAATCACATAATAGGCTTGGGATAATCACATGTATACCGTCTTGGAATTTGAGATAATCCCCATGTGTACCCTTGGACTTCTGATAATCCTCCCA
This sequence comes from Viscum album, assembly GCA_963277665.1. Classification (NCBI taxonomy): domain Eukaryota; kingdom Viridiplantae; phylum Streptophyta; class Magnoliopsida; order Santalales; family Viscaceae; genus Viscum; species Viscum album. The sequence continues at coordinate 923,830,305 of OY728141.1, read as the reverse complement.
TGTACCCTTTAGTATGAGATAAATCCCCCCAAATCCCCCTTTTCTAGTGATAAATCTACCCATGATCTCTTTTTCTTTGGAAAAATCACCATGTGTGCTATTTGGCATGGGATAAATGTTTTAGGAACTATTTATCTTGAGTTAAATCCAACTGTGTATCTTTTTGAGTTCATAATATATAATCTATAATGACGCATTGAAGTGAGACATAGGACTCCATCCAAAATTAATATATTCATATGTGTACCACTTGAAAAAAATAATTCATAAAATCATTAATAATTTATTGATTGAAAAATGGGTTTTGTAACCATTCCAAATGGTGTCAATAAAATTGACCTTGATAATTTTAACATTTGATACCTATATTTCAATAACCCAAAAGGTTATTCCATAATACTGTGTAAATTTTAATTCAATAAATATAATTTTCAAGTAAATATACCAATTATATATAAATAATATAATGTTAGTGAAATCATAAAATATTTTTTCGAAAAAATTATATCTTTACATCAAATGATGAATTTAATTTTACATTGAAAATAAATTGTTTTTTGAAAAGTGAAAGTGATTTTTTTAAAAAATAATATTAAAATTTAAATTTGATATATGATCCATGGGAAAGACATAATGATTTCAAGTACAAATTTCGAGTGGGATATAAAAAAATATATATTGAAAAGACAGGTAACCTTTTAAGTATTTTAAAATAACTTTTTTGAAAAAAAAATCAAAAAAATAGATAGTTAAAAATAAATTTAAAAATACTAAAAGGGATATATGACCTTCAAATGAAATACCACATAATTATATTTCCAAATATAAAGTAGAATACTGGTAGGGAAGGAAACTATAGATGGGGAGGGGTAACCGTTGTTATAGAGGGTGATAATTATTCTCAACAATGATGTAACATTTATGGGGATAATATTTATCTAGTATCATTATTTTAATAAAAAGATTAATTTTATGATAGATAAATATTATTTAAAGTGAATTATATTTTAGGATAGACATAACCAATCATGGAAGAATTAAATTTAAGAAGATGTATTATAACTAAAAAATGAGAGTTGAGTAATAAATAACCATTACATCTTTAGTGTCTATTGAATCATATGAAATTTTAATAAATAACATGATTTAGACAATAAAACATAATTAATTTCTTTTATAAGGTAAAATAAATTAACTATATATAAATCATAGCATATAAAATAAATAATAGTGTACACTGTAAATAAGGTCTTATAGATTTGAAAATGAGACAAAAAACCCTTATATTGTATTCCATCTTACTCAAACATTACCAAACCTCCTGTAAAATTAGAAAATAAATAAATTAATAAATTATTCAATAACAGAAATATTATCTAAAAACTTTTATAAATAAATTTTATAACTATTCTAAAAATTTATTATGGTAAGTTGTTATTAAATTTCAATATCTGGTTTAAATAATCATGATTTTTTGTAACTACGTTCATAATAATAGTTTTATTTGTCATTATTATTCAAATATTTAACATTTATAGATTATTAATTATATAATAATTATTATATTTAATTTATTTCAATCTCATTATATGAAATATATGGATATGGATTGTGAAAAAAAGTCACGATGAACAAGTTCCTGTGAGTTTAACAATTGAATGATAATATATAAATAAATATATTTCATATTAATAAAAAATTTATAGAATAATAAATTAATATTAAATAAAATATTATCAAATTATTCTAACATTATAGAAAATTACTTATTCTTTAATCATTTAAACATTATAACATTGTTCAGAAGGGTGGTAAAAACCGACCCAAATCAGACCATGCTATATTGAATTTTTTTTTGTAAGGAACTGTTTTAATAAAATTTTAATATAATATTTATATATTACTAAAAATTTCATAAATATCATATAAATTTATTAATTTCATGATTATAACCATCCATGTAAGGTGGTGATAATAAATGAAATTCAATGTTGCTGAAGGTGGTAGTCAACTGTATGCATGATTAACGATTTCCTTTATCATCATTCTATTGTTTTTCTAAGTAGACATGAAGGAATAAATAATTCATGACATATTAATATAATAATAATTGTGTATTATAACATTACATTTGACATTATATTAAAATCAAGTGGATTGGTTTGGAAGAGAATGATTAAGAATACATGGTTAAGGAATTTTTAATACTGGCTTTGGGACCATAAATTTTCACATGAAAGGCTCCTTAGAAATAAATGGATTAGGATAAATAATTGAGACCTATTATTTATTAAATTTTGATAGTATTTTTCAACTATATAAATTTCATATTTTTAGGATAAAAGTAAATGGGATATTTGTTGCGTAATGTACTTCAAGTATTATAATTTTATAAGTGTAGAAGAGGGAACTTTTCTGAAAACCGATTATTATTCAATATTATTAGGAAACTATTCAAGGTTCAATTTCTTGAAAAGTAAAAAATATAGTAAGGTGTCGTGATGTAAGTTTTATAAAAACACTACCACACGTTTTCACACATGTTTTAAAGATTTTATACCTTCTTTCTCTTGAGTTGTACATTTTACCCATTTGGTTTTTAACTTAGTGAATATTTTTTTATGCTAGTAGTTTATATATTGTAAAAAATATAAGGTAATCCCTTTAAAAGAATTGTGTTGTTATAAACATATATTTAGGAACAATATATTCTAATTAATTTTCAAAATACTAAAAAATTTACATTTAAATTAACACATTTAATATATAGATAATTTTTTTTGTAGAAAAATGTTTCTTTTAACATTAAGTGTTATTAATCATATTTTTTATTGAAGGATAATTGAATGAGTGTTGATATAGTTATAAAAAGGTTTAAAATTTATGTTAGTGTAATTTTTGGGAATTTATTTAATTATTTTATCAGAAAAAAACTACACAATGTTAATAAAATAATTCTTTAAAAAAATACCAATTGTACAACCATCAAGTTAATTAACTTTGATCAGAGAAATCATAATTTCTACATAGAATTTTTATTTATAATGTAACATAATATGAACAAGATAATGTAAAATTTTAAAAAAAATTATATAGTTTCTATTGATTTTGAAAATTTATTTTTAATGTAATTGAAAAAAATAGTTTTTAAGTTAAGATATTTCTTATGTTTCCAAAACACAAAATATAGGTTTTACAAATATAACATAGTAATTTTAAATGGTTTATCATTGTTTATAAATAAATATATTTATTATAAAGTAAATACAAAAAAAATTAAGTCATTCTTATATAATGACAATGTCACAAAAGTGATGGTTTTAGAAAAATCATTATTTCACAGTACAAACCATAAAACTAATTATTTTAGAAAATATAAAAAATTTACTATATTATATTTTTGGTATGAAGGATTTAAAAGTGAAGTTAATTTTCAAAAAATAAAACTATAAAATTTTTAAAATTTTCTTCTAAATTAAAATTCAACAAATATAAATAATGTTATTTTATAAAATCATTTCTAAAATATTTAGTGTCATTATTAAAACAATGTATCCATTTATAACTAATTGAAATATTTTTATATAATCGAGGTTTTATGAACCTTAAATTTTATTAATAATATTCATGAAATATTTCACAAGCACTTTATTTTGGAATTTCATATGAAATAACCTATTGATACAATAATTATTAATAGGAAAATATATTAAGAAATCATTTGGTATTAGATTCTCTACTCCTTAAATAAATTGGATCCTTGCAATTTTATATATCACTCAACAGTAAAATTATCTTTGAGTATACATAGGATAATCATTACTCAAGGTATATTTTTTATGGGATACAAGACTTGTTATGTTTATTAAAACTAGGAAATGACCCTTTTCCTTCATAATAGAAAAATATTTACATTCTCGTCTATTTATTCCAAATAATCCCTTTTGGATAAGGCATAGGGGTTTACAAAGACATTAAATAAAAAAATACATTTTGAATATCCTGCTTCCAACAAAATACATAATCCCAAATGATCATAATAATATCAAATAGAATCACAGTAAACAACATATGCATATAAAATCTAAATCGTAAGATTAATTATCTAATGACACCTTAATTTCAACCTATGATATTATGTTATACGTGGGTCATTAGATAACATTACTGGATTAACATAGGTTACTATATGTTGTGTTCTCTCTTACTTCATTTCCTAAAACCTAACATTAATTTGGAAATAAATCCTTCATAATGGATGGTTAAGTGAATATAACTAACCAAAGAATACCCCCTGTGTGTTTCTATCAAGGTTTGTAGTGTTAGGACCACAAATCATGCACCAAAGTGATAATTGTGTTGATGTTAAACTAGCCATTTTCTAGGTGATCTACCCGTCCTGGATCTATGCCATATTTGCATCTATTTTCCAGTATCCACAAATGAATGAAATTTCAGGGAAACCACACAATAATTTCTTTTTCAAAACATAAGTATATTATTTTATACTTAGACTTATCCCTTAGATTTATCCCAATTATTTTCACAAAACTTCTCTTGTCATAATCTAAAAAATAACTGAACTAGTTCCAAAAAATAAATGAACTATACTCTAATACCATTTTAGGAACCGGAGACCCACACTCCTAGTTTCGGTAATACAAATAATTTCTTTAAACACTGTCTTGGTTTTAATGTGTGATGAACCAATCAATATCTTACAACATTACCATATGTTAAGTAATACAGTTATAAATAATTAAAAAATCACAAGAATAAAAGTTTTAATATCTTAGAAGATCAACTACATAAGAAACTTATTTTAGAATACTTTTTAAAAAATTTACTATAATCGCACCATAATTGATCCAATTATATGCATCTCATTGGATATAATAATATTTATAGTTTGGGGAAAGGAAACATAAGAATGGGGTTTAGCTCAAATGACCAATATGAGATAACTTATCAACATTTTATTATGTTTTTTATCATATAAATATGATCGTTAATGATAACATAATAAATATAATAGGAAAAGGAATATGGAATAAAAAGATAATTCCATAAGTTATGATATAAGTACATTTAATATAAAATATAAAACATATAACATGGAAAAGGGTCATGGAATCATGTGACATTAGACACGAGTTAGGGAGAATAATTAGAGGAACAATATTATGACATAAGAGTGTGGAAAAAACATAACCAAATAAAACATATTTCAAGGATACTCATTAAGACATTCAACACATTTTTGGCTTAGTATAGTCACCATTGCAGCTTATTATGATGGAAATATGCCTCTCATGTTTTAGTTTCCTTGGTATAATCCTCCCATGTACCCTTTGGTGTGGAATAAATCCCACGTAAACCCTTAGTCTTGGTATAAATCATCATATATACCCTTTTTATATAGATAAATCTAATAGTGTAAAATTTTTGTTGGGAGAAAACTTCTCATGTACCCTTTTTCTTGGGAAAAAAAATCTTATATACCCTTTTACATGGGATAAATCCTCTCTTTTAACCATAACATGGGTCAAATCATTCTATTTACCCTTTGGATTGTGATAAATCTTCCAATGTGCACTTTTGAGATGACAAGATATTTAAATTACCAGTGAAATGAAGGTTTATATAGTATCCCTACAAATAATTAATCCATTCAAATGTATACCAGTAAAAAATATTCATTATTCACATAATTTATAACACATAGAAAAAATATCAATTCTGTAACATTTCTATATGACATCAACCAAATTTACATTAGGAATGTTAATGATTGATACCCAAACCACACTCACCCAAAATGGAATTTCATATGATAAATTATAATATGATTCCTAAAAACATAATTTACAAAGGAATATAGATGTTAGGTACAAATAAAAAAATGTTAGTAGAATAATAAAATGGTTTTTAAAAATGACTATCTATAGTATAAAAAATGAAGTTATAGCCACATTGGTTTTTTAAAGATTAAGTGAATTTTTTTTAAAATATTTAATTTTAAAAGGAATATTAAATAATGAGTAATTGAAAAATACTGAATGGTTTAAAAGAGTAATGTGTACTGGGAGGTAAATCATTTTAATTTGAAATGATAAAATACCTTTTTAATATTTTGAAATACCATTGTTGAAAACACACATTTTAAAAAGAAACAATAAAACATCCTTTTAAATGTAGGAAACGGGAAAGAAGAATGTCACATAAGTTAAAGCATAATTATGTTTCAAAATATAATGTTGAAATTTATTGGGAATGATATATATAGAAAAGTAGGGGAAATAATATTAAATTGAAAGGGAATTATTCTCAACAATGATATACATTTTAAGAAAATTAAATTCATTAATGTGGTGGATTTAAATGAAACATATCATTTTGAATAGAGATAAAGGGAGCTACAATGAAATAATTTTTTTGGAATTAATGAGTCTTGGAAGAATGAAATTAACGAAGACTCGTTATAATTCAACAAATACTGTTGAGTGAGCAAAAACCCTTAAATATTATGTATAATTGAAATATTTCTACATTTAAGGAAATAACATGATATGTATCTTAAAAAACCTTGAATAAAATGATTATTAAAAATTAAATACATTTCAATGTAATCATACTATATAGAATAGATGGTGTCATGCAATATCAAACTTGTCTCATGGATTTGAAAATGTGAAAAAACCCATACATTGTATTCCCTCTTACTAAAATTCATTCTATCCTATTATTTAAAAAACCTAGTAATCCTAATTATTTATTTTATAAAATCATTAAAATCAATAACCTATTATAAATTTATCATTTACTTATTCTCTACATGTATAAGTGTTATTTATTATCTATTTTCGATATCGGGTGTGAGAAATCTTGATTATTATAACATTTTTTATAATAATGATGTTATTATTCATTATTTTCTAAAATTTCACCATTCCAAAATTATTAAGGATTGAATAATCACTTTTTCTAAGTGATTTATTCCTTTCATTTTCATTACGTGAAATTCAATGTCATTATAAAACCCCAAAATATTTGCAAATATGATCCTCTATATTAAATCTATGTTTGATAGATTGTTTGGAAAGAAAAATAAAACTAAAATTATCCTTGAAATATTGGTTGAATAATATTAAGAAAATTCAATTATAATAAAATATTTATTAAATAAAATATTTTGATTAATTAGAAATTCACAGAAGACTTGATTAAGAACACTAAATGTTTTAGAAATGCATTTTTAATAAAATCACCTTTTCATTGTATATATTTAATTTTAATATTGAATAACTACTTATAAATGTAGGAATTTTAATTTTAAAAAATTATTATAAATTTTTAGTTCCAAATATAATCATTATCCTAATATTAAATTTTTATATTTTTCTAAAATCCTTGATTTTGAGGTAAATGGTAAAAAAATACTTATTTTTATAATAAAGACACTATTATGACGTTATCATAATACAAGAATGAAATAAAATCCATTTAAACCATTTAATATCAAAATATATATTTATAATATAAATAAATTATTTAAAACCAATCCTAAATATATAAAACATAAGTTAAATGATTTTGAAACTTAAGGAATATTTTATAATTTTTTTGAATTCAGTTATATTAAAAATAAGTTTTCAAAATTTATAGAAATTAAATATAACAAAACGTATTTAATATTATATTTTAACATTTTTATATCTTTTATTAATTCCATTTTAATTTTTTGGAATAAAAATATGATTACTAGTATTAACCTTAATTACAGGAAAATAGTAAAACTGTTATTTTCAATGAAATATTTTTTTAATGTTTTTTTATTTTTATATAATCAAATAAATAAATATGTTCCTAAAATAAATATATTATAATTATAAAAACTATATATAAAAAAATTAATTATAATTAAATTGGTAATTATTACTTAATAAGTTTAAGAACACTTAATTGTAAAAGAAATATATTTTTGTAAATTTTATTTCAATATTTGTTTTTTAATGATAATTTTCTCATAATTATAAAATTAGTTAAACTATATAGAGAAAAAATTTAGTTAAATCGCATAATATTTTTTTTATAATTATTAATTTATATTTTTAATAAAATATGAACTATTAGGGCAAAGACTAGTTACCAAGGTAAAAACTGAAATGATAAAATGTTAAAAATCAAGTAGTAAACCTATTGAAACTTGTTTATAACAAGTTGTAAAATTATTGGTGGATTATTGATTGAAATAATACCATCAAAACACTATTATATATTAATTCTTGATCCATTTAACATTGAATGGTTTCCCTCTATAATTGAAAAATAATTTTTTTCACAAAAGTGCCATTTTATTTTCTTATATTAGGGGAACACAACCACCCCTTCATGAAAACATTATTCCTTGGAGTTTCATCGTTATAATATTAAAATTTTTATTTTATTATAATCCTATATCGTGTTTATAACCCTAAGATATCCATTATTTATCCTATTCTCCTCATTTATAGGGATAATTTCAAGAGAATGTTCAATATCCCACCATGTGTAATACTTAATACATAAAATTTTATTCTTCATTTTTCACATGAAAAAATATTCTTCCCATTGAAATATAATGACCTAGGTATCATTATGTAAAATTAATTTTTATTATATTAATCTAAATCTATTATTTATTCATTCCAAATTACTTATAAAATTAAAAATAACATTAATGGTTTATACGATAGACTACCACCTCAACAGAACGATGTCTTCAAATTTTAATCACCAAATTTCATGTTTTTTTACAATATTATGTTTTTGAAATTAATATTATTAATATTTATCATTGATTATTATATAATTTAAATTTATTATATACCTTCGTTCGATCTCATTTTTTGAGAAATATAATCATTAATCGGGCATACAACAGACCACCGCCTCCAAATATTATATATTTTTATTTTCATAAACGTCCTTAATATATTTATATAAGAATAATTTAAATAGAGATATATTATATTTATGAAATGATTAGGATTTTTTTAAATTGTTTGTTAAAATTATATAAAACCATGTCCTTTCTTATGAAATCATCATAATACACTCTTATATGGGTATGCTTTATAAATTAAGTGAATGATTCTATAATCTTTATATAATAGATGAATAATAAATGATTTATAATGGTAATATCCTTTAATAATATTGTATTTTGTATTTTTTTCAACTATTTTCAAACCATTTATTCATATTTAATTTATTTATTAACATAACACATTTTGTTTGTTAAACACATCGAAACTAGTTCTTAAAAGTTTCCATTTTCACAAATAATAACTTTATCATTCATCAAATGAAAATTGGATTTTATGAATAATTGAAACACCAAGATTTTTGAATCCTTAATAATTTGGGAATTTTGAATTTTTTTAATAAATAATAATCGACAAAACCATTCCAAAACTAGTACAAAACAAAAAATTAGAGTTTTTATCATATAATGATGAATATAAACAATAACAAACTTATATATTTGTAATAAATGGTTATAAATGATGTATACAAATTAAAATATATTTGAATAAGTATATATATTAATTTACTAATAAATTAAATTCTATTATATTAAATGTTATAGTGTCTTCAAGTATGTAAAAAACAATTTAATGGTTTACCTACCACATATTAAAATCTATTGGACATGTTTCATATCACACACTATCATTTCAATTATATGGGGTTCTTACTACCTAATGAAAGAATCATTACATGGTCATGAAGGTAATGTCATTTGAAGATCCATGTTTTGTAACTTCATTAAATTTATTTATATTAAAATGTTACAATATTTGTATGGGTCTTAATTAACTATACTCCTTTCAAAGAGTTATAATTATTCTCCTTATAATTCTTTATTCCATGATTTGTTGACCCTGACCTAATATTTTATAATAGAATTAAACTTATTCCCATTTGAAGAAAATTACCGTTGAATGTTAGTTGTAACATTATATTTTTATTACTATGGTAAAACTTCGTCATGAATCACATTATCTATTTTCCTCATCGTATGCAAATTATATTTTACAAAGCTTCCTTTCTATATTTTAAAATGGTTTCTGAATTATTGTAAATCTTGTTATTTTTTAAATTGATCTAGTAATGTATTTTAATTAAACACATATATTTATATAGGTTAATTATGTGATGTTTAAATTATTAATTATCCCATGTTCTGATAGCACGCATATGTATGATGATTATTATTATTATGGTTGGGATCATATATTTCCCTTCAAAAAATTTTAATGTTTATATCTCTTGAAATCCAATGGGAACACAAGGGGATTTATCTCATTCCAAAGTGTACATAAGGGTATTTATCTAAATCCAAAAGGTGTATGATTGGATTTCTTCAATGCCAAAGAGTATATTAGAGGATTTTCCCAATCGGAATGGTATGTGAGAGGATTTATCCCAAGGAAAAGGGTATAATAGAGGATTTATCTCAATAGAACAAGTATATGGGTGGATTTATCCCAATCCAACGGTTAAATTAGGGTATTTATTCTAATATAAATTGAACACAAGGGAATTTATTAAAATAAAATAGTTACATATAAGGATTTATCCCATGAAAAAAGATATATGGGAGGATTTATCCCAAGATAAAAGATATACAAGAGGCTTCTGCCAAGCCCGAGGGTACACAAAATGATTACTCATATCCTTAGAGGGTAAATGGCTGATTATACCAATCCTTTTATATAATAAATGTCTACGTGGATAAATGTGATATACTATTTATATTCTTATGTGTAGGTCACAGTATTATGAAATAATTTTATGCCATTAATTATTTTCCTTGTATCTTGTTCAATGTCTCAAGAATATAACTGATTTTTCACTGTAATATGTTTGTTAATTTGGGATTACATTTCATTCTATCCTGAAGAATATAAAACACTATTTATTATATGTTATTTAATAAAAATATTTCTACTATTATCATTTTACCACATATGATTATGATCTAACCCTTGATGTTATGTTGATATGTTTTCCCTTACTCAGTATTTAGGCTCACTCCCTTATTCTGTTTCACTATACCAGGGAATAAAGGTGAGTATAACTAATCATAATTCTATACGGGATTCTAGTGTCATTTAATTATGGAGAAATTTTTAGAATTATTATACATTACGATTATTATTTTTTCGATCTATAATGATAATAAACCTTTAACTGTTTGGATGGTGAAATGATTTGTGAGTTGTAATATTAAATATATGGTATTTTTTTTAAAAATGATATGTTTATATTGTGTAACTATAGTAGGTGTTATATGGTTTAATTATTTTTTAGGATTAGTTTATTTATTTTGGGGATAAAGATGAGAGAAGATATGTGAAAACCTTATATATAAGTCTAATAGATATTTATATGTATATGATAACCTCTTATTGTTTTTGATGTATATATTATGTGAATTTTAATAAATTACATCCCTGTTTGGATACTAGAAAATTGATAAAGCTGTGGAACATATTCACTATTTGGTAATGAGTCTGATTTTTTTGGTTGATTATCAACTAAATATTCACTCTGGTGCATGATGAGTAGACCTAAGACTGTACACCTATCAAGAGACTCTAAAGGCATATTCTCTAGTTAATCACATTATTTTTACAATTTATTATGAATAATTAATTATTTTATATAAATAGTCTAAATATCTTGAGATTATTCAATCTAATGAAACCAAGATTAACCCTTGAGTGATATCGGTTTAACTAAATGATAATGTGATGGTCTCCATGTGTAACACATATTGAGTTTGAGCTTTTAGGTTATTATTTATGATAATAATACTATATTTTTAATATGGAAAACTCATTGTTAACCTATTTCTTAGAAATGGATGAAGATATTAGGTAACATGTAAATAATTTATGTTATGGAGTATGCACTAATTATCATAATATGTTATGATGTTGGATAGAATCTAGGTATATGAATCATATGGTAATTCTCAATCAACTATCTTGATTTCTAAAAAATAACTAGTATATTTCCAAACACCCAAATAAAATAATAATTAATAGGATGGATTTCCATAGAAGATCGGGTGATGGAGATGATGATGTAAAGAAGATTTAATATCTCATGTGTTAAGAATTTTTGAAGAATCAACCATGTTAATCTCTCCGTGGAAAGAGAAAATATTTCAATTGTGGAAGGATTATTTTTCTATCTCATGACTATTGATTTGGGGTGAATAATCGAATCGACTAAATTAATGAGAAGAATTTTAAATCTATATAATGAAAGGGATTCATGAAATAAGAAAATAGATTCCCTAATTTAAGGGTTAATAAGTATAACAGACATAAAAAATCATAAATTAATAAATCAAAATTAATAATATGAAAATACTATTATGAAAGTGGACAGTGGAAAATATGTTGTGATTTGTATTCTTCAATCTATATTTTTGGATATCTTATGTCATGCATGTTCTGTCAAATATTAGATATCAAATTATAAATTAAATAAAATATAGGTGGTTTCATTATTGGATCCACAGAATATGAATCCCCTTCATGGTTTGTAGGATTATTATTCATAAAAGTGTTCTTATATTTCTTTTAGAGGGATTCAATGTGATTTTGTTAATGTATTGTAAATTTTTATTTGTAATCCATATTAATCAATACAATATTGAAATCATATTGTATATTTTTGACTAACTTGAAATTAGTTATCTATATAAGGATTATAATGAGCAATTTAAAAAAAATATTATTAGGCGTAGTTATACCTATGAATGAGGGGTTTTTGAGATCAAATATTTGGAGGAAAAACAAAATCAGAATTGACCCATTCTAAAAGAAAATGATACATTTTCTATGTTTATTGAAATTTATATTGAAATTATATCCTTATTCAGGTATATATATTAGATACCCTTTTCTAATTGAACTAATAAATCATAATTACAAATTTTAGGACATAATTTTCTAATGGGTGTGGGCATAAAACATCCTTTGATATTTGAATATTTTTTTCTCTAAATTAATGTTATGCTCACTAGCTTGTTTAAGATGCACTATAGGACTAAAAAGATATGAAAAATGTTCGATGAATATTAATAGGAAAATTTAATAACAATAATACAAATGGTAAAAAATTATTTGCATTTATAATAAACACATAAAAAATATTATTAATAAAATTTAATGTTTTAAAATAGAATTTTTCATTAAATGTATGTTTTGTTTATATATAATGAATGGTAATGTAAATAATAAATTTATGAATTTATTAATTTTAATTTTAGAAAATGAACATTATTTTTTTAATTCCATAAAGAAAAATGATGCTAAGTTAATTTTTTGATGTTTTTCTAAAATAATTTTTTTTAGGTAAATAGAAATAAATACATATTTTGGTAGTACCACAATTATTATGTCATTATAATAATAAAATAATTACCTAAAATGAAATAATTTATTTGATAAAAATATATATTAATGAATTAAAAAAATCTATTGAAAACAATATGTCAAATTTATGAAGCCAATGTTTAACATTTTTGAAACAAAAGTAATATTTTAGCTTAAAAACTCTTTTTATTCACTTATATTAAAATCTTGTTTCCAATGCTTATATAAATTAAACATAATTTTTTTAATATTTTATATTCAAATTTTCAGGTTATGTAATAAATTAATTTTTATTTTTAGGCATAAAAATGTGATTACTATGATTAATGATAATAACTATGATAATGGAAAAAATGTTATTTTCAATGAATTATTTCATTAATATTGTGTAGTTTTCATCTTATCAAATAAATAAATATCTTATCAAAATTACTATAAAATAATTTTAAAAATATATATATAAATACATTAATGATAATTATATAGGAAATAAATACTAAATAAGATTATGAATACATAACTGTAAGAACAACATTTTTCAACAGAATAGTATTTCTATATATTAAATGTCATAAATTAAAAGTTAATTTTAATTCAATTAGAAATTGAATTAGGATATGTGGAGAATAAAATTATTTTTATAAAAACATTTATAAGTATAACATTATATTTTCAATAAAATATAAACTACTTGGGTAAAAACTAATTACGATTGTAAAATCCAAATTTTTAAAATGAATAAAATTAAATAGTAAATGGATTTTAAACGGTTTAAAATATTAAAAATGTTTTTTATAGGATTTATTTAAATTATATCACCTAAAAATCCATTATTTATCACTATTAGACCCATTCATCCTTGAATATTGCCATGCAATTATTAGAAAAAATAGGTATTCAGAAAATTTTATTTTTATTATATTATAAGAGGGGGAAACATTAATCTATTAATGAACACCTTATTACTTAAAAATTTACCCTAAAAATGATATTATTACAGTCACTTAAAAGTACATCAACTTATTAATCCTCTTTTCATAATAAATTATCTTTTACCCAACATATCCCCAAATACGTTCAAGATAATGGTCAACATTTAAACATGCATTCTCATTAATCGTCAAATTTTTCTTCGTAATTTTTTAGTACAAAACCTATAACAAAAATAGTGATATAATTAAATAATTGTAATTAGTATTAAAAATTGTTAATATATTAATGTAAGAAACATTATCTAAAAATTATGATCCATTTTGAAAATAAAAGAATGTTTATCATGCATATAGAATACCATTACCTCTACCAAATTATGTCTTATGTTTTTCATCATCATAATTAATTGTTGGTAAAAAAGATTTACTTCATGAATTAATAATCATCTTATTTTATTATTATAATTATTAATTTTTATTTTATCATATACCACCATTCAATCCCATTCATTGATAAATGTAATCGTTAATCATGCATACTGTGGTCTACAACATTAATAAAAAAACAAATTTCATTTTTCATCACCACCCAAAATGTGTGGTTATAATATTTAATTTAATGAATACATATTTATTAAAAAATTATGATTAAGTGGATATTATATTAACATTAAATAAAGATAAATCCTTACTCAATTAATCAGAACAACATGCTCTAGTTTGGATAGGTTTTACCACCATAGTGAATGATGTTATGATATTTATAACATGAAGGATAAAGGAATGTTATATGATTTTAATATCATGTAATATTGATATATTAAAAATTTTATAATTATTATTTAATATTAATAATAATATTTAACATATTTATAAATATATCACCTTTTGACCGTTAGACATGATGAAACTAGTTCTTCACAATTTCTATTTTCACAAACCATACCTTTATATTTCACCAAATTAAAATGGGATATGATGAATCATTGATACAACATGATTCATGTATCTTGTATTATATGGTAATTAATTTTTTTAATATAAAACATTTGATAATGAAATTATAAAACTGGTACAGAATAAGTAATCAGAGTCTCTAGCATCCAATGGTGAAAATAAACCATAATAAATTAATATATTCTTAATTAATGGTTATAAATAAATATTATGAATGGTAATATATATTAACAAACTTATAGAACAAGATATTGGTATACTTATGTTTATTATACCAGATTTTAGATCATGTTTGATTAAGCAAGAAATATGGTATGGGTTTCATTGTCACATTTTTAAATTAATGAGACATGTTTATATTGTGCACAATAATTTAGTTTGTGTAGTATAATTATATTTAAGGAATGTATTTTTACATATTTATGAAATTTTTCGGTTTTGGAGAGCCATTTTGTAGTCTTTCTTTAAATTTATTTTGATTCAAAAGATTCAAAATTTATAAATATCTTTGTTAACTCAACAAACTTTATTGAGTTAAAATGATTCTTCCTAAATTTTTTTATTCTTTTATTGGTTTCCTCCACAATAATATCTAAATTAATGGTAATTTATCTTCATCTATATAGAAAATCACATTTTAATATTAACAATAACGTAATATTTTATGATTATGGAAAAAAGAATTCTAAAAACACTTTTATGGTTTCTTTTTATCATATGGGAATTCTTCTTTTTGAATAATTCTTTCCATATTTTTAAATGGTTTTCCACATGATTATAACAATAAGTTTTTTTAAATATATTAAATTTCATGATATTTTCATAAAGTAAAATATTCTATTAATAAATGTAATTATTAATTTTAAAATGGGGTTTAAAGCCATGTTCTTTAATAATGTATTTTTAAGGTATTTTTATATATTATGAATGGTTTTTTTGAAAGTATATTATTATTAAATTTTTCTTTCTAAAATAAACAATTAGTTTTCCATGTTAAATTTAATTTTTTTTATCATTAACAAGTATTTAATTTTAAATAAAAAATTATGGAATTATAAATTCTTTTAAAATAGGGTATATATTTTTTTCAATTAATTTTTTCCAATGATCATAAAAAGATATTTTTCACTCAAAACAAATACTCAATGCTCTTTATATTAGAGTGAGGATATTTTTAATACATAATCTATCTTATTTATCTTTTTTTCTAATGTAATGTTATATGAAAATATTGTAATGAAAAAAATATTTTTTTCAATGGTAAATGAAGTGGTGTTTGAAATAAAAATGTTTTCATTATCTAATAGAACACATATAATTGATTATGATTATAATAGTTTGGATCATGCATCGCAGTTTAATACATTGGAATGATTACATTTCAGGAGATCAAAATGGTTCATGTGAAAAATCCTCCCAAGAAAAAAGTTACATGGGTGGATTTAACCCATGTTTAAGAGTATACGAGAGGATTTATCCCACAATAAATAGTGTACAGGAGGATTTATCATAATGGAAAGGTTATACATGAGGATTTATTCCTTGAAAAATTTTAAATGTAGGGATTTATCTCAAGAATAGGGTAGATGAGAGGACTTATCCAAAGCCAAAGGGTATATAATATGATTTATCTGATGAAAAAGGGTACACAAGAGGATTATCCCATGATCAATGGTACACAAGAGGATTACCACAATATCAAGTAGGTACGTGATTGATTAGACCATTATTACTATGTGATGAATTTCTTTATGGGTAACCTTAAAATATAATGTTTATTATTATTTTTATACCACACTCTTACATCATAATCTTGTGCCTCTGATTATTATTCGTATCTCATATTTAATGTATCATGATTCGAAAAACTTTTTCTAATGTATATGTTATTTTATTAGTTATTACATGTCTTTCTATCATGACATATGTAAAACTATTATTGATTCATTTTATTTTTAATAAAATATTTCTCTATTTCTTGTATTTATTAATATTATTAAGATCTAACCCTTGATAATATGTTGATTATTTTACCTTATTTAACATTTATCCTCACCACTTTCTTATTGTTCCCTTCCAAATATTTTTAAGATGAGTATAGTATATGATAAATATTAATGGCAGTCTAGTGTGGTTTGATTGTGGGAAAATGTTCACAAGTATTGTAAATTATGTTTCTTTTATATTTTATCCTAAAATATACCAAAACTTAAATTTATGGTATTGTGAGATGATTTATGAGTCATAATGCTTATCATATGGTTATTTAAAAAAAATATGGATAGTTTTGGTCTCTATAGTTGGTATCATATCTTGGTTTATTTATTTTGTTTTGGATTACCGTAGTATTTTGGGTGTTACGGTGATAGAACATAAGTGAAAACCCAAGTAATAATTCTAAGGGATAATTATATATATATATATGATGACACCCTGATGTTTTGGTAAATTAATGATTGTGTGGTTTCATAGAAATTAAAACCATTTTTTGGATACTAGAAATTTGGTGAAACTTTAGTATAGATAAATATAATGGTAATAAACCTAAAAAAAGTTAGTTGATTAAAAACCCAATCTTTACTCTGGTCTGTGATGATTGTTCCTAATACATCACACCTATCTAGACACTCATGGGATATATTATTTGGTTAATAAAATTATTATTACGAGCAATCATAATGTATTAATTAATTTTAGGAATTTAGTTATAGAATATGAGAGTGCCCAAACTAATTTATCAAAGATTAAAAAAACTATAATTTAGATTTAATTGACAGCAAATTTGATGGTTTCAAAGAGTACAAAAATTTTTAGTTTGAGTTTTCATGTAAAAACTAATGACAATTCTATTAGAATGTAAATATTGATCAATCTAAATTAGAAATTTTGGTTATAGTGTTGATTATAAATATAATTAACCATGTTAATATTGAATAGGATGGACAATATATTAGTTTTTCTAATAAGAAACAAATTTGGAAAGAAGATGGTGATGAAAATCTTATTTTTATGCTTACCCAACTATATTTATTTATGATTAGTAACATGATTCTTTCAAAACATATAAACACACCAAATAAGAGAGGGATATAGTTTCAAACAAGATCATGTTATAATGGTAATGAAGGAATGACTATTCAAATTCTCTTTTGTCATGAATAAGGGAAGAAGAATCTTGTTGATCATAGGTTGATTAAACAATTTCATAAATTTATGTTTTTTTATTCTAAAAACAACCACATTTATGTTACCAATGATGTTAGATTACGTTAATTTAAGAATATTAATTATTGAAATCATTATTTTTATACTAGAATCAAATTATGTATTTATGTCATAGGAGGTTATTTTATTTCTCAATGGAAATCTATTTTCGACATGTTTCAATTAATATGAAAAGATTATTCATACCCTAAATTTTAATAGGAACATATGGTTTGTATACACTAGTTTTGAAATAAAATATTGGATCCTAAAACCTAATTTAAGAAGAAACCCTATATTTCAAGAAAAAAATCATATTGTTCATCTAGCCAAAATTTTTAATCAGTCATATACTACCAACCATACTTTTTCAATATATTACTATATAGATAAAACCTATGTTTTACTAGGTCAAATACATTGTTTGGAAATATGGATTATTTGGGAATTTTTTGAAATGGTTTCAAAGAAACAAAATATCTCATTAAATATGTTTTAAAGGACAATTCAAAGACTCATATTTAGTATATTAGATTATTCATATTTCTATGGGATATTGAGAATTTATTTAAACATTTTGAATTTAAATATTCATGATTTATCATGAGATATTTATTTATATATTTTTCATAAAGGAATTAAATAATCATGATAAAAACCAAGATATTCATCTTCTAAATATAAGTATTTTATTCTTATGAATACATAGAAGTGTGTTAAAAATTTTCAATATTATGTTTCATTTAGAGCTACACTTTAGATAAATAAATATTTTGATCATTTTTTATTTGTTCTAGTACAATTATTGCTGCTATATATATATATTTGTAAATATATTTATATATTTTGAAATAGTATATATCAAAGCTAAAATTCATTGAAATATATGTTTTATCATTTTCATGATATCTTATCTACTACTGTCAAAATAAATACATTTTTATGTTGAATAAATATTTTCAATGCTTTCATTTTATTGCAGATAATATACAATAGTAAGTTGTTGTTGTAACTATGTTTTAAATCCATTTTAAAATCTACATAAAAATATATTATATTTTTTAGAATTGGATTATCTTAACAAGTCATTAGTACTGGGCTATCAGCTTTGTATATTTATATTCCATGTAATAATATAAAAAGGCCCTGTGAAATACTTGTTATATGGTGTCAACTTCCTGCACTTAGTTGTTTAAGCCCCCTATAAAAGTACTTTCTAGAAAAAATCACCATGCTCATGGAAATATATTTGATATAGTGGAAAAGGGGTTATTTTTTCCCTAAACCACTATACATCACTTTTATCTTTTTTTCATTTATTTTTTTTCTTACTCAACTTCAAGAGAGAAAGAAAAAATAAATTTAATCTCAAGAGGGTTGTTTAGTTTCTATCATGTTTTTGAAGGAACAAAATTCACCCCTCTTTTTTCCTTGTCTTTATCATTATAACCAAATAATTAGTATCCTATATAGAGTTGTATTACATTATTTCACTTTTTGAAAACCTTTTCATTTATTTCTGATAGAAACAATTTCCATCCAAGGAAAGTCTCCATTGGATTTTTTGGAAATCCATGAATATTATATTATTTCCATCTAATACAATCAAGTGGTATCATATTTTGTGACATTAGTGGTAGCACTTAATTTTAATATAAATAACCAGAGTTAAATATCTAGATAATGATAAATATCATTAAATGACCCATAAAAAGGTATGTTGATGATCTATGAACCTTATTTTAATGGAGATAATTATTGATTCTGGAAATATTGCAAGGTTATTTATTTGATAAATCATGGATTAAGAGTTTATATAAAGGTATTAAAGAATAATAATATTCCTGTAAATTATTTTAAAAAATATAATGATGATAAAGATAAAGTAAAGGGTATTATTTTTAGAAAAATGAATGTTATTTTCTATGTTTTAAGAATAGATGGATTTAATTGAGTTTCATAGTGTGGTAAAGTATGTAAAATGTGGAAAACTACTTCTGTAACATATATCAGAAATGATAATGTTAAAAAACTAAGGTATAATATTTAAAATATTTAATTTTATACATTCTAGAAACCTGACTATGAGAGAATCAATCAGATTAATAAAAATTGATAAATTATTTCAATGATATTACTTCCCTGGGAGAATCAATTAAACTATCTGATCAATCATTAAAATTCATTACTTTTTTACCTGCTATGTAGAGAGGAATATCTACTTCTATTCATAAATATATATAATTTAAGGAAATGAAAATGAAATAAATAATTGATACCATGATGATTAATTAATTTTAAATATATTCTGAATATGAAAATCATGTTTCCATACAAAAGAAAGATGTTTCGATAAAAAATAAAATAGATGAATCACATGATTCGAGTTACATGGATATAGGTAAAGAATTATCAAAACTTTCTAAAAGACTTGGAAAAATAAACAATAAAATGAATTTAAGGCATAAAGAAGGTAGATGCTATTAATGTAAGGATAAAGGTCAAAAATACTAACTATCTTGTGATTAAAGATCAAATTAAAGATGATTATAATAGAAAAGGAAAAAATGTCATGAAGACAAGTTGGAGTTGTACATCTGATTCAACTGAAGAATCTATAATAATCTCTAAATATATTCATGAAAATAAAATGGTAAGTCATTTTTATGGACCATGTTGATGAGGTTCACACTTTTAAATCTAAAAAAATTTATTCAGAAAATTTATGTTATAATGAACTCTATAAATACTGTATTATACATCAATAAAATTAGAATATATAAAGAAGGATCACAGAAAACATATAAAATATTATGAAACTATTTATACTAATACTAAATTATTATCGAAACATATTTTAGAATTATTATCTAAATGTTCTTGTTTTTTTAAAATAAAATCAAGGTACATTAAAAAGAAGTTAATACATTAAAAATACCGTCTATAATTCTTATTAAAGGATAAAAATATTTAAATTATAATATTGGTAAAATTAAACAAAATAATAAAGGTAAAATTGATATTGTTAATCATGCAGAAAAAACCAAATTAAATTGAAATGATTTTTTTCATGTTACAAAAAAAATTATTTTTACTATTAAATGTTTTTACTATAGGAGAAATGGATATTATATATATGAATAAATTTTTTGAAAACCATAGATTTTTTTATTAAGAATGTTTATTATTTGAAGGAGTTATCTACAATTAATTATAGAGTATATAGACAAAAAATCAGATTTGGTTACCTAAGTCCTCAGTTTCTAACACCACTAGACCCAAAATCATATAAGTACGAAAAAGATTTTGTATTTGATATATTGTAGGTGTGATCTATTGGACTTAATTGTTGTATCATTTAGTGGGTTTGAAATAATTATGGATTTTTTTGACTGAAAAATTATTAAAGAAGGAACTACTAATCAAGGATTGATTGCATTTCCATATTAAATTTAAATTTAAATACATAAAATGTTTTATACATGGGGTATATTCTTTTAATTATCAATATTGTGAATTTTTTAAAACACTTCTCAATCAATTATATTATATTATGAAACAATATGATGATTTTTTTCATTATACTTACTCTTTAAAGTTTATTTAATTCCATATTAAGATATTTAACAAAATTGTTAGGTATTCAAATCTTTTTTAAAGATATTTAATATATATTTTAATTAAAAAATGGTCTCTCATAGAATTATAATTCATGGGAGAATATAGTACTTTATTATTTTAATTTAAAATAATTTGGTTAATGATAATATTACCTTAATAAAAAAACTATATTCTTAATTTCATATTTCATTTTTAAATATTTCTTTTAATTTTTTTATTAGAATATTTTTTTTCATTTATGATATTTTTTCATTAAAAGACATTTAATTATGTAAAAAAATATTTAAAAATATATAATATTTAGTGATTAATATTCCTTTTTGAACAATAATTTCAGATTTCACCTATAATCTGTCAAAATGAAATCAGTTTTATTACTCTTTTAAAACCAAAAATAATCTTCTTGAATCCTCATTAAACTTTTTTATAACTCCATTGAATTTCCAAACTCATTGAAATTCAAATAATCTTATATGAGTGTTATGAAAGGATATAAAACATCAATATTAGAGAATTTTTTTTATCAAAATATAACGAGAGTTGATTCATTTTCCAATCTATTTGGAGAAAAACTAGTTTTCTATTTTCAAGGTTCATTAGAAAAAATATTCTTGAAAATATATATAATTTCATCATTTTGATGAACGGAAAATATCAATGTTCTCAAATAGTTAGATATTTGTTACTATATATATATTTTATGTCCATGGTTAATATTTTTAATGAATAATTGGTGAATATTCATGAATATCTATAAAAGTATAGAAAATAATTTTAATAGATGGAAATATCATTGGTTTCAAAAATTGTTTTTGATACACTTAAATAGAATTATCAAAATATATAAGAATGATAAATGTGTTAAGAATTCTTTGATTCATATAATGGGAGATGATATGCAAAACAGAGATGTTCACATGGGTAGGTGTTCTTAAGTCATATCTAGGTGATTTGAAAGGGTTTTTAGTTGGCCAGTTATTATCGTTTTCAAGGGATCAACGAGATGTTGATGTTCAATGGAGAATAGAGAAACTATCAAGTGTTATAACTATTTTTTAGTGAAGAAGTTCTATTTTTTGAGAGTGTTGATTAACTATCCAACACATACAAAAAACATGATTTTACATCCCCTATGCAGTTTATCCAAAGTCAATGTAAACATTTTTTTACAAAATATGGGTTTTCATACTTATCTTAACTTATTTATCATTATTATAGTTTTTATTCTACATTTATAATTTACTATAATGCTTCACAATTTTTTTTGAGCTCAAAAAATGGGAAAAATTTTATGTAAAATTTACTAGAAATTTATGAGAATTTATTCAGAATAATAAATATAATAGGAAAAGTTTGAGAAATAAATAATAGAAATGTTTATGTAAAATATATATAAAAGAAATTTATTTTTAATAAAAATTTCTTTATGATGGAAAAAACTTTTGTAAATATACCTATTTCTATATTTAGTAAAATTTAGTTTCATATTAATATTTAAAATTATATTTGTTTTATGGGTTTCATGATCATCAAAAATGAGGAGATTATTGTTCATGTATTGATTCAACAATTTCATGAATATATTTGGGATTTCTATGCTCAAAAACAAAAAAAATATGTTCCTAATGAAGATAATTTAAGCGATTTTGAGGGTATTCATTACTGGAATAATTTTTTTATTCTACAATCATATTAAATATTTAAACCATTGGAGGTTATTTGATTTTTTAAAGGAAAAATATTCTAGATGTGTTTTATATAATATGGAAAAACTGTTCATACACTACATTTTATAGGGAACATAATGATTTTATGAGTTATGTTTAGAACAAAATTTTACATTATAATCCCTACATTTTTATTAAACCATATGTTTTAGGAAAAAAATAAATGGTTCATCATCCCTTCTTTATTTATCAACTGTATGGTCCCAACTGTACTTTTGTAGTTTTTCGTGATGTAGAAAAAACCAATGTCAGTTTTTTTCAAATAGAATTTTTGGATTATAGATTATTTCATTGTCTTATACGATGACATCAACATATTTATACAACTCTTAAAATATTTTTTGAAGGGAAATTAAAATTATCATATTCGACAGATTAGATCATTCCTATTTCTAATGGATGTTAAGGTTTATTTGAACGTTTTGAATTCAAATATTAATGATTTATGAAGAGATATTTTTAGAGTTTTATGACCTAATAGAATTTTGTTCTTCATGAAAAATAATAATTTATCCCTTTTCTAAAGACACAAAGGTTTTTCTTCTAAAGGCATGAATGTACATTTGAGAATGTGAATGTTCTATTTAATATATAGCTACAATTTAGAGGCATACATGTTTTTTTGGATCTAAGAACTATTATAGATAGAATCTAAAAATATAATCTAGTTTTGGTTTGTTTTGAATCCACCCTGGGTTAATAAAATAGTTTTTAAGTAATGATTTTTATAATACAAATGGCTTCAGTGTTGAATGTGGAATTTTTTTTCAAATTGTTTCCAAATGTTTTGGTAAAAAATTTATAGGATGATGAATTTTTTAGGAAAATGACGTTTCATGAAAGAATGAAGTTGAATCGTAGTATATCAAACAAGAAGAGTTTTGAGATCATTGATTAAAAATAAATAAAATGAACGATTTGTGCACAAAAGATGAAATTTAAAAAAAAGACCATTCAAACCAAAATATAATCACAAAATAAAATGTCTGAAAGGGGAGTTTTGAGGTCATCATATCAAAATACAAGAAAAGGTATGAGGTGTGTGAAAAATATGAAATTGTGAGAATTTATCTAATGATAATAATAAGAAATAAAAATCATTGTTGTGCATAAAAGGGTATGAATAGAAGGAACTTGTATATAATGAAATCTATGTCTATAAATATGCAACCTAACTATACACTGAAAGAAACATTTTCCAATGAATATATAATACTTTTTTAGGAAAAAGAGTTGTGTGTATAAGAGTTGGGAACAGAAAAACTTTTATAAAATTTAATCCTTGTGTCTATAAATACCAATTATAACCAATTGTTTGGTTGAAAAAATGTTATGTTTTTCATGAATTATACCTCACATGAAAAATCAAAAAGTTGTGTGAAAGTATAGGATTTTTGCACAAGTGTTTGAGCTGTGTGTACATTATGTTTGGAAGATCCATTATTTTTTATCATTTCTATCAAGTGAATCCACACAGAACTACGGTGCCCGAAAATTCTCATGATAACTAGGGTCAAGGAAATAAATTCAATTATTTTGAAGAAACTATTAATTCATTTAACTGAGTAATATTTATGAAAAGGTAGTGGGCTAGGGGTGTCGATGAAAGTTTTCTTAGGGATAGAGTGTGCTATATCAAATAATCCTATAAATTCATTATTCCTAGATCATAGTTCTTTTGTATAAACTTATATATTCCACAAATAGTAATTATTAGTGGATTTTTATATGACCAACACATTGTAGAAGTATTATCCTTGGACTATCCCATAGTGGAAACCAAGTAAAATTGTTGTGTTGTCTCGCTGCATGTAAATATTTAATTTATAAATGATTCTATCTATTAGATTTAACATATTCTTATTAATATGGGATCAAGATCCACCTCATTAAAAGAAATATTTGACATCCTATTTCACCCCTCCCTTATCAGGGTGTTCTGGGGGTCCTATAAGTGGTATCAGATTTATGTTTTGGAGTAATATCGTTCCTCGATTGTTTTCTTGGAGAAGTCAATAAATGTAAGGGGGTCCCCTTATTTTATGGATGAAACATATAGATTTGGAATAATAGGATGATATCTCATCTGATATCCTTTGGAATGGATGTTCATTTATCCACTACTCATGGGATTCTGTTCATAGATGTGATTGGACTATCTATGATTGAAATAGATAAGAAAATACTTGATTCAAGTTCCAATGAAAAAAATTCCATTACTATAGTTCTATGTGATCAAAATTATTTCAATGTGATGAGTTTCACTTAAGAGAAGTCTATGTGGGAAAACCAAAAAGATATAGTCGAAGGGCATAAAAAGGAGAAGTAGTCCAAACACTATGTTTTTCATAATATTTTCAATGATCTGAAAATGAATCCTAATAAAAATGTAAACTACTTTTTTAATAGAATTATTGAGTCCATTGGAATAATTTGAGGACTTAAAGAATAAATTAATGATATTTAAACTGTGAGGAAAAATTTAAGAAGGATTCCACCTCTGTATAATATAAAGGTGTTATCTATTGATGAAAGGTGTCACTCTAAACATTATCTTGATAATTTTATAAACATTCTAGTGGCCTATGAAATTATAGTCAAATGAGAATATGTAAAAACTTGAGTAAGTACGGAAATGAAAATCAATTTCATGAAATAACATGAGAACTTTATAGATATTTTTGTTGAATATCAATTGGAAGACTGACTTATATCATTTTTTCAATGAAATTGAAGAGATGAAAAGTGATATTTTGAGGGAATCTTCCAATTTCATATTTTCAATGTGATAGAGTTGGGAATTTTCCCTCTTATTTCTCAAGGATGTTCGATTATGATGATAATGAAGTAGGAATTGTACAAATTATTCAGAATAAGTTTCCCAAAAAAGAAGACTTTAAACTATGAACGATATTATGGAAAAATTGTTTCATCTCACAACATGAACAAGATGATAATTAATCTTTGGAGGATGAAGAAACAAAATTCAAATATTAAACCCAGTTATCCTTGATGGCTATAGTAGAAAATTAAAAACCATGAAAATATAAAAACTATTATAATCAGTTGATTGGTTTTGTGATCTCAAGGTGGAACATTATAATTCTATTACTAAGGACGACATTAAAAGAATTTGAAACAAAAATAAGAGTTTTGTTTTGGAATATCTATCTGTGTATGCTGATCACCTTGAAGCGTAAAATGATTAACATGAAGCATGAGGAAAATAAGCTTTAACACCTCTTGAAATCTCAATATAATTTTTCTAATTTAATATAATGATTTATGGGAAAGAAGAATATAATAATAAAAATGAATCCAGACTCAAGGAGAAGACTAATAATTTTGGGGGACATGAAGAAGAAGTAGTTACTCTAATGAGTAATCGAATAACTGAATCAAATTCAAGGGAAAAAATGAAATTACTATTTAGAATATGATTTGATGTATAGATGTTAGAAAGGGATAAACGTGGTTATTAACGAGTGGAGAAGGATTATAATGATCATAGATACACATATATGTGTAAAAGTGGAATTATATTTGATGATGAAATATCAAATGCTTTAATTAGATTAGCTTAAATAAAGGGAACAATAAATTTTGACATATCACAAATGAACCTGATATCCTAACAAATAATGCCATAAATGAAACAGAAAAGTGAGAATAATTATCCTCATGTATCCAAACATTAAATCTAATCAAATAATTTTATAATATATGGGAACATGAGGTGGAATGGAAGTGGGGAAACAATACCACTTATCAAATTCCTATTCATTGTCTTTTTAGTCCCTACCATGTCATATTGTGAAGAGGCATTAAGTTATCATTATGGGAAAGTGATTGAATGTAAACAAAATAGAATGAATCCATATCATTTATAATATTTAAGAAATTGTTTATATGGATTTTTCTTTCACTTTAATAACTATTCTCATGGATATATTCCTTACAGATAGAGGAAATGTTGAAAAATTACCTAAATAAGTCATAGAAAAGTCAATACTCTCCAACTAAGTGAAGAAACTATTATAAATAGATATCCACTTCATGAATAAAAATATGAGTATGATGAACCCATTCATATTGGAAAGGGACTATAAAATATATCTTTTTCCTTAATCCAATAAAATATCTAATGGAAGGTAATTAAGAATGTCTAGAAATCCAAAACTATAGAAATAGCTCTCAATGCTACAAAGAGAAGTATCTCATGGATTCATGATCGCGGTTTCTCCTCACATAGGATGAGAGATTTATATTTATTAAATAATTTTAAGAAAATGTTTTATTGAACATGATGGTTTGATAATGATATATCATGGAATGTAAAAGGTAGTAGAATAATAGAATTGGAAAATAACAAGTTTTGGAATAATGATGTTCTCTCTACGGAAAATTTTTATTACAATTTCTTGAGTGTGAGTAAACTCTATGAATAAAAAAGGATAGTTAAATTTAATAATATGGGGTTTACTATCAATGTAAATATAATTAATTAACTCATGAAAGGATGTGTGATAGATGAAATTTTTTATCTATTTGAGAGTAAAAATATAATTTATTACATAACAATTGAAAAAGAAAACAACTTTTGGTCCATAAGGTGGGCCAAATTAACAAAAAAAGAAAAGAAAATATATCTAAAATGAATATAGTCATAAATATTACCAATATAAGGATTGAATGATAATAGAAATGGGATGCTTTCATGTGAGGAAATATGTTTGGGATTTCATATTGGCTAAAGAACAAAAGGGAATCAATGTTTCTTGATATTGTCAACACAAATTTATTTGTTCCAATAAATGTTATAGGAATATATAGAGATAATTTATTCATTATTTTTATTGATAATTATACATGATAAACATTTTCAACTTTTATGAAGTGAAAATAACATGTTTCTGATTGCATTAAAAGATATTTCTGAATTGTTGAGGATGAAAATGGCCTCACAATCAAGAGTCAATAATGGGAAGATAGAGGATAATACATATCCATTGAATTTGAAAATTTCATAAAAACATGGAATAAATAACAAGGTGAATGAAGTGAGAACACTGTATAAAAATGGATCAGTTGAATGCAAAAAACAACTTGTAATAAATGTGGATAGAACTATGCTAATTGAGTGTCAGATCATTCATTATTACTAGAATGTGTCTATTCATATAATAGAATAAACTAAAAATTGAATAGGGTTTTTTATGGGATAAACCAAGACACCATATGAGATATAGTAAGGATGGAATATTACACTGATGTATTTTAATGTCCTTGGAAGTAAATGCTTCATCCTAAACAAAGAAGGAAATCAAGGAAAGAATGAAGATTCAACAGAAATAGGAATATTCCTAGGATATTAAACGAATAGTTAATTAAAAAAATTACAATAATCATTGTGTAATATTTATGGGTAGTAGTGATGTAAAAATCATTGAAGATAAACCATAAATACACTAAGGAGCTCATATGTTGATATGATAAAAGATAATGAAGAAAGTAGGAAAGGGATATTTTCCAATGCAAAAAAATGGAAATATTGGAAAACATTAGGTATCACAAAATGATGATGATTTAGAAGAAGAATTAGAATAGGAAGCCATAAATTAGAAACATCATCATAACCTCATAATATAAGCAGGAGAGAAGAAATTGATCAGTCCAACATCATTGGGGATTGAACCACACACACACAAACAAGGGGAATGAGTAATGAAGAACATTATATGTTAATATCAATTGTGGAACCAACCTTAATTGTAGGAGAAGAAAATAATGAATCATGGGTTATGGCCATGAATGAAGAATTGGATCAGACTGGTATGAATCAAACTTGGGATCTTATTAAGAGACCTAAAAATCACATTGTGATTAGAACAAAGTGGATCTTTAAAAATGTTCGATGATCATGGAATTATGATCAACAAAAAGGAAACATAGTGTGTAAATTTGATACAAATATTGAAGGCATTGATATTGAATTTAAATTTGATTCAATAGCAAGACTAGAGTCGACCAAGATTTTCCATTCCATGAAAATTTATTGAGTAAAAACTTTAATATATGGATGTCAAAACCGCATTCTAAAATAAAATACATGAAAAATAATTCAACATTAAATAACTAGTGGTATTTATGGCTAGAAATGGTGAGAGAAAGAATTATAAATTAATTAAGGCTCTCCATGGTTTGATATATGACTCAGAATAATGATATTCTTGACTTGATGCTTATCTCAGGTAGACTGAGTTTAAAAGGGGAGGTTTCAACCTTCATCTCTATGTAAATAATTCTTAGAAATATCAATTTATTATTCTTCTGTATATGGATGATATTACGTTTAGTGGAAGCAAAAATGTATCTGTTAAAGAATTTTTTAATAACAAGAAATCTGAGATTGAAATTTCCATGATTTGGGAACTCACAGTCTTCTGGGGGATATAACTGAATCAAAAGAAGGATTACACACCCATTTTTCAGGAAATGTTTTCAAGAGAGATGATTAATAAATTCAACATGAATGAATCCAAACTGATGTTGAACCTATTTGTGGTTTGAAAGAAACATTTAATTAATAAGGATGGGAAATATGTAGATCAAACACTATACAAGAGAATCACTAGAAGCTTATTATACGTGACTACAACATGGAAAAACATCTTCTTTGAAAAATTATTAGTAGACCATATTCAATGTAATATAAAGGATATTAATTTGGACTTATTTAAGAGAATCATAAGTTTCATTCAAGGCACTCTAAATTTTGACTTATAATATTAACCAAGAATAGATAATGAATTAAAATTATTTTCTAATGCTAACTGGGCTGGAGAAGTGGTGGATTGAAATTCCATTATGGGTGGTAAATTTTTCATTAGAAACAAATGTGTGGGCTATTTTAAAAAGAAATAGGAATAGAATTCTATTAATACCACTGAAGAGGTGTATATAAATACTATAATGGATTGAAATAAACTATTTTAGATGAAGAAAAAACAAAATGATATTAGAGATGTGTTGAAACAACCAATAGTGATTCACCATGACAACAAGAGTGTGATCTGTCTTACAATGATTCCTGTTCAACACACTAATAAAAAACATATTGAGAACTGATATCACTTAATTAATGGAAAAAGTTGAAAATGGGGTGATTAAAATTGAGCATGTTGGTAATGAAGGCTATGCGATTAAAATATTGAATAATACATTGGAAGAACATGTATTTGAGAAATACTAGCTGAACTTCAATGGCCAGCCACTTACCAATACATGAGGAGGTTATAGATGGGCTCATCTCCCCCTTTAGCTTAACTATTTTAATCTATTTTTGGATGTGATTCAAATTTATATGGGATATATGATTCATGGGGAGTTTTTTGAGCTCTATAAGTATAAGTACATGTTGTTTGGGTTTTTTTCAAAGGGGGACAATAAATAAATTAAATATTATAAAGGGTTGATGACTATTGTTTTTTGAAAAACCATGATATTATTTTACAACATGATATAAATTTGGTGTTATTAGGAAACAAATCATATTTCTCAAAGCTTAGATTGGACATCATAAATCTATCAAAAAACACGAGGACCCAATTCCGGAATCCCTTTTAGTTTTATATATTGAGTTTTTCTCACATAGAATTACAGTGTTGGGTGGATTATATTTCATGTTTGAGGTTCTTCTTCAAATAGTGTGCTTTATAGAAATTTTCTTATAGATTTAAAAGAACCCAAAGGTGGATATTCTTTAAACCAAGGCTTGTTACATGTGAAATCTATAAATATAATGTTGTTTTTTTTCAATCCACGCTGGATTGATCAATGATTTCTAAACACAATTATTTTTATGATGTAGATGGTTTTAATGCCAAACGTGGCATTATTTCCTCGATTTTCCATTTTTTTTTGTTTCCAAAAATTGGAGGATGAATAAATTTCATTGAGGAAAAGAAGGTTGCACAGAAGAATAATGGTGAATAAAAATCATTCGCTCATGAGGTTTTTTGAGATCATCACATCAATATAAGAAAAAGTGATTGGTTGTGTGAAAAAATTAAAATTACCCAAAAGTATCTTACACACCAAAAATGATGTAAAAAGAAAACACACCCAAATTAGTTTCATGATTATCACATCAAAATATAAAAAAAGGAAAAAGCTATGTGAAAAAGATTAAATTGAACAAAAGGATATTACATGCCAAATATGACATCATAATTAGAGTTACATTCATAGGGGAATACACACAAGGAGTTTACATAGAGGAATTCCCATGTCTATAACTAGGAATCCACCGCCTTCATTCAAAGTTACTTTTTCTAATGAAGATCTGACACATTTTCCACATGAAACAGTTGTACGTAGAAGAGCTAAATAACATAAAAATTCCACATAGAGTATCCCTTGTGTCTCTTAAGACAACATGAAACTCATGGTTTTATTATTCTAAAGATAATTGTTTCACGAAAGATATCTTGTGCGAAAATTCAAAAAGGATTCATGCAATTATAGGAGTTGCATACATCTTTTTGGGCTTCATTTTTAGAATTTTTTGAAGATCATGTTTTTTTGATCAGTGATTTCAAGTAAATAAACTTTGGAATATGCTGCAACAATATTATGATGATAATTGGGGACACATACATGAATTTTAATCAACTTATGTGACATTCTAGTAGTTAAATTGTGTAATTATTCTCTTAAGGTAGTGGGAAAGGGGGAGTTTATGGAAGGGATTCAAGGGATGAATTGTGACATCTCTAAAATCATGTAATGGTTTATTTACTAGAATAGAGTGACTCGGTATGGAATTATGTATTCCACATCTAGTAATGATTAGTGGATTTTTTACGACTAACACATTATTGGCATATGCTTCTTAGAGTATCGCTCAGTGGAGAACCAAGTAAAATTGACGCGTTGTCTCTCTGTATCAGAATGTTTAATTACTATACTATTTTATCATTAAGGTTTAACAAGTTACAACCAATGTGGAAAAAATATCCACCACATTAAAATAGAAACATGAACCCAAATTTTTCCTTCCCCTCTTATGGTATTTTGAGGTCCTAGTGTTTTTATCTTTATATATTATCTCAACTACTATTAGGGAATATATATATATCTTTTTTTATATTTTTTATTCATTATAATATAGTACTAATCACATATTTACATTGGATACACACATGTCTGATCATCTTCCACATAATATTTTGTATTACAATTTAATGAAATACTATTTGATGTGGAAAAATAATTTTCTTCTATTGTGTTCTGATGAAAATTAATATATAACTACATGTTTCTATTGTATCTTTTTAATGAATCAATTTCAAAATCTATATTCAATTAAATTGTATATTAAAAAGTATTTTTTTCTTGTACTCAATCATTGGGTGTGTTTTAGATTCTTGTACTAATATGTGGATATTTTGGTTCCTTATAAATGAACCAAAAGACCCTGCAAAAGAATGATTATAAGGATTCAAATAATTCCACATAGTTGTACAAGTCCCCTAGAAATTTAATTTCTAGTGAAAATCACAAATCTCATGGAAGTAACATTGGTGAAGTGGACATGGGTATCGTTTTTCCCTAAACCACTATACATCGCTTAGTTCTTTCCTTATTGGATTTTATTCTACTTACTCATCATTAAGAGATAAGGAATTAATTTCTTTGATCTCAAGATGGAAGTTAAATTTCAATAATGTTTATAATGGAACACAATTTACCCTCCACTGTTGTCATTTAAATTTTTGTGCCAACCCAACACACCCAAGTAAATATATCAAAGTAATAAGAAAATGTATCATGTGGGGATGGATGAGCCATAGATCTTGTGAATTACGATTTTGGGTCAGTTTTTCATTCAATGAAATGAACAAGATGAATATAAAATTCATACAGTATAAATATTTTATAGTATTATTTAATAGATTCCATAATTTAATGGAAAATAAGGATAATAGTCCTCAATATCCTCATATATAAATTAAATAGTTGGAATCATATGTAAAAATAACTATTGATGTTTATTGTGGTACTTATGTTGTTCTAGGTATTCTTCAATATCTTTTTTTTGACGTATAATGTTTTGTATGATTTGAAAACTATTAGCTATTTAATTATAAATAATAAACTCCTAGTGGTATCATTATTGCATCCATGTAATATATATATTTACTATGGTTTTGTGGAATATATATCCTTA
Organism: Viscum album; assembly: GCA_963277665.1. Classification (NCBI taxonomy): domain Eukaryota; kingdom Viridiplantae; phylum Streptophyta; class Magnoliopsida; order Santalales; family Viscaceae; genus Viscum; species Viscum album. The sequence continues at coordinate 923,796,194 of OY728141.1, read as the reverse complement.
AAATCTTATTATCTATCCTTTGGAATAATTCAATGTGATTTTATAAATGTATTGGCTATCTCCAAATAGAATCTGTTGCAAATTTTTTTTAAAGAAATCACATTTCATATTTCAAACAAACTTGCGATTATTTATCATTGCATGAATGACAATGAACCTTATTAGAATACAAATTCTTTTATAAGATATATTATATATAATCATGAGGAATGTTTAGATCAAATTATTTGGGAAAAACTCAATATTTGGATTAACCTATTCTAACGAAAAATATATATCTTCTAAGTGTATTGAAGTCACTATAGAAATTATATCATGATTAAGGTCTATCTCTTAAAAAACAACAGTTTTTTTACTAGTATATGATAATTAAAATTTCAAATATATTATATATTTAATGGGGGATAATGTAACGCTGTTATATTTTGGAATATATTTTTTGTCAAATTAATATAGTTTTTGAATGATTAGTTCATATGAAACACAAAATTAAAATGGACCATGAAATATTAGAAATTATTATTTAAAAAAATTAATAATATAGCCTATATCAAGTAAAATGATTTGAATAAATTATACACTCTTAAAAATATAATAAAGGAAAATTGAATTTTAAAAAACATTTTCTCAATAAAAGATGTTTTTATTTATATATATTGAATTTTAATTTTAATAATTAATTTATTATTTTATAATTTTAATTTTACAAATTTAAATTCATTTTCAAATTCAAAATATCATAATTATCCTAAGGTGAATTTTAAATTTTTCCTAAAATAATTGATATATAGGTGAATAATAAAAAACTGACGATCTTGCTAATATCATCAATTTTATGAAATTATCAAAATAAATTATTGTTTTAAAATTTATTGATACATTTTTCTAAAAAAATATTTTTTAATTAAAATAAATCATTGAAAAACACTCTATTTAATTTATGACTCCTATGGTTAACATTTTGGTAACATAAGTAATATTTTAATTTAAAAGTCGTTTTTATACATTTATATTTAAAATTAATCTTTAATAATATTATAAATCAAATTAAAAAAATATATTTCGTACTTTAGATAAACATGTTAATATTATTTAAAAATTAAAATTTTATTTTTAGATATTTAATTATGATTAGTAGAATTAAATTTAATTACTACCATAATTATAGAACTGTTAGGTTCTAATAATTTTTTTATTAACATTGTGTAATGTATTTATAATAAAATCAATTAATATATTCTATAAAATTAATCTTGAAAAAATTTTAAACCTATATATATACATTAACACTAATTAAGTTGGTAATCAATACTATAGAATATTAATAATGCTTATTGATAAAAATACTATATTTCTGTAAAACAAATTTTATATATATTTATCTTTTATTAATTTTAAAGATAATTTTAACTTATTTAGAAATTGAATTTTCATATGTAGCGCCTAAATTAAGGGTTACTAAAGGAAAATTTTGTAACCAATGTAACCTTTTTTAATAAAATATAATAAATTAGTGTAAAAACTAGTTACGAAGATGAAGACCAAAGTGGTAAAATATAACCAAAATCAAGTATTGAAAGGCTAAAAACATGTTTAAAATATGTTTGAAAATGAGTGGTGTAAGATTTATCGACATGATATCATAAAAAATTGCATTATTTGTCACATTTTGAGCTATTGAACTTTAAATATTATCACGCCATTATTAAAAAATAATTGGTATTCCCAAAAGTGGAGTTATCTTTATTGAAAAAGGGTACACTTCCAAAAATTCATCCCACCTCTATTCTTTATAAAATTTTCCTAAAAGTATTAAATTTTACCCTCTTAGAAATTTATATAAATTTTATATTCCATTGGTATCAACTAGTAATCATAATAACTTTATTTCAAAATATACTTTCAAGAGAATGTTCAGGGAAAAAATATTTGTATTACATAATATATACATTTTAATTATTAATTTATCAATTCTAAAGCAATACTAACCAAATTAATATAATGAAATTACTATTATTATTACACATAAGTGTAATAATATTAATGTAACAATTTTTATTTATTCATCCCAATCCACCAATAAAAATAAAACAAATTTAACAGTGCATACGGTGGACTACCACCTCCATGAAATGAAGTATTCCAATTCTCATTACTTCCATTCATCATTGGAAAAGAGAAATATTTAATAAAATAATATCATTAAAATATCTAAATTACAATATAGAAATGATAATTTATCACATAGCTATACTCTATTTCATTAATTTATAAATGGAATTGTTAATCTTGTGTATAATGATTTCCCATCTCCATATATATTATTTCTTATCATAACCACCCATTATGGGTGGTTCAAGGAATTAATTTAATGAAGATGTATTTAATTTATGAAAATTTAAATCTTCATTAAAAGTTATATTAATAATATATAAAAACATATCCTTACTCTTAAAATCATTATAACACACTCCCATTGTTGAGTCCATAAGGTTTCCTTATTACTTTTCCATTCCACAATGTTTTGAAAATCACAAACACTCTATCATAAAAAAAATTATATTTTCCCTATGAATTATCTTAATAAAGAAAATCTTCCTTCTCCATGAATTTTTTTTCCTTAACTATGTTTTAGTTGTTCACTTTATTGTTTCTCTAAATCTAACTCATTTTATTCCTAAGTATAAAATTTGATTTTACATCAAAATCCTCAAAATACTATAAATACTTGGTTATTGATTATTCTGATTTCAGGATCAAAATTCTCTGAAATTCAGACTCTGAATTCCCTAAAATTCAGTATCTGATTTTTTTAAATTCAGACTCCGAATTCTATGAAATTTAGACTCCAAATTTCATAGAATTCAGACTTCAAATTCCATAGAATTAAGACTCTGAATTCATCATAATTCAGACTCTAAATTTATCATAATTCTGACAATGAATTCCTTTGAATTCAGACTCTGAATTCCTTAGTATTATGACTCTAAATTCATTAGAATTCTGACTCCTAATTCCTTAGAATTCAGACTCCTAATTTCTCAGAATTCAGACACCAATTTCTTCAGAATTCAGACTCCAAAATCATTGTAATTCAGAATTCGAAACCTATAGAATTTATGTTCTGAATTCTTTTGAAAACAAAATCTATATATCCATAATCTATAGTCTCCGAATGTTTATTTGGTTAGTTTCTGAACATTATTTTTCCTTATACTCTGAGAAATTGATTTGGTTATGCAATATTATTTTACTTACACTTTTTATAGTTATGAAATGATGTCGTAAAATCTATTTCTAACTAACTATTGTTTGAGTGACACATATATAGGTCTCTCCGATATTCAAGGAAAAATAAAATCGTTGGGGGAGTGTGTCGACCATTGAAGAAGTACCTATAAATAGGATCTCATTTGAACGAGATTTCATGATTGATAATTTCTATGTTCATCACTCGTGAGATTTTATGTTGTAAAGTGGTTTCTAGAGAGAGATACTCTCATGCTTTATGCATACATAACATATTGTTCATCTTGCTTCATGTGACTTGGATTTCTGCTATGTACATTTAAGGGATTATGAGGATATGAGGGCAGAGGTTCCGACTACCTTAAATTTAGAGGACATCCATGGATAGTAAGATAGAGGATCTGACAACATTAATGTTTGAGGGATTGTGGGGATAGAAAGATAGATTCCGATATTACTATCAAGTGATGACCCTATCATGGGTAAGATAGAGTTTCTTGAAAAAATAAATCATGGGACCTTTTTCCAGGGTTGTTGGATACACTACTCTTTGAGTTAAATGATTTCATATTTGTTAATGTTATTGATTCAAGTTTATTTCCACTATATTTTGATAAAGGAAGAAATTATTATATTCTTATACATTCTTTTACTTTTTTATACTCTGATAAGTAAGATTCTATACACTTTAAGGTAGAATCATTTCCTTGTAAACATTCCTTTAGTTTCATTTACCAAATAATATTTCTATAACCCTGTATGTTTGTAGAACTAAAATTAATCTTCTGAATTTACCCTGTTTAACGTTGTTAAACATAGTTTCCCTTACATATAAAAACAAATGTTTTTAGAATTATAATTCACCGCTTATCTTGTATTTGAGAATCTACATCATTATTTCAATCCTACAATTAGTATCAGAGTAGGTTTCTAAAATAATTATATTCACATATAAGTTTTCCTACTCAAGTATTCATTTTTCTAAATATTTACCTTGTTTAGGGATTTTTTTCCTTGTATAAAAACTTTTATTATTTAAAAGTTTTTGTGGAAAGATAGTTTCATTATTATGGGAGGAATGAATATAGGTTTGATTGAACATCTAAATCCTTCAAGACCAGTAATATTTTATGGGAATGAATATGAATATTAGAGAGATCGTATGAATAATTTGGTTATTAATATTGTGGTGGAAAATTTTTCTATTCTTACTAGAGATTACATGATTCCTGAAAATGAATTCATTAACTTCACCAAAAAGGAAAATTCAAAATATCAAAAAAACTATAAGGTACTCAATACTTTGTTGTGTTCCATGACTATGAATATATACAACCAGATTTCATCTTTTGAATATTCAAATTTTATCTGGATGAAATTAGTGGTTACTCTTTTTGGTATATGCAATGTTATAGAAACTAGAAGAGCTATGCTTAGAACAGAATATCATAGATTTTTATTTCCTTATATAGAACCAGTATGTAAAGTGCAACAAAGGTTTATGACAATTTTTAATAGTTTACAATATATGGGAGTGAAAGTATTAGATTATTTGGAACTTGTGTTCAAGATTATAGATATCATTCTTAATGAGTGGGAATATAATAGAACAACTATTTATGAGAATAGGAAAGTATCTCAAATTACTCTTCATGAGCTTTTTGGAACTCCTCTTTAACACAAGACAAGAAAGAAATGAGATATTGATATGAATAAGAAGAAAAATGGTAATGGAAGTGTAGCATTTACTATTACAAAATTCTAGACTCTAGAAAGGGTTAAAAGATCAAAGTCAAAGAAATTCATTGTTTTATCAGAATCTAGTGAAAGCGAACATATTATTAATGAACTAGTTAATATTGTTTGAAATATGAACAAGATAGTTGGAAAGAAAGACTTTCAATATAGATACAAAAAGAAAGAATGAAAAGACAAGAAAGACATGGAAGTCACCTATTATGAATTCCAAAGAGCAAGGCATATCAGGCCAGATTGTCGTATTCTTAAAAATGATAGAATGAAAAAGAAGTCTGAATGTAATAGAAAAAAATACTACAAGACTAATGCTCATAATGTCTTGAAATCGAAAGAAACCTAAACCACCATTAGTGGAGACTCTTCTGATGAATCCTTAGACTATGAATCTTCTTTTCAGATGAATATTAGTCTTCTAGTTAGACTACCCATTGAATATCATTGTCTAATGGCTATGGTGCACAATACAGAATCAATCACTAATGTATCCTTAAAAGCAAAGTATACTAGTGATAAATACTATAAGTATTCCGATCAGGATAATATATTACTTACATATGAAAAAGTTTCTAGGTTTGATAACTTCTTGAGAATAAAAATTCAAAACTCAAGAAAAATTGTTATATAGAAAATTCTAGAATATCTATTTTAACTAATGACGTATCAGATATTTCTAATGATCTTGAAACGAAAATTTATTATTTTCAAAGTATTTCCAAAAAATTTGAGGAAGTTAATTCTAGGAAGATAAACTTTTTACGGATCTTAAAAATGTAAATTCTAAGAATAATATTTTAGCAACATAATATAGTTCTAAAACTAATGTTTTTGATAATAAAGACTAGGTTATTAAACTAATGTTAGAAATATTTTCCTTGAGGACGTTTTTTTAAACAATACCTCTGGTAAGGAAAACTTTATCAAGATGTATTCCCAAATTCGATCTCTAAGGAATAGTTCTGGATTTGGTTATACTCATTATAAGCCAGTTTTTAGTAATAACTATTTTGTTCTTCAAAGTGATCCATTTTGTAATAAATTCCAGTGTAGTGGTCATTTGGAAAAAAAATTCTTTAAAATAAACTCTCTCTTTAGGATTTCATAAATCATATTTTTTTAAGAAAATGTGGATTCATAAAATATTAATTTCAAAAATTTATAGAACCATGAACATTTGTATTCAGAAAGTCTAATACTCTTATTTAAAAAAATAAAGATAGTACAAATAGAATGAAATGGTACACAAATAGTGTATGTTCCGGACATATGACTGGTGACAAAAAGTTCTTTGAAAATATCATCAAGACGAAAGGAGGAAACATAACATTCAAAGATAATGATCTGGGAGAAATTATTGGTATAGGTAATTATGTTTATCTTGAAAAACCATTGATTTAAAATGTTTTATTTGTTAAGGGTATTAAGAACATCCTCAACATCATAATCAAACTATGTGATGAAGGTTACCTAGTGAATTCTAGGAATGACAAGTGCTTAGTACAAAATTCCAAGGAAGAGTTTATTCTTTCTTCCCATAGGCAAGAAAATGTATAAAAACTGAACATAGAAGACCTTTGGAGCCAAGATCTACCTTGTTATAGTGAAATGGAAGACCAATAATGGTTATGGAATAGATGGTTAGGATACCATAACCTTAGGAACCTATGTAAACTCTCTACAAAAAGAATTTTTAAAGATCTACTGAAGCTTAGATATGATTTTTCAAATGTTTTTGATCATTATCAATATAGAAAGACAAATAAATAAAGTATTAAATCAATCAGTGATGTCTTAAGTACTCATGCATTATAGTTGGTAAATATGGATCTTTCTGATATAACACTTACTGGAAGCATTGGAGGAAAATATTTTGTATTTCTCCTAGTTGATGATAACACTAGATTCAGACGGTTCTATTTATTGGAAAAAATATGAAGCTTTTTCTTATATTAAAACTTTTATATCCTATGTTAAAACTGAGAAAAACCTTAAATTGATAACTATTCATAGTTTCCTAGGAGGATAATTTAAAAATTATGATTTTAAAACTTTTTGTAGTAAAAAAGGCATTACTCATTAATTCTCAGCACCAAGAACTCCCCAATAGGATGGTGTTGTTGAAATGAGAAATAGAATTCTTCTAGAGATAACTAAAACCCTGTTTTCTGAATATTTTATAGCTAAATATTTTTGGGTTGAATCTGTAAGTACTTTTTTATACTATAAATCGAGTTTTAATTAGATAATTTCTTAAAAAAATCCCAAACAAATTGTGGAATGAAAGAAAACCTAGACATTCCTAATTAATGGTATTTCGTTGCAAATTATTCATTATGAATCCTAATGATAATTTACATAAATTTACAACAAAATTTGATGAGTTAATATTCCTAGGTTAGTTGAAAACTTCATAGGATTATATGGTTTTTAATAAAAATACTTGTAATGTTGAACAAACAACACATGTAATATTTGATGAAACTGATCCTATTAATTTTAAACAACCTCAACTAACATCCTCCGATGTGTTTTCAAAAACTAATTATCATACCTTGATAGAGGATCCTTCTGATAAGGAAAATGTTCAAGAAAATTTTTCTAAAGTATTTACCCTAGAATAATTCCTACCATATATTGATGAAAATGTTTTACAAAATCCAAATCAGTTGTTTCCTAAGAATCATACAAGTGATAGTATAAATAGATATGTAAATCAACAAGTAAGGAGTATAAGTTCCTTAGGAAGCGTAGTAGAACATCTAGCTTCTCTTTCCCAATAAGAACCAAAAAAATCATTGATTAAGCTTTAAGTCATGATGATTGGATAAAATCCATACGGGATGTGCTAATGAATCTGAAAAGAATAATGTTTGGACCATGGATGAAAGACCTCAGGAAACTGTAGTTATTGGAGTAAAATGGGTCTTCAAAAATAAGTGTGACGAAAATGGAATAATTTTTAAAAATAATGCTGGACTAGTTGTTAAAGTATATAACCAATAATATGGAATGGAAAAAGAAGAAACCTATTCTCTAATAGCTACACTTGAATCTATATGTATTCTACTAGCCTTTGCAGTATTCTTCACCTTTAAAATTTTTCAAATGGATGTTAAATGTGAATTGTCTAATGGATATGGTCAAGAGGAATTTTTTTCTGAACAACCTCATGGGTTTGAAGAAACAAAATATCTTGAACATGTTATCAAACATACTAATTATTTATATGCACTTAAACAAGATCCTAGAGCCTGGTATTATAGAATTACATGATTTTTGTTACTAAAAAATTATGTTAAGGGAAATATTGATCCAATATTATTTATAAAGAAAGTTATGAAAAATGTTTTGATTGTTCAAATTTATGTTGATGACATTATATTTGGTTCAACTCAGCAATCTTTAACTAATTCGTTTGAAAATTTAATGAAATCTGAGTTTGAAATGAGTAATATGGGTAAGTTAACTTTTTTCCTAGGTTATAAAATTTCTCAAAATCTAGAATGAAGTTATATATCTCAACATAATTATATTTAATATCTTATTATAAATTATGGATATGATAACACTAAGAGTATAAGTACTCCCATTGGTACCTCAAATTCTGTTGATCTTGATGAAGCTGGGAAACCAGTAGATCAAACATCATTTATGGGAATGATAAAAAAGTTTAATATACTTGAAATATAATCATCAAAATTTATTTTTTTGAGTGTTCATATGTGAAAGATATCAATACTATCCTAAGAAATCTCATTTAAAAGCAGTAAAAATAATTTTTCATTATTTAAGGAGAACCATGGATTTAGGACTCTTTTATACTTCGGGAAATGATTTTGTTTTAAAAAGTATTTCAGATGCTAATTTTTGTGGATTTATAATAGCTATGAAAAGTACATATGGAACTTTTCAATTATTTAGAGATTCATTAGTTTCATGGTCATGAAAAAATCAACACTCAGAAGAACATTCCACTACTGAAGCTGAATGTGTAGCAGCTAGAAGTTGTTGTGCCCAAGTGTTCTGGATGCTACACACAATCATAGATTATGGTAAGAGTTTTACCAAAAAACAAATATTTTTTTCTAATACTAGTTCCATTTATTTAATTAAAAACAATGCACATCACTCTTGTTCAAAACACAAAGATATTAGGCATCACTTTCATAGGTATCACACGCAAAAAAGGTGATATCATTTTTTAATTTTTCCGAACACAAGATCCACATGATGATATATTCATAAAATAATTACCCTACGATAGATTTGAATACATTAAACAAATGTTTGGAATGACAACCATAAGGTAATCTTCTATATTAACTCTTGGTTAAAACATATCTTCTTATAGTAACATACTCTTTTTCATAGGGGGAGTACATTTTCAAGGTAGTTATCTTTTCTCATAATCAAAAACAAATTTCGTCGTGAAATTTTTTTTCATAATAAAAAATATTCTTACATTTCTTTTTCATATTCATATTCTTTGTTGTGATTTTTTTAATCAAATTTTTGACGTATTTTTTTTATAATTAAATTTTTCTTAGTTAATTTTTTTTAATCAAATTTTCTTTTTCACTATGAATTTTTTTTCATAATCAAAATTCATACTTCTTATTTTTTTTCATTATAAAATTTTTTCTATGAAATTTTATCATAACCGAAATGTTTCGTAATAATTTTATAGAATTAAAATAGTTTTTCAGGAAGAATTTACCTCATTGTTGAAAATTATCCCAGCAATCTAAATGGTATGTTTCCTTACTTAATTTTTTGTAATTTTTTTCCCTGTTCGTATTTACATTTTGGGTTCTAAAATATTCATATTATTTTTCCTTATATAAAAATTTTTATCCTAAAAACCTCAAAAGATCGGAATATACAAAATTACTTCATCAGCTATCAATCTCAAACGTCAGATCTAATCAAACATGTTACCACCGTTGGATCTTTTTGGGAAGATGAACATTCTCCTCAAACTCCTATATAAATCCCCCGCGATAGTTGTCCCACATCGGTTTTCACGCCTTGGAATGTTGAATACCAACTGCTCTTCATAAGGCCCGTTCTAAATCTTCAGGTTTTCCTAAATTTAGAATGTCTGTGGAAGATTCTCCTCATAAAAAAATGTCATCAGTAATGGAAATATCCAAATGATAAATATACAGTGTATGGTTTATAGATATGAAATTATTTTCAAATTATGATTCTCTTATATCAATTAATATCAAGTTAAATGGTTGGGAGAGTCATGGAATATCGAAACCAAAGGAAAATCATCTAGTATTTCCTCAATAGAAAATAGAATTTTATGAATCTGTATGTTACGTTGTTCAACATTGTAATGATATGTTTTCTGTCAAGATTTATAGGAAAAAGTATTCTTTTTTAATTCAGTATGGATGGTAATATCATTGGAATCCCTTATGAACGAGAAGTTGAGTTCTACACCCCGAATATTCCGGATGTTTTTGGATGTTTTGATAAAGAGAAGGCCACAAACTACCTTAGTTTTTCATGGGTAAATACTCTAAAGATAATCCATAATTCTAAAAAAATGTAGATTCTGGATTTATAGGTTTAGGGTTTTATCATTTTGGGAAAAGGTTATAAGGGAAACATAATTAAATGTGACATTGCTATTCTGAATTTTATAATAAACCTCTTGAAGATTAATCTTATGCATTATATCATGAATACGATCACAAATATCAAGAATGGAACTGTCAAGTCTCAGATAATTATGTATCCTTCTATTCATTCCAAGCTCCAAGTTTTCTATCATGATTAATTCAAAATCTCTTATTGCTCTAAGCCATGGAATTTCGAGGTCATGTTGCTTATTGATGATACACTGAGAAGAATGAAGGTTGGTTTTTCTAGTTAATCAGGAGAATTCTATTATTTATATGAAGCTGAAATAGAATAATTTTCAAAGAAACCAAAAGTGGATGATATTTCAAATAAGGGTGGAAAGAAAAGGAAGGTGAGAAAACTAGAAAAGACAGAAAAATCCCCTTGCTGGTAAGTAAACTCAGTCGACACCACCTATTCTAAAAAAGAAGAAGAATTATCCAGGTGAAGTGGTTACCTTGTGGATAGAAGAAAAGAATAATAAGAACGAATTTGAGCCTATTTTGGGCTTGTATCATGCTGAGGAAAAAAAATTAATGTTAAATGCTACTGTGGATTTTGAGAATTAAGAAAAAGAGAAGAACCAAAAGATGCAAATGTCTAAAGTAGTAACTATTTAATCTCTTTTAAAGGATACTGAGAAATCCACCAAGCAGTTTCAAGTACAAGAAACGTTTCACAATAAACCAGTACACAAAAATAATCTAGGAAATAAGATATTGATTTTGGAACCAGAAAAAGATGAATAAATAGTTCAAGGAGAGGAAGTAGAAGAAGAATAATAAAGAGAATATGAGGAAGAAGAGGATGACACTGATGATGTCATAAATAAATTAAAGAATTGTCATGAGAAGGAGAGTCCATCTAAAAAATATTAAATCTGAACGTCTAAAGCTGAATCTTCATAATGTGATATTCTAGGGAAAGATGAAAAGTGTTAGAAAGAAGTGAATAATACTTTTGATGATTAATGAATCAACCATGATTTCATTTAGCTAGAGGATCTAGTAGCATATGCTGTGAAAGAAATTATTACAGGAGAAAAAATAGTTCAACTATCCGATAGTGAACATGAATCTCCAAAGGCTACTGAGATCATATAGAGAACTGATAAGGGAAAAAAGTTGTTTGCGGATGGAGTTAATAAATCCGTAGTGATAATGAATGTTGTTGGTCATTCGTTGAAGATAAAATATGGAGAGATAGAAATACCATCCTCACCGACCAATCAATTTGATTCAGAATCATCCTATATTGGACATGTCTTTGTAGTCCCATATTTGAAGTAGTTGGTTGATACCATTTTATTGTTTCCAAGTATAGACTCGAGGTGCCAGTTTCTTAAGCACTCTATTAACCCAAAAGCAAATTTAGTTACCATGCTTATGTATATTTTTTTAGACTTGAGGATGATTTCAAAACCTTCTTCATTGGACATGAAGCTTAGAAAAGATCATTTAGGGAAATCATAATGTGGTCAAGGAAAACAATCGAAGAGATGAAAATCCTTGATGATTCTCAATAATGAGTGAAGGATGTGTTTGACACTGAATATGGTAATTTAAATGATCTCACTAAAATATTTGAGGAAAAGTTATATCTCAAACAAAAAACCTAGAAGAAGGATGTCAATGACCTGAATCAGAACCATAATTCAGGGGCTATGAGTTAGAAATGGCAATGAGACCTTACAGTTGAGTTAGAAGAAAAAATCAATAAGCAATAAGATCTTTTGAATGCACAAGCATCGATTCTTAAGTCTCAGGAAGAAAAAATCAAATCCGTGGAGAAGAAAAATAAGGATCAAGAACAGTTTCACAAGTGCATTGAAAAATATCACAAGGATCATATGAAGCTACTAACCTTCGTGAAAAAGATAATGCCAAAGGGGAAAGAAATAAATTTTTTTCCTCAATCTTATCTTTTTTTGTTGTCCACCCTTATATATATTATTTCAATCATAATGAAAATTTCATTTTCCCTCATTATGTTGTTTGTTGTATAAGTAATAATATTTTAGGTACTATATTTTTTTTTCCATTCTCTTTATACCATTATGAAAATCACCAAGGGGGAGAAAGGAATGATAAAAAGAATACTTCATAAAGAAGACAATTACCTATATAAGGGGGAGTCTATCTAAAGGGATGTTCTTATCAAATAATATTTTCATATGCAAGAAAATATAAAATCTCATTCAATAAATTGAGAGTACGATCCTTAGGGATTTCAAAGCCTATGAGGTAGTTAGTCATATTCACCATGATTAATATGTAAAGGGAGATATGTTTTATTTTCAAATTCATAAGTAACTCTAATTCATTATAATCTTTTTTATAAGGATGTTTATTCTCTCCAAAAATGGGGAGGTTGTTGAGTCAATAAGGATTCCTTGTGAATTTTCTATTCCTATATGTTTTGAAAATCCAAAACACACTATCTTAAAGAATGTTATATCTTCCCTAAGATTTATCTGAAAAAGGAAAATTTTCCTTCTCCAATTTTTTTTAACCTTACCTATGTTTTCATAGTTCATTTTATAGTTTCCCTAAATTTTACCCATTTTATTCCCAAGTCTAAAATTTTGTTTAACATTTAAAAACTCAGAATCCTATAAATCCATGCTAATAGAGTATTTTTTTAAGGATTTGAATTTCATGAAATTTGGACTCAAAATTCTATGAAATTCAAACTCCGAATTATTTCAAATTAAAACATTGAATTCTTTATAATTCAGAATCAGAATTCTCTGAAATTTAGTCTCAAAATTCTCAAAAATCCAGACTCTGAAGTCTTTGAAATTCAATATCGTAATTCTCTAAATTTCAGACACTAAATTCTTTGGAATTCAAATTCCAAATTCCTCATAAATTAGACTTCGAATTCCTCATAATTCAGAATTTGAATTCATCAGAATTAAATATCCTAATTTCTCAAAATTCAGATGCCGAATTCCTCAGAATTCAGACTCTATATTCCTCAGAATTCAGACTACAAATTCCTCATAATTCAAAATCCAAATTAATCAAAATTCAGACTCCGTATTCTTCATAATTTTGACTCCTAATTAATTGGAATTCAGTCTATGAAAACATTAGAATTCAAGTACCGAATTCTTTGAAAAATAGAATCCAAATATCCATTATCTATAGTCTCTGAATGTTTTTTTGTTTAGATTCCGAACATTAATTCTCCTTAGACTCAAAAAAATATATTTTGTTAGGAAATAATATTTTACATACACTATTTATAGTTATAAAATGATGTCGTACAATATATTTCTAACTAAACGTTGTTTGAGTGATACATATACATGTCCCTTCAAGATTCAAGGAAAAATATGACCGTTGTAAGAGGGTTACGACCATTGGAGAAGTACCTATAAATAAAAGTTCATTTGAATGAGCTCACATGATTGAGAATTTAGAAGTTGGTCACTCTAGATATTGTATGATGTGTAGTGATTTCTAGAGAGAGATAATCTCATGCATTGTGCATACTGAACATCATGTTTATCTTTCTTTGTGTGACTCTGATTTTTGCTGAGTACAATCGCGGACTTTTGGGGGATAGGAAGGCTGGTGTCAGGACTACCTTAATGTTCAAGGGCTTCCATGGATAGGAAGACCGAGGTTTCAACTACCTTAAAGTTCGAGGGCTTGTGGGGATAACCAGAATGGTTCCTATATTCCTACTAAGGGCTTACCCTGGTGTGGGTAATAAATATTTTCTTGAACTTATAAATAAAGGGACCTTTATCCATGGTTGTTGGATACCCAACTCTTTGGGTTAAAAGATTTCATATTTGTTACTTGTTTTGTTTCAAGTTTATTTCCACTGTATTTTGATAAAGGAAGAAAGTAAAACCTTATTTTAATTTCTGGTACTTTTTATACTCTGATAAGTAAGATTCTATACACATTAAGGTAGAATATTTTCCTTCTAATTATTCATTATGTTTCATTTCTGGAATCATATTTCTAGAACCTAGCTCATTTGTAGAACTAAAAAAGGTCTTGTGAATTTAACTTGTTTAACTTTGTTAAACGTAGTTTTCATTAAGGTTAAAAATTAAAGATTTGAAACTTATAATTAACCCCTAGATATTGTATTTGAGCATCAACATCATTATTTCGATCATACACACATTTGGGTATATTGTACTACCAATGTGAATGATGTAATATTCTTTATTTCATTAACAGTTCAAAAATGGTATATAATGGTTATATCATGTTATAATATTTAATTTTATATTTTTTAATTATTATATATAATTTTCATTGATATTTAATATATATATTAATATATCACTCTTTGATCGTCGAACATGTTGAAACTAGTTCTGCAGAATTTAAATTTTCATAAACCATAAATTTATATTTCACTGAATGGTGTTGGAATATTATGAATAATTTAATCAATATTATTAGTGTATCATTTATAATATAGGAATGTTGAAATTTTTATTAATAAATAATGATCAATAATGCTATTGTAAAAATAGTACAAAACATGAAATAGCTGTTTTTAGCATCCAATAATGAAAGTAAATCCAATCTGTCTTATATATTTGTAGTGAAAGGCTATAAATGAAGTTTATAAATGTAATTATATATGAATAAAGTTTATTAATGGGTTAATAATATATTTATGTTTATTATACAGTAGGATAGAGTGAATTTATCTATGTTATAAAAAAGTAATGTTTTTAATTGTTTCATTTTAAAATCAATGAGGCTTGTTGATATTGTGCGACATAATTTATTTAATTTGACTTTATTACGAACTAATGAATATTTTTTTCAATATTCAAGAAATTAATTATGTTTTAAGTGATATATAATTCACTTTATTTAAATTTAATTCTATTTCAAAGATACCAATGATTCAAGGGTAATTGGTAACTTAACTACCTTGGTTGAGTTATAATGATTCCTCTAAAACTAATTTCCTCCATACATGGTTATTTCCACCATAATATAGAATTTCATTCCCAATTCTATTCTTATCTGAGAAAAATTACATTTTCAATGAGGTCCATTTTTTTTTTCAATGACTATTTTAATTATATATTTTAAAAACTCATTTCTGGTTTCCTTCATCGTATGACAATTCTTCTTTTCAAATATTCTTACCATGATTTATATTAGGTTTATAATTAAAAATATTAATGTTTTTTAAAATTAAAATAATAATTATTATATTATTAAAGTAAAAGGTTCATTTTAAAAGAAAAAATTTACTTAAAATGTGGTTTATGGGATTTTTTAAGATAAATTTTTTAATTTATTATTATATCCACTAATATAATGTTTATAAATATATATTTCACTAATAATTTTTTCTTCTTCTATATAAATACCTGTATTTTTAAATTGTGGCATTTTAATGTTTTATTAAGACTAATTATTTCATTTTAATAAAATAGTTATAATTATTTATCAATCATATCAGAAAATGGGTATTCATATTTACTTTTCAAGGAAATTATCTTAAAAAGTTATTTTTTATTTAATATTAACAACCATAATGATCCCAATATTATACTGGATAAATTTTTCATCCATCACCCATCTTCTTTAATTGATTTCTTTATCGAATATTCAAGGAATTTATTTTCTAGAAACAATCTCTTTTCCCTGTGTTAATTAAGTTAGGTTTGAAGTATGCATGTTCTCTAGTTCTAATGAAAATCATATATATGTTTACTATTATTATATTTTGGGTCCTATGTTCCCATTAAATTCATTTATAATGTTTATATCCCATGACATCAAAATAGTATATGGTAGGAACTATCCCAATAAAATAGTTAAATGAGTGTATTTTTCTCTTAAACAAATGGTGAAAATTAGGATTTATCATAAGACAAAGGGTATATATTCATATTTATACGATGATAATGTGTATAAATGAGAACTTATCCCTAGATAGTTGGTATATGTGGGTACTTATCCTAATCCAAATAGTATAAAAGAGAATTTATCTAAATATCAAGGGTATACAGAAGAGTTTATCACATGCTCCAATAGGTATATGAGAGTATTAATATGAAGAAAAAGTGAGCATGAGATGATTATCCCAAGACTAAGAGAATACAAGATTATTATCCAATGAATAATAAGGTAAATATTTTTTTATCCCAATACTAAAATGTGTTGAGTTTACTAAGGTGTATCCTTGAGATATGATTAATTTGATTAGGTTTTTGCTCTCTAGTTTTCAAAATTATGTTCATGTGATTATACTAATTTTATAATGATTGTTCACATAAAAATCCATACACATTTTTCATTTTATTTTTTTTTTAGATTATATATCCTTCTATCATAACATTTGTAAAATTATTATTGTTCAATATTCCTTTTAATAATATATTTCCCTCATTCTCATGTTTCCTTGTATTATAATTATGTCCCAATTTATAACATCCAGAAAAAAATCCCCATACAGATTATTTTATCTCACCCCTTTCTTGTGAATCCACTCCCCAAATTTTGAAGATGAGTATAACCAACAAAAATTCTAGAAGGGTCCATATTCTGATTATATAATGGGAAAATTTTCAGAAGTATCATAAAATTTGTTTCTTATATAGAAAATCCTCAAAGAAACCATTACTTCTCTTTTTTGTATTGTGAGATTATTTTTGAGTTATATATTTTAAGTTATAGAAATTATTTAAAATAATGATATTTTTATCATGGGAAACTATTTATATTATTGGTCAAAAAAGAAGTTGAGAAAAACTATTTATGTTGGGTTTAATGATCAATAGGTGATATATTTATATATATATATTAAATATTAACAAACCATTTAAATAATAATTAATAAATCAAAGATATACTATAATTAAATGATATTACCATTATATATAATTACCCAATCATTCAGAGTGTAAACATTAAGAAAACATCATTGTATGTCGTAAAAACCAATCTACATGAGAGTATGATATAATTTTTTTGAGTAATTACATGGTTCCATTTAATTTTAATATAAAACATAAGTCATGTAACATTTTTTATAGATTAAAATTACCGTCATTAAATTTATTCATAAACCATCCATGTATAGTGGTGATGGAAAATGAAATTGGTCATTCATGGAGATAATAGTTCGCCTGACACAAGATTGACGATTAAATTTCTCAGTGAATGTTATATTATAGGTTTATATGATCAATTATCATTTAAGAATTTAAATATTTATATATTATGAATATTAATTCATGAAATTAATCCTTTTTAACAACCATGATATGTATTGATGAAAAACATAAGAGGTATCATGGAGAAGGTAGTCTCTATAAACGTATGATCGATGTTCTACTATTTTTCTATGTGCATGTGAAGGAATAATTAATGGGGTTTCCATAATATAATAAAACATATATATAATAAATTCTCTTATTTCATTATAATAATATGGATACGATATTTTTTGGAGAAACAATGTTTGAAGATATGGTTAAGAATTATGTAATACTCAAATTTGGACGTTGAACATTCCCTTGAATGCATCCTTTGAAATTAAGGGATTAGGATTCCAAATTTAGTCTATATGCTTATTATTTTCATTTTAAGATATATTAGGATCATGTTGGATGAGTTTTAAGATGATATAAAAAGGAAAATGTGTGGAATTACACTGTGCAAGTGTCCTATTTTTATTTTTGATGAAAAAGGAACTTTTTTAACTAACCATTATTTTTCAATAATAACATAACTCTATTCAAGAGTCAACATATCCAAAATTTAGAAATAAATAATTTAATATTGGTATAAGGTTAATAAATACCCATTAACTCAATTGAAATATATTTTTATACATGATTCAGTCTATTCAACTCATTATTTTAACATTTTTTCATTTTGGGTTTTACCTTGGTAACTAGTTATTACCATAATAGATTGTAATTCACTGAAAATATAAAGATAACATTATAAAATAATTTTGTTTATGAAACAAAATTTAGTTTCCATATATTCTAATTATATTTATAAATAATACAAAATTAATTTCAAAATGAAAACATTTATTATACTGAAAAATTGTTTCTAAATGTTATTTTTACAATTAAGTGTTCTTAATATTATTTATTATTGATTAATAATTGAATGAGTGTCAAAATATTTATATATATATTTTAAAATTATATTATAATACTCTTTTTAGGATATCTTAATTTATTTTATTAGATATAATTTAAACAAAGTTAATAAAACAATTATGGGGAAATAACAATTTTTTCATTATCACTATAATTAACATTATTAAAAGTAATCAAACAACATTCCTAACAAATATATTGTAATTATTAAAAAAAATAAATATTTTGATCTAAAATATGAAATATTTTTTCCTACTTGATTTATATAAGGGTTGAAATATTATTTTTAATATATGAGAATAAAAATAGTTTCTAATATAAAATATTACTTATGTTTTCAAAAATATAACATAGGTTTTTTTTAATATATCATAATGTTTTTAAAGGGAATATTTTAATTTATGAATAAATTGAATTAATATAAATTTTTTTGAAAAACTTTTATCATTATTTTATTTGGATAATGTCATTAAAGTGATGGTTTTAGCATAATCAGTACATAATCTCTAATAATTAAAAGTTTAATTGGTTTTGAAAAATCCAAAAAAAATTACCATAGAAATTTTTTTGATATGTATAACTATATAATTAATTTAAAGTTATATATTAAATTATAAAATATATGAATTTTATTTAAATTTAAATTCTATATATATAATGAAAAGATGATTTTATTTGAAAAATCCATTTTTGAGAAATTATGTTTTTGTCATATTTTTATGTATGAAGTTATTATTGATTACATTCATTTTATTTAAGTAAATTATATTTATCGGAGAAATTTTTTCATAATAATATTCATCCAATATTTCATTTATCATTTTAGTTTGGTGTTTTGTGTGAAGAAGGAAATCAATGAAATGTTTATTCAATGTTAAATATAATCTCAAATCTCATGGAATTAAAATCACTTTTAGATCAAAAAATATTCCAAAACTACATCAACATTCAATAAATTTAAAAGGCATGTGATAAATAATTGTAAAAACAAATTTATTTTATCTTGGATATTCTAGGAATGTTGAACATTTTGTTAAAAAATGATAATCGACAACTCCGTCTAAAAACTAATACAAAACAAGTAATCAAACATCCTAGCATCTAATGATAAAAATAAACCATATTGGAAAAATATATTTATAATAAATATGTATAAATTATTTTTATAAATAGTAATATATATGAATAAGTTTCTAGAATAAGTGATTAAGGAAGTTATGTTAATTATATAGGTGGTCAAAGAATTTTCAAGTAAGAGGGAATACAAGTTATGGGTTATTTGACTCTATTTGAAATATGGTGATATACATTTTATATTTCATTCCATAATTTCTTTAATTTATTGTATTCAATTCCCTAATTTCGTTAATATATAATTAAAACCATTCATTTCACAATATTTCTACTTTCATTTTATTGTATCCCTCTTGTGTTCTTAGGATGCTTACTTTACCATTACCGTAATACTTTTTTATCTCAAATAAATTTCTATAAGAAATATTTTATCCATTACTATGGATTTAATTTAAATGGTACCTATCATAATTTTTTATACTATTTAATTAAATTTATATCATTAATTAAAATTAATGTTCAAATTCAATCTCAATCTATTGTAGGTTTTTTAACATGTTAACCATGATGTAATGGTTTCTTATCTAATCTCAATTTAAAAATCGGTATTACATTTGAAAGATAATACAAATAATTAATTTTAAAGAAATTTATTTATAAAATAACAATATTTTTGTTTCCTTTGGAAACATTTGGGGATTTACATGACTTATAACCATTTCATTTTTACCCTTGACTAATTATTTACTCATTGTAAGATAACCAACCATACCTCTTCTTTTCAATCAATAATCCTTCTCTTCCCTGACCATATACATAGGTTAATTTAGAAAATGTCCTTATATATGGATCAATAATTGATTTATGTAATTAATTTATAAATTAGACTCTGTTAAAAATATTTCAATCCAATCTCTATGGAGAAAGGATCCATCACTACCTTTTCCTTTCATAATCATCATATGTTTTTAGAAATATTTTTCATCCAATACCATTATTATGTGACTCCATTAAAATTTTTCATATAATCAGGGAATTTTTCATATATGTAAACATATTTTTAATTTCCATTTGTTATAATTAGTATACGTATTATTTAATAATCCTGTTTATTTTATTTTATAGTTTAGTATTATTTACATATCGAGGAATGTGTTGACATACCCTATGTTATTATTCCAAAAAAATAATTATGTATTACTAAATAAAGAGAACTATGTATTTTTTTCACTATAAACCTTATTTACAAGGATGTATTTTGTCTACATTGGCCCATTTAGTCATCATAAACATATTGAAATTTATTATATATTAATGTTAATATTGATGTTTGTTGATTTTTAAGACAACTGGATTATGAAATATAGTGATATTTATTTTTTAATGTGGTGAATACATTGTAAATAATGAAAGGATGGGTGTGGAGTAGTATTATATATCCCCTCGATGCATCAGTTGGTCTCCTGAGACAAAATTATTGGGTATTTGGTGTTTTCCTATACAATGCAAGCACAACGAATTAGTTACAATCAGAATGAAAAAAATGATGTTTTTTATACAACCATGATAGAATGAATTATATTTTTGTTGTGGATTTGATGAAACTAATGATTTATTTACTGTGGCATAATTGGAATGAATAATTTCTTAGCTTAGAACATAATGGTTAATGATGTATGATAGTATTCATTCTATCACCATGAATTTAGTTTTACTTATTAATGAGTTTCTTTTTATTTTTTACTAGGGATTTATTTAAAGATCATGGGATTAGTTATATAGAATTATTTGATCTTTATTTTTTCCTTCCATATTATTAATTCCTTGTTATTTATTTTATATCTTCTTATATACGATTTTTCTTTTTGATAATTTTCACTTATCCTTATTATGTTTTTATTTACCCACGCTTTAATGGAATGTATTGAACATGATTTTTCTAGGATAATATAATGTATGGATAATTTTTGAGAGATGTTAAAAACTAAATATAGATTATTTAGTTTCTTATTAAATTTATAAAAATTCATATTGGATGACAAAAACATCATATTTGTTATTTAATGAGTTTTAAAAATTCTCTAATGTTATCACCATAAAATGTCATTGTAATGTATATAATTATGGTTTTTATTTAATGTCATATAATCATAAAGATCTCACCCAGGCAATCAAATTCGGTATTAGAGAAATGTTTTGATGATTTTAATTACGTAACTTGATCTAGGAGTGGGTGTATATAGATTCACTATTAGAATTAGATTAGAGTTTAGATATATTTTTAGTTTAGAATATATATTTTTGTTAACATAAATGTTGACAAATTGATGTTTATGATAATTTCAACATATCAATAACCTTTTTGTGAAGTTCCCAAGGGATTGTGCAGACACACTGATGGTGGGGGGAAGGTGAATCGGTTGTGATTAGTTTTACTAAATTCCATTTTTTAAATTTTACCCCATTTTAATTCAAATATCTACCACCTATTAAAATGACTAGATACTGTATTCAAGGAAAAATGAATATGAAACTTTGAACATAGTATTTTTCCCAAGGGTTGGTATTAAGGAAAACTCCTCACTATAATATGTTTTACCCACCAGTCACAGATTCTCCACGATAATCTTTTTATAATTTAGAAAAACGTAGGAAATAACTTTGTATACACCCCAGTAGTATATCCTCTAGTTAATAATCATAATACTCCCCAAGATATGAAATATTTCCACCTTAGAAGATTATAACCCTAACATTTTGACTGGTTATACTCCCAGTCTTAGGCCTATTTAGTAATGGGTTATAACACCAAATTTCAATTTCCTTCATCTTAATCTTCAAATGATCAAATTCATTGTAGGATGTTATCCAGATAATCATACACGAGAATTTCAGATCATACTTTCTCATGAAAAACATCAGGTAACTTTAATATATACTAATTGAATCTATCATTCATCCTTAATAATTTAGATGAACTATATCTAATTAGTTTCCTATGTGATTATATGCCCGTGAAACAGTTAATTTTGATGTTTTATTCCCATCCATGCTTAGTATTTACACATCTCAAATCACTAAAGTGACCATAATAAATTGAATACATGGATACGAATTGTTTTTAAAATCCTGACGGACTTATATATCAAATCACTACACACTATTAATGAAATGTATATTTCTTATAGTTCTCACTCTTAAATTAAAAAACAATTCATGATGTTTTAAAATAATACCATAATTATTTTATGTTTATAAAAATACACATACTGCCTACACATCACATTCATTCAGTTCTTCATTTCACATAAAAATTCACTAGTCCTTAACAAATCACAGAACGACTTATGGTAATCCAATTTTATCATATCTATTTTTAAAAAATACACTTAACTAGTCGATCACATAGAAATAATGTGGGATAATAGTACTTATTCACCCAACTAAATATTGTAGTTTTTTTCACTAATTCATTTTACCACCTGAATCCAAAAATTAATTTCAAAGACCATTTATATTCATTGATTGTTATATATTTTTAGTTATCATAACAATGAACTAATTATGAAGCATAAAATATTATAGAAATTATAATTTTTCACATAGCATAGTGGGAGTATATTAAACATGATTTTTTGATCATAATCCATCATTCATCATATAAATGTGGAAGAAAACACATAACATTATAACATATAATATCATCAAGAATAAATAATGCTTTATTATCTCTATTTTGATCTTTCACTATTCTCATGTTTATAATTTTATTATTTTGAAAGTGATCACATGTTGGGGTATTTATACAAAACACCAATGAATCAACTCCAAAAACATAATTGATATGAGAAAAATATTTTATCATTCTACACCTCATTTCTTCATTTCTTGATAATAAAAAATCACTATATATGCCAAACAATGTATCATTCTCTCGAATTAAGTATATATAATTCATGTAAATGATCTTGAGTGAATATAAAAATCCAACTCTATAATTAATATCACTAACTTTATCTTTTCTTGATCATAATATATTGAAAAAAGAACCCAATGACCTTTGGGGATGCAACAAACACTTGGTTGGTTGAGGTTGAATATGAAACTACATGATTGGTCTAATTACCTATATCTAATAGATAAAACATCATATTTCAGGTCTATATATTGTTAATTAAAGATGAAAAATAATCCAAATTTTCCACAACCGGATTAATTTTCAACAATTCTGATTCTCTTTAATAAGATAAAAAACTTCTCACCACCTCTTGAGACAGAATCATGGTTGGCACCCAGAACACATTGCACATAATGGGATTCAAA
Organism: Viscum album; assembly: GCA_963277665.1. Classification (NCBI taxonomy): domain Eukaryota; kingdom Viridiplantae; phylum Streptophyta; class Magnoliopsida; order Santalales; family Viscaceae; genus Viscum; species Viscum album. Next base: position 923,772,040 of record OY728141.1, on the reverse strand, counting down.
TGGTTGTTCCTTATTTCATAGGACAAATAGCCCACCACCATATTAATTCCACCTCTATGAGAATTATAAATGCACTATAAAACCAATTCAATATCCCCTTGCTACCATGAATGTTGATTGGAGGTTGAAATTGCCACCCAAGTTGTGGTTGCAGGTCCCTTTGGCTAGCCTTGTAGAGTTATCCAACTTTTTTGTAAAATCAAGTGCAACAAGTTAAGAAATTATCATATAAATAACCAAGTATACTCTCATTCCATAACCAAAATACATTTTTATATGTTTATTATTTATTTTATTTTTAATTAATTTATAAATTCTAAATCTCTTTTCTCCAAATCATCTTCAAATATATTAAATAATAAAAATAATGTGAATATTCAAAAAATCTCCTGCACATTTCTTTTTCATTATGATTGGTTCAAAATATCATAAATTAAAACTAATTTTCTATTTAACTTCTCAACTTATTAACAAAAAATTCATCTTCAATAACCCTATTGAGTTCTTCAATATCCCCCTTTATATTTTTTTTCAACACCCATTTAATTTCTAATGTTAAGGTTATCATCTACCACTTATTGATAATATGACCAATGGTTTAATTATTTGAATACATTCATATATCAGAAACTAATTTTTAAGATCATATTATTCCCTCATTACACATAGGATTATATATTCCATTGAAGAATTGAATGGAGTCAAAATTATAAAAGATCTAATATTAACCCACTCTATGTCTATGTGAGATATGATCGATATAAAAACATTATTGATCAAATATAACATCAATGTTTTCAATAAATATTTATCATGTGATACAAACACTTAAATCTTCAATCAGTTTTTGTTCAAAATTATTTTATAAAAATCTATAGTATTCATCTCAATAAATAGATTAAAAACATTCATGTTCTAGAATATACTTTCTCTTTAAATGTTACATTTCAATTTTTTATCATGTAATCAATCTCCCATTTTAACATTTATTTTTCAGTATGGATATACGATAATATAATCAAAATAACTCAATGATGAAAGGTTTCAGTCTCTAGATTTTTATCATTTAGAATTATCAAATGCATACCTCATTAAAATGATTGATATTAATAAGATATCAACTGAGATATATATATTTAATGGTTATTACTCAGTGTTCCCCCTCAATAGATACTCTCAATTCTTATTCATCATTATTTTATTTCTTAAATAATAAAATCCAAGCCTAATTTGAGATTATATTAAAAAATTTCAAATAAGAACCATGATTCCAATAGTCTTTATTGATGGGTAACATTCAAGATGTAAGATTTTTGGAGTTTTTATAAAACTCATGTCTCCCCCTAAATGTATGATTAACCTTAAATTTAATGTAATAAAGTCATATTAAATGTATATATGAGAATAATATTCTTTTTAAATAATCCTCTCTTAGAAAATAGGGTTGAGACATTCTTCGCAACCTAATAATCTTCATATTTAGAAAATGATTGTTCAGATTACCTAGAAAAGTTGAGATAGTTTTCTATGCTAACCCCATACTTATTTCATCTTACAAATAATGTTGAAATGTGATTTAGAAATATTTAGGAAAATTATTGGTCTTTATTATATGTCTAGAACCATTTCTCCTCAAATATTTTTTCACAAGAAGTCACTCGTTCATTTCAATTATTTTTTAGGAAGTCGGTTTGTCTATAAAACCATGTCAATCATTTTTTTACATTATTTTGTATACTTATAACACCTTTCACACACATCATTAGTATTCATCAAGTTAAAAATTATTATAATATTTTAAAATTCCTCCTCAAACAATTCTTTCCCCAAATCAATCTTGTTATTTCTATTTTTTGGATTAATTCTTTTTTTCAATACATCTTTATTCAATTGGTATTGATTTTATTGAAAAATTTATAATGGGCCATGATGTAACCTTTTCTATGAAAATATAATCACATTTACATTGGTGTGACAATCCAAATTATTCTTTAAAACATTCATAGATGTTATTTTTTTTAACAATATTCATCTTTTGATTGCATCCCCTGGATAACCTGACTTATTGATTTCTTACATAATTTATTTTTTTATGGTCTTCTCTTCACATAAAAAAATAATTTCTACCTGATTGTTATATATCTGAATTCATCATAACATTGACCACCTCTATTGTTGTAATCAGATGGATTTTCATAGTTTTTATATATGTTCTTGATAGACTGATTACTTTTTTTATTAATTTTGCATCTATTGTGTGGATTACCTAATTTATTCACCTCTTATCTACCATAATGTATACAATATTTAATTTTCATACAATGATTTTTTTCCCAAAAAATAACAATGCGATTCCTAAATTTATAACAACACCAGTAATACAAAACATTATTGTTTTCATTTTTTGATAAATTATAAATATAAGTTAAAACATTATATTTTTGGATGATATATTTCTATCTTTTTTATTTCATTAGGGAATAGGAGTTCATACAATTCACGTATATCTTTAAATATAGAGGGGATTCCTTAAAAAAATTATACCCATGTTATTTAAGATTTTACAGTTAAATATTCACTCATCATCAGAAAAAATTAGTACACATATAAATACTAAGATAAAGGGTATCCTTTGTCAATGAGTCTATATTAGATTTATTTAGAAAATATTTCAATATCTTCTTTCCAAAATGTTGATTGTTTAACGTAATATGACTCTTATTTGAATAACTCTTGAATGTAATTATTTTTTTGTTTCTTTAGAAGTCTCATCTTATATGTTTTCCATATTTCACAATTTCATATCAAGGTTAATAAATTTTATGTGAGATAAATCTTATTATCTTTATGTGATTCATGATTTATTCCAATTTATTCTTCATGTTCTAAAACACATCTTATTGCACCTAGTTAGCAATTAATAACATGTTTTCACGCTACATAATTCATTTTTCTATAACATCAAACAGATTGTATTTTACAATAAATGATCCGTTTTATATATTTTCAAATGCATGAATATCTTTTATAAAGACAATTTCTCTTATATCCTTCTAATAAATATTCCGTTAAATTTATTCTTCAATAAAATTAATTTTTTGATTCAAAGAGACACTGATTTTTAATTTTATTATTAAAAAATGGAGACTATTTATTTAAAATCCATCTCATTTTTCCTTGATTTTTATGGTTTAAAAGGTTGTTTTAGTTTAGATATTATTTAGCTAATTATTCTTCCATTTCATAAAAATCATCTTATAATATTAATTTTTAATACTGAAATTCCTTGATAATTTGGATCATATATGTGACTACATATTTGATAGCATTCGACAAATTACCCCGAATTTTAGAATTAAACTTATCACTTTCATAACGTGAACATCATTTATCATCACGATAATCTACTGACTTCACTAAATAATTACCACTATTATTTAATTCATTTATTTGTTTATATTCTACCAAATTCGAGTTATTAATCATCTTTTACAACCCCTTATTCATACTTTTATGGTTCTGGACTTAGACATCAATATTTGTAACATCAGTATTAGAGGTAGGCTTTCCAACCTGAAGTGGTTTTTACTTTTAATCAAAATAAAATTATCACATCATATACTTATGATATGGACAACTAAGAATGTAAAATAGATTGAACCTAAGGTTAAACAATTTCATTGAAAACAATTCATGTTCTAATTGGATCATGAGGTCACACTGAGAGGGGGATGAATCATGAGTGACCTATTTTACTAAATTGTTTTATTTTTCATTTAAACCATTTAAATTAAAAACTACCTCACCTATTAGTATTAGTGGATACTTTATGAAATAAATAACATAAATAAAACATAGATCAAAATAGTTTTTATAGGATTTAGTGACCAGGCCTACTCCTTGTTTCAACCAGTTATACCCCTTGTTTAGAGATTCTACAATATAATCTTTTTATAAATAACAAAGGTTTAGGTTAAAAACATGTTTTACACCATAGTAGTCGATATTCCATTTTATACAAGTTATACCCCATAGTGATTAAGATCTCCTACCTCATTTTTTACACCCCAAAAAATTCAACTAGTAATACTCCTTGGTATCATGCCTATTCATGAACTCATTATACCCCTAATAAAAATCACCATCTTCTTATTCATATGATTTTATCCACTATATGATGATCTCTTGGTCTTCCTCCTGTACCATGCAAGATATATTATTCTCATGTATAACTTCAAGTGCCTTCAATGGATCTAGATAGAGTCTATCCTTCTTTCTCAATAACTCTTTTCACCTATATCTAGTCAATTTTTTTAGTGAAACAACACCCAGGCTATAAATACTTCTAATGTTGATGTCCCATACTCACTAATTATTCATTGATCTAAAATTTCTGAACTGGTCACAATAAAATGAATACTTAGATATGAAATCATTATGAGATACCTCCCAACTTAATTATCAAAACACTTTACACTATTAATTCAATATATAATTCATTTAGTCCTCACAGATTATTTACAAAACAATTCATGGTATTCTTGAATTTTACATGCCTTATTTTCAATGAATGAAAAGACATACAACACTAAAACTTCTCTTTCTTAAAGTTCATCAATGTACATAAACATTCACTGGCCATTCATAAACCTTATAATATCTCGATGTAATCCATATTCTCCCAATATTTTCCTAAAAATTTCAATTCATTGTTCCTTCACATTATTATATAGTTTGATTCCACAATTTCAACAATAAACTCGTGATTGAATTTCTATTTCACTCATGAATAATATAAAATTGATGAAAACACAATTTTTTTAAACCATTTAAAACAAATGTTTACTATATCTAGTTATTTTTCACAACCTCATTCTCATATCTATGATTATAAGCTCATATAACTTGTAGTTTCTTTCCATAGCATAGTGAGAGTATATTACTCATGCACTAGTAGAAAGTATCTATCATTCATTATGATCTTTCATAGGTAAATGCACAACATGTTGACCTAGAATAACATTGTGAATATAGATCTCTTCATTAGATTTTTTTGTTTCTCTTGGTGCAATCATATTCCTAATTTACTGACTATGAAAATGAACTCACATTCGTGTATTTATAGAAAAAAAATTGACTCAACTATGAAACCCACCTTTCATCCTTACATGATTACTAGAATCTAGTATCTTCTCTCCCCAATGTACCTTTCTATTAGATCATGAATCCAAAATTCATGAATTTTTTTTAGAATATAAAAATCCCATTTTATTTTACATATAACCAATATTATCTTGGTTAGATCATAGTGGCTCGGAAATGAAGAACCTAATAAACTACATTGTATAGCGTAAACCCTTAGGTGATTGTGTTTGAAGAAGATTCTATATATTTGTTCAAATATTTTGGATCAAATATGTTGAATAACTAACATTATATCTGTGTATTTTAAAATAAGAATAAATAATAATATGCATCATCTAAACCCATATTTGTTTTCATCCATTCTCATACTCCTTAACAAGATAAATTATTACCACTACCTCTCGATATAGTAATGATGTTGGAACCTATAAACCTATGAACACGACGATCATTGCATGGATATTTCTCCCTACACAGGCCCACTATCACATATCCCTGAGCACTCCACCTATATGCGACCTATGATAAAACTATGATTCTAATTCTTATGCCACTTTCTACCACCAATTCAAACTAGTGGTTGATCTTCCTATGAATGAAATTAAAGAATTCCTATTTTAATGTCCTAGTATGTTTAGAATAATTTTTAGTAACCTCAAATAAAAAAGAGTAAACAAAATTTCCAAATAAAGTTCCACGATAACTTAAATTCCAAATCCAATGTACATCCTCATGTATTTATTAATTATTTTATTTTGTAATTAAATTATAAGTTTCCATGATCCTCATCCTACAATAATCATTAGTACATTAAAATGATGTAAATAGTGTGCACATTCCTACTATATTTTTCTCATGAGTTTTTCATTATGAATGGTTAAACCATCATCACAAAATGAAACTCATTGACTTTTCATCTACCCAACATATTAACAACAAATTGAACATAAATATACCACTTTGGTTCTTCAGTATGTTGGTATACAAATGTTGTTTGAGGTATAATAAATTATTTTATGTTGTTTAGAGATTCTGATTGGATAAATTTTGTTAAAAAAACTTGGGATAAGTCTAAGGTGTCAGTTAAAGTATCAGATAAAAACCTGAAATATTTTAAATGTTTTGGTTTTTCCTATAAATTACATCCTTTTATGGATACTACCAAGTAGATATGGATATATAAAATCTTCACTTATGGCTAATCACTATGAAAAAGTTTTTTTGAGTATAAAATGAATCTTTATCATAATGAAGGATGAGTTGGCCTAGGACTACACCATTGTATAGAAACTCCGGGTGGAAATGCATTGCTTGATTATATGATATTCAAAAACAATTATGTGTACTTTTAATATGTTTATGTTTAATAACCAAATTTTAAAATGAACACGGTTATATTAATGTCAATTATTGTGATTCATAAGATAACAAACAAATTAATTGATATTTTGTTTCCTGGATAAAGGGTATGTTTAATTTTGAGAGCATATAATCCAATCATATTTTGATTTAAAATATTTTAAAAATATTTATGTTCATTTGGAACATATATTTTTCATATTAGTATAATATTTGTGAGATAATGAAAAAAAAACTAAAATATGTTGAACCAATATAGATATAGGATAAACCATGAGTCATTTAAGTTGAAAAAAAAGATAATGTGATGGTTTTGAAGTGTATGTCTTTTTAAAGATGAATTTTTCATGTAATTATCTTAAAACAGTTATATAATTTTATTGATTGTTCATTAATCATGTTATATACTTTTCATTTTATTAATAAGACAATCATGAAATAATTATGTTAACAATATGTGTCATATATAATGAAAATATTTTCAAAATATGAAACCCAATGGGATTCGAACAAGACTAATAAATCTTTTGATTATTCCAAAACATCTATCATGAATTATGATTAAAAATGTGAACAAAAAATAATTCTCAATTACACCAAATAAAGGAGGATGGTGTTTCTTTGAAGTTATGGTGATAATGATTACAAAGGAAAAAATATTTAATATCCTAAAAGTAAAAAAATAGAGGACAAGGGCAGTGGAATATCTTAGAGGAATAGAAAGATTCTTCATGTGTGGAAAATGGTGGCATTGTGCGACAAATTTCTAAGTAAATATAAAGAAATATGTTAACAAAATTAAGGTAATTGAAGTGTTTCCGAGATTAAACTATGATATTAAGCTAGTAACCTTCTTTGAAAATATATGTTGATTTATATTGATCTTTTAGATTCCCTTGTCTATTTTTATTAATAATTTACAATAAATATTGCGAGAATGGAAATTATTTTATAAAGATTAATGTTATACTTATATATTTTAAATTATATAATAATTTATGATATAATATGTTCAATATTATTTGATATTGAGGAAACCATACTAAAATTAATTTTTTCTTTTTATAAAAATATTATTAATAAATTTAAAAATAATGAAATATTTATTAAATAAAAATATTTTTGTAAATTGTAAATTATTATTAAATTTTATTAAAATACCCAAATTTTTAAGAGTTAAATTTTCAATAAATGTGGTTTTTATAATATATTTTATATTAATTTAAATCTGTAATTTATAAAAATTAGAATTTTTATTTATTAAATTTCAATTAATTCTTGAATAAAGAATTCAAAAATTACCTTTGGTTGAATTATTAATATTTTTTTAAATAATTGATTTTTAAGTGAATTGTTACCAGAAACCAATTTTGATAATACCATCAATTTTATGACATATAAGTTTTTAAAACATTTTATGTATAAAATATTATATTTATAATGTAAAATAAACCATTTAAAAATACTTTTTTATATTTTTAAAACCCATGTTTAGTGTTTTGGAATGTTAAGTAATATTTTGCTCTAAAATGATTTTTATTCCCTAATGTTAGAAATTAGTTTTCTTTACTTATATTATTTAAGTTTAAAAAATAATTATTATATTTTTGGTCAAAATATTCATATTATGTAATTAGTTGAATTTCATTTTTTTTTCAAAATAGTATGATTAATTAAAAATTGGGTGGTCTCACCAATCCTAGGGCTGCGACCATTGTAGTAGGTATGGTGATTATTCATCCATGATGAAAGTGGCCATCGTGCTGGTTCCTCCTCTCCTGGTGGGGGAGGGACCTCCAACACCATTCAAGAGAGCTGAGACTTCTTTCAAGCCCTTTTTTATCCCTGATTTCCTGCCTCCTTTCCTGAAAGAATCCTTATGCCCTAAAGTTCCAGATTTGATCGATTGGTTCACGAATATTCAGTTGTCGACATCGGAGTTCACAAAAACCTTAACTATTATCAACCTCACATTGGTGGCTCGGTTTAGTTAGAGGCAGCCTGTGGGTGATTCCTTCGTCTGTATCATCTTTAACTCATGTAACTTGTAGGAGAGGGAAACGATGGGCTTGCTGGATCTCCACCACATTATGGTTATCATTACATTGGAATATGACCTCATCTGTGCCTGGTCGATTGCCCCCCACTTCTTCAAGGGAATTTGGTTCATTCTGTTTCATTGGTCATTCGATTTTCATATGAAGCACGATCCTCCTTCTGCTACAGTTTGGGTGAGCTTTCCAAATTTACCTTTACCTATCCAAAATCCTTCTGTCATTAGGCTGCTGGGTAATCTTGTGGGTATATTTCTTTGCACTGATAGTTGAACTGAATCATTATGTCACCCCATCAACCCACGAGTTTGTGTGGAAATGGATATTTCAAGGATTCCTTTTGAATTTGTTTAGGTTACGATTGGGGAGGATTACAGGTGCAAGCAGTGGGTTGTCTATGAGTCCTGGATGGACTATTGTTCTATATTTCATCATCTTGGTCATGCTACAGGTTATGGTCATTGGGGTGATCTTGATCCACTCAGTAAGAGAGGAAGAAGCAGTGGTATCATTCCAGATAACCGGGATGGGAATGAATTTCTGGAACAGGTGGTTAGAGGCTTAGAAGGTAAGGGCGTGATGACACTATTAAAAACTTGTATGGGGTGGTTGTGCGTCATGAATCATTTCCTGTGGTGGTGGAGCGACCCAACTTCCATCTAGAGACATCTAAGGGGTCTTTGGAGACTAACCAAGGTGCAACTTTGGGGGAGAAACCACTGGAAATTGTGGTTAATCCAAAGGTTTCAGAAGTATTTAACAGGCTGAAGCATTATCTTTCAGATCCTGCTTGTGGCAAGGAGCGAAGTCTTTTTGAGGGTGTAGGAGTAGGGGAGGCTTTGGTTCAATATGAGGCTGTCCATGTGGCTAAGAAATCGGGTGGGGGATTCTGTGTTACTACCCTAAAGGTAAGTGGAGAGGTGGATGAGGCGGTTGACCATTATGTAAAGGTTCTGAGGCCAGGAAAGGATTTTGCAAGTAAAGGGAAGAAGAAACTGGATATACATGTCAGTTCTAGGTGGCCAGGGGGTGCTGCTGCAGGGCCCCTCAAACCAGTTACATTGTTTAATTGATTTTAAGGCCTTGTAAGGGCTGGTTCATGTTCTGATTTTAGTATTCTGATTGATGCAGATGGGGAACACATGGTTGGGACAAGGGAAACTGAACCTACTCACTTGGTCAGTGATGATGTAAGCCCGAGGAGGAGCAGAAGCAATAGGAGGAGGAAAAGTAGGAAAGATTACTCCTCTTTAACTCCTCCTTTGGAGACTCAGTCTGCAAAAATGCTAAATTCCACGATATTGGAATTGGAGGATGGTGATGATCAGTCTCTAGAAGTTATGCTATGTTCTAAAAAAAGCGGTTGTTTAACAAGTTTTGTTGCTGAATACGTCAGAAGAGGAGGCTGCTAAAATGATTGGGGCACCATTAAATGTGTCACTCAATGAGGAAAAATACTGATGGGTTGATTAACAGGATCTAATTCTTATTGGAGGTTTCAAAAACGGGAAGATCAGTCATGAGGAGTACTTACAGACATGGGACCAGCTGTCTTATAGACTTTAAAATCATTTGTTATCTGTCCCAAGCATCCAGGTATCCTCCATATGTTGGAAGTTTTCTAGGGATCTAGTTTCGGATAATCTCAAATTTCATTCAATTATTCTGATGAAATGTGTGGAACATGTTAAGTGTTTTGGATGCATGATGGTTTGGCATGTGTGAATTCTTGGAGAAGATAAAAATATATTATTACTCATATAAATTATAATTAATTTTATATAAAATTAAGAACACTTAATGGTTAAAATAATATATAAAAAAATTTATTTTTGTATGTTATAGGTTTTAATTAAAATGATAATTATCGCTAATTTAAAATTTTAATTAGGTTTTACATAGATTAAATTTTTTTTCATTAATGTAAAATTTTGTAGTAGAGGTTATCATATTTTTTCTTTATAACATAAATTACATGTGTAAAAACTCGTTTCCTAAGTAAAATCCTAAATAAAAAAATGTATAATTATAATGGGGAAATAATTGAAACATGTGTGTAAATTAGTTATAGATTATTTAATGACCTTATAAATTCCAAAATATAATTATTTACAACTTTTGAAGCCATTTACCCTTGAATATTGTAATGAAAACATTGAAATTTAATGGATTCATCATTAGTTACCAATCTATTCACTTATGAAATGGGATCACTTAAAAATATTTTTTTAAACCCATACCTTAAAATATAGTCTTTAAAATCTTTCATTATTATACTTCTCTAAACATATGTAATTTTAATAATATTGTTCTCTCTATTAGACATCATATGATCTTTATTTTTATGGATATTTTAATGTTAAATCAAACAATCCCAATATGAGTCTTTAATAATACTTAAAATTTTCTTCTTAGACTTTATCATCCAATAATATTATCTCCACCCCAATATTATGATTTTTTATAATATTATTTAATATTATTATTTTAAGGTATAAACCATTATTCAAATTTTTCAATCAACTAATAAAAACAAAACAACATCGATCATGTGTACTTACGGACTAGCACTATCATGCAACCATCTGGTTCATTTTTCAGCACCTCATATCAAGGATCATAAAAATGATGTATTTAATAAATTAATATGCTTAATATTTCAAAAAAATTATTTTTAAATGATAATTTATCAAATAAATTTATTCTACCTCATTCATTTAGAAATGGAGACATTTATTGTTCCTATGATCAACGACCTCCTCCACAGACGATGAATTTAATTCATCATCAACAACCTATATAGATGGATATAAGAGTACATTTCTTAATGGAAATTGATATTTATGAGTTTTTTTAAATTATAGAAATGTTATATCAAAATTATATTAAATTATTTCCATTTTCATAAAATCACTATAACATGTTTTCATTTGAATGTGTTTTCTACCTAAGTGAATGATGTTGTGTGGCTTATATAATAAATGAATAATGAGTGAAATATACTAGTAATATGATGTAATAATAGTTTCTTTAAGTTGATTTATTTTTTCTTTAAAGTATTTTAATTATATTTAATAAATTTATTAATATATTATGGAATATCCCTAGATCTAAACACTTAAATCATTCCCTAAAAAAACTATTTTATATACGTTTTATATGAAGTGATAAAATAATATCATTATTTTAGAACATTTCCATTAGTTAAACACAATATCTAAAAATAATAATCAAATTAAAATAATATAAGGTATATTTTCTTTCAGTATCATCTATATAAAAAATTTATTTTATGATATATGGGAACATTTAACAATAATTAAACTATACATGATCCACATGTAGAAAAATCCAAGTTTATACATATCTTTATAACATGGTGAAATGAAACATAGTATAGGGGTGAGATAAAATTATTAGGAAGGGAAAACTAATCAATATATCCAGAAGAGTTAGATAGTATGTATATAAGTAAATATAGCATGGGATGAATTTCATTTAAAAAAATATAATGATTAATAAGAGTTTTTTATAACTAATGATATAAGTACCTGTAATGTCAAATGAGAAATAACATAACATGTGAAAATAATTAAGAATCGTTAAACATTAACCATGAGTAAAGGAGTATCATAATAGAATCTTTATTATGACATAAGAGTGTATAATAAATAGAAGCACCAAATTCATAAGTCAAGCCTAACCACAAAGGAACTCATCACATTTTTGGATTGGAAAAATCAACTAGGTTCCTTATTGGGTTTGGGAATAACCAACCATTTACCCACGTCCTTGGGATAATTCTATTGTATTCCTTTTGTCGTGGCACAAATCCCTTCTATATCCATTTGGCTTAGGATAAATCCTATTTTACCTTTGGCTTGAGATTAATCTTCCTTTTTACCCTTTGGATTAGGATAAATCCTCCCATATTCCCTTATGATTGATTTAAATAATCAAGTGTACCCTTTTTCTTAGGATAGATCTTCTTATGTAAACGTTGGTTTCGAATAAATATGTATGTTTACCCTTTTTTAGTTTGTGGGATATAAACATTATTAATTCATTAAAGGAATAAATATGACCTCAATAATATTAATGGTTCATACCCAAAAATCAATCACCAAAAATATTAATTCATAAAAAATTTAGAGGGTCACTCATAATAAATAATTCGTAGGAAATATTTCCTTTAGTGTAAATGAATAAAATAGTAGTGTATTTTTTTAAAAATACAAAGCACATTTATCTTCAGTGTAAACGACAAAGACCCAACCATTCTGAATTTTTTTTAATGTTGAAGTGATAAAATTGAAAAATATTTTATTTTATAATGAACATTTAATCATGGACCCTTTAAAAATATATAATTGTTTCAAAATGAAATATGGAGTGGTAGATAAAACATTATAAACTAAAATGATGGGAGACCTTATGAATATTTTGACATACTATTGTCAAAATATCACATAGTAAACTGGGATAAGAAAAATTCCATTTAAAAAGTGAAAAAGGGTAATATGAACGTCACATGTGATAAAATACAGTTCAGTTTAAATATAAAAAGGCAAAATTGGTGGGAATAAATAATATGAAAAAGGAGATGAAACAGTTGTTAAAGATGCTGGGAATTATTTTCAACAATGATATACTTTTTATTGGGAAAAATTAATGTAATTTGTATATAGAAATAAAAAATTAATTATTACCTATAGATAAAGATAAAATAATATGAAATTATAACTTAGAGTGGAAGGGACCAATATTTAATGATTTAAATTCATGAAGATGTATGATATCTCAATTAAGAGAGTTGAGTAAATAAAAGCCCATAAATCATTGGAATCATTTCAGTTGAGGTAAATTTAAAGAAGGAAAATTAAATAAATCTCATATCTCCATTAATATCATTAAAATGAATGGATAAATAAATTATGTATTAATCCCAATATATAAATGAAATTAATGTTCAAAAACCAAAACATCTCTCATGGATTTTAAAATACGATAAACAAAATCTTACCTTATCTTCCAGCATTTTTAAATCCACTCTATTAAATTATTTATTAATCATAAATATCCTAATATCTAATACAATAATAATATTTATATTTAATTTTTTTTTTGGAATTTTTTTATAATTATTCTCTTTAGTTATTTTAATTGGTTATTATTAATTTTGTATATCATGTGTGAGTAATCTTGATTATTTTGAACGTGTTTCAAAATATCGATGTTATTATTCATTATTATCAAAAAAATAATTATTATACGATTATTAAATATATAATAATCATTATCTTTTAATTTTTTCATTTGTTTCATTTAATTATGTGAATGACATCGACATAGTTAGTTGAAAATGAACTTTTAATGAATTAGTTCTTCCTCATATAATGATGGAAATATAATATATTAATAAATATATTAAATATTAATAATGCATTTATAAAATAATTAACAATTAATTAATTAATTATTTTTAAAATTTATTTTAATTATATAACATTCTATAATCATTCATGGTTTTAGCATTATAAAATTGTTCCCTCGGGTTGTAAAAACCAACTCAACTGAGAGCATGTTATAATGATTTTTTTAGTAAGTAAATGTTTTTATATAATGTTAATATGAAATTTTTATAAGAATATAAATTAAAAAAATATAATTTAAGATAATTAAAATAATTATTATAATCATCCTTGTATGGTGGTGATGAATAATGAAATTCATCATTCATGGAGGTAGTAGTTTGTCGTAGACATGATTAACGATTCCATTTCTAAACAAAAGTGATAAAATAGTGTTTTATGATATATTAACATTAAATAAATATAATTTTAAAAATATTAATCATATTAATTGATAAAAAATTCCATAATTTGAAACATTAATGACAGTGATGAAAAATTGAATAATTTATTTCATAGAGGCAGTAGTCCGTGCAAACACACAATCGACATTTTTTTATAAGTGGATGGGAAGGAATAATTATATTTTGTTACATAAATTTCAAAAATTCATATAATAATGGTGTATATTTAAATATATTCTTATTATTTAGAATATTTTCTAATAAAATTATTAAGAAAAAAATTGTAGGGTTTAAGTAATACTCATATTTTGACCTTAAACATTTTCTAAAAAGCATCCTCAGAAATGAAGGGTTTTTGCTAAATAATTTATACCATATGTTTTTTGAAATTGATATTGGATTATATTTGGATAATTAAATAAGCTTTTTTGGATGAAAATATTAGGTATATGTGTGTTATGAGGTTATTTAAATATTCCATTTTTATAAGTGATGAAAATAGAACTTTTGAGAACTCAATTTATTTTTCAGTAATTACATGACATTATTAATGGGTAAAGGGATACAGTAGTGACGAATAATTGATTTTTGGAGATATATGGTTTAAAATTACTCTAAAAATATTTTAACACATTTTTTAAACACATTTAATCCCTATTACAACTTGTTTTTTTATATTTTACTATTTTGGTTTTTACCTTGGTAACTCGTTTTTATTCTTGTTTTTTATATTTTATTAAATTATAACAAGTCCCTAATAATTTTTTTATGTTTTAAAAATATATTTAGGCTCTAAATAGTCTAAACTAAATTTTTTAGTATGATATACCTTTATTTTAAATCTATTCATTAATTTATATAAACTTTGTTTTGAAAAAAAAATATTTATTTTACCATTATGCCTTCTTAATTTAATTTACTATTGTTTACCAATATAATGAAAGTTAATATTTTTTATATTATTTTAAAACATATATTAGATTCATTTTCAATAGGATATTAATTTATTTTATTTTATAAAATGTACACAGTGTTAAAGAAATAGCTATTTAAAAATAAAAGTTTATCTATTTTCAAAATAATTAACTTTAATCCTAGTAATCATAATTTTTAACCTCAAAATGAGATTTAAATTGTTAATTACTATGAATACACTGATAGAAAATAAGAAATAAATTTTTAATATTTAATTTCTATTTGTGTTGAAAATTAAATTTTAGTATAATTAAAAAAATTAATGTAAAATATTTCATACGTTTCAAAAACATTTAAAAAAGGTTTTATTAATATTAATTTTTTTTGAAATATTTAATTTTAGTCAAAAAAAATGTATTTTTTATAAAATTATTCAAAAAAATTTACATCATTATTGTATTAGGATAATGTAATAAAAATGATTTTATAGAAGAATTTTAATTTTTCACTATTCATCTAATTGTTTTTTAGTAAATAAAAAATAAATTAAATTATGTAAATTTTTAATTTGGAATTAAAATATAATTTTCCATTTTAAAATTATTATTCCAAAATTTATAAATTCATCTTTTAAATTAAAACTCATTATATATATATTAAACCAACTATTATTGATAAATAAATTTTAAAATATTAAGTGTTCTTAGTCATATTTTTTCCCATTTATAATAAATTAAAATTTTTCATTTAATTAATTTTATTATTCATAAAATTTTATAAGAAAATTCTTCTAATATTTCACAGAGTTTTTTAGTTTCGTTTTGAATGTGAGACATTCTATGAATATAATTTTTAATTAATGAAAATTATATTATAAAATAACAGTGTTACATTTCCCCAATAAAAAAAATCCCCATAATTTCAATTAATACTCACTAATTATACATGATATGTGTATTCGTAAGGTAATAAAAACACAATATATAATACATTTTTTAGAAATATAAGAACCTCACTACATTAGTTAAAACTAGAAAACTCACCTTTTCCACCATAATATTAATATATTAATATTACAAACCATTTATTCTATATATAAATTCTTATCGAAGAATTAGTGGTTTCTAGAGATATAAATTCCACAACTTTATTTTAAAGATCATGTTCCCAACCAAATAACAAACCCCAAATTATTTTGATAATATACAATAGAATAAATGTAAATGATCAATAGAATTTTGAATCTCAATCCATTGATATCTTACCTAATAAATCCTTTATTTAAACGTATAATATTATTTCCTACATTGATCATTAATTAACTATATTGGTTCCTCATAGGATACTATATGTTCTGTTCTCTCATACTTCTTAACATAATCTCATTACATAATTAAGAGACAAAATACTTTATAATGGCTAGTGAACATAATTTGAATAACCAAATACTATTCACCAAGAGTGTCTAGTCAGACATTAATTCATAAGCCCATTCATCATGCAATAGAGTGGTGATTAATTTTATACTCAACTATCCCTTTCAGAGTAATAACCCTTTTATGAATTTGTGCCACAACTGCATAAAAACTAAATTATCATTATATGGAAGCAATTCATATATTTAAACATAATATAGGATTTATCTAATTAGTAATTAGTTATTCGTTACATAAAATTATCCCTTAGTCTTGTCTCTAGTATTTTACTAATGGTCTCTTATGATTATCATCAAAATTACCACACTAATCTTAAAAAATAACTAAAAATGACTCGCATTCCATATGTGGAACTCCAAACCCACACTCATGGAGCGAGAGATGAAACCCCGTTAATTAAACACTATATATGATACAATGTGTGATAAACCTATTTTCATTTTACATAATTACACTAAGATAAACTTTACTTCCAAAAAATAATTACATAAACCTATGTAAGTAAGGTTTAATGGCTTTCAAGAAAAAAAAGAGAAATATTGTGTGATACATATGAATGTTCATCTAGAATAACACAATACTGTATCCATTTCTAGATATATCCATGGTCATAGTCATCTTTATATCCTAGTAAAATGAATCATAAGAATGGGGTGAGATAAAAATCACAATAAGGTAAAATTTATGAATATTTCCTCAAGGTTTAGATCATAGAAATTTTTGGGCACAAGTTTATGGGAAAAATAAAATTATTAAAAACATTGAATAATAATAGTTATCTCAAAATCATGATAGAAGGAAATGTAATGTAAAATGAACAAACATATGCAATAGGAAAAGTGTTGATAATATTTGGACATTAAACATGAGTCAATGTGTATAATCACAGGAAACCATTATTAATATATGTGGTGAATAATCATAACAATAGAAATTTTTGGTTAATGATACACACTAAGACAATCATAAAATGGTAGTCTTGATCCAATCATATGTGTACCTTCTAGGGATTGGATAAATCCTATTGTGTAAGATTCTCTTTGTGATTATTGTCTTATATAACATTTATCTTTGGATAAGTCCTCATGTATACCATTTATCATGGGATTAATATTATCATTTACCCTTGGGAATGGGATAATCTTATTTTTTACCCATTAGATTGGGATAAATCTTACTTTTAACCATTATCTTGTGATAAATCCTCCCTTGTACCATTTCTCTTGGGATAAATCCACCCGTGTACCATTTTGAGATAATGAGATATAAAATTTACTAATAAATTGATGGGAGATATAGAATCCTTCCCTTAATTCATCCTTTCATACGTGTAACACTTGATAATAATATTTAGTCACATCATTAGGAACTCTTGGAATTAAAATTGGTTTTTTAACATTTCTAGATGGTATAAGAAAATGGTTCTCAAGAACATGAATAGTTGATACCCAAAATTCAGTCACTCAAAAGATTATTTCATAAGGTAATTTAGAAGTTGATTTTAGAAAAATCAATTATATGGAAATAGTGCCTTTATAAATAATGAAGACAATGATAGTGAAATCATAATAGTTTTTATAAAATATTTTTATCTTTACCATAAAATAATTATTTCTGATCACATTTAAATTTCATTTCGTTAATAGTTGAATTGAAAAAATTTGAAAATTATTTTATTTTAAAGTGAAATTTCAATAGTGTATCCTTGAAAACCTCATAAATGATTCAAAAAGTATTTCATAGTGTGATATAATATACTTTTTTATCAAAATATGGAAAAAATTTGTTATATTTTTATGTACGATTTTGAAACATCATATTGAAAAAATAGATAGTAAAAATTCAAACTAAAATTTGGAAAAGGGAAATAAGGTCACTTGATATAACACCACGTTATTTCTACAAATTTGACATAGAACATTATGAGGGTAGTAAATATGGACAAGGATGGAAAATCACTGCTATAGATGGGGGGTATTATTCACAAGAATGATATACTTTTTATAGTGTTGAAATTAATCAAGATGGTGATTTTTTTAAAAAAAAATTAATTCTAACAGTATAGAAATAGAAAGATACATTAAATTAAATCCAATGGTGGATGGAACCAATCTTCGAAGAAATAGATTCTAGAATACACTAAATAAATAAATTGAGAGAGCTTCATTAACCAAAACCCTTACAACATTGGTATCTTTTAAATCAATATCCTTTTATAAAAAAATAATATAAATGTGAAAACACCATTAATTCCATTAATGTTGTAAAAATATATTCATTACACTATAATCACACCATAAAAAAAGAATGATATGTGTAATATCAAATATGTCTCTTTATTTAAAAATTTGACAAGGAAACCCTTTCCTTGTATTTTCTATTACCCAAATGTGCTCTAAATTACTTTATAATAAACATAACTACCTTAATAAATTATTTTATATCCTAATTTATATCTATGAAATCTTAAATGTTTCTTTAAAAATTATTATCTCCATATATATTAGCTTGTTATTATCAATTTTCCACATTGAGTGTGGGTAATCAAGATTGTTTTCAACTAGTTTATTAATATCTGTGTCAATATTCATTCTTCTCTCAAATATAATCATTAAAATATTATTACAGAAAGAATAAGAACTATATTCCATTGATTAATTAATTTCTAATTCTATTGGTGAAAATCATTGATATTGTAGGACCCTTTTAAATTTTAATATTTTTATCTCTAAATTAATACTATATTTAATAGATATTTCCCCCACAATACTAACTAAAACAAGATGATACAAATTGGATGAATGTTATTAAATAAATATTAATAAAAATAAAAAAATATAATAAAATAAAAAATAATCAATTATTAATTCATAGAAAATATGATTAAGAACACATAGTGTTTTAAGAGGGGATCTCTCAAAATAAAAACATTTATTTTTATATATGTTGAATTTTAATTTTAATGATAAATATTAAAATTTCTGTAGTTTAATTTTAAAAAAAACATCAATTTTGAATTCAGCATAAATTAATTATTCTATGGGGATTTTTTGAAATTATTCTAAAATAACAGATATTTTGGTGAATAAAATAAAAAATACTGGTTTTTCGAATACCATCAATTTTATGAGATTATCAAAATACGTGAATAATTTAAAATCAATTGAATGTTTTTTATACGAAAATAAATTATTATTAAGTAAAATAAAAATTTTAAAAAAACCATTTTTATTTATAAACAAATCTTTATTGTTTTTATAAGAATAAGTAATATATTACTTTATAAAAAGTTTTTGTTCTTGTATATTAAAAAATATATTCTCAGAACATGTAGAAATTAAATATATATAATGGATTTCAAATTTCATATTAACATGTTCATATTTTAAAAATTTTAAATTTCATTATATGGTATAAAAATATTATTAATAGCCTTATATTAAATTACCGTGATAATGGTAAAATTATTATTTTGAAAGAAATATTTTTATAACAATGTGTAATTTTTTTTAATAAAATAATTTACTTACTTATTAAATTGAATATAATATAAATTTTTAACATTATGTAAATATATTAACACTCATTAAATCTATAATCAATTCTAAATAAGATTAAGAACACATAATTGGAAAAACCATATTTCAACATAACTATTTTACTATATATTAATTTGTTTAGTATTAACCAATATTTTATCTTATATATGAATTTAATAAGAATACATGGAGATTAAATTTAGGATTATAAAATAAAATATATTTATAATAATTTTTATAATTTTTTTAAAAAATATACCCTTCTATGGTGTGAATTTTGTACCAAGATAAACCCCAAAATGGAAAAATGTAAAAAAAATATTAAAAGAAATGAAACATACCTGAAAAATATGTTAAAATGGGTTTTGGAGGCTTTATGACCTCATATCATCCAAAAATTAATGATTTATGACTTTTTGATTCATTGTACCTTAAATATTATCTTGATACTATTAATAAATAAAGGGTAGTCCCAAAAGTTCATTATTATTCACTTATAAAAGGGGAACACTTGCACCCCATAATGACACCAATATTCGATAAAATTTCATCTAGAACATGTTATATTCTATCTCTTAGAAAAATAAATAATTTTTTAAATCCTCAGATCTTAATTAGTTATCATATTCTATTAATTTCAAAGGATAATTTCATGAAGAGGTTCAATGTCCCTAAATGAGTACTACTCATCGTCATCATCATTAGTTATGTATTTATTTAAAATAAAAGGACACAAACAAAGAGAATAAGAACCTTGATATCTAAAAGATAGAATAAGAAAGGTATTGACCAGTATGGGGGTCTAAAATAATGAAGTCCAAAGGAATCAATTCTAGTGATATTCACTCCATCAGATGGAAGTTAATTCTCACTAATAAAGCTTGTTATATCAGCCTCATGTCCAGCTAAGGAAGTGAGATAATTTTCTGCCTTATTACCTTCCCTCCAGTTTATAGGATCTCCATATTTTTGTTCATTAGAACTTTCCATCTTCAAACCATCTATGATATAGATGATGGGGTGTCAAAACTATTCATCAGAGAATTAAAAATAAATAATAAATTCATTTATACCACCGCTAACTCCATGTTCTATTGTCTTCTATAAAGGATGAATGTATGAATTTCCATTGCTTCTTCTTATTGAGAGTGATCACATCAATAGAATACAAAAAATTAAAAAAATGTAATGGATGGAAAGATCTCAGGGTACATCTCTACATGATAAGGAGACAATTATTCATGACCCATATGAATTGAGTTTCAGCCCCAATAAATGGGGATGTCAAAACACCCAATGATCCTGAATAGCGTAGCTATCAGTGTTAGGAAAATGAATACATGATAAAATCGGTATGAGGGTTGGGGAGTCCCTCCGATTTTGAATAATCCTTGTCAATTCCATCAATAGATTCATTATTCTAAAAACATATTCCTTTCATGAGAAAATAGCCTTACAGTTATGGGAATTAGCCTATCAACTCCAGATACACCAACACTCTCCTATCAACATTATTTCTCATTCCATCCTTTTGAGTTTACCTTATTCCTATCCATGTAACCAACACTCAAGGAAATTTGAACCTGGGTACTCATGAGTTTGGATACTAATAAAGTTGAAAAAATAAATCCAACCCATATGCTCCAAATCTTCCTTAAAGAATAAATTGCAAGAACTCTCCTCCTCAAACAATTTGGAGAACATACAAATTGATATCATGTTTCTGTTGGTATGTTTTATATTTTCCTCCATGGGTATCAATCGATTTTTAATCCTCCATATTGATAATTTAATTTTTTAGGAACCTCCTCAAACCATAACAGATCCCCCCCTGAGTCACAAAGGTCCAAAAGAGACATTACCTTATTAATACCCTTCATCGAGAAAACCCTTGTGGAAGACTCCCTGAAAACACATGAATAAAGATCATTATGAAGGTCAATGAGATAAAAAATTTCATATTTATTCTTTTCCATTATAGATTCAATGATCTTCATATGAATGATTGAATCGCCAAAAGAGATGTGCATTGTTGGACATGTTGTAAATTCATGTTTAGAGCCTGCACATCTTTGGTCTAAAAATAGATGTCACATATCCCCATAATCCATCACATATTCTAATACAAGACCGAGAAATAGGGATAAATCATTGGCTATAAACAATTCCTACTAAAAAATTCCATCCTCCCATGACCATATACCCCAATTAATTTTACCTAGGGAGTTATATCATCCACCACATATTACACTAGTTTCATGTGCATACCATGTAGGGTGTCTCTGATTTTTCTCATACTAATGCCACCCTCCTTCCGAGATGTTTCCATTTTTCTCCAAATGTACCAACGATTTTTCCCTTATGATAATTCATCATAGATAAAATATGCTATAAACCTATCAATATTGTATATTAAACCATTCTGAACTATTATGAATGATAGTGCATGAATTGGTGTTGAATCCAAGACACAATTAATGAGAGTAATTCTACCACCAAAAGAAATGCATCTATTCTTCTTGTTTATGAAAAAGATAAATGAGATTCATAATGATATGATCAATGTTTTGGACACATAAAATACTTCACAAAATTGGAGAACCAAGATAATTCCTAGGGAGACTCTATCTTTGGATATCCATGATGGTATATAGTTCCCAAACACCTCTTTTGGGGTCCTACTTGATATATAAAGGATACTATTAGGGAAGTTTATAATTTTTCAACTCCATTTGTAATAATTTTTTTAATGTCTTATTTATCAGATAAAAATACCGCTTCCTTTATTTAATGAATATGATCATATCATTTAAAACATTATATGTTATATGTAGCGGTATGGAGACCATCAACGATAGGGGCGAACACTGACACATGAGATACACCTATTAATGATATGACACAACACGTCATGGGAGAGAATAACAAATAATTGTATAAATAGGATCCCATTGTATCTACCCATGTGTTTCATTGAAGAAAAAATAGTTATTTCAAAATATGTGGACAACGAAAAAATAAGAACTAAAGCACCAGAAGATGAGATTCAAACCCCATGTGGAGAAACCCATCATGAACATCACATTTAAGATGAAATTCTATTCTTCTCTATTGAAGTAATTATCCATATCTAACTTAATTACCCTATTAGATCTATGTACCTTGTAGTTGATATTATTAATAAATTATTGTACTAATGAAATATTCCATCAGAACATCCTTCATTTTACATACCCATTTTTTTCTTCAAGTATCTAGCAGGGAAGAAAAGAACATATCCTCCGATTGACTACACTAGAGAATTTCATATGGTTGAGTACACATAATCAGTAGCCTGAAGTCCTGAAGGGAAGATGAATTATTCATCATTAGAATGATAACCTAAGTAGAGACATAAGAAACATGAGGTAAGATACCACCTCAAAAAAGTCATGTACAACCCCCACCACAAAATTTATGATCAAATCATAAGAGGCAGTGTAGAAGGCTCTAGGAAATATATTTCGACCTAGAGTGCTCTCTAGGTTGAGGCCCCTCATTGCTTCAGCAACATCCTCCTCTTTAGGAATACCCTTGAAGAGCTAATTTCTACACTAGAAATCTGGGATAGAATCATATAAATAAGATCATCAATACCACTAGATATCCACCTAGCATGAGTGGATTGAAACCATGAATGATAGATTTGAAATAGGCTTAAACCACGCCCCAACCACATCTAAGTCATCTGTATAAGATCTATCTTCCAGCAGAATATTTCATATACATATCTTACACTTCTTCTTAATAAAAGCATAAAAGAGAGCTAAATTTCGGTCACCCTCCTGAAGACACATTATTCTTGAATGATCATGAACCAATCTGTTTTTTCTTTAATATAATTTTATCTAATATATACATATTTCTTTTAAGATCAAAAAAAAGATTCATTCCATCACTCTCTAAGTTTACTTCATATTGATCAATATAAATTTTTATAATATAAATGTATTGAATGTTAGGGGATATTTTCATATCCATAATAAAATTTCACTCTTGAGATTTCATTGCTTATTACGAATTCATATTCATTCATTCCCTAGGGTTGCTTTGTTCAACGATTTAGTCACCACTAGATAATATCCAAGAGACTCACAAAACACCTGAGATTTAAATTTTTTCCCTCTCTCCTACTTTGGGATTTCTGGAAATAGGAGAGGATAATGATCATAGACGCTTTCAAATAAAATGGTAACCTTGACATTTATAAAGGCTATAAGAGAATGATCATTGGGAAGACACCGATCTAGATGAAACCCATTTTTATGAACCCCTCTTTGGTTATTATGCCACATGACCCTATCTAATGATTAACCCATGTCTATGAAACCACATAGGGCCACACGTTGCACAAAATCCCCACTGGACATTCTTGGGAACTCCCTTCTCCCTTTATTTTATGTAAGATTGGATACAATATTAAAATGGCGATCTGAAATATATGGTAGATCTCTTGGATAAAGGACTCCAAGTTAAGTGACAATGAATTATGGAGTTGGACATCATTGTTTCCATAAAAAAGGAAGCATAAAATATGTTAGAGCTTCAATAAATATTCATTTTTATTATCTTCACGGATGCATTAACCAGTTCTACTGCAATTTTTTCATTATAAAAGAACCATATATGCACTTTTTTTTATTTTCATATAAAATCTCTCTCATCCTAACTCTAAAATCAAACATAGAAATTTTAGAGTGTCATTGTTGATCCTTAAGAATGGAAACTAGGGAATCCTAGTTCATCTGAATTTTTGTATATATGTAGTAGGTTTTAACCGAGGCTTAAAGTTCATGAGATTACATATTATGAGAGATATTATTGATCACTATAATACATGGATTTGGCCCCATGAAATTAATCCCATTTATACTGATGAAAATACTATACCATTATGTTTCTAGACAATGATATAGTACATACCCTATGGGAAAATGGAGATGATAGAGCGCTACCATTGAATGAAGTATTCTGATTCCTAGATTTGGACCCCCTCAATGTATGGTGAATGTTTTCCTAGGAAGAACCAAATGACAAAAATTTTAAAGATGGATTAGAAAACATACATGATATCTCCATATTAAGCGAATAATAGATAAGAGAGGGTTCCTAATTTGATTTCTCAAAGTAAGAGAATCTCAAGGAATACTAATACTCTTGGACTTGTGGTGGGAAATAGAAAATGTGAAGCATAATGGGTCTCATCTGATAAAATTTTCCCATTTCTCGAATAGGGAGATCACAAACATCTGAAAATCATTACAAACCTTTTCCTTAATAAATATGTGGGGGTAGAACAGACTGAAACTGAGAAAACCAACTAAAAAATATAATTGGGTATCCTCCTTATAATGAACCAAGGACCGAAAAGAAGGAGCCCCATCACACTAAGAAATAAGGAACAAACACTCTTCTTCCAAGTAACCATGTAGGGGAGTATCCGTGATGAAAAATGTGAAGGACCCACTAGCCTTCGCCATCTTATCATATTGTAGCATCGTAGAGACCATCATAGGAGAAGAATAAATGTATGATCCTTGAAAATGACCCCTCGCAACACCGTTTTCTCCATTCCTACATACAGGCCAAGAGTGAACCTATTGTGTCAGGCTAAACAAAACCTCAAAGAGGATGACTGAGTCATTTAAAGAACATAAATAAAATATCCCCTTATCAAAGTTTCCATAAGAGGAGTTCAGGGAGAATCTTTTCAAAATGAGGATGGGATTTCTTTCAACAAGGACAAGGATCTAACCTAGAAATAGTGGCGGACAAAGTTAGAGAAAAAATGGAAACCGATAGAGCAATAGTTGATAAAATTTGAACATGTGGTTTCATGTAAGGCATGTTCAAATGATGTATTTTGAAAAGAGTTTCTCACATCTAATTCAGGCTCAACAATTTCCAATGTGAGTACTACTTAATCCTTATCTTTTTCTTCTTAATATTTATCATATAAACCAATACTCACCATAGTAAAATAATTATATTATTATACGTAGTATAATTATTTGTTGTTATCATAATGTTAAAATTGTTATTAATTCATTCTAATCCACATTAAATAAATAAAGTACATTAATCCTGTTTACGATGTACTACCACCACCATGAGATGATGTTTTTAGTTTTTAATCACTAAATTTTATGATTTGTAACAATGATATATTTGATGTGTTATTGTTATAAATATTTTACAATTATAATTATGAAATGAAAATTTGTCATATATCTTCATTATATCCCATTCATTGTGAAATAGATTATTTAGTTGTGCATATGGTGTACTGCAACCTCCACCAATGAACATTTTTTTAACCACCAATATTTTTGGATGGTTCTATCATTGAATTTAATAAATATATATCGTGATTAAAAAATATTTATTCTTATATAATTTTTTATAAAAATTATAAACAAAGAATATGCATACTAGTAAAATCATTATGAAAAGCTCTAGTTTGTGTCAGGTTTTCCACATTTGTGAAAAATTTTATAATGACTATATCATGATTGATTATGGAATGTTATATAATAGTAATATGATGTTATTATAGTTTATTTTATATTTTTTATTGATTCTATATTTTTTCTTGATATTTATTATTTTTATTAATATATCACATTTCAATCTTTAAACATGATGAAAATAGATCTTCACAATTTTTATTTTCACAAACCGAGACATTATTTTTTTCAAAATAAAAATGGTGTATGAAGAATCATTGAATAAAAATGAACCTATTATCTTGTAAAATATATAAGAATTACAATATTATTGTAAATAAATAAGAATCAATAAAGTTATTTCAATGCTATTATGAAACAAACTATTTCGATTCAAAACATCTAATAATAAAAATAAACAATAACTCCCAATATATATTCTATAAATGTCATAAAAGAAGTTTATAAATTGAAATATATATGAACAATATTCTTTATCAAGTTATTTAGATATTTATTTATATTATAGATTAGTTTGGAGTGTGTTTTCATAATCGGGAAACAAGGTGTGGGTTACATTATCTAATTTTCAATCCAGGTGACATGATTGATATTGGGTACAATAGTTTCATTTATATGGTGAGAGTAATACCTATTGAAAATGTTTCACCGTATTAATTAAATATATGGGGTGTTAATTAAGATATTGTATTATTTCTCTAAATTTATCTGGATTCTAAAGATTCTAATATTGTAAGTGTCTTTGTAAACTCAACTCCCATTATTAGGTTATAATGATTCACCTTAAAGTTAGATCTTTCATGGTTTGTTACTGCCACCATATTATTTTATTACCTTGAAAATTACATTCCTCCCAATTGAAATTTTTTATAATGCGACAAAAAAAATCATCTTTTATTACTTCAATATTTTTTTCTCTAAATAATATTTTATGGGTTCATTCACTATATGTGCATTATTCATTATGAAGAGTCATTTACATTGTTTAAAATGGGATTACAAATGATTCTACTATTTGTGGATTTTAAAATGATAAAAATGTTATTTTATTTCGTAAGGTAATTTTTTTTTATTTTTAAAATATGTTATTGATTTTAAAATGGGTTTTAAATGATTATATTTTATGAAATGGGTTTTATTTTTTTATCTTCTAAAATTATGGTTTTCAAATTATCCATAACTTATACTTTTTAATTTTGAAAACCAATTTTGGTTTTATAAATTTATTTTTATATTTTTTATACCTCAATAAATTCATTTTAATGAAATGATTATTATGTAGTTTTCAATACATTGTATAAAAGGGTATTCTATCTTACATTTCATGTGACTTATATGAAGATATTAAAATGTAATTTTTCATGAATTAATTTTTTTAATTCTACTTATGATATATTGGGGATATTTTTAGCCATAATCCATACTCTATCTCTTAATATCTTGTTGAAATTTTTAGGAATGTATTTTCGTGAAACCCATCTCATTTACATGGGACAATTAGGTGATGTTTGACGTATGATTATTTTCATGTTTTAATGAAGCACATATGTTAAATTACTATAATTATGATTCATGTCATATATCTCCCTTCAATTCATGGGTAAATTTATATATCATTATATCAAAATGGTATATGGGAGGATTTTCCCATTCGAATGTGTACACTTGAGAATTTGTGACAATGAAAATGGTGCACATTATGATTTAACCAAACAAAAAGGGTACACGAGAGGATTTATCCCAATATAAAGGGTACATGAGATGTTTTATCCAGCTATAAATGGTATAAGAGATAATTTATCCCAATACAAAGGGTACACTAAAAGATTTATCCCAAGTCAAAATGTTTATGAAAGGATAATTCCAAACCCAAGGATATGTGATATTATTATACATAGACTAATATATTACACAGGTGATTATCCCAAGCATAATATTTGATGAATGTATTTTTTATCTACATTGATATATAATTTATAAATACATATATTTATATAACACTCTTATGTCATAATCTTGTGCATGTGATTATGAAATTTGTTTCTTGTTCAATGTCTCTGGATTCAAAATACTTTTTCAACAGTATATGTTTTTTAATTTGAGATTACATGTCATTATATCAAGTCTTGTAGACAACTTGAAATGTTCCATGTTATTTTTAGAAAGATATTTCTCACATGATTATGTTTCCTTATATGATTATTATATATCCCATGATGACACATTGATATGGTTTCCCAAATAGAGTGTTTTATGTCACCCATTTCTTATGATTATCTTTCCAAAGTGATAAACATAGGTAAAATTTATATGAATTCTATAAGTTATTATAGTGTGGTTGGATTATGGATAAATGTTTACAAGTATCATAAATAATTTTTATTATGTATCTACTCCTCAATCACACTAAACCTTCTCTTATTATGATTGGAATATGTTTTCTGAGTTGTTATGAATAACATATGTTGATCTTTTAAAGTAATATATGATTATCCTGGGTTACTATTGTTACCGGAAAAGAAGAGTTTAGTTATTATTAAGTATTATATTATATATTTTTAGGGATCCATATTAGAGGACATAAGTGAGAACACAAGGGAAAAGTTTGACGTATAATTCTAGGTTTCAGAAAACACCATATTATTTTAGTATGATATATATTTTTAGGATTCATATAAATTACATCCATGTCTTAATAATAGATTGTGGATACAAATGTGGAACAAATTCATATAGGGTAAATCACCCTAAAAATGTTATTTAAGTATGAAATAAATATTTACTCTAATAAATAAATTATGGGATAAGATTTTATACCTCTCTAGACACTCTTGGGGCTATTATTGGATTAATAAAATCCTATTTTTGTACTTTTATGAAGGATTTATTCATGTATAGAATTGGGTTATGCGAAATGATATCACCCAACCTAAAGAAACATAGAATCAACCAAGATTGATATATGTTGACCTACATACTGCTATGATGGTTTCAAATAGTGATAAATTTATTAGTTTAGTTTCCATGAGATAATTATTTATAGTTATACCATTATGTTAATATTAATTACTATTGATTAACACTATTTCTTTAGAAATGGATAGATCACAGTGAAACCATGTTAGTAATAAATGTTATAGATAATAAAATAATTTTCAATTTTATTAACCAAGTTGGATGGAATATGGTAATAAAAATTGTATGTTAATTTTAAAAAATCAATCAATATTTATGATAAATGGCATTATTATTTATATATAATAAAATACACCAAAGAAGATAATGATTGAGTTTTGTATAAGATCAGGTGTGGAAGATCATGGAAAAAAAATATTTGACTTCAATCATTTATAGAATGTTGGAAGAAAAACCAAAAGGTATATTTCAAAGGAACATGAAAACGTTTTAAGTGTGGATGGATTATCCATAACGATTGTGAGTATAAAGTGGGACAATAAAGATAACTAGTGAAATGAATTATAATAATATCTAATTCTTAGAATCTATGGAGTCTAGGAACTTTTAAAATCAAGTCCCTAATCCAAAGGATAATAATGATTATAGACCTGAAAATATCCCAAATTAATCAAAAATGGGAAATTCAATAAAAATAAAACTATTCAAGTTTAAATTTGTAATTTAGTGGTGCTAGATATTGTTCACACTATATTTTTTGATGTCGTATGTCATGTATGTTTCACTAACTATAACCTATAAAATAATCAATATAAAATACAGATAGCAATATCATTATTTTATTCAATGAATATGAATTTACATCACGGTATATGGTATTATCATTCATGAATGAAATATTATCCTTCCTTTAGAGTAATTATATGTTATATAGAAATTTATTGGATATCTCTTTGATGAATCCATAGTAATAAAAAAATAAACATATAATATATCATATTTCAAACCATCCAATGATCCGTAATTGGTGCAAGTATGTCAATGATCTCCCTTGGAAAACTATTTATATTATAGGATTTATTATACATAATCACGAGGGGTTTAGCTCATATTATTGGTGAAAAAAACACATTATTAGGACTCAAATATTTTGAGGTATAAAAATAAATTCGATAAGTTTGTCGATATCACTCATGAAATTTGGTAATTAGTCACTTTTATGTCATAGATACTTTATTTTCGTTTCACTCAAATGAGATAATTAAAAATTAATGGTACTAATTTATTTAAGGGTGGGTAATGGAGAATGTTACACCCTGAGATTTTGGAATATATTTTCCCTAAATTAATACTATGTTTGATAGCTTGTTTTATACACAACACCGAATTAAAACGGTCCATGTAATATTGGATGAATATTATATAGAAATTTTAATAATAATAAAAATAATAGTAATCAAATATATACTAATAAATAATAAATTCACAAAAAAAATATGATTAAGAACACTTAATATTTTATAAATAAGTTTTTCAATAAATGTAATTTCTATTTAAATATATTAAATTTTCATTTAAATGTAATATTTTAAATTTTATAATTTTCATATTTAAAAACATAAAGTCATTTTTTAATTATGCATATAAAATGTTTCCTAAGATAAATTGTTTATATTTTTCTAAAATAATGGATTTTTAGGTGAAATGTAAAAAAATAATGATTTTTATAATAACATAATTTTTATGAAATTATCATAATACAACAAAGAACTAAAATACAGTTAAATGTATTTATATGAAATAATAATTTCATGAAATAAAATAAATCATCTAAAAACTCAGTTTTGAATTTAGGATACCTAAGTTTAATGTTTGGTAGACATAAGTAATATATTACATTAAAAAATATTTTTATTCTCTTATATTAAAACAATTCAAACCTATTAGATATTAAATAAAAAAATAGCAATTAATTTTCTATATCAACATATTCATATTTTTTAATAAGTATAATTTCATTTTGAGGAAAAAATTAGTATTGGTATTAATTTCAGTTACCACGATAATGTTAAAATAGTTATATTAAAATAACTATTTTATAACCATTGTGTCCTTTTTATCAAATTAAAAAAATTAATAAATTGAAAAAAGGAATCAAATATTATTTTGAAACTATGTATATAAAAATTAACACTCATTAAATTCGTAATAAATAATAAATAAAATTAAAAAAACTTATTGGTAAATATAATATTTTTTTCAAAAACACCCTTTTGATTTTTAAAATGTTCTACTTTAAATATATTGTTTTTATTTTTTATAGTTTAATATGAATATTTTGAGAATAAAAGTAATTTCATGATATAAATATTTTTTTATAAGTAATAGCATATATTTTTTATAAAATATAATCTACTCGTTTAAAAACTGCTTACCCTGGTAATAACCAAAATGGAAAAATGTAAACAAATTTTCAAAAGGCTTTGTTATTCTAAAACATATTAAAAAATTAATTTTGTAGCATTTATCAAAATTATATCATATAAAAACCAATTATTTATTAATTTTTTAAAAACATAATGATGAATATTTCTATGAAATTATTGAGAAATAATAGGTATTCACAAAAGTTCCCTTTTCTTTAATTATAAAAATAGTATAATTACACCCCTTTATGAAAATATTATTCCTTATAATTCCATAATGAAAATATTCAATTAGTATTCTACTAAATAATATTTCATGTTAATATATATATGATCTTAATAAATTATCTTCTAACCTTTATTTTCAAGGAGACATTATAGTGGACATTCAAGGTCCCAACATGAGTTTTTACTTTATTCTTAAACATTTATTCTTAATTTTTCATTTATGAGCCTATCATAACCAATGTAATTTAATTAAATATATATCATTGTTATACATAACTGTTATTATATTAATTTATAAAATATTTTTTATTGATTGATATCCAATAATAATAATAAAATAACATTAATTGTACGTATGACGGACTACCGCATCCACAAAATTTTATCATCCATTTTTTATCATCACATTTCATTATTAGTAAAATGGTTGAATTTTATAATGATTTTTATGAATATAAAAAAATTATAATTATTAAATGTTAATTTATTATATACCTCAACTATGCCACATTCATTGTGAAATAGAATCATTAATATTATGTATGGATGATAACCACTCCCCAAATGATGAATTTAATATTTCACAACCACCATTCGTAGATGGTTATAAAAAAGAATTTAAAGAATATATATGATATTTATGTAATGTTTTAGTAAATTTATATTAACATTATATAAAAACATATCCTTATTCCAAAAAATCATTTTTTACATGTTGTTGTTTGCGTCAGTTTTAACACCTAACATAAATATTTTATAATGAATATATCATTTCTAATTACAGAATGACATATAATGGTAATATCATGTAATAATATTTTATGTTTTATGTATTAATGAATCATGTATTATGTTATTCGTATTTAATATATTTATTAATATATCATCTTTTGATTGTTAAACCCACCAAATTAGTTCTTCATAATTTCCATTTTAAGAAACCATATATTTATCTTTCACCGATTTAAAATAAGATATTATAAATAATAAAAACACCATGATTTCATTATATTGGTAAATATATTAAAGAATTTATTTAGAAGAAAATAATTTACAACTCCCTTAAATATCTATTACAAAATAATCAATATGAGTTTTGAACATCCAATGATAAAAATAAACCATAACTGATTAATATATTTGTAATAAATTATTATTAATTAAGTGTATAAAAGGAAATATATAACATCATTGATATAAAAAAATTGGATATGATAGTTATATATATTATATAAGAGGTTTGATCATTCTTTAATAAGCTAGATATAGGGTAAGGGCTTCTTTGTATAATTTTAAAATCCAAAATCCATGATAGATATTTTAGAACAAAATTTATTTTATAATGTATGATTAATAAATAAATAATTTAATTTTCTATATTCATTAGATTCATGTAGTTTAAATAAATATATCATGTTCATTAATTAAATGTATTTTGATTCAAAATATACCAATGTTGTAAGTGACTATTAACTTTAATTCATTCCCTGAGTTAAAATGAATCATTATGACATAAATTATTATTATTTTTCTTACACCATAATATATAATTTCATGTAAATTTATATTCCTCTATGTGGAAAATGAATTTATGTGTGACCCAAAACGTCATCTTTTGTCACCATGGAAAACAACTATTGAAAAAACTTTTATGATTTCTCTTGTTATGTAAGCTTTCTTCATTACAAGCTTTCAATTCCATGTTCTAAAATGGTTTCACAAATAATTATTACTCTTAATAAATTATTTTAAAAAATATATGTTTTATTATTTTTTTCTAAAGT
Organism: Viscum album; assembly: GCA_963277665.1. NCBI lineage: Eukaryota > Viridiplantae > Streptophyta > Magnoliopsida > Santalales > Viscaceae > Viscum > Viscum album. The sequence goes on along the minus strand of OY728141.1, from coordinate 923,737,917 downwards.
AAAAAATTTGATTTTAAAAAATAATGTTTGGATTTTAAAAATTCTTTTTGATGGCATGTGTTTTAAGAACTTATTTTAGGTATTTTGATATATTCTCAAATAAATTTTTCTAAATAATAATTTTCTTATAATTTTTTTATGAAACCAAAATTTTTGTTTTAAAATTTATTTTTAAATTTTTAATCAATATCAATTATTAAATTTTAAATAAAACATTGTCAATTCGTTTTCATGCCATTAAAAAATAGGGTATTCCTACTTCTCTTTTAGGTGATTTATCAAAATATCATAGTGGGTTACTTTTCATCAATAAAAATGTCCTTAATTATCCTTATGTTATAGCATTTCTACTTTTATTCCACCATATATATTCTTTCTAATTATATCTTATGTAATGTTTATGGAAATTGTTTTCATGAAACTCATATCTTCTCCAAAAGTTAATTAAATTAGGTTTAATTTATGAGTGCTTACATTTTACAATGGAACACATATGTATAATTATTATTATAATAGTTGGGGTCTTATATATGCCATAAATGAATTGGTAAGGTTTATATCTCATTGTCTCAAAATGTTACATGGGATGATTTATCTTAATCCCTTGGGTACATGGGAGGATTTATCCTAAACAAAGGGCACAACAGAAGATTCATCCTATGTAAAATGACACATGTGAGGATTTATCATGATACAATGGGTACATGGGGTTATATACATATAGTGAAAAGCTACATGGGTGTATTTATCCCAAGAAAAGGGTAAACACTAGGATTTATCCCAAGATATAGATTACACATGAGTATTTATCATAAGCCAAAGGGTACAATGGAGAATTTATCCCATGATAGAGGGAAAAAATGAGGACTTATCGAAATAAAAATGTTTAAAAAGAGGATTACCCAATCCCAATGGTAAACCAAAGTATTATTCTAATAAAATGAAGGTACGCATGTGATTATCCCAAGCCTACTATTTGATTAATATATTTATGTGTAGCCATGAATTATAATTTTCTTTGTTTGTTTATTCCACATTATTATATTATTATATTGTTACAATTATTATTTTCCTTGTCTCTTGTTTAATGTATTATAATTGTACATATGTTTTCTTTGTTAAATGATTTTTCATTTGATATTACATGTCCATCAATCATGAGTTATAGAAAAATCATATTATTCCATCTTCTTTTGAATAATATATTTCTCATATAATAATTTTCACACATATTATTATAATCTAACCAGTGATGAAATTTTGAAATGTTTTCTCATAATGATCATTCAACAGCTCTTCTTTCTTATGTTCCCATTAGATAAATTTTTAAGATGATTATAGATTATGGGGAAATTTTCAAAAGTATCATAAATTTATTTTCATATATAGATGTCCAAAAATAATAATACATTATTTTTATTGTGAAATGTTTTTTTTGTTTTGTTTTTATATTATGGTATTTTTATAAAATAATTATATATTCATTTTGAGTCTCTATAAATATGGTATGCACATAAGGTTATTTTAATGAACTATTCCTACGATATTAAACATTGTAATGGTGATATATTAATAAATATATTTAAAAATAATAGAACAATAATATAATACTAATTATTTTAAAAAAATATTATTAAATGATATTTCTATTATATATTATTCCTTAATAATTAATTATTTAAACATTATGACATCATTTAGATTGGTGGTAAAAACTAACCCAAACGATATTGTGTTATAGAGATTTCATAAGTGGGGAAATGTTTTTATATTCAATTAATAGAACATTTATATAGCCCATAACAAGTCATAAATATAATTTACCTTAATTAAAATAAGTCTTATAACCATAAATGTATGGTGGTGAAGAAAAATGAAAATTTTCATTCATGGAGGTGATAGTTCTCTATACATATAACTAACAACACTATTTTTAGAAAAATGGGATTGAATAGTAGTATTTGATAGAATATCACTTAAAAATTATAATGGTAAAATAATAATTTTATCAATATTTAAATACATCATTTTTGAAAATGACAAAAAGATAGCGATGAAAAAATTGAATATGTCAATTCGTGGAGGTGATCATTTGTAAAATTGCACAATCGATGTTATTTTGTTTTTATATGTGGATAGGAAGGACTATACATTGGTTTTACATTAATATAATTATAATTATATATAAAAATTATATATAGGTAATTATATTACTATGGATATGACAGTTTTTAAGAGACATAATATGAAGAAAAGGATAAGGGTTTTATAATATTCACATTGGTAACTGGAAAATTATATTGAAATTATCCATGGAAATGAGGTGATTTTGATAAATAAATGAGATAAGAGGATAAAAACATGAAATAAGATTCTATAAGGATATAAATTGTATATGTTTTTGGATGAAAATTAAAGATAAATTTATGGAATGAAGAGTTTGAAGTGATCCCAATTTAGAAGTGAAGAAAATGAAACTTTTATGAATACCCATTTTTCAATAACGGGATGATATTATTCAATGGTAAGTGGCATGAAAATAGAGACAAAATAGATTTTAGGAGATTTATGTCCTTAAATACTCTAATGAGTATTCTAACAAATGATATTTTCAAGCCTTTTACCTCTTGGTTTTTATATTTACCATTTGGGTTTTGACCTTGCATTCTAGTTTTTACCCTAGTAGTATATATATTTTTTAAAAATATAAGGTAATAATTTCAAAAAAAAATTGATGTTACAAACAATAAATAGGTATTCATTTAGTATAATTAAATTTTAAAATGATAAAATAATAACTTTTCATTTAATATTTTAATATATTGAGAAATAGTATTGTATATAAATGTTGTATTTTCCATTAAGAATTCTTAATATTATTCAATATTGATTCCAAGATTAATTATTGTTAAAGAGTTTATATATAGGTAAAAATTTATTTTTGGTTAATTTTTTAGTGATATTAATTAATTTTGTTAGATTAAAATTACAAAATGTCAATAAAATATCTATGATAATAAATATTTTACAATTATTATTGTAATTAACATTAACCATATTAATCATAATTTTATCATAAAAATGATATTGTAATTAATATATAATATGATAATGTTTAACTGAAAAATTAAATCCACTTTTCTATATTTAATTTTTTTATGTTTTTACATTTTTTAAAATATGAAAATATAAAATGGATTAAATAAAGATATTTTTATGGTGTCCAAATCGTTAAACATGGGTTTTATAAATAAAGGATATTATTTTTTAAGGTTTTAATAGAAATTATAAATACATATATATTTTTTAAAAAAAGATAAATTTTTTTGTTTCGTTATTTTATTATTTTAATGTCTTTAAAATGATAGATTAATCGAAATCGAAATATTTTCAATACTCACATAATAATTTATTATTTTTTAAAATTCCAAAAAAAATTACCTTAGAATAATTTTGGTATATCTAATTCAAAAAATGTAGTTAAATTCATAAAATTTAAATTATGTAATATAAAAAAATTATATTTTAAAATAAAATTCAATATATATATATATATAAGGAAAATTTGTTATATTAAAAGATTTTGTTTTAATACATTAAGTTTTTTTAATCATATTTTTTTTTCATTTCAAATTCAATAAAATATGTTAATTTACTATAGGATTTTTATTCTAATATTTTCCTAAAAACATACATCCAATACTTCATGACTCACATTAGTTTGGTGATTCATGTAACAAATTATTCCATTATATTTTTAATTTAAATGAAAATTTATTTTGAAATTATTGGGTGTAATAATCACCTTTCGATAATTAAGTAAGCCAAAACTTGTTTGTAAAAATATCCATTTTCACAAACCATTCCATTGTAATTCACTAAATGAAAATGGTATGGGATAAATCATTATAATATCATGATTCAAATTTTTTGTATAATTTTTAATAATAAAAAATTTGTTGATTAATATTTATCAACAACATCATTACAAAACTAGTATGAAACGAGAAATCAGAGTTTCTTGAATATGATGATGAAATTAATCCATAATAAACCACTATATTATTAATAAATGGCTATTAATGAAGTGTATAAATGTAAATATATTTTCATATTATTTTTTAATATGTTTTTAACATATTTAAATTTATTATACAGGAGGTTAGATCACATTCAAGTAAATTGGAATAAAAAGTGTGAGTTCTTTTTCTCTATTTTCAATTCCAAGAGACATGTATGATATTATTCATTTTAATTTAGTTAATATGGTGTATACACATAACTAATTTAATTTTAGTATATTTAATATATCAACTTTATGATATTATAATGTCAATTTCATGGAAATCCTTTAATCTTCTATTTATTTTTCTTTTACCATTAACATCGAAGCTTTTCTTCTCAAATTTATTTATTTGAGACATGTTTTGTCCTATTAACCTAATTTTATTTAAATTGTGTTTCGCATTTCTAATTAATATATTATATCAAGAATTATATTTAATTCAAGATATTTTATATTTAATTTCAACCCCTCTCTCTCTCAAAGTGGTTTTTTTAAAATGTTACACTAGTCTTTCTGGTTTCTTCTCCAATTTCAATTTGAAAATATGAATTTTCATGTGAAATATAATCCATATAAAAATTTATAAACCCTATTTTTAATAGAACTCCATAATTTTTTTACTATGGTTATTTTTTTGGTTTTATATGCTTTACCATTATTTAATTTCCCCCTTCACTCATTATTTACCTATTTGATGGAAACATTACCTAACCTTTCTTTTTCGTCTAGAATGATTCTCATTCATGACAAAATGTGTTGGAGTATTTTAATAATGTAATTATAAATGAATCAATAAATGAACAAAGTAATTTCCTACAAATTATTATTCGAGTAAAAATATTTTAATCAAAAATATAAATAAGAAAAGATCAATAGGTACATTTTTCTTAACAAATCATACTTTTTAATAGGAATTATTTTTCTCCCAATGCATTTATTATTTGACATCACTTAAAGTGTTATTTTTTGAAGGTTTTGTTAATCTATTTAGAAATAATTATAAATTCCTTATGTTACACATAGGATAGTTAATATTTAACCATAAAAATTCGTTCTTTGTATGGATTATAAATAATTTTTTATTGGGAAAATAATAGAAATCATGTATTTTTTTATTACAAAATAGATTGTTATGGTTGACTAAGGAATTATGATTATGTATTTCTTATCCATCCTCATTCTTTGACTAGATGTAATATCTCCACATTATCCTATTTATTAGCTAGGAAAGTGTTGACATTCCATATATTATATCACAATATGTAGGATTATTGATTCCTAATGAAAGTGTATTATGAAATATATTAAATTCACATCTTTGATGTGGTTAACGAATATGAAATAAAGATGTGATGGGTAGGTATATGTATGATATATCCCCTTGATGCATTATTTGGTATTATGAGATAAATGTTTTAGTATTTCATGTTTTCTTACACAATGAAAGCATGATGTCTTAGTAGTGTCCATGAGCACAAGAATGGTTTTTTATATAACAACATTATTGAAAGAATAATGAATTAGATGTGACAATGATTCCATGAATTATTTCTTGGTTTTTTAATTTATGGAATGAATAGTGTCATTGATGAATACATGATGGTAAAATATATTCAAATTTTGTCAATTAAAAACTAGGAATTTAGTTATTATTATCCATATGTTTATTTATATTATTATCTATAGATTTATTTCAATCTCATGTGATTGATTATATATATTATTTTATATTTATTTATTTATTAAATATTATTATTTATATGTTTATGTTTTGATTAATTTTGATATAAATTTTTAATTACTGATCATTTGAGCTCACCAATCATATGGTTACTTTTTCTCCAGTTATACTAAAATGTATTACAGTTCATTTGTAATGAAAATAACATGGGTGGAGATTTTTTGGTTTATTTTTAAGACTAATTAAGGATTAATTAATTAAATAATATTTTGAAAAAACATCCATTACATGATGAAATAAAAGGATAATTTTAGTTAATTTTTTCCTAATTCTCTAATGGTATTAATCTAAAAGGTCATTGGAATGTTTGTAATTTTTTTAAGTCATGTAATTGGGACAGTCTCATTCGGGATAGTCAGAGTTGGTATTAGTGTGAGCATATAAATAATGTGGTTATGGAAGTGGATCCATGATTATTGGTTGGGGTATTATAATTTGTATCATCATAGTGTTTAGATAACATTAAAGGCATTCATATTTTTTATGATAACTAAAGGGTTTATAAAGTAATATTTATCATAATTTCAAGGTACAATTAACCTATTGGATTGGTATAAATTTTTATAGCGAGGTAATATTGAATAATATATATATTTTAGGGATTTGGATAAGATAACTTCAGTGAAATCCCCAGGGATAATTCAATGTATATTATAAAATCTTGAAGCATTGGAAAAAATTTGAGTATATGGTTTTCCTAGATATTACATTTCTTCTAGTATACTAGATATTAGATGTGTCTAGGGTATAATTACATCTATATTTAATCGCATTAAAAGTATTCTTTTAGTATTAACTCTATATTTACTATAGAAAATGATTGGTGGGCCTAATAATCAACACCTTACAAAACACTCAATGGAGATTGTCTTTGATTTTTAAAACTCTATATATAAACCATTATATGGGATTTGAATATATTTATTTAATATAACCTAATCGGAAAATTACCATGGGTATCCTAAAATGAAACATAGATATTCATATATTAATCTACAAATTAATTAATATGTTCTCCCTTCAATAATGGGTATGTTTTCTTTAAAGATCATAGATATCAATTATTTTCAAGTTAATAATATTTTATGAAATTTTATGGTAATTTGGTAGATCTTAATGCCAAATAAGGTTATGTTTTATGATATAAAAAAACTCATAGTAAACAAGTTAGAAGTAAAAATTATCTAGGTTAAACAATGAGTGATTTTGTTTGAAATGAAATCAAATGTAATGGTTCCAAGGAGGAAAACTTTTTGAGATTAAAATTTTCATGTAATTATCTTAAAATAGTTCTATAACACTATTATATTTTCATCACTCATATTAACTCCTTTAAGTTTTTGTAATAAATTAAACTCAAATAAATCATGTTAAAAATGGTTTTCCTAGAAAATATAGATATTTTCCCGACAAGGAACCAAATGGGATAATGACTAGAGTGGAATATATTTTTTATTATTATAAATATTTTATCACAAATTATTATTAAAAATAAAACCATATATTATTTACTAAACACACAATAGAATATAATGATGGAATTTTATATATTTTTTGTGACAAATATGATGAAGGAAATACGATTCAATGTCATACATGTCAAAAAATGGAAATAAACACTTAGGGGGATATATTTGAGGAACTGAAAGATGATTTCGGTTTAGTAAAGGGGGATTAGAGAAATAAGTTTCAGAATAAAGGATATCAGTTTACATGATATCGGGAAAGGTTATGTGTTCTAGTTATACCAAATACATTAAATTAAACACCACATTTGAAAATATATATGGGATAAGTATATATTTTAGAGACCCTTGACTAATTTTATTACTAAACCAAAATAAAAATTTTGGTGCTTTAATTTAAATATATGGGGGTAATTCAATAACCTAATATTAAAAATTATATATTCCATTAAATTATAATGTGTTCTGTAGTGTATGATACACATGAAACTATAGTAAAAAATATGTTACATATGAAATCAATACAATTAAAAATATTAAGAATTATAAAACTTATAGTAAATAATAATATTGTAATCTATTCAAAATACATATGAAATTTTATTAACAACACATAGAGATTCAAAAAGGAATTTTTTTAATAAGATAAATGTTCCTCTATATATTGTATTTTCAATTAAAATATAATTTTATAACGTTTATAATTTTTTATAAAATCATTTTAACATCTTTAATGCATGATCCTTGTGTTGTTCTTGGTTCACTTCCTTTTCATTAGAATTCATTATTTTTTTCATTTCATTGTAGATATACATGATGTTTCAAGGTTGTTTTCCCCTTCTTTCAAAGCTTAAAGGTGGTGTGGGAGAGGGATTGAATCTATATATAGTGGTCGATAAGTGGTTGAGGACATTAGTATGGGATTAAGCATTCTATTGAAGTTGAAAATGCATAAGGAGGCATAACTACTATCTGGTTAGGGATTAGATCCATCCAATGGGGGGCTAGAAAGTGGATATTCCTATAGGAATCCCACTGGCTATTTCTTGTAATCCCACATTCCTATTATTATAATTTCCATAATATAGTGAATTCTATTGAGCACCAACGGGTAGTAGGTGGAGGAAACTGGCTAGTCAATAAAGCCAACAAGACTGTGTTTTGATAGTAAAATATACTATTTTATTTTTTTAATCCTAAATTTTAGTCTAAAATACATCCTTTTATTTTTTTACCAAAATAACATTGGAGGCTCTCTAGAGGAGTTTTTGGCTCTCCCAAACTCATTTATTCATGGATAGTAGTGCTGATTATTTTATTAGATATCCTCTAGTAAGTATAATTACTATCTCATCATCGATTATCCTTTCCACTTATATCTGCCTTTGGGGGAGAGGTTATACCTCATTTATATTATACATTTACATATTTAAATAATTACTTTCGATTCTATGATATCCATTTGATCATTCTTTCCCTCAACTCAATATTGGTGGATCATGTGTCAGTGTTTATTGATATTGATAGATGTAAGTGATTTCATAATATAATATCTATCAATTGAAACCCTTAATTATTGTTTCAATTAATTTTTTTCTAATAGATCTCTAATTCATTATTTGGGTTTTTGATATAAAATTTTGAGAATTTATGGTGAATGTGTGATGAAATCTCTTTAAGAATGAATTTTAAAAAAATGATGATTTCCCAAACAATGATCTTGAATTTAAATTAATTATCTGAGAATGAATTTGATGATATTAAGGGATTGAAATTATTTTTTTACTTAAAAAGGGATTATTTTAAATGAAAGGCTTATGTTTTTTATCAAAAGGATTGAATTATTTTTATTGAAAAAAAGGTATGTTATTGAAACCTAAACTTATGGAATATTGTATGGATAATTTTAAATGGTTTAGATTGGTATATTTGAATGATATGCCCATAAATATTCTATTTTCCTTTTATAATATGGGATCTATGGTTATTATATGGAAAGAACACATGGATTTTAGATGAAAATTCTAACTAAACTACTTTAAAGGAAGAGAGTTTATTCATTAGGTTTCTCACATATTCCTACTAGGATTGGGATATATGTATTGTCTAAAAACCAAGAGACATACTTCAATTATATTTTTGATAATACCTTAATTAATTTAACTCTGGTCTCTCAACCATGGTGAAATGATTTTAAATTTTTATAAATTCTTGATTATTTATTAAAATTACATTAATCATGTCTATTTTAATAGAAATGTTGATTCATAGTCATTTTGAAAAGGAAATATTGTTTCTAAATATTTTTATGGAAATTCACTTTGAAGCCTAGTTGGTAATATCCATTGAAATTTATTTTAAAACAATGTTTTTATACAATACGGGAAAATAGTTTCATGCCATGTATTACTTAAAATTGAGAAAACATAGGTTATTTGTTATAGAATCAATATTAAAATTTTGGTGAGTTACGGTTGTGATTTTTTTCTGACATATTATATTTATATTTTAGAATTAATATTTTTTCTCATAGTCTTGGTGAAGTGAATCCATTACTCAAGGGTGGTTGGGGAACATTATTTTGGGGACCATATCAGTTTTTGGTAACTTATAGAGAATCTAAGTTTAATGCATTTTTTGATTTGATTTAGGTAACATTTTGGTGGGTTATAAAGTACATTTCATAGACAATTGTTATCATAGGGGAGGTTGGATCCTTTTCTGATGTTGATCTTCATTTTGGGATGTCTTGGTAGGAATGACCCAAAAATTTTAGGACATAAGGGGTAGGTTATGAGCTAATTCAGGGATATCTCTCATCATAAGAAGCATTATGTTAACATGGGATATGGGGAAAACGTTTATTTTTTTGATATTTTTCATCTAATTGTAAAACATTTACAAGGATTTTATTTGATATTTTTGTTTCCAATTTGACTAATGATTGATAGAGTTATTGATCTTATGTCTCCTGATTGACATTCTTCCCATTATCTGTTGATGTTTTGTAGTATCATTTTCCAAATATGACATTTGAACTGACCTTGGGAGGGATATTTGATGTACCATGGAATAAAAAACCACTATTTGATTAGGACATTGTGGAAATAGTTATTCATGTAGTACAAGCATTGGTCCAGGTAGCTTCACTTATTCTTGCTCAAGATACAGAGGTTTTCACTTGGGGATATTATTTGAGATCATGACCTAGTGTTTCTTCATTTTAAATCAATATATTTCTAGTTTATTAATGATCCCTATGAGTTATAGGATTGGTTAATTAATTTTGAGAAACTATTTGAATTTTTCAATACTCCTAATTTAGTAAAGGTGAAATGTGATGCCTTTGAACATTATGTGTCTAAAAAATGGTTGTTGTATTTTAAAGTTCAGACTAGGAAGAATTTAGTCATTCAGTAAAACAACATTGTATATCTTTTCATGGAATAGTTCCGTCTAGAATTGATGGTGTCATCTATGTCAATGAATTTACATTAAATAGATAATGTTGATAAAATTGTTCCTCAATATACCAACAAAATTACCAATATTGTCCATATACCACCTGAGGTTGTGTTGAATGATAAAATGAAATCTATTTGGTTTGAGATGGGTCTTTGATTTGATATCTAATTTCATGATTTTATATTTAACATAACCTCATATAGTGTTGATCAAGATATATATTTAATATCCTAACTTGAATTGGCTTTTAATTCAGGGTTGTAAGGATTTCCTCCTAATTCAAATGGTTTCTCGAGTGTCCCCTATAGGAGGAATATGAAGTTGGATGAGTCACATACTAGAAACCACTGTAGTGGATCTTGATGTCATACATGTTCTAAACTTATTACAGTATTTGGAAAAGGATATGTTGGTTCTAGTGTAGAAATGGCAGACACTTATTGTGATCTTTCATGGAAGCTCTAAATTTATGTAGCTCTTATGGATACACTGGACATTATTTATATTTTTCCTCATCTTTACTACTCTGTGTGTTTGTATAGGATCGACTATACTAATAGGATATTCAATTTAGTTTTATGCATTATGAATAAATGGGTTCAAGCCACATACAACAGTAATTATTCTTCTTCACAAAGTGTCTGATCCGTTACTGGAATATGATATGGGTCCTATAATAGTGAGTTATATCGTTACAATTTCTTCATATTTAGTGACTTCTTTATTTGATATCGGTTCCTCTTATTCCTTCATTTATACACATATTTTTTAATTTATGTATCATTAAATAGAGCTCATTCCTTATGTAATGGATATTTCTATGCCTCTTAGTATGAAGAGAGAGTCGAGTCTCTGATTCCCTTCATTCACATTATATTTATTAGATGTATATCATTCATGGGAATATATGGTTAGATAAAAAACCCTTATATGTCATTATCTTAATATATTTGCAGATGAAAACTAAATTATATATCTTCTGTCATCATTATGGTTTTCCTTCACTATTTTAAATGGGTAGTTTCATGTTTTTTAGGATGAATGGGACCCAAGTTCGAGTTGAGACAAACCTTCTATTTCATAATTAGGATGGATGACATCCATGTTTTCCTTTGAACTGGAGAAGGATTATTATATTGAAGATCTTCCTCTAAAATCCATTTTTTATGATATGATTCTATTTAACCTTTTCAGTTTTCTGTCAATGGGGGTGGTTGAATTTCATATTGACTTGATATAAGGAACTCATCCTATTTCTATTAACTCTTTTAATATGGTACCAACTAAACTGAATGTGTTCGAGATTTAGTTGGATAATCTATTTTTCCATGAGATTCATCTTACTCGGTGTGTCACCTTGGGCAGCACTAATAATTTTTATAATAAGGATAATGTAACCCTTTTACACAGTGTTGACTACTGAATGATCAATTTGGTTATGGTCAAGAATATGTATTTTTTCCACCATAATGATGATTTTTTGAACAATTGAAAGGGGTGAAGTTATTCGGTAACATTTATATTTGGTCTTATTAAGAAAATCTTAGGATCATGGAGTATGATATCACTAAGACAACATTCAGAAGAATTTTCAACCATTAAGAGAACCTTATTATTCATTTTGGATTGACCAATGATATTAAAGTGTTTATGGTGTTAATGAATAGGATTTACTTTTAGTACCCAAATTATTTTATAGTAGTATTCATGGTTGAAATATTTATTTACTATAAATCTATAGAGATCTACGTGTGTCACTTGAGAGTAGTGTTGGAAATACAGAGAAATAAAATACTGAATTCTATTCTTTCTAAATGAAATTTATAGAGCTGATAGGTAAGGTTATTGTGTCACATGGTTTCCAAACATCATATTTTAGTTGATCCTAAGAAGTTTAAAGCATTTATGCCCTAGAATGAACCATATAATATAGTTCAGAATCATATAATCTTGGCCTTGGTAGGGTATTAATTTTGCTTTGTGAAATATTTATCAAATTGGGCTTCATTGTTGACTAATCTTATTCAGAAGGGAGTAATATCCATTTTTTATTTTAAATGTTAGACTTAATTTAATATTCTAAAGAATCATTTAACACCATCTTTTGTTTTGACTCTTTAGAAAGTTATATAAGGCTACATTGTCTTCAGTGATGTGTCAATTATGGTTCTAGTCTTCATTCTCATAAAGTGCAATCAATTGGTACCTTATGATTCTCATTAGCTTTGTACTCATGATATGAAATATATCATACATTATCTCAAACTACAAAATATGATTCATGATTTAAAGAGTTAGTGAAATTACATTTTATGTAAATGTTTTTCTATAAACATTGATCATAAAATCTTGAGCTATATATTCTCAAAAAATATGTTAATATTCTGAAAAGGTGATGGGTGGATTACCTTCCATTATTTGACATTGATTTGGCTTAAAATACTTTTAAGATTAATTTCATTGAAGATTATTAGAGAAATAAACATCCATACCAATCTATGAAATAATCTTATGAGGAGCTTAATCTTATGGATCACGTTTCATGAATGCATTTAGCAGGTCTTGAGGATGTGACTGAGATTATTTTAGTGAGTTTTAAATTGAAATACTCACTCATGAAAATTATTATATAGGAAACAAAAGAATGATAATTTTTTTTATATAATTAAGGATTATTTATTTGGTGGTTAGACTATTAGGGAGTGGTATCTATCCTTTGGTGGTATCCTTTGTTTCCATAGCCGTTATGTGGTCCCATATCTTATAAGGAAGTATGTTATGGGGGATTTATATAATTAACATTCAGAGGTAAAACCTATATCTATGAGTATTATATATTATATGAGTTGGTCTTTCTTGTGGTCATGTATGAGTTGGGGCATGCTATATTTTTTATCATTATTTTAGTTTTTTGATGAATATGCATGAGTAACTAAAACATTCATGTTTTATTTAGCTCTGTCCCATGATGACTTAAAAGTGGGATTATATATCAATTGACATTGGGGGTGTTTTTTCAATCATTCCTTGAAGAAATAGTTTAATTTGGTTGGAAGTTTATTAATTATAAGTATCATAAAACATTATCCCCATTCATGATTCTACCAAAGTTAAAGAGGTGGGGAATCTATATGTATATGAAATCATCGTATTTCACGAAGTTCAATCTTCCATTTCTACATTAAGATCTCATGTTCACTTATAGTTTTTGGATATTCCACTAATATGTGATGAAATCATAATTATAGGTGATCATGATGTAACATCCTAGTTTATATGGTCAGATATAATGGTTAGTATAGATTATTAAGTACATTTTATAAGATTTTGTCCCTAAATTTTGGGGATATTTGGATTACCACATAGGATTGGTAATGGTTACCTAAAAGAATAGTAATAAATCATCTATAAATATAGAAATATTTTAGGCCTTCTATGTCCTACTATACAAATGCCTACATTTCTTGTTAGATATTATGAAGGCTTCCCAAGTTAGAAAAAGTTTAGTCGAATAGATTAATATAAAATTAGTTGATTCATTAGAGAATTTTAACAGTTAAAAGATATTATAAATCCTATGTGAAACAAACAAATAAATTTAAATATATTAATTTTAGAATCGTTTTAATTTTTTTGTATCTTTCAATTCAAGAAATAAAGAGTTAACATTTATTACATGCAATAATTACTTTCTTATATAGCTTGTGTAAAATAAAATATTTGTTTTTCCAAATACATTTAATAATATTATTTAAAATGAAAATTGAATCTAATATGATTAATTGATAGTTATGAGTATGATATACTAACATATCATAACAAGGATGAATTTATTGGTTACTAATTAATTACTAATGAAAAATAAAAACCAATTGAATAAAATGGAAAAGTTTTTATAGAAATGTTTTTTTATAAACCCAAATTTTTCATCCATAATAAATAAGGTTAATCATTGTTAGTGATTGAGACTTGTGAAACTTAAATATTATATATAAAATAAGTTTTTTTCAAATTCATCAAAATTATTTTATTGAAATAAGATAAAAACCAATCATATATTATGCATAAAAATTGTATTTTTTTAATGGTAGTTTTCTCACATTTTAAGGCAGCAATTATTCTAAAATGAAAATTTTAATCTTTTATAAATTTTATTTGGAAAAATAAACTTCATTTTTTAAATATTAATGTGAAAAACTTCTTAGGGAAAATATTTTTTATTTTTATGAAAGGTTTCACGTTTTAATGAATAGTGAAAATAAGTAATTTTAAAAAACAAATTTATTTTCATATAATAAATTTATAATGAAACATTATATATTTAGTTGGTTTTAAATTAAAAAATAGATAAATTATAGTAAAAATAACCTAATTTTTTTTAAATAATTTAAATATTTAATTCATATATAAATAATTATTAATGTTTTGATCATTTTCATTTAAAAACCCATCTTTCTTGTCTTGTTTATAGGGTTAATTTTAAATAAATTTCTAATACTAATGGGATTTTTATATGGAAACATGGATTAAAAATTTGTAAATTTAATATTCTATAGTTTTTAATAAGGTAAAAAATTATTTTTTTACCAAAATTATTAGAGAATGGAGTTAGAATTAATTATATTGGTAAAGAGAAAAACGAGTTTACCATGGGATAGAACCTTAAATATAAGGGGCCAAATGACATAGAAAATTATCCAACACCCATTTTATGTACATATATAGAGATTATAACTTATTTTATAGATATTTTTTAATTATTTGATCTTGTTTACATGGAAAAAACATGGGTGTACTTCTCTCTTTTATAAATTGACATGTTTTCTACCCACCCCACTTATAAAAAGACTCCCCATATCCCTTTTTTTCACACTTATAAAAATAGTTTGGTTCAAAAAATAGATTCCTAAATCACTCCAAAACATTCCTAAAATCTATATGGAAACCTTATATTGGGAAAAATCTAACATAAGAAGAAATTAGTGCAATATTAAGGAGGATACCCAAGGATGGGGTAATGTTCTTATAAAAGTGTTTTGATTTTATTTCCTTATCCACCTCCGTCAATTTATATTAGATAATTATTATATAATAAAAAAGGTATAACTTATAATATTATATGTTTTTATTTTAGGTTTATAACCTAAAAGATCACATACATCCATAAAATAGGATATAAAATCATCTTTGATGGGTACGGTGGACTATTGCCTCCCAAAACTATGTCATCTTTTTCATCCATTACCACCACTCATAGTTGGGAATAATTATTGAAAAATAATTTATATATTATTTTATTGAGATTTTTGAAGTATTTTTTTTATAGAATTTTTATATAACATATGCCTTATTATTTACATTTTTTGGGAATACAATAATGTCATTCGTGTGTACAATGGACTATAGCCTTGCGAAGCGATGTGATTCGTTCAAGATTTACATGGAATTTAATAAGGATAGATTTAATTAGAAATGTGATATTTATGAAATTATAACTATAATAGGATGATAATATATATATATATATTATTTACTTTACCTACTTTTAAGACATTAAAGAAAATGGAAACAACTTTCAATAGTATATACGACCTATTGTCTCCAGGAATGGTGTATTTCATTTCATATCAACAAATTTTATGGATTAATATAAATAAATATATATTGTATATATATGATATTTTTAATAGGGATTAAATTTTTGATATGATTAAATAATGATCTATGTAATAGTAACCAAAATAACAAGTCAAAACAAACTTGAAAACCAAGGAAACTAACCCCTCAAAAGATATAAATAATGAAGGATTATTAATAAATGGGTAATAATATGTTATAAGACAATAATATTTGATTTATGAAATATTTATAAGGTTTTAAATATGTTAATAAAATTCATATACCATTATAATATATATTAAGAGGATTTCAACTAAAGGGGAGCGTAAAGTATACAATTTTGTCTGAATTTACATCAATTTGACATTTATTTGTTATTATTGAACAATTGATTTTAATGTGGTATATATACTACTAATTTATCATTTAATATCATTAATAAATCATAATTCATGTTATTTTATATTTTACTTTTAATTATCTCATCCAAGTGGGATTAACTTGAAAATTACCAATTGGAAAAATCCATCTTTACAGTCTCACATTATTTTTTGATTGTCAACATTCTTTTAAAATAATCAATTTAATATAATAATTTTACATTAGACATTAAAATTCACTTAAATATCCATATTCTTGTTCAATTGATGTCATTTTTTCCTAAGTATTATATCATTTTTTCACATAGTGATTCCTTAAATGCTATTTAATTATCTAGTGAAATATTGATAAATATGTATCCTTTTGTCAGTATAGATATTTGATAAGGAACATTTAATTTGATTTAGATAATTTTATTGGATATATGAGGAATGATTTGGACAGTTATGATATGTGTTGGGAAAATATTAAATTAAGAACCATGATGCATTAGTTTTCACATGATAAAAATTAGTTGGTCAAATCAGAAGGGGTTTTAGCAAGTAATATTTAAATAATCTACTGAATGGTCTTGATGTTAAATGTTCAATGTGCCTATGATTCATGGAGTAAAATATTTAGGCATTTTTTCTATGGTAATTTTTTTATTGTTTTTAGACAAGAAATTAGTTTCTATGAAATCATTATTGAGATCCTTTCATTTTTAGTTTATTTACTGAATGACATGTTTTTTAGTTATTTACCATTCCATATTGATTATGCCTTATCTAGACATTTATTTCTAATGTGTGTTTAGTTATCTATCATTCCATGTTTACTATTCTTATTTATTCATGTTTAATTATAAAATACTTAACCATTACTAGTCATTTGATCCCACCCTTATTTTTTTTCTTTTTCAAGGTTATGAAGAAGTTATCTATAAATGAAATTTTCAAGGATTCAATTTATTATTATTATTTTGTTTTATGTTTTATTTTAATTATACCAACATTAAATGGGAATATTGTGTATATCTATTTTTGAAAAACATATAAACTAATTATTCCTTTTGGATTTTATTATTTATAGTTATGAAAATGTAATAATGTAATGCACTAACTCTAGGCTTCTATGGATAAGGTTGGTATAGTTGGTATCAAATTTAGTTTAGTAGAAAACATGACTATTGATTTTTCAAAAGATATATTAGATAACTTGATCCTATGATATACATTGAAGAAACTTATAGAAGGACGTCCCCAATAAACCATGCTTATGATTATTAGATTACATATGAATAAATTTTTATATTTATGTTTATTATACCACTTGTTTTGGGATTAAATTTTTTTTCATAATGATATGATCTAATGAAGTTAATTCCATTTTTTAGTAGTGGTGATTAGAATTAGTATTGGTATCAATAAAAATTAATAACAGAGAGATTTCCTTGCTGATGAGACCAATACAGTAGGTATTGGAACAATGAAAATTATTTCTAAATTAGGGAAGCATAATCATGTACATTTAAGAAACCTTATCCGAATAGAGAATCATCTTCTTTAGTGATAATATCATATAACAGATCACATAATGTGCTAGAATACCCCATAATTTAGTAGGACTACAATTCCAATTACAATTTATAAATGGATTAGGTCTCTATGGAATACATTTATGGCCTTGGGGTTTTGTAAAAAGGATATGTTTGACATTGAGGTGTAATGCCTCAAAAGAAATTCTGATCAATGGTTGTCATTAATATAGAATACTAGGGGTGAAGAAGAAGTATAACTCATTACAAAGAGAACTTTTAAGGATAAATTATTTTATAAATATTTCCTTTGTGAATAAAAAATAAAAATAAAAATAAATATCTTTATCTTAAAGAAAAATAATGATAAAAGATTTAGGAATTATGAAGCTACCTTTACATGGTTATACAAATAATCAGTATATTACATACTCAACATAGAGTACAATATTGACCATTTATTTGAATGGATTAATCCATGTCTCCAAAAGACATTGGTCTCTCAAACCTTTTAATCATATAATGAAATAGTTTTATGTTCCATCAAAATGTAGAACTCATTCCTTATGTCAAAAATATTCAAGGGAAAAAAGAGAAGATGTAACACCCCAAACTTCCATGATATATTTCCCTTTCAATAATTTAATAGCTTGCATTGTATGCAAATTTGAGATTCTAACACACTGTGACCAATCAAACTAGCCGTTATAAAAATTAATGCACACTTTTTCATATATTATAAATTTTATCATTCAAAATGGACTTCATTTTTGGAATAAGAATATCGAATTTAGCATGGGGAAAATTTCTGATATTTTTCTGAAAACTTTCAATTTTTGATGAATAGTGAAAACCACTGAGTTATAGTTTAAAAAAGAATTATATTTAAATAATTATTTATTTTATTTATATTTAATTTATCTTAAAAGAGATACATAATACCTATATAAGTTAAAATTAATTTGTTGGAGTCAGTTTATAATAATTTTGATATATAAAAAAAATTTAATCTTTTTAACTGTCTTTTACCCACCTCCTAGGAGCATTTGAAAATTCGAATAAAAAATAATTTTTTCACTTTTGAGAATTTAATTTCAAAAATCCAAGACACACGGTTGATATCAGTATGTAAAATGTGGTTCAATAAGATAAAAATAATTTTGGTGAATTGTAACTTTTGACTTTTATTTACCACGGTTAAAAGTAAATAGGGTAATTATGGGTTAAAAGATATTATTAGTACGCTAACAGATGTCCTAATTCTATTTGATAAGTTTAATTCTACCAAAAAAATCCTTAGGAATAAAATATGATCCTTTAGGTCCACTTGGATTATATTAGGACTTTTATTATTCTTTAATTCAAAGAAGAGTTAAAAGTGTAAATTTAAAATCTTAATAACTAAACCATTTTAAATATATGATCATAAACATGATAAATTAGATTATAAATATTATTTAGAAAGCTAAAAAGATTTCATATATAATGTTGTTTTATTTATATTTTTTAGACATTAAATAACTTATTTTACTTATGACACAATGATGGTGGAGTAATTACCCAATTAGTGAAATATTATAATAATTGATATTATAAATATCCGAATATATGTAATATGATACTTTTTATGAATTAAACTAATTTTCAAGGTTAATATGACATGTTATTTTTTGTTAGATGAATTTTTTTCGAAGTAATAATGCTGTTATAAATTTAGCAAAAACAAAATACCAAATAGTGTCAAAGTTGAAAAAAATAGTTTTTAAAACAAATATTATATTATTAATTGATATTCTATTCCCAAAAATTTAAGGTTCAGAAAAAAGACATATATAATAATAGTTGTATCATTAATGAAACACATGGGGTTCTATTGTAAGTATATAATATGTTTATGAACCATATAATATAAAAATACAATGATAAATGTTAAATGTCAAACTATTTAACTAAGAGTTAATTATAAAAGATATGGTTAATATAGTGACACAAACATGTACAAAACCTATTGATTGAGTGGGTTTCGACCCATCCCCAACTTATACTTTAAATAATTCATTTTGGATCCATTAGAAACCGAAAATGATTTTATTATAAATTAATATTTCTTGCTTTTCCCAAGGTGCCTGTCACCCCTCTTATAAAATGGCACCCCCCTTCCCTCAAATTCACAACTTCATAGCATTTCTTCTCGGAAAAAATATACAAAAATACCCTTTAAACTATCCTCCCTTCATCCTAGAGGCCTTCCTTTAGTCAAAAGAAAACCTTTTGAGCCCTTTTTATCAAATCAAAAAGCAGAACCTGAAGAAGATTTTATATTTCATCACCTCTTTCAATTTCCTTTATTCTTCCACTTCCTATTTCATTTTGGTTTCTATTCTAAAATAATAACTCAATTATACTATATATAATATTATGTTATAATAATTCTGGTATAACCATATTCATTATTCTATCCATCCATTGAATGACATGTCACTATACATGCGTATGTACGGCTTACCACCTCTACGTCATGGTGTAATAGTTATTCAATTTATTATTATTTGGATGGTTATAATAATGATGTGTAATTGATTCTAATAATAAATATAACATGAAAATGATTTTGTATATATGATATACCATCCAATTATATATTATTTTAATATAAAAAGAATGATGTTGTTTCTCGTGCTTACGTACGGATTACCTTCTCCACGAACGTGATGCGATTTATTCCCCATCGTAATCCATTTGAGACTAATTTTTATTAGATGATTAAAAATAATGTTTAATTACTTAATATCATTATGAATATGAATAAGATACACCCTATTCATAACAAAAACATCTTACGAAACAAAACATATAAAGGAAAACGAATCAGTTAACACCCGAAATGATGATAATACTAAAATATTATTAACAAAGCAATATTAAAAGATCATATATGACAAAATATTAAAGTATATGAATATTTTATAATTTAATAACAATTATTTAACCATTATAAAAGAGGTTAACCTACTTTAAACAATGGAAAAGTACAAAGTAAGGTGTTTCTTATCTCACTTTTAATTCTGTGAGATTTACATTATTTGTCACTTATTTATTAAATGTCATGTATTATATACTGTCACTTTATATATATATTATCATTATTCTATTTATACTCATGTTTTTCTGTGATTCAATAGGTTGATATTAATTTTTTTCCTTACTACTTGATTGATTACAATGAAGTAAGGGTTTTCATCTCACTTCCTATTTCCGTGAGATTCATGCCATACTTCCACTATTTCATTTTGTGCGATGTATGTACTGCCCAATGATTGTATTATTTGTTTAATATAATTTAATTTATGAGTATTTACATATTCATTTTGTGATCCATATTTCATGGGTTGTATGTTTCATTATTTTCCAAATTGGTAGGGGAATTTCAAATTTCAATTTCCACTCATTCGGCTTTACGCCTACTTCATTGATTATTTTACTCCATGATTATGTGTGGAATCACTATTTATTATTGGTTTATAATTTCCACTCCCCTTTATGTTGATATACTTTTGATACACATAATCACTCCATTTATAAATTCTAAAGTCGTCGATATGAACTTGATACCATTAATTTTAACTTAACCTCCATTTATTGAGTTAAATATCCAATTCATTGGTGTTGTTTTTACAAGAATATGTGTGAATGAACTTAGATTGATTTACACTGAATATCTAATAATATTTATTGTATTTATATTATTCAAACATAATTTTGTCATTGATTTATCCTTAATCTATGGATTTTGTCTTTATAAGAGATTTCATCTCAATTTACATTCCTTTGAGACTTCTTTGTTGTTATATGCCAATTCGATTTTATATGGTGAATATAATGTAATTTTATATAGTATATCATGAATCCATTTATTCCCATGATATTATAATGTTTTTATTACCTCAATTATTTTTATTCACGTGTCTCTCTTTTGGTGAGTAACTCTAACTAAAATACCATTTTAAAATGTTTTAATGATTTATTATTCTAAATCATTCTCATTAATGTACATGTTTTAAAAATAGATTTAAGGATTTATTTTTATGGACATGAAAGTTTTAAAATTAAATTTTTATAAAGTTTCAAAGTGGTATGGGACACTTTGATTCAAAAAAATATTTTAAAATGATTCCTGATAAATAGTGATACATTCAAATGTTTTCAAGAAAAATGTGGATATTTCACTTTAATAGTTCTGATGATTATTTTAATCTATGTAAATATCATTCATTATTATCTATTGAGGTTGATATATTATAATAAAATCGTCCATATTGTATTGAATGAGTTATGTTAGACTGTGGATGTGCTATTTTTATAGCATTCATAGTTTCTGGTAAAATTATTGACATTTCGTATGCTAGTTTTAATAAGAATGTTCAGATTATGTTTCATCATTTTCATATGAGGAATTCATTTGACATAGTAAGTGACAGGTAGAGACTGCTATAGCTCCCCGATGCATCGGTAGGTCTCATAAGACAAACTAGTGTCTTGGAAAAAGGCCTTGAGAAAATCTTATTTGTAGTCTTTACACAAGACCATGACTATGTGGTTATGAAATTCTGGAATTATGCATTCCATAATTATAAAAGTGGCTATTGTTATTGCATGTTATTATTAGACTAGTATAATATCTATGTGAATAAGTAAATGTCATTATATGATTTTATCTTTTTCATATTATTCCTAATTTCATTTTTAAAAGGTTTTTGTTTTAGTCTTATACATTGTCTTAAATTTTTATGCTTATTTATGAAAGTCTCCACTATATTATTATCCTTACTAAGCATATCAGCTCACCCCTTTGTATATTTTATTTTTCCCAGGATACGAAGAATTATATAATAACTAACCTGTAGGGATAGTCTATGGGATCTCAGTGTTTTCTATATAAACAATGTTACTGTAGTTTTCCATTTCATTATGCAATGTAAACCTTATGAATGTATCTAGTACTGCCAAGGATAATAATATAATTGGTCTTTCGAGACTTGATCTTTTGTGATCATGCCAATGATATATATTAATGCACTGACTATGGGATTCTGGGGTCGGTGCATTATAGTTGGTATCATAGGAAGTTTAGTACAAACCTTGGAAACTAGATTTAAATAAACTCTGATTAGATTACATATCCCTAAGATAGACTTTTAGGATTAGTATATAATAACATCCTAATATTTTTCTATTATAAAGATTTTGTGAGTTTTCAAAACAATACATCCTTGTCTAGATACGAGCAGGTAGAGGCAGATCTGGCACAAATGTA
The DNA here is from genome assembly GCA_963277665.1 of Viscum album. Taxonomy (NCBI): domain Eukaryota; kingdom Viridiplantae; phylum Streptophyta; class Magnoliopsida; order Santalales; family Viscaceae; genus Viscum; species Viscum album. The sequence goes on along the minus strand of OY728141.1, from coordinate 923,714,349 downwards.
CCTAGGGGTAAAACATGAAAACACCTCTTTGAGCTAGACTTTAATGGGAACTAGTGCATGACAACGGGCCATACTGCACTCTTGGTTATGACACTCACGGGGGATATGTTTAGGATAATTTACATTTTCTTCACAAACTGATTTGATGGATTTAATATAAGATGATAACAAATTACATTGGTTAATCTTAAGGTGTTTCAAATTGAAAATATGGTATCATGATATTCTCTTAATGATTTTATTACTAATATTACTCACACAATGATTTTTGGTTTTAGTCATTAGATGGATTCATAGGAAGTCATAATAGCTTTGATCTGGATGTAAAAGGTGGGAACGGTGGTGGAAATGAGCAACAAAATGGAATGTTGAAAGGCGTAAAAGATATTGTGTTCATTCCAAATAAGTTTTCCAAAAAAATGACAAATAACTTATATATTACCCAGCTCCCAGACTCACCAAAAAAGAGAAAGGTGATGAATGAAAAGATATCTAGTAGTGGAGAACATGGAGAAATGAATCCCCCATTTCCATCATCCAAGAAATGTGGAAAGGGACACCAAGGAATGTTTCTCAATGGAAAAAACAAATTCTTTATATGTGGGAAAGATGGTCATAGAGTAATGAATTTCCAAGGAAAAATGAAGAGTACTATGGAAGAAAATAAAAATGGTCCCAAGAATCCATTTACAGTTATTTGTCAAAAATTTAGGGATCCTGTCCATTACCCGAGTGAATGCCCTATTCTATAGAATATTTTCTGGGTCAATTAAGAAGCTATGTGGAAATAAATGGTTGGAGAAATGTTTAAAAGTATTAGTTCTCCTTGTTGATGGGATTACTTAGGAATAATTTTCTCTTGTATTTGTAACCATGCAGTTTTTCATGTGAAAATAATATTTGAGTAAGAACTATCTTTTCTCTTTTGTATATAGTTAGAAATTACCACTTGGTTTAATATGATTATTGTGTTTGAGGAAATTACATGTTATTTTATTTTGGGAAGAAAAAGCAAGGAATGAGATAACATTTTTGGTTAAATTATGTAATGGTTATTTTTAGGAATTTATCTCATTGTGGTAATGTTATAAAATATAGTTTTTGAAAATGGACAACATACAGATCGAGTGACAAACCATCGCGTCAGACAACTATGTGGGAATCAAACCCACAACCAGAGTGCGATTGGGATTTATCACCTACCACTAGACTGCATGAAGTCTCTAGTGAGTATGACTAATTATATTGAGTTAAATAATTTTATTGATCAATAATAAGTTGATTTGGGATCTTAGTTATTACCAAGTGAATACCCTTATTATAGGAAATTTATTTGTTGATTAAGTGATAACTGTTATTTCGGAATACATTTGCTCGGTTGGGAACACTATATGCCTATGGAAAATAGAATACTATGGGATTTCATATTAGGAGTAATGGTAGATTTTAATCTATGTTTTTATTGTGGATTTATATTGATTTTTGTTATTTATGTAAATGATAAACCTATAATAGAGAATATGTGATTAGGTTAATTACTTTTTAGTAGGTGACTTTAAGAGTAGTCGATGTCATTTGGAGATACAATTTAACATGGAAGACTACAAAACCAATTCTTCTATGTTTTGGGTTTCAATATTAGTTTTGATTATATTGAATGATTTTAAGGACAATTATTTATTGAATGGTATTTATTTAACATTGGAGTATTGCTGGTTTATTTTTAGAAATTATGATTACTGTTTCTTTCTCTAAAAGAATATCCTTTTGCGGGATCATCTAATCTTTTACTAACCATTTTGTTTTTTATTAATCTTTAAAGACAAGGTAAATATATAGTTTATCTTTTGTGGATCATGTGATTCTATAGAAGATGATTCTGTCTCTCCCAATGTGACAATGTCATTTTAATACACATCGTTTGAATAAAAATGAGTTAGTGGTAGAAATTTATTAAAGAATGAAACTCTACATAAAAAGTAAGTATATCTCTTTATGTTCATAGTCAAAATCATAAACAATTTCTTCATCTTTATGTAATGTAACTTAAAACCAAAAAACATTGTCCATTTACTTTTCCTACAAGAAAACTAATGACCGTTTGTCCCATCACAGGTTTGTGGTTTTCCTATTGTTAACATTCTTTTGATCATTTTTTCTATCCCTCTCTATTAGAACATGACACTTAGTTTATCTTCCATATCCATGTTTTCCTACATGGATTCCTAGTATGGGTTATCTCAGGTGACCTGTGTACTTATCCTTCTTTCTTCTAAAGTCATAGTTTTATTGACTCTTTTTCTGATGTGGGACTTCCAATTATATTCCCAAGCACATTTTTAAAAATAGAGAGGAAACAATTTACAAAAGGGGGGAAGAATGTAACACCCCAAGCTTCCACAGTACGTTTCCCTTTGAATAATTTAATATCTTTCATTGTACGCAACTTCGAGATTATAACACACTGTGACCAATCAAACTATCTGTTATGAATAGTAATACCCACTTATTTAAATTTGATAAATTATATACTTTAAAATTGACTTAATTTTTGGATTCAGAATATTGAAATTAGATTAGGGTGTTGTTTTGGTATTTTTCTGAAAACATTCAATTTTTGATGAATAGTTAAAAACACTGAGTTATAGTTTAATACAGAATTATTATTTAAATATTTTTTTATTTTTTTTTATATTTATTTTAGGTCAAAATAGTTACATAATATCTATATAAGTTCAATGTAATTTATTAGAGTTAGTTTATAATAATTTTAGATCTATAAAAATTTTATTAAACTTTTTCAGTGTCCTTTACCCACCTCTTATGAGCATTTGAAAATTTGAATAAAACTTAATATTACCACTTCTGTGGATTGAATTTGAAAAATCATAGAGAAAAATTTGATATCAGTATGTAAAATGTTGTCTAATAAGATAAAAATAATTTTGTGAATAGTAACTTTTGATTTTTATTTACCACAGTTAATAGTAAATAGGATAATTAAGGGTAAAATGATATTATTATTACCCTTACACATGTCTCAATTCTATTGGATAAGTTTAATTCGACCAAAAACAATCTTAGGAATAAAATATGATCTTTTAGGTTCAGTTTAATTAGATTAGAACATTTATTATTATTTAATTCAAAGAAGAGTTAAAAGTGTTAAATTAAAAGATTAATAACTAAATCATTTTTAATATAGGGTTATACACAAGATAAATTCATTTATAAATATTAATTAGAAATATAATAATATTTTCTAAGTAATGGTATATTATTTATATTTTTTAGACATTTACTAACTTAATTTATTTATGACACAATGATGATGGAGTAATTAACTAATTAATGAAATATTAAAATAATTGATATTAAAAATATCAAAATAATTATAATGTGAGACTTTTAATGAATTAAACTAATTTTCTATGTTAATATGACATTTTAGGGTTGGTTAGAGTAATTTTTTTCTAAGTAATAACGCTGTTATGAATTTAGAAAAAACAAAATACAAAATAGTGTCAAAATTGACATAAAAGGAACATATTATATTATTAATTGAAATTATATTCCTAAAAATCTAAGGATCAGAAAAAAGACTTATATAATGATAGGTGTATCATTAATGAAACACTTGAGGTTCTCTTGGAAGAATATATTATGTCTATTAACCATATAATATAAAAATACAAAGAGAAATGTTAATTGTCAAACTATTTAACTAAGAGTTAAATCTAAAAGATAAGGTTAATATAGTGGACCAAACCTATATAAAACCTATTGGTTGAGTGGTTTTAAACCCCCAACCCACCTTATCCTTTAAATAATTCATTTTTGAGCTATTATAAATATAAAATTATTTTATTATAAAATAACATTTCTTTCTTTTTCTAAGGTCCCCCTCACCCCACATATAAAAGGGTACTCCCCGTCCCTCAAATTCCCACCATCAAAGCCTATTTTTCTCAGCCAAAATCTACCCAAATACCCTAAAAAATAGCCTCCCTTCATCATAGAGGCCTTCCTTTAGTCAGAAAGCCAATATATGGATCCCATTTGATCAAATCAAAAAGTTAAACTCGAAGAAGAGGTAAATATTTAATCACCTCTTTCAAGTTCCTTTCTTCTTCCACTTTCCATTTCTTTGTTGTATCCAATATAAAATAATTTATCCAATATATTTTATATAATATGATGTTATTATAAATATTTTACAACCATATTCATTATTCTATCCATCCTTCGAATGACATGTCACCATACGTGCGTACGTACGGTTTAACTTCTCCACGTCGTGGTGTAATTGTCAATCAATAAATTATTATTTGGATGGGTATAATAATGATGTGTAATTGATGATAATAATAAATCTAACATGATAATTATTATGTATTTTTGATATACTATCCAATTATATATTATATTAATATTAAAATAATGATATTGTCGCTAGTGTGTACGTACGGATTACGGTCTCCACAAACGCGATGAGATTCATTCCCCGTCGTAATCCATTCAAGAAAAATTTTCATTAGATGATTAAAAATAATTTTTAAGGACTTGATATCATTCTAAATATGAATAAGATACATCCAATTCATAACAAGCACTACTTACTAAACAAAGAATTTAAAAGAAAATGAATCAGTTAACACCTAAAACGACAATAATACTAAAATATTATTAACAAAGCAATATTAAAAGATCATATATGATATCATATTAATGTATATGATTCTTTTATAATTTAATAACAATTATTTCACCATTATAAAGTAGGTTAACCTACACTCGACCAATGAAATGTACAAAGTAAGGGGTTTCTTATCTCACTTTTAATTCCCTGTGATTTCTATTGTTCGCCACATATTTATTAAATATCGTGTATTGTGTGTTGTCATTTGATATATATATTATAATTATTCTATTTATATTCATGGATTTCTATGATTAATTTTGTTTTTATTAACTTTTGGCCATATGACTCGATTGATTACAATAAATTAAGTGTTTTTATCTCACTTCCTATTTCTGTGAGATTCATGCCACACTGCCACTATTTCATTTTGTATGATGTATGTACTATCCAATGATTGTATTATTTGTGTAATTTAATTTAATTTATGAGTAATTACATCTTCATTTTTTCATCAATCTTTCATGGGTTGTAGGTTCATAAGTTACCAAATTGGTACGGGAATTTCAAATTTCAATTTCCACTCAATTGGATTTACGCATACTTCATTGATTATTTTACTCCATGATTATATGTGGAATCATTAAATATTATTTTTGTAGTAATTTACACTCCCCTTTATGCGGATATTTTTCGGATAAAAATAATCACACCATGGATAAATTCTCAAGTCCTTGATATGAACTTGATAAGAGTAATTTTAACTCAATCTCCATTTGTTGAGTTAAACAACAAATTCATTGGCGTTGTTTTTACATGAATATGTGTGAAAGTCCTCTGATTTATTTACACTAAATATCGAATAATATTGAGAGTATTTATATTTTTAAAACATAATTATGTCATTGACTAATCCTTAACCTAAGAATATGGTCTTTATAAGAGATTTCATCTCAATTTACATTCCATTGAGACTTGTTTGTTGTTATACACCAATTCACTTTTTTATTTCATGTATAATGTACATTGATATAGTATATCATCAATACCATTATTCCCATGATATTATATAATTTTTATTACCTCAATTATTTGCATTCTGTGTCTCTCTTTTGGTTAGGAACTTTAACTAAAATATTATTTTAAAATGTTTTAATGATTCATTATTCTAAATCGTTCTCATTAATGTCCACGTTTTATAAATGGTTTCAAGCTTTTATTTATATAAAAATTAAAGTTTTCAAATTAAAATTCCTTTTAAAAGTTTCAAAGTGGTACGGGACACTTTGATTCAAAAATCTATTTTAAACGGCTTCTTGATAAATAATGAGACTTTTAAATGTTTTCATGACAAAGGGGGATATTTGTCTTCAATAGTTTTAATGATTATTTTTGTCTATGTCAATATCAGTAATTATTATATATTGTGGTTCGTCTATAATAATAAAATCTTCCATATTGTATTGAATGAGTTATGTTTGACCGTGGATGTGCTATTTTTATACCATTCATGGTTTTTGGTTAAATTATTGACATTTCAATTGCTAGATTTAATACGAATGTTCAGATTATGTTCAACCTTTTCATATGAGGAATGAATTGGACATAGTAATTGATGGTTGGAGCTTGATATAGCTCCTTGATGCATCGATAGGTCTCATTATACAATCTAGTGTCTTGGAACAAGGCCTTGACAAAATCTTATTTGTAGTCTTGGCAAAGGCCTTGACTATGTGGTTAGGAATGTTTGGCATTATGCATTCCATCATTATATGAGTGACCATTGATATTGAATGGGATTAATATACTAGTAGAATATCTTTGTAAATAAGTAAATGGAATTATTTGATTTTATATTTTCTATATTATGCTGAAGCTAATGTTTAAAAGGCTTTGGGTTTAGTTTATACATTGCCTTAAAGGTTTATTATTATTTATGATAGTTTCCACTATATTGTTATCCTTACTGAGAATCTGATCTCACACCTTTCAATGTGTTTTTTTTCAAGGATGCATAGAATTATATTATGTATGACCTGTAGGGATAGGCTGTTGGATCTCAGTGTTGTCTATGGAAACAATGTTGTTGTAGTTTTCCATTTTATGATGTAATGTAAACTTTATGAATGTATCTATTGTATCCAAGGCTACTAAACTAATTTATCTTTTGAGAATTGATATTTTGTTATCATGAAAATGATATGTAATAATGCACTAACTCTGGGATTATAGGGTTGGAACATTACAGAATAATAGGTAGTCAAAACAGCATTAAAAAAGTATAAAAAATGAAGATGAAGATGAAGAAACCATGATCCTGTGAGAAATTTTGAAGGAATCACCCTAGTAATTTCTTGATAGGAATGAGAGTTTTTTATATGTTTGGGGAAAAGGGTCATCATGATAGTGAGTGATAGGGGATTAAGGATAACTATGATATTAAGTGTTAAAACTATAATTTGATGTGGGTCTATGAAAATTAATTCCCTAGGTGTCAAGGGAATATATCAGAAAAGAGGTCAAGGGGATATGGCCAAGCTTATGTGATCAATACAGTTGATTCAAAAGTACCCAATGATATGGTTGAATGTAAATTAATCCTATATTAAAAATTTATCCAATGATTAATTTGATTATGGATAATCAAAAACTTTTTTATCCACCCATATTTCAAAGAAAATAAACCCTTTACTTTTGAATTAATAAGTGTGTTGTCAGTAAACATTTATAAGGGACATCTCATTGAAATGAATATGTGTTAGGGAGTCCCCATTATGTCACATAAACAAGATTTATTGGCTGAACTAATCATCAAACCTTTGTTTTAATTTTATGTAATCCTTGGTATAGACTTAATTTCAAAATATTATGCAAAGTTGTATTACAAGAAGAATAAAATTACGATTTCTGAGGAAGTTGTATAATTCCTCATCCTTATGGAAGTAACTTTATCATTTGATTATTATATAAATATACCCCTAGTGGATCCATTGAATGAAACTATACTGGAGTAATATATTTAAAAATCAATGTATGAAGAAGGTAATATTTATTTTGAGGATGTACTTATTATATAGAAATAAATTGATGTAGTTCTTATGGAGTTACCTAGACACCACCAGAGCATGGAGGTTAGACTTTTGTAAATTTAACCTATAATGAAATACCAAAATCAAATAATTCATATAGAATGGAAAATATATAATTAGCATAGATCTATAAAAATATAGGGGTGTTGGGTAATAAATGATTTATTAACTCCAAGTGTTTCTCTATGGGGATCCCATGTTAACTTTGTTAGGAAAAAATATGGATAATTGATTTTGTGCATTGATTATAGATTAATAAATTATATTGTGATCAATAAAAATTATCCTCTACCTCACATTAAAGACTTATTTTTTCAACTCCATGTAGCATAATATTTTTCGTAGATTTAACTTTATTCTCTGTATCACCTATAATGAGTAATGAAGGAATATATATTGAGGGGAGATTTTCAAATGATGTAAAGACATTATGAGTTTATAAAAATTACATTTGTATTGGCTAATTCACCCTCTATTTTTAGGAATCTAATGAATAGTTTTTTTAAGAATATCATGATTTTTTTGGAATTCATTGATCATATTATAGTGTATTATAAAAGCTACGATGATATTTAGAATCACTTGAGGATCATTCTTAAGACTCAATAAAAGAAATATATATATTATAAATTTAGTATGTGTTATTTATATGATCTTAAAGTGTCTTTTCATGGACATATTGTCCCTAAAAAGTGATCTCTATTGATTCAGCAATGAAAAGGGTAGTTGGAGAATTACCTACACGAAAGAACATAAATGAGGAACATCTTTTCATAGTTTTGGCAGGTTACTATTGAAGATTTGTTAAGAATTTCTCCCAATAGGCTAACTTGATAAAAAATATTACATGTAAAGAGGATAATATTTTTTTGGAATCATGAATGTGAATAATGATTCTATGATCTAAATAAGAGATTATTCAATGCTCTAATTTTGACTCTACTATCTAGAAGTGACTATTTTGTGATATATTGCAATTAATTGAAGAAGGGACATGGTTTAGTACTAATTTAAAATGATAAATTTATTACATATACATCAAGGTAATTCAAGACTCGTGAATGGAAATACACGACCCATGATATTAAGTTGGAACCTCTTATCGTCACTTTGAATATATGGAGACATTATCTCTGTGGTGAAAGATGTGAGATATACAAAGATAAAAAATGGAAAAAATTCATATTTTTATACAAAGAGATAAATAAGAGACCAAGTTGGTGACTTGAGCTACTTTAATATTATGAATTATCAATAAACATCTATACATGAAATTAAAATAAGATATAAGATTCATTGAGTAGGAAGGATTGTGTAGTACTATCCTAAATGAGGTTTGAGAGGGATATTATGTTCATGGATATTTTAAATATGGTTATGGGAGTTACTAAGGAAGGGAATACATTGATCATTTGTCAAATTTTTTCAATACTATATTTATTAGGGATGACAAATAATTCTTGATCTGAGGATGATAAATTTCAGAAAATGAGTAAATCTATAAATGATAGGATATCAATTGACTTTATCTTTGAATGTGGTGTCCTAAAATTTGATGGAGATTATGTGTTCCATCTATATCTGAGCTAGAAAAGTAAATTTTTGAATAATTATCATAGATAAAATTTCTATATACACCCTAGTATAAAAAAAATTATTGGGATTAGAAGTAGAATTTTTAGTGGGTTAACATACAGTTGGAAATTAATGATTATGTGTTTAGGGGTATTGTTGGTCAAAAAGTTGAATATGTGAGTAAATATCCTAGAGAATTAATAAATCATATTCTTATTCCTATATGTAAATGGGATGAAATTACTATGGAATTTTCTTGGGGCTTCAAAATACTCTAATAATGAATGATCTAATATGGGTTTTCATTGGTCGCATAAACAAATCTGCACATTTCTTCGATATAAGAGAAGATTTTCCACTTGAGTACCACTCAATGATCTATATTAATTATGTTTTAATACATAATGGTTTACATATTTCAATTATTTTGGATCAATATATTCATTTTTGATCTAAATTTTGGAAGATTATTTAGAAGGATCGTATTGCTAAGCTGCATTTGATCACTTCCTACCAACCTCAAACTGGTGGAAGATATGAAAGAATAGTTCAAAAAATGGAATACATGATTTAGCCATAATCACTCAACATTAATGGTTGGTGGGATCATTATTTACCTTTTTCAGAGTTTTCCTATAACAATAGTTTTCATTCAATCATTATAATGGTGTTAAATAAGGCACTATATGTAAAGAGATGTTGCACAACAACATGCTAGGATGACATTGGTGAAAGGATAATTGTTGTCCATAAACTTAACAATGAGAAAAAAAAGTAAATTCTAGACTGGATCACATTAAAGGAGCCTAATGTAGGGGAAATAGTTTAGATGATAATAATAGGAAATATTTGTAATTCGAAGTGGGAGAACATGTTTTTGTAAAAGTGTATCCATGTAAGAGTATTATAAGGTTTGATAGGAAAGGGAAATAGAGACCCATGTACGTCAAAACCTTTTAAATTAATAAATTAATTGGGGTTTTTTATTATTGTTTTAAAATTCCACTGAACATCTAAAAATAACATGATGTCTTTCATATATCATTACTATTAAAGTTCATGTCATACCCGATGCATGTGATCACCTCTGATATAATAGAATTGGAACTATATCTATCATATTTTGGAGAACCCATCAAGATTATTGATTCTAGAGAGAAAATCTTGAGGATATGGATTATTATTTTGGGAGAGGTACTCTAGAGGAATCAAAAATAGAGGATGAAACATGGGATCCAAAGGAGGTTATGAAAAAAATACCCTCATCTGTTAAGAAGGTAATGTCTATGAAATTTTTAAGTTGAAATTTTTGTAGCAGGGAATAATGTAACACCCCATGACATTAAAATAAATTCATTTTAGAATAAGTTTAATTATATTTACATAATTCCATGAACCCAAGTCCGAGTAAGGTATCATCACACATAACAATGACTTTCATCAATGGCTTACGTTACATGCAATACTGAGTTTAACCAAATACTCTTAATATTATTATTTAAAAGGAAAATTTTCACCTGCACATTAAATTTATTTTTATGAATAGGATTTAACAAATTATTAAATTATTTTTTTAATTCATTGGTTATAAATTAATTATAAATGAAAATGTAAATCAATTTAATAAAAAGAAAATGTTCATATAAAAACCATTTTCATGGATCCAATGGTGTGTTATATTAATGAATTAAATTAATTAATATTATTGAATGATCATAATGAATTTTCTATATTATATATTCAATAATTTTTTTTAAATTTCATTTAATTGATTTTATTGGCCTATGATATGAACAAACCAAAATTTATTACTAAAAAGCTATATTTTTTAGAAGTTAGTTTTTCACCATTTAATGGCACACTTTTTTTAGAACATAATTTTGAATCTTTTATGCATTTAATTTTAAAATATATTCTTTCATTTTTTAATGAATAATTTAAATATTCTTAGTGTTAATTTTTTTTATTTTTCTAAGAAGTATCATGTTTTGATGAATAGTGAAAACACTAAATTTTAATTGAAAACAAAACATTCATCTAAATAAATTGTAATAGTAAATGATATTTTTAATTAGTTTTAATATAGAAATATATAAATAGTAAATATATTAATCCTCTTTAGTTCATTGGAATCATTTTTATATTTAATCTAGATATACAAACTTAGTAAACATTAGAACATATTCACTTTAAAAACATTCATTCTCATCCTGTCTGGAGGATTAATGTTAAATTAATTTCTCCCACTTATCATATTTTAATTTAGAAACATTAACTCAAAATTTTCAATGAGAATAATTTATAATTTAATATAAGTTCAAATTTTTTTTTCACCTAAATTTTCATTAAAATAAGTAAAAATTAATTAAAATGTATAAGAGAAAAAAATATTTCCCATGTTGTAAACTATAAACTTAAGGGGAAAAATAAGCTATAAACATTTCCAAAATCCATTATATATTTTTATTTAATCCTTATACCCACTAGGATATAGTTTTTTTCATTATTGGGACCACTATTCATGGAAAAAATGTGGGTAGAACTCCCTCTTTAAGAAATTTATATATTGTCCACTCAACACTTATAAAAGGCATCCACCTCTCCCCCTTTTTCACACCTCTCAAACCAATTTGGACCAGGAAATCCCTAAAAATTTCACCTCCCAACATACCTTCAATAATTATAGATGAATGAACTTGGAGATATATCAAACATAGGACGAAATTTTTGAAAGCCTAAAGAATATATCAAAAGAAGTTATAATGTTTTTCTAAAAGAGTTTCCATTTTATTTTCATATCCACCACTATTAATATTAATTGTAGCATTATTATATAATAAAAATCCTATAAATCAAAGGTTTATATTTTTTCTGTTAAGGTTATGAACTAAAAATTCAAAAACTCCCATTAATCAGGATACATAATCATTGTTCATGTGTACGGCAGACTACCGCATTGAGAATCAATGTCATTCGTTCTTACGTTAAAACCTATCATGGATGGGAATAATTATGGAAGTAATGTGTATATGTTATATATATAATATTTATTTCGTTTTTATTCTTTTGGAATTATTATATAACATATACCTTCATGCTTTCCAATTTTTTGGAATACGATAACCCCATCCGTGTAAATAGAAAACAACCACCTCACAGAGTGATATGATACATTCAAGCATTACATGGAATGTATTAAAGATAGCTTTATTAAACCGATGTTATATATATTACATAAAAGTTATATTTAAATTATAAAATATATATATATATATATATATATATATCGTTTCATTTTCCTTCTTTCAATACAAAAAAGAAAATGGAAACAACCTTCATGTGTACGTACGACATACTTCTCCATAAATGGTGTATTTCATTTCCGATCACCTAATTTTATGGATTATACAAAATAAATATGTACTGAATATATATGATTTTTCCATCATTTTTTTTATTTTTATAATAAATTATGATCATAGTAAGTGTAATGAAAATGAAAAGTACAAACATATTTGAATGAAAATACAGTTAACAACCGAAAATATGAAAATAATGAATGATTATTAATGAATAGGAAATAAGATATTCTAAAATAATAGTAAATGAGGTGATAAATATTAATAATGTTCGAAAATAAGTTAAAAACATGATTAAAACCACTATACCTATGGGTTAATTGCATTGAACCAAAATGGAGTGTAAGGTAATGGATTTCTTTTCAATTTAAATTAAATTTAAACATATTAATTATTATGTACCAAATCACTTTAAGTTTTTTAACCCTTTGTCATTTAATATCAAGATTAACTCATAATTTTAGTATTTTATATTTCAATTTTAATTCTCTCATCCAAGATTTATTTACATAAAAATTACAAAGTTGAGAAATTTAGGTTTATAATATCACTTTAGTTTGGTATTGATATATTTCTCCTAAAATAAACACCTTGTTGTAATAATTTTTAATTGGAAATTATTTTTATCTCAAATATACATATTATTGTGTAATAGATATTCTTATTTCCAAAATATATATTTAATTATTACATACATTAATTTATTTGAAATTTATTTTCTTAACTTGGGAAATATTGATAAATTTTTTTCATTTAGTCAAAATGAACATTAGATAGGGAACATTCTTTTTGAGTCAGATTTATGTTTTCAATATATGAATAATTATTTTGAGACATATGAAATGTGTTAGGGAGAATTTAAATTAAAACACTTGATACATCCATAGTATCTTGATATGTATCCATTGGCCAAAATATATGGGTTTATAACCAATATATTTTAAACCGTCTTGTGAATGGTCTTGATGGTAATGGTTCCATGTTCCTGGGAAACATGGAATGAAATATTTAATCCTTTCCATCATAAAAAATTAATTTTTTATTATTATCCATGATATTTTTTTTCTATAACATTATCTATTAGTTCATTTCATTCTCACATTATTGATTAAATAGAATGTGTTTCACTTATTCGTGTCACCATATTGATTATGCATTGTCAAGATATTTATGTGGAATATGTTCTCACTTATCTAACATTCCTTGTTTATTATAAATATTTATTCATGTGTTTTTTCTATTATTCTTATCCATTAATAATCATTTGATATCATTATTATTTTGTCTCCTTTCCCCAGGTTATGAATAAATGACCTTTGAATGAGTTATTCAAGGATGTAGTTTATTATATTTTTATGTGAATTTTTTTTCATTTTAATTTTAAATTGTAAAATATGTATCGTGTCTGTATCTAGAATTCAAAAACTATTTAATTGATAAATCCTTCTAGATTTTATTTGTTTTAATCATGCCAATGTAATAATGTAAGTCAGTATATCCAGGCTTCTGGGTTCAGGTTCATTACACAATAATTATGATCATTGATTATCTTTTATGTTCTTAGTCAGTGACATGTTTTTTGAGATTTTAACCTCGTTTAGGTTACCAACATCTTGGTAACTATGGAAATTTAGAATTAAGACTTGTGGGACAATTTTTTGTTATTGAGTATATTTGAATGGTAGCTTACAGTTTTCATTTTCTACCTCAGATGAATTAAATTCATTACATTTTTCATGTGTCTCAACTCATAGAAAATATCTCTTACCTGTCCCATGTCTTGAGTTGGGAGGACCTTGATATTGAACCTGATTTGTCTATTATCTATAATTTATTCTCATAAAAATGTTATTCATGTAAAATATATCCCTATAGATTGGTTTATTTAGAAGCACGATTATGATTTTTATGAAATTTTGGAAAATGATTCTTTTATAAGGGAGAAATTGCATCACCTATTTGTTATTGTGTCTTCATAATATGATTATTGGGGGTAAAAATAATTTTTTGTGGGGCGATTGTAACATACCAATACCAAAAATGAGGTATGAACCTTATTTTATACATCATTATGTTGGTTTTCATGTCAATTCATATTTATTTCCATTATTCCATACAAATGGATGTTGTTTCTTGGGTTACCACATATTTTTTTATATGGTTGTGGGTGAGGATTTGAATCTAGTTTTAGTGACTATGAGATGGTCAGGGTAAAATCAAGAGAGTGGTCGTGGTCATATTGTTAGAAAGACTACAAACATATCATCATCTATCTTATGAGGGACAATGTCTATATAGTGAGAGGTTGGGAAGTCGTAGTTTCTATAGAATCCCATCAACTAGACGGTGGGAGTTTGAAAATATAATTCCTTCTTACAAGTTCCACTAGGATGCAGATGGATGCCACAAACAATCTAATGACACAGATAGGGCTGAGTATTGGTTATGAAATACAACTTTTTGTTTGTTTTAATCACTAATTTATGTAAAAAATACCTACCTTAATTTTCATTTAGTCCTAATATCCTAAGAGGCATCATAGAGGTAGTTTTAGATTTCCCATCCTCATTTATTTATCGATCGAGGTGTTATTTTGTCTGTTGAATCTCTTATGGTGTGTATAATATCAATTTGACCATGGATTATACTTATCTACTTTATATCATTATTTTAGAGAAATGATTCCTTATGTCATTGATGGATCAGATCTTCAATTAATGAGTTTTGATTCATGGATTATTTATAGACCATTCTATCACCCGACTCAACATTGGTGGATACCATGTGGGTTTTTATCCATATTTATTAAGAATGGGGATTTTTAATTAAATAAATATCAATTGAAACTTTTAATTATTATACCATTTATGTTTATTTTCCAATTTATAAAAAAAATTGAATTCAGTAGTTAATTAATTATTTTGAGATGGAATGTTTTATGAGATATGAAATCTCCTTGATAATGGATTTTGAAATAAAGTGTGTTTTTTGTAAATGTGATCATGAATGGAATTTAATGAATTAAGAATTAATTTTATGAAATTAAAAGAATGAAATGATTTATGATTTTAAATGGTATTTTATGAAATTAGAGGTGTGGTTTTTTAAGAAAACCAATTAATTATTTTATTTTAAACGAAATGATGTATTTGAAACATGAACATGGGGCTAAATGAAATGTTTATTTGAAATGATTGAGATTGATTGATTTGAATCATTTCCTGATAAATGTTTAATTTATCTTGAAACACACATTGACCTATGTTTTTTTGTGTTAATATCACTTAGAATTATGCTAATAATTTTAACTAAACTATTTTAGGGGAAGAGAGTTAATTCGTTGTGATTCTCTCTAATTCCCCCTAGGCTTGGGATCTAGGGATTGTGAGCACACCTAGAGTTGTACTTCACTAAGATGTGTTATAATCTAAATAATAATATCACGTTATGTTTATTAACCATGGTGGTAGGATAGAAAATGATTATACATGGATATGATTAACTAAAGTGATCTTACTCAAGTATATTTTTTGTATAAATACCGATTCATAAAGTTTTTGATAAATATTATTAATGATTCCTATTTCGATAGAATTTCACATTGATAAATAGCTATTGAAATTTATTTGAAATGGAATTTTTTATTCAAGCTATAAACATATTTAAATGCCTTGTATTATATAAAATTGATAAAATTTTGTTTATTTTTTATTTATTTCTTATGAAATTTTTGTATATATCCAACTAGGATAGAATTCCAACACAATACCTTTTTATTAAAATGTTGGTAGATTTTCTAATTCTAGGAATAGAAAAGGGGAAGGTACCACTTATAAATTGTGGGTGTACTTGATTTATGGGTCCTTGGGGGTCAGTTGTAACAAGTGGATATTTTTATTTATGTGTTCCATATATATTCTTTGATGATTTCTTGATGGTTTTATCTTATGATATATATTGAAATTTCAATTTTTTTCCTTATATCCAAATACTTATTCTTATTTCTCTCTATAAGAGTGTTTGGACTTCGAGCTGCTTATCCTTTCATATATAATGAGTTATATTGATGTGTTGTCTTGATGTTGAAATCATTCCCTCTTGATTGTTTTTGATTCCCTGATGACAATCACCAAACCTACTGATCCAGAACGTTCATCAGGTCATGATAGAACTAATCCAAGTACCATTTAGGTTTTTTATCATAGTAAATTCATTACTATATTAATTTTAGAATATTAAATTCATTTTTGAATGTATCATGTAAAACCTAGATTAGGTTTCTTTTTTGAGATTTTTCACAAATATTTATCTTTTTGGCGAATAGTTAAAAAATAAAATGTATGTTAACACTATCACATTTAGGAAATATACGTATTTTAAACATTTTTTCTTTCAAATTTTATATTTATAAAGTAATATAATTAATTTAAAACTACTATGTTGAATTTATAAAACCCATGATTGTTTTTTTTGGAAACATATATAATATTTTACAGTAACTATTTTTGTTTTCTCATATTAAAAATTATTTTTAAGAATTTATATTAACTAAATATAAATAAATGAGATTCATATTTTGGATCACCATATACATATTATATAATGAGGTTAATTTAATTTTTTTGATTAAAATATTAATTATTAAGATAAAATTTAATAACTATGATATTGGTGATAAGGTTATTGTCACATAACTGATTTACTAATGTTGTTTAATTTTTATCCAATAATTTAATTTGATCTATTTTATACAATGAGGATGATAATATGTTTAATAAAAATTATATATATTATCATAGATTTAATAAGTAATTAATTTTATATAATATTAATAATTGTTAATGGTTAAAACTTCATTTCATTCAAAAATAATATTTCTATATTTTAGATGTTTCAATTTTAAAGGTAAATTTAATGGATATAAAAATTATATTAGATTATATAAAGCATAAATTTATGTTCATTACAAAAATATTTTTTAATAGGGGTTATCAATTTTTTTTTGTAAAACATAGATTACTTGGGTAAAAACTTGTTAACAAGGTAAAAAAACAAAAAAATTAAAAATCTAGTAGTAATTGGGTTGTAACATATTTAAAAAGTGTTTTTATACGAGTGGTAGTGGATTTCTTGACTTTATATAACCCTAAGATTCATTAGTTTTCAATTTTTGGAGCCATATAATTTCAATTAGTGTCATTATAATGTTGAAAGGCAATTTGTAGTAAAAATATTACACCAATATTCACTTATCAAATGTTATCAGTTCAACCACTTCCTGTGTAAGATTTATATGTTTTAAAACAAGAAACTTATGTTTAATTGTGTTAAAAATATTAAACATTGAGATTAGATGAAAATGTGAGACCCAAATAATTTATGATATACATATTTTAAATAAATTTAATCTCTTCAATAGCTTATGATACACACAACCCTTGGAGATTTATGTTTGACAGAGTTATTAACACGTAGTGATGAGCTTAAATGAACCACAACAAATATATTTGTAAAAAACATTAAATTCGAGGGTATGAATATTATTAATTAATTTATAAAATATATATGGATATATATAAATTTCTCACTCAATACAATCAATTAGAAAATGTTTAGTAAATAATCAATCAATTGTATGTAGAGTAATTTTATTCTTCCAAAATCGGTTTACTTAAAAAATGATATTTATTGATTTTCAAGAAAAATATAATTTAATTAAATTTTCTTACCATTTATAAAAATTATTTTATAAAATTAATATGATTTTTTAAATTATAATACTATAATTTATTTGGTGTAAATTCTTTCTATTTCTTAGAAAAATATTGATTTTTATTGAATAGTGAAAAATACTAATTTTTTAAAAAATGTCACTTATTATCATAAAATTAAGTAACGTAAAAAGAGAAAATATTTTTCAAATATGTTATAATTAAAAATAAGTACTTTTTATAATAATTAAATCACTTAATTTTATTTTAATCAAAATTACATTGGTTTTTTGTAGAATCCTATTTTTGGGTTTAAAAATAGGATTTTTATAAAAACTGTTTCAAAAGGAATATAATTTTTCTTTTTTAGTAAATTAAAATTACCTTCAATGAGTGAAATTTTGAATGAAATATATATATAAAAATTTTAATTTATATTTATTCTATGATTCTTATTATATATAGAGTTAAAATGAAAACATCTTATGCTAGAAAAATACAGTTCTCGAATACCCGATTTCTGATTACATCTACGGGTTTTGTTTTTAATTGAAATATTTAAATTTGTTAATTATTAATTAGAAAAAACAAAATTAATTTTTTAATCAGAATATAAAAAATAATTTTTTTTAATTTTTTTGAAATTTAAGATAGGATTAAATTTTTTATGAATATTGAAAAATATAAAATTTTAATTGAAGACATCCTTTTCATTTAAATTATTTGTAAAGATAAATTTTATTTTAATTTGGTTTGAAAGTAAAATTATTTCATCAATAAAAAATTTAATACAATTTCTATCATTTTTATTAATATAATAATTAATTTAGATATAGAAATGTGCAATCTTTTGAAAGAATTCTCTTTGAAACCCCTAATTCTTGTCCCCTCTATGAGATTATTTTTAAATTAAATTTTGAAAATTATATTGTGTTAATTTTAAAATAAACTTATTCCATTTTTTGGAATCATAATAATTTATATTATATTATTCTTTCAAAATAATTTTCGATAAAAATTAATAATGAATCCAGTAAATATTAATTATCATGATAAATGTAAAGACAGTATTATCGGGGGAAAGGATAAAAAGGTAAAGTTAAAAATGACCTATATAATTTCCTCAAAAATATTTTATGAGAATATTTATACAATTAAACATATACGGCTATATAATGGTCTATTTTGTACCCTTTTCAAATATGAAAAATTTGGGAGTACTCAATTGTTTTTCAAAATACCAAGTGTGACCTCTCCCCCACTTATAAAATGCCACACCCTCACCTCTCTTCTTCACAACTTCATACCCTTTTGGTTAATCCAATTCTAACCCAAATCACATTGCAAAGTCCCTCCTCATTTCCTTTGATATATTTTTTTCATAAATCCAACAAAGGAAGGCCTTTGGAGGAAACCTAAGGAGGATTCCCGAAGAAGTGGTAATGTTTTTAAATCATTATTTTTATTTTATTTCTTTATCCAAATCATTCAATTATTCTAGAATTTTTTTTAAATAATAACATAAGTATCTTGAATATATTTATATTCTATTATTTTAGTGGATACCATAAACATTTTTCACTTCCATCAAAAGGGTTACGTAATCATCATTCATGTGTATGGCGGACTACTGCCTCACAAACTGATGTCATTCATTTTTGACATTACAATATATCATCATGTGGTATGATGATGTATATAGATTATATATATGATATTTATAAGATAATTATACCTATTTAGTAATTATATCATATATACCATTTTTACATTACATTTCATAGGGGATACAATAATGTCGCACATTTGTACGACAGACTTCCATCTCATAAAGCGATGTGAATCATTTTTCACTAACACGTTACATGGAAGGTAATAAAGGTAAACATGATTAATATATGTGATAATACAGGAATTAATAATGATATTAATGACATATGTATCATTCTAAAAAATTTAACATAATAATTCCTTTTTTACACTAAACGTATGATACCATTATTTGTTTACGTATGGACTACCGTTGTCATGAAGCAATGTGACTCTCTTTTAATAACCATACCACATGGATAATATAAATAAGTATATCTATAAAATATTGTGTTATATGTTATATTATGATCATTTAATAATTAAAGTTTTTTACTTACTGCATTTCTATAATGAACATTTAGAAATGGAAACGTTACTTATGTGTACATATGACCTAATATCTCCACGATCATTGTAATGACATGAAAATTACATGGTAATTTTATTTCTAAAATAAATGGGATTTTTAAAAGTCTACGAACATTTACGGCGCTAGATTCCGAGGCCCGGTGTGCCTGGAATCAATTTCTGAGGTTTTTTTGGGTACGTTCAGTTAACGTATGAGCGTGATTTTACAACTTTTGAACCGGTGCTCGGAATTGAAATTTGAGGGCATCGTTGAACTCACAGTGCCGGTATTCACTTATAAAAACAATCACTTCGACGATAGTGGGTCAAGTTTGAAAGATATTTTTTGGCTTTTTATAAAAAAATAATAAAATAATGTGCACAACACTTTATTTTATTTTAAGCTTCCATGCGAGTGGGTGTTGGTTAAAGCCTCCACGTGGGAGTTGGAGGAGGAACCGCCACACCCTAACCTACCATGAGAGGTTATGGTGGTGGGTACCACCCGAGCATAACCTCCCATGAGAGGTTACGACATGAGGACCACCCGAGAATGCACAACCTCTCTTCTAAATAATATGGGTGGGGACCGCCCGACCCCTATTGAAGGAGGAGGATAAAACCTATCAACTCTCCCTCATTAAGGAGGGAGATCCTCTGGATTCCTCAACTCCCCGATTAAGTGGGTAGAAACCCCACTTGACATCCACTAATTAATCAATGAAAACTCTCATGCATTAATTACGTGGAGCCACTTAATTTATTCCCCCTTCTATACCAGTGGAATAATAGATAACCAATGTATTATTTTTGTTGGAATGATTCATTTTGGTGGAACGGAGGAAGATGAGAACTAGGGAGAAAATATCCAAATGAAGAATGAGGAACCTAATCTTCCAACAGAGAATGGAGAATTCCAAAAACCTTCTTCGACTTCCTCCCTCGGATCCTACCGATGTGGGGTGTCTTCCATGTCCGATGAATCATGGGATTGGGAGTGCATGACGAACGGGGTAAACGATGAACTTCATCATCTTCTTTTGGCAACACCATCAACTAACGATGAACATCGATCAGTGAATCAAAGGTAGGGGTTTACTTCGAGTAATATCCTTGTTCTTTTTCTCACCTTCGGTTGAAATGAAAACGTTGCAGAGATTGAAAATAATAATTGAAAATCCTATTCTTCTTCTTGATGAGCCAATTGTTACCAAGATAAACACGGAGTGTGCGGGCCAAACCAACATGGCCCGACCCCACAACCAATCTTTTTTATGATGATACTCAGCATGAAAATGAGGCGACGACGACCAAGGTGGCAACAATGAAGGCCACACTACTCCCTGCCACCATGATTCTCGCCGCCCTCACGGCGCACCAAATCTTCTAGCAAAATAAATCTGGCCCGCACGGCGGCCGAACCACCTACCTGGGGCCTCCCGGTGCCTTTCCTGGCCCATGGATCGCCTACCCACGGCCTCCTGGCACCCTGCCCGGCATGTGGCCTACCTGCCAGCGGCCCTCCGGCGCCCTATCGTGCCATGCCAGTGCCCCCGCAGCCTGCCTCGTGCCTGCCGCAGTCAGCCCAGCGCCCCCGTGGCTTGCCCGGTCCCTACCTTGGCCTGACCAGTTCCCCCGCGGCCACTGCCGTGCCCAGCCTGGTTCCCCCACGGCCTGTTCAGCGCCCCGCCCGATTCCCCCATGGCCTGCCCTGCCCCTGCCGCGCCCTGCCCGGCGCACCTGCGGCCTACCTGCGCTCCTCGCGGCCGGCCTGCTGGTCTCCCGATTGACCCGTCCACCCTAGCCAAGTCTCCCAAGCCGTGGCCCTCTTGGTGATGGCCAAACCGGCCTCAGCCTTTGGGCTGAGTCGCCTATGTGGTGACCTCCGGGTCGAATCTCCCTCACAGTCCCCTAGGTCGGGCCCTGCAGACTGGGCCAAAACTCAGGAGGCTGACCAGTCCAATGGGCCTGGTCAGACCTAGCGAGTCTAACCGGGTCAACCCAGACTGGGTCGGCTCAGAATGGGTTGGGTCGAGTCTGTCCGACCTGGTCGGACCTGACCCGGGCCCATTACTGACCCATTACCTTGTATGGCCATATCTTTGACACCGGGCATCCGTCTGATGAACCGTCAGCATCACTGGTATTCTTGAAGCAAAGTTTTCCCATTTAGAATACCCCAATAGAGTCCGTGGTATAGTTGAGATACGGTTAGGTTGGATCGTACACGAATCCAACTGGTCCCCCAGGACTAAAAGGCTGATAACTAATAGACCGAGCATCTGATTGACGCTCTGTCTGTTGCGTTGAGACCCTTATAACCTAGTGGACCTTTGAGATACTTTTAAGTGGGACTTAGTGATATTTGTAGTATCTAATAGTAGCATTTGGAGCATATATTCAAGAGACAAGTAGGCATTTGTGTGGGAACCTAGTAGCTGGAAGAAACATGATGATTGCTGACTGATTCATCTCAGAGTGATTCGAATTTCCCAGTGGGAAGCACCTATGTGTGAGAACGATAGACCCACAGTGGGGAGATCCTCTCTGTGAGTGTGGAAGACCCATGGTACTCGACAAGTGGAGTACCTCATCAGGCTACTAGGGGAGTGCCTCTATGTGAGCACGACAGACCCACTGTGGGGAGCACCTTTGTGTGAGTGCAACAGATCCACGGTACTCGACAGGTGGAGTACCTCAACAGTACATGTTAGTGGGGAGAACCTATGTGTGATACAGGAGGCCCACTGTACTCCATAGAGGAAGAGTTATCCAGCAGTTGAGGGTTCAGATTAATAAAAATCCCTGGATGAGCTGTGTCAAGGACTTTTGTGTTTTCTTTCTGATTGAGATGGGTTACTAGATAACTTAGGTATATGTATGGGAAAATACCAAATTAATTCTTATCCATTGATTTAATACTTTTTTGTTTATCCTTGTTGGATTTAATGAGACATTGACGGTCTCAGGGTCCCTATTGAGTATAGTTATACTCACCCCTGCACGGGCAATTGTCGCACCTCGTTGTGTTGGTTGCAGACGATGGACAACGTAGACTGAGGTAGAGAGTAGCAGTATTGGATGGTACCCAGAGGTGGACCACTCTGGGTGACGGTGCATAGAGGATACAGACGAACGAGAGTGCTGAGGAGGCCACCTGTACCTACCCTTGAGGTAGGAACCCTGGAGGACGACCCAGTAGCTGCTTTACATTTCTTCTGTTGTGCTTGCTTCCAGTTTTACTTGTAATTTCCAATTGGGATTGTATTTTTTCCCCTTTTACATTCTATCAATTCCTTTGTATACAATTTTACTTATTTTTTTCTTCCATTTGTGTTCTCTGATGTGTTTGTTTACAGTTATAATGGCAATGCCTTCCCTGTTTTGGGTTTGAGGCCTTTGGTGATAGTCGCCATCCCCTAGCCTATGGAAGGCGGGCGTGGGGTAGTCACGATATGGGCCTCGATGGATGGTTTGTGACAAATTGTTAACAAAGGAGTTGGTTTTACCGAAGACGGGGGTGCTAGAGAGATCCCTCTTGGTGGAGAGTTTCCTTGCTGATCAGTCTCCAGCAGCGAGATCCACCACTAGCCGACATGTAGTGGAGTCTTCTACAACTGGAAGTAGACAGATGTCGTAGAGGTCCAAGAGGACCAGACCAACAGGTGGATGACCTCATGACTCAGAATCGGCTGTACGGGGAACACAGAGCAGAGACAAACATACCGGCAGCAGAAAGTGTTACTCAAGCGGTGGGATGGGTCACCTGGATCGTGATTGTCCAACCCACCATTCAGATGATCAGAAGATAGTTGAGGGACCTCCCAGGCAGAGGTAGAGGTTCGAATGAGGTGGTCTGTAGGGAGGAGGCAGATGTGGTAGTGGAGCTGGTCGTGCCGCTGGTGGTGGACGACGTTTCAAGGTGTTACCACCACCACCACCAGAAGGTCCACCCTCACTGTAGAGAGCTGGTGGATAGGGGAGAGCTCATTTTTAGGCTTTTGAAGAATAAGACCATGGATCTCCAAAGATGATTCGAGTTATGATCGGTGTTTACTCCACCTTATGTTTGATTCTTATAGACAAAGGTGTCATTCACTCTTTCATTGCCACTACCCTCATTCGGAACTCAGAGATTCTGACAGAACCATTGGCTTTATCCTTACGGCTAGAGACTCCTATGGGAGCAGACTCGATGATTAAGCCCTGGTGCCGGAAGTGTGAGCTTACTCTAGGAGGTGAGAGCTTCGACTAGAATCTCCTCGTAGTGGCTTTGAGGCCTTACGACGTCATCTTGGGTATGGACTTGTTATCTATAGTCCATTTTCAGATCGACTATATTAGGCGCAAATTGCAATGTGTTCACACGGATGGGACTAGGTATACCTTCACCTGTGATATGGGAGCCTTTCCAGCACATGACGAACAAACTAAAAGGAGGGTGCAGCCTATCACTCATCAATTGTCATGTCTCACCCTTAGAGCTATTGATGTGGAGAGTCCGACTTATCCTGTAGTGGTAGACTAGTACGTGGATGTTTTCCCTGATAATTTTCGAGGACTACATCCTCGTAGAGAGGTGGACTTCTTCATTCAACTCTACCTCTGGATGACACCACTATCTACTCCAACATATCGGATGTCTCTTACTGAGCATTGTGAGCTGAAGGTACGGTTGGAGGACTTGCAGGGGAAGGGATTTATCTGGCCTAGTGTTTCTCCCTAGGTAGCCTCGATTCTATTCGCCAAGACAGCTAACAAGATCTTGAGGCTCTGTGTCGACCATCATTGCTAGAACCAGCTGACCATAAAGATAAAGTACCCACTCCCAAGGATTGACGACCTCTTTGACCACCTGAAGGGAGCACAATGGTTATCGAAGATAGACCTCAGATCAGGCTATCCCCAGCTCAAAGTTTGAGACGAGGATGTGAAAAAGATGGCCTTCAGGTTTCGATACATCCTCTAAGAGTTCCTAGATATTCCCATCAGCATAACCAATGCTCCAGAAGATTTGATGAGTCTTATTAACATGATATTTCAGCCTTACCTCGATCGCTTTGTCCTAGTCTTCATTGACAACATTCTGATCTACTTGACTACTGAGGAGGAGCATGCCTACCATTTGCAGGGAGTACTGGACACACTCCAAGAGCACCATCTTTATGGTAAGCTCACGAAGTGCAAGTCTTGGATTCCAGAGGTTCACTTCATAGGACACATCGTCTTGGAGGCTGGTGTTGTAGTGGATCCAGTGAAGATCGAGGCGGTAGTTTCTTGGGAGCCTCCCAGGAGTGTGATGGAGGTACGAAGTTTCCTGGGTTCCGATGGATACTATCAGAGGTTTTTACCAAACTTCTCCAGAGTTGCAGCACCACTATCGGCCTTGATGAAGAAGGGTCAACCCTTCAAGTGGTCAGAGAGATGCCAGCTAAGCTTTTATGATCTGAGGCAGAGGCTAACTAGTGCCCCCATCTTGAGGCTTCCAGAGGAAGGCGTAGGGTACTTAGTCTATAGCGATGCATCAGGGACTGGACACGGGTGTGTCCTAATTCAAGAGTGAGTAGTGATTGCTTTTATTTATCAGTATCTGAGACAACATGAGAAGAACTATGCTACCCATGACATGGAGTTATTAGCAGTGGTATTTTCCTTGATGATGTGGCAACACTATCTGATGGAATAGCGTTTTACCATGTACTCTGATCACAAGAGTCTCAGGTATATCTTCTATCCGAAGGACCTGAACCTGAGACAACATCTTTGGCTTGAGATCCTCTAGGACTATGACTTCGAGATAGTCTATACTCATTGGAAGGGGAATGTTGTTTTGGATGCACTAAGCAGGAGATCTGGTATACAACTACAAGGAGATGAGACAGAGCAGCTGGCTGCTTTACAGATATGCTTTGTGGATAAAGATAGAGTAGCATTCCTACAGTCTATTAAAGTCACTCCCCCTCTTCTTCAGCGAGTCAGGGAGGAAAAACATGGGGATACTGACTGCGAGACATGACGTGCTCAGATATCCATAGGGTAGACACCTGATTGATTTTCTGAAGGTGGGGAGCATATCATCCTCTTCAGAGGGCGTACCATGGTACCAGTGGCACTTCAATAGGAAGTGTTGAAGGGGTTCCACATATCCTCTTTATAGGTACATCCAGGAGTGGTGAAGATGTACCAGGACCTTCGACAACCGCATTGGTGGCAAGGTATGAAGAAGCCAGTAACAGAGTTTGTCTCACGGTACCTCACTTTTCAGCAAGTGAAGGCAGAGCACCAGGTACTAGTAGGCTTTGTTCTACCCTTAGAGGTTCTGAAGTGAATGTGGTATATTATATCCATGGACTTTGTGATGGGACTTCCACATACATCCATGAGTCAAGATTCGATATGGGTGATCGTCGACCGACTCACCAAGTCGGACCACTTCCTACCAATCAGAGAGCATGGTTCAGTAGAGAGCATGGGACGCCTCTTTGTGTAAGAAGATTGTGCGTTTACATGGTATACCTTTGATTATTGTCTTCGATCGTGATGCATGTTTTACTTCCCAGCTATGGAAGGGGTTTTAGAAATCTTTCGGGACACAGCTTTGCTTTAGCACCGCCTTCCATTATCAGACGGATGGTCTGACCGAGCAGACCATTCAGACCCTCAAGGTCATGCTCCGTCCATTTGTCATCAACTTTGGTCATATATGGGAGGATCACTTGCCTTTGTTTTATTGTTCTTACAACAACAGCTATCACTCCACCATAGGGATGGAACTTTTTGAGGCCTTATACGGGAAACCTTGAAAATCACCCTTGTGCTGGAATGACCCTGGGGAATCAGCACTAGTGGGACCAAAGATGGTATGAACTACTACAGAGAAGGTGATAATCATCCAGGAGTGGATGAAGAGTGCACAATGCAGGTAGAAGTTGTTTTCTGACAGGAGACGGAGACCTCTAGAGTTCAAGGACGGTGACGACGTCTTTCTACGAGTCTCACCTCAATGAGGTCTATAAGGATTTGGCCGATGCAGAAAGTTATCTCCAAGAATCATCAGACCTTTCCAGGTCCTCAAGAGAGTAGACGAGGTGGTATACGACTTAGCTCTTGCACCTCAGTTGCACCGGGTGCATGATGCCTTCCACGTATCCCAGAAGAGGAGATACATGCATGACCCTTCCCACATCATCGACCATGGAGAGCTGGACATCGACGATGGTGCGACTATTACGGAGGTTCCAGTGGAGATTGAGGATCAACAGGAGCTGGTCCTATATGGATGGTTGATACCTACGGTGCGCATACACTGGTAGCACGAGAACCTCCAGGAGAGCCCATGGGAGAGGGAGGCTCAAATGCATGCTCAATACCCCCATTTGTTCCCATAGTTTGAGTTGTAGCTTATGGGGATGTAAAGCCCTAAGGTGAGGAGAATTTAAAGACCCGGAAATTCCTTGGAAATTTTTTTAATAAATACAAGGGATTTTTAAGAGTCTGCGAAAATTTACGATGCTTGATTTCGAGGCCCGGTGTGCCCGGAATCATTTTCTGATTTTTTTTGGGTACGTTATGTAAACGTACGAGCGAGATTTTATAACTTTTAAACTGGTGCTCGGAATTGAAATTTGAGTGCACCGTTGTACTCGTAGCACCGATATTCTTTTAATAAAACATTTACTTCAATGGTAGTGGGTCAAGTTTGAAAGATAGTTTTTTTCTTTTTATAAAAAATATATTAAAATAATGTGTAGACCACTTTATTTTATTTTAAGCTACTATGCGAGTGGTTGTTGGTTAAAACCTCCACTTGTGAGTTGGAGGTGGGACCGCCACACCCTAACCTCCCATGAGAGATTATGGTCGCGGGGCCCACCCGAGCATATCTCCTGTGAGAGGTTACGACGTGGGACCACCCAAGACCACATAAATTTTCTTTTATTTAATAGGGGTGGGGACAACCCGACCTCTATTGATGGAGGAGGATAAAACCTCTCAACTATCCCTCATTAATGAGGGAGAGACTCTTGATTCCTATACTCCCCAATTAAGTTGTTAGAAACCCCCCTTGACCTCCCCTAATTAATCCATGACAACTCTGATGCATTAACTTGTTGGATCCACATAATTTATTTTCCCTTTTTCAATTCAATGCAAACAGAATAATAGTTAACCAGTCTATTATTTATGATGGCATGATTCATTTTGGCAGAACAGAGGAAGAGGAGAGATTGTTATAAAAGCTCCCAATGAAGAATGAGGAACCTCATCTTCCAACGGAGAAAGAAGAATGCCAACAACCTTCTTCGACTTCCTCCCTCGGATCCTACTAACATGGAGTGTCTTCCACAACTGATGCAGCTCGGGATTGGGAGTGTGTGACGAACACGATGAATGACAAACATCATATTCTTCTTTCCGCAACACCACCAATGAATGACAAACATCGATCGACGAATCAAAGTTAGAGGGTTTACATCAAGTAATATCCTTTTTCTTTTTCTCACCTTCGGTTGACATGGAAACATTGCGGAGATTGAAAATAACAATTGAAAATCATCATATTCTTCTTAAGGAGCTGATTTTCACCAACCTAAACGTGGAGGGTGCGGGCCAAAACAACATGGCCTGACCCCTCCTCCGATCTTCATTATGATGAACCTCGGCATGGCGATGAGGCGACGACGACGAAGGGGGCTACGAAGAAGGTCACGCTACCTGCGACATCCAAGAATCACACCGCCCCTGCGATGCACTAAAGCTTCCGGTCGACCACCTCCGGCCCGAGCGGTGCCCGACCCACCTACATGCAGCTTCCTGGTGCCCTGCAAGCCATGCAGCCCGCCTGCTCACAGCCCTCCAATGCCCTACCACACCCTGCCGGTGCCCCCATGGCCAACCTGCCGCCCCGTTGGGGACCCCGTGGCTAACCCGACCCCTTCCGCGGTTTGGCCAACACCCCTATGGCCAGCCTGACCCCTGTCGCGTCCTACCCGGTGCCCCCGTGGTTGGTGTCACACCCTACCCGGTGCCCCTGCAGCCCTACCAGCGCCCTGCCGGTGCCCCCTCGGCCTGCCTGGCCCCTGCCGCACCATACCCGGCGCACCCACGGCCTGCCCATGCTCCGCATGGCCTACCCGCTGGTCTCCTGACTAGAACAACCTCTCGAGAAGATTCAGCTGAGCCGCACCCATCGTGGCACTGGCTGAATTGGTCCAGGCCTTCGGGTCGAGTCGCCTATGTGGCGACCTCCGGGCCGAACCGCCCTCGCAGTCTGCTGGGTCGGGATTAGCGGACCGGGCCAAAAGACAGCGGGTTGACCCACCCAACGGGCCAGGTCAGACCCATCGATTTTGACAAGGGTGACCCAGACCGGGTGGGCCTAGAATTGGTTGGGCCGAGTCGGTCCGACCGGGTCGGACCGGACCCTGGCTCATTACTGACCCATTAGCTTCTTGGGCCATATCATTTGCACCAGACATCCGTTTGACGAACCGTTAGCGGTGCCGGTATTCTTGGAGTGAAGTCGTCACTTTGAGAATACCCCATTGGTGTTTCGGTTATAGTTGAGATATGATCAGGTTGGATCATACACGAGTCCAACTGGGCCCTCAGGACTAAGAGTCTAATAACTAATAGACCGAGCGTTCGATTGACATGTCGTCTATTGAATTGAGACCCCAATGATGTGGAAGACCACTGACATACTTCTATGTGGGACTTCATGAGAGTTAGAGTATCGACCAAGATCTTTTGGAGCAGATCTTCCAGAGATGAGAAGGAATTTGTGCAATAACCTAGTAGCTAGCTGAGACATGATGACTACTGAACGATTTGACTCGGAGTGATTCGACTAGCCCAGTGGGGAGCGCCTCTGTATCAGCGCAGTAGATCCATGGTGGGGAGTGCCTCTGTGTGAGCGCGGCAGACCCACGATACTCGACACGTGGAGTACCTCAGCTAGCTACCAGGGGAGCACATTTGTGTGAGTGAAGTAGACCCACTGTGGGGATCGCCTCTCTATGAGCGTAGAAGATCCAAGGTACTAGACAGGACAAGTACCTCAGTAGTCCAAGTTAGTGGGAAGCGCCTCTGTGTGATGCGGTAGGCCCACTGTACTCGATATAGGAGGATTTCTCCAGCATCAGAGGGTTCAGATTAATCAATTTCATGGTTTGAGCTGAGTCAATGACTTTTGTGTTTTCCTCATGATTGAGGATGGTAACTAGATAACTTAGGTATATGTATGGGCACATACCTAAACAATAGTTATCTGTTGGTTTCATACTTTGTGGTTTATCCTTGCTGGATTTAGTGAGACCTTGAGGGTCTCTGGTTCCCTACTGAGTATCGTTATACTCACCCCTGCACGGGTTATGCTCGCACAATGTTGTGTTGGTTACAGACGACAGACAGTGATAACTGAGGAAGAGAGTAGCAGGACTAAACGATACCTGAAGGTGGACCACTCGATGTGATGGTATGTAGAGGAGACATGCGGATGAGAGTGATGAGGAGGCCATCTGTACCTACCCTTTAGGTTGGAACCCTGGAGGATGACCTAGTAGCTGCTTTACTTTTCTTCTGTTGTACTTTCTTTCAGTTGTACTTGTACTTTCCTGTTAGGCATATATTTCCAGCCCCTTTTACTTTCTAGCATTTATTTTGAATACAATTTTACTTAGTGTTTTGCCTCCAATTGTGTTCTCTGATTTGTTTGTTTACAGTTATAAAGGAAATACCTTCCCAGTTTAGGTTTTTACACCTTTGTTGCAAGTTACCTTCCCCTAGCCTATAGAAGGACGACTTGGGGTAGTCACGATACGGGCCCTGGGGGACGGGTCGTGACAATTTTAATGTACCTAATTTTTCACAAACATCTTACATGACTTTTTTAAAATTATAATTTATGTATAAATATGATAATTATTTCATTATTATTATTATTGAGGTTATATAAATTTATTATGTGAACCAGAAATGAGACTTTCGATAAAAAAAATTAATGAGAGAGTAAGGAGACTGATAATCGATTCAATGAAAATAATGAAATATTAATATTGAAAGAGTGAAAATATGTAATAAAAGGATCATATATGATTTTATAAAAATTAATATATATATTCAGTAAGTTTATATCAGGTTTAAACCCACTATATTAGAAGATAAATCATGTCTAATCAAATGGAAGTTAAAGGTAAGTTATTTTTTCTCCATTTAATTTCATTGATTCATATTGTAATTTTATATACCTAATTTAATGTATATAGTTTTTATAATATCCATTTAAGATGTTATATCCTGAATATTATTCATTTAATGATATTTAATATTTCATTGGGGCTTATGATTCCAAATATTACAAAAGAATAAATGGATTTTTTCCACAATTCCCATTATTTGTGACTGATGTAATGTTATGCACCTATCTTTATCTATGAGTTATACTTACAGTCCCTTTGACATATAATATCTTGAAATTATTTATTCTCATGGTATTTTATGATTAATTTAATTTAATACTTTCATGTTTTTTATGATTTAAAATTACCAATGTAATAAGGGTTTTATTTTACAATGTCTTCGTTTATTTAGATTTTTTTTATGATTAAATCTCCAATGTTGAAATATTATGATATACGAATAAATAATTCTCATGAATATTCATTTAAACATTTTATGTCATGTTTATACATTTTTTCCTTAATTTTATTACTTATATGTACTCAATATTTCAAATGAATGTTTTTATGAAAAAATTTACGTTATTTTTCTCTTTATTCGGTAACTATTTTCTCTTTTAAAAACATGTTTTCTAAAAAACCATGAAATGTTTTTAAAATTATTAAAATGATTTTTAAAATAATTTTTTAACCATGTTTTCCTTTATACAAAATCTATGTAATGTAATGTTCATGATGTTTTTTCAAACAATACGCATTCTGATTTTACTAAATATGTTAAAGAGATTTATGTTTTAATCTGTATATAATAAACATAATCTTCCACCATAATTACAATTATTTTCTTTGAGGTTTCCATTAGAATACATCAAGTTTAATTTTAATGAAAATGAATTGAAACATATTTTAAAATGTATTTTTAAAATACAAATAATATTTTCTTCAATAAACATGAAAAATTATTATTAATGTTTCATTTACATGTTTCCAAGTTTTATTTCAATGAAAATAATTTTCAAAATATGTTGTGAATATTTAGTTTTTTTAAACAATTTCACAATAATAAGGGATTATTATCCTCAAAATGTACTTAATGATATTTTAATGTAATTTCTATTCATCTATGTCAGTAGACCTTATTATTAATTATGCTATAGTTCGGGATATTTTTTATAGATAACATCCTCATTCATTCTATGTATGAGTTTATATTGTTTCAATGATATTTTTATAGAACCCATTTTTTACATGATTTAATCACATTTCAATGATCTTGTTAGGGAAACCATTCATTATACGTGGCTTGGTCAAGTTATGAATGTAATAATGGGTTTTTATGAATTTTACAATTATTTATAAGCTATATGTAATTTTTTAGTTTATGGGTATTAATAAAATATGTGCACATAGATAGTGCTATGTGAGCCTATTATAGCTTATATGATGTGTGTGTCTAGGTAGCACTGGCTGATCCCATTATAGATTATATGATGGGTGCACGTAGATAGTGCTCTAATACATGGGGCAATGATTATGTTCTCAAGAGAATTATATTGGGAGTCAGTTGTATAGTTATTCAATTATATGTTATTTTTAGAGTGATATTAGGGTACTATTATATGATACAAACACATTTTATATTCTTCTAATAGGGTTCATTATGTTTCCTTTGATAAATATTGATATCACATGCCTTATTAATTTTCATACTTATATATCTTTCACTAAGAAATGTCATATAAAATGTTTCATGATTTATGATTCAGGTACTGATGGGTGTGAGTTCTTATATGATTCATTCATTCACTATGATAATATTATCTTACCTTTATTCACATTTTATTCTCGTTGATGAAATTTAATTATTAGTTCTTATGTTTTCCCATATTGATAATTTGAGCACATCATTCTTATGTTTAATTTTTCACCAAGTTGAAAATATTGAGGATGAATGTATTATTCCTATAATATAATTCATAAGTATTATGATGATGAATTAATTTGAAATAATAAAATCTTGATTAAGTGGGAGAACCTATCACATAACAACGTGGGTATTATTTATGTAGGTGTTTTTCATAATTATCTAAATCTACAATCCTTTAAGGTATTACAGAATAAAATCGATTATATTTTTTTATGTTATAAGTATTGGATGGAATAATTATTGGGTCACAATTATCGGTATCATAGATAGATTTGTAATTCATTTTCTCTTAGCATCGATTTTGGGATCATATTTTCTGCGCCATTATAGTTAGTATCTAAGTTTGTTCTATATAAATTTAATAATGATGATGTTATCCTGTGAGGTAATCTTATGAGTCATGTATACTAT
The DNA here is from genome assembly GCA_963277665.1 of Viscum album. Classification (NCBI taxonomy): domain Eukaryota; kingdom Viridiplantae; phylum Streptophyta; class Magnoliopsida; order Santalales; family Viscaceae; genus Viscum; species Viscum album. The sequence goes on along the minus strand of OY728141.1, from coordinate 923,680,298 downwards.
CATAGGTCTATAAGATCACGTTTGATCATACGTTCAACATATTCACCTTTTGAGGTTTTAATTATCGTGATATTAATGTGATTAATGAAAATTTAGAAGACAAATTATTATAAGGAAGTGTATTTAAAGGTTCCTCTTTATGTGAAGTGTTCACTAAAATTTTTGGGGAAATTATTTTTATGTAATGTTAAACATTATGGTTTATACGGTCAAGTATATTTTGGTAATCAAGGGAACATAATTTTTATCATATAGAAAATATGGATTTTGAGAACATTTCCCATGACTATGTGATTAAAGATATTTAAAAAACGATATCATGATATTTTTGGGAATTAATGATTAAAGAAATGAGAAAAAAATTGAAGTTTGACACCATTTTATGTTGATATTATTTTGGACAGATTTAGTTTTTACTTTTGGAATTACTATTTAATTTTGAATATTAATGTATTATATGATGGTTTACACATTTTGTAAATATCATAAGTTGTGCTAACCATTTTGGTTTTTGACACTGTAAAAATAAAGGTGGAATATATTTTTATCCATTTTATCATTATATGATCATTGAAAAGTTCTTTTTTAGTGATTTTAGCATAAAAAATTTATCATCAATACTCAATGTTTAGATAATAAGATGAGATTCTAGTGGAAATTAGCTAAAGGATGAGATTCAACTTGTTATGTAAATATATTTCACTATGTCTCCAGTGTATATTGTTAAAAAATTCCTCAACTCTTGGGAATGTTTCGTAAAAACATGATATCATATTAAATTCATAATCAATTAACTTAACGGTCTTTTAGATTCATAATGATATAAGGATTTTAGTCCCTTAACATCTAATTGATCAATTATTTTATTGTAATCAATGACCTCAATCAGTATCAGTAATTATTTATACCTTTTCATTCCCACCTATGTTATATTATTTGGAAACCTATTTCTGTGTTATTCAGTATTACCTTTATAATAACTTTATATATTATTAAGATGATGTTTAATTAACCTTTTTTATTTGGTGGCTTTACAACAAATGTATTTTAAAATTTTTATTCTTTGATTACCTAGATAAAGGCAAAATTTGATGGATGTAATTTATTAATGGTGGATAGGATGTAACAACTTGATATTTTAATATAATAAAATTGTTTTTGATAATATAAACGACATGAAACATTAAACATAGAATATAATGTAAAAAATATAATACATAATGATTAATTTATTTTTAAATAAATACAATCTCTTCAATTGCTTATGGTGTGCGCAAACCCAAGAAGTTTATGTTTGATATCATAATTAAAACACAATACTAAGATTAAATGACCCATGATATATATAACCATTATAACATAGCCTTTAAATTGGTAGGTATGAATAGTATTATCTAATTTATGAAATATATATTTATATATATAAAATTCAAACTCTATATAAGTTATTTATAAATTTTTAGTAAATATTCAATCAATTTTTAGTAAAGTAATTTTATTCATCAACAATATCTTTTTCTTCAAAAATGATACTTATAATTTTTCATGAAAAACATATTATAATGATTTTTTAGTAAAATTATAAAAACTTTCGTTGATAAATTTAATAATATTTTTAAATAATTAAATTAGAATTTATTTTCTGTATACTTTTGGGATTTTTCAGAAAATATTAATTTCCAGTGAATAATGAAAAAATCATTTTTTTTAAAATATCAAGTATATCAATATATAAATTATATTAAAAGACAAAAATAAGTTTTTTAAATTGATTAAATTGACATATTTATAATTTATTTATTATTAATCTACATAATTACTCGTAAATTAGTTGGAATTTTTTTAGTATACGTTGCTTTTTGGTTTTGAAATGAGTTTTATCTAAAAAAATATTAAAATTCATATTCTTTCATCTTTTTAATTAATTAAAATACTAACAAATTAAGAATTTTTTAAATTAAATTTATAAATAATGTTTAATTGAAATTCATTATTTGAATATTATTACACATAGACTTAAAATAAAACAATTTTGTGCTTGAAAAACACACTTCTCAAAAACACACATTTTCATTGGATCTACGAGTTTTGGTTTCAATTTAATTTAATTATTAAAAAAATTAAAAATATATTTGAAATTATAAAATTAATTTTTAAATCGTTATTTCAAAAATATATTAGGGTTTGTATTTTGAAATTTTTTTGAAGTGATTATTTTTTTTATAAATGGTGTAAAATACTGAATTTCAATAGAAAATTTCCTTTTTTGTTCAAATTATTAATAAAGATAAATTGTATATTGAATTAGTTGAAATGTAAAATTATTTCACTACTAAATCCATATATCCAATTTATTTCATTTTAATTAAATTTACATTAAATTTAGATATAAAATTTATTTATACTTTCAAACATTTTCTCTTTAAAAACCTGATTTCTCATCGCATATTTGAGAATAATTTTAAAATAATATTTTACAATTATGTTTTTTAATTTGAAATATGGAATCCATATTTTGAATCATGATAATTTACCTTATTTAAAAAGGTAAAATGAATTTTTTACCAAAATAAATAGTGGATGGAGTAAAAATTAATTACCACAGGTAAGGTAAAAATGGTTTTATGAGTGGTTAAACTCAAAATAAAAAAAAAGACCTATAAAATTTTCTAACCAGTATTGGATTTATATATTTTGACTATTTTATATCTACGTTTATATAATGTTCCTTTTTATACCCCATTTACATATGCAAAATGGGGGGGCACTCAATTATTTTAAATAATATAATGTGTTCCCTCTCCCCCACATATAGAAGGCCACCCACTATCCTATATTATTCACATTGTACAACATTTTTATTCATAAAATAAATTCCCAAGTCACATCGAAAATTTCATCCACTCATCCTGTAATCATTAATTTAGAAATAATTGCAACCAATTGGTCCTATGGTGCATATCAGAAGAAGAGGTAACGTTCTTCAACAAGATTTATTATATTATTTATTTCTCTGCCCCCTTAAAACCATATTAAGCCATTATTATATAATAAAAATAGTATATTACATATAAGTATATTTTATAATGTTAATTGAAAAACATAATTATTTTACCTCTTCTATCAAATGGGTTTTTAAATCACCATTTGTGTGTATGACGGACTACCATTGCACAAACCGATGCCATTCATTTTTCAATTAACATATCACATGATTGGGTACAATGGAGGATTTAATGTTTATATATCATATATATAAAATAATTATACCTATAGATAAATTATATCATATATATACCTTTTTCATTCCATTGTGTTGAGCATACAATAATGTTGACCATGTGTACGGTGGTCTACTGCCTTGTGAAGCGATGTGTTTTTATTCAATAATGCATTACATAGAAGGTTTGAAGGGTAGTGTAAATTAATATATGTGATATAAATGAAATAATTATTATATAAATGAAATATTTATAACTATTAACAGATAATATATCATATTTACACTATAATGATGGTAACATCATTTTTGAACTTGTCGACTACCAGCTTAATGAAGCGGTATGACTCCTCTTTCATCACCACACAACATAGATTAAATATATAAGTATATTTAAATAATTAAAATAGTATATATGATATTATTATACTTATATAAATATAAACTTATTCATACCTTATTTTTATAATAAACATTGGAAAACAGAAATATTTATTATGCTAATGTATGACATACCATCTCCATTATAATGACATACTTCTTTTCCTATAACAATCATCCATGGTAGGTTTTAAAAGTATAAATTATTTATAAATATAAAAATTGTTCCATTATTATTATTATTGATATTACTATGGAACAATATTTAATTCAATATAACCAAGGCATTCATAACAAATTACGGATGAGAAAACAATGTTATTGACACCCGAAATAATGAAAATAATGAAATCATATTAATGAAAGGGAGAAGAGATGTTATTGTAGGATCATATATGATGTTATAAATGTCAATTTTGTTATATATTATGTTAATAACATGTTTTAATCCACTATATAAGTCATTAAATTATGTTCAACCAAAATGAAGTGTAAGGTAATAGATTTTATCTCAATAAAATTTCATTGGATCATATTGTACTATTATTAACCTTATTTAATTTTTATGGTGTATATAATTACACTATTACATGTTATTACTTGAATAACTTTTATTTAAGGATATATAAAGTTCCATTTAGACTTACGATTCAAAATAACCCCAAAAAGGTAATGAATTTTTTTTTCACAATTTGCTACTATGTGACCTAGGTCGTGTTATGCCCCTATCATATTTTCTAAGGTTTATATAAAACCCTATTTAAATGTAATATCATTTTTTTATCATGGTACTTTAAGGTTCATTTTTTAATACTTTCATGGGACTCACAATTAAATGTTATTAAAGTGGTGAGAGTTTTATATTACAATCTCATCACTTCCTGGTATTGTTTGTGACTAAGTCTCCAATGTTGAAATATTATGATCTATATCTAAATAATTATGATGAATTTTCCTCCCTAATTTTTATTTTATGAGAATTTAATTTTTCCATTAACTTTTCGCTCTTTATATACTCATGTATTTAAAATAACTTTTTTATGAAAAATATTTTTTATTTTTCACTTTTTTGAAATTTTTTTACTCTACAATGATATTTTCTAAATATCATTTCACAAAATGTTTTTAAAATTATTCATATTATTTATAAACACAAATTTTACCAATGTTTTATTTTTTTAAAAACTATTTTTAAGGTAATATTAATGAACTTTTTACAAACAATACTCATATTTCTTCTTCCAAAAATATGAAAGGAATATTTTTGTTTATATTTATGGCATCAAATAAATTTTACACCATAATGACCATTATTTTTATTGAAGAAAATTTTTTATGTTTTAAAAGATATTATAAAAGAAAAGGATTTCAAATGTGTTTTAAATTTTTTTTTCAAAATGTAAATGTTATTTTCACCATGAATTATGATAAATTATTTTTAATTTTTCCTTTACATTTTCCCATGTTTTATTAAATGAAAAGTATATTTGAAATATCTTGTGTGTACTTTTTAAAAAAAATTTATAAAATAAAACAATTATTTTCCAAAAAATGGATGTAATTATCTTTTGATGGTATTTCCATTCATCAATGTCAATAAACATTTGTTTTACTTATGGTCCAATAGGGATATGTTTTATTGATAGGATCCTAATTCATTATAAAGATGAATTAATACTGTTTAAAAGTCATTGTTTTGGATCCCATTTCTTTTATAAGGGTTAATCGTGTTTCAATGATATTATTTTGGAACCCTTTTATTTTACATGGTTTAGCCATGTTATGAAAGGAATAATGGTTCTTTTATTATATTTATTTTGTTTTCAGAGCTATATATAATTTATTTTGTTTTCTTGGACATTATATATGATGGGTGCACATCGATAAAGCCAAGTGAACCGATTATAGCTTATATGATTGGTGCACCAAGAGATCATTAGGGGAGTCTTTTATAGATTATATGATGGGTGTGCCTATATAGTTATCTAATTCATTGGGTAATTATTATGTTTTCCAATGAATAATATTAGAAGTTGGTCATATGGTTATTTCAATTTTAAGTGTTTCTAAGAATTATATGATGGCAATGTTCTGATGTAATAGAAAAATCAATCCATGATTAATAAGGGTTTATATTGTTTCCTTCGATTACAATTTATATCCTATAAAACATGATTTTTTATTCTTATGAATATTTACTTTATTAAGGCCTCATCCATTGTTTTGTAATATTTATTTATGTAATTATTAGTATGAGTTAATTTAGAATTTTCTCATGCACTCAAATTATGTCATTATACCATTATTTACTTCTTATGTCCATTTATGAAATTTAATTTCTAATTCATTTTTTTACCCTTACTTTGAATTTTAGCTCATCCTTATTATAATTCATATTCCACTAGGCCATAAAGGATGATGTTAAATAAATAATGTCTAGAATGGATTTCATATGGATAATGATGATGAATTAATGTAAAATGAGAAAATATGGGTGAAGTGATATAAATACTCATTTACTAACACGTGTATTTTTTATGTATGATTTTATCATAACTCCCTAAAACTATAAACCTAAAAGGTCCTTGAGAATGTATGTGATCCTGTTTTTCCTTTTTATTTTGTATATTTTGGATGAGAATAATTTCGGTTACAATTATCAATATCATAGTCCAAAATATAGTGTTTATGATTTCATCACTAGATCCAGGAGTGCGTGTTCTAGGCTGTTATTGTTGGTATCAGATATTAGTTTTGATAAATTTGGAGATTTTTATATTATAATGTCAGGATACCGTAAGAGTTATGGATACCATATTAGGTCTATAATATTAAGGTTTATCATAAGTTTAAAGTCTTAGAAACCCCTTTTAGGTTTCAAGAGAATGGTTCTTAATGTGAATAATGACAGATTGTAAGATGAAGTGTTAGGTTGAATTATATATAAACCGTTGGGTTAATTAGAATTATTATGTTAAATTTTCTAATAATATGGTTTGTTATATTTTTAACATTTTGGTATTATATGATCTTGCATATTGATGTTGTTATAGGGAAATAATATTTTATCATTATGATAACATCAATATTGAAAAGTGATTAGGGATTATTTCATTAATGATATTTTCGAAATGATATATCTCAATATTTCTGGTATTGAATGATGAAAATCATGAGATAACATTTGATGTTAAACCACCATTTTTTAGGTTATTTAGTAAGGATTTAGTTTTATATTTTGGTATTGGTGTTTAATTTTGTATATTAGTTTATCATACAATGGATTACTCATATTGGTAATTATCTTACCATGTTCTAACCATTTTTTTGTTGATATCAAGAGACTGGTGGAATAGATTTTTTTAATTTTCGTGGTTATATGATCCTTTAAAAGTTTTTTTATTACTTTATACATGAAAAACAAATATTGAATACTCATTTTTTCTATAAAAAAATGATATTCTATTAGAAATTGTATAAATGATGAGATTTTACTTGTCAAGTAAATATATTTCAGAACCATTTTAGTCCTGATGGTAAAAAATTCTAAAAGTTAGGAAAAGTATCTTAAAACAAAAATGTTTTCCTCTTAAAATTATATTCTTTTAACCAAATACACATTTATGTTCTCTTAGATTTATGGTTTTTCAGCCCTTACCATTATATTGATCATTCAGTTAATTTTGATCAGTGACCTCAATAACCCTCTATAATTACAAATACTTTTCTTCTATTTCCACATATGTTATCTTATATGAAAACCTAGTTATATGTTATTCCATATGGCCTTTTTTACTTACCATAATATGTTATTAAAAGGATGTTTTATTAACCCCTTTTACAAAGTGGTTTAAAAAATAATAATTTTCAAATATCCATCCTTTTGTTGTAGAGAAATTTTTAAAATTAGGAAGATCCAATTTATTGATGTGGGGGAGGATGTGACACCGTGATATTTAAAAAGAAGAAAAGTATGTTCAATAGTGTAAACAACAAGAAAATTTATCATTAGTTGATAATTTAATTCCTTAATACAATATGATATATTTATTTTTAATAAAGTATACTCTCTTCAGTGGGATGTGGTACACACAACCCTTATATTTTTTTGTTTGATATCGTAATCAATATGCACCACCGAGCTTAAACGACCCATGATATATATGACTATTAGAATCTATATGTCAATTTCATGGGTATAAATAGTATTAACTTCTTTATAAAATATATATGAAGATATATAAATATCATACTCAATAGAATATATTGATAAATTTTATATAAATTATCAATCTATTTATAGTAAAGTAATATTATTCATGAAAAATTTATTTTCTTCCAAAATAATATTTATTTCTTTTCCATAAAAAATCATATAATTTTTTTGGAAAATTTAAAAAATGTATTGAATAAAATAAATTTCATTTTTGAAATCAGAGTATAAAAAATTAATTTTTATAAAGTTTTGGTATTTTTCAAAAAATATTGATTTTTGGTGAATAGTGAAATAATATTGTTTTTTATAAAATTGTCGTATATTTTCAATAAATTAATTAATTAACAAGTACCAATATGTTTTGAATATTATTGCAAGAAAATAATTATTATTTATTAATATTAAATCTACATAACCACTATTGACCTAGTTATATATATATATATTTACTATAAGATTCATTTTGGGGTTTAAAACAAGGATTTTTTTAAAAACTATTTTAAATTTCCTTAGCATTATCGAATTTAAATAATTTATATAATATTTAATGATGAATTTTATTATTAAATTCTATATATAACGTTTTAATTATATTCATACCATGATTATTATTATATGTAGAATAAAAATAAAACCATCAAATGATTGGAAAATACACTTTTATAAATTTCAATTTTCACTACATAAATGGTTTTTACTAAATTCATATTTTTTCCAATATTAAAATTTAATTTAAAAAATATAATTAAAATTTAAAATCACCTTATAAAAAAATATTTTGAAGGAATTTTGAGAATTTTCAAAAAATATTAATTTTTTTGTTGAATAGTGAAAAATGATGAATTTTAATTGAAAATTTCCTTTTCATATAAATTTTTTTTAAAGATCAAATATATTTTAAATTTGTTTTAAAGTAAAATTAGTACAATTATTAATCAATTAATATAATTTTGTTAATTTTCAAAAAAAATCATATTAAATTTAGATATAATAACTTTGTAATCTTTTGAACATTTTTCTGTTAAATACTTACCTTCTCATTGTATCTGTGAGATTAATTTAAAATTAGAAATAAACACTTATAAGATTTATATTTGTAAAAAAATTATATTTTAGTTAGAATAATTAATATTATATAATAAGGGGAATTTATTTTTTTAACAAAATGAATAGGAAATGCGGTAAAAATTAATTACCACGATTAAGGTAAATATGGTTTTCCTAAGGGCCTAAACTAAAATGATAAAGGTAGAAATGAACTATAAAATTGTATAAATATATTTTCATTTAAATATGTAGATCATTAAACCTATAAGGTTATATAATGGTTCTTTGTGGACCCTTTTGACATATAAAAAATGTAGAATCACTCAATTCATTTTAAAAATACAATGTGTGTCCCCTCTCCCACTTATAAATGGAAACTCCCTTTCCACTCTTATTTACACCTTTAAACCATTTTTTCAGGACGTAACTACCAATGTAACATTTAAAATTTCCTCCTATGATCCTATAATATTTATTTTTAAAAAAAAATCTTACCAATGAAGTCCTTTTGTGGAAACCTAAGGAGGATACTTGAAGAAGAGTTAACATTCATCAATGAGAGTTTTAATTTGATTTCTTTCCCCGAATACATAAAATATTATTAAACCAAGATTATATAATTAAATTAGTATCTTAAATATACTTAGTTCTTATTATTTTCATGTCAAAACCTAAATCTACATCCTCTTAAATCAAATAGGTTATGAAATCATCATTTGTGTGTGGTAGACTACTACCTTTCTAATTGACTTCATTCATTTTCCCATTACCACATCTCACAGTTTTATATAATGTTGGATATATTTTATAAATAATTTATGTTTATAAATTGATTATATCTCTGGGGACATTATATAATATTTACATTTTTACATTTCATTCCATACGGGATATGATATCTTCATTCGTATGTACGGCGGTCTACCACCTCACAAAGCGATGCGATTCATTTTTCACTAACATGTTTCATGGAATTTAATAAGTTACATGATAATGAATATATAATATAAAAATTAAATAATAATTTATAAATAAAATATTTATTATTTTGAAAATATAATATATAATTTTATTTTTTGAACTAAAATTGATAACAACATTTGTGTAAGTGTGGACTACCGCCTACAAGAAGCAATGTGACTCTCCTCTCATCACCACACCACATGGATGATATATATAAATATATTTAGAGAAATAATATTATATACAAGATATTTTTATCATTATGGTATTTTTAGATACTATTTAACTACTTTCCATAATGATCATTAAAAATAGAAATGGTACTCTTACGTACGTATGACCTTTCGTCTCTATGATCATAACATGATTCATTTTTGATAATCATATTTAATGACATGTTTAAAAAGTATAATTTATGGTGAAATTTGGTAATTAGTTCATGATTATTATTATTTATATTATAGTAATATATAATATTCACAAGAAACGTGACTTTTATAACAAAACATAAATGATAAAACAAGGCGATTAACAATGAAATAATGAAAATAGTGAAATATAATAAATGAATGATTGAAAATATGTTATAAAAGGATCATATATGATGTTATACATATTAATATTTTGATTTGATATGTTAATAACATGTTTAAAACCTCAATAAAAGAGTAAAAACTATGTTCAACCAAAATTAGGAGTGAGATAAGGAAGTTTGCCTCCATTTAATTTCAATGAGGCATATTGTAATTTTATGAACCTAATTAATTTTATATGGTGTATATACATAAAATTTGACATAATAAATCATGAATCTACTTTATTTCATGATAATTATATTTTCATTGGTACATAAAATTCAAAATAGTTTCAAAGTAGCGATGGATTAATTTCAAAAATTTCCCATTTACATGGCTTTAGTCATGCTATGAACATATCTTATTTAATGAGGTATATATACACCCCCGTTGATGTGTAACATCCTTATGTTTTTTATTAACAAGGTTTTTTATGTTTAATTTAAGATAATCCTTTAATTAGGCTTACAACTGAATGTTACCAAAGTGGTAAGAGTTTTATGTTACAATATCATCTTTTATTAGGATTGTTGGTGATTATGTCTTAAATATTGAAATATTATGATCTATCTCTAAATAATTCTCATGAGCTTTATTATAATCTTATTATTTTATGGAAATACCTGTTTTATATTCATTTTCCTCACTTCATTTACTCAATAGATAAAAATATTGTTTTTTAATCCTCTTTATTTCACCTTTTATTCTAAACCCCTTTTCATCTAAAAAACATGTTTTTAAAAAAACATAATTTTTTTAAAACATTCTTAAAATGAATTATAAATTAGATTGGTTTCCATTTTTTATTTTTTCACAATTTTTTTAAAGGAATCATCATGAATATTTTTTAAACCATTTCCATTTTGGTTTTATAAAAAATTGAATGTAATATTAGTTTTAACATGAATGAGATGAACATAATTTTATACCCCCATGACAATTATTTTTTTGAAGATCCATTTAAATATTTTTATTGTTATTTTTTAAAAAAATGATTCAAAAATAATTTTTTTTTCTTGAATGTGAATGTTCATTTCCATAAGAATTATTTTAAATGATTTTTAAAATTTTCTTTACAAGTTTCCAAGGTTCTATTCAAAGAAAATTATTGTTGAAATATCTAGAAGATATTTAGTTCCTAAAAAATAATTTTCAATACAAAAAGTGTATTTTCAAAAAAATATATATTTAATTATAATTCAAGGAAATTTTTATTCATCAATGTCAAGATCCACTATTCTTACCTTTTCTCCAATGGGTATTTTTTTTTGAAACCATCATCATTCTTTCCCGAGATGGAATAATTCTATTTTAGAGAAAATGTTTTTCAAGCTTTTTATTTTCCATATGTTAAGCATGTTTGAAAGATATTTTTATAGAACACATTTATTTTTTATAGTTAATTAAATTTATAAAAGGAATAATGTATTTTTATGAGTTTTATAATGATTTTTAGGATCTATGTACTATATTTGTTGTTTCTGAAAATTATAAACGACTATTTTAGCTAGATAGCTCTAAGTTATCTTGTTATAGCTTATACAATGGGTGCTATCAGATATCATAGGGTGATCCCATAATTGATTATATTATGGGTTCACCAACATAGATCTCTAATACATTATTTAATTATTATGATCTCTGTATAATTATTTTGGAAGTTGAATATATGGTTATTCTAATTGTATGTATATTGTATGACTGATATGAATATAATGTTCCATGTTTCAAACAAATTTTACGGCTCCTTTCTAATAATTTATAATGTTTCCTTTGATCATAATTGATATCACATGGCTCATAATTTTTTATTATTTTAAATACATTTTTTTAAAGTCTTATTCCATGTTTCATGATTGATTATTCATGTATTGATGGGTATGATTCCTTTTATGATTTAGTCATTCACTCAGATCGTATCTTCATAACATTATTCGCTTATTATTCTCATTGATGAAATTTAGTTGTTAATTTATATGTTTACTCTTACTAATCATTTGATCTCACCCTCATAATATTTCTTTTTCCCCAAGTTTATATAGAATAAGTTTGAATTAATTATGTATAGAAGGTATTTCATATGGTTGATGATGATGACATACTGTGAAATAAGAAACACTGGGTCAGGTGGTAGAAATTCTAATTTAATGACCTGGGTATTGTTTATGTATCATTTTTTCCAAATTATATTAAATAGAAAACCTAAATATACCTTCAAAATTTAAGGGATACTATTTTTCCTTTTGATGTTGTAATGTTTGGTTGGGAAACAATTGGGTCACAATTATCCATATCAAATCCATAAATGTCAATTTTATGGTCTTTGTGCCAAATCTGAGAGTGTGGTTTATGGGATCTTATAGACGATATTAGATATTGGTTTAGATATATTTTTATGTTATGATGTTATAATGTGGTGTTATATTAATGTTTATTGGTACCGTCTTTGGTATATAAGATTTTGTTTTATTATAAGTTCAATGTATCAAAAACGCCATTAAGGATTGAAGCCATGGGACCTTAATGTGATTAATAACACTTTTAGATAGGAATTATTTGGTCGAAGTGTATGTAAATATAATTATTATTGTGAATTATTCATTTACATTTTTTGGGAATTTTTTAAGGTAATAACCCATATGGTTAATAAGATGTTGGATATTGAGGAAATTTTGAAAAAATGTGTTTTATCATATAGATAACCATGAGACTGAAAATCGATTTGGTGACTATTTCAAAAAACAGAGATATCATGATATTTTTTTAAACTTGAATGATTAAAGTCATGAGATAACATATGAGGTTAAAACACACTTTTATTTTTCTGTTATTTAGGAATGAATTTTTTTAAACATCAGCTATTACTATTGGACTTTCAAGATTAATGTGTCATATGAATTTTCACTCCTTTTTTGTATTATCATACCTTGTTATAACTATTTTGGTTTTGTTTTGTTTAAAAAGATAGATAAAATATAATTTTATCTATTTTATGGTTATATGATCTATTAAAGTTTTATTTTTAATTATTTGGGAATGAGAAATTCATCTTGAATACTCATTTTTTATAGATAAAAAAATGAAATTTTAGTGGATATTTGGTAAAAGATGAGATTATACTTGTCATGTAAGTATATATAACTTTGTTCTCAGTCTGTATAGTAAAACAATTCCTAAAATCCAAGAAAGGTATCTTAAAAAAAATTAATCCTATTACATTTAGATCCAATGAATCAAATTGAATTTTATATCATCACAGATTTATGGTTTTGAGGACCTTAATTTACAATTATTCAATTTATTTTTATCAATATACTCAATCACTCCCTATAATTATGTAAAAAATTATTCCATTACCACCTATGTTATCATACTTGGAAACCTAGTAATGTGTTATCACATATGACGTTTTAATTGACTTTTATTCTTATTAAGAGGATGTTTTATTAACCATTTTTAACATGTGGGTTATAAAAAAATTATTTTCAAATTTACATCCATTAATTAATGAGATAAATTTAAAAAAAAATTGATCCAATTTATTAATGTGGGGGAAGGATGTAATACCATGCAATTTTAAAACAAAAAAGACAGTGCTTGATAGAGTAAACGACACGCAACACTAATAATAGAAAATAATGTAACACCATTAGACATTATGATATATTTATTTGTAGATAAATATAATCTCTTCAATAAACATCAATTCATGAAACCCCATGATTTTTATGTTTGATATGATAATCAACACGCAACACTAAGCATAAATAACCCAAAATATATATAACCATTATTGTATATCTGTTAAATTTCTGGATATGTATAATATTAACTACTTTAACAAATATATATGTATACATATAAATTAAAAATTTGAAGTAGAATAATTATAAATTTTTAGTTAATAATTAATCAATTTTATCAAAGTAAATTCATTCATCCGAAACATGATTTCTTCAAAAACTATATTTACTGGATTTTGTTAAAAAAGTGTTTCAATTATTATTTAGAAAATCAAGAAATTTCATATTATAAAATAATTTTTATTTTTTAAATAAGTATGATGGAATATTTTTTTGTTATAATTTTGTGATTTTTCAGAAATAGTTGATTTTCAGTGAATAGTGGAAATAAATTTTTTTTTAAATATCATTTATTTTAAATAAATTAAATTATTTAAATGTAGAAATAATTTTATAATATGATTCAATTTATCATAAGTATTATTTAGTTTTATTTAATCCAATTAATTACTTTTTTATAAACATTATATTAGTTTGTAGTATAAGTTGGTTTTTTTGATTGAAGAATAATATTTTTTTAAAACTACTTTTAAAATTAAATGTCTTTTACATTTTTAATTTATTAAAATAATAACTGATTAGGAATTTTTTATATGATAATTACAGATAAATTTAATTGATATTCATAACTTTATTATTGTTAAACATATTGTTAAAAACCCTATTCTTCTTGAAAAATAAACTTCTCAAAAACACACTTTTCATTATTTTTATAGGTTTTTGTGTTAAATTTAAATTTTTACACTTTCAGAAAATTTATTTTAAAAAATAAAATTAATTTTTGAAATATTTATTTGAAAGTTAAATTTGGTTTAATTTTTTCACATTCCCTGAAATGATTAATTTATTGATGAATATTCAAAAATACCGAATCTCATAGGGGAACATCAATTTCATTTAAATTATTTATAAAGATAAATTATATATAAAATTATTTATAAAATAATCCAATTTAAGTTATTATAATC
Source organism: Viscum album (assembly GCA_963277665.1). NCBI lineage: Eukaryota > Viridiplantae > Streptophyta > Magnoliopsida > Santalales > Viscaceae > Viscum > Viscum album. The sequence continues at coordinate 923,665,125 of OY728141.1, read as the reverse complement.
AATTTCATATTTAATTTACATAAATTTTTTTGGAAAACATTTGAACATTTTCAATTTAAAAACATGTTCTCTCATCAGGTTTGCGATATAAATATGACATTAAAATTTTCCAATTCTATGATTTTAATTCAGAAAAATTTAATATATAATTTTAATAAAAAAATTTCTATTATCTAAGAATTTAATTTTAATTTTCATACAAAATGAATGGTGAATGGAGAAAAAATTAACGACTACAAATAAGGTAAAAATGGTTTTACCATGGGGTTTGTTAAACAATATGTTTAAAAAGGACATATAAATGTAAAAAAGTTGGATTATCTTATATCAACCATTAAAGATATAATTTTATATAAATGTACTTTTCTTATCCTTTTTACAAATAAAAAATGTGGAAGCACTCAATTCTTTTCAAAAATGAAAGTTGTGTCATAGCCCCCACTTATATATAGACACCCCAACTACTCTCTTCTCCATGCCTTAAACCCATTTTTCTTTAGAAATTATCTATAAAAATTTCAAAAAAAAACATCCCTAATATAATCAGCGAAGCTTTATTTTTTGTATAAATCTAATATTGTATAGCCTTTGGTGGAAACCTAAGGAGGATGTCCGATGAAGAGGTAAAATTCTTGAACAATTGTTTTTTGTTTTTTTTTATTTCTCCACCTCTTTAAATGATCATTAAAAAAAGAATTATTTAAAATCCTATATATATTAAATATACATATATATTATTAGGTATAATTAATAACCTAAATCATTTATCTCTTCCTTCAAATGTATTACAAAATCATCATTCATGTGTATGGAGGATTACCATGTCACGAACTGATTTCATTCATTTTTTACACTACCACCTCTCATGGTTGGGTATATTGATAGATATAATATATATATATATATATATATATATTATTTATTATAAATATTTTTTTTCTATATAGTTATTATATTATATATACCTTTTTATATACTATTTTGTAGGTGACATGAAAACGTCGCACGTATGTACGACAGATTGCCGCCTCACGAAGCGATGCGATTCATTTTTTACTAATGTGTTACATGGAAGGTAATAAAGGTAATTATAATGAATATATTTCATAAAAATGAAATAATTATGATATATATTATATATGTATCATTATGATAATATAATATTTTATTTTATTTTTTACACTAAAATCTTGATAGCATTGTTCCTGTACAAGTGGATTACCGACCTCACGAAGTTATATAATTTTTTTTCATGAACAAGCCACTTGGATAAAATATATAACTATATTGAAATACATAATATGGTAAATATGATATTATTATAATTATTTAAAGTTAAAATATCACTTTTCTTTTTTCTGTAATGATTATTGAAATATGGAAACGTTACTCATGTGTACATACGACCTATTGTCTGTATGATCATAACTTGATGCATTTTTGATAACAAAATTTAAATATTGGTTTTAAAAGTATAATTTATTTAGAATATTTATTATTATTTCATGATTAATATTATTTATATGGAATAAAAATATGAAATTCACAATAACATGATCTTTTAAAAAAACATGAATGAGAAAACGTAGAGAATGACACCTAAAATAATGAAAAAATGGAGGATTACTAATGAATGGGTGAAAATATTTTATAAAAGGATTATATATGATATTATAAATTTTAATATGGATCTTTTTTATGTTTATAATTTTTTTAAAACTATTATAAATGATGATACATAATTTTTAACCAGAAATATGAGTGTGGTAAGGGATTTCATCTCAATTTAATTTCCTTGAGGCATATTGTAATAATATGATATAATTTTCATTTATATGGTGTACATACAACCTATTTTCAATATTATGTTATAAATATCTGTCATCTCATGATATTTATTATTATTATTTCGTTTATGATTCAAAATAGTACCAAATATATAATGGATTTTTTTCACAGTTTTCCATCTTTGTGTCTTCTGTCTGTTATTCACATATCTTATTTTATGAGAAGTATATACAGACTCTTTGAAATGTAATATCCATAATTAATTTATTCAAATGTTACTTTATGTTTAATTAAATATTATCCATTTCTATTTATTTTGATTCAAATTTACCAATGTAGTAATTTTTCTATACTATAATTGCACCATTTAATGGGATTGTTTATGATTTAGTCATTAATGTTGAAATATTATGTTATACCTCTAAATAATTATCATTATTTTTACTATATTTTAGAGAGAAAAAGGTGCAGGACTAGGCCTAATGCCCAGTCCCGTGAGAATTTATTAATAAAAGAGAAAGTACAAAGAGCAGAGGAGAAAAAGAAATATGATAGCGTACCACACAACCTTACAACCTCATACCTTAGAAAACATCAAACCCATCCTCACCACCACCTTCAGAGAACTCATCCGGATCCGCCGACTCCCATTCAGATTAAAGGAGTATTAATTATGTTCTTCATCACAATACATTATTGGTTTAACAAAAAAAGTAATATTTATTTTAATGTGTATGATAAGAAAAAAATTCTTTGTCATAATAACCAATAATTTTTTTGAACCTTCATTAATATGTTTCAAAGATTATTTTAAAATAAACCATTTTTAAATAATTTTAATTTTTTATTTCAAAATAAAAGTTATATTTTCCACAAGTAATGTTTTAAATTAATTTTAATGCTTCATTTTCAGGATTTCAATGTTTTTTTCAATGAAAATTATTTCTGTAATATCGGAGAAATATTTATTCTTTAAAAAATCAAAATAATGTGGATATTTTTTGTAAAATTTATTTAATTCTATTTTAATGGTATTTTCATTCATAAATTTAATCTACCATTGCCATTAAATTTTCTCTAATGGGGGATATTTGGTATCGATATAATTTTTTTATTCCTCTTAATTGATTAATATTTTTATGTAAAACATTTTGTTTTCCAAAGTTTAAAAATGTTTTAAATAGATTGTAATGAAACACATTTCTTTTCCATGGGTTGTTCAAGTTATATAATGAATAATTGTGGGTTTTATATGTTTTGTGAGGATATGTAATATTTATTTACTTAATTTATGTTTTGTAGAAATTATATAAAATGGGCACACCCAAAGAGATATGAGTGAACCCATTATTTCTTATATGATGTGTGTTCCCAAATATTGTTGAGTGATCCCATTATATATTTTATGATAGGTGATCCGAAATAGTTCACAAATGAATTCGGTAATTATTTTTTTCTCTGGAGAATTATATTTGAATTACAATGGGTGGTTATTCTAATTTTATGTTTTTTAAGAGTGTTATGGTGGTAATGTTCCCTAATACTAACATGTTATTTCTATTATTACTAAGGGTTTATAATGTTTCCATTGATCTAGATTGAAATCACATGGCTCATATTTTTTTATGAATCTTTCCTTTTTTAAATATCTTTTCCTTGTTTCATGATTGGTGTTTAATGTATTTGTTGGTATGATTTATTTTATGATTCACTCATTCACTATTCCCATGTCATCATACCCTTATGTGCTTATTATTTTTATTGATGACATTAAATTATTAATTCTTAATTTTACCCTTACTTAGAATTTAATCTCACATTCTTATATTGAATTTTCCCCAATGTAATAAAGAATTAGTTTTAATTAATTATGTTTATATGGGATATCATATGAATGATGATGATGATGATGTAATGTTAAATATAAAAAGTTGTATTATGTGGGAGAAATGATCATTTAACAACATCAATATTATTTGGGAAGGATTTTTTACTAGTCATCTAAAACCATAAACATAAAATGTTATTTTGAATGAAAGTGATCATATTTATTCTTAAAATATTTTATGATTTTATGGAAAAAACATGGTCCACAATAATCGGTATCAAAGATGGAAATGTAAGGTTTATGATTTCATCATGAGATCTGAGTGTGTGGGTTCTACACTGTTATATCATTATATGCATATCCTTCGAATTTCAACCTAATACATTAAATATTTTATAATTATACAAGTATGTATTAATTTAATTATTTATGTTCTAAATTTAATATAACAAGGGCTCAATTTCAAAATGATATTTCCAAGAGAAATGTTATAGTTCTCAATGTTAGTTTTTATTACTCCTTAGCCATTTATTCTTGATATTTATCTTAAAAATATTTCTACACCATAATATAATGAAACCAATATTATAATTATAACATAATATTATTATTTTAATTTATCATATATTATCCAATACATTCCATCCACAATGAAAAACAAAACAAAATCGACCATATGTATATGTATAATATCACCATTGTGAAATGATGTGGTTACTTTTTCATCACAACCTATAATCAATAGAGAAAATGATGGATTATATGAATTAATATTTCATCTATGTGACAATTATTATTCTTAAATGATAATTTATTTTATTCCATCACTCCATCGCATTATGAGAGACCATTAAGAGTTAATTGTTCATATATACAGACTACGACCTCAATGAAATACTAGTTTAATTATTCATAACCATCATCTATGTATGGTTCTAAAAATTAATAAAATTAAACTAAATTATATTTATTAAACCATTAATATTATATTAATTTTATATTATCATTACAGAAATACATTTCCTTTCCTACAAAATCTTTATAACACACTCTCATTTTTGTCCATTTTGTCAACAATGTGAATGATGTTACAATGTTTTTATCATGAATGATTGCGGAATATTATAAAATGGAAATATATTTTAATAATAATTTTTTTAATAATTTTTATTATTATATAAATGTTTTATTTAAATTTAATATATTTATAGACATATCCACTTGTGATCATTAAACAAACTGAAAACAATATGTTACAATTTTCTTTTTCACAAAACATACCTTTATCATTTATTAAATGAAAATTTCTCATTATAAATCATTTAAAAATAATACCCTAGTATATTTGATAATCTAGGAATTATAAATCTATTTTAAATATAAAAATAAATAACTCCATCTCAAAACTAGTATGAAATAAGTAATCGAGATTTACAGTGTCTGATGATGAAAATATACTATAATTGACTAATATATTTTTAATAAATTTTAATAAATGAAGATTATAAACGATAATATGTTTTAATAACTGTATATAACAAGTAGTTAATAAATTTTTTTACTAAAAAAGTTGTTATAGTTATATCTAGAAAACATGAATACAATGTAAGGGTTATTTGTCTCTATTTTGAACTCCATGAGATAAAGTTTATATTCCAAACCATAATTTATTTTATATGGTGTATTCAATACCCTTGTTTCATTAACTAATAAATTATATCTTTAACTTTTTCATATTATAATATTCATTTCATGGTAACCCTCTTATGTTTTTTATTCTTATGTCACCAGTATAGTACACATTCTTCTTCTCAATTCAATTATTTAGAATATATGTTCTCATTTGAATCTAATTTCCTTTAAATTTTTTTTATACTTCCTATTTGATATATTATATCATGAATTTTATTTCATTAATGAAATTTTATGTTCAAATTCAATATCTCTATCTTATAGGGATTTTGATTAAAATGTTACCCAAACCTCAATGTTTTCTTCTCTAATATTAATTTGAAAATCCATATTTCCTTTGAAACACAATAAATTTATGGAATTAAGTTCCCTTTATTTATAACCCCCAATAGTTTTTCAAATATTTTTATTTTGGGGTTTCACATATCTTCTCACTATTTAATTACACCCATGAGTCAATATTTACCATTTTTAACAATAAACCATACATATTATTTTTAGTTAGGAATCCTTCTCTTGTATTTTCATATTCATTATAAAATTTTATTAATATACTTATATACTAGAAAATAATTGTTTAAGGTTATTTCTTAATACTTTAGCTTCCTCAAAAAATATTTTTATCAAATATCTGTAATAAAAATGATTCATCACTACCTTTTTCTATCAAAATCGTTCTATGTTATAGGGAACATTATTCTTCCAATGCCATTATAATATGACTTTATAAAAAGTGTTCTTTTTCAGAAGTAATTTTTCATTTATTTCAATATAATTTTATACTCCTTGTTGCACACATTGAATATTTTTTTAACAGTCTCAATTCTATATCTAGAGAGATTATGTTTATTTATGTACTGGGGAATGTATTAGTATATTGTATATTTTTAATACAATATGAATGATTATTTATTAATATGGAATGTTTATTATTTATTTTTTAACAATCCACATTTTTTTCAAATATTAAATGCTTTTAATCCGATTTATTGACAAAAAAAATTTATTTTATTTATGTTTATATCTAAATATATAAGTTCAATGATATTATAGAATGTTAAATATGAATTGAAATGACTTTCATATCTTGAATATGATATATGTGTTGACATAATAATGTGAAGGGCGAGGAATAATATTATATAGCCCCGAGATGTATTAGTTTTAATAATCAGACAAAATTTAAGGGTGTTGTTTGTACTCCTACCCAATGCAAGAAGAACGCCTTAGGAGTGGTATTTATTGCAAGAATGATGTCTTGGATTTGGAATTAATGATGAGAATGATGTCATCATTTCATCCTTGAAGTTCAGAATAATGTCTTGGTTGGTGTCTTGATATTAAGCATTATGTCTTCGTTGGGGACATATTGGTAAAGGATATATGACATTGTGAATTAATCGCCATGAATTCAATTATTGTGATCCATTTTTTATTTATATTGTTAACATTGGATTTATTTTATTCTCATGTGATAAGTTATGATGAATTGTTTTATCCTTATTTATTTATTCTATATTATTTATGAAATTTTTATGATTTGATTGATTCATATATATTATTTACCTTAATAATCATTTTATTTCACCCTTATTATGTTTTAATTTCCATTGGTTATTAAGAAATGTATTACCCTTGGGGTTTTAACAAGAATATAATGTGTAGATTATTTGAGGAAGATGTTGAAGGATTTTTATAGATTAATTATTTTCTTATTCTGATGGGAAAAATATCTATTAGAAGAGAAATTCATGGAATTTTTTAGCTAACTTGTGACCATAATTATGTATATAACTAAAAAAAGTTGATGAGAATATATGTAACTCACTCACAGTATCTTATTTGTTGAAGATTTAGAAAAATAGATGTTTTACTCCTCTCGATGCCATTCTTTTCATCTTCTTCAATTGATCCCTTGTATTTAGGATGATGGTACTGCTGATTAAAGTTGGATCAAACTTTAATATTATATTTTACCCTCCAATATTTATATCATATGTTTATTTGTTTTATTATCTTAGGATTTATGTTTAGCTTCATAGGATCATGGAAAAATCACACAACATTAATGTGAATTTGGGTAGGGGTAGATAGAGGTAGATTATGTGATATGAATTAATGTTTTCTCTATATTTTAATGAATATATTTTTTCCATTGAATTAATACTACAATTTCAATAATTTTTCTATGAACTAAAATGATTATTCAAAATAATTAAATTTTATATTTTCCGAATAGAGGATTCAAAGGTCATCTTAAAGCCACATTCGAGTCATTACTCCAGGTGTCATCGCCATATAAATTTTCAATGAGATTTACCCAATTATACCTAGTTTTAATTAATAAATAAAAGAAAATATAATGATATTATAATGAATTATTCATTTATTTGATGAGATAGGGTCTCATGGATGTGGATAACATTAAATGAAGGCATTGAAGGTTTAAATAAGTTTTATTAAGGAGGGGGTTCTGTTGTTAAGGTTGATGATCCCTAATTTTACATATTTTATATCTAATTTCATATATAGTGGGATGTGTCATCTTGGGTATTTTTTTTAAAAGCCCGAGTAACTGTCATGCAAGATTTAATGATTATAAGAAGTTATATATTCCTAAATAGGGTGGTGAAAATGACCTGACACACATTATCTCTAGGTATTGAGTCACTCTAAAATTTCATATTATCCTAATGTTTGAGTTAAATAGTAAGAGGTATTTTGGATGGTTTATATCTCAAATAAATGGTATAAAGGTTGGGTTAAGGTCTTCTAGGAGGAAATTTTATGATCTATTTGGATATATCGACCATGAGTGACCCATGTAATGGGTTTTTTTAGAATCCTTCTGAAATTTAGGTTATTGGGGAAGGTAATTCTATTGTTTTAAATTGGTATTATCGAGAACAATCTTATTATACCTAAATATGTTTCAAAATAGTTACACTAAGTGGGTACTACAAACATAACAATCCTATTATGGGTTCCAATTGGGGTTACTATATGGTATGAGTTATAGGGGATCCTTATGGATAAACTATATAAGAGGGTGAATTTTGATTTAAAAGGGTATAAATATAATAGAAAAATAGTGGTATAATATGATTATAAATGGTGACCAATTAAGGGTAAAGTAACATATTGGTTAACCTACGAGATGTATACTCCATGACCTTGGGAATATGAGTTGTGGGTTATAACTTAAGGTCTTCTGTAACCAAATAGGTGTTCATTAAGGGTCATTGGAAAATTATAGGATAGAAAATGCATATTGAGTTGGTAATGTTTCATTACATTAGATGTATAGTGATCCCAAATATCTTAGGACTAAGAGATAACAATTTTAGAATAAATTTCACATTAGGTTGGATGGGTAATTAGTTAGAGGACATTGTTTGGAAAGTGTATTTCCCAATGATTTTATTTATTATCTTGACATATATATTGATGATGTGATACTCAATGAAATACTTATAAACTGATATGTGTGCACTAAAACTAGTAAGAGGATGTTAAGGGAAAGTAAATGGAAATTTATGCACATACAATGATCAATATGTCCCTTTATGAGTGAAACAATGACCGAGGAAATATTTGATCCATTTATATTATGTGATCAGATGGGTTGGTTTCCAGGATATACTAGTATTCGGTTGATGATAAATTTTCAAGGGAAAATATATTCTGTTATATTACCCAATTCCTATTTACCAGACTACCATTTTAAATAATTTCCTTGAACTATTGGTTAACCAAATATTTACTCAAGCATATTATTATTGAGTATGAGCTGACTCTTCAGGTTTTTTGTGGCTATATTTAAGCCTTCCAATTTATTGTTTTTGGAAAAGTAATTGTAAAAACACTTATTAAACACTATATTACCTAAAGGTTCAGACTTTACGTGTTGTTACTTCCTTTATATTTTATCAAACTAGTGGAACGTTCTTCTCATATTTTTATATTTTCAAAATCATGTAATGGTTACCCATCATGGTGTATTCTCAACAACATGATGGTGTGACTAGTGTTATTCAAGTGATTTATATAAAAAAATATTATATTATATATGTATGAACATAGATAATTTTCTACATTAATATCACTCTTTTTAGTGGCCTATAATATTATATATTAACACCTTGAAAGTGTACCTTATTTTATCTGAAGACCTTTTTTTGAATAAGGGGCAAGAAAATGGTCTTATCATAAATGAGTGGGATAGAGTCTCTCGATGGGTATATGGATACAGTTTTGAGGCAAGTTAAAGGACTATAAGTGGGTCACCTTTATTATTTTTGATTTAAAATTATGCATTTATATTTTATATATGACTTCCCCACTCTGTGATATTTTCCTAAGGTATGATGTGTTGATATCATTATGTTAGGTTTTATTTTATTATTTCATGGTGTAAGATATTTTCGAAGGTTTACTTTTTCAATATAAACATATATTCAACTCTAATGTTATATTTTGTTATATATGTTTATGTTATTTATTTTCTATTCCATACCATGATACTAAAAATATAAATTTTTCTTTTAATTTTATTCAACCCTAACAACTAGTCTGTAATAGATGGTGTAAATGAAAGAATACATGGGGGTTATCGGTGCCACATCATAGGAAAATTGATGTTTACCAAGTATATGACATTACACTCGCAATTTACATATTTTTATGTTATTTTCAACATCATCATTTAGGATTTCACAAATTTTATTTAATTAATCACAAACATATTTTTCTTTATCTAATTTAATTTAAATTCAATAAGTAATTTCTTTGTTAGACAAATGTATATTTATTTATTTATTATTTTATTATATCTATTTGTTGAAATGTGTTCATTATAACTATAAGTTTATCTCATTTACTCCTTGTACTTACAGATGAATATTTTTTTTTGATTTCTTTCATTTGATAATGAGACAATCAATTGAGTGTGTATTTTCCAAAAATCGTATAATAAGACATTATAAATGTTATGAATTGAGGAATGAGTGAGAAAATATTCTTTATTACTAGTTTTTATAATATTAATTTCATTTAATTAATCATATACATAATTCATTCTATTTGAGAAAAAAATGAATTTTTTAAAATTTAATTTTTATTAAAACCACTAGAAATATTCCATACAATCATGGTCAACTAAAATAATTTATTTACAAGGAATCTATGAATAATTATTTTTTAAAAAATACTGGGAGATATCCATGGGTAGAAAATACTCTAAGATTCTTTGAAGTATTACCCTATGAAGACCACAAACCCACTACCATGTACTTTTCCCTCCCATTATAAATGAGGTTCGTGTTCACTTAAAAAATTCTACAATTTTTTATTCGGTAGAATACCTTCTAATAAAATTTACAGGGTTTTATTAGATATTTTAGAATTTAGGAAAAAATAAACTCAATGATGGAAAAAGGGAGTCAATAATGCTTGCTAAAGAGAATTATTATGCTAGAGATCCCAAACCACAACTTGGATGAAGCTTCCTACTTCAAAATATTTATTGAATCCTAGTGATACTGAACCCATGAGACTTAAAACTATAACTCCCTTCCCCTATAGAGTTTTTTCATACATGATCCATATATATTGATTTTGAACCCACTCCATTGAGAGATCCAAAAAAAACCACCTTCCCATATCCACTACATGGATCATCCAAGAAGTGTGTAGGGCCTATATTCATAAAGAGTTAAGAATTATCAATTTTTAGGTACAATTAGAGAAATTGAATAATATATATTAACAAACAAGAGCTAAAACTAGAGTATTCCATTCATCTAAATAGACTCTCCATAACTCACCATATTACAGGTCACCCAACTAAACCCACAACCTAAAATAAAGTTAGTAATATATAGTATACCCTTAAATAATCATAAATTAATTTTAACACCTAAAAAATATGTCCATACAATAATACAATCTTTGAAATCCATCCATTATAATTGAATGAAGTAACTAGAAAATCCATTCCAATTCCCCATGAATGAATAATTGAGTTTTCATCTCTATATTGGATGTTTATTGGCATATAAATATTGATGCATGACCCCCCCCCCCCACACAAGCACTAAAATTCCAAATCAATGGGTAATTCATTTCTTGAAATATTCCATGCGTGGATGGTAATTGTTTTTTGGATGTCATCACCCCAAAAGGTTTTACCATACCATTTTGGATATAGTTTATGTACAATTATCCTTTGAACCCCAATAATTTCAAAGTAATTAAGGGTTTAAGGCATATAGATTATGTGGTTATCTTCAAATAACAAAAAAAATGTTCTGCAAATCATACCATTTTTTGATATTTTATGATTTTAGTCAGAAATGTAAGTTACATAATGTCTAAATTGAATCCAATTTTTAGTATTATCTAGAATGGGATATTGTAACACCCTAAGTTTCCATGGTATGTTTCCCTTTAAATAATATAATAGCTTTCATTGTAAGCAACTTCGAGATTCTAACACATCGTGACTAATCAAACTAGCCGTTATGAATAGTAACACCCACTTTTTGAGATTTTATAAATTTTATCTTTCAAAATGGACTTAATTTTTGGATTCGGAATATTGAAATTATCTTACGGTGAATTTTTGTTATTTTTCTAAAAACTTTCAATTTTTGATGAATAGTGAAAAGCACTGAGTTATAGTTTAAAACAGAAATTTTTCTAAATAATTATTTATTTTATTTAAATTTATTTTAGGTCAAAATAGATACATAATACCTATATAAGTTCATTTTAATTCATTGAAGTCAGTTTATAATATTTTTAGATATATAAAAAGTTTATTGAACATTTTAACAGTCTTTTACCCACCTCCGAGGAGCATTCACAAATTTGAATAAAACATAATTTTACTCCTTCCATGAATTGAATCTCAAAAATATGAGAGACATGGTTGATATCAGTAAATATAATTTTTTTGAATAGGATAAAAATAATTTTTGGTGAATAGTCACTTTTGACATTTATTTACCATAGTTAAAAGTAAATAGGCTAATTAATGTTAAAAATGATATTATTATTACCCTAACACATGTCCTAATTCTATTAGTTAAATTTAATTCGACCAAACACAACCTTAGTAATAAAATATAATCCTTTAGGTCCACTTGAATTAGATTAGGACATTTATTATTATTTAATTCAAAGAAGAGTTAAAAGTGTTAAATTCAATGCTTAATAACAAAACCATTTTTAATATAGGGTTATATATAAGATACGTTCTATTATAAATATTAATTAGAAAGTTAAAATTATTTCTTACATAATTTTATTTTATTTATATTTTTAGATATTAGATAATTTAATTTATTTATGACAGAATGATGATGCAGTAATTACCTAATTAATGAAACATTAAAACATTTGATATTATAAATATCCAAATAAATGTACTCTGAGAACTTTTATGAATTACACTAATTTTAGAGGTTAATAAGACATGTTAGGGTTGGTTAGAAGATTATTTTTCGAATTATTAATGCTTTTATGAATTTAGAAAAAACAAAATACCAAGTAGTTTTAAAATTGACATAGAAGAGTTTTTAAAAAAAATATTATATTATTAATTTATATTCTCTTCTTACAAATCTAAGGATTGGCCCAAAGACTTATATAATGATAGGTGTATCAATAATGAACCACTTAGGGTTCTCTTGGAAGTATATTGTAAATACACTGAATTTCCATTGAATATTTTTTTTAAATACATTGAAATTGTACGGGTATGTAGTTTCTGATGGTGCCTGATTCTGAGGCCCAGTGTGCCCAGAATCAATTTCTGACGTTTTATTCAGGTACGTTCAGTAAACGTATGTGCGGGATTTTATATATTTTGAACCGGTGGTCAGAATTCAAATTTGAGGGCCCCGTTGAACTTGCAGCGCCAGTATTCGCTTAAGGAAACCTTTTCTGCAGTTGTGTTTTATCGAGGAGAGAAGTTAATTTTTGGGGGTTTTCTAATTAAATTAAATAAAAATATGACTAACATATTTTAATGTAAGTGGTGGATTAATCCTACAAAGGGAAGTTAGTGGTAGGTCCGACCCCCACATAACCTCCCATGGGATGATATTATGTGGTGGGGCCCATACGATCTCAACCCCCTTAAATTCCATTAACCCTCTTTAACCCTTGGAATTCCCATAACATGTGGAAACTCTTCACTTTTCACCTTCCCTCTTAATGTGCCAACTCACTCTCTCAATTAATTAACTAGGCTTGCAATTAATTAATTGGCTCTTTTAATTTGAATTATTTTGAATTAATTATGTGAGCATTATAATATGTGTTGTATTATTATGGTTGGGGTTGGCATATTTTTCCATTGTTGGGAGAATTGGTGGAGATTTGGGAGAACTCTTAGAGGAATGATATCCTCTCGATGAAGAATGCCTATCTCCACCAAAGAATGGCGACGTCATCTCCTTCCTTTCCAATCGGGCCTAGAAATGGAAGACACCGCCCATGAAGAACGTCTCCAACGACAATGTAATTCCCTCTCGAAGTCAATGGAACAGCGTCGTCTTCCCGCGACACCATCAAGAGATCACTGATTATGAGGTATGGGAAATTGGATTATTTTAATGTATGACTTATACTCTCATTTATTCATCGTGTGTTGTGATCTTGATGCCAAATGTTAAGAACGTAACGAGAAGGGTTCAGACCACATGAAAACGGTCCAAACCTCCCCCCCCCCCTTTGTTGTAGATCTAATTGTGTTGACGACGGAGGTGAAGCCGGTAGGTCGCGGTGTCGTCGCACCGCGCCAGAGGAAGGGGTTCATGGCCTTGCGGGCCACGACTGATAGAAGAGGCAGCAGCGCCAGTGACCAAATGTGGAGGCGGCAGCGGCGGCCGTGCGCTGGTTGCGTGGAGGGACCGGCGACCGCTTGGGCCACCCGGTCCACGGGACGACCGGCAGGCCGATCCGGCCGGCCCACTAGAAGACCACGACACACAAGGCGCCGCGTGGAGGAGGACGTGGCCGGCGTCTGTGGGCCACTCGGCTGGGCGAATAGGTCGGCCTCGTGCCGGCACGGCTAGAGAACCGCAGAGCCCGCAGGTGCCGCGTCAGGAGAACCACAGCCCGCGTCCACGGGCCACATGTGCTGGACCGAACCGGCCGGCTACGGCCGGCCGAGCAGAGGAGGAGGCGGTGCCGCGGGCACCGCCTGGTGAGATGAACCTGACTGGCCCGCGCTTGCAGGCCATGTCTGCGGGTGTGCCTCTCTCCACTGGGTAGGGCCAACCCCCAACCAGGTCGGACCCCCAGAGTTCGGTCGGGCGGACCCACAAGCCCACTGGGCTTGATGGGTCGGGCCCGTCATCGCTTAAATGCGAATATCACCGAGACCGAACGTTTGATTGAATCAATGTCTGCAGCACTGGGACCCTCGTGATGAGATGGTCCTTTTGGGATTATCTATGTGAGTTTTTTAAAAAGTTGGAAAAATGGCAGGGATTGGATCGAGCATAATCCAACTGGACCCCTACAACGGAAATGCCAATAACTCTCAGACATGACATCTAATTGACGCGCAGTCTATCGCATCGGGTTCCTTTTAATGAGATAGAACTATGAGATACATCAAATCAGGACTTTTTAATAGTTTATGTATCGACACTTGGCTCGAGGAGGGGATCCTCCCAGAATCAAGCGTGTTGTGTTTCGGAACCCTAGGGCTGGCTGCGACTGAGATGACTACTATACCGGAATCCTCCATTGGTTTGATAGCGATGACTACTGTACCAAAATCCTCCGTGTGTTTGACACCGATAACTACATTACTGTAATCCTATGTTGGTTCAACAACAATGACTACTTTACTGGAATCCTACGTGGGTTCGACAGCGATGACTACTGTACATGAATCCTCTGTGGGTTCGACAACGATGACAACTGTACTGGGATCCTCCATGGGTCCAACAGTTCTGGCCCATGTTCCTGTATCCTATGTGGGTCCGACAGAAGAGCTGGTCCTATATCCTGTGTGGGTCCAACATCTTAGCTGGTCCTCTATCCTATGTGGGTCCTACATCATAGATGTGGTAGCTAGTCCTATATCCAGTGTGGGTCTGATAGCTTAGCTGGTCCTGTATCCTGTGTGGGTCTGATAGCTTAGATGAATCAATTACTACATATGATCATCTCTTTCACATTACAAAAGATGTATACCTGTGTGACCTGAGTCATGTCTTTCAATCATAATCATTGTGGTGATTGACTTTACTTCCTTTGTGGAATGGTTTGTTGTTGGACTCAAGAGTTGGAGCCGGACTGAGATTGATAACTTAGGTATATGTATGGGCATATACCTAAGTAGGGTTGGTTGATACTTCGTGATTGTGTCTTTCTATTTTGGTTTATCCTTTGTGGATTCTATGAGACCTTCAGAAATCTCGGGGTCCCCTACAGACTATCATTATACTCACACCTGCACGGGCTATGCCTGCACCTCATTGTGTTGGATGCAGACAACTGAAAACTTTGATGGAGGCCGAAGGTGCCAGGACTGGACGGTACATGGTGGTCGACCTTTCGACATGTTGGCACACAGAGGAGTCTGATGGATGTGGAGTGCTGAGGTGACCGTCTATACCTACCCTTCAAGTAGGAACCCCGGAGGACAATCCATGACCCGCTCTTTACTTTCAGTTGTTTGTCCCTTTTCAGTTGTACTTTACTGTTGGGCTGGTATTTCCAGCCCATTTTACATTTCAACACTTCTCATATATACAGTTTCTACTTATTGTTTTACTTCTAGTTGCATACTCTATTGTGTTTGTTTTCTTTTATAAAATGAATGCCTTCCTAGATTAGGGATTTACACCTTTGGTGCTAGTCGCCGGACCCTGGCCTATAGAAGGTGGGTTTTGGGTAGTCACGGAATGAGTCCCGAGGATGGGTTGTGCCAAATTGGTATCAGAGGAGTCGGTTCTACCATAGAACTCAGGATGCTGATCATTATTTTCTGTAAAGAAATAGTGTTAAGAGTGTTGAGTGTGGTTTTCAGTCCATGGAGTTTAGTGTTGGTGCGGTGGCCAATGTATCCAAACATCAGGACCCTGACCTCTGATTTCCAACTCAGTGCACGAAAACACTGATTGCGTGTGTGTTTCAAGAGTTTCCTTTGTGGCTATATTGTTTCATCTCACCAGGTATACTATTTTAACCATGGAACATGTGTTTCTTTTCAGGATGGCCCCATGATGGCATCCATCTAGGGTTATGAGTTACATATGATATGGTAGCCCACCGAGCGACGAGGCCTAGGTGCAGGGCCCAATCACAGCGGAGGTACCAGTGGTACCACTACCTGCTGCGCCACAGATACCACTAGCTCGAGTAGCAGAGAGTGCATGTTGTCTGCATATGTTGAACGAGTTCCAGTTCCAGAGGATGCCCAGGTTCCGTGCAGATACGGACCCATAGGAAGCTGATGATTGGCTGGAGACTTTCTTGAGAGTTTTCATATTGGTAGGGGCACCAGCTGACCTCATGGTGATCCTTGTCGCGATTCTCCTGCATGCAGTAGCAGGAAAATGGTAGAGCCTGATGCTCCAGGTGAATAATGAGACATCATTACTCTGGAAATACTTAGAGAGTATTTTCTGCTTAGATTTTGTTCTAGCCACCCTTCGTGCGGTGCAGATTCAAGAGTTACTTTATCTGCAGCAGGGCAGCATGATGGTATCTCAGTAGTCATCAAGGTTCACTGACCTCTCACGCTACTCCAAAGATATGGTACGGGACCCATTCTTCAGGGCTCAGACCTTCGAGAAATGACTCAGGCATGAGATCATGATTTCCATTATTCCCCTCAGCATCCTGACACAGGAGGGGGTGCTGGAGTGATCCCTTCTAGTGGAGGGTTTTCTCGCTGAACAGACACCACCATCGAGACCAACGACATGGATACACGTAGCAGAGTCTTCTATAGCCGGTAGTAGAAAGATGTCGCAGAGGACCAAGAGGACCAGGCTATCAGGTGGATGACTCCAGAATACAGGTTCGGTTGTACGGGGCACACGAGACAGAGTCAGCTATATGAAGAGTAGGCAGTGCTATGCATGCGGCAGGCAGGGTCATATGGCTCGAGACTACCTGACCCACGATTCAGATGAGCATCTGAGAGTTGAGGGACCTCCCAAGCAGAGGTAGAGGTTCAACCTTTGTGGTCCGCCAAGAGTAGTGGACGTGGCAGAGGAGTTGGTCGAGCAGCGGGTGGTGGACGACGATTTTAGGATCTACCACCACCACTACCAGGAGGTCCACCCCCACCACAGGGAGATGGAGGACAGAGGCGGGCTCAACTCCAGGCAGTCGAGGCCTACGACCACGGTGCACCTGAGATGATTCGAGGTAATATCTGTGTCTACTCAACCCTTACTATAGTTTTTATATACAGAGGTTCAAGTCATTATTTTATTTCCACTTCCCTTGTTTGGAGCTCGGAGATTCTGACAGAGCTGTTGGCTCGATCCTTATGACTAGAGACTCCTACGGGAGCAGACTCGATGATTACACACTGTTTTCGGCAGTGTGAGCTACTCTAGGATGTGAGAGATTCGGCTGTGATCTCCTCCTAGCGGCGTCGGGGCCTTAAGGCATCATCTTGGGTATGGATTGGTTATCCACATATCATGCTGATATTGACTGTTTTAGGTGAAAAGTGTGGTGTATCCACACGGATGGGACCAGGTTCAACTTCACCAGTGAGAAGGGAGCCTTTGCATTGTAGGATGGACATACACAGAGGATGGGGTAGCCGATCACACATCAGTTGGATATTCTCATCCTCGGAGTGGTTGATGTGCGGAGTCCGAGTTTTCCTGTTGTGGCGGATCTGTACGTAGATGTTTTCCCGGACGATGTTCCAGGAATACCTCATGGAAGATAGGTAGACTTCTATATTGACCACTTCCCCAGGATGACATCGATACCTACTCCAGCATATCGGATGGCTCCCGCCGATCTTCATGAGCTGTGGGTATAGCTGGAGGACTTAACAGGGAAGGGATTTATCCGACCCAATGTTTCACCTTAGGCATCTCCAATTTTTTTCTCCAAGAAGGAAGATGGGAGCTTGCGACTTTGTGTTGACTACCGACACCTAAATCAGGTGACCATGAAGAACAAGTACCCACTCTTGAGCATTGATGACCTCTTTGATGAGCTTAAGGGAGCACAATGTTTCTTGAAAATAGACCTTAGGTCTAGCGATCACCAACTCAGAGTTCGAGAAGGGGATATGTCGAAGATGGCCTTCAGGTGTCGATATGGCCACTATGAATTTCTGGTTTTGCCTTTCAGCATAACCAATTCTCTAGTAGGGTTCATGATTCTCATGAATAGGATCTTCCAGCCTTACCTCGATCACTTTGTCATAGTCTTCATCGATGAAATACTAATTTACTTGACTACTCAGGAAGAGTACGCCTACCATTTTCGGGTAGTACTGGATACACTTTGAGAGCACAAGATTTATGTTAAGCTCTCAAAGTTCCAGTTTTGGATTCGAGAGGTTCATTTCTTGGGACACATCATCTCGGAGGCTGGAGATGCAGTGCATCCAGCAAAGACCGAGGTAGTACTTTCTTGGGGGCCACCTAAGATTGTGATGGAGGTTCGGAGTTTTCTGGGACTGGCTGGGTACTATCAGAGATTTGTTCCAGACTTCTCCAGAGTTGCAGCACCACTTTTATCTTTGAAGAATAAGGGGAAACCCTTCGCGTGGTCAGTGAGATGCCAGCAGATCTTTCTGGAGATGAGGCAATGGTTGACCAGTGTGCCCATCTTGAGGCTACTGGAGGAGGGATTTGGGTACGTAGTTTACTGCGATGCATTAGGGTCTAGACATGGGTGTGTCCTGATGCAGGAGCGAGCAGTGATCATGTATGGTTCATGGAAGTTCAGACCGCACGAGCAAAACTACGCAACCCCTGACCTGGAGTTAGCAGCACTGGTCTTCGCCTTGAATATGTGGCATCACTATCTAATGGGAGAGCGTTTTACAGTCTACTTTGACCACCAGAGTCTTAGGTACATCTTCTCGCAGAAGGACCTGAACCTGAGATAGTGATGATGGCTCGAGTTCTTCTATTACAATGACTTCGAGATATTCTATACTCCTTGGAAGGGGATTGTTGTAGTAGATTCTCTTAGAAGAAGATCAGACATTCAGCTGGTAGGACAGGCGACAAAGAAGCTGGCCACACTGCAGATATCCTTTGTGGATTGGGACAGATCATCCTTTCTATAGTCTCTCCCAGTCACTCCTCCACTTCTTCATTGAGTCATGGAGGTAAAACGTGGAGATGTTGAATGAGAGATGCGACGTGCACTGATATCCTCAGGGAAGGCACCTGATGGATTTTCATAAGGTGGGGAGCACGTCATTCTCTTTAGAGGATGGACCATGGTACCAGTTTCACTTCAGGATGAAGTGTTGGGGGAGTTCCACACATCTCCTCTAGTGGTACATCCAAGAGTAGAGAAAAAGTATCAAGACTTTCGGTGTCAGCATTGGTGGCCAGGTATGAAGAAGACAGTAGCAGAGTTTGTCTCACGATGCCTCACATTTCAGCAAGTGAAGGTGGAGCACCAGGTTCCAGCAGCCTTGGTTCAGCCCTTAGTGGTCCCATGGTGTATTTGAGATGGGATATCAATGGATTTCGTGACAGTACTTCAATATAAATCTAGAGGACATTACTCTATCTGGGTGATCGAAGACAGACTCAACAAGTCGGCCCACTTCCTACCAATCAAAGAGTAGGGATCAGTAGAGAGCCTGTGAGGCCTCTACATACAGGATATCGTACAACTTCATGGTGTGACATCGATGATTTTCTCTGATCGATATGCATGTTTCACTTCCCGACTATGGAAGGGGTTGCAGGAGGATTTTGGGACGCAACATCGCTTGAGCACCACCTTCCAAACTCAGACAGATGGCCATACTGAGAGGACCATTCAGAATCTCGAGGACCTACTTTATGCATGTGTTCTCAAGTTTGGTTGCAGTTGAGAGGATCACTTACCATTGGTGGAGTATTCTTATAACAATAGCTACCACTCCTCCATCGGGATGGCACCTTACGAGGCACTGTACGTCCGACACTGCAGATCGCCTCTATGTTGGACTGAACCAGGGGAGTCAGCACTTGTAGGACCAGAGATGGTGTAGGCTAAAACAGAGAAGGTGTAGATCGTCTAGGAGTGGATGAAGATTGCACAGAGCAGACAAAAGTCCAATGCTGATAGGAGACAGAGACCACTGGAGGTCAAGGATGGCGACCATGTGTTCCTACGGGTCTCACCTCGACGAGGACTGTGAAGATTTTGCTGTGGCGGAAAGTTATCTTCGTGATTCATTGGACCATTATAGGTCCTCAGCAATGTAGGTGAGGTGGCTTACCGCCTGTCCCTTCCACCTCAGTTGCATCGGGTGCACTACAGCTTCCACGTATCTCAGCTGTGGAGATATGTGCACGACCCATCCCATATCATCGACCATGGGGAGCTGGAAATTGATGACAGGGAAACATTCACAAAGGTTCCAGTGAAGATTGATGATCGACGGGAGTGGGTCCTTCATGGACGTTTGATTCCTCTTGTGCGCGTTTGCTGGTAGCACAAGAACCACTAATAGAGCACATGGGTTTGAGAGGCTCAGATGCATGCTAAGAACCCCCATTTATTTCCTTAGTGTTTGTTGTAGGTTACAGGGATGTAAAGACCTGAGGTGGGGAGAATCTAAAGACTAGGAATTTCCATGGATTTTTTTTTAAATACATATAAATTTCATGATCCCACAGTTTCTGTTGGCGCTTGATTCCGAGGGCCGGTGTTCCCGAAATCAATGTATGAAGTTTTTTAGGTATGTTTAGTAAACGTACGTGTGGGATTTTAAATCTTTTGAACCGGTGGTCAGAATTGAAATCTGAGGGCATAGTTGAACTCGCAGCATCAGTATTGTCTTAAGGAGACCTTTACCTCAGTTGCGTTTTATCGAGGTTGGAAGTAAATTTTTGGGGGTTTTCTAATTAAATTAAACGAAAATATGACTAACTTATTTTTATGTAGGTGGTGGTTTAATCCTCTAAGGGGAAGTTGGAGGTGGGTCCCACCCCCACATAACCTCCCATGGGAGGATATTATGTGGTCGGGCCCACACGATCTCATCCCCCTTAAATTCTCTTAACCCTCTTTAACCTTTCGAATTCCAATAACTTGTGGAAACTCTTCACTTTCCACCTTCCCTCTTAATGTGCCAACTGAGTCTCTCAATTAATTAACTAGTAATTTAATTAATTAATTGGATCTTCTAATTTGAATTATTTTGAATTCATTATGGCATAATAATATGTGTTTTATTATTATGGTTTGGGTTGGCATATTTTTCCTTTTTTGGGAGAATTGGTGGAGCTTCGGGAGAACTCTTTGAGGAATGATATCCTCTCGATGAAGAACGCCCGTCTCCATCGAAAAACGATGATGCCGTCACCTTCCTTTCAAACCGGGGAAAGAAAGGAAAGACGCCGCCCGTGAAGAACGTCACTAACGACAATGTCATTCCCTCCCAAATTCAATGGAACGACTCCACCTTCCCATGACACAGTCAAGAAATCAACGATTACGAGGTAGGGGAAATTTGATTATTTTTATGTATGAGTTATACCCTCCTTTCCTCATCCTGTGTTGTGCTCTTGATGCCAAATGTTAAAAACGTAATGAGGAGGGTTCGGACCACATGAACACGGTCCGAACCCCCCCTGTAATTATTTTCATTATATTAACGATGTAGGCGGAGCTGGTAGGGCGCGGTGTTGTCGCACCGTGACAGAGGAAGGGGGTTGTGGCCATGCGGGCTGCGGCGGATAGAAGAGGCGGCAGCACCGACAACCAGAGGTGGCTGCTGCATCGGCGGGCACACATCGTCTGTGTGGAGGGACCGGTGGCCGCTCGGGCTGCCCAGTCTGTGGGAGGACTGGTCGGCCGATTCGGCCGGCCTGCTGGAAGAACGTGGCACACAAGGGGACGCATGGAGGAGGACGCGGCCCGCATTAGCAGGCCGCTCGGCTGGGCGAGATGGCCATCCGTATGTTGGCCGGTCTGGAGAACCGCGATGCCCATAGGCGCCGCCTGAAGAGAATCAAAGCCCGTGTCCGTGGGCCATGTGCGCTGGACCGAACCGGCCGGGCAGAGGATGAGGTGGTGCCGCGGGCGTCGTCGGGCGAGCCGAACCTGACCAGCCCATGCACGCGGTCCAGGTACACGGGTGATCCGCACCTCACCGAGATAGGCCGACCCCCAGCCGGGTCGGACCCGCCGAGCTGGGTCAGGCCGACCCACCAGCCCACTGGGCTTGACGGGCCGAGCCCGCCTACGCATAAATGCAAATGTCTCCTTGACCGCGCATCTGATTGACGTGTCGTCTACAGAACTAGGACCCTCATGAAGAGGCAGCCATTTTGGGATACTCTATGTGAGTTTCTATGAAATTTGGGAAACGTCCGGGTTTGGATCGAGTGTGAATCCTACCTGGCCCCTAGAACGGAAATTCCAATAACTCTCAGATCGGGCGCCCGATTGACGCGCTGTCTATCACATTGGGTTCGTTTTGATGAGATGAAACTATGGGATAAATAAACTCAGGAATTTGTGATAAATTATGTATCGACTCTTGGTTCGAGGATAGGAACCTCCCAGAATCGAGCTTGTTGTGTTCGAGAATCCTAGGGTTGGCTGTGAATGAGATGACTACTGTACCGGAATCCTCCGTGGGTTTGACAATGATGACTACTGTACCCGGATCCTCTGTGTGTTCGATAGAAATGACTACAATACCAAAATCCTCCATGGATTCGACAGCGATGACTACTATACTAGAATCCTCCATGGGTTCGACGGCGATGACAACTGTACCAGGATCCTCTGTGGGTTTGACAGTTCTGACTTTTGTTCCAGTATCCTGTGTGGGTCCGACAGAATAGCTGGTCTTGTATCCTGTGTGGGTCTGATAGCTTACTTTATTCTCCATCCTGTGTGGGTCTGATAGCTTAGATGAATCAGTGACTACATCTGATCATCTCTATCACTCTACAAAAGATGTATACATGTGTGAGTTGAGCCATGCATTTCAACGAATATCATTGTGATGATTGACTTTACTTCCTTTGTGGAATGGTTTGTTCTTGGGCTTGGGAGTTGGAGTCGGATTGAGATTGATAACATAGGTATATGTATGGGCATATACCTAAGTAGGGTTGGTTGAGACTTCATGATTGTATCTTTCTATTGTTGTTTTTCCTTTGTGGATTCTGGGAGATCTTCGGGGGTCTCGGGGTCCCCTACTGAGTATCGTTATACTCACCCCTGAACGCGCTATACCCGTACCTCATTGTGTTGGATGCAGATGATGGACATAATTGATAGAGGCCGACGAGGCTAGGACTATACGGTACCCGAAGGTGGACCTTTCGATGAGTCAGCACATAGAGGAGTCTAACGTGCATGGAGTGCTGAGGTGACCGTCTGTACCTACCCTTCAGGTAGGAACCCTGGAGGAAAATCTAGGAGCTTCTCTTTACTTTCATCTGATTGTCCCTTTTTAGTTTTACTTTACTGTTGGGCTTGTATTTCTAGCCCCTTTTACTTTTCATCACTTCTCATGTATACAGTTTCTAATAGTGTTTTACTTCCAGTTGCGTACACTGTTGTGTTTGTTTTCTTTTATAAAGGCAATTCCTTCCCAACTTAGGGATTTACGCCTTTGGTGCTAGTCGGCAGCCCCTGGCCTATGGAAGGTGGGCTTGGGGTAGTCACGAAATGGGCCTTGAGGATGGGTCATGACATATATACTATGTTTATTAACCATATAACATAAAAATACAAAGAGACATGGTAAATGTCAAACTATTTAACTACGAGTTAAATCTAAAAGATAAGGTTAATATAGTGACCCAAATCTATCTAAAACCAATTGGTTGAGTGGTTATTGACCCATCCCTACGTTAGAAATTAAATTATACATTTTGGAGCCATTATAAACCGAAAATTATTTTATTGTAAAATAATATTTTTAGCTTTTCCTAAGGTGCCCCTCACCCCTCTTATAAAAGCTCACTCTCCCTTCTCTCTAATTCACACCTTCAAATCCATCTGGATCTGCCAAACCCTACCCAAATACCATATCAACTGTCCTCCCTTCATCCTAGAGGCCTTTCTTTAGTCAGAAATCCAACATAAAGAGCACTTTTGTTCAAATCAAAATGACGAACACGAAGAAGAGGTAAATATTTAATCACCTTTTTCTAGTCCCTTTTTTCTTCCACTTCCTATTTCTTTGTTATTTCAATTATAAAATAATAACTCTGTTATATTAAATATATATTGATGTTATTATAAATATGGTACAACTATATTCATTATTCTATCCATATTTTGAATAAAATGTCACCATAAGTGTGTACGTACGTCTTACCGTCTCCACGTCGTGGTGTAATTGTTATTCAATACATTATTCTTTGGATGGGTATAATAATGATGTTTAATTGATGTAAATAATAAATATAAAATGATAATGATTCTGTATATATGATATACCATCCAATTATATATAATTTTAATATCAAAAGAATGATATTTTCGCTCTTACGTACGTATGGATTACCGTCTCCACATACACAATGAGATTCAATCCCAATCGTATCCATTCAAGAAAATTTTTTGTTTGATGACTAAAAATAATGTTTAGAGACTTTATATCATTATGTATATGAATATGATACATCCCATCCATAACAAATATGGCTCACATAACAATTAATATAAATGAAAATGAATCTGTTAACACCCGAAATGACGATAATACTAAGATATTATTAACAAAGCAATGTTAAAAGACCATATATGATATCATATTAATGTATATGATTCTTTTATAATTTAATAAAAATTATTTCACCATTATAAGGGAGTTTAACCTACCCTTGACCAAGGAAAAGTATAATTTAAGAGGTTTCTTATCTCGCTTTTAATTCTGTGCGATTTCCATTGTTCGTCACTTATTTATTACATGTAGTGTATTGTGTGCTTATAATTGATATATATTATAATGAATATATTTATATTCATGTTATTATAAGATTAATTTGGTGGTTATTAACTTTTTTTCATACGACTCGATTGATTACAACGATGTAAGGGGTTTTCATCTCACTTTTATTCTCGTGAGATTCATGCTATATTGGCCACTATTTCCTTTTGTGTGGAGTATGTACTACCCCTAATTGTATTCCTTTTGTAATATAATTTAATGTATGGGTATTTAATTCTTCATTTTATGATACTTCTTTCTTGGGGTGTATGTTTCGTATGTTATCAAATCAGTAAGGGAATTTCAAATATCAATTTCCACTAATTCGGTTTTACGCAAACTTCATTGATCACTTTACTCCATTATTATGCGTGAAATCACTATTTATTTACTTATGTAGTAATTTACACTCCCATTTCTGTGGATATACTTTTGAGACACATAATAACTCCATTAATAAATCCTAAATTCATCGATATGAACTTGATAAGACTTATATTAACTCATTCTCTATTGATTGAGTTAAACATCCAATTCATTGGTGTTGTTTTTACAAGAATATGTGTGAATGTCCTCTGACAGTTTTACACTGATTATCTAATCATTTTGAGTGTATTTATATTTTTCACACATAATTATGTCATTTATTAATCCTTAACCTAAGGATATAGTCTTTATAAGGGATTTCATCTCAACTTACATTACATTGAGTATTATTTGTTGTTATGCACCAACTCACTTTTGTTTGGTGCATATACTATACTTTGACATAGTATATAATGAATCCCATTATTCTCATGATATAATAATGTTTTGATTACCTCAATTATTTGTATTCAACTGTCTCTTTTTTGGTTAGGAACTCTAACTAAAATATCATTTTAAATGTTTTAAAGATTTATTATTCTAAATATTTCTCATTAATATCCATGTTTTCAAAATGGTTTTAAAGATTTATTTATATGGACATTAAAGTTTTAAAATTAAAATTCTTTTTAAATGTTTCAATTTTTTATGGGAAACTTTGAATCAAAAATATATTTTTAAACAGCTTCTTGACAAATAGTGTGACTGTTAAATGTTTTCTAGAAAAAGGGGGATAATTATATCAAATAGGTTTGATGATTATTTTTATCTATGTCAAAATCCTTAATTATTTTCGATTGAGGTTAATCTGTTACAATAAAATATTCCATATTATATTGGAGGATTCATGTTTGACTATGGATGTGCTATTTTTTATACCATTCATGGTTTGTGGATAAAGTATTGACATTTTGTATACTAGTTTTAAAAAAAATGTTTATGTTATGTTTCAAAATTTTCTTATGAGGAATTCATTGGACTTAGTAAGTGATGGGTGGATCCCGTTATAGCTCCTCAATGCATCGGTAGGTCTCATGAGACAAACTAGGGACTTGGTACAAGGCCTTGACAAAATCTTATGTGTAGTATTGGCACAAGGCCTTGACTATGTGGTTATGAATGTCTGGCACTATGCATTCCATAATGATAAAAGTGGCTATTTATATTGCATGTGATTATTCTACTAGTAGAATATCCATGTGAATAAGTAAATGGAATTATTTGATTTTTTCATTTTTATATTATGATGAATTTCATGTTTAAAAGGCTTTTGTTTTAGTTTTATACATTACCTTAAATGATTATGCTTATTTATGAAACTCGCCATTATATTGTCATCCTTACTGAGCATCTGAGCTCACCAATTTCTATGTTTTATTTTTTCCAGGATGTGAAGTAGTATATTATGACAAACCTGCTTGGATATTCTATTGGATCACATTGTTTTCTATGGAATCAATGTTGTTGTAGTTTTGCATTTTATGATGTAATGTAAAACTTATGAATGCATCTAGTACATCCATGGATAGTAAACTAATCGGTCTATAAAGACATGATATTTTGTGATCATTCTAATGATACATAATAATGTACCCACACGGGGATTCTAGGGTTGGGGCATTACTGTAGGTATCAGAAAAAGTTTAGTACAAACCTCGGAAACTAGATTTAGATAAACTCTGATTAGAGAACATATCCCTAAGATAGTATTTGAGGATTAGTATAGAAAAACGTCCTGAAATTTTGGTATTGTAGAAATTTTTTAGTTTTCCAAGAAATAAATCCCTGTCTGGATATGAGTAGGTAGAGATGGAGCTGGCAGAGATGTAACTAGGGGTAAAACCTGAAAACACTGATTTGAGCTAGACTCAAACGGGAACTGGTGCACGTCAACGAGCCTTGCTGCCCTCTTGGTTACAACACTCCCGGGGGATATGATTAGGATAATAACATTTTCATTACAAACCAATTTGATGGATTTTAATATAATATGAGAATAAATGACCTTGTTTAATCCTAAGGTGTTTTAAATTGAAAATATGGTGTCCGGATATTCACTAAATGATATTATGACTACTATTACTCACATAATGCTTTCTAGTTTTAGTCAATGGTTGGATTCCAATGAAGTCCTAATTTCTTTGAGCATGATGTACAAGGTGGGAACAATGGTGGAAATGAGCAACAAAATGGAATTTTGATAGGTGTAAAAGATATCGTGTTCATTCCAAATGAAGTTTTACAAAAATATGATCAACAACAAATATATTAACCAACTCCCAAACTCAATAAAGAAGAAAAATGTGATTAATGATAAGATCTCCAGTAGTGGGGACCATAGAGAAAAGAATATTCAATTTCCATCATGCAGGAAATGTGGAAGGAGACACCCAAGAAAGCATCTCAATGGAATAAAGAAATGCTTTACGTGTGAGAAAGAAGGTCATAAAGTAATGAATTACTGAGAAAAAATGAAGAGTTTTATGGAAGAAAATAAAAATGGGCCTAAGAATCTATTTACAGTAATTTGATGTAAATTTAGGGGACCTAGCCATTACACAATTGAATTCCCCATTCTATAGAATATTTTCTTTTTCAAAGAACAAACTTTGTGGAAATAAATGGTTGGAGAAATGTTTAAAAGTATTAGTGCACCTTGTTGATGGGATTACATTGGAATAAGTTTCTCTTGTTTTAGTAACCCTACAGTGTTTCATGTGAAAATGATATTTTAGGAATAATTATCTTTTTTCTTGTGGATACTATTATAAAAAACAATTTGGTTTTATATGATCATTAGGTTTGAGGAAATTACAATTTATTTTATTTTGGAATGAAAATGAAAGGTATGAGATAACATATGTGGTTAAATTATGTTAGGGTTATTTTGAGGAATTTATATCATTTTGGTAATGCTATAAAATATAGTTTTTGAAATAGGACAACATGTATTCCATGTGAAAACCTGTTGTGTTGGACAATGTTGTGGGAATCGAACCCACAACTAGAGTGCAATTGGGATTTATCACCTACCACTGGACTACGTGAAGTCCCTGGTAGTGTGACTAATTAATTTTAGTTAAATTATTTCACTGATCAATAATATGTTGATTTCGGATCTTATGTCTTATGAAATGTATACCTTTAGTATAGAAAAATGATTTGGTGATTAAGTGATAAATGTTATTTTGGAAGACATTCACTCTCTTGGGAACACTATATGTCTAAGGAAAATAGATTACTATGTGATTTCATTTGAGGAGTAATGGTGGATTTTATCTAGGTTTTTATTGTGTATTTATAGTAATTTGGGTTATTTATGGAAATGATTAACCTGTAATAGTGAATATGTGATTAGGTTAATTACTTATAAGTATGTGACTTTAAGAGTAGTCGATTTCATTTGGAGATACAATTTAATGTGGAAGACTACATAACCAAATTCTTCTATGATTTGGGTTTCAATATTAGTTTGGATTATATTGAAGGATTTTAAGGACTATTGTTTATTGAATGATATTTATTTATCCTTGGGGTATTGTTGGTTTAATTTTAGAAATTATGATTATTGTTTATTTCTGTAACGGAATATCCTTTAGGGGACCATATGATCATGTACTAACAATTTTGGTTTTGATTAATCTCTAAATACAAGGTAAATATATACTTTAGCCTTTGTGGATCATGTGATTCATCAGAAGTTGATTCTAGCTCTTCCGGTGTGACCAAGTCATCTTGAATACTTATAGTTTGAAAAAAATGATTTATTTGTAAAAATTTATTAATGAATGAAACTATACCTAAAGTAACTATATCTCTTTATGTTCTTAGTCAATATCACAAATAAATTCCTTATCTTTATGAAATGTAACTTAAAAAAAATATTTTCTGTTTACTTTTCCAACTAGGAAACTAATGACCATTTTTCCCATCACAAGTATGTGGTTTTCTTGTTGTTAACTTTCGCCTGATAATGTTATTTATCCCTCTCCATCAGAACATGAGACCTACTTTATATTTCATATACATGTTTTCCTACATGGAATCCTAGTATGGGTTATCTCCGGTGAACTTTGTACATCACTTTCATTCTTTTAGGGTTATAGTTTTATTGACTCTTTTTCTCAATTTGGGACTTTAAATTATTTTCTAAAGCCCAATTTTAAAAATTGCGAGGACATAATTTCCAAAATGGGGGAAGAATGTAAAACCCCATGCTTCCATGGTATGTTTCCCTTTGAATAATGTAATATCTTGCATTGTACGCAACTTTAAGATTCTAACACACCACGACCAATCAAACTAGCTGTTATGAATAGTAATACCCACTTTTTGAGATTTTATAAATTTTATCTTTCAAAATGTACTTCATTTTTGTATTTGGAACATCGAAATTAGCTTAGGGTGAATTTTTGGTATTTTTCTGAAAACATTCACTTTTTGATGAATAGTGAAAACACTGAGTTATAGTTTAAAACCGATTTTTTATTTAAATAATTATTTATTTTATTTAAATTTATTTTAGGTCAAAATAGAGACATAATACCTATATAGTTTCAATGTGATTCATTGGATTTAGTTTATAATAATTTTAGATATATAAAAATTGTATTGAACTTTTTAACCGTCTTTAACCCACCTCCTAGGAGCATTATCAAATTTGAATAAAACATAATTTTATGACTTCTGTGAATTGAATTTAAAAAATCCAAGAGACACGGTTGATATCAGAAAGTAAAATGTGGTTTAATAAGAAACTTTTTTTTTGGGTGAATAATAACTTTTGACTTTTTTTTTACACGGTTAAAATTAAATATGGTAATTAATTGTAAAAATGTTATTATTATTACCCTAAAACATGTCCTAATTCTATTTAATAAGTGTAATTAGACAAAAAATAACCTTAGGAATAAAATATGATCCTTTATGTCCACTTGGATTAGATTAGGATATTTATTATTATTTAATTCAACGAAGAGTTGAAAGTGTTAAATTCAAATTCTAATAACAAAACCATTTTTAATATAGAGTTATACATAAGATAAATTTTATTATAAATATTCATTAGAAATATAAAATTATTTCCTACATAATGGTATTTTATTTGTATTTTTTAGACATTATATAATTTAATTTATTTATGACACAATAATGATGCAGCAATTACCTAATTAATGAAATATTAAAACATTTGATATTATAAATATCTAAATAAATGTAATTTGATACTTTTTATGAATTAAAATAATTTTATAGGTTACTATGACATGTTAGGGTTGGTTTTATGAATTATTTTCGAAGTAATAATGCTTTTATCTGTTTATCAAAAAAGATAGTGTCAAAATTGACATTAAAGGGTTTCTAAAACAAATATTATATTATTAATTGATATTTTATTCCTAAAAATATAAGGTTCGGCCAAAAGTCTTCTATAATGATATGTATATAATTAATGAACCGGTTAGGGTTCTATTAGTAGTATATACTATGTTTATTAACCAAATAATATAAAATTACAAATCCAAATGGTAAATGTCAAACTATTTAATTAAGAGTTAAATCTATAAGATAAGGTTAATATAGTGACCCAAACCTATATAAAATCTATTAGATGAGTGGTTTTCGACACATATCCACCTTATACTTTCAATAAACCAATTTGGAGCCATTAGAAACCGAAAATAATTTTATTATAAAATAATATTTCTAGCTTTTCCTAAGGTGCCCCTCACCCCTCTTAGAAAAGGGCACTCTCCCTTCTCTCTAATTCACACCTTCAAAGACATTTGGCTCGTCAAAATCTACCAAAATACCCTATCAACTGTCCTTTATTCATCCTATAGGCCTTACTTTATTCATAAAGACAACCTATGAAGCCTTTTTGATCAATTCAAAAGGAAGAACCTGAAGAAGATGTAAATATTTCAACACCTCTTTCAAGTTACTTTCTTCTTCCACTTCCTCTTTATATGTTATTTCCATTCTAAAATAATAACTCCAGTATAATCTATATAAATTTATGTTATTATAAATATTATACAACCATATTCATTATCATATCCATCCTTTTAATGACATGTCACCATACGTTCGTACGTACGACTTACCATCTCCACGTCGTGGTGTAATTGTTATTCAATACATTATTATTTGGATAGGTATAATAATGA
Source organism: Viscum album (assembly GCA_963277665.1). Classification (NCBI taxonomy): domain Eukaryota; kingdom Viridiplantae; phylum Streptophyta; class Magnoliopsida; order Santalales; family Viscaceae; genus Viscum; species Viscum album. Next base: position 923,633,141 of record OY728141.1, on the reverse strand, counting down.
AGTTTAATTGATGTAAATAATAAATAAAACATGATATTAGTTCTGTATATATGATATATTATCCAATTATATATTATTATAATATCAAAAGAATGATATTTTCACTCGTGTGTACGTACGGATTACTGTCTCCACGAACACGACGAGATTCATTCCCCATCATATCCATTCAAGACTAATTTTCATTTGATGATTAAAAATAATGTTATATACATGTTATAAATTTGTATATAAATAAGATACATCCCATATATAACAAATATGACTAACATAATAATGAATATAAAGGAAAACGAATCAGTTAACACCTGAAATGACGATAATGCTAAGATATTATTATCAATGCAATGTTAAAAGATCATATATGTTATCATATTAATATATATGATTATTTTATAGTTTAATAACAATTATTTAACAATCATAAAGTAGGATAACCAACCATCGACCAAGGAAAAGTTCAAATTAAGGGGCTTTTTATCTAATTTTTAATTCCGTGAGATTTCCATTGTTCGCCACTTATTTATTGCTTGTGGTGTATTGTGTACATACAATTGATATATTTTATAATGATTCTCTTTATATTCATGGTATTCTAAGATTAATTTGATGGTTATTAAATTTTGTTCATATGACTCGATTGATTACAAGGAAGTAAGGGTTTTTCATCTACCTTTTATTCCCGTGATATTCATGATATATTGGACACTATTTCATTTTGTGCAGAGCATGTACTGCCTCTGATTGTATTCTTATTTTAAAATAATTTAATGCTAGGGTATTTAAATTTTATTGTATGATACTACTTTCATGGGGTGTATATTTCGTATGTTACCAAATCGGTTAGGGAATTTCAAATTTCAATTTCCACTCATTCGGTTTTATGCAAACTTCATTGATTACATTACTCCGAGATTATGTGTGAAATCACTATTTATTTACTTATGTAGTAATTTCCACTCCCCTTTCCATGGATATACTTTTGAGACAAATAATCACTCCATTGATAAATTCTCAAGTCATCGATATGAAATTGATAAGAGTAATATTAACTCAATCTCCTTTCATTGAGTTAAACATCCAATTCATTGGTGTTGTTTTTACAAGAATATGTGTGAATGTCCACTTTCCTTTTTACACTAAATATCTATTCCTATTGAGTGTATTTATATCTGTCACACATAATTATGTCATCTATTTATCCTTAACCTAAGGATATGATCTTTATAAGGGATTTTATCTCAACTTACATTTCATTGAGTCTTCTTTGTTGTTCTGCACCATCTCACTTTTGTTTGGTGTATATACTGTACTTTGACATAGTATATCATGAATCCCTTTATTCTCATGATATTATAAATATTTGATTAACTCAACTATTTTTATTGAAGTGTATCTTTTTGTTTTAGGAACACTAACTAAAATATCATTTTAAATGTTATAAAGATTTTTTATTCTAAATATTTCTCATTAATGTCCATGTTTTAAAAATGGTTTTAAGGATTTATTTATAAGGACATTAATGTTTTAATATTAAAATTCATTTTAAATGTTTCAAATTGGTATGGGAAACTTTGATTCAAAAATGTATTTTTTAAAAGCTTCTTGACAAATAGTTTGACATTTAAATGTTTTTAAGAAAAAGAGGGATATTTCTCTCAAATATTTTTGATGATTATTTTCATCATTGTGAACATCCATCATTATTTTCGATGGAGGTTAATCTGTTATAATAAAATCTTTCATATTGTATTGAATGAGTTATGTTTGACTGTGGATGTTTTATTTTTTATACCATTCATGGTTTGTGGATAAAGTATTGACATTTTGTATGCTAGTTTTAATATGAATGTTTATGTTATGTTTCCAACATTTCATATGAGGAATGAATTGGACTTATTAAGTGACAAGTGGAGGCTGCTATAGCTCCTCGATGCATTGGTAGGTCTCATGAGACAAACTAGTGTCTTGGCATAAGGCCCTGAAAAATATTATTTGTAGTCTTGGAACAAGGACTTGACTATGTGGTTATGAAAGTCTTGCATTGTGAATTCCACCATTATGAAAGTGGCTATTGATATTTCATGTGATTATTCGACTAGTAAAATATCCATATGAATAAGTAAATTCCATTATTTGATTTTATCATTGCCATGTTATGATAAAGTTAATGTTTAAAAGGCTTTTGTTTTAGTCTTATACATTTCCATAAATGTTTATGTTTATTTATGAAAGTTTCGACTATATTGTTAACCTTATGGAGCATCTGAGCTCACCCCTTTCTATGTTTTATTTTTCCTAGGATTACAAGAAGTATATAATGATTGACCTGTATGGATATTCTATGGGATCTCAGTGTTGTCTATGGAAAAATTTTGTTTTAGTTTTCCATTTTATGATGTAATGTAAAACATATGAATGTATCTGGTACTTCAAAGTCTACAAAACTAATCTGTCTTTTGAGACTTGATATTTTGTGATCATGCTAATGATATGTAATAATTCACCAACTCTATGATTCTGGGGTCGGGGTGTTACATACATAAATTGTTTTGTCCATTCAATTGGACTTCCAAAATTGATATACCCACTCTCAATGATCCTTCAATGATGGTATCATATATTATTTAATTAATAGTAAAATTTATGGAAATATGTAGATGTAAAATTGATAATTCAAGGATTTTACTAGGTATATCTACTTTCACTAACATGTAAATACTTGAATGTTTCACCTTCAATGAAATCCAATAACATCTTGAAAAGTTATTCTTGCATATTTACCTACGAATAATGAATGTTAACCCATTGGATTCATAAATTCTAGAAAATTTTCACAGTTAATCTTATTAACTCTCTTCTCACCTTAAACATCCTAAAAAGATATTTTGAATTGTTTTTTTAATATGTTTCATCACCAATTTAGAAAATTTTAGTGTGATATTGTATAACATAAACAATGAATAATTATATAGTTACTAAAAGGTGTTTCACTTCCTTATATTTATTTTATATTCTCAATTCATAGATTTAATGAATTACATGAAATATTACATATCAAATTCGGCAATTTTTATTAACATATTTTTCCCCTTATAATAAGTACTTTATAAATACACACTTTTTTTATTCAAAGTAACACCCATATCTTCAACTATGATATTATTATCTTTTATTCCTTTCCTTAAGACCTATTCCAAATTATTTAAAAATTTATTGTTGGTTAAATAATCTCACTAAGACAGATAATGAAATGAAAACTTTTAGTCAATTTGAAAAACTGAAAAATCCTGATTTTTTTCCTTTTTCATAATAAACATTGAGATAAAATATTAAGTTACTTATCCATGAAATAAATATAATATAAAAATATAATTAACATAACATTTCATAATATTTTATAAATTGTGAATCATAATCATTAGGTTTCTGTGAAAAACTAATGATTACTATTTCCTTTAAAAACAATACAATCCCCATTGAAATGTTTATAAAAGATTCATAAAAACATAATATCATTTTCATACCAATTAAAATAAAAATACTTACATTATAAACCATTGAATGAATATCATATAGGTAACCTAGGAATATCATGGTACATCCATCTATATAAAAACCCTAACTATGTAATAACTTAAAATTATAATTCCTACATCTCTTACGATTGACATGTCACTAGTAAACTCTATCACTTTACCAAATGCATTAGAGTGGTATATCCGGATTTCCTTTTATCAAGGATATATCGGTCACACTAATTATTCATTTAACATTTATAAGAACAATATCATGAATAAAACATATATACCATTAACGTTAATTATAAAACAAATTTTATTTATAATTCATGCCCATGATCAATAGCACTTTATGTTATATAGTAATGATAAAAATGGTTTCCATTTTCTTTTGAAAAAAAAAATTAAAACTGAAATTTCAAAGAATATTGAGTAAAATACATTATTTTAAAATAAAAATATAAACATGTAAAGCATTATTGGTAATTAATAAAGACCACGGAGGTGGGAAATTATGTTCAACCATTATTAACTACAAAGACATTATATTTTCTCTTTCTTAGAAATATCATAATTAACCTATCAAAAAAAGATAAAATGAAAAATAAAATAAAAAAAAATTAAATATTGTCAACAATGAACTCTACCAACCAGTGTATTATAAATAGTAATATTTGGAAAAAAAAACTCAATGAACATTAACATAGAAGAAAAATATTTAAATTCATTTAATATATCAATGTAAATAAAAATTGATAACCATAATTTCTTTCTATCTTCATATGTTATCTGAATCATGAATAATAAAAATATCGTAGTTTTTTACTTTATTTTTAACCATATGTAAGTTTTTTAAATTTTAAATATTCATTTTTTTCATTTATTGTCATCTTTTATTATGTTACTAATATTTTTAGTTTCTTTTTAGAAATATTGGGGGTCATTAGATTTATAACCTTAATGCCACATCAGTTCACTGCCCATGGTCAATGGGGTTATAGTATCAATATATGAAAAATTATTATAATGTTATATTTATAAAAATTATTCATTTTATAGAATTTTAAAACTAACCTTGTATTTCTGTCATTAAATATAAACCATGTCATTTTATGGAGATGGTTGTTCATACGTACGCATGAAAAACAATTCAATTTTATAATGGGTGAAAAATAAATAAAATAGAAAATATTTAAATTTTAAAGAATACTAATATTTCATTATTGTGAGATATATAAATTTTTACTTTATTTTAACAATCTGTATGATTTGGTGATGAAAAGAACACCCCATAACTTCATGGGGATTTTAATCTACAAGTACACACCATCGATGTTTTCATTTCTCATAAGATGGAAAAGAAGATGGAAAATAGTTTTAACATAATTATTATAATATATATATAAGACCATAATTTTATTTTTTATAATGGTAAAGAGAATATATGTAGGAGATAAAATAATAAATAATGTTAAAATATGTTAGTTAATACATATACCTTGTTCTCATATATCTCCCTTTGGATTACAAATTAGACCTTATAGTATCATTTTTTAAGAAGATAATAACCTATAAAATATGTTTATATATTTTTGGGAATATTTTGGTTAGCGATTAAATAAACTAGTTTTCTCAAAATGTTGTAATAAGATAAGAGATTAGGATCCCTTTTATAAATTAGGGGAATGGCACAATTGTAATATTTATAAACAGTTAAATATTATAAAGTCATGATCAAGTGGAAGTGGCACAAAAGTTATAAAATTTCAATGATATGGTGATATTGTTTTAAATAAAATCATAAAATAATAATTAAGATACGATTTTGTGGTCTTATCACTTATTTTTTACCATATTTAACATTATTTATCCTTTACTACGGTGACACATTTTTACCACAGGTACTATTCATAATAACAAAAAATTAAATTGATCTCATTTCAAAAGTGGATGATCATAATTAATATTATATAATCCTTTTACCATGATAATATTCTTATAAATAATAAAAATTATTTTTAATGTATTTTTGTAGAACACAATAAAAATGGTTTTTAGAAAATTGATATTTACAAGAAAAATATGTAATTTTACCAAAATAAAATATAATTTTGATTAATAATAGATTACCTATGTTATTTTTTATAAAATTTATATTATATTATTTATAAACAAAATCAAAAAAATTAGAGACTTTTAAATTACATGATTTGATAAAAATATATTACAGTTATGCAAAAATTTAAATTTTAATATTCACTAAAAATTAATATTTTCATTAAAATAAAAAAATACAAATATTAATTTCTTAAATTACTATTATAAAATTAATTCATTTTTATCAAATTAAATTTATAAAATTAATAAACTTTCCATATAAATTAATAAAATAAATTCATGGAAAATCAAATTAGATAAATAAACTATTCATTTTTTGATTGAAGTCTTTTTAAAAATTAATTATATAACATTGATGAAAGTAAATCCATAAAATTAAAACTTATATATAATATTAATGACTTATTTCCTATATTACAATGGTTTTCACATTATTTTACCCTTATAAAATTAATTCCACACAATTTTATTCATTGCTTAAATAAGTGAAATTATTTTTTCCTCGTAGCATTTTATTATTCCCATGTTGATTCCTCAATATTGTTATTCTTACATAAAACCTTTAAATGATGAATCACCAAATTTTGAAGTAACCTCTTTATATGATCCAAAATATAAACTATGTATTCTTCATAAGAGAAATTTTACACATCTTAGACCTCTTTAGTGATAAAAAACATGTGATGCATCTAGTACATAATTTCTTTACAATGAAACATGAAAACTGTCATATATATGAGGTAAAATCAATGGTAATGTAATTATGTATGAAATTGATAATAACTTTTTCAGAATTTCATATTAGTCAATAAAATGGTATATTGACGTTCCTTTTCTAACAAAACAAATAACACTTTTCCATAGATATACTTTAATGAAATCATGATATCTTACATAAAATGATTAAAAATTCCTCTTTTTGATATATAATACTCGTTGTAATACACTAATATATCCTTGTATACTATTGAATCATTTTTACCATATCACCCATCTCTTCTACCATTGTGGTCTTTGAAATTTCCACTCCCTAAATTTGTCCCAACATGTTCAAGTTCATCACTGTTTTCCATATAAGGCCTCAAAATGTTCCAACTATAAACATGAAAGAAAAATATCTTTATAAGAAACTTCAACCAATTATATATGTTGAACCCCTTTTCCTAGATAATAAATATCAATGGAATAAATAATATATTATAAATTATAAAAAATGTGTTCTATTAATTCATTAGTTTGTTGTTGAAATGTTTTGCTGATATTCAATTCAGTATCCAACGACTCATGAAGTCCTTTACAAAAAAATTGATGTAAATACACGATCATGATTTGATGTAATAGAGAGGGGAAGTAAATTTATCTACACTATATCATCAGGATAATTTCATGAAAGAAGATACAATGTCATAATATCCCATATTAGTAGAAGATTAAACAATTTAGTCAAATTTTCAATAATAAAAAAAATACATTATTACCTCAATATGAGTTTGGAAACTAACCGAATTATTGATAAATATATTTTCCTATTTACATCTAGAAAATATAATATTACGATGCATCCCTTTTGGTATTTGTAACTTAATTTTAACCTATTTCGTTGTAAAACATTTCATGGTATAATTAGAAATATATTTATTCATTCCTTACCACCAATAGTATCCTAGAAGCTATTTGTACAATATAGTGTTGTTAGGATAAACATTAAATGTAGGGTTGTGAGCATCACAAAAAAATATTCATTAACTTGGAATCACTTGGTTTAAAGAGATACATTAGAAATTAGATAACATCTTATTTATTAATATTAAAATTATGAAAAACATAAAATTCTAGACAAAATTTACTCATTATTTAAAATAATTTTCTTCCTTCAGATCCTCCATAATTATTTCTAACAAATATGACTACAATGATAATAGTGAACAACTAAAAGAATTTTTTTTTCATACAAAATTTCTCAGCTAACATTCATTTAATCCTTAAATAATGGATCAAATTATAGTAATAAATTATTTAATGATTCATTATCATTTCATCTCATTCCATTAACTACCCTATTTGATTAACATGGATTATAGTGAATTGTGAAATAATAATCCTTAATCTATTATGGAAATAGAATGTAACTAATTTTTAAATATTTTTGACTGAATATATAATTTAATATTTTTTCTTTTGTATATATTTCACATTTATCCCCATATAATATATTCCACAGAATTTTTTAATAAAAATCTATTACAACCCGCTTAAGGTCAGGTGTCATATTGCTCTTATCATAGCGTTTAAATTGACGAGATGCGTACACAATAACTCGATAATTCTATATAACGAAACAACCAATAACCTTCATAGAATAATCACTATAAATTAAAAAAATACACAAAACTTATTTCTAAATCTATCACTAAAGAATTAACCAATCTTCATTTAAATTATTAGAAGCATTCATCACAATCCTTTATCCTGTTGAATTTAAATACTTTCCGGGTTAACCAAGTTATTGGGCATGGTAACCGCGAAATATTTGAAAAAATTCCTTTTTTTCTAATCCAAGAATACATAGAATCTTAGTGAAATTTATAGGACATTTCCACTCTTCCACTACTTTTGTTTTAGTAGAATCAATTCTTATTCCATATTTGGAAATAATATTCTCTTTGGAAGAAATTAGTTGTAAAAAACCACATTTACTTAATTTTAGAAACAAATTATTTTATTTTAATTTCAAAAATATATACATAATTATTTATTTAAGTGTTACAAAATTTTATATTATACTAGTATATCATCAATTAAAAAACATATAATTAATCCAAATTCTTATAGAACTCAATATTCATTTGATCCATAAATATAGTTGGTGCATATTATAGCTTGATATACATAACCAAAATACTTATAATGACCGTACCTAATATGAAATATAGTCCTTGGAATGCCTCCCCCATCAACCATTAACTGGTGATACTCAGATCTCAGATCAATATATTAAAAATTTTATGCATCATAGAGCATATCAAAATAGTAATCTATATGAGAAAATAGATACTCATTATTAATAGTAATATTATTAAGTCTTAAATAATAAATAGAATCTATCAGGTAACCATCCTTGTTTTCAAAAAATATAATGGGATAACTCTAAGGAAAAGTATTAGCGTGAATGAAACCCTTATCAAGAAACCCTTTTAATAACTTTTTTAGTTCTAACAACTCAACTTGATTGATTTTATAAAGAGATTTTGAAATTTTAATAGCATCAGACAATAAGAAAATAGTAAAATGAACCTCTTGATCATGAATAGAACAAGGAAAATAATCAAAAAATATATCCATATATACATTCACTACTATGATATAAAATATTTTAATAGTTCATTCATCTTCAACATTAACTACTAGAAAATCTAAAATTTTCATAGTTCATTTGTGACACGTGAGACTTTTATGAGAAATATTTTCTTTTTCTGTTATATACATCATCAAAGGAATCTTTTACTACACACAACACTAGTTTGGCTTACTTTACACGCAATCGCGACCTACCTCGATAGCTTGTGTTGTACGCAATACCGAGTTTCACTAAACAACGATATGGTATAAAAATATTATTAAAACTAGCCGTTATGAATAGTAATAACTACTTTTTGAAATTTTATTTTTCAAAATGGACTTCATTTTTGGATTCAGAATATCTAAATTAGTCTAGGGTGAAATTTTGGTATTTTTCTGAAAACTTTCAATTTTTGATGAATAGTTAAAACACTTGGTTACTATTTAAATACCGTCTTTTTTATTTAAATAATTATTTATTTTTTTAAATTTATTTTATGTGAAAATTGATACATAATACCTATATAATTTCAATGTAATTCATTGGAGACATTTTATAATAATTTTATACATATAAAAATTTTATTGAACTTTCACCATCTTTTAACCACCTCCTAGGAGAATAAAAAAATTTACATAAAATTTAATTTTACTGCTTCTGTGAGTGGAATTTCAAAAATCCGAGAGACATGGTTAATATCAAGGAGTAAAATTTGGTTCAATAAGATAAAAATAATTTTTTGTGATTAGTTACTTTTTACTTTTTTTACCATGGTTAAAAGTAAATAGGGTAATTAAGGGTAAAATGATATTATTATTACCCTAAAACATGTCCTAAATCTATTGGATAAGTTTAATTCGACCAAAAAAACCATAGGAATAAAATATTACCATTTAGGTCCACTTGGATTAGATTAGGACATTTAATATTATTTTATTTAAAGAAGGGTTAAAATAGTTAATATCAAAGTTTAATAACTAAATCATTTTTAATATAGTGTTATACATAAGATAAACAGATTTCTTACATAATGGTATTTTATTTATAATTCTTAGAAATTAAATAATTTAATTTATTTATGACACGATGATGATGCAGTAATTGTCTTATTAATAAAATATTAACTTAATTGATGTTATAAATACCGAAATAAATATTATTTGAAACTTTTTATGAATTCCAATAATTTTCTAGGTTAGTATGACATGTTAGTATTTATTTAATTTGTTTTTTTGAACTAATGATGCTGTTATAAATTTCACAAAAATCAATTACCATGAAGTGTCAAAATTGACATAAAATAGTTTTTAAAACACATTTTATATTATTAATTTTTATTTTATTCCTAAAAATCTATGGTTCGGACAAATGACTTATATAAGGTTATATATATTAATAATAAACAAATTGGGGTTCCTTTGGCTTGTTATTCTATGTTTATTATCTATATAGTGTAAGAAAATAAGAAGACATTGTAAAAGTTAAATTATTTAACTTAGAGTTAAATCTAAATGATAAGGTTAAAATAGTAACCTAATGTAAAGACCCGTAAATTTCAAGGAAATGTTTTTCTTAATTTTCTATGAAATTTTACAAGAGCGCAGTTTCTGACGGCACCTGATTCCAAGGCCCGGTGTGCCTAGAATCATTTTTCGATGTTTGGCTCGGGTACGTTAAGTGAACGGATGAGCGAGTTTTTCTAAGTTTTGAACCGGTGCCCGGAATCAAATTCTAAGGGCACCAATGAAATCGCAGCGCCGGTATTTTCTTAGAAACGCCTCTTCCGGTGTTGCGTTTGCTTGGGTGTGCTTTTTAATTTTTGGGCTTAAAGTTAAGAAATAAAATAAATTTCGACAAACTTTATTTTATTTCACTTAAGCCACTTGAAGCCACTTGAAAGCCACTTAAACTGAGTTGAAACGGATAGGATGCTATCCAGAAATATCCTACCCTCTTGGTAGGATATTTGCGAGGTGGGTCCCGCACGAGCCCCGCCGTTTCTTTTCGCTAAGTAACGCACCCGCGAAAACCCGTCATTATGAAAGTCAACTGACGCGTTTTCTTAAATTCTTAACAGACCATTTAATTGGGCAGTTTATTTCGTAAATTAAATGAGTTGTTACTTTCGTTGAATTAATACAACGAATTGATGGGTCGTTACTTACCCTTTTTCGTTTGTTGGCGTAATAATAAAATAAGACCAACTAGTCTTTTTGGAGGATTACTCATTGAGAGGTTTGTCAGAGTTCTTGAACCTTCATCCTCCTTCACGAAGAACACGAAGAACGTGAAGAACGCCGACCTCCGATGAAGAACGCTGAACCCGTGGAAGTCAACGACGCGAAGCCGTGTTCCGCGACACCGAAGTTCCCTTCCTGCAACATTCTTCTGCGACGTCTGTTCCTCCGCAACGAATCTTTGATCAGCTGCTTGAGGTAAGAGTCTCGGACTTTCTTTTTAATCTCCTTTGTGGTTTTTACCAAAACACGGATTTAATTATTTATAATTAAATTAAATCTGCTGTTTCTTGGTCCGTTGAGTTCGCCGACTCAACACCGGTTTCCACGATGACGCGACGCCTTTCCGCGATGACACGACGATCCCCTCCTTCTGCGACGAGCAATTCCGCGAAGACCGTGCGTACGACGACGACCAACGTGGTAGGGATTTTATTTTTGGAATTTCCCTTACTTTCCCGTTTGTTTCCATTCAAGAATGAAGAACCCAGTTCATAAAAAATTTTTATTCCATTAAAAATTGTTGATTCATATGTTGAATATTGTTTCTCCCATTGTTTATCACTAACGCGGAGGGTGCGGGCCAAACGAACACGGCCCGACGACCCTCTGACGTTCTTCGTTGTTATGCGGATTTGACGGGAGACGACGGAACGTGCCGCAATGGAAGTGTGATGGTTCCTCAGTGAAGAGAGAGTTCGGGGAGGAGCAGCGGCGTAGACGGGAACAAAATCGGACCACCAGAGCGACTCTGGGGGCCCACGGAAGCCGCTGGCGGCGCGGGTCGCCGGCGCGGCGGCGTGGGCACCTGGGAGCAGCGGCGCCCCGGCGCGCCGCCGGACAAGGCCGCCGCGGCAGAAGCCGCGGCGGCGGCACTCGCGGACCCGTGGCCGCGCGGGTCCGGCGCGCGCGGGACGCGGCTGAAGCCGCGTCCGGTTGTCCGAGCGACACCCCGCGGGTGCCGCGGGGTTGTCACGCGGGGGGGGGGGGGGGGGCTCCCCCCGCGTCGCTCGGCTTTCCAGGGCGACACCACGCGGGTGCCGTGGGGGTGTCACATGGGGGTGGCGGCTCCCCCCCACACCGCTCGGCCGACCCGGGCCGGGCTGGACGAGCCATACCGGTCCGACCGGGTCGGACCGGGTCGGACCAGGTCCGGCTGACCCAGGGGGGGTCGGGTCGGGTCTGCCCGGGCCCGGACCCCCCGTCTTCAGACGGTTTTCGTTCAAATGCTCGTAACATGAGCTCCGGGCCTCCAAACGACTCGCCGTCAACGGCAACGTGATCCTTGGATCGAGAAGGTCGTTCCGGTATATTGCACTCAAGGTTTCGGAATACTTTGAGTTCGGCTGGGTTGGTTCGTACAGGAAAACAACCGGGCCCTTGGAGCGGAAACGCTCATATCTTGAGCTACGGACATCCGATTGACGCGCCGTCAGCTTTGTTGATTTCCTCTAAGTGAGAAAGATCTTTTGGCATACTCAGCCCGAGGTTTGGACACAGGTGGAGTATGGTCTGGTTGGTTCGTACACAAAACCAATCGGGCCCTCGGAGCGGAAACACTCATATCTTGAGCTACGGACGTCCGATTGACGCACCGTCAGCTTTGTTGAGTTCCTCTAAGTGAGACGGATCTTTTGGCTCACTCCGCCCGAGGTTTGGATGCAGGTGGAGTCCGATCGGGTTGGTTTTGCCTTAAAAACCAACCGGGCCCCTCGGACGAAAAAGCCAATAACTCTCAAACCGGGCGTCCAATTGACGCGCCGTCTGCGACGTTGAGTTCCTGTTGACGATACGGAACTTTTGGATACATCAACTTTAGACCTTGTGACAGTTGATGTATCGGCCTCTCGGCTCGTGGAGCGGACCCTCCCGAACGAGCTTGCTGTGTGCGGGAACCCTAGTGTTGGTTGCAACTTCGACGACGGTGCAGAGATCCTCAGTGGACCGCGACGACAATTGTGCAGAGATCCTCAGTGGACTCCGACGGTGAAGACAGTTGGTCTGGTATCCTATGTGGGTCCCAGCTGTGCTGGTCTTGTATCCTATGTGGGTCCCATCTTAGATGATTCAATACTGGTCTTGTATCCTATGTGGGTCCCAGTATAGTTGAATCAATGAAGACAGTTGGTCTTGTATCCTATGTGGGTCCCAGCTGTGCTGGTCTTGTATCCTATGTGGGTCCCAGCTTAGATGATTCAATACTGGTCTTGTATCCTATGTGGGTCCCAGTATAGATGAATCAATGAAGAGTGATGGTCTTGTATCCTATGTGGGTCCTAGCTTAGATGACTCAGTGCTGGTCTTGTATCCTATGTGGGTCCCAGATGTGATGGTCTTGTATCCTATGTGGGTCCGAGCTTAGATGATTCAATACTAGTCTTGTATCCTATGTGGGTCATAGTATAGATGAATCAATGAAGAGTGCTGGTCTTGTATCCTATGTGGGTCCCAGCTTAGATGACTCAGTGCTGGTCTTGTATCCTTTGTGGGTCCCAGCTTAGATGATTCAGTATCTATGTCTGATCATCTCTTTCACCTTTTCGATGATGTATACCTGCGTGAGCTGAATCTTGTGTTACTCTCCTTTGTGGATTATGTTAAGCTATCCTGTGTGGATTTACTGTTTACTCTCCTTTGTGGATTGTGTTGAGCTATCCTGTGTGGATTTACTGTTTACTCTCCTTTGTGGATTGTGTTGTGTTATCCTGTGTGGATATACGTTTTCTTTCCTGTGTGGACTGGGTTGTGCTTGGGCTCGGACGTTGGAGCCGAACGGGAATTGATGACTTAGGTATATGTATGGGCATATACCTAAGAAGTGTCGATTGTTACTTCATGATTGTATCTTTCCTTTTTTGTTTATCCTGTGTGGATTTCAGGAGACCTTCGGGGGTCTCGGGGTCCCTACTGAGTAGCTTATACTCACCCCTGCACGGGATATGCCCGCACTACGTTGTGTTGGTTGCAGACGACGGACAGCACTGATCGTGGTGGAGGTGTGCGGAGCAGGACGGTACCTGGAGGTGTACCACTGGGCGGGACGTACTCAGAGCGGTCAGGTGGGCCCGAGGAGCAGTGGAGGCTATCTGTACCCACCCTTCAGGTGGGACTTCCAGAGGACGGCACGACGCTGCAGCTTTTCCTTTCAGTTGTACTTTACAGTTGGGCTTGTATTTCCGGCCCCTTTTACTTTCAGAACAGGTTGTACCGTTTTTTACTTAGTGTTTTCTTTTCCACTTGCTTACTCTGTGGTGATTGTTTACTTTTCAATGGCAATGCCTTCCCTTTTGTTGGGATTTACGCCTTGGTGCTAGTCGCCAGCCCCTGGCCTATGGAAGGTGGGCTTGGGGTAGTCACGGCACGGGCCCCGAGGACGGGTCGTGACACCTAAACTTGTCTAAAATCTATTGTATGAGAGGATTTCGACCCCTCCCAATCTTATCATAGAAATAAATCAATTTGGAGATATTAATAACCGAATATGACTTTATAATAAAATAATATTTTATGTTTTTTCTAAGGTGCCCGTCTCCTCCCTTATAAAAGGGATCCTCTTCCCTCTCCTCCTCACACTACATTGAGTCTTCAAGCTCGGCCAAAACCTGAAGATTTCCCTTCTACACTTTCCTAGTAATATTCTAGAAGTCTTGGTCTTCTTCAAAGACCAATTGTTGTGCCCTAAGAGGAGGTTTCAAAGAGGCGTATCGAAGAAGAGGTAATATCTCTTACCGATTCTTTCAACATTATTTCTTCTTCTACTACTTCTTCTTTAGTTGTTTCATTATGAAGTAATAACATCGGTATCACTCATATACTGATATGTTATTATAAGTATGAATCAACCCCATTACACCGTCTATCCATCCTACGGAAAAAAAAATCATCGTGCGTGCGTACATAGAGAATACCGTCTCCACGCCGGGGTGTAATCTATTTTCCACCACCACCATAGTTGGATGGGTATAATGGTTTAAAGATTAACTATATATGATTATTTTAATGTGATATTAATTATGAAATAGTATACATACACTTAAATACAATTCCATGATCATGGGAATGATATCATCACTCGTGCGTACATACGGCCTACCGTCTCCACGATGTGATGTGACTCGTTTTACATGATCTTCAAGGCTTAATGATTATATAAATTAATTGAATAAATAAATACAATATATATTACACTAATACCATTCTGTAAATGAGGTATCTATAACCTAAAAGAATAATAGAGAATTTATTCGACAAAACTCACATTGGAACAAAAAGCAATAAACACCCGAATAATAAGTAACAATGAAATATTACTAATAACAAGCTAATAATATTACCATATATGATATCATAACATGAGTAAGATTATGGAAAAATTCAATAACATTATTTAAATCATTATACAGGAGGTTCGGACACGTACGAAGCAAATCGGACCTAAGGTAAGGGAAAATCTCGCAATCTCATTTTTTATCCGAGATTATTTATACTTCAGAATTTAATAAGGAATATTTATCATCCACATCCATTTTCCTCAATATGTAATATAATTTCTATCCTCCTACAATTATTTAAATCCAATTTTACCCTTCGGTGAGTTTTTATTAAAATATATGAAAGGAATCTTTTGTCATTTTTCATACAAGGTACTTTCTGACTTTTCCAGGAAAAGTACGAGAAGAATTTCTTTTTTTAACTTATACGGCATGAATGGATTTTTAGAAAATTATTTCCATGAAGCTTAATTTACATGTTTTGAAGTTTATTTTTAATCAACTTCCTTTAGTTTAAAATTTTATGACATGTAAGAAATGAAAAATGTTTTTGAAGTAGAAAGGATATTTTCCTCAAGAATGAAGTTCAGGTGTTTTATCAAAATTATTTTCCATCTAAGATAATATAGGGTTCTGTTTCTATCCATATTTTACATTGATTTTATTTTTTTATAATGGCATTATTTTTATGATGTCCTTTTATCTTATATGTATTATCTTATGATGGCATGATGTTTAAGAATCCCATTTTTATTACATTGGTTATGCTATGATGTATGATTTATGATCTTGTGGAACACATAATAATGGTACAATTATGAGATGGGTGGGGCCTATATCTCCCTCCAATGCATTGGGTAATGATTTATATCTCATGAGATAGACATGGCTGGAACGACAGGTTAATCCGGTTCAGTGAAACAGGACTGAAACGAGGAGTGAACTTGGTTCAGAAATGGTCTTTGTTAACTAAGATAGTCTTGAAAATGAGTCTTGACTACTAAGAAATGATTCTCTCTGATTATGTGTGTATTCCCCAAAGTTTCATGTTTTATGTTATGATTATTGGGATTACATTTCACTACTATGATTTATCCTATGTTATGAAATTATGATCTCTTTTGCAGGTTAATCTTTCCAAAATGTTATGTTATTATGAATATGATGTGATTGATATTTCTTTTTTTACCCTTATTGTGCATTTGAGCTCACCCTTTTGTATGTTTTATTTTCCCCAGGTCAGGAAGAAGGATATTAAGTAAGATATGCCAAAAGGGATTCTAGATATGATAAAATAAAAGGGAGATGGTGTAGATGATTTATGAACCAGTTGTTTATGTTTCCCAGTTTCTAAAGACACTATACCTATATGGTCCTTTCATGGTTTTGTTATATTTTGTAATAAGTGTGCTTCAATTCTGATGTAATGACAATGTATGTAAAGTATGGGTCGTTATAGTTGGTATCAGAGAAAAGGTATAGTCAACCTTTGGAAACTACGATGTGAAAGCCTTAGTAAGAACCCTAAGGATAAGTCTAGGCATAGAACAAAATAATAGTGTTTTAAAAATGGCCATGAACAACCTATGATAAGACCTTAAGTGTGAAATTTTATTCCTGATTATGTGGTTTTTCTATTATAATTAGTGTTTCTCACACTATTCTTCTTGGTTTTAGTCAATGGCTGGAACCCAAAGGAACCATGTTAATGTAGAATGCGATGGGAAATGTAATGATTGTCCCCCAGAGAAAGAAAACGTTATGGGAGATGGAATAAAAAATCTTATAGCCATGGTCACACAAGTTTCTCAAGATATGAATCATGCAGGACTTCCAAACGAGCAAAGGAAGGAGCAACATTCCGTTGAATCCTTCATGAGGCAGCGTTCACCCTCTTTCAGCGGGTCTAATGATCCATTAGTGGCTGAACAATGTATCACTACAACTGAAAAGATATTTTTAGTTCTTCAATGTTCTGAACATGATAAATTCATCTTAGTAGTATATCGTTTGGAAGGTGAAGCTGATCAATGGTGGAATCTTATCAAGAATACGAGGCCAAGAGATGAAATTGAGTCCATGGAATGGGACGAGGTAAAGAACTTTTTTTTCAATAAGTACATCCCTCGTATTCTTCAAACAAAGATGGAGAAAGAGTTTCTTGAACTAAAGAAAAAGGATGATGAATCTGTTGGTACCTACAAAGAAAATTTTACAAGACTTTCAAGGTATGATTCTGGTATTATTATCCAACCTGAGAGTAAGATTGATCGATTCTTTAGTGGATTCGACCCAATTCTTCAAAGGGCGTTAGCCAAAAGGGACTTCAATAGCTACGAGGAAATCATTCGATGTGCTCTCAAAGTTGAGATGGATATTGGAGTAACCCATCAGTCATATGTGTTTGATAAGAAGAGGAAAATGGAATTCAAAGGAAAATCTAAAGACCACACTCAAAATAAGATGAGTTTTTCCTTATGCTCAAAGTGTGGAAAGAAACATGGAGGGAGTTGTCTTAAAGGTACCAGTAAATGTTTCAAATGTGTAAAGGAAGGCCATCGGGCTTTTGAATGCCGCAATGATGGGAAGAAGAAGTATAGTGATGCAAACAAAGAAAGGGCTACACAAAATGAACCTCTTACACTTCAATGTTACAAGTGCAAGGAAATTTGTAATAATGCTAATCAATGCCCTAATCCAAGGGATGTTGATTATGATCAACTTCAACAAACTCTTAAGGCTAAAGACAAAGGAAAGTCACATGAAATTTCTATCAGCGATGTGGAGTACGATAACGAAGTGGTGAAAGGTACACTTACCATCCACTCTAAAGTAGCAAATGTTTTATTTGTTTCTGGATCCACCCACTCTTTTATTTCTGAAGAATTTTATAAGGGTATCACCGTATTACCTCAATAGTTAGATATTGAGTGAGTTGTGACAACCCATAATGGCATAACAGTCGCATCAAAAGTTTACAATTCTTCTCCGATTGAAGTTTGTGAGAAAGTGCTTCCTGCAAATCTTGTGATCCTTCCTATAGTAAACTTTTATGTGATTCTTGGCATAGATTGTCTTTCTTTATATGGATCTCATATCAATTTCCAAAGAATGGAAGTCACATTTCATATTCCAGATCAATCTATGATCGTCTATCGATGCAAGGATGAACATAACCTTCCTGTGGAAATTTCTTCCATCTTATCGGTCTTGATTCCACTAAATGAAGGTTATTTATCTCAAATAGTTGGTGTGAAACTCACGATTAAGAATATTCCCATTGTACGGGAGTTTGAAGATGTCTTTCTGGAGGAATTTCCTGGTCATCCACCAAATTGTGAAGTTGAGTTTTCAATATAACTCATACCAAGTGATTTTCATATTTCAAAGACACCTTATAGTATGGCCCCAATTGAGTTGTAGGAATTAAAGAAGCAACTACAAGAGAATCTTGATAAGGGATTCATACGCCCTAGTGCATCAACATGGAGAGCACCTATTCTGTTTGTTAAGAAGAAAGATGGATCAATGAAACTCTGCATTGATTATCGAGAAAGTAAAAAGATCACTATCAAGAACAAATATCCTCTCCCACACATTGATGACTTATTTGAACAACTATGCGGAGCTCAATACTTTTCCAAGATTGATCTTCATTCTAGGTATCATCAATTATGGTTCAAAATGGAGGATATACCAAAGACGGATTTCCGTACAAGGTATGGACACTATGAATTTATATTGATGCCATTTGGACTTACTAATTCCCCAATCTATGGAATAGAGTCTTTAGAGACTATCCTGATCAGTTTGTGGTAGTCTTTATAGATGATATTCTTGTCTATTCAAAGAGCAAGGAAGAACATGAAGATCACTTGAGAATTGTATAAAAGACCTTGAGAAAGGAGATGATTTATGCCAAATTTACCAATTGTGAATTTTTCTTCAAAAAGTTGCATTTTTGGGTCACATAATCTCAAAGATGGGATATCTGTGGATCCAACAAAAACAGAGGTTATTGAAAGATGGTCGAGACCAACAACAGTAACTGAGATCAAAATTTTTCTTGGTTTGGCTGTATATTATCGACATTTTGTGAAATATTTTTCACGATTATCTAATCCACTCACTAGGTTGACTCGAAAAGGAGTTAAGTTCGTGTGGATGGATGAATGTGAAAAGAATTTCAAGGAGTTGAAAAGAAGGTTATCCAGTGCACCTGTACTCACACTTCCTTGTAGTGGAGAAAGGTTTGTGATCTAAAGTGATGCATCCAAGAAGGGGCTAGGGTGTGTTCTCATGAAAAATGATATGGTCATAGCTTATGCCTCACGACAATTGGAAATCCATGAGAAAAATTACCCAAATCATGATTTAGAGTTTGCTGCGGTAATCTTTGTATTAAATATTTGCAGTCATTATCTTTATGGTGAAAGGTGTTATATTTATTCTGATCATAAAATTTTAAAGTATATTTTCACACAAAAGGAGCTGAATATGTGCCAAAGAAGATGGTTGGATTTGATTAAGGATTATGACTGCCCAATTCATTACCACCCTGGGAAATAAAACAAGGTGGCAGATGCATTAAGTCGACAAGACCATGCTAGCTTATCCATGATGAGAATCACAAAAGATCCAATATTTATGGATTTACAAAGGATGGATCTTGGAATTATAATGGAAGGGGAAAATCATATCTTTCTTAAATGAATGTTCAACCATCTATACATGTGAATATTAAAGGGGAACAGAAAAGAAAATGTAGAGTTACAAAAGAAGGTGAGAAATGATCCTGAATTCAACCATGATTGTGATGGGATAATAAAGTTCAAGAATTGGGTTTGTGTTCCTCCCATTCCAGAATTAAAGAAGGAGCTGCTGGATGAGGCTCATAGTTATTCATTATCTATTCATCCTGGAAGCACGAAGATGTATAAGGATCTGAAAGAGTACTTCTGGTGGGATGGCAAGAAAAGAGATGTTGTTGAATATGTCTCCCGATGCTTGGTTTGTAAGAAAGTTAAAACTGAGAGACAGAAGTATACGAGGATGTTACAACCATTACCTATACCCGAATAGAAATGGGAAAACATCACTATGGACTTTGTCACCGGGATTCCTAAAACATTCAAAGTTAATAATGCTATCTGGGTCATAGTTGATCGTTTTACAAAGTCGGCACACTTCATTGCTATTAGAGAGGATTTATCTATGGATAAGCTTGCCAGGATATATGTAAAAGAAGTGGTAAGATTGAATGAAGTACCACTTTCCATTATATCTGATCTGGATCTGAGGTTTACCTCAATGTTCTGGCGAAGTCTTCAGCATACTCTGGATACAGAGTTGAGTTTCAGCACTGCTTATCATCCTCAGACAGACGGTCAGTCCGAGAGAACAATTCATACTCTAGAAGATATGTTAATAGCTTGCTCTATGGATTTAAAATGTGGTTTGGATCAACCCCTACCATTGGTGGAATTTTCTTATAATAATATCTCTCACTCCAGTATTAAGATGGCTCCATATGAAGCTCTCTATGGAAAGAAATTCCGAACTCCAACTTGTTGGGATGATGTTGGGGGAAGAATGCTATTATGACCTAATCTTGTTGATGAGATGGCAGAAAAGGTCCGATCTATTCAACAACACATAAGAGCATCTCATAGTCGACAAAAAAGTTATGCTGATAACTAAAGAAAAGACCAAGAGTTTGAAGTGGTTGATAAAGTGTTCTTACGAATATCTCCTTGGAAGAGTAATGACATTTGGAAAGAAGGGAAAGTTGAGCCCTATGTATATCGGTCCATTCGAAATACTGGATCGTGTTGGGAAGGTATCATACCGATTGGAGCTTCCACTGAATCTCTCTCAAGTTCATTATGTGTTCCATGTATCTCTTCTAAGAAAGTACGTACCTGATCCTTCACATGTACTCAGCTCAGAAGTTGTACTGCTGGAGCAAGATCTTTCTTAGAATAGCCGAAAAAGATTATGGATCGTAGTGAAAAAGTCAATCGGAACAAGACCACTCATTTGGTGAATGTTTTATGGATGAACCGCCAATTATAAGAAGCTACATGGGAGCTTGAGGATATGATGAGGGAGAGGTATCCTCATCTATTTGTTACAAAGTGACGAATTTCGAGGGAAAATTCATTTTAAGGGGGTAGAATGTGGCACCTGAGACTTTTATGAGAAATATTTTGTTTTTATGTTATATACCTCATCAAAGGAATATTTCACTACACACAACACTAGCATGACTTTTTTACATGAAATCGCGACCTTCCTCGATAGCTTGCATTTTACGCAATACCGAGTTACACTAAACAACGATCTGCTATTAAAATATTATTAAAACTAGCTATTATGAATAGTAATACCCCCTTTTTAATTTTTTTTTTTCAAAATGGAATTCATTTTTGGATTCAGAATATCGAAATTAGCCTAGGGTGAAATTTTGGTATTTTTTTGAAAACATTCAATTTTTGATGAATTGTGAAAACACTGGGTTACTATTTAAAAACCGACTTTTTATTTAAATAATTATTTATTTTATTTAAATTTATTTTATATTAAAATTGACACATAATACCTGTATAAGTTCAATCTATTTTATTGGAGCCATTTTATAATAATTTTAGACATATATAAATATTATTGAACTTTTCACCGTCTTTTACCCACCTCCTATGAAAATATAAAAATTTACATAAAACATAATTTTGCTACTTCTGTGAGTGCAATTTCGAAAATTCAAGAGACACGGTTAATATCAAGGAGTACAATGTGGTTCAATAAGACAGAAATATTTTTTGGTGAATAAGAACTTTTTACTTTTTTTAACCAGGGTTAAAAGTAAATTGGGTAATTAAGGGTAAAATGGTATTATTATTACTCTAACACAAGTCCTAATTCTATTGGATAAGTTTAATTCGACCAAATAATCCTTAGGAATAAAATTTGACCATTTAGGTCCACTTGGATTAGATTAGGACATTTAATATTATTTTATTTAATGAAGGGTTAAAATAGTAAAAATCAATGTTTAATAACTAAATAATTTTTAATATAGGGTTATACATAAGATAAATTAGACTATAAGTATTCATTATAAATATAAAGATATTTCATACATAATGGTATTTTAATTATAATTTTTAGACATTAAATAATATAATTTATTTATGACACAATGATGATGCAGTAATTCTATTATTAATGAAATATTAACATAATTGATGTTATAAATACTTAAATAAATGTAATTGGAGACTTTTTATGAATTACAGTAATTTTATAGGTTAATATGACATGTTTTTATTTATTTAATTAACTTTTTTAGAACTAATAATGCTGTTATGATTTTCACAAAATTCAATTACCAAATAGTGTCAAAATTGACATAAAATAGTTTTTTAAATAAATATTATATTATTAAATGTTATTTTATTCATAAAAATCTAATTTTGGGCCAAATGACTTAGATAAGGTCATAAATATTAAAAATAAACAACCTGGGGTTATTTTGGCTTGTTATAGTAAGTTTATTAACCATATAGTTTAAGAAAACAAGAAGACACGGTAAATATTAAATTATTTAACTTAGAGTTAAATCTAAATGATAATGTTAAAATAGTAACCTAAAATTTTATAATATCTATTTTATGAGAGGATTTCAACCCATACCCACATTATCTTAGAAATAAATCAATTTGGAGCTATTAAAAACCGAATATTACTTTATAATAAAATAATATTTTAAGTTTTTTCTAAGATGCCCCTCTCCTCCCTAATAAAAGGGCACCTCCTCCCTCTCCTCCTCACACCACTTTGAGCCTTCCAGATCGGCAAAAACCTGAAAAGTTCGTTTCTCCACTTCCCTAGTAATATTCTAGTGGTCTTGGTCTTCTTCAAAAACCAATTTTAGTGCCCTAAGAGGAGGTTTGAAAGAGGCGTATTGAAGAAGAGGTAATATCCGTTACCGATTCTTTCAACATTATTTTTTCTTGTACTTCTTATTATTTAGTTGTTTCATTATGAAATAATAACATAAGTATCACTAATATACTAATATGTTATTATATGTATGAAAAAGACTTATTTCACCATCTATCCATCCTATAGAAAACAAAATCACCGCGCGTGCGTACGTACGTAATACTGTCTCCACGCCGTGGTGTAATCTATTTTCCACCACCACCATAATTGGATGGGTATAATGGTGTAATGAATAACTATATATGATTATTGTAAAGTGATATTAATTCTGAAATAGTATACATACACTTCAATACAATTCCATGATCATGGGAACGATATCATCACTTGTGCGTACGTACGGCCTACCGTCTACACAATGTGATGCGACTCGTTTTACATGATCTTCAATGATTAATGATTATATAAATAAATTGAATGAATAAATATGATATATATTACACTAATACCATTCTGGAAATTAGGTATCTATATCCTAGAAGAATAATAAGAATTCATTCGATAAAACACACATAAGAACAAAAAGCAATATACACCTGAATAACAAGTAAAAATGAAATATTAATAATAAGAAGTAAAGAATATGACCATATATGAAATCATAACAATGAGTATGATTCTGGAATAAGTCAATAATATTATTTAAATCATTATACAGGTGGTTCAGACATGTACGAATCAAATCAGACCTAAGGTAAAGGAAAATCTCGTAATCACATTTTTTTATCCGAGATTGTTTATACTTAAGAATTTAATGAGGAATATTTATCATCCACATCCATGTTTCGCCAATATGTAATATTATTTCTATCCTCATACCATTTTTTAAATCCAATTTTACCCTTTGGTGTTTTTTTAGTAAAAGATATGAAAGGAATATTTTGTTATTTTTCGTACAAGGTACTTTCTGACTTTTCCGGCCAAAGTACGAGAAGAATGTCTTTTTTTTAACTTATATGACATGAATGGATTTTTAGAACATTATTACCATGAAGCTTAATTTACAATTTTTCATGTTTATTTTTAATCAACTTATTTTCGTTTAAAAATGTATAAGAAGTAAGAAAGGAAAAATGTTTTTGAAGTAGAAAAGATATTTTCCTCAATAATGAAGTTCAGGCGTTTTATCAAAATTAATTTACATCTAAGATAATATAGGGTTATGTTTCTATCCCTATTATACATTTTTTATTATTTTATGATGGAATTATTTCTATGATGTCCTTTTATCTTATATGGATTATGTTATGATGACATGATGTTTAAGAATCCCATTTTTATTACATTGGTTATGCTATGATGTATGATTTATGATCTTGTGGCACACATAAGAATGGTATAATTATGAGATGGATGGGACATATATCTCCCTAAAATTCATTGGTTAATGATTTATATCTCATGAGATATACATGGATGGAACGACAGGTTAATCCGGTTCAGTGAAACAAGACTGGAACGAGGAGTGAACACAGTTCAGAAATGGACTTTTCCCGCTAAGATAGTCTTGGAAATGAGTCTTGACAACTAAGAAACGATTCTCTATGATTATGTGTGTATTCCACAAAGTTTCAGGTTTTATGTTAAGATTATTGGGATTACATTTCACTACTATGATTTATCCCATGTTATGAAATTATGATCTCTTTTGTAGGTTAAGATTTCCAAAATGTTTTTTTATAATGAATATGATGTGATTGATATTTCTTTTATTTACCCTTACTTAACATTTGAGCTCAAACTTTTTTATGTTTTCACTTCCACAGGTTAGGAAGAAGAATATTAAATATGATATTCCAAATGGGACTCTAGATATGATAAACTAAAAGGGAGACAGTGTAGATGATTTATGAACCAGTTGTTTATGTTTCCCGGTTTCTAAAGACACTATACCTATACAGTCCTTTCATGGTTTTGTTATATGTTGTAATAAGTGTGCTTCAATTCTGATTTAATAACAATTTATGTAAAGTATGGGTCGTTATATCATTCCTCCTCATGAACATGTGAAAGATAACATTATATCCATCCTTAAGACATAGGTAAAATTATTTAAAATTTTGGAATGAGAAAAAAAATCTAATTAAGGGACATAAAATAAAATAACCATATTATCCCAATTGTACACCTAAATAATCCCTAATAATTTTTACAATTTTCTTGAAAAACATTTATTTCAAATATCCATTTATATATAAATGAAAAAAATAAATTTACGAATAGTTTTAGCATAAAATTTCATAATATGTAATAATGTTATAACAATTACTATTATGTTTTCATAAAAACCAATGAATATGTTTTATTTTAAAAAATCATTTAATTTTATATAGGTTATAATCTTTTTTAGAAACATATTCTCATTTTCTTACATTTTAAAGTTAAAAATTTCCATTATAAACCATTTCAAGAATATCATGTAGGAATATCACAACATTGTCCTTAAATTAAGACATAGATCAAATATTATGATGGGATATCTCAATAGGAAAATTCTCACATATCTTAGGAGTAACATATAACTAGTAAACTACATAACTTTAACTAACACATTGAAGTGATATATGTAGTTCACCCATAATCATGGATATATCGATAAAACTCATCATTCATATATAATTTCCATAAATCATAGGTTTAGTAAGACAAATTTATTTTTGTCTTAAATAATAAATCCAATTTGAAATGGAATCAAATCCCATAATAAATATCCTTTTATGTTATCGCATAAATAAGGGAAAAGGTATCAATTTCCTTAGATATAATTTTTAAAACAAACAATAACTGGAGTATTTGGAGAAATAAATTATTCAAAAATTAAAATAGAATCTTTTAAAAGAATATCTATAATTAAAACGTTCTATAACATTGGGTAAAGGTATTCAAGATTTATATGTTAAAAGACATTACATTTTCACTTTTTTTAGAAATATCAAAATTTAAAAATACAAAAAGATTAAAATAAAACCTTTTTAAAACATTTTTAATAATGTATAATATTTATAAAATAACCATTAATATCCATTAAACGACAAAAAATAATATTCTTATAAATATTTCCTTGTACATGCTCAATTTAAGAAAATAATTTTGAAAATTTAAAATAATATTTTAAAGTTAAATTCATTACCATACTTTCTATCTTGCATTATATGCTCCATCATTCCTAAATAATAAAATTATATTAGTATTATTATAAATTAATAAAAAAATTAATGTTTATATAATAATTATTATTCCTATTATATTTTTTATTACTATGTTTTATTAAGGTACTAAAATTGTTAGATT
The DNA here is from genome assembly GCA_963277665.1 of Viscum album. Taxonomy (NCBI): domain Eukaryota; kingdom Viridiplantae; phylum Streptophyta; class Magnoliopsida; order Santalales; family Viscaceae; genus Viscum; species Viscum album. The sequence continues at coordinate 923,606,356 of OY728141.1, read as the reverse complement.
CATATCTGGTGTTTTGGGATTATAAGATTTATAACATCTAAACCACATAAGTGTGTCGACTGTTGTTTAAAGGGTTATGGTGCCATTATATTTATAACCTTAAACTTGTTTTATTTATCATATTTATACAATAGATACAATTTTGAAACCAACCATGTACGGTGTTTATGAAAAATGAACCACATCATTTCTTGGAGATGGTAGTCCATACATTTTAATGAAGGGAATTTTCGTTTTTTAAACGTGTCGAAAAGAAATACATTATATTATATTTTAATATTATATATACATAAATATGTCATAAATATCATATATATTAAGTTTTTTTCATCATTTTAACCTTCTATATGATCTGATGAAGTAAAATGAAACATGATACTTCATGATGGTGGTAATCTACATATAAGAGCGAGTAATGTTTCCATTTCTCATAAGACGAAAAAGAAGATGTAAAAGGTTTATATAAAAAAATAATTAAATTAGTGTATATAGAAGTTATTGGCGTTATTATTTTATAATTTGTAAGAATATTTGAAGGGGTAGATGATTAAGTAAACTTGAAAAGGTTATTCAGGAAATATAACATTTTCTCAGATAGCTTCTTTTGGACTGCACATTAACAATTATAGAATTTATAATTTAATAATTCAACAACCACTAGGATATGGGGAGGGATTTTTGAAATATTTTTGGATATATATTTTTCAAACTACAATTCTTAATAGGTGTGATGAAGGTAGAAGATGAGGTGGCCATTTATAAATGTGGGTAGTGACACAATTGTAATTTCTCTAAACAATTAATATTTATGGAGTCCTAAGATAAAAATTTGATTAAAAAATTAAGAAATTCATTATATAAGGGGAAAATTATTAAAATATAAACATCCATTAATAATTAGGATAAGATACCAAGGTGTTACCACTTATATTTTACCTTAATTAGCCTAATTTACCCTTTACCTTAGTGACACATTTTTACAATGGTAACTAATCCGAAGGACAAAAATTGAAAATGACATCGTTATAAAATTTTAAACTCATGATTCCAATTATGAAATAAATTTCACAATCTTATATTTTTATAATTCATAGAACATAATTTTAATATAAGTGTCAAAAACACTATGGAAAACAACTTTTATAAAATAACTTTTAAATAGAATAAAAATAAACTTATACCAAAAAAAATAAAATATTGTTTTTTATAGAACTATAAATATTATTTTTGATCAAATTAATCTTATGTTTTTTTAAAACAAAATAAAAATAGAATTTCACTTTTAAATTAAATAATTTTACAAAAATAAATAATAGTATTCCATAAATAGGAATTTTTAACTATTCACACAAAAATCAATCCTTTCAGAAAAATAAAAAAATTAAATTAAGTTATATTTTTTAGCGATATATAAATAAAAAATTAATTTTTATCAAATTTAATTTTTTAAATAAATAAAATTTTATTCAAAATAAAATAATCATATTCCTAGAAGAATAATTTAGTTAAATATAGCTATTCCTTTTTCGACATATAACATTTATAAAATTACTTACAAAATTATGATGATTATAAATCCATTCAATTGATACATATAAAATGTAGAATTTCTTTATTATAAAGATTTATTAGTTTTTCAAATTGAGGACTAAAATATAATTCATAATTCTTGAGTAAAACACCTTATCAATGGGAACCAACCAACCACCAAAGTATAAGAAGTAATTATTCTTGTTCTAAACAAAAAATAAAATTTTATGATTCAGAATATCAAAATATTTGATATGGACCCTTTTGTATTCAGGGGGTTTGATTAATCGATATAAGTTCATTTTTCCAAATAATTTTATATTTTGTTTTCGATACCCTTATGAAAACCTAACTCATAAAAAATATTTAATTATTAAATAAAAAATATTTAAATGTTATTAAATTTATTAATAATTTTTTATTCATTCAAATTTTTTAGTTCTAATTCAAAAAATAATAATTTTATAAATAATTCAACAATACAATATCACTTTTTTTATTTCTCTAATTAATTATTTTATTGATTGTCATTTATTTAATAATAATCTTTGTATTATTTTAATTATAAAGTATTTTTAAATGTTTTCTTGTAATACATCCATTATATTCATTATTTTAGTAACTTTATAGAACATTACTTGAGTAAAATCATCCTCTAAGATACTAAAAAGCAGTACATCTGGAAATTATGTTACTCAACTCTTAAAATCCAAGGTTTTGATGATTAAATCATTTCACTTACAAGATGATCTACCTATAATATCCCCCAAATATCACCAACAATTGTAAGAGATAACTTATAACTAATAAAATTTATCATAATGATAAAAAATAACTTATTATTTAAATTATATTTTAATTCATATATGGTATCCAAAATAACTTTTAAAGAATAAAAAATCCAACCATGAATCATATAAGATTTAATTATTTTTATATATTTTAAAGTAATAAGGTCAATAAATTAAGGATTCATTCTTATTTTCTACTAATTATAGTCATATCCATATAAATAATATAGTATATAATGTATCTAAGAAACTTTATATCATTAAATATTTGTATTATATACTTCTATAGTTTTATTAAGTTCATAAAAAAAATAGAGGTAATATAAATACCAAAATGGCTCTCATACCATGGGTGTCACATGTAAAAACCCTAAACTATTGATGTTTAAATTCTAATTTATTTTCTATTTTGGTGGTTTTTAAGAGTTAGAGGATTTTTCATAGGTTAAGGGTCAAATTTTTATAAAACCAAATAGGTTAAAGAAATACATCATGGATGTTAAATATCATTAGGTAACCGATGGATGGTATTGGGAACCCTATGGCTAAAATAGTGAGGGGGTAGACTAAGTGGGACATTAGTTGGCCAATGATATTGGGCTAGGTGGCTGATGGGATACCATGTACCATGTTGGGAAGGAATGGATACTTAGTTTCTTCTTAAGGTGTTTTTTGAATTTTAATTAATATTAATATAATGTTTTAAATAGTTATAAAATTCCCATCAACCCCCTATACTATACATGTAATGATCAAACCCCCTTATCCCTAGTATTTCACTTCTATGCGGATGATCACCCTTATATGAGTTATAATATAAGATTTATTAATTATGTTGGGAATCTAAAGGTAAGGATATCCTATAACTCATGTCTATTTTGTCATAATGATATGATGATGTCAATCTAAAAGAAATAAATTCATCGGGTTTCATATGAAATAGAATTTTCATACAATTTATAGTGATTAATCCAATATTTTTCAACAATTATACTTGTAATAGTAAAACACAGGTTTTATTTATTGTTTTCTCTATTGTTTATATGTGTTTAATGTGTATTTTTCTTAAAGGGTTGGGGATGTTCTTGTTAATTCTCTGAGATATAACTCTAATGCATTTGTTTTTCATGGATAACTCAGTATGGATTATTTAGGTTGTGAGAGGACCCTTTCATATAATTATTTGATTACATGGTTGTGAATACCATAAAAAAATTGTATGGGTTATAGTTCAATGAAATTGTAGGCCAAGAGGAGGGTCTATTGATTTGACCAGACATAGTGGACCATTTGAGGTGGGCCTAAGTGTCCCTTTTCATTATGGTACTCTAATACATGAGTGTTTGGCATTGGATAACCCAGGTATGTACATAAAAATGGCTAATTTATAAATAATGGTAAACGAATAATCAGATCATATAATTAGGTAAACGAGTACATGTCAGTCAAGAGGTATAACATGATGACATATAAAGGTGAGAATTATAATCATGAATATAAAATCATTGTATAATATGATAACATTAAGGAATCATGGGAATTTTGTGACAACATAAATCATAACATCATAACAATATATCAATGAAAACCATGTAGAAATCCTATCATATTTATTTTAGGTTAAACTCCCATTCACCATACATGGTATCTCTTGAGATAAAAAGATTACCCAATGCATCGTAGGGATAGACAATTCTAGGCCCACCCGTCATATTCCTATCATGTACACATATTTGTGTTCAACATTGATCATTAAACATTATAACATATTTCATAAAATTTAATACCATGATTATGGAGTCTGTATTAAAAAAACATATGTCCCAAATCAATTCAGGATAGGTAAAATTAGGTGAATACCCTTGAGTGGAAATGGGTATGGGTATTCACAACACAAATGTTTCACATAGAAAATCATGGGATAATTTCTCCAGCGTAATCATTATAGATAAAGGTTCATATAAGGTATAATGTAGAGTTAATGGCAGTATATCAGTACCTATGAATCATAAATACATTATAGGTATGTGTAAAAAATAATTAATATATGAAAAATTTTAAAAATAAGGCTTAGTGTAAAGAATGTACATGAAGAAAATGATGAGGATTAAATCCATTTATCTTAGAGGGTTCTCTTAAATGTTTGGGTAGAGATTATTGATAAATAGGGAATATATTTGGAGTCATATAGAGATAAATATGGAGATTAATTTCATGGAAAATGGGTTTTGAGTGATTAATAATGAGATGTTGGGGGTATTTAATGAAAAAGAGGGGGTAATTCTTCATTAATTTATAGACATTCATTTTGGAGACTATGTGATAAAATAATCAAAACCAGAAAACCAACCCATGGTTTTTACACATGGTTTTGGGCAAATAGGAGTGGTTTTATTATTTTATTAGTATATTACTGAGAATCAGTAAAATAATACAGTTGATAATGTTGATGTGAGTCATGTTAATAATAAATTTCTTCTAAAACCATAAAATATAATATTGTTTCTGGATGATTCCTTTTTTATTTTTAAAATTAATAAATTTAAATAATATCACATTATTTTAAAGGGTAATTTTTTTGGATTCCATTTATAGTATTTTCTATTCCACTTTTTCTCTATTAGGGTTTCAGGATACATTCCATATATTTATAGCATATTTAATTATCATGAAATCATTTTTATAACATAGATATTTATGAGAAATCCTTAATTGGAAAATTTGAGCACGTTGATTTTAAAAATAATTTTTTTTACCAAATTAATTTTCTAAAGATGAGAATTTGCATATAAAATAAAAAACCATATTTTTTGGAGAATACAAGTTTTTATGACACTTCCAACTTTAAAACCCTTATATTAGAATTAATTAAATTATATTATAAATTATATTTAAATAAATGTTACTTTATTAAAAAATTTATTTATAATAACACTTATTTTAACGAATCGTGAATTTTTCATAATGATTGTTTTAATTAATACTATATATTTCCCTAAAAGAAATTTTTTTATAATCTTTTAAAAATATAATATTTATCAAAATAATTATATAATCACAATAATATAAATTTAGTAATAAAAAAAAGAGATAAATATGATCATTATTTTATTTAAAATAAAATGTAAAATTTCATACAGCTAGAGTATAGATGCATAACCCCTTATTAAACCAGCGCACGACATGCGGGTAAGGTGTGTGGTGGTTGTATTTCATGAAGGGTTTCTGGTCAACATGGTTTGGGACATGATATTTGGAAGTAGAAAATTCTTTTATAAATGGTTCTCTTGAGTTTCAGTTTTTGAATCTTGACTTGGAAATGGTCAGGAAAAAAATCCCACTGATGCAATCTTCATTGGAAGCTCTGATTAATGCGATCTATAAGGTAAATTCCTACAATCCAAGGCCATCACATCTTCAGTCTATATCAATTATAATTTATCATAACTGCTAATATATAAAAATATTAACATACACTTTATAATGGCTTTATAATCAATTTTTATGATGTCTAATGGCCTTTTAAGAACTCAAAAAATATGGCCTTATTTTTTTATAGTCTAAAATAAAAAATAAAATTTAGTGTTTCTATTTTATAAGACCATATTTTATAATAATAAATTTAATCATTTCAATGTAATTTATTTTATTATATTTTATCTCATTACAAGGATGGTTTATTGTTTTTTGGATTATTTAACATTTTATTAGTGTGAGAGTCTACTTACCTTGGAATGGAATGGCATGGGAAAGAGGTTATGTTTGATAAGAAATTGGGAAATTCTTAAGTTTGAGAATAGACTAAATTCATGATATAAATGGAATTTTATGTTATTCAAAATCATATTTACTATGAAAATAGAATTAAATCCTATGTTAAATAATTCCAATAAATGGGATCAGGGATTAGAGGCTATGTCAATCCATATTTCAACATAGAATTGGGGTGATATGTTATGCCCATTAATTGATTTTCTAGATGAATAAATAACATTATTTTATTATCAGTTCATCATCTTGGATGTGGTATTAGATTCTATGTAAATCAACTAATTTATATCTTATACACCCAACACCTACAATCCCGGGGTCAATGATAACAAATATATTCCATACAACTTTCATTGATATGAAATGATTAATACCAATATAACTTTATATAAATTTCACATTAATTAAACATTATTTATTAAGATAATATTTCAATCCTAGATCACAAAATGTATATGTATTTAAATGTTAGATACATTAATATTTTTTAATAAAAATCATGACAATTTATCCATAATGTCAACATGCTAGGCATCATTATAGATATCTCATATATTTTAGTCATATTCATAATATAGGGAATTGGAAAAAATAATGAGATGTGTTCTTAAATTACAGTAAATAAAAAAAATTATAAATTTTTATTCAATGATTATATAATAATCATTTGAGAAATGATATCATGGTTTAATTATATTATTAAAAGGAATATGGGATATTAATAGTTGTCTACTTGGAAAAGAAGAAGAAAATGTAATATCAAATTATCAAACTTGTTTAGTGGAAAATAGGTTGGTATTATTATACAATAATCATGATCCATGAATAATAACATATTCATATAACAAAGAACATTTTTTATAAGTGTAATCATTTAAAATCATCACATTTTTGGGAAAGATAAATTTAACTATGTTCATGATTAATGTTTTGAACATAAAAATAATGTCCACATATCATGTTATGCATAAAAATATAATGAATAAATCTCATATTGTGAACATAATAATAAAATACACACATCATGTATTTAATATGACAATAATGTCCATTCCACATGATTGGAAGATAATAATAATATGCATTCATCATTTCATAAACATAACAATAATGTACATGCATCATCCTTATCTCAAGAGACATAAATCATTAACCAATGCATTAGAAGGTGATATAAATCCCCACCCATAAATATTCTTACATATGTGTTTGATAAGATATTAATGATTTATCATTTCATAAGAAATGTGAAAATAAAATGAGTTTCATATCATTTTTATATGGTATTTTATAACGTGGAATCAAAAGTAGACAGGTAGATACCCAATATTTTAATCAACCAAATGGAGTATTTCATTAAGGTATTTCTAGGGTGGTTAATAATCCATTACTCCAAAAAATGTTTATATAGTGTAGATGAAGTTATAAATATAATTTAAATAATTGGAAGTGGTTTCATAATACATTTTTAACATTATCATAAAAATATGAATTTATTGATAAATTTAAAAAGATTCATTGATGAAGTTGACATGAAAAACATTTCAAAATCACTATCTCTAAAGTAATATCAAAAATAGTTCCCTAGAAATTATATAAATATTTTCCTAAGGAAATGTGTGGTGTAATATAATATTTATGATCTGGAAATTAAAAAATATTTCCATATATTTTAAAAAACTGCTTTTATTCAATCTAACATTATAAAAAGGTACAATAAAATATCAACATAAAATTTAGAAAATAGAAATATGATAATAAAAATAAATAATAAATATTTATATTTCAAAATAAATTAATATAATATTATTTTGGATCAAGTAATATAGATAATGATGGAAAATATTCCTTAAAAAGGATGAGAATTATTCAAAACAAAATCATACTTTTATAAGAAACAAATTCATCAAAGATTAAGATATGGATTTATCATTTTAATTTTACTATAGAAAAACATAAAATATCATATAATATAATATTATAGTGGATGAAATAAAATATTTAATAAATAATTTCATAATGAAATATTATAACTCAATGAAAATATATTTGAGATAACAAAAACCATTATGGCCTTATTAATACCTGAATCGATAAACTATTTAAGAATTAAACATGAGACATAAATTAAAATCAATTTAAATTCAGGATATTTTGGATAGATATAATTTATAGTTTAGTATATATAAAAAATTTTGAATGCGACATATGTCACAGTGAATGAAAATCGAGATGGGAAAACCCCTTACGAATTTGGTAACTTCATTATTAAATTCCTTTAAAATAGATAAAATGAATTGGTAAATCCAATACCATTTATATTAATATAATCATTATATTATATTAAAAATAGATAATATATACACAATATATGTATTATCAAGGAAATTTTTAGTCCATTACTTTTTGGGAAATTTGTTGTTTGAGTTGTCCTTGGAAGTTATGGTGACTCTTTTCAACAAATTAAAAATTCCTAGTTTTCAAACTTCTCAAATGCTTCCTCTTCTAAATAGAACCTCATTCCAATATAATCTCACCCTAGAAGTGTAAATTCATATTTTCATTATGGAAGTATCACCCTGACCGTGTCTCACCCTAGTGGTGTCACCCTTGCGGTGTCACCTTGGAGGTGTCACCCTGGCGATTTCACTATGGAGGTGTCACCTTAGTGGTATCTCACAGTAGTTGTGTCACCAAAGTGGTAGCTCAGCCTAGAGGTGTATCGCCTTAGTGGACTCTCATTGATAGTGGCTATCTGGCCATCGCTTATCCAATGGTACCTCATCCTGCAGTGTCTTACAGGGTGGTGACTCCCAGATGTTAGCAGATGGTTCATCATGATGGTTCCATATCCAATGGTGCCTCTTCCTATGGTTCCCATTCCTTTGGTGTTGTGTCCGGTAGTACCATGTTTGTTGGTGCCACATCTGGCGGTGCCGTGTCTGGTTGTGCTACACCTGGTGATGTCGTGTCTGGTGGTGCTGTGTATGAACGTGCCACGTATGACATCCAGCAGTGCTACATCTGATGATTCCATGTCTAGAAGTTCCACTTCTGGTTATGCCATTTCTAATAGTGCATCATCTGACAGTGCTTCAATATTGATGCCTCATCAAGTGGTGTCTCATTAACCATTATCCTATTTCTTCTAGTTTTATCTTTTGATATATTTATTTGAAATAAAATGAGTTTAAGTAAATATTTCATATGGTTTATGACTAATTCAAAGGACATAAATTTTATAATTATTTTCCTCAGGGTCCAGAGGCTTTTAAATTGTAAAACCATGTGGTGTTGGCCCAATCATCCTTTATTAGAAAACAAAAATGGTATTTAAACACGTCACTCAATTTTGATCATCCTAAAGCCAATATATCATTCTTCATATTATTCATACATTCATTCTCATGATATGGGATTCCATAAATCCTTATACCTATAGGATTCAGGTAAACTCTTGAAAAATTTGGTTCTTGTTTCCATGGATATTTTCTTACTACATGTGCACACCTGTTTTTGGCACAACAAGGAAGTATGTACCATTCTCTTCAAAATAGGATTTCCTACATATTTCTTAATTTTGGATCATGAGGGATGAATATTTAGATGTTGGAACTTGAAAATACAGTCCATTACAGATTAATAATGATAATTCAATTAGTTTGAATCTTATTATATAGGGGTGGAGCTGGAAAAGTGACACATGTTATTGTTGTGTTATAATTTTTATGGATATCTCGATTTTTATGGGCTAACTACCCAATAAAAATAATGGTCATTGGGGTCCTTTTTTGGGCATATAATGGTTTATATATTGCATTTTTTTGTTGGATACTTATATATAAAATTTGGTTAACCACACAAATTCTGCTAATAAATGGATTCCCTAGGATCGTCGAGTTTTTGTGATAACACCAAAATTAAAATGTATAATTAAATAAGGTATGCCTTATTAAATCAAAAAGGGGTTTTAATTTGTATGTGAGGTGATGTGATATGTGGATTTCTTAAGGGTTCTGTGTAGGGGGGAAGTGGATAGCATGTGGATGTTTAGTAGGGATGTGATGGGTGTAGTATGATAATATAACAAGGATACAGAGCTAGTTGTGATTTATTATGATGCAGGATGTGGTTGTGAGTTGGGGTTTATTTTGATTACTTTGGTGGTTTGGGAAGGATGACTTTGAAGAAGGTCAATAATGATTTGTATAGGTGTTTCATTATTGATAACATGTTAAAAATCTGCACCTTGTATCATGATGTTGTGTTGTGATTTCTCTTTATTGTGAATTGTGTTTATTTACCATGACTTTTGTTGTGTTTCTTGAGGGTTTTTTGTGTATTTCTAGTTTCCTATATAGTGAGGTAATTAATAAAATATCTATTTGATCAAGTTTAGAGTTACTTGGTCTAGTTAGGTTCATGAGATGAAAGTGGTTAATGAAATATTAAAATGATGGTTGTTTGATTAAAGATGGCGGATTCTAAATGATGAAATGAATGGGTGTTGAACATAGAGGTAATGTGAAGCCACATTAATTTACCTGGTCTCTTCATCTTCTAAAATAATTACTATAGTAGTTAAACAATTCATTAAAAGTTTGTATCCAAGGTGATAGTGTTATCGGTGTGTAATTTGTTTGATAAAACATAGTTTATATTGGAATGTCTCATACAACACATGTACTTGTATATTATTTTTATTTTTATATTCCCCATAAATGTTGAGCATTATCTACCAAACACCCAATTCATCACACGAGGGATGTTATACCAAACATCTGGTAAGGCATATATATGGATGGGTACCCACTCTTTTCTAAAATATCTTCATGGTGAGATAGGTATGAAACACTCTATAATGGTCTGAGGTTGGTTAGTGATTTAGATTTTGGTTGTGATGGACTATGTGTCTTTAGGATAGATATGATATCATGGTTGTTTGCAAGAAGGTTTTTTGTGTAATCCCATGTGTCTTTACGATGATATGTGGGGCGAAAACCTAGGTGTCTTCAGGATGAGATATGATGTGATTTTTTTTGTGACCCAGGTGAGTTAGTTCATGATGTGTTGTGTGGCCTTAGTATGTGTAGTCATGATGTGTCGTGTGGGCTAGGTGTGTCTGGGTGTGATTTTTTGTGAGGCCTATGTTTGTGTGGGTGGGACATGTGGTGAGGCCCAGGTGTGTGTGGGTATAATGTGATGTTGTATACGAAAGGGATGACAGCACCATGAGGTATGATGTTAGGTGAGAGTGGCATACTAGTGGGAAAGTTCACTACTGAAAATGGGGCTTTCCCAACGATTCTGAACCGTTGGGAAAGGCTACAGAACCGTTGGTATAACATATACCAACAGTTCTGCAAACCATGGGGAAGTAAGCCAATGGGAAAACCTATCCCAATGGTTTACAAAGAACCATTGGTATATGTTATTTAAATTAACTTATTCCAATAGTTTGGTTAAACCGTTGGTAGATGTTTTACCAATGGTTTACACCAAACTGTTGGTAACGCTAATGAAAATTCATTCTTCCCCAATGGTTCTAAACCGTTGGGAAAGGTTTTTACCAACGGTTCTCTTTGAACCATTGGTAAAAAGATCACTAGAAACTTTTCCAAACGGTTTGTAAACTGTTGGGAAAGGGTTATTATAAGCCTATTCCAATAGTTTGAAACCGTTGGCATAGGCTATGCTGTGAAAATTGCACAGTAGCCTGCAATTTTCATAGAAGCCTATAATTTTGTATAGCAAGCTCCATTCCATTCTTCTACCTGCAATAAAAAACTAATACATACATATAGAGAACAAATTCATACACATTTAACATATAATACATTCTTGAACCATACACATCAAGAATTAAATCAAAATTCATAACGTAATTATAAACATACATAATTGATATAGAATTCAATTTAAAATTTAGATGAAAATTTTATGTGGAATTCAGAATTCAATTAATAATTAAATACATACATAATTTAATTATCAATTATCAATAAAATATCTAAAAAACTGAATATGTATCAACAGAATCCAAATACATTTGTTCGTATTTTTGAATAGCAGTTGTTTTTCTTAAAAATGATATCCATTATAAACAAAATACATACACATGGAGTGATACCAGCTACATCGTGGCTCTAATAGAGGCGGGTTTGACTCTTACACGTTACATATTACCCATGGATCGTTTTCCTAAAGTATCAACATATTCTGAAAGGATTTCGTCAGTTTTCCATAATCCAGTTATTGTTTTCACTTAAAATGTTGTCCATTTCAAAAAAAAATGTGACACTTTGAGTGGTTCCACCCACACCAAGCCTTGGATTGAGGCGAGGTTGACTTTTATACGTCACATATAACACAAGGATCGTTGTCCTAATGTTTCAACGGAATCAGAATGCATTTGGTGGGTTTTCCGTATGACATTTATTGTCTTCACTTAAAATGAAGTATATTTTAAACAAAAGAGAGACAATTTGAGTGGTTTCGGCCACACCATACCTTGGATTGAGGCGGGGTTAACTCGTATGTGTCACAAATGACCCATAGATCATTGTGCTAAAGGTTCAATAGAATACGAATGCGTTTGGTCAGTTTTCTATTTGTCAATTGTTGTTTTCACTTAAAATGAAGTCTATTTTAAACTATAGAGAAACACTTTGAGTGGCTCCAGCCACACTGTGCCTCGGATTGAGGCGGGGTTGACTCATGCACTTAATATAATACCTATGCATCGTTGTTCGAAAGTATCAACACAATTAGAATCTCTTTGGTCAGTTTTCCATATGTACTTAAAATGTTGTCCATTTAAAAAAAAGAGATACACTTGGAGTGATCCCAGACACACTGCGACTCAGAATGAGGTTCAGTTGACTCGTACACGTCACATAGAACCCATGGATCATTGTGCTAAATTTTCAACAGAATCCGAATGAGTTTGGTTGGTTTACCATATGTCAGTTGATGTCTTCAATTAAAATGAATCCCATTTTAAACTATTGAGAGAAACATCGAGTGGTGCCAGCCACTCCGCACCCCTGATTGAGGCTGGGATGACATGTACACTTCACATCTAACCCATGGATCATTTTCCTAATGTTTCAACTGAATCCGAATGCGTTTAGTTGGTTTTACGTATGTCAGTTGTTGTTTTCATTTAAAATGTTGTCTATTTCAAATAATCCTGAGACACTTTGGGTGGTGCCAGCCACACCTGTCCTTTGATTGAGGCGGGGTTGACTTTTACATGTCACAAATGACTCATGGAACATTTTCCTAATGTATCAATAGAATATGAATGCGTTTGGTCAGTTTTCCGTATGTAATTTGTTGTTTTCAATTAAAATGAAGTCCATTTTAAACTATAGAGAGACACTTCGAGTGGTATCGGCCACTCCGCACCTCATATTGATGCTGGGTAGACTCTTACACGTCAAAGTTGACCCAAATATCATTTTCCTAAAGTATCAACACAATCTGAATGTGTTTGGTCAGTTTTCCGTATGTAAGTTGTACTTTTCACTTAAAATGTAATTCATTTCAAACAAAAGTGAGACAATTCGAATGGTGCCGGCCACACCGCACCTCAGATTGAGGCAGGGTTTACTCTTGCACATCACAAATGACCCATGGATCGTTTTCCTAAAGGTTCAACAGAATCTGAATGCGTTTGGTCGGTTTTATGTATGTCAGTTGTTCTTTTCACATAAAATGAAGTCCATTTTAAACTAAATAGAGACACTTTGAGTGGAGCCGGCCACACCACACCTCAGAATGAGGCCAGGTTGACTTTTTAATTTCATATATTACCCATGGATTGTTGTGTTAAAGTATCAACACAATCATAATTTGTTTGGTCGGTTTTCCATATGTACTTAAAATGTTGTCCATTTTAAACAAAAGAGAGACACTTAGAGTGATCTCGGCCACACTGCGAATCATATTGAGGTGCAGTTGACTCGTACACGTCACATATGATCCATGGATCGTTGTCCTAACATTTTAATAGAATCCAAAATTCAATTCATAATTTGAATGGTTTTTTGTATACCATATGTTTTTACTAGAAATGATGTCCATTTTAAACAAAATACATACACCTGGAGTGATACTGGCCACACCGTCCCTTAGATTGAGGCGAGGTTAACTCGTACACATTAAAAATGACCCATGGATCTTTTTCCTAACGTATCAACATATTTTAAAAGCGTTTGGTTAGTTTTTTGTATGTCAGTTATTGTTTTCACTTAAAATTAAGTGCTTTTTAAATAAAATAGAGACAGTTTGAGTGGTGTCGGCCACACCGCGCCTCAGATTGAGGCAGGGTTGACTCATACACATCAAAAATGACCCAAGGATCGTTGTTCTAAAATATAAACACAATAAGAATCCTTTTGGTCAGTTTTCCGTATGTACTTAAAATGTTGTCCATTTTAAACATAAGAGTGACACTTTGGGTGCTCCCAGCCACACCGTGACTTGGATTGAGGCGTGGTTGACTTGTACATGTAACATATTCCCCATGGATTGTTTACCTAAAATTTCAACAGATTCCGAATGAGTTTGGTCGGTTTTTCGTATGCCAGTTGTTCTTTTCAGTTATAATCTTGTCCATTTTAAAGAAAAGAGACACAACTAGAGTGGTACCTGCCAGACCGCGTCTCGGATTTAGACGGGGTTGACTTGTACATGTCTCAAATGAACCATGGATATTTTTTCTAAAGTATAAACACAATCCGAATGTGTTTGGTCAGTTTTCCGTATGCCAGTTGACATTTTCAATTAAAATGATGTCCTTCTGAAACAAAATACAGAAACTTTGAGTGGTGCCGGCCACAACGCATCTCAAATTGAGGCGAGGTTGATTCCTACACGTCACATATGACCCGTGGATCATTGTGCTAAAGTATCAACACAATCAGAATCTGTTTAGTCAGTTTTATGTATGTACTTAAAATGATGTCCATTTTAAACAAAAGAGAGACACTTAGAGTGATCTCGGCCACACAGCGACTCAGATTGAGCCCGGGTTTTCTCGTACACGTCACATATGACACATGGATCGTTTTGATAAATTATCAACCGATTCTGAATGCGTTTGGTCCGTATTTTGTATGCCAGTTGTTCTTTTCACTTATAATCCTGTCCATTTTAAACAAAAGAGACACAATTAGAGTGGTACCAGCCCCACCGCAACTCGGATTTATACGGGGTTGACTCTTACACGTCTCAAATGACCCATGGATCATTTTCTTAAAGTATCAACACAATCCGAATGCATTTGGTCGGTTTTCCGTATGCCAGTTAATGTTTTCACTTAAAATGATGTCATTTTGAAAAAAAAGACAGACACTTTGAGTGGTGTCGGCCACACCGCGTATCATATTGAAGCGGGGTCAATTCGTACACGTCACATATGACCCATGGATCGTTGTGATAAAGTATCAACACAATCAGAATCCGTTTGTTCAGTTTTGTGTATGTACTTAAAATGTTGTCCATTTAAAACAAAAGAGAGGCACTTAGAGTGATCCTGGCCACACCATGCCTTAGATTGAAGCGGGGTTGAAACATAAAAATCACATATGACCCATGGATCATTATCCTAAATATTAAACACATTTCAAATGCGTTTGGTCAGTTTTTCGTATGGCAGTTGTTGTTTTCACTTAAAATGATGTTCATTTTAAACAAAAGAGAGACACTATGAATGGTGTCGGCCACACCATGCCTCGGATTGAGGCGGGGTTGACTCATACACATCACATATGACCCATATATCGTTGTGATAAAGTATCAACATAATAAAAATCCGTTTTGTCAGTTTTTCGTATGCTAGTTGTTGTTTTCACTTAAAATGAAGTCCATTTTAAACAAAGGAGAGACACATTGAGTAGTGTCAGCCACACTGCACCTTAGATTGAGGCGAGGGTGACTCTTACACGTCACATATGACCCATGGATAGTTTTCCAAAAGTTTCAATGGAAACCGAATGCGTTTGGTCAGTTTTCCATATGTACATAAAATGTTGTCCATTTTAAACAAAAGAGATACACATAGAGTGATCATGGCCACACTGCGACTCAGATTGAGCCCAGATTGGTTCATACATGTCAAATATGACCCATGGATCATTGTGATAAATTATCAACAGAATCCGAATGCGTTTGGTCAGTTTTCCGTATGCCAGTTGTTCTTTTCACTTATAATCATGTTCATTTTAAACAAAAGAGACACAGTTATAGTGGTACTGGCCACACCGCTTCTCGGATTTAGACGCGGTTGACTCTTACACATCTCAAATGACCCATGGATCATTTTCCTAAAGTATCAACACAATCCCAATACGTTTGTTCAGTTTTCTGTATGTCAGTTGATGTTTTCACTTAAAATGATGTCCTTTTAAAACAAAAGACAGAGACTTTTAGTGGTGCCGGAAACAACATGTCTCAGATTGAGGTGGGGTTGATTTGTACATGTCACATATGACCCACGGATCATTTTTCTAAGGTATCAACACAATCAGAATCTGTTTGGTCCGTTTTCCATATGTACTTAAAATGTTGTCCATTTTAAACAAAAGAGAGGCACTTAGAGTGATATCGGCCACACCGTGCCTCAGATTGAGGCAAGGTTGACTCTTAAACCTCACATATGACCCATGGATCGTTCTCCTATATAATCAACATATTTCGAATGTGTTTGGTTAGTTATTCGTATTTCTGTTGTTGTTATCACATAAAATGATGTCCATTTTAAACAAAAGACAGACACTATGAATGGTGTCGGCCACACTGCGCCTCAGATTGAGGCAGGTTTGACTCATACATGTCACATATGACCCGTGGATCGTTTTTCGAAATTATCGACACAATTAGTATCTGTTTGGTCATATTTCCTAATGCTAGTTGTTGTTTTCACTTAAAATGAAGTCTATTTTAAACAAAAGAGAGACACTATGAGTGGTGATGGCCACACCACGCCTCGGATTGAGCCAGGGTTTTCTCGTACACATCACATATGACCCATGGATCATTGAGATAAATATTGTAGCTGTTTATTCACATTATTCAAATACACTATTTGAATGATTTCAGAGCTAACAATGTCATTCCCAATGAATACATCCCTTTTATAACATACCAAGAATCTATGATGTTGATTGGATGTGTAAATGTGATTTACATTGATTATCATGATGAAAATAGAAAAATATATATTATAGATTTTCTAGTATTAAATGAAATCATGGAGGGTGGGGGGATATCGGGGGGTGTTCGAGGGGCTGTCTGGTGGGTGTCTGGGGGGGCAGTCCGGGGACCAAGGAGGATGGTGGGGGGGGGGCTGTGCGGGGGGCTATCCTGGGGGTGTTCGAGGGGTTTTTCAGGGTCCAAGGAGGAGGGTGGGGGGCTGTCCGGGTGGCTGTCTGGGGGTCTGTCTGGGAGGATGTCCAGGGTTCAGGGAGGAGGGTGGGGGGCTGTCCGGGGGGTTGTCTGGCAGGTGTCCGGGGACCAAGGAGGATGGTGGGGGGGGGGGTTCTCTGGGGGGCTGTCCGGGGTCCAAGGAGGATGGTGGGGGGTTATCCAGGGTCCAGGAAGGAGGGGGGCTATCCAGAGAGTTCAAAAACAC
Source organism: Viscum album (assembly GCA_963277665.1). Taxonomy (NCBI): domain Eukaryota; kingdom Viridiplantae; phylum Streptophyta; class Magnoliopsida; order Santalales; family Viscaceae; genus Viscum; species Viscum album. The sequence continues at coordinate 923,588,626 of OY728141.1, read as the reverse complement.
ACAACCACTAAAAGACAACAACATTCCAGAGACAATATATAAAAATAACTCAACTCCAATACTATAATACAAGTCTAGATAAAACCAACAACTAGAATAGATTAAACATCAATTATCAATAATATTAGTCAAAAATGTAACGGATCAATTTTTCCCACATTACCATCACCATAATCACCATCATCATCACCCTCGTCCTTGTCCCCATCATCGTCTTCGCCCTCCTCAGTGCCCTCCTACTCGCCCTCGCCCTCCTCCTCACCCTCGCCATCCGCCTCTCCCTTCTCGTCTCCCTCCTCTTCCACATTAGACTCCTCGCCATCATCATCAACAAGTTGGACATCATCCCGAACACCACTAGAACTACCACCTAGTGCACCATATATATAACGTATCGACAAAATATATTCATCAAAATCTGGGATGGCCTCTGTTGTATGTGTTGGACGTAGAACTTCAATAAATTTCATAAATGCACTGTTTTCCCTAGAAGAGAGTTCTTCCATCTTTATGGCTCTTTTCTCAGCCTGTTATGCCTATTACCTAACTTTCTGCAGCTCAGTGGCACTACAAATCGTACCTAAGGAGGGCCAATACCTCATCGGGGCTATCCTAGGACGGCAGCGTACTTTGCAAAGATGCTACTCTCCTAACACCTGATGTAAGTGATCAGTTGGCCCAAAATTGTCCGGTTCTTGGGAATCGGGGGCCTTTAAATCATCTTGTTACAAATATAAATATATTATTATGTTACAAAATATATATTAAAATATAAAATCAACAGATTAAAACTAACAATCTTCTGCTGAGTCGCTTCATTGACAGAAGTTCCATCCTCTTTCTGTCTACTCAAGAAAAACAGTTTTCCCAAGGAACACGTGATTCAATATTCTGTATTTGCATCTATAGTGACATTTAAAACTAATGTTATATGAAAAATTTAGGAAACTATTAAATAATTGAGCAAACAAAAGAAAATTTAAGTCGTAATGAAAACTAACAAACAATTGTCATACCTACTTCCTCTCATGATCCGGCATTGAAGTACATCCTAGTGTGTGGAGGTATTTTTTGCATCAATGTTCTTTTATTTTTCCAGATGATTCATAAATAAAATTCGATAATTCAAAGGATAATATTAATTAAAAACATGAAATTTATTATTCAAATACCTCAAATGTACTTCATACCTTAACCTGGGTACTTATCCAATGAGTAATCATATGACGATACTGCTCTATAGGACAATCATCCATGACTGGTATAGCCTCTAACTGAGTTCCAACTCTAGCATGCTATCCAATATACAACTCATTCTTGTAGGCTCTCCGAAGCTTTAATAAAACCATTAGATGTTCTGGTCGTTCACCCTCACCATCAGGAAAATTAAATCGAAGTTGACATCAAAATATTAATTCATATAAATACAAAAATAATTCATGGCATTAAATACAACATATTTTTACCCATATCTCTGCCCAAGATCTCGCTTTGACCTCATGTGGAAAATTTTTCAATGATAGCAGGCTGACGAGAATGATGTCGGAGTATTTGGAAAGTGTCGCCAAAAAACACTAACATTGCTGCCCTGTTTTCTAAACCATTTGGTTTTCTTCATTGTAATCCACCATAACTTGTTTACAGAGGTTCCACACCGAACGCATGCATGTATGCCCCCACCCCCGCCTCCTATCAGTATATGTATCTTTCTTGAAAAAAAAACATTTATTTTATCGAAACATGTTATAATAAAAATAAATATTGGTATAATTTTTTTTAGGGTTCTATAAATATACCTGCACCAGTCTGATCACTAAGCACCATTGGATCCACAGAAACTGATGGAACACCCTGTGGTGGAACATGAGTCAAAGATTATGGAATATAGAAGCTCGGAGAGACAAAAGTAGAAGGAAAATAAGATGGGACAACTATATGACTGGATTCTGACTGGGGAGTGGGAATCATCATTGGATGTGAAAATGATGGGCGAGAAGATGCAAAAGGTGGAGAAAACATGGGAGGCATAACTATCTCGTGTGTCCCTAATGACAAACTGGGATTAGAATGTGGGAAGGATGAAATTTCAGTGGGAGGGGCAGGGTCTAGTCAGGTACGCGTAGCTGCTCGTCCACCTCTAGTACGAACCCTCCTCGTACCACCGGCCTGAGTAATAGGAATAGTACTAGGCTCCTCGTTGAATAAATGTCGACGTATAGGTGGATCCTACAAAAATTATTACAAAAAAATTAATCACATTACATTATATATTTTTTAAATATATATATATTTGAAATAATGTACTCACTGTAGGAACTAATAGTGGAATTCTGAACTCCACCATTCGACGATTGTTCAAAATCCTTTTTTCCTTCGTCTCTCTTCATTTGGCTGTGTTTCCTTCTTTTGAAAACAAATATGTAATTAATTAGAAAAAGGAAACTAATGTGTAACCCAAAAAACTAAATATATGAGGGAATAAGGGGATTCATTGGTAATTTATCTATCAATTGTTTTAGAAGAGCTTGAATGGATTTAATAAATCATACAAGTTGTAATGTTCACCAAGTTAGAAATTTTGTTTGACTTGGTTTCAATATAGTTCATTTCCAAATTATAAAATGCAATTAAAATAAAACTGCAACCAATAAACATTGAAAATTCACATAACAGTCAAGTCAGTTAAAACATATTTGTGATCAATACTAAATCAATTTGAATATTACCAACCTTAACAACCTAACTCGAGGTAAACCAAAATAATTGAGAACATGGATGAATGATTCTATATATTTTCAACCACAACTTCAGGTTCAGAATCAACTCTGAAAATTGAGCTATTGGAGTCATCAAAAGAAATAAATGGATTGGTTCCAATGGAACTAATGACAGTGTCAATTCCATCATCACCATCATCAAAAATATGTCTTGGAATTATTTCAACTATGACACCAAATTCAGGTCAAAGTTGGTCTTTGACATAAAAAACATGTTTATCCATTGATGCCAACACATATGGTTCTTCGGTAGCAAGAGTGTGAATCATATTAACTAATCGAAATCCATAATCATCAATAATTTGGCCATGTCTTGTCATTGAATCAAACCAACATCCTTTCATCATTGTGACTCATCCATGAGAGTAATAATCCAATATTATTACTTTCTCAAAAACTCCATAATAACCCACATTTTCAAATTGTGGTCCACTATCTGATGCACTAGAATAACAATCTGTTGTGGCAGTAACCATAAAACCATCATGTTGTGTTCTCATGTTCTTTACTCGTTCAGTGAAAATAAATGTGTACCCATTGATAACAATTGATTTAAAGTCACGAACCACGACATTAGGACCAAAATCCAAAGCTCTTATTTCCTCAGAGACAGAGTTAGATGAAAAACTCAATACCTACAATATAAATGACTGTTAAACTTAATTAAATATTGATATAATTATTTTAAACAGTAATATTTTTACCTTCAATTTTAACCTAGAAGAAAACTCTTTGCTATGGAATGTCTCTCTCCTTCTCAAAGATAAAGAACGATGCATCTTATTTATCATTATTTTATTTTCTCTGTAGATAATAAATATTAATAGTTTAACAGATATATATGTAAGATATACATATTCAATTTAGTTACATGATATAGTCATAAAAAAAATCACAATTGAACAAAACTGTGCGATGTGCCATATCCTACTCTTCATGGATTAATGTCTTCAATGTATATGATCCAGGCATTCCTCCTGTTTGAGGAAGTGATGGAAAACTAGGTTCAATTTGATCATATTTTTCTTCTTCATTTCTCTTTGGTATGTTCATTCTTGTAGTAAGATTAGACAAATACATTGAGCAGAAATCAATACATTCTTAAGCCAAGTAACCATTCACGATAGAACCTTCGGGATGATTCCTATTTCGGACATAATACTTTAATGAGTACATATTTATTTAATTTAGATACATCCAAAGAAAAGAAACAGGTCCTCCAAGAAGTATTTCAGCGGGAATATGGACAGTCAGATGCAGCATGCATGTGAAAAATGATGGAGGAAATACTTTCTCCAACTCACAAAAAATTAATGGGGCATCTGTCAACATTTTTTGCAAGAAAGAATTGGACAAATTATTAGCACAAAGATCTCTAAACAAATAGAACAACCAAAGCACAATAACCCTTATATTATTGGAAAAAAGATGACAGATTGCTATTGGAAGCAGCTCATGTAGTAGAACATGATAATCATGAGTCTTCAAAGATTTTAGCTTCAAATCTCTTCTATTGACACGTTTAGATGTGTTTCTCGAATAGCCATCAGTAACTCTAATAGTCTCTAATACTTCTAGAAATTGTTTTTTTCATATCTGTCATCACATAAAAAGCACATGGAATTTTCCATTTATTTTCACTGATACGCACATGATGCAATTCTGTTCTGAGGACCCAATCCACCAAGTCACTCCGAGATTGTAAATCATCTCCTGTCTTCCCCTTGACATTTAGAAGAACTGAAAGAAACATTTCACATATATTAATTTCAATATAAATTTTGTCTAAGCAATAATGTAACAAATTGGTTGACTAATAAGGAAAAAAAAGATACTCCTCTTCCTCCAATTGTAACAGGTTTTAGTGGAAACATTCTTTCTCTTTCCAGATTTCATTTGACGCTTCCCGAATGAAAAAATGAAATCTTTCAATTCATTAAGCACATCAGTTCCAGACATACGCTGATGTGGAGCATCGGTCTTTATGTTATTATCAAATCTTCAAAGATTCGTTCTATAAGGATGATCATTTGGATAGAATTGTCGATGTCCCATAAAACTGAAACTACAGCGATGTTTCACTCTTTTAGATCGTGTATTCTTCATACAAACTGAGCATGACAGTTTTCCCGTCGTGCTCTATCCAGACATCATTTCATAAGCCGTAAAATCATTGATCATCCACATAAGTTCAACATGCATCTGAAATATGTCTTTAGAACATGCATCGTATGTGCGCACACCCACATCCCAAAGAAGTTTCAACAGTTTTGTTAATGGTTGCATGTATACATCAATATCAATGTCGCGATCTGAAGGACCAAATATGAGTATACTCATGAATGTGAATGGTTTTTTCAAACACAACCATGGGGGAAGATTATAATTGTGTATAAAAACTGGCCATGTGTTGTGTGAAGTAATCATCTGCCCAAACGGATTAAAACCGTCGCATGAAAGGCCCAGCCTCACATTATGCACGTCAGCTGAAAAATCAGGATGTAAAGTATCAAATCTCTGCCATGAAAATCCATCTACAGGATGAACCAACTCATCATTAGTATTATTTCTCTTGGTATCATGCCATCTCATTTTTATTGATATGTCATCAGACACAAAAATATTCTGGAGTCTGGGGATCAATGAATAGTGCCACACTACTTTCTGTGGAACGTGGGATGGTGTTCCATCAAATTTTGACTTCTAACGGGATGTTACACATTTTATACAATCATTTCATTTGGGGGATTCCTCCCAGAATAAACTGGAATCTTTCGGACAAGCATGAATTTTTTTTCTTGAAAATCCAAGTTCCTCAACTAACTTCCATGACATATAGTGGTTTGAGGGAATATCTGCATCATATGGAAGTAAATCCTTCAAGAGGGAAATAATGTAATTGATTTCTGTACTAGAAATCCCATATATAGTTTAACCATGAAACAATTAGATTAAAAATTCCTGTTTTTAATTTTATCGCGTTGTTGATATACTAGAGTTGTGGCAGCATCATTCAATTTTTTCACCCTATAAATATCATCATTTTCACTAGAATCATTAGTTATCCTCATATCGAAGTCTTCTTGAGTCAAAATCCCTTCCTTTTCAGGATGACAAATAAACAAAAACCAATCATCTGGCAAATTATCCATTCCAGTCCTTTCATTTCGATCATCATGAATTTGAGATTTCATCTTCTACTGATTGTTATACCACACAAATTAGTTTGCTTGAAAACCATTTTTGGTTATGTGGTAGCAAACTTCTTCATGGCACAACCAAGGTCTACCAACACAAATGGAACATGGGCAGTGTATGCGACCACTATCGGAATCATTTTGAAATGAAAAATCTATAATGATCTACAAAATGTTTTGAATATTGCTTGAGATCTGATCGGTTTCATACATCCAACTTCTGTCCATTCTGTAAAAATAATTTATATTAGTCATTATTTCTTAAACAATTCAATAGGATTGAACTTTAATAGAAAGTACATTTATGTAAACGATAAAGGAAATAAGTTTCTAGTCGATGTATTGAACTATTAAAATAATGTAAAGAACAAGTACTCATAAATTAAATTAAAATTTATTTATATTCATTTTCATTAGGTATATATGAGGCACATGCCCCAGGTCCCATCATGTGTTATAAGCATCCCAAATCATTCACTCATGTTCAATAACTCAATATTGGAACCTCTATGGCCATACCTTTCATTACCCAATTACTTCCCCAAGTAAAGCGCACCCAATGGGTGAATATATTTTAGGTTTCTACACTAATAGGTTGTTCATGTCTTGTAAAAATATTTAATTTCATTAAGTATAGACAAAAACATTTATTTTTAAATTTGAAATTAATAATAAAGTATGTAAATGATAACAACATTACAGAATTAAACATGTGACTTATCTAACATTTTTATGGATTTCTACACATGCCAGCATGGGTAGTGAAAAGCACCCCATCCTTATAAAAGTGAGTATTGGCCATGAAGGACACATAATATACAACATACAATGAGAACCATATTTAATTGACCCTAAAGTTATATTAGTACAGTCATGTTGGGAGAAATGGAATATATGATCCTGGTTAACTAATGAATTCAAAAGCTTGTATTTCATATGTTGGACACAATCTAAGGTAGGAAATCATGTGAGGATGGGTTTACATCATTCAATTTCTTACATGATAGTGATAATGAAGGTTTAAATTAATGACTTGAGTTCACTAATACCATGTCAACCAGTATACACACCATGTTAACCCTTATACACTTAATATTAACCCTTATACCTTATCGTCATTATTACAGCCATTAATAACAACTTATTAAACAACATCACTTGTTAAAGTTAATCAAATTGAACATAAATCAATAATAATATTGGATATATCAAGTAAAATTAAGTCATACTATCTTACATCCTAAATGACCACCCACAACCATGATTAATGAACTCAAAGCTCCCCTTTTGGCAAAATCAAAAGTGAAAACAAAAACACATAGTTATAGAAAAAAACTTCATTTGTGCGAAGAATAATAATATCATGGTCCTCATGATATTTGAACCATGCAGTCATGATTTTAGATATGATCTTGTATCTATGAAACCACATGAGAAACACGATTCAATACATGCATTTTTATGATTTTCCCAATCATTTTGAGGAACCCAAAATAAGTGAAAATGTTCATTGTGTTTTAAAAATGTGATTTAATAACTCATGTATGATGTCAAAGGCAGAATGATTAATGGTTATATTAGAAAAACTAATATTCACTAATATTGTGAATTTGAAATTCCGTGAATTAGTTTCTTGTAGATGGAAGAAGTACTAATTAGGGACCACATACTATTTTTCAAAGTTCAAGAAGATACTCCATATGTTATATTGTGCAAAGGATAAGTGAAAAATGTGTCATTTTATATATATATAGATTTTGATAGAAACATGATACATACTTGTTATGAAATACACATAGTGTACAAATATTATGATAAACAAGATCTTCATGTTTATGTGATCTTAATGAGAGGAGTGATTTTCATGAAATAATATCAATAAATATTAAAATCAATTTATTATGAGTTCATATAAATGAAGCTGTAATATTTAAAGCATTGAAATTAAAAAAATATGAATCGTTTAAATTTAAACACAATAAAGCGACATCATTCCCTTATAAATGTAAATGTGTAATGAAAACATTAATTGGACATACACCGATGTAGTGATCTGAGTACACAATTCGTGGAGTAGTGAATCATAAAATTTTACAAAAACTCTAAAAATTGGGAATAACGAAATATTTGAGAATAGAAGGATATGCTTGATAAGAGGTGGAACTATATCCTTGATAAAATATGGAAGGAGTCTAACCTAGTAGTATCTGATCTGATGGAAGAGGTGGGGCTTCTCAAGTGCTTCTACGAAGGAATTGCTTCTGGAGAGTAGCAGAATTGTTCTGAAATCATGGGGAGGCGGCTGCCTGGTTTTGGAGAATTTGTGGAATATATTTTCCAATGGTTTTTAAAAAACATTGGAAAAACTCAATTTTTCCCAACGGTTTAATTAAACTGTTGGGAGAACACATTTTTTCCCCATCTTTCCCAACGGTTTCATCAAACCGTTGGGAAAAGTTATTTTTTACCCATCTTTCCCAACAGTTTCATCAAACCATTGGGAAAGGTCACATGTTACAGATCATTACCAACAGTTTATGAAAACCATTATAAATATAACCTATACCAACGATTCCAAGAATCGTTGGTATACAAGAGTTAAGAAAAGTATTATTTCCAGTAGTGGTGGTGAGGGGTACCCCATCATCGATGTTCTTTATAAATTTCTATATTAGTTGACTTGCATTATTTGGTGTCCATGACTTCGTGACGTTGGTATGGGTAGTATACCTTATTTGGTTTTTTTATTCTCATATTTTATCATGGGGTAATTAGTATTCCCCTTTCACATGTCCATGAGAAACATTGGTTTTCCTACTGAGTATACTTGTATGATCACCCTACATATATAAAACATCTATCAGTATTCCTATAGGATTTCATGGACTGTTTTTGGAATTACTTGCATGGACATTTGGACAGATTCTATGTCACTACAAAGTTTTACTTTTGGATATTTTATTTACAGAAATTTATTATATCAGTATTATTTATACATGTATTGTGGGATGGTATTTGGATTTCAATTTTATATTATATCTTGATGTTTTTTGGATGATTGATTCTATCTCTCGATCTTGTTTCATATATTTAAGATCAATATAATGAATATAGATTCTCAATATACAAGAGAGGTGGTTAATTGTATACTTTAAAAAATTCCTTAGGAACTTTTAAGGATGGTAATGTTTAACAAATTTGAATAAGGTAAATTCAAAAAACCTCTTAGTTCTACAAACTTGCTTGATTCCGAAAATGTGGTTCCAGAAATGAAACATAATAAATGTTTACAAAGATAAAGATTCTACATTAGAGTGTATATAATCTTACTAATCAGAGTACAATTATAAGAAAGTATAAGATTGTTATGCTTTCATTAACAATCAAAATGCATCAGAAAATTTGAAACAATACAAGAAAAAAGTAGTAAATCATTTAACAAAGAGAGTAAGGTATCTAAAAAGCTTGGATAAAGGTCCCTTGATTTATACTTTCAAAAAATTAATTCTTACCCACACCAGGGTAAGCCCTCGATACGAATATCAGAGTCTATATTGCTTTCCCTGGAAGCCCTCAAACATCAAAGTAGTCGACACATTTGTCTTCCTATCCCCAGAAGCCCTCGAATGTACACAGCAACATTCAGAGTCGCACGAAGCAATTCTAAACAAGTTGTTCAGTACCTACAAAGAAATAAAATATCTCTATCTCTATAAATCACTTTAGCTGGATGTAATCTCTAGATTGATCAACCTCTCAATTGTTCTGATCTCGTTTAAATGAGATCCTATTTATTGGCTACTCATCAATGGTCGTCTCCCTTCTCCGACAGTCATATTTTTCCCTGAATTTCAAGGGGACCAGTACACATGTCACTTAAATAATGGTTGGTTAGAAACTGAAATCATGACATCGTTTCATAACTATAACTGTAGAGACCCGAAGCCTGACTTACCTGGAAATTAAATTAATTTTGAGGAATACATAGTACATTACAAAAACACACACACAAGGATCGTAATAGTTTAGTGTCTTTGGAAACTCGGAATATAATCTTCTAATTCCTGGTGAAAGATCTTCAACATCTCCCATAAAGATATTCTTTTTTTATACCTAAAACATTTCTTTATATCCTGGGGAAAAGAAAACATAAAAGGGTGAGCTCAAATGCTCAGTAAGGGTAAACAAAAGAAATGTCAATCACATCATATACATAAGCACATAACTTTTGGAATTCTTATCCTGCAAAAAAGATCATAATTTCATAACATGGGATAAATCATGGAAGTGAAATGTAATCACAATAATCATAACTTAAAACATGAAACTTTGTGGCATACACACATAATCATATAGAATCATTTCTTGTTAGTCAAGACTCATTCCCAAGACTATCTTAGTGGACAAAGTCCCTTTCTGAACCGAGTCACCCTCGTTTCAGTCCTGTTTCACTGAACCGGTATAACCTACCATTCCAGCCATGTCTATCTCATGAGATATAAAATCATTAACCAATGCATTTGAGGGAGATATAGGTCCCACCCATCTCATAATAATACCATTCTTATGTGTGCCACAAAATCTTAAACCATACATCATTGCATAACCCATGTAATAAAAATGGAAATCTTAAACATCATGACATCATAAAACAATTCATATATGATAAAGGAATTCATAAAAATAATTCCTTCACAACATAATCAAATAAATGTAATAATAGGGATAGAAACAGAACCCTTTATTATCTTTGATGGAAAATAATTTTGATAAAACACTCGAACTTCATTCTTGAGGAAAATATCATTTCTACTTCAAAAACACTTTTGCTTTCTTAACATGTCGTAAAATTATAATATAAAAGAATTTGATTAAAAATATACTTGAAAACTTGTAAAGTATGCTTCTTGGAAATAATGTTTTACAAATCCATTCATGTCGTATAAGTTGAAAAAAACATTCTTCGTACTTTTGTCGGAAAAGTCAAAAAAGTACCTCGTACGAAAAACGTCATAAGATTCCTTTCATATCTTTTAATAAAAACTCTCCGAAGGGTAAAATAGGATTTAAAAAATTATAGGTGGATGGAAATAATATTACATATTGAGAAAACATGGATGTGGATGATAAAATACACCCCAGTAAATACCAAAGTATAAACAATCTCGGATAAAAATGAGATTGTTATATTTCCCTTACCTTAGGTCCGATTTGCTTCGTAAGTGTCCGAACTTCCTGTATAATGATTTAAATAATGTAATTGACTTATTACAGAAGCATATTCATTGATATTATATCATATATGGTTCACTTATGACTTTATATTACCCGTTCTTTTGTAAATTCATGTTAAAGTAGCGTTTTGGGTAAAATCGTCTCATTTGTCGTTCGTGTTTTAACTTGTAATTATTCATATGATTACTTAGATCATGATTAATTAATTCTAGAATATAAAACATGATTTATATATAATATATATCCATAATATACATATATATAATGGATCAATAAATGGAAAGAAATACACCGTTCATGGAGACGGTAGGCCGTACGTATGCATGAACGCTGTTTTCGTTTCCTTATTGAATTGAGTGGAATTAAGTAGATGACATACATATATATACACATAAATCCAGTAGCTTTATAATGTCATATATTTCATTATTATTGCTTATATATACTTTATAATCATTCTTAAATGGTTAACATGGAGAATGAATCTCATCGCGTTGTGGAGACGGTAGTCCGTACGTACGCACGAGCGATGATATCATTTACATAATTATTGAATTGAATTGGAGTGGATGATACAATATATCAGAATCATTATTATGTTATAATAACTATTTATAGTTATTCTTTACACCATAATACACATCCATGTAAGGTGTTGGTGGAAAAACAGATTACACCACGGCGTGGAGACGGTATTCCGTACGTACACACGCGCGGTGATTTCGTTTTCTGTAGGATGGATAGGTGGTGAATTGGGATTGTTTCATAATTATAATAAAATATCAGTATATTAGTGATAATTATGTTATTACTTCATAATGAAACAACCTAAGAAGAAGAAGTGGAAGAAGAAATAAAGGTGAAAGAATCGGTAACGGAAATTACTTCTTCTTTGAAGCTCCTTTTTGAGACCTCTTCTGAGGGCACTAAAATTGGTCTTTGAGGAAGACCAGAACCTCTAGGATGATACTAGGGAAGTTGAGAAGATATTTTGGCAGGGTTTGGCCGAGCTTGAATGCTAAAATTGGTGTGAGGAGGAGAGGGAGGAGGTTCCCTTTTATAAGGGAGGAGAGGGGCACCTTAGGAATATCTCAAAATATTATTTTATATTAAAGTCAAAATCGGTTTATAATGGTTCCAAAGGGTCTTATTTCGAAGCTAAAGTGGGGATAGGTCGAAATACTATCAACCAATAGTATTTAGACAAGTTTAGGTTATTATTTTAACCCTATCAGTTATATTTAACTCTAAGTTAAATAATTTAACTTTTACCGTGTCTTTTTGTTTTCTTACATTATATGGTTAATACACTTACTATAACATGCCAAAAGAACCCCAAATTGTTTATTATTAATATATATATCCTTATCTAAGTCATTTGGCCGAAACTTAGATTTTTACGAATAAAATAACAATTAATAATATAGTATTTGATTTAAAAACTATTTTGTGTCAATTTTGACACTATTTGATATATGATTTTTGTGAAAGTCATAACAGAATTATATGTTCTAACCAAGTTGATTAAATCAACACTAATATATCATAGTAACCTAGAAAATTAGTGGAATTCATAAAAAGTCTAAAATTACATTTATTTGGGCATTTATAACATCAATTATGTTAACATTTCTTTAAAAGGGTAATTACCGCATCATCGTTGTGTCATAAATAAATTAATTTATTTAAAGTCTAAAAATTATAAATAAAATATAATTATGTAGGAAATCTTTTTATCTTTATAATGAATATTTATAATCGAATTTATCTTATGTATAAACCCATATCAAAAAAATTTTAGTTATTAAACTTTGATTTTAACTATTTTAACTATTCATTAAATAAAATAATATTAAATGTCATAATCTAATCCAAGTGGACCTAAATGGTCATATTATATTCATAAGGTTGTTTTTGGTCGAATTACACTTATGAAATAGAATTAGGACATGTTTTTGGGTAATTGTAATATCATATTTACCCTTAGTTACCCTATTTACTATTAACTGCGGTTAAAAAAAAGTAAAATGTTACTATTCACCAAAAATTATTTTCATCTCATTGAATCACATTTTAGTCCTTGATATTAACCGTGTCTCTCGGATTTTCGAAATTTCATTCACAGAAGCGGTAAAATTAAGTTTTATGAAAAATTCAGTTTTTTTAACTACCACTTAGTGGTTTCACTATTCATCAAAAATTGAAAGTTTTCAGAAAAATACCAAAATTTCACCCTAGGCTAATTTCGATATTCTGAATCCAAAAATGAAGTCCATTTTGAAAAATAAAATTTATAAAATTTCAAAAAATGGTTATTACTATTCATAACAGCTAGTTTTAATAATATTTTAATAGCATATCGTTGTTTAGCGAAACTTGGTGTTGCGTACAACACACACTATCGTGGAAGGTCGCGTTTGCGTGTAATTCACGCCAGGTCAGAGATGTGTGTTGTGAAAGCTCCTTTTGGTGTAGCGAATAACACAAGACATTAATGAAATTAAAAACAATATTTTTCACAAAATCTCGGGGTGTTACATTCTACCCCCCTTAAAATGAATTTCACCCTCGAAATTCGTCGGGGTTATAAATGGTTTACTATTCGAAAGTATCTTTAATCGAAACCCACATCGTAAAAAGGAATACCAAAACAAATCATTAAAAACAAAATTATGAAACATAACGGTTACCCAAATAAACTAATCACTGGGTTTCCACAAAGGTGAAATTATGGATATGGAAGAGAAATCTAACCATCATGTTCTGATGGAGAGTGGTAGAGAACATGGCTATGGAAAATCCAACAATCACAAATCCATAAATTTGTGACGATCTAAGGTACCATCGGATTAATCAGATATAAGAGCACTAGGACAACATTTTTGGGTTTCAAGATCGTTTCCCTAAAGTTGAAGAATTTGAATTAGAATAAATACTTACTTTATTTTGGTAAAATCTCACTGTTGTTCGTGCCTTGAACAATTTCCACTTCATCTCTTAAATAAATGAAGTTGAATTTGTTATTCGTGAAGTCTTAGTAGATCATGTGATAGAATGATGGGTCATTCCATCTCTTTCAAACAAAAGGTTAGAAAAAGTTATAATTCCATCTTATGGTTAATCGTATATGGTTCTAAAAATGAACTTATACTTCATATATCATACCTCTAAATAAAATAAAACTAGTTTCTACTAACAAGGGACTTCCTGTAGGCCAGTGGTAGGCGATAAAGGCCAATCGCACTTTGGTTGTGGGTTCGATTCCCACAGCCTTGTCTGACACGATGGGATGTCACCCGTCCTGCAGGTTTTCCTTTTTCTAAAACTATATTACTATAACATTCCATCAATAATATCAAAAAAAACTTCTATCCTTAAACAATACTAACTTATATCCAACATAATCCATTCCAATATTTAGGCTTATCCATAATACTGCAGTCCACTCTCATAACATAGTGAAAACGATTGCGAGAGATTTAATACCATCGTTGATCCCCATATATCATAAGATATGTCTTGTTGGTCACATTCTAAACATTCAAAGGCCTTAATCATGTATTCTCTTGAATACCCATTGAACCTTATTGAAAACATGAATGCAGTTAAACGTTAACAATTTCCACATACCAAAATCCTCAAAATTCTATATACTCAAACCATGATATCACTTAGTCCTCATATCAATCATGATCTCATGAATACTGTTAAACATTTCATTTTCTCATTTTCCCTTCATTATGCGCATATCATCTTATTTCCAAAAATATCTCAATAACTTTGAATACCACATTAGACCAATACATAAATATTCCAATACTCCATGATACAACATTATTTTGGAATCCCTTTACATAAACACTTAATCATTCCACCACATCGTTGTCATATTCAACATCGCCAATAGTGATCACATGTGACTTCCCTTTTTCCTTTTCCTTAAGCGGTTTCTCATGTCGATCATCACTAACCCTTGGATTAGGGAATTTATTAGCATAATGCCCCATTTACTTGCACTTGAAGCATTGAAGTGTTGGTGGTGCGTTCTCTGCAGTGTTTGCTTTATTCGCATCATTAGAAACCCTTTTTCCATTACTTCGACACTCAGCTGCTCGATGACCTTATTTTCCACATTTAAAACATTTTCTATTCCCTTTAAGACAATCTCCACCATGTTTCTTTCCACACTTTGTTCATAAGGAAACATTCATCTTCTTTTCACCATTATTCTGAGATTTCTCCTTGAACTCCATCTTTCGTTTCTTGTCAAAACCATGAGATGGATATGTAACACCAACTTCCATTTCTACCTTGATAGCACAACACACAATTTGTTCATAGCTACTGAAGTCTCTTATATCTAATGCCCTCGAAGACTTGGTTTTAAGCCACTGAGAAATCGATCAACTTTACTTTCAGGTTGGATGATAATGCCAGATGCATACCTTGCAAGTCTTGTAAAATTCGCTTCGTATACACCAACAGATTCATCATCCTTCTGCTTCAGCTCAAGAAACTCCCTTTCCATCTTTGTTCGAAGAATAAGAGGGAAGTACTTATTGAAAAATAAGTTCTTGAACTCGTCCCATTCCATGGACTCAATTTCATCTGTTTGCCTCGTATTCTTGATAAGATTCCACCATTGATCAGCTTCACCTTCCAAACGATATACTGCTATGATGACATTATCATGTTCATAACATTGAGGAACTGAAAATATCTTTTTAGTGGTACTGATCCATTGTTCAGCAACAAGTGGATCAGAAGACTCACTGAAAGAAGGTGGACGTTGCCTCATGAAGGACTCAATAGAATATTGTTCCCTTCTCTGTTCATTTGTAAGTCCAGAATGATTCATAGCTTGTGTAAGTATAGCAATAAGATTTTTCACTCCATCTCCCATAATATTTGTTTGTTCAGGAGGGAAATCATTGCATGGTCCATTGCATTGATCAACACGGTTCCTTCGGGTTCCAGCCATCGTCTAAAACCCAAAAAGAATAGTGTGAGAGGCAAAAATCATTCTAGGGAAAACCACATAATAAAGGGGGAGTACCTTCAATATCTAACATCTTAGGTTTAATTCTATGATCGTTAGCGTAATTCTAGTACTATAACCTATACGTATACTTAACCTTAGGGACATCCCTAGACATACCTTAGAAATATCTTTAGGGATCTCACTAACGTTTTCACATCCTAGTTTCCAAATGTTGACTAAACCATTCCTCTGATACCAACTGTAGAGACCCGAAGCCGGACGTACATGAAAATTACATTACTTTTGCGGAATACATAGTACATTACAAAACACACACAAAAGGATCGTAATAGTTTAGTGTCTTTGGAAACTCGGAATATAATCTTCTAATTCCTGGTGGAAGATCTTCAACATCTCCCATAAAGATCTTCTTTTTTTTATACCTAAAACCTTTCTTTATATCCTGGGGAAAAGAAAACATAAAAGGGTGAGCTCAAATGCTCAGTAAGGGTAAACAAAGGAAATATCAATCACATCATATACATAAGCACATAACTTTTGGAAATCATATCCTGCAAAAAAGATCATAATTTCATAACATGGGATAAATCATGGCAGTGAAATGTAATCACAATAATCATAACTGAAAACATGAAACTTTGTGGCATACACACATAATCATAGAGAAACATTTCTGGTTAGTCAATACTCATTTCCAAGACTATCTTAGTGGACAAAGTCCCTTTCTGAATCGAGTCACCCTCGTTTCAGTCCTGTTTCACTGAACCGGTATAACCTACCATTCCAGCCATGTCTATATCATGAGATATAAAATCATTACCCAATGCATTGGAGGGAGATATAGGTCCCACCCATCTCATAATGATACCATTCTTATGTGTGCCACAAAATCATAAACCATACATCATTGCATAACCCATGTAATAAAAATGGAAATCTTAAACATCATGACATCATTAAATGATTCATATATGATAAAGGAATTCATAAAAATAATTCATTCACAACATAATCAAATCAATGTAATAATAGGGAAAGAAACATAACCCTTTATTATCTTAGATGGAAAACAATTTTGATAAAACACTTGAACTTCATTCTTGACGAAAATACCCTTTCTACTTCAAAAACAATTTTCCATTTTTAACATGTCGTAAAATTATAAAATAAAATAAGTTGATTAAAAATAAACATGAAAACTTGTAAAGTAAGCTTCTTGGAAATAATGTTTTAAAAATCCATTCATGCCGTATAAGTTGAAAAAAACATTCTTCATACTTTTGTCGGAAAAGTCAAAAAAGTACCTCGTACGAAAAACGTCAAAAGATTCCTTTCATATCTTTTACTAAAAACTCACCGAAGGGTAAAATAGGATTTAAAAAATTATAGGTGGATGGAAATAATATTACATATTGATTAAACATGGATGTGGATGATAAAATACACCCCAGTAAATACCAAAGTATAAACAATCTCGGATAAAAATGAGATTGTGATATTTCCCTTACCTTAGGTCCGATTTGCTTCGTAAGTTTCCGAACCTCCTGTATAATGATTTAAATAATTTCATTGACTTATTACAGAATCATATTCATTGATATTATATCATATATGGTTCACTTATGACTTTATATTACCCGTTCCTTTTAAAATTCATGTTAAAGTAGCGTTTTGGGTAAAATCGTCTCATTTGTCGTTCGTGTTTTAACTTGTAATTATTCATATGATTACTTAGATCATGATTACTTAATTCCAGAATATAAAACATGATTTATATATAATATATATTCAGAATATACATATATATAATGGATCAATAAATGGAAAGAAATACACCGTTCATGGAGACGGTAGGCCGTACGTACGCATGAACGCTGTTTTCGTTTCCTTATTGAATTGAGAGGAATTAAGTAGATGACATACATATATATACACATAAATCCAGTAGCTTTATAATGTCATATATTTCATTATTATTGCTTATATAAACTTTATAATCATTCTTAAATGGTTAACATGGAGAATGAATCTCATCGCGTTGTGGAGACGGTAGTCCGTACGTACGCACGAGCGATGATATCATTTACATAATTATTGAATTGAATTGGAGTGGATGATACAATATATCAGAATGATTATGATGTTATAATAACTATGTATAGTTATTCTTTACACCATAATACCCATCCATGTAAGGTGTTGGTGGAAAAACAGATTACACCACGGCGTGGAGACGGTATTCCGTACGTACACACGCGCGGTGATTTCGTTTTCCATAGGATGGATAGATGGTGAATTGGGGTTGTTTCATACTTATAATAAAATATCAGTATATGAGTGATAATGATGTTATTACTTCATAATGAAACAACCTAAGAAGAAGAAGTGGAAGAAGAAATAAAGGTGAAAGAATCAGTAACGGAAATTACTTCTTCTTTGAAGCGCCTTTTTGAGACCTCTTCTAAGGGCACTAAAATTGGTCTTTGAGGAAGACCAGAACCTCTAGGATGATACTAGGGAAGTGGAGAAGATATTTCGGCAGGGTTTGGCCGAGCTTGAATGCTAAAATTGGTGTGAGGAGGAGAGGGAGGAGGTTCCCTTTTATAAGGGAGGAGAGGGGCACCTTAGGAATATCTCAAAATATTATTTTATATTAAAGTCAAAATCGGTTTATAATGGTTCCAAAGGGTCTTATTTAGAAGCTAAAGTGGGGATGGGTCGAAATACTATCAACCAATAGTATTTAGACAAGTTTAGGTTATTATTTTAACCCTATCAATTAGATTTAACTCTAAGTTAAATAATTTAACTTTTACCGTGTCTTTTTGTTTTCTTACACTATATGGTTAATACACTTACTATAACATGCCAAAAGAACCCCAAATTGTTTATTATTAATATATATATCCTTATCTAAGTCATTTGACCGAACCTTAGATTTTTAGGAATAAAATAACAATTAATAATATAATATTTGATTTAAAAACTATTTTGTGTCAATTTTGACACTATTTGATATATGATTTTTTTGAAAGTCATAACAGAATTATATGTTCTAACCAAGTTGATTAAATAAACACTAATATATCATAGTAACCTAGAAAATTAGTGGAATTCATAAAAAGTCTAAAATTACATTTATTTGGGCATTTATAACATCAATTATGTTAACATTTCTTTAAAAGGGTAATTACCGCATCATCGTTGTGTCATAAATAAATTAATTTATTTAAAGTCTAAAAATTATAAATAAAATATAATTATGTAGGAAATATTTTTATCTTTATAATGAATATTTATAATCGAATTTATCTTATGTGTAAACCCATATCAAAAATGTTTTAGTTATTAAACTTTGATTTTAACTATTTTAACTATTCATTAAATAAAATAATATTAAATGTCATAATCTAATCCAAGTGGACCTAAATGGTCATATTATATTCATAAGGTTGTTTCTGGTCGAATTACACTTATCCAATAGAATTAGGACATGTGTTTGGGTAATAGTAATATCATATTTACCCTTAGTTACCCTATTTACTATTAACCGCGGTAAAAAAAAGTAAAAAGTTACTATTCACCAAAAATTATTTTCATCTCATTGAACCACATTTTAGTCCTTGATATTAACCGTGTCTCTCGGATTTTCGAAATTCCATTCACAGAAGCGGTAAAATTTAGTTTTATGAAAAATTCAGTTTTTTTAACTACCACTTAGTGGTTTCACTATTCATCAAAAATTGAAAGTTTTCAGAAAAATACCAAAATTTTACCCTAGGCTAATTTCGATATTCTGAATCCAAAAATGAAGTCCATTTTGAAAAATAAAATTTATAAAATTTAAAAAGTGGTTATTACTATTCATAACGGCTACTTTTAATAATATTTTAATAGCATATCGTTGTTTAGCGAAACTTGGTGTTGCGTACAACACACGCTATCGTGGAAGGTCGCGTTTGCGTGTAATTCAAGCCAGGTCAGAGATGTGTGTTGTGAAAGCTCCTTTTGGTGTAGCGAATAACACAAGACATTAATGAAATTAAAAACAATATTTTTCATAAAATCTCGGGGTGTTACATTCTACCCCCCTTAAAATGAATTTCGCCCTCGAAATTCGTCGGGGTTATAAATGGTTTACTATTCGAAAGTTTCTTTAATCGAAACCCACATCGTAAAAAGGAATACCAAAACAAATCTTTAAAAACAAAAGTATGAAACATAACGGTTACCCAAATAAACTAATCACTGGGTTTCCACATAGGTGAAATTATGGATATGGAAGAGAAATCTAACCATCATGTTCTGATGGAGAGTGGTAGAGAACATGGCTATGGAAAATCCAACAATCACAAATCCATAAATTTGTGACGATCTAAGGTACCATTGGATTAATCAGATATAAGAGCACTAGGACAACATTTTTGGTTTTCAAGATCGTTTCCCTAAAGTTGAAGAATTTGAATTAGAATAAATACTTAATTTATTTTGGTACAATCTCACTGTTGTTCGTGCCTTGAACAATTTCCACTTCATCTCTTAAATAAATGAAGTTGAATTTGTTATTCTTGAAGTCTTAGCAGATCATGTGATAGAATGATGGGTCATTCCATCTCTTTCAAACAAAAGGTTAGCAAAAGTTATAATTCCATCTTATGGTTAATTGTATATGGTTCTAAAAATGAACTTATACTTCATATATCATACCGCTTAATAAAATAAAACTAGTTTCTACTAACCAGGGACTTCATGTAGGCCAGTGGTAGGCGATAAAGGCCAATCGCACTTTGGTTGTGGGTTCGATTCCCACAGCCTTGTCCGACACGATGGGATGTCGCCCGTCCTGCAGGCTGTCCTTTTTCTAAAACTATATTACTATAACATCCCATCAATAATATCGAAAAAAAACTTCTATCCTTAAACAATACTAACTTATGTCCAACATAATCCATTCCAATATATGGGCTTATCCATAATACTGTAGTCCACTCTCATAACATAGTGAAAACGATTTCCAGAGATTTAATACCATCGTTGATCCCCATATATCATAAGATATGTCTTGTTGGTCACATTCTAAACATTCAAAGGCCTTAATCATGTATTCTCTTGAATACCCATTGAACCTTATTGAAAACATGAATGCAGTTAAACGTTAACAATTTCTACATACCAAAATTCTCAAAATTCTATATACTCAAATCATGATATCACTTAGTCCTCATATCAATCATGAGCTCATGAATACTGTTAAACATTTCATTTTCTCGTTTTCCCTTCATTATGCGCATATCATC
Source organism: Viscum album (assembly GCA_963277665.1). Lineage (NCBI taxonomy): Eukaryota > Viridiplantae > Streptophyta > Magnoliopsida > Santalales > Viscaceae > Viscum > Viscum album. Next base: position 923,567,118 of record OY728141.1, on the reverse strand, counting down.
TTATTTCCAAAAATATCTCAATAACTTTGAATACCACATTATACCAATACATAAATATTCCAATACTCCATGATACAACATTATTTTGGAATCCCATTACATAAACACTTAATCATTCCACCACATCGTTGTCATATTCAACATCGCCAATAGTGATCGCATGTGACTTCCCTTTTTCCTTTTCTTTAAGCGGTTTCTCATGTCGATCATCACTAACCCTTGGATTAGGGAATTTATTAGCATAATGCCCCATTTACTTGCACCTGAAGCATTGAAGTGTTGGTGGTGCGTTCTCTGTAGTGTTTGCTTTATTCGCATCATTAGAAACCCTTTTTCCATTACTTCGACACTCAGCTGCTCGATGACCTTCTTTTCCACATTTAAAACATTTTCTAGTCCCTTTAAGACAATCTCCACCATGCTTCTTTCCACACTTTGTTCATAAGGAAACATTCATCTTCTTTTCACCATTATTCTGAGATTTCTCCTTGAACTCCATCTTTCGTTTCTTGTCAAAACCATGAGATGGATATGTAACACCAACTTCCATTTCTACCTTGATAGCACAACGCACAATTTGTTCATAGCTACTGAAGTCTCTTATAGCTAATTCCCTTCGAAGACTTGGTTTTAAGCCACTGAAAAATCGATCAACTTTACTTTCAGGTTGGATGATAATGCCAGATGCATACCTTGCAAGTCTTGTAAAATTCGCTTCGTATATACCAACAGATTCATCATCCTTCTGCTTCAGCTCAAGAAACTCCCTTTCCATCTTTGTTCTAAGAATAAGAGGGAAGTACTTATTGAAAAATAAGTTCTTGAACTCGTCCCATTCCATGGACTCAATTTCATCTGTTTGCCTCGTATTCTTGATAAGATTCCACCATTGATCAGCTTCACCTTCCAAACGATATACTGCTAAGATGGCTTTATCATGTTCAGAACATTGAGGAACTGAAAATATCTTTTCATTGGTACTGATCCATTGTTCAGCAACAAGTGGATTAGAAGACTCACTGAAAGAAGGTGGGTGTTGCCTCATGAAGGACTCAATAGAATATTGTTCCCTTCTCTGTTCATTTGTAAGTCCAGAATGATTCATAGCTTGTGTAAGTATAGCAATAAGATTTTGCACTCCATCTCCCATAACATTTGTTTGTTCCGGAGGGCAATCATTGCATTGTCCATTGCATTGATCAACACGGTTCCTTCGGGTTCCAGCCATCATCTAAAACCCAAAAAGAATAGTGTGAGAGGCAAAAATCATGCTAGGGAAAACCACATAATAAAGGGGAGTACCTTCAATATCTAACATCTTAGGTTTAATTCTATGATCGTTAGCGTAATTCTAGTACTATAACCTATATGTATACTTAACCTTAGGGACATCCCTAGACATACCTTAGAAATATCTTTAGGGATCTCACTAACGTTTTCACATCCTAGTTTCCAAAGGTTGACTAAACCTTTCCTCTGATACCAACTGTAGAGACCCGAAGCCCGACGTACATGGACATTACATTACTATTGCGGAATACATAGTACATTACAAAACACACACACAAGGATCGTAATATTTTAGTGTCTTTGGAAACTCGGAATATAATCTTCTAATTCCTGGTGAAAGATATTCAACATCTCCCATAAAGATCTTATTTTTTTTATACCTAAAACCTTTATTTATATCCTGGGGAAAAGAAAACATAAAAGGGTGAGCTCAAATGCTCAGTAAGGGTAAACAAAAGAAATATCAATCACATCATATACATAAGCACATAACTTTTGGAAATCATATCCTGCAAAAAAGATCATAATTTCATAACATGGGATAAATCATGGTAGTGAAATGTAATCACAATAATCATAACTGAAAACATGAAACTTTGTGTCATACACACATAATCATAGAGAAACATTTCTTGTTAGTCAAGACTCATTTCCAAGACTATCTTAGTGGACAAAGTCCCTTTCTGAATCGAGTCACCCTCGTTTCAGTCCTGTTTCACTAAACCGGTATAACCTACCATTCCAGCCATGTCTATATCATGAGATATAAAATCATTACCCAATGCATTGGAGGGAGATATAGGTCCCACCCATCTCATAATGATACCATTCTTATGTGTGCCACAAAATCATAAACCATACATCATTGCATAACCCATGTAATAAAAATGGAAATCTTAAACATCATGACATCATAAAACGATTCATATATGATAAAGGAATTCATAAAAATAATTCCTTAACAACATAATCAAATCAATGTAATAATAGGGAAAGAAACAGAACCCTTTATTATCTTAGATGGAAAACAATTTTGATAAAACACTTGAACTTCATTCTTGACGAAAATATCCTTTCTACTTCAAAAACACTTTTCCATTCTTAACATGTCGTAAAATTATAAAATAAAATAATTTGATTAAAAATAAACATGAAAACTTGTAAAGTAAGCTTCTTGGAAATAATGTTTTAAAAATCCATTCATGCCGTATAAGTTGAAAAAAACATTCTTCGTACTTTTGTCGGAAAAGTCAAAAAAGTACCTCGTACGAAAAACGTCAAAAGATTCCTTTCATATCTTTTACTAAAAACTCACCGAAGGGTAAAATAGGATTTAAACAATTATAGGTGGATGGAAATAATATTACATATTGAGTAAACATGGATGTGGATGATAAAATACACCCCAGTAAATACCAAAGTATAAACAATCTCGGATAAAAATGAGATTGTGATATTTCCCTTACCTTAGGTCCGATTTGCTTCGTAAGTGTCCGAACCTCCTGTATAATGATTTAAATAATGTCATTGACTTATTACAGAATCATATTCATTGATATTATATCATATATGGTTCACTTATGACTTTATATTACCCGTTCTTTTGTAAATTCATGTTAAAGTAGCGTTTTGGGTAAAATCGTCTCATTTGTCGTTCGTGTTTTAACTTGTAATTATTCATATGATTACTTAGATCATGATTACTTAATTCCATAATATAAAACATGATTTATATATAATATATATTCATAATATACATATATATAATGGATCGATAAATGGAAAAAATATACCATTCATGGAGACGGTATGTCGTACGTACGCATGAACGCTGTTTTCGTTTCCTTATTGAATTGAGTGGAATTAAGTAGATGACTTACATATATATACACATAAATCCAGTAGCTTTATAATGTCATATATTTAATTATTATTGCTTATATATACTTTATAATCATTCTTAAATGGTTAACATGGAGAATGAATCTCATCGCGTCGTGGAGACGGTAGTCCGTACGTACGCATGAGCGATGATATCATTTCCATAATTATTGAATTGAATTGGGGTGGATGATACAATATATAAGAATCATTATGATTTTATAATAACTATTTATAGTTATTCTTTACACCATAATACCCATCCATGTAAGGTGTTGGTGGAAAAACAGATTACACCACGGCGTGGAGACGGTATTCCGTACGTACACACGCGCGGTGATTTCGTTTTCCGTAGGATGGATAGATGGTGAGTTAGGATTGTTTCATACTTATAATAAAATATCAGTATATTAGTGATACTTATGTTATTACTTCATAATGAAACAACCTAAGAAGAAGAAGTGGAAGAAGAAATAAAGGTGAAAGAATCGGTAACGGAAATTATCTCTTCTTTGAAGCGCCTTTTTGAGACCTCCTCTTAGGGCACTAAAATTGGTCTTTGAGGAAGACCAGAACCTCTAGGATGATACTAGGGAAGTGGAGAAGAGATTTTGGCAGGGTATGGCCGAGCTTTAATGCTAAAATTGGTGTGTGGAGGAGAGGGAGGAGGTGCCCTTTTATAAGGGATGAGAGGGGCACCATAGGAATATGTCAAAATATTATTTTATATTAAAGTCAAAATCGGTTTATAATGGTTCAAAAGGGTCTTATTTCGAAGCTAAAGTGGGTATGGGTCAAAATTCTATCAAACAATACGATTTAGACAAGTTTAGGTTATTATTTTAACCCTATAAATTAGATTTAACTCTAAGTTAAATAATTTAACTTTTACCGTGTCTTTTTGTTTTCTTACACTATATGGTTAATACACTTACTATAACATGCCAAAAGAACCCCAAATGGTTTACTATTAATATATATATCCTTATCTAAGCCATTTTTCGAAACCTTAGATTTTTAGGAATAAAATAACAATTAATAATATAATATTTGATTTAAAAACTATTTTGTGTCAATTTTGACACTATTTGATATATGATTTTTGTGAAAGTCATAACAGAATTATATGTTCGAACCAAGTTGATTAAATCAACACTAATATATCATAGTAACCTAGAAAATTATTGTATTTCAGAAAAAGTTTCAAATTACATTTATTTGGGAATTTATAACATCAATTTTGTTAACATTTCCTTAAAAGGGTAGTTACTGCATCATCGTTGTGTCATAAATAAATTAATTTATTTAAAGTCTAAAAATTATAAATAAAATATAATTATGTAGGAAATCGTTTTAGCTTTCTAATGAATATTTAGAATAGAATTTATCTTATTTATAAACCCATATTAAAAATGTTTTAGTTATTAAACATTGATTTTAACTATTTTAACTATTCATTAAATAAAATAATATTAAATGTCATAATCTAATCCATGTGGACCTAAATGGTCATATTATATTCATAAGGTTGTTTTTGGTCGAATTACACTTATCCAATAGAATTAGGACATGTTTTAGGGTAATAGTAATATCATATTTACCCTTAGTTACCCTATTTACTATTAACCGCGGTAAAAAAAAGAAAAAAGTTACTATTCACCAAAAATTATTTTCATCTCATTGAACCACATTTTAGTACTTGATATTAACCGTGTCTCTTGGATTTTTGAAATTCCATTCACAGAAGCGGTAAAATTAAGTTTTATGAAAAAATCAGTTTTTTTAACTACAACTTAGTGGTTTCACTATTCATCAAAAATTGAAAGTTTTTAGAAAAATACCAAAATTTCACCCTAGGCTAATTTCGATATTATGAATCCAAAAATGAAGTCCATTTTGAAAAATACAATTTATAAAATTTCAAAAAGTGGTTATTACTATTCATAACGGCTAGTTTTAATAATATTTTAATAGCATATCGTTGTTTAGCGAAACTTGGTGTTGCGTACAACACACACTATCGTGGAAGGTCGCGTTTGCGTGTAATTCAAGCCAGGTTAGAGATGTGTGTTGTGAAAGCTCCTTTTGGTGTAGCATATACCACAAGACATTAATGAAATTAAAAAGAATATTTTTCATAAAATTTCGGGGTGGTACAATAACAACGGTAAGAAAAATATGGTTAGTCAACCAAATTAAAATTTTCAGATTCTAAGGGAAAAATAAATTTTCGAAGTCTAAAAAAACCATCAGGTGTCTATAATAAATATATATTCAAATTCTATCATCAAAAGAATTAGCATCCATAATTCTGTAGAATTATGAAATTTGAATTTCAAGGAAATTCAAAGTTTGAATTCATAAGAATTTTGAGTCTGAATTCATAGAATTTAGAGTCTAAATTCATAGTATTTGGAGTCTGAACTCAGAAATTTTGGAGTCTGAATTCAAAGAATTCATAGTATGAACTCAGAAAGTTCGGAGTCTAAATTCAGAGAATTTAGAAAAAAAAATTGGATCCTGAAAACAGAATGTATATTTCTAAGTATTTATAATATTTTGAGGTTTTAGATGCGAAACCTAGTTTTATACATAGAAATAAAATTAGTTAGGTTTAGAGAAATTATAATATAAACATTGAAAACATGATAAGGATAAATTTTCCTTTGGGAAGGAAAATTTTCTTTACTAAGATAAAACATAGGGGAAAGGAAATTTTACTTAAGATAAAGTGTTTGTGGTTTTCCAAACATGAAGGAATGGAAAATTAATAAGGAAACCTTATTGACTTTACAATATCCCCATTTTTGGAAAGCACAAACATCCTTACAAAAAAGAATATAAGGACTTAGAAAATATTTTTCTGGACTATGAAAATGAATATAAAATAAAAATAATTAAAAGAAGATTGTGAAAATTTAGAAAAGAAAAGATACCTTTTGGATTTCTATGAAGATTATTCGTAATGAGGAAAATTCTTCTTGAAGAACATTAGATACCGAAAATTTTAAATACGAAGAACTCCATTACAGAAAATTTTAGTACGAAAATCTTCATTAAAAAAAATCAACATTACGAAGATTTTAAGAATGAAAATCTTCATTACAAAAATATTTGGTACGAAAAACTTCATTGCGAAAATTTTGACTATGAAAAATTTAAAAATGAAAATTTCTAGACTACAAAAATTTTGAAAATGAAAAAATTTATAGACTATGAAAAATTTTGAAAAATAATATGTTTAGCCTACGAAAAATTTTCAAAATGAAAATTTCTAGACTATGAAAATTTTGTAATTGATAATTTCTAGACTACAAATTTTTTGAAAAACTAAAAAAAAAATGTTCACCCCTATGAAAAGGAGTTCCTTACTATAAGGAGATTGGTTTCAACAGGAATTTAACATGGAATATTACCTTATAATTATCATTCCTAACTTATGTTAAATGTATTCAATTCTATCAGATGGTAAAGATTTTGTGAAAATATCAGCAAGTTGATCTTGTGTTCCAATAAATTGAAGAATGATATCTCTTTTTTGTGTGTGATCCCAAAGAAAGTGATGCCATATATCTATGTGTTTTTCACGAGAGTGATGTGCATGGTTTTTACTTAAGGAATGGCACTAGTATTATCAAACAATATTTTTGTTTTGGTAAAACTCACACTATAATCTATGAGTGTGTGTCGCATCCACAACAATAGAGAACAACAACTTCCAACTACTACATATTCACCTTTAGCAGTGGAAAGTGCTACTGAGTGTTGCTTTTTTCATGACAAAAAAACTAATGAATCTCATAAGAAATAACAAGTTCCGGATGTACATTTCTTATCCATTCTACATCCACCAAAGTTATCAACTGAAAAACTTTTTAAAACAAAATCATTTCTAGTAGAATAAAAGAGTCCAGGATCCATGGTTCCATTTAAGTAGAGAAAAATCCTTTTTTCTACCTTTAAAATAGATTCCTTAGGATTGGATTGATATCTTGCACATAAGCATACTGAAAACATTAAGTCTGGATTACTAGTTGTCATGTAAAGTAGAATTCACATCATACCTCCAAAAGATGTTTGATCTAGTGGTTTCCCAGCTTCATCAAAATCAAGTGAATTTGAGGTAACAATGGGAGTACTTATACTCTTAGTGTTGTCATATCCATTCTTTTTAAGATGGTATTTAGTATACATATGTTGAGATATATAAATTCATTCTTCTTTTTGAGAAATCAGAAAATCAAGGAAAAAAGTTAACTTACCCATCATACTCATTTCAAACTCATATTTCATTAGATCTACAAAGAAATGAGTTAAAGATTGCTGAGTTGAACCATATATAATGTCATCATCATAAATTTGATCCATAAAAACATTTATCATATCTTATTTATAAAAAGGATTTGATTAGCATTTCCATTAACATAATTCTCTTTAAGCAAAAAAACATATAAGTCTATCATACCAAGATCAAGGGGCTTGATTAAGTCCATACAAAGCTTTGGTAAGTTTGTAAAAAATGTTCAGGATGATTTCTATCTTTAAAACGATGAGGTTGTTCAACAAAAATTTCCTCTAGAACAAAACCATTAAGGAAAACATATTTAAAATCCATTTGAAAAAGTTTGAAATTGAAGAATGCTACAAAGACAAGTAAAATATTAATAGATTCAAGTATAGCTACAGGAGCATAGATTTCATTATATTCTATTACTTCTTGTGGATTATAGAATTTAGAAACCAATCTAGCTTTATTTCATACCTTGATTCCATTTTCATCACATTTATTTCCGAATACCCATTTTACTCTAATTATTGAGGTTTCCTTTGGACTTTCAACCAAGGTCCAGACTTTATTTCTATCAAAATCATTTAGCTCATCATGCATATATTTTATCTAATCATAATCACCTAAAGGTTCATTAGTGATTTTTGGTTCTAATTGGGAAAATAATTATAGATGTTCTACTTCATTTATGTAGGAACTTCTAGTCCTTAGAGGTTGATATAAATCACAAATGATTCAATCACATGGATGAATCTTAAGAAACAACTTATTGGGGATTTATAAAACATGTTCATCAAGGTAGGGTAGGAAATCTTTAGGGGAAAATTCTTCAAATATACCTTCTTGATCATTTTCCTTATTAGAAGGATATTCTATCATGGGTTGATAATTTGTTATTTTAAACACATCCAGAGATGTAGGTTTAAGTTGTTTAAAAACAAAAGGATCAGTTTCATCAAATTTGACATGTACTATTTCTTCAACGGTACAAGTATTTTTTTTTGAAAACTCCATAAGCCTTAGAAGTTGTGGAGTAGCATAAGAAAATTCCTTCATTAGATTTTGGTGCGAATTTGTGTATATTATCATTAGTATTCAGAATGAGTACCTTACAACCAAAAAACATGAAGTAGGAATGTCTAGGTTTTCTACCATTTCATAACTCATAAAGAGTTTTATTAAGAAAAGGTCTAATCAAAACACGATTTATAGTACAACAAGAAGTACTTATAGCATCATCCCAAAAATGTTTGGCAACCGAATATTCACTCAAAATGGTTCTTGTTATCTCTTGAATAATTCTATTTCTTTTTTCAACAACACCATTTTTTTAGGTGTTCTTCGTGTTGAGATGTTTTGAGTAATGCCTTTTCAACAACAAATTTTTTCAAAATAAGAATTTTGAAATTCTATTGCATGATCACTGTGAATTGTTATCAAAGGAAGTTTTTTATCATTTTCAACTTGGGCTCTAAATTTTTTTAAATAATAAAATGCATTAGATTTCGTTGCTAGAAAATAGACCTACGTAAATATAGTGTAATCATTAAATAATAAAAATATATAATATTTTCCTCTAATGCTTCCAGTTTGTGTTGGACCAAAAAGATCCATATTCACTAACTCTAATGAATCAGTGGTTGAGAATTCACTAACTAATTTAAAAAATTAATTATGTTTCTTTACATATTGACAAGGATCACAAACTTTTGAAGAATCAAATCTAAACTTCGGTATATCCTTAAATAGTCTTTTCATATAGAGTATAAATAGGTTCATAAGGTTACAGAGTCCTAACCTTCTATTCTATAACAAATAATGATCTGACAATTCACTAAGAGAAGATAGGTCTTGGCTTCTAAGGTCTTCTGAGTTTAATGTGTAAACATTCTCTTGCATATTGGAAGAAATAATAAGCTCTTCCTTGAAATTGAGTACTATGCACTTGTGATTCTTAAAATTCACAAGGTAACCTTCATCACATAATTGACTTATGCTAATGAGGTTTCACTTAAGACCCTTAATAAGAAAAACATTTGAAATCAATGTTTTTCCAAGAATAATATTGTTACATATACCAATAATTTCTCCCTTAGCATTATCTCTGAAAGTTACTTTTCCTCCTTTCGTCTGGATAATCTTTTCAAAGAAGTTTTTCTTACCGGTCAAATATCTAGAACATTCATTATCCATGCACCATAAATTGTTGGTGGTACTATCTTTAATTTCTTGAAAATAAGAGTGCTGTACTTTTGGAACCCAAACATTCTTAGATACGAAAACTTCAGAATGAAAAATTTTAGGAATCCACATTTTATTTGAAAAATAAGCTTTATGAAAACCTAATGACTGTTTTGTTTAAGGAACAGTTTTTTCCCAAATCCCACCACACTAAAATTTCATGCAGAAAGGAGCACTTTGAGGAACAAAATAATTGTTGCTAAAAATTGGTTTTGAACTAGTATAACCAAAACCAGAATTATTCCTTAGATGTCAAATTTGGGAATAAATCATTTAAATGTATTCCTTCTCTAAGGTAAAGTTTGACAAACCCTTCCTCAAGGAAAATATTTCTCACATTACTCTAATAACTAAGTTCTTACCCTCAAAAATAGTACTTTTAGCACTAGAGTTAGGCTCGAAAACATTTTTCTTAGAAATTAATTTTTCTAGATCCTGTAGAAGTTTATCCTTCTCAGAGTTATCTACCTCAAGGTTTTTTGAAATACTTTCAAAATCAAGGGTTTTCTAATCAAGATCTTTATAACGTTACGATATTTCCAAAGTAAGATTATAAATTATAGAATTTTTCTTTATCAAGCATTTTCTTTACATTAAAATTTTCATTCTAAAGGAGCTTAGTAAACCTAGAAACTTTTTCATAGGTAAGTAAAGTATTATCTTCATCAGAAGAAGATTCTTTATCTGAGGATTCTTAGTATTTACTATCACTATAATTAGTATTCAAGGATACATTGGTTATGGATTCAAAATTGTGTACCTTTTCCATTAAACAATGATTTTCAATAGGTATTCTGGAAAGTAAACCAATATTTTTCTGTCTAGAATATTCATAATTTGAGGATTCATCAGAAGAGTCTCTAACATTGGCACTCCATGTGTCATTAGCTTTCAAAATGTTCTTAGATTTATCATTGTAGTAGTTCATTCTACTTCTCTCAGAATGTTTTTCCTTTCTATCTTTTCTCTTAAGCAAAGGACAATCTGGCCTTATATGTCCTGCTCTTTTGCATTCATAACAAGTGACTTCAGAGTCTTTCTTATCCTTTCATTCTTTCTTTTTGTATCTATACTGAAAGTCTTTATTCCCAACTATCTTATTCATCCTTCGGTCAAGATTAGCTAGTTCATTCTCAAAATTTTAACTTTTACTTGATTCATATAAAAAAGTAACATTCATAGATTTAGATCTTGTAATTCTCGCAGGAGTCTTGGATTTCATATAATTTACAGTGGTTGTAAAATAAACACATACATTTCCTTTCTTTTTATAATCATTGTCAGCATCTCTCTTCATTCTAGTATCATGTTGAAGAAGATTTCCGAAAAGTTCATCAAGAGTGATCTGTGAGACTTTCCTATTTTCATCAATAACTGTACTCTTGGATTCCCACTCATTAGGCATGATGTCTATGATCCTGTCAATAAGTGCCTCATCATTCAAACCTTTTTCACCCATGGATTATAATCTATTGACAATGGTCATAAATCTCTGTTGTACCTTACATATAGGTTCTCAATAAAGATAGGAAAAACCAAGGTAATCCGCTCTAAGAATAGCTATTCTAGTTTCAATAAATTTTGATGTACCAAAATGAGTTACTTCATTATTCTTCCAAATACAATTTGCTGCTTCAAAAGATGAAATCTGGCTATATATATTCCTAGTCATGGAACATAACGAAGTATTTTATACCTTATAGTTAAGTTGATATTCTAAGTTCTCTTGATTATTATAAGTTTAGACTTCCTCATCAAGAATCTTGTAATATCCAGTATGCATAAAAAAGTTGTCCACTCTAGTTTTAATGGAAAAAGTCATCGTATGATATCTCCAATATTCATAATAATTCCCATAAATAATAGGTGGTCTAGTAGGATTAATATTGTCAATTGAACCAACATTCATTCCATCCATCTTAAGGAAAAAAAATTTCCGTACAAACTTGTTAGTAATAAAAGTTTGTAGAGAAACATAAAAATATCCTAAGCATGGAAAATATAGATCAATGATGAAAATGAGGAAGAAAAAATATATGTGAATATAATTATATTAGTGCCTCCTTTGATACCAATTGTAGGATCTAAATAATGAATGTAGATGCTCAACATACAAGAGGGGGGTGAATTGTATACTTGAAAATTTTCTTAGGAACTTTTAATGATGGTAATGTTTAACAAAGTTAAACAAGTTAAATTCACAAAACCTCTTAGTTCTACAAACCTGATTCATTCAAGAAATGTGTTTCTAAAAATGAAACTTAAGAAAAGATTACAAAGATAAAGATTCTACCTTATAGTGTATAGAATCTTACTAATCAGAGTAAAAGTATATGAATTTATAAGATAGTTATACATTCATTAACAATAAAAATGAAGTGGAAATCATGAAAAAATACATGTAAAAAGTAGTAAATATTTTAACCTATAGAGTAGGGTATCCAACAATCTTGGATAAAGGTCCCATGATTGATACTTTCAAAAACGATTGTTTTACCCACACCGGGGTAAGCCCTCAATACAAATATCAGAGTCTATCTTGCTATCCCTGCAAGCCCTCAATCTTCAAGTAGCAGACACCTCTATCTTCCTATCCCCGGAAGCCCTCGAATGCACTCAGCTACATTTGGAGTCGCATGAAGCAATTCTGAACAAGATGTTCAGTACGCACAAAGAAATAAAGTCTCTCTCTCTAGAAATCACTTCAACAGCATGTAATATCTTGATTGATCATCCTCTCAGTTATTGTGAGCTCATTCCAATGAGCTCCTATTTATAGTCCCATCTTCAATAGTCGGCTCCCTCCTCCAATGGTCATATTTTTACATGAATTTTAGAGGGACCTATACATGTGTCACTTAATCAACAGTTGGTTAAAATAAGAAGCACGAAATCATTTGATAACTATAAAAAGGCAAGAAAAATATGTTTTTCAACCAAATTCAATTTTTCAGTCTAAGTGAAAAATAAAAGTTCACAATCTTTCCAAAATAGCTTTAGTTGTGTATAATACATAAATATTATGATTCTCTCTTAAAAAAATTCTGAACAAGAATTCTATAGAATTCCAGAATCTGAATTTCAAGGAAATTTGGAGTCTAAATTAATAAGAATTCAGAGTATGAATTCATAAAATTCAGAGTCTGAACTCATAATGTTCGGATTCTGAATTTATTGAATTCAATGTCTGAACTCCGAAAGTTTGGAGTCTGAGTTTAGAGAATTCGGAACATGAATTCGGATCCTGAAAACACAATGCTCTATATCTAAGTATTTATAAGATTCCAAGGCTTTAGATATGGAACCAAATTTTATATGTAGAAATAAAATGAGTTTTGTTTAAAGAAATTATGATATCAAAAATGGAAACATGATAATGATAAATTTTCTTGGGGGAAGGAAAATTTTCATTATTAAGATAAAACATTGGATAAAAGATATTTTCCTTAAGATAAAGTGTGTGTGATTTTCATAACATGAAGGAATGGAAAAGTCATAAGGAAATCTTATTGAATCAACATTATAAATGGTGATACCTACCATATTGTTATATCAGTACACCCTCGGTGTTAGTCGTCAACTCGGGGCATGATGGAGGTGGGAATCTAGTGTAATTATCTTGATATCTTCATTTCTATCATAGTAATGGTCTCATTTGTGAGAGGGGGTCGCAACAGTGTGGTATCAGAGGTGATGGCTGAGAGATAGGATGGAGTTTGGGGTTAGGAATAGTGAGGATAGCATGGGGTGGTATGGAAACAGTTACAGTTGACATTGGTTCATGATATATTCCACGGGGCGAGCTAGAAAATGGGATATTAGGGACCCTTATGATCATTTGTAAGGGCTCAGATCATATTCAACGACTAAGTGGTGTGGACCTACTTCTAGGGTAGAGTCCTAGAAAAGGTATGTGAATCCTAATGACTTGGGTTCTTGTTTAAATTGAGTTTTTTTAAGGTTAAAATTGATTAAATAAATAAAATTAATTAAAATAAATCACAATGAAAATTCAATACTACCAGGGCTTAGGAAATCATTCCACACCAACTAGCTACGGATCCTTGTCATCAACCACATGTGGCTTAGGAAGTTGAAATCCAATAGCCTAAACTGGTTAATCCCAATATTTTGTTCCAGTAGAGGAGGGTGGTCAATGGTATATGATGTTGTGCACTTTCCAACTATAGGATTTGGGGAAATTAAAGGGTGTTATTTCCGATGTGGAGACAGAGAGATGGCTGGAGTATCTTGATATCACTTTCTGTTTGATCTGGTCCTCGAATGGCTAATGGGTCCCATTGGTAATCAGTTATATGTAGTTTGTTGTTCATTAGTGGTGGATTCTATATCTGGGAGAGTGGAAGGTGGAAGGAATTATGTGGGTTGACTTCTAAAATGAGTTCCGGGTATAGTTCTTTCATCTACCATGAAGGATAAGAAGAGTCATGAGCTACTCCCATTTAATAAGGGTAGCATGTTAGGGTGGGATCAAATTCAAGGACCTTCTTCATTTTTTCCCTTACATTTTTCTAGATGAGGAGTCTTGTGCAAGGTGGCTTAAATAGGCACTCCATTAGTCCATCTAGTATATAGTTACTCCTTTTCAATTTCAAATGTATTTGGAGGTTCCAAATAAGGATGAGGTGATCAATTGGATGCACTTGTGATGGGTTATACCATGATAGGGGATCTAGAAAAGTTCTTCAAGAGTCATAGTTGTCAGTTCCATGAATAAGTGTCAAGGTACATCAATGTTTTGACCGAAATAGATTCAACCTCATTATATTGTTTAGCCTTCAGGTGCTAGTGGTTTCGGTGCTTTTCATGGAAGCATCACACCAATGTTTTTTTGTTGTGAGGTTCCTAGAAATTTCCAGAAAAAGTTCCTTATAGATCCTCCAAATCATTTTGGTGGAGATGGATAGGTTCGACACCAGCCTGAGTAGCAGTTTCTGGTGAGACTATTTTAGCATAAGAGGAAGTTGGATTTCCCTTTCTCGAGGGGAGATGGAGTGGGTAGATGTAACATCCCAAGGTTTTCTAAAAATAAATTGAAAATGCTTGAAATTTTGTTTAAGGTATATATTTATAAGTATCCTTTAAACATAATTTTATTTCTTCTATGTTTTGAATTTCAAGAAATTGTCATCTACAATTGTGTTCAGTATGTTATTTAGAGTCTAATGGAACAAACTTGTTTTTTTGTGAATATTAACATGCCCTTATGAATAGTAATATGAATAGTAATATGACCTCATGAATAGTAAATAATAATATTATTTTATTTTCCCATGGAAATAGGATAATGGGATCTTAATTAATTTTCCAATGTCACATAAAACTAATTGCACTTCAATATTTTTATTTTTTAAATTAACTGTGACCTTATTTAAAAATTAAATTAATAATATTTAGAAAATTATTTTTGAAAAATGGATCTCACTTTTGAATTCTACACGTCGAAAAATGGTAGGGGTAAATTTTTGGTATTTTTCTAAAACTCTTGAATTTTCAGTGAATAGTGAAATATGATAAAATACTGTATAATCAATTTATCAGTAAAAATGCACTATTTATGACATCATAAGTGATGCAAGGCCACTTGCTTCGAACTCACTTGATATTTTCACTAATTAAGGCCACTTTATTTGAGATTATTCATAGTCTTGATAAAAATATTATAATAATAATTAAAATAATCTAAAATACCTCACCTCCTCCACTATAAATATCACCCTCATTCCCCTCTTCCTCCCACACCTCTCAAGCCTTGAGAATTGTCTAAATTCTGCCAAATTCCCTCCCCAATCTTCTTCCCCACGTCCAAGAGCTTCTGGTCTCACCAAAAGACCAAGACCAACGCCCTTAAGGAGGATCTCAAGGAGAAGAGATCAAGAGGTAAACATCCTCTTTCATTTTCATTCTTTTCTTCCATTTTATGTTATTCTCTTCCTTTTCCTTTATCTTTTGTTGGGATATTTCATTAAATATTTCCCCTTACTGTCCAAATTTTGTATGATTGATGAGATATTCCATTCCTCTCATCAATCTTGTTTTTATGAAATTTTAAGAGACGCCGTTAGGCTGCCGAATTTTCGTAAGAAATTTCTCATGTTTTCTTTATTTCATGATTCCTTTCTCTTCTTTCTTCACCCCCTCTTATCCAAGAGTTATGAAATCTCCAGAATCATGTATATTCTGGATTTTTTCATGTTTATGGGAAATTACAAATCCTTATTCCGCTCCTCTCTAACTTATTTAAGGAATAAGAACATTGTCTGTGATGTGTCGAATTACCGACATCGTGGACGATGTAATTTCACATTCCATTAATTCTTTCAAGTCTGGTCATGATACCATTTATATGGTTGAACCAGGTTATAATATATGTTGTATGACTCATATAATGTTCTTTAATTCTTTTGTACTCATGATTCAAATTTATAAGACTAAATGAAGTTGTAATTATCAAAGAACCACTTAAATGATCTAAACGAACATAATTAATGTTTTAACTTATAAATCATCATCATATAAAGCAAAAAAGTGATAAATGGTATAATTTATGGTACTAGAAATATTTAAATACTACTCCATTCCAATTCTGGAGTTTCACTTCCAATCAACAAGAACGATTCATCATGAACCGATCATGAAAATCACAAAAGAACTCACCCAAAATAATGCAAGGAACAAAATACTAACAATTAAGGGGTGAAATGAGGTTATGAAATGACCATATAAGATGTTATAAACATGAAAATGTTTCTGTAAAATACTAATAACACTCTTTTAACCATTATACATGTGGTTTAAACAATTTTGATGTAAGACAAGTCTAAGGTAAGGGAATTCTTAACCTGATTTCCATTCTTTGGGTTAACATTCTACTTTATAATTTATGTGCTATTTAAATTGTTTGTGTGATGGGTTTTGTTAATATAATGTTTCATTATGTGTATTTACAGAGTACATACATACTACATCCACTCTATTAAGCCTCACTTCAAGTATATGATGTTTATAAGGGACTTTTCTTCTAAAATCCTCTTTTAACATTCTGTTTTATAAGATTCAAGGGAAATGTTTTTATGCTATTGTTTATGTTGTATGATTATGTTTTGGTTATTAGGTACTGTTTATGATGAAGGGTGGGACCTATATTTTCCCTCCAATGCATTGGGTATGAGTAAGTTGGAGGTCGGACATATGGTTACTCCAAGTGTAACTGTGATGGTTACACAAAGTTAGGTAGCCATGAGGGTTACAAATTTTAAGGTAGCCAAGATGGTTACAGGATAATGTAAGTAATGCCCCAATATACCTCTATGATTATAATTATGTTTGTGTGGATCTTTTGTAAATCTCATGTTACGCTAAGTAAGATTTTATGGGTGGAAAGCATGTCTTTTGAAAATGTTTTCATACGTCATGCGTATTCATGGACTAATGTGATTTTTCCTTCTTTTTCATACCTTACTGAGCTTTTGTGCTCATCCCATGTTTTTAAATGATTTTTCACAGGTTAATGATGAGTAATACAAGGAAGGAAGACATGTTAAGTGTTAAAGAATTGTCAAGGAGTCTTGTTTTATGTTTTAATGTTTTATATTCCGAGGAAAATGGAAACTGATTTTATGGTATCCACTATGTAACAATGTGTAATGTTATGAATGTTTTGTCTTAATTCTCTAAATCTCTAAACTTGAAAAGACCCTCAATATAAAATGAAGTGTTTTCTTGATTAAATTCAAGATTATGTATGAAATAAGTCTGGGTCTTTATAGTTGGTATCATAGGATGGTTTAGATAACATTAGGGGTTAAGGTGATGCTAATAGAATACCATAAATAATTGTCACTCTATGTTTAATTTGTTATAGAATTTAAAGATTACCATGTTGCTTCATCTAAGAAATTTTTTTTTAGAATGTTTGTCCGCAGAAGGAACATGGATGCTGAAAAGGATAGGCACCGACAGAATGACATCCTTCCTGATCAACAGCCCAAAATGGTAGGGATTGGAACCGAGCAGTTTGTGACAGTAATGGCTCAGCTAACGCATGCAATAAATGGTGGTGGCATCCATGCAAGAAGACAAATAGAGGTACCCCAACGGAACATGACAGTGGTGGAACATTTTATGAGACAACATCCTCCTGCATTCAATAGATCTTCTGACCCAGTGGCAGCAGAAGGATGGATTAAAGCCCTTGAAAAGATATTTGATGTTATGGGATGTTCGGACAATCAAAAGGTAAGTCTTTCCATTTATCGTTTTGAAGGGGAAGTTGATCAGTGGTGGTCAATGGTAAGGAATATTAGGGGTAGAGAGGATTTTGATGCCTTAGTTTGGGATGAATTTAAAGTATTTTTCTTGAAAAATATTTTCCTAAGGTGGTGCGACTTAGAATGGAGAAACAATTCCTTGAATTGAAACAAAAGGAGGAAGATTCAGTGGCTTTGTATGAGGTGAACTTCACCCGACTGGCGAGGTATGCTCCAAATCTTATTCTGGATCTTGATAGCAAAATCAACCGCTTTTACTCTGGATTGAATCCAAGGTATCGAAGGGCGTTGGCCTCCCGTGAATTCAAAAGTTACGAGAAACTTGTCCGATGTGCTGAGAGGGTAGAGATGGAGTTTGCTGACGATCAAATGCAATTTGGAAACAAAGAGAAGAAGAGGTCCAATTGGAAAGCAATGGGTAAGAATCAACCAATGAAATCTGATGGTAAGAAAATACAGTTTCCAGTTTGTGAAAAGTGTGGCAAGAAGCACCATGGGGAATGTCTTATAAAAACTAGGAAGTGTTTTAAATGTGGTAAGTTTGGACATATGGCTTGAGATTGCAATGAAAATGATCCAAATACTAATCCAGATAAGAAAACTGTAAAGTGTTTTAAATTAGGTGAGATGGGTCACTATGCAAATGTATGTCCAAAGAGGGATCCAAATGATGCAAAGAAGCCAGAATACAAGCAGAAAGGTGTAGTGAGATCCTTTGCGACTACGTCAGAAGATGTTGGGCCATCCAATGAAGTTGTATCAGGTACTTTGTTTGTTCACTCAGATTTTTCTATAGTTTTGTTTGATATGGGTTCTACAAATTCCTTCATCGCTGAGAAATTTTCTAGTAAATTGGAAATATCACCTCAACAAATGGTACCCGAACATGTTGTTAAAACACGAGGGGGGAAATATTATAGCAAAGAGGCATTATAAGAATATTTCTATTGTGGTATGTGGAAAGACTTTACCTACAAACCATGTTGTTTTACCCTTAGTCGAGTTTGATGTTATTCTGGGGATGGACTGGCTTTCTGATTATCATGCTAAGATTGACTGTAGAGCTAAAGATGTTGTTTTTCAGAAAGAGTTTCAGTTTGTATACAAGAATGAACCCATAAAATTGATAACATATCAAGAAGTTAAGAAACTACAGAAAGATGGAAATGAAAGTTATCTGGCTCATATTGTTGAAAACTAGGGAACTATTCAAATTAATGATGTGCCAGTGGTAAATGAATACCTTGATGTTTTTCCTGAGGATTTACCCAGTGTCATACCTAAATGAGAAGTAGAATTCACAATTGACTTAGTTCCTGATGCTAAGCCAATTTCAAACCCCCCATATCGTATGGCTCCAATAGAACTTCTTGAATTGAAAAATCAGTTGCAGAATTTGCTTGTCAAAGGCTTCATTCGTCCCAGTGCTTCACCATGGGGAGCCCCTGTTTTGTTTGTTAAAAAGAAAGATGGTTCCATGAGACTTTGCATTGATTATAGAGATTTGAATAACATCACTGTTAAAAACAAGTATCATTTGCCTCATATTGATGACTTGTTTGATCAGCTCTAGGGAGCTAAGTACTTTTCCAAGATTGACTTGAGATCCGGATACCATCAGCTGAAGGTGAAGGAGGATGACATCCCGAAAACAGCCTTTCGTACTAGATATGGGCATTATGAATTTGTTGTTATGCCATTTGGGTTAACTAATGCACCTGCTGTATTCATGAATCTTGTGAATAGAGTATTTCATGAGTTCTTGGATATGTTTGTGGTTGTATTTATTGATGACATTCTGGTTTTTTCTAAAAATAAAGAGGAGCATGAAAAACATCTAAGGGTTGTTTTACAAACTTTAAAAGAAAAGAAACTATATGGAAAATTCAGCAAGTGTGATTTTTGGTTGCAACAGATTTCTTTTCTTGGGCACATTGTAAATAAGGATGGAATAACAGTTGATCCTGCCAAAACAAAAGTAGTTGATGAATAGCCAAGACCCACAAATGTTACCGAGATTCGTAGTTTTCTGGGCTTAGCAAGTTATTACCGACGCTTTGTTAAGAACTTTGCACGGTTATCTAGCCCAATAACTAAGTTAACACGAAAAGGGGTTAAATTTGTTTGGACAGAGGAATGTGATGTTTGTTTTCAGGAACTAAAGAAGAGATTGGTGAATACTCCAGTTTTGGCCTTACCTTCCCGGAATAGTGAGTTTTTCATCTATAGTGATGCTTCTTTGAAGGGACTTGGTTGTGTTTTGATGCAGAATGATCAGGTAATTGCCTATGCTTCGAGACAACATAAACCTCATGAGCTGAATTATCCCACACATGATTTGGAATTAGAAGTTGTGGTTTTTTCTTTGAAAATATGGAGGCATCATCTATACGGAACAAAATGCCAAATATATACTGACCATAAAAGTCTTAAGTATATATTCACTCAGAAGGAACTAAACATGAGGCAGAGAGGATGGCTAGAACTGATAAAGGATTCTGACTGCACGATTAATTACCATCCTGGAAAAGCAAAGAAAGTAGAGGATGCCTTAAGTCAGAAAAATCATGCATTATTAACCATGCTACGTTTGGAACGTGATCCCTTGATTAATGATTTGATAAATTTTGGCTTAGAAGTTGTTGGTTCAGGGAATATATCTATTTTGTTTCAGGTTTCAGTGCAGTCTTTGTTGTCAGACAAAATTATGAAAGCGTAGAGGGAAGACCGTGAGCTACAGAAAAAGGTAGAATTGGTTAAAATGGGTAAGTTTCAAGAATTTAATCTTGATAAAGATTTTGTTTTAAGGTTTGGAAAAAGGTTTTGTGTGCCTTGTGATTCCCAGCTGAAGAAAGCATTGTTGTGTGAAGCTCATAGTTCTCCATTTTTTGTTCATCCTGGAAGTACTAAGATGTACAGAGACCTTCGAGAGTATTACTGGTGGAATGGGATGAAAAGAGATATTGCTTATTTTACAATGAAATGTTTGACATGTCACCAGGTTAAAGAAGAGCGGCAGTTACAGAAGGGGATGCTTCAGCCTTTTCCAGTGCCAGAATGGAAATGGGAGTCTGAAAATGCTATGAGGGAAAAATACCCTCAGTTGTTTAATAAGTAAAAAAATTGCGAGGTTGCAATTTCAAGAAGGTGTGGATAATGTAACATCCCAAGGTTTTCTAAAAATAAATTGAAAATGCTTGAAATTTTGTTTAAGGTATATATTTATAAGTATCCTTTAAACATAATTTTATTTCTTCTATGTTTTAAATTTCAAGAAACTGTCATCTACAAGTGTGTTCAGTATGTTATTTAGAGTCTGATGGAACAAACTTGTTTTTTTATGTGAATAGTAACATCCCCTTATGAATAGTAATATGAATAGTAATATGACCTCATGAATAGTAAATAATAATATTATTTTATTTTCCCATGGCAATAGGATAATGAGATCTTAATTAATTTTCCAATGTCACATAAAACTAATTGCACTTCAATATTGATATTTTTCAAATTAACTGTTACCTTATTTAAAAATTAAATTAATAATATTTAGAAAATTATTTTTGAAAAATGGATTTCACTTTTGAATTCTACACGTCGAAAAATGGTTGGGGTAATTTTTTGGTATTTTTCTGAAACTCTTGAATTTTCAGTGAATAGTGAAATAAGATAAAATACCGTATAATCAATTTATCTGTAAAAATGCACTATTTATGACATCATAAGTGATTCAAGGCCACTTGATTCGAACTCACATGATATTTTCACTAATTAAGGTTACTTGATTTGAGATTATTCATAGTCTTGATAAAAATATTATACTAATAATTAAAATAATCTAAAATACCTCCCCTCCTCCACTATAAATATCACCCTCACTCCCCTCTTCCTCCCACACCTCTCAAGCCTTGAGCATTGTCTAAATTCTTCCAAATTCCCTCCCCAATCTTCTTTTTCACGTCCTAGAGCTGCTGGTCTCACCAAAAGACCAAGACCAAAGCCCTTTAGGAGGATCTCAAGGAGAAGCGATCAAGAGGTAAACATCCTCTTTCATTTTCATTCTTTTCTTCCATTTTATGTTATTCTCTTCCTTTTCCATTATATTTTTTTGGGATATTTCATTAAATATTTCCCCTTACTGTCCAAATTTTGTATGATTGATGAGATATTCCATTCCTCTCATCAATCTTGTTTTTATGAAATTTTAAGAGACGCCGTTATGCTGCCGAATTTTCGTAAGAAATTTCTCATGTTTTCTTTATTTCATGATTCCTTTCTCTTCTTTCTTCACCCCCTCTTATCCAAGAGTCATGAAATCTCTAGAATAATGTATATTCTGGATGTTTTCATGTTTATGGAAAATTAAAAATCATTATTCCTCTCCTCTCTCACTTATTTAAGGAATAAGAACATTGTCTGTGATGTGTCGAATTACCGACATCGTGGACGATGTAATTTCACTTTCCATTAATGCTTTCAAGTCTGGTCATGAAACCATTTATATGGTTGAACCAGGTTATAATATATGTTTTATGACTCATATAAGGTTATGGAATTCGTTTTTACTCATGATTCAAAAATATAAGACTAAATGAAGTTGTAATTATCAAAGAACCACTTAAATGATCTAAACGAACATAATTAATGTTTTAACTTATAAATCATCATCATATAAAGAACCAAAGTGATAAATGGTATAATTTATGGTACTGGAAATATTTAAATACTACTCCATTCCAATTCTAGAGTTTCACTTCCAATCAACAAGAACGATTCATCATGAACCGATCGTGAAAATCACAAAAGAACTCACCCAAAATAATGCAAGGAACAAAATACTGACAATTAAGGGGTGAAATGAGGTTATGAAATGACCATATAAGATGTTATAAACATGAACATGTTTCTGTAAAATACTAATAACACTCTTTTAACCATTATACAGGAGGTTTAAACAATTTTGAAGTAAGACAAGCCTAAGGTAATGGAAATCATAACCCGATTTCCATTCTTTGGGATAACATTCTACTTTATAATTTATGTGCTATTTAAATTGTTTGTGTGATGGGTTTTGTTTATATTATCTTTCATTTGTGTATTTACAGAGTATATACATATTACATCCACTCTATTAATCCTCACTTCAAGTATATGATGTTTATAAGGTACTTTTCTTCTAAAATCCTCTTTTAAAATTCTGTTTTATAAGATTCAAGGGCTATGTTTTTATGCTATTTTTTATGTTGTATGATTATGTTTTGGTTATTGGGCATTGTTTATGATGAAGGTTGGGACCTATATTTCCCTCCAATGCATTGGGTATGAGTAAGTTGGAGGTCGGCCGTATGGTTACTCCAAGTGTAGCTGTGATGGTTACACAAAGTAAGGTAGCCATGAGGGTTACAAATTTTAAGGTAGCCAAGATGGTTACAGGATAATGTAAGTAATGCCCCAATATACCTCTATGATTATAATTATGTTTGTGTGGATCTTGTGTAAATATCATGTTACGCTAAGTAATATTTTATGGGTGGAAAGCATGTCTTTTGAAAATGTTTTCACACGTCATGTCTATTCATGGACTAATGGGATTTTTCCTTCTTTTTCATACCTTAATGAGCTTTTGTGCTCATCCCATGTTTTTAAATGATTTTTCACAGGTTAATGATGAGTAATACAAGGAAGGAAGACATGTTAAGTGTTGAAGAATTTTCAAGCAGTCTTGTTTTATGTTTTAATGTTTTATATTCTGGGGAAAATGGAAACTGATTTTATGGTATCCACTATGTAACAATGTGTAATGTTATGAATGTTTTGTCTTAATTCTCTAAAGCTCTAAACATGAAAAGATCCTCAATTTAAAATGAAGTGTTTTCTTGATTAAATTAAAAATTATGTATGAAATAAGTGCGGGTCCTTATAGTAGAGGTCATCCTCAAGATCTTCCTCATGTTTATGGATGGTGACCTGAGCATGACTATGAAGGTGGTCATCAGCAGAGAGGCAGAGGAGCTATGTGTTGTTAGTTTCATGTTGTTGAGGTATCAGTTACATAGGGGCTAGATATCGTTTGTGGTACGATAATTTTGTTTAGTATTCTTTTTCTGTTCCATGTTTTATTTAAGAGCTTCACACTCCTTTTTTCACATTCTCTATCCCATGCATTGGGAATTTAAATAGAGAGGATTCGTGTACCCCTAGTATTGAGTATATAGGTTATAGGCCATAGAAACTTCTTTGATGTGTGCTATGGGTATAGATTGATGATGGGGCTGCAAAATTTCCACGAGGATCATTTCTTTCAATAGATGCAGTCATATGATTACATCCATGGAATCAAATATTTTTATTCTATTGTTTATTTTATTGATTAATTCGGCAGGATAGTTATGTTTTCAGATGTGGATGGTCAGCGTGTGGTTTTCTTCGGTGAGCCGATTTTTTAGGTGGGAAGTCGGCATGTAGAACCCCTTCATTTCCGGATGGCTGATTGGATTCTAGAATCAGTAGATGCTTGGATGTTAGTGGTTCTTGGGTTCATTAAGGATTTCCTGGATGGTTTCCCCACAGAGGT
The DNA here is from genome assembly GCA_963277665.1 of Viscum album. Taxonomy (NCBI): domain Eukaryota; kingdom Viridiplantae; phylum Streptophyta; class Magnoliopsida; order Santalales; family Viscaceae; genus Viscum; species Viscum album. Next base: position 923,542,553 of record OY728141.1, on the reverse strand, counting down.
GGAGATGTTACCCACTCGACGTAATGTTGAGTTTGGGATATATTTGTACCTGATGATTCTATGATTTCGATGGATAATTATATTATGGAACCCTATGAGTTTCAGGGTTAGAGGATTTCATAATATGATCTGATGTAGAAGGGTTTTATCTATCCTAGTGTGTCAACATGGGTGCTCTAGTGTTGTTCTCATAGAATGCAGATGATGGTCTAAGGGTGGGCAAATACTATGAGAGGTTGAATTAGGTGAAATCCAAAACCCATTACCCTCTTTTGAGGATAGAAAATCTCTTTGACTATTCTATAAGGGAGAGTTGGTTTTCTAAGATCGATTTGATTTCTGGATATCACTGACTAAGGGTAAATGTGGGTCATATCTCTAAGGCTTCCTTCATATGTGGGTATGATCACCTCAAAATGTAGTCATTCCATTCAATTTTACAAAGTTAGTAGCTCTGATCGTGGGACTTATGAACTCTATATTCCATGAGTTCTTGGACCATTTCATCATCATATTAGTCAATAATATCCTAATCTAATCGAAGTAAAAATAGGATCAAGACGAGCATCTCCGGACAATCTTGACAGTTCTTTAATGCCATCGTCTCTATAGAAAGTTGTCAAAGTAGAAGTGTAATGACTTGTATTTTCATTTTATTTTTTAAAATATTATATTGATTAAATTAGATATTAGGAAATGAAACGATGTGTTATTCGAAGACCCATTGTTCTAAGAAAAAAATATATAAAATGTTAAAATATCAAATAGCACAAGCATGCATTTTTTCTAAAAAAGTGGAGTAACTTCTAAATTGTTTCATAGATCAGAAATATAAGGGCAACAATATGTTCAAAATAACATCTTTACCCGAGGTGAAACCAAACATTGGTAAGCATGGGTTGATTGATGAAATTCATGACATACACTTAAATGAAAAAATAAATTATGTTTTTTTATTTTGGTATCGTATCAACGTGGTGAGAGGTTTTCTATTTAAATGAATACCTTTTTCAGAAATCTAGAGTTAGCCTCATAACCATTAAATCTTATAGAGATATTGAAGAGTGATATCAGGAGAATTATCTCAAGTGGTGATGACAGAATCTCACATCAGTGATAAACAAACACTGATCATAAAAGATCTCACCAATGACGATGACACATCGACCATTTTTCATCATTGAGCAATCTGAATTGATGTAGGATGTGTTATTTCAATTTTCTTCCTCATTCATTAATTCTAATGATGAACATGGAATATCTCACTAAATGATCATCCCATAGATCGATCATATTTTCATGATGGGTTATTTATGGTAATTATCGGTAATTAATTCCATATAATTTCTTGGATTTTTTTACCATTTTAACAATGATGAACCATGATTGATATTAACATATATTGTGGTTCTGACCTCTCAATTGTTTTTGAGTTTTTATCCCCTGATTCTTGTGTTCTTCTTATGGGTTCTCTGTTCTTCACTTGCATTGAACCCATATGTGAAAAATTCATCCTTTCACCTCGGATTCTGGGTACAACGATCTCAAACCCTTGATCTTTCATTGGGAAGACTAAATGGAGGTTCAACGGTGGGTTTGGAAGTGTATCAAATGTTGGTGGGTTAAAAATCATCAGGCTTCTACAATAAACAATAATGACTATGATTTCAATTTCATGCTGATTCTAGGCCGAAATCCCATTGATTTGGTGTTATAGTGGAAAATAATGCTCAGATCTAGAGTTTCATGGAAGACAAAGAACTAAAAATAAATTCATGGGTTTGACGGTCCGAGTGGGAGGAAGAATATGAGTTTCTAGAAAACTCAATACAAACGGCGTGTAGTCTCTTGCTACATGATGTGTAGTCCCCCTCAGATGACTCGGTGTGTACATGGGAAGAAAATGGACATGGGGTGGAGAACATGGGTTTCCATCATAGTGCGTACTCCCCCACATGGATTATTATAGACCATGTACATTGGATACCCCATGTAATGGTCCATGGGAAAAGAAACATGGGATTATATCATGTACTAGAAAATGGACGGAGTACATGAATGAACCCTGGATGGAAGGACACAACATGTTACATTTTCCACATGTTGTGTACCCCTCATCTATATGATTTGGTTTAAATGAAATAGGTATTACTCAGGGTCAAGGGAAAAAGCATGATACTATAGCATATGTCATATACATTTCTCTATATTTCATGACTCTCTTTTCCTTCGTATGTTGGAAAAGCTTCAATAGGGTTTCATCCCTTTATTATATCCCAGAATGTTGGTATAGATCCCTTCTTAATACTAGGACCATGAATCATTCAGTAGGACTTTATAGATAGATTTTCTGGAATCCCCCCTAAGAGGCCCAGGGTGGGATCCCTTATTCATTTCATCATGACCTAGGTGGTGTTCCTGGTATCGATGTGGACAATAATATACAAGCATCGATCCTCTCCTTTGTTGGTTAATACTACTTCAGTTGATGGAAACACCCCATGGAAGGGTTGTGATCCTCATATATTGTATCTTATTTCTCTTCAGATCAATCATTGTATTTCTATAATGGTGATACTTGACCAGTAGTACCTCTAAACAGACAACATTATTACTATATTTAACCACGTTGCTTTTTATTAAACACATAGACATGATTTATTACATAAAACCTTCACTTGATACAATATTGAAGATCTAGAGGTCTAGTGTCTTTAGGGATTAGTAACATTACATAACAACATATAACATAAAAAGAAACATCTTATTGAACACTTAATTTACATTACCACTAAATTTCCTCTTACTTAGTATTGCCTGGGATAACCTGAGGACATACATAAGAAATCAGTGAGCTATAAATCCCAATAAGGAAATAAACATGGAATAACATAAGGAATACAATAAATATTAGTAAATAGGAATATCAATGGATCACAAGAGAAACATGAACATAAATTCATGATAAAGCATGATAATCATAACATGGTGATGTGGAACCAACACTTAACTTGGTATTAGCATCAGTCAAGGCTCATTGCACAAGGAGCATGAGTGTTCCCTCATTGCACATGAAGCATGAGTAAACCATAGTTGCACATGAATTATAATGAGTAAACAACCATTGAACATGACTTATGATGATACTATACTTTACCCAGTACATTGGAGCTCTATTAGGGTGCACCCTTCATAATCAATTCATATCATGCATAAGTGTTCCACATAGATCATACAACATGGAATCATTAGCATCACAATTCATTCCACGAATAAGAGATGTGGAATGAATAAATTTAAGTAATAAATAAAAAAGTGAATGTTCATAAAGTTTAATACCATTTATAGAGGAGTGAGTATGGTATTCACTACACAATGATTTTTGTATGGAATGTTTGGTGTAATTTCGGTTGCATAACGACGTCAAATAGAAATTTGTAAAATGGGTTAATGAGAGTGAAATGGGTCTCACATAATTTAAAAATTAAACGGAGAGTAAGGGGATCATGGGAAATAATACACCAACATATATAATGGAATTCATATGCATTACATAAAAGAATTTCTTGAATGTAAATGAGGAGAGAGAAAATCCATACTGAATTTCAGCATGGTAACGGGTGTACATAGAAGGAATTAATGAGAGAGAAATGGGGCCTCTCATCATTCAAAAATTATGAGGGAAGTATGGGGGAGGTGATAAATTATACCCCTAAATTTTTAATTGAAAATGAATGGTCATAACAACATAATGAAAATTGGACAAAATGAGAATAGAAGAAATCCGTTATTTGGAAATGTGATCCCAAAGGCTTGAGAGAGGCTTGAGAGAGGCTTCTTGGGAGATTTGGGTGCCTATAGAGGATTTTATAGAGATGAGGGAGGATTTTAGAAGAAATCAAAAGGCTTTTAGTGAAGAGGGAGTGGTAGCTTGGGTCGGTTTATATAGGAAATGAGGGGGAATTCTTTATTATTTTGGTTTGGGACACAATACGTCAAACTAATCTAAACCACAAACTAGTCATTGGTTTTTGACCATGTTTTTTTCCAAAGGGGAGTGGAAAACAATATTATATAAGGCCAATGGCTGAACTTCTTTAAATAATTGGGTTTCTTATGTGGAGGTGAGTCACACTCTCAAGGAAATCAATTTAAAAAGAGAAACTATTTTATAAGTCTTATAGGGTCCATTAATGCTTTTTAAAATAAATCAAACAAACCTAAAATAACATTATTTTATTTTTAAAACTTATATTAGACTATCATAAATTTTATAGTATTTTATTACATCACTATTAGGTCATTATGATGTTATGAAACACATTATATATTTATACGATATTAAATTTTTACTCAAAAATTCAATTGTCTCAGAAAATTAAGAAAAATTCACCATTGGATAATTTAGATGTCCTGATTACAAAAATAATATTCATTTTATCTAAATAATTTTCTGAATATGTGAATTTTTTATTTTTAAAATAAAAACCGACATTTATTGAAAATTCATGGGTTTTGACAATAACGGCTTTCAAACCATAATAAATTTTACAATTTTATTCTTAAAAATTATATGATCATTTATACTTAATAAAAAGAAATTTAATAATATTTTATTAAATTATTATTTAATTATTAAATCAATTAACTTGTTAAAATAGATTCTGTAGTTGAATATTAACCAAAAATACAATTTGTGCTTTAAAAACAATTTACAACGTAACAATAATAAAATGAAAGTATATTCTTTATTATATAATAAAATAAGGAACATAATCATAGTACTATGGTCTTGTTACATAACCCCTTATAACACCCTCATAAGACCTTAGGCTAAGGTGTGTGATGGTGAAAGACTTTTGGGGTGGCTCTGATAACATCGCTCAGGTGGTAATCTCTATCAACTTCCACTTCACCCGTAGGTGGGTTTGTTCAAGTTTAACAGGTTAAAGCTCAGATTGGGCTAGGTCAAGAGTGAATCCCAATGACTCCACCTCCTTTCCATGCTCTGATAAATGGTCTTTATATGGGAAAGTCTTTTAGATGAGGCCATTGCTTCCTTTTTCTGAGTAAATTGGATTTGTTAAAGCCTTATATTTATACTAATCATGTTATAATTATTAAAAGGCTATATTAGAAATGGTAACAATTCATTATGGTATTCTAAAAATTCATAAACATAAAACCAAAGAAGAAAAATTTTATATAACCATTTAAATAATAATACATTTAATGAAATTAGGAGGAATTTTCATTAAGGAGGGTTTGGGTGATTATAATCTCCCCCCCCCCTAAAAAAATTTTCCCTCAAAATTTCTTTTCCGACACTAAAAAAATATGTGGGATACATTTCTTCATCACTTAATCTGAATCCCACATTGCTTCTTCAATTTATTGGTTTCTCCACAACACCTTGACGAGGGGAATTGTCTTATTTCGTAGAACTATTTCTCTACGATCTAATATCATCACTAGTTCCTACACATAAGAAATATAATTATCTAACCATTATACCTCTAAAGAGGGTACATCTGAAGGGTCTGGTATGTACTTCCTTAAGATGGATACATGAAAGACACCATGTACTTTGGCCACAGTAGTTGGAAGTTCTAGTCGATAGGCCACAACCCTGACATGATCAAAAATGTTGAAGGGGACAATGTATCTTGGACTTAACATCCCTTTCATTCCAAATCACATGACATTATCCAACAGAGAAATACTTAAAAATACCATGTCTTCAACTTTTAATTCAAGGTCTTATTGAGGGTTTTCAACGTAACACTTTTGTCAACTTTGGGCTACCTTGATATGTTGCTGAATGGTTTTCACCTTCTCCACCATTTCATTGACCATTTCAGGTCCTAGTAGCTTACGATCACCGACTTCATTCCAACATGACAGTGTTCTCCACCATTTCTCTTTATGGGCTCCATGTAGTATCATTCAGATTCTTGAGTTGAAACTATTATTGTACGAGAATTCAACTAGTGGAACATGATGGTCACATCTTCTTTTGAAGTACATATAACATTATAATAACATATCTTCTAGTTTCTAAAAAGTTCACACATATTGGCCATCATTTTGAGGATGATAGGTTGTACTAATGTTTAGTTCAGTGCCCAGATCATGTTGGAGACCATTCTAGAACGTCAAGGTGACTCTTGGATCATGATCGGATATAATAGATATTGGTACTCTATGTATACTCACCACTTCATTGATGTAAATCCGTGCATGTTGATCCAATGAGAAGTCATCTCAAATTGCGATAAAGTGAGCTCTCTTTGTAAGACAATCCACAACGACCCATATAACATTGTTTTTTATGGATGTCCTTTAATGTTTAGTTTCAAAGTCCATGGTAATGTTGTCCCACTTCCATGTTTGTATGGGCAGTGGTTGCACCATCCCCTTAGACTTTTTCCTATCATCCTTCACTTGCTGACATACCAGGCACTTTGATGTATATTCAGCAATATCTCTTTTTATATTTTCCCACCAAAAGTTTTATTGGAGATCTCGATTCATCATTGTGCTCCCCAGGTGAATAGAAAAGGTTGATATATGTGCATCATTCATAAGCTCTATCTTTATCTCTGGATCAGATGGTACACATAATCATGTCCCAAATCTCAAAATTGAATCATTGTCAACCATGAACTCTAATGATTTCCCATTTCTGATAGGTTCCACCATATTCATAATTTCCACATCCTTTCAATGAGAATCCTTTATTTTCACTATGAGGGATGGTTCAGAAATCATTTATGAAAGGACTGATGATGTTCCATTCTTTATTATTCCCATGTCCATCTTCATCAAATTTAAGTGGAATGGATCCTTCTTAATTCTCATCAATGACAGAATCGTTGTATCCATTCTACTTAGAGCATCTATCACCATGTTTTATTTCCCAGGGTGGTAATGGATTGAGCATTCATAATCTTTAATAACCTCTAACCATCTTCGTTGGGGAATATTCAACTCTTTCGGTATAAAAATATACATGAGGCTTTTTTTATACATATAAATTTAATACTTCTCCCCAAAGAAGTAACGCCACAAGATTTTTATAGTGAAGATCACCGGATCCAACTCTAGATCATGTGTTGGATAATTCTTCTCATGAACCTTCAATTGCCTTGTAGCATAGGTAATGACCTTTTCATTCTTCATCAAAACACAACCTAGTCAATTCTTTGAAACATCACTGAATACCACATAAAGTACTCCACTTGTGGGTAATGTGAGCACGGTTGTAGTGATAAGCCTATTTTTAAACTCCTTGAAGATTTATTTTCATTCATCACAACAAGAAAACATTAACCCCTTCTGAGTTATCTTGGCAATAGGGTTGTACAATCGTGAGAAATTTATCACAAATCGTCGATAATATAGAGAAAAACCCAAGAATCTAGGGATATCAGTAACTGATATTGGCCTCATCCATTCATCATTTACAGCTATCTTGGAGGGATCCATGGATATCTCATTGCTTGTGATGATGTGACCCAAGAATGATACCTCCTTTAACAATAAATCTCACTTTCTATACTTTTCATAGATCTTCTCTTTCTGCAAGGTCTGTAGTACAATTCTTATATTCTTCTCATGATCCTCATTGGGTTTGAAGTATATTAGAATATCATCAATAAATACTACCAAAAATTTGAATAGGTAATCTCAAAAGACTATATTGATCAAGTTCATAAAGAATGATAGAGCATTAGTGAGTTCTAAAGTCATTAATTTGATTTCATAGTGCTCATATCTTGTACGAAAAGTAGTCTTGGGGATATCTTCCTTCTTCACCCTTACATGATAATATATGGACCGCAATCCCACCTTGGAGAAGTATTGTACTCTAAGAAGCTGATTGAACAAGTTGTCACTTCATGGCTTTGGATACTTTTTCTTTATCGTGATTTTTTTAAGCTCACAATAATCATTGAAAAGGCGCATTGACCCATCATTCTTCTTAACAAAGTGGACTGGTGCACCTCATCGTGAAACACTTGGGCGTATAATCCCTTTATTCAGATTATTCTGTAGTTGTTTCTTCAGCTCCTCATGCTCCACAATAGCCATTCTATATGGATTCTTGGATATTGGTAATGCCCATGGTATAAGATCAACTAAGAATTCAACTTCTCTTCTAGGAGGAAGACCAAGAAATTCCTCAGGAAGTACATCACTAAACTCCCTCACAATAGGAATGTTTCCAAGGACGGTTGCTTCATTAGACTCAAGAATTTGAGCCAGATACACATGATTATAGGGTAGTAATATCCACTCTTGAGATTATGGGGCTAAAGAAGATTCATCTTCCTTCTTGCACTTCTATAGAATCAAGGGTCGATTCTCCATATGGAGAGTGATTTCCCTCTAACGGCAGTTTATGTCGGCCCTATATAAGGAAAGCCAATCCATGCCATGAATGGCATAAAATTACACTAGAGGGAGTATGAAGAGGTTCATTAGAATGTTAAATCAACATATTATGATAGGGTAGGAGATATATTCTTGAGATGCAATGATTGGACCATTTTCTGTACTAGCCTACCTTTTCACTTCCATGATTTTTGGGGGTGTTGGGATTGTTCTACTAAATTTTCAGGATATAAAGGAATGCGTAGAACCAGAATCAAAATGTAATTTCACAATTCATGAATTAATAACTAGAGTACCTATCACCACTTCTTTATCGGGGTGTACTTCGGTTGTATTGATGGTAAAAGCTCACCTTTTCTGCATTGGAGGCTGATGGTTGCCTACGAAAACCCTTGGCTTAAGGAAGTGATTTACAAGGTTCCTTGGTTCATTATATTTGAAGCAATGAATAATGTTTTGAGAGTCGAACAGATCATTTCTATCTTCTATCATAGCCATCGATTTTTCTTGTCGGTAGTTAACGGCTTGGTGCCCTTCTCTTCCACACATAAATCATTTCCTCACCCACTTCAGGAAATCAAATAGATTCTTCTTTCCACACCTTTGAAAAGAGGAGTGATGAATTTTCATATCACCATTGGATTTATCCATTGGAATGTTATAATTGAATTCCATATTACTCTTCTTATACCCATGATACCCCTGAGATTCATTTATCACCATTTTGACCTTAAGGGAACAATAGAAAATTTCCTGATAGTTGTCGATGTCACAGATAGCCAGGGCGTTCCCTAGGCTAGGGTTAATCCCACCAATGAAGCGGTCCACCTTGAATTTGGGGGTAATGACAAAGCCATAGACATATCGTGAAATCCTTGTATAGATTTCATCATATTCATCGATGGATTCATCATCTTTTTCTTGAGGGAAAGGATTTCCCTTTCCATCATAAGCCCTAGGGTGCAAGTAAAATATATATCAAAAAGCATTTTACAGAAATCCTTCCATTCCAACGCCTCAATATCCTCCCCAGGCTTCATATTTTTTATCAATGTCAACCATGTATGTGCTTCACCCTCCATATGATAAGTAGCCAGATGAACCTTCTCATGTTTGGAACATTGAAGGATAAAGACGGTATTTTCAATGGAGTTGATCCATTGGTCAACGATTGAGGGATCAGATGATCCATTAAAAGTGTGAGGCCTTTTTCTCATCAAGATATCGATAGAGACTTGTTTTATTAAAGGGATTGAACATTCCTCTTGACCCATGTTCCTATTTAAATATTTAGTTAACTAAGCGATTATCGTGGCAATGTTCAAAATTCCTTCTCCCATCATAATGGGCATCTCATTAGAACATTTGTCACTTTGATCTTTGCATCGATTGTTAGCCAGAGACCTCCTATTATTGGCCATTGGCTTGAATAAAAGTAATTTTAGGGGTAACACATAATGGGTAATCCAAGGACAAAACAAATGACTTATAAATAGCTTATATTTCCTTAATTTATGAATATATAGGCTTCTGTCTATGTTTTCAATGCTCTACTTTCTAACATATATTCTTTAGGGATTTTTTTTATTCCCTAAATAATGGTTCATGGTACGCTTGTTAATTTACCAAATAATATCTCCCAAGACCTTCATAACAAAGAGTTCAACAAGGCATGTTTTCATGTACCAAGATACCCCAGGTCATGCTTGAAACTCTTTGTTGGAGTTTTCACTCCTAGGTACATCTCTGCCAGAGCCGCCTCTACCTGCTTCTATCCAGAGAGGGATGTATTTTCTTGATAAAACACATACTTAATACTCACCAAAATATAGGGATTTTTTTATTATACTTAGTCTTAAACCTATGTAATTAACTAGGTTTTTTGAATCCTAATCCAAAAAATAACTAATCTTCTCCTCTGATAGAAACTATAACAACCCTACTTTTTATTACACACTTAGAAATGATTTAATAGATAAGACCTTCACTGGATAAAAAATAGAAGATCAAGTATTCTAGTGTCTTTGTGGATTAGTAACATTACAAAATAACATAAAACATAAAACACAACATCATATTGAAAACTTCCTTTACATGACCACAACATTCCCTTATACATAGCATTGAATGTGATAACCTAAGGACATACATAAGAATGGATAAAGATATAAAGCCTAGTAAGGGAATAAAAATTGAATAACATGAGGAATAAAACACATGTTTTTCAATAGGAATATCAATTGAGAATAAGATAAAAATAAACATAAAGGGGTCATAAAGCATGATAATCATAACATGGAGATGTGGTAATAACACTTAACATGGAATTAGCATGATCCAAGTCTCATTGCACATGGATCATGTGTAAACCATCATTGAACAAGAAGCATGTGTAAACCCTCGTTTCACTTGAATTATCAAGAGTAAAAACCCATTGCACATGAAATATCATGTTACAATACTTTACGCAATGCATTGGAGTGCTATTAGTGTGCACCCTTCATAATCATTTAATTTCATGCATAAGTGTGTCACATAGATCATACAACATGGATTCATAAACATCATAATTCATTACACGAATAAGAGATATAGAATACATAAATGTAATTCCTAAATCAACAAATACAAGTAAATAGAGGTGAATACCATTTATAGAGAAGTGAGTGTGGTATTCACTACATAATGATTTTGTAATGGAAATTTTGGTGTAATTTCAGCAGCATAATGATGTCAATTAGAAATTCGTAAAATGGGTTGATGATTGTGAACGGGGTATCTCATAATTTATACATTAAATGTACATTAAGGGGATCATGGTACATAATATACCAACATATGGAATGGAATTTAGATGCATAATATAAAATATTTTCTTGAATGTAAATGAGGAGAGAGGAATTCGTTAAAAAATTTCTTCATGGTAATAGGTTCACATGGACGACATTAATGAGAGAGAAAAGGCATCTCAAATCAATCAAAAATTAATAGGAAATTATGGGGGAGGTGATAAATCATACCCCGAAATTAGTAATTGAAAATAAAAGAGTATAACAACATAATGTAATTTCAAAAAAAATAAGGAATAAATCTCTTACATGGAAGTGTGATCCCAAAGGATTGGGAGGGGCTTGAGAGATACTTATTGGTAGCTTGGGGCTCCTTTTGAGGATTCTAGAGAGAGTAGTGAAGACGTGGGATTATCTCCAAAGGCTTTTAGTGAAGAGGAAGTGTGATTTTGGGTTGGTTTATATAGGAAAGGAGGGGAAATTATTTATTATTTAGGTGTGGGACACCACATATTAAACTAATAAAAACCAAAAAACAGCCCATGGATTTTTCACATGTTTTTTTTCAAAGGGTATTGGAAGATAGTATTCTATAATTCCAATAGTCTAAAATCTTAAAAAAGTAGGTTTGATTATGTAGTGGTGAGTCACACTCTCAAGGAAATAATTTTAAAAACTAAAATTTTTTGTAAGCCTTGGAGGGTCCACTAGAGCTTTGTAAAATAAATCAAAAAAAACCTAAAATCACATTATATTAATGTTAAAACAAATATTTTCTGAACATAACATTTATCGTTTTTTATTACATCTATATTAGGTATTTATGATGTCACAAAACACCATATATATTTAAACCTTATTTAATTTTTACTCAAAAATTCAACTATCTTAGGAAATTATGAAAAAGTAAAAATTACATTATTTTTACATCTTGATTCCAAAAAATAATATTCATTTAATATAAATATTTTTCATAATATGTGAATTTCTACATTTAAACTAAAAATCGTTATTTATGGAAAATTCATGGGTTTTTGACAAAAACGCATTTCAAACCATAATAAATATTACAATTATATTCCTAAAAATTATACGATCATTTATACATTATAAAAAAATTATAATATTTTATTAAAATATTATTTAATTAAAAATCCATTAATTTATAAAAATATATTATTTAGTTGAATATTAACTAAAAATACTATTTGTGATTTAAAAACTATTGACAACATAACAATAATAAAATGAATGTATAGTCATTATTATATAAACAATAATTCACATAATCATAGTGCTAAGGTCTTGTTAGATAAACCCTTATAACACCCGCATAAGACCTTATGGTAAAGCATGCGATGGTGACAAACTCATGGTGTGGCTTGGATAACATCCTTGTTGGTAATCTCTATCAACATCCACTTCTTCCGTAGGTGGTTCCATTCGAGTTTAACATGTTGTAGCTCAACTTGGGCTTGGTGAAGAGAAAATCTCCATGATGCCACCTCCTTTCTGAGCTCTGACAAATGGGCTTCATACTGGGATAGTCTACCGTATGAGTCCATCGATTCATTTGACTATGTAAATTTGATTTGTTAAAGACCTATATTTATACTAATATGTTATCACTTTTCAATGGCTATATCAGAAAAAATCAAAATTCTTAATGGTATTTTAAAAATCCAAAAACATACAACCAAAAAATTTTATATTTTATATAACCATTTAAGATAATAATACATTCAATGAGATCAAGATGAAATTTCATTAATGAATGTTTGGGTCATTACACTATCAAAATCAAGAGTGTTTTCTCCTAGATGAGTGCTTTGTAGAATCTTTAAGATAGAAATCATAGTACTAGTACTCTACGGTTGTGTCTTACATCTAGATTTTTTCCCTTGGATTGAGTAAATATATATATTCGTGTTATATGTGCTGTAGAAATATAATGCTGTAGAGATGGCTGAACTTACATTTGTTATAATTCATTGTCATTTGGGGTGTCCTATAGAGTATTGTTACACACACCCCTACACGGGTGTTGCCCGCACATGTCGTCTCTTGTGACGATGATTGAAATTTTGATGGAGTCCTAGGAAGACTCGAACTAGATGGTTCTTAATGAGACCAGACATACTGAGGCGTGTTATAGTGGCTTTCAGACCCAATTTCTAGTACTGTTCTCTTACATTTTGGACTCGTATTATAGATTTTAGGTGGTGGGCTTGTATTTGGCACTGTTTTACTTTACTATACTTCATGTTGTACTTTGGTTGTGGGATATAGTTATATCCATGCATTGTTTACAAAGTGGTCTTACATTTCATCATTTTGTGGGATTTGAGATGTGTGTGTGCATACATGTACATAGGTAATGTATCACATGTCAGTAATATGGCTAATAGGTGCTAGTTATATTACCATGGCCCGTTGAGGGTAGACTTTGTGAGTCACGGTACGGGAACCACTAGGGCATGTCATGACAGCATGTTTTGGACATGAGAGGTGAATTTCCCTGGGCATGTGGTGTCTCAGTAGGGTATGATAGTAGACTCATTAAAATTTTAAAGATTTTTTTCATAGTTATTACCCAAAAACATTGAAGAGGTTTGTTGTTTCCCTAGTCTCACAGGATATTATCAGATGTTCGTACCCGATTTCTATTTATTTTTATCCCTGTTACTGGATCTGACTTTGAAAAACCATGATTTTTCATGTTGTGATCAGTGTCAAGTAGCATTGGGTTTCCATAATGAGAAGTTGGTTAGTGTTCCAATGCTGTGGTTAGCTGAAGAAGGTGTGATGTTTATGGTGTGTTGTGACACTCCTTGTTTGTGTGTAGGATGTATTCTAATTCAATAGTTATAATTGATCTATTATGGGTATATGAATTTATGTCCCATTGAGAGTAACTATGACACCCATTATCTGAAACTAGTATCTATTGTGTTTGCGATAATGTTGTGGCAGAATTACCTCATTGGGGAGTGATTTGTGTTCTTTATATATTAGAAGGGCTTGAGATATATCTTTTCCCAATGGGACCTAAATCTGTGACTGTGGTGGTGGATGGAGTTTCTTAAGGACTATGATTTTGAGATCTCCTACACCTCAGGAAAGGGGAATGTTTGGGCCAATGATTTGAGAAGAAAGTAGTAAAAGGAGGTTATTCGAGAATCTAAGGATTCATGGGGAGAAATGGGTGGCATTGAAACCTTTCACATAGATGTAATAGTGGATGGTGGTAAAGTAGATTTGTTTCAAATGAAGGTACAATATTCTATGATGAAATAGTTATATGAGTCCGAATGGGGAGTCTCAGAGGCTAAGGTGACGTGCGATCATTTTGGCTATAGTGATTCTCTAGAGGGACGGTTGGATGATGGTCGAAACTGGATATTGTTTCAAGGATGTATTTCTTCCAGTATTAGTGCATGATGTATTTCTTCATGAGTTTCATAACTAGCCTTTTGAGATAAACCCATTGGTTTTCATGTTATATCATGTATTAAGGATGTAATTTTTTTGGTTTAGGATTATGTGAGAAATGGTATTTTTTGTGCGAAGGGATTTATTTTTTAGCAGGTAATGTTTGAGCATCATGTTCTTTGTGGATTTTTTCAGCCCTTCAATGTTCCTATATGGGAATTGGATGAAATCTCACTGTAATTCATCACTGTGATACCATGATCTCAAGGATTTTTTGACGCTATATGGGTGATCATGGATCGGTCGACAAAATCATCTCATTTCATAGCGATCAATGATTCAAGAGCAGTTGTAGCCTTGTCTTAGATGTACCTAGATGAAGATACAAGGAGTTATGATGTCCATTTTCTTTTATTGGGATACATTGTTTACCTCATGATTCTGGAAGGGGTTTTAACATGATTTTGGAACTCAATTACACCTCATTAATGGTTTCCACCCTCAAATAAATGGGAATACAGAAAAGAATATCCATGAATTTGAGGATATGTTGTGAGCATGAATCTTGGAATTTGGTGGATCTTGGGTACAAAACCTTCCCTTGTTGGAGTTTCCAAATAATAATAGCTATCTCTCTTCCATTGTAATAGCCCCATTCAAGGTTTTATATGGTAGAGAATCTCGTTCTACATTGTGCTCTACAGAGGTTGGGGAGAAAGCTATTCTTGATACCGATGTGATGTAGAGCTTGACAGTGATGGTTTAGCATGTTTGTGAGAGGTTGATAGTAGAACATGCCCGACATAAGTCTTGTGTCAATCATATAAGTAGGCCCTTGGAGTTCATGTTTAGGGACCAATTATTGTTGAAGGTTTCCCCTTGACATAGGTAGTGGAGGTTTGTAAGAGGTAGTAAACTTTCTACCTAGTTTTTTAGAACCATTGAGGTATTGCAGTGAGTTAGAAAGGTGGAATACCAATTGGTGTTGTCAATGTTGTTGGAGAGTATACACAAAAACATTCAAGTATCTCAACTTCATCGATATCTTTATGATGAGTACCATGTCATTGAATAATGATAGTACTTTGGAATGAGTTATGTAGATGTGTTCCCAGTACTCGGAGTTTTTTTATTGATATGTTGTTCTTTTTAATGTGTTTTTTGAAACCTATTTTAGATGAGGTGACTTTGTTTATCTTGGTATGTTATGTGTGATAATTTTTGGACATATGAAAAGGGGAAAACAAGATTCCTAATCGAGACACATTAACTATGATGCAATTAAATCCATGCAGGTGAGTCAGTTACATATAGAACAGATAGTATCATGACATGGAGGCTGAAATTTCTTGATTCTCATGTCCGGGATAGTATAGTTTTTTATGGTTATTAAATGTGATTTGTGTTTTTTTTTTGGTATGATCTGTGAACAACTATGATGACAAGGCATCACTGGAAGATGTCAAAGAAGGTTTTCCTTGGTGTAGAGGTTTCCACTCCATCATTCAAACAATACTAGGGGGAATAAAGTTGATGTGTTTAGTTGACAGTAGTATTTCATGTTTGATGGGATCCTTGAGAGGTACCACTAGGGATGGTTGTTCAGACCGGTCCTCTATTTCACTTTGGGTTGTTTTGAATCAGTGAGGGAGATAATATCTTGGGAGTAATTTTTTGTAATGGCCATGACCATTCTATTCAATTACACAATGGGCAATCTAGTATTTGAGGTGTCCTAAGAATTCAAAGTGACACTTTTCAACACTCTAAATAATCCCCAATTTCCGATATCTTCCAAGGTTGCCTCTTCCCAAGGGTGCCTAAGGGAAATAGTGTCTCACTCTAGTAGTGTCACCCTTGTAGTGTCTACTTAACGGTGTCACATTAATGGTGTCTCACCCTGGCTGTGTCACCATGGCCATGTCACCCTGGAAATAGCTCAACCTGGTAGTGTCACCCAGGTAGTGTCACTATGGTGGTTTCACCCTAGTTGTAGCTCACCATGGCAGTGTCTCACTGGAGGTCTCTCATCCATCATTTCCTTTCCCAGGGGTGTCTCTCCTAGTGGTGACTCATTGATGGTGGTAGGTGGTTCATCCAGATGGTGTCTCATCTAGTGGTGGTGGTGCCTCGTCTGATGGTGTCTCATGAATAGTGTTACTAGTTCATCTTTGTTTTCCCTTTTGACATCCCAATTCTAACATAAAACAGGTTTAAGAAGAAATTAAAACAGATTTAAGACCAATTCAAAGGATATAAATCATATATTTTTTAAGGGTTATAAGGATTTTTAATGGTCTAACTATGTGGTATGGACCAGATCAGCCTCTATTGGAAAATAAAAATTATAACTAAGCGCATGGATCTATTTTGATCATCCTAAATCCATGATATCTTTCCCCTTGTTCTTACATTATTCTTTCTCTTGATATAGGACACCCCAAATCCGTCTCCTCATAGGAGTCAAGAAAACTTTTTTAGTTTTTGGATCATGTGTCCCGACATATTTTTCATTTTCATGTGTGCCCATGTTTTTGGCGCAACTAGGAAGTGCAGATAATTCTTTGTCCAAGTAGGTTTTCCATCATCATTCATAATTTTTTATCATGTGGGATGAGTATATAGATTTTTTAACTTTTTAAAATAGTCAATTCGGAATTAAAAAACATAATTGTATTGGTTTAGAACTAAATATCCATGGGTCTAGAAAAGTGATGCATGTTCTTGATGTGTTGTTATTTCTATAGATATCGTTATTTGTATCGGATAACTACCCACTAAAAATTGTGTCTTTTGGGGTCCTTGTTTTTTGAATATAATGATTTATATATTGAATGTTTTTCAGTTCTGTTGGATTATTATATATATAACTTGGATAAGCATTTATATTTAGCTAATAAATGGATGCTCTAGGATCTTCGAGTTTCTCTGATAACACCTAAATTACTAAGAGGAATTAAATACGGGATTCCTTATTAAATATAAAAATATGTTTTAGCTTGGTATGTGAGGTGATTTGATGTGTATAATTTATGTGGTTTGTGATTATGGGGTAAGTCTATGACATAAAGATGTGCATTGGGGATGTTATGAGTGTGGCATAATTATGCAATAGGGATATAGATATGGATGTGCTTTATTATTTTTCTAGATGTGGTTGTGAGTTGGGGGATTATTTTGGTATGTATTGTGGTTTGGGAATGAGGATATTGAACAAGGTTAGTAGTGATTGGTATAACTATATCTCCATTGATAACATGCATAAATCTTCAACATGTATCTATAGCTCATGGTTTTATGTGAATTTAATGTGAACTATGATAATTTTTCAATATTTTTCATGTGTTTCATAAGGTGTATTGTGTCTTTCTAGTAGCCCATATAGTTATGGAATAAATAAAAAAATCGATAAAGAATAGAGTTACTTGGGTTGGTTTTGTTAAAGATATGGAATTTTTTAATGAAATTGTAAAAAGTTGGTTATATGATTAAACATTTTTTATTCTAATTTATTAAATTAATGGGTGTTGAACATAGATGTAATTTTAAGGATCCTTAATTTAGCATGGCTCTTAACCTTCTTAAATTACTATTTTAGTTATTAATAAATTAATTTAGAGGTTAAAGAAAAGGTGATAGTGTTGTGAGTTGGTTGTTCATTTTAGAACCAATAGGTTGGGATGAACTATTTTGATATTATACATATACTTCTATATTATTGTGATTTCTATACAATCCCCACCCATGTTAAGCACTATGTGCTGAAAAACAACATCATCACGTGGTTGGTGTTTTTTCCAACATCCAATAAAGAGTACAGATAGTTGGGTATCTTATATTTTATGTTGTCTCTTCTAGGAAAGATAGGTATGGAACAAGCTGTGATGGACAGAGGAATGTTATTTCTTTATATGGTGTTTGTTGTAGCCCAAGTGTCTTCAGATGATATGTGATCGCCAATGATTTTGTGGTAGAAGTTATTTGTGTATTCCTAAGTGTCTTTGGGGTGAGATGTGATGTGTATACCCTTATTTATTCAGGATGAGATTTGATGTGATGTATCATGTGGCCTAGGTTTTTCGTGGGTGTGATTTGTTTTGTGGACAGGGTGTGTTGGTGGGGGTGAGGTATTGTGTAGACCAGGTGATTGTGAGAGTGATGTGTTGTGAGGTAAAATTGTGTGTGGGTGTGATGTTTTCTAAGGCCCATGTGTGTGAGGGAAAGATATGATGTGGTATACCGAAGGGATATGAGGGCCAAGCTGTACTACATTGGGCTAGAGTGGTATACTATTGGGAAATTGGTGTTGCATAACCTATAATCAATCTGAATTATAAAAAATTATATTGCTTGATATGTTTTATTTGGTGAGTGTGCCTTTGGGAGGTTGTGATGGTTAGTATACATGCTTAGATTTTGTTTTTTTGTTTTTCCATAGGTGCATTAGTATGCCTCTTTCACATGTACACAAGAGAATTTGGTTTTCATAAATAGTATACTTGTAATATCACCCTATGAATATAAAAATACATTTAGGTTTCTTGGAGTATTTTGTGGACTGTGTTGGGCGTTACTTCATCAAAACATTAGGTAGTTATTGTATCGATGTTTAGCTTTAGTTTTGGGTATTTACATTGGAGAATTTTATTATATGAGTTCAATTTACACATGCAGTTTGGGATTCTTTTTGGATATATACATATATATATATATATTATATTATGTCTAGAATTTTTTTGAATAAATTATTATATCTCCGGGTCTTGTTTCATATAAATGGTGATTAGTCACATATTGTGATATCATTACACCTTTGGTGCTAGCCGCCAACCCGATGCACAGTAGATGCTGAAATCTTAGGGTCATTATCTTTATATCTTCATTTTCAACCCAAGAGTGGTATTTTGGGGGGAGTGGTTCGAGGAAATATAACTGAAAATTTGTACAGAATATGAATCATTTCATAAAGAGTGACATTTTGAGATGAGAAACCCTTAACTTAAATATCAGCAAATATGAATGTGATTTAACCACTATATAATATCCATAACTATCGTAGTAACTTATTTATTAATATTTTTTATATATATAAATTTATTCAAATTTTCATTTAATCATTCATTAGTTATTTGTCATTTATTTTCATCATTAAATATTTGTAATATTCAATTTTTTCACGCATGTTTTATAATGGATAAAATAAAAAAATTATTTGATAAAAAGTTCATCATTACTAGATTAGAAATTATGTTTAAATCATTTTTTTAAAATTATTTTTCATCCCCATGTTAATTTTATGTAATCCAAGAGAATGATTTGAGAGAACAAGATCCATGATGAGCTTATTACAGGAAATTTATAGATATTAATGGATCACTTTTCAATGACCATCAATATTCACATAATACATTAAAAAAAATATTGAAGATATATATTTAACATTAATTTCATATATATACATGTAATATCTTTCATAACCCTTCATGTAATGTGGTGATAAAAGAAAATCATGTCTCCCATTGATGATGTAATTTGCAGGTACACCTGAACAACTGTATTGTATTTTAATAAATGATATGGAAAAAAAGATAGGTAGTTATTTGTAAATAAAAATAATTATTATCTTATAAATGTCATATTTATTCATTAAATTCAATATTATGACCATCCATGTGATTTGGTGATGAAAAACTAAATATTTCATTCAATCAGGTGATTTCCCAAATGTACCCACATGCGATATTTTCATTTTTCAATGATTGGGATGATGGAATAAAATGATTATTTATTTATCATAATAATGTTTTGGTATAAATATTATAATTATATAGATATGTTATAATATGAATTTTATTTTTGGAGTTATATGAAAAATTAAATTAATAAAAATGAGAAATTATATATTATGAGTGTTTCATTACAGCTTTGAACAATTTATTTTCATATTGGATTAAGAAATTAAATTGATGTATTTTGATGAGACAAAGAAATATGGGAAGTTTATATGATTTTATTCAAGGGAATTGAGTATATATTTTTTTCAAACTATGTTCTTAAGGATTGGAGAAAATTTGGTTGGGGAAAGGGGTCCTTTTATAGGTTAGAGGGGTAGTATTCTTGTAAATATCAACATCATTATAATAATTCCATATCACTTTCAATGGAATGTGCTCCAAAATTTGAAAATAATTGGGAGAGTGTAGGTTATGTATAATAAATCTTTCAAAAACTGAATTTTACACATGTTTTTAACATGTTTTATGTCTTTTACCCCTTATATTTTACACATATACCATTTTTGACTTTTAAATTGGTAAGTAATTTTTACCTATGTAATGTAATATTTATTCCCCCAAATTGAAATTACCTTATTACATAATATGGAAGTTAATATTCAAAATATTAAATAAATTTTATTAGATATAATTCATTATGTGAAAAAAAATTCATAGGAATAAATATCGAACACATTAAAAAAAATAGAGGAAAAATGAATTCAATTCTAAAATGTAAAATATAGGTTTCTAAACAAAATGTAATATTTTAAAATTTATAATTTTATCTAAAAAATAAATTTTATTTCAATAAAAAAGATTTTTAAATTTTATTTTTTGATTATATCGTAATGATTCCTTAAACGTCATAGAATTCATTAAAACAATATTTTTCACTATTCACCTAAAAATTAATCATTTGTAAAAACTCTCAAAAAATCATCCTAGAATAATATTATTATACATAAAAAATTATTTTCAAATTTTCAAATTATGTTGTAATAATTAATTATTATTAATTTAAAATGTAAACATAAATTATATTAGAAACTTATTTGGTATGAAAATAAAATTTTAAAATATTAACAAGTAATATTATTATTTCATATAGATTACTAATTAAATTAGTTTTAAATATACCTTATTAAATAATTTTAACATTATTATCACAAATAATGAAATAATTTTTTAATTAAATTTTTAATAGTGATAATAATTATTTTAATGCAACCACGTGTAACAAATAAAAATAATATTAGTGAAAACCTATCTAATAAACATAAAATGAATATATTACTTACATTTTAAAAACAATTGGATGGATGGTATATTATTTTATTTTTTATATTGTCAATAAATTTAATTAAAATGATTATTTGACCATAATATAAAAAACTATGTGGTTTATATAAAGAAATTTGTTGGAAAATATATTTTTATGTAAAAATAATTTTGTTGTTTATTTGGATATAGTAATTGAATTTTATTAATCAACTGCTATTAAAAAATGACCCATATTTTTTCAATATATATTTTATAATGTGGTTACCTCGATTTATACCTTCTTATTCAACAGATACATTACAATGGTTATATTTATATTAAAATAATGTGTCCCATTTTTTTGGTTATCTATTTAATATAAAACAACATATTTATAAAATATTTATTTAGGAATAAGAATATACTAATATATTAAGGTGTTACATTCTATCCTTTAAATAAATTATTTCCCCATAATTTCAATAATAAATCACTAATGAAAATTGTTAAGGATATCTAGATGGTTGAAAAGACCCAATAAATAATTTTCATCTCATTATCAATGGTAAGACTGTTGAACATATATAATACTTTTTAGTAGAAATTTGAAGATATTATCAACCATTTTATCCAAATATCCTTCATTATTTATCTAAATGTCTTATAAGTTCTTAAATACATAGATTTAACAAATATATTATCATGATAATTTCTTCAAAAAAATTCTACAACCACAATGGATTTTATAATATCTATTAAAATCAGAGTAAATGATAGGATAAATATGAAAAATCAATCCTATAATGTATTATTTTTTGACTCCTTCATTTAGATTTATGATCATTTTAGTTGAACTATGATATAATTGTATCAACCTATAACTCCATCAGTTTAACATAGTTTCTCCATCATCATATTTCTATTGAATCATTATCATGCTAGTTATATAATACATCCAAAAATTCCATTTAAATAATTTGTAATAATTCATCAAGATTTTTCCAATTAACCAAAACATATCCCCTAGGAGTTCTGTAATAGGTGTGATGTTATGCCTCTTTGTCATGCCCCAGGTGATAATCATGTTAAGTCCCAACTGACCATTTTATGGATATTAGTCTTAGGTGCATCTGTGTATGAGCCTACATCTTCATGTTAATTTCCCATCAAGGATGTTGTTGCTAAAAACCACACAATATATACTCTCTAAAATTATATATATTTTTCCTACATTTACTATTACCTTTAGGGGTTTCACAAATATTTTCTAATATTATTCTCCATAATAAATAAACTAATCTCTGAATGTAAATAAACCATGGTCTAATGAAAACTACGATGCTCCATTGGAATGATTCCAGTTATGATGATGAGAATGTATTCTTTAAACAAATATTTTATACCAATTAATATGACCCAAGATAACTTGCACATAAATATTTCACATTAATTGAACATTATATCTCATAATCCCAGAACCCAAAGTTTTTGTTTCTGTGAACATCAGTTACATATAAAACATTTTTAAAATAATTATGAACATTTCTACATAATCTAACCATAAATAACTTCCTTCTATATATTTAATATTTTATAAATATCCACATATCCTATTGTGTGGTAAATGGTAATAAAAAGTTATATAAAACTCTCAGTAAGTGTAAAAAGTAACAAAATGTCATAAAGTGATAGTTTATAAGAATATGTGAAAATATGAGTATGAGAGAAATATCTTATTAAAAAGAATAATTAATAATAATATTTATCCATAAGGGAAAATAATACTAAAATAATATCAAATTATTGAAAATATAATGTGGCATAAGATTGTGGAATCATGACACAATAATCCCAATACTTTGAGCATAACATCGGCACATGACATAGAAATATGGAATAATCATAAACATAGGAAATCATAGCATTGTGGAGAAATTTCTCTTTTTTTTGAGTCTATGAAAAATGGTTTTAATATAAAAATATTACACATGCCTCATTTTGTGAACATAAATATAATATTCATGCCTCAGGTTTGGAATATGACAATATTCCACGCACATCATGTTGTGAACAAATCATAAATTTCTAAACCTCATTTTTTGGGAATAATAATAATTTACATGAGTCATATTTTGAACATGATAATAATTACCATACCTTATGTTGTGAAAACTACAATAATTTTCATACATAATTATGTGAACATCACAAAAATGCACGTGCATAATATTTATCTCACGAGACATAAACCATTAAAAAATGAATTTTAGGGTGATATAGGAACCCAAATTTCATCATCATTATATATACATTAGATAAGCTATAAATCATTAATCATTTCGTGACACCCCATGTAAATAAAATGGGTTTAATATAATGTTTAAATTATATTACATAACATGATATCAAAAGTAGATCAGTGGACAATGAAATTAAAACCCCCAAAATTATTATTTTAGAATTTAATTTAATTGTTAATTAATGAAATATGAGTATAAATGATATGGTTTTTTATAGATAAAAGGAAAAATGGAATAAAAATCAAAAAATTGGATTTTATAAAATATTTTTAACATTATTGTAAAAAACGAAGTTACTAGTTAATTTTAAATTTTTTATCTAGAAGAAGACATGTGTTTATTTTAAAAACATATAAGTAAAGTAATCCCAATTATATATCCTTGATAATGGTATTTTTTTTAATGTAATTTTGGAGTGGTGGAAATTTTTTAAAATCTTGGAAGGATAAACCATTCCAATTTTTTCACTATTAAAAATACCTTTCTTGAATCATACATCCTAAAAAAGATTAATAAAAATATATCTTAAAATGGGATAAATATAATTATATAGATTAAATAAAATAATAATAATTTATATTTCACTATAATTATGGAGAACTATTAATGTAATTAAATATATTGATATATGGAGAATTAATTTATAATAAGTTAAGAAATATTCTTAACAACATTTCAATTTTATGAGACATAAAATCCTAAATGAAGAGCATTTGGATTAAAATATTATAATTCCCCATTGTTAAAGATAAATTATCATATAAAAAATCTTATGGTGGATGAATCCAAACATATAAAAATAATTTCAAGAAGTAAGATTATAACCCAATTAATGGTGATTTGATTTAATCCATTATGGATATATGAATACTTCAATAAAAAATTGAAAATGGAACTTATGATGTATTTATAAATGTATTAAATTTAATGATGTTTTTTAAAAGTAATAATTAGCTAGTTTATAAATCTCAAAAAATAATTCAATTGTTGGTTAGTTCATGTGTCTTCGACAATGAAAATCGAGAAAAAAATAATTATAGTATTGGTAACTTGTTAATTGAATTATCTTGAAATATATAACATGTGATAGAACCTTAAAAATTATGAATAATAATATAATCATGATATAATTTTTCAAATAGAATTTATATCCACCATATAAAATAAAATATGTTCATAATATGAAGCATGTCTCAAATAGGGAAATATGGAGATGAGAAAACCTTACCTTAACTCTTGGATTCTAATTTACTTCAACCTCATGTGTAAAAATATAAATATATTAATAAATTATTTTCAAAATTTATTAATATATATATATATTTTAATTATAGTCAATTTTAATACAATAAATTTTTATTTATTGTATATTTTAATTATCATATGTCTGTAAATTTTTTTTTTGCACACATGTTTCGTAATGGCGACAGATGAAACAATTATTTGAATTTTTTTAAAAAATTAGTATAATATTAAACATATTTAAATCTTAGATTTCAATTATTTATGTATCAAATTTCTATTTTTTTGGAATATATGGCGTGGTTAGAGAGAATGAGATCTATGATGTGATTATTTGAGGTAATTACCTATATCAATGGATTACTCAATATTGATAACTAGTTTTTATGTCATACATTCATAAAACTATTTTAGATAAAAACTAATACATAATAAAATATATATTCATAAAATATATTTCATAACCATCCATTTAACTCCTTTTTCTAAAAAACGCATCGTTTATGGAGAGGTTAGTTCACACATACACACTAGCGACGTTTTCATTTTATAATTAATGGATCAGAATGAAGGTAGCTAATTGATTTTATTAATAGGGTTTTTAATTATATGATGAATGAATTATTTATTTATTAAATAAATTATTATAACCATCTAGAAGATTTTGGGATGAAATTCTAAATACACCATTCACGGAGGTAGTAGTCTATACGTACACACTAATGACATTTTCATTTTTCAAAGAGTGCCTATGAAGGTAGAAAATTATTATTATATTAATTAATAATATTTAAGAATAATTATTAAAATGATATAATTGTTTTAATAGGGGTATTATATATTTTTAAGTATCTAAAAAATAAATATATGTGTAAAATGAAAACAGATTGATTAAGAATTTTTCCCTTGCTCTTTAGAACAACTCATTTGAAAATTATTTGATTACAGTTTTAATGTGTGGTGTTTTGATGTGTGATGTACCACTAAAATGTGGATATGTATACTGTGTAGGGATTTTTGAAATGTTTTTCTACCAAATAGATTATTTTTTGAGGATAAGTGGGGTGGTGCATGGTACATTTTATAGGTTATAGGGGTGGGATTCTTTTAAATACCCATAACATTATATTAAAGGCATGTGAATTTCAATGTAAAGTATCTCAAAAAATGAAAAATAATAGATAAGTGTATATTGTAGTTGATAATCACCTAAATAACTAATTTAGGGACAAGTTTGTCCAATATTTGTGGTTATTTTCTACATAGATTTATAAATTTTATCATTTTGACATTTACAATGGTAAAAAATGATTACCTAAGTAATTTATTTTGTTTCAAAAAAATAAAATGGAAGTTATAAAATAATTTTTGAATCATGATAAAAAATATGAAATATATTTAATTATAGAAAATTTATAAAATCGTTTAAAATTAATTCAAAAATAGTAAATCTAAAACTCAATAAATACAGTTTTACTGAAAAATATAAACTACGTTCTAAAATGAAAAATATAGGTTCATAAAATAAAATAAAATTAATTTTTTTAATTTTACTTGAAAATAAATATTTGGTAAGTAAAAAGGATTCATAATTTTTATGTTTTTCTTAATTCTTATTAATTTCATAAAAGTTATGGTATTTGTTAAAATAAAAATTTTCACTGTTCGTGAAAAATTAATAATTTTAGAAAACAAAAAAATAAAAATATGTTAATAATAATATAATGAGTAATAAATGAAACAATGTTTTTAAAATTCAAATTCCAAAATATTTGAGTTTGAAATTTAAATGGAATATAAATATATAATGTAAATTTGTTTTAATAGGAAAAACAATTTTTAAATATTAATCATTATTATAATTAATTATTATAAACATATAATTAATGAGGGTTAATATATTTTTTATATTTATAAACATAACATTATATTCAATATTTAAAATATAGAAATTTAATTTATTAATAAATTACACAATTTTTGTGAAAATTTTACTTCAAAATAATCCTTTTACCATTATCCTGATAATTAATTATAATCATCGTAATTTATTTATATGTGTAATAATCTATTATTACGTAATTTTTACATTTTAATTAAAAAGTTTCAAATCATTTTTTATGTTATAGTAATTATTTTTGAGGTAATCACAAAAAAAATCAATCAAAACAATTTTAAGATAAATTTATCTTCTATGCATAAAATGACATCATTACGTGCATAGGAATAACTATTGGATAGATATTAATTTATATTTTTATATATTATCAATAAATATAATTAAAATCATTATTTAGCCCTAATAAAACATAATATGTAGTGTATAAAAATGAAATACTTTGTAAAATATATTTTACGCATAAAATGATTTTATTTGGTATTTAGCTACAATAGTTAAATTTTATAAAATAATTTGTATTAAAAATTACCCTTATTTTCATAATATATAAATTTAATAATGTATTTTGATATATTTATATTCATAGTTTTGATGAATACTTTATAATGGTTACATTTATTAATAAAAAGTGTTAGAGTTCATTTTGGTTATGAGTTTCATGTGAAACAAGAAATTTAAACCGTCTTTATTTATGAATAAATATATACTGAAAACATTTGTGTTATAATATCAGTGATGGGATGGTATATTTTTCAAATGATCTTATATAAACCTACCTCTGTGGGATTTTGATGAAATTCAAACTCAATGTTCTATCTTAGTAACTATATAATTTATTTATGTTATGTCGACATGAAACCTTGATTTTTATGATCCAAGATGTGAATGTGGATATCAAATAGACCCACTGTATTGTATATGATTCATTCAAACTCTTCACCAAAATTGGCTGAAGAAGTTATGGTCATCAACTTAGTGGTTTATTAAACATACTGTGAGCCGATGAGTATTTAATGTTATTTTAGTTTGTTGTAATATAACATTGTACATATAGTTATCCATTGAAGACCATTTTAGGGATTTATTAGGTGATTTCCTACTAAAAATGTTGGTCAAACCATTCATGTATGTCAAGGTGGGAATGTATAATTTATAATCATTGATGTAGGTAAGGGATAAAAAACAAGGATTAATGTTTTTGTAGGTTTAATATATTGATTTAGAGATCGTACTAAATAGAGGCTTGAATTTGGATTTTTCATCCTCATTTTTTTACTTTTTGGAATAAATTTTATTTATATGATCTATTAGGTGATCCATTCCACTATATTACTATTAAAAGTTTACATTAGCATCATTTTTTATAACATCACATATGTTTGGTTATGGTTGGATTTTAGAAGCATGGAAAATTATTAAGTATCAAAATAAATGTTCGATGCTCTTCCATAATTTTTTTAGAACAACTCTTGTTGAATCCTATATAATAGTAATAAAAAAAATTTATGATTTTCTTTTTTATATTTATGAATTGTGGTTTGATATTAATATAGGTTGGATTAAATGAAAAATGGAATATAATTTAATGATACTTTTTAAGATGGATTAAATTGAGTATAAGGATTATAAGGTTAACATATTAATTTCATCAATAAATAAAAAATATCATATAAGTTAAAATTTAAAACAAAATATATGAATGATTAGATTTTGACAATGTTTTACCAATAATTCTAGCCGCAACATGAGCTTTCACACATTCATGCATGTAGTTTAGGAATATTTAATATTATAAGATCAATTCTATGTTATTATTTTTAATATTATATGAAATCCTATAATTACATAAAAAACCAATAATCCATGAGGCATTTGAACTAGTATCCCAGTATCAATTTAACTATCATGAAGTGTGGTAGCTCTTGATCATTATTTAAAACCAAGCATAAATAATATGTGAAAGAGAATTTACTCACCCCCAAATAAGGTGAAAATGTATTTAGGGATGTTTATGAGGGAGAATAAAACAAAATAAAAATAATATGTCAAAGAAAGAATGAAAATAATAAAAATTACCTAAAAAATGAAATTTTAAAAATACCCAATTATAAAAGAATTTAAAGTAGATTTAGGGGAGGTATTTGAATATAATTGAATTCAATAAAAGAGTATACAATTATACTAAAAAAATTATTTAGAGTAGAATAAGAATATATAAAATAGTATATTTTTAAGAGATGGAAAAGGGTTTGTTCTAGACGAAAATGGGGAAGATAGAAGGAATCTGATTCTGTGGTGTGGTGTATGTTTTCACTCGAGTGGTTTTGGTTATGGTTTGGTTGATAAACATTATTTTAGTGGATTATTTCAATGTTTATTATAATCTTTTAATAGTTTCAACAAATATTATTTGTTGTGGCATGGTGGCTAGAAAGTCAATTTCTGGATAGTCTATTAATTTTTGGGTCAGTACGCCATATAGTGGTTGTTGCGATGTAGTGTTATTATGATTGATTGGATGGGTCGTTTTTCCTTATTACTCATTACTAGATTATAATATGTATGTTTTGTCCAAAACAATATCCTGAATGCATTTTTTAGCATTGAGAATTGGGGAATGGACAACTCCTTTATATTATAGTAGTTACAATTTTTTGACCTACTTTAGTGTAGCCCTATGTGTTGCATTATAATTTCTATTTTACCGGATTAACGTTAAATTATGAATGACACTTAAACTCATCCTTATTTAACACATTCCACTAATATTTGGGGTTATTCTAGGGCTTCATCATGTTTTATTCTAGCTATCAAACTCTTGGTTTCATCCCTGACAATGGAGGGTCAACTCTATGAAATTCTAGATGATTTTTCCTCTCATTCCTATAGTTTTTTCCCCTTTATATTAAATATATTATGTATCGATGCCTATGTCAACATCCCCTTCCTTGATCTGGTTTTCCCAATATCTTCCATGAAAAATTTATCTTTATTTTAAGGATCCATGTTTTGTTGTAATGATCTATTCGGATCATGAGAATGAGTTGGGTGTAGACTCTAGAAAAATAGGGATGCAATGTTTTCATGCTTGAGGTAGGAATCCTTTTCCTTATCTATGTCTTTATATACTCTATTTTCATTTATTTTGTATTTTGATGTAATAGATTGTTAACCATTATTTATTATGACTACTTTTTTTGTGTAAACCATTAAACCGATATAGTATTTTTGATTACCTGAGTATGGATTAGTAGATTTTTAACCTTCTTTATGTTTATCACATATTGTTATATAGTGAAATTATATTATTATGAAGATTTGTTTCCATTATATTTTTTTCTCCTACATATTGTGTGTATCTAACATTATTGTTTGTATTTTCATTGTATTCATAATAGGTGGATTGTTGTGGAATGATTCCCTCTTAGATAGGTAGTGTACAAGACATGTGTCAACAATGAAGGAGGATAGATACATAGGGTAGAAGAATGAGAACTTCAATTGATGGACTAAAATAAAATTCTTGTAGGACACTAAGAAATGTGTCGAAACTTGATTCCTTATGGATGTTCAGTAACATTTTCACTCATTCCTATCATGATTTCATTTTTCCATGTTTCCAGACATGTGGATAATGATTTTTCACATCCATCATCTTGATAATCCATATTGAATGGATCTGATGTAGGTACATTCAGGGTTTGTTTTGTATTTTTAACTCATGGGGTTTTTGTGTTTTATTGTTTAAAATCTATTAAACATTTATTTTTAACATGGAATACCCCTATTATACAAGTTTAAATATGTTAACGATTCATTGGTGGTATCCAAATGGTATTTATTACTCTCATCTTACCTGCTAATATTGATTCACATGAATAATTCATGTATTGAGATCGATGAATGGGAAATAGACAATGGAATATGGTAAATATAAAGATTATATAACGCAAAGAGTTACTAGGATGTACTTTAGAGGTTTTCCTAGTTTATTTATTTTCTTACACTCTATATACTTATGTTTTCCTTTCCACTATGGGGAACATTTTTTAATTTTTATGACCTTTTTTTTTCTTTCAATATATTTTTTATTCAATATTATTCTTCATTTTTTAGTTGATATTTGATTATTATCTTGGTGAACGTCTATGATACTGATATTATAGTCTCCCCAATGATGACATTTGGATAAGCGCTACACCCTAATAACCTCTATGAAAAATAATTACTCCATTGTACCTATTCTCATTATCATGTTCAAGTGATTCCTTTTTAAACATTTCTCCACTATCGGGATACTGATGGGCATAAACACAAGCCAAAAAAAAACAAATAAGGAAAAGCGGCCAAGAATGATTTTATACATTCATACCTGAATCTGTTGTAATGTCCCAACAACAAAAGGGATCTATGAGATCCCTCAATGTATTGGAACCAAACCATGCCCCAACATACTAGATCCACACTACCTCCAATTCCAATCCTAACAACCTCTCAACGAGGGATTCCCTTCCCATCCAAATCATCCCACAAGAATCAAATAGAACAACCATCCATATCATTAGAATGGAGAAAAAAAGTTTTCAGATTTAGCCAACACCATTCATTATGTTCCTTCTTTCTATTTGGGTAACCGGGGTTATCACATAGGGGTTATCATTCATCGTGAATCGATTTAATCATCCAATTTTACATGAATAACTAGTTACCATGTTATAGACATTTATACACAAGATCATCTAGAAAACAAAGCTTCAGTAGTTTGCATGAAAGGAGCACCAAGTTGGGTATAAAGGATCCTAGCTTATGAATATAAAAGATCATAAAATTAGGGAGACAATTTCGATGTACATAAAAGTTAGATCATGGAATGACCACATGTCTTGGTAGTTTCACCCATTGAGATTAATTTATTTTTAATAATCCTGCTTGGAGATGGTGGAAATTACTTTTGATAGATAATATATTTCCTTTAAATTGAGAAAACATCATGTTATAGGGGGAAAATTGGAAAACCTGGGATAAAGTGTGATGCCGAGGAAGGAGGCAACATGTTTTGTTAACTCAAAGGGTCTATCATGACCCTTCCCTCAGGGCCCATGTCGTGACTACCCCAAGCCCTCCTTCCATAGGCTAGGGGCAAGTGACAAGCACCGCAATGTGTATTCCATAAAACTGAAAGGAATCC
Source organism: Viscum album (assembly GCA_963277665.1). Lineage (NCBI taxonomy): Eukaryota > Viridiplantae > Streptophyta > Magnoliopsida > Santalales > Viscaceae > Viscum > Viscum album. The sequence goes on along the minus strand of OY728141.1, from coordinate 923,510,268 downwards.
CCTTTTAAACTTGTACAAACATACGGTCTAAGAACACAACAATAAGAATCTATGACATAAACTGCTATAGAAATAGGATGGTTGAAATTAAAAGGGTTTGGAATACTTGTCTAACAAAAAGTATGAGTACAACTGAAGAGTAAAAATACAAATAAAATGATAATACAACTAAAAAATGGAAAATAGCTATTGAGTTGTCCTCCGAGGATCCTGCCTGAATAGTAGATACAGATCACCTCCTCATCACTCCATGTTCACTTGTCTCCTTTGCGAACCCCCCAGTCCTAGCTCCCTCTAGTCTCAACCCAGCTACTCATCGTCTGCACAGGACACAATATGGAGTTGGCACAGCCCGTGTAGTGGCGAGTATAACGACACTCATTAGGGACCCCGAGACCCCCGAAGGTCTCTCGAACTTCTACAAGGAAAACCACAAAGCATGATCTCAATCACAAAGCACAAGGAAATAGGCATATCTCAATTAGAGTCTCAGCTCAAACTAGGTATATATCATAGAAAAACAGGATTATGATGGAGACCCACATAGGATCACTATGAATGCTGATAGCTATCCACGAATTCTCTATACCTAGGAATAAGTAACATTCCGAGTAACAAAATCAAACACCTCAGCTACAAGAGAATTCCTCCTCTATCATGTACAGTGGGCCTGCCATGTCACATAGAGGCACTTCCCACTAACCATGGACTGCTGAGGTACTCTTTCCCATTGCATACTGTGGGTCTGCCTGGTCTCATAGAGACACTTCCCATCATGGTCTAATGAGGTACTCCTCCTCATCACATACTATTGGTTAGACCCATCACATAGAGGAACTCCCCAACATGGGTCTGCCGCATCACAGAGAGGAGCTCTTCACGGTGTCGTCATGCCATTCCGAGTCGAAAAGATCAGCAATCGTCAAGTCTCAGCCATTCGCTCGGTTCCATATGTAGTGCGCTTGGGAGAACCGCTCCTCAATCAATTGGATGTATTAAATCATTCGCAAGGTCTCACAAAAAAGTAACATGATGATATACTATGTCATAAGGTTTTCAACAAAATAGATGGCACGTCAACGGGACGCCTGGTCTGTGCGTTATTGGCATTTCAGTGCCGAGGACCCGATTGGATTCGGGTGCGATCCAACTTGGCCATACTCAAAGTTTCTCCAAAACACTCATGTTGTAAGCCAAAAAAACCTTCTAACTCCATGTATCCCAATTCCACATATGGTATTTCAAATGGATGTCTGGTTCTCAAGATAAGGCCCTTTATGTGTTTTTGGGCCCGGTAGGGCCTCGGTCCGGACCAACCCGGCCCAAACCAATCTGGGATAGACCAAGGTCTGGTCTAGCCCGAAAAGGGTGCTACCCACAAGGGAGGCCCATCCCTTAAATGGGAGACATGCAATGGAAGCCCGACTCACAAGGGGGGATCCCGCAAAGGGGCATCCCGACCAGCAAAGGGGCGGCCCGCTAAGGGGCCGCCCGTAGGGGGAGGCCCCAGAGGGCGGCGGCCCGGTCACATGAGGTGCGACATACAAGTGGTGCTCCCTATCCCCCACTAGGGAAGTGACCCCCCCCCCCCCCCCCGATTTTCCCAAATAGAAGAGGGTCGTTCAGTCATCTCGTAGTGGCAGTGCCATGTGGTTCTGCTAGGTGGCACACAAGACCCATATGGGAAGGTCCTACTGGTTCTGTCATGGCCAGCTGGTATGCCAGATGACCTCTCTAGCGGCACGCAATGGTGCGCCACAACGTCACCTGTGGCCGGATGGTGTGTGAGCCGGCTTTCTCCAGTCAACGCTGCTGATGAGATATGGGCCTCCTTATTCATCTGCGGAACACGACGGTGTGTCGGGCCTCCTCCGTAACCAGTCAGAGCCGGGCCCTCCGACGACCGATGTATCTTTTTGTCGCGACCTCATCTTTGGGTGTGTGTAAATTCACTATCTCCCATATATCCAGTCGACATCGCATAGTTCTCATTCTTCCTTGGAGGCACAAGGATGTAGCATATATAGCGGAGGGTTCGGGCCGGCTTCTTTAGTACTACGCCCTCCGTGTTAGCTCAAATACATGAGGGTGTTAAGGGTTCAATAACAATTGAATTAAACAAAAAGATAAACCCCACAAGATACCACACAATGACCTCTCACTGAGACGAATGAATCGTGGATCAACGCATTAGTCAGTTGACACGCATTCTTCATATTATTCAAGAATGTGGAAGTTGAAAATAATTTAAAAGGATTAAACAAATAAACCCCTACATCGAATCTTCGGATAAAATGCCCACACTTTAGGTGGATCATGTTCTTCGTTCTCATAACTAGTTCCCAATGATGTGATTCATACATCACGCTTCGGTTCGTGTTTTGGTGTTGTCTGTCACTTTCCGCTGGGTTAGCATTGTCTTCTACGGGTCTGGAGTCACCACTCTCCTTCATCACTTTGTTTCTTAGAGAACCTATGCCGGTACCTCCCCCAAGCTTAATATATATAAGAGAGGTGGAGGGTAAGTAACGACATTAGTGTTTAATGAGGATAATCAGTTAGGAAGTTTCCTAATTCACCAATGACATCGTCACATAGGGATGGAAGGTCAATCCATTTATTGTTTTGACACGTCGTTGGCCCCACCCCTTTGCTTTTCCGTTAGGAGAATATAAACTAAAAAAATTTCTTTAATTTCATTCAAAAAGTCTCAATATTTAAACTTTTCTCCAGACCTAATAAGGTCAAAGTAAATCCTCCCTTAAGGGAATCATGGTGCTTCAGATTCAAAGATACCCTCAGATTTTTAATCTGAGCAACAATTTAAAAGTTATAAAATGCTGCTCATGCATTTACTAAAAGTACCTGAAAATAAGTTCGGAAATTCATTTCAGGCACCCTGGGACTTGGAATCTCGTGTCGTCAAATTTCGAAGACTTTTAATAAATCCAAAAAAATTAAAAAAATTAAATTGAAAATCCAGGTCTTTACATTCTCCGCACCATAGATATTTTCATCTCCAAAAGACACATCATAGACTAAGAATAAAAATGGGGGTACTGAGCATGAATCTGAGTCTCTCACTCCCATGTGCTCTCCTGGAGGATCCCATGATGCCATAAAATATGCACCAGAGATATCGACCACCCACAAAGGACCTTCTCCTGTCAATCCTTAATCTCTACTGGAACCTCTGTAAATGTCACCTCATCATCTAAGTCTATCTCTCCATGGTCAGTGACGTGAGATGGTTCGTACACATATCTCCTCAACTAGGATACGTGGAAGACGTCATACACCCTCTCTAAATATGGTGGAAGTTACAAGTGTTATGACACCTCTCATAACCTCTGATGTAACATAAATGGTCTGATCAACCTCAGTGATAACCTGCCGCGTCAGCCAAATCTCAGTATTCCCCATCAAGGAGAGACTCACAAGAAAATGTGGTCCCCCTCCTGGAACTCAAAGGGTCTTCATCCTCTATCGACATATGACTTCTATCAACTACGTGCAGTCTTAATCGGCTCCTGGATGGTCTGAACCTTCTCAGTGGTGGCACTTACCAACTCTGGGCCCATAAGTGCTGACTCACCTAGGTCTGTCTAACATAGAGGTGATCTTTAGGGTCAACCATTCAAGGCCTAGAATGGTTTAATACTAATGGTGGAGTGATAATTATTGTTGTATGTGAACTCCAAAAAGTGAAAGTGATCCTCCCAAATACTTCCAAAATATTGGACGGATGCATGAAGCATTTACTCTAGCATCTGAATGGCCGGCTCCATATGACCATCTGTCTGAGGATGAAAGGTGGTGCTCAAATGCAGCAGAGTCCCAAATTCCTCCTACAATCCCTCCTACAAACGGGGTGTAAAACGTGTGTCATGGTCCTAGATGACCATCGATGGAACCCCATGAAGTCTCACAATCTCCTGCACATAGAGGCATCCCATGCCCTCTACTGATCCCTAGTATAGGATAGGTAGGAAGTGGGACAACTTTGTGAGTCGGTCAATGATCACCCAAATAGAATCATGTCCCCTGGATATATGTGGAATCCATGTCACAAAGTCCATGGAGATCCCATACCACTTCAACTATCGTACCTCTAGTGGTTGATGAAAGCCTACGGGAACCGGATGCTCGGCCTTCACTTGCAGACAAGGGAGGAATCGTGAAACAAACTATGCGACTACCTTCTTCATCCCTGTCCACCAATGATGACGTCCAAGGTCCTAGTACATCTTCACCACATCAATATGTACTTCTAGAGGGGACGTATGGAACTACATCAACACCTCCTCCCATAGTGCCACTAGTACCATGGTACGTACATTGAAGGGGATGATGTGCTCCCCACCTTCAAAAAATCCATCAGGTGCCCAATCTGAGGATATCTGAGCACGTCGATCATCACAGTCAATGTACCCAAGTTGTGCCTCCCAGACTTGTTGAAGGATTGGGGGAGAGACTATCATAGACTAGAGGTATGATTCTCCATCTCTACCCATGAAGGATATCTACAACGCGGCTAGATAATTTGTCGCCTCACTCAGCAACTGTAGAGCAGACCTCCTATTGAGTGCATCTACTACCATGTTCCCCTTACCAATAGTATAGAATATCTCAATGTCATAGTCTAGGAAGAACTATATCCATCGCCATTGTCTCAGGTTTAGGACCTTCTTAGATAAGATATACCTAAGACTCAAGTGATCATAGTAGAGTGTAAAATGTTCACTCATTATGTAATGCCACCACATATTCCAGGCATAGACCATTTCTTCTAACTGCATGTCATGGGTAGCATAGTTTTTCTCATGTTGTCTCAGTGGCTATGATCCATTAGCGATCACTACTCGTTCCTGCATCAAGACACACCGATGTATGACTAAATACCCAACACCCTCTTCGGGTAGACTCAAGATGGAGTCCCTAGTCAGTCTCCTCCTCAGATCCTAGAAACTCTGTTTTCATTTTTCATCCATACGAAGGGTTTCCCATTCTTCTTCAATGCGGAAAATAGTGTTGTAACCCTGGTAAAGTCAGGCACGAACCTCTAGTAGTATCCAGTCAACCTGAGGAAGCTCCAAATCTCTGTCACGCTCCTGGGTGGCTTCTGAGAAAGCACAACCTCTATCTTCACTGGATCCACTGCAACTCCAGGCTCTGAGATAACATGTACTAGAAAGTGGACATCTCGAATATAGAATAGGAATTTCGAGAGTTTTCCATAAATATTGTCCACTCGGAGAGTATCTGTAACTATTTAAAGATGATAGGAATGATCATCCTCAGTTTCCAAGTATACCAAGATTTCATCAATGAACACCACCACAAAGTGATAGAGGTATGGATGAAAGTTCATGTTCATGAGACCCATGATTAGTGATGGGGATTTGGTCACAACGAAAGGCATAACCAAGAACTCATAATGGCCATACCGACACCTGAATTCCATCTTCTGCACTTCCTCATTTCGTATCCTAAGCTGATGATAGCCTGATATGAGGTCTATCTTCAAAAACCAACGAGCTCCCTTAAGTTGATCAAAAAGCTTATCAATCCTTAGAAGTGGATTCTTGTTTTTAATAGGTACCTGGTTCAGGCAAAGATAGTCCACAAAATTTCTCAAAATCCCATTTGCCTACTTGGAGGACAAAATCGGGGCTTCCCATAGAGAAACACTGAGATGTATGAACCCCTTTACCTGTAAGTACTCCAACTATAACTATCACTCACAAAGCTCCACGAGAGCCATCTGATATGCTGGTGTAGATATTAGTGACGTCTCGGGGTAAAGGTTGGTGTAAAATTCTACCTCTCTGCGTGGAGGTAGTCCGGGAACATCATCTAGAAAGGCATTGACATACTGGTCCACCTAAATAGGATAACTCAGAATCTCAACATCATCTGCTCTGAGGGTAAGGATAGACAAAAAATGATTAATTGGAATCAACCTCTTCTGGGTAAGTCCATCCTATGCGAAAAAGGTTCCCTCTCAAAGTTGAAGGAAAACCTAGTCTAATCAGTGCAGAAACACCACACTTAGCGCCTAACACAGTCAATATGATCATGGACTGTAGATAACTAGTCCATACCCAAGATGATGTTGTAAGTCCTCGACGCTGCTACTTGGAAATCCCAGCTGAAGCTATCGCCTCATAACGTATGCTCACACTACCGACACTAGTGTGTAATCATCAAATCCACTCTCATATGAGTCTTTAACCGTAAGGATCGAGCCAACAACACCAACGTAATCTTTGAGCATTAAACAAGGGTCATTGAAATTGATGGGGACTTGGGTTTTTACGTACTCCAGCTAAGGTGTAAAAGATACATATCCTACCTCTAATAATATCCAGAGCACTATGGTCATAGGACTTTGCTGCCTAGAGCTGAGCTCTTTTTGGACCTCCTACTCCCTATGGTCGGGGTATACCACCTTGCACTGGTGGTGGTAGAAATTAAAAATGCCACCCACTGCCTATAGCATGGCCAGAACCTCTGCCACATCTGCCACCCTGTCGAACTCCTGGCTTGAACCTCAGCCTTTCCCTCGGCGATCCCTCGACTGTTTGATGGTCGTCCGTATAGAAGGTCAGTTAGTGGAGTGCCATGTGACCCTGCCCACCGCATGTATAACACTACATGGCCCTTTCCCACCTTCCTCTTCCTCAAGAACCTTGCGCCTCAGACCCTGCATCCTGGGATCATCCACCAGATGGTCTGGTCCGCTTGGACCTCTGTTCCATTTTCATGTTTCCTACTATAGATGACTCTACCACCTAGCGTCCAGTGGTGGCTCTCACTATGGGTGCCTACTCAGCTAGGAAAGAACCCACTATTAGAAATCACTCTAGCACCCTAACCTAGGTCTGTATACTGAGTGATACCATCGATGCTTTGATCTCCCTTCGTAGACCCTAGTCAATGGTTCGGGCCATAACGAAGGGGTCTCGTACCATGTCAATGGAGTAACGGGAGGGATGAGTGAACCACGTGGAGTACTGGGCCACTGTCACACTGCCCTCATGTAAGTGTAGTAGCTCTTATATACGCACAGAGCGTAAGGTAACTGGGATGAACTCTGACCTGAAAACGCCCTTGAAGTCCGCCCAGATGAGGGTCACCTCATCATGTATTTGAAGCATCAGGCTCCACCATCTGCCTGCTGCATCCTTAAAAAGGCTGTATTTTAGGATCACCATAAGGTTTTCTGGTGTCTCAACCATGCAGAAAACGTTGACCATGACCTCTAGCCAGTCCTCAGCCGCCTGTAGGTCTGCCTCACCTCAGAACCACAGAGGCCTTTGTCGCTGGAACTCATGCAACATTCTCTACTGGCATGTATCCTCTACAGGTGGAGATGGTGGTAACGGCTTCTCAACGGGCAGTGGTGCTGCTGGTACATCACCTGAAGGTGCTAAGGCAATAATAGGGCCCTCCACTGGGGCCTCATCACACAATTGGTCATCACCACATACTCTCTCAGAAATCTTGGATGGATGTATACATGGCGGAATTCGGAAAGAGTACAAGTGTGCCATATTCAATAAGTTATACCTGGTGAAATTACTCAAGAGATCAAATAGAAAAATATTCAAAACACATGCAATCAGTGTTTTCATGTGCTGAGTCGAAAATTAGAATTCAGGGTCCTAGTGCATGGATATTTCATCTTCCACACCAATACAGGATTCCCCAAACTGAAAACCACACTTATAACACTTAACACTATTGTTACACAGAAAGGATCAGAGTCCTAGTTCTTTAGTATAACCAAACACCTTTGATACCACATAGTCACAACCCATCCCTCGGGGCCTGTGCCGTGACTACCCCAAGCCTGCCTTCCGCAGGCTAGGGACTAGGGACAAGCCTTGAAAGGCATATTCTCTAAAAAGGGAAGGAATTTACTTTAAACTGGTAAAAACATATGGTCTAAGAACACAACAGGAAGAATTTGTGAATTAAACTGCTGTAGAAAAAGGAGTGCAGAAAATAAAAGGGTCCAGAATACAAGCCCAACTGAAAGTATGGGTACAACTAATCGGTACAAATACAACTGAAATGAATAATACAACTGAAAAAGGGTAAACATCTATTGAGTCATCCTTTAAGGATCCTACCTGAAGGGTATGTACAGATCGACTCCTTAGCACCACCCATCCACCTGTATCATCCACGTACCACCCTGTCCTACCTCCCTCCTACCTCAACCCAACTACTCATCATTTTCACAAGACACAACAAGGTGCAGGGATAGCCTGTGTAGAAGTGAGTATAACGATACTCGGTAGGGACCCAGAGACACCTGAAGGTATCTCAGAATTCCACAAGGAAAACCGAAGATCATGATTTCAATCACAAATCACAAAAAATAGACACCACTCAATAAGAGTCTCAAATCAATCTAGGTATAGAACTCATAGAAACAGGATTATGATGCTGACCCACAAAGGATCGCTATGAATACTGATATCCGACCACAAATTCTCTAGGCCTAGGAATAAGTAATATTCTCAGACACAATGTCGAACACCTCGGCTGCTAGATAGCTCCTCCTGTTTTGAGCATAGTGGGCCTACCATGTCACACAAAGGCTCAACACACTAACCTTGAAAGGCTGAGGTACTCCACCCCATCGTGTATTGTGGGTCTGATGGGTCACATAGAGCCGCTCCCCAACATGGAATCCTAAGGTCTTCCTCCTCATTGCGTATCAGGGCTCTACCGCATCACACAGAGGCACTCCCCACTATGGTTCTATCGTGTCACACAGAGGCACTCCCCACTGGGCCATCAAGTCACTCTAAGTCGAAAAGATCAACCGCCGTCAAGTCTCATCCAGTTGCAAGATTCTTTACATAGTGTGCATGGGAGAACCGCTCCTCAAACCATTGGTCGTATTAAATATGGTATAAAGTCTTACAATGATGTAACCCGATGATCCATCATGTCATAAGGGTTTAAACTCAACAGACAATGCGTCAATCGGACGCCACATCTGTGCATTATTTTCATTTCAGTGCCGAGGGCCTGGTTGGATTCGGCTGTGATCCAACCTGGCCATACTCCATGTTTATCCAAAACTCTCATATAGTATGTGAAAAGGACCGTGTCACTCCAGGGATCCCAACGCCGCAAATAGTTTGTCAGATAGATATCTGGTTCTCAAGATTAGTCCATTTAAGTGTGTTTGGGCTCAGTTGGGCCTGGGTTCGGTCCAACCCAGTCTGGGCTGGGCTGAGGTGGACTCAGCCCGTTGGGCCCAGGTCTGGTCGAGCCCAAAAAAGGGGTGGCCCAGCAGGGTGGCCCGACATGCAAGGGGGCAGTCGGCAAAGGGGTGGCCCGTCCCACAAGGGTGTGGCCCACAGGGGATGGCCTGGGAGGGTGGTGACCCGGGAGTGCAGCAGCCCGTTCGCCTAAGGTGCGACCCACAATGGGTGCCCCCTAGCCACCACCAGGGTAGTGACTCCCAAATTTTCCTAAACAGTCAAGGGATATTTGGTCTTCTTTTAGTGATGTCTCCACATGGCACTGCTAGGTGGCACGCAGGATCTGCGGGGGCGGGTCCTGATAGTTCTGTCGAGGCCATCCAGCAAGCCGACCGACCTTTCCAGCAGCGCGCGAATGCATGTCGCACCGTCCCCTAAGGCTAGCCCGTTTTCGGTCACCTTCCTATGGTCCTTGCAGATGACGAGTCACGACCCTCCTTGTTCACCGGCAGTGCGCAACGACACGTCGCGTCTCCTATGCGTTCGGCCGGTGTCGGATGCTCTCACAACCGCTGTAGCTTTACGTCACGAGCTCCTCTTTTAGCATGTCTCGACAAGCTATCGCCCATTTAGCCTGCCGACATCGGTGCATTTTTGGTCTTCCATGGAGTCACCAGGATGTATCAAATATAGCGGAGTGTTCGGGCCAGGTTCGTTAGGCCTGTTCCCTCCATGTTAGCTCGAAAACAAGAGGGGGTCAAGGGTTTAATGACAATTTAATTAAACATCAAGATAAACCCCACAAGATACCCCGCAATGACCTCCGAAAAGACAAATGAATCGCGGGTCAACCTGTTAGTTAGTTGACCCACTTTTTTCATGTTATTCAAGAATGGGTAAGAAGAAAATCATTTTAAAGGCATAAATGAATAAACCCCCTACCTCGATTTGTCATAGAAAATTCCCACGCATGAAGGTGGATCATGTTCTTCGTTCCCACAACCAGTTCTCAATGATGCCACTCATACGTTGCCCTTCGGTTCATGGTTTGGTGTCGTCCATCACCACCCACTAGGTAGGCTTCATCTTCTAAGGGTCCAGCATCGCGACACTCCTTCAACACTTCATTTCTTGGTGAAACTATGTTGGGACCTCTTCCCAAGCTCTATATATATAGGAGGGTGATGGTATATAAAAACGTTGGAGTTTAATGGGGCTCATCAATTAGGAACCTTCCTAATTTTCCAACGACATCGCTACTATAGGTCGGCAGGTGAAGAAATTTATTGGCTTGACACATCGCGAGACCCACCCATTTTTTTATCCATTGGGAGGATATGAAATAAAGTAACAAAATTTTTTGTTTCATTTATTTTAAATTTTCTCAAAATTTATCTTTTTCTCTAGATCTACTGCAGTCAATGTAAAGCCTCTTTTAAGAGAATCCATGTGTTTCAGATTCAATGGTGGCCTCAGATTTTTAATCTGAGTAATATTTTAAAAGTTAGAAAATGTTTCTCCAACATTTAGTGAATGTACTCAAAAAAAATATTCTGAAATTCATTCCAGACACTCTGGGCCTCAAAATAATGCGTCGTTAATTTTCGTGGGCTCATAATAATTCCATATAACTAAAAATATTACATGGAAAATTTTGGTCTTTACAGTGTCTCTTAACTCTTGGGGGTTTAAAAATCTATTAGTATACTTAAATGTATTTGAAAGGAATATTAAAACACATAGGGGTATTAAAACTCATTTAAGTAAAAAGATGCATTACCAGAGTGAAACTGGAATGTCCTGGAAACACTGGAAATGAATCACTCTTAGGTGAATCATCGTTTCCTTGGAACTGTCGCCCTGACACCGCCACCCTAGAATCCTCACCCTGGAACCATTGCCCTGGAACTGTCACCCTGGCACTATCACCCTAGAACTATTTCCCTTGAAAAATTATCATGGAATAGACACCGACCGGTGCTTATGATGGGCCATCAATTCCACTAATACCCATCGGTGCCACCGTTCGTTCAACCTAAAAAATTGGAACACTCATTAATGTGTCACTATTTGTCCCTAGGATACCACGAACACTATAATTTGACTAGGTAATGGACTATGATGGTCTGATCCATTACACATTATGTCCTTTTTAAGTTTATATTATAAAATAATATCATAAAAGTGAACATCTGCAATGTATTTTTACTCCCCTATTTTTAAACCTTTTTTTAAGTAATTACTATTATATAGTATTCATAATAATGTTTTTAAACCGGTAACTCCTAGAAAATCTATGAACATTATATTTGTTAGCATATATGACACGCTACACAAAGAACATAAGTGAATAGAATGTCATGATAATTTATAATATAGTTACTATTTAGAATAATTTCAATATATTTTATAGCATTTAATTCATGTGAAATTGAGTTATCTGGTGTCATACAAAACAACGACTTTCGTTGAAAGCTAATATTACACGTAATACTGGTTTATATAGAACAAAAATATATCATTACAATATTATTATTTTATATAATAATATATAACCTAGTTGTTAAATTTAATGTTTCTAATAGTATTAACTAAATTAAGAAAATATGTGATTTAAAAAAAATTGAAATGGATTTATTGGTTACAAATTAATTAGAAATGGATATAAGAATCAATTTAATATAAAGGGAATTTTTTATAGTAAACTATTCTTATCCTCATGATGATGTTTTATGATAATAAATTAAATTAACATAAATTAGTGATTAATATTAATCTAAAATATATATTTATATACAATAAATTATTTCTGATATTTATCTAATAGATTTGATAATCATAACATAATAATAAGCCTAATTTTTTGTATCCAAACTAATATTTTTATAAAGGACTTTACCACCTTTTAATGGATAACCAGTTTTAAATAAAATTTATCAAACTTTTATAAATATTAAATTTATAAAATAAACATTATTCGAAATAGAATCCTAAATATTCACATAGGGTGTATTCTTGGTATTTTTCATTGAAGATCCATTTTTAATGAATAGTGTAAAATATTGAATATTAATTCAAAACTACTTTTTAAAATAAAAAATTATGTTGGTTTTAAATTAATTTTTAATTTTGTTTTAAATCCAAATTATATCAACTATTTATCCATTAATCCAATAAAATATAGTTGATTCAATTTCACATTGAAATTAGGTATAAAAAATAGCAAACTTTTTAATATTTTTACTTTAAATACATGCATTATAGTCCCGTCTGTGGGATTAAATTTAGATAAATTTTGGCCACATATAATATTGTAATAAGAAAAATAAATTAAAAATTTGAAATAAAAATTATTTATAATTCTTAATAATGTCAACATAGTTTTTTAAAAAAGAAATTTAATGAATGTAATTAAAATTAATTAAAATGATTATGGTGAAATTGAGCATAAAAAGGGATTGTACCTTAATCATATGGGAAAAATGACCTATAAACTTATACATAATATATTTTTCATTCATATTTCGACCATATACTCCCTTTTATCAAATTATTTCTATTGTTGGGGCCAATTTTAATTGAAAAACGTGGGTGGAATTCCATTTTCCAAAATTTACAAGAGTGTCACTTCTCCGCCTTTATAAAAGGCACTTAGACCTCCCACTTAATCACACCACTCATGAAACTTTGGATTAACCATTATATTCCTATAAATCTCATAAATATCTATCCCCTCATCCAATAATCCCCCCCTTTTGGCTTAAATCCAACCAAGGAAGCATTTGGTGCAAACCAAATGGAATTACTAAAGAAGAGGTAACTTCTTTCCTCAATCTCTAATGTTTTACATCCATTATACTACACATAAACTATCATTATTAAAATATTATATAAAAAATAAGTACCCTAAATATAAAGATATTTTAATATTATTACCTGTTTACCTACACTCATAGACGCTTATATATAATGGGTAACGAACATGTTGTTTATGTGAATGGTGAATTATAGCTTCACGAAACGAAGTTTTTAGTTTTCTCTTTACCACCTCTAATGGTTGGGTATTGTTATAGAATATCTATTTAAATATTTTATATAGGATATTTATTATGTCTTTATTTTTTATTATTTTTATTATAACACATACCTTTATACTTTTCATTTTATTTAAATATGATAACATCATTTGTGGAAGTGTGGAATACTGTCTCCTAAATGACATTCGATTCATCACAATGTACATGTAATATATAAAGTATGGTTTAAATTGAACATATGAGAAAAAAATATCAATATGATATTCATTACATAATTACCAATCTGTAAATATAATATATATCATTTTCTTATTACCCTTTCACACACCTAAAAAAGTGATAACATCATTCAAGGACGTGTGGACTACCACCTCCTCGACAGGATGTGATTCCTTTTACATAACAGTAAATACATATATATATAATTATATATTGTCAAATAAAAAATTATTAATGATATAATTATAATTCAATTATGATTAACGTTACTTACCTTCTTTCCATAAAAACATTGGAAAATGGGAATGTTACTTATGCATGTGAATGAGCTACTGTCTACATGATTGTAACGTTGGATAATTTTTCATATTCATATTTAATTATTGGTATTAAAAGTTTAATTGATGTGTATTTATAATAATTATTTCATTATTTTTATTTTGGTGATTTTATAAAATACCCCCTTTGACAATAGCTGACATAACAATGTTGTTTTTGATATATAAACCAATTTTTTTCAAAACACCAAACGTAAAATAAATTTTTTAAAATTTTTTATACAAAATGGTATTATGTAAAATAATTGTAATTGTAAACAAGAAAAATTTCTGAACAATTTTAATAATTAACATAATTTTATTTTCAAGGAATAATAATTCACATAAGACAAGTTGGACTCACGGTAAGGGATTTCCATCTTAGTCTTTACATTTGAATTATAAATAGCATATTCACATCATAATTATTTTGTATGGTGAATCTACAGACCACATTTATATATTAAATCATGAATTATATTATCTTCCTAGAATTTAAAAAATTAATTTAATTTTTTTCATTTCATGAGGATTATGCTTTAAAATGTTTCAAAGTTATATGGGAGACTTTGGATTGTTCAAATATTATTTTCCTTATAATTATTTTAACGATATTTCAATGGTATTTATCTTTAAAGAAATTATATATCCATTGTATAATGAAACCATTACTTTTCCCCTCTTATGGTTATTTGTGACGTTTTTCAAGTATTATCACCATTTTCCAACTCTTTGGTGCTCAAAATGCTTTATAAATTGTTCATAAAAAAACCTATCATCTTTTTCCCATTAGTAGAACATGTTTTATTCTAAAGAGACTTTTTTATAAAAAGGATTTCAATAAGGTTTTTCTCTATTCAAAAGAGATTTATTAAATACATTATTACACTTTTTTACCAATGTTTTCAATGAAATATTCTTTTCTCTTTTCATACAAGACATTTTTTCTATCATTTTACTTTTCAAAAGTAATGTTCTTTTTATATCATACGACATTAATTGATTTACACACATCATTTATTTGGTCATTCATTTTACAGTTTAAATGATTACTTCTAATGAAAATTTTCTCAAATGTTATTTTCAAATAGAAAGATTCCAATTTTTTTTCAAAATAAAATGATATTTTACTCAAGATAATTTTTTAAAATATTTTTCCTTGATTTTTTAGTCATATACAACAACAAAAATTTATTTTTACTCATATTGGGATATGATGTATTGATAATATCTTTTTTCATCTTCCACATTTTTTATTATTGATTTGTCCAAGGAAAATATAACCATTTCCTACCTTGATTCCTTTTATTTATATTGAAATATTTAATTTCATATGATCATTGTACATTGAATTTACCCTAAATATCCATTTATTTTTCATGGATAGGATTATTTGGTAGACCATATTTCATTTTTCATATAGTTTTACATTATATTTTATTTTATTTTTTATATAAAGATTGATAAACCAATATACATTGTTCAATACGAATATTTGATAAGGAGTATTTTTTAATTAATCTAAGGAATTCTTGGTACATTAAAAGCATGGGTTGGGGGGAATTTAAGGTAAGCCTTATAGGTTCGAGACCGATTAATGAAATCCTCTCGATGAATCAATAATTTCAAGTGATGAAATTAGTTGGAGAAAATCAAATAGAGTTTGATTCCATGTAAAATATATGAGTTTCTACCCATATTCATAAATCATCATGTGAATGGTATTAATGGTAATAGGTAGTGTGTCAAATACATGACGTCCAATAATTAATCCACGCCTTCATTTAGATTTAGTATTTATTTAAACATGAGTTTTTTCATCAAAATATCTACGGATGCATTTCATTTTAAATTCATTGATTAAATGGAATTTGTTTCAATTTTTTAAATTCTCATATTGAGTTTCACTAATCTTGTTAATTGAATTTCTTCTATTTATCGTTATTACCTTGATATATAGTTTGTGTACATACTTCTTTGTTTGATGATTACATGGTATGAGTGTCTAGTTTTTTATAATGACATAATTATTATTCTCATTGATTAATAATTGATTATACTATTCATTACACTTACTGATCATTAGATCTCACAATAATTTTCTTAATTTCCCCAGGAATCCAAAAAGTGTACTATAAAATAATTTTAAGGATATACGAGATGGAATAAACATATCATCAAAAACAAATATGATGTAATTAGTGTATTCATATGTAATACAAGACTCATGTATGTTTCTTATTTAACAAGACTACTAAATTGATCTGTGCATCAGGATTTGAATCCTTGTAATAATGCCAATGTAATCATAGTAGACACTGACTATAGGATTTCTAGGGTCAGGTCATTATAATTGGTGTTGAAAGAATTTTAGTAGAAACCTTAAGAACTATATTTATAGAAACATATTTTACATAACATAACCCTAATGTATAGTTCCAAAATACATATATAAGAAAATCCTAAAGATTAAATTAGATAAAAATTGTTTTTTTTTCCTAGAAATAAGTCCATGTCAAGATACTAGAATTTCATTTGGTTCATAAACAGATACACCGAAGAGTAACAACTCCAACAAGGTGTGTCGGGCCTGACTCAATGTAACATGGTACATGAAAATGGGGATTACTATGCAACTGGTTTGACACTCCCAAGGGATATGCATTGAATGATTCACAGTTTTTTTACAAACCATTATAAAGGATTCGATTAGATAAGGACAATGAATGTACTTGGTTAAGCCTTCGGCTAGGGAAGGTCCTATGTGGAAATAAATGGATGAAGTAATTATGTATTGAGGTTATATTGAAAACCTTAGTTATAAGGATATTTAGTAATTAAAATTTTTTCAAGGATTTATATAATATTTATTTTTGAAATTATTTCAATAGTTTTTTAGAAAAGTAAAACCTTTATACTGGGTGACATCCTATCATGTCCAGAAAGGCTGCAGTTCTGGAACCCATGACTGGAAGAGGATAAGGGTTTAATACCAACCACTGACCTATGAAATTTTTTATTTAATTGTCATTTTTCTAGTCAAAAAATTTGATGAATCAAAGATAAATAATTAATGTAACCTTTTATGTTCATAGATTAATGTAATAGCCACATTCCATTTGGATAATACTTAGAGAAAAATAGTATACTTTTCACTCTTTTATGATCTTCATGATCTGTTAAAAGTATACTCTATTATTTTGGAAATCAATGTTAATTTTTAGAGACCCATTTCATAAATTTTGGGACAAATTAGAATTTTATTGAAGAACAACCAAAAGATTTAATTATTTATAAGAAATTTTAACATATATTTTAAGTAAATTTCCTTATATTCTTATGTAGTAAAATAAATACTTGCAATTATGAATGGGATATTATAACAATTGTTTTCATAATACCATATATTTTAGGAACTGGTGGTCTTATAAATCATTTAAATATTTTGGGTTTTTGGGAACTCAACATTCCACTAATAATTCTCTTTTTTATGACCTCAATAACTCCCTATAAATGTTTTCATTTTTTACACTATGTACCTATCTCCACCTTCCACTAATGTTCTTCTACATAGAGACCAAGTTATATGTTATTCCACATGAACTTTGTACTAGACTCTATCCCTTTTATAGAATATTTTTTATGAACCCTTCTCATGATGTGGTATTTCAACAAAGGAAATATAAAAACAATTAAAAGTATTCAACTTAAATTGTGAAGAAAAATTTTAATTAAGTTGGATAGAATGTAACGCCTTGAAAATCTAATGTATGAACATTGTATTCGATAACATGTATGAAATGAAACACCAAGCACATAATAGAATATAATATCCATAGAAATTAAATTATATTAACTATTTAAATAAATTTAATATATTTTATATCTTTAAATTCAATAGAAATTTAGATATCCTTCAACACACACAACAATAACATTCTTCGAAATCTAACATTACACTCAACACCGAGCTATACAGGAAAATAATAAGTTATTAAATTATTATTATTTAATATAATATGATATAACATAGTAGTTAAATTAGTAGTTGCAAATTTTATTAACTAAATTATTAAAATATTTAGTTTAAATAAAATATAACATTAATTCATTAGTTACAGGTTAATAATAATTTGATATATGAAACAATTGAATATAAAAGGAATTTTTTTATGAAAAAATAACAAATTTAATTAATTAAAATTAGTGAGTAATATTAATGTAATATATATATATATATTTATATTTATATATATTATTCAATAAAATAATTTTCTTAATTATCCAATAGATTTGGTAATCGTAATATAATAATAAATCAAATTTTATGCATAAAAAATATTATTTTTATTAAGGCACATTTAACCCATTTTAATGGAGATACTATTTAAAATAAAATTTTTGGAACATTTAAAAATCTTATATGTAAAATGAAATTAAAATCTGTAATTGAAAAAAAATATCTTATGGTGAATTCTTTCAATTTTTCTGCGAAGTTTCATTTTTTAATGAATATTGAAACATAATGAATTATCATTATAAACATCTTTGTAGTATCATTTTATTTATAGTGCTAAATTATATTTTAATATGGTTCTAAATTCACATTATATATATTTTTTATCAATTAAACCAATTTATTTAATTTGGATCTATTTAACATTAAACTTTTGTGTAAAAACATAGTAATCTTTTGCACATTTTAACATTGTGTACCTGCATTATCGACTCATATGAGAGATTACATTTAAATTAATTTCTACCAATTAAGGTATTAGAATTTGGAATAATGGATTCATTAATTTGAATAAAAATAATGTATACTTTATAATAAATTTATCATTGTTTTGACCAAATATATTAGTGAATGTAATTAAAATTAATTACAATGATTTAGGTGAAATTAAACTTAATAATGGACTAAACATTAAACTTAAGGGTCAAAATGACTTATCAACTTGTGAAAAATGAATTTTATGTCCATATTTATACCATATAATCTATTTTAACTATTTTTTTCACTATTTAAGCCACTTCCAATGGAAAGCGTGGGGGGGATTTCTTTTTCCAAAATTTATAATTGTACCAGTTCTCCTCCACTATGAAAAGGCACTCAAGGATACCACTTCTTCATAAATTTGAAGAAACATTTTCTCGATCAATATCATTTGAGATATATCGTAAAAACACCCCCTAACCATATAATCTACACCATGGGATGAAATGCATCCAAGGAATCCCTTTGGTGCAAACCAGTATGAGTTACCCAAAGAAGAGGTAACATTTTACCTCAAGATCATTAGTTTTCTATCCATTATCCAAACCTTAAACTATAATTATTACATGGTTATATAACAACACTAGTATCCTAATTATACTATTATTTTTTTATGTGATGATTTCTACCTACAATCACACACACTTCCATCAAATGGGTAATGAATAGACTATTTGTGTGTACCGTGATCTATCACCTCACGAAATGAAGTTGTTTATTTTTATTTTACCACCTCACATGGATGTGAATTATAATGAGAAATATATTTATGTACTATATATATTATATTTATTATTTATATATTCTTGTTTAATTATTTTGTACCACGTATCTTTATAATTTCCATTTTGTGTAAATATGATAATAACGTTTGTGGAAGTTTGGACGAATGCCTCCTAAAAGTGATGTGATTTGATAACATAATACCTAGAATGTATAAAAAAAATTTAATTAAAAATATATGAAATCAAAAACATATATATGATATTCTTGAAATAATTAATACTCTTTAAATATAATAAATAGTAATTTATTTAATACCTATCCCCACACATAAAAAGCGGTAATGTCGTTCGTGGACGTGTGGACTACAACCACCTCGCCATGATGTGATTGAGTTTTCATAAAAATATTTATTTATATATGTATATATGATTAAATAATATGTTATTTATTATATAATTATTTGTTTATTAAGACTAATGGTACTATATCTCTTTCTATAATGATCATTGAAAAATTTGAATGTCACTCATACATATGTACTACCAACCATCTCTTTCATTGTAACGTTGATTCATTTATCATAAACATATTTAATTATTAAATTAAAATGAATAATTGATATATTTTTATGATAATTATGTCATTATTATTATTATATATATGTTATATTATCATCTTTTTTACCATTTTTGAACAACCAATGATGTTTTTGACACTAAAACTGAATTTGGTCTAAACACCCGAATTAATAATAATTGATTATCTAGTTCTGAAAAAAAAAATTAATAAGTTAAATTGAAGTTATTATAAACATGAAACATTTTATATATAAAGTAAATAATTAACATATGTTAGTTATTCAAGAATATAAATACACACAGGAAATTTCTGACTCAATGTAAGGTATTTTCATTCCACCTTTTACAACTATTAGATAAATGTCAAATTCTTTGTCGTGTATCTAATGATAATTTTAATATATTATATAATGAATTAATATATATTCATGTTATTTTATACATTCTTTTAATGTTAATATTTCATTAGGATTATGATTTAAAATGTCTCAAAGTGGTAAGGGATACATTGGAATGCTCAAATATTATTTTTCAAAATAATAATTTTAATGATCATCCAATGGAATTTATATTCAAGGAAGTTAAATTAACATATTATAAAAACCCATTTCCTTTCCTCTCCTATAGTTATTCGTGACCTTTTTAAATTATTCGTATCATTTTCCACTCATTGGTACTAAAAATTTAAGACATTATCTTAAAGAAAACCTGACTTCATTTCTCTCTTTAGTGAGAGAACGTAATTTCTTCTAAAAATCCTTTTTTAAAAGGTTTTCAAAAACGTTTTTAACTATTCCAAAATGATTTGTTAATGAAATTTTTAAATGTTTTTCTTTAACCAATTTGTTCAACGGATCGTTTGGTCTCCTTCCGAACAAGGAATTATTTCTAAACATTATACCATAAAAAAAGAATATTCGTTTTACCTCATATGACATGTATGAATTTACCCGACATAATTTATTTGAATCATCATTTTAATGTTTACAAGATCATTATTATTGAATGTTTTTTCAATATATATTTTAAAATAATAGTTTTTTCAAAAAGTATTTCAAAATAAAAGGATAATTTTTTCAATATTAAATCTAAAATAATTTTTTTGTAGTATTTATAGTCATCAAAAACAAAACAACTTTATTTTTACTCCATATGGTATATGTTTTATTGATACCTAATTTTTTATTCCTCTAGATAATAAATGATTGATTTGGCCAATCATAGTATTCATATTCACATCCTTTATTCCTTTTTGTCCCGTTGAAATATTGAATTTCCTATGATCATTTAATATTGAATTTCTCATAAATATCAATATCATTTTTCATTGATATAATTATTGGCCAAACAATATATCATTTTTCATAAGGGGTTTGCATTGAATGTGTTTAGATTATTTTGGTAACATATTTTTAAACCTATATCTTTTATTAAATAGAGATATTTGATATGGCATATAGATTATTTGATATGAATAATGCTTTGGAAATAAATGATAGGGGTTGGGGACCATTTAAGGTAAGCCATATGGTTTGGAGACTGGTTAATAAAAGCCCCTCAATGCATCAGTAGTCTCATATGATGAAATCAATTAGAGACAAACTCTTGTATTTTGTTCTAAGTAGAATATATAGAGTTTAACTAATAATCATAAAACATATTTTTAAATGTATTATTGGTAGTGGTTCATGTGACAGATTCATGACGTCCAATAATTAATCATTTTATTCATTTTGATTAATATGTATTCATCCTTGATAATTTTCATCTAAAAATATATAGATTCATTTCATTTTATGTTCATTGATTAAATGACATGTGATTAAGTTTCTTACCATGCCATATTAATTTATAAATATCAAAAAAATTCAATGGAATGTTTTTCCAATTTTTACATTTCCATATTGTTTATGAGCTTCCTTCATAGTTGGTTGATTATCTATAATGTGTGTTCAGTTATTTACCATGTCATAATTATTATTATCATTAATTCATTATTGACTCCACTATACTCTTCCTTTACTAATCATTTGATATCACCCTTATTTGTTTTTATGTTCCTTAGGAATAAAAGAACCATACCATGAAATATATTTTGGTATATACTATATAGACTAAGTTTATCAACGAAAAAAATTATGTTTTAATCATTATATTCATTTGTAAGAAAATAATGATGTGTATATCTTATTTACCAAGACTACAAAATTGATCAGTCCATCATGTTTTGATTCCTTGTAATCCTAATAATTTAATAATTGTAAGCACTAGCTTCGAGCTTGCTGGGGTTAGGTCAATACAATATTCTTTTATTTCCCTGCAAAAAAATATTGTTGAAAATTATTTTCACTTGAATGTTTAAAAAAATTCAAAACTTTTTTTTTCATATTTTATTCATTAAAGGATTATTTTGCATGAAGTGATGTTTTTTTTCACCCTTTAAATTTTATTATAATATGATTTATTTTTAAAAATGAGTGTTTTGATATTCTAGGATTTTTAGTCTCTTGTTCTATCTTATTTTGAATATTTTAAGAGTAAAATTCATTTTTCATGGGTTCTTTTATGAGATGACGAAGTCTTTATTTTCTATTAGCATAAAAAGGTATGTATTATGATATGTGTGGGACCTATATGTCCCTCTAATTAATTGGGAAAAATATTTTACCTCATTAGACAAAACATTTATTTGAATAGGTTATCGAGTAGCTAGGTTTACCATGGGTGACGGTGATAGAGTTAAACTCTACTCACAATTTTATTTGTTAATAGGTTAGTGAGTATCATGGTTCAGAATGAGTGAGTGTGATGGAGTTTTTCCCTATTAATAATTTTTCATGTGAACAAGTTAGTGAGTAATGAGGTTCACATTGATAAGGAATCCAATATTTGTGATTGTGACACATTTTCAATTTTTTATCTTTTTATTCCAGGTATTCATGATTATGGATTATTTTTAATGTATTATGCAATTTTATATCAGGGTAAAATTATTTATAATTATTTATATTTTATTTTAATCTTGTTAATTTTCATTATGGTTTTTTAATGATCTTCATATGATCTTATGTTTCTCCATAATGTTTGAGGATTATTATATTTTTACATTTGGGATTTTATTTTACTATTTATATATTTCTCATATTATACTTCATGATTATGATCTTACCATTTGTAATATGTATTTTACTATGATGAATATTTGATATCATCCCTTTCATATGTTTTTAATACCTAGGTAATGATGATTATTTTATCTTGTGAGATGTCTTGAGAGGGTCTAGATGAGCATGAATATTGATAAAGCTTTTAATGTTTTGTAAATAATTTATTTTTTTCTAACCTCAGAGGTACTAATCTTATAGGTTGTTGGGTTACGTGACTATTTTTTATATCATTATTTAAAATCATTATATTAGTTTATTAGTTTTTCATGTAAATCTATGTCAAATTCCATTGATATACGATAGTGGTTTTGTTATTTTTTGGAATGTGTTTAGAGATATAACATTCTACACCACCTCATTGGATTAAGTTGAGGTGGAAGTGTGACTTGGCCTTAAGTGAAATACCCAAGGTTCTAAAGGATAGAAATAAATGTCGAGGGAATAAATAAATAATGGGGAATGATTTCTCCTTTGAAATTGAATCAACCAACCAATCATTCCATATCCCACCAAAACTACATGATGCAAGAAAACAATGTAAAAAAATTGAATACATATCCATGTGAAAACAAAACAACCAAATAAATACCAACAATGCCAAATTAAATTAAAAAGTGGTAGAGTGTAATTGAAAAATAGAGTCCAACAATAATATCCATAACTCCACAAACAAGTTCAAGCTCCAACACCACAAAACATCCCAATCATCCCGATGAACCACTAAGGAAATGAGGTGTCATACCTTTTCATATGTCTCAAAATATAATATATTCAAAAGAACGAAATTTAAAAATATTTGAGTGAGTAATAATATTCAGATGGATTTCCCCAAATTAATTCCATACTCACACCACTAGGATTGAACAAGTTAGGAAATTATTATGCATTAATTTATATAAATCCATTTGAACAATTCAACTAATTACAACAATCCAAATCCATCCTTCCCAAATCATATTACCCAGTCAACACATTTATATTGAACATAACCAAACTAGTAATGAACCACTTTCCCAATTCATATTTAAATAATTCAAATCACCTTTTCTGGTCACCACACATTTCAACCATATACACAAATTCCAAAAACCCAAGCATGATGTTACAATTGACTACGACTCTTCATGGACATACCTCACCCTCTTTTTATTACAGAACTTCATGACCATATTTCATCCCTTTGATATTTGTAATTCCCAACCACTAACCATCCCCATTCTAAATCATAGATATGAATTTAATCTAAATAGTTCAAAATAAATCATTTCCACCCATTTCAATAAAATTATACCCTTTTATTTAAAACACCCATAACTGAAAATCCATCCCAAAAAATCATTTTAACTAATAAACCAAAAATCATTTTCAATAAAATCAATGATTTATGCAAAATTTCCATAAGCCACATCCATACCTAACCCATTTAAATAAAACAAAAAATATTTTAAAACCAATTTCACCCATTATTTTCTATAAATTACACCAATAAACTGATTTTAAAATCACCATTTTAATTTTCAACAACAAAGCACGTGGAACGGAAAAACCATATTTCCCCAAAATCCCTAAATCAACACTAAAGAGATTGCACACGAGCTTCACAAATGAATTTAACATCTAATTTCTATAAAAACATATTATTTTAAATTAAACCATTTAGTTCTCGAATAATGGAGTTGGGAGTGAAGCTTTATACCTTAGGGTTTGGTTAAATTGACCAATCACACAACTGCACCCCAAAATTGGATGAATCCTCCACAAAATCTCCCTCGATCACTTCCACTAACATCAAAAATACTAAATTTTATTATAGTATGAAAAAACCATATATCTTCATGAAACAAAATTAGATCAAATAATAATGAAGATAAATAGTAGTAGATTTATAGAAAATCAAGAAACATCAATGAAGAGTGACATACTAATGGAGGATCGACTTCAAAGGACCTTGGAAATATTTTGAATTTATTCCAAAATGAGATGTGTAGCCACAATAAAAATGGTGAATAATTAAGACTGAGTTAGGGATACATAGTAATAGGAATGGGGCATTTATGGAAAATCCTAACTAAGCCCCATTTTTTAAAACCCACTTTTTAAGCCACACATAGTTTCGCCGCATGGTTAGGAAAATCATGCACAAACTGTGTGCCTACTAATATCTCAAGAGTGTTCTTCATAAGTTAATCCTGCATGGTTATAAAAATCATTCAAAAATCATGTTATATCCCAATATCTCACGTTTCATGGTTTCTTGGCTATTTTTCACAGGTTTCACTAGCCGTGCTCAATCCGTGCACCCCTAGAAAACCTCTAATACCTTCCCAAAAACGTTCTTATCCCTCCCAAAAATTACTGAACCACATTATAGAAATAAAAATCATAAATAAAGGGTTTTATTCCTTAAATAAATAGTGCTTAATTTTCTCCACCATTGTCATTTATTTCCTTGGAATGTAGAAAATGATCGCTTTATTGAAAGAGTTTAGGCCATTGTTTCCCATTATATCTCCAATTCCTAAGTCTCCTCTTGATTCTAACCATGTTTCCACAAAACCTCAACTATGTCTATTATTTAACCATTAAATAATTTCTATCTTTCTCAACATGATCCCATCGAATCACATGTTTTTGATCCCACCGATACTTCTTCAATTTCTATACATGACTCAAATTGTGACCCACACTAAACCATTGTGGAAAGGATAAATGATATTCCACATATAAAACCCACTCATTTATCTCAAAATTTCCAAAATTCCATTTAGATAACAAATCACGCTTTCTGAACTGATGGCTCCCCAACCATGGAGAGATTCTGAAAACACATGGTTAAACACCTTGAAAGAAAATAGACGTCATCAATGGTCTACATATGATTTTTTATGAATATAATCCATCTAAATTCTCTCCCTAATATGACTTATCTTCATTATAGTCTATTGGACAAGTCTCATAACAACTATAGAAGTCTCGTTGGTTTTCCCCCAATATAGTGGACAACTACATGGATGCCCATACAATGCATCAAACAATTCCTTGCCAATGGATGCTTAATAACTATTATTTTATAAAAACTCCACTAATGGATTGTGATCCTACTAAGAGCCACCAAAATCCATTAAAAACATCTGCAACATGACTTCAAACATTTGTTTCCCCTTTAATGATTGTCCATCTGTGTGATGTTGATACACCATACTCACAGTCAACTATTTAGCAAGAGCTTTCTGAAATTATTTCTAGAAAAAAAAGATGTGATCCTTGAGTCTATATCTTATACCAGTAAAATGGGTACTCCATGCCTCTTTACCTTCTATCAGATATATATTTGGGATAGATCCTTCACCAAATTAGATTCACGAATATGGTTGAAATGGGTCATATTTGTGAGTTGATCCACTATCAGCCACCTAACATGGTGCATCCTGAATATTCCTGGGAGATGTGTAATAAAATCCATCAAAGTATATTCCCATTTCCACATAGATATAGGTAAAGACTGCAATATACTTTTTGGAACCTAATGCACTGTCCTGACTTGATGAAAATTAATGAATATTGATACAAACTCAACCGATTCAATTTTCATACCCACCCACTAAAACTGTGCCTTAAATTACTTTTACATTATCTAAATTCAAGGATGAAGTGCGCATGTGGAATTATGGTATGCACTAATATCTTTCTCCTAAAAACCACTTGTGCATCTGTAAGATTCCAAAATCACTAAAATGGTTTCCCATCATGTTTCTAGCCCTCAATGATCCCCCCATCATTGAGTTTTGACCTGATAACTACACATTCTGAATCAAAATTCTGTGCATCTTAAACCTATCCAACTGAATTAAGAACCAATGAAATATTATGGAAAATATATACATCACCCTTTTCTTTAAATTCTAATCGCATGAAAGCTATAACTATCATGAACTTCAAATGATCTAATTCATATTTTACCACATGTGTGTATGACTTCCTACATATTTTATTTTCCACCAAATTTCCATTATAAAGTGTCTACATAAGGTCAAATTCAAACATACAGAGACACAGATTCCATATCCTTTAACTCAAATGCAAATGTATCTATGAGAAAATATGATTTAAACTCTTATTATATGTAAACACTCTGAAATTATCACCAAAGAGATCATGATGCCACA
Source organism: Viscum album (assembly GCA_963277665.1). NCBI lineage: Eukaryota > Viridiplantae > Streptophyta > Magnoliopsida > Santalales > Viscaceae > Viscum > Viscum album. The sequence goes on along the minus strand of OY728141.1, from coordinate 923,483,054 downwards.
TTTTCAATGTGTGAACCACTACCGCTAACTCCAAATCATTCATTGGGTATTTCTTTTCATGGATCCTCAACTTCCATGAACCATATGAAACCACATGATCCCATTTCATGAGAACACACCCCAACCATCATATAAATGCATCACAATACACCACATACCCTTTCCTTGGTTCTGGAAAAACATAGATTAGGGTTGATATGAGGTGAACCTTAAGCTCCTCAAAATACATTTTACATTTTACATTCCATTGAAATAGAACATTCATCATTGTAAAATCTATCATTATTGAATATATTTTTGAGAAGTCCAGAAAAAAGTATCATTAGTACCTAGATAGACCATTAATGTTTCATATCTCAAATAAATTCTTTGGTATCTTCCAAGAGATAAAAACCTCCACATTTTTTATATGCACAGAAACACCTTTCATAGAAATTACATTACCAAGAAAAGTGAACTATTTCATCCAAAAAATGCACATTTACAATTTGTAATAAAAATGATGGTCTCTTCTAATCCCCAAAAATGTTACCAAGTGTTTCTCATGATCCACCCTTTTCATTGAAAACAAAAATATATCATCAATACACACCACCATAGGAGAATCCAAATATATTTGAAATATTCAATTCATCAATTCGATAAAGACCACTGGTGCATTCATAAGACCAATAGTCATAACCACATACTTATAATGTCAAATCTACATTTGAATGTTGTTTTCAGGATATCCTCCTTCTACACCAACAATTGATGATATCATGATCACAAGTCAATTTTTGGGAACATCTAAGCTCTCTTAAATTGATTGAGCATGTCATCAATGTTTGGGATGGGGCATGTATACATTATCATAACATGGTTAAGCTTACGATAATCAATATATAGATGAAGAGTTATATTTTCTTTTAAATTAAAAAATAGTGTTTCCCATATAGATTTGTTTGGATGGATAAACCCTTTGTTTCTTAGGAACTCTAACATTATATTCAATTCCATTAGTTTTGATGGTTTCATATGGTAAAAAGATATTGAGATAGGACTTCCCCCTGGAAGAGATCAATTGTAAACTTTACTTCACTCATGTGTGGAAACCCCAATAAATATTCATCAAATACATTAGGAAACTACACAAAACTGATAGAAAGTTGATTCCCCAATGATCTTGCATTAATGTAAGAAGAAACATCCACCAATTGGTACGATATCAACCCAACATTTGGTTCCAATAAGCACATTTTACCAACCTTTACCTTCTTTTCTTCTCTAATGAGATTATTGATGACATCATTATTCATAAAACTACGAGTTAACACATAACAGTCAATGTGGGACTTAAAAATCATCAACCAATCCATAACGAGGATTATTTCATAATCACACATCTCAAGCACTGATAATTCTCACATCAAATCAACCCCATAAATTGTAATATGACCCGATCTGCATTGAAAGGCTTGACACTCTCATTGACCCAGTGGAGATTGAATTTTCAAAATATAAGGGACAATTTTTTCATTTAAAACCAACAAATAAATATTGAGAGAAGTAATGAGAGAATGATATGAACCTGTAACAAATAATGCTTTCATAATGGTAGAAATCAAATGAATTTTACAAACCACTATGGCTGGTCTAAACTAATCATCACCAACAAAATTCCCATCTGCAAATACCTACTTACTGTACACACATTACTCTTTATTCCCGTAGTGATTAGTCATGGTGTTCCTCAAATCAACATGGTTGATATTGTTCATATAAAAAGGGGTATGTTACTACCCCCGTCCTTATGAGGCATAAGACTCCTGTGACCCTGGGGGATTATCACAAACACTAGACCTCATAGCATTGTGAAAATAAGGCTAATGGTTCCCCATTTTCTTATAGTTATGAAATGATTGAGGCTCTAATTTATGATCATTATTCATGTAGCTAGTCAAACAACATTGAAAACATCCCAGATTACTCTTTGTAATTAAAGGATGATTCACTTATCCTACCATTTTATTTTGAGCCATACTCTCACCCTGGAAATAAGTTTCCCTCTTCTCTTCTTCCCTGGGTAAGAGTTCCAACCATTTCCCATATGTACGAGAATGCTTCCCTTTCATGTAACCCCTTATATATTTTTTCCACCACTGATGAACTATTCACCATCTCTATATAATCACTAATATAGAGGACTCCATGTTTTGAATAAATTTAATACCTCAATCCTGACATAAATATCATCACAGTCAATGACTACTAGCAAGCACCTTAGGAGTAAACCAGACTAAATTCATGAATTTAATAACATATTCCATCACTGAAAGGTTCCCATGATTTAAATAGAAGAAATCCAATGTTTAAATAATCATGAACATATAATTGTAGGTTTTTTAAATTGTTCCTAAAAATATGATATGTCGATATTTCTAATAAAATATAGGTTCTGGGATTCAAAAAATCTTATGACACCCCTAAGACATTTTTTAACACATTATTCATCCATATTAGGTCAGAAGAAAAAACAATCGACCTAAATTTAAGGGATACATAACTAAGTGAAAAACTGGGTTCTTATAGTCTTCCCCCTTAAAATAACTCATCCCTAAGATATAATTCTAAGGGAGGAGAAACATTTCTTAATAAAAACTGTAGTATTTGGGCAGTTATGTCATCATCCCGCTCTTAAGTCTCATCTAGAATGTGGTTGTACTGCCATTGCACTCATACTCGAGAGACAAACTGGCCTTGGAGAGCCTTTGTGCTCCATTCAATGATACTACTAGATACCCCTCAAAGGTAGAATCAAAATCTAACTCCACTTCCTCAGGATCAAAACTATTAGATAGATTAGTATGAAACAAGTGAATCTGTGATATATAGAATACATCATGCATGGCATGGAACCTCTGACGTATTAGCGACCGATAGGCTATTTACCTGACCCTTTCTACTATATCAAACAGACTTACATAATGATGAGACAACCTCCCTTGCTTCGGTAACCATATTTTCCCTAGCTATGGTGATACTTGATGAAAACAAATCCCTGATCTCGAATCAAGAGGTTATCAATGGTAATCAACATATTATTTTCTTCTACACTAAGTAGTAGTCATACACATTCTGATTAGCTTAAACTGCTCTGAAGTCTCCTAAATGAGATGAGTTCCTATTAGGGTTGTCTCACCTATCTCCATCACACACATGGGTGAATGGAATGGTCTACTAAACAAGTCCTCAAAAGGAGACATCTAAATCCTCTATTGAAATCTATTATTATAAGAAAAGTTTATCAGAGGGATATGTTTCTCCCATAAACCATTGAAATCATGGACACATGCTCGAAGCATATCCTATAGAACTTTTATTTTCTATTCTGATTGTCAATCGATATGAGGGTGAAAATATGTGTGTAGAATCACATGTGTTCTCATATCCTTCTGTAATATTTTCCTGAACTGTTATGTAAAACAAGCATTTATATCTGAATCAACAATACATGGGGACTCGTGGAGTCGTATGATCTCATGGACATATAGTTTTCCCAGACCATCAACTGAGAATGTCTTCTGAATTGGAATGAAGTGTGATGATTTCTTTAGTTGGTAAATGACTAATGATATGGAATATTAACCCCTGAACAAACTAGGTAGGACAATAATGAAATCCATGTCAACATCTTCCAACATCCATTCTAGGATGGGAAGAGGTCGTAGAAAGAATGTATGTCTCTAGTCTTCTACCTTCATCTACTGACTGGTGGAACACATACTGATAAACCCTTCTATTTGGTGCTTCATACCATGCCACTAATACTAACATCACATTTCATGATACATCTTGGATATGCTTGGGTGAACTGCCCATTGATATTTGTAGAACTCTTCCATCAACTCCTCTCTCATATCAATTGGAACCCAGATACATCCATGTAGATTCTGGATGTCATCATTGTCCACAGACCAATCTAGATGATGGGTATATTATAATATACTCTCATAGAGAACAAAGCCTTAATGATCCTAAAATTTTCTACACTTCAACATTTCATGAAGGGAATATGTAATTGTAAAGGATGAGAGATTAGACTTATTGTTACTATCATGATAGTCCAGTTTCATCTTACAAAAGGGGGATATTAACTTCAATTCGTCATTGGGTTCTTATAAAACATGTGTATGAGTTTTCTGACTCAGCGCATCTGCAACTACATTTCACTTACCAAACATATAGGAAAACTCAAAATCAAAGTAGTGCAGATATTCAACCCATCCTCACTATCTAGGGTTCACATAATGCTGATAAGTGAGATATTTGAGGTTCTTATGGAATATGTACACAAAACATTTCCCAACCAACATAGAGTTTCTCTAACAACATATGACATAAACAACTGCTCCATGATTGAGATTGTGTGTCGAGTAGTTTCTCTCATGATGTCTCAACCACCACTATCCATATGTAACAACTCTATCCTCCTTCATCAAAACTACTCCCAAGCCGATTCTTGCTGCATCATAGAAGATGGTAAGACCTATGCATGGCTCTAGATGAGTTAGAATAAGAGCTGATAAAAACCTCCCTTTTGGCTCGAAAAAGGATTTCTGACATGATTCTGACCACAGGAACTAGACACTATTCTTTATAAGACAAGTAATAGGTGATGAAAGGAGGGAAAATTCATGCATGAAATGCCGGTAATAACTTTCCATCCTCAAGAAACTCTTTATATCGAAAAATTATTTGGATTCTCCCAGTAAGGTACAAATCTAACATTTTCAGAGTCAACATATACTCCTGATTTAGAAATTATATGAACCAAGACCGCACGACATAACAAGAGACTCATATAGCTCATACCTTCTATGAAAATTTGTATGACGTATGTATGATGACCTCAATCACACCTCATAATAACATGGTCTAAGGTTTATCTTAATGGATACCATTACCCTTAGAGGTAGTTGAAGAGATCATATATTCAAGGTAGTGGATACTGGTTCTTAACTGTAAGCTAGTTCAACAGTCGGTAATCCATGAATAGACATAAGGGTCCATCCACCTTCTTGGAAAAAAACATCGGCAAACCCCAAGAGGATGTACTTGGTCATATAAAACCTTTTCCCTAACAATTTTCTAACTACATCTTGAGCTCATAAATCTATATAGGGGCCATCTTATATAGAGGAATGGAAACCATAGATAATCATAGAACAAGTTCGATAATAAACATTACCTCTCTCTTAGGAGGTAAGCTATAAACAACACCCATTAATTTATAGCACAAAGGCTCAAATTGGTAAATTACTCCCCCCAAACCATGATGACCCGTACACTTCATGTATTGAGATATTGATAAATCAATCACATCCAAGTATAATAAAATAATAATCTATCTATCACAACATCAATCAATAATCACATGCATATCAAGCAATGAATAATATTGAAATTCTATTATATGGCGTCACAATATGCATGACATGTAAATTATAGGTCTTTATAGTTAATCATGTAACAATGATCCTTACCCTCATATCATTAGGCCAAAAATAAAATATAATCTCAATCAGAAGAAAAATCAACAACACCACATATCATGTGCATCACCTAATGGTGAAATAATATCAACTCTAATAGGAAAAAGATGAACATTAATTATATTTCTGGTAACTTGGATTTTACAATTTACATGGGTTCATGATGCCCCATAACAACTTACTACTATGTACCATGAATTTATAATTTCTAATATAATATCTCAAAATAGTAAATATAAAATGGAACCTCCTCAAATACCACATGGTGATGTCTCAGACATGGATGAAACTTAATGGGTGCCCCAAGATCGGTTGTCCACATGGCCTCATATGCATATCCCTGAACTTTGGAGGATTCCGATTAGCACCGAGGTCCAATGGTGTGTTCGTGTGGATACTATACACTAATTTTAAAAGAGTAGTGGATCAAAAAAAGAAAACATAGGTAAATATCATAAGTAATATAAGTAAACAAAAGGCACATCAGAAAATAGAGACAAAAATAACAATAATTGAAACAACCAGGATTACATTCCACAATAGATTTTGAAAGGTTTGGTACTAAGATACTAGAAAACATGGATACAAGAAAAAATTCATAGCGTATTCCACATAATTATACATGAAATCAATGACAATCCTGAGCATCCCAAGCCTTGACTTGTTCATCTCCAATCAATATCAATAATTAATAGAAAGTAATCAAGTGTTTGAAGCTGTTTTCATCCCTTAATCAACCCATAGAGTCATGTACTCTACTCCAGGTACCAAACGTAACTTACTGTGGGTGTGAGATAAATCTTAGTAGGCCACCACCAATGGTGTTTATAACATCTGTCATGTGTAATGGAAATGTAATAGTGTGAAAGAATGCATATATAATGTAAAGAAGTACAATGCAACTAAATAAACAACTACCTTCTTCAACCCTCGATTAGTGTCTGAACATGTAAACAATTCATTATTTTATTATTACCAGTTTAGAAATATGTCACATGTTAGAAATTGAAAAGGTTTAATGTTGTAATAAGAAAAAAATGTAATGATATTTAATAGTGATGTCCCATGGTAATAACCAAGGAAACGTAGACCTATAGAATCACAAACATAGTAATAACAGTTTCCTAGCGTGTGGTAAGAGTGTAATATAAGGATTGTAGTCTGAATAATTACACAATGAGGTACATACCGAGTCCAAGGATTTCATCTATTGTAAAATAGAGCTAAGAAATGACTATACCTGATGGGATTTAACCATGGAACCTTCTTATCGATGCTGGATCCAAGGATTATATCCATGTAATCCGACAATAATATCATAAGAATCCTATGGTGTCATACCAGGAATCCACTGAATAGACAAGGATCAAGATCTACGTTGGTCTCACCAAAATAAAGATGTATCCTTGAATTATAATTGGTTTCCCGAATGCTCATGGAATTCCCTAATTAGAATATATGGAGATATTGAGTAAGGCCTTTCCTATTGAATTATGAAGTCATGTAATATATAATTTGGTTCAAGCCTTTTCTTTCATCTGTGTGATATGGTCATGTATGCAACCTTTTAATAAAATCACAGTTAATCAACATGTCAATTTGGTCCAAGCCTTAACTTTCATTAGTGAGATAGGGACAAGTACCATGCACCCATTATTAATTCAATTTAAAGAATATTTATTAATTTTGGTCCATTCCACTTCCATCCATTAATGTGGTAAGGGGTGATAAAAAAATTCAACCATTTAATAATTAACAATTAATCTGGTCCTGTCATATACTTAGTATACTTTATAATCTATATATTATATTTAATTATAAATTAATCCACTTACCTTAGGAGGGTAAAGTGGTTTCCATACATGGAACACTCCACAATGAAATTTTCAATATAATCCTTGAAATTTAATATAGGATTTCTTATCCACAAGATGGTAAATATAACACACACCCAAAAAGTGGCAAAAAAGTTTCAAAAACACTAAACAACAAATATGGAATATTGGTTGAAATGGACTGGATGGAGTTGTGTTTGTAAACACAAACAACTAACTGCATATCAGGAAAGATAATAACCATACCATTATAATTACTATAAATATTTCATATAAATTTAATAAATTGAACCCGATGAAATCTCTGGGCCCCACATGAAAATTCCAAAATCAATGAACTTGAGGGATGAGTTATAGACCACCCATCTTAGTCATGTATGTATATCATCCTTCGGTATTAGACCCCGATTTGGTTCATATTGAATTAGATCTAAGAAACGAGGAAAAATTCACACAACATTATAACTAGGATGAGAGCCGTAGAGAAGGATAAATGTTCAAACGAACATGAGTACTTACTGTTGTCCATCCAACATGATGAGCAGACACTCGAATGGATCTCGGATGAAGGATAACTCTTGATTCCAACCCTATGTCTTCAAAAGGATCCAAAATTATAGAAAAAAAGGTTAATCTAGTTGGTTCATTGATTAGATAATAATGAGAGATAAAATTATATCATTAAAGGAAAATAGAAAATTTACCTAGAAAAAATGGCAGGTGCACATTTTTTCCACACGGTTAATCGAACCATGCTCCAATCGTGCACTAACCATGTGACATGCATTGTTTTCCCAAAAAGATATGTTCTAGTCTTTGAACACTCCCCGACCACCCATGAAACCTTTTCAAACTCCTTAGGAATCCATATGATGTCTAAAGTAATGATTTAGACCAAAATTTAAAGGATCCATACCTAAGTGAAATAATGATTTCTTACAAAACTCCATGAAATTGCCCTAGGTCCCTTAAAAATACATCAAACAGCTCAATACTCATCATTATATGGAATAAAAACCCTATATCTACATAAAACCGAATTAGATCTAAGAAATTATAAGATATTGGGGAGTAGATCTAGTAAAAATTACGAAACATCCAAGGAGAGAAACTAACCAAGGGAGAATCTCTATCAAATCACATTGAAAACCCATGAAATATCTTTTAAAAAGAGTGGGGTTTCCAACCTATAATTAATGAAGAAATAACATAGAGTTAGGGCCACATGGGAGGAAGAATAGGGCATTTATGGAAAATCATTACCCATCCCCATTTTCCAAAAACCCACTTTTAAAGACGCACATGATTTAGTTGTAAGGTTTGGAAAAATGTTCACTAAACATGCACATTCAACTATCTAAACAAGGTTCCTCATAAGTTTATCCCTAATGGTTACAGAAATCATTCCCATATATGAAAAATTTCAATGTGTCAAGTAGTATGGTTTCTAGGGGATTCAGCATGATTTTCAATAACCATGCTCAAACCGGGTGCCCTTAGAAATGCCTCAAAACCTTACCAAAAGCCTTAAATCCCTCTCAAAAGTTACAAAAATACTTTATATTCATAAAAATCTCATATAAATGATTATATGCCTCAAAATAGGGGTACTACAGGTAGTGCTTACTGAAAAACCAGATATGTGTCTTGTTATTGGACGATATCCTGAAAAATTGTTAACTACTTGAGTATGTGGTTTTTATAAAACTATATCCCTATAAGGATAAATGAAATTGGATGAAATTATGTAACATATGAACTTATATTTATTCAAATTGAAATGGGTTTGTTATGTATTGACTCATTCATCACCCAGATGTTTTATTAGTGATTATATGATAACAATCATTACTAGACACTCCCATGGGATATGATTTGGTTGATTTCATAATATAAAATAACCATTATTATTTATTTGTCAATTATGATAAAATAAAACCTAAATTATCTTGTGATGATCAATTAGATTTATTAGATTGACAATGTATGACATAGTTATAATGTAAGTATCATAGGTTTTTGTGAAGGGTCATTGGAGAGGATATCTTCGGAATGATCTGTCATATTATTATACTCTAATTCCTTAGGATATTATCATTACCATTTTGGTTTTAGTATTCTCATGAAATAGGATCATGACAATGAAGATGGGAAATGTAAGAATCTAAAAATCCCTAAATAATATAACAAAATAAGGGAGATTAATTAAATAGAGAAATCTTTTTATATGCATGTTATGATGGAAAAGTGAGTTTTCCAATCATACATAAGGTATTTAGGTTCATATCATAATATAAATTAATTATATATAGTATTATCAATTTTAATTAGTGATCGGATCTATATCAATGATATTTTAGAATATAATAAATGCTATTTAGGGTTATCTGAAACATCTAAGTATAATTCTTTATTCGTTTTTTATTAATGGTATCGAATAATATATTAAATTGTATCAACAACATCAAGAACCAATATTTTGGAAAGGGTATATTTTTTGAGATAACTATTGAAGAAAACATGTTTAAGGGATGTATATTTTTTATGTTTTGTGCATGATTAATGTCAAAATAATAATGGGTTTGGTAATTGTGAAAATATAGGTTATGTATTATCCATATCATTTGAAATGATGATAATTCATTTTTTGTGAATTTTATCCCAATTTTTTGAATATGGTATTTTTTTCTACTGTTAAGTTTTTTTAGATAGTGGATAATACAATTTTATTAGTAAATATAAAATTAATATTTTGAAAAATATGAAATTAAAATATGGTTTTATGCCAAGGAGAATTATGTAGTTTTTCAGATGTTATACTATGAGGAATATTTAATTTGGGTATAAATAATTAATCGTGTTTTGGAAAGATTATTATGTTTATATATTTTAAGATAGTAAGGTATATCTAATATTGGAAGACAAATCTAGAATAACAAATATTTTATAAACCCGCTATCTTACCTTCACAAGTGGTTAATTTTTAAATAATGAGGATGCAATCTATTTATTAGAGTATTATGTAACAACCAAATATTTTAGACCATTTAAAATAAATATAATATTTTATAACATGTATCACACATACCAAATAATATAAAAAAATGACAACATATTGGGATAAAATTATAAATAAAGCATTAATAGACACTAATATAGTAAATCATAATTATATATTACCATTGTATTGTTAATAAATAATATGAGTTAAAATTGGAAATTTTATTATCAATAAAAGTAAGATTCATTATATTATTTATTTTCTTTTAAAATGATATATTAAAAAATATATAATTTATATTTGATAAAATAAAATTTATTTTTAAATTCCCCACAAAAAAAACATCATAGGGTTTATTTTCAATATTTTTCTAAGATAGTGAATTTTTAGGGGAATAGTAAAAAACCCAATTTCATGAATTTCATCACTTTGAAGAAATTATTTTTCTATATGAATTCATTAATTGTTTTTGAAAAAATTTCTAATAAAATTTTATATTATAAAGTATAATAAATTATTTTAAGATGCTATTTTGAATTAATAAGACCATTCTCATCATTCTAATAATATATTTAACGATTTAATGAATGGTATTTTTTTACTATTCCAATTAATTAATTCTAAAATGGTGAATTTATATTGTTGACTTATTTTTACTGGTAAATTTTTTTTTATTAATTATAAATGTTTTAATCTAATTTTTGTTAATATCAATGACAATTAAATCGAATTCATAAGAATATTTTCATAAAAATAAACATTTTCAAAAAATAATGTTTTACGCGTTATATGAACAATAATAATATTAATTCCCCTATACAGAGAATATTAATTTTAAAAAATTATTTTTATTATTTAAATATTAATTTTTATTTTATTCAAAAATGATAATATAATTTTTAGGTATAAAACATAGATGATAGGGATTAATCCTAATTACCATGAGAATGATGAATAAATTATTTTATAATTATCATTTTATTAATATCAAAGAATTTATATAAAATAAATTAAATTTAAATCATTTGAATAATTAATATTATATTATTTATAAATAAATAAATAAGGAAATAAAATATAATTTAATTTTTTAATCTAAATAAATTAATGTGAACATTATTTCCATCACACCCATATTTTTTTATTTGGGTTGTTTTATATATTTAATAAAACCTAAAACCACATATATCAAAACAAGTTACCTATTTTGAAAGTAAAAGTGTAAAATTAGAAAACAGAATGGTAAAAGCATTATAAAATATTTTAAAAAATGTGTTTAAATACATATTTTTAGGATTTATTAACCCCAAGAAACCACAAAATCAATAACATAAAAACTTCTCACTCATTGACCTTGGAATATTTCAATGACATTATTAAATTATGAGGGGTGTTTCCAAATATTCCCTTTCCTCTTTTAAAAATAAAGATTACATACACCAATTCAAGTTGGAATATACATTTCTAATTACCTCATAAGTCTCCATAAATTTAATTTCCCTATAAATATATCCCATAAAAAATCCCATGGACACTCAAAGCTATCCTAATTACTTCAATTTCAATGGAATTCTATGTGAAAAATTAAGTCTCCAACATAACTATAATCTCATATTAAGCTTTTAATCTGAAGAATGCTCATCCAAATATAGTATCACAATAACATTTTATCTAATTCATTATAAATATTATATGCATATTTTTTCTTATTATTATTACATACATTGTTTTTTCATTTTTATCCACTTTTAAAAACCAATGAACATTGTTAGTATGTTACCCACACTACTTCTTCCATGAAGCCACATCCTTTGTTTTTCATTACCTTCATTCAAGGATAGTATAAATAGTGTTAATTATGAATGGATATAATAAATATCATGTAATTAATATTATTTAATTTAAATTTAATATCTACCTCCAACCCCTCTCATGTGTTGGGAAGTAAAAACGCTAATCATTTTTGTAAGCAGATTACTTCCATGATGAAAAGATTTTTGTTTTCATATATTTTGATATTTTATCTAAAAACTACCCAATAATTTTTAACACAAATTATAAAAAAAAACATTATTCGTTTTTTATAATAATTTTATGTCAAAATAAATACATCCTTACTCATACTCACCAATCAAGTTATATATTTTTCACGTTGGCATTGATTTGACCACCTATGTGAATAATGCATTAAAATGAGAATATGGTTGACATTGAGAACATGAAAATTAAATTTATAATAATATATTAATATTATTACTATTGTTATGTGGTGTCTTAATATTATATTAATGATTTAACCTATTATTAATGTATCCTTTTCATTCGTTAAAATTATTGAGATAGGTTGTCATTTATTTGGTTTTAATATAACGTAACCAAAACACATATGGAATGAAATAAGAAACTTTTTAAAAAATCAATTTTATATATAACATTATTTTAAATGATATATCAATAATGTAATTGGTGTAAAATTATGGGCAATGATATCAATCATATTAAACATGCACAAAACAGTTAAAGTTGTTATCACCTGATGGTTATAATAGGCAATAACTAATTAATGTACTCCTTGTATGGAGTTATGATAAAGATTATAAAATGGTAATCCTTATTATTAATGTTACTAAATAGTTTTATAATTTCTCATTGTTTTATTAAAATTGGTTAGAGTGTGATCATCTAAGTAATGAAACATGGTCATGGGTTCATATCAAAACATTTTTCTTTGAGACACAAGTTCATTTATGCATAAAATTTCATTTAAGTGGTTTATATGCTTTCAATTGGTTTTTTAATATCATTTATTTTTCTAATTCATTGTTTTTTAACTTAAAATTCAATACCACTTTCATTTAAGGGGCTTGTATTAGAATGTTTCTTAACTCGTGAGGGGTTTTTATATCACCATATCTTCATTTATAAATGTTCTATTTCTATGCACCAATTCCTTATTTTTATGGGATATCTTAGACCCCATGAAAATATTTTTGAATAATACATGATTTAATTCATGTTATTTATAGAACTATATGATTTAAAAACATCAAATTAATTTTTATTTAAAATTTAATAAATTTCTAAGGGGTTTTGTGGCTCAAATATCTTCCTTGGGTCATATTCAAAAATATTTTTATATTATATTTAAATATTTATATATTATCATATATTTTGGATTATTGTTTTATTTGAAACTTATTTCCTAGTGAAATAATATCTCACAAAAAATTCTTCTTCTTAGAGGAATCTATCGTTTCATTAAAATTCATTTTATTAAGAATAATTTTCATTGGTTTATTGGAATTTTCTTATATATCAGTATTTTTCATTTTATCCAATGGTCACCTTTACCTAAAGTAAGCAAAAGAAAATTATATCTAATTATTATTTACCTTAATTATTTGTAATGAATTTTTTTTATCCTTTTAAGAATGAGGTTTTTTAAACATAAGATACTTCAAAATTGATTGAAATGGTTTTTCGATCCATTCAAAAATAAATGTTTTATCATCCACTCAAAAAGTGACTTTTTTGATAATATTATTTACTTTTCAAGTTTATAATATTTGCGATTATTTATCTATTGTTTAGTATTTAAACATCATTTATTGAAAAAATTATGTCTTTTCATGTTTCCATTAGTAAATATTATTTTCAAAAGTAAAAATTATAAAAGTATTTTACCCATTTTTCTTGATTTTTTGATTTTTTTTAATTTTACATCCCTAAATATTATCATAAAGGTAATAATTTTATAAAATTTTCACATTTTGAACCCATATTTCATTTCGATTACTTTTCATTCATAACTATTTATAATATGGTTTTAGATGGTCTTATATTTCTATTTACTTTGTTTTTTAAAATTAATTTACCCTTAACTGTTTTTAAAAAAATTGTGAGATCTATTGTATTTTTACATATATTTACAAACCAATGTTTAATTTCCTTGAAGTGTTGTTTTTAACAACCAATATATGTTTTTATTCTATGGGTGGGAACTATATATACCTATAATTAATTGGGTAAAATATTATATCAGATGAGATATAAATGTCATGTGAACTGGTTTATATGTAGTTATGTTCACAAAGGGTGAGTTTTATGGTATTAATATCTACTCAAAATTTTACATGTTAATAGGTTAGTAAGTAGGTTTATTCACAATGGGTGAGTGGTATAGAGTTTAGATCTACACACATTGTTTCATATGAACAGGTTAGTGAGAATATAGTTTCATAATGATAATTAATCCTACATTTTTTTATTCTGATGCATTTTTAAATATATATCTTTTTATGCTAGTTTTTCATGACAATTTATTATTTTTAAATTATTTCACACTTTTATATAATAATCACATGTTTTATGAAAATTGAATTTTAATGTTATTACAGGTTATTTAGTTTACGGTTCATTAATTAACTTTTTTATGATATTATGTTTATCCATCATGTTTTTTGATTATTATCCAGGTTATTCAGTTCATCTAAAATGTTATTTATATATTTATCATCTTCTCCTTTGTAGTTATGATAAATTTCATTATGTTATCTCTTTTTACGTACAAAAAATTTGAGATAACCCACTTCCTATTTTTCCAATCCCCATGTCATACTGATTTTTGTATCATGTGCGCTGTCATGAAAGGGACTAGAAGAGAATGATCATAGATAAAAATTTGCAAGTGGTTTAAAATAAGTTATTTATATAGATAATCTTATATACACTAAAACATTTGGTCCTTTGGGTGTCTAAATTATTGTGAGATGTATTATTTAAAGTCATGTGATTAAATTTTTTATTTAATTCATATTATTCGTAGGTCTCATCATAATATTTTAACAATTAGAATATTTTCTTTTTCTAAGATAAATCATATTGAGATTGATGTGGTCGATTTACTTATCATTACATACAAAATATAAAACAATATTTTTTAATTTATCATTATTACCTATTATGAAATGATTCTTTATTTAATTAAAATTAGACCTATAATTAAAATATCAATATCCATCACCATTAGATTCATAATATCCAGTCACTGAGACATTATAGTGGTAAGCTACAATGTTTTCATTCTCATATCCTAGATTAAGGATTTATCAAATTAATCAAATTTATTTAGGTATCCATTTCTTTCAAACATAATTTACTCATGGACAAATGATTTGTTGAGTGGACACTCCAATCGTAAATTCTATACTTTAATTTTCCCAACACTTTCCTCCATATTACACTATATGTTTTTTATATAAATCCCTCTTGATTCTTACCTGGTTAATCCTACCCATGAATTCATTATAAATCCTTATTAATTTATATTATCTTAAAAAGAGATAATTCAAATCTTAGAAATATGTTTTTATTCAAAATCATGTAATGGGAATCATCTTAATGAATTAATATTTAATGTTATGGGATTTTATTAAATTGAACATAAATACACAATATTTTATTATTCACATGATTTTTTATTTTATATAAAACATAAAAAAATATTTATCTATTTATAATAAATTAATTTAAATATGTTTTTTCATTTTTAAATGATATCATATTTTATCCATTGTGTATTAGTTAATTAACTTATGTGGGAAATTACAAATGTTATAATTATACTAAATAAAATAATAATATACAGTTTATTTTATTTTCTTTATCTGTTTTTTTAATTTATTTATCATTATTGATAATTTTTATTTATTCAAATAAACCATTCATCAAATAAAAAATAAAAATATAACCATACATTGATAAAATAAAATAGAAACCTTAACTAATCATTGTCCTTTATTCGCTGGTTTATTGTATTAAGTAGTGATAAACCAATATTTACCCCGAGGGATAAAAATCCATAAGAAATATCATGGATTGAGTTATAATATCAACTATTATAATATGTTTCTACATGTTTGGATAAATATCTTCTCTAGTTTTTAACTATCACTTCGGAAATTGAAATCCATCCTTTACAAATGTATTCTAGTAGAAAATTGTGGGGGATAAAGGGTTTAGGGTTACATTAAAAAAACCAGGTATGTTCATTCTATGTATAATAATGGTCATATAGATGCTCACATATCGTTATATTTTATTTAATAAAAATTATCACATTGTAAAACATGTAATAAATAAAAATCAAACAGAAACACAGGTCGGTTAATGATCATGATCATTCCCAAAATTAAAAAATAATTGCATTAGTAGTTTCTATCATTCATTTAAAATCATTCTATTTAATATTATTTGAATTTAATTAATTAAAAAACATTTATATGAAATTATTCCAATTTATAGTCCTGAATAAAATTTTAAAATAGCATCAATTGTTGTAAAATAAATTTAATCAAATTAATTATTTAAATTTAAAATAATTAGTCATGTGGTGTGTACATACAATTCCAAACAATATAAACCACATTTAAAATATTAAAACATTATTTCTAGAAATAAATATATCACACAATATCATACCATTTATATCATACTACTTGACATATAACTCCACACTGTGTGTCACTACATAAATGTCATGTTATTCGGTGCAGTCAAACATCAAATTCATCACAAAATTTATGGACAAATGAAATTCAATTAATTTATACAACATGTAATAATATAATTTCCAATTTTACCATGTAATTAATAACATAGTTGTACATTGTGTGCTTGTATTTAATACATGGTGAGTAACTACTCTGTGTCTTGATACACTAGACAAACAAAAAAATACTCAACATATACCTTGTGTGGAATGACCCATGTCATATAATGTTTATTCCATGTACAATTTAACTTGTTCATGTATCCTCATATTAAAGAAAATAAGTAAAATGAAATCATGAAACTACTCCATGTGTTGACCAACACAAAGTTCTTAAAATCCACATATGTATATCTGTTATTGAATGAATAGTATCACATGACTTCCAAAAAAATTGAAAATCATTTTTTCCCTTTCAACATTCATTTCATACTGGTATCCAATACACTATATGAAATTATTCAATGTATTGAACCACATAATACATGTAATACCTAATAACCTTCTTTATAATGTTCACACTACATCTCAAAACTATTACATAAGGATCACTATAAATATCCTTTATTTATACATTTATAAAATTGATTTTAATTATAATTTCATCAAATTAACTTCAATTTTGTATTTTTAATTTCATTGTTATTTTCAGATAATTTTTAAAGTTTTTTGATTTAAATGATTTTTTTATAAATAGGGAAAAATCTAGGTTTTACTAAAACTATGAATCTTATGAATTTATTAGAATAATATATGAGTTTATAAAAAATTATTTTTATACAGATTTATTAAATTTTTAAATATATTAATTTTAAAAATTTAATGTTTAATTTAGAGAAGCAGTTATTAATATTTTTAAAGGCCTAAGTAATATTTTGCAATGAGAACTATTTTTTGTCTCATATATTAATTAAATATTATTTTGTTAAAAATTTATTTATTTATTTATTTCAAAAGAAAAAACATTTATAAAATAAATTAAAATCATTAAAATAAAATAGATATATAATTTTACACTATACAAGAATTTTTAATCTAAAAAATACAATTTTTCTAAAATCATGATTTTACACGTTACATCCAATAATGTTCAAATTGATTATTCACTCACATTGATATTTTATCTAAAAAATTTATTCAATATTTTGAACCATAATGTGTAAATTATTTTATATGTTACATTTTATTTTGTAGCATAAATAATGTTTTACATGGGTAAAAACGAGTTTCCACTACATAACAGAAATTAAAAGAAGTAATAAATCTTGTGGTAAAGAGACAAAGAAATGTTTAAGCATGTTTTTTAGATATTATAGACATTATATCATCCTCCAATAAATAATTTTCTGTTTCTTGATCAACATGAAATTTTAATCATGTTCCATTATTATATTAAGATTATGTATTTAAAAATATTTTACTCTCACCAATTATAAAAGGGTCCTCTAGCAACCCCTTAAATACAACAAAAAAAATTATGTTTAGTATTTAAAATAAATACTTATTAATTATCCTATAATCCAATTCTATCCTATTAATATTTTGGTCACAATATATTATCCTAATCAATCCCCTTCTGAGGAGTCCACCAAGGGAAAGCCCTAATACCCAACCTGAAAAGAAATTTTCATAACTACTTTTTTATTATATATAACTTTTAAATTTTTTTCTCATTACAATTTAATTTTATAAATACTATTTCTATATTTAGTTTTATTATTCTATGGTAACAATTATTAACTACCATTACCCCTTTCATTAATTAAAACAAAAAACAACATGGGTGTGTGAGTGCAGACTACAATATATACAAAGAATCATGATTCATCATCTCTAACCACCATTAAGAAACAATAATAATGTTTAATGTAATAAATAATTAAGATATATATACCATATGATATATTCTAGAAATATAAAACCTATTAAACACTTTCACCATTCTATGTTAAATGAAATCATTGTCCATGTGTACGTAGAGACTACCGCCTCCATGGAATGATTGATTTATATTGGTTTGATCACCTTTATCAAGGGATTTTAATGAGATTTGATTTTATGGGTAATAATTTTGTTTAAAAAATTATTAAGGTTCTTTATTAAAAAATTATATAACCTATTACAAATAAAAACAATAAACAATTGTGGAAAATGAAATTGTCCAAAATTATATTATAAGAGAAAAAATTCATTTCCATAAACTAAGTAATAACATCATATAATTTATATTATTTTGTTAATTAATAAAAAATATGATATAATAAATAAATAAAAACTATATAATTTCATTATTATTCGGTATTAATGACATTCCAGACAAATCGTTTCATAATCATCCATTAATTATTGGGTTTTTTCAGTTGGTAGAGCCGCCTAAATGAATGATGGTAGACATTTATGTCATGGATGAATATAGAAATTTAATTTCAAATAAAATATAATAAAACTAAGCATATAATGGTTTAATTTTAGTTCTAGAGTAAAAAATTTAATATTAAACTCGTTATTTAAGATATTGATGCTCATTTGTTAAAAATCACTGAAACACACTCATTTTTGATTGAATATTAAACAATCGTAACAAAAAATACCATATAAATAAATTAAAAAATTGTATTTAATTATAACACACCAATTCCAATACCTTTTATTATGATATAGTGATGAAATTATGGATTATAATTAGTAATAAAACCACTATTATGAAAACAGTTCAAAGTGATCAATATTACAATCACAAGATATTGAAAATTGATAATAACTAACCAAGATACATATAGAAAAAAATATAAATGAATATGAAAAATCATATATGTATGAATAATATTCACATACAGTTTATTGATATTTTTTATTTTTTTTAAATGTGAGGTTTTGTCACAATTTAAGAAGTGAGAATAAATATAAAGAATCTTTATCTCAAATTTCAATTTCATGATATATGACTATGTTATAAAAATTCATTTTATACTATATGGTTTACTTAATTATATTTTGATATTTTGTATAATTATTATATCATTATTCATAGTATTTAATGTTCTATTTTAATATATATCCTAGAAGTTATTTTAATTAATTTATTATCAAATATTTCATATTGTAGAAAAAAAATATTTTTTACGGTATAGTGTACGTGGTTTTCATAGAATTACATATGTGTTTGGAATATAGAATATGGATTTTTATGTGGCATAAATACTCTTAAGGATAATCACCCTAAAAAGATAGTTTATTATAAAATAAATATTTTGTTGGTGGATAATTAGTGGATCTTATACTGCACACCTAGAAAGACACTCACAGGGGATATGCTTTGGATAATTCACATGAACCCTACAAAACATAATAAATAATTTTTTAACATTACCCTAGATTCCAACCATTTAAAACTACTGAACTCAATTATTATCTTCTATCTATAACCCATCACTTTAATAATACCCTCTCCATAACCTTATCTATTTTTTGAAAAGGTTACATCCTAATAAATTTAGAATATCTTATAGTTTCTATATTGAATTTTGGGAAATTCTACTATATAACCACATTATTCTACTGAATGAGGAAATATTTGTTTTCCATTTTTCTATCGTGTGAATATATATTGTTTTATTTTTCTATGATTATGTAGTATGTTCCCTGTCGAATATTATGATGTGTCTTGTTATCTCATATGATGAATGGACATGAATTAAATTAGTGACGGTCATGACCAAGTAACGAGAGAACCTCTATGCGTCAATATGCCTCATGAAAAAAATTAGTTATTGTTTTGACATATGTCTTAACCATTTATATAGGATGTCTTAGAACAAGTCCTTGAATGTATGTTTATGATGTTTAGTACTTTGAATTCCTTCAATATATGATCAATGATTATTATACAAGTTTTTATTTATAACGTATGACAATATTTTAATTTAGTTATTTAATAAATTTGATCATCCACATTTTTTCATACTATTTATGCCATGAATATGTTATGATAGAATCTATTGTACACTATACCTTATTGAGAATCTAATATCACCTTTTTTTTATTTCTAATGAAAACCGAGAAGGGAACTATATATACATTTTTATGATCTTCTATAAGAGGTTACAATTTTCTCTTGGATTATTTATGTTGTACTTTGTTCTCAAGTATAATGTGAAAGATATGAATGTATCTAGTCATCCAATACTACTAATATGATAGATCATTTTTTTAAAAAAAATTACCAATAACTTTATATAATTATTGAAACCGAATTTCTAATGTCTGGAAAACTAACGATGGTTTCAATGGTCTTTTAATAGAAACCATGTGGACTATATTTCAAGGAACCAAGTTAGATATCAATATTATTTTGGAAAACCCTGAATATTTGATAGAATTATTTTCTATAAATCTGTATAAAATGTTTACTTTTTAGTTAAATATAATGTGATAATTTTGTGTATTACACTGTCTAGAGGTGGTAAACAATGTAATGAATGAGAACCATATCAACACCCACAGTCCATGAAGGTTTAATGACCCAAAAAATTATAAATAAAATATCATTATGATTTAATGTTCTGTTTTGTAATATGGTTATAGAAATCATAGGAACTTATTTTGTTTTATTATATATAATTGGATTCAAAATACCATTAAGAATCATTACCGCTAATAATATATCTATTAAATAGTGATCACATGATTAGTATAAATATAATGTTTGAACAAATACAATTGACTAAAACATAGAAATTGATGGCCTCTTCCACTAATAATGTAACATACGAAGACCATTTATCTGAGCAATTGAGGGAGATATCATCTCTGTAATTTTCCCCCAACTAATCCCAAGATGATATCTAATAACATAGGCCTGAGTGAAACCGTTTGTGATAGATCTTCATGATCATCTACATCACGACCCAGACCATGTTTACCAAATGACCCCTTGAAAGTATCATTGTCACACACCTTAATCTTATGGAATACACTAGTGTATTAAAGGTATGTTTATTAAGGCCCTATAAATTGATTATGTACATTTTTTTGTAAAGAATAATGACTATATTTATTTCGATACTATAAATCTAGAATTTTCCTTTTGGGTATTAATCAATTTATTTAAGGAAATAATTTTGATTAATTAAATTACATTTGAAATAAACAAAATTATAGTTAAATATTATAATTAAATTATTTTTATTAAATATAAATGATCATATACTTTTTATTAAATCAAATGCAATTTTTGATTAGGGTTCAAAAACAATTATTCATAAAAACACTTCGTTTTTAGTAAATGTATGTAATTTTAAAAAAAAAATTAAAATACACATATTTAGAAAATTATTTAGATATAATTAATATTATTTTTGAAATTATAACATCAAAGTTATCTAAAAGTGAGTTTTTTTATAATTTTATGAGGTAAGAGAATTTTGGGGAAAAAATTCAATACCGTATAAATATACAGTGTGTTTTATGAGATCATAATGAACCAAAAATGATTTAATTAATTCTATAATGAGTATATTGTAGGATCAAAATAATGATGTAGATGCTCAATATATAAGAGGGGGGGGGGGTTGAATTGTATACTTTAAAAAATTTCCTTTAACAAAGGAAAGAGCTAAGTTTAACAAAGTTAAACTAAGAAAATTCATAACACCTCTAACACCAAATGAAAAACTTGGAAAGAGGAATGAAGTTACAAACTTCAAGTCCTATGTACATTCTTATAACTGAAAAGAGATTTCGAAATAGGTTCCGGAAATATGGTTCCGGAAATTGAAACTTAACAAAAGATTACAATATGAGATTATACCTTAAAGCGTATAGATTCTAAATGAAACAGAGTACAAGTAAGAAAGTATAAGAAAGTTATACTTTCCTTATAACACAAAATGCAGCGGAAATAAACAAGTAGTAAAACTACAAGTAACAAGATATAAGTCTTCTAACCCAAAGAGAAGGGTATCCAACAACCTTGGATATAGGTCCCTTGATTTATACTTTCAAGCAAGTCTGTCTTACCCACAACAGGGTAAGCCCTTGATATGAAGATCAGAGTCTCTGTCTTGCTATCCCCGCAAGCCCTCAACTTCAAGGTAGTTGGAAACCTCTATCTTCCTCAGCAAGGAAGCCCTCGAACTTCAAGGTAGTTAGCACCTCTGTCTTCCTATCCCCGGAAGTCCTCGAATGTAATCACCAACATTCGGAGTCACATGAAGCTTTGAGAGTTAATAAGATCCTCTCTCTCTAGAAATCACTTCAATAGCATGTATGCACAATGTCGAAGAAGTTATTCATCAGTCAGCATTGAGCTCTTTCAAATGAGCTCCTATTTATAGGCAAGGTCGGCCTCCTTTCCAACGGTCATATTTTCCTTAAAAATCTGAGGGACCTGTACACGTGTAACTTAACCAATGGTTAGTTTAAAAAAGAATAGACGACATCGTTTTATAAAAAAACAAGTGTAACAGAATGTACGACATCGTTTAAAGTCTAACTCAAAAGTTCGGAATGAATGTTCGGAGTTGTAAACAAAAATAAATTTTCAGAGTATAAATAAATTCAGAGTGTATAAAACAAAGATGATCAGATTTTGTTTAATAGGTGAATTCAGAATGAGAATTCGGAATGAGAATTCATCATCAGAATTCATAATGAGAATTCTTCATCAGAGTTCATAATGAGAATTCGTCATCAGAATTTGTAATGAGAATTTGTCATCAGAATTCGTAATGAGAATTTTTCATCATAATTCGTAATGAGAATTCATCATCAGAATTCTTAATGAGAATTCGTCATCATAATTCGTAATGAGAATTCGTCATCAGAATTCGGAATGAGAATTTTTCATCAGAATTCAGGGTAGAACTTTATCAGAGTTCGTATCCAGAATTCGGAATGAAACTTCATTACAGTTCTCATCTGGAATTCTGTACGTAAAACAGAATGCTTCATATCAAAGTTTCAAATGATTCCGAGAATATAGAAATGAATCCGAAACTTATACTTAAGAAATATATAAATGAAAATATGATAAGGATAATATTCTTATAAAAGAGATCTTCCTTATAAAATCGATTTTCCTTATAAAAGCGATTTTCCTTATAAAAGCAATTTTCCTTATAAAAGCGTTTTCCCTTATAAAAGTGATTTTCCTTATAAAAGTGATTTTCCTTATAAAAGCGATTTTCCTTATAAAAGCGATTTTCCTTATAAAAGTGATTTTCCTTATAAAAGTGATTTTCCTTATAAAAGCGATATTCCTTATAAAAGCAATTTTCCTTATAAAAGCGATTTTTCTTATAAAAGAAATTTTCCTTATAAAATCGATTATCCTTATAAAAGCGATTTTCCTTATAGAAGCGATTTTCCTTAAAGAAAGGTGTTTGTGATTTTCAAAACAAGAATGAATGGAAAATTCATATGGAAAACCTTATTGACTCTACAATCTCCCCCTTTTTGGAAAGCACAAACCCCTATGAAAAAGAAAGTCTAAGAAGAAAGAAAACATTAAGGCTTATCTCCCTTTGGTTATGGATGTTGATGAATACGACTAACTCCCCCTTAGGCTTTGAAATGGTAAGGATCGTATTCTAGATTTCCGGAATGATATTTCATTAAGAATAAGAATGTATTCTTTATTGAAAAACTCCCCCTTAGATAAACTCTATTAGAGTTTGTTTTCTTTCTCACCATTTGTTAAGAATCTTTTTCCCCCTTTATTAGGGTACTTTTCCTTCTCCCCCTTTGTGATTTTAAAAAAGAATTCAAGGGAATGGAAAATATAACAAAGTACCTGAAAACATTAGTAGTAACAACAAAAGAAACGAGGAAGCAAAATTTTCATTAAGTTTGAAATCTCAACAACAATGAAGTATAGATACAACAAAAGATCGGATCTGTCTATTTTGGATCTTTTTCCATCGCCATGAGACCCTTAAGAATAGTCTTTATTTTGTTCAAGTCTTTATGATCTTCCTCGGCTTGCTTCTCTAACACAACAATTCTTTCATTTTGAGCTTCAATCTTTTCTTCCTGGGCTTGAAGCTTTTCTTCCTGAGCCTTCAAGATCTGTTCTTACTTTAACAACTTCTCTTCAAACTCAATCCGATGATCCCTTTCGTACTTCCAGTTTTGAGAAACAGAATTCAGCTTCCCATTCAGATCTCTGACTTCTTGAATTTGTAAATTCTTTTCATCTGTCAACTTTTCTTCAAAGGATTAAGTAAGTTCATTTGTCTTCCTATCTTCTGTCTCAAAGGAATCCTTCACATTATCGTGGAATTCATTAAAGAGCCTCATCTCTTCAATAGTCTTCCTCGACCAACTAGTCATCCCCTTGTAACATCTTTTGTGGGATTCATATCCGACAAAGAAAGTTTTGAACTGAGCCACTATCTCAACACATTTGGCCATAACCATTGATACAGAGTCTGTTTTCTAATTCAAAGCATGTTGGAGCATCTGGCATCTTGAATCAATACTTGAGAAAGTCGGAATAGAACCTACCAACTTCTTTAATGACTGAACAACAAATTCATGCCCCAACGAAGATGACTTTGAATCCGAGACTTTTCTTAGAGAATTTTCTTCTTCAATATGCTCAATTTTTCTCTTTGAAGAACTACCAACTTCCTTTCTCTTTACAACCACTGAGCTCGGGGTATCAACCACAGGTTGTTTTCCCTTGTCATTTTTCGGAATGGAGTCCTGTTCCGGAGTTCTCTTTTCACTGTCAGACACTTGTACAACATTGTCTTCATCATCAGAAACTTTCTGAGCACCATCCTGTACATTCTCCATTTGAGAAATATCATGTAGAAGTTGTTCTTCCTCTTCATGATAGGATACTTCTTCTTCTCTTTTCTCCTCATCCTTCCCTGAAGTGACTAACTTAGATGACTCAGCTTCTGATGTTCAGAGTGACAAATGTTCCGAAGGTTTCCCCTTATAATCATCTACTTGCTTCAAAACATATCTGGTGTCACCACTACCTTCAGAAACTTCTTCATCCTCTTCCACTTGCTCCATCTGCTCAACATCCTCAACAGGCTTTGCTACTGCCTCTTCCGGAGCGACAAAGTTTCTTCCTGGAGTCTCAGGTAGAGATTCCAGAGAAAAATATCTTGGAACAGGAATGTTTCCGGAAGCCATCTCTATAATCATTAACAAAGTTTGACCCACCTCATCTTCAGACATATTTTTCTTAAGATTCTTTTCTTTCACTTTTTTTTCAAGCTCATCCGCAGTCTTTTATTTCAAGGCCTTAGCCCTCGCAGGATCCAAGCCAAACTGAGGCTCCCCTTGCACTCTCTTCTCTTTGATTTCCCTCCATTTAGCAACTACCTCATCTGGGTAAGCTTTCTTCTTCTTCGGTTTTGGAGGTGCGGAATGAAATACCTTAGATTTGGGATTATCTGCTACAACTTCAAATTTTTTCAACTTTCTCTTCTTCACTGGATTAGAGGATTCAGGTTCAACAACATTCGGAACCGTTTCTTCTTGAGCAGGTAAATCAACAAACTGACGAGTCTTCTTGTCGAATGATGCATCCATTTATTGAGAGTTCCATCACTCACGAACATAATCTTGCAAACTCTTGGCTTAGACATTCAAGCCTCCTTGAAAGACTCAAGGCATCGAACAATCAACTTTGAGAGGATTACTGGATACATTATGATCTGAGCTCTCAAATTCCCTTTCTTAACATTCTCAAGGGTAATAAGAATGTGTTTCATCAGATTACACTTCCTCAGATTTATCAGAAAATCTATAATATAAATCTCACTCTTCTTCAGACTACCTTTGTCACCCTTTCTCGGTACGATAAGGCCTTGTACCCATAATTCTAGAATCCAGAAATTCGTAGATAGAGATGCAATATTCGGAGCCTTGTCATCTACCAGTCCGAGAGTCTCTAATGCCTTTTCCTTGTCGAAGCTTCCCATTGAATCCAGCAAAACATGAGGAATGAACTCAGATTATCTTTCATTGTTCAACACTACCATGCTGGCTGCCTTGGCATAAGAAAGCTTATAGGTCTTTC
Organism: Viscum album; assembly: GCA_963277665.1. Lineage (NCBI taxonomy): Eukaryota > Viridiplantae > Streptophyta > Magnoliopsida > Santalales > Viscaceae > Viscum > Viscum album. The sequence continues at coordinate 923,456,091 of OY728141.1, read as the reverse complement.
TATAAGACTTAAATGAGAATTTCTCCATGCCATCATCCATATAGAAGGAAACTGTCTCATAGAACTCTATAAGCAAATCCGAATAAACTTCATCTTGATTTACGGGCTTGGATACAGCAACATCTTCCCATCCGTTAAGCTTTATGTTCTTGGATATAAGAGAATCATACATGTTGATGACATCATGATGAACCAACCTTTCTCTATATACTAACCACATGGAAATCGGCCTAGATGAAGACATGTCTTGAGAAGCTACATCCACAGACATTCGGATCTGAAGACCTATGAGATGTTCGGAACGGAGAAATCTGAAGTTCGGAATGGATTTAAAACAGAGAGGCAGATCTTCGAGACGCTGGAGCTTGAAAACCGATGTGGGACAACCATTTGGGGTCCCCTTTATATAGGCAACGAGAAGACGATTCAACTTCCTCAGTTGATCAAACGGTTGTGACAAGATGAGATCAGATCTGACGGTTGAAAACCAATTCTCAAGAAAACTTGAATTCGGCCTTTTGAGGTTTTTATTAAAACAAAGAATTAAGAAAACTATAATCCGAAAAAAATATAAGAAAATGCCAGCATGTAAAGTATGATTATGAAAACGTGAGTAAGGAAATCATACCTTTCGGATTGCCATAGGAGGATTAATCATAATGGGTAACATTCTTAAAAAAAAACTACGAAAAATCTTTACTACGAAAAGACATAGTTCTCAAAACTCACTACAAAAAACAAACTAAGTACGGAAAACTCATTACGAAAATTTCATTACAAAAAAATTGAAAAACGAAAAGCTCATTATGAAAACCTCAGTACGAAAATCTCGTTATGGAAATACCAGTACGAAATTTTCCATTCCGGAAGTTTTCAATACGAAAATTTCCATTTCAGATGTTTTCTATATGAAAATATCCATTCTAGAAAATTTTAGTTCCGGAAATTCCCATTCTGGAATTTTAGTTCCGAAAAGTTTGAAAACAATCGTTGAAAAAATTAGTTACTCTAACAATTAAATGTACTCCCACTATGAAAAAGAGTTTATTACTGTAAGGAAACTTTTTCAACAGAAAGTTAATGAAGAATTATTACCTTATAGTTATCATTCCTAACTTTTGTTTAATGTATTCAAATCTATCAGAAAGAAAAGATTTTGTAAAAATATTAGCAAGTAGTTCTTGCGTTCCGATAAACTAAAGAATAATATCTCCATTTAGTGTGTGATCCATAAGAAAGTGATGTCTTATATCTATGTGTTTTGCACGAGAGTGATGTGCAGGGTTCTTACTTAAGGAAATGGTACTTGTCTTATCACACAAAATTTGAGTTTTTTGTAAAACTCAAGCTATAGTCTATGAGTGTGTGTTTCATCCACAACACTTGAGCACAACAACTTCCAGCTGATACATATTCAGTTTCAGCAGTGGAGAGTGCTACAGAATGTTGCTTCTTGCAGGACCAAGAAACTAATGAATCTCCTAGGAAATGACATGTTTTGGATGTTCTCTTTCTATCCATTATTCATCCATTAAATTCCACATCGGAAAAGCTTTTTAGAACAAAATCATTTCTAGAAGTATAAAATAATCCTAGATCCATGGTTCCCTTAAGGTAGCAAAAAATTATTTTTTCTACCTTTAAGTGAGATTCCTTAGGATTGGATTGATATATTGCACATAAGCATACTGAGAACATTAAGTCCGGTCGACTAGCTGTTATGTAAAGTATACTTACTATCATACCTCTAAAGGATGTTTGATCTACTGGTTTCCCAGCTTCATCAAGATCTAAAGAGTTTGAGGTACCAATAAGAGTACTTATACTCTTAGTGTTGTCATAACCATACTTTTTAAGATGATATTTAATATACTTATGTTGAGATATGTAGGTTCCTTCTGGTTTTTGTGAATTTTGAAAACCAAGGAAAAAAGTTAACTCACCCATCATACTCATTTCAAACTCAGATTTCATTTGAATTGAAAAAGAGTCAGTTAAAGATTGCTGAGTTGAACCAAATATGATGTCATCAACAGAAATTTGAACAATCAAAACATTTTTATTATCTTTCTTTATAAAAAGGGTTGGATCTGCATTTCCCTTAACATAGTTATTTTGATTCAAAAATCCAGTTAGTCTATCATACCATGCTCGTGGGGTTTTTTTAAGACCATACAGAGCTTTGGTAAGTCTAAAAACATGATCAGGATGTTTTGTATCTTCAAATCCATGAGGTTGTTCAAAAAAAACTTCCTCTTTGACATAACCGTTAAGAAAATCATATTTCACATCCATCTGAAAAAGTTTAAAGTAAAAGAAAGCTGCAAAGGCAAGTAGAATATGGATAGATTCAAGTCTAGCTACTAGAGCATAGGTTTTTTTTATAGTCTATTCCCTCTTGCTGATTATAGACTTTAGCAACAAGTCTAGCTTTATTTCTTACTATGACTCCATTTTCATCACATTTGTTTCTAAAGACCCACTTTACTCCAATAACAGATGTTTCCTTAGTTCGTTCAACCAAGGTCTAGACTTTATTCCTTTCGAATTCATTTAGTTCATCTTGCATGGCTTTGATCCAATCATCATCACCTAAAGCTTCATCAGTGCTTTTAGGTTCTAATTGTGAAAGAAATAATAGATGTTATACTTCATTTCAAAAGGAACTTCTAGTCCTTACAGGTTGATTTACATCACGAACGATACTATCAATGGGATGATTCTTAAGAAACACCTGATTTGGGTTTTGAAAATCTTGTTCATCAACATAGGGTAGAAAGTCTTCTGGGGTAAATGTTTCAGAAGTATCTTCTTGAACATTATCCTTATCAGAAGGTTCTTCTATCAAAGGTTGACAATCAGTTTTTGAAAACACATCTGAGGATGTAGACTGATATGGTTTAAATACAAAAGGATCAGACTCATCAAATTTTACATGCACTGTTTCTTCAACAGTACAAGTATTTTTATTAAAAACTCTATATGCCTTAGAAGTTGTGGAATAACCAAAGAAAATTCCTTCATCGGATTTTGGTGCGAATTTATGTAAGTTATATTTAGTATTCAAAATGAATACTTTGCAACCAAAAACCTTGAAGTATGATAGTCTTGGTTTTCTACCATTCCATAACTCATATGGAGTTTTATTAAGAAAAGGTCTAATCAAAACTCGATTTATAGTATAGCAAGCAGTACTTACAGCTTCAACCCAGAAATGTCTAGATATAGAATATTCACTCAATATGGTTCTAGTTATCTCTTGAAGAATTTTATTTCTTCTCTCAACTACACTATTATTATAAGGAGTTCTAGGTGCTGAAAAATTGTGAGTAATACCTTTTTTACTACAAAAAGTTTCAAAATCTGAATTTTGAAATTTTCCTCCATGATAAATTTGAATGGTTTTCAATGGAAGGTTTTTCTCATTTTTAACTTGAGCTCTAAAACTTTTGAAATAAGAAAAAGATTCATATTTCTTTGCTAGAAAATAAACCCAAGTAAATCTAGTGTAACCATCAACTAGAAAAAACACATAGTATTTACCTCAAATACATCCAGTTTCTGTTGGACCAAAAAGATCCATGTGCACTAACTGCAATGCATCAGTTGTTGAGACTTCACCAATCGATTTAAAACTAGATTTATGTTTCATTCCATATTGACAAGGATCACAAACTTTAGAAGAATCAAATCTATGCTCCGGTAGATCCTTAACTATCTTCTTCATAGTGAGTTTACATAGGTTTCTAAGGTTACAATGACCTAGTCTTCTATGCCATAACCAGGAATGATCTTCCACTTCACTTAGGAAAGGTAAATCATGGATCCTGAGGTCTTCTACTTTTAATGTGTAAAAATTCTCATGCCTATTGGCTGAGAGAATAAATTCTTCATTGGAATTGTGAACTAAGCACTTATCATTCCTAAAATTCACAAGGTAACCATCATCATATAACTGACTTATGCTAATGAGCTTGTGCTTAATACCCTTAAAAAAAGAACATTTGAAATCAATGTTTTTCCTAAAAGAACTATATTACCAATACCAACAATCTCTCCCTTAGCATTGTCTCCGAAAGTTACATTTCCTCCTTTCATTTTGATAATTTTTTCAAAATAGCTTTTGTTTCCAGTCATGTGCCGGTAACATCCACTATCCATGTACCATGTATTGTTGCTGGTACTCTATTTATTTTCCTGAAATCAAGAAGAGAATTAGACTTTCGGAATCCAAACATGTTTGGATCCGATATTTCTAGATAACAAAATTTTAGGTACCCACATCTTCTTAGAAAAGTAGGCTTTGTGAAATCCTAAAGATTGGGTTTTGATTAAGGAACATTTCTTTGCCCAGTGACCACCACATTGACACTTAGTACAAAATGGGGCACTTTGAGGAACAAAATAACTGTTACTAAAAATTGGTTTTTCATGGGTATAACCAAATCCAGATTTATTTCTTAAAGGTTGTACTTGGGAATACATTTTATCAAAATTTTCCTTACCACGGGTAATGTTTGATAAACACTTCTTTAAAGAAAAAAATGTGGACTTGAGTTTTATAACCAAGTTTTTATCCTCAAAATCATTAGTTTTAGAACTTGAGCTAGGCTCAAATACACATTTATTAGAAATTACTTTTTCTAACTCTTTAGAAAGTTTGTTCTTCTCAGAAATTACTTCCTCAAGATTTTTTGAAATACTTTCAAAATCAGCATTTTTCTTATCAAGATCTTTAGAATGATCTGATATCTCTTTTGTTAGAATATTATTCCTAGAGTTTGCCTTATCATGTTTTTTATTGTGTTTGGAATTCTCAATTTCAAGAAGTTTAGAAAACCTAGAATCATCTTCATAAGTAGGTAAAGTATTATCTTCATCAGAAGAGGATTTTAATCTGAGTAGTTATAATACTTACTATCATTAGAATTTAAAGAAACATTGTTCAATGATTCAGAATTTCGTACCTTAGCCATAAAACAATGATTATCAATAGGTAATCTGGCTATAAGACCAAGATTCTTCTGTCCTGAAGATTCATAATCAGAAGATTCATCTGAAGAGTCACCACCACTGGCACTCCAGGTTTCATTAGCTTTCAAAACATTCTTATCTTTGGCTTTATAATACTTCTTTCTGTTCCTATCTGAATGCCTTTCTTTCCTTTTTTCTTTTTGAGAAAAGGGCAATCTGGTATAATATGTCCAGCTCTCTTGTATTCATAACATGTGACTTCTCCATCTTTCCTATCATTCCTTTCCTTCTTCTTATACTTGGATTGGAAGCTTCTTTGGCCAGCTATCTTGTTCATCCTTCGAGAAAGATTTGCTAAATCATTTTCAGAGACTTCACTCTATCTAGATTCGGATTGGAAAATAACTTTCTTAGACTTGGATCTGGTTACTCTCTCAGGAGTCTTAGCTTTCATCTGATTTGATGTTGTTATAAAAGCAATAGTACCATTTCCATTCTTCTTTTTGATGTTGTCAGCATCTCCCTTCATACTGGTTTCATGTTGGAGAAGAGTTCCAAATTACTCATCAATAGAAATTTGAGTGACCTTCCTGTTCTCATCTATAGCTGTTCTTTTGGATTCTCACTCATTGGTCATAATATCAATTATCTTATCCACAAGTGCTTCATCATCTAACCCTTTCTCTCCCATAGACTGTAGAATGTTGACAATAGTCATAAATCTCTGTTGAACTTTACAGATTGGTTCACCATAAGGAAAATTGAAGCCATGGTATTTAGCTCTAAGCATAGCTCTCCTAGTTTCGATCACTTTAGAAGTTCCAAAGTGTGTAACTTCTAAATTCTTCCAGATACAATTAGCTACTTCACAAGAAGAAATTTGGCTATATATATTTCTAGTCATTGAACAAAGTAAGGTATTGCCTACCTTATAATTGAGTTGATACTCTTTCTTTTCCAGGTTAGTAAAAGTTCTAACTTCCTTATCAGGAATTTTATAATCACCAGTAAGTATAACGATGTTACCCACTCCAGTATTGATAACAACAGTATTCATTCGATCTCTCTAGTATTCAGAGTCATTTCCATCAAAGATTGTTGGTCTTGTAGGATTTATATTATCAATAGAACCAACATTAACTCCTATCATACTTAAAAACTGTTGGCACACAAACTTGTTAGTAGAAAAAGTTCGTAAAAACAATGTTCGGAATGAAAAAATTTGGAATGAGAAAGTTCAGAATGAGAAAGTGAGAAATAAAAACTTATACGTGAGTACAAGTATTTCAGAAACCTGCCTTTGATACCAATTGTAGGATTTAAATAATGATGTAGATGCTCAATATACAAGAGGGGGGTGAATTTTATACTTTAAAAAATTTCCTTTAACAAAGGAAGGAGCTAAGTTTAACAAAGTTAAACTAAGAAAATTCAAAAAACCTCTAACAGAAAATGAAAAACATGGAAAGAGGAATGAAGTTACAAACATCAAGTCTTATGTACTTTCTTATAACTGAAAAGAGATTCTGAAAGTAGGTTCCGGAAATATGGTTCCGAAAATTGAAACTTAACAAAAGATTACAATATGAGATTCTACCTTAAAGCGTATGGAATCTAAATGACACAGAGTACAAGTAAGGAAGTATAAGAAAGTTATATTTTTGTTATAATACAAAATGAAGCGGAAATAAACAAGTAGTAAAACTACAAGTAACAAGATATAAGTCTTTTAACCCAAAGAGAACGGTATCCAAAAACCTTGGATATAGGTCCCTTGATTTATACTTTCAAGCAAGTATTTCTTACCCACACCAGGGTAAGCCCTCGATACGAAGATCAGAGTCTCTATCTTGATATCCCCGCAAGCCCTCAACTTCAAGGTAGTTGGCAACCTCTGTCTTCCTCAGCAAGGAAGCCCTCAAACTTCAAGGTAGTCGGCACCTTTGTCTTCCTATCCCCGGAAGTCCTCGAAAGTAATCACCAACATTTGGAGTCGCATGAATCTTTGAGAGTTAATAAGAGCCTCTCCCTCTAGAAATCACTTCAACAAAATGTATGCACAATGTCGAAGAAGTTATTCACCAGTCGGCATTGAGCTCTTTCAAATGAGCTCCTATTTATAGGCCAGGTTGTCCTCCTTTCCAACGGTCATATTTTCCTTAAAAAACGGAGGGACCTGTACACGTGTAACTTAACCAATAGTTAGTTTATAACAGAATAGACGACATCGTTTTATAACAAAACAAGTGTAACAGAATGTACGACATCGTTTAAAGTCTAACTCAAAAGTTCAGAATGAAAGTTCGGAGTTGTAAACAAAAATAATATTTTGGAGTCTAAATAAATTTGGAGTGTGTAAAACAAAGATGATCAGATTCTGTTTAATAGGTGAATTCAGAATGAGAATTCAGAATGAGAATTCGGAATGATAATTCATCATCAGAATTCGTAATGAGAATTCGCCATCAGAATTCTTAATGAGAATTCGTCATGAGAATTCGTAATTAGAATTTGTCATCAGAATTCGTAATGAGAATTTTTCATGAGAATTCATAATGAGAATTCATCATCAGAATTCCTAATGAGAATTCGTCATCAGAATTCGTAATGAGAATTCGTCATCATAATTCGTAATGACAATTTGTCATCAGAATTCGGAGTAGAACTTTATCAGAGTTCTTATCTGGAATTCGGAATGAAACTTCATTATAGTTCTCATCTGGAATTTTGTACTTAAAATATAATGTTTCATATCAAAGTTTCAAATGATTCCGAGAATATAGAAATTAATCTGAAACTTATACTTAAGAAATATATGAATGAAAATATGATAAGGATAATATTCTTACAAAAGTGATCTTCCTTATAAAAGCGATTTTCCTTAAAAAAGCGATTTTCCTTATAAAAGAAATTTTCCTTATAAAAGCGATTTTCCTTATAAAAGTGATTTTCCTTATAAAAGTGATTTTCCTTATAAAAGCGATTTTCCTTATAAAAGCGATTTTACTTATAAAAGCGATTTTCCTTATAAAAGAGATTTTCCATATAAAATCAATTTTCCTTATAAAAGCGATTTTCTTTATAAAATATATTTTCCTTATAAAAGCGATTTTCCTTAAAGAAAGGTGTTTGTGATTTTCAAAACAATAAGGAATGGAAAATTCATTAGTAAAACCTTATTGACTCAACATATATTTGTAAAAATATATGGTTTACATTTATAATTATTTTTGTATGTTTATTCAATAAATTTTTTAATCCTTTATAGAATCTTCTAAAACAATTAATATATTTTAGAGTTTTAAAATCATTTTGTTAACATTGTGACTCACCGCCACATAAAAAGGGGAATAATTTTAATAATTTCAAACCATTTAAAAATAAAATAATGAATAACACTACCATTTGGTATAAATCATAGGAAAAATTCATTTGAAGGTTTTTCATTTTAATAAATATATTTTGTAAATCCCAAAACCTAAATATTAAAGAATGGCCTCTTTTTTATAAATAAACCCACCCATGATCTCATTTCTCCTCAATAAAAATAATGTTATTAAATAAATAATCTTCACTATTATCTCTATAATCCTCACATGGTTCCCAAATCTCTCAAGAATCCCCCTTTCAAGCTTGTGTTGTCATATAGTCAAGTAAGGGTTCTTTCCTTACTCATCTTTATTAAAGCTTCTTTATTTTGTTTTTCCTTCCATTATCCCTTTTCTAATATTGGTATATGTATTTATATGTCCCTATTACCTTCCATTTGTTTAGTAATGATGAGAGTTACCATTTCCTCACATCAACCCATGTTAGGAATTTTAATGTGACATCATTATCCGGCCAAAATTTTTTATGGGAACCTCTCTTTATCCCCTTTTTTCATGAATCTTCTTCATTTTATGCCCATTAATTTTCAATTACTGATGATGTGGTATGTTTTTTAACCTTCACCATACTATTATTATAATTTATAAATGATGGGAGACCCATTTCTCTCTCATTATGTCCTTCCATGGATATTTACACTTCATGTTTTGATGTCAAAATGTCAACATGGGAATCCATGCCAAAATAATTTTGTGGAGAATATTGTACCCAATTTCAATAAAGGGTTTTCTTATTTATGCACATATGCTCATTATTATTATTTATTAGAATGTATTTATTCCACACTCCATCATCATGGAATAAAATATGATTATGAATGAATAAATGTAATAGGATCTTTATAGAACACTTAAGTAAGATATTGAGATGAAACTAATAGGTGCGCATAGAATTATATAACAATCCAATGCATTGGGTAATGTTCAGTATCATTATACACCATGTTGGTATAGGGATCAAACCTGATTAAATTATGGTAAATTTTATATTCTGATGTCTTGAAATTTATCCTTGACCTATAATACTATGTTTTAGGTTGTTTGCATATTTCACATGTAGATGTTATATTATCATGTTATATAATGTCATATAATTCATTTTTATTATTCCCACTATTTTTATTCCCCTTGATACTTCTATTTCATAACATGTTTTATCTTATACCATGTTTATTTCATCGTATGGATTTATAAATCATCACTTTCTTATGTATTTCTTCATGTTATCCCATGCAATTTTAAGTGTGATCATGTTAAAGATATTTTCAATAAAGATGTTTTATTACATATTTTTAGTTGATGTGAAATGTACCTAATTCCAAAAGACACTAGTCTTCTTGATATTTTGGTTTGAATAAAGTGTAATTTTATGTATTAAATCATGTGTTAAAGTATAATAAATGATTGTGTTGTTATAGTCGGTATCAAAGGATAATTTTAGTTATTTTTGGGATTATGACTAAAAAACTCTATAAAATGCCTTTGGAACAAGACTATGTATAAGGAAACTACCCAAATATTTTGGTAACAATAGATTAATTGTTTTTTCAAGAAAATTAATCCCTATTTGGATACTATAATTTTTATTGGTTATGGAACAGATGTTTCTAGTGGTAGTAACGCTAACAAGGTGTCTCTGACCTAACAAGGGGTATCCTACTACAAGAAAATGGGAATTAATGTGCAGTTTGTTTGAACCTCACGAGGGATATTCATTGGTAAATTCCTAATCTCATTAAGAACTATTATTTTGGCAGTAAAAAAATATTCACATGTGAGTATTTGTTAGGAAATAGATTATGGATGACATAAACTGATGTCTAGAAATTATAAAGTTAAAGAAATACATGTATTTTATATGTTATCACTTCAATTTATTTTTCTATAAACATTATTTATTTAAATATAATAAATATCCATCTTTAATTTTTTATTTTATTTATGCTAATGGTCATAAATATGAGGAATTAGGTAAAAAATCAATGTGGAGAGCAATGTGACGACTGTTTCAATGATATGCCAAACCCCATGAGAGAAGGAATCGAGTACTTCATGATAATTATCTCTCAGTAGAATCAGTTTCTGAATAGACACCTTGATTAATACAAGAATTAAAATCCACTTAGTAGAAAAAATGCTATAATCAAATGATTTCTATGAAAAGGCCTTCGACATTTAATGGGTCATCCGATCCCTTAATCGCAGAATAGTGGATCAACTCCATTAAAAATATCCTCTTCATAACTTAATGTTTTATAAATGATAATGTTTTCTGGTTGTTTATCAAATGGAAGGTGAATCTGATAATTGGAGTACATTGATCAAAAAATTGAATCTTGGTGAAATAATTGATGAAATTTTGTGGAAGGCTTTCTGGAAAATATTTTTGGATAAATATTTTCCATGAAATATCCATCTAGAAATCGAAAGGGATCACATTTCCCTCAAGAAAAAACATGTCAAAATTTTCAGGGAGTATGAGGAAAAAAATTCAAGACATTCATGGTAAGCCTCTAACTTTTCTGTTAAGCCCAAATAAAATGTAGAATACTTCTTTTGTGGGATAAAACCAAGTATACAAATAAACATATAGATATTTTACTTTGATATATATTAGGAAATTTATTATTATTCTCTCAAATTTCAAATTGGGATTAGTGAATCTTTAGGGTATCAAAGGGATAAGAAGCAGAAATTAGGGTTTAATTCTGAAGATGTGATAGATAGATATATCTTTTCCATAAAATTTCAACACCCCACTTCACAAAGGTGAAGAATAAAGAACCCCATAAATTACAAAAATGGGATGAGTAAATTCATTAGGTGTAGGAAGGAAGGACACCTAGTCAATGACTGCCGACAGGAGAAACCTGTTACTGCAATAGAGGAATGGAATACTCCAATCAACACTCATTGAATTGTTCATTTCTACAACTTCAAAGAACTAGGGAACTATTCAAACCAATTCACTATGTTAAGGGTCTTTGGAGACAACCAAAAACCTCTAAGGAAGAAAGGGATATATTTTTCCATCACTACCACTAATGTGAAACCCAACAATGAAGTGGTGATTGGTATGCTAGTTAGTCATTCATAAATAGAGAACATACTTTTTAATTTTGGTTTTATACATTCTTTCATATGAAAAAAGTATTTTAGAACTATTCAAAGGCCACCACAAATCCTGGATGCCTAGATGTCGTCGAAAAATACAACTAGTGAAATTATTGCATCCCATGTATATAACTCCTCCCATATCAAAATTTTTGTTCAGAAATTCCCTAGAAAACCTTGTCATACATTTTTCGTAGAATTTGATGAAATTATAGGCATGGAATGGATTTAACTATATATATCTAACATTAAAGTCTGTGAAAAGTAAATAACTCTCTATAAGGTGTTTCAACACCCTATTCTATATAAGTGCAAGGAGGAAGATTAATCTTCTTTAAAATCATCATCTCAAGTATGGATATTATTCCCCTATGAGAAACCATAACTTTCTCCAGTGATGGAGTCTACATATAGGATCATCCTTGAAAAAATTCTCATTATGAAGGAATACCCAGATGTGTTTCCCAAGGATTTTTTTTGTCTTCCTCCTAGCCAAGAGGTCTAATTTCTAATCGTGCATATACCTGAGGCATTAAAATTATCCAAGACTCCAAATATAATGTATGTTATTTAACAAGAGAAGCTGAATAGAAAACTACATGGGAATTTAGATAAAGGGTTCATATGCCTAGGTAATTCACTATAATGTGTACTAGTCATCTTCGTCAAAAAGAAGGATGGGTATATATGCCTTTGAATCGATTATTGTGAGCTCAACAATATCATGATAAAGAACAAGTATCCTTTGGCTCATATTGATGAATTTTTTGATCATCTAGGTGAAACACAATACTTCTCCAAGGTGGATCTACATTCAAGATATTACCAAGTTACGGTGAAGAAGGAGGATATCCCCAAGACTTCTTCTCGTATAAGGTATAGGCATTATGAGTTCATAGTGATTCCTTTCAGACTCAAAAATTCTATAGAATGTTTTATGGAAATGATTAATAGAGTCTTTATATATTACCTAGAATAATTTGTAATATTATTTATATATGATATTTTAATATACTCAAAAAATAAGGAGGATGATGTTAAGCATTTGAGTACTGTGGTAGAGACCTTGCGAAACGAGAAGATTTTTACCAAGTATATAAAATGTCAGTTCTGGTTGCGGTAATTCTTTTTCATGGTACATATCATCCCATACAGTGGGATATCTATGGACCCTTTAAAGAGTAAAGAAATTTAGGGATGGATCAGTCCAAAATTAGTGACATATATCCATTGTTTCTATGGGTTATCTCGGTATTATCACAGATTTGGGAGAAATTATACACTGTTGTCAAATCCCATTACCAAGATAACTCGGAAGGGAGTAATGTTTTCCAAGAACTATAAATTTCAAGAGATAATCAATGAGTTTAAAATATGTTTTATTATTTCTCATGTTCTTGCACTACCCTCATGGGGATAACATTTCATTGTATTCAGCGATGCTTGGAAAACGGGCTTCAGATAAGTGTTAATGAAGAAAGATAAAGTGATTGCATATTCCTCAAGGAAGTTGGCGCATATTCACCTATTTTTTTGTGAATATATACATGATGATATTTTAATCCATGTATACTTTCACATCTCATGGAATAGATAACTCTTTAAAATTATCAATGAAAAGATAAGTGCAGCCAACTTTGAATAACCGAAAGATGTTTAGAGCTGATCATAGACTATGGATTATCAATATACTATCATCCTACAATGGAGAATAAAGTGATAAATTCTCTAAGAAGATATTATCGGTAAATTATATCATTTTTGAGAATTTAGAGAGATACAATCTTATTATATTTGAAAAATATGATCATGAGAGTCATAAATGAAGGAATATCATCAATACTTTCACAAATGATTACTTAACCATCTCTTATGAAGAGTTTAATTAATTATAAAATAGTTGATGTGATAATTTAGAAGAATTTGGAACCAATAATGATAAGGATAACCATATAGTTAAATGTTAATGATGAAGGTTTTGTAATATATCGGTCAAGATGTTATGTACCATTAAATTCTGTGTTAAAGAAGAAGATGTTGGATGATGTAGATTGCTCACCCTTCTCCATCCACCCAGGAAGTACAAGGATGTATCATGATATTTGAGAACACTATTGTTGGAACAATAGGAAGAATGAGATCATGGAATATACATCAAGATGTCTTGTATTCCAGTAAGTGAAAGTAGAGAGGCATAAATTTAAGGGTATGATGCAACGGTTACCCATACCAACATGTAAATTAGAAAACATCAACATGGATATTTTCCCTAATCATCCAAAGAAATCAAGAAATAATAATTATGTATGGGTTATCTTGGATATTATTACAAATATCTAACACTTTATTTTTATACAAGTTGAATTTCCACTGGATCTACCTGCACGAATATAAATTAGATAAGTGGTCAAACAGCATGGAATACCACTATCAACTGTATCTGATCAAGATCCAAGATTCAATTCCTTGTTCTAGAAAAATCTTCATCATGATCTAAACACTGAGTTGAACTTCATCATGAATTATGACTCTGAAACTGATGTAAAAATAAAAAGAACTATTTAGACACATGAGAAAATGTTGATAGCAAACTCAATTGACATCAAAGGAGGATGGGATCAATATCTTCCTCTGATTGAGTTCTATTACAAAAAAAGGATTCCAACTGAGAATCCCAATGTCTCCCTATGAAACCCTTTATGGGAATAGGTGTATGAAACCGTCATGTTCGGATGAATTCGGTTAATCAAAACTACTTTTCCTAAAAATGGTAGAGGAAATGTTAGAAAATGTTAAGACCATTCAGCACACATCAATGCAACTCAATGTTGATTGAAGAGTTATACTAACAATCGTTGATGATACCTAGAGTTTTATGTTGGAGAAATGATATTCCTTTGTACATATACATGAAATAATTTTAAGCCATTTAAGATGAAGGGAAATCTTAGTCCAAGATACCTCGTCCTGTTTGAGATCCTAAGCCGCATCAGAGAGGCGGCCTATCAACTTGCACTCCCACCTAATCTAACTCATTTTCATGTTTTATTACATGTATCACTCTTGATGAAGCACATACATGGCCCCTCACATGTACTCAATCTAGAGGTGGTATCGTTAGAGAATGATCCTTCCTATGAGGAGCAGTCCATGAAGATATTAGATCGTAGAGACAATGTTATATGAAATAAGACAATGCACATTGTCAGAGGGATAAGGAGAAACCAAAATTTAGAAGAATAAATGTGGGAACCAAAGGAAGTGATGAAACATAATTAACCTCATCTGTTTTGAGGGGTGAAATAAAAATTATGAGGGTGAAATTTCTCAAGGGGGAGATTGTAATTACCCAAACTATTATAAGTAAAATTTCATTATGATTAAAATTTTTATTATGTAATATGGTTATAGAAAAAAAATTCTTTTATTTTGTTTTATTATATCCAATAGGTTTCAAAATAATTTTAATAATCATTATCATTCATAATATAACCATTAAATAGTGATTATATGGTTAGTATAAATACACGGCTTTTCCAAATCTAATTGATATTGAAAAAGAAAGTGATGGCCTCATACAGTATGATTATACCCTATGAGGCCCATTTATCAGAGCTTCAAAGGGATATCTAATATTAGGGAATCAACCTCGACCAATCCCATAATGAGAACCAACAATTTAATCATGATAGAAATTTTTTATCAGAAAAAGTTGAAGCCCATAAAGATCATGCCCCAAACCATGTTTTACAAACGACCCCATGAATGTATCACCTCTATGACCCATACTCTTATAGTGTACCCTAGTGTAATAATGGAATATGTATAAAGTCCCTCGAGAAATTATTATATACATTATTTAGTAAATATTAAATAATATATTTATTTTGATACTATAAAACCTGAATAATATTTTTGTCTAGTACTAAATTTAATTAAGGAATTAATTTTGATGATTTAATTCATTTTTTAAATGAATAATATTTTTATTAGATAATACTATTAAATTATTTTTATTAAATATAAATGATCATATGCCTTTTATTAAATAAAATTTAATATTTTATTAGGGTTCAGAATGGGTTATTTCCAAAAACATTTCATTTTCAATAAATGTTGGTTATTATTTAAAAAACTAAAAGTGCACATATTTATAAAACTACACTGATAAAATGAATTTTATTTATGGAATCATAATTTAGAAATTATCCAATAGTTAATTTTTCATAATTTTCAAAGATAATCAAATTTTCAGGTAAAAGTTAAATACCATATAATTATACGGTGTGTTTTATATGATCATAATGACCCAAAATTATGTAACAAATACTTCACTAGGAATATGAACCCAAATAAATGTTTTACCATTAATGAAATGGGATTTTATTTTTATTTTATTATCTTTTTTAAGCCTTTATGAATCCTCGAAAACCATTAATATATTTTAGAGTTTTAAATTTATTTCTTTTAAAGTGTGACTCTCCTCAACCAAAGATAGGTTATTACTTTATTAAGGTCATCCCATTTCCTAATAAAAAAAATAAAAAACACACCCCTTTTATTAAATGATGGAAAAAATCCATGGGATGGTTTGTGGTTTTGAATATTTTATTTTGCATTGTCCAAAACCTTAATATTAACGGAATCATAATCTTTTCCAATATAAACCCACTCATGATCCCATTTCTCTTCACAAAAATTACATAGACCATGTAATTAATATTCCCTCATCTCTCTAGAATCCTCCCAAGGTGACCCAATATCTCAATATGACCTTTTAAAATCTTTTGGGGTCACACAATCAAGTAAGGGTTCTTTCTTGTCTCCTCTTTATTCATGTTTCTTTATTGTCACCAATCAATTAGTGACTTTTGTTAACGCATGGGGGAATAGTACATAAGATTTAATGGGGTAAGTTTTCATAAAATATCTATATGATCATTATGATTCCTAAATTATGAGATTTTAATTTTTTTGTTATTATGTCCTTCCAAGAGTATTTACACTTTCCTTTTATGCTTCTAAAATTTCACCACAATAATCTATGCCAATACAATTGTGTAGTGAATTCTATACCCAATTTCGTTCAAGGGTTTTCAAATTTATTCAATTATTCTCATTCTTTTTTGGGAATCACATTTATTTATTCTACAATCAATGTTCAAGGAAACAAATATAAGGATGGATAAATCCATGCTGCAGGATATATGTGGAGCACTAATCAAGAGATTGAAATGAATGTTATGGGTGCGCCTAGAATTATATAACACTCAAATGTATTGGGTATTGTTTAGTATCATGATACATCATGTTGGTATATGGATCCAACCTGGTTCCTTTATGGAATATTATCCATTATGATCTATTGGTAGTTATTAATTACCTAGGATGTAGTGTTTAAATTTGCTTCAACATTTCCCATGTAGCCTTTATGTTATCATGTTATATCAGGTCTTATAATTAATTTATATGATTAATAATTTTTTATTCCCCTTTACGTTCTTATTTTCTAAAATATTATACCTTATTCAAATTTTATTCTGTTACTAGGATTTATAGCTCATCACTTTCTTATGTATTTCTTCTTGTTATCCCATTAAATTTTAATTGAGAACATGTTAAATAAGTATTAAATAAAGATTATTTGTTCTATTTTTATGTTTTAATGTAATGTTCCTAATTCCCAAAGACACTATATTTCTTAATATTTTGTATTGAATTATGTTTAATTTTATGTTATATATCATGTGTTAATGTTTAATAAAGGGTAGAATTTTTAGAGTAGGGATTTTCCTATTGATATAGGAAAATGGGCTGGAGTTAGAGCTAATAAAATCCTAATTATATTAGAAAAGTGGAACTATATTATAATGAATAATCTCACCCACGTAGAAAAACCTTTAGATCCACAATGTAGTAAAACTATGTTGGAAAAATTTATATGAAAACAAGCCCCACCATCCAATTGAACTTATAATCTGTTGGCAGCTAATAAATGAATCATGTCCCTTTAATAGACATCTATCACTTTGTAATGTAGAGAATGGGAAATTATTTTCATTGTAGTATATCTTATAAATAGATAAGAAAATAAATAGTGGTAACTAATTCAGAAAAAAAGTTAGTAAAGGTAAATTCCATAGAATAGTGAAACGTTAACGATATATTATATGAATAATACATTACTCATGAGATAATTGAGGAAATAGAAACTAAATTCTATAATATCATATAGAAGGAGGGGGGAAATGTTACAGATTATAAGGGTAAAATTATGAGTTTAGATAGAAATTCCATATACAATATACATAGACTTGAAATCATGATGGTTTATTTATATTATCAGTTGAATACAAACCCTTAAAGGGTGTTAGTCCCCCAAAAGAATTATTCCAATGAGTACGTAGTCTCAAGTATTATTAATAAAGACAATGAGTCCTACAATGTATGTGTATTTAATGGAAAAATGAAGAAGAAGTAGTCTAATGAGTAAAACAGATATACAAATTCTATTAAATAGTAATAAATTTAGTATGAACATTTCCCCATTTCATTATTGCATATTAAGACAATCAATGAAATTTCTTAAGGTAATGAGAGTTAGTTTCAATTATATATAAAAGGCCATCAAGATCAAGAATTAAAAGTCATGTCAAATTATATATATTTTAAAAGATTTAACTATAATGAGATTCGGAAACATACAAACTAATTCACTAAACCTTAAGGTAATTTTCCTTAAAAGGATTATAGACTAAGGATGAGATTATGTGATCACTACCATTGAGGTTGATATACCAAATGGAATGATAGTGGGTACATTGATATTAAACTAAACGTTAGTTAATTATTTATTTGATTATTGATCTTATCACTCTATTTTATCACAAATTTTTTCTATAAATATTTAATCACCCCTAATACATTGAGAAATGTGTTGTTAGTTTAGATATAAAAGGGAATTGTTATTCTGACGAAGATATATTGACCAATATCTATTAAGTTACGTATGTATTCCCTAGTAGAACACATGATAGTTATTCATATGAATGATTTTAACATAATAACTTTTATGGATAGGATCTCAAGGTATAATTAATGAAATTAATACTGAGAAAAGATATTTACATTTTTAAAGGGGGTATAGAATCTCTTGTTTTCAATAGAGAGACATAACATCCAGAGTCATTTCTAAACCCATATCTAATATCTCGCCATAATGAAATTATTATATGAGTGGAAGAGAAATCTTTAACTTTGTATGCATATGAAATATTAAGGAATGTGGATGTACCTATTTTCCAAAAAATAATAATATATTTCTAGAATAATTACCATATCATCCTTCGGATCATGATGTTTACTTTTCCAACAAACTCATTCGGGATGCAAGGCCCATATATAAATCTCTATATAGAGTGGTACCTATGGAGTCTATAGAGTTAAAAAAACATATATAGGTGATTTTTAATGTTGTATATATATTTCCTAGAGTTTTACTATATAAAGCCCCAATTTTATTTTAGAAAAATATGGATGGGTCTATGAATTATTTTATCGATTATAGGGAGATCAATTTCATTACTAAAAATAATAAGTATCCTTTACCACTAATTTATGATTTATTTGGACATCTAAAAGTAGGTAAATATTTTGTAAAATACAATATCTTTCCTTGTTATCATTGGTTAAGGTTTAATAAGGAATATTTATTGAAGATGACATTTTGTACAATATATGGACATTATGAGTTTAATAATTTTTCCCTTAGGATAAAATAATACACCTATTTTTTTGGATACGATGAATATAGTTTTTCAAGGATTATATTGATAATTTAGGGTGGTATTCATTGATGAAATATTGATATGATCCAAAGTATTTGAAAAGAATTAGAGCAATTTGTAAATTATTTTTGATTCCCTTAAATAAAAGGAATTACATCGGAAATCTATAAGTGTTAATTTTTCCTCTATGAAGGTTATGTTTTGGGACATATTGTATCCTATAATGGAATTTATATTAATCCCTAAAACCAAATGGTATTCAAAGAATATCCTACTTTGGTTAATGTAACTAATATAAATAGTTTTCATGGATTGGTCGGTTACTATAAATGGTTTTTTTAAAATCCTGATTTTCCAACCCATTAACAGAGTTAATGCCTAAATGGGTTAAATTGATATGGTCTAATAAAAATAAATAATGTTTTTATGATCTAAATAAGAGATTTATTAATTTACCTATATCGAATTTACCAATATGAATTGAAGGATTTTTAATATATAATGATGCATCAGAGAAAAGATTAGGTTTTGTACTTATATAGAATGATGGAGTGGTTGGTAATGCATCATGGAAATTGATGATACAAGAATTGAACTATCCAAATCAAGAAATTTAGTTGGTATTAGTAATATTTTCCTTGAATATATGGAGGCACTATCTTAATGGATAAATATGTGACATATATGTAACTATGTTATAAGTATATTATCTCTCAAAAAGAGCTCCAAATGATATAAAGAATATAGTTTTACCTTCTTATGGAATATGATATATCTGTACACTACCACAATGGGAATAAAAACAAGTTGGAAAATTCATTAAGGGGGGACTATGGAATTGTGACAATGATTATGATTAATAAGTATCATATATTCAAGTATCTTTTAAATATTGATATGGTAGTTTTTATGTTTGGAGTGATATCTTTACATTGACAAGTAATTGAAAACCCAACCATATTGTAAAATAAAGATAATTTTCAGTATTATGATATGTATTTAAAAAGGATGATTAAAGGTGGGAATGGTGGGAAATTGATAGTCTTTTCCTATGAATATGGTGTGTTGACATTTTGAATGTTGTTTTGTATAACATATAGAACGGAATTTAAGAGGGAGCTACTTGATGAGTCACCAATCATGAATTTATCTATACACCCTAGTAGAAAAAGGATTTCTAGGATTTAAGAGAATATTTTGTAAGAATTGGTATGAAGTAGGAAATTATGTAATATGTGTCAGATATTTGTGCTCTAGAAAGTGAAGGCTAGAAGACAAAATTATAAGGGAGTCATGAATTCTATAAATATACCTATATGTTTGTGGGAAAATATAATAATGACATTTTCTAGTGGACTTATAAAAACTCCCATGGAGATTTATGTTTTGCATGCCATCGTAAATCACCTTACCAAGTTTATAGTTTTCATAAAACTAAGATATTACTCACCCATTGAGAACCTTTCCATGATCTATATCAATGAAATTGTGAGTCATCATGGGGAACCTCTATCAATTGTATCTGATATTTTCCCATGTTTCCCAGTAAAATTTTGGAAAACTCTTTTAATGGTTCTCCACACTAATGTAAATTTTAGTACCGCTTATCATCCTTGTACTAATGGGTAGTCATAAAGAACATTCAAAACATGAAAAGAAATGATTAGATCATGTAATATTGACTTCCAAGGAGTATGGGATCAGTATCCCCCTATAGTAGAATTTTCATTAAATATTAGTTTCTATCCATGAATCTAGATAGAGCCATATGAGCCTTTGAACAGGAAGCTATTTCATACTCCCACTTTGTATGAAATAGTTAGATAAAGGACTTTAGTGGGCCCAAGACTAGTAGAAGAGAAAAATCTCAATGTTTGGACTATCCAGAATCATATCAATGGTTCATAAAGAAAACAGAATATGTATACTGATAAATGAATTAAATAATAGGAATTTAAATTGGGGTATTATGTATTATTAAATTTTTCACCCTGGAAGGGACTTGTATGATTTTAAAAAAGTGGAATTAATACCCTAGGTACATTAAACCTTTTGAAATATTAAAGATAATTGGGGATGTGGATAACGACTTTTCTATACAACCCAAGCTTCTTAAAGTAAATGATATCATCAATGTATCATTATTGATGAAATATAAACAACATCCACTTCATACACTCACATCCATGGGAATATAGTTGTAACCTATGTGGTCTGGTAATTAAGATCCTTCTGATATTCTTCATACTAAAGAGAAAGTTTTGCAGTATTGGAAAAATCAATCGGTGATTGTCTTAAAGGTAAATAAAAAATATAAAGGAAATAATAGATCCCAAATAAGTAATGTGGAACAAATACCCGAGATTTTTTTCTATCTACCATGTAACCAATTTTTTGGATAAATTATTTAAGGGAATAATCTAATGATGGGACCCTACTATAGTGTGTAAAAATTGCGTCTCAAAACTATTAAAAAATGAGCACGGTACAAATCTTTTATTCAAGAATTTATTTAAAATAAATATATAAATTTTAATTTCAACAAATTAACATCATTTTTGGATTTTTAATTCCAATTTTATCATAATATTTATTTTGTATTTTTTCTAAAATAACTGATTTCCAGCTGAACAGTGAAAAATATAGTTTTTACCCAAACTATATATTTATTTGGATTCATAAGAAAGAAATTGAAGTTAAATACATTTAATTTTCAATATAATTATTTATTATTTAAAACTACACATTTTATAAACACTGTGATGAATTTAGAAGTCATTGGATTAACATTTTAATGATTGGTAATATTTTCCAATGAAAACTATTTTTAGTATTTTCTTTTTATAAATTATTAATTTAGTAATATTTGGTTTGGTAAAGATTTAAAATCCAAATAAAATTTATAATAATCCAATTTAAATTATTAAAATCAAATATATTTCTAATTTTACTGTCCACATAATTTTTAATCGTAAAAATAAACCTTTTTTAGCATCTGGTTTTTATGTGTTATAAACACTAATGTTAATATTAATTTTTATTTAATATAGTAAGTTTATCTAATAAAATGCATTTAAAATTTTCAATAACTATTTTAAAATTATGTATCAAATTTAATTTTGTTTTTATCCAAAAAATTGATATAATCCAATAAAAAGTAGTTACCACGGTAAAATAAAAATTCGAAAATTATGAAAATTTTGTGGTGAAGAGATTGAATCGTGTTAAATTGTTTAGTTGATTTGTTCAAATATTATCGACCTAATCTCATACCACAAAAATGTATTATCAATATTTTGTTCCACTAGACATGTGAAACAAGTTCCCTCTTTTTATTAAGCTGAAATATTTATAATAATGTCATTCTCACCTCTTATAAAAAAACTCTCACCACCTCTTCAATACCATGAAACGAATTTGTTTCTCCCTTGAAAATATAAAATTATTACGTAAAAAATAATTATATTTCACAATATTTAGATTCTATTCAAAAGAGATTATCCTAATCCATCACTTAATAAGGATTATTCTAAGGGAATTCAAAAATTGCTAACATGATTACATATTTTTCATAATTCCTTTTCTCTTGTAAATTTTTTTTGAAACAAATATCATCCTCATTCCAATATAACGGAAAAGTTATTTTTTTGTATACATAATTTTATTATGATCATATAATAACTATTACATACCTTTACCTTTTATAATTAAGGAAAAAGGAAAATGAAATTCTTCTATGTGTGCAGACTACATCAACTGCAAAGTGTCTTGTTTCATTTTCACTAATAACCTTACACGGATAGTAATAATGTTGAATATAAGAAATAATTATGATATTTATAACATATATTATATTAAAAAATAATAAAATATATTATATGTTTCTCTCATTCTATGGAAATTGAAATCATCAAACTTGCATACATGTAGACCACCACCTCTATGGAATGATTAATTTCAATTTTTATTTTCATTAGTACGGGGAATGGACTGTTCTGATAATATATTAAATGGATATCTATTTTATTTATTAAATTATAAGGTTTAAATAATTAAAAATTATACAATATATTAACAATATGAAAATTAAACAACTATGTTAAATTTCACCTTTCGAAAAAGAAATCTATGAGAAAAAAACAATTTAATTATAATATGTAACAAATTCATATAGTTTATATAATTCTTATAATTATTTGAAATTATTATATAAAAAAAATTTAATCACTTAATATGGTCACTATTCTTCTAATACAATGTTATTTCAAATGAAAACACTACATAATAATCCATTAATTTTGATATGTTCTTGTTTTGGTCGGTTTAGACACATACTTGAACAATGTTATAAATTTATATAATGTCTAACTATGATTAATTATATTCAAGTAACATATGACCTAAATAGGTAAATAATTTTTTTTTGGTTTTTCAATTTTATTATTCATATTAAACTCATTTTTTAGATACCAATTCTTGTTCTTTAAAAATAACTAAAACATGCTCATCATCGATTTCTAATTTCTGAATAATAAAAAAAGTCTAGTAAGATGAAATTATTAAGTTATAAATAATTATAAATAATCAATTATGGTAAATTTGTTCACATTTACTATTGAAACATTGGATTGGAACAAATAAAAACATCAATATAACAATAATGGTTAAAAATAGTTAAGATTACTCACTCCCAATATTGAAAATAAATAATTAATAACAAATATACATATAAGGAATAAATATAAATGAAGTTGAGAAAATTTTATAGTTATGAATATGGTTCTAAAATGGGTGATTATTATATATATTTTAAACAGTATGTTATATTACTTTTGAATAAGTGGGAATAAATGAAATGGTTCTTTGCAAAAAACTTAAATTCATTGGGATATATATATATATATATATTATAAAAATTGTTTCATATTGTATGGTGTAATTACTAACCATTTTATATTTTTTATCACGATTCTATCATTATTAATTAAATTTTATATTAAATTTTATATTATATCCATTGATGGATTTTGATTATTATTTTACCTATTCTATTATAATGTAAAAAATATATTAAAATTTTGAAATTAAAGTGTGTGTGGTTTTCTAGAAAAATTATATCCTTGAAAATATACTAGAAAGTGGATGTGGATGCAGAATAGATTCACATAGTGTTAATTACTCTAAAAAGGAATGTTGATTACCATCTCAATATTCACTCTATATACAATAAGTGGGCCTAGGACTCCACACCTGACATGACACTACAAGAAGAAATTATTTAGAAAATTCTCATGATATTTAAAAACCATAATGAAGAAATTTCATACCATTTTTTGGTATCCAACCATTAAATATTACTTAACTCAGTTAAAATATTCTATAGGGAACATAGAACTTTTATATTAATCTATACACCACCCTATCGTAATTCATTGAAAAGGTTACATACATTTATAGTGAGAATACCCCATAGTTTCTATATTTATTTTCATTATATTTTCTTGAATAGCCACAATATTCCATTGAACATATAAATTTTTTATTTCAATCATAAAGGTATCCATCATTTTAATTTCGCTACAATTAATTAATAAGTTCCTTAAATAATTTTATGAATTTTCTTGTTAACTAATATGTTGAATGCATTTGACATAATTATCGACCTTTGGGCCCTGTATAAATAATACTTCAATGCATCGGTAGGTCTAATGAGAAATATTACCTAGGATATTGGCATATGCCTTAACAGTTTAGGTATGATATCTTGGAACAAATCCATGATACAACGTTTATATTTTTTGAAATTATAAATTTAATTAGTATAAGATTAGAAATTATTATCCATTTCTTTATTTATTTCCCTGTAAATAGTATTCCCTTTGTTTCACATTACTATAGAACTATTCTTATCATCTATTTTATGTCAAAATATTTATTCCATGGTTATGTTATGATATCTTACATTTTACACTACACCTTGCTGAGAATATGATCTCAGCCTTATTTTTTTCCTTTCCACGTGAAACCGTGAATAGTTATATATGTAATTTTAAGGATATTATATAATAGATAATAATGTTATTGTGGATTTATAATATTTCACTATATTTTTGTAGGGGTGTTGTGAAAAAATTATTTATCTAGTCTTCTGAGATAGTGAGGATGTTGTATCCTTTAGGAACTCGTATTTTCAATACCAATACATTAATATAACAAGTGTATACAATTTTTGGGAGTCTCAGATATTACAAAACGATGTGATTTATAGAAGGAGTACCTTATGTGGAGAAAAATTCATTACATATAATATAATTTTCGATGTATCCATGTAATGTAGCTAACAACCTCAGATCATCCAGAAGGGTTATTCAACAATTTATTAGACATTTGTTTCATGTTCTAGGTCATACGATGTCATATTCATGCATCATCTAGACCATTAGAAACAAAATGAAATTATTAATATGAACACTAAATAACCAATGCATGAAATTAATAAAATTAATTATAAGTAATTATAATTCATATTTTTTCTACTTTGATACCACTTTATGGTTTTGGGGTATATTAATAACATTAAACTAGTGCCTATTTTTATATTTTCATCAATATTAATGGATAAATATAATTTAATAAGAATTAATTCATAAATAATCATAGACACAATCATGAATGATTAATTTGTGATTGATCTAAATATTAAAGTTCAACCTCCATGGAAGTTTCTTGATCAAATTTTCATTATATATCTTATTGATTTTTTTGTGGAGAATACAAAAGAGGATTCTTATCTACATGTTAAGTCAAGCTATAAAAATATTTATAATATTTTTTTGATGTTCTATATGCTATCACAGAAAAATCAAGCACTTTAGATTATTTATCATCGATCACTAAAAGGATATTTAATCTCTTTTTAAGTTATTTATAGTGGAAGGGATAATTTCTCTCTATGGATTAAGAGAATTATATAGTAATTATTAGTTGTTTTAATACAACTCATAATAAAAAATAATTTATTTTAAGATATATAATTTTGGTAAAATAATAATTATTTTAAAAAGGAATATATTATGTTATTTCATATAAATAAAACATATGGTCAAATAATACTATTAATGGTTATTATAATATATTCCTTTGAATGTTATTATAATAAAATAATTTCACAAATAAAATAATCAACATTTATCTAAATTATATTGAATTAATAATTTCTATTAGATCATTAAAATCAAATGATATCTACCTATAAAATTTAGCGTATTTGGGATAAAAAAAATTATTTATTTCATAAAATAAATAATTTATTATCTAAATTTGACAAAAAAATTATATTCCCGTAATTTTAATAAATTTTTATATTACATATTCTCGAAAGCAATAAATAAATAAATAATAATTTATTACCTTGTGGATAATTAAATAAGATATAAAATTGAACTCACAATCTCTAAACTCAAATATATTTTGAATGAATTTATATGACCAATATTTACTTGAATAAATACACTTATACAAGCCAAGTAATAAATTTATTCTTAGAATTAAATAAATATAATTTAATAATATTCTTCATACACTTAGTGTGAGACCATATAAGCCGCCTTTCAAAGTAATTAGTGAACTAAGCCAAATTAAATGATCAACATCTAGAAACAATTATGGATCTAATATAGAAATAATTTAATATAGAAACTACAATAACCTTACTATATTTACTGTTATGTGGTATAATCCATTTTCTTATCGACATGTCCTATAGAAAGATGCATACCTGTGTCATCACCTAATATTCTTGATATATATTTCTTTGAATTTTTGAAATGAATTAATATATATATTAAACCGGCACTAGATTTGTTAGATAGTTCCATTTAAATAAAATGTTTACATATAAGTATCAATACACATTTTTACATATAATAATTTTGAATAACTCAAAAAACAAAGAAAAATCCTCTTGGTATGACAATACACGTGACTTCCCTTATTGGAGATCACCAAGTGAAGTCTTCATTAGAATAAGTCTCATGCTAATGATCTCCCATAAGATGAAAGTAAAATATCATTTGTGATATGGCATAAAATTAATATAGACCATAAGACTTATTCTTTTCAAAATATCACTATAGAATATATGGGTTCTAAATATATTAGGAATTATTATGACTATTTGACATCATAAATATTCTAATGAAATTATCACATTAATGTTACATAGAAGAAGAATAATTTTGTGATAAGATAATTTATATATATTCTTGTAATGAAAATTAATAATACAATTAGTTCTATAAAAATATCTAATTTTTTTACCTTATACTCTAAGTTATTTATTTGAATTAACATAGAATTTTAATTTATTTATATTTTAATTTCAATATCATTAAATTTTTAACTAGTAAGTAACCATATTTTCTCTTATCAATATTTTACCCACCCCAATTTCATGCTTCCCCTATGTATCATATACCATTTTCATAAGATTCAATCCTATTATTTGACCTAAGGGGAAGAATGTGTGGCTCATGTTCCCACCAATATTTTTAATATTTTATTTAAATTACATGTTTAATGATGATTATTTATGTATGATAAAACGTTTTTCTCTCATATATTTTATTTTTCATTTAATAATCATTTCATAATTAAATGTTTTTTCACTCCCTTCCTCCACTTTTCTTAGCATATGGATTATTCATACATTGTGGTATATGAATAGCATGTAAGATACGACTAAGAGTTTGGGTGATGGACTATAAACTATAGATGTATGACTTTAATTATTTTCCATGAATAAATAGTCTTATAGATGTGATTAGATATGTTCTCATACATTTTGACTTCCTAAAAATAAAATAGTATAATTATTTTAGAGGAATGGTATATATTCCAAGATGCTATAAAATAATCCAAATGATGATAAAAATTATTAATATCTTCTTAGTTCCACCAATTCTCCACTGAATAAATCTTTTATTTTTTTCTTGTTTTTTTATTTCAATTTATATTTTATTAATATTTTATATTATATTAACATAAATATTTTTTTATTTGTTTAATTTTGACTAAAATATATAAAATATAAATAAGTGACAAAAAATCACAATGAAAATCTAATATATCAAATATCATTCTGAGGCTACCCTAGGTAAACCCCTGAGATACACTCAATAAGGGTAAAATATTATTTAAATGCACTTTATTATTGGTTCCCATTAATTAATTTGGTATCATTTCATGGGGGTTCTTGATAAGTAGAATTTTTTCTTCATTTTGTAAATATATTTTTCATGCAATTATTTTGCATTTTTCATTATTCCCTATCTTATTTTCCACGTCTCAAAATAGATTAAGTATAACGTTTTTTTTATTCCTCTATAATGAATAAAATTTATTTCAATATTTGAAGATGTTTGATGAACTTAACATGATGGTCAATTATTCATCTCTTAACCAAAATACTAATTAAACTTCTATCTTCCTAGGGGTTCCCACAGAAACCAATTATTCTCCCCCACAAACTCATCTATAAAAAATTTGATGGAGATATGAATGAAACTAAAATAATGAATCTCAATCATGTCAACATTAATTTACACCATCCCACCAAGAAAAGGAGATCAACACCATATAATTACTCCTAGTTAATTCCACCCACAACAATAATAAAAAGGGGATCATGGAGATTATGTAAAAGGTGGAAATTATGAATTACAGCCTCCAAAAACTCATGGAGTGAGTACTCTATTAGTAATAAGTAGAAGAAAAACAACATTAAATGGTCTTTAATGATGATGAAGTAAATTTAGATGAAGAATAATTCTACAATCCTTGTCTACCTATAATTTATAATATCTTATCCTAGGCCCTTTAATAAGATAAAATATTTCTAGCTAAAAATTTTAATATATTAGATCACATTTTGGATTCAAGTATTTTTTAGGAATATAAAATTTAAAATTTTAATTGACCACTTCCTTACCATCATTCAAATTCATCATAATTTTTAGATGCTTTTAATGAAGATGATAAAAACAATGGGAACAACGATCTTTGAGAAAAACATAGAGGAATCACTTCATGGTCCCATTTATTCATTACCAAAGGATATTAAATAATAAAAATATTCCTTGTCAATCCATTAAATGTATTAGACCACTATATTAATTAAATTTATTTAATTATTTTCTATACAAAATTCATACTAACCCTTTTTGAGATTTCAATGAAAAATCATCCAAGAGATTCCTTTACCTAGAAGTTAAAGAATAAAATGATGTTTCTTTCAAGTAGAATATGGTAACTCAATTTAAATAATAATAATCCATCATTAATTCAATGAAATAGTTTATAGTCTATGAATAACCACATTCCCTAGTGATTAGGTCAATACTGGCTCGATAATGATAAGACCACTTGATAGAGTATGATACAATAAATTAGAGGGACCGTCCATTTTTCTTATTCTATCAACATGAAATTTTTATCTTTATATTACTATAGGGTATGGATTTATTATACATGATTTTTGGGTTCTCTATTTTTCCCCTTATTATAATCAGAATAATTCATATGTGATGATTCCAAATAAGGAAACTACACCCACCTTTTGAACATTGATGAACATCGGCATATCCAAGATAAAAAATTTGAATTCTATATTAATTATTATAATAAATATTTAATATGAGTTATAATTATAAATTATTTAGATTCATTTTAATCATAGTTTTATAAATTACTGTATAATAAATAAATTGAAAAAGTAATAGTTTTGTATAGCTAAATTGTTTCCCTGTGTATTTTATTGTTTTATTTATTTGTTATAGTTATTGATTCTATAAATAGAATATTTAAAAATTAAATTATTTTTCTAAATTAACATATTTAAATTATATTATTTTTACTTTTTAAGGGTTTTAGAAAAGAATGATTTTTGTGTGAATAGTAAAAAATTTCGTTTTTTGAAAAAATGTCATTTTCTTCCTTTAAATAAAGTAATATACGTCTCAGTATATAATAAATTATGTTTTTAATTAAAATAAGGTCTATTTTTTTAAATAAAATATAAATAATTACATATTAATCAATGTTATATTTTATGTTGGTATATGTTAATATTTATACTTAAAAATAATTTTTTCAAAAAAAATGTTTTTTGTTGCATTTTCCAAATTATATTATAGGATTTTTTTCCCAATATTGTAGATTAAATAGGGAAAAATTTATTTCATATTATTAATTATCGTGGTAAAATTTAATAATTTTTTAAATTTCAATTTTTATCATTATAAAAAATAATCATTGTAAAAATGTGTCACCATGGTAATGCCAAAATTTAGTTAATTAATGAAAAAACTAAGTAAAAAGGACATGAAATATTCTATTGATACTTATTTTATGCCATAATTTATAAAATTATCTACTAATATTTAAAATAGTATATTTATTTATCCACATGTCCATGATTAATACATTTATAAAATTTAAAACTTATGAAGAACAAAAATTGTGCCACTCTCTTCACTTATAAAGGGGAATATCCTCTCAAACATTGCTCAGACCTTATGAGTACTATAGTTCGTAAAATACATTCCCAAATATCTCCCAAAAATGCCTCCCCATTTCATAGTGACCCCTTACTTCTAGAAAGGAAAATCCTAGATGGATTAGGGTGAAAAAAAATTGGAGATATCTGAAGGGGAGGTGTATGTCATAAAAGTCTATTACAAAATCATCTTCTTCAACCTCCATTATTTCTTAAAACCATTATAACATTATGATGTCATTATAATTTAAATATTTAATTATTATTTTATTTATATAACAATACCTTCTATATATTTTACAAACCATGGTAAATGAATATATCGCTCATGTATACACGTGTATAAACTCCTCCTTGAAGTGATGTGTTTTGTTTTCCATCACCACCTCACACTAATAGTAATAAAGATGTAATAAATGATTTAAAAATATTTTTATGAAATTATTATTATTATATAAATATAATATATCACTTACCTTATTACCATTATCATCCATTGTAAATAAATAATGTCACTAATGTGTACGTGTGGAATACAACCACCACAATGTGATGTGATATGTTTTTCATGTCCACCATACATGTTTGGTTATAATAATGGTATTAATGAATAATACAAAATTAATTGCATATTTATGATTCTAAAAAAGATAAATATTATCTAATGTTTTTATTTTTCGTCCATTTGAAAAAGAAAACACTATCCATGCATACGTATAGGCTACCATCTCCAGGAAATGACATGATTCATTTTTCATAACCACATTAATTTTTTTTAATGTTTATTAATTTTATAAATACGATATATATAATATTTTTATGATTATTTAGTTAATTTATGTTTACAAAATTTAACCTTGGTCAACACACCGATGTTGTTTTCTGATTATAAACTGGATGTCCCAAAAATGTCGGACATAAACATAGACATTTTTTAACTAAATAAGGCCTAGTAATAAATGAAATAATCATAATATTAATATTTAAATGAACATTAAAAATCATATTAACCAATTATAAGGTTTTATAATCTTTTTATCCAGTATTTATAGAACATACAATGCTATATGATACATAAGGTAAGAGGTTTTCATTAAAACATTATGTTAATGTATTTCTTTCTAATCATTATCCTCATAATACATGTTCTTAATAATGATACAATAATGTTATTATTTATAAACCAAAAAATTTTAAAACTCATATCCAACTAATTATTATTTCCTTTCTAAATTTTTAATAATAATTCTAGTAAACATATTCTGTAGGTTCATTTTAAAATTTTTCTTACCAAAGCATAAAAATATATTTTAATGTATATAGATTGATCGATTTCCCCATTTTCATAGTATTTATTCACTATCATGAGTCTTCTATATGTTTCCATGGTTATTTTCAAACAAAATATTTCTATTAATATTTTTTTTATTTTTATCCTTAAATAGATTTATTGAAATGTTAACTTTTCTCAGTTTTATAAGATAATTTGTAGTGTTATTTATTATGGGATTGAATAAAAAATGTGTTTTGTGTATAAATTTTATGTTTTTTTTCATTATATGGTTAATTTAAATTTTATATTATTTAATGGTGAGATTTAAATACCTAAATTGATGGGTGATCCATTTACACCTCCACAATTTATTAAATAAACTGAAGGGGTTTACCAATGATAGGTTACTTTTATGATATGTAAGAATTATATATTTAGGTGATTCCATTTTTATGTGTTCATTTAAGGTTAAATTTAAGGACAATTTCATAGGGTAACTACATTATATTCTTTACATGGTTTCTATAGGGAATATTTTGATTTCAAAACGAAAAATAATGTTCTTTTTATTTTAAAAAATGTTTGTGACTTTTTATTTTAAAATAATAGTGAAAGAGTTATATTTCAAGGAAATTTATTACATGATTTTCTTAGTATCTAGGAGTCCCTAATGGTTATTATTTTTACATTATGATTGTTTATGATATTTTTTGTGAAATCTATAAAAAAATTGTGTTATTTGCATAGAAAAGTAGATATATATTTTAGGTAAAATGTTTATTATTAAAAGGGATAATTCTTGTGGATTTCTCATGCCAAAAAATAAAATAAAAAGTTAATTTTTTTTATGTCCCTTAAATAACAATATTTTTATCATCCCAAATTTTCAAATGATTTTTCTCAAGGATTAAGGATGAGTAAAAGTGATAATATTTTCATAAATTAATCCATGTGCCTTTATAATGAACTTTTTTGTTGGAAATATAGAAATTAGGTAAATGTATAATTTTTTATATTATATTTCTAAAAATTTTCATGAACTCTAAAATTAAAAGATCTCATAAATTTAAAAAAAACATGTTATAAATCATATATTTATAGGTTGAAAAATGTATAGTTCATTATAGTTAGTGTCATAATAATTGTTTAGAAAACTGTTGTGGTTGAAATGATATTAAAAAAATTATCTTATGATCATATAATATATGGATATATTATCATGATATATATTTTGGATATTTCTATGTTACTTGATCTAATAAATTTCTATTCATAATTATTTTCCACAAAGTATTCAATGATACTAAGGTTTAAAGGTTTCAAGAAGATAATATTTTTCTAAACTAACAAAAAAATTGATGTAACATAATAGTATTTGGGAGTGTTAACTTTTATTTTTTAGGATATTAATAGTGGAACCTATAGAAGATAGAGAATGAATCCTCTATAAAGAAAAATTTATATAGTATAACATTTCATGGAGGATAAAGGATGATAGATGAAGGATCAATCGAATTCATTGATCCAGCAAAAGATGAATGGTTGATTTTAACTTTGGAGAATATATTTTATGTTTTAAATTTTTTTTAAAATTATAAGTAAACAATTTCTATTTATCATTTTAAATTTCAAGACAATAAATTGAAGTATTTGATTAATTATACTATGTAATATGATGAAATAGTTTCCATGTAATGTATGTTATTTAAAGATATATTCATTGAAAAGTATTTTCCTAATGTTAATAAACATAGAATAAATTGGAAATTAATAGAGTTTATCAAAAGGAGAGGTAACTTGTTTCCACCTATGAAGCTATGTTTAAAATATTGGATACATATTCACTAAATTTTATTTCGGACCATGATTGTAAAATAGAATGATTTTACTCAGGATTGAATCCATTTTTATGATTGGATAGAGTTTCTCATGAGTTTATAAGTTATGTTGAAATTTTTTTGTGTGATTAGAAATTCAATATGAAGTTAGTATAATTTTAAAATAAAATGGATGACAAGAAATCTAGGTAGAAGACA
Organism: Viscum album; assembly: GCA_963277665.1. Taxonomy (NCBI): domain Eukaryota; kingdom Viridiplantae; phylum Streptophyta; class Magnoliopsida; order Santalales; family Viscaceae; genus Viscum; species Viscum album. The sequence continues at coordinate 923,421,964 of OY728141.1, read as the reverse complement.
ATGAGAACGTATTCATTAATGCAACGAGAAGGTGAAAAAAATAAATATTCCACTTTTGATATGTGTGGAAAGATCCTTTAAAAGGAATATATTATGATAAAAAATATGTGTTACAAATTTAAAAGCTTGGAAATGTGGATAATTATTGAAAATAAAATTGAAATGATAATGTTTAGATCAGTAATTAGAAAAAGTTAGTGAAATGTGTTAATTTCAATGAGTTGGGAAATTAAGATCATTCATGTCTGAAGATTGTTCCTCATGGTAGGAATTATCATAATCATATATAGAATGTGTATCAATGTTATTTAATGCTACTATGACATATTCATGGCCCTCTAATAAAGTGAATATAAGTACATTACCTATTTTCCAGATTATGAAAATGTTTTCTAAGATTTGGGATCTAAGAATTCTTTTATAACTATGTAATTTACTACTAAAATGGAAATAATATCTCATGAAATGAATTCATAATGTTTTTTAAAAACGTTTTGGTTAGTATAATTAAATCATTAATTTTTTTAAATCGTCATATTATCATCTTTGGAATGGATTTTGATACAAATGTTATTCCCTTTTACACGGTAGAGTTTGATGTTATTATTTATTTGGATTGGATTTTAGTTTAGCATACTAAAATTTATTACATAGGTAAAGAAGTAATTTTTTATAATTATTTTCTATTTGAATATATATAAATGAATTAATATATTTTATAGCATATCAATATTCTGAGAAAATAATAATATATATAAGTGAAATATGTATTGAACATTTTTTTAAAAAGAAAAGAACGATTAAATTTAGTAATTTTTTGGTAGTAAATGAATATATGGATATATTTCCTTAATGAAAGGTTGGGTTTACTCTTGACATAGTTCCATGTGCTATGAAAATGTTAAAACCACCCTATTGGTTTACATCAATTGAGTTTTTAGACTTTAAAAACCATTCAAAATAATTTTTTTAAATAATGGTTTAATCAACTCTAGAACTTAACCTTGGGGTGATCTTGTGATTTTTTGTTAAAAATAAGGATAATTCTATAAGAAATATAATTGATTATAGAGTACTTAATAACATCAATTTTATGAACATGTATTATTTTCCTCATATCTTATACTTGTTTGATCTCCTCCGGGGTGATTTTTTTTTAAGATTGATCTCATGTAAATGTATCCACTTTTAATGGTGATTGAGGAAGAAATTATGTGGATGTAATTTTATACTTCGTATGATCATTATAATATTTTGGATATTCTATTCATGAAAAAATACACCCATAATATTTATTGATATAATTAATAGAGTGTTCCATTAGTATTTGGATAAATTTATGGTTGTGTTTATTGGTGATATTATTTTTTATTCAAAATTTAATTAGGAATATTATAAAAATATAAGAATTGTTTTAGAATTAAAATTAAAAATTATTAATTAAAATTTATTAAATATAAATTTTGGTAACAGAAAATTTCAGTCCTTATTCATATTGTTTATAAAGATGACATAATTGTTGATCTTAATAAAAATAACATGGTAAAAGAGTGGAAAAATCCTATAAATGTCACTAATATTTGAATTATTATTTTATTAGTGGGTTACTAATTATTATTTTTTAAAACAGTTCCTTGGTTATATTACCCACTAAATTAGTTAACTTGAAAGGGATGAAAATTAATCTTCTTAAATTAATTTGATGAATGATTCAATGAGTGAAAAAGATGATTGGTTAATGATACATTGTTATCATTTACTACATGAAATGGATAATTTACTATCAATAGTTATTATTCCTTTAAGGGTCTTGGTTGTGTCTTGCTATATAATGATCAGTTTATCACATATGCATCTCATCAATTGAACAACCATAAACATATTTACCTTTCCCTCCAGCTTTAGTTGGATGTATAATTTTTTTATTTAAATATATATTGATATTTTCTATATTGAAAAAATGTGAAATAAATACTGATAATAAAATTGTAATGTATATATTCAATAAAAATGAGTTAAACATGATGCAATGAAAATAAATATAAAAGATTAAGTACTTTCAATACACAATTCAGGATCACCCTGGTAAAAAAACACGGTAGTTGGTTCTTTGAGTCAAAAAATAATGAATCATTAGGTATGTTATTTCTAGAACATAATCCTTTAGATAATGATTTAATAAATGCTGCCCTGAAAATTTTTCATATTAAAGGTCCTTCATTTTGGATTAGAAATCAGTGAAGCCAAATTGCTTAGATATAATTAAGCTAGATTGTAAGGAAGATCAATCTTTGTATGAAATAGTCTAGGTGAAAAAAGGGTAGGTTTATTAAGCTTAATGTGGATAATGATAGTGTTATCATGTTTAGAAATAGTTTGTGTGTTTTGAGTGACTCTTAATTGTAAAGTAATTGTTTATTGAAGCTCGAATCTCTCTATTTTTATAAATCTTGGTATATGTAATATGTATAAATATCTTATGGGATTTTTTTGAAATTATGTAGAAGGATATAGCAGTTTTTACCTAGAAATGTTTGACATGTTATTAGGTTAAAGATGAATTAAAACTAACAAAAGGAATGATTCAAACATTTTCGGTACATGAAGGGAAGTGGGAGAACATATACATGGGCTTAATTGTGAGATTACCAAATAAATACTTAGGTAATAATGGGATATGGTTTACTATTTATCATTAGACTAAATTTCTGAATTTTGTTTCCTATTCAAGACACTATGAATTGAGAACATATTTCAATAATTTATATTATTGAGATATTTAGGTTTCATAGAGATACCCACTATATTTTTTATTATTATGATCCTAGGATTACATTAATGTTTTGGAATGAAGTTCAATAGTTTATGGGTACCTAATTAAATTTCAGTCTATATTTTATTCATCATTCAGATGGATAAACAGGTCGTACAATTCAAAATTTAAAGGATATGCTTCACGTTTTCTGATTAGATTGTTAAGGAATTTAATGTCCTTGTTTTTATTAAGTTTATGTTTCATATAATAATAGTCTTCATTCAAATATATAGATTATTAATTCTAAGTCATTATATATAAAATTATTTCAAACTCTATCATGTTGGGAAAAAATGTTTTAGATGAATTTATTTGGAAACCAACTTGTAGAAGACATTTCTAAGAAATAATTCTCGATTTGAAACCATATAATATAATCACAATACTAAAAATATTTTTATATAAAACCAAACTAAAGACCATTAATTTGTATTAGGTAGCCATCTATTTCATAAAATATATCTTTGGATATGTTTAATTCATTTGGGCCCATTATTCATTAGACCCTATGAAATTTTGGATAAATTAGAAATAGTTACTTATTTGGTATCCTTAAATACATGTTTAACTTGGGTATATCATTTATATTTTGTTTGTTGTCTATGGAAGTTTTTATCAGATGTGTCTCATGTTATGAGCTCTAAAGTGGTTCAATTAAGGGAAAATATTTTTTGGAAAGAAAATTCATTTCATATTTTAGATCATAAATAAAACGTAATATTAAATAAGGTCATTAACCTGGTTAATAATTTATGGAATAATCACATGAATGCAGAATAAACATGTGAATAAAAAATTTTTTTGAGGAAAAAATACCCTCACTTGTTTAATTAGTGGAAATAATTTTTTGATTGCAATTTTTGAAATGAGAAAGAATGATAATGTAATATCATGTACCCAAAATTTAGGTACTTATAACACTTTGTTTTGAACAACCATGGTTTGGGTATTATTAGGGGTCAATTTTAGATAATTTTTAAAACAATTATGTGCTTATTGGGATGTGCGTAATTCTAACATGGTTAGGGAAATATGTGAATGTTGGAATAATAAATTTTATGTATTTTCATATGGTTATATAAGGGTATACTCTATTAGATCGAATAGTATGGCCTCTAACTCAGATTTTGTATCTTTGGATAGTGGGGAATGCATGGTTGGTGAATGGTTTTTAACCCAGGGGACCAAACAGTGCACCATTATTCAATATACAATGAGGGAGTGCGCAATTGAGAAACTGTTTTTCTAACTATGCATAAAAACACTATTTCTCTCTCTCGATAATCCTCATTAGGTTACATAGTTAGTTTTAACCATGCTTCCAAATAATTTTTATTTTGAGTACCCCTCTAGTATTTCAAATCTCTTTGATTTTTAATCCTTTTTATTCCCTTCTCTCTATTTCTTAGTGTGATGGATCCTTATCTTGCTGATGGATATAAACCATGATTTAATGACTTTCAATTCTAGGGATTCTTATTTTCTTATTTCATTATTTTTACTCCCCATTTTTGGTTCCCTTTTCAGTTGAGGATTTGATAGTGTGATTAAATATAGGTGGTTCTATAATTCATTTACCTAAATATGAAACATTTATTGTTATCATTATGTTCAATGTTTTTTTAATTGATTTAATTTAATTTAAAATTCATTCACTATTTTATTATCAAAAGTAATGTAATTTTGAGAAAAATTTATTTTTAAAAGTGTTGATAATATTGTGTGGAATTTGAGAAATTTTGGAAAAAATAATATGTGATTTTATGAAATGAGTTGTTTCTGATTCTTGAGAAAATATGTCTTTAATGGAAAAAATCATTTTAAATCAATGAACATGACAAATGGCTATAATTTGGGTTTGAAATAAAAATTTTATTCTGAAACCTAACATTATGCATTTGAACATTTAATGTTGAATTGGAATGATATTTCTATATATGATTGATTGGAAGAAAATTTGAGCCTGGACTATTTTTGGGTGACTAGGACAATCCCACTGAGACTTTGACAACCTTGAAATGTATTTATGTTTACAACTCTAACTAAATGATGTTCGGACTGATTATTACACAATGTGTAAATGAATGATTCTATCCCAATGGACATAGAAAAACTGATTTTTTTTCTTGCCTTTATCTGTGTTTGATTGACTGAGTAGTGCAAGAATCCTAGATCCATGTACTTACAATCCTTTGGAAATATGACCATGGAAGTTTTTTTATTTGATTATTACATACCACTTTTTAATTAAAAAATCATTCATGACATTCTATTTTATTAAAATGATCATTTAAGCCTATTTTTATATAATTAGTATGTAATTTATTATAAATATTTTTTGATGAAAATTTTTAAAATGTTTCACCATGAATTTCAATTGTTTAAATTGAAGAAAAAAATCATCATTTGTAATAGAATTGGTTATCGAACATTTAGTAAATTCATACTATGATATTTTTCTTACAACCAATGTTTCCATTCAGTTATTTTTATATTATTTCAAACTGGGTCTATGAAAATGGAAATAACCATAAGGAGGTTGAGAGTGTTCTTGATTAATAAGAACATGGCTGATGGCGGTGACTAGTGGAGCTCTGATCCACATGTTTCATTGAAATGGGGTGTTTTTTATTGGTGTATTTATCTTATATTTTGGGGTGATGTATTGATTTAGGATCATTATATGTATATTTTTTTGTACAAATTCCTCCTTTAGTTGTGTTTCCATGACATCTATTCATTTATTTATATTATATTGTTATATATTGATGGTTTTTTGACAGAGATAAGTCATTCCCAACAACCATTTATTGATTTACTAGTGTTAATATTCCTCCCATAGGGATGAATAATGACAATATATCCATGATAGTATCTAATAAAGTACTGAAATACAAGGGTATTTGGATCAGTTCATGATAAAATACTATTAAAGGAGGTTGATCATATTTCATTGATGTCTATGTGTAGTCTAAGGTGATCAATTAGATACGTGGGAAGATTTTCAGGACTAAAGGGGTAGTTTATGAGTGAATGTATATAAATATCTCATAGTAGTGATCCTTGATTCACCATTAGTGTTTGGAAATTTTTTATTTGACTAATATGTTTATATGATTTTATTTTTTTCCCAAACATCATCTGAGTATCTTGAAATCCCAAAAGAAAATTAAATTTCATCATATGGAATTGATATTCTTGTATATATTAATTGATTTGATGTTATTAGTATCTTTTTATATGTTTACATGATTTATGATAATTTTTTATAGTACCATTCATCCAATAATATTTTTGTACATACCTCATGGGGGGGGGTCTACCGATGAACCATGGAAAGAGAACCCTCAATTTTATTAGAACCCTCCTTGAGAGATTGGTGTATGAATTTATATATCTGGGAGAGGTATCGACACCCATTCTCATTCCGGCTATATTTATAGAACATAAAATGCATGATACTAGATATATGGTTCAGTAGATTCTGTATAAGAACCCACCATCTTCCTAAAGATTTAATTATCGTTATGAGGAAGATAATTTATTTTAAAAAAATTGAGATTATTTTTAAGTTCATAGAAATTTCGAAATGAATAAATATGAAATGTTATACCATCAAGATTGAAAGATCTAATAGGAGGTGGAGGGATTTATTAGCATCGGTGAAAAAACCCGAAGGATTGGGGTGGATAGATTATAAAGCTCTTTTCAGTGATAAGATCAATCCATATTCTATGGTTATGGAATAGTATATGGAATTTATTATTATATAACATGTAAATAGTACTATGACTCAGTATACAAACCATTTTACTAAACATTAATGGTTTTCTCTTAAGTTGTTATCGAATGAGAATCTAAATACTTAAATATTCAATTGGTTCATTGATTAAACCTTCAATATTTTATTTTAATGTTGATTTTAACCTCTTATATGGAGGGAATGGATAGAAATTTGAGGCTTGATATTGTCCTAGTAATTATGTCAGGTTTTTTGAGAGTAACTCTTTGTCCTATTAAGAATTTAGTTATTTCCATTAAAGAAATGATAAATTATAAAGAGTCTCATTATACATCATTATATTAGAAATCGTCTTGAAATTATTTATTGGTTAGAATAATCGAATTTACATTATTTAAAGGTGGAATGATCATGAATTTAATGTTTTTTATGGAAACCAAATATGTGTGGTTTGTGTGGTCTCTTGGACCACTTATAAAAGTTATCCCACATATTTTCTATTCAAAAAAATGTAAAATTATAATGAACACCTAATGTTAATTCATTTTAGTCATATTATTGACTAAGTATGGTTTTTCATCCACATGATTCTTAAATATAGCTTCTTCAAGAAGTAGATGACTTTCCAGAAGAAGCTAATGTGGGTTCAAAACTAATAAGAGGAACCATCACTATAGAGTATTGTTTTGTGATTTTCATATTTGATATCATTGAATATCATTAATTATTTTTGGATAATGTTTTAAATTTTTAAAACCTTCCAATAGGGAAATTATCTTATGTGATGGATAATGTTTTTCCCCTTGAAATGAAGAGAGTGCAGGGTCTCAGATTCCCCTCTTGTGACTTCTCTTTATCAAAGATCGAACCCACCTAGGATTTTATTTTTATAAACATGAATCCATTGGATTTAATTTTTGGGATGGATTCGTCGACTTCTAATAAGGCCTAGATTGTTATTGATCTTCAATGCACCTTCCCTACTACTCCCATTGTTTTTTACCATGTTTCCTTGGGGGAATGTGATTTGGTGCTGAGTAGAGACAGACCACCTCTTCCAGGGTTGGGAAGGATTATATTTATTTATTATTTTGAAATTAATTTGGAATAATAGAGTGTTCATCTTAATTTTGTGGTTTTTAGGTTTCCTGATGTGTTTCCATTTTATTTTTATGTCCTAACACTGGTATGAGAAATATATATTTCTATTGGCTTGGTACTTGGTACTCATCCTATCCAAATTTCATATTAAAATATAGGACCAACTAAATTTATTGAGTTAAAGTTTCATTTTGATGATTTTTTCATAAATTAATTATTCACAAAACTATGTCACCTTGGGTGGAGACATTTATTTTTGAGAAGAAATTTAATTGGTCTCTTTACATTTTCCTTGATTACTGAAAGCTCAATCGAGTCAATATAATGAAAAAGTATATTTTTCCTCATATTGATGATTAATTTGAATTGATGTAAGGGGTGATGTTGTTCATGATGATTAATATTTGGTTTGGTTATCACCATATTAGAATCAAAGGATCTTATATTCAGAATACTACCTTTTAGAGAAAGTATATCCATTACAAGTACCTTATTATGAAGTTTTCAAAAAAAAAATGATCCAACTATTTTTATGGAACCAGTGAAAATGATATTCCATGTGTATCATAATTATTTGTGGTGGTATTTCTGGATTATATATTAATTCACTAAATATCTATAGAATATCTTGTGTTTCTTATGATAGTTGTATTAAAAAAATTTAGAGATCACCAACATTATGCCAAGATACCAAAATATAATTTTGGGATTAGAGAAGTGAGGTACTAGGGGAACATGGTCTTCAAACTTGGTATTTTTTTCAATTATAAAAAGGTGAAGTATATTATATTGGGGGAACAACCATTCAATGTATTTTAATTCGTATCTTCTTAGTCATTGAAGGGTATTACCTCTGGTTCATTAATGATTTCTAAAGATTGGATTCCCTAATAAAAACTCTAACACGGAAATTATTAATGTTCTTATGATATTAAAAAATTTAGATCAATTTTGGTGATTTTAAGAATCTCTTGAATTTTACCCTAGTGTTGAATCCTCGAGAAGCTAGGCATGGTTATGTTGTCTTTCATGGCACATATTGTATTGGTTTGGGTTGAATTCTGATGCAAGGTGATCACATAGTGGCCTATGGTTCCTGAAATATTATTCCAAATGAGAATAACTATCAAACTCAAGATCTTAAACTCAGAGATGTGACACATTATATTAAGTGTTTAAATAATTACATTTTTAGAGAATGGTTTACCATAAATTATGATCATAAAATCATGTGTTGTATCTCGTTAAAAAAAATTAATCTTCATTAGAGGTGATTGGTGATTTACTTTCAATATTTTATTCTCAATATTTCCTACACCCCTAGTAAATGGAATTTAATTTTTGATATATTGAGTTGGAAAGTTCTAACTAGGGATACAAAATAATCCGTAAAAGTGTGGGATTTGATTGATCTCTTTTCTAGTATAAAATTCAGTGTTTGGTAGGTGAATACATATATTCTTCTATCAAGAGTTCAGTTAACCACCTCTATTCTTGAGGTGATTTTTCATGTTCAACTACATGATAACTAATTCTGAGGAATTAGGCACAATATCTAATTTGGGGAAAAATAAACTAGTGTTTGATATTTCTATGGGTTTCATGTGCTTCTGGATCTTGTATGTTGTACCTATTCTTATGAGAAAATATTTCATGGTGTATTTCAATAATCTGTAATGGGTGGTAAAACCTTGCACCATGAGGTTGTTAAATGATATGGAAAGAAGATTCTAGTGTTTAGGTATGAGATATTATATCCCTACATGTTTTCTCATTTTTATACTTTTTAATATGTTAAGGATAATCATCTAGATACTTTGGGATATCTTTATCCCCTTCTAGTCCAAACTTTTAAGGGGAATGATATTTTGATGTATTTTATTTTTAGTTTTCTATATACACCTTGATGGAATAAAGTGATATGTGTAATGATCAATTCTATAACCAAATCATCTCAATTCATTATCTTGTAAATTTTGACCAATATTGAATACAAGGGAAGTCATTATGTGAAAGATATTTTCATATTGTATTTTTTTTATCTGTTATATTTTTTGATAGAGATCCCCAATTAACATGTCACTTTTAGAGAGGCCTACATGTGGTGATAGAATCTCATGTTAGATTGAAAGTGGAATATCATTTATAGATGGTTGGAAAATTAGAATGAGAAATATTGATTCTGGATGACATTATATTTACTTGCATTATCGATTTTGGTTTATCTTTTTGTAACCACTTGGGATTGGTTGACATTACCTATAACAGTTGTTACCTGTTATCCATCAATATGGAAGTCTTTGATGACTTTTATGGTAGACATTTTATATCTCTATTGTGTTGGTTAGATATTTTTGAAGATTCCCTGGTTGGACATTGTTATTTACATGATAAGTATAAACCAATTAATTATATTTGTTAGAAAATGATGATGGCATAGTGCGGATATAAATCTTTTACTAATCATAGTCAACCGTGTGTGGACTTTAAAATTGGTCATCATTGGTTTTTTATTGTTTCACCTCATTTAGATCAATGAAATCATATAAAAAGAAAAATGATACTAATATTCATGGTATTATTTGATTATATTTAGAGCATTGTCATACTAGTTTAATATTTAGATATTCCACCATATTTGATGATGAATAATAATGTTTGTCATGTATTGCAACTAAGAAAGTATCTCTATAACCCATATCATGTCTTGATCTTGGAAGACCATGATGTGGAACATTATTTAACCATTCCATAGAAACCATTTAATATTGGTGACTTTGATATGTGTTTATTTCATGATAATTTTATCCCTATGGTTTGATTTCTTTAGTGGCATGGTTCTGATTCACATGAGATTTGGAAGTGTGAGGAACTGATGAGATAATAGTTGCGTCATATATTTAACATGAAGTTTTCTTGATAGGATATATTGGAGAATAAAGTCTTTTTAGTATTGATATTTTCAAACCTCATTAAAATCATTTAGGTACCTTTAACTCCTTGTTTTGATCATCCATTGATTGGGTCTTATTTGGAGTTGTTTATGGAATAATTTTGAATGTTTTGGGTCTGTTGGGGATGTTCATATTTGGAATATGGTTATAGAAAACAATAAATGTTGGAATAGAAAATTGGGTTCCTTTTCATGTGGTTTTTGAAGTGGGACAATAATTATATTAAGATTTGTGTCCTCCCCCTCAAACTGTAGGGATTTGGATAGTGGGGAGTGCATAGTTGGCACATGGTTCCTAAACCGTTCAACTAAACTGTACACCCTCCACCAATAAACTAAGAGGGATACCATGAATAGAACATTGTTTTTCTTACTCTATGGCCAAACCATGCATCTATCCTTAGAATCTCAATAAGTTCGATTGACTAGGCCTACAATTAATAGTGATCAATATAATTATTTATTTTGGTATAAGTATGATTTTATTCTAAAATATCCAATTTTCTAAAAACAGTTTTTCATGTGGTTTTGTGAATTTAAATTGAATGTAGTTTCTACCTCTTATAAATATTGAATATTGAAAATTATACTTCGTATTTTTAATAAATATTTTCATATGTTAAAATGTGTTCAATTTTAATTTTTATTATTTTTAATAGTAATTATGGTAAAAATGGTTCATCATAGTAAAGGTTGAATCGGGTTAATTAACATAAAAAATAAGTGGTAGGGACACAAAATTTTATCTTAATTATTATTGGATGATTTTATTTTTACCATTATCACCTTACATATAATATTTTATAGTTATTGAGATAAATTACCATGTTTATTAAATTTATAATAATTAAAAGTTCATAATAATTACTAGTGTGACACACCCCCGCTAATAAAAGGGAACCTCCATTCTTCCTTAACTCACAATTGGTTAGCACATTATTTTATCCAATCTCTTACACACTATATCCCATATATCCCTCCCCATTTTAGAGTGTTCTTTTTCTTATAAAATTACTAATCTTTGAAGGATTAATGGTAAATCCATGTGGAGACATCTGAGGAGGTATAATTTTTAGCTGACTTGTTTCAAATTAATTACTTCTTCTACCCATTTCATGTGTTCTATAAATGTCACGACCCGTCCTCGGAGCCCGTGCCGTGACTACCCCAAGCCCGCCTTCCATAGGCCAGGGGCTGGCGACTACCACCAAAGGCGTAAAATCCCGATAACTGGGAGGGCATTGCCTTTATAAAAGAAAACAAGCACCACAGAGTACAAGCGGAAGAAGTAAACACTAAGTAAAAACTGAGTACAACAGTAAGTGCGGAAAGTAAAAAGGGGCCGGAAATACAAGACCAACTGTAAAGTACAACTCGAAAGGGAAAACAACAACTGAAAAGTAAAGCTGCTACGTCGAGCTGTCCACTGGAAATCCCACCTGACGGGTGGGTACATATAGCTCCTCTGCTCCTCAGGTCCCGCCGTCCGCTCCGAGTATGTCTCGCCCAGTGGTCCACCTCCGGGTACCGCCTCATCGTCACGTCCACCTCTGGGTACCGTCTCGTCGTGAGGTCCTCCTCCGGGTACCATCTCTTCGTATAGTCCACCTCCAGGTACCGTCCAGTCCTCGAACACTCAGCCTCTGTCAGCACTGCCCGTCGTCTGCAACCAACACAACGAGGTGTGGGCATACCCCGTGCAGGGGTGAATATAACGATACTCAGTAGGGACCCCGAGACCCTCAAAGTCTCACTAAACCAACAAGGATAACCAAAAAGAAGATCTCAACAGATAACCTCTACTTAGGTATATGCCCATACATATACCTAAGTTATCAAGTAACCCATCTCAATCATGAGGAAACACAAGGATTGTGAAATCAACGGATAACCACTACCCGGGTATATGCCCATACATATACCTATGTTAGCAAGTGACCCATCTCAATCATGAGGTAAACACAAGGTCAAAAGTCTCAGCTCAAACCAGGATTTTCATTATCGAAACCGTAACTGCTGAAGAGATCCGTCTCTGGAGTGTACAGTGGTCCTGTCACGACTCCGAGGTACTGCTCACTAACCTAAGACTGCTGAAGAACTCCACCCATCGAGTACTGCGGGCCAGCTGCTACAACCAAGCGCTCCCATGTGCCGCTACAACCAAGCGCACCTCTGTCGTGGGTCTGCCGCTACAACCAAGCGCTCCCATGTGCCGCTACAACCAAGCGCACCTCTGTCGTGGGTCTGCCGCTACAACCAAGCGCTCCCATGTGCCGCTACAACCAAGCGCACCTCTGTAACACACCGAGTCGTTCGATCAGCAGTCGTCGGGTCTCAGCCAGCTACACGGTCTCCGTACTCGGCACGCTCGTCACTAGGAGGGTCCGCTCCACGAGCTACAGGTCGATACTCCATGTATCTCAAAGTCCCACGAAGAAGTATCTCAAAGTACCGCCACGTCATAGGGGTCTCAACGCAACAGACGGCACGTCAATCAGACGCCCGGTCTGTGAGTTATTAGCCTTTTCGTCCTAGGGGCCCGGTTGGTTTCGTGAGCGAACCAAACCCGGCCGTATCTCAACAATACCCCGAACTCTCATAGGTTAAACTCATAGGGACCGTTTCTCAACGCGATCACCAACGCCGCTGACGGTTCGTCAAACGGACGTTCTGTCAGAAAGATATCAGCTTTTCCGTTCCAGGGGCCCGGTTGGATTTTAGTGCGATCCCACCCGGCCACCATCCATCTTCATCCAAAACTCGGGCGGAGGATGCCAAAAGTTCCATATCGTCAACAAGAAACTCAACGCAGCAGACGGCGCGTCAATCGGACGCCCGGTCTGAGAGTTATTGGCTTTTTCGTTCCACACCCACCCTGGGAAACTTCCCAGGAGGTCACCCATCCTGATCACTACTCTAGGCCAAGCACGCTTAACTACGGAGTTTTAACCACGTAGCCTCCCGAAAAGGAAGGTGCACCTTGAGTATAGTATACCGAAACGACCGTCTCGATCCAAGGATCGTGTTGCCGCTGACGACGAGTCGTTTGGAGGCCCGTAGCCCAAGATACAGGCATTTGACCAAACCGCTCAGTAACGGGGGTTTCGGGCCCTGGCCGTCCCGGCCCGAGACCCCCCGGATGGCCCAAACCGGGTCGACCCGCCCCGGACGGGGTCGACCCGGCCCGACACAGCCCGGCCCGGCGCGGCGCGGCGCGGCGCGGCGCGGCGAACCGGCCAGGCCCAACGGTTCGGCGCAAGGCAGCGCGCTGGGCGCGCTGCCAGCTTGGCCGAAGGCCGAGCTTGCTGGAAACGGGGGGTCGCCTGCCCCCCCCCCCCCCCCCCCCCCTTTGTGAAACCGGCCCCCTTGATAATGGGGGGCCAAATAACTGCCCGGGGGAATTAAATTCCCCCGGTTTCCACCAACCCGGCCGGCTTCTTGTCAACAGGACCGGCAAGGGCCGGTCCTCTTCCGTCTTCCGGCATTGGCGGCCCGGCTGGCCGCCGGTCGTCACGATCCGCCGAGGCCCGGAACCGGCCGCGGCCTTCGTCATCCGGCGCGGTGCGACGGCGCCGCGACCCTCCGCCGCGGCCCAGCTCTGGCCGCGGCGTCTTCGGTTGGTTTCCTTCGACGCGGCGCGACGGCGCCACGTTCATGATAATTCTTTCCACGGCGTGGCGCGACGGCGCCACGCAATAATTTCCGTGTGATTCCCACGTGGTGCGACGACACCACGCTATCTCGTTTCATCTGCAAGAAACATTCAAGAACAAAGGAGGGGGGTTCGGCCGTGTTTGTGCAGTCCGGTCCCCCGCTCGTTAGACGATAACACTTAAACGTTCATCCTAATGTTTGTCATGCTAGAACCAAGAACGGAAAATAATTAAATAAAGCAACAACAAACCCCTACCTCGCTTTTTGTTATGTGTTGACGAAGTCACGGAAAGGCGGCGGCGATTCGTCGACATCGGAAAAGAGAAGCCGTTGACGACGTCGGCGTTCTACGTGAAAGGCGCTCCCTTCTTTATTCCGGAAGGAGTGGGAAGGAGGCATCCAAGAAGGGATCGACGTTGAAAACTTCACGTTCTTATTTGGAAAAGGCATTCTTCGTCGAGAAGACGTTGTTCCATGTTTGGAGATGTCCTTCGTGTTCTTCGTCGAGGGTGGAATTCTCTTCAATCCTTCCATGACTCTATCACAAAGATTTAGCCAACCCCAAACAATAAAACAACACACCTTATTATAGTGTTAGATTAATGAATTCAAAATAATTCAAATTCATTAAGTTACATCCTTCATTAATGGGTGGTGAGGCTCCAAAATTAATGAAGGTGGAAGTGAAGAGTCACATTTAATTGGGGGGGTTCAAGGAAGTTAAGGAGTTTAAGGAGTTAGGAATTTGAGGGTTTTGGCACATTAAGTGCAAGGGAGTTTAAGGGGTGTAGAAGAGAGTTAAGGGGAAGGTGAAGGGTTGGGGCTCGTGTGGGCCCCACCTCACCCTAATCCTCACTTGGTTAGTTAGGAACATGTGATTCCACCCCAACTTCCACACTTAGGATATAACCACTTAAGAAGATAAATAAAATTTGTAACACAAATTTTATTTTTCTTTACACTTAAACCACAACCTTATTAAACAACTGCTCCCAAGAAAACGCAACTCCAGGAAAGGCATTCCTAAGCAAAAATCGGCGCTACGGTTCCATCGGTGCCCTCGGAATTTGATTCTCGGAACCGGTTCAAAAGTTAGAAATTCCCGCTCGTTCGTTCACTGAACGTACCCGAGCCAAACTTCGGAAATTGATTCTGGGCACACCGGGCCTCGTAATCAGGCGCTGTCAGAAACTGTGTTGTTGTAAAATTCCCAAGAAAATTAAGAAAAAAATTTCCTTGAAATTTCTGGGTCTTTACATTACTCCCACCTCAGGGCTTTACGTCCCCGTAAAGCTTCATCACAAACTAGGGTCACAAAAGCAGTACAGAGCATGCATCTGAGCCTTCTGCTCCCATGTGCTCACCTGGAGGTTCCCGTACTGTCAAAGGAAGTGCACCCAAGGAATCGATCATCCTCGTAGGATCTGCTCCTTCCTATCCTTGATCCCCACTGGAACCTCCATGCATGTCGCTCTATCATCGACGTCCAACTCCCTGAGGTCGATGATGTGTGAAGGATCAAGCACGTATCTCCTCAATTGAGTTACGTGAAAGTCATCGTGCACCTGGTGCAACTGAGGTGGATGGGTCAAGCGATAAACCACCTCGCCTACCCTACTGGGGACCTAGAAAGGTCTATTGAACCTCGGAGATCTCTTGCCGCCTCGGCTACATCTCCGTAAACCTCGTCGAGGTGAGACCTGTATAATTACGTGGTCGCCATCCTCGAACTCTAAAGGTCTCCATTTTTAGGTTAGAACTGAAACTCAAAACTCCTGCTGCCACGAGGGTAAGGTTGGACGACCCAAGAATGATCGGCTACACCCTCCCATGCACGAGTTTATCTTGTGCTGCCCAGGGTTTCCTTTTCACCGACCAAGGAAAACTCATCCCAACGTTTTCCTAATACCGTCAATTTGAGTATGAACAGTGATTGCCAAATACATACTCAAACTAATGTCATAAGGCCTCGACGCTGCCACCAAGAGGTCCTAACCGAGACTCTCGCCTCAAGGGTCAGATCACACTGTCGGCATACGTGTGACTATCGAGTCTCCTCCCAAAGGTATCTCCAGACGTGAGGGTCAAGTCAACGGCTTAACCGGAATCTCTAGGTCTGGGACTAGATTCATGGAAGGAAGGGATGATTCGTTTCGATGCCTGTGGCTACGGCAGCTAGTAGAAGATAAATTCAACACTTCGAATCATCCTTAGAGCCCCTTTTTGGTCGCACTCCATGACCGCAAGTAGCTACCCTCTTTCCCTTCTATCCAACTCCCTGAGTCTAGTGGGGACTACAAAGGCGGGTGATGGTAACATGTTGAAATGTACACCACCACGAGCTGCTCTCCAAGCTCTGCCTCCATGTCTTCTGCTCTGCAGATTCATCTGTCCTTAACATTTCCTCTTATTGAAACATTTTACGTGCCTAAGTCTCCGAGACTGGTGTCAGTTTCCTGCTTTCCAAACTTCAAACATTCTCTGGCTGTATTCGATCAGCAAAGAATTCTCAATTATAAAGGTTCCTTCTAGCACTCTAGCCTAAGTAGAAATGCATAGAGAAAAGGTGCTGGCTCAGAAGCCCTTAAACATACCATGCTCAGAGGTCCGACCTCTATTGCACTGATTGAAACGCTTCCATCGAGTACCCGATATTTTCGGTACGCCTCGATGAATTCTCAGCTATCAACACGTCGTCCCGCCGAAACTGTAAAAGTTCTAGAAAATTCTCAGCCACCTCCTCAAGCCAGTCCTCAGCCGCCTATGAGTCAGGTTCACCTCGGAACATGAGGGAATCTGAAGTTAGAACACATGTAAGGCAGTAAACTTACATGTGTCACCTACCGGTACCGCCGGTTGTAACTACTGACCATCAGGTAGTGATGTATAGCTGACACACTACCCAAAGGCACTATCTCAGGCATCGGTTCACGTACCGAAGCCTCATCACTATGCGGACCATCCTCATGGTCATTCACTGGAAAACACTAGTGGCCAAGTCCACCATCCACTCTACTGATGTCTCAGCTAGGCGGAAAACTCTAGCAATCGCCTCCAGCCACTGCTCTGCTGTCTGGAAATCTGCCTCGCCTCGTAACTTTTGAGGCCTCTACTGCTGGAACTCGTGCAACGCGCTCTGCCAGCGTGCACAGTTTGCTAGTATAGCCATTGGCATCTACTTCCCAACAGGTGGTGATGTACTGGTACAGCACCCGAGGGTGCCAACATAGTAAAAAGGGCCATGCACCAGAGCCTCGTCGCTCGGTGAGCCGTCATCGAGTACTCTCTCGGAACTCCAACTAACTGTCTGCGTGGAGACATCCTGAACAGATGCGACACGGTCATTGTCTTATACCTGGTGAGCTGACCTTGTTTGAGCTGACTTTAAAACTTTCGAAACACACACGCAATCAGTGTTTTTGTGTACAAAGTCGGAAATCAGTAATCAGGGTCCTGGTGTACGGATACGTCGGCCGCCGCACCAACACTAGACTCCCTGAACTGAAGACCACACTCGGTACCCTTAACACTATTGCTTCACATAGAAAAAGATCAGAGTCCTGAGTTCTGCGGTAGAACTGAACTCCTCTGATACCAATTTGTCACGACCCGTCCTCGGAGCCCGTGCCGTGACTACCCCAAGCCCGCCTTCCATAGGCCAGGGCCTGGCGACTAGCACCAAAGGCGTAAAATCTCGATAACTGGGAAGGCATTGCCTTTATAAAAGAAAACAAGCACCACAGAGTACAAGCGGAAGAAGTAAACACTAAATAAAAACTGATTACAACAGTAAGTGCGGAAAGTAAAAAAGGGGCCGGAAATACAAGCCCAACTGTAAAGTACAACTCGAAAGGGAAAACAGAAACTGAAAAGTAAAGCTGCTACGCCGAGCTGTCCACTGGAAATCCCACCTGAAGGGTGGGTACATATAGCTCCTCTGCTCCTCAGGTCCCGCCGTCCGCTCCGAGTATGTCTCGCCCAGTGGTCCACCTCCGGGTACCGCCTCATCGTCACGTCCACCTCTGGGTACTGTCTCGTCGTGAGGTCCTCCTCCGGGTACCATCTCTTCGTATAGTCCACCTCCAGGTACCGTCCAGTCCTTGAACACTCATCCTCTGTCAGCACTTCCCGTCGTCTACAACAAACACAACGAGGTGTGGGCATAGCCCGTGCAGGGGTGAGTATAACGATACTCAGTAGGGACCCCGAGACCCTCAAGGTCTCACTAAACCAACAAGGATAACCAAAAAGAAGATCTCAACAGATAACCTCTACTTAGGTATATGCCCATACATATACCTAAGTTATCAAATAACCCATCTCAATCATGAGGAAACACAAGGATTGTGAAATCAACGGATAACCACTACCCGGGTATATTCCCATACATATACCTAAGTTAGTAAGTGACCCATCTCAATCATGAGGTAAACACAAGGTCAAAAGTCTCAGCTCAAACCAGGATTTTCATTATCGAAACCGTAACTGCTGAAGAGATCTGTCTCTGGAGTGTACAGTGGTCCTTTCACGACTCCGAGGTACTGCTCACTAACCTAAGACTGCTGAAGAACTCCACCCATCGAGTACTGCGGGCCAGCTGCTACAACCAAGCGCTCCCATGTGCCGCTACAACCAAGCGCACCTCTGTCGTGGGTCTGCCGCTACAACCAAGCGCTCCCATGTGCCGCTACAACCAAGCGCACCTCTGTCGTGGGTCTGCCGCTACAACCAAGCGCTCCCATGTGCCGCTACAACCAAGCGCACCTCTGTCGTGGGTCTGCCGCTACAACCAAGCGCTCTCATGTGCCGCTACAACCAAGCGCACCTCTGTCGTGGGTCTGCGGCTACAACCAAGCGCTCTCATGTGCCGCTACAACCAAGCGCACCTCTGTAACACACCGAGTCGTTCGATCAGCAGTCGTCGGGTCTCAGCCAGCTACACGGTCTCCGTACTCGGCACGCTCGTCACTAGGAGGGTCCGCTCCATGAGCTACAGGTCGATACTCCAAGTATCTCAAAGTCCCACGAAGAAGTATCTCAAAGGACCGCCACGTCATAGGGGTCTCAACGCAACAGACGGCGCGTCAATCAGACGCCCGGTCTGTGAGTTATTAGCCTTTTCGTCCTAGGGGCCCGGTTGGTTTCGTGAGCGAACCAAACCCAGCCGTATCTCAACAATACCCCAAACTCTCATAGGGTAAACTCATAGGGACCGTTTCTCAACGCGATCACCAACGCCGCTGACGGTTCGTCAAACGGACGTTCTGTCAAAAAGATATCAGCTTTTCCCTTCCAGGGGCCCGGTTGGATTTCAGTGCGATCCAACCCGGCCACCATCCATCTTCATCCAAAACTCGGGCGGAGGATGCCAGAAGTTCCATATCGTCAACAAGAAACTCAACGCAACAGACGGCGCGTCAATCGGACGCCCGGTCTGAGAGTTATTGGCTTTTTCGTTCCACACCCACCCTGGGAAACTTCCCAGGAGGTCACCCATCCTGATCACTACTCTAGGCCAAGCACGCTTAACTACGGAGTTTTAACCACGTAGGCTCCCGAAAAGGAAGGTGCACCTTGAGTATAGTATACCGAAACGACCGTCTCGATCCAAGGATCGCGTTGCCGCTGACGACGAGTCGTTTGGAGGCCCGTAGCCCAAGATACAGGCATTTGACCAAACCGCTCGGTAACGGGGGTTTCGGGCCCTGGCCGTCCCGGCCCGAGACCCCCCGGATGGCCCGAACCGGGTCGACCCGCCCCGGACGGGGTCGACCCGGACCGACACGGCCCGGCCCGGCGCGACGCGGCGCGGCGCGGCGCGGCCCGGCCCGGCGCGGCGAACCGGCCAGGCGCGCCGGTTCGGCACAAGGCAGCGCGCTGGGCGCGCTGCCAGCTTGGCCGAAGGCCGAGCTTGCTGGAAACGGGGGGTCGCCTACCCCCCCTTTGTGAAACCGGCCCCCCTGATAATGGGGGGCCAAATAACTGCCCGGGGGAATTAAATTCCCCCGGTTTCCACCAACCCGGCCGGCTTCTTGTCAACAGGACCGGCAAGGGCCGGTCCTCTTCCGTCTTCCGGCATCGGCGGCCCGGCTGGCCGCCGGTCGTCACGATCCGCCGAGGCCCGGAACCGGCCGCGGCATTCGTCATCCGGCGCGGTGCGACGGCACCGCGCCCCTCCGCCGCGGCCCAGCTCTGGCCGCGGCGTCTTCGGTTGGTTTCCTTCGACGCAGCGCGACGGCGCCGCGTTCATGATAAATCTTTCCACGGCGTGGCGCGACGGCGCCGCGCAATAATTTCCGTGTGATTCCCGCGTGGTGCGACGGCACCACGCTATCTCGTTTCATCTGCAAGAAACATTCATGAACAAAGGAGGGGGGTTCGGCCGTGTTTGTGAGGTCCGGTCCCCCTCTCGTTAGACGATAACACTTAAACGTTCATCCTCAAGTTTGTCATGCTAGAACCAAGAACGGAAAATAATTAAATAAAGCAACAACAAACCCCTACCTCGCTTTTCGTTATGTGTTGACGAAGTCGCGGAAAGGCGGCGGCGATTCGTCGACATCGGAAAAGAGAAGCCGTTGACGACGTCGGCGTTCTACGTGAAAGGCGCTCCCTTCTTTATTCCGGAAGGAGTGGGAAGGAGGCATCCAAGAAGGGATCGACGTTGGAAACTTCACGTTCTTATTTGGAAAAGGCATTCTTCGTCGAGAAGACGTTGTTCCATGTTTGGAGATGTCCTTCGTGTTCTTCGTCGAGGTTGGAATTCTCTTCAATCCTTCCACGACTCTATCACAAAGATTTAGCCAACCCCAAACAATAAAACAACACACCTTATTATAGTGTTAGCTTAATGAATTCAAAATAATTCAAATTCATTAAGTTACATCCTTCATTAATGGGTGGTGAGGCTCCAAAATTAATGAAGGTGGAAGTGAAGAGTCACATTTAATTGGGGGGGTTCAAGGAAGTTAAGGAGTTTAAGGAGTTAGGAATTTGAGGGGTTTTGGCACATTAAGTGCAAGGGAGTTTAAGGGGGGTAGAAGAGATTTAAGGGGAAGGTGAAGGGTTGGGGCTCATGTGGGCCCCACCTCACCCTAATCCTCACTTGGTTAGTTAGGAACATGTGATTCCACCCCAACTTCCACACTTAGGATATAACCACTTAAGAAGATAAATAAAATTTGTAACACAAATTTTATTTTTCTTTACACTTAAACCACAACCTTATTAAACAACTGCTCCCAAGAAAACGCAACTCCAGGAAAGGCATTCCTAAGCAAAAATCGGCGCTACGGTTCCATCGGTGCCCTCAGAATTTGATTCCGGGAACCGGTTCAAAAGTAATAAATTCCCGCTCGTTCGTTCACTGAACGTACCCGAGCCAAACTTCGGAAATTGATTCTGGACACACTGGGCCTCGCAATCAGGCGCTGTCAGAAACTGTGTTCTTGTAAAATTCCATAGAAAATTATGAAAAAAATTTCCTTGAAATTTCCGAGTCTTTACAATAAAAATTATTAAATAGTGAAATAAATATATTAACTCTAATAAAATTTTATTATTTTGATAAAAACACTTTTCTATCTCATTTAAATCCTATGATGAATGAAAACATCGCTCGTGCATAGATGTGAACTACCACCCCTATGAAGTGATGGGTTTTGTTTTCCATCACTGTCTGACATAAACAGTTATAAAGATGGTTTTAAATAATATATGTTATTTTATAACATCAAATTGATTCTATAATTATAAAATAATAATTACATTCTTATCTTATTAAATGATGTAATTAGATTATGTCACTCATGTGTACATGTGGAATACCACACCCACAAAGCGATGTGATTCATTTTTCGTCCCTACTATACAAGGATAGTAAATAAGGATGAAATTAATGAATAATTATAAAAATTATAGAATATTTTTTAGTTTATTAAATTGAAAAATTGTCTACTTATTTATTTCTGACACATTATAAAAATGAAAACATCATTCGTGCAAATGTACGAACAACCATCTCAATGAAATGATGTGGTTCATTTTTCATGATAACCGTACATGGTAGTATTTAAAATTGTACTTAATATATAAATTTTATTATTATAATATTTATAAGTTTCTGAAGGTAATAGAACCATAATACATTTTACCATGGTAAACATACAGTTGTTTTTTTGCAATTATAAACCGAATAACACCAAAACATCCAATGTAAATTTAGCTAACTTAACAATGAAATATGACTGGGTAATAAATGAAATAAAAGGAAAAATAATATTTATATTGACTTTAAAAATTATATTAATCAATTATAATGATAATATTGTTTTACAATTCAGAAGCTATAAAATATATTAAGCTAGAAATGACATAAAGTAATGGATTTTTCTTTAAATATCAGGTTTAAAGTAATCATTTAAAATATTTCTCCTTCATATCCACGTTCTGAAAAAAAAAGATTCAATAATTTTCATATTTATAATATTTTTTAATTCATTTTCAACTAATTTTAAATTTCTTTATGAAGGGTTAAAAATAATTTTTCAAAATATTTATAATAGGGGTCATTTTGATGTTTTTTTACCAAGGTGAAAAATAATGTTTCTTAATATATACTTCAAGGAAAAAAAATTCACTATCATAGAAGTTATAAAATTTTAAGATTCATATACATTTTTATATGTTTATTTTACCATAAAATAATTCACTAAATAATGTATTAATTTTTTGATTTAAAAAAATTATTTTTTATGGAAACATATTCTTTTGTCTTCTTTATGAGATAAATTAAAGTGTTATTTCTTGTGTGTTTGATTTCTAATTAAAATGTATTTTATGATTTAATTGAAGATATATGTGTTTTATTAATGCTATGTTTCTTATAAAATTAATTGTAATTAGCATTATTTACTAAAAACGGTGGTAATTAGATAAAAGTATTGGTAATTTGAAAAAATGAGTAGTAATTAGTAAAAAGTAAATGAAATTAGAATACATTAATTATAATTTGAAACAATTACATATAATTAGTAGTAATTAATTGTAAATACCAGTAAATAGTAAATATTAACTATAGTTAGAGATAATTATTAAAAATTAATTATAATTAGTGTTAATTAGTAAAAATTAGTGGTATTTACAAACCAATTGTGTTACATAATGGTAATTATTAAAAATTATTTTTAATTACAAAAAATTTACTAAAATTAGTAAAAATTAAATAAAATTATTAAAAATTTAATATAATTATAAAAAAGTAGTTGGAATTAGATAAAATTGGTGGTAATTAATACAAATTAACAATAATTATGATGAAATAGTGGTGATGATTAATAAATAACAGTTTTTAGAAGAAAAAAATCTAGTAATTAGTAAAAATTAACTGTAATTAACTGTACCTACATAAAAAGAGTGATAACTAGTAAATTTTAGTGATAATAACTAAATATTATTGGTAATTAGTAAACATTAATGGTACTTAATAAAAATTACCCATAATTTGAAAAAATAATCTATAATTAAATATAATTATTTATAACTTGTAAAAAAAAGAAAAAAGTAGTAAAAATCATTGGTAAATAGATAAATTGATAATATTTAAATGTAATTTATAATTTTTAAATTTTCTACACTTTTTTTTATTTTATTATTATTATATAAAATCAATCATAATGAAATATATTTAATTATTATTTTATAAAGAAATATAGAACAAGAACATAAACAGTAGTCTTTAATAAATGAATGAATTTGGATTAATCGTCACAGGATTCCAAATAGTTCTGGTGTAAAACCTTTATATATTTACACTGAGGAAGATTATTTATGATTTTCATCATCAAAAAAAGGATTTATTTCAGAAGGGATAATTAAAGGTCCATATAATAAATGTGATCTGAAAAGGTTTTCCACATTTAATAACATTGTGGTCATCTATTATGTTTCGGTTTTTATAAATAAAAGGTTATTTAGTATCAATATGGTCAACATTGTTCAAGAGATGATAATAATAACTTATTTATATATCCAAACTACTTTCAAATATTATTACATGATGTTTCTAGTCTAACTATTTGAATGAATATAACTCATATTGACATTGATTTCACTCTTGAGTTAGAACCATCATGATTTTAGGTGTTTCTATGGTCTATCGAGGATTCCTTATATCCTGGTTATATGAATATAACATTTTAAGTTGTTGACAAAATTATGGATACTAAATCATATAATAGAATTTCTAATTCCGATTTTGATCAGATATTCTCTTTGGATAAATCACTATTACCTGAAGGAAATTTGATTTCAAGAAATTTCTATAAGGGAGAGGAAGATTCATACTTTGGGTCTTTCTTATTATAAAATTCATGCTTGTTCAAGGGAGTGCATGTTATATTATGGTGAAAATGAGTAATTAGTTAGTTCTCATACATGTGTAAAATCGAGGTACATATAGGCTCAATGAAATATGTCTTGATTTATTCAGGTTAAATAATTGAGTTATTTTGTGGTTTACACCAAGATTACAGTGTCTATTTATATTTCAAAACACAACGTCATTGATTTTATGGAACAAAACTAACATTTCAACTGGTAAAATATTAAATCATCTTAATGATGGTGATTCATGGAGACATTTAAACTAGGTACATCTTTATTTTTTCTTTAGAATCCCATGATATTTTATTGGGTCTTTCTACTGATGATTTCTTTCCATTTTGTTCTTAACATAGTTAATATTCACGTTAGCACATTTCTATAACCCCATACAACTTTCTTTCTTGGATGTTGATGAATGAGACGTATTTTTTTAAACATTATTAATGTTAGGACATCCGAAAATTAATATGTATGTTTATTTAAAGCCACTAGTTGAGAAGTTAAATTTAAAATAGAGTAATCGTGTCATTACATTTGTTGTTGGTGTGAAATAAAATTTCCTAAAGAAAGCTTCATTAAAGTAGACCATTAGTTACTTTACAACATATAACATGTAATCTGGTTGGAGTACGCATTGTGAAAAATAATTTTAATACTAAATTAATGACTGAAAATAATTTGTGCTAATCGATGGAATAAAACCTTGTTTTTTGAATTTCATTATTGACTTATTCCTACAGACCATCCGTTTCGAAGAACCAGAAATTAGATAAAAATGAACAATTAAAAGAGATATTCCTCTAGTAATTATCTCGTGTATTTTTTTCAAAATCTATCGTCTATTCATTTTCCTCACATTATATTTAGTCAAATAAAAAAACAAAAAAAATATGGCTTTGAGAATGAAAAAAATAAGATAAAACAATGTATTTTATGGGTTATAACACAGTGGTCTAATTTGTTAGTCTATCAAATGTTGGATTTCATGCATATTGAAAATAATTCTATTGATAATCTATTCTATATAGTTTTGGACACACCTATTAAGTCAAAAGATACTAAAATTGAAAAATTAGATCTTTCCCAAATTTAGGGCAAATGGAACATGATATTTTTGAAAATGAATGATCATAGAAGATAATGAATCTAAAAGTTTATTATGCATTTTAAAAAGTAAATCATTTATTTTTTTTTTAATGGTTTGTATATTTGAGTATTATGGATGGTTATGTTTCTAATTTGGCTATATATGTTAAAAATGGTCATATTATTAGATTAAAAAGTCATGGGTGACATGTTACAAAGGAAATACTTCTACTAATTGGATTTAAAGGGTTTTTAAGTTTATTTATTTGGGATTAACTAAAATAAATAAGATATTTTTTCCATGAAATTGGTGACACAACAATCAAATATAATGCCCTTAGTAGACTACAATAAAACATTATTTTAATTATATGAAAACAAGAAATAATTTTCCCACTGGATTTCATTAATTCAATGGAACACTTGAAATTAAATTTTCTTATTTATTTAAAAAATTAGGGGACAATACATTTCCTAAAAATGTACATATATAAGAGATGAATAAATAAATTAGAAGAAAATGTATGTAATAAAACATTAATTAAAGTATCAATTTCATAATATTTTTTTCAAGATTATTTTTCTTTTTTTCTCACCCTATTTTCAATTAGAATATCCCTAAAAAAATTGAATGGTTTGTAATGAGGAAAATGATGAATATGAAATGAAAAATAAATTATCAGTTTTTAATCATCCTAAACATGGATTTTGTGGAGTTCATGAATAATGTATTTTAGATGATTATCATCATTGGGATAAAACAAATGTCTTTCACAACTATGAAGAACTGACACCATTTCTATAGTGAGTGCTACCACCACCTATTCAAAATTTTTCAAAATTAAATTTATTTTATTTTATTTGTAGAATATATGATGATAATATCAAGAAATAGTTTTCAAAAATTAAACGATATTATCTGAAAGAACATAGAAAAAATAATTTTTCCTTCTTGGTTCAAAGAATTGAAAAATTAATTTTTTATGGTTTAACATAGGGAATCAATTTAATAATTATTATGTTGATACTTTTTCCCTAATTTTTAGTGTTCCCAACAGGTGAATAACATTTATAATCGATTGTGTTTATTGAGTAACCCATTATCCAAAATGGGTAAATATTCTAATGCATATGTGTGTAGTAGTTTTCTACTTCATATACATATATATGGGAAAACAATGAATAGTGGTGTTTTCTTGAGAGGATCACCTCCTAAATAATTTGACGTATGTATTTATGGTATGATAGATGAAATTATTGAGTTGTGTTATCTGGGATATTATTATGTAATGATGTATAAATGGCATTGGTTGGATATGGATAGTGGCTTGCATGTTTATATGTGCCATTGAATCATTGATATTACATATAAAAGACTTATGGAACTAATAAACCATCTCTATTAGCTCATCAAATGCATGTATGTATTTATGAAAATTATTATGTTACATCAATAGAGTTAATTTATTGGTGGAGAATTATAAAAATGAGATATCATGAAAATAATTTTATACGAACTGAACATTTTTTTTCGAAAGTGAAACAAAATTGAAATTTTTCAAGAAACATCCCAAAATGCATCTTTTCTAAGAAGATACATGAATATCAATGATTCCACCCCATAGACATGGGTCGATGGTGATGATGATTTTGATGATTTATCTAATGGATTTGAAATAACAAGAGATGATTAAGTTGAATCTTCTATGGAAGTTAATGATACCGAAGAAGAAGATGAAGATATTGACACTATCATATACAAAGTATGAGGATGAATAATTACACGATTAAATGATGCTTATAAAGATAATTAATATATATATATATATATTAATCATTTTCAGTTATTTTTAGAAAACATTAATTTTTATTATTATGGGTGAAATATGTTTAGCTAAGATATTATGTGACATATTGGAGACTATTTTACCAAGTGATGAGCTTGGTTATTTGTCATTTGATCCTCAGGTTGTGGACAGTTCATTAGTGGCTCAAAGGGGTCATGCTCTAGTTATATTATTGATTGTTGAACCTATTTACGGCTGATATCCACATATTTGTTTTGATAAAATCATAAATATGTATCATTAATAGTGTATTTTAGTAATTTTAATTTATTTATTTATATATTAATTATTATTATTATTTTCAATATTCAAAAAGATTTTTTGCAAGTAGCATTTGGATCGGGGAGTGATATTCTACCTTACTATTTTTTAGAAGCATAGGATAGTGGGATTAGATCCCCATTGACACTCTATAGTAGATGTTTAATAATTAGATGGTATATAAACAAATAATAATTATTTAAAATTTATTTAATTATTAACTTTCTGTTGTTATTTTTTATATTTTTTATAGTATCCCATCAATGATAGCATGAGAAACCCATTCATGGATTCCTATGAGGAATCTATGAATAAACCTTTTTAAAAGTTTTTACACAATATAGGGAGGATAAGCATGAACAAAGTTAGAGTTACAATTTTTTTTAGTTTTTATGTTCCCACTAACCAAAGTAGATATCAACTCATGTTTTTTATGGATTCTGTTCATATGGAATGAGTGAACATTTTTATATGCGTTCATCATTAGTTATGTGTCAGATGTGGAGGTAGGATATGAAACTTCAATTTGGAGTTCATATATTCAGTACTTAGTGATGAAATATGGAGAGTACTTTTATTTAATAATTAATATAACTTTATATATATACAGTTTATTTTTTGCTAATATATGATGTCGAGCATCTTGATATTATGAATTATGTACTTTATAAGAGTATGTTAAATGATCCTATCACTACTGATATTACAGGTGGGAGATAATGGTATATTGTTGTAAGTATAATTTTTTTAAAAAAAAATTAATTATAAAAAATATTTTAACAATTCTAATTTTAAATTTCAATTGACAAAGTCATATGAGTTCATGACTTCTCAGAAATTGTATTAGTATTAGTGTGAGATAGTGGTGTAGTATTTGATGATGTAGTATGGATGTAGGTCCCTCATTATTCTTTCAATAAAATTAGAGTTATGGGTATCAATTCTTGATTGACTCTAGAAAGTTATTATGGTACTATTGCAAGGGCAACATCCATATTAATATGATTTCATGGAGATTCATCATCCCAAGCTTAATAGTATGTAGAGTAGCTACAATTTCATAGTGATGTTATAGAGAACATGTGTAGGGAGCAGAAAGATCTCTGTCGATAGTTGTAGCATAACATGTGGTAGTAGTGGGAGTTGGAGATGCATCGATGGGAAGAGAAAAATAATGGGAAGATGATGGAGTACATGTTAAAGATAGCATCATGTGTAGGGATGTAGTTCCATTCCTGTACACCTTATAATGACCCTCTCCATAAATATTAATTGATATATTATGTATAGTTTAATTATGTCAAGATTTCAGAATTTTTTTCTGTGTAATATATTAATTATTTACATGTTTAGATATTTAGATATTATTTTTTATTATTATTTTGATATCTTTATAATTATTAATATAATTTTATTTTTTATTTTTTTTATTTTTTGACCTTATTTTTGATGGTTGGAAAATGCATCACAAATATTTGGGTAAATAATTCAATGGAAAAACTGTTTGATAAAGGATTGTGGCCCATCACAAAAGAATAAGTTTATTACAGATTGTCTCAAAAATCCTCTTTTAATGGGACCTGACAAGGAATATTTACAACCCCTTTTACATCTATGGGGTACTTGTGATGGGGTCCCATCACAAATATCATATAACAAATACATAATATTATAGTTGTGAAAGAACATAAGAGAAAGATAAATCCATTAATTTTATAATATAAAATAAGAAACATGGGAGAACACCCTACAGTGTTAAGATAGGAATCCTATAAATATGTTACTAACTAGGGTTTTACGGTCAATTAGTGGAAAGAGTTACACATTACCATCCAGTGGAGATTTAACATTTAGTTTACTATCATAGCTAGTGGAATTGTAAATCATCCTATCTATTCTCACCTACCCAAGTAATCTATTTTCCTAGTATTATGGAATAATAATAAAAATCACAATATATGGAATATAAAATCAATAAATAACTAAAAATCGGTTGAAAAAAATATCCAAATCCTTCATACAATACCCATGGAAACATTCTATTGAAAATTAATTAAATTTTTTTATAATTATTAGAAAGGAGTTGACTAGGACTTATAAATTTAATTTAGATATCTTCTTAATAACTTTTTTGAAAACCTAATTTTGTGTATAAAATTATGTTCCCAATATTTCTCTCTATTTTTATTCTCATATACACAATAACATAGACACACACACACAAATTTATATATATATTATTGAACAAATTCACAAACTCTCCTCTAAATTATTACACAAACACAAACTCATATATATATATATTTATATTTCTATATATGTGTATAACTAAAAAAACATGTAAACCCATTTGAAAACCTCACACATTTAATAAAAAAATCAATTTTGAGACTCTACCAATATTTTTAATTTCAATTATTACATGAATTGAAAATGAACATTCCAAATATCAATGATTATGAGAAAATGATATTCAAGAAATCCATCAATGAATTAGTGTTACACCTTGACCTGAATCAGTAATTCGGGGAAAGAGTATCACATGATCACATGTGTGCCTTTCCATGTGCTAGGGGTTGTTGACTAGTGGAGAAAGCCTAGACCAGAACAGGGGGAGATAATTTCCTTGGTACATATATAAAAAAAATACATACCTATGGAAATAATAACAAACAAATATATTATAAAATGGAAGAAAATAAAAAATACTATGATGTATCATTATATTATTGAAGACATCCAAATAATGAACAAATCGTTATTTAAGTACTAAATATAATGAATATATAAGTTATCTAGAGGGTCTATAACAAGAAACATGAATCCCATCATAAATCCACCAATCTACCATGCTCCTCATCCTCAACCGCTAACACAATTCCCTTTCCTTTAATCGGATCCTTGAACATAAATTCTATAGGTGCCCTGGAATTCCTATGTAGTGTGTCATTAAAAACATAGTATGGAACCATCAATCTGTCTTTAATATAAGTTAATCATTTATATAAAAGTATATATAGTTTCAGGAATATAATAGTACATGTAGAAAATCATATGCCCAACTATCATGTGCTAACCAGGATACCATGAACCTAAAAAAAATAATCATCATCTCCAAGTTGGAGGAGAAGTAATGTTTCGTTTCCATGAATCTCATAATTATCTATAATACCAATGTGATTCTCTGAATAGGACATTGGGTCTTTCGACATCGGGTTAGGCCATAAGGCTATTATACCCCACTAACTAGCATTGGTCGGGCCACAAGCCTGTCATGCCTCACTTATAGTCTCGTGCTTGGATTTAATTTAATCAAGCATTTTCATATATCATTAATTAACACACCATATTCATTACATTTCATGTCTTATATATTTCATTCTCAAAGGTATTAACCACTCCATCACAGTTCCTCTTATAACATTGATATTAGATTGAATATGTATACGGGCCATGATAATATATTTTATATATATATAAGTTATATAATGAATAGTATTAATATATACAAACACAAAATCACATCATAATAAGAGAGATCTCATAGTCCATAGAAAAAAACACATAAACATATTATATCACGAGAGGTGTGATGGGACGCACACACACACACAAGAATTTTATTTGAAAGGAGGCCTCATGAGACACACACACACATTATCAAGTACTTCATATCATATTGTTTCATACAATTAATACAATAAGGTATGTAACTTCCTACCATAATCATATCAGAGCCCAACATCAAGGTTTCCTGTCTGAGTTATTCTCACAAATCATTGAACCACTATTGAGATACAATGTAATGAATAAATATATATGAATCCGTGAACAATAAATACAAAACCAACTTCCCATGTTTCATTTCCTAGAAAATCATGATATCCTTAAGACAAAAATCTATAGATTCAATAATATAACCCTTCTATGGGAATTAATTTACCAATTATAGCCACAAGAGCCCCTATATTCCCTAGCATTGGGTGTAGGAAGATTAATTAGGTTTTTTAGGAGTTTATTTGTAAAAAAATAACTTTGATATTATTTAACACTACTCAAAATTTTTAGTCACATTTTTTATCAACCGATAGACTAATGGTGTGAGGCTCACCACCTCTTCTTAGAAGACATGAAGTTTAGTAAAACATTAACCAATTGATATTTTTCATCTACTATGAGTTAAAATATTACATATGGAATGGTGTAGGGTTTTCTCTAAACATTCCCTAATAAAGAGTCACTCATTTCTTCTACCCAATAGGTTTTATGGTTACCTAGGGAAACGACACAATTTTCCCTAAATATTTAAAACTATGGTCCCCATTAAAGGCCTCTAAAATCATTCAAACCACCTAGAAGCTACCCGAGTCTTCTCTTAAATAATGTATAAAAAAAAATACACTTACTAAATTTTTAATGTAAACTATAATTCCCCTAAAAATGATTAAAAACTTGAAAAAAACATTCCAAGTGAATTATTCTTTATTTTCATCCTATCATAAAAGTGTTTTTTAGTTATTATTTGTTTTGGTGAAGTA
Organism: Viscum album; assembly: GCA_963277665.1. NCBI lineage: Eukaryota > Viridiplantae > Streptophyta > Magnoliopsida > Santalales > Viscaceae > Viscum > Viscum album. The sequence goes on along the minus strand of OY728141.1, from coordinate 923,389,584 downwards.
TTGGGAAACTTATGGGAGGTTTTAATGGGTTTAAGAATTATTTTAAGAGTATAAATGTTTGATAATGGTTAGGGAAAACAATTTTATTTCACCCATGTAATTATAAAACCCGTTAGAGATGAGTAGTGGGTGATTTGTGGTTGGTACATGGTTAGATATAACTGTGAGACATTCCCTAGGAATTGTGTAACTCAAACCATAAGAAAAAAAATTAGTTAATGGATTAGTTTTTTTTAAAACTATGTAGGATTATATAATAGGCATCGATACACAAATATTTTTTTAAATATTTTGAGTAAACATTATGAGTAGTATTAGTTGATAAAAAAATTATTATTTTTACCTAGAAGCTCATAGAGGCCCCTCATTATTCCTCTTAGGCCTTGAGATCTTAATCTTATATACTATAGTGGACTGTTTTTTGGGAAATGACTTCCCTTTTAATAGAAATTCCATTATATATAATGATTTTGGCCTAATATATTTCATACTTATTAAGGAAATTATACGTAGAAAGTCGGTTTTGTCTGGATAGTTATCGGATTTGACTACATATGTGCATTATAATGGATATTTTTCGGAATTATTAGTGTGTGGACCTGATTTAGGTTGATAATAATGATATTTAGATTCCATAAACATAAGTTATTAATTTCCTTTACACATTAAAATAGTTTTATAAAAACATTTGATGTGGAATTCTTGAGCAAGTTTGTGTGTGTAGACAATGACAACTCTGTTAATGTTACATGTTGGTGTATGACATTGTATCCCAGAAGACCAACATTATATGAAATTATTTTGTGTTTGTGTGGGGAATATAATAACTATATTTATATGACATTATAATGAATTTTCATATATCAATCCATTATATGTTGTGACTTCTGTATATATCTCTGTGTGTGTGTGTGTGTCGCCTATACACCTCTAATATATGGTATTGATGTTTAGGAGGAACTTTTAGGTCTTGTTTAATAACTCAGTGGGATAAATATGTAAAAAATAACATGTAATGGTTATATTGTGGTCTTGAATGGTATATGGTAGTACATGATAACTTTGAGGCCTAGCATGAGACTAGCAGTGGGGCATGATGACCTTCTGTCCTAACCAGTTATAGTTTGTGCGGACTGACCAACCCATTTTCAAACTGGAGGCATGATAGCCTTCTGGACTGCTTCAAGACTCACATTGTTTGTGTGGTTTATTCTAATATTAATTGAAAATATACATACATTATCCTTTGGCATTAAGATAAAATAGGTAGGACTAGGTTTCATGGAATTTTATTTTGCTTCATGATGACAAGATATGTGATTAATGACTTATGATTTTACTTTCTTGTAACTACATACTCTTTTATATTAATTTTTCACTCATATTATGAATTAATTTATAGTGTCCGATTGGGATTATACTCACACTCTATATTGTAATCATGGTTCCCGAAGATATTTTTTGGTCTGAGATCAATTTAACAATAGGGGACCCCTATTAGGATAATGGTCTTGGTGATAAGGCAAGATGGTGGAGTTATCCAGTTCTTTAGTTATCCTTTATAGTTTCAACTGTTAACTTATATCATTATTTTCATTAGTAATTGACAAACAATTGGTCGATTATTTGGTTTTCTTGTATGACATATATATACATTGTGGTTTTATGTGGTTTACTTCCATCATATAAATCTAATATTTTATTATCTCTTACGTAGGTATATTTATTGGTCTGATATCTATACTATGATTATATTATCGAAATGTTCTAATACAAGCCCTCACCACTAATTGATATCCAATTTTGTATAGAGTAAAATGTATGAGGTATTCTAACTTTCTAGCTCAGACCCATATATTTATGTTATGGTTTTAAAAAATAATATCATATCCATCCTTTTTTCATTGGATATAATTTTCGAGATAGATAACAAGAATATATGATTGTTGTGACTCTGGAAGGGGACTTCTACATTTTCCTAGATATCTCATATTTGATAATCAACCATGTTACTGAGGAAACTGGGATTTCTATTTTTTATTATGGAATTGTAGTTTCTTATTAATATTAAGTATTTTTGTGAAGTTACAAATTATGTATTTGGATGAGTTCATGTATTTTGAGTAGGGACATAGATTCACATGTCATCCTCATACATTCTTGTCATTAATAGATGATTAATTAAATTTTTTATAGTTATAATATATCTTTTCTTCCTCTTAGATGTATTATTAATGAAATTTTATGATTTGAGAATAATAATTTTTTATATTATTAAATGTAAATGATTGTGACTAACATGTAGGTACTAGAAATTTGGGATTAGACATTGGGTAATGAAAAGGGTTATGAATTATAGACATATATATCCTATTTGGATGAGTCTCTTATAAGTGGTTCTTTTGAGTTTCCTTGTTAGAAAGTTATGTAGTATTAATATATAAATTTGTAAGGTGTTTCTATATGTTATTCATGGAAATTAAGATAATTTATCCTTGATGAAAACTTATAGGACAACCTAGGGAAGTGGTTTAGGAAACTTCCATCATTGGAAATGGTTGTTTGGATCCTCCGTATGTAAAATAATATGCATATTTGTATGATAACTTTTTCAATATAGTGATCTATGGGTGGAACCACTTCATTCTATAGTCTTTCAGTTAGTACTTATTATGGGAATAAGATCATATTTTGGTGACCTAGTTTTGTTCATGTTTTCCCATGATTTTTAATTCTAGTTTCCCCATATATTACAGGTCCCTAGAGGCCCCAATGATTCTGAATACTATATTAAAATCATCATGGGTATTTTCAATTTTTTGTGAACCCAGGTGAGTAGAGAGTGAGATTGGAAGATTATATGCTTGTGGGACCCACTGTGAGATGGTGGAGAGTGATAGACCAAACTCAGAGGCATGAGTTTATAACTTGGGATACCTTAAAGGATAAATTTTCTAGAGTATTTATTCCATGATATTCTGATTATAGAATCATCCAAGGAGAATATGGAACTATAATAGGTAATGATGATGTTGAAATAATACTCTTCTAGATTTTAAGAGTTACTATGTTTTGTCCAATTTTGGCTGAGAACGTGGCATAGAAATACTAAACCAACGATATCCCCTTGTGGCCTATATTGTGGGTCTGAGTGAGGAACATTGACCTCTTCACATAATCATAATTGATTTTAAAGTACCATACATTTGATAAGGGTTTATAGGATGATAAAGAAACATGGTTTCTTCATATCCCTAATATACTAGTGGGTGGGTTTTAATGTGGTCTTATAGGTGCCTAGTAAAAAGAAAAGAGGAATGATGGGGATATGTTCTAGGAATGTGATATGCATCTAGGCTAGATAATGATTTAATTATCATCCTCAATGAGAGGAGGAGATCCCTATTGTGTTAAATGTTGAAATATTGGGTACTAATTTTTTTTCTAATACTAAATGAAAGTATCATCAGTATGGCAGGATGTGATATATATACTATTTATATTTTATAGCATCATGATCACGTTTATATGGGAATATCATGAAATCATATCCTACATGGGTGTTTCTATGATAAACTCATAAAAAGAGTCATTAAAAATATGAGGGTTGTCCCATGGGAGTATTATGGGGGTCTCTATAGTAGTTATGAAACCCATGGGGTTTAATGAATCTGGTGAACCAATGATAATGGGGATAATGATATAGATATAATGTGGGTAACATATATAGGGTGGATTAAATTAAAAATACTCTTGGGTAGGGTCCTTCGACAACATTAGCTATAGTTATGATTAAATCTATTCTCTCTTCTTCTTTATTTGATATACTAACTTATTATTCTTTTATCTTTTCTCAAGTAGTTTTTGGGTTGTCTTAGCTGTAAATATTTTCCAAAATTTATTTTCGATTTATTCTCATCATCAAAACAACATAATAAATATTTAGAGATTTTTAGTATATCGATTAGTGGTTATAGGAAGGGGAAATCAGTGGGATATTTTAGTTTCAAAGACGACTAGTTTCGATGGTATATTTTGTATGTATTGATTGAATCATTATCGAGAATATCAATTGTTATCAAAGATGATTTACCTTTACCTCCCTAAAAAGAAGGATTCATGTCTTGGATATAGAATGGGATATAGAAACATGTTTAGTGGGACCAAACCTTAGCCATATTATAACCATTATGACATAGGTCATTAGTGTGGTTCCTATAGCAGAAAAGGTATCATCTCCAAAAACATTTCATCCAATGATTGACCATTACCTAGATATGTTTCTAGATTATTTTTCAATACTCCCTCACTATAGATGAATCTATATTAATATTTAACTCTTCCCATGTGTGTTACTAATATCTATCCTTCCATATTTGATGGGACTGGAAAAGATAATAGAGTTTAAAGTTCACCATAGAGATCCTAAGGAAAAGGGGTTTACCCAGATGAACACTTCCACATGGGATAATCTAGTTATATTTTCTAAGACAACAGATGGTAACCTATGAATATACTTATATTACCCATAGATGAATAATTTTATAGTACATTAATGGAATAGATTTCTACGGATCGATGATTCTATTGTTAGATTTAGGGAGAATAATGGCTCTCCAAAATTGATCTATGATCGAGCAATAAAAATCTACCATTCATATAATATGATATACACAAATTGAAATTCATGACAAGATATGGGTTGTATGATTATGAAGTGACATTATTTTTCATTTAGGAATTATCCAACAGTTTCAGTGGCCATCTATAATTTAATTTTTCACACATAAAAGGATTCATTCATCGTGGAGTTTGTTGAGGACATTGTGGTATATTCAAGGACCTCTAAATTTCATTCTAGACATTTGAAGATCATGTTCAGTACACTTTTATCCCATTGAATTTATGTTATTATTTTTTTGTGATACATTTGGATCCATGAAGTATTATTTTATTGGCATTCAATTTATTAGATAGGTATTTTTATTGATCTAGAAAATGTAATGGATTTTACATCATGGTTGTCTTCTAATAACATGTTCACAGTTTATAGGTTTCCTGTATTATCTAGTAAGTAAATGTGTTTTGGACAGGACATCTCCCATTTGGTAGAACCTATTAATCTAATTATCAAAAAGAGAGTTATGTTTAAGAGGACCAACCTATGTGTGGGGCCTTCGTAAAGACAAATAAAAGGTTAACATCTACACTAATTATGAATATATCTAAACATGGTATTGATTATGAAATATACTAAAATACTAAGGGACTAGTATTGGGGGATATATTGATGTATAATGACCAGATATTTTCTTATGGGTTTTACCATATATTAATCCATGAGTGAAACTACCCCACACATCACTAAGATTTAGTTATTTTTATTAATTATTTGAAAATATGATATTATTATATCTTCAGTGAGTAGTTTTGTTTTATATATAGTCTATAAAATCGTATGTTAGGTTTTCTTCCATAGTGACCTGAAATTTTGGCAATGTTGTTGGGACTAGTTTCTACATTCATTATATTTATATATGATGTATGTCCCTAGAAAAGGAAATGTTGTTGGAGATGATGTTAACTAAAAGATGTAGAAGTTGGTATCTTTAAAATTGAAAGATTAGTGGATGTTGAAGAGCCTTATTTTGGATTGATGGGTGTAGAATATGAAGAGAGGGTGATGATAACTTTTTAAAACTTGGTCATTACATCTACATTGTTTTATCAAATCAAGGATATTAAGGATATTGGATTAGATTTTCTATTATTGGGGAAGAGGATTCTAGGATATTCCTTTAATCATTAATAGTCATGGATAAAAATAATACACTTTATTTCCATGGTATAGTTTTTTTTCCTACATCATTGAGGAAGGAATAAATGAGAGAGTCCCACACCTCAAAATGGGTGGGTCATCTAGGATCAAATAAGATATATCATGATATCCAACATCATTTATTGTTTATATGCATGAATAAGGACATACCATGCTTATTTGTTCATTACCTCACATTAAAAAGGATCCAAGGGGAGATTAAATGACATGGGTGTCTATTTCAGAATCTTTCTATGCCGATATGGAAGGTATATGAAGTGGATTATACTTTTTCTCGTGATTTTACCAATCCTTGAATTTTTTGGAAGATGTGTGGGCTTTAATTGATTGGATTAAAATGTAATCAATTTGATTACCCATTTTAGAACCTCAATCCATATATAATTTGGGTACCTTGTAAAATAATGAGATATTTTACCTATATTGAGGGATTATGATTTCCATTCCATGTCATGATGTTCAAATTACACCACAATTTTTTGAAATGCCAACTGAAGGTGATGGGGTCAACACAGAACAAAATTATGTATTATCACCCTATGATAGATGGGTATCCAAATTGGATTATCCAAATTTTAGAGGATATTCATAGGGACTATTTGGTACACATTGGTGGTTAATTAGATGGAAATTTTTGTTTACAAGAGTTTTCACATAGAAATATTATTCATCGTTTAATTTGATATCTCTAGTTGAGGCTCTTTGTTATCAACAATATTTTTCTCTATTGTATTGGAATGACATCGGCATGTCACTATTATCATACCTTGTTTATTGAAATCAAACTATGAGAAGGTGTAGTTAATTTGGAAGATGCTGGTTACCACTCATATTGGATTGTGTTATTATGAAAACCGACAAATAATACCATTGGAGTTCACCATGGTTGACTTAGATTTCTTGTGGGTGTCACCTTTATTAGGGACTTGGAATTCACAGAGGTATAGAAAAGTGGAACCATAGTTTATGGGACAACTCAATATGGTTGAATGGATTGAGGTGGCATATTACTGATTAGATATTCCTCCACAACATCTTGATATGTATGATATATGTTATGCGTATCATCTTATAAATTATATGCTAATAATTTGTGGTTGAATATTATTGATTATTTTTAGTTTAGGTTGGATGGTTTGATTAAGTAATATCTGGTATATACTATTGATTGGAGTGAAATGGTATGTTTAGGAAAAATTGTTCCACTCATTCAAATTTCATTTTAGTACAAATGTATTTATGAAGAAAAATGGGCGTAAAGAATAAATATGGGGGCTCAGTGGACCAATTGTTTCATGAAAGACCTCTAGAGACACTTCATGAGGAAGATAAGTCCTCTTAGGTTGATATTTTAATGTATTTAGACTTTATATGAGGTTTATGATTCATTTTTATCCATTTATAAAAATGTTGTTTAGTTATACATTATTTGGGTGAATCCTCAGGTGATTTCTGGGCTGTTTTGGATGGTATTAGAATATTTTAATAGGTTCAAGGTTTGATCATGATTAAGGTAAACTATGTGGTCTTCCCCGTGTAATCATGTGTCTTGATGAAGAGGTGTAGTGGGTGGCTCATGGTTGGTTCATATTTATAGCTAACTACACAACATTCCCCAGGTAAAAGTATAACTCAAACCAATAGATTAAGAATTGTTAGAGAAAGATTTACTAAATCGTATAGACAGATAGTGGGAGTTCTAAAAATACATAGTAATCATCACAAAAATTAATAACAATGTGGTAAACCATTCCATAAAATAATTTGAGTGGTATTAAATGATACTAAATTTCTTATTTTAAACTGGAAAATCTTTAAAACTCAGTATTCTTCCTCATACACCTTGGGATATCAAACCAAGAGACCCCGTAGCTTCTCTTGGAAAATTTCATCGATCTAGAGAGAAATTTGTGGGATCATAAAATGTAGGTCATAGTAATTTCAATATTATCCCAGAAAAGGAAGGTAGAAATCTAATTTTGTCTTGATCATTCTCAAATTCATCAAGATATGTTTGTTATGTTGGATATTAATGAGGATCATTGGTGTGTGAACATGATTCAGGTGGTGAAAATTAATGTTGGGATTAGATGCACTTAATGTGTGACTTTTCATTCCATGATACTAATATTTTATAAAATTTTGTAATATGAAATACTTGATCATGCGTATGTATATCCAATGAGACCTCTATTTATATGACACGCCCGAGCATGCATGTGTGGGGTCAATGAGAACACTCATCATATGATAGGGTTTTGTATGTGTGCATGACCCATGTGACCAATCATTATATAAAATTTTTTGTGAATGTTTATATCTTAGCACTTTTTTTGCTATGGATTTTGTGTGTGTGTGTGTGTATGGACCGTAATGTTGTTATAGTTGGTATCAAAATTGTAGGTGGAGCCTTCATGGATTGGTCAATACCTGAGAGGATAAAATATGTTTGACATGGAATGTGATGATTATGGAGGGGTTTTGAATGATAGCTTACACGGTATGACGACATCAAGGACTGGTCTAAGACAGGATTTGGGGAAAGATGACCTTATCGTATGTCCTATGAAAGTTGGGGTGTATGACAAACCTTTGGCCTGATCTAATGCATGATATACTTATTTACCATTCTATGATTTTGATTAGTATTGTGGATTACTCTTAGATTCATGGAAACCAGACATAACTTCTCCTTCTACATGGAGGAGAAGTAGTTTGAGTTGGGTTTCATGGAATCCTCATCATCACATTACGGCCCAACATGTGATTTTTTAATCATTATTTTACTATATTATGACTACATATAATTTTATATAAATGTTACTGTTATGATATGGATGTATTTTTGCTATCATAATGTGTTAATTCTCACACCCTGCATATGAATTTAACTTTAAAAATAGACTTGGTGGCTTTTCATCCAGTCAAGGGTAAGGGCACTGTGTCTTGTAGCACAGAAAGGGGAGAATGGTATATGGATGGGGTCATAATGTACATTTTTCTACTTTTTACTGCATAACTTGTTAAACTCTATATTTTTCATCTTAAGCAATTGAATTTCTGTTTGTTGGTTTTTGGGATGAATTATATTACCTATTGATACAACTTGGTTTTATGTCATTTTCTTCCATTTTATAAATCTAAAAATTTATTATTTTTTTCACATGTATATTTGAAGGTTGTATATCTATAATAAGGGAATAATATCCCCAAGATCCCATTTGTTCCCTCACCATTTGTCAATATCCTCTTGTGTACATATAGGAATTCATGTGTTCATGTTCCACTTTATTGAGGACCCGGTGATTCAGGTTAAAGTGTCACAGAAGGTGTGTATAACAGTTCTCAAATTATTAAAAATTACACATTTTAAAAAATTATAGCAAACCAAGTGAAACATGGTTTTTATTTCAAATAGACTCATATATACATGTATTATAATGAATAATCATCAAAAAATAATTTTTCTATAAAGAAGTTAAGGGTTGAAAATTTAAATCCTCAAACATGAGGCTACCTACGTTAAATTAATAAAAACTCATCATCACTAATGAATGTCTCTATAATGGGTTTCAAATTGGTCTTCATGATCCTTATACACAAAAACTCAAAAAATTGAATCATCATTATTCGTCAAGGATTTAGAGGAGTGGAATGTAATATGGTTGAAATGAGGAAATGAGAATATAAAATGGGTAGAAGAATATAAATAATAGAAATTTAAACTCAACCATGAAATATTAGACATAAATCAAGAAGAACCCAAGAGAAATAACAATGGAAATAATATATAGATGGGGGAGAGGCAAGATCGACTCCCTTGGAATGGTGAATATTTCATTGTGGAAGGGAATGTTATGGATTGTTTACGGATAACATTAAGTGAGGGGTTCTTTTAAATATTTCATAATATTTAATTTTTTATCCAGTACACATTTTTTTCCTACTAGTGCACCAACTGTATGCCTCACACTATAGGTCCTACAAAACCTCACATGCGAAGGATGTAAAGTAAGTAAAACTATGCACAAATCCTCTGGTTTGTATATATTATTCCAAGAAATTAAAATACATTTTTATCCATTGGATCCAAAAAACAAATTTCCAACTATATGCCTATGCTAAAATTTTAAAAATGGTTCGACCTAAAATTTAAGGAAAATATCAAAAATCCTCAAATAAAAGAGGATATTCAAATTCGGTGTGTGACAATTCTCCTCAACATAATTCATACTTCCATTATAAATTATTATCTATTTAGGATGAGTAAAAAATTGAAATTAATATCAATGTCTCTTTTAAAAGAATTATTTCTCAATAAACCCTAAGTAACATAATGAACAATAATAATATAAATCATAGGAAACTAACCAAAATGGTCCATACCCATCTCCCAAAAAACTCAAGTGTTTACCTTTCTACTAGATCCCAACTTCATATCATCTGGGAATCTCAATTGAATCATCAAAGTGGATTTTGAAAAATTAAAAAGGGTAAAATATTCATAAACAGGATTAGAGAAGGGTTGGATTGGTGGAAAATAGAGAACCACATTCTATAAAGAAACAAGGGATACCCAAAAAAGATCAAATATAAGAGTGTCCCCACAATTTTAGGATCCTTATAATAAAGAATTATAGTTAGTAAAAAACCATGATCAAATCATTATAATATAGGATGCGTTTCAAGAAAACATGGCTAAACAAAAGAACAAGATTATAGAAATTATTTGAACTGAATGATCGAGTAACCTAGGACCTCACCCCCAGAATAAAAAATCATGGAAAATCTTACTAGGTAGGAAAAACAATACCCTTCGTGGCCATCCATACTCAAACACATGACCTATAATGCATAACCCATTAAAAAATACCGCATTACAAGGCCAATATCATGTGGATTGAAAACTAAAACATGAGTTCTACTAATAAAATCACTTTCACTCAAAAACAATTCAATGAAGAACACAAAGGGACACATCCAGTAAAATTGACCTCAATGATTTGACTACCAAAAACTAAAAATCCCAAAAATTTTAATGAAAAAAAAAATAAAACAACAATGATAACCTTAAATAATATTCATAAGATATAGGCTAAATCAAAAGTGCGATGGACTAAAAATTGTTCCCAACCAATTACTTTTCCATTATAACATATTTTTTAAAAAAATTACCTAATTAAGAATATAAGCTTGAATATCCCCATAGAAAATTAAAATATAGGGTAATGAAATTAGAGATAAAAAATATCCAAACATGAGGGTTTATCCAATTTTGAAACTCCAATCAGGGGTAGAATTATTATTTAAAAATAAAACAATCAAACCCTAGAAGGAATAAAATTAATGAATCACCTATGGTACAAAGTATCATCTATCCCTTGGGATTATTTTGGAAACAATACATCTAAGAATAAAATTTTCAGAAGAACCATCAAAAAATGTATAAATTTATTTAAATATGATCACATCAAAAAATATCAACCCAAATAGACAACTCAAGAGAATTAATCATTAATTCCAATCAATATCTAAATCATTTTCAAATCACAGACTCTATATTTGAATTTTAACATCATAATTTTATAAAACAAAATAATACTCTACAAATTATTTAATTAAAACGCCCCTATATTTTTTATTCTTCTGAAATTTATACTTAAACTTCCTTTATTAACTTTAAAACCAGTCATTTATCATTAAATTCAAATTTATGTGTTTTTAATACACCAACAAAATTTGTTTTTCTAATTCATTGAATTTATTTTTATTATTCTTAAAACATATTTTTACATGAAAATATTAAACAATAGTTTTTTTTATAACCAATTTGAATAAACATTACCCAATAAAAACATTTATTATAAATATAAACAAAATTTTTTTTTCTATCATCCTTATAAAAATAAATCTCTATTTTTGAAAATAAAATAGTTTCTATTTCGAACCAAACTGAACATTTTTTAAATCCTCACTTCACTAATAAAACTTATCACAACATTACCAAAAAGGTTTGAAAAAAAATAACATAAAACCTAATGTAATTTGTGATCATGGTATTCTTGGACACATCCATGTAAGACCACATGCTAATCAAATTACCATCATGGAGAGTTGTTTAAAATCATGCACATGGGATCCACATGGTTTACCAAAGCCTAACATCTCACAATGTACCACAGGTTTAACTACCTCTACAACATAAAATATGAAAATATTTATAAAGAACTCACATAATGTCAATGAAACTAGAAACACTATTGAATTAAATCATATAACATAAGAAAAAATAATAATTTTTAAAAAACATCGTAACACATCCAATAACTCATATAATCCCCAATACAACCAAAACCACCATCAACAAAAATCTAAATATATCAAAATTGAACAAAAAATAATTAAGTCATGAACCAAATGTGAATTACCCTTCAAAACTAACATTCATCATGAATAATATCTCATTACACTCTACCTTCTCTTATTTATATTGTTTTTATAATTTTATCTACATCTGCAGAACACAAAAAAACAATTGGTGGATCTGAAAACATTTTTTGATGAGCCAACCTAGATCTTTAATCCTTGAGACACTCTATATTTCCTAAAATAAGGATGATGGGTTGTTATGATCCTCATGGATTATAAAAATTCTCTGAGGAATCAATGAAACTTATATGGAATGATTTCCCCAAATAAATAATTCAAATAAAAAAGATAATTTATTTTTAAAAAAGCACAATATTATGCCTATATATAATAGACACCCATTCTAGATAAAATAATTAGACTAAAAATAATTTATAATAATAGTCCCATATCTCACCTCCAACTCTCACAACTTATACAAACCCTAAAATCCATCACCCAATCCCCTCATGTATAGTTTGCCCCAAATTAATGAAAAGGAAATCCTTAAATAATGATTTGGAAAATGAGACCATAAAACAAAATAAAGAAAATAAAAATCAATTATCCTCTTTATATCCCAAGGGTGTCATTCAATACTGAAACATAAATTCTTTAAGAGTATTCAAAAATAATTTTCGACCTTAAACTAAAATATGATAAAGTAATGGGAATCAAAATTACATAATGATGATTGAGGAAAACCACACCCCATGCACAATATTTAAATAGATAATATGATCCATGATAGAATGAAATAAATTATTACAAATAAGGTTTACATATATAATATCTTGAAATATAATTTAATTTCCATTATGATTTTACAAACTACCATTTTTACTTAAATTAAAATAATATATTTGAAAGCATTTACAGGCTGAATCCTCCTTTTTCAAAAATACCCATTCAAAAACTAATGTTAAAATACATTAAAAGTATGATTTCCAAAACACTCTGAACAAACATATTCACTAGGGAGAAATAATTTTCAAAAAGAATAAATAGAATATAAATCAAGGGTATTATAATTGAAGGAATGTGTCGTAGAAATCTATACATCTAGTAATATAAAATAAGAATCATGGAATAACACCCTATGTTTACTAAGGCTCTAGATCCTAGAAATACACCACTAAATATGTTTACAGCTTCAATTAGTGAAAAAGTAACATATAAATAGAAGTTATAAATAATTAATTCACATCACTAGAATTACTAGAGGAAGAGTAACACATCTTTTACATGTTAATATACCCATGTAATCGATCTTTCCATGAGGTTTGAATAATAACAATAACCAAAATACAGCAAAAATAAATTCAATGACAAACTAAAAACATATTCAAACTAGACATCCAAATTCTTCAAGAAAGACCCACAAAAACATTCCATTGAAAAAAAAAATCTAAAAAAATATTAAAAATATATTGACCAAGACATATAAATGTTCTTTATAAATTCACATAATCAATTGATTTGAAAATCAGTTTTGAGTATCATATTTAAATTTCCCTGATTTAGCTATGTCATTTTACCCATGTAAACATATATATATCTGTATCTTACAATAGAAATTCACACACTATCATTTGAATTTTAACTAATATATATAAATTTAGGTATGTATGTATGTATACCCATATACATGTGTATAACATCCAAAAATGTAAAAATGATGAAAACCTTATTATTTCATTGAAACCTAATTTTAAAACATGTTATTGTTATTTTGTATTTCAATTATATCATAAAGTTACAAGTAAAATTTTCTAACCAAATGATAGTTCACATTAATGAAAAAAACACACTTTAAGATATCATGTATTATAAGTAAATCTCATTTAGGGAATCTATCATACAACTAGTGTGCATAATAGATATCAAATTATTTTGAATTATATGTTGTAAAAGAAAAATAAAATTGATTTCAATGGAATCCAAGTGAAACTTGGTTTCTATTTTATATAGATTAATTTATATATTTATTACATTCAACAAACATCTAAAATATATGTTTAGAGAAGATGCAATTAAGGATTTCTAAATTTAAATAAATAAACCTATTGAAACCTACCTTACTCCAAAATAAACTCTTCCCCTGCAATAAATGTAACTGGAATGGGTCTCAAATTAAACATTAGAGACAATATACATAAAAAAATTTCTACATATAGATACCCCCATCCATATATTGTTTGAAAAAGAATAATGATGTAGGATAAATGAGGTAAAATGAAAAACTAGAATTGAATAGTGAAGAAACCAAGAGAAATCACCATAGAGAGAAAGGGATACCGGGAAGAGATATACATTAGGATCCCCTAGTATGGTGTGTATTAATGAGGGATGAGGGGTGGTTTAGTGTGATTTTAAGGGTAAAATAAATGGTTTGAATCTATTTTCATTTTTATCATTTTTAATTTTCAAGGAACTGCACACAGTCTGGAAACACTATTGTCCAAACCAAACACCAATCAATAGCTTCCATCTTGAGGGTCTAAAATACCCCTCATGAGACAAAAACATAGTCAGAAAAACTATGCCCCAACAATGTGTTTTGGATATATTACACTATTAACTAAATTCACCATTTTTACATGGTTTTTAATAATCATGCTCTAGCTGTACGCATGTCATAAAGTTAAAGATTAATAATATGGTTCAACCGGAAATTTAAGGAAAAGGTCAAAAATAATTAGATAAATACATGAAAAGGAAATTATTGTTTAGGTATTTATATGAACAAAGTCACATTCTTATTGAGTTTAATGACAAGTGAATATGTTTTTTTTAATTTCTAATAGAAAAATACAATTTTGGAATGTATGAGACCAAAAAGTTTTACATAAATCCATTGTTTTCATAGATATTATAATTATTATTGAATCATTGTGAAAAACATTTAATGTCTTTGTAACCCACTAACTAAGTAAAAAAATAATGTTCCAAAGTTCGTTTAGATGGATTAATGTAAATAAATCTTTACGAATCTCAAAATGAGGCTAAACATGACCCTTATACTCACAATACCCTCAAATAATGAAGGGTTCGTGATTTATCTTAATGACACGTAGAAATTAATAGGATTAATACTCACGAAAAATATCAGACTAATACCTTATGCCTCAGACAATTAAAGTCCCATAAGAATAATTGGCATGTACATGATCTAGGGATAGAAGTTGTTATCTTTATATTGATGTTTTTGAGGTATTACCACTATATAGTAAAGTGGGACATATATAAACATCTAAAGAGTATAAATTATATATTCAAAAAGAATTATTTAAGTATGAACCAAGGAATATAGTTGGATTTGGTCAAGTGTTATGATTAATTTATACACTATCATCCTAAAAAATAGAATAAGGTTCCATATTCTCATAAAAAAAATGAATCTTCCACCCTATCCATGATGTGGATTTATAAATACACTATCCTTATAAACATTCAAATTATTTATATCAACATCATAATGGTAGATAAGAAAATATAACTTTCCCAAATTTATACCCAACCATTAGTCTAACAGAAAATAAAATAGGTAAAAATGGATGTTTTGGAGGTTCAACATGACTCTAGTTATTGTTCATAAATCGAGATAGTTAATTCATCATTCGTATGAGGTTTTCCTTTCCATCATCAATTATTTTAGGAACAACTTTAGTGTATCATCCATTATACTCATCATTTATGTGGTTCCTCATATTTTCCACCATTTTCATAATATAAGAAAATTGTATTGATAAATGTGTTAATTTTAGGAATATTATAACTCTAAAGGGAGTTTATTTTTTGAAAAATCCTATTTAAATATGTTATTATTCTACTCTAATAAAAATTTAAATTTTTATATATCCTTTTTAATAGTTTATTAAAACATTATGATCAGTCAAACTTATTCCATGGGAGTGTAAAACTAGGTGTGTATCAAGTCTTGTTGTCTTGCACCAATTCTCAATGGAGTCTAGATCAATACAGTGTTTTCAATATTTTCACCCCTGTGTTTATTTATTCTAGAGCTACATTGGCATGTAGTAACTAGAGAGGGATTTCATTTCTTGCAAACCACACACTTAATAACTCCAAAAAATTATAGTATTTTTTCATATATTTGGACTTATCTATAGGGTTCTTACTAATGTTTTAAAGTCCTAATTTATACAAATAACTAAAATATACAATGATAAAAACTATTAGAAAATAATTTTATATTACATGAAATATTCATTATATGGAACAAAACACAAAATCTTTTAATGTATAGTTTCATGGAAATTTGTATCATAATACATTAAAACATAAATAATTCATTGAATAAAAATAAAATAATTCTTTAGAGGTTTATCTTATTCCATGTTTACTAAATCTCAAATCCTAGTGTCATACATCAATGGAATTTGGTGAGCATGAACAATGTAATGAAATAATTAGGGGATACATTTAGCATCTGATCACGAGACATATCAATAAGAACATTAGGTATAACAATAAAAAATGATAAAGAGAACATTAGGAATAAAATTATAAAAAGAAAATGAATCATAACATGGAAATATAGATAAAATATAAAAATGGGGCATTCATGAGAATAACATCATTATTTATCAATAAGAATATATAATGGAAAATTACCAAGTTTATTCATTGCGATACCATAAAAAATCCATATATAATGATTAAATTTTTAACCAATGAATTGGATTGATATTAGGGTGAACACTCTATTTTTATTTATTTTATTTCAGTCACATTGGTCATATTAAATCAGTTTTCCTATAATCCATGTAGAACAAATTTGGGGTTTCATATAAAATAATTGAGTAAGTTAGTTTTTAAATCATTAACCATAAAATCAGTTTTACCCAAATAAATGGATTTTGGGTTTTTTATATGTAAATAATCAAATAAGTAATTTATAATAAACTACAGGTGAATGAAAATGTATAATGAAATGGTTTGGGTATTCTTAATATAAGAATTTATTATGTAAAATTGAGAAATTCGAGAAGTAAATTTGGTAGCATTGTAGGTATAAAACATGGATTTAAGAAATGGTAGAACGGAAGAGAAAAAATGTATACCATTGATGAAAAATTATTTTAGTAGTAAGGGTATGATAAAAATCATAAGAAAATAATGTATCATACCTTTTATAAGATATAAAAAATAAATAATTACTTTAATGGAAAAGAAGATGGCGAGAATTCCCTTTCCTTGAAGAGTTGCTACTAAATATTAATGACAGAGCATATGGGTATTAAGGACACCTTGGGGGATATTTTGGAGGGAAAATGACCAACACATCTCGAATGATGGATTAGATGTTATGGTAAATATTGAAACTTTTTGGTATTTGTGGAAAGAGTACAAGAATTGTATAATATTTTTCAAATTTAGCTCTTTGAAATATAGGTTGAGAAAAATAAACACCCATTGTCATACCCATGTTTTTTCCACTTTGTTTTGGAAAATTGAGTCACATTTGATGGTATTTTAATCCATTAGAAACTAAATCAACTTTTTAATACAACTTTTTACATAGAGATGTTAATTTTCCATAAAATAATGTTTTTAAAATCCATATTATCATTTTAAACTTTGGAAATTTACTTAAAGGTTTGGAAATATATTAAAATATATTAATATAATGAATATTATAAATAAAAAATTTTAGGTCATGGATTGTGTTTAATTCAATACAGGCCCATTATGATATAAATATTAAATCATAAAACATAACAAAAACTGAAAATATGTATTTTTACTATTCCCTAAAAAATAGAGTATTATAGAAAATTATCAAAAAATAATACTAAACTAATTTCAATTTTGTGATTTAAAATCTAATATTTATTTAATCAAATAAAGTATCTCAATATTTGAATTTAAATTATAAAATATAAACCACTTTATTTGTTGAAAAATAGGAATTTTTAAGATATTCAATATTTTGACACTTAAAAAAATTTCCTAGAACAATATAAAATCATTTTATCTTTTGAATATAAAAAAATATTTTTAAATACTATTTCTATAAAAAACATTATAATACTCGTGTAAATTTTAAAAGGGTATATAAGTTTTAAAAACACAATTATGTTTTATTACTGTTCAACAAACAATTTATAAAATTGGTCTTAATTAAAAATGTTTTTTATAGAGAAAAATTATTCTCAAAATGGGATTAATGGATTAAGATTTTTATTTATAAAATGTAAATTACACTTATTGTAACTATGTCTTAGAAATGTGACCCATTATTACATCTGCATATGCCCTATGAGTAAGGTGTGAGATGGTGGTAGTTTTATGTGGTGGCTAGGTTATCCTTGGTCGCGTGGTAATATACACTAACATAAACTTATTTAATATATAATATAATTAAATACTCACATATTGAAGCTCATTTTAGGATTGGTCAAGGGGGAACACTAAGGATGCTACCTCCCTCCCGAATTTTAAAAAATGGGCTTCAAACGGAATGACATTGCTAGTTGAGGTCATTGTTTCTCCTCTATGCATGAATTATCCTTCTTCATTAGTACTTATAAACACTAATTATAATTATAAAATTACTAACAGTGAGTATTTTTGATAATGGTAAAATATACCAATAGTTATATTGTCTAATTGTCATAGTTAACTAGCAGTATGATTACTATTACAAGGGTTAAATTTCACCCTATAAATACAACTTAAGTATTTCACTCGGTATTCACCACATTTCATCTTAAGGTTATATTTTCATTTACGAATATTTTTTTTGGTTTGAAAATAATTTCTTTTCAATAGTTTTGGTTGTTGGGGTGATTATTTTGGAATATTGGTGCAATCTATATATTTAGATTTTAGCTTTTCTATTTTATATTTCATTGTCCAATTGTAATGTTTCGAATTTTTATTAACATCATATCTAATTAATATAATGATATTTAATAATTAGATAATGTTTTGTATTGTATTATATAATATAACAAACATTTTCTCAAGAATAATATATAATTTAAAAAAATCATGGGCCCTTATCGTAGTTCAACCTACTGCACCTCTAGTAGTATCACCTCTTGTACATAGTCTCAGAATTGAAATTTATTTAAAATAACGGTTTCTTCAACTATTGTTTCCTAAGGAGGTAGAACCATTATAAAATTACTATGTAAAAATTGATGTGGGAGTTTCTGCAATAGCACCAACCATGTTTCTCAAGAGACAGTGGACCTCGAGCTATTTAGTCAATGCTAGAGGCCATGTTATCTATCATTGAGAATATTGACATAAATTTACAAAGGATATTAAATATTATTGATTACTTGCTTAATGGTTCTTACAAAAACTTTTGGGATGTACAAACATAGGAATACTAGAGAGTTTATTTATCAAGAGAACATTTATTTTATGGACCTGGAGTGGGGCTCCATGTCAATTATGGAATTTTCATCTTAATTTACTAAGAGCCATCATTTTTCACCATCCTTTTATATCAATGAGGTATTGTGATAAAGATGCGTTGCAGATATTCTTATGTATTCCATCTGATCATAATTGAGTTTCCTCTAACTATCTACCATTTCATAAATTCTGAACTACGACCTTGTCATAGAGTGAAATATGAGGGATGTTGATGTTATAGGGAAAAGTGGTTTTTCACTTAGATAAGGTAGTGGTTTATCCAATAGCAGGAAGTATTTCCCTGGGGAATCACATTAGAGAATTGGAGACGAGAGTATTCATATTGATAGTTATTTTATATTACATTAGTGTTGAATGAAATGTCATATGAATCCTTAGTGCGGTAGGGAATGAGTTGAGTAATGATCATGCCGAAAATATGATATCTTGATAGGTTTCTTCAAATATATCCTTCACATACTAGGGGGATATGATTCTCACCAACTTCACTTTTTAGATAAGGATCTTTAACTCCATGTCAGGCCAAGATTTAGAGTATTACAGGATAAGGTGGTGGATTTGGTTGATGAATATTCACTTATTATATATTATACCGACATAGAAGAACTTCTCAGAGTAGTTAGGTTTTATATCAGGAGTTGGGATCTATACAATTATATGGATTACATCCAACTCTAAAAGAATAGAGTGTATGTCCTTTTACATTGAGAGTTACAGTCTTAATAAACTCTACTTGGTTTTTTTTCTTTTTTACGTCGCACTTTCCACTATTTCATATATGTTGCTATTGGAGAATTTCATGATCATGAAACTGATTATTTCTATAGAGTGACTACTCTTGATACTATATTAGGATTATGAACTAATATTTCACACTAATGAAGGGAGTTTCCCCATGATAATGGTGGTTACCATTTCTTATGAAACCTTTTCATCCTTCAGATGGTCGAACATGATGTCATTCTCATGATGGATTGGTTTGTTCCCTATAAAATCTATATTAACTATCACTGTTGAAGGGTTTCCTTCTCATCACTAATTGGGGTTACTATATTTACAATAGAGAATGTGATTTCCTAGTGATTCGAGATGAACCTAAGAATCATGGGTGAGGTGGGGTGTCAACCCATATTTCTATAATTATTTTGAGTAATCAAGTAGTGTGATAATCTATTATTCTTATAATTGTGGAGAAATTAAGATATTCCTTTCCAAATTAATTTTTAGGATACCTCCTAAGAGGGAGGTAGAGTTCACACTAAAGGTGGATCTATGAGAAGAACATGTATCTATTACTCTATATTGGATGGGTCTTAATAAGATTCATGAATTGAATATAATGTTGTTAGACCTGTAATCTAAATGGTTTTTATGAAGTAGTAAATACCAATGGGGTTCACCCTAGTTTTTCCCCGAGAAGGAATATGGGAGCAAAGTTATTTGATGAATGATGGTAGAATCTGCTTACAGTTTGGAATTGGTTCCTCTTCCATGTATAGACGATCTCATTGATTAGCTCTAAGGATCAGGGGCCTTTAAAAAATTGAATTGAGGTCTGGTTATTATTAGGTCTGAGTTAGTCCTTCAGATATAAAAAATAAATATTTTTGAATAAAATATATACATTATGGGTATCTGGTGATTTTTTAGTCTTACAAATGTTCTAGTGAATGTTATGGACCAGATGAATCAAGTTTTGAATCCACACATGGATTGTTGTGTGGTTGTTTTTTCGATGCAATCTTAGTGTATTATATAACATGACTTGATCATTATACAAAACTTGAATTCATAATGAATTTACCAAGACCATTCTAGATATATGCTAAGATTACCAACTTCCACTTCTATATTGATAAAGTTCACTACCAAGGTCATGTCATATAATAATAAGGGGTATTAATGGTTCAAGATAAGGTTTGGGGAATTGTTTCCTTGGATTATCCCAATAAAATATTTTATATTAAATTATTATTGGGGTTATTTAGTTTCTATAAGAGTTTTATTAAAAAAAATCTATGTCCAGCATCACCTCTCATATGATTGACAAAGAATGGTGTTAAATTTAGGTGATCTGATGTTTATGAAAAAATGTTTGAGGAGTTACAGGGAAGGATTACATAAAAATTATTCCTGATTTGAATTGAGCCTTGAAGGGTCTGTAGGGTTTTTTGATCCATAAAAAATTGGTATGGGATCCATTTTAATGAAAGGGTATTGAGTTAAGGCATATGTTTCATGCTAGTTTAGTCATCCCAAAAAAAAATTTATGCATGATCTCATGTTTGTAGTTGTTTTTCATTCATTTTAATGATCGTGAGATTATTATATGGGAATGTGTTTTGTCGTATAAACAAACCAAAAAATCATAATGTACATATATTCACTCAGTGTGTTTTGAGCCTCGTATAGTGAAGTTGGTTTGAATACCCGCGATCCTTTGATTTTGATATTTGTTATACACCTAGGAAAAGAAATTCACTAGGTGATTCTATGATCCAAAAGACCCAAAAATAGGTTTTTTAGGAATCCAATAGTGTGTGGAGGTCAATGATTCAGTTTTATGAGATGAAACTAGTAGTTCAGATGCATTATTGGAAACCTATACATTCATCTATATTAAGGAATACATTACATTTTCATCAATTGAAGAGAAGGGAACTACGATATCATGAAACATTATTCCCAATTGAATTTTATTCATGTGAGGACCACTACTTGATTAGGTTTTTTATGTGGATGATATATTACACATTCAAGTATATTTTCTGTTCCATGATATTTATGAGAGGAATTAACATGGGAATATCATTCATCTAAAGGGGAAGTTAATATTGAACATAATATGATGTGTTGCTAATTTTTACTCCAGTATTGATGGTAATGTATGATGAAGAATATAGAGTGTTTATTTAATCTCTGTTCCACCTATCATCAAGTGAAGGAGGAACATCATCAACCAATGGGTATTTTTCATCTTCATCAGTTTTCATATAAAAATATTTTATATGTGACTATATTGATGGCTCCTTGTGAGGGCCTATACAGTAGGTTGTGATAATCACTTTTGTGCTGGTTATAGGTTGGGGAGACAATGCTACTAGGTCCATGTATCATTCAAGAGACATCAGAGAAAGTAATAATGTTCAATAGATTTATGTAAAAAGCACAATATATTCTGAACTGTTATGTTGATGATTTTCTCCTACATATGAATTTTGAGGTGGGAATTTGAGTTTTCATGATGGTATCTCATAGATTGGGGAATCAATATATATAGAGAAAATAGAATACGGAACATAGGTTGGATAGACAGTTTTATATTTTATAGAGAGTCGGGTTAGTATCCTATCAAATAGTATCACCTTATAAGTACTGACTGATTCTTGAATTCATTCATTTTTATCAGGTTCGATGTTAACCGTCTCATTATTTTTTATCCAAGGATATTGAATTATAGAAGGATGTTTCTTCTGAGAAGTATCAAGTTTGTATCATTGATCATTACATATTGGATCTTTGAGGATGTTCAATTCCTCTTATATAGGTGTAATGGAAGCAAGACCATGTGTTTGATAAGGCATAGTAGAGAGAGATCGATGAACATGATAAGTGGATGGAATAATTTTAAATGATGCTCAACCACCCTCAAAATGATAATCAGGGATGAGTTATTTCAATTAGGGGAGGATATAAAATATATATTTTTATCATGAGTTATGTATCCTTTTATTTTCTATATAAACCTTTGTATTTCCAAAATAAAATTTACTATGGAGTTCAGAGATGTATTAGGAGCATTCATGCTGGGTTCAGATCCCAGATCTCTAGTTTTCAGAGAAATATTTGAGGGACATGGTAAGTGGATGGTTACTGATAACTATTCCCCCCAACCATGTGAGTCATAAGAGGTGTTATAGGGGTTGTTTAACCATTAAAGGTGGACATTTTAGTCCTATAAACCTTATATAAAACAATAAAGGTAACTCACATGTTTTTTGAAAAACTTTTCTAACTTTTTACATGAACCATACAAGCGGGATAATTTAGTCAATATGAACACATGGCCTTTGCATGGTTTGTCTAATTATGTGCCTTAGTCATATAGGGTGTGTACCCTTCGATAGTTCCAACAACGCAATCAGTAGAAGTTTTGGAAACCCATTTATTCAAACTGTATGACCCCTTTAAAAGTAGGAAGTTACCCTTTTTACTCTCTATACATTATAACATAAAACCTTCTTCCTCCTTTATTATTTCTCAACATCATACATTGAAGCTCCCCCTTTCCCTCTTCCACAGTTTTAAAGATCTCTCTCATACAAAATCACATTTGACTATCATTTATCACATTTAATTCACCTTGGTATGTCTCACATTCATCTTTCTTATTTTATTTGTTTCTATCTCCATCATTGATTTTATTTCCTTATGAGCTCTTATAACCAATTTTTAGGGTGTTTTTTTAGTTTATATGATTTATCTCACTCCATCCCAAATTAGAGGCTAATACTGGATGAGGAGTTAATTGTATATATACCATAGGTGGTTAATAAAATTTCCCCTCAATTCCTATCACTTATAAATTTTTGTCATTTTACCGCATGTTGGACATTCCATGAATTACTCCTTAAATTTAAAAATCATTAAATTAATTATGTACATGTTGACTTAGATGATTTATGAGACCCATATATAGTGTAAGTTGTTGAGAACTCAAAATGAAATACCCCTATGGGTGTGACTTATAATATTTCATCAATGACCATGGAATTTATTTAGCCAAAACACCACTAGGGTTTGTTTTGATTGGATCATGATAAAGATAAAGGGTAAATTTATTTAGTGAATTCTAAATGGCATAGAAAATCATATGAACACTTTTTTAATTAGGAAGGTGAATTTGAAATGCATCAATTGAAATATAAAATGTCAAATATCCTTCACGAGGACTTTTTTCCACTTCTGAGTGAATAGACTATTGTACATGAATATTAATGAGATATAATTTGAATGATACTAAATAGAATATGATTAAATATTATATGTAAGGGGGATACTGATTATGAATATTTTTTCATTTTAATGTAGTGGTAAGACTTGATCCATCATTGGATTGTTGAGGTAAATCCATGATCACTCTTAAGACACCACCCTAATTCATCTGGCCAGTTTCCAAGTGAGATACCCGCCTTGGAATTTGGTTATTATCTTATTTGTACATGATTTAATCCATATAGTTTAGAGGATTCACTTTATTCATAACTATAAATTACAATTCCATGGATTATCTCCTTAGATTTAGCTTTATGCCCTAGGATATGTGACATCAGGGATTATCACCTCAATATCCCATCATGTTTAGCCCAATAATACTTTGTATGTTATCCAAAAACATTGTAATAAGTATTTTAGGTTGAATAAAAATGGTTAAACCCTTGTATTACACATAAACGCCTATAGAAAGGAAGCATAGTTGATTATTATGAGATGGACTGACCATAAATAGTAACAGATGATTTAGTCTCACCTAGAGTATTATATAATTACTATATGGACACTTCAACTATGTTCCTTAGTTTCTCGACTGATTACAAGTCTAATTCTTAGTGACATCTAGCTTATAATTAAGTAAGTAGAGTTGAATGAGTTTCTCAAAAGTAACCCAAGACGATATGATTACTATTTATTTTACTACCCTTATTTATTTTACTCAAACACTAATTCATTTTATATTTCCTTGATGGATTATTTGTAGACACCATTGGTGGTAGCCTACTAGATTTTTGTAACACCCTATTTAGGCCATATATTGACATCTGGACAGACATCTTTGATGTATGTAGGGGCAATAGAAATTGTCCAGGTGTTGATACATGATATCTATTATTATAGGAGATTGGTATAATATGAATGATATCCTACTCAGGATACTCATGAGATATTTTTTAGTATTCTATATCTTTTTCCACATGTATTGTATTATACACTCGATACCATGTTTTTATAGTTTCCAATTTTATATAGACATGACAACATTATTATTTTTGTATATAATCTTGCAAATTTTCTATTCTATATTTTTATTTGGATATTTATGACTTCTAATGTTTCATTATTATATTATTTCTATTATTTCATATTTATAATCACTACCATAGTGATCCACTATGGTAAAAATGGTATAGGCTCCCCACTATATATCCATATACACTTATTTATAATCATTATCCTCCAGCATATTGGGTGGCATTCTTGAGGCCATGTGGTCTTCTAGGTTTGGTTACATGTAATTTAAATAGGTTAGGGATTTCACATACCCCATAAAATTATTTAATCCTATGCATATTTAACTATTTAAAGTGTTTAGGGTTTGTCACTTTTTCATTTTTTTCTCATTTTAGCAAGACATGTCTGTATATCCTCCAATTTTTTCAGAACCACTTAAAATACTTCACATTCCTTTTAAATCATTGGAAAAAAAACACAGAATACTCTTATGAATTTATAAAATTGTGTTAAATGTCTTCAAAATAGTTACCAATGTCTCGTAAAACAAATTTACTACTCTCTGAGTTCTTAAATTTATATCACTGCCTTGTCAATTTCAAGTTCAATATTTTCATTTATGTAAATTTTTTTCATAAATCTTTTTAGTAGCCATTATGATTGATTGAAATATTATAGATTCTCAACAAAGGAATGAGATTCATTAAACTATCAAAATTTTTATAAAAATTTCTACAAGTTATTATCTACCAGTTTTCCAGAAATATTCTATAACTTATATTCACTATTATAGAAAACACTCAAAACATAACACTTTCTATTGGAATTTGGATCATATCTACAATATTCTGATTAAGGGATACTTAAAATGTAGTATCTAACTCTTCTATATTACATTTGTAACATAAGTATCAGTCTTCCTTTTCATGTCCAATGGATAATTCATTTTCCATTACCCATTAATATATTTTTATCTTCTTCAGGTGCCTTAGGAAGAATCTCACACCATTACCAAGAATGTTAATGAAATATAAATTAACACATATTTATAAAAAAGACAACCAAAAAAACTTTGGGAACATTATAATATGATGAAAAGAGGAGAATATTATTTTGGAAGGTAGTGGAGAACGCTTGGGTTAATAAAGAAATGTATATCCCTGCAAGAAAACTGATGTCGGAAATACTTGAATTTTTTCAGTATGAAAATAATATGAACTCATCCAGGATAATAATTAAACTTATCTAGATTTTTTCCCTAAAACATGATAATAATTGCTTCCTACAAACCAAAAATAACTTGCATATAAATCAGGTCCTCCTATTAATTGGTCAAATACAAATACAAAATATTATAAGAAAATAAATAACACTCAGAAAGATCCTTATTTTTTATTAGATACTCCCATTATCTATATGAAATTTCATGACTTCCCCTCATAATACATATTCATAAATGTATTTAACAAACATGAGACACGTACCTAATATATATAAAAATAATGGGGTACTATTAAAATATAAAGAAATAAGTAGGTAATGATCAATAGAAAATGAATAATTTCCTATATATAAGGACCTCATGTTTTATAAATGAAATTCCATTTTCAAATGAATGAATTCATCATTAATTATTGATTTTAATTAGAAAACAAACACTTAATTGGTCATTTTTAAATTTTATAAGCTATATCCTATATCTTTTAAAATACCATTAAGAATCATAACAATTTATAATATCTCTATTGTATATTGATTGAGAAGATTTTAATATGAAAGAGTTATGATAAATTAAAATTAACACAGACAGAAGAAGTGATGGCCACAACTAGTAGGCTCATACACTATAATACCCATTTCACAATGCTTTCAATGGATATGGGATCACTGGGTTCTTCCTATAAATAATCTCAATATTATATTCAATAACTAAAGCACAATAAAAACTCTTTATGTAATAATTTCTATCTCATCGAGATTCCAGCCTAAACCATGGTTGTCGAACCACGGTAAGAAAGTTACACCATTTCACTCAAAACCCTTAGAGAATACACCAATTTTATAAGTGGTTATATACTAATACCCTTAATGTAGTATTTTTATATTTATATTTTTAATAAAATAATGTTTATATTTATCCGTTTTTTAATTATTATTTAAAATATTAGATAACGAGTTTGATAAAAATAAGACTATGATATGATAAAACCCAAATAGTGTTGTATGGAAATATATTATTTTAATCGAGAAACTCTTTTTTATGAATTCAAAAAAATTGCTTTGTATTTTATTTTTAATAAAGTATTATTATTAAATAATATTTATATAATAATAAATTATAATATAATTTTATGAATTCAAAAAAATTCCATAAGGGTCAGAATCTATTTTCTTCAAAAAATCCAATATTTTTTATAATGGGGGGTTTTTATGGAATGTTAAAATATTCATATTTATATAATTATTTATATAAAATAATATTTTTAAATCAATTTCCCAAAATAATCCTGATGTTATTTTTTCAAAAAAATATGAGACAGATGAATTTTTGGGTAAAAATTCAATATTGTATAAATATATAGTATGTATTATGACCTCATAATGGCCTCAAAGAAATTTATAAATGCCATATAAGACATAAAAGGCGAAATATATATTTATCCTTTAATATAATGTGTTTTTTAGTTAATTTTTTAATTTTATATAACATTAATGAATCCTAGAAAACCTATATTATATTTTATAATTTTAAAATTAATTAATTATGACCATCACTCACACCCACATTACCAAGGGTATTATTTTGATGAATTAGGTTCCTAAACTTATAAAAAATTGAAAACCACTTCTATTTTTTATAATTCATGGAAAACCCCATTGTAAGGAATTTTGTTTTGATTATTTTTTTCATATTGTCCAAAACCATTGTTTAGAAATTAATAAATAACTTTCCTATATTTTTCGATCAAAACCTACCCAAACACCCATTCCTCGTCATTTAAAACCTTTTTAGCATTAATTTACTCTAACATTCCTTCTATATATCCCTCCCATGGTCAACCAATATCTTAATATAACCTCCTCCCAGTCTTTTAGAAGTTACCTATCAAGGTAATGAATCTTCTCCTTATTATTTTTATTCAAGCGCCTTCTTTATATTATGCGTTTTGATTTACAATGTTCAATATTGGGATACGTTTTTACACATTTCTATTAATTTCATTATGATTTAATATTTATGATAGACCACTTTCACTGTCATTGAACCTTTACCTGACTCTTTATGTACACCTGTTATGCTACAAATATTATCTTGTAATTTTTCATGATATTCATTTTTGGAGTTAATACCAATCCCCATTTATACTCAAGGTTATTAACCTAGATGTTACTATACATAATTTATTATGGAATTAAATATATTTGATTCACTCTCTTTAATCCAAGTAGTAAAATTATTTAAATACATCCTTATGTCATATGATCTATGTGGAACACTTATGCAAGTACATGATATGAATGTGACATGTGGTCTCGAACTTATATATCCGCACAGTGCATTTGGTATTGTTTTAATCTAATGAGAAACCATGTCTATTGAAAGAGTGGTTATCCTAAAAACATTATTTTATGATGTCTTTATGCTCATTCTTGACTTATGTATATGATGGCATGTTTTATGTTATTTCAAAATTATCATGTTTCATTGTTGTTATCAACTTATATTTTGCTTATATGTTCATGTTTATTATTCCCACTCCTCATATATTAACATGATATGAAACTTTAATCACATGTATTTATTTACTTTAGATTTTAATTTCATTATTCCCTTATAGGGATATATAGCTCCCTCATTTCTTATGTATGTGCCAAGGTTATCCAGTGCGGTTTTAATAATATCATTGGATATTAAGGGTATATTGTGAAGTTTTTATATAATTTCACTAAATCAATATTTTTTATTTTTATGTTATGTATCTAATTTACTAAATATAGTATTCCTCACAGTCTTCTCGGATTGTACTATTTGTATCTTCATGTAAAAAATAATGATTTAAGGTATTTTAAAATATGGGGTGTCATAGTTGGTATCAAAATGGTGTCTAGTTATTTTTGGAAATTATGAACATAAAACCTTATTCAAAAACATAGTAATAACACTAGACATAGTAAAAAATTCTTAAATTTTGTTAAATATTAGTTTTAGTGGTTTCCAACCAACATAATCTATGTAAGCATATTAAAAGTGGATATGGATCTTGAATAGTTGTATCTTAGGGTAATTACCTTGAAATGGTGAATTTGGATTTGACTTAATCGTCACTTAGTTCAGGATAAAAAAGTGTTTTCTATAATGTTTTTAACACAATGAAGGGGTATTCTAAAATGAATAAAAAATCTCCATAAGAACTATTATAAAAGGAAGAAAAAATCCAAAATGATTTATAATTAGAAAAGAGATCATGGATAATATATATTCCAACATTGAATATAATAGGTTAAAGAATATATTCCATTTATAATTTATCTATATTATTTTCATTGTTTTATATTTATGGGTTCAATAATTTAAAAATTATAATCCCCAATTTTCAATTTATTTTAGTCTGTAGATGAAAATAAGTCATATTTTACCAATAAAAAATGTTATGGGAAATTTGGTGACTAACCAAATGATATGCCCAACCCAAAGGGGTTATGAATCAGGAACATGATGATGATAATTTCTCAATTAACGCATGTTCTGAATATAAACTTTATCTAATATGAACACTCAAAACCCCCTAAGAAAGATAAATTTTTTATGAGAATATTATTAATCAAATTCCATAGACATTTAGTGGATCTTTAAATATCTTAATCATGGAAAATTGATCATCTCCACTGTGAAGATATTCTAAATCATTCAATTCTTTAAAAAAGTGAATTTCATGTAGGAAATTAATTTTATTGTGGGATATTCTGATCAATGGTGAACATTGATGAAAAATAATAATCCTGATAAGAAGATCAAATACATGGCATGGAATGAATTCTGGAAAACATTTTTTGTTAAATATTTACCTTTTACTCTCTGATAAGAAATGTGCAAGGAATTAATTTTCCTCATGAAAAAGGCTGATGAATCTATCAGGGTGTATGAGGATAAATTCATAAAGCCATCAAAATATGATTCAATATTTTTCATAAACAAAGAAATTGAATTTATCCAAAAAATTAATGGGCTAAATCCAAGTCTAAAAAAATATTTGATGATGGGAGACATTGATAGCTGAGTGGAAATTGTCTGATATTCCCTCAAATTCAGAATAGATATCATCAAATATTAATGGTATCATGGTCTTATATATAATAAGTGGATAATGGATTATAATCCTAGAGACACAATAGAAAAATATCTTGGGGGAAAGAAGGTAAAAACTTCACTTTTCAAAAGTATGGGAAGAATAATCCTAGAAATTACATTGTGGGGAAAAAATTGTTTCAGTGTAAAAAGGAGGGCCTTTAAAAAAAATTAATATTTATCGGAGAAACCCACCTATTTGATGAAATAAATGAATTATCTATTATCTAATAAACGTATTTGTTAATTTTTAGTAGTAATGAATAAGGAAACTCTATGAATCAGTGCACAAGGCCAAGGGTTTTTCATGATAATCGATGGAAAAAACCTCCAATTTTTAGAGAAAAAAAGGTGACCGTATTCCATAAATAATTTTGAAGCATATCCCAATAAAAATTGGTGATAGATACACTATGTAATCATTCAACTATACTGAACTTAGTTTTTTAATCTAGTCCAATGCGTTCCTTCATATCACAAATGTTTAGTATATCTATTTAGACACCACATGAAAACATGTAATTAAAGTTACTGGTGATGTTGTAAATGGTTCAATTATTGAATCCAATTCATATAACTTCTACCCTATCCATATTTTTTGGATGATATTCCTAGAGAACATTGAGATACTCCCTTTAGTGTAATTTGAGGCAATTATGGATATTGATTACATTTCCTTATATAAAGAAAACAAAAATTATTGAGTGAAGAAATCAACCGACATAACAAGATTCACCAACCAATTCATAACATGTGTATTAATGAGGAGGAATTATCTTTAGTATCATCTTCTCATGCATAGATATATTTTCCTTATAAGAAAGGGTATCTAGAAAAATTAATGAGTCTATGGAAAATATTATTCCTGATTACTAGATAATTTTATGGTAATACAAGGATGTGTTTCTTGAATAATTTTATAGTCTTCTTCCAATGTATGATGTCTATTTATCATTAAATCTCATACCCATAATGTTTCGAATATCCCAGAATATGTATAGAATGACCATTATCAAACTTGAGGATCTAATGAATTGACTATAGAAGAGTCTGGATAAAGGTTTTATACACCCAAGTTCTTCTACATGGGGTGCACTGGTCCTCTTCATCAAGAATGTGGATGGATCAATGTTCATGTATATTGACTATCATGGTCAAGAAAACAATAGGATAATTAATAATTATAATCTTTCATGGATTTATTACTTGTTCGATCATCTATGTGTGTCCCAATACTTCTCCAATGATGATATTTGGTTAGAATAATGTCATGTAAAGGTGAATAAGGATGATATACCTAGGAATTATTTTCATACAATTCACAAGCACTATGAGTTTATAGTAATTCAATTTATACTCACTAATGCTCTAGTTATCTTCATGGGAAAAAATTTAAGTCTTTAGGGAATAACTTTATAAATTTTTGGTAATATTTATATATGATATTCTTATCTACTTCAAAATTAAGGAGAACATGTGGAGAATTGAATGATGCACTGTATACCATGAAGTTGTAAAATTAGTTTAAGTGTTATTGTAAATTAAAGTTTTGGATATTTAAAGTGACATTCATGTTTCATGTTACCACCAGTAAAGGATATTTTTGGAAACTTCAAAAATATAAGAAATTTCATGACAGCCTAGACAAGCATTGGTGACAACAATATGTAGTTTTTTATTAGATAGGTATTATCTTCAATTTTTTAGAAAATTATCATTAATTATGGTCTTGCTAACCATCCTAAATTAGATGGGATTATTATTTTTGTAGACTAGGTAATTATATGATATAATTAGAGTTAAATAATAAATTAATCAATGCACCTATAATCACATTACCCACTAATGGGGAATGATTTATGATCTTTAGAAATAAATTTAAATGGGATTTATTTGTTTTAAAATATAAGATGACAATGTGATAGTGTATTTCTACCAAAAATTAAATATCCTTTTGAATAAATACATAATGCATTATCTGGAATTGGCTGCAATGACCTTTGCATTGAATAGTTGGTTCTATTATCTCTATGGGGAGAAGTGTGACATATATATATATATCATAAAAGCCTCAAATATAAATTCACTCTAAAAACATCAGTATGCACCAATAAAGGTAATTATATTTGATATATGATTATGATTTTTCAACACATTACCATCCTTGGATAGAGAATAATGTAGATGATTCCCTAAGTAGAAATGCTACCCTTTCAATTATGATGATTATAATGGATCTAATCTGCTTGTACATGAAGTGTATAGATGTTGGAATAATATAAGGTTATAAATCCTAAAATTCACATATAAGTGTTCTACCATACATTTTTGAGATGATCAAGGAGGTCCCAAAATTTGATTAGGTAATAAAGAATAAGGAAGCAAATATTATAAAAAAATAGAGATGGAATTATATGTTTGAGAACCGCCATATTTTTAACATAAAAACAATTAATAAAGTGGGAACTTATGGATGATTTACATAGCACATTATTATCTATTCATCTAGGAATAACTAAGATATATAGATATATAAAGGAAAAATTCTATTGGGATATCATGAATAGTGGGACTATAGAACATGTATATTGATTCTTGGTATTTCAATAAGTAAAGGTTGAATGGCGAGATTCTATGGGTATAATGAAACTATTACCAATAATAGTATAAAAATGGGAAAAAAACCCATGGATTTCATCATATAACTCCCTAGGACATCTAAATGAAATAATGGCGTCCAAGTAGTATTCAACCTCCTTACAAAGTAAGATAATTTCATTGCTATCATGGAATATTTATTTCTTCACCAACAAGAAAAATATATTGAAGGTAAATGGTAAGAGAACATGGAGTACCATTATCCATTATATCAAATCCAAATTTAAGGTTTTCCTTAATGTACTAAATAAAACTTCAACAATGATTGAATATAGAGTTGAGTTTATGTACAATTTATCTCGCTTAAATAGATGGTCAGTCTGAGATAACCATTCAAAATCTAGAGGATATGTTGAGATCATGTTCAATAGATTTCTATAGTTGTTATGATCAACACCTTCCCCTAGTAAAGTTAATAAATAACAAATAATAATAATTTTAGAATTCAAATGGAACCTTTTGAGGCTCTGTATGGGATGAAGTGTTAGTCTCTGAAATTTAGGGATGAAGTTAGAGAGAAGAAGAATATGGGACCTAATCTTGTCTATGAAATTAAAGTTATGGTTAAAACTATTCTACCTTATATGAAATATTCCCAACATTGATATAAAAAACTATTTATATAATCATTAACATGATTTTGATATTGAGATCAGAGATAAATGTATCCATCATATATCTCCATGGAATAAATTCATAAGGTTTTGGAAGAAGGGAAATCTTATTTAATGACACATCATCCACTTTGAGATCTTTTATCGGATTGGTGTTGTGGCCTATCGACTAGCAATCCAACCTAAAATTTCTCAATAATATGATGTGTTATATATATCCCTCTTAAGGAAGTACATACCAGACCCCTCACATCTATGGAATCTAGATGTGGTATCCTTAGATAATGATCATTCATATTAGAAGCATCCATTGAAGATTTTATATTTTAAATACAATGTTCAGTTAAATAAGACAAATCTCCTAGTCAAGGCATTGTTATGGGACTACTTGTTTGTGGATCCAATAGAGGTAATAAAACATAACTTCCCTCATCTATTTTGATTTATGAAATGAAATTTAAATGGAAAGTTTTCTAATGGTTGAGACAATATAATAACCTAGTGGTTTATAAATGTAATTTTTATTTAAAATGAGTAAATGCATTAATAAGTAATAGTGCTTTTTTTTACAAATGAACTATTTTGGTTATTTTAGACTTTTATAAGTTATATTATGTCAAATTGAAAATCCATTAATCATTGTAAACATTGATAATATATCCATTATACAGTGATTGTTAATATTATTCCTTATTAAGGGTTATGATAAAGTCCAATTGACATAGATGTAAGAATAAATGGCCCAAACCAATATGATCATGCAATATGAAGCCCATTTATCCATAAATCTGAGGGAGTTAGAAGAACATTTATTTTTTCGAAGACCAATTCCAATATGATATTCAAACACTAAAAAAATATGAAAACCCATATATGGGAAATTTTCAGGGTTTTCTAGGTCACGACCCAAACCATGGTCATCGAACGACACCAAGAAAGTGACCCCATCACACTTTTTACCCTTTGGGAATATAATGTTGTAATAACGGGTTATATATCTAGAAACTAAAAATATGATTTTTTTAAATAAAATAATTATTATATATATAATAATTATTATTTCATTATAAATAATTAAATGATGAGTTTGAATAAAATTATATTATGATATGATAAAACACGTATTTTAAAAAAAAATATCCTATCAATAATGACACTCTTCTTGATGAATCAATAATTTTAAAAGTAAATTTTATTTTAATAAAATATTCTTATTAAGTGATATTTATTCAAATAAAAATGATTCTATAATTTTATGAATTGAAATTCAATTTCCATACATGTTAAAAACTATTATCATCGTAAAAACACTTTTTTTAATAAATGTGGATTTTTTATTTAAAAGTAAAAACTTCCATATTTATTGAATTTTATAGATATAATAAATATTTGTTTTCGTACCATCATGTCAAAATTATCCAATGGTGAATTTTCCATAATTTCCTATGTTAATCAAGTATTTGGGTAAAAATATAATACTTTATAAATATATGGCATGTATTATTATATCATAATGGTCCAAAAGATACATAATAAATTCCATATATGTCATAAAAAACTATTTACATATATACACATTAAAATAATTTGTTTTAATGTTATTTATTTATCTTTATAAATCCCCCAATGAATCCTATAAAACCTATATAATATTTTCCCTTTATAAAATTAATTCATTATAAACATGGCTCACTTTCACATCACCAAGGGCGTTATTTTAAAAATTTATGATTTTATCCACAAAAAATATTGATAAAAATTATTATTTGAAAATATAATTGGAATAAACTATGGGATAATTTTATGTTTCAATTATTTTATCATATAGATTCGAAAACATATATTTTTAAATTAATAAAAATATCTCTTAGCTTTTACTATAAAAAACAATCAAACCTCCGATTAATCATTGCTAAAACCCCTTTTATTATGAATTTTATATTCCATTAACTCTCTAGACCCCTTCCAATTTCCTCTATTTATATTAAGAAGCTCCTCTTAGGATTTTATAAGTTCCCTCTCAAGGTTAGGGGTCCTCTCCTCCTCTTTATTAAAGAACCTTCTTTATATTATGTATTTAACTTCAAATTATCCATGTTGGGATATGTTTTTACACATCCATAATAGTTTAATTATGATTTCCACAAGATGATATAGCCATATCACCATCATTAAACCCTTTTATTAATCTTTATGTATCTTTATTATGCATCTAAACTTATCCAATCGTTTTTCCATGCCAATCATTTTTGTCGGTAATATTGAACCCCATTTCTACTCAAAGGTATTCACCTACTTATACCTATAATTAATTGATTGGGGAACGACATATATATAACCCATACCCCATAATCATGAGATTAAAACTAATTAAATACATCTTTATGTTGTATGATCTATGTGGCACATTTATGCATGTACAGGTTCTAAATGTTCTTACTGGGGCCAGAATTATATGGTCATCCAATGTATTGGGTAATGTTTTTATCTCATGAGATAAAATTTAAAGATAATTTGAGCATATATTAAGAGAATTATTTTATTATTTATTGATTTTATCTTGGGATTTTGTTTATGAAGACTTGTTTTATATTTTTATTTCATTCCCTTTTTTCCTTTTTGTTATCATCATATATCATGGTTAGATAATCATGTTTATGATTCTATCCCTATTATGTTTTTTTGATATTCATCTTGAATCACATATATTTTATACCTTATCACAAACTTTTTTTATTC
Source organism: Viscum album (assembly GCA_963277665.1). Lineage (NCBI taxonomy): Eukaryota > Viridiplantae > Streptophyta > Magnoliopsida > Santalales > Viscaceae > Viscum > Viscum album. The sequence goes on along the minus strand of OY728141.1, from coordinate 923,352,554 downwards.
AATTATAACTATTTATAGCTCTCCCCTTTCTTATGTACTTCTCTAGGTTATCCCATGCAGTTTTAAGAAGACCAATGGATATTAAGGGCTTTTTTATTTTTTAGAAAATGTCATTGAATACCTAATTAATGTTTATATATTATCTATATAGTTTTTTATATAATATATTCTTCATGATCTTATGATGTATTATAATGTTTATCTTTTTTTAATAAATCTGTAATTATGGTGTATTCGAATATGGGTTGCCATACTAGAAACATGTTATGTGTAAACATGCTTTGTTACTATATAGTAAATATAGATCACATAAAATGAATGAGGAAGAGTCATGAATAATGTATAAGAACTATGAACATGTATTTTTAAGGAGCATGAATCCTTTTATATGGGGGTTAATCATCCTTTCCTTTGATATATTCCAATGATGTAGCATATTGTTTACATTTTTAATATTTATTTTCATCGGCATTTCTCATTTTTTAAATTTTACAAAACATCACTCACTTCAATTTTTATTTTATTCACTAATAATACATTATTCCCCAATATATCTTAAACCATTTTCATGAGATTATTTTCTTTCAGTTAATCTAGGGGGAGGTTCTACCAAAGTTTCTATCTATAATTGAAATTTTTTATTTTAATTCATTGGGTGTTGATGAATATTTAAATGTGGGGTGAATATTTTTGGTCATGTTTTTTACTCTTAACATTCCACTTCTTCCATAATTATATCAATTTTACACTATTATTTTTAATTTATTAGAATGTGGATTATTAATATTTGGTTGGAGATGAATATAATATGGGATGTAGAATGGAATTCGGGAGACACAAGAACATGTTAAACATATGTACTTTTTCATTATCTACAGATAAATCAAGTGGTTGAAATGTTTAGAGATGTTTTCAAATGTCCTATTAACTTATACATTAATTAATGGAATTAATTAAATTGAATTCAATATATTCTATGTGATTAATAAACATAAAATTAATATTTTAAATTATAATAACCACACCAATTCTCATCTTGGATAAACCAATTATCCCCCCAGAAATATTAATTTATTTTATCATTATTTTATATCATTTTTATTTAATGTTTTGCTTATTTTATATTCCTTTGATGACAAACATATGAATAAAATATATATAATATTTGTAGATGGTGGCTCGTGAAGGTGCCCCTGAGGGAGAAGGTGTAAACCCTAATCGGGGTGATGATGCGGGGAATTCCAGGGATAAGGATGAGGATCACTTCGGTCATTATGAGCTCTTCAGTCTCTGTGCTAAACAAAAATCAGAAAAGATGATGCTGAATGATGTCTCTGAATACGGGAGGAGCTTTGCGGATGTGGCCAAACAAGTTGGAGGCTTCTCCTTCGTGGATTGTAATGCTGGTGGCTCGGGAAGAATCATACGTAAGGGTCGTGTTGCACATATATCGGCAAATCAAGCCGCTGTTGAAGAAAGGGTAAAACTATGAAAATTTTCTATTATTGCTCGGGTTGTGGTTCCAAAAGTGGTCCGGCCTTGGAAATTTCATGATCTCTCAAGCAGGTTGGCTGAGATTTGGGGCTTCAGTGACTGGAAGATGACAACCATTGGTAGAGGCTTTTATCATGTGGTCATTCCATCTGATGAAAGTAAAAGGCGCGCTTGGAGCTTGGGCTCTGTTCCACTGCATCCTGGATTTCTTCGGGTTCATGAGTGGGATCGCAACTTTGATCCCAGGTTGGTTAAAAACACCTTTGCTCAGGTATGGATTCGTATCCATAAGTTAAGTTGGCTTTATTGGCATCCAAATATTCTGTGGGATATTGCTTCCTCTGTTGGTAACCCTATTAGACTTGATAAACAGACAGATAACCCTAACATTGGGAACTTTTCTAGGATTTTAGTGGAGGTTGACATGTCAGCTACCTTAGTGGAAGAGGATGTCTTTACTACTAGGGATGATAGCACCAATCTTGAAATTGGCTATGAGAGAAAGCCAAAATTCTGCCTCAATTGTCAAATCTTTGGGCATTCGATTTCGGAATGTAACAAGAATAAGATTTGTTCTTCCTGTAATTATAGAGGGCCTGATGCTGGGAGTTGTCGAGGAAGGACAGTTGATAACGGTCAAGTTAATCTCGATACTGTCAATACCAATGGAGAGGAAGTGATGGATAAGGTTGATGCTCAGAGACCCAATGTAGATGTTGCACCATCTGATGAAGAAAGGAATCATAGTATTGAGAACCCACCACAGGAGGCGGCCATTATAAAGGTGGTGAATTATGTACAGGAGGTGACCACATTGGCTGATGTTCACACTGCCAATGAAATGAGTAAAACTCTGGACCCTCAGTATGAGGGTGATGTGCCTGCTGGTCAGGTGGCTACTGAACATGTCTCTGCTGGTATTCGAACACAAGCAGGGAAGGGTTGTCCATCTGCGAATGAGGGATCTGGTGCTCAGATTTCCAATGAAATGAGTCAAAGTCTGGACCCTCAGCATGAGGGTGATGTGCCTACTGATCAGGTGGTCATTGAACATGATTCTGCTGGTAAACGAACACAAGCAGTGAAGGACTGTCCTTCTGCGGATGAGGGCCCTGGTGCTCAGTCTGCAACTGAATTGGTGATTCATGACTCCCCTGTGGGTGGAAGTCTGATGGCACAGCCCACTGTGGATCTTGAAGAAAATTTCGCACAAGTACCTTCTTCTAAAGTTGCAAGAAGGAAATTACCGGCATCTTTTACAATGCCTATTGATTCAGAAAAAAAATTTACCTCTCTCTCTGATGATGAGGCTGGAGTTGGAGATGACTCTAATGGTACAGTAGATGGGAATAAGTCAGACCCTAAGGAATGCTTAGATTCAAGCTATTCTGGACCCTGCACTAGACAGAGGTCTTCTAATCAATGAGGATTATTTTCTTGAACTGCCAGGGTCTTGGGAATCCTCCCAAGGTAAGAACCCTGAAGCACATGATTATGACCAACAAACCTATGTTAATAAGAATTGCTGAGCCAAGAAAGAATTTTCAAATATGGATGGGTTTTAAGTGGAGTAATATAGGTTACTAACTTGTTTCGGTAAATCAGCATGTGAATGGGAATGAAACTTTATGGGTTCTAAAACACAATAGTGTTAGCTTTGATTCTGTTCAAATTGATCAACAGTCGATTTCTGTATCTTGTTGCTTTCAGGAGAATAGATTTTGTGTGACCTTTGTGTATGCTTTCAATCAGTATATTAGAAGGAGAACTTTATGGGAATCCCTTACTGATATCTCTGATAGCATGTCTCCTTGATGGATTCTGATTGGTGATTTCAATACCATTCTGAGGCCAGAGGAAAAAACAGGGAGCAACTTTTGCAGAATTTCAGCTAAAGATTTCTCCGCCTGTATTGATCATTGTAGGCTGCATGAAGTCCCAATATCAGGTGTGGATTTTACCTGGAGCCAGTATACTTTGAATGGTAGGCAGACAAGTAAGTTAGACAGATGTCTAATTAAGATGGATGATAGCAGTGACATGATGGAGGTCTCTGGGGTGACTCTTCCCAGGATTCATTCGGATCATAATCCCATTCTGGTCGATATATGTTTTAATTGTCTAAGGTCTACACCCCTACCCTTCAAGTTCAATAATGCTTGGCTTGTTGTGCTGGGATGTAGGGAAATTATCTCAGAGGCTTGGAAAACAGATGTTATAGGTAGTTCTTTGTTCATTCTGAATGCTAAGCTGAAAATTGTGAAATCCAGACTTAAAGAGTGGAGTAAATTGACCTTCTCCAACATCGTTAATGATATTAAAGAAGCTGAATCTCATCTACTGAGCTGTCAAAAGAGGAACATACAGTAGGAATGTCCATCACAAGATGAGGTGGAAGCTGCTTCAAAGCTTGATAGTCTCTTGTCCCGTAAGGAGAATCTTGACCGAAATCAGCTCAATGTTAAGTGGCTCAAGGATGGGGATTGAAGATCAAAATTCTTTCATTTTATGCACAAGGAGAAAAAGGTTAGAAAAAATATCAGGGCCTTAAAGATTGACGGTAATATGCTGACTTCTGAAAATGACATTGTCAATGGTGCCACTTCCTATTTTAAAAATTTATACTCTAGATCTGGTGTGAACAACCTTGATAAGGTTATTAGATGTGTTGAACCCAGTGTTGATGACAATCAGAACCGAAATCTTATTGGGACTCCTTCCCAAACAGAAATTTGTCATGCCCTTTTCTCTCTAAATATGGACAGTACTTCTGGCCCTGATGGATTCACAAACAAGTTCTTTATGTTCTACTTGGACATTATTCACATGGAAGTTATTAGTGTTGTCAAGGAATTCTTTCATCACTCCTATATGCCATTTGGGATGAATTCTAACTTTATTGCATTAATCCCTAAAAAGGATAATGCCTTGGACATTAAAGATTTCAGGCATGTTTCCATTGGGAACACGATTCCAAAAGTCATCAGCAAAATCATGGCTACCCGATTAGGTGATGTTGCTAAAAGTCTTGTCTCTGATAATCAGTTTGCCTTTATACCTGAAAGAAGGATTCAGAATTGTCTCTTCACCGCTTCAGAATGCATTAACATCATGAGAAACAAAGTTCCACATGGTAACATGGCCGTGAAGATTGATATTGCAAAGGCCTTTGACATTATAAGGTTGGACTTTATTTTTTCAATTCTTAAGATGCATGGCTTCTCAGAGAAGTTCATTATTTTGGTTCAGGCCATTTTGAAAAGTGCTTGACTATCCATCCTTATTAATGGCTCCCCAAGGGGCTTCTTTCAATGCACAAGAGGGGTTGGGCAAGGGGATCCTTTATCTGGGCTTTTGTTTTCCATGGCAGAGGATTACCTGAGTATTTGTCTTCATGACCTTGTCAACACTGTTATTTATCATAGAATGAGGGAAAGTAGGAATCTATATGCCCCATCTCATCTATTCTATGCCGATGATATACTTCTGTTTTGTAAGGCTGATAGCAAGACAATTTTGTGCATCAAAAGTATCTTCTCACATTATGAAGAGGTTTCAGGTTAGGTGATCAGCTGTAATAAATCCTTTGTTATCTTTGGGGAAGGCATTAGAATTTTGAAACAAAATAGGGTTCCTCGTAGGCTCGGTGTCAGAAGAGGCACACTACCCTTTAATTATCTTGGGGTTCCCCTATTTTGGGGAAGGGTAAAACGCTCCCATTTAGAGGACATTGCGTTAAAAATTACAAATCAATTAGCAAGTTGGAAAGGGAAGACAATGTCTCAGTAAGGTAGAGTTTGCCTTGTCAATTCTGTTATTACATCTATGTTTGTCTACTCTTTTTCTGTGTATAGATGGTCGGCTCTGCTTCTTAAGGAATTGACTAGAAAGATTCGGAATTTCACTTTGACTAGATCTACTCATCAGTGGAATCTTGTTACTGTTGCATGGAAGGATTGTATAAAGCCACTCAAAATGTGAGGAATGGGGATTAAGGATGCTAGAATATTCAATAACGTGCTTCTTCAGAATTTCACTTGGAGGCTTCTCTCTAAGCCTGGTTTTTCTCTTGATTTTCTGGTTGGCAGATTTGTGGACAAACTGCAAAACAGTAGGTGCGGATTTCTTAAATCTTCTGTTTGGCCTTCAATTAAGAGTTCTTTTTCATCTATTATGTCTCAGTCAACTTGGTTGGTCTCTTCTAACTCTAAACTGAACTGCTGGAATACATCATAGTTGTCCTCTCCTTTGAAAGATCATGTTAATATTCCACCCTCCCTCGGAAATCTCTCCATTTCTTATCTGCAGGAAAACCTGATTGCTCATGAGCTTATTCCGAACAATCTGCGAATGCAAATTGTCAATTAAGTCTATCTTGATAATGATACTTTGATCTGGAAACCTGCCCTTTGTGGTGAGTTTTCCAGCAGGGATTGTTACAGTATGCAGTGTGGCACTCTATTTGCAATTCCTTCTTGGTTGGCAGGTTTTCATCAACCATACATCTCTCCCTACGATGCTATGTTGATATGGAGGATATGGAAGAACAGAATGCCAATTCAGTGTGTGCTGCAGTGTGCTGGACTCAACCTGGCCTCGGTATGTTACCTCTGTTTCAGTGGTGATGAGTCCCTTCTGCACTTGTTCCTGCACTGCACTTTTTCTACACGTTTATGGAATTATGTGGCATCAATTTTTCACTGCTGTCTTGATTTCTTTTCCCTTGAATCGGTGCTGAGCTCGCCCTTGAGAATTGTGTTCAGTGATCAACTGCATTCCTTGTTTACTTCTGCTATCACTTCAGTATTTTCCTACATATGGAAAGCTTGGAATTCTGTTGTCTTTAACAATGGAAAGCCATCATTCCGGGATGGTGTTCGGCATATACACCGAAATATTGCAGTTGCTTCTAGGATCCAAACTGGGTCTATACATAAAAACATTTCTGACTTTGTCATCTTGAGATCCCTTGGTGTTAGTGGCAGGGAACGAAAGCCTAGAATGGTCAAATATATCAGGTGGATTCCATCAATTCCAGAGTGGCTGAAAGTGAATGTTGATGGGGCGGCTGATGGTGCACCGGGTCCTGCTGGATGTGGTGGAGTGTTCAGAACTCATCGAGGCTTTGTGAAAGGTTGTTTTTCCATTATATTGGTTATGCAAATGCTATTGAAGCTGAGCTATGGGAGATTATCAAAGCTATCAGGTATGCAGTTCGTTATGGTTGGCATAGACTATGGTTAGAGTCGGATTCGTCTCTTGCTATGCAGATATTGAAGGATAGGTCTCGAATTGTTCCTTGGAGGATGATGCCTGACTGGATCTCCTGCCTGAGGCTTGCCGACAGCTTACGCCTTGATGTCTCGCATGCATATCGTGAAGCCAACCAGGTCGCTGATGCTCTTTCTAAAAGGGCCATTATGGAGGTCAGTTCCAGCTGGTCTTTTGTTTTGCCTTTCTATTGTGAAGAGTTGAGTAGCAATGATAGGAATGGGGTTCTGTACTCAAGGATTTGCAAATCCTCTTGTTCCTGAAGTGTTTTGTATTGTTTACTTCTTTTTAATTAATTTTAATGGTTGTAGGTTTCTGCCTGTTTCCTGAACCTTCTGGCTATATTCCTTTGACAATAAAAAATATATTTTATCATAGTAATTTTAATTTAAATCAATAAATAATATTATTATGTGACAAACAATCATAAAAACAACTAATATATCAACTCTCCTTCATGGAGAACTCATGGTAATCCATCATACTACATCCAATTTGGGAAAATATATTATTTACCTAGACCTCGTGATAGGTTCGCTTCTTTAGTCCCATCTCCCATCATACATTTTATAACAACCTTATTTCATCATAGCCAATCTTATGTGAAAAGAGCCAACCACAATTATACATGATCAATTCATCTCGATTTCTCTAACTTCCTAAAAACGAAAATATAAATGGGTTTAATTCAAAAAAAAACAATACCTTTAACCCAAAGATAACAACATATATCGTACCAATTACTTCTAACTCAAAAGGTTTTCCAGCATTGTTCTGAGTCAAATCGCCACTCATTGAAGATCCACCCAAACATCCCATGACTAACAACACATGAGCTCCAACCTTATATTGAGAGTCAATGTAGTATAACATTAATCAATTCATTGAATCCATTGAAAATTTATCATTATGAATATAATCATTCCCCTTCATGAGAAATATATCATCTTTATTCTCAGGTCCAACACCAGTTTCACACATCAAGATTTTTGAATATTTTTTTCCTACATTAATACAATATTTTATAGCATTCCATAAATTCAATATCATACATATTCAAGATGTTAGGTATTTATTATTAAAAAAATTAAGAATAATAAATTATCTTTTAACTAAAAAATATTCTAATCCATTAAAAATCATACAAATCATTATTAATAACATATAATGTTTTAAAAATGTATTTTTTTTATAAAATCATTTTTTCCTTTATATATATTAAATTTTCATTTAAAATATAAATTTATAAATTTAAGAAATTGAATTTTATAAAAAGATCATCATTTTTTGAATCAACATATCAAAATTATCCTAAGGATAATTTTTGAATTTTTTCTATAGGAATTGATTTTTAGGTGAATAGTAAACAAACAGATTTTTGAATAACGTCACTTTTATGAAATTACTACAATACATGATTAAATCTAATATAATTAAAAAAAATTTAAAAATATATTTATAAATTATAATAAATAATTTAATGACATTATGTTTAATTTATAATTCTCTTGTTTAACATTTTAGAAATTGTAGTAATATTTTACCTTAAATGTAGTGTTTATTTTCCATTATTAAAAAAATTTTCATCCCATATAGTAACTAAATCTATGAAAACGGATATCATATTTTATATCACCATGGTCATATTATATAGTTTATATTTTATTATATGAATAATAGTATGGATATTAATATTATTGTTGATTACCATGATAATAGTGAAAGGGTTATTTTTAAAGAATCATTTTTCAATGTCTAGTAATTTTAATATGACAAATTAAGATAATATATTTTTGTATAAGGAATATGAATTTAATTTTAATGTTTTATAAAAATATATTATTACACATTTAATCAGTTTTTAATGTTATATTTATAAAAAAAATTAAAAATTATAGATTTTATTGTAAAATTAATTTTCCATCATTTGTAAACAGAATTATAATATTTTGGTTTTAAATTTATCTTCATCATACCCAAATTTATTAATATTTTTTACAATATATTTTTAATTAAATAAAAATTTCTTGGATAAAAACTAGTTTCCAAGCTAAAAATATAAAATGGTAAAATATTAAAAAAACAAGGGGTTATGGGATTATAAAATATTTAAAAGCATATGTGAAAATGACTGTAAGATAATTCTTATACCTTAGTTCATACCACGCTCTATTATTTATCACCTTTTAATCTATTAACTCTTGAATAATTTTATTTCATTATTGAAAAAATAACGTGTATTCGCAAAAGTGTCATTGTCTTCACTTATAAATGGGTAACCTTTCCACCTCTTTATTCCACACTTATTCCTTAGATTTTTATCTAGAAAATATTCAATGTTTTTACTCATAAAAACATTTCACAATTAAATAAAAATATTTTCTCGATAAGTTATACTAATCCCTTTATTTTCAGGGATACCTTTAAAAGAATGTTCTCAATTCCAACATAAGTATTAATAATTCTAAACATTATCTTCATAATTATTCACTTCAAAACATATCATAACTCTAGTAATACAATTACCTTAGAATAATTATAATAATTATGTGTTATTTTAATAATTTAGTAACCATTATTTATTCATTCACGAAGTCTTTGAAAAATAAAATAATCTTAATCATGTGTATGATGGACTACCGCATCCCTGAAAAGATGTATTCCAGTTTTCATCATCTCTAGTTATGTTTTGTTAAAAGGATGGATTTGATGAATTAAAAGGATAAATATTTCACTATTATAATTTGGAAATGATAATTTATTATATACCTCCAATCTTTCTAAATAATTTAGAATTGGAATTGTTAATCATGTGTACAATGGACTACTGTATCCATGAACAATGAATTTCATTTTTCAACAGCATCCTAAATTGACAGTTTTAAGAATAAATTTCATGAAGGTAAATGATAATTAAGATGATTTTAGTATTAAGTAAATTTTATATTAACATTATATAAAAACATATCCTCACTCATTAAATTTTAATAAAACACTCTAGTTTGGCACAATTTTTACCACCAATGTTAACGATTTTTTAATTAAAACCCTAAATGATTAAGGAATGTTATATGTTGTTAATATTTATAAAAAATAATTTATAAAAAATAATTTATTGATTCTATTAAGGTATTATTAAGATTGGATATATTTTTTAAAATATCTCTTGTTGATCATTAAACACACCGAAACTAGATTATTACAATCTCTTTTTTACTTAACTATTTCCATGTATTTCACCTAGTGAAATGGAATACGATTAATCATTGAAGAAATGTTATTATCATATCTTTTATAACCTATGAATTAGGGAATTTCGGATAATAATTAAGAATAAAACCACTAATTAAATACATGTTCTGAACAATAAAGATTACTCACATAGTATAATGAAAATATATAACCACTAACTAATATACATGTAAAAAATAATAAAAAATTAAATTTATAAAGGGTTATAGAAAAAAAAATATTAAGTTTTAAATATACATAAGTTTACTAAATAGGTTGTATGATCATGTTCGAGAAAGAATGAATACAAGGTAAGGTATTATTTTTCTCAAATTTAATTTCTTGGGACATATTTCTTATTATGATACATTATATATTTTAAATTGTATGATTATTTCATAATAAATTTAGTTTTTTCATATTCATAAAAGTCATGTGTATTGATTTTTCATATCATGTTCTTCATTTAAAATTCCTTCTCTTCAGTTGAAATCAAGGATGTAATAGATTTTTTGAGCACAACTCATTTCATTAAGATATAATGATTCTAATTGAACTTATTCTTTTAAAGATTGTTTTCTTATACCCTACGATTTTAGTTTTTGATACACTATATTCTTCTTGAGTGAAATTACTTTTCAACATGTCTCGTAACATAATATTCCTTTCATTTATAGTGAAAAAATTGAAACAAAAATATTTTATGGTTTCTCTCGCTCTATAAGAAATCTACATTATAAATATTTCATTAAATATTTAAAATTTTATTCAAAATGACAATAACTTTTGATTATTATAAAAATATATTTAAAAATTTTTCAAAAGTGAAAGTATTATTGTAAAATAATATCATGATTTTAAATTTTTTTTGTTTTTTTATGTATTATTTAAAAAACATTTGGAACGTATATTTCTTTTTGAGTTTTTTTTTCAAAAAACCGTTTTTGATTAAAAGAGTAGTTTTTTAAGAAAATTTTCAATCCAAATGTATTTTATTTTAATGAAAAAAATATAAGGTGTTTTGAATAATTTTGAAAATATATTTTCTATATGTATTTCAGATATATTTTTATGATAATAATATGTTTCCATTTTTCTATTTGATATAAAAATGTATTACTTCTACAGAGTTTTTATTTATGAATCATCTTATAAATGACTCAATAAAATCGCTTTTTTGGTGATTGATTTTTTATTATCAACTTATATACTTTTGAGTTATCATTTTTTGATTCCATTTAGAAATGATATGAAACCAATTTCTATTTCTTGTGTTCTCAATGTTATAATATAAAATTTATTTTGAGCGTAGTACTCATGTGTATAGATTATCATTATGAAAATTTTTTGTAATAAATAAATCCTTGAGATTTTTTAGGTCTAACACATCCCTGATATTATTTGGGTATGATAAATACATGATATTGTTTTGTTTTAATAAAACCATGAGATGGATTGAGTCCTATAAATCCTTGATATATCTTGGCTTTGATAAATCCCTAGCATCGTTTTCTCACTTTAAGTCCTCCAAATCATTGGTTAAATAATTATATCTCATGAGATAATGATGTTCATCATGTGAATTTTATTTCTTCACAACATGTTTCATTGGAATTTTGTTTATTCGCAATGTTTTTAGTCACTTATACTTATGTTTGTTAAAATGTTATTTTTTATTCGATGTTTTAGGGGCATGAAGCATTTCCATTCCATATTCTGATGGTTATTATCCACTAACCATATTTATTATCTCATGTTTCCATAATAATATATCACGGTGTATGGTTACACTTTTAATATTACATGTTTTTTATCTTTTCTTATGGGAATTATTATTATTCGATATTATTTTTAATAATTCACTTCTCTCATAAACTCGTTTTCTATAATTCATGTCATCCAAAAGATAATATCATGTTTATGTGTTATTTACCATTAGTATTCACTTGAGATCCCCCCTTTCATATGATTTATTTCCCTATGTTAAAAAGATGTGTATAACTTATGATATGTCTAGATGTGCATAAATTGTAGTTTGATTATAGGGAAAATTCCAAAGGTATCATAAAATAAGTTGCATATGTAACTGGTACTCGAAGATACAAAAACATCCATTTTTTTATTTTTTGTTTATTTTCTAGATATAATGATTAATATATGGTAATTTTGTAAATAATTATTGTTTGATCTAACTTTGTATCAAATATGGAGTATATGTAGAGGGTTATTTAAACATGATCTGGGAGTGCAAGTCGGGGTCTGTTCAATTTTTATCATAATAGGGTTTAGTTTATTTAGTAATAGTATCATTTTTGGGGTAAATATATTATAATCATAGTGTGAACCATATGTACATGTCTAATAGATAATCCTATTTATATGATAACATCCCAATTTTTTCGTAGTGTATATATTATGTAGTTCTATTAAAAATTACATCCATTTTTGGATTCTAGAGAGTGGAATTTGATGATTAAAAGATAAAACTAAGTGTAATTATCATGAAAAAGTCCAGTTGAGTATCCCATAAACATTTATATTACTGAATGATGAGAGGGCCTAGAAATAAACACCTAGATATACACTCTAATGGGGATATCCATTGATTAATCACATTAAAATTATGATCAAATATAAATGAATTATTATGTTAAGGACGTATTATAAAGAATATGATTGAACCAACCGAAAGAAAATATTATTGAACCAAGAGTTATTTTGTTTTAACCAAAATATAATATAATAATTTGAAAGAGTAATAAATTTTTAGGTTAAAATTTCCATATAAATATCTTAAAATAATTGTCATATAGTTTTAGTTTTTCATCACTTATGATTAACTACATTTGGTTGCAGTAATGTATATAGTAAGGATAAAGCAATTTAATAATGGATGTGATGAGAAATATAGTGATTATCCCAATGATTATCCAAATAGGAGGAGATAAGGGGTTCCAAATCATATGGAAAACCTTACTCAACTCTGCCAAGTGATAAATAAAAAATCCATATTGATCTCTCGAATGTGCTATGGCAGGAGAAACATTCTTAGGATTACTTCATGCATCAATGAACACACACCATTAATGTGTCTTTCAACCCAATAATTTATTAATTTTGGATTAATATAATAGGTATGATATTATTTTTCTCTAATTCAAAGGTCATTATATGGTTAATTTATCTATTTTTTATCTAGAAAATTATGTTAATCGGTGTTGGAAACTTATTAAGAAATTGTATATGAAAAAATAAGTTGACTCAATTGGATGGGAGGTGTTCATGATAATTTTATTATACAAATACATTCTGTGAACTTTACATATCAAAAGATGGTGATAATTCATAGAGATAAAAAATTGATGATAAATTTATTTTCACTTCTGTGGATATCTTAACATGACTTACAGGGTATTCCTCTAGCTATATCACTAATATAGATTGGAATATCTAAAAATTAATTTTTCAAATAAAACCATTTCTATGAAAGGCATTAGAAATAAGAGAATTTGGTTTCTATAAAAAGGTTTTCTAATGTCTGATTAATCTAGAAATTGAACCTCGAGACTCTAATTTTTTATAGAGATATGAAAAGTAATACATAGATTTATGGAAACATTGATGAAAAATATGAAGGTGGAATGAAATTCCCATCTCATATATGTGGAAAATGTTGAGGGAATCATTAAGGAAATTTTTTAATAGAATATGTAAATATTTCAAGTATTAGAGGGTTGTCCATCAAAGGAAATTTTTTTGGAAACTAGTTCACTTTATTAAATAGAGGAATATATGGTTCAAATAGTGTTCTATGCCAGCTAAATTATTTAAACTCATAGAGTTTTCAAATTTTGTATATTTTTAAAACGACCCAAGGGCTATCCTTAACAATATTCCTCAACAACCTTCTCAAAAAAGGGATCCAAGAAGGTCATATTCAATCACCACCACTGATGTTTATGATAATGATTAAGTTTTTTAAGAAATACTTATCCTCTGCCCAAGAATTTTGGATGTTTTATTTACATCAATGTAAACCAATGATGTTTTCTATGATCATAAAATACACACCATAGTGATTTGATATTATCATAGATATTCTCTGGTTATTGTTTTTCTAATTATTTGGATTATGAAATATACTTCCTGAAAGTCTTATTGTCCCATACTTATGATAATTTGATGCAATTTTGGAGATTTTTAATCCATCTTCACATATAATCCTTATGAATCCCCAAAATCAAGAAACCAAGTTTCATATTTAAAACCAATATATAATCATTTATTAGAACATGTATGACTATAATATCACTCAACAATTAATTCAATTATAGGAGTTATGATACCTAATCATGAGAGAGTCTTGGATCAAATGATAAAAAAACTCAATATTAGGATTAAACTATTTTTATGGAAAATGTTATATTTACATAATTTATTGATAACAATATAGAATCAATATCATGATGTGTTTTTATCACTTATATACACTTGGTTAGTTTCATTTCTATGTGATATTACATTTTCATGGATGAAATCTATTGAATGGGGCAGAATGTAACTCCTTTAAATTTTAAAATATATTATTTATAAATTAATATTATGCTCTATAGCTTTATCCATATAAAATACAGAACTATAATGATTTGTGATGTATTTATTATTAATAAATTTTATGAAAATTATAACTTTTATTAAATAAAAAAATAATCAATTAGAAAATGTATACAAAATATTATTACAAATACTTAATTTTCAAAAAATTCATTTTCCAATAAAAGTATAATTTATTTATATATATTTAATTTTTATGTAAAAGTTAAACTTATCATTTTTTAAAATTCAATTTAAAATAAAATATCCTCATTTTATAACTCCACATTTTCAAATTATCCAAATGTAGAGTGTTGATATTGTTTCTATTACTGATAAAAAAATACTGATTTTTCTAACATCGTGACACTAATGAAATTATCATAAATCTAGAAAGAATTAAAATTCGGTTATAAATTTTATATTAAAATATTAATCTATAAAGTAAAATAAATCATTTAAAACTCTACGTTGAATTTATAAAACTAATGTTTAATTTTTGGAAACATAATTAATATTTTATAGTAAAAACTATATTTATTCACACATATTAAAAATTAGTTTTAATCACTTGTAAAACATAAGTCTAAAATATAGATATCATATTTTAGATATATATTTTTTTAGAAATTAATAATTTTAATTTCATTTAAACCATTAAATTAAGATTACTATGATCAAACTTAATAATTCGGATAATGGTGAAAGTGTTATTTTCAAAAAATTGTGTTGTTAATGTTTTATAATTTTCATTTATGAAATTTAATTAAAAAAATTTAAAACTCTTATATGATTTGTTCACTTGTATAAAAATATTTTCTAACCCATTTTGTTAGAAATTAATTTAATATAAAATTAAGAACACGTAATTAAGAAAATGACATTTTTCTACAAATTAGTATTTATATATATTAAATATTTAAAACTAAAAATAAATTTATTTACATTAACCTATTTAAAAACATTGGTTATTCAAAACTTTAACCATTTCAAAATTTATAAAATTAGAACACTTTAGCCCATTTATGTCACCCTTTTTCCTTGTAATTTAATCTAGAGAATCTATATTTTTAACCTATTATAAACCATTATCATTTTAATAATAATTTTATCTTTATTAGTTAGCCTAATCCCTTAATTTACAAGGAGACTTTCAAAAGAAGGATCTAGGTCCCAATGTGAGTATTAATTAATCCTTCAGTTATCCTTGTTAGTTATTCATTTCCAATCCTACCCTAAACATAGTAATATAATTCCCATATTATAATTAATATACTAAATATTTATTATTTTAATGCAACAATGTTTATTTATTCATTATCATGCACTTACAAAAATAAAATTACATTAGGCGTGCATATGGTGTTATATGTGATTCACTAAATAGAATATTATATTTTTCCCCAAAACCATTAATCATTATAATAGGCTCATGTTTGGGTTAGTTTTTATCTCCTACATGAAATGTTTTATAATTTTTAAACCATAAATGATTAGTGAATTTTATATAATGGTGGTATAATTTAATAATAAAATAATAAATTTTGATTAAGTATTTCATAATTTTTATTAATATTTATTTATTTATTAATTTATCATCTTTATATCATTAAACACGTTGAAACTAGTTTATCACAATTTATTTTTTTATGAACCATAACCATGTCTTTCACCTATTGAAATGGAACATAAAGAATTATTGAATAAATATTATTATTTTATTTTGAATAATCTAGGAATCATGAGCTTATTCAGAATAATAGAGAATAACATCACTAATATGAAACTAGTTCAGAAATATCAAGATTAACGACACCTAATATCAAATGACCATAAAAACTATTTAATTTACATATATAGAATAATTATAAATGAAATTTATAATATTATATATATATGAATAATGTTATATAATTATTTATTGATATTGTTTTTATTATTATACAGGTGGATTGAGTGTGTTTGATTAAGCAGCAATACAAGGTCAGCTGTTATTGGTCTCAATTTTTTTTTCACTAGAAATATTTTGTATGATGCACCATGATATATTTTATATGGTCTGATTAGTTAATAATGAATGAATTTTTATGTAATCATAAAATTAATGTGGATTTAAGACCCATATCGTGTTATTTATTTAAATGGAATTCAATTACAAGGATATCACGGTTTTAAGGGAAACTATTAATTCAACTTCCTCTATTGAGTTATAATTATTTATCATGGTCTGATTATTTCAAATATTTATCTATTCCATCTAAATATTCTATTTAATGCTACTTTATCTTCCTCCCTAGGTAAATTATATTTGAACGTTACTCATAACTTCTTCTATTATGGGTAAGGGAAAACATTTTAAAAAATATATTTAATGTTTCTCACAACAAATGATAATTTCTATTTAATAAGAATCTATGACTTGTTTTTAAATTGTTTTCCAAATTTTTTAACTCTAGATTATTTTTAATATAAAATTAAATTTCCTTGAAATTAAAATATTTATTTTAAATAGATTTTATTATATTAATTATGCTTCAGTATTTTTATGTATTCCCAATGAAATGTTCTGAAAATATATTTCTTTAAAAAAAATCTTTAGAAAAACATTACGTTTTAAAGTGTATATTTTAAAAATATTAAGTATTTCATTTTTAAAAAAAAATATTTTAATATGATTTAATGCATTTTTAAATGTGAAGTTTCTTATTGTTTTTTTCAATGTAATATATCTAAAAAAATTAAATTATATTTTCCTATTTAACCCCAAAATATCTAACTTCTATGAGTTATTATTTATAAATCACCTTCTAAATTACAATATGAAAATAATCCTTGTGGTTGATTGGAATTTTGCGATCAACCATTCCTCATTTTATTTCATGTTATTTATATCATTTAAAAATGGTAAATAACCCATTTTATTTCCATGGCTTCTTCATGTTATGGTATTGGAATGATTTTTTGAGAAAAACACCTGTATCAGGATTATAATTATCTTATGGTTTGGGTATAATAAATCCAAATTATGTTTTATGTCTAATAAATCCCTGAGATAGTTTGGTTCTGAAAAATATTTGAGCCAATTTGGGGTTGATAAAGCCCAGAGTGGGTTTGGGTCCATTACAACCCTTCAATGAATTAGTTAAGGGTTTATATATCATGGGAAATTATATTAACCATACAAAAATTCATAACATTAATTGTGTACATTTTATTTGTTCATAATGTTATAGATTCCATATGATTATGCTGGTTTCAAATTTTTATATTATTCTTTTTTTAAGGTAATGTAACAATTAAATTCCATATTCAAATGATCATTATTCATGGATCATGTTAATTTCCCCATGTTTCCACACTCTTATCCAATGTTATATATTTTAAATGATAATATTAAATTCTTGTTATCATAGAGTATGAAACTCTTATTTTTCTATGTTATTTTTAAAAACATATTTCTCCCTTGATCATTTTTTCACTCTAGAAAATGACCCAAACCTATAATATATATTGATCAGTTATTTTACCTTACTATGTGTTTGAGACCACTATTTGTGTATGTTTTCTATGCATAGGTTACAATGATGAGAATAAACTAAGATATGTTTAGAAGTGTAATGAGTTCAATTTGAATATAGGGAAATTCTCACAAGTATCATAAAATAATTTTTCAATGTAACTGGTCCTAGAATACACTATACCGTTGTTTGTTTTTTATATGTTTTGTTTCACTAATGGTAATTTTGTAAATAAAGATAAGTCCTTCTCACTTTGTATCAAATTCATTGTTTAATGAATTTGTTTTCATCACCCAGTCTGAGAGTATAGAGATGGGGGGATTCATACTATTAGTGATCGAACATAATAATTTCATTTCATAATTTTTGAAAAAACCCAAATATAGTTCTATTTTTTTATCCCATTATTGAACCATTAAGATGGCATGGATTAATGTTTTTGAAAATGTAAAATTTATTTCCTATTAAACAAGTTGATGTTCATAATATTTATGTTATGAAATATTAAATTAAAAAATACTAAATAGAGTGTAATGAAAAAAATTCAAAAGATACAACTCAACCAAATATATTAAAGTTAATCAAACATCGATTTAAATGACAACATAGATTGTAAATCAAGAGATGGAGTTCTGAATTACAATTTGTAAACACTTAAAAAATATATTATACGTGTTTAATATTTTACAAGTTATAGATATAGTAGAATGGTCAAGAGGGTAAAATTTACCACATTATAAAATTTTAAATATTTTATTATAGGTAATATTATTTAAGAAATATATAAATAAAATATGAGCAATATAATATTTATAATAGTTTGGATCAAGGTGATCCTTTATATACTCCTCACTTCTCTATATCACTGTGAGAAATGAAACCCACTAAAATACATAAATTTGATGGGGAATCAAAAAATAGTTACACAATAAATCTTATAGTGGAGGTGTAACCTACAAAACACCCAACTTTTTATGTTGATTCACGACCCCATACAACCCAAAAAAGTTTAACATGGATTCACTATCGAATGGTATACCTATTCAAACCTAAATTCATAAAACAAACATATATTCCAATGGGTAGAATAAATAACTCACATCATTATTCTTAATGATACATAACAAACCAAAAATAACACACATATAATTAAGATGTGAAAATGTAGTACCACAAAACCATAGTTAAATAGTGAGGATCAAAACAACATGGATTCATTCATTAGTTTGGTAGTGCAGCTCTTCAAGATGAATTCCTACCTGAAGTATCACAATAGTATTCCCCGAAATGTAAATAGTGTATTGTATCTCTTCTTTCATACACACCCATCACTAGTTCTATCAATATATATTTAGAGATATTTATCATGCATAAGTACATCCTAATTTTAGTCATTATTGTTCTTCATTTAATAAAAATCTAGTCCAAAATTAAATGATAGTGGACTACTTTAGTGTTGTTTAAATATACATTAAAAATAATCATAATCATTTGATGATTTCATAAAAAGTGTTAAATTATTTAATTTCAAAAATTAATTCATAGTTAATTTACCTGAGCTTGTTCCTATATATCCTTAAAGAATAAAAACTGAATTTGAAACACATTGGGTAATTATAATAAATAAACATATTAAATAAAAAATTTAATTTTTTTTAAATAATTAATTATATATATACAATAAGAATAACTATGTATGATTTTTGTAAGGGTCATATATTGTTCAAAGATCATTTTAACATAAGGATAATTTTTTCACAAAAAACATAAATTATATAAGGATCAATTTTTTCCATAAGGATGATTCTACATAACAATAATTTTAACATAATTTATAATGTTTTAAGGATCATATTTCAACATAACCATAATTTTCATAACAATCAGTTTTCTATATAAGCATAATTCTTTATAAGCATCAATTTCGTAAGGATAAATTCTATTTTTTAAGGATATTATTACACTTTGTATGGATTATTTTAAATATACATTAGGATTTTTTAATCTATGTATGGGTAATTATAAATTTATAAGAATGAATTCCTTTGATAGTTACATAAATTAAAAAATACCACATTTACATTAGGATTTTTTTAAAACATTAAAAAGATTAGTTCTTTTTCAATAATTATCTTCATAAGGTTCAAACTCATGTTTCTTTAGGATGATTTAAAAAACCATAAAAAACATTCAACACATGGAAAATTTTGGGAGAATATATTTTCATAAAGAAGGTTGTATTGGTTGATAACAAAGATTTTCAAATTAGTTTAAAAAATTTCAAAAACATCATAAAACCAATTTCCCCATTAATGTAACCAAAATAATTTTAATAATAATAATTTGAATAAATAATTGAAAACAATTTGGAAAATATGTAATATATTAATAAATAAAATTGAAAAAAAATGTCAAAATAATTATTATCTTATAAAATTAGTGAAATATTAAACAATCCTTTTCCTTTTCTAACCTAATGTTATATATAATAACGAAAATGAGGATCTTGTAATATTATAAAATTATTATTCAATGGTACATTTAATAATATCTCCCTTTTTATAAATCACAAGACCAATCGTCTAAATATGAAAATACTCCCCATTTTTGTAAATATTCAAAATGTTTAAAAAATTATTCTTCATAATAATCCCCCTTTTTTAGTAATAAAAAATGTTAAAAATATTTAATGTTTTAAAAAATTTCTCCATTATTGTAAAGTAATGTTAGTTTTTTAAACTAATATATAAATAACAATTCCCCATCTGTGAAAATAAAAAAAGATTATTTTTTATTTATCACTCAATAAAGTTAAATACGGAATTTTTTGTATGTATAAAATAATAAATCCATAATAGTTAAACATTATTTATAATTACTAGATATATACAAATTTAATTTAAATCATTAGAATAATTTATACATTTTATCTCTTGAAAATTTCACATATATAAAAGAAAGTTTTTCTTTATTGTCTTAGAGAATAAATTATATATGAGGCATATTTTACAAATAATATGAATATATATCCCTAATAAGACACTTTTATACCTTTTATAGACTTCCCATAATTTATAATTATCTATTTAAAATGTGTATGAGTTACAAAACAAAATGGGTGATCTTAAACGCTCATTAACGAAAAACAAATCAGTAACTGAACAAGGGTTATATCATATACATACTTGGAAACATGACCATGGGAGGAATTTATTATTAAAATGGAAATAGAAAAATATTATTTTTATATAAATCATGCTGTAAAGATATGTGATCTGAAATAAAAAACATCAATTGTGATATAAGAGTGTGAAATAATAATGGAAACATGGAATATGAAAAAGATACATATGATCATGAAATCATGAACATGTGGCATCAAAAAAACTTATGGAATCATAAGAAGGGGTGAATGTTCACTTCCAATAACGTTATCACTTAGTGTAAAAAGTCCCATAGTGTATTGATTATGACCATAATTCTCATTAAAATAGTGTACAAATTCACATACTAGAATTATTTCACCCCCCATTCACATAAAAATAGTTGATAGAGTAATGTAGTTTATTATGTTCACTCCATAATCCCAACATAACATCTTAAGAGATATAAATCTTATTGAATTAATTATAGGGAACTATAATTCTGATTCCACGTGTTTCATAACATATTCTTCTTAGGATTTCAACATGTGCACCATAAATGGTATGTCAAGAGATAAAATCATAACCCATGGCATTGGAGAGATATAAAAATAGAGACCCCACCATTCAAGTAACTAAAATCATATTATATACATTTATATATGGGAAAAAATATAAATAAACCATTCACTAAGAATATTAATGATAAAAAACCATGTGGAAGAAGTTGTTTTTTAATCTTATCTCAAAACATAACCAAAGGCTAAATAATAATGATTCCCAAGATAAGAAGGCATTGTATAATTTTGGATGTCTATATTATAAAAAAATAAATTTATTTATTGAACATTTAGTTTCAATATAGTAAAATATATTCAAATTATCATGTAGTAATAAATATAAAAATCAACACCATAGGTGACTCTTTTGTAAGTGAGCATAAGATATTTAAGGAATGAAATAGCTTATTATTTCACTTTATAATTAAATTAAACTAACATGGTTTTATATAAAAATAATTAAGATATATTCATACTTAAAAGCATTATACATAGGTGAAAATTTTCATGAAGTAAGAAAAATAAAAGTTCTCATAAGGTAAGTTTACATAAAAGTGTAAAATGACAATGGATGTTAAAACATGTATTATCCCTAAAAATATTTGATATAGTAAAATAGGTATATGAATATACATATATATAATGAACATACATACACAATATTTAATTACTAAGTGATAATATGATAGATAAAATTGGATAGAAAAAAGAGTGTGTGTAACCCCAAAAGTAACGGTGGTGGTTTCATAATAACCTTATATATGTTGTCAAATTACTTTCATTAAAATATCAAATCACAAATATAATAACAAAATTCATTAGAAAAGACGATAAAAGAAATATTAATTCCATTTATGATAAAAATAATTATATTTCCAATTAAATTGATTACATTTTTAGGAATGGAAATTATGGACATGAGTAGGAAACCTCTATTAAAAAGGATGTGAAAAAGTTCCAATAATGATATAATTGTGAGTAAAAGATTCATCAATGTAGTGATTTGAATTGAAAATATCAATTTCTTCAGATATAGGAATTATACTATAGTAATTTAATAGAATAATTCCACCTTCTAAAAAAAGTAAAAAATTAATCATTATGGCCTAATAACGAAGTTTAGTAAACAAAAAACTGTTCAATAATTTTAAGATTTTGAGTCAAAACCTCATGATAGAATAAAATTTGAATAAAACTGTGAATATCATTAAATATAAGAAAATAATAATTCAAAAGTATTAAGTACTATTAGATACACCATTTAAAATAAAACATTATTTATAATAATAAATATTTATTGAATGGAAAATATTGGGAAAAGAAATCATTTCCATGTTTTTTTGTTGTGTGCATGCTCCAAACTTCTTTGGTATAATGAAATGTATGATAAAAGTCTCCTTGGAAATGATGTTCCTATTAAATATAATATTTAAAAAGTCATATTAACTTGAGATAGTGTTCTATGGGGATTAAAATGAAAGATTATCAAGAAAGAATTTAAGGGAATGGGTGTGGCATTAGGGGGTGGAACTTTTTCTCTTTTGTAAGTGAAGAAAAGGGATCTTTTGTGGATAGCGTTTACTTTTTAATCATTTAATTAAACAATTAATTGTTCAGTGAGTAAAAAAATTTAAATATAGGTGTTTTGGTTATATTTGGTCTATATAGCATCAAAAAAATTCAGAAAAATTTGTAGTATTTTTTTCATAAATTTACCATTATATTTTTACATTTTACCTCTCTTGATTTTACATTGGTAAATAGTTTTCCACTATATAATTCACATTTCTATAAAAACATAATGTAATCCTTATTTCAAAATATTTATGTTCTGAACATAAATTTATTATCCATTTAATATAATTTACATTCAAAATAACATAAATTAACTTTTATATTAAAACATTTAATATATTGAATAAAAAACTTTTTTCTTGAAAAATATTATTTTCAAAATTAAGTGTTCCAAATATTATTTAGTATTTATTAAGAAATTAATGAGTATTAATAAATTTTTATATATGTTTTAAAATAATGAGAAATTAATTATTTAGAAGTGATTAAATTATTTTATTAGAAAAACATTATGCGTTGTTAATAATAAAATTCATTATAAAACGGTTTTACCAATATCATTGTCATTAAATTTAATCTTATTAATCATAATTTAATACCAATGGATTAAATTGAACTTTTTATGTAATATTATTTTCTTGATGTAAAATTTGAGATCCATTTTTTTATTTAATTTATTCAAGTTATGAGAACTATTTTTAAAAATAAGTAATTAAATCATTTTTATGGTAAAATATTAATTAAGTTTCCAAAATGATATACATGGGTTTTATAAATAAAACATATTAAAAGAAATTTAGTTATAAATATATATTTTATTTAATTTTGTTTCAAAATCATTTAATTCAATCTTCTATTATGATAAAGGAATAATTGTGAGGGTTTTGGAAATATCGATATTTTCACTGTTCACCTAAAACCCAATGCTTCTAGAAAAATCTAAAAACTTCATACTATGAAAATTTTTACATTATAAATCTAGAAATTAAAATTTTTTAAATAATTTATATTATAAAATTAATAATTTTATTTTATTAAAGACTAAATTTTTAAAAAAATTATTTCATATAAAAATATGATTCCTCTTTCATTAAAAGATAAAATAAAAAATATAAAGAATAAATGTAATAAAAACATATTAAATTAATAATTACATGTTTATATCATCCTAATTTGTAGTTACATTTCATATCAATATATATATATATAATATAATCATAAGTTATTCTCTAGTGATGGTTAAGGGCAGTGACTCTGCTAGCATTGATCTCATGAGAATTTCTCGAAACATAAATTTAATAGATTTATAATTTATCTCATACCCTAATTTATGAGTTCAACTTGGGATTTTTCTTGATAAACTCCGAGAGAATCTAAATCCTTCCCAATCTCAAAAAAAATTATTAAAATGCTAGAATTTGGCTACTTGATTCAGTTTCTTTTCTTTGAAAATTTTAAAATATTAGTACTTATTTTTTCCCTCTAATTTAGCAACTATTTTATGACAATAAAATTTTATTTTAACACATTACTATTTAATTTTAGTTTGTTATTGTGTGTATAATTATATATAAGAAAAAATTCATTTAAAAAATATAGTAAATTCAATCATGGGTCATTACAACATTAATCATGAGTAAATTAAAAATTTTAGACTAATTCTAAAAATATTGTATCTTGAAAATAAATATTTAAGAAAAAAATTGAAAATTAAATTTTAATAATTCCCAGTAGATATGATTATATATTCAAAAAAATATTATAAAATATGTAATTCTCTCTTAACTCCCTCCAAAATAATCTATTTCTAAAAATAGATTAAGCAATATTTATAGAACAAAATATGATAAAAACAATGAAAACTTACCAAATATTTACGCTTATTCTCCCAAAAGTATATATAATAGTCTAACACTACTTTTATAAATGTATAAAATAATTCAATACAGGATCTATAAAAACAATTTTAAATAATTATAAAAATTCTATAGTCCCCTTGAATATAATAGAATTAAATCACATATTTATCATACCAAGTTTAACCATAATTTTCTAAAATATAACTAAATATATGTGTTTATTAAAGATAATAACTAATTAAGTATATTTATAAGAATATTCCAAAACAATATTTTTTCCTTGTACATGTTATATTATAAAATTATATCATACTTTAATATGATTAATCCAGAATTTTGAAAATGGTTTATAGAAACTGTAATATAATAGGAATTATGACAGATATTTTTTATCATTGTAAGTGAATATTAAAATAAATTATCATTGATTTAATCATAAAACACTAAGAAGAAGAAATATTATCAAAAGTATATTCAAATTTAACTATAAATAAAGAATGTGATAATTTTTTATTTAATCATAAAAAAGCTAAACACCTTCCTAAAAATGACACATTCCACTATTATTTTTATATCATATTTATATCCTCCAAAAATAGAATCAAAATAAATTTTTAATTCAATATATGTTCTACCATGGTAAAATAAACCAAGATCTATAGAGACATTAACATATTATATGATTATTTTAACAGTTTCCATGTGACTCTCTATAGTGTTAGCTTGAAATCTAGAACGCATTAAATCATTAAACACTTGGTCTATGAGAAATCAAATAAATTAATCCACCAATAATTATCCTAAAATAATTAAATATGAATATATTTTATGAAATTTTCAAATTCTAATTTACAATTAGTATTCCTAGGTTTATTTTTACTAGAATCAATTCATAATATTTTAATTAATTTCTTATCAAATTTAAATTGATAAAGAAAAATTCCAACATTAGTTTTAATTATTTGAGGTCCGAAAAGTTTTCAATTCTATCATAGGACCCATGTCAGATTTAGAATTCATAAAATATAAAAAATTGAAACCAATAAATTCACTTAAACATCAAATGATTATATATTCCATTGAAATTTTCCCAGTCAAAATATATTTATAGTTTTACTTTATAAATAATATAGGATTTATATTACCTTTTACGAAACCATATTTCAAAAACAGACATTAGTTTATAAAAATTTGAGGATCACTTTTACATCCATTAATATATTTTTAATGTTTCAAGACATTATTAAGTTTCGTTTCATGTTTAAAACGTCCATACTATTTTTTATATACTTCTTCTAAAATAAAATATTTATAAAAATAATAATTTACATTTATTGGGTATGTTTTAAAACAATGATGAGAATCTTAAAAGAATAATCTTATAATAGATTTTAATCCAAAAATAGTCGCAAATATTTAATCATAATCAATATGAACTTCTAAAGAATAAGCATTTTCAACTAATCTTGATTTATTTCTGGTAATCTATCCATAATCATCATGTTTGTTTTTAAGGATCCATTTAGTACAATAATTTCATAGGCTATAGTTGATTTAAATAATTCTCGTATTGTTTTTATACAAAAACCAATTTAATTCATATTATATTGATAAAATCTAGTTCGAATCTTTTATGAAATGATAAATGTAATCGAGAACAAAATCAGAAAAAAAAAATATAGGAGAAGCACAAAAATTATTCAACGAATTTATGGTTAGTACTCTATACTCAATATATCCCATAACACTATCTATATGAAAATATTTATTATTTTACAATAACTATAATGAGATATATTCTCCCCAAAAATTGGTTCATTCAATTCTATATTTTCTTAAATATAATTTTTGTTACATGATTAATCTTTTAAAAATTATACATCATACTTAGTAAGAGTACATTATTTAAAAATCATGTTTATATTTTAATAAATTCTATTCAATTTATTAACATTAGAATATCCTAAAAATAAAGAATCATAATATTAAAATCAATATTATGAAAATAGTATTT
Source organism: Viscum album (assembly GCA_963277665.1). Classification (NCBI taxonomy): domain Eukaryota; kingdom Viridiplantae; phylum Streptophyta; class Magnoliopsida; order Santalales; family Viscaceae; genus Viscum; species Viscum album. The sequence goes on along the minus strand of OY728141.1, from coordinate 923,325,296 downwards.
AATATTAAGGATAAAAACTTTACAACTAGAAACTATAAAATAACCACCTTTAGGTTTCCATCCTATTTATGATTTATATGGTTTATTCAATAAAAGTGGCCTTTAAATTATTCATTTATAAATAGAATATGTTTTATTAATAGATTCAACCCATAAATATTTACGTACAATGTATTCACTCAACATATATTTATCTATTTAATCTATAGTTCTATTTTTTCCATTCAAAAACACCAGTTTTGGGGTGTTCTTAGATATGAAACGTTATGAAAATAACTATTTTCTTTAGAAATATTTTCAATTATAGATCTATAAATTTTATTTTCAACCACTTTTAATAGATAAAATAAAATAACCATTATCATTTTGAACCAATTTACAGTATTCTATGTTTTTATTTTATGTGTAAGGAAATAAACAAATGAAAATCCCCTAAGATCATCCAAATAAAAAATAGATTTTTTAACACTAAGAATATAAATTTGAACTGGGTAAAATATATTTAAGATAAATTTTTGTAAAGGTATTAATGTATTGGAATATTTTAACTGTCTAAAATTTTCTATTTTATGTTTTTGATTTATACATGATTTATAAATATTATTGATTTCCAGTTTTAAATCGGGTCATTGTATAACATTTTTGTTCTTAAAAAGATTATATAGTGTTTAAAAATGGATAACATAATCCATAAAATGTTATCTGAATTTAATTTCATAGGTCTTATGAGATCTTTAAGAGGGGGTGGGATGAATTAGTGGGTCCATTTTCTTTTTAAAAACTCACTCATTTACTTCAAGACTATATTTCTCTACTATGAAACCCTAATTACTAGTACAAGAAATCAGTTTAAATTATTTATAGAAAATTTCCTAAAATTATTATTTGATAGTTCCCACAATAGTTATCACCTAATAGGTTTTTTATAATCACACCCATAAGTTGATGTTTTCTCTTGAAAATAACCTTTCCACCACTTTATGATGTCATTATAAAACCTCTTAAGAATTCTACAAGGGTCCTCCCAAACTCCCCCTTCGAACCACTCTTGAAACACACTTTCCTTATAGTGTATTATTAATGAAGAATTATTCTTATTCGAGTCTTTATATAAATATGTTAGTTGGATTTATATTAATTGATCACTAGATCTCCTGACGATATAAAATTATTGGTAGTCAAAAGTGATTTATACTTCTCAGTTTCTCCCTAGATTAAAAACTACAAGATCAGGGTTGGATTCCTTCATCTTCATTGATGAATATGAATTCCTATATATATAGTTGGGTCTTATTATACCTCATGATAACTTATCACTCTTGTTTATTCTATTAAGTATATTACTTCATATATAGTTTATTATTATCTCCATAATATTCTCATTTCATATATATCTAAAACTATAAGTCTCTTATCCAACTGACTCGTTTTACACCATGTAAAACACATCATAAGTTTTCTTCTATATTTTTAGAGGTTGATGCATGATTTTTCTAAGGTTATCCTTAATTTCCTTAAATCGAAATATTCATAGGTTATCATAAATATAATGTATATATATACGATTAAACATTTTCTTATATCTATAATAACCATGATCTCTTATATCTCATTTAATAATTAATTATTTCCCTTGGTGAAATGAAAGTAGTGTTCTTAATTTATTTCAATCATTTTAATTTATTTTTTTATATAAGATATATCAACAGTTATATTATAGTATGATAAGGTATTATTCTAAAAATACATACATAGAAACTTATAGAAAATAATTCCTCAAATATTATATATGATATATAGAGAACATTGAGTTTTTTCATAGGGAATATCTTCTAACACTTGATAGTCCTTGAAAACATGTATAGAGTTCATTTTAAAACTTCACATTCAAAAAAACATCCCATTTATCTAATATTCCCTCTCATGAATGAATCACAAATTAATTTTTTATATATTATATACTGAATCCCATAATCCTTATCTTTTAATTTTCTATTGTATTCTAATCTGAATATAAAATTATTAAACCTATATTTTGATACTTTAAAAATTCTCATAATATTTCATCTTACATTGATCTTCTTCTCGATTTCTTGAAGAACATCCTCTAAAGATTATTTGGATATAATCACAGATCAATTTATGTATTTTTTTACATTTACAACATTCATGGTAACATTTTGAATCATCAAAATTGGATTTAATCTATAGATTAATAAATACAGAAAATCATATTTTCATTTTATACATTTTCTAAGTTTGAAGCCACATGGTATAGAAAAACATCATTTAATATGACTTATAAGTCCTATAAAATTAAAAAATCATACGCTCGAACTTATAAGTCTTTATATTTTTTTAAAATACAATTCATATGACTTTGATTTCTTATGAAGAATATATCTTGTTTTTATTTAATTTTAGAAGTATTAAAATTTTCCAATGTCATAATAAATTGGATGAAATCATATCAAATGACATGAATTAATACAATCTACCTCTAATGTCCTATAAATTATGATGTGTAAAATATCTTCACAAAATTCGTAAGAGATCATTATAAAGTTATATTATAAAGTCATATATTCTGGTAAATATTTTGGATTTTATGATTTAGCCGACCTTCAACTTCAAACATGAAATTATAAACATCTACAAAAGACTAAAAGGAATAATTATACTTCTAAAATATTACTAATAGATTTTTTAAACTCTAAATGTATAAAAAAAATTCTATGAAATCCATGTATCTATTCCCAAAATTTATCATAAATTCAACTTTATTAATATCCTTTAAAAATAAAATCTTTAAAAACCCAACAATATGGATTCTTCTAAATCATTTAACAACTATTTTAGTCTATACTCTAAAGATTTAGTACTTTTCATCAACATTGGGATCTTCACTCCAATTATTTGATATGTTTTGATTTTTAATTTATTCACTATGAAAACATATTTATTCAACTTTAGTGGGTGGAATCTACAACCATCACCCTACTTCATAACATATATGTTAACACTTAATCAAAATAAACACAACTACATTCCTTTGGGTTCACCAAAATAACAGTTGGTGTTTCTTGTCAATATAAATTAACATCTTCACATAAGTAGAATCTAAAATTTATTTTCCTCCTAATTTAAAATAAATGAAAAGGGATTATAGGAAAGGGATCTACCTCAGCACAACTACATGATCTTTAAAATGGATCCTTCCTCTCTGACTTTTATTTACAATTTCAACTTAGACCACTTTTTGAGAGAAGTATGGAACTATATAATCACTATTAATGATCCATTAGTTAGAAAACTCTAAGCTTATGTGTGAAACCATCATGTAGAAAACATTTGTGATTTCACCAATACAAAAAGGATTTCCATTTTAAATTGTTTCATGTGACAACACTTTTCAAATTTTCTTATTTTGTAGACGTATACTATAATTTCAAGGAATACTTGTTTCCTTCACCCATATTTAAAAACACATAAAAATAATTCAAGTGTAATATAAATTTCCCCAAATTTATTTTATCTTGCTCACCAACCAACACTCCACTATAATATAAATTTTTTATATAGTAAAAAATGGGATGGATAGTATTTATGTAATACCTAATCTTCTATCTTTAATGTGTTTTCCAAAAATTCCATATTCCATGAATTCAAACACCATTTTGAATCTCCTCTCCATTTTCGATACCCCTAAAGATATGTACTTGTTGAGTTGAATGTTTTACATTCTACAAATTCTTTCCATAGTTATAAAAATAAAAAAAAATATTCATATATATTTTTGGATTTTTTTTATTATTTTTGAGAAAACAATTTATTATATAAAAAAATAAATATTTCTTAACTAATTATTATAATAATCCATGTATTCTAGTCCATCATACTAAATAAAGTATAATCCATCGAAATAAAATGGTTTAGTTCATCTAAATAAAAAACTAATATATCATATTAATGAAAATTAGTATTAGTGTGATTACGTTTATTCAAATAGATTGAACAAGTTTGGTCTTTCATATGATTGAGTTTAGAATACTAGTATGATTGACTTTATTATAATGTTCTTATATAATTTAGTCTATCAGACTAATTGAGTCTCATCAATCAGATTATAACTCGATCTGGTCTATCAGACTCACTAGGTATTGTCTATTAGGATAACATATTCTAATTCATTATACTAAAAATAATTTACTCCATCAGAATTAATTTTATGATCACATAGTTATAGTATTTTCTATTATATGAAATACCATTCACAGTATTGTAATTGTGTTATCAAAATTCTATTAGGTGGGGATTTCCTTACTGAATTTTCTAACTAGATCGCATCTAGCGTTGTTGTAACTAACTCTAAGTATCACATAAATATGACCATTTGATGTGTAACTATAAATATAGCTGAATTAGAAGACCATGGATGTGATTATTTTTAGAACTAAACATATCTTGAATTTTACCTACTATAACATCTTGTTACCTTCAATTTGAAAATTTTCTTGAGTGTTTTCATTCTATGGAATTTAATTCAAGATTGTAAATATAAAATAACATTTTATTCTATAATATTCTATGTTTTATTTGGGATTATATTAATGGATTATAGGGATCAAAAAATGGTTGATTCATATGAGTGAGATCAAGGTATTCTGAGGATAGGAAGATAGTGTCGATTAAGATATTTTTTATTGAGTGCTTTCTTACTGAACGAGAGAAGATCTTACTATTATGTTGAAACCCATGGATAACTAATTCCATGGTTTATTAACATCATTAACTAATAAGCTTAAAGATTAGAATTGTTTTATATATATTTAATAAGTTATTCTTACATTTTCAATAATAGTTAATTTTACATATTTCTATAAGTCATAATTTTCCATTTTGCTTTTATACGAAAAGTTTATTTTAATAAATTTTTCTATAATCTACTTTATTAGATGTACTCTGAGTCTATTTTGTTTACATTTATCAGTGAAAAATAAATGGTTATGATAAACATAATAATTAATTTTTGTATCTTAAGTATATTATGTTTTTAACTATAATTTACCACCATATTGTATCCATTATATACTCCTATAATCGGATAATTTGTATCATAGAAGATTCTACTACATTACTTGAACATTTTTTTATTTTTTTATTTTAATAAGGTATCTAAATATTTAGTAAAATTTTGATATAACCTATTTTTTAAAAAATGTTATTAAACTAACATCTACATTGTATAAATAGGTTTTGTTTTTATAAGATTCAGGGTTTAAATGTTGGAACTCCTGAAAATATAAATCCTATAAAACCACTAATCTATAATAGTGATGACTATAAATACTGAATATAGTGAATAATTACTTTTCTTATTAAAACTGTAGTTGATAACCTTAAAATGTTGACTAAAAAAATAAAATATTCTTAAGATGTAATTTTATATATTTAAAAATAAATAGAAGCACAAATATGAGTTGAGTTATCGAGTAAAGAATATTTCTCTATGTTCTATGAAAAAGTAATATATATAGTGAAATATATTCATGTAAATGAGCTAACAATATTTGAAATAAATCATAAGTTATTCATTTTTTAACTTCTAATGTAATTGAGACTATAAGAGAAATGCTAAAATCATACTATGAATCATTTTCTTTTGTACATAGTGAATCTATTGTCAATATGTGTTAGAGATTTATGAAAATAGTGGAAAATAAATAATTCTCTAGTGAGAAGGATCTTAAAGATGAAATATTAGTAGAAAATATTGTTGAAAATTTTCACAAATAATAGGAATCCAAAAGAATAGCATTAGATGAAATGATGAGGATAACAAATTTAACCTTGGATGATTTGATTAGTACTCTCCTAAAGAATGAGAGTATATTAAAAAGTGGTGTTAGAAAGATGAATATAAATAATAGGGGGTTTTATTTTTCAACTACTTTAGATATTTATAATAAGGTACATTCAACTAATAGGGATTCAAATTCATTAATGAAATGGAATTTTATTACTAAAATAGAGATTATTTCAATAGAACAGTTGGAGAATGAATTTCCAAAACTTGCTAAGATGATAAAAAATATTTTCAGAAAGCAATATTTTTGACAAAAGTATAATAAGAATAAAAAAGAAAAAAGTGAATAGAAATAGTATTATAACTAAATATATTATGAGTGTAATAAGGCTAGTTATATAATACTTGACAATCACATGATTAAAATAAATTAAAATAAGGATATAAATTTAGAAAGGAATTAGAGGAAATTATAGAGACACAAGAATAAGTAATGTATGAAATCATTAGAAAAATAAAGTTATAGTGGTGGTGATAGTTCAATAGAAAGTTTAACTGATAGTGAATGTGAATATAAGAAGAATGTCAGTTTCTATGTTTAGATTTTAAAGATCAATAATAGCTTTATGGATAAGGTAAATATCGAATCCTTAACCAATATTATTTAAAATAAAAATTATCCTAAAAGTGATAATGATAACCATTATAACTCTCCCAGTGATAAATATTCATCATCATAAGAAAATAATATTTTACCTAGTTTGGAATAAGTCTCTATATTTACAAAACATTTTGAAAAGCAAAATTGTAGAACTAATAAAAAACATGATATTGATGAAACTAAAAATTATAAAGATATATCAATTAGTTACAAAAATACTAATGATATTACTAATCATTATATATAATTATAAAATATTAATTTTCATAAAACTAATCTTTTTAAAGAGTTGGAGAAGTCAAATCTTGTAAAATAACATTTTTCAAAAGATGTAGAAAATGTTCTTTCGAGTGCAACTTCTATTAGGGATAATAATTTGGTTGTAAAATTAAACTCTGAAATATATGGTCTAAAAATATAATATAAATATTTACTTCTATTAATGATAAAATTGATAAGATGAATATACATATAAAATCTCCTAAGGATGTATCTTGAATGCGTTACACTAATAAGAAACCTATTTTTCAAAAAAATAATTTATTTCATAATGTGATCAATTCTGAAAAAAAAATGTCAAATTGGAGGACAACGGAAAAATTGTTTTTCAATAAATATATATCAATATTTTGGTTTCTATAAATCCAATTTCTCATATGAATTAATATCTTCTAAATATAGATATGTTGGATACATGTTGATACTGAAAAATATTATTTCAAATAATACATAAACATAGAAGGTTGGGGTTACAAAATACTAAACTTTATTAGGAAAATTATTACTGTGGAAAAATATATATGGTACATAGATGGTTTTATTTCAAGTAATATGACTACAAAAAAATATTTCTCTAATAATATTATCAAAATGATAGGTGACAATGTTACCTTTGGTGACAATGCTAAAAACGAAATTTTCAGAATTTTTAATATTGTTCTTCTTTTTAAATTCTCAATTTAAAAGGATTTATTTTTTATAGGACATAAATAACTTATTATAATAATTCAGTTTTGTGATCAGAGGTATCTTATTAACATCCAGAATGAAAATTTTACTACTCATGGTTCTGAAGACGAATTTATTCTTTTGGCCAATCGGCATGAGAATGTATATAAAATTAACATAGAAGACCTTATGAGCCAAGATCTACATTTACATAGTGAAATTGGAGACCAATATGAGTTATCTAATATAATATTAGGATATTTTAATGTTAAAACATTAACTAAACTATCTAAAAAAGTACTATTTATTGATCTACTGGAACTTTAATTTGATCTTTAAAAAAATTTGGATCATTTTCATTTTGTAAAGTAACATAATATATGTTTTAAAAATATATGTTAAGTATCATTTTATTAAGATTAAAATTTATTTCAAATATATTTATTTAATCCTACAAAAACATGATATACTTGTGGAAAATACTATGTATATTTTTTGGTTGATGATTATTCTAGATATGAAAGGGTTAATTTTATAGAAAAGATGTCTTAATCGTTTTTCTATTTTAAATATATTTGTAACCCAATTAAAAAATGATAAAAATATATACCTGATAACGATTCATAGTTTTCATGATGTAGAATTTTTAAATTATTTTTTTAATCTTTTTCTAGTAAAAATTGAATAATATTTAACTTTTCAACGCCCAAAACTCCATAAAAATGGTTTAGTTGAAATAAAAAATATAATTCTTCAAGAATATTCAAGACCCATGTTGAGTAAACATTTAGTTGCAAAATTATTTTTTGATGAAGTATATAGAACTATTTATTATACAATAAATCATGTTTTTTATATGACTATCTGTTAATAAAAATACGTCTTCATTGTGGACTAGAAGAAAACCAAAATATTCTTATTTCATGTTTTTTAGATGCAAAGTATTCATTCTGAATACTAAAGTTAATTGACATAAATTTTCTCTTGAATACTATGATGTAATATTTTTAGGTTATTTTTTGAATATTAATTTTTATAGACTTTTTTATAAGGAATTTTATGGACTTAAACAATCCATTAGGGCATGGTATGAGAGATTAAAATTATTTTTATTAAGATATAATTTTGTTCAGTGATAATATAATCCAAAACATTTAATTAAATATATTTCTATGAATATTATAATTGTTTAAACTTAATTCGATAAAATTATATTTAGTTCAACTAAAAAATATCATACATATTAATTTATATATATTTGGAAAGTTTTGTTTGAAATGTGCATGATGGGATAACTTACTTATGTTCTAGGTTTTAAAATTTCAAAAAAAAACCTATACATATCAACATAGTTGTGTTAATAATTTTCTAATGAAATTTGAATATGAAATTACAAAAATTAGTAGTACTCCTATTGGAACCTCAAATACATTAGATATTAAGGAATCTGGGAAATCAGCTGATTAAACTATTTCTTGAAGAATTATTAAAAGTTTACTATACATAACATCTATTCATCCAGGGTTAAGGTTTTATGTATTCTTATGTTTTAGATATCAGGATAATATCATATTATCGAATTAAAAAATCTTAAGGGAACAATGGATATATTCTTATTTCAATCTTCTCAAAATGATTTTGAACTAATTTTTTTTCAAGTGATTAATGAGGTAGATTTAAATGGATAAAAAAATTAATTTCAGAACATGTAATATATTATGATAAGATTTAATATCTTTTTCTTTTATGAAACAAATATTGGTAAAACTTTACACTACTAAAGCTGAATATATGGTAGCTATAAGTTTTTGTGCTCTTGTTTTTTGGATGCAACACACACTCACTGAATTTTGAAAAGGTTTTAATAAAACTCTTGTTTTGTGTGTTAACACAAGTTTCATAGATTTATATAAAAACCTATAACATCACTCAAAACAAAAACACGTATATATAAGACACCATTTTTTCAGGTCACACATAGAAATAAGATATTATTTTACAATTCATAAGAACATAAGAACAACTTGCTGATATCTTTACAAAACCTCTTATTTCTAATAGATATGAATATATTAAATTGAATATTGGAAGGATCAATACAAATTCATAATTCAAATACAATATTTTTTTACTAATCTCCAGACACTTATTATCACCTTTTTAATGGTGCATACATATATAATGGTTTTATAAAAAACATTAATTTTACAAATATCATCAGTTTAACTAAAAAAATTACTTTTACTAAATTCTTTGGTTTTCATAAAGAAATTTATTTTACTAAAAAATTATTTTGAATAAAAATTTTAGTTCTTTAAAAAAAATTATCAATATCATAATTTTTTCTAAAAACCTTAGTTTTTCTCAAATTAATCAGATTTTCTAAAAAAATTACAATTTTTGTATTCCAAAAAAAGAATTTAAATTTTTGGATATACATTCTCATAGAAAGTAAAATGTTTTACACTTAAAATACAATTTATTATCACTAATAATTACTATATTTTGATTTATTTTTCCTATTTTGGTTTATATTTTATAAACTTACCAAAAAAAATAAAAATGTTAATGTTTTATTTTCCGACAATCTTCTGCCCCCATTTAAATTTAATTTTAATACAATTGAAATTTCATGCATGTTATTTAAATCTTTTGAGGATAATTTTTGAATGTTTGATCATATGTGGGATTTAATATAAGATTTCAAATCATTATAATTTTAATTGCCTCCCCGAAGCCTATAAATATGTGAGTGGGTCATCATATCCCACATCAGTTTCTAAGAAATATGATGAATCATGATCTATAAATTCTATATCAATCCAATTATTTTTAAATTCATCAGATCAGGTACAATTCATCCAAATATATCCTCTCGGATAGATCCTTTTTTTTAATTATCCCAGTCAATGAAATTGTGGATTGGTAATTTGTTAAGAGTGGGTAACTGAAAAAAAAAATTGTGATAATATTGATTGTTTCATGAATTTAATTGTAACATTTTAGGGTTGGAAAAAAAATTCATAGAAAATGAAGATTTATATCCTCATTAACCAATGATATTAAATAAATTTTATAAATAAACAAAGTTTATTGTGGATGATTATCTAGAGTTCATAACATTATGTATTTTTTTATGATACTTACAATATGAATATTCAAAAAAATCGATCTTGCTAATGTTCTGTTCAATGGAGAATAATATCTTATAAGCTATAAAATTATAGAAAATATATAATCGTTGGAAAAAACTGAGGAGGAAACATAATTATTTATTATATATGTTAAGGTAAGGAAATTTTATCATCTAAAACTGGATGTTGGAATTTTTTCTCAATGGATAAAAAGATTCTTCATTCCGAGGAAAAGAGAATTATATACCTTGAATATATTAAATATCTTTGTTTTCAACTTATTAATGAATAGTATAAAATTAAATTTTGTGAAATCTTTTTTATTTTCAGTAAATGATATTATGAAATGTGTGATGAAATTGAAAATTTTGCAGTTTTCATGTTTTTTCAATAAAATGTTAGTAAAAATTATGATTATAATGAAGATAAATAATCTGGATCTTGTAATGAGATAAAATATTTTTTTCATTACTGAAGAAACAATTTCAAGAATGTAGTTATTTGTTTAAACAAAATGAATATTTTTTAGATATATTTTACAAATTATGATATGATTACAAATTTTAATAGTCAATGGAAATTTTTTTTATGAAATAGGATATTTGGTTTATTAACCCCCAGAACATAAAAAAGATAAAGAAGTTTTTGATGAGTCATATCAGGGGTAAATAAAAAAAAGGGAAGAGAAAAAGTTATATATTCATTGTTCTAATAAAATAAGGTATATGCCTTATCTCCAAAATAATTAATGTAATAATTTTTCAAAAGAATAAGAAAAGGAAAAGGAACATAAGATATAATTTTATGAGGAAAAAATTGTGGAAATTGGGATTTATAGAGTAGAACAATCCAATTGATATTTTCAAAAAAGTATGAAAAGGAATGGAAAAAAATATATTATAAGTACAAAAATTACATACAATTAGAAACGTAATTGGAAGAATATTCAAAATGAACATTAGAAGAAGAATATGAAGAAGAAGAATAAGAATAAGATGTAATTTCATTAGAAACAACATGTTCCAAAACTCATTCTGAGAAAGAGATTTACAAATTAGCTTTTAAGAACTGTTAAATTTCTAAAAATTAAATTGAAATTCATCAATAATAAACAAAAGTATAGGTAAATTCTAAATCTAAAATTAAATTATGTAATGTATGTTTAGAATTATTAAAAGGAAAAGTTGACATTAGATGTTCATGAATACATGTTTCCAATATTTTATTTGACTCAATTGATTCTCATCCAACATCATCAGATCAAATATATGAATTCATATTTTCCTATTTCAATGAAGCTTTGATGATGTTTGTGGATGGAAATCCATTTCTGCCATGTATATAATCTTAGTAAAATGAAATTCATTGAAGGATAAATGTGTATTAACAATATATATCTTTATGTAAATTAGAAAAAAAAATCAGAAAGAGGATGATTTCAAATATTTAAAATATGAATCTAATTAATATAGAATAAGTGTTAAAAAATCATATGATGGTTAAATTATATCAAAAGGGATTCAATGTTTCATATTGAAAAGATAAAAGTTGTTAAGAAGATATCATTATATATTACAGATTAATTTGAATAGTTATGATAAAAAGTTTATGAAAAGATAAAACTAGTTGAATTTTTCAAGAGATTATTAAAGTATCAACAAAAATAAATTTCTAAACTGAAGAAAAATTATTTATTTCAGAAGGAGGAAGTTTATAAGATGAAAGAGGAAAATACTAGGAACCAAACCCTTATTGAAAATGGTTAAATATAAAATCAATAATTTCTAAGGTTCCATGTCATTTAAGAAATAGTATCTATGTTAGAGTAAATGGAAAAACAAATATAAAATAATCAAGATGAGTTATTAAATATGAAATTCATTGTTAATAGGTTTAATAGAAAAGAATTTGTTTAAATTATGAACACTTGATGTATAAATAAATTTTTTTATTACATTTTTGATTGAATTATTTCCCACATATTTAGTTTCAATTTATTTTAAAATTTAGTTTCTTAAATTTTCATTTATATATTCATGGAATAATTTTTTTCAAATTAAATATTTTTATAAATAGTTTTTACAAAAAATTAATATATTTTTAACTCCCATATTTTTCGTTGAAAATCAAAAAGGGGAAAAAAATTATATTAGTATTAATGGGGGAATTTATTTTTAGGGATAAGTTATTTAATAATTTTTTTTAATGAAATTATTTTGTTTTATATTTTTTTAATAATTTATCTTATCTTTTTTATCCAAAAAAATGTGTTTAATAAAAAGAGAGTTATAACGAAATAGTGAGATAAGAAATGTAAGTGGAGGATATTTTTAATTGTAAAAAGGGTTTATAAGCTTTTAAAAGTTATTTTTTTTATATTTATGTTTTTTATTTTTATTTTTTCTAAAAACGAGATATTTTTTAGTCGAAATTTTAACAATCTACCCTTTCTATACATAATTTTAAACAACATCACACACATTCGTAAAAATAGTGTTTTAATATATTTTTATTTCCAGTAATCATATATGGTTTTTCTAGTAAATAATTTATTCTACCAAATGAAGAAATATTTCTTAACTGATGATTATAAAATTTACACATAGTATAGTTCATTGTAATGACATGTGTCTGATCCAATGGAAAAAAAGTTTACTCAGTCAGAATGACAAGATCTAGTTCATCAGAATAATAATGCTTAAGGTTAGTGTGACCATGTTTAGTTTCTCGGTATAAAAAACTTTGGTCTATCAGTGTGATTGAGTATAGTCTGTTGGTTTTTATGAATTTATTCAAATGGTATGACTAACTATTTTCTATCAATCTCATGGAGTTTAGTCCATCGAACTGGATAAGTCTAGTCCATCAGACATAATTATTTTGGTCCATCAGACTGAACATTTCATATCTAAGGGACTAAAATATTTTAATCCATTAGACAAAATAGAATTTATTCCATCTAAATAAAGATTTTAATCGAATAAATAAAATCATTTATACCATATGAAATACTTTTCATAAGGTTATAATGGTTCTATTAAAATGTTATCAGATTAGGATGATCATGTTGAGCAGTCAAACTGGAGCTCATTCGAGGTCATTGTAACAAACATTGAGAATAAGGGAAATATGTTTTTTGGGGGAATGACTATAAATAATGGTGAATTTGAAGAGATGTGATATTAATTTTTATCAAACTCAATATTTTTTGGAAATTTCTATACTGTAACCTCTCATTACTTTCAATTTATAAATTGTCTAGATAATTTTAATTCTATGTATTCTAAGAGAGGATTTTAAATTCCTCGAAACATTTTATATTGGAATTATTTAACTAATATGGGTTTAGAATGAAGGATTTAGGTCATATGAAGTCAAATGATTCAAATCAGGATAATTAATGGCTTTCGGGGATAGGAATACAGAGTTGATTATGATCTTTGTGATTGAGGTATTTCTTACTGTAGAAAGACAGACCATATGGTCAGATTTAAAATTGTGGATAGCTAATGTATGGGTTTATTGAATTCCTCAACTATTAAGGTGAAAGATTATAATTTTTTAAATCTTTAGAAATTTCTTCGTACTTTTATGATAATATTTTCTATTCATTGTTTCTAAAAGTTATATTATATCATTATACATTTATAAGAAATGTATAATTTAACAAATTTTTCTATACATTGATTTACTAGGCCTAATATGTGTCTATTATAAGTACTCTAATATTTTGATGATAACTAAGTTCGATAACATAATAAATGGGTTTGTATTTAGATTATTTAGTGTCTTTAACAATAATTCACCCCCACATGTATCCATTATAAACTCTTTTGATCCAGGAGGACTCATTTAATCATCATAGTGGTTTATCTTCATATAAAACTCTTACATAATAGATACTTCATTCTTATTATAAATATAAATTACAACACTCATATAATTTTCATTTATTTATCTCTATATTTCTCTATATATTATTAATTATAAATCAATATAAGGGAAAAGGGGTGGGTTTCATTTTTCATAATAATTTTAAAAAGGTTGAAAGTTATATCATAGTAAGGTTCCAATATATTTTTCAGTTTTAGATCATGAAGAGTAATTCATGCCTATAATGTTTAAATACTATTCATGAATCATCATAGAAAACATGTCCTTTTCCATAGAATGATCTTCCTCCATATATGGGAACTTCTTTTTTTGATATAAAGGCACACTCACCTTGATATGCATTATTCTTCCTCTTCTTTTGTAAAACTGCTCACCTTTGAGAGTAAAAAATAGTTTTTTTCATAGATAATTTTTATTTTAATTATTGATAACAATTATGGGAATCATTTTAGGATTGTTATGGGTTTTAGAGAGAATGGACAGGTTTTCATACCATTAATGGTTTAAAGCATTGCTTTATTCCATGGATTCTTTCAGAGAGGGGATGAACCCCTTTCCCAATATTTTCATAACATTAAATTAACTCAATCTATGAATTCACACCATGTTGATTTTTTAAGGGTTTTACATGTTCATTTGGAGGGGGTGTTAAAACAAAAAGGGATTCCTCCCTTAGTAGAATCTAAAGAGAAAGCCTCCTTCATGGACCTCTAATCTTTAAAGTAATATGTTCTTTATTTTTTCATTGAATTAGATATCATATATTGATATTCAAAGCTAGAGGTAAGTATATCCCTCCTCAAAAATCATTCATTTTTTCTATTATGTAATTTTAGTCTCTCAATTTTTAATTTTTTATTGCATATTTCTAGGGTATTCATATTATTTTCAATTTTCAACCATTTTTGTATGAAATGGTGGCTAATACTAGATGTTTTATCACATTTTGGTACAAGGAAGGTGGCCTTAATTATTTACCTCCAATCAATCACCATTATCATTGTGTGTATAATGTGTAGTCATATTGACTAATAGTGCATTATCCTAAATGAAATGAAGAAATATTATGCGACCCAAAATCATGAAATTGAACCACTCCATGGGCCAAGAATTCTATGTTAGTAATTAGACCAAGTATTAGCTACCATTTGAAGTTCTAGTTAAATTGGGAAATAAAATATGTAATTAGAGGGGTTTTATTAGGTGTTCCTTGGATATAAAAGAGACCTTTTTTGTGTGACATGGGATTCTTAAAATAACACTAACATCCAAGGTAATGATTATAGATTTATAATTTATGAATTAAATTAAATGAACTATGAAAATGAATTGAATAATTTGATATGTGTTATGTAACACAGTTTAGAATTCCATGGTACATCCCCCCTTGGACTCACTATGGAAAATGGTTTGGATTGACATGGAGAATCCCCCTTGGACTCATTATGGAACATGATTTGGAGTGCCTTGGGGAACCACTATACCTTCCATGACTCATGGTTTTTAGGACCATGGTAATAATGCTTTGAATCATTATTTTTCTATGTGATGTTATGGATAGAGACATTCATATTAAACCAAATAATGTATGGTTGATCATGGGTGTCTTTGTAGAACTTGAGGATCAATGTTGTATATTAATTTATGATTTTGTTGATTTATTATGAACACTACCATGTAATTTATACTCTAGAAGGATAATATATTATATTACTTTTGGGGTGTCCAACTATTTTGTACTCACACCCATTGTCATGACCCGTCCTCAGGGCCCGTGTCGTGACTACCCCAAGCCTGCCTTCCATAGGCTAGGGGCTGGCGACTAGCACCAAAGGCGTAAATCCAGATAACTGGGAAGACATTGACTTTATAAAAGTATACAAAACACCGCAGGATACAAGAGGAAGTAACACACTAAGTGCAAAAAGGAAGTGCTGAAAAGTAAATGGGCCAGAATACAAACCCAATCGAAAGTACAGCTACAACTGAACAAAAGTACAATAGAAAAGACAAACAGCTGGAAGAATGGAAGCAGCTCCTGGGTCGTACTCCTTGGATCCTACCTGAAGGGTAGGTACATATTGCCTCCACAACGCACTCTCCCATCAACCTTGTCCGAGTGTCATCTCGTCGTGAAGTCCACCACCGGATACTGTCTCATCATGAGATCCACCTCCGAGTACAATCCAATCCTCGAACACCCGGCCTCTGTCGGCGATGTTCATCGTCTGCAACCAACACAACGAGGTGCAGGCATAGACCGTGCAGGGGTGAGTATAATGATACTCAGTAGGGACCCTGAGACCCTCAAGGTCTCACAAAATCCAACAAGGATAACCAAAAAGAAAGATCTCGACAGATAACCTCTACTTAGGTATATACCCATACATATACCTAAGTTATAAAGTAACCCATGTCAATCATGAGGGATCACAAATATTATGAAATCAACAGATAACCATTACCCAGGTATATGCCCATATATATACATAAGTTATCAAGTAACCCATCTGAATCATGAGGAAACACAAAGATCAAAGACTCAGCTCAATCCAGGATTTTCATTATCGAAATCGTAACTGCTGAAGAGCCTCGTCTCTAGAGTTTACAGTGGTCCGGTCACGACTCTGAGTTACAGCTCACTAACCTAAGACTGCTAAGGTAATGCATCTGTCGAGTACTGTAGGCCTGCGGCTACAACCAAGCGCTTCCCACCATGAGTCTGCCACTACAACCAAGCGCTCCCCCTCATAGCCTCCAGAGGTACTCCTTCTGTTGAGTACCGCAGGTCTGCCGCTACAACCAAGCACTCCTCCGTCGTGGGTCTTCCACTACAACCAAGCGCTTCCCACCATGGGTCTGCCGCTACAACCAAGCGCTCCCCCTCATAGCCTTTAGAGGTACTCCTTGTGTTGAGTACCGCGGGTCTGCCACTACAACCAAGTGCTCCTCCACCGTGGGTCTGCCGCTACAACCAAGTGCTCCCCACTGGGCTATCCGAAACTCACCAAGTCGATCGATCAGCCATCGTCAAGTCTCAATCGGCTACACGGTCTCTGTTATCCGCACGCTCGTCTTCGAGAGGGTCCGCTCCACGAGCTACTGGTCAATAATCTATGTATCACAAAACCCCATGAAGAAGTATCTCAAAGGACCGCCTCGTCATAGGGGTCTCAACACAACAGACAACGCGTCAATCGGATGCCCGGTCTGTGAGTTATTGGCCGTTCCGTCCCAGGGGTCCGGTTGGTTTCTGGTGCGAACCATCCCAGCTGTATCTCAACTGTACCCCGAACTCTCATAGGTTATACTCATTGGGACCGTTTCTCGACGTGATAACCAACGTCGTTGACGGTTCGTCAAACGGACGGCCGGTCTGAAAGATATCAGCATTTCCGTTCTAGGGGCCCAGTTGGATTTTGGGTACAATCCAACCCGGCCATACTCCAACTGAATCCAAACCTCGAGCAATGTATGGAAAATGTTCCATCTCATCAAGAGTAATCCAACAAAGTCAACGGCACGTCAATCGGATGTCTGACGCTCAAGATATAACCATTTCCGCTTCGAGGGCCCGGTTGGTCTCGTATTCGAACCAACCCAACCATACCCAAATTTTTTTGAAACCTTGAATGTATTATACTGAAACGGCCGTCTCTATCCAAGTATCGCATAGCAACTGATGGTGGATCTATTGGAGGTTCGTAGCCCATGTTATGGGCGTTTGAACGGAAACAATCCTGGCCCAACCCCCCCCCCCCCCGGGTCATCCGAACCGGGTCGACCCGACTCGGGTCCGGGTCCGGCCCGGCTGAGCGTCGCCCGGCCCGGCCTGTACGGCCTGGCCTGACCTGGGCAGCCGGCTGGCCTGGCGTTGGCGTGGCACGGCTCCCACGTGGCCAGCAGGGGCGGGGGTTACATACCCCCATGGTCGACGATCTGGCGTGGCTTCAAGCCGCGCCGCCCCAAATCCGGAACGGCCTACCATTCTGGTTCACATTCCACCGTCGTGGCTTAGCCGCCTCCGCCTTTTGCAGACCACCAGATGCACTTCGGTGGTCCTTTTCACCTAACTCCTTCGCCAACAATCCTCACAGGACCTGATCCTTACTGCGAAGAGATTCAAACACCATTTCGGCCCTATTCCTCGTCGCCCGTCGATTCGCACGTCAATTAAACAACTGAGGAGTCTTCGATTCACCTTTTTGGCCCCGAATCCGGCCACGGTTTCATTCGGCCACTACGGCATGACGCAATTGCACCGCCTTTCTTCATAGATGATCCTCCTTGTTTCTGCGTGGTGCCTTTTCACCGCGCCGCCTTCTTTCAAACAGCAATATCACAACAATAAAAGGGGGGATAGTCGGCCATGTTTGTGCGGTCCAACCTCCTTCAGTTAATTTGATATCAAGTGGCCAAAATACACAGACGAATAATGGAAAAGGATAACTCATGAACAAAAGCAATTGACCCCTACCTCGAAAAGACATCACACGTCGTCAAGTCGTGGAAGTCGATCGTCGCGGTAGAACGGTATCGATTCCATCGTCGTCGGAGTGACCTGAGGAAGTGACATGTCATCTCTTGTTGTGGAGGAAGAAGAGGATGAATAACTGTGATCGCCGAGTCGTTCCATGTCGACGGGTCGATGTTCTTCGTCAGAGAAGAATCGTTCTTCACAGAGAGGATGATGTTCTTCCACCCAAGAGGAACTTCCTCCCTCCTTTACACAAGAGCTCCTTCCCTTTTCTTCCTACACAAAGGTTCCCAAAAAAATAGGTTCATGCTATTATTTTATTAACACAAGTAATTTCAACTTTTAAAAATTCAAACTCTTAGTTAATTAATTGAATAGGTTCAATTAATTAATTGAGGTGTGTGTTGGAGAGAGTAAATGAGGTAGATAGAGAGAGAAAGTGAAGGGTCACTCCATTAAAGATGATTTTACCAAACTTAAGAGGGAGTTAGTGAGTTTAAGAGGAATGTGAAGGGGTTGGGGTTCGTGTGGGCCCCACCTCTACTTTATTCTCTCATTCATCCTCACATGGGTAGTTAGGTGTCACCCCAACTTCCCCATGTATGATAAAACCACATTAGACTTAAAAATAAACTTGTTTCACAATTTTATTCATTCCTCATTTAATCCACAAATTAAACTTCTCCACCCGCACAACCTCAACTTCGGAATAGGTGTTCCTAACCAATTACCAGCACTGCGGTTTCATTGGTGCCCTCATATTTCAATTCCGAGCACCAGCTCAAAAGTTAGAAAAACCCGCTCGTTCGTTCACTGAACGTACCTAAGCTAAACTTCGAAAATTGATTCCGAGAACACCGGGCCTCAGAATCAAGTGCCTTCAGAAACTGTGTTCTTGTAATATCCCATAGAAAATTAGGAAAAAAAATTCCCTTGAATTTTACGGGTCTTTACATTACTCCCACCTCAGGGATTTATGTCCCCGTAAAGCTATAACACAAACTGGGGAAACAAAAGTGGTATTGAGCATGCATCTGAGCCTTCCGCTCCCATGTGCTCACCTGGAGGTTCCCGTGCTGCCTACGAAAACGCACAAGAGGAATCGACCGTCCTCGTAGGACCTGCTCCTGTCGATCCTAATCATCTACTGGAACTCTGCAAAAGTCACCCCATCGCCAACTTCTAGCTCCCCATGATCGATGATGTGCGTTGGGTCAAGCATGTATCTCATCAGTTGAGATACGTGGAAGTCGTCGTCCACCTGGTGCAACGGAGGTGGATTGGTCAAGCGGTCCTTACATACCCTGTTGAGGACTTGAAACATTCCGCTGAACCTCAGAGATATCTCGCCGCCTCGGCTACATCTCCGTAAACCTCGTCGAGGTGAGACTCGTGTAAGAACGTGGTCTCCATCCTCGAACTCTAGAGGTCTCCCTTTCCTGATTAAAACTGAAACTCAAAACTCTTTCTACCATGAGGGTAAGGTTGGCCGACACACGAATGATCGGCTATACCCTCCCATGCACGATTTTAACCTGTGCTGCCTGGGGTTTCCTTTTCGTCAACCAAGGAAACTCCATCCCGACGTTTGCCTAATACCGTCAGTTTGAGTATGATCAGTGATTGCCAAATCCATACTCAAACTAACGTCGTAAGGCCTCGACGCTGCCACCAAGAGGTCCCAACCGAGAGTCTCGCCTCAAGGGTCAGATCACACCGTCGGCGTAAGTGTGACTATCGAGTCTCCTTCCAATGGTATCTCCAGACGTGGGGGTCAAGTCATCGGCTTAACCGGAAACTCTAGGTCGCGAACTAGATTCATGGAAAGAAGTTATGATTCGTATTGATGTTTGTTACTACGGCAGCATGAAGTGGACACAGAGTGTCCCTCAAAACATTCATAGAGCCATTGGGTCACTCTCCTTGACCGCATGCAGCTACTCTCTTTCCCTGCCCTCCAGCTCCCTGGGCATGGAGGGAACAACAAAGGTGGGTGGTTGTAACATCTTGAAATGTACACCACCTCATGCTTCTCTCCTAGATCTACCTCCACGTCTGCTACTTTGAATATTTATCTGTCCTTAACATTTCCTCTTTTTAAAACATTCGAATGCCCAAGTCTCTGAGACTGGCGCCAGCTCGCTGCGTTCCAACTTCTAACATTCTCTTTCTATATTTGTTCAGTCAAAGAACATTCAACCTCAAGGTTCTCTCTAGCACCCTAACGTGAGTATGAATGCATAGAGGAAAAAGTGTTGGCTCAAATATCCATAAACACACCGCGCTCAGAGGTCCGAGCTCTATATCACTGATCAAATCGAATTCATCGAGTACCCGGAATGTTCGGTATGCCTCGATGAATTCTCAACTACCGACATGTCGTCTTGTCGAAGCTGTAAAAGCTCTAGAAAACTTTCTGCCACCTCCTCAAGCCAGTCCTCAGCCGCCAGTGAGTCAGGTTCTCCTCGGAACATGAGGGTATCTGATGTTAGAACACGTGTAAGGAAGTATGCCTACATGTGTCACCTACCGGTACCGCTAGTTGAAACTGCATACCAACAAGTAGTGATGTATAGCTAACACACTACCCGAAGGCACTATCTCAGGTATCAGTCCACATACCGAAGCCTCATCTCTATGCGGACCATCCTCATGGTCACACACTGGAAAACACCAGTAGTCAAGTCCAACATCCACTCTACTGATGTCTCAGCTAGGCGAAAAACTCTAACAATCGCCTCTAGCTGGTGCTCTGCTGTCAGGGAATCTTCCTTGCTTCGTAACCTCGGAGGTCGCTGCTGCTGGAACTCGTGCAACGCGCTCTGCCAGCGTGCATAGTTCGCTAATAAGGCTGGTGGAATATGCTTCCCAACAGGTAGTGGTGATGTTGGTACACCACCTGAGGGTGCCAACATAGAAAAAGGGCCCCGCACCGGAGCCTCGTCGCTCGGTGAGCCCTCATCGAGTACTCTCTCGGAACTCTAACTGACTGTCTGCATGGAGACATGCTGAACAGATACAATACGGTCAAATGATTTATACCTGGTGAGATGACTTGGTTTGATCTGACTTTAAAACTCTTGGAAACACACACGCAATCAGTGTTTTTCATGCACAAAGTCAGAAATAAAAAGTCAGGGTCCTGGTGTACGGATACATCGGCCGTTGCACCAACACTGGACTCCCTGAACTGAAAACCACACTCAGTACCCTTAACACTATTGATTCACAGAAATAAAATGATCAGAGTCCTTAGTTATGTGGTAGAATCGAACTCCTCTTATACCAATTTGTCATGACCCGTCCTCGGGGCCTGTGCTGTGACTACCCCAAGCCTGCCTTCCATAGGCCAGGGGTTGGCGACTAGCACCAAAGGCATAAATCCCGATAACTAGGAAGGCATTGCATTTATAAAAGTATACAAAACACCAAATAGTACAAGAGGAAGTAAAATACTAAGTACAAAAAGGAAGTGCATAAAAGTAAATGGGCCAGAATACAAACCCAATCGAAAGTACAGCTATAACTAAACAAAAGTACAACAGAAAAGACAAACAGCTGGAAGAATGGAAGCAGCTCCTGGGTCATCCACCTCGGATCCTACCTGAAGGGTAGGTACAGATAGCCTCCACAATGCTCTCGGCCATCAACCTCCTCCGAGTGTCGTCTCGTTGTGAAGTCTACCACCATATACTGTCTCTTCGTGAGATCTACCTCCAGGTACCATCCAGTCCTCGAACACTCGGCCTCTATCTGCGTTGTCCGTCATCTGCAACCAACACAACGAGGTGCGGGCATAGCCCGTGCAGTGGTGAGTATAACGATACTCAGTAGGGACCCTGAGACCCTCAAGGTCTCATAAAATCAAACAAGGATAACCACAAAGAAATATCTCCACAGATAACCTCTACTTAGGTATATACCCAAACATATACCTAAGTTATCAAGTAACCCATCTCAATCATGGGGGAACACAAAGATTATAAAATCAACGGATAACCACTTCCCAGGTATATTCCCATACATATACCTAAGTTATCAAGTAACTCATCTCAATCATGAGGAAACACAAAGATCATAGACTCAGCTCAAACCAGGATTTTCATTATCGAAACCGTAACTGCTGAAGAGCCTCATCTCTATAGTGTACAGTGGTCCTGTCATGACTCCGAGGTACTGCTCACTAACCTAAGACTGCTGAGGTACTCAATTTGTCGAGTACTGTGGGCCTCCTACTAAAACCAAGTTCTTCCCACCATGGGTCTGCCGCTACAACCATGAACTCCCCCTCATAGCTTCTAGAGGTACTCCTTCTGTTGAGTACCGCAGATCTGTCGCTACAACCAAGCGCTCCCCCTCATAGCCTCCAGAGGTACTCCTTTTGTTGAGTACCGTGGGTCTGCCGCTACAACTAAGTTCTCCTCCGCCGTGGGTCTGCCACTATAACCAAGCGCTCCCCACTGGGCTATCCAAAACTCCCCGAGTCGATCGATCAGCCGTCGTCAAGTATCAGTCAGCTACACGGTCTCCATACTCCGCACGCTCGTCTCCGATAGGGTCCGCTCCATGAGCTACTAGTCAATACTCCAAGTATCACAAAGTCCCACGAAGAAGTATCTCAACGTTCTTCCTCATCATAGGGGTCTCAACACAACAGACGGCACGTCAATCGGACGCTCGGTCTGTGAGTTATTAGCCTTTCCGTCTCAAGGGCCCGATTGGTTTCATGTGCGAACCAACCCAGCCATATCTCAAATGTACCCCGAACACTCATAGGGTATACTCATAGGGACCGTTTCTCAACTTGATCACCAATGTCGCTGACGGTTCGTCAAACGGACGTCCGTTCTGATAGATATCAGCTTTTCCGTTCCAGGGGCCCGGTTGGATTTTGGGTACAATCCAACCCGGCCATACTCCAACTGCATCCAAACCTCAGGCGAAGTATGACAAAAGTTCCATCTCATCAAGAGGAATCTAACAAAGTCGACGGCACGTCAATCGGACGTCCGATGCTCAAGATATAACCATTTCCGCTCCAAGGGCCCGGTTAGTCTCGTATTTGAACCAACCCGACCGTAACCATACGTCTCTGTAACCTTGAGTGTAATATACCGAAACGACCACCTCTATCCAAGGATTGTATCGCAACTAACGGTGTGTCGATCGGAGGTATGTAGCCCAAGTTATGGGCGTTTGAACGGAAACTGTCTGAAATGGGGGGTCTGGGCCCGGCCCACCCCCCCCCCCTCGGGTTGGCTGAACCGGGCCGACCCGAACTGGTTCCGGGTCCGACCCGGCTGAGCGCGGCCCGACCTGGAAGAGGCGCGGCACGGCGCCCGCGTGGCCAGCGGGGCGGGTGTTACAAAACCCCGCGGTCGACGATCTGGCACAGCTTTAATCCGCGCAGCCCCAAATCCGGAACGACCTTCCATTCCGGTTCACATTCCAGCACCGCGGCGGTTTGCTCTGGCGGCGCGCCGCCGCCGCTTTCTGCGGACCACCGGACGCGCTCCGGTGGTCCGTTTCACCTACCACCTTCGCCAATAGTCCTCTCGGGACCCAATCTTTACGGCGAAGAGATTCAAACACCATTTCGGCCTGATTCCTCATCACCTGTCGATTTCACGTCAATTAAACAACTGCGGAGTCTTCAATTCACCTTTACGGCCCCGACTCCAGCCGCGGTTTTGTTCGGCCACTATGGCGCGATGCAATTGCACCACGCTTCTTCGCCGACGATCCTCCTTGTTTCTACGTGGTTCATTTGCACCGTGCCGCCTTCTTTCGAACCGCAATATCACAACAATAAAAGGGGGAGGAGAGTCGGCCATTTTCATGCGGTCCGACCTCCTTCCGTTAAGTTGATATCAATCAGCCAAAACACATAGACGAAGAATGGTAAAGGATAACTCATGAACAAAATAAATTAACCCCTACCTCGAAAAGATGTCACACGTCGTCAAGTTGTGAAATTCAATCATCGCGGTAGAACGGTATCGATTCCGTCGTCGTCAGAGTGACCCGAGGAAGTGACATCTCCTCTCTTGTCGTGGAGGAAGAAGAGGATGAAGAACCGTGATCGCCGAGTCATTCCATGTCAAGGGGTCGATGTTCTTCATTGGAGAAGAACTGTTCTTCACGGAGAGGATGATGTTCTTCCACCCAAGAAGAACTTCCTCCTTCCTTTAAACAAGAGATCCATCACTTTTATTCCAACACAAAGGTGCTCAAAATAAAATAATAGGTTCATGATATTATTTTATTAACACAAGTAATTTAAACTTTTCAAAATTCAAACTCTTATTTAATTAATTTAATTGGTTCAATTAATTAATTATGGTGTGTGTTGGAGAGAGTAAATGAGAGAGAGAGAGAGAAAGTGAAGGGTCACTCCATTAAATATGAGTTTACCAAACTTAAGAGGGAGTTAGGGAGTTTAAGATGAATGTGAAGGGGTTGGGGTTCATGTGGGCCCCACCTCTCCTTTATTCTCTCATTCATCCTCGCATGGGTAGTTAGGTTTTACCCCAACTTCCCCATGTAGGATAAAACCACCATAGACTTAAAAATAAATTTGTTTCACAATTTTATTAATTCCTCATTTAATCCATAAATTAAACTTCTCCACCCGGACAAACGCAACTTCGGAATAGGTGTTCCTAAGCAATTATCGGCGCTGCGGTTTCATCGGTGCCCTTGGATTTCAATTCCAAGCACCAGTTAAAAAGTTAGAAAAACCCGCTCGTTCGTTCACTGAACGTACCCGAGCAAAATTTTGGAAATTGATTTCGGGCACACCGGGCCTCAGAATCATGTGCGTTCAGAAACTGCGTTCTTGAAAAATCCCATAGAAAATTAAAAAAAAAAATTACCTTGAATTTTATGGGTATTTACACTCATCTAGAACCATTTTTTTGGTATTTTAGTAGACAACAAGATTTCAGGTTAGGATAAGGGTGGGAGCACTATGACTGATGCATGATTTGGACTACCAAATCTGAGCATGAGAAACCATGACTAGGGTTGGTGTTGGGACATCTTTTATGAGTCTTCAATTGTTTATTATGTTCCTTTTTGGGATTTTTTATATATATTATATTAGTTTATAATTACATCATATTTTTTATAGATCATTTTTATATAGCATGGTTTTTGGATATTTGTTGGAACTTGAATGGTTCTCTCTTCAAATATTTACTTATATGGGTTGATATATCTAATTTCATTTATTTTAATTGTTTTTATACTCTGATATATTGGTATATTCTCCCCACAATACCACTATAGACGTGTTCCTCTATGTGACATCCCATGGAATATAGGGAGGTGTACCTGAGGTCTGAGTGTCAGACTAGTCTGTAAAAATATGAATTTTTATAGGAAAAAAATTTTAAAATTTGGTATTAGATATGTTTTTCTCTTTTTAAGTTATTTGGGAATGTTGGATAGGATATAGGGAATTTTTGGTTCTTTATACGATTCTCAGGGCAGGAAGTTGCAGACCAATGTATGAAGTAAAGGTTATGTTACCAATGTACGGATTCATGTTCTTTATTTTAACTTTTAATTTAGATCTATTTTCATATTGAATGAAACAAATGATTTTTGAATGTAGGTTTATGAAATGTTTTGTAATGAACAATTTTTTAACATATTTTTTCCTCTAATTAAGACAAATATGTTTGATGACTTGACTCACTCAAAACAATGAACTAAAATGAAAATAATAAATTTTTAGATCATAAAAACCAATTTGATAAATTAGTAGATATTAATAGGAGTTAAAAAGATAAAAAATATATTAATATATATATATGAAGGTTATTTAATAAAAAATTTCATAATTAATTATTATGATTAAAAATATATATTTTTATATGTTTCAATTTTGTTAATGAAAACTAAGTATATTATTATTAATTAATGACTTCAATAAAATATAATATTGATTGACTGATTATATAATTATTGGTTACTTTTAGAAATTGAGTATAAGAACAATAAGTATTTTTTTAAGAGTTATTTTCCTATAAAAATAGTTTTTCATTATATTTTATGATTTTATTTAAAGGTAAAAATCGATAGTTTGAAAATTTTAAATTGAAAAAATAACCATCATTTTTTAAATAGGAATTTTAAAATTATTTTAATATTAATTTTTTGGTTTTTTTCTAAAAATAATGATTTTAATGTGAACAGTGTGAAATACTTTTTTTAATGCCCCGACCCCAGAAGCCCGGAGTCAGTGCATTATTACGTATTATTGGCAGGATCATAAAATATCAATTCTTGAAATAACAATTAGGTTAGTATCCTTGGAAGTACTAGATACATTCATAAGTTTTACATTACTTCATAAAATGGAAAACTACAACAACATTGTTTCCATAGACAACACTGAGATCCCATAGAATATCAATGCAAGTCATTCATAATATACTTCTTCACATCCTAGGAAAAATAAAACATAGAAAGGGGTGAGCTCAGATGATCAAAAAGGATAACAATATAGAAAAAACTTTCATAAATAAGAATAAACATTTAAGGAAATATAAAAGACTAAAACAAAAGCCTTTTAAACTTTAACTTCAGCATAATATAGAAAAGATAAAATTAAAGAATTCAATTTACTTATTCACATGGATATTTTACTAGTTGAATAATCACATGCAATATCAATAGCCACTTTCATAATGATGGAATGCATAATGCCAGACTTTTATAACCATATAGTCAAGTCCTTGTGCCAAGACTACAAATAATATTTTTTCAAGGCCTTGTGCCCAGACACTAGTTTGTCTCATTAGACCTACCGATGAATCGAGGAGATATAGAGGGCTCCACTCATCATTTACTAAGTCCAAGTCATTCCTCATATGAAAATTTTGAAACATAAAATAAACATTCGTATTAAAACTATCTTACCAAATGTCAATAATTTATCCTCAAACCATGAATGGGATTAAAAATAGCACATCCACAGTAAAAAAACTCATTCAATACAATATTGAAGTTTTTATAGTAACAGATTAACCTCAATAGAAAATAATGAAGGTTTTTGACAAAGATGAAAATAATCATCAAAACTATTCGAGAGAAATATCCCTTTTTTTCTTGAAAACATTTAAAAGTCACACTATTTGTCTAGAAGCTGTCTAAAAATAGATTTTTGAATCAAAGTGTCCCATATAAATTTGAAATATTTTAAAGGAATTTAAATTTTAAAAATATAATATTCATATAAATAAATCCTTAAAATCATTTTTAAAACATGGACATTAATGTGAATGATTTAGAATAACAAATCATTAAATAATTTAAAATTATATTTTAGTTAGTGTTCCAAACCAAAAAAGAGACACTTGAATAAAAATAATTGATGTAATCAAAACATTATAATATCATGAGAATATAGGGATTCATTATATACTATGTCAATGTACAGTATATACACCAAACAAAAGTGAGTTGGTGCATAATAACAAAGAAGACTCAATGGAATTTAGTTTGAGATGAAATCCCTTATAAAGACTATATCCTTAGGTTAAGGATAAATAAATTTCATAATTAGGTGTGGAAAATATTAATAAACTCAATGTTATTGGATATTCAATGTAAATAAATTAGAGGAAATTCACATATAATCTTGTAAAAACAACACTAATGAATTGGATGTTTAAATCAATTAATGGAGATTGAGTTAATATTACTCTTATAAAGTTCAAATCAATGACTTGAGGATTTATAAATGGAGTGATTATGTGTCTCAAAAGTATATCCATAGAAAGTTGAGTGTAAATTACTACATAAGTAAATAAATAGTGATTTCACACATAATCTTGGAGTAAAGTAATCAATGAAGTTTGCGTAAAACCGAATGAGTTGAAATTGAAATTTGAAATTCCCTTACCGATTTGTTAATATACGAAACATACACCCCAAAAAATAAATATCATACACTGAAGATTTAAATAACCATAAATTATATTATAATAAAAAATAATACAATTAGGGTCAGTACATACTCCACACAGAAGGAAATAGTGGCCAATATAGCATGAATCTCACGGGAATAAAAGTGAGATGAAAACCCGTTACATCGTTGTAGTCAATCGAGTCATATGAACAACAGTTAATAGACACAAAATGACTCTTATAATTCCATGAATATAAATAGTGTCATGATAATATATATAAATTGTAAGTACATAATACACCACATACAATAAATAAGTGACGAACAATAGAAATGTAATGGAATTAAAATTGGGATAAAAAACTCCTTACTTTGTAATTTTCCTTGGTTGAGGGTAGGTTAACCTACATTATAATGGTGAAATAATTGTCATTAAATTATAAAATAATAATATACATTAATATGATATCATATATGATCTTTTAACATTTCTTTGTTAATAATATCTTAGTATTATCGTCGTTTCAGGTGTTAACGGATTCGTTTTCCTTTATATTCATTGTTATGTGAGTCATATTTGTTATGGATGGGATGTATATTATTCATATCCAGAATTATATAAAGCCTCAAAACATTTTTTTTAATCATCAAATGAAAATTAGTCTTGAATGGATACAATGGGGAATGAATCTCATTCGCGTTCGTGGAGACGATAATCCGTACGTACGCACGAGCGACAATATCATTATTTTTATACTAAAATAATATATAATTGGATGTTATATCATATATAATGAATCATTATAATGTTATATTTATTATTTACATAAATTACAATCATTATTATACCCATCTAAATAATAATGTAATGAATAACAATTACACCACGACGTGGAGGCGGTAAGCTATACGTACACACGTATGGTGCCATGTCATTCAAAGGATGGATAGAATAATGAATATGATTGTACAATATTTATAATAACATCAAATCATATATAAGATACTGGAGTTATTATTTTATAATGGAAATAACAAAGAAAGAGTAAGTGGAAGAATAAAGGAACTTCAAAGTGGTGATGAAATATTTACCTCTTCTTCGGGTTATTTCTTTTAATTTGATTAAAAAGGCTCCATAGGATGGCTTTCTGATTATAGGATGGCCTCTAGGATGATGGTAGGATAGTTGAGAGGTTATTTGGTCAGTTTTTTGAAGATAAAAATGGCTTTTATGGTGTGAATTAGAGAGAAGGGGGAGTGCCCTTTTATAGGAGGGGTGAGGGCCACCTTAGGAAAAGCTAGAAATATTATTTTATAATATAATCAGTTTCGGTTTCTAAAGGATACAAAATGGATTATTTAAAGGATAAGGTGGGGATGGGTCTAAAAACACTCAACAAAGAGGTTTTATAATTGTTTGGTTCACTATATTAACCTTATATTTTAGATTTAACTCTTAGTTAAATTGATTGAAATTTACCCTGTCTCTTTTTATTTTTATATTATATGGTTAATAAACATAGTATATACTTCCAAGAGAACCCTAAGTGGTTCATTAATGATACACCTATAATTATATAAGTCTTTTTTCTGAACATTAGATTTTTAAGAATAGAAGATTAATTAAATATATAATATTTTTTTAAAAAACTATTTTATGCCAATTTTGACAGTATTTGGTAATTTGTTTTTGCTAAATTCATAAAATCATTCTTACTTCGAAAAAAATTCATATAACCAAATATAACATATCATATTATCCTATAAAATTATTGGAATTCATAAAAAGTCTCAAATTACATTTATTTGGATATTTATAATATCAAATGTTTTAATATTTCATTAATTATGTAATTTCTGCATCTTCATTGTGTCATAAATAAATTACATTATTTGACGTCGAAAAAATATAAATAAAATACCATTATGTATGAAATTTTTTTATATTTCAAATTAATAATTATAATCGAATTTATCTTATTTATAACCCTATATTAAAATGGTTTATTTAATAAGATTTGAATTTAACACTTTTAACTCTTCCTTGAATTAAAAAATAACAAATGTCCTAATGTAATACAAGTGGACCTAAAGGATCATATTTTATTCCTAAGGTTGTTTTTTGCCAAATTAAACTTATCCAATATTATTAGGACATGTGTAAGGATAATAATAATATCATTTTTACCCTTAATTACCTTATTTAATTTTAGTCGTGGTAAATAAAAGTCAAAAGTTACTATTCACCAAAAATTATTTTTATCTTATTGAACCATATTTTACTTACTGATATCAACCATGTTTCTTGGATTTTTTAAATTCAATTCACATAGGCTGTAAAATTATGTTTTATTCAATTTTACGAATACTTCTAGGAGGTGGGTAAAAGACGGTTAAAAAGTTCAATAAAATTTTAATATATCTAAAATTATTAAAAACTTACTACAATGAATTAAATTGAACTTATATAGGTATTATATATCTATTTTTACATAAAATAAATTTAAATAAAATAAATAAATATTCAAATAAATATTCGGTTTTAAACTATAACTCAGTGTTTTTCATTATTCATGAAAAAATGAATGTTTTCAGAAAAATACCAAAAAATCACACTAAGATAATTTCCATTTCCTTGTCCAAAAATGAAGTCCATTTTGAAAGATAAAATTTATAAAATCTCAAAAAGTGGGTATTAATATTCATAACTTCTAGTTTGATTGGTTGTGGTGTGTTATAATCTCGAAGTTGCCTATAATGAAAGTTGTTACATTATTCAAAGGGAAACGTATCGTGGAAGCTTGGGGTGTTAAATTCTTCCCCCCTTTTGGAAATTGCGTCCTTGCAATTTTTAAAATTGGGATTTAGAACATAATTGAAAGTCCATCATTGGAAAAAGATTCAATAAAACTATCACTTTAAAAGAAAGAAAGTGAAGTACAAAGGTCGCCCGAGATAACCCATACTAGTATTCCATGTAGTAAAACATGGATATGGAAGATAAACTATGTGTCGTGTTCTGATGGAGAGGGATAGAAAACATGATCAGGAGAATGTTAACAACAAGAAATCAACAAACTTTTGATAGGATAAACATTCAGTAGTTTCCCAATAGTAAGGGTAAACGGTCAACGTTTTTTTGTTTTAAGTTACATTTCATAAAGATGAGGAATTTATTTATAAGATTAACTAAGAACATAAAGAAATATACTTACTTTTTAAGTATATTTTCATTCCTTAACAAATTTATACCACTAACTCATTTTTTTCAAACGATGATTATTCAAGATGACTTGGTCACACCAAAAGAGTTAGAATCATCTTCTAGAGAATCACATGATCCACAAAGGATAAACTATATATTTACCTTGTCTGTAGAAATTAATAAAAACCAAAACGGTTAGTACAATATCAGATGATCCCCCAAGGATATTCCATTAGAGAAACAAACACTAATCATAATTTCTAAAATTAAACCAACAATACCCCAAAGTTAAATAAATAACATTCAATAAACAGTTGTCCTTAAAATCCTTCAATATAATCCAAACTAATATTGAAACCCAAAACTTAAAAAAAATGGTTATGTAGTCTTCCATGTTAAATTGTATCTCCCAATGACATCGACTAGTCTTAAAGGCACATACTTAAATATAACTAACCTAATCACATATTATCTATTATAGGTTAATCATTTCCATAAATAACCCAAATCACTATAAATCCACAATAAACACCTAGATAAAAATCCACCATTATTCCTCAAAGGAAATCTCATAGTATTATATTTTTTTAGGCATATAGTGTTCCCAATAGAGCGAACGTCTTCCAAAATAACATTTATCACTTAATCACCAAATCATTTTTCTGTACTAAAGGTATTCATTTGATAAGACAAAATATCCCAAATCAACTTATTATTGATCAATAAAATCATTTAACTAAAAATAATTAGTCACACTAACCAGGGACTTCACGTAGTCCGGTGGTAGGCAATAAATCCCAATCGCACTCTGGTTGTGGGTTCGATTCCCACAACATTGGTTGACGCGGCGGGTTGTCACATGGTCTGCATGTTGTCCTTTTCCAAAAACTATATTTTATAACTTTACCAAAATGACATAAATTCTTCAAAATAACCCAAATATAATTTAACTACAATTTTTATCTCATACCTTGAATTTTCATTCCAAAATATAATATCTTGTAATTTCCTTAAACACAATGATCATTTAAAACCAAAATGTTTTTTATAACTATATCCACAAGAGAAAAGAAAATTATTCCTCAAATATCATTTTCACATGAAAAACTTTAGGGTTACAAATACAAGAGAAAATTATTCCAATGTAATCCCATCAACAAGGAGAACTAATACTTTTAAACATTTCTACAACTATTTACATCCACATAGCTTTTTCTTTGACAAAGAAAATATCATATAGAATCGGGCCTTCACTTGGGTGAAGGCCAGGTCTTCTACATTTACAGCAAATGAATGTAAATGGATTATTGGGACCATTTTTATTTTCTTTCATAGAACTCTTCATTTTTCATCAGTAATTCTTTACTTTATGTCCTTCTTTCCCACATGTAAATAATTTAATTGTTCCATTGAGAAAATATTTTGGGTGTCACCTACCACATTTCCTGCATGATGGAAATTGAGGATTCTTTTCTACATGGTCTCCACTGCTGGAGGTCTTATCATTCAGTAACTTTCTCTTCTTTGTTGAGTCCGAGAGTTGGTTAATATATATGTTGTTGATCATATTTTTTGGAAAACTGATTTGGCATGAACATGATATCTTTTATTCCTGTCAACATTCAATTTTGTTGCTCATTTCCACCACAGTTCCCACATTGTACATCATACTCAAAGCTACTATGACATCCTTTGAATCGATTCATTGAAAAAAACCAGAAATCATTGTGTGTGTAAAAGTAGTCATAAACTCATTTAGAGAATATCATGACACCATATTTTCAATTTGAAACACCTTAGGGTTAACCATGGTCATTTATTATCATCTCATATTAAAATCCTTCAAATCAGTTTGAAAATAAAATGTAATTATCCTAAGAATATCCCCCAGGAGTGTCGAAACCAAGAGTGCAGCAAGGCCCGTTGTCAAGCACTAGTTCCCGTTCGAGTCTAGCTCAAAGCGGTGTTTTCAGGTTTTACCTCTAGGTAGATCTGTTCCATATTCGCCTCTACCTGATCGTATCTAGACATGGATGAATTGTTGGGAAAAGTCAACAAATCTCTACAATACCAAAATTTTAGGAAGTTCTTCTATACTAATCCTTAAAGTCTATCTTAGGGCTATGTGCTCAAATCAGAGTTCATCTAAATCTAGTTTCCATTGTTTGTACTAAACTTCATCTGATACCAACTGTAACACCCCAACCCGAGAAACCCAGAGTTAGTGCATTATTACGTATCATTGGCCTGATAACAAAAGATCAAGTCTCAAAATACCGATTAGTTTCGTAACCTTGGATATACTAGATACATTCATAAGTTTTACATTACATCATAAAATGGAAAACTGCAACAACATTATTTCCATAGACAACACTAAGATCCCATTGAATATCCATATAGGTCAGTCATAATATACTTCTTCGCATCCTAGGAAAAATAAAACATAGAATAGTGTGAGCTCAGATTCTCGGTAAGGATAACAATATATTGGAAACATTCCTAAATAAGCATAAACATTTAAGGTAATGTATAAGACTAAAACCAAAGCCTTTTAAACGTGAACTTCTGCATAATATGGAAAAGATAAAATAAAATAATTCCATTTACTTATTCACATGGATATTGTACTAGTTGGATAATCACATACAATATCAATAGCCACTTTCATAATGATGGAATGCATAATGCCAGACATTCATAACCACATAGTCAAGGCCTTGTTCCATGACTAAAAATAAGATTTTGTCAAGGCCTTATACCAAGACACTAGTTTGTCTCATGATACATACCGATGCATCGAGGAGCTATATCGGGCTCCACCCGTCACATACTAAGTCCAAATCATTCCTCATATGAAAAGTTTGAAACATAACATAAAAATTCGTATTAAAACTAACATACGAAATGTCAATACATTATTCACAAACCATGAATGGTATAAAAAATAACACATCCACGGTCAACCATAACTCATTCAATACAATATAGAAGATTGTATTGTAACAGATTGACCTCAATCGAAAATAATGAAGGATGTTGACATTGATGAAAATAATCATCAAACTCTTCAAGATAAATATCAACCTTTTTCTTGAAAACATTTAAAAGTCACACTATTTTTCCAGAATCTGTTTAATAATAAATTTCCGAATCAAAGTGTCCCATACAAATTTGAAGCATTTCAAAGGAATTTTAATTTTAAAATTTTAATGTCCATATAAATAAATACTTAAAACCATTTTTTAAACATGGACATTAAGGAGAAATATTTAGAATAATAAATCTTTAAAACATTTAAAATGATATTTTAGTTAGAGTTCTTATCAAAATAATAGACACTTGAATACAAATAATTGAGGTAATAAAAACATTATAACATCATGAGAATAAATGGATTCATGATATACTCTGTCAAAGTACATTATATAAATCAAACAAAAGTGACTTGCTGCATAACAATAAAGAAGACTAAATGGAATGTAAGTTGAGATGAAATCCCTTATAAAGACTGTATCCTTAGGTTAAGGATAAATCAATGACATAATTATGTTTGAAAAATATAAACACACTCAATATTATTGGATTTTCAGTGTAAATAAATCATAGGACATTCACACATATTCTTGTAAAAACAACACCAATGAATTGGATGTTTAACTCAATAAATAGATATTTAGTTAATATTACTCTTAACAAGTTCATATCGATGACTTGAGGATTTATCAATGGAGTGATTATGTGTATAAAAAGTATAACCATAGAAAGGGGAGTGGAAATTAATAAATAAGTAAATAAATAGTTATTTCACACATAATCTTGGAGTAAAGTAATCAATGAAATTTGTGTAAACCGAATTAGTGGAAATTTCAATTTGAAATTCCCTTACTAATTTGGTAGCATATGAAACATACACCCAATGAAAGAAGTATCATAAAATGAAGATGTAAATACCCATACAATAAATTATATTACAAATGGAATACAATCAGGGGCAGTACAAACTACACACAAAAGGAAATAGTGGCCAATATAACATGAATCTCATGGGAATAAAATTGAGATGAAAAACCTTTACATCATTGTAATCAATCATGTCATATGAACAAAGTTTAATAACCACCAACTGAATCTTATAATACCATTAATATAACTAAAATCAGGATAATATATATCAATTGTAAGTACACAATACACCACATGCAATAAATAAGTGGCGAACAATTGAAATTTTGTGAAATTAATAGTGAGATAAGAAACCCGTTTCTTAGTATTATCATCGTTTCGGGTGTTAACGGATTTGTTTTCCTTTATATTCTTTGTTTTGTGAGTCATATTTGTTATGGATGGGATGTATCTTATTCATATACAGAATTATATTATGTATCTAAACATTATTTTTAATCCTAAAATGAAAATTAGTATTGAATGGATACGATGGGGAATGAATCTCATCGCGTTCGTGGAGACGGTAATCCGTACGTACGCACGAGCAACAATATCATTATTTTGATATTAAAATAATATATAATTGGATGGTATATCATATATACAGAATAAGTATCATGTTATATTTATTATTTCCATAAATTGATCATTATTACTATACCCATCCAAATAATAATGTATTGAATAACAATTACACCATGACGTAGAGATGGTAAGCCGTACGTACGCATGTATGGTGACATGTCAATCAAAGGACGGATAGAAAAATTGAATATTGTTGTACCATATTTATAATAGCATCACAGTATAGCGAATATACTATATTTATATTTGTAGAATTGAAATAACAAAGATAGAGGAAGTGGAAGAAGAATGGAACATAAAAGAGGTGATGAAATATTTACCTCTTCTTCGGGTTCTTCCTTTTGATTTGGTCAAAATGGCTCATTAAGGTGGATTTCTGACTAATAGAAGGCCTCTAGGATTAAATGAAGATAGTTTAGAGGGTATTTGGGTAGGGGTTTTCAGATACAAATGGCTTCGAAATAGTGAATTAGAGGGAAGGGGGAGTTCCCTTTTATAAGAGGGGTGAGGGACACCTTAGGAAAAGGTAGAAATATTATTTTATAATATAATAATTTTCAGTTTCTAATGGCTCCAAAATAGATTATTTAAAAGATAAGGTTGGTATTGGTTGAAAACCACTCAACCAATAGGTTTTAGAGTGGTCTGGGTCACTATATAAACCTTATCTTTTAGATTTAACTCTTAGTTAAATAGTTTGACATTCACCATGTCTCTTTTTATTTTTATATTATATTGTTAATAAACAAAGTATATAATTCCAAGAGAACCCTAAGTGGTTCATTAATGATACACATATCATTATATAAGTCTTTTGGCTGAACCTTATATTTTTAGGATTAGAATATCAATTAATAATTTAATTTTTATTTTCAAAACGTTTTTATGTCAATTTTGATACTATTTGATATTTTGTTTTTGATAAATTCATAAAAGCATTATTACTTCAAACAATATTCATCTAAAAAACCCTAAAACGTCACACTAACCTATAAAATTATTGTAATTTATAAAAAGTCTCAAATTACATTTATTTGGATATTTATAATATCAAATGTTTTAATATTTCATTAATTAGGTAATTACTGCATCATCATTGTGTCATAAAAAATTATATTATTTAATGTCTAAAAAATGAAAAATAAAATATTATTATGTATGAAATATTTTTATATTTCTAATTAATATTTCTAATCTAATTTATCTAATTTATAACCATCTATTAAAAAAAAATTAGTTATTAAGCTTTGAATTTAACACTTTTAACTCTTCATTGAATTAAATAATAATAAATGTCCTCATCTAAACCAAGTGGACCTAAAGGATCATATTTTATTCCTAAGGTTGTTTTTGGTTGAATTACATTTATCTAATAGAATTAGGACATGTGTTAGGTTAATGATAATATAATTTTTACACTTAATTACCCTATTTACTTTTAACCGTGGTAAATAAAAGTCAAAAGTTACTATTCATCAAAAAATATTTTTATCTTATTGAACCACATTTCACTTAATGATATCAACTGTCTATCTTGGATTTTTGAAATTCAATTCATAGAAGAGGTAGATTTATGATTTATTCAAATTTGCGAAGGCTCCTAGGAGGTGTGTAAAATAAGGTTAAAAAGTTCAATAAAATTTTTATATATCTAAAATTATTATAAACTAAATCCAATGAATTACATTGAACTTATATAGGTATTATGAATATATTTTAAACTAAAATAAATTTAAATAAAATAAATAATTATTAAAATAAAAATTTGGTTTTTAACTATAACTCAGTGTTTTTCACTATTCCTCAAAAATTGAATGCTTTCAGAAAAATACCAATAATTCTCCCTAAACTAATTTTGATATTCCGAATACAAAAATGAAGTCCATTTTGAATGATAAACTTTATAAAATATCAAAAAGTTGGTATTAATATTCATAACGTCTAGTTTGATTCGTCGCGGTGTATTAGAATCTCGAAGTTGCATACAATGAAATCTATTACATTATTCAATGGGAAGCGTATCGTAGAAGCTTGGGGTGCTACACTATTTTTATAAATAACATGAACTT
Source organism: Viscum album (assembly GCA_963277665.1). NCBI lineage: Eukaryota > Viridiplantae > Streptophyta > Magnoliopsida > Santalales > Viscaceae > Viscum > Viscum album. The sequence goes on along the minus strand of OY728141.1, from coordinate 923,286,650 downwards.
TATAAAATTAGAAATATTTAAGTATGAAAATAAAATTCATGAAACCTACTATTAATACCAATTTTTTATGAGTGAAATTATACAATTAAAAATATATATTTTAACTTACAAACTAATATTTGACATATTATAAAATAAGTTATATTTTTAAAAAATAATTGTTTTTAATAAAATGTACAATTTTTATTTTAATTTTTTTCAATTTTATAAGTATAATAAAATAAGGTGACTTTCATTTTTTGATTCATCATGTGAAAATTATATTAGGATTTATTTTTTGGGTATTTTTTTAATATAATTTATTTTAGATAATTAATGTAAAATGAATTTTTTCCAAAACATTCACTTCTATTACTTAAATAGTATATAAAAGAGACATATAATTTTATAAAACCTTTTAACTGATAAAATATGTATTTATAGAATAATTTTATTATTTTTAAATATATTTTTTATATTTTTAAATCATATGTCTTACTATATAAAAAAACTAATATTTAATAAAAAATGTTATTTTTCTTTTAATTCAATTAAAATTTGATTTGGTAAAATTTAGTTAATAATTTATTTTAATGATACATAAAATTTATTTTCTTTATAATAAATCAATATGTGACATTCAATCAAAAACATTGATAATTTTATCTCACAATTAAATTTTATTCTTAAAATAAACTTTTTCAATGAAACAATTTTTAGGCATCATGTGTAATAGTACTAAAATTATATTATCTAAATATTATACATTTTTATTACAAAATTATTTACATATATAAAATTTGAATTTTTAAATTTTTAAATAAGGCCAATTTTAATCTTCTTCATTGAGATTTGTTTCCAATGATGAAAGAGTAGTTACCGTTGTAAGGGTAAATAAGGGAAAAAGTTGTTTAACATATTGAATAATGTTAAAATATGTGTATAACATATTAATGATTTGATTTTGGATTGATTATGATCCTTATATATTTTTCCATAACATTTTTGGTTATTTTTTATCCTTTCTTCATTAATAATAGAGTGTTATTATTGGGAAATAATGAGTTTTTTCAAAACTTCCAGTTTCACTTATAAAAGGTGATCATCCACACCCTATTTTTCCAATCATTAAAAATATTTGGATAATAAAAAATATACCGTATAATAACATCAATATCTCCCTCATTACTTAGAATCCTTGGTCCTAATAACATAGAAATCTAAGGGGTCTTAAAGAGTTTCCCAAGTGAGAACTTTCATGCGAAAGGTGATACTCTGAACCAAAATTTTCTCTCTTCTTTTCTTATTCTACACCATTCAAGTCCAATATATACAAGAATGGATGATAATAACATCATTTTTATTGTAATATTATGTCATTATACAATAATTATTTACATTTTATACTCAACTCCAAAATCATTGCGAAAAATGAAAATGTTTTCATGCGTGGGTACGAACCACCTCATCCATGAAATACATGTTTCCATTACCATGAAAACCTAATATAAATGAAATTAGAGATTTATTTTCTATATTGAAATTATATTTTCAAAACTAATAATATTATTTAATGATAATATATTACAATCTATTACTAACATAAATTATAAACTGTTATAGTTACATTAACTGACTTAAAAATGTTTCAAGAGACCATTCTTAATTTAGATTTTTGGGATAAAATTAAAAAAAAAATATCTAAATTATGGAATAATAAATGAAATTGTCCATCATAATTTTGTATATCATAAATTTAATTTATGACACCTTTTACCAAAGTCATAAAACTAAAACTTTTAAGAAGAAGGTAACCAAACAACCTCGACTAACCAATAAAAAGGTACACTATATTAAAAATAATAACTACAGTTAGTAAATGGATATTATAAAAGGTATCTTATATATATATACGAATATTTTTATTAGGTATATATATAATTAATATAATTTAATTACTCATAATATTATGTCTATGTATAGAGATTTTTCGGACACGAGGTAAGGGTCTCATCTCATAATTTTCTTATTTGAGACGTATTTTATTTTACACACCATCTTTTGTTATAATGGCCTATAAATTTTCAGTTGGATATAAATTGGAAGAAATTATCATTATTCATGGTATTTTTACTTCATTTTTAATATTTATCTATTTCAAGGGGTCTTGGATGAATCTTTCTTATGCCTAAGGGTTTGCATCTCAATCACTCTTCATTGAAGCATACATTGATATTTTACACTAATCTTCATTTATATGGTAATAGTACTATTAAAATAATATAAAATAAAATATATTATTATTTAACATTTAAAATTTACTCCCATTCATGTTCTTCATTTCTAGGGGATACAATTGATGTATCCCTGTAATATTAGGGCGTTTCATAACTCAATCTTATTTGTTGAGTTTCAAGGTTTCTCCCAGAGTTTTGTCTTTCATTACATATTCTATAACCCATTTCTATTTTGTAATATCATTTTTTGTAAATATTATTTACTTGTAATTTAATATTATTTTTATAATAAAACTACATTAATAATAATTCTCATCCATATAAATGATCATTCTCCTCTTTATCCATAACTTCCCTTCCTATCAATGTTCACATTTTTAACTGAAAAACTCATTAAGAGTTTTCACATGTTAATATAATATTTACCCTCTAAAATTTTCCAACTAAAGGTTTCTTATATTACTTTATTATTTGGAATTTCAATTATGGTGATTTAATCATAAAAAGCTATTATACACACCACCCTTGTCCCATGTTGGTTATACGTTCTATTTCATTTTCTCCCTTATTATGAAATATTATTCTCATGAACTTTATATATTTTTTATATATTTTTATTAATATATACCTAGTTAAAAAACATTTTTCTTTTATCATGTCATACATTTTTTAGTTCCCTTGGTAACTCCTAGTTCTATGTAAAAAATATATATGATAACATTCCGATTTGTTATATTCTATCAAAAATCACCCCTATAATATATTATTAATATTTCAATATCTCCTCAAAATAATTATTTTATATATAACCCAATTGTTTGAATTCTAGTTTAATGTAAAATTATATGATATTTCCTTCTTTAAAAAGATCCTTACTTATTTTTAAAATCACCACCAAACTAGTTTGTTTTTAAGCTTATTTATTTATATAATTCTTTTGAATTTTCTATAATAGAACTCCATGTTAATACCTATGTATCTATTTTAATTATTTAATTTTTTTTTAGTTTTTTCAATTGTAGGTAATCCTTATTATTAACCTTTTGTTATCATTTGAAACAAAATTATGAAACACCCTTCATTCTCTTGGGTTTGATCATGGTTATGATTTCTATCTGGTTTCTTTTAGTCATGTGGCATGCATATGTATTATTTTCATTATATTATGGTTATTTCCCTAATTATATATCCCTCTAATTAATTCGGTAATGATTATTTTTCAAGAAATACAATTTATGGTTCACAAGCGGTTAGCCTAAGCACACTATGTTATATGATGGGTGGGCCTTCATTGATATATCCCTCTAATACATTGGGTAATGCTTAAATATCATGGGATGATATGTAAGGGATTAGAGAGTGAAGAAAATTTACCATGGTTATTTTTAAACTATTATTTTGGATTGGTAATTTAAACCATTCCACCATTAGATAATTTAAATGTTTTTATGATGGTCTTGGGAGTGACCCTTGACTTATGTTTATGATGACATTTCTTATGTTGTTGCAATGTATTCCATGATTAAATGGCCTTTTAATTTTAGTTTCTAAATCCATTTTTCTTGTCTATGATCAGTCTATTTACGATATAATGTTATGCCTATTTACTCCCATGTTATGGTTTATTTATCTATTTATTATATTATTGGGATTTTATGCTCAATAATTTACTTTCCAATTTTTCCCCTGGAATCCTATATAGAATTGGAAGATCTATTGGGGTTATATGTACTATTTATAGTTTTCTATGCTTGAGATTATCTACCATGTATCTAATCTTCTAATGACACTAGAACTAAGGATTAATAACATTTATAGTTGGGAATGTATGTTATAAATCAAGAAATGATTTATGTCTATAGATTGGTTCATTATTATTGTTATCATAGAATGGTGTAGTTATTGTTAAAGATTCGAATGAAAGAACATCAGTGAAAACCCTAGGAATAAACCTATGTATAGTATAACAACATATAAATATGGAAGGTTTTGAGTGTATGGTTTTCCTAAAAATGGAATCATTGTTTGGATACTAAAAGTTGATGTAGGTTCTATCATAGATGTAACTTAGTGTAAAAATAAAAAATATCGAAGATTGGGTATTAAATTTATTGTTACACGGTGAATGAAAAAGTAGGCTAGCTGCACACCTAGCTTTAATGACCTAGTTAATATGCTTAATTTAATCATATTCTATTTCTGAACCATTATGAAGGTTTGATTTACCTCTAAATTTATGGGACTAGGTTGAGAAGTTAAACATAGCCCAACATAAGGTAAATTTTGATGAATCATGAATGATATATATTGATTAAATAATGAAATAAGTTGATCTATGAATGTAATTTGTTATACTATAAATTATATTGGATAAAAAAGAGTGATATATATTGAAATTAACTTATTATTGATGAAATTATGGTATTATAAAGTGCAACATATTTAGCTTAAATTACCAATTGGATATCATGGATACTTCTATTATGTTAATATTTGTTCATCACTCATTTTAACCCTCTTGGTTTTAGTGATGGTTGGAACCAGAAGGAATTGAGTTATCCCTAGGTGCATGGGACAATGAAATGATTAACATAAAGATCAACCCATTAAAATGGTTGACATATTGATAAATCTAGTGATTCTTTCAAACTAACTATTGTGAAACATGGTTAAAAATGTAACCATAGATAGAATCCTAAGTGCACCAAAGTAGAGAAAGATAGTGACTCAAGAAAATTAAATAAATCATGATGACGAATTATGGGATATTCAACCACCTATAATTCAATATTTCGGGATGAAGCGCCATTGAAATTAACTAAAGGTTACTAGAAGATACTATACTTATGGTAATGGATGACATCGGGCAATATATTACATAGGTTAAAGAATGATATGATATATTAAAATAATTTATTATTGATATACTCAGGATTTTATTTTTTTTATGTGAGGACTTTGGGAACTATCAAGACCAATGCACAAACCCATGCGTTAAAGTGGAAAACTACAACCATCCACATTTTAGATTATTGGAACAAGAAAAATTCTATACAATAAATTTTTTTGAGGAAGATAGTGATTTTTCACTATATATTTGTTGACGTCTTGTTTCATATTATGTTTCACCTATAAAGTATTGAGATATAAACTAAAAAATGTTTAGTGGAGTAATTTTTTTTTCTATGGTATTTGAAACATCTCACTGATTTATTTAAATTTATAACATATATATTTTTATCTTCATGACTTATTGGGATTCTATTAACAATGGACAATATCTTTTTACAAAGGGATCGTATAAAATTTCTTCTAGGGAAAATCTCACATCTTATCCTAAATCAAACAATGAGAAATTAATAGTGTATTGTTAATTATGATATCCTTATAAAAATAACTCCCTTTGTATGAGTTTTAAAGATTCCATGAAAAAATTAATTAAAGGGGGAAGAATGTATCAACCCCATATTTTAACACATTTTCTCCTAAAATGAAGCTAAATATGTCTGATATCATGCTCCACATGAAACAACAAACTAAAATGGAATCGACATATGCTTAGACTATTAAAATCTATATATTTAATTTATATATTTTAATATATGTAACTTAATTATGAAATATATTGACATATATATATATAATTGTTATATATAAAAATGTACTTAATTAACTATTGTTCTTTAGAATCTATCATTTTATGAGTTGTAATTTATATTACAGAAAACTATGTATTTTATTGTTATAAAATAACTTTTGTAAAACATGATATTGATTTATTATTTCGATCTTTGTTAGTTGTTTATAGTAATTAATAGTACGAAAATCTAGTATTTTACGAAAAAATTATTTTCCTACCAAAATAATTGATCATTATATTTTTGAATTTTCCTTAAAATTTTAAATATAAAATTTTAAAAAATTTATTTGAAAAAGTAAATATTATTTTTGGATTTTTAATTTCAATATTTTGTTAATTTATTTTTTATAATTTTTCTAAAAAGATTGATTTTTTGTGAGATTTTCAAAATATAGTTTTTATAAATAATATGATTTAATGACATTATTAGTAATTAAGTATTAATTTTAAATTCAAAAAAAACATTTTATAAACAATATTTATTTTTAAGTTAATTTATAATTTTATAAATGTTTTTCTAAATTTACACAAAAAAATTTATATATTATAAATTTTGTCATATTTTTTTTTGAAATAATACATTTTAATTTTAGTATTATAAAATAAATTATTATAACATATATAAGATGAATGTAATAAAATTAATTCATTTTTTGGATTCATCATGTGAAAAATATTTTTGATTGTTTTTTTTGGATTTTTCTAAAATAATTAATTTTTTTATGAATTGTGTAAAATAAATTTTCTTCGAAAATAGTGACTTTTGTTACTACATGAGTGCACAAAAAAGGATTTAGAATTTTATAAATACTTGTAATTGATAAAATATGTATTTTTGGAATAATTTTATTCTTTTTATGATATTTTTTAAATTTAAAAAACATGCATTTAACATTATAAATCAAATTTAATTTTTAATAAAAAAATTGGTCTTTTAATTTAATTAAATGTTTTTCGGGTAAAATTATGTTTTGCATTCATTCGAAAATCACATAAATTTTAATTAATTTTTTGAAAACTAATTAATTTATTTGAAATTAAAAAACATTAGTAATCTTATCCGAGACATAGATTGTAAGAATAAAATGATCTATTTATAATTAACAGTTTTTACACATAGTGTCCACTAAAACTAAAATTAACTTCTGTAACCCTTACAATTTTTTTAAAAAATTATTTAAATATTGGAATTGATAAATAATAAATTATTAAATAAATTAAATTCTATTTTTGGCAGTTAAAATTAGTTTCTAATTGAGAAAGTTTAGTTTTCACTATAAGGGTAAATTAGGGTTAAATTGGTTTAATATAGTGAAAGTGGTCTAAAATGAAGAAAACATTTGTGTTATTGAATATTGGAGGAATTTCAAGACATATATACTTACCCAAAACAATATTTGACATTTTTTATCCTTTTCCGTTTAATAATGGAGTGATATTGTTGAGAAATTATGAGTTTTTATAAATGATCCCTTTTTATTACATATAAAATGAGACCACCTATAACCCATTCCAACATGCATTAAAAATATTTGGCTCAACCAAAAATATTTTATAGTATCTCCTCATCACACTAAATTATTTTTTTAATAATTTACCTAAACAAAATACCAATCTAAAGAGTCTTAAGAGGTTTCCCATGGGATAATTTTTAATGGAAATGTGATAATCTCAACCCAACTTTTCAATGTTCTTTTCTTCTCCTACAACTCTCAAGTTCCATATGTTGATACAGGTATGAAAAGACATTAATTTTTACTATGATGAAATTTTATTATACAAATTTACTTTATATTTCCTAATTTATTGCAAAGTCATTGAGAAAAATGAAAATGTCACCATGAGTGTTTGCAGACTATCGTCTCCCTAAACCACATGTGTTGTTTTCCCTCACCACCTAACATGAATGATCATAAAATTTTATTTAGTGTTCAAAAATGATTTTTTTAAATAATTTTATTCTATAATTATGAAATAATATAATCTATAAGTAATAAAAATAATAAACTATTATAGTAACCATAACCTCAATAAATTAAATTTTCAAGTAACCATTCTTAAATTTTATTTTTTGGGATAAAAATTCAAATTTTATTAGTTTGAAACTAATAGGATAAATAATTAAATAATAACTCAGATTATAGTGTTCGTAATGTTATTTTACCACACCTTTGACATAGTCAATAAACCGAAATAGTTATGAAGAAATTATCAAAACAACACCGAGTAACCAACGTAAGCATAAAATTAAAAAATAAATAAATAGATAAAGATAATTAATTGACTATAATAAATTTAATGTAGATGAATATGGTTCTTGGGTAAATATATAATGAACATAATTTAATTATTCATGATGTTATGTAAATTTGCATAGTGGTTTTAGACACAAGTTAATGGTTTCATCTCAAATTTTCCGTTTATGAGAAATATTTTCTGTTATACACCTAATTTCATTTAAATGGTATATATACTTAAAATTGTATATATAATAGCATGAATTATCTTAGTTAATCTTATTTTACCTTAAACTTCAATATTTTTATCTTTTAAGGGTTTCTATTATAATTTTTATTAAGCCAGGTGTGTATCTATCTCACTCACCCTTTAATAAAGAATTATTTAATATTATGCACCAATATTCCTTTGTATGGTGTAAGTACATACCCAATGAAATATAATATTATAATGTATTATTGGACTTATAAAGATATCTTCTATTTATTCTTTTCTTTTTATGGGCTATGATTGTTGTCTTCAAAATAATATAAATGCCTTTTATAACATAATGAGATTAATCGTGTTATAGTTTTTCTCTTTTAGTTTCATCTTCCATTTTATGAGTTATACAAAATTTACATAGTTAGAGAACATTTTGGACTAAAATATTACCTATTTGTGAGTTCTAAACATTTTTTAAAATGGTACTATGTAAAAAATAATTCTCATCTATTTAAATGATGGTTTCCCTACTTTGTCCAGATTTCTATTGATTTAGTATTCTCCTTTATTATTGGAAACATAATTAAGGGTTATATAATATTAAAATTATATTTACCATCCCTAATATGAAAATAAATATCTTATTTTATGGTTTGGGATTTAAACAATGGTTAGTGGGACCAAGTTGTATGAAAGTTGATTTCAAACACTACAAAAGTTTGTTCTGATTGTTTTTAAATGTTGAATTATGGAAAATAAATTCATATTGTATATTTTTATGATCATAGAAAAGGTTTATCGAAAACAAAAGGAAAAATTAATTCTTGATAAAAAAAAATTAGTTTTTTTTCTTTTCTAAACATATTTGTCACTCCAGTTGTTCATCGGACTGATACTATATTTAGAAATAAATGTTTGATCTATGTGGTAAGTCATCATAGAGATTGAATTTCGTTTGAGATAATAAAAAGAAAATTTGAATATTTTTTTGATTTTTATTATTCTATAAAATAGTATGTTTTCGTAAAAACATTTGATCTAATTATTATAAAAGAATGGGGGCGGAAATTTATTTTAATTTGAAAGAGGTGTGACTACTATGTAGAGTTTTTATATAAATAAAGCAGATTTTTACATGATAGGATGTCATAGAATATTCTAATGTTATTTATATGATTATATTTGGATCCTTGTGATATAAATTTCATGAGGAAGTCATGATTATAATTAGGAGTTTTTGGAAGAATAAAGTCTACAAAGTCCAAGTTTTCTACTCTCAGTTCATCAGTATGAGTGGAAATGGATGCTAAAGATTTTAGGTGATTGGGATGTTTGAAGATAGAAGATTTTAAGACGAATTGGTCGTCCAATCCTTTATAATTTTCAATCCATTTAATGAACCATTTATTTTTATGATCCATGTGTTGTTGAGTTTTTTTAAGAAGAGAAGTCTTTAATGAAACAGGTCCATCATACACCATCTTTCACTGGTCCATGGGAGCAGTTCTTACTCTAATCTATCAAAACGGGTTTTTGAATCAATAAAACATCAGATATAGAGTTATATTAGATGAATAATAGAGCTATAGTTGTTGTGACTATTGAAATAGAATAGATTCATAGACCTATCCATCAGAAGGGATCAGATACTGATTAACCAAATCAAGATCAACAATTTTTTCAACCATTTTCATAGAAAAAATGTTTTCTGTTGACATAAATTAGATCAATAGTCATCGAATTAGAATTAAATTTAATAATTTATATGGGAAAAGTTTCCAAACCATCAAGCTCAGGCCAACACTGATAATTCAATGGATGTTGGACTTCATCGGATGCGGGATCATAGGTATTATGAATTATTAAATGGTTGTAAGATAGAACAATTGTTTTGAATATTGTTTACAAAGTGTATTTGAGGGTTTTTTAAGGCTAAATAAGTTTCATTGATATTTATGGAATAACATGTTCAAAACCTAAAGTTGGAATAGATCATCTAAATGCGAAGTATTATGTTTCTCAAATAGATAATAAAAGTGATAATAGTATTAGAATAGAAATTGGTATCATATGAAATAATTTTTTTTTTGAATTTCAAAGAAGGATGAAGATTATATAAGATTCAAGAAGTTAAGAGATGGATCAAGAAGAGTATAGAATCACTGATTGAGTTAAAGGTAAATCCAATATAAATGTTTAATTTCAGTTTTTTGGAAATTTGGTTGAGCGGGAAAGTGAAAATGGTATCCCACCAATTCCTCCTCTAGAACACCTATAAATTTAAGTAAGTACAATGTACTTTCTAATGATGATTTCATTATTCATATATATAAGAGAGATCTATAAAACTAAATTTTATAGAAAGAATAGAAAAATAAGGTATTTTTCTGGACATATCTTTCTTGAGAAACATCTCTAGATAAAAGAAGAGTAAAGAGATCAATAGTAAGAGTTTTATAGATCAGATCAAGAAATTAGATTGAGATTTATGGGGAAAGAAAGAAGTGGTTCATAATTGTTTCTCGGGTGTTTATTCAGACCTTTTTCTAAACTGGGGAATTATACTAAGACATCATATTGATCCATTAGACTAAACATAAGACTGAGTAATTGAATTAAGTCCATAATATTTTTTTCTACCTATTTTTGGGTAGGAAAGTGAATAATTTTTTTATGAAAAACTAAAAATAGGGAATTAAATATGGTGTCACATTGACATATTTGGAACTAATTAGTAAATTTTTCCTTACTTATTACATAAAGTTGTTTGAAATCTTTTGTGCTAGAATAATCATGTGTACATTAGTATTGGTCATAGTTCTGAATAAGTACAATGGTATTTCCTACTAGTTATATCCACAAAAAATTATTTTTATCTAGTTTATTTTTTGGTATTGGGTTATTTCCAAACCACGACCAAGACTAGATACTCTTATTTAGTAGTGAAAGTTATAAATAATTCTGTTCATCTGGATGTGTGAATGTTTTGTTTTCCAAAAATGATAATTATTTAAGAGGAGAAGAAGTTTGTTATAAAATAAACATAATATAATATAATAAGATATCACTAATTCAACCCCTCCCCCTCTTAGTCATACATTTATCCTATTTAAGCCTTTTTCAATTGGTATCAGAGTGAATTTTCCATTAATTTACTCTTTACTAATGTTTTTTTTGAATTGAAGTTGTTACATGGAATATTAATTGCATGAAGGGTGAGGTAATTCTAGTATTTTATGGAATTAACTCTCATATCTAGAAATTTATAGCACTTATTTATCTAATGTATCTTTTTTCTGATTTTATTTAATTTTCAACAATAGATTTCATCCCATTTGTTAAAATTATCAACCTATATTTTTGTACACGTAAAATATTAAGAATGATTGGAGAGATAAGAATGATTTACTCTCATCACTTCCTGAAAGTGAATTATTCAAAGTGAAGAGAGTTTATAATACTAAATTTATATTTGAAAAGTTTAAAAGCATTTAGAAATTCAACATAAAGCTGATGGAAGAAAAATAAAAATATGCATGCCAGAGTTTGAAGATCTCAAGATGGTTGAGCATGAATCAATTTGTGACTTCTATTCAGAAGTGAATGATATATTTAGCACAATAAATATCTTTATAGTAAACATGAAGTGTAAATTATTTTTTGAAATACATTGAGAATTATTCTTGATATGTATGATTCCATTTTTTCATCCTTGGAAGATCAATATCTTGAATCTTGATCATTGGACTACCTTCATACAATCTCATTACATATGAAACGACAAGGTAGAAAATTGGGAAAAAATTGATAAAAAAATTTCCATAAAATCTTCCATGTAGGGAAAGTCTCTATGAAATATCATAAATGAATAAGTTCCTGATTCTGAATCCTAAAATTGGGTTAGTAATAGTACTGATGAATTATTTTCCTTTTTTTATAAAAATTTTAACGGAGTTTCATGAATCTATAATGGTATTCTTCTCTTAAAAACTTTTCAATGTGGATCTGTTGGGATAATTTCATTTAATTTTCCTTGAATAATGAAAAAATAAGATTGTGATGAAGATGATAGAAGACCAGGAAGATCTTGAAAGAAATAGGGTGACAAGTCAAAACCTTATTAGAAGGGAAAAGATAAAAAGTTATCCTAATATAAAAGGATATTTTTATTATCTAAAGATGATAAAGATGAACATAGTAAAGTTGAAGCGAAAGAATTCACTGATATTTCTAGATAAAAGACTTTCATTTCAACAGTTAATGATTATGTTTTCAGGGGTAGTAGTTTTGAATTAGAATATACTCACTGGGTATTTTACCTGATGATAAATTTTAAATAATATATTAAGAATATATTAATAATTGAAAATGAAATAAAGAAGTTGAATTTGAAAAGTCCTACAAAATACAATCAATAATTTATTGCTGAAGAAAAATTTAGGTTTTCAGAATAGACGATTATATAAAGAAGTCTCTGGAGATGGAAAATAATCAGAATGAACATCTTGAAGTAAAGTTAAAGGAAAATGAAGAAGATTTGGGAATATTTTTAAAATTATTTTCTAAAGATTAGCATAGAGTTACTAGTATAAAAAACTATATCTCTTATGTTAGTGAAGATTCTAGAAAATAAATACCTGATAATGATATAAAAAAATTTCCTTTAATTGTAGTAAATAAAGTTGAAAATGCTTCTATGAAGAAGAAGGGTGAGGAAATCATGTATGTTGACAAACCCAAAAAACTGAGAATTCATATTTTTCTAAAAATTATAATTCTAAAAATATTTTTTCCACTTATGGTTTCAATAATATTGATAATAAATATGAATTAAATGATAATTTTCAGCATGTTAAAAGATTTTTTGGGTCTAAACAATGTTCTGATGTGAAAAAAATAAAGTATTTGAGAAATATGTTCACAATTCCAGAAATTATAGAAGTTGAAAATATAAATACTCTTTCTATGGTTACTTCTAGTATTTTGGTGGATTTGAGAATATGTAAAATATGTTTTGGTTTAGTAAATAACATTACAACTATTCCATGAGTTATATAAGGAAAAGCTCACTGGGTAGTCAATCCTCTCAAAAGAAGAAAACTGAGAAATATTTTTTGAATGTTGAAAATAGGTTCCATCATTTGGACATTATTTTTCAAATATAATAACAACCAGTAAATCTTGAAAAGGGTGCCTTAATATATTACCAGCACAAAAATAATTTTTATAAAAATACTTTGATGCCGAATGTTAATAATGTTAAGGAAAAAAGAAAAAAATATTTATTTTAGAAACCACTTAGAATGCTGAAAATGGAAAATGACATTATATTCTAGATATTGGGTTTTCTTCTAATGTTATATAATATTTTAAATTATTTAATAATAAGAAATATTTTATAGAAGGAACTGTGATATTGGTAAATTATAAAGCTATCATAATCAAATGTGTTGGATCTATTATTATTGGGGAAGAAAATATTAAATCCAAGAAGGCCTTGTTTTTTGTGGGTTGAAAGAAAACTTTTTGAGTTTTTCATAAAATTTTTATGAGGTAAAATAATTTACTTTTATAAAATATGGATTTTTTTAAGATAGGAATATAGAAAAATTCTTACAAAATCCCAATGTACAAAACTAAACATGTTTGATGTTAGTGATGTTAAAAACTCATGTTACATAAGTATAATGGATGAAAATATATTGTACAATAAAATGGGGATAAATTTTCTTGAGAATCACGAGCGAATTTGTAGAGTGAGAAAGTTATTAAGGAATTGTTTGATATTTCAATAAGAAGAGATTGGTGTTGTAAACTTTTTTAGAAAAATAATATTACAATATATATATATATATAAGAATACTGATATTTTTTCAACCCAACCCCTATAACATAACCATTGGGATATTATTGGGAAAATGAGAAAAGAATCAAATTTTAGAGAAAAGTACTTCATTTCTTTCATTGATTATTTTTCTCGCATTACATGTGGTATGTATTTGAAACATAATTCAGATGCTCTGAAGATGTTTAAATGTTTCAGGATAATACATGAGAAGGAATGGGGAATTTTATGAAGAAGTTGAGAATGAATAATGTTTTTGAATATAAGAATGAAGATATTAAATTTTATATTGAAAAAAATGGAATTTTGAATGAGTTCAATACGCCTTACACATGATAATAAAATAGTTTTGTTAAATGGAAGAATATAAGATTGGTTGAAAAATGGTGTACTATATTATGTGAACATAACCTTTCTAATTACATATGGTGGAAAGATATAAACATATATATTTATATTTATAACTATTTCTTTTACTAGACATGTTCATTTATGAATCCTTTTGAAATTTTCTATGATAAAACACAATGATTGAAACACATACTATTTTTTCGGTGTCCATGTATCATAATAAAAAAAGGTGTATTACATGGATTGTTTTATCATAGAGGTAACGATGTAATACTTCTTTGATATGATCTGGATAGGAGAGGAAACATATGTTTAATCAAATAAACATGAAAAATGGTTCATTATATTGATCAAAATTTTCTTTAAGAAGTTGAGGATGATGTTTCCAGAAAAAAATTTAGATAAAAAATATGATGGGGATGAAAGTATTGTTATTTTGAAACATTAAAATAATTCTAAAATTGTTGATTAGCTGAAATTGAAAGAATCATACACTATTATTTATAGTTATGAGGATGAATTTTTTAAATTTCATCTGAGGCTGAGGGGATAGGTGGAATCTTAAAACATTATTGGTGATAGACATCAAAATATTCAAAGAATATGTACATGAAAAGTGGTTACACATTAATACTATTATTTGAAATGTGTGTCAAATTATGTTAATGAAGCATTTGAATATCATGCATGGATTCAGACTAGGAATAAAGTTTTTGATCATATTGGGAATAATGATACTCTATAACTTGTACCAAACCCAAATGAAAATAATTTTATTGGTATGATGTGGGTGTTCTAGAAATATTTGACTGAAGATATTGAAGTGATAAGAAACAAAGAAGTATTTGTTTAGTGAAGGTTACTCAAATATTATAGGGATTTATTTTGATGTATCTTTTCCACCAATGGAATGTTTAGAAACAATATGAACATTAATTTCTATTAATACACAAAGAAGCTATAATTTTTTTTAGATTGATGATAAGTCAACATTTCTAAATAAAGAATAGGATTAAGATGTTTATGTTGAAAAACAATGTTGTTTTGTTATTAGGACTAATAAAATTTATGTTTGACTATTGAATAATTCCCCGTATAAGATATATAATTATCTAATGGGATGGTATTCCCAATTTTATACCTACTTATGAAGGTTTAATTTTAAAAAAAGTAAGAGTTGAGAGGAATATATAAATCAAAGAAAGTAAAGATATTTCTCTCATTGTTAGTGTATATATTGATGATATTATATTTTCAAGAAATGATAATATAACATTTGAAAGGTTTCTAAAAGAAATTAATGAATTGTTCTAAATGTCAATTCATGGTGAATTGAAATACTTTAATGGGTTATAGATCCCAAAAAACAGAAATATATATTTCATTCTCAATAAATATATAAAAAGGATCTTCTTAATAAGTTTGGAATAGAAAATTCAAGACATTTTTTCAAACTAATTTCAATGGTAACTATGTTTACTATATATGGATTAGGTAAGAATGTTGATTGTAATGTGTTTGATAAGATTATAAGAAGTTTTTTTCTTACTTATTCAATACAAGACATTGATTATGTTGTTACCTTATATGAAATATTCCATTATGCTTCAATAAAATCACATATGTTGTATGAAAATATAATTCTCGTATATATAAAAGGCATAATAGATTCTGGAATCAAGTATAATTGCTAAAAAACTATAGATTTTTTTATATAGATGTTTATTGGTAAGGAAGTGTAAGTGAAATAAGACACACATATGGTACAGTTTTCATTATGGGACAACTTTTTTTATTTTTTAATACTAAGAAAAAAAATTAGTAACTTCTAACAGATCTTATTCTATGTATTTTGTTGTCACTTAAGCTGCAACACAACATATGTGGTTAATGACTTGGTTGGAAGAAATATTTGTTCAATTGAAGATACATTTTCTCTAGGAATGTGATAATAATAGTGTTTTAAACCATATTATAAATCCAATACAATATTCACATTCAAATAATATTATTATCAAAAATCGCATCATCATAGAGAATGTGAAGAAAAATGAACTCTTGCTGGAGTATGTTCCTAAATCAGAACAAGTTGCTGAAATTCTCAAAAAAAAATTCCAAAAGGATTCAATTTTCAAACTATGGTTTAATATGGGAATGAAACCTCATTTTCTCAATGTTTTAGGTATTTTTCAGTATCCTCTCATTAATCTAGTATTTGGATTTTTTTTCAAGGGGGTAAAGAGTGATTCATAAATATTTCCATTGATATGTTCCAAACATGTAAAAGAAAAATGTATATAAGGGGACTTGTGGGAAATTTTTGAACTCAACATGTATGTTTTTGTACTATTTTTATATATTTTTCATGTGTTTATAAGAAATATGTTAGAGTAATGATGAATAATTTTTTAGGTTTTGTGAAAATTTTAATGTTGAAGAAGTTTTATAAGTCATTATTTTGGAAAAAACTGGATTTCTTATCAATGATCATTGTTACTTATAGTAATTTCACCCATGTAGCCATATAATTGATTATTATTGATCAATATCATGTGGTTATAAGGTTTATTGTTTTATAAACGTTTCTTTAAAGGAAAATAAAAAGGGGGAGATTTTTTGAACCAAGTAGGCTATTTTTTCGAATGTTGAAAGAATTTCATGATGATTGTTTGGTATATTGTTGTCATTATGAAAAATAAATTCACATTAAAATTTTTTATGATGAGAAGTATTTTTTATCAGATTTAAAATATTGGAATAACTCTGGATAATAAAATCCATTGTTTGTTTTCAATTCTAAAAATTTTTATGAGTTATTTTTTTATTGGATTCACCCTATGTCTATAATGATGTTTTTGATCAGAGTCAGAATTATTTATTAAGGACGAATGTCATTAAAAATGTTAAAAACTAAATATAAAATATTATTTAATGATATTTAGGTCATGAAAATAATATTTTTTATGAAAAAGTTTGATCTGTGTATTACAAAAAAAAGGGGAGAAAAATTTATTTGAATTTGAAATAGGTGTGTCAATCAGTTTTTTGTTTCTGATTGAAAAACGTAATATACTGAAATGATGGTAATTAATATAAATTTCCAAAGTAAATTAGAATATTCTATTTTTATCTTAATCTTCTAAAGTTCATGAGTAATTCAGGATTACATGTAGGAATTTGTGGAAGAAGAATGTCTACAATGTTAATGTTTTTCGGTCTCATTTTATTGGTATGAGTGGTACCAGAAGCTAATGTTTTTAGGTGATTGGGATTTTTTAAGTCCAAAGGGATTTATATTCACTAATAGACCAATATATGGGAGTTCTTAATTCATTATAATGTCTCATCCATAGAGTTAACAAATTCATTTGATGATCTATCAGTTGTTGAGTTTCTTGAACAAGAGTATTATTTTCTAAAAGTGATCCCTCAGAAACAAAGTTACATAGATCAATCAGAGGAGTTGTGAAAATGATATATTAGACATACTTTTGGTTTCAATACATCATTAGAAATAGAAAAATATTATAAACAGAATATATCTGATTATTTTAGTACCAATGAATTAGAGGAGATGAAGAGTCCAATCCATCAGAAGGGATCAGAGAACAATGAACCGAATATAGATAAAAAATGTAATCAAACTTTCACATAAGAAAAAAATAGTGTTTTATTCAATCGGATCAAGAGTCATCAAACATTAATTGACACTTGTAAATTTTATGGGAAATAAACTTAACTATTAGATTTAGGTTGACACAAATAATTCGTTAGACACAAGATCATTGGTGTGGGGAATTTTCTAAAGACTGACGAAAAGATAAATTGTTCGGAATAGTTATTCTAATGTTTTATAAAGGGTTTTCTTATGGATATATATATATTTAAATGATGTTTATAGTATAACATTTTCCAAATTTCATGTGGTTATAGAGCATAAAAAAGAGAATTCATTAATTTTTAAATCATTAACTAGAGGTAAAAATACAATCAAAATTCCAATTAGTATCGGAGTGAAGATTTTTTTGAATTATAATAAAGATATATGTTTTTGATATGATTTAATTTATTCCATGAATAATCAATAGAGTTAAAAAGTATAAAATATTCATATATAAAATATAAATGATAATATAATCTGATTTTCTATAAATTTATTTGAGTGAGAAAGTGATACTAGTTTTCCACCAATTCCTCTTTGGGAAAACCTATAAATAGAAGAAAGTGAAATGTAATTTCTAATGATGATTTCACTATACATGTTTGGAAAAGAGATATGGAGATAAATATAGTTTTGAGAGAGAATGAGAAAAGAATATATATTTCCTGATTGATTTTTATTGGGAAATATCTCCAGATATAATCAGAATAAGGAAGATAGTAGTCAGATATTTTTGGATCAGATCGAGCAATTAAGAAAATATTTTCATGAAAAGAAAGAAGTGACTCATAATTATTTCCATAGTTTATACCCAAAATTGTTTTTCAGGTAGGGTAATCAAATTGATCCATCCGACTGATCCATCACACTGAACATTAGAGAGTGTTTTTTTATGACATCAAGAATATTTTTGTCTACCTCCAGTTGGGTATTAAAGTGAATAATTGTGTTTTTAATATAAAAAAAATTGTATGTTGATAAGTAATAATAATGTCATTATTGTAACCAACTATTAATGTTCTCTTATTACAAAAACCTGTTTTACATCTTTGGTGATAGAACAAGCACATGAACTATTGAATTGATCCAAGTGTTACACAAGTGTAATAGAATTTCCTACTAACTGTATTAATAGAAAATTATTATTTCTAGTGGAGTTTTTGGAATAAGATTATTTTAAATCCCTTCTATATACTAGCTACTCTTATTGAATAGTGAACTGAGTTAATATTTATGTTCTTATGGATGTGTGAATGTCTTGTTTCCAAAATTGTGAAATTTATTTAATAATATATGAATTTTTTAAATGAATTAGAATATAAAAGAAAACTATATCACTAATTCACCCCTCTCCCTCTTAGTGATACATTGATCCGGGTTGGGCCTTTCTCAATGATGTCTTAAACATAAGGAGGGGGTTTTTATACCACCCTCATTACTTGTTGGTTACACATTGTCTTTCTTTTATCCCTTTTATGAATTCTTATAATCATTTAATTATTAATTTTTTTACATATATCCCTTAAATACATACCTTGTAAAATATAATTTTCCTTACATGGATTATATATGTTTTTCGTTCCCTTCAAAATTTATACTTATAAGTAAACCTGATTTAAAGAATCATTTCTATTTTTATTCTATTGTCAAGAATCACCAATTAATTTTTTTAACCCTGAAAAGAGTATAAAAAAATAAATATTTTAATGATATCCTTCTTTTTTTCAATTCTGGTTTCATGTAAAATAAAATTTCTCTTCCTTTGTTAAAAATATCCATGATTTTTTTATAAATGATCACCCAAGTTGTGTATTTTTATTCTTTCTTCTCTAGATTATTCTCATGAGATTTTTATATTAAAGCAATGAGTTTAAGAACTGTGTCTATTTCTCTAATTTGGAAGATGAAAATAATTTAATTCCAAATTGACTTGGTAATCCTTAGTTTTTTATCTTATGGTTATGTATTATATCAAAATTATGGAACCCAAATCATTCTCATGGTTTTTATCATTCTTGTGATTTATATTTGGTTTATTTTACCCCTATGGAATTAATATAAAATATTTCAAATATGTGATGGGTGGGAGAAGAATTATGTATCCCTCTAATGCATTGTTTAATGTTTTCCTCTCATGAGATACCATCTATGGTGCCTGAGCAACAAGCCTAAGAATGTTATGTTACGTAACGGGTGGGCCATGAATTACATAACCCTTTAGTGAATTGGGTAATGTTTTAATTATCATGGGATTGTATTCAATGGATTAAGGAGTAAACTTAATCAATAGTGGAATTTTTGAAAATACATTTATAGAATAGGGAGTGAACCCATTCCACCATGTTATTTTTTCCACTATATGATGATGGTCTTAAGAGTGACCATTCACTTATGTTTTTGATGTCTGTAATTATGTTGCTCCCATGTATTACATGGTTCCATGATCATATTATTTCATTAACTTATGAAATTTTTTCATGTGTATAATCATTATATTTATTATATCATTTTTTGACTGTTAACACTCATGTTATGTTTTATTTTCATGTTTATTCCCTTTCTAGGGTTTCTAGCACAATATTTTCTTTAAGAATTTTACCAAGGGTATCCTATTCAGATTTAGAAGATCCATGGGAGTTAGTAGTAATATGTTATGTTTTTAATAAAGGAATTTTTTTAGTTTTTAAGATGACATACTAATGTATTTAATCACCCAAAGACACTAGACCTCTAGATGCATGGATTGTATTGTTGGGAAAGTATGTTATAAATCATTAAATAAAGTATGTTTCAGGCTTGAGTTACTATATTTTTCCTATTTCACTAAATTTTCATGCATAATACTATAAAGTAATGATTTACATGTCATCCTATTGATAGAAATTAATTTGGTATGAGACTTTTGTATAAGATCAGTTATTTAAAGTTTCACCAACCATATATATGCTTATCCCAAATATAAATATATGGTGCATCTTACATAACTAATTAATTAAATGAATAAGAATGGCATGTTTCATTACATACATTATTTATTATGAGTATTCAGATACATGAAATTATAATTATAACATATAAATAATTTTTCAATATAAGTTTTAATTAACATTCGTTTTAACTGAACTTCATTTGTGAAAATTTTCTTGTTAAGTAAGTGGAAAAAAATGTAAATTGAGATTTGTTATCATGATTTGTATATGGTATCATTTAAATAAAATTTCCATAAAATTTTAAAAAATATTCCTCCTCTATAACTTGTAATATAAAACTCATTTAATTATGTCTTATTTTGTGAAAATTATGGTTAAAAGAAATTTGAAAAAATATGATATCGTGGATTTTTTATCTGTGATGTGGACCTTATATATATATTGTGCACACTACCAAAGGGTATATGGGTCTAGTGGGAATTCTGGGATTGTGAGGTCTATATCATATGATATGTATATAGTAGAAATGTGGTGTGTCTATTATTTCATTCACTAAACTATGATATCCATAATTTCTATAGTAACATGTTTTGATGTATGAATTTAGAATTGTTGATTAATTCCAACACAGTGATCTCTAGGTGAGCACTAGGAGGGCATTCATGAGAATTCAAGAGAGGTTATTGGATTAGTACCACCATTGGAACAATGGAAGGTGATGGATAATCAGTTCAATGTGAGTTTTTTGTGAATATCATAGTCTATTGAGAGAGATGTGCCCTGGCAGGTACCAATGATATCTGATTTTATGAGAGAGTTTTAGTTGTAGCATCCATAATTATTTTCAAGGAGGTAATCCTTAGAAATTTGTTTATTGAGGTTAGTCATTCAAGAGTAATTTTTAAACCATTGTGACAAATCAATATATAAGGGTAAATTTGGTTTTGTATATGATTTCAGAATCTCCAAATGATGGTGAGACATTCACTCATTGATAGATCAACATGAGGGTATTCTTGGAAAGATCTTGAAACCTATTTTCTTGGTCATTTCAACCCATATAAATTTACGATTGACAAGGCTATAGCATTTATGCCTCTTATATAGGTGAATTCATCATCCATGTACTTTTTTGATCATTTTAATGATATATACAACTTTTACACTATGTTTATAGGAGATGTGGTATCCTGAGAATGTAACTTCAAGGATGAGTTATGATTTGAGATATGAGTTTAGGTGAAATTTTTATATTTATGCCTTTTATATAGTTCGGATGTACGATGTTATCATCAAGAGGAATCTGGGTTAGGGTAGAGGTTCTGGACAGGAAAAAATTATTGGGAACACTAGTGGTGGGTCTTATCTTAGTAGGAAGCATTCTTGGGGAAGTTCAATTCAGAGTAGTGAATGATATAGTAGTCTTGGTGGTGGATCATCCTTTCATACTAAGGATGATAAAACCTTTTTGTTTCATCAGTTTGGAAAGGAAATGTCCTACAATTAACAGTTTTATTAACTACCATTGAGTTAAAATATTTTTAGAGGTTGGGATTTTACATATGCTTTATAGGATGATGAAATGGGTTCCCAGAGACAAAAAATATGAGGTGGTGGGAGCAGTGATCAATGTTAGGATCAACTATTCCAGTATGGTGATTCAACATAAAGAGTTCGATATGGGGCTTGAGACCTTGGTTGAGGCTAGTTTTATGTTATATTTACTATTCCTACCATCCAAGATACATACACTTCTATACTCAAATTTTCAATCATGGTAGATTCTACATTTTCCGGTACTTTTTGGTACATGGGATTCCCATTCCTGTATATCTGCATAATTTTTAGTGGGACTAGGACTATATACAAGGGGTCTGTTTGGGTTTATGCATGTCGATGAAATATTTTGAGTAAGATTAGGAGATTTTAAATAGTGAAGAGGGTGTTCCCTAGATTTTTTAGGTTATAAGTTCCTCTGAGATCCTTTTGTATGGGATAAGACCAGCATTGACCTAATTATCAGGATGGACTAGTTAGTGAGGTATTGATATCACATTTACTATTATTGTCTGTGGGTGTCATTTTCTAATCTAGAAGTTCGAATGTATTTTCATACTATGGAGTGTAATATCAAAGTAGGTCATATAGTGCCCAACCATTTATATTTGTGAATGATTATGGCCCATGTGTCTATTTTAGTGTTAGATTTTTTGGATTCATAAAAATATGGATTAACACCTATTATTAAATGGTATGGGATATATTACCTAGTTATTTATTAATAAATCTACCTAAGAGGGATGTAGATTTTTTCATTGATCTCGTGTTGGGAAAAGACTTAGTTTCTATAAGAAGATGGATCCTCCTTTTAGGTGGGAATATTTTCGTTTCAGGTTGTTTTTATGAAAGAGGAAGGAAAGTGGATGATGAGAGTCTGTAGGCTTGTTACATGACATGACTAGTGTTTACACACTATTTCATCCCAGTACATGCCATGTAAGGCAGGTCAGAATACATGGGTATGACATGTAAGTGGAAATTAGAAGAAAAAGATGATCAAGCATATAAACAACATATATTTTCCATTACATTCCATGTACTTTTCTATTTGTTTTTCTAAAAGGGGAACTAGCATCATCCTCTTCATTTGGATATAACCCTCACCTGTGTTTTCTTGAACAGAAACACCAAACAAAGATTTGGCTTCAGATTCATCATATGAAATTTGTAACGCCCCGACCCCAGCTACCCAGAGTCGGTGCATTACTTCGTAACATTGGTATGATCACAAAAGATCAAGTCTCGAATGACCGATTAGTTTAGTAGCCTTGGGAACACTAGATACATTCATAAATGTTATATTACATCACAAAGTGAAAAAATATAATAACATAGTCTCCATGGTCCAAACTTCTATCCTCTTCGGACTATCCCTGCAAGTCATTCATAAAATACTTCTTCACATCCTAGAAAATATTAAAACATTGAAAGGGGTGAGCTCGGATGCTCAGTAAGGTTAACAGTATAGCGGACGCTTTCATAAATAAACATTAACATTTAAGGCAATGTATAACTAAAACAAAAGCCTTTTAAACATGAACCTCAACATAATATGGAAAAAGTAAAATGAGATAATGCCATTTACTTCTTCACATGGATATTCTACTGGTTGAATAATCACATGAAATATCAATAACAACTTTCATAATGATGGAATGCATAATGCCAGACTATCATAACCACGTAGTCAAGGCCTCGTGCCAAGACCACAAATAAGATTTTATCAAGGCCTCGTGCCAAGACACTAGTTTGTCTCATGAGACCTGCCGATGCATCGAGGAGCTATAGCGGGCTCCACCCGTCACTTATTAAGTCCAATGCATTCCTCATATGAATAGGTTTAAACATATCATAAACCATAACATAATCGTATCACATAAAACATGCATAAAGGAAACATAACATTTCCACATTTCAATCACAAGATATCAATACAACACATTGATATAATAAAAACACTTTCAAAACCATTTTCAATACCAAAATAAAAGAAAGGTAAAACATGGTATTTATTTTTCTTTTTAAAAAAGGTATGGCTTGTAGAGGAAGCCGAAACTCAAATAATGGTCACGGCGGCGGAGAAGTCGTTGTCGCCGCATAAGTACGGAAAGAAAAACATTCCCTTTTTGGCGTTTAGTAAAACGCTTCATATAAAAATATTCCTTTTTAATAAACGTAAAAGTCAAAGGGGTTTATACACCGTATAAAAGAAAGTTGTGTATAAAACCAAATATGCCTCAATGAATGGAGATTGAGACGAAGTCCTTAAGAATATTATTTTTAAAATAAAATAGATCTATTATGTGTATTCACTAGAGGTACACATAAAGAAAGTAAAAATACAAAATAATACATAATAATATCATGACATAATGTTAATGTAGGAGATTAACCCAAAGAATGGAAGTTGGGTTAAGAAATTCCCTTACCTTGCGTCTTGTCCTGACTCGACCGTTCTTTAACCTCCTGAATAATAAACTAGAGATAATTTCTATTTACTTAAGAACCTTTTTCATGTTCATTATTCCTTTTATATCACTTATTACCATGTAATGAACATTATGTAATTATTTAAGTTAATAACGGTCGTTTTGTCGATCTTCGGTACTTGAGTCAACAATAAACTTCTTATAATTACAAGTTGTTTATGTGGTGAAATATCCATTATATCCAGAATTATATTCATGATGTAGATATCATATATATCATATATATCCAGTATATACATTCATTCATAATATTATATAACATTTAGAGGTAAGAAATGAAATGCACCGTTCATGGAGACGGTAAGTCGTACGTACGCATGAACGCTACTTTCATTTCTATTTCATATTTAATGTAATGAAATCATAATTATATAAAGGTATAATATAGTTCCAGTATAATATCATATATAATATCATTTACTCCATCCTTTATACATCCCACATATGGCATTAACGATTCACATCACTTTGAGGGGGCGATAGTCCGCACTTCCTAAAATGAAATTATCGCGTTTTACCCATAATGGAAATCATAAAGTATGCCATAAATGAGAAATACAGAAGCATAAGTAAAACATAAACATATTATATATCATATATAAAAATAGTGACATCTTAATTTCCACCTTTGAAGGTGTTATATGAGTGTTGAACAATCATCGTTTCGTGAGGCAGAAATTCGCCATCCACAGAAACCGTATGTTCTTTAACCATTAGATGTCGGTGTGTGTAAGTGTAGCTCTAATACTTATTATAACAACATACTAGTATATTGAGGATACCGGTGTTGTTACAAAATAAATGAATAAAAAGAGTTTAGGGGCTTGGAGAAGAAAAATAAAACAAACCAACATTAGAGAAGACATTACCTCAAAATCGGGTAACTCTTTTTGATTTGAGGCAAAGACTTCCTTGAGAAGAGTTCTGCCCAAAGTGATGCTTCTCGGAGTAAGAGGGGGAAGTTGGGAGAGTATTTTGGCAGAGTTTGACTGAGCCAAATGGCTTGAAAGTGTAAATGAGGTGGGAGAGGTGGGGGCTTTTTATAAGAGGAGAGGAGGGGCTCTTTTAGAATGATTGAAATGTTACATTATTACACAATGCTTTTCGGATTCTAAAGGTCCCAAACTTATATAATTCGTTTCTAAGGTGATAAGGGTTCGAAAGCTACCCATCCAATAGTCTTTGGACAAGTGTAATCTTTGGATTTTACATTATCTTTTCATTTTATTAAAATCGTTAAATAATGAGGTCATCGCCGCATCATAATGATGTCATAAATAATTTAATTTATTTAATGTCTAAAAATTATAAAAAAAAATACTATGATGTAGGATTTCGTATTATCATTCTAATGAATATTTATAGTCAAAATTTGGACTTGTGTAACCCCACTTAAAAACTGTTTTAGTAAAACAACTCATGTTTGTGTCAATTTAATTTTAACATTAAATAAATATATATTAATGTCATTTTCCAACTAAAGTGGCACCATGGGGTCCCCAAGTTGACCCATGGGTTGTCTTGGTCGGCCATGACTCAAACAATAGGAGTAGGACAAGTGTCATGCTCATCTCATATTATTAAAATATTATTTGTACCTTAAACTACACCAATTACCTCTAATCGCGATTAAGAACTTAAAAGTTACTATTCACCAAAAAATTATTTTAATCTCATTGAACCACATTTTACTTCTTAATGAAAACCATGTATGTCATATTTTTGAAAATCAAATCACAGAAGTGGTAATATTTCATTTAAACGAAAAATCAGTTATTTAACTACCACTTAGTGGTTTCACTATTCATCAAAAATTGATGTTTTTCAGAACAAGGCCAAAATTTCACCCTAAGCTATAATTGATATTCCGAATTCAAAAATGATGTCTATTTTAAAAAAGTCCAAACATATAAGTTGAATTAATTAATTTTATAATTAATTCTCGCTGTTACGACAAATAGCGTGTTTTTAAGAAACAATTTATATCAAAAGATTGGCAATTGTTTATGTCCAATTTCAATGTTAAATTAATTCTAATGACCACAATTGGATAAAATTGTAAAAATATATTCTAATTATACCTTAAAACCACTAAATAGTATAATTTATCACAATAAATTATTTTGATTAAAAATTTGTTTTAAGTATTTTTCACTATTCATAAAAAATTAGAAGTTCTCAGAAAAATACAAAAAATTCAACATAGGCTAATTTCGATATTCCAAATCCAAAAATGAAGTCCATTTTGAAATATAAAATTTCTATAATTTTAAAAAGTGGTTATTACTATTCATAATGGCTACTTTGATTAGTCGCGGTGTTTTAGAACTCGAAGTTGCGTACAATGCAAGCTATTGCATTATTGAATGAGAAGCGTATCATGGAAGCTCGGGGTGTTACATTCTCCCCTCCTTCAATAAATTGCGTCCTCGCAATTTGAAATTTTTCTTTGAAAATAAAAGGTTGAAAAGAGAAAATACCTTTGAGGAAAACCCACATCGGAAATAAGGTTAATAAATATATAACATTAAAATAAAGCAAGATAAGTACAAAGGTCACCCGATATAGCCCATTCTTGGATTCTATGAATATATGGATATGGAGGAGAAACAAACCATCAAGGTCTGATGGAGAGTTATAGAAAACAGGATTAGGAGAAAGTTTAACTACAAGAAAATCACAAACTTGTGACTGGATAAACGGTCATTGAATCCCCAGTTGGAAAAGTTAACCAACAACATTTTTGTTTGAAGTTACCTTTTATAATGTTGAGGAATTTTTTTAGGAGATTTCCTAAGAACGTAAGGGAATATACATACTTGTTATGTATACTTTCATTCGTTAATAAATTTTTACCACAAACCCATATTTTACTCCAAATGGTAACGGAACTCAAAAATATTCTTTTTATCCTAATTGTATAAGGTTCCAAATATTAACACATGCCATTTAGATTAGTAAAACTATTTTGTAATAACCAGGGACTTACTGTAGGCTAGTGGTAGGAAATAAAGGCTTGTCGCACTATGGTTGTGGGTTTGATTCCTGCAGCTTTGTCCGACGCGACGGGTTATTCCCCACCCTGCAGGTTGTCCTTTTCCTAAAACTATAGTATTATAATATTCCAAAAATAATCTTCAGAAATGCTTTAACCTTAAACAATACTATCCAAAGATCAACTTAATCCACTCCAACCTTTATAGTTATCCAAAATACCTCTGCCCAGACTTTCTCTAAAATGTCTCTTAATTCCAAAATCAATTGTAACCTCAAATTCCCCAAACAAAGAAAAGTTTCTCTTATTGTCACATACTAAAAATATGATTACCTTAATCATATTAAAACCTTACTAAAATCAAAAAGTACTGCAGTACAATCCATATATATATATATCACATTATTCTTATAACCAGAATATAATCCTTGAGTCCAAAAGCACCAATACATTAATTATTCCGCTTCAACTGTAGTCACAACATAAGATTGGCCTTGATCCCGAGGCCTTTTCTGATGTAAGTTTCGTTGACGCTTAGGACATTCATTTGCATAATGCCCCATTTCCCTACAATTGTAGCATTCAACTTTGACAGCCTCTTTCTTTCCCTTGCAATCACGAGCCTGGTGACCCTTTTCTCTACATTTATAACAAACTCCCATTCCTTTTAGGCACGTACCAGGGTGATTCTTCCCACAATTATCACATAATGGAAAATCCTTCATTCCCTTTTTCCCTTTATCTGTCTCTTGTTCCACCGTTCTCTTCTTCTCTTGCTTTACTTTGTTGTCATAAGACATACAGAATTCCTTTTCTGTCTTGATAGCACACGAGACAATATCTTCGTATGATGAGAAGGATTGTGATACTAAAGATCGATGGAGAAATGGTTTTAACCCATCAAAGAAACGATCAATCTTACTCCTTGGGTTACGTATATAATCGGCAGCATGCCTCACTAACCTTGTAAAGTTAGCCTCATACTTTGCGACATTCTCATCCTCCTTCTGCCTCAGACTCAGAAATTGCCTTTCCATATCTGCTTGATGGTCACGAGGAAAGTATTTTTCTAATAAAAGCTCTTTTAACTCCCTCCATTCCATATTCGATACGTCATCATCTTCCTTTGTGTTTTGAATCAGTGACCACCACTGATCGGCATCTCCAGTGAGGCAGTAAACTGCCATGACAACCTTCTCCCTTTCACTACTCCCCAAGGCATGGAATATTTTCTCTAAGGAATTTATCCATTGCTCAGCTACTATAGGTTTTGTACTCCCATTGAAGGTTGGTGGTTGTTGCCTCATGAAGTGGTCTAACATTGATCCTCCACATTGTGGATCAGGGTGATCCATATGAGTAAGGTTATTATTCATAACTTGAGTGAGTTGTCCCAGTATGGTAATAAGTTGATCAGCACCAGTTGTATCTCCAGATCCATAATAATTATCTTGATCAGGAGGGCAATCCCTACACAGAGTGCGTGCATTGATACGGTTTCCATTCCTTCCACCAGGCGCTATTTCTAAACAATGGCATAAACTATATTAGTTTATAAATCAAAATACATAATTCCATACTTGTATGATACTTAACATAAATTGAACTATTTATGGATATAATCCATAAAAATGTTTTCTTTGAGGAAGTATATACTCATAACCCTTCATAGTGGTTTATAAAGAAAATGAGAATTATCCAAAGCATATCCCCCGGGAGTGTCGTAACCAAGAGTGCAGCAAGGCCCATTGTTGTGCACCAGTTCCCGTTCGAGTCTAGCTCAAAGCAGTGTTTTCGGGTTTTACCCCTAGGTACATCTGTGCCAGAGCCGCCTCTACTTGCTGGTATCCATACAGGGATGTATTGCTCGGAAAACTCACAAAATCTCTACAATAACAAAATTCTAGGAAGTTCTTCTATACTAATCCTCAAAGTCTATCTTCGGGCTATGTGCTCTAATCAGAGTTTATCTAAATCTAGCTTCCAAGGTAAGTACTAAACTACCTCTGATACCAACTGTAACGCCCCGACCCCAGCTACCCAGAGTCGGTGCGTTACTTCGTAACATTGGTATGATCACAAAAGATCAAGTCTCGAATGACCGATTAGTTTAGTAGCCTTGGAAACACTAGATACATTCATAAATGTTACATTACATCACAAAGTGAAAAACTATAATAACATAGTCTCCATAGTCCAAACTTCTATCCTCTTCGGACTATCCCTGCAGGTCATTCATAAAATACTTCTTCACATCCTGGAAAATATTAAAACATTGAAAGGGGTGAGCTCGGATGCTCAGTAAGGTTAACAGTATAGCGGAAGCTTTCATAAATAAACATTAACATTTAAGGCAATGTATAACTAAAACAAAAGCCTTTTAAACTTGAACTTCAACATAATATGGAAAAAGTAAAATGAGATAATGCCATTTACTTCTTCACATTGATATTCTACTGGTCGAATAATCACATGCAATATCAATAACCACTTTCATAATGATGGAATGCATAATGCCAGACTATCATAACCACGTAGTCAAGGCCTCGTGCCAAGACCACAAATAAGATTTTGTCAAGGCCTCGTTCCAAGACACTAGTTTGTCTCATGAGACCTGCCGATGCATCGAGGAGCTATAGCGGGCTCCACCCGTCACTTATTAAGTCCAATGCATTCCTCATATGAATAGGTTTAAACATATCATAAACCATAACATAATCGTATCACATAAAACATGCATAAAGGAAACATAACATTTCCACATTTCAATCACAAGATATCAATACAACACATTGATATAATAAAAACACATTCAAAACCATTTTCAATACCAAAATAAAAGAAAGGTAAAACATTGTATTTATTTTTCTTTTTAAAAAAGGTATGGCTTGTAGAGGAAGCCGAAACTCAAATAATGGTCATGGCGGCAGAGAAGTCGTTGTCGCCGCATAAGTACGGAAATAAAAACATTCCCTTTTTGTCGTTTAGTAAAAAGCTTCATATAAAAAGATTCCTTTTGAATAAATGTAAAAGTCAAAGGGGTTTATACACCATATAAAAGAAAGTTGTGTATAAAACCAAATATGCCTCAATGAAAGGATATTGAGACGAAGTCCTTAAGAATATCATTTTTAAAATAAAATAGATCTATTATGTGTATTCACTAGAGGTACACATAAAGAAAGTAAAAATACAAAATAATACATAATAATATCATGACATAATGTTAAAGTAGAAGATTAACCCAAAGAATGGAAGTTGGGTTAAGAAATTCCCTTACCTTGCGTCTTGTCCTGACTCGACCTTTCTTTAACCTCCTGAATAATAAACTAGAGTTAATTTCTATTTACTTAAGAACCTTTTTCATGTTCATTATTCCTTTTATATCACTTATTACCATGTTATGAACATTATGTAATTATTTAAGTTAATAACGGTCGTTTTGTCGATCTTCGGTACTTGAGTCAACAATAAACTTCTTATAATTACAAGTTGTTTATGTGGTGAAATATCCATTATATCCAGAATTATATTCATGACGTAGATATCATATATATCATATATATCCAGTATATACATTCGTTCATAATATTACTTAACATTTAGAGGTAAGAAATGAAATGCACCGTTCATGGAGACGGTAATCCGTACGTACGCATGGACTCTACTTTCATTTCTATTTCATATTTAATGTAATGAAATCATAATTATATAAAGGTATAATATAGTTCCAGTATAATATCATATATAATATCATTTACTCCATCCTTTATACATCCCACATATGGCATTAACGATTCACATCACTTTGAGGGGGCGATAGTCCGCACTTCCTAAAATGAAATTATCGCGTTTTACCCATAATGGAAATCATAAAGTATGCCATAAATGAGAAATACAGAAGCATAAGTAAAACATAAACATATTATATATCATATATAAAAATAGTTACATCTTAATGGCCACCTTTGAAGGTGTTATATGAGTGTTGAACAATCATCGTTTCGTGAGGCAGAAATTCGCCATCCACAGAAACCGTATGTTCTTTAACCATTAGATGTAGGTGTGTGTAAGTGAAGCTCTAATACTTATTATAACAACATACTAGTATATTGAGGATACTGGTGTTGTTACAAAAGAAATGAATAAAAAGAGTTTAGGGGGTTGGAGAAGAAAAATAAAACAAAACAACATTAGAGAAGACATTACCTCAAAATCGGGTAACTCTTTTTGATTTGAGCCAAAGGCTTCCTTGGGAAGAGTTCTGCCCAAAGTGAGTCTTCAAGGAGTAAGAGGGGGAAGTTGGGAGAGTATTTGGGCAGAGTTTGGCCGAGACAAATGGCTTGATAGTGTAAATGAGGTGGGAGAGGTGGGGTCTTTTTATAAGAGGAGAGGAGGGGCTCTTTTGGAAAGATTGAAATGTTACATTATTCCACAATGCTTTTCGGATTCTAAAGGTCCCACACTTATATAATTCGTGTCTAAGGTGATAAGGGTTCGAAATCTACCCATCCAATAGTCTTTGGACAAGTTTAAGCCTTGGAGTTTACATTATCTTTTCATTTTATTAAAATCGTTAAATAATGAGGTCATCGCCGCATCATAATGATGTCATAAATAATTTAATTTATTTAATGTCTAAAAATTATAAAAAAATACTATGATGTAGTAAATCGTTTTAGATTTCTAATTAATATTTATAGTCAAAATTTGGACTTGTGTAACCCCACTTAAAAACTTTTTTAGTAAAACAACTCATGTTTGTGTCAATTTAATTTTAACATTAAATAAATATATATTAATGTCATTTTCCAACTAAAGTGGCACCATGGGGTCCTAAAGTTGACCCATGGGTTGTCTTGGTCGGCCATGACTCATCTAATAGGAGTAGGACAAGTTTCCTTCTCATCTCATATTATTAAAATATTATTTGTACCTTAAACTACACTAATTACCTCTAATCGCGATTAAGAACTTAAAAGTTACTATTCACCAAAAAATTATTTTAATCTCATTGAACCACATTTTACTTCTTAATGACAACCATGTATGTTGGATTTTTGAAAATAAAATCACAGAATTGGTAATATTTCATTTAAACGAAAAATCAGTTATTTAACTACCACTTAGTGGTTTCACTATTCATCAAAAATTGAAGTTTTTCAGAACAAGGCCAAAATTTCACCCTAAGCTATAATTGATATTCCAAATTAAAAAATGATGTCTATTTTACAAAATTTCAAACATATAATTTTCATTAATTAATTTTATAATTAATTCCCACTTTTACGACAAATAGCATGTTTTTAAGAAACAATTTATATCAAAAGATTGGCAATTGTTTCTGTCCAATTTCAATGTTAAATTAATTCTAATGACCACAATTGGATAAAATGGTAAAAATATATTCTAATTATACCTTAAAACCACTAAATAGTATAATTTATCACAATAAATTATTTTGATTAAAATGTTGTTTTAAGTATTTTTCACTATTCATAAAAAATTAGAAGTTCTCAGAAAAATACAAAAAATTCAACATAGGCTAATTTCGATATTCCGAATCCAAAAATGAAGTCCATTTTGAAATATAAAATTTCTATAATTTTAAAAAGTGGTTATTACTATTCATAATGGCTACTTTGATTAGTCGCGGTGTCTTAGAACTCGAAGTTGCGTACAATGCAAGCTATTGCATTATTGAATGAGAAGAGTATCGTGGAAGCTCGGGGTGTTACAAAATTGGATTCAAACACCGTCAGATGTGTTGGAATCACCACGGTGAGTTCTTGATGCCTATTGACCCGTTATTTGTATTTTAGACTCATGGATGAATTACCTATTCTTTTGTGTTAATGTTAATTTTTTAGATATAATCCATTATTAGTCGAATTAGAGGCTGATACTGGATGAGGAGAGTCTTACGATTATGAGGTAGGTGATCTCGTGCCTTTTTCTTTTTTTAGGTTGTTTATATGTTCTGGAGTTCCACACACCTATTTTTGGGTGTCTCACACCTATTTTTGTTGCAGGGGTCAAGAAGTGAAAGCACCCTTCTCCATGTATGTGATTTGTTTCTTAGGATCGGGAGAGAATGTGACCAAGGTAAGGCTTATGATGCTTCGGAGTTATTTTGTCCTTTTTGAATTATTGCTATTTATATCATGTGTTACTACTGTGTGACATATTTTGGATGTTTTCCTAGAACATATACATTGCAACATCATCTTTTGAATGATATGACATCTGGTTTTTTATATTATCAACCTTCATCTGTTTAATTTTTTTATGGTATCACTGATTTTATATTGATTTATTATTTTTCTATTGTGTTACACTCTATCAATGAGGTAATAGTTTTCCCACTATCACTCCTAGGTCCTCTCAGATAGTTGGAAACCTCTGGTAATTATGGAAATGTGCTTGAGGCCATTTGGACAACCTGGTGTGGGGCGCATTGTAGTGGAATCTAGATCTAGGGCGTTACAAAGTGGTATTAGTGGATATATTTTGGGGTTTACTTGTTTTTTGGTGACATTAGAAACCAATAGGAAGGAAATGGACTTTGATAATAAATAATTTATGGGAGTAGCTACATCGCATATAGGGAAAATTAAATTTTCCACGAAATGAATTGTAATTTTTAGATTTTGAGATATTATAATTTATTTTATTTCACTATTGGGTGACACAATAATATTGTTCTATTATTAGTTAAATTTTTTTGGTTCTATTTTGATGAAACATGATGATATCATGGCATTCCATCTCAGGCATCATATAGATACTTTTAAGAAATCGCATGCCATTCCATTTAGAGAGCATTACTAATAACATGTTGTTGTGATCAATGTCATTCTAGATATGCATACTGTTTTGAGAGGTACCCTAATAGATATTCCAGTTGGTGGGATAGGTGTATTGGTACATGTTATTGTTTGAATTGGATGGATTCCAAACATTAGTTCTGAAAGTGTATGGACCATCTTGGATCGGAATGTTTTGGATCATGTTTTGGAATTATATTGAAACATGTTACAATGTGATGTTGGTGGAGTCCGAGCTTTTGTTCATAGCGAGTATGGCCCCCAAGGATCAAAATTTGGCATTCCAATTGATGAATTTTCAAAAAATGGGGGTTCTGGGGAAGTTCTAGGTATTTTTGGTTTAGAAACCAGACAACACAGGGTGTGGTTCTATGAACACATGGCATGTGCTATTCAATTTGGGAAGAAAGACTTTTCTTATGTACATGTCTTGTATTATATGTACATGCCATGTGGTAATTGATCGTGTGTTCGGTCTTTTCATGAAAACAATGAATGATGGTTTTTGGAAAGTGAACATCATGTAATTTATATAAAAACCATGTAGTTTTTCAATGGTATACCCCATGTTTCTTTGTCCATGTCAAAGTACATATCCATAAGGGGATACTTGAGTACATTCCATGTACCAAAATAACACATCATGTACTTGGGGTTGTTTCATCCATAGGCTGGTGGAAGCACACACTTATATGAGAGCTTGAGGGTACACACCATGTACACCTTATCAAGTAACCATGGAGGGTTTTCTTCTTTCGTTTATTTCTTGTGCTTATGAATTGTGAACCATGACGATGATATTGAAAGGAGGTGTTTTCTTGACCTTGCTGAGTCATTACATCATGACGACCTCTAATTTTAAGCCACAAGTATGGTGATGATCATACCCTATAGGTGGTAGGCCATGGGCTACAAGTGTACCCTCTAGTTATTCTAGTTGATTCCCCAACTATTATACCAAACATGGGTTCTAATTCCATGTTTCGGAAAAGCTTTATGCGGTTCATGCAATCCTTTTAGGGAGCATCACAAAATACAACTTCTATGGTAGAGCTGACCCGAGTGTTCCAATAGCATCATTCACCCATGTTTTTGGTGAATGGTGAACCGAAGGATGTGGATACATATATATATTCCATGGTCTTGATCATCTAGCATCTTGACAAGCCTCTTGAGAGGAGGGTAAATCTCGTGATGTATATCCTCAGTGATTAAGCCAAATGATGGTCATATTTTATCACTATGTACAAACATCGTCAATATATGGAATTGGGAAATTTCAATATAGTCTTATATGATTATTAATTTCATGATACATTGAGGGCTGATATATCCTAGGATTTTATGCATCTGGAGTAGGCCACACTATTGTTTATGGATTATTATGCCCATTTTATTGAGCTTAACCTGTCATTATGGGTGATGATGGAATGAAGTCTAGGTAATTTTAGGATGGTCTCAGGTATGATGTTTTATCATAGGTAAATTTCTTTAGGTTGACTATTGTATCTGCTATAGTGAACAAGGAACTGATCACTAAGTATAATCTGGTGGAATATGGATGTGCGATCTAGGGAAGTTTGGACCTGATATCAAGTATAGTCTCAACTGATAGTAAGAAGTGTCATATGGTGCCTTTTGTGGGGATGAGAGTAGACGTAATGGTTATTATGGTATCTATGTGAGTTTCTACTAGTGCGATTGGCAAGGGAATGTGTGGACATAATGTCTATAGAGAACATTTGTGCTTCGATCATGAAGTAAAATGGGCCACCTGCAATGCTTTTAAAGGATGTTTCAACCAGTATCTACTGAGAGAGGGTTTTCACAGACTACACATTTAGGAGTAGGGTCAATATCTTCTCATCAGACAGGGAACCTGGGTGTGTCGGGCCCTTTAGGCTGAGGTGGTGGTCGTGTCTGTGGTATCCAAACCTCAGGTTCTCCAAAACAATATAGTGGGTCAGATCAGTGTAGTAAGGTAGTATCAAAGGACCATGGTACTGGTAAGACTTATGTAGTGTAACAGACCCTAGAAGAGAAGGATCTCATACCCTCTACTATTATATGTACTATTCTGGTCATTTATATTTTTGCATATTCACATTTTAATATAGGTGATTCACATAGTTTCATATTTATTCCTATCATGGAGAGAGTAGGACTCATTTTTTTTAACTGTTGATGATGTTATTACTCTAGAGACTCTGTTAATGATTAGAATGACAGGTGGGTGTTAGTTCTAGGAGTTCCTGTTTTACGTTCGTGGGTTTCACTTCATATGGGACCTCTTTGTTCTTGATATTATAGGATGTGATGAAATTGTTGGAATGGATTGGTTGGTTCCATTTTGAGACTTCGTTCATTTCTATCACTTTATGGAGAGTTTCACATCACCAGAGGGAGGGGAGTTTCTACATAAAATTTATTGGGATATACAGGCAAGCCAAGCTAGACATGAGCTTTCTGGGTTGGGTGGGATAAAAGCCCAGATTGTGAGTTTGTATCTGGATGACTAGGGACAATCTGATAGGGATTTCCCTCTAGTGTTTATCATTTTAGGGACATATTCTTGGATGGAATTTAATGTTTTACTTGGGTGAGAGGGGTAGATTTTACTATCAAGATAGTCCACGTAGCTGCACGGGTATCCATTCCCCCAAAAAGGATGTCTATGATGGAGTTACAGGAGCTCAATCCACCACTAGAGGATTTGGAAGATAATGGATTCATCTGATCTAGTATTTTTCCTTGGGGTTCTCTCATCCTTTCTTCAAAAAGGTAAAAAATACCCTCAAGATATGAGTGGATTATTTGAAATTGAAAAAATTGATGGTTAAGAACGGGTATCCTCTACCAAGGATATATGATCTGATTAACCAGATCTGATGAGCTCAGGTCTTCTCAAAGACTGATTCGAGATCCAGTTATCATCATGTCTATGTAAGGTCATCATGCATACCTCACACAACCTTTGATAGAAGGTATGGTCTGTATGAGTACTTGGTAATTAATTTTGGTCTCACGAATGTGCCTACAGTTTTTATGGAACTGATTAAAAAATGTTACATCCTTATCTTGATTAATTTGTTATGTTTTTCAAGGATGATATCTTGGTGTGTTCTCATAATCGACATGAACATGACCCACAACTTGAGGTCACTTTGAGTACACTGAGAGAGAATAAGTTATATTCTAAGATCACAAAGCTTTACTACTGGATAGATCATATTCACTTCTCAGGTCACATTATCTTAGAGACAAGAATATCAGTTGTCCTAGAGAATGTGAGAGCAGTAGTTTCATGGGAGCATCAACAGAATGACTTTGAGGTGATGAGTTTTATAGGGATGGCTGGTTACTATAGGCATTTCATAGAAGTCTTCTCATGTTTTGTAGTGTCATTGATAGGTCAAACAAAAAAGGGTGTGCAGTATGTGTGGACAGATTCCTATGATACAACCTTTCAGGAGATGAAAGGGAGATTTACTTATCTATCGGTATAGATTTTTTTTAGCGTCGAGTAGGAGTTGTATTGTGTACTGTGGAGAATCAGTTATTGGGCTAGGATTAGTCCTTATGCAAAGGGGGATGAGTCATTAAGTATGGGTCTCAGTAGTTTAGGCCACATGAGAGGAATTACCTGATGCGTGATCTCAAGTTAGAAATAGTTGTTCTTTCCTTACACTATTAGAGAAATTTCTCATTGGGAGTGAGTTTTGTACTGTACACTGACCACAAAATCCACAAGTACATATTTACTCATCATCATCTGAATCTAAGGCAGCAAAGGTGGGTAGAATATCTGTAGTATTTTTACTTAGAGCTTGCTGACATGCCTAGTAATGACAATGTATTGGCTGATGAAGTAAGTATGAGGACTCGGTTTTTGGTAATTCATCATGCTAATAGTGAGTGGATGCTTAGGGATTTTTCCTATGATATGCATTTGGACATTCATGATAGTCAGGAGAAGAAGATTATTTCATACTTAGTTATTACCTATACCCTCCTGGATAGAGTGAGGATGAGGTTGTTATCGAATTCTGAAGTCCAAGTTCTGCAATAGAGTATGTTAGGTGAGGATCCTCCTCCTAGTAAGACCATATTCATGGATGAGGTTCTACGATTATAAGGTCATGTATGGCTTTTATCATACATGCATGAAGAGCTAATGTGGGGTTTTTAGGCCTGTGTATGGGTAGTTCAATTTGGTTTCACCAAGATATATCAGGAATTACATCAATAGTATTGGTGTCCATGTATGAAAATATATTTATTGGGATTTGTTATGAGGTGCTCTACCTATCATCAATTGAAGGTAGAACACTAGCAACCAGACAGACTTTTACAGAAGCTACCCATTCCAAAGTGGAAATGGAATGATTTTGTGATGGATTACATGATGGGATTACGGAGGTCATGATGAGGTAATGATGTCATATATATTTTTGTTTATAGGCTCATGATGGATGCACATCTACTACCAATCAAGTAAACCTTCAATGATTATGAGTTTGGGAGGTTGTACATATTTAAGATTGTATGGTTGCATGAGGTCCCAAATTCTATCATTTCAGATATCGATTCCCGGTTTACTTTTCATATCTATACAGGGTTATAGAGGGATATAAGTACACGTGTGATTTTGAGCACATCTTACCACCCCAAGATAGATGGCCAGTCAGAGCGCAAGATTCAGGTGCTGGAAAACCTAATGCGGTCATGCGTCCAAGATTTCAGGAGTTCATGGGAGTGAAAAATACCCCTGTATTTGTTCACCTATATGAATATATTTCAGGATACTATTAATTTGGAACCATATGTGGCTATGTTTGATAGTCCATTTAGATCACCTATATATTGGATGGAGGAAGGAGAGGCAATTATGTTGGGACCTCATCTTGTCTAAGAGGCCACTGAGTAGGTGCAATTCATTCAGAAGCAGATGGATACTGCATTGTCTCATCATAAATTGTATTTTGATCACTGCGGATGACCTTTGGAGTTTTACTTTGGGGATCATGGTTTTATATGTGTTAAAACGAGGTTGGGACACAATAGGATCAAGAGACAGGGTATGCTTTCACAAAGTTGCAGCATTACATTCAGGATTCTGGAGAGTGTTAGGCCAGTTTCTTATCGGCTGTAGTTACCTTAGAGGTACCAGGCTATGAATGACGTCTTCCATGTTTTTCAGATGTGAAATTATTTTTTGACCCATCTCATGCTTTTAAGCCCAAGGAAGCTGAGTTACAAGTTGATGTGTCTTTTGATGATCATCCAATCTGAATTTTTGATCTTATCATGAAGTATCTCAATGTCTAGACTACTCATTTAGTACAGGTTCTATGCCGACAAGGTTGAGTACAGGATGGGAGATGGGAGAGAGAGGCCAATGTATGATTGTAGTGGGATGATTTATTCTCATATGAAACTTACCACACTTATAAGATAAATTCATGGACGAATTACTTTAAGGGGAAGTTTGTAAGAAGATGTTTCTTTATTTCTGATATAGATAATATATTTTCAGGTTGATTTTAGGAAAGAAGAGGGAATGAGGATGAGTACTGGCTACAGGCTTGTTATATTCCATGACTTGGTGTTAAACTCCATTTTATCCCAATACAAACAATGTAAGGAATGTCGAAACACCTAGGTATTTCAGGTAATTGGAAGTTGGATGAAAAATTCGGTCAACCGTATACATGCCAGGTATTTTCCTTTACATTCCGTGTAGTTTTATTTTTTTGGCTAAAATAGGCAATAGCCTCATCTTCTTCATTTTTACAGAACTCACACTCGTGTTTTCCCAAAATTTAGTTCCAAATGAAGATTTGGCTCCTGATTCATCGTTCAAACTCATATTTGAACACCGTCAGATGCGTTGGAATCCCCTCAGTGAGTTATCAATTAGACTTGTTCTATAATTCATTCTTTTATCTCTTGAACTCATTATCAAATCATTGGTGTTTATTCTAATTTTTTAGATCAACTCCATTATAGGTTGAATTAGAGGCTGAGCTAGATGAGGAGAGTTGTACGAGTATGAGGTAGGTGGTCTCATACCTTTCACTAATATTCAAATTGTTTATATGTGTCGATGTTTACCACACCCATTTCAAGATTTCACATTGATTTAGAGTTGAACCTTATTGTTACCTATTGATGTTTAGGTAATTTAATATGTGTTATTAATCTTGTTTAGGGGTGTTTACTTATATTAAGGGCCACCCCATAGGTTTGATTCCCGTGGATGACCATTTATGTCCATTTGGACTAGGAATCCTATGTGGTATTACTTCTCTTCCGTTCATGGGTTGTTTAAATTGATGATTCTTAAATGAATGAATTTACTAAATGAGGTAATTGATTGTTAAGACTTGTGATAGATTAAATTACCTGAAATTTCTTCGTATATGAATTTCCCATGTGATTTTATTAATGTTAAATCCATGTAATAGTTTAATTTACCTGTGTTTCTTGTTATTGAAATTATGACCATGTGAATAATTGAAACGCCAAGCCCAATGAGGTTAGTCCTTGGTTGAGATTATATTGGATGACTTTGGTTTTGACCTTTTCAAGATTTATGAAATGTTTAATTGAATCATATATGATGAAAGCATAATTAGCAACGGGTGAACCATGGATTCAGATTTGAATGGTAGGGATGGGTACATATGACTATTGTACCTTATACCTCATGTGACCCATGGAACCATTAGGGGATTCCATGGATGGAATAGAAGGGTTGTTTTCTGTTTAAGCCATGATTTAACCATGAATGTAGTAGATAGGTTCATTGAATCTTTATTTAAAGGTCTAATGATTCATCAAATGATATATACCCTAGATGGTTTCTATTGGTACCATTTGTATGTCTTGGGTGATACTTAGGTCTTATTTATAGGATCCAAGGATAGCTTAGTAGACATATACATGCACCACACCTAGAGTGATGTATGGTTCCTGAGAGGATCATCTAGTACAGCTTGTAGGATATAGGTTGTATAACACCTAGAGTAATCCAGGAATTCCAATTTAGGAATTTCAAGGACATACTGATATTATAATTTATATATTGAAATGGAATTACTTATAGCATGTCTTCCAAGACAAATCACAAGCTTGGATTCATTCTTCACTATACTTGTTTAGATAAACTTATGAGGAATATATTTTTCTTACTATATACGGGGGATTCCATGCTTATGTCAAACTATAAGTGTTATATAATTCATTGAAATTGAAATGTTAATGATCCTAAAATGACTTTAAATGGAAACCAGTGCTTGTATGAGTATTTTCTTTTTAGTACATCAATGATTACAGCTTTCATTATTGTACATTGAATGTTATATAAACTCACTAACAGATTGGTGTAAACCTTCAGTGGTTGCCTACTATGATTTATTCTCAAACCCTATTTGGGTCATATTTTTTTGACCCAAATAGATTATTTTTTTGTAAGTGTTGATAAGGGAATACCCCTTTTGTATGTACTTGATTTTCTTCTTAGGAGTAGGAGATCATAGGAGAAAGTC
The DNA here is from genome assembly GCA_963277665.1 of Viscum album. NCBI lineage: Eukaryota > Viridiplantae > Streptophyta > Magnoliopsida > Santalales > Viscaceae > Viscum > Viscum album. The sequence goes on along the minus strand of OY728141.1, from coordinate 923,244,144 downwards.
GAGGCTTTTGATACTTCTGAGCTCATTTTTCCTTTTGGTTTTTTTGTTCTTAGATCATGTATTGTTGGAGTGTGACAGGATTTAGTTGTTTTCCTAGAACATGTAGCATGAAACATAATCTTTTTAATGATATGAAATATGGTTATTTATATTATCTTCCTTCCATTGTTTACTTCTTTGGTATAGTATTACTACTTTCTCTATTGAGTTACAATTGTTTCAAATATGTTATAGTCTTCCAATGGGGGAAACATTTCCACACTATCAAACCAAGGCCCTCATTTCTAGTCGGCCACATCTGGCATTGGGGGAGATGTACTTGAGGCCATGTGGCTAACCAGATATGGGGAACCTTTTAGTGGAATCCAGATTTGGGAAATTGCAGTTTCTAGTCCTCCCAACATGATGTCATATATGTAGTTTTGAGAGATTAAGGCTCATCCAGAAAATTTCGAGACCAAGAAATTCATTCTACTGATCACAATTACTTGGGGTTATCATTCCTTTTTTCCAAGATGGTGGATGGTTACTTGATATTGTTGGTTGATTATTGGATGTTTGAAGGTTAACACCTAATATCCAATTCCTCATATTGATGAATTATTTAATCAGTTAAGAGGTCCTCGAGTATTCTCTATGATTAATCAAAGATCATGTTAACACAATATGATAGTGATGTTATCAGATATACCTTATAATAAATTTATGATTCTGTGTTAGTTATGTGTTTTTTGATGAGGAACATATTGATCATATTGATGTATTTAATGATTTGGTATTTACAACCATATCTAGATAATTTTTTGGTTTTTTCATATATTACATTCCTGAGTACTTCATGTCTAATGAATAACACACACAAATCATAGATATCATATTGAGTAATCTTATTAGGAATTGAATTTATCCCAAGAACTCTATTTTTTACTTTTAGATCGATATGGAACACTTTTTAGGCAATGTGTTACCTAGGGTTGATGTATCTTTTGACTGTGATAATATAAGAGATATTTATTCTTGAGAGAGAAGCAGTAATGTTTTAGACATATGAATTTTCTAGGCTTGGTTAACTATTATTTAAGTCTTATATATGAACTCTCCAATTTGGTATCACCAAGGACTCACCAAAATGGAAGTGAGGTTTGTCTATTATGATTCCTATGATAGTGCCTTTCTAGATTTAATTGGATAACTAACTACAACATTGATGCATTCATTACCCAATCCATATGAGGGGTACACCATGTGTTTTTATGAATCCCGTAATGGGTTAGAGGTAGTTTTGATGAAATAATTTGGGTAATCATATATGGGTTCATGCAGTTTAGACAATATGTATATAGACCCATAATCATGACCAAGAGTTGGTGCATACTCTATGATTTTGGAGAAATTACCTGTTGGGGGAAATATTTTTGGTGTATAATGGATAAAAAAACTAAATATTATATTTTTAAAATAGGATATAATCCATGGGTAGAAATGGTGGGTTGAATATCTCTAGTAATTTTATTTGGATCTATCTTACACTCTTGGAAAGGGGAAAGTAGTGGTAGCTTCACTAATCTACAAGACATAGACTATGGAAATCTAAGATTATAGTAGTGAGTGGTAGCTAATAACTCTTTATTTTGGTATATATATGTATGTTCATGAGTATTAGGGATAAAAAAGCCTTCAATATTTATCCATTTCACTCATATATATGACCAATTTTAAGAGGAGATAGTTATTAGATCTAGAGTTCTTATCCCTGAGGGACAGTATATATTATAGGGAACCATTGTTCTATTCATTCATTAACAAGAGTGAGATTATCCATATTCACAGTAACATTTAGATTCATATGGGTATATTGGAGGATCGGATATGAGTGTCTTACACTAATAAGTGGGAAGTGATTCCCAGAAAGACTATGATGTATCATTACATGCTCTAATAGTGTTGGTGGCTGGGGATGAAGATGGATGTGGGTAGTTTGTTCACATGATGCTTCACCTTTATATAGGTGAAGGATGAGAATAAATGGTCCACTAGTACCCTATAATCATTTCCCATTATTGAGTTAAATGGCATGAATTTACAATGGATTTTTTTATAGTGTTTATGAGGAAACCCTAAGAAAACAATGTGCTTTGGGTGATATTTGATCTATTGAAAAGGGTGCCACAATTTATTTTTATCTATGAGAATTTCTTCGTGGGAAAGTTTAGAATGATAATTGTCTAATATATTGTTCTCTTTATTGGGATACCCATGAGTACTATCATGGATAGAGATTCTCTCTTTGTATCACAATTTGGAAAGGGATATATATGGTTCTTGGTATGACAGTGCATTCGATAATTTCCTTTCATCTGTATAAGGATGGATATTCTAAGTAAACTATAACGACCCATACTTTACATACATTTTTAATACTTCAAAATTGAAGCATAATTATTACAACACATAACAGAACCATGAAAGGACCGTATAGGTATAGTGTCTTTAGAAACTGGGAAACATAAACAACTGGTTCATAAAGCATCAACTTTTCCTCCCACTTATTTCATCATATCTATAGTCCCTTTTTTGCATATCTTACTTAATAACCTTCTTCCTGACCTGGGGAAAGAAAACATACAATAGGGTGAGCTCAAATGCTCAGTAAGGGTAATAAAAAGAAATATCAATCACATCATATACATAAGCACATAACTTTTGGAAATCTTAACCTGAAAAAGAGATCATAATTTCAGAACATGGGATAAATCATGGCAGTGAAATGTAATCACAATAATCATAACTTAAAAAATGAAACTTTTTGGAATACACACATAATCATAGAGAATCATTTCTTGTTAGTCAAGACTCATTGCCAAGACTATCTTAGTGGACAAAGTCCCTTTCTGAACCGAGTCACCCTTGTTTCAGTCCTCTTTCACTGAACCGGTATAACCTACCGTTCCATCCATGTCTATCTCATGAGATATAAAATCTTTACCCAATGCATTGGAGGGAGATATAGGTCCCACCCATCTCATAATGATACCATTCTTATGTGTGCCACAAAATCATAAACCATACATCATTGCATAACCCATGTAATAAAAATGGGAATCTTAAACATCATGACATCATAAAACAATTCATATACGATAAAGGAATTCATAAAAATAATTCCATCACAACATAATCAAATCAATGTAATAATAGGGATAAAAACAGAACCCTATATTATCTTATATGGAAAATAATTTTGATAAAACACTTGAACTCCATTCTTGAGGAAAATATCCTTTCTACTTCAAAAACATTTTCCTTTCTTAACAAGTCATAAAATTTTAAACTAAAAGAAGTTGATTAAAAATAAACTTGAAAACTTGTAAAGGAAGCTTCTTGGAAATAATGTTTTAAAAATCCATTCATCCCGTATAAGTTAAAAAAACATTCTTCTCGTACTTTTGTCAGAAAAGTCAAAAAGTACCTCGTATGAAAAACGAAAAACGATTCCTTTCATATCTTTTACTAAAAAACTCACCGAAGGGTAAAATTGGATATAAACTATTGTAGAAAGATATAAATATTACATATTTAGGAAACATGGATGTGGATGATAAAATACACCCCAGTAAATACCAAAGTATAAACAATCATGGATAAAAATGAGATTGTGATATTTCTCTTACCTTAGGTCCGACTTCCTTTGTAAGTGTCTGAACCTCCTGTATAATGAATTAAATAATGTTATTTACTTATTCCAGAATCATACTTATTTTTATGATATCATATATGGTCATATTCTTAGCTTCTTAGTAGTAATATTTCATTGCTACTTGTTATTCGGGTGTTTATAACTATTTTTTCTTATGCGTGTTTTGTTGAATAAATTCTTATTCTTTTCTTTAGGTTATAGATACCTCATTTCCAGAATGTTATTAGTGTAATATATATCATATTCATTCATTCAATTCATTTATATAATCATTATGAAATGAAGATCATGTAGAACGAGTCGCATCACATCGTGGAGACGGTATTCCGTACGTACGCACGAGTGATGATATCGTTCCTATGATCGTGGAATTGTATTGGAGTATATGTATACTATTTCAGAATCAATATCACTTTATAATAGTCATATATAGTCATTATTTACACCATTATACCCATCCAAGTAAGGTGGTGGTGGAAAATAGATTACACCACGACGTGGAGATGGTATTCCGTACGTACGCACGCGTGGTGATTTATTTTTCCATAGGATGGATAGATGGTGAAATAGGGTTGTTTCATACATATAATAACATATCAGTATATGAGTGATACTTATTTTATTACTTCATAATGAAACAACTAAAGAAGAATAAGTGGAAGAAGAAATAAAGATGAAAGAATCGGTAACGGACATTACCTCTTCTTTGAAGTGCTTCTTTGAGACCTTCTTTTAGGGCACTAAAATTGGTCTTTGAAGAATACCAGGACCTCTAGTATGTCTCTAGGGAAGTGGAGAGGAGAATGTGGCAGGGGTTGGCCGAGTTTGAAGGCTCAAAGTGGTGTGAGGAAGAGGGGGAGGAGGTGTCCTTTTATAAGGGAGGAGAGGGGCACCTTTGGAATAACTAAAACTATTATTTTATTATAAAGTCAATCATGGTTTTAAATAGCTCCAAATTGATATATTTCGAAGCTAAGGTAGGTATGGGTCGAAAGACTCTCATCCAATAGAATTTAGACAAGTTTAGGTTCCTATTTTAACCTTATCATTTAGATTTAACATTGAGTTAAATAAGTTTACTTTTACTGTGTCTTCTTGTGTTCTTATACTATAAGGTTAATAAACTTACTATAAGAAGCCAAACGAACCCCAAGTTGTTTATTATTAATATATATAACCTTATCTAAGTCATTTGGCCGAACCTTAGATATTTAGGAATAAAATAACAATTACCAATATAATATTTGTTTTGAAAACTATTTTATGTCAATTTTGACACTATTTAGTAATTGATTTTTGTGAAAATCATAATAGAATTATTAGTTCGAACCAAGTTAATTAAATCAATACTAACATGTCATATTAACCTATGAAATTAGTGGGATTCATAAAAAGTCTCAAATTACATTTATTTTGGTGTTTATAACATCACTTATGTCAATACTTCATTAATAAGATAATTACCGCATCATAATGTGTCATAAATAAATTAAATTATTTATTGTCTAAAAATTACAAATAAAATACCATTATGTAGGAAATATTTTTAGCTTTACAATGAATATTTATAGTCGAATTTATCTTTTGTATAACCCCACATTAAAAATTATTTACTTATTAAACTTTGATTTTAACTATTTTAACCCTTCTTTAAATAAATTAATAATAAATGTCCTAATCTAATCCATGTGGGCCTAAATGGTCATATTTTATTCCTAAGTTTGTTTTTGGTCGAATTACACTTGTCCAATAGAATTAGGACATGTGTTAGGGTAATAATAATATCATCTTTACCCTTAATTACCGTATTTACTTTTAACCGTGGTAAAAAAAAGTAAAAAGTTACTATTCACCAAAAAATTATTTTCATCTCATTGAACCACATTTTACTTACTGATATCAACCGTGTATCTCAGATTTTTAAAATTCCACTCATAGAAGCGGTAAAATTAAGTTTTATGAAAAATTCAGTTTTTTAACTAGCACTTAGTGGTTTCACTATTCATCAAAAATTGAAAGTTTTCAGAAAAATACCAAAATTTCACCCTAGGCTAATTTCGATATTCTGAATCCAAAAATGAAGTCCATTTTGAAAAATAAAATTTATAAAATTTCAAAAAGTGGTTATTACTATTCATAACGGGTAGTTTTAATAATATTTTAATAGCATATCATTGTTTAGTGAAACTCGGTATTGCATACGATGCAAGCTATCGAGGAAGGTCGCGATTTCATGTAAAGAAATCCATGAAAGTGTTGTGTAGAAAAAAAATTCCTTTGATGATTTATATAACATAAAAGTCTCGGGTGTTACATTCTACCCCCCTTAAAATGAATTTCGCCCTCGAAATTCGTCACTTTGTAACAAACAGATTTGGATACCTCTCCCTCATCATATCCTCAAGCTCCCATGTAGCTTCTTCTAGTTGGTGGTTCCTCCATAAAACTTTCACCAATCGAGTGGTCTTGTTTCGTAGGACTTTTTCGCTACGATCTAGAATCTCTATCGGTTGTTCTTCATAAGAAAGATCTTGCTCCAGCGGTACAACTTCTGAGCTGAGTACATGTGAAGGATCAGGTATGTACTTTCTCAGGAGAGATACATGGAACACATCATGAACTTGAGAGAGATTCGGTGGAAGCTCCAATCGGTAAGCTACCTTCCCAACATGATCCAGTATTTCGAAAGGACCGATATATCTAGGGCTCAACTTCCCCTTCTTTCCAAATATCATAACCCTCTTCCAGGGAGATATTCGTAAGAACACTTTATCACCCACTTCAAACTCTAGGTCTTTTCTTCGATTGTCGGCATAACTTTTCTGTCGACTCTGAGCTGCTCTTATGTGTTGTTGAATAGATCTGACCTTTTCTGCCATTTCATCAACGAGATCAGGTCCTAATAGCTTTCTTTCCCCAACTTCATCCCAGCAAGTTGGAGTCCTGCATTTCTTTCCATAGAGAGCTTCATAAGGATCCATCTGAATACTGGAGTAAAAGCTATTATTATAAGAAAATTCCACCAAAGGTAGGTGTTGATCCCAACCACCTTTGAAATCCATAGAGCAAGATCTCAACATATATTCTAGGATTTTAATTTTTCTCTCAGACTGACCGTCTGTCTGAGGATGATAAGCAGTGCTGAAACTCAACTCTGTATCCAGAGTATGCTGAAGACTTCGCCAGAACTTCAAGGTAAATCTCGGATCCCGATCAGATATAATAGAAAGTGGTACTCCATGCAACCTTACCACTTCCTTTAACTATATCCTGGAAAGCTGATCCAGAGAGAAATCCTCTCTAATAGAAATGAAGTGTGCAGACTTTTTAAGACGATCAACTATGACCCAGATAGCATTATTGCCTTTGGATGTTTTAGGAAAGCCTGTGACAAAGTCCATAGTGATGTTTTCCCATTTCCATTCGGGTATGGGTAATGGTTGTAACATCCCCTTAGACTTCTGTCTCTCAGCTTTAACTTGTTGACAAACCAAGCATCGAGAGACATATTCAGCAACATCTCTTTTTATGCCATCCCACCAGAAGTACTCTTTCAGGTCCCTATACATCTTCGTGCTTCCAGGATGAATAGAGAATGAAGAACTATGATCCTCATCCAGCAGCTCCTTCTTTAATTCGGGGATGGGAGGAACAGAAACCCGATTCCTGAACTTTATTATCCCATCACAATCAAGGTTGAACTCAGTAACATTTCTCACCTTCTATTGTAACTCGACATCTTCTTTCTGTGCCTCCTTAATCTTCACATGTATAGATGGTTGAACATTCATTTGAGAAAGATAAGATTTTTCCCCTTCCATTATAATTCCAAGATCCATCCTTTGTAAATCCATAAATATTGGATCTTTTCTGATCCTCATCATGGATAAACTAGCATGGTCTTGTCGACTTAATGCATCGGCCACCTTGTTTGCTTTCCCAGGGTGGTAATGGATTGAGCAGTCGTAATCCTTAATCAGCTCCAACCATCTTCTTTGATGCATATTTAGCTCCTATTGTGTGAAAATATACTTTAAACCTTTATGATCATTATAAATATAACTCCTTTCACCATAAAGGTAATGCCTCCAAATATTTAATGCAAAGATTACCGCAGCTAACTCCAAATATTGTGTTGGGTAATTTTACTCATGGATTTTCAACTGTCGTGAGGCATAAGCTATCACCATAACATTTTGCATAAGAACACACCCCAATCCATTCTTGGATGCATCACTATAGATCACAAACCTTTCTCCACTACAAGGCAGTGTGAGCACAGGTGCACTGGATAAACTTCTTTTCACCTCCTTGAAATTCTCTTCACATTCTTCCGTCCAGACAAACTTAACTCCTTTCTGAGTCAACTTGGTGAGTGGATTAGATAATCGTGAAAAATCTTTCACAAAACGTCAATAATATCCAGCCAAACCAAGAAAACTTCAGATCTCAGTTACTGTTGTTGGTCTCGACCATCTTTCGATAACCTCTGTTTTTGCTGGATCCACAGATATCCCCTCTTTTGAGATTATGTGACCCAAAAATGAAACTTTTTGAAGCCAAAATTCACACTTGGTAAATTTGTCATAAAGCTTCTCCTTTCTCAGGGTCTTCAATATAATTCTCAAGTGATCTTCATGCTCTTCATTTCTCTTTGAATAGACAAGAATATCGTCTATAAAGACTACCACAAATTGATCAAGATAGTCTCTAAAGACTCTATTCATTAGATCCATGAAGATAGCAGGGGCATTAGTAAGACCAAATGGCATCACTATAAATTCATAGTGTCCATACCTTGTACGGAAAGCTGTCTTTGGTATATCCTCCCTTTTGACCCTTAATTGATGATACCCTGAACGAAGATCAATCTTGGAAAAGTATTGAGCTCTGCGTAGTTGGTCAAATAAGTCATCAATGCGTGGGAGAGGATATTTGTTCTTGATAGTGATTTTGTTAAGTTCTCGATAATCAATGCAGAGTCTCATTGATCCATCTTTCTTCTTAACAAATAGAACTGGTGCTCCCCAAGGTGACGCACTAGGGCGTATGAATCCCTTATCAAGATTCTCTTGGAGTTGCTTCTTCAATTCCTGCAACTCAATTGGGGCCATTCTATAAGGTGTCTTTGAAATAGTCAAAGCACCCGGTACGAGTTCTATTGAAAACTCAACTTCACGATTTGGTGGAAGACCCGGTAATTCCTCTGGAAATACATCATCAAACTCCCGTACAATGGGCATATTCTTAATCATGAGTTTTTTCACCAACCATTTGAGATAAATAACCTTCATTTAGTGGAATCAATACCCATAAAATGGATGAAATTTCCACTAGAAGGTTATGTTCATCCTTGCATTGATAGACGATCATAGATTGATCTGGAATATGAAATGTGACCTCCCTTCTTTGGAAATTGATATGAGCTCCATATAAAGAATGCCAATCCATGCCAAGAATCACATCAAATTCCACTATAGGAAGGATCACAAGATTTGCAGGAAGCACCTTCCCACAAACTTCGATCAGAGAAGAATTATAAACTTTTGATGCGACTGTTGTGCCATTAGGTGTTGTCACAGATAACTCAACATCTAATTGTTGAGGTAATACGGTGATACCCTTAGAAAATTATTCAGAAATAAAAGAGTGGGTGGATCCAGAATCAAATAAAACATTTGCTACTTTAGAGTGGATGGTAAGTGTACCTTTCACCACATCGTTATCGTACTCCACATCACTGATAGAAATTGCATGTGACTTTCCTTTGTCTTTAGCCTTAAGTGTTTTTTGACGTCGACCATCATCATCATCCTTTGGATTAGGGCATTTATTGGCATAATGCCCCATCTCCTTGCACTTGAAACATTGATGTGTAGTAGGTTCATTCTGTGTATCCCTTCCTTTGTTTGCATCATTAGACATCTTTTTCCCATCATTGCGGCATTCAAATGCATGATGACCTTCCTTTCCACATTTGAAACATTTACTTGTCCCTTTAAGACAACTCCCTCCATGTTTCATTCCACACTTTGAGCATAAGGGAAAGCTCATCTTCTTTTCAGTGTGCTCTTTAGATTTTCCTTTGAATTCCATTTTCCTCTTCTTATCAAACCCATATGACTAATGGGTTACTCCAATCTCCATCTCGACTTTGAGAGCACATCGAACGATTTCCTCATAGCTATTGATGTCCCTTATGGATAACGCCCTTCGAAGACTTGGTTTTAAGCCACTAAATAATCGATCGATCTTACTCTCAGGTTTGATAATAATACTAGAAGCGTACCTTGCAAGTCTTGTAAAATTTGCTTCATAGGTACCAACAGATTCATCATCCTTTTTCTTTAGTTCAAGAAACTCTTTATCCCTCTTTGTTCGGAGAATACGAGGGAAGTACTTATTGAAAAATAAGTTCTTGAACTCGCCCCATTCCATGGACTCAATTTCATCCCTTTGCCTCGTATTCTTAATAAGATTCCACCATTGATCTGCATCTCCTTCCAAACGATACACTGCTATGATGAAATTATCATGTTCAGAACATTGAAGAACTGAAAATATCTTTTCAGTGGTACAAATCCATTGTTCAGCAACTAATGTATCAGTAGACCTGCTGAAAGAAGGTGGACGCTGCCTCATGAAGGATTCAACAGAATGTTGCTTCTTCCTTTGCTCGTTTTGAAGTCCTGCATGATTCATAGCTTGAGAAAGTTGTTTGAGCATGGCTACAAGATTTTTCATTCCAGCTCCCATAACATTTGGTTGCTCAGGGGGACAATCATTGCATTGCCCGTCGCATTCCGCATTTACACGGTTCCTTCGGGTTCCAGCCATTGACTAAAACCAAAAAGAATAGTGTGAGCAACACTAATTATAATAGGAAAACCACATAATCAAGAATAAAATTTCACACTTAAGTTCTTATCCTAGGCTATTCATGGCCATTTCTAAAACACTAATATTGTGTTCTATGCTTAGACTTATCCTTAGGGTTCTTACTAAGGCTTTCACATCCTAGTTTCCAAAGGTTGACTATACCATTCCTCTGATACCAACTATAATGACCCATACTTTACATACATTGTTAATACTTCAAAATTGAAGCATACTTATTACAACATATAACAAAACCACGAAAGGGCCGTATAGGTATAGTGTCTTTAGAAACTGGGAAACATAAACAACTGGTTCATAAAGCATCAACTTTGCCTCCCACTTATTTCATCATATCTATAGTCCCTTTTGGCATATCTTACTTAATAACCTTCTTCCTGACCTGGGGAAAGAAAACATACAAAAGGGTGAGCTCAAATTCTCAGTAAGGGTAGTCAAAAGAAATATCAATCACATCATATACATAAGCACATAACTTTTGGAAATCTTAACCTGCAAAAGAGATCATAATTTCATAACATGGGATAAATCATGGTAGTGAAATGTATTCACAATATTCATAACTTAAAACATGAAACTTTGTGGCATACACACATAATCATAGAGAATCATTTCTTGTTAGTCAAGACTCATTGCCAAGACTATCTTAGTGGAGAAAGTCCCTTTCTGAACTGAGTCACCCTCATTTCAGTCCTGTTTCACTGAACCGATATAACCTACCGTTCCAGCCATGTCTATCTCATGAGATATAAAATCTTTACCCAATGCATTGGAGGGAGATATAGGTCCCACCCATCTCATAATGATACCATTCTTATGTGTGCCACAAATTCATAAACCATACATCATTGCATAACCCATGTAATAAAAATGGGAATCTTAAACATCATGACATCATAAAACAATTCATATATGATAAAAGAATTCATAAAAATAATTTCATCACAACATAATCAAATCAATGTAATAATAGGGATAAAAACAAAACCCTATATTATCTTATATGGAAAATAATTTTGATAAAATACTTGAACTCCATTCTTGAGGAAAATATCCTTTCTACTTCAAAAAAATTTTCCTTTCTTAAAAAGTCATAAAATTTTAAACTAAAAGAAGTTGATTAAAAATAAACTTGAAAACTTGTAAAGGAAGCTTCTTGGAAATAATGTTTTAAAAATCTATTCATCTCGTATAAGTTAAAAAAAACATTCTTCTCGTACTTTTGTCGGAAAAGTCAAAAAGTACCTTGTATGAAAAACGACAAAAGATTCCTTTCATATCTTTTACTAAAAAACTCACCAAAGGGTAAAATTGGATATAAACTATGGTAGAAAGATATAATTATTACATATTTAGGAAACATGGATGTGGATGATAAAATACACCCCAGTAAATACCAATGTGTAAACAATCTCGGATAAAAATGAGATTGTGATATTTCCCTTACCTTCGGTCCGACTTGCTTTGTAAGTGTCTGAACCTCCTGTATAATGATTTAAATAATGTTATTGACTTATTCCAGAATCATACTTATTTTTATGATATCATATATGGTCATATTCTTAGCTTCTTAGTAGTAATATTTCATTGCTACTTGTTATTCGGGTGTTTATAACTTTTTGTTCTTATGCGTGTTTTGTCGAATAAATTCTTATTATTTTCTTTAGGTTATAGATACCTCATTTCCATAATTTTATTAGAGTAATATATATAATATTCATTCAATAAATTCATTTATATAATCATTATGAAATGAAGATCATGTAGAACGAGTCGCATCACATCGTGGAGACGGTATTCCGTACGTATGCACGAGTGATGATATCGTTCCTATGATCGTGGAATTGTATTGGAGTATATTTATACTATTTCAGAATCAATATCACTTTATAATAGTAATATATAGTCATTATTTACACCATTATACCCATCCAAGTAAGGTGGTGGTGGAAAATAGATTACACCACGGCGTGGAGACGGTATTCCGTACGTACGCACGCGAGGTGATTTATTTTTCCGTAGGATGGATAGATGGTGAAATACGGTTGTTTCATACTTATAATAACATATCATTATATGAGTGATACTTATGTTATTACTTTATAATTAAACAACTAAAGAAGAATAAGTGGAAGAAGAAATAAAGATGAAAGAATCGGTAACAGACATTACCTCTTCTTTGAAGTGCTTCTTTCAGACCTTCTTTTAGGGAACTAAAATTGGTCTTTGAAGAAGACCAGAACCTCTAAGATGTCTCTAGGGAAGTAGATAGGAGAATGTGTCAGGGGTTGGCCGAGCTTGAAGGCTCAATGTGGTGTGAGGAAGAGGGGGAGGAGGTGTCCTTTTATAAGGGAGGAGAGGGGCACCTTTGGAAAAACTAAAACTAGTATTTTATTATAAAGTCAAGTTCGGTTTTAAATAGCAGCAAATTGATATATTTCGAAGCTAAGGTGGGGATGGGTCGAAATACTCTCATAAAATAGAATTTATACATGTTTAGGTTCCTATTTTAACCTTATCATTTTGTTTTAACATTAAGTTAAATAAGTTTACTTTTACCGTGTCTTCTTGTGTTCTTATACTATAAGGTTAATAAACATACTATAAGCAGCCAAAAGAACCCCAAGTTGTTTATTATTAATATATATAAACTTATCTAAGTCATTTGGCCTATCCTTAGATTTTTAAGAATAAAATAACTATTACCAATATAATATTTGTTTTAAAAACTATTTTATGTCAATTTTGACACTATTTAGTAATTGATTTTTGTGAAAATCATAACAACATTATTAGATCGATCCAAGTTAATTAAATCAATACTAACATGTCATATTAACCTAGAAAATTAGTGGGATTCATAAAAAGTCTCAAATTACATTTATTTTGGTGTTTATAACATCAATTATGTCAATATTTCATTAATAAGATAATTACTGCGTCATAATTTTGTCATAAATAAATTAAATTATTTAATGTCTAAAAATTACAAATAAAATACCATTATGTAGGAAATGTTTTTAACTTTCTAAGGAATATTTATAGTCTAATTTATCTTATTTATAACCCCATATTAAAAATTATTTACTTATTAAACTTTGATTTTAACTATTTTAACACTTCTTTAAATAAATTAATAATAAATTTCCTAATCTAATCCATGTGGGCCTAAATGCTCATATTTTATTCCTAAGTTTGTTTTTGGTCGAATTACACTTGTCCAATAGAATTAGGACATGGTTTAGGGTAATAATAATATCATCTTTACCCTTAATTACCCTATTTACTTTTAACCGTGGTAAAAAAAAGTAAAAAGTTACTATTCACCAAAAAATTATTTTCATCTCATTGACCCACATTTTACTTACTGACATCAACCGTGTCTCTTGGATTTTTGAAATTCCACTCACAGAAGCTGTAAAATTATGTTTTATGAAAAATTTAGTTTTTTAACTACCACTTAGTGGTTTCACTATTCATCAAAAATTGAAATTTTCAGAAAAATACCAAAATTTCACCCTAGGCTAATTTCGATATTCCGAATCCAAAAATGAAGTCCATTTTGAAAAATAAAATTTATAAAATTTCAAAAAGTGGTTATTACTATTCATAACGGCTAGTTTTAATAATATTTTAATAGCATATCGTAGTTTAGTGAAACTCGGTATTGCGTACGACGCAAGCTATCGAGGAAGGTCGCGATTTCGTGTAAAGCAAGCCAAGCAAGTGTTGTGTAGAAAAAAAATCCTTTGATGATTTATATACCATAAAAGTCTCGGGTGTTACATAATCTATACAGGTTCAAGATGAGATGTTAGGGGAATGCCCCTTGGAATTCATTTTTCCTTGCAAGATCACCTTGCCATAATATAATTATTATATAATAGCAGTTATCATGTGACTAATCCAATGGAACCCTATGAGGCTATATATGGAAGATCATATAGATCATCTCTGTTTTAGTTAGATGTTGTTGAGATAGTGATGGTCTGGTTTAATCTCATGATAGATACTTCGAAGCATGTTTAGTTGATTTGGATGTTGATGGAAACTACCTAGAGTAGGTAGATATGTTATGTGTACTAGTAATGATATCCTATAGATTTTGAGGTTCGTGAATAAGTATTATTATGATTGTTTTAGATGTTGGGAAACTAGTATGTATGGATACAGGTGAATCTTGAAACCGGTTATGTTGGTCCATTCAAAATAGTTTATTGGATTGGTCCAATGGTGTACCATTTAGATCTCTCATATTATTTAAGTTCCATTAAAGAAGTATTTCATGTATCTTATTTGAGGAGGAACTATCATTATATGTCTAACATGATTGAGACATTCTATATCAGAATTCACACAAATGTGTCCATTGAGGGGCATTTGTGTTACACAATTTATTAGGGTGAAAACACTGTTTATATCACAACTGATTCTATTTACCCATATTATTACATTATTTTTTTTAAAACATCCATTAATTAAAACCCAAATATTATGAGTCCAACTGTCATTGAAAGACTAGGATCATAATACATCAAAAGAAATTAGAACATGGAATATTTGTTTTTTTCTTTTCCTTAGTGATATCTTAAATCGGTATGAGCTCTGAAACTTTCAGAGAATAACATATAGAATACATTGAAGAATGGGGTGATCTATAAATCATAGAAAATATATTAAAGAGATACGAAAACATAGTGAGTGAATCAAACACATAATATGATATCATAAAAAATAAGGCTTATTAGTAATCACATAGATGCATAACATAACGAACATGGTATAATAAGATAAAGGAATCATTGGAAATGTGACAAAAAATCACAAAACATGTCATAAATATGAGCCAAGTAAAACTTCATAGATTATATCAAATAAGGGAAATGTCCGATAAATTATTAGGTTTACTCCTTAATCTCATACATGATGCCTCATGAAACTAAATAATTACAAAATGCATTGGAGAACTATATGGGAGAAACCATCATAAAATATTCATGATATAGGTGTCAAATGCAATGTAAAAAAATTATAAGGAATAACATAAGAATTACCCATAGAAATAAAATGGGTTTCATAATCTTGATTCATATCATAATCAATGGAAATATAATTTTGTCGGAATTTGAGAAATGTTATAAGGAATGTATTACCTTATCAAAAGAAGGGAGAATAATATAGGCACATTTGTGAGATAAAAAAATATGTAATTTATAAAAATTCTATAATATCAAATGTTTCTTTCATTTGTTAATGCAAAAAAATTTAAAATGATTAAAAACATTTATAATGAAAATAAAATTTTTATATTTTAAATCACTTTTTTAAAGAACTAATATTATTAAAAAATTAGGGAAATGACATTATTTTAAGATTTACATGGAAATATATAACGGATTATTCAAGTCAAATAATTTAAATTATGGATAAAAATATCATTATTTTCATACAAATTATAACAAATATTCCTTTCACATTTTCTATAAAAAACCAGAAGTACCTCATTCAAGGAAAGATAAGAAGATCCCTTTTAAAACGTTTTGTAAAAAGTAAATAAATAAAATAAAAATTAATTTCAAATTTCTTTTAATAATTTCAAAAAAACATTAATGAAACCATATTCATTGAAGATAAAGGGTTTTCAACCAAAAAGAGAAATAAATTTTATTCTTTAATAAAAATTTCTCAATATTTTTAAGTAAAAAAGACAGTGAAACATTAATATTACTTGAGGAATTCATGAATAACCATAGAATAATAAAATTGAATAGTCTTATTATTAAGAAATAAAATAAATTATAATATTGTAATTTCAATCATATATAATCCCTGTTAAAATGAGATTAAAATATAAACCCCCATTGCTTTTGTACTTTTCTAATCTTAACAGTCATGAATTAAGGAAATAAATTGTAACATAAAATAAAAATAATTATGAATGAATCATGATATAATATGTAATGGGGAATTATATTCACCATATAAAAGAAATATTTATAATAAAAGGTAATTTGTCTCAAATAAGGATGTTTTGAGGTAAACACTTCTACAAAGAGTATGAATCAACACATGTGTTACAATCCTAAATAAAAAACTAATCAAAATTATTTACATGATTAGAATTTCTTTAATATTTATTATTCTTTTAATTTTATTTGTTTCCATTTCATATTCAATTAATTAACAAAATAATTTCATATCATATGTTTTAATGATAAACAGCTCATATTTCTCAAATCACTTTAGTAAGTAAACTAAAGTCAAATAGATTCTAATTTAATCATGTCTATAACTTTAATAATGATATTATTATAATATTTTAACCTAAATTATAATTTTAAAACTAACCATGATATATTCTTATGAAAAATAAACTATTTTATAATCATGATGATTGTAGGTCATATGTACGCTTGAGTAACATTTCAATTTTTTTACGATCAATATTGAAATATGTTAAGTGTTATTTTTTCTTTAAAAAGTATAATTATATCATAAGTATACTATTACTTCATTCAACACATGTAATTATACCAAACAAGTTAATTTTTAATAAAAATGATTCACATCGCATCGTGAGGTGGTAGTCCTCCATACACATAAATAGTATTGTTTTTATTCAGTAGATCGTAAGCTAAGAATGTATATAATATTTTAATTTTAAAAAATGATTAATATTTAATTTATGTAATAAATAAAAAAAAAATTAATCCTTATTAGTTTTATATTAAATCATATATGAAGAAGTAATCACATAAGTTCATCAGGTGGTTTTCCATCTTACACACGAATGGTTCTATTAGGCTCTCTACAAAATGGAAAGTAAGAAGTTTTGTGTGATATTATAATTATAGAAGTATAAGTATATTATAAATATCATATATAAATATTATAAAAATAATGACATCCTTATTTTATAAGTGATGATGAAAAAGAAATTTTATTGCTCTATAAGGTGGTAGTCCATCGTACAAATGATAAACGGTTTCATTCCCCATTTTACAAAGGAGGAGATGGATGTAGGTCATTCCCTTGACATAAAAACACCTTAGTATATATAATATATTAAGGTAATTTAATAGGTATGGTTTATAATATTTTAAATATGTGGAATATGTAATAATATAAAACACTCAATTTATAAAGATACTTCATCTTTGGAAAACTTCTTTAGTATTTCCCCAAAATCCTTCCTAGTTAAGCTTTCTAATAAAACCAATCCCACTGAGATGTTTTGAGGGAATTAAGGATTTTATTTGAGAATATCTGGGTTGAACCAATGGGTTTTAAAAGTTTGTAACTATAGTGACCCAATATTTTAATACATGGGTACTAAATATTTTGTGATGAATATAAAAAAAATAACACAAACACATTCCTACGGATTATAAGGGTTTTGTTATTTTTGAAATGTGGAACACAATCTTCTTAATTTTTGGAATATCATCAATATATCCCATAAATATCCTACTCATTAGTAATATTCATGTCATACACTACATAAAACATTTTTCATAACTTGGGAAATAATATATAATAAAGGGAGAGATCAGATTCTCAGTAATTGTATGAAAAATATATATCAATCTATTATCATATGAAATCATAAGATAGGAAAAAAGGGTTTTTGATCATGAATATAAACAACAATGTTCCTCTACAACCATCCATAGATCGTAAACACTAGTCATGGATATGTAAATCCCATTACTTTTTAGTATAATAATCATTAATTAAATTCATAGGAAGTATATACATCGTATAATATAATTAGGTGGTGAATTTTTCTAGTGTCATATAGAAGTAAAAAAAGTGATATTGGAATCCCTTACAACATTAGTAATCTATTGAATCATATTCCCTAATAAATAATAACATAAAATAAAAATTGATTATAATTAAAAGGAGTATATTCATGATATGACATGTAAAATTAATAGTATATAAACCATAGAAAAGAAACGAGTGGTTAATTTTAATATGTATCTATTAAATTAAAGAGAGAATTGAAACCCATTACCGAAAGTCTCGACATCCATCATACACATTCAAACCTCCTATATAATTAATATAATATTATTGTAAATATTTTAATGTACCATAATTCTAAATATCATACTATATATGGTTTAATAAAAACCATTTAATACCCATTTATTAACAATCCCATGTAAAATTCACATTTTGGGTAATAACTACTTTCTTTTTCATATATTTTTTTTATTTTTTATTTTATGTTATCTTATATTGATCATGGTTCTATAATATCTAGAATTTTAAAAATAATATATATTTAATATATATTTATTATATATTTATTTATAGTAATCCATTAAATATATAGATATGAAATGAAATATATTGTTCATGGTTATGGTGGGTTGTACATACACATGAACATTGTTTCCATTTTCGAAATAATCATTATGGAAAGAAGTTAAATAATATATTACCATTACATAATGATCATAATATCATAAATATTATATTATTATTGTCAATATATATATAATTTATGATGTCTGGTGTTGAATATATAGTCACATTGCTTTGTGAAGGTGTTAGTCCATATATACATGAAGGATATTATTATCTTTCATTTAGTGAAAAAGTAAGAAATACAATGATATATTATCCTTAAAAATGATAAATATGTAATTAATGTCATAATAATTACATTTATATCAAACATAGTCCTTAAATTTATTCATATTTTCTTCCATGTAACATGTTCTTAAAAATGAATCACATCACTCTGTGAGGTAGAAATCCACTATACACATGAACGACATTATTATATCTCATATAGAATGGAAATTAAAAAAAACTAAATAATAATAAAATTAACACACACACATATATATATATATATAATATTCTTTATAAATATAATATATATACCTTGTATAAATCATCATACCCAACTGTGATAGGTGGTAATTAAATAAAAAATGACATCTGTTCGCAAGGCGGTGGTTCGCTATACACCCGAATGATGATTTCATAACCCATTTTATTGAAGTGAAGATGGTTTTATGTAAATACATTAACATAAAAATTTAAAAGAATATGTATGAAAAAATGGTATTATATCAACATTTTATAATAATAATTGAAATAATTGGAGGAATAAATAAAACAAAAACACGCATTGGTGAATGTTGCCTCTTTTTTGGGTATCCTCCTATGGATTGCACCAATAGCCTTTTTTTATTGGATTTATATTCAATATAAGGACTCTATGATGAGATGAGGGAATTTGAGATATTATTTGGTTATGTATATTATGAACCAAATAAGTTTTAAGGTGTCAATAAAATTAGAGAGGGGTGGCTCTTTATAAGTTTGGTGAGTGGCACACTTGAAGGTTTTTGAAAGAATGATTTCCAAAAATGTTTTTTTCATGTCCAATGGCACTAAAAATGTAAATTTCTCTAGAATATAATTTATAAGGTATAAATTTTTTCATCTAATGGGTTTTGGACAAGTTTTTGGTTATTTTTAAACATTATCGTTTTATTATAATCCCCCTACACCGAGTTAACCAATTTTTACCTTAATAATGGTAAATAATTTTTTATGTTTTTACTATTCAATTTTGGAAAAATTATGTTTAAATTATTAGATAATATTAATTATTATTATTAAAAATATGGAATTAAGTTTTATAAATTCCATTCAAAAAAGTGGCACAGTTTATTTTAAAAATTAATCCTATATATGTGATGATAATGGGGGTTTTTGAAATGAAAATGTACAAAATTTTACAAAGATTTAATATCAAAATTCAATATTAAAATGATTTAAATTACCTAAATTGGATTAATGGATATATAATTAAAATAATTTTACTTTTAAACAAATTAATTAATTAACTTAAATATATAAATAAATTAAACGAAAAATCAATTTTCAATTAAAATTCTGTATTTTTAACTATTCATCAAAAAGTGAAACTTTTGATAAAAATATATAGACATTACCATAAGAGAATTTTTAAATGGTTATTTCAAAAATTAATTTTAGTTTAAAAAAATAAATTTTCTAAAATTGGAAAGAAAATATATGTTCTCAAAAGGAAGATAAAACTTTTTTTAAGATAAATATAGTTTCTTAGAATAAAATTGGATTCATTCTTATGTCATTTAAGGAAACACCATAATATGATTGTTAAAAATTTTCTTGAATATATAATACATAAATTTTACTAAAATCATTCACTGAAAGTTATTATTTTAAATTATTGAGTTAAAATATATTTGTGTACCCAAAAATAGTTTTTCAGAAAGAATATTTCATTAATTTTCAACTAGTTTCTTTTCATTTTAAATTAATTTGTTATAAAATAATTCATTTTCTATTCAAGTTTAAACTATATTTTTTAATAATATATTTAATATTTTTCATACCCTCCATTCTAATGGTTTGGTGATAATTATCATATAATAATACTTTAATAATATGACATGTTTTGTTTATGTTCTGTGTTACATCTAATAGAAGCTAAAATTGAGGTTGTGTGAACACATAAAAAAATTGTGTTAGATGTGACCAAGATAAACTAGGTTAAATGTGTGATTAAATACAAACTCATTGTGTAATTTATGAAAGATAAAATCATTGTTATGTGTAACTCAATCCAAACCCACTGTTCTATGTAATGAAATCTAAAATCAATGTTCGGTGTAATGTAAAATTTCAAAATGTTTATATTCATTTTAAAAATATATATATATCCCCAAATCATGTGGATTCATGTTCTAACTCCATTAAAATGAATTTATCCCTTTAAATTATTCTCAAATTTCAATGGTTTAACATTTTAAAATTCTTTCATAGAAACTCACATCATAAAAATGAATAATAAAACATTAATTTAAAAGGGATGGTTGGAAACATAATGGTTATCTATGTATCTATTTACTAGGATTCCCCAAAAATAACATAGATTTGAATTTAAGATTTGTACCTGGAATTAAAGAAAAAATAATAATAGAAATTGATAAAGATCAACCACCATAAGAAAGTGAAATGTTAATGGGAACATGAGCCTCATCCCGGTTAGTGAGAAATCATCAAGTGCATCCAAGAGACCCGAGATCAAATCTAGATAGAAAAACATTTATGGTACTCTATCAATACTATAGTTGGTATTGTAGTAGGAATGGTGTAGATACTATAGCATGAATTGTGCAGATATTGTAGTAGACCCTATGCAGATATTGTAGCAGCAACTATGGAAGATATTGTACTAGAACTGTAGAAGGTATTGTAGTAGCTATAATTTGATACAATAGTAGTCGGAACTATTCACCTGTTTCGGCCTTATGACCACTTTTTTTGTCTCAAGCTCTTTCAAGGCCTTCGAGCCACCCAAGTCTGTTGGGACACCCAAGGACTTCGATCCAGTAAGGCTTGCGGGATACCTCAATGCCTTCATGCCACCTCAAGTTCTTCAGACCACCTCATGGCCATCAGTCCACCTAAAATAAAGATGTAACCATACATATTTAAAAGTAACAAGGCTTCAGATAAGGATCATTGTAGGATCATTCACTATAGTAAATATAACTATACTTGTAATAATGAGATGGTATGTCATTGAAATTGATACCACGATTATGAATCTCCATACCAAATAGCTAAATTATGAGCCCTACAAAGGTGGAGAGTTGACATCACAATATATGTTGTAGAGGGGCAGTTCCAATTTGTCTATTTGGGATGATTTCTTCTAAAGACTTCAGGTCATGTAATCTTCACTATGCCTATGGGCAATGCAAGGGTTCTCCCTCAACCCTTATAAATAGGGGTTATCAAAAAAAATGATGGCCTTCATGCCATTTAGGTTAACTGAGTGGTCAATGGAAAGATAAGGGACCCAAAACCGTCAATCTACGATGATCTAAAAGACCATCAGTTCAAAAAAAATTAATGTACTAGGATAAAATATTGTTTCAATTTCCTCTTATTATATTTGAATAATTGTTTTAATATATAAAAATATGAATAAAAATAATTACATGATGTGTTTTTATTTCAAAAGCACTATTTCATCATGTTCTTCCATCAATTTCTAATTCACCTCTTACTCCAAGAAATGAAGATACAAAAAATTATTTTTTTTGTCATGATGCACTAAAATTTTCTTTTAACTAATATTAATATCCATAATATAATGAAATGTTATTACTTTAATATCTAGTTAAAAAAGATGTTAACATTGATCTATAAAGGGTGAATTAATACGTTAATCTCTAAAAACTCAACCAAAATTCAACTTAAACCATTCAATAATTGGTTAACCTTCTAACTCATCATAAATTAAAAATTTATAATGAATGACACTAAATTTTCCAAACTCATCTTTACATTATTCTTCTAAATAACCGAAGGTAGATATTCATTATCACATTCCAAACATGTGAATTTCTTTATCCTATATTCTCTTAAAACATTGTAATAACCCAAATTACTAAAAAACTAAATGAAAACATTCAGGATTCATTATTAAATTAATAATACTGTATATTATATAATATATTACAAAGCTCCAATAATTATATTGACTCCATAAATGATAACATGAAAAAACTTTCCAAAAAACAATTTATCATCTCTAAGTTCTTCAACACTATACAATTTTCTTTATCAATATCAATCAGCTTTTTATTCCAAAATCATTATCTCAAAATTAGGAAAATATTAATGGTTATATTTTCTTTAATCATGTGTTTTATATGAATTCCAAATTACCATTAAAACAATTTTATTGGTTATTATCTTCTTTCAAGATATTCTTTCCAATCCTAAATAAAAACCATATAACTAAAAATACATATATATTTAAAAATTCATATAACATATTTCTTTAATTCCAATACATAAACACTTCAATCATCCCACTTACTTCTCAAACCATAAAATAGGGCTCATCATCTTATTAATTAATACCACTTTCCTTTTATATTTTAATGATAGTCTATGCATCATAAAAAATATGATCATTACTCAAACCACCTTATTTATTCTCTTCATAGTTCGTCCCCTAAGGAAATTAATTTCCATTGTTATCATACATTACATAGTTAAAAAATTTATACATGAATAATACTTTATATATACTAATATCCTCTTCCATTCGGTTAAATAAACTTTTCATTTTTTCCCTCTAGTCACATATATTGTATATTTCTTATTTATATATAAAATATCTTCTCGTTCTTTTGAGGAATTCCCTTGAATGATTCATCCCAAAATCTTGAAATATAGAATGTAGAATCTTATTTCCTCCATGTTTTTAATTACCTAAACTCACAGTGAACTCTATCCTTATCTTCTTTGGTGAGTCTGAGAGTTGGTTAAGGTGAACTTAGTTAATCATTCATTAAGATAAATGATTAAGAAAAATCACTACATCCCTCACTCCAGTCATCATCCCATTTAGCATATCATAATAAAATTATGTTGTTCCTTCTTGTTCCCACCTTTGAAAAAAATAAAAAAGCATAGTGTGAACAACACTAATCATAGTAGAAACCCACATAATCATAATAATTAATTTATAGTATTTCAAAACCATGAAACCTTATATTAAATCTAGGAAACATTTGGAATAACCTAGGTCACCCATATTCATATATTTAAATCGTTTATGTTGGTTTCTAAACAGTTTGTTGATTTCCAAAGCATATCCTTCAGAAGTATCAAACTGGGTGTGCGTCAAGGCCCATTTTTGTGCTCTATGTGATTATAGAGTTGAGATCAATGCTCCCTTTTAATGTTATTACACCTAGGTACCTCTGTTCTAATGTTTCATTTTCTCTTTAGTATCTAGACAGGGATGTAATTTCTTTGAAACAACTCCCTCTATACTTTACTGAAATTCCATGTTATTTTTTCTATACTTTTATTTATCTTTAGACACTACCATATGTATCTGAAAAAGGTATACTCATAATTTTCTCCATAGTTTAACTAAAATTATCCTCTTATACCAACTATAGTGACCTATTCTTCTCATACATGAATGTTAAATATTTTTGGATGAATATTCAATATATTAAAAAAAATATATTCATGTGGATCAGAATAGTTTAGTGCCTTTGGAAGCATGGAACACAAAATTCTTAATTCTCATAAAATATTAGATATCTCCAAAAAATATATTCCCATTTTTTAGTATTAATAAACATACCCTACTTAAAACATTTTTTCACAGCCCAGGGTAAAGAAACATAAGAAAGGGTTAGCTAAATTTCTCATTAAGGATAAAATTAAGAGATATACATCTATGATCATATGAAAGAATAATATATATATAAGGGTTTTTCATCGAGAAATTAACTTCGATGTTCCTACCCTACCAATCATATATCACAACCACGAGTCATGACATGAAACATCATCATATTAGAAAACATGGGATAATATAGTGAGAACCATTATGAGTCAATTATGATCTAGTGGAAAATTTCATAAAAGTGTTCCACCATCATAAATATAAAAAACCATTTCATATTTCATGTTTAAAAACCAAGACCATAACCATAGTAGATCGGAAGTCATCACATATTTCTAATAGTGGATCAGTATGCACTATTTCCCATAGTACATCAGGACGCACCTATTTTCTATTGTAGATCAGGTTGTACTAATTTCTAATAGGGGATCAATTCCTTCAAATTTTTCCCCATCATTATATCATGAGATATAAATCTTTAATAAATACCTTGGAGGGAGATATTGGTCCCACTAGTCAAATAATTAAAATAAAACATATATATGCCACAAAATAAAAAACATTCTTCCAATTATAACTTATGAAATTAAATGTGATTTATAAACATTTCATCAAATAATAACCTATTTAAATGAGACATATTTCAAAATAATTTAATCATTTTTTTATTCCATGACATATGGAAAAAGAAGTGGGTTTCATAGGACATTTATAATGGTATAACCTGTGGATGAAAAATGGTTTTTTATAAACGTTATTCCATTATAAAAAACCCATTCTGGTAAATAATAAGAATGTTATCGTTGGTTTATATCCTCAGAAAATCATAATTGTTTTAAAAGATTTAATATTATATAGAGAACTATTTTTAAAGATAAATCACTTAGAATGTTTATGGTGGAGGCTAACGTTTCATTGAAAATTTCTTCCTAAACCATGAAACATTTTGGAAATATTTTTCATTGAAAATAAAAATGAATACTTATAAATATGATTTTAATAATCATTTACAACATTTATTAAGAAAAATACCAATTCCACCTTTGAATAACTTTTTAAAAGAATTTTTTTTTAAAAAAAATCATCTCCTTTTAAAATAAACATGAAATTGTTTTAAGGATTATTTAAAGAAAATAATCGTCCTCATAATGGGAATTTCTATTCATTCCATACAGAATGATTCCTTTCACATTTTCTGAAAAAGTCAAACTTGAATTTTTTGGAAAATTAAATTATGATTCATTTCAAAATAAAATTATAAAAATTAAATCGTGGGTATTAATTTAATAAATAAATCAGTTGAAAATGTTAAAATTTTTGAAAACATTTTTAAGAAACATGTATTTCAGAAAAAAATGGTTTTCGACAAAAAATGAAGATAATTTTCATTAAAACACTGTTTTGAACTCATGAATACATAGAGAGAGACAAATAAAGAGAAAAATATATACTAATGAAATTACAAGAGGAGAATAAATGTATTGTGTTTTTGAGAGATTGATCATAATGTTTTATCACCAAAAACATATTCATGAACAATACTGATATAAAATGAGATTAAAAAATAAAATCTATACCACTTTGGTAGATTTGAAATGTAAGCCCCATAATGTAATACCATTATATAAAACAAAAAATATCACAAGGTTAAATATATTCATGATATTAAGTTTCTAAGTGGTTTTATATACACCATGTAGAAGAATATAGTTTCATAACATAACATATGTCTCAAAGAAGGCATATAATGTCAAAAATCCCTTACAACTTTGGAAACTTTTGAACCAAAATCCCATGAAATAAATATACTAAATTAGATATTTCAATACCTATAATTGTTTGTATAATTATCAGAGAATAAATTCATGTTCTATATATATTACATAAATGAAATAGGTCACCAATATGGAATGTGTCTCACATAAGTAAAAAGTGAGATGGAAATCTGTTTCCGCTTTAGAAATTTATTGAATTATAAGCCCCAATAAATAATAAAATCAAATTGATATTTTAATATTATGATAATTATTATATTAATTATATAATATGTCAAAGGGTTAGTATATTCACAACAAAAAATAAATGAGCGGTGAATTTTCATATGCCTCTCAAGGAAAAAAGAGAGAATTAAAATCCCTTACCTCATGTCTTGACTTCTTTCATGCACATTAAAACCTACTATATAATAAATATAAGTTTTTTAATAAATTACTTAAAAGTAATTATAAATATCTTCCATATATAATTTAATTATGAACTTATATTAACCATTTATAAATAATTCCTTTGTTAGTGTTATATTTTGGGTAATAACGCTTTATTTTTAATATATATTTTAATTTAATTTTTCCATTCATATTACTTTTATTATGGTTGCATAATATAAATAATTTATCCATTATATAAAAATAATATATATTCAGTATAGATGTATTTATATTTATATATAAAACATAGAGATTGAAAATTAATTACACCTTTTATAAAGATGGTAGGTCACACATACAATGAAGGCAATTCCAATTTGTTGAATGATCATTATGGAAAAGATGTTAATAATATATTATATTTCTAGAATGATAAAAATATCATAAATATATTATTTTTTCTTTAATTATACATATCATCCATGTTATTCGGGGATGAAAATATAATTACATCTCTTTGTGATGGATATAGTCCACACATACACAAATGACATTATCATATTTTAATTAGTTAAAATGTAAAAGAGAGAATTGTATATTATCCTTCCAGAATGATTGATATTTCATTAATATCATAATTATTTCATTTAAATCACATGTATTTTTTAAAATTAACCTTATTATCTTCAATGTAATGTGTTAGTGAAAAAGAATCACATTGCTTAGGGATGTGGTTGTCCGCCATACACATGAATGATGTTATCATATCCCTTACAAAATGGAATGTAAAAAAATTATATAAGATATAATTACTCTATATGTATAATTATGTTATTATTATCATATATATACTGTATATATATCATCATACCCAACCTTGAGAGGTTGTAATGGAGGAACGAATGATATCAGTTCGTGAGGTGGTAATCCATTATACATATGAATGGTGATTTTGTAACCTATTTCATAGAAGTGGAAATGGTATAAAAATTGATGAACCTATCATAAAATAATCTGATTATATGTCATATAATTAGGTTATTATATAATTATGGTATAATAATAATTTAATTATTTGGTGGTAGAATTAAAAAAATGCTCATTATTGAATGTTACATCTCCATTGGGTTTCCTCTATAGGTTTTCACAAAAATCCTTCCCTGGATGGATTTCATTCCATTGTAAGCATTCTTGGATGATAAGAGGGAATTTTTTATGTTATTTGGGAATTTATTTTTAGAATCAAATTACTCTTAAGGATTTATGGATAGATGATATGGGGTGTCCATTTATAAGTGAGGTGATAGACACACTTATAATTATTTAAAATAAATATTTTCACACATGTTTTTTTCATGTCAACAGGTTCCAATAAAAGATCATTGTCGATAAAATAAGTTATAAGGTCAAAATATTCCCACAACATAGGTTTTTAATTTTTTTTGGTTTTTTTACCTTATATTTTTATTTTACCCCCCCCCCCCCAAATAATCTAATTTATACCTTAACTGTGACAAATAATTTGTTTTTTTTAATATTCATTTTGGTAAAAATTTAATTTGAACTTATGAGATAATATATATTATAATTATTTGGAATTTTGAATCAATTATTCCAAAATTTTTTTACAGAAGTTGACAAATATATTATGATCATTAATCCCATATATGTGATGGCAAAGCGGGTTTTCAAAGAGAAATTGATAAAAATTTTACAATGTTTTTTATAAAATTCAATATTAAATTTATTAAAATGAATTATATTGGATTATTGTATTTATAATTGAACAAATTTCACTTTGAAACCAATTTAAAATATAATTTAACTTTATAAATAATTTAAACGAAAAAACATTTTTCAATTAAAAAGCTTTATTTTTCACTATTCATCAAAAAATGAAACTTTTAAAAAAATACCACAATTTAAACCTATCCTTGTTTTGAAATAATGATTTAAAAATTAGTCTCATTTTATCAAAATCATTTTCTATAATTTTCAAAAAATAGACGTATAATTTTTTTGAAAAAGGGCGACAAAGTATCTTTTTAGAAAAATATAGCTTTTAAGAGTAAAATTTGATTTATTTATATCACTTGTCTAGAAAAAATATAATATGAATGTTAAAAATATTATTGAAAATATAATATAAAAATATCATTAAAATTTATTACCTAATTTTATATATATTTTTATTGTGGTAAAACAAATTTCTGTGCATAAAAATATTTTTTTAGAAAGTAATTTCTTATATTTTCAAATAGTTTTTTTTCATTCATAATTAATTGGTAAAACAATAAATAATTTTATATAAATTTGTAAATTGTATATTTTAATAATTTAGTTAATCATTTTCAAACATTATAATGAAATGAATATGTGACAATTATCATATAATAATATTTTAGAAATATGAAACATTTTATTCAAACTCGATGTTGTGTGTAACACAAGATAAACATGGTGTAGTGTGTATCACAAGAAAAAACTAGTGTTTCATGTATTGAAAACTAAACTAATGGTAATTTTTAAGGAAAGTGAGACATAGTTTTGCATGTAACACAAGATAAACATAGTGTTATGTGTAACAAAATCCAATCTTAGTGTGTCATGTAACACATTCTAAACTCAGTATTGTGTGTAACAAAAAATATTAATCTGATTAAACTCATATGAAAAAACTCAAAAAATGTTGTTATGTTATGGGAAAGTAGAGGATAAGGGGATTCCTTTTTTATTTTGGGATAGGACACATATTGAATTTTTTATGAGATAAAATTATACCCACCATTTTTTAGGATCGAAATGATGATGCAGGTGCTCAATATACAAGAGGGGGTGAATTGTAGAATTTAAAATCCCTTTGGAACCTTTAAATATTGTAATGTTTAGAAAAGTTAAACAAGGTAAATTCTCAAGACCTCTTAGTTCTACAAACTTGATCGATTACAGAAAATGTGGTTCCGGAAATGAAACTTAAGAAAAGTTTACAAAGATAAGATTCTACCTTTAAGTGTATAGAATATTACTAATCAGAGTATAAGAATAAAAAAGTATAATATAGTTATACTTTCATTAACAGTCAAAATGTTGTGGAAAACATGAAACAATACATGTAACATGTAGTAAATCTTTTAACCCAAAGAGTTGGGTATCCAACAACCTTGGATAATGGTCCCTTGATTTATACTTTCAAGAAAGTCTATCTTACCCACACTAGGGTAAGCCCTTGATACGATAATCGGAGTCTGTCTCGCTATCCTTTCAAGACCTCAAACTTCAGGGTTGTCGGCACCTCTATCTTCCTATCCGCGCAATCCCTCAAATATAGTCAACAATATTCGAAGTTTCATGAATCAATTCTGAACAATATGTTTATTACGCAAAAAGGAATAAAGTCTCTCTCTAGAAATCACTTTAGCATCATGTAATCTCTATATTGATCAACGTCATCAAAAATTGTGAGCTCATTCAAATTAGCTCATATTTAAGAAGCATTTTCAATGGTCGGCTCCCTACTCCAACAGTCATATTTTTCCTTGAATTTCCGAGGGACTTGTACAAGTGTCACTCAAACAATAGTAGGTTAGAAACATAAAGTATTACAATGTTTCATATCTATAATAAGGGTAAGGAGAATATGGTCGCTCAACCAAATTCAATTTTTTAGAATGTATGGAAAAAATAAATGTTCAGAGTCTAAACAAAAAAAAACATCGAGTGTCTATAATACATGAATATTCGGATTCTGTCTTCAAAAGAATTCGGATCCTGAATTCTAAAGAATTACGGAGTCTAAATTTCATGGAAATTCGGAGTCTAAATTCCTAATCATTAGGAGTTTGAATTCAGAAAATTTGGAGTCTAAACTCAAAATTTTTGGAGTTTGAATTCAATGAATTTGGAGTCTCAACTCAGAATTTTTGGAGTCTGAATTCAGAGAACTCGGGGTCTGAACATAGAAATTTTGAAGTCTGAATTCAGATAATTCGGAGTCTGATCTTAGAATGTTCAGAGTCTAAATTCATAGAATTCGGAGTATGAATTCATATAGTTCAGAGTCTGAATTTAGATAATTCGGTAATTGAATTTGGATCTTGAAAACATAATGCTCTATATCTAAGTATTTATAATATTCTGAGGTTTTAGATAAGAAATTGAATTTTACACTTATAAATAAAATGATTCTGGTTTAGAGAAATTATGATATGAACAATAGAGACATTATAAGGATAACTTTTTCTTGGGGAAGGAAAATTTTCTATATTAAGATAAAACATAGGGGGGGAAATTTTCCTTAAGATGGAGTGTTTGTGATTTTCAAAACATGAAGGAATGGAAAAGTCATTAGGAAACCTTATTGACTCAACAATATCCCCCTTTTTATAAATCAAAAACATCCCTACGAAAACAATAAGGACTTTGAAAATATTTTTCTAGACTTTGAAAATAAAATTATCTCCCTTAACACATGGGGAATAATTAAAACGACTAACTCCACCTTTGGCTTTGGAAACCCTATAGATCATATTATGAATTTTTTGGCTGAGATTTTCTAATTTCTTACATATGAAAATCATCATGATGAAAACTCCCCCTTACTTAGGTAAATTTATACTTTACTAAAAATTCTTTTTTGACATTCCTTTCTCCACCTTGGTGATTTTTAAAAAGAAATACAGGGAATAGAAAAGGAAATATGGAACATGAAATATTAGTACTAGCCAACCAAAAAAAATAACATCCAATAATTTCATTAAGATTGTAAGAATATGTAAAACAAGGAAAATACAACAAAAGATCTGATTTATAATGAAATTATCCTTCCTTATCCTTTGGCATCAGCTTCTTGACAGTAGTCTTTAGCTTTTTGAGTTCCTTCGGATCCTTCGCTACATGTTTGAGAAGCTGATCATGATCTTCTGTTTTCTTCTCTAAGGCTTTTATTTTTTTTCTTTCTGAGCCTTAAGAGATTCTTTCTAACCCTTCAAGACTTCTTCCTGCTTAGAAAATTCTTCCTCAAGTTCGATTCTATGATCTCTTTCCTCCTTCCATCTCTGAGTAACTGAATACAATATCCCATTCAGATCTTTCACTTCTTACTTCTGAGTAATTTCTTCTAAATATTTCTTTTCTTCAAAAGACTTGGTGAGATATTTGAACTTACTATCTTTGGTTTCAAAATCATCCATGACATTATCTTTAAACTCATCAATAATCCTCATGTCTTCCATAGTTTTCCTTGACCACCTAGTCATCTTCTTGCTAGATCTTTTGTGTCATTCGTAGTTTTTGAAAAAGGATATGAAATTACACTCTTGTTTGACACACTTATCCATCACCATGGATACTGAATCCAATTTTTCTTTTAATGAATGCTGAAGCATCTGGAATTTGGATTCTATGCTTGGAAATAGATGGATAGTTCCATGAATCTTTTTCAAATACTATACAACAAAATCATGTCTAATGGAGGATGATTATGAATCATAAATTTTTCTTGGTGAGGATTCATTTTCTAAATCCACAAGTTTCCTCTTCGATGAAGGACCCACTTCTTTCTTCTTCACCACTTCTCTTCTAGGTGTATAACAAGCACATGTTTTCCTTTATCAGCTTTCGAAATGACTACTACTTGATTTGGAGATTCATGTTCACTATCATATAGTTGGACAATTTTATCTTCATCTACCTCTTCCTTCTCAGCTCTAGACATAGCATCCTCTGGATGAATGAAATCATGGTTAGAGATTTCTTCTTCAGACACATTGTTCACTTCTTCTCCACTCTTCTCATCTTTCCCTGGGGAAGCATGTTTTCAAAACTCAGCTTCAGAGATTCGAATGGTTATTTTTTATAATGGATTTTTTTCTCATGAAAATCCTCAAATTGCTTTATCAAATCTTCAATATCACAACTCTATTATTTTTCGTCTTCTTCTACTTGTTTTTCATGGACTTTTTCCAGAGTCACAACTTCTTTTCTAGAGTCTCTGGTAAAGGTTCTATTAGAAAGGATTCTTGTACCAGAATTTGTTTAGAGACATTTGTAGCAGCCTTAAGAAGTTATTGTGCATTATCGGACTCAATTAACTTTTTCTTCTACTTCATCTCTTTCTCGTTCTTCTCAAGCTCTTCATCTTCCTTTTCCTTCAAATATTTTGCCTCGGTAGGGTCCTGGCCAAACTTTGGCCCCCCTTCTTTCTGCTTTTTCTTATCTTCTCTACACTTTTCTACTACCTCATCAGGATATTATTTTTGTTTCTTTAGATTTGGGGGTCCGGACTGAATTTCATTTTCCATTGGAGTTTTTTCCATCTCTTCCACTTCATTCACCTTCCTCTTCCTTCCACCATTTTTTGGGGTTTCAGCCACCTCCTGTTTCTTTGAAAGAGTTTCAAATTCCACTTTAGGATAATCATATAATTCTTCATATTCTTTGGAAAAACCAATTTTCATCATTCTCAGAGTATCATCACTCAACATCATGACTTTTTAATTTCTTGACTTAGATCTTCATGGGATTTTGAAGGATCATAAACATCGAACAATCATCTTCGACAAAATGGATGGATACATAATAATTTGAGATTTCAAATTCCCATTCTTAATATAATCAATTTTAATCAGAATGTACTTAACAAAATTTATCATCCTTAGATTCACCATGAATTCCCAAATATAGATGTCACTCTTCTTTAGAGTATCCTTTTCACCTTTTCTCTAAATAACAAATCCTTGAACTCATAATTTAAGAATCCAAATGATTTTAAATAGGTGAATAATCTTCGGAGTCTTTACTTCTAAAAGTCCAAGGCAAGCCATAGACTTGTCCTTATCAAAACTTCCTTGAACATCAGGTAGATTGTGATTACAGAACTAAGCTTCCCCTTCATAAGGAATACCAACCAAGCATGCAGCCTTGGTGAAAGAAGGTGAAAATCTTTTTCCATAACACTTG
This sequence comes from Viscum album, assembly GCA_963277665.1. Taxonomy (NCBI): domain Eukaryota; kingdom Viridiplantae; phylum Streptophyta; class Magnoliopsida; order Santalales; family Viscaceae; genus Viscum; species Viscum album. The sequence goes on along the minus strand of OY728141.1, from coordinate 923,210,204 downwards.
AAAGAAAATGTATTCCTACCTTCTTCCTTGAAGAAAGTTAGAGACTCATAGAACTCTACTAACAGCTATGGATATACCAAATCTAGAGATTTTGGTTTTTAAATACATACACTCTCCTGGCCATTGAGTTTGATATTCTTGGAAACAATAGGGTCATATTTGGCATAAAACATTGGTTCAACTAACCTTTCTCTGTATATCATCCATTTAGAGATTGGCTTCACAGTTGACATTTCTTTCTAGGAAGTGACTTCAGCTAACATTCAGAAGTATGAAAAATCTGAGATGTTCGGAATGGGATTTTATAGGTAAGGCAGAGCTTCAGTACATAAGAGCATTGAGATCGATGTGGGACAACCATCGGGGGTCCTTTATATAGTCAAATGAAGAAACTGTGTAGCTACCATGAGTCATCCAACAGTTAAAATCATATCAAGAAGATATGATGGTTAGGACAATAGCTGCAAAATGAAATTTGATAGATTCTGCTCTTTTGAGGTTTTTAGGAAAAACATTCTGATTTAGGGAAAAGTGAATCCAAAAAAAATTAATCCAAAATAAAGTATCAACAAGTAAAAGTGGTTGATTACAAATACATAGGGAAAGAAATAATGTCTTTTGGATAGATTAGGGAAAATATTCGTAATGAAAAAAAAATTCCTTGGAGAACATTAGATTCCAAAATTTTATTACAGAAAAACATTAGAGTACGAATATTTTGACCACGAGTGATTTTACATCGGGAAAATTTTTATTACAAAAATTTTAAATATGAAAAACTCTATTATGAAAATTTTAAGTACGAAAATCTTAATTGTGATTATTTTATATACGAAAATATTCATTAAAAAAAATTAAGTACAAAAATGTTCATTACGAAAATTTGACTACGAAAAAAATTTTAGACTACGAACAAATTATTATACTATGAAAAAATTTTAGAATACGAAAAAAATTTACACTAAAAATAAATTTTAGACTATGAAAAAAATTTAGAAACAGAATAATATTTAGACTATGAATTTTTTTAAAAAATATCTAACAAAAAAATGTAATCCTATGAAAAAAAGATTATTATTTAATGGAAATTGGTTTCAACAGGAAGTTAACATGGAATATTACCTTACGGTTGTCATTCCAAACTTCTATTTAATCTATTAAAATCTATCAAATGGTAAATATTTTGTAAAAATATCAGCAAGTTGATCTTGTGTTTTGATAAATTGAAGAATGATATCTTTTTTTGTGATCCCTATGAAAGTGATGCCTATTATCTATGTGTTTTGAACGAGAGTGATGTGTAGGATTTTTACTAGAAAATGGAACTAGTATTATCAAAAAATATATGTGTTTCAATGAAACTCATACCATAATCTGTGAGTGTGTGTTGAATCAACAATACATGATCACAACAACTTCTGGCTGCTACATATTCAACATCAAAAGTGGAAAGTTCTACTGAGTATGGATTTTTTTCATGACCAAGAAACTAAGGAATCTCCTAAGAAATGATGAGTTCTAGTTGTGATTTTCCTATCCATTCTATATCCACCAAATTCAGTATCTGAAAAACTTTTTAAAATAAAATCATTTCCAGATGTATAAAATAGTCCTAGATCCATGGTTCCCTTTAAGTAGTGAAAAATCTTTTTCCCTGCCATTAAATGAGACTCCTTAGGATTGGATTGATATCTTGCACATAATCATATTGGAAACATTATGTCTCGGTGACTAGCTATAATGTAAAGTAGACTTCCTATCATACCACTAAAAGAGATTTGATCTACGGGTTTCCAATCTTCATCAAGATCAAGTGAATTTGAGGTACCAATTGTAGTAGTTATACTCTTAGTGTTGTCAAATCCAAACATTTTAAGAAGATATTTAATATAATTATTTAGATGTATATACATTCCTTCTGGTTTTTGACAAATTTGAAAACCAAGATAAACTGTTAGCTCACCCATAATACTCATTTCAAACTAAGATTTCATTATATCAACAAAATAATCAGTTAAATATTACTGAGTTGAACCAAATATAATGTCATCAAAATAAACTTTAGCATCAAAACATTTTTCTTATCTTTATTTTATAAAAGGATGGATCAGAATTTCCCATAACATAATTATTTTGAAGAAAAAATTATGTAAGTCTATCATACGAAGATAGAGGGGCTTTGTTGAGTCTATAAAATTATTTTGTACGTTTGAAAACATGTTCAGGATGTTTTTGTATCTTAAAACCATGAGGTTTTTTAATAAAAACTTCCTATTGAACAAAACCACTAAGGAAAGAAAATTTAACATCCATTTGGAAATGTTTGAAATTAAAGAATGCTGCAAAGGCAAGTGGAATACGAATAGATTCAATTCAAGCTACTGGAGCATAAATTTCTTCATAGTCTATTCCTTCTTGTTGATTATAGCCTTTAGCAACCATTATTGATTTATTTCTTACTATAATTCCATTTTCATCACATTTATTTCTAATGAAACCTTTTACATGAATAACAGAAGTTTCCTTAGGTCTTTCAACCATGGTCCAGACTTTATTCCTTACAAATTCATTTAGCTCATCTTGAATAGATTTTATCAAATCATTATCGCCTAAAGCTTCATCAGTTATTTTTGGTTCTAATTAAGAAAAGATTGCTAGATGATATACTATATTTCATAAGGAACTTCTAGTCCTTACGGGTTGATTTACATCACCAACGATATTATCACTAGGATGATTCATTAGAACCAACTGAGTTTGGTTTTGTAAAAACATGTTCATCAACATAGGGTTGGAAGTCTTCTAGGGTAAATGCTTCAGAAATATTTTCTTGAACATTTTTCTTATCAGAAGGGTCTTCTATTAAGAGTTGATAATCGGTTTTTTTAAAAACATCTGAAGATGTAAGTTGAGGTTTTTTAAAAAAAAGGACCAGTTTCCTCAAGTTTGATATGTATTGTTCCTTCAACAGTACATGTATTTTTATTGAAAACTCAATATGCCTTAAAATTTGTGGAGTAGCCAAATAAAATTACTTCATCAGATTTTTTGGTGAATTTTTTAGATTATCTTTAGTATTCAGAAAGAATAACTTACAACCAAAAACCATGAAGTAGGAATGTCTAGGTTTTCTACCATTCTCTAACTCATAAGGATTTTTATTAAGAAAACTTCTAATTAGAACAGGATTTATAGTATAACAAGAACTACTTACAGCTTCTTCCCAAAAACTTTTAGCTACTGACTATTCACTCAAAATGGTTCTTGTTATCTCTTTAAGATTTATATTTCTTCATTAAACAACACCATCTTTTTGAGGTTTTCTAGGTGCTGAGAAGTTATGAGTAATTCCTTTTCTACTACAAAAGGTTTCAAAATCAGAATTTTGAAATTCACCTCCATGATCAATATGAATAGTTATCAAAGGAAGTTTTTTCTCCTTTTTAACATAGGATCTAAAACTTTTGAAATAAGAAAAAGCATCATATTTCTTTTCTAGAAAATAGACCCATGTAAATCTAGTGTAATCATCAACTAAGAAAAATAGACAATATTTTCATCCAATGCTTCCAATTTGTGTTGGACCAAATTGATCCATATAAACTAACTGTAATGTATCGTTATTTGAGACTTCAATGACAAATTTAAAACCTGATTTACCTTTCTTTCCATATTTACAATGATCATAAACTTTTGAAGATTCAAATCTAAGCTCTGGTAGATCCTTAACAAGTCTTTTCTTAGAGAGTTTTCATAGGTTCCTAAGATTACAATGTCTGAACCTTCTATGCCACAACCAATAATGATCTTTCATTTCACTAAGGCAAGGTAGATCTTGGCTTCTAAGGTCTTCTATGTTTAATGTGTAAACATTCTCTTGCATATGGGAAGAAAGAATAAACTCTTCCTTGGAATTGTGTACTAAGCACTTTTCCTTCCTAAAATTCAAAAGGTAACATTCATCACATAATTGACTTATACTAATGAGGTTGTTCTTAATAACCTTAACAAATAAAACATTTTAAATCAATGTTTTTCCAAGAATAACAATGTTACCTATACCAATAATTTTTTCCTTAGCATTATCTCCGAAAGTTACTATTCCTCCTCTCGTTTTGATAATATTTTCAAAGAAGTTTTTGTTACCCGTCATATGCCAGTATCATCCATTATCCATATACCATGTATTTTTGTTGGTAATATTTTTATTTTCCTGAAAATAAGAGTGTTAATCTTTCGGAAACCAAATTTTCTTGGTTTTGGAAACTTGAGAACCAAAATTTTAGGAATCAACAGTTTCTTAAAAAAATAAGCTTTATGAAATCCTAAAGACTATGTTTTGTTTAAGGAGAAATTTTTTTCCAATGCCCACCACAATGACACTTAGTGAAGAATAGAGCACTTTCATGAACAAAATAATTCTTACTAAAATCAGTTTTGAAATAGTATAACAAAACAAGAATTATTACTTTGAGTTCGAATCTGGGAATACAACTTATCAAAATTTTCCTTACCTAAGGTAAACATTAAAAAAAACTTCTCAAGAAAAATATTTCCAACTATAGTATAATAACTAGGTTCATATCCTCAAAAACATTAGTTTTAGCACTATAGTTAGGCTTAAAACATTTTTATTAGAAATTAATTGATCCTTAGAAAGTTTATCCTTCTCAGAATTAACTTCCATAAGGGTGTTTGAAATACTTTTAAAATCATAAATTTTCTTATAAAGATCATTAGAAATATCTTATATTTCCTAAGTAAGAATATAAATTCTTGAATTTTCCTTATGAAGATTTTTCGTGACATTAGAATTTTCATTATCAAGGAGCTTAGAAAACCTAGAAATTTATTCATAGGTAGGTAATGAATTGTATTCATAAGAAGAAGATTCCTAATCATGAGATTCATATTATTTACTCTCACTATAATTAGAATTCAAGGATACATTGGTTATGGATTCAGTATTGTGTACCATAACAATTAAACAATGATTTTCAATAGCTAACTTGGAATGTAAACCAATATTATTCTGTAGAGAAGATTCGTAATATGAGGATTCATCAGAAGAGTCACCACCACTGGAACTCCAGGTGTCATTAGCTTTCAAGACATTATTATCTTTAGCTTTTTAGTACTTATTTCTATTCCTTTCATAATGATTTTCCATTCTGTCTTTTCTCTTAAGCATAGGATAGTCTTACCTTATATGTCCAGCTCTTTTTCATTCATAACAAGTAACTTCAGAGTCTTTATTATCCATTCTTTCTTTATTATTGTATCTATACTGGAATTATTTATTCCCAACTATCTTGTTCTTCTATCGAGCAATATTAGCTAGTTCATTATTAGAATGTTCACTTTCACTTGATTCAGGTAAAATAGTAACCTTCTTAGACTTAGATCTTGTAACTCTCTTGGGAGTCTTGGCTTTCATATGATTTGAAGTAGTTGTAAAAGCAACACTTACATTCCCATTATTTTTCTTAAATTTTCATCATATCTATTCATTATTGTCTAATATTGAATACGGGTTCAAAAAATATCATCAAGAGTAATCTATGAGTCTTTCATATTCTCATCAATAGTTGTTCTCCTTTATTCCCACTCATTTGGAATGATGTATAAAAATCTTGTCTACAAGTGCCTCATCATATAATCCTTTTTCACCCATGGATTTAAAGTTGTTGACAATAGTCATAATATTTGTTGTACCTTATATATAGGATCTTAATAAGGAATGAAAAAACCATGGTACTCAGCTCTAAGCATGACATTTCTAGTTTCAATAACATTAGATGTTCTAAAATGATTTACTTCGAGCTTCTTCCAAATAAAATTTTCATCTTCACAAGAAGAAATCTGGATATATGTATTCCTGGTCATGGAACACAACAATGTATTGCATACCTTATAGTTAAGTTGATATTCTGAATTTTCCTGATTAGTAAAAGTTATGACTTCCATATTAGGAATCTTATAATCTCCAGTCAGCATAAAAAAGTTTCCCACTCCACTGTTAATAACAAAAGTCTTCATAAGATATCTCTAATATTCATAATCATTCCCATAAAAAATATGTGGTCTAGTAGGATTAATATTGTCAATTGGTCCAAAATTCATTCCTACCATCTCAGAGAAAATATCATTCCACACAAACTTTTTAGTCATAAAAGTATGCAAACCAGGATAAAAATATCCTAAGAAAGGAAAATATAGAGCAAATGAAAAACTTGTGCAAGAAAACTTATATATGAATATACGTAATTTAGATACCTCCTCTCATACCAATTGTAGGATCTAAATAGTGATTTATATGCTCAATATACAAGAGGGGGGTAAATTGTATACTTTAAAAATTCATTTGGAACTTTTAAATATAATAATGTTTTAAAAAGTTAAATAAGGTAAATTCAAAATTCCTTATAGTTCTACAAACTTTCTTGATTTTGGAAATGTGGTTCCATAAATGAAACTTAAGAATAGTTTACAAAGATAAGATTCTACCTTAAAGCATATAGAATCTTACTAATGAGAGTACAAGAATAGGAAACTATAAGATAGTTATACTTTCCTTAATAATCAAAATGCAGCGGAAGACATGAAACAATACAAGTAAAAAGTAATAAATCTTTTAACCCAAAGAGTATGGTATCTAAAAACCATGGATAAAGGTCCCTTCATTTATAATTTCAAGAAAGTATGTCATACCCACACTAGGGTAATCCCTTGATACAAAAAACGGATTATTTCTTGCTATTCCCACAAGCCCTCAAACTTCAAGGTAGTCAGAACCTCTGTCTTCTTATCCCCTGAATCCATCGAATGTACTCAGCGACATTCGGAGTTGCACGAAGAAATTCTGAAAAAAAAAATGTTTAGTACGCACAAATCATTAATGTTTCTCTCCTTAGAAATCACTTTTGCTACATGTAATCTCTAGATTGATCAACATCATCAAATGTTTTGAGCTTATTCAAATGAGATCTTATTTAAAGGCGCATTTCAAACGGTCCGCACCCTCCTCCAACCATCATATTTTTCCTTTAAATTTTAGAGGGAGTTGTACACGTGTCACTCAAACAATGGTTGGTTAGAAACAGAAATCCCAAAAGCTTTTCAGAACTATAACAAGGTTAAGCAAAATATGGTTACCCAACAAAATTTAATTTTTAGAGTGTAAGGAAGAAATAAAAGTTTAGAGTCTAAAAAAACCTTTCGGTGTATATAATACATGTATATTCGGATTATGTCTTCAAAATAATTTGGAACCTGAATTCTATAGAATTTTGGAGTCTGAATTTTAAGGAGATTCGTAGTCTGAATTTATAAGAATTTAGAGTCTGAATTCATAGAATTAAAAGTCTGAATTGATAGAATTCGGAGTCTGAACTCAGACAGTTCGGAGTCTAAATTTAGAGAACATAGATTCTGAACTCAGAATGTTCGGAGTCTGAATTCAGAGAATTAGGGGTCTGAACTCAGATTGTTCAGAGTCTCAATCCAAATAATTCTGATTCTTAACTTAGAATTTTTGGTTCTGAATTCATAGAATTTGGATTCTAAATTAAAAAAGTTCAGATTCTGAATTTAGAGAATTTGGAACCTAAATTCAGATCCTAAAAACAGAATTCTCTATATCTAAGTATTTATAAGATTCCAAGGTTTTAGATATGAAACCGAATTTTACACTTATAAATAAAATGAGTTCGGTTTACAGAAATTATGGTATGAACAATGAAAACATGATAAGGATAAATTTTCCTTGGGGAAGGAAAATTTTCCTCATTATGATAAAACATAGGGGAAAATAAATTTGCCTTAAGATAGAGTGTTCGTGATTTTCAAAACATGATGGAATGGAAAATTCTTAAGGAAACCTTATTGACTCAACACATTTTTCATGTTACATGGCTAAAAAATAGACCATTTGTGAACCATACAAGATATAAGGAGACAATATGTCCATAAAATAGGCATTATACAATTTAAGGGTCATTTTTAAGCCTTATGTTGTTAGTTAAATCCCCCAGTAAACATCGTTTTACCATAATCATAGTAAATAATTTTAACTATTTTAACAATTCACTATGGTAAAAATTTTAATTTGAACTTATTATATAATATGAATTATTTTTATTAAAAGTATGGAATAAATTTCATAAAATTAAACTCATATAAATAGAAAATTTTAATTCAAAATTAAATTGTATAGGAGTTGAAAAAGTCATTTTTCAAGAAATTCTTTCTTATACATAAGATGATATTATCATAACTATGTGATAAGTAAAAATAATTAAATAAATTTAACTTCTTTTTTATAGATATAAAATCTATACATTTAATTTAAATAATTCTTCATTAGAGGTAAAGTTAATTAAATAAAGAGGAAATTCAGTATACAGTTTAAAATAGTTTTTAGAAAAGATGTATGTATAAGCCAAATAATGAACTTGTATTAAAATCTGGTATAAATATGATTAAAATGTATTTAATTGTATTTAATATAACTATATTTTGATTTTTTTTAATTTTAAATATAATTTAATGGATAATGTTACTTAATTTATTAAAAAAATGGAACATCTTATAAAAATCGGCATTCCACACTATTCACTATAAATTAATTTCTTTTGGAAAATCTAAAAATTTCAACATTCTATAATATCGATATTATTCTAAAAAATTATATCCACTTTATGAAATAAATTTTCTAAAATTGGAAAGAAAAATTAGTAATATGGTTTTCTAATAGAATGTAGTAAAAATTATTTTTTTCGAAGAAAATGTATTTATAACGAACAAAATAACTTTTATGAATATTGAGTGACTAGTTAATTAGAACATATAAATAAATTTATATTAAGTATTAACATTTGATAAATTTAATATATTAGTTAATACTATTCCTACCCACTAATTTAACATCACGTTTAAAATTATCATATTAGAATTACAATATTTTATTAATATGACACAAATTTTTTAAACATTGTTTTTTATGCTGAATACGCTATTGAACATAGTTTTAATATAAAATTTCAGGTTTATAAATTATAATTCCCTTAAATAAATTTCTTCCAAAATAATTAAATTCATCTCAGTAATCAAGGATTTGATATTTGAAAACAAAAATTGTGTAAAAAACAACATCATAAAAATTGGTTCATAAAAATTATTCCAAAAATAAAAAATGGAAATATGAAGGCCATCATGTAAGTAGGTTTATACAATGGAGAACATTCTTGTGGAATAAAAACATGTATTTTTTATTAAAAACCATTTATGAGATAATGTTACTTTTTTATAGATAAGTGACCCTCGATTTTTTGAGAATGGATAACATTTTTGTTTAATAATCCTTTTCATAATGTTAAGGGATTGTTTTACTATAAATATAGGGAACAAAAAATATACAAGATAATATTTTATTTCATAAACATAATTTTATCATTTGGTTATGCTTTCATCAATTTCCACTTCACCACTTTCTCAGATGAATGAATATCCAATATGAATTTTTTTTATACTTGAACCACTAACATTAACATTTTATGGATCATAATGTCCATAAAAGAGTCATAAGTTATTACTAAAATCATTAAAAAAATGAAAATGGATGTCATAAAATAATATAATACCCAAAATGAATATTAATATATATATCCTTGAAAATTATTCAATAAAAACTACGTTTTAACATAGATCTTTCCTTAAATAAGTAACCTTATATCCCAAATTACACCAATAACTTCAACAAGAAAGAATGTTTTAACATAAAATTTTATCTCATTCCCATTCAACTTAATTCTACAAAGAATGATATAATTCTTCCTAAATAATCCCTTTCATTAAATCTATAAGTTATATATATTTTTTAAACCAATAAAATATTTCCCAAAATATCATCAATCCCCTCAAAATCCATAAAATTCAAAAAATATATATCATATAATATGTTTCTAAAAATAAACATTCTATTTATCCCCAAAATTAATTTATGTAAAAATAATATTATACTAAATAATACACCATGTATACCATTTGTAGGTGTTTCACTGTTATTACTCAAAGGTTGTGGGTTCTAGCCCCGTGACATTGCCAGATGGGATGGGTTTTTCCGTAGCTTATGGGCTGTTCTTTTTCTAAAAAAAAGAAAAACAATCACGTCATAATCATATTAATAATTTTAATTAATTTTATAATTTTATAAATAATATTATGAACATATTTGAAAAAAATTATTAATCAAATCACTTTATTTTTTAACCACTTATTTTCCTATATAGATTCTTCTTTTCCATAAAATCAACTAATTTTAATTGAGAATAATTACCTGAACATAAATAACATCTCTAATATTAAATTTTTCTAAATTATTTTTTCTATATAGCCTATAACCTTAAAATAAATCAATTTTCTGGTTAATTAATAGCATTAAACATATTCTTAAAACCATTAAAACTACTGAGGAATGATACATAGAAGTTTCATGATTCTTATAACCCAACAAAATTATGAAAATACTTATATATAATGATTATAAGATCCCCATATGTAAATACATTAACTCATTTATTGGTATAACATAGTTCCTTCCTAGTATAGGGGATAACCATTACTTTAGGTCATCAAATTTGATAATGCCCAAGTTCCACACAAATAATACATCGAATTACTTGAAAATTAGTTTCTCTATAATATTTATTTCAATATAAAAAAACATTTCCCCTCCATTTGATATATTCATCTGGGTTATTCTTCTAACATTCATGCCATCTAGGTGGCCAAATATACTTTTCATTATCATATTTATCTCTTGAACTTCCATAAGACACCATCTTGTTTTCTTTCATGTGTATGAAAATGCATCCATGTTGAAGTAGTTAATCATAATTTGAGATATCTCATTTTTTGTGATAACAAAAAATGTCTTAATTTTTATCCCATTTGAATAGGAATCTTATTAGGGAAATCATTAAATTTCCCATCACATTGGTTATGGAAATTATTTCTAATATTTCAATTAACTAACCAAAATTCTTAATATAAAAATATTTAGAATGAAGTAAAAAACAAAAGAGAAATATATAAACCTAGAAGGGATAACTTATAAATTATAAGTATGTCCTGAATTATGGTCTTATAGGTTTTAATTTCTGTTATATATCGTAATTATTCATATTAGTTTTTCTAACCTAGTAATTCATTCAGGTCCATCGTAATTTTTGGTATTGAGCTTGTGAATTTCTAAAGCATATACCAGAAGAATGTGAAAATAAGATCATAGTAAGGCCCATTGTTGTGTACGATGAAATGTTCAAGTCAATCCTGAAACTCCTTTTTAGATTTATTACCCATTGGTACATATTTTCTAGAACCACGTCCACTTCTTGTATCTTGACGTTGTTATAATTTATTGAAACCCACTCTCTATATAATTGACCAAGATTCCGGCATATGTTTTTATAATTGGAGTTATCCTTAGAATTATCCATATGGTTCTTATAGATGTTTTATCATCCTAGTTTCCAGTGTTTAAATAATCATTTTATCTGATATAAACAATAATGATACATGCCTTTTACACATATTATTACATTATTTTTAATACAAACATCCATTATTTATAGCCTGAATATCATTAGACCTAGTTTATTTAGAAGACTATGATCATAATACCTTAATGGAAACTAGAAAATGGAATCCTTTTATATTGTGATCTCCTAAATCCATTTGATATTGTAAAACAATATAGTATGACCTAGGTAATAAATTGAAAAAAAAAGAAAATATGGAAATCCCTATAAATGAAAGAACATGATAAAAAACATAATGTGTGTGTGTGTCAAAGATATAACATAATATCATATAATATAACGATAATGATTAATAACATGGAGGAACAATATAAATAATATAGCATCATAATATCATTGAATCGTATGAAAAATATAATAAACACAAAACATGACATAAAAATGTGTAAAGGCTAACTGCCAATACAATATCACAGGGTGGACAAAGTCCCATAAAGGATTAGTTTTACTCATTAATCTCATATATGACACCTCATGAGTCTAAATATTTACCCAATTAATTGGATTACTATATAGTTTCACCCATCAGAACATTATCATTATCTATTTCTATCAAATAAATAAAATTAATCCTTAGTCATATCATAATAATTACCCATGGAAATAAAATGAGTTGCATGTTCCTGCTTCATATCATAATTAAAATAAATTTCACAGTAAAGGTATTTGATAAATGAACATTAGGGATTTATTACCTTGTCAATGTATGGGATAATAATATAGGTATATATGTGATAGAAACGTATATTTAATTTATAATAATTCTATAACATTGAATATTATTGTCACTGATGAATATAAATTATTTGAAAAATATTAACAAAATTCTTGAGAAAAATAAATTTATACTTTGGAAATATCTTTTGAAAAAAATAAAATTCGAAAAATATTACAGAAATAATTTTATTTTAAAATAACCTTTTAATCATATTAAGGAATATTAAATTAAATTAATGGATATGAGGGTGGAAAATATTGTTCATATCATACATGTTAAAATAAATATTCTTTTCACATTTTTAGTAACAGGCCGAGAAGTACCTTATTCAAAAGATCAAAACAATATTCCTTTTAAGAAAACTTGTAAAAGTAAAAAATCGTAAAAAATGACCTTAAAAACATTATAAAAATATCGAAAACATTTTTAACACAATTAATAAAACATGAACATGGAATAAAACTAGTTTTGACAAAAACAGAGAAATAAAATCAATTTTCCCAAGAAAATCTCAATATTTGTTGTCACAAAAGAGAGGGAAAATGTAGTTTTACATTAAAAGATAATAAATAACACAAATAATATAAATTTTAAGTGTTATCTTAGGAAAATTTGAAATTAATTTCAAATAATATAAATTCCAGCATAAATAATCCCATTTAAAATGAGATTATAACATAAACCCTGGTCTCCTTGGTAGTTTGGAATAGTAACCCCCCTGAATTATGGAAATGAATTTTAACTGAAAATATATTTAATTATGTTTTATTAATTATATAATATGTAAATTTTTAGTATATACACCATAAAAATTAAACAAGGTTCATAAAAATTGTCTCAAAAAAGGAGGTTTTGTGAAAAAAAACATTACCCCATCCTCGAATCGTCACATGTGTTCCTTAGATTCCTGAATAATAAAAATATATTAATTTTCATATTTCATAATAACCTTTTTCATGTTTTTCATTACCTTAATTTTATTTTTTTATAATTTCATATTCAATAACCTAACCAATTAATTTCATGTCAGACGTTTTAATGATAAACCACTCATATGTCCAAATTCATTTTTGTAAGTTGAATGTGGAAAACCTATATTATTTAATCTTCTCTAGAATGGTAATCACGAATTATTTTTCATTTTTATAAAAAAAATATTATTATTATAACCACCAATGAAATATGGTTACAAAAAATGAACTATGTTGCAATCTTGGACATGGTAGGTCGTAAGTACGCATGAATAACGTTTCCATTTTTCAACTATCATTATAAAAAGAGGATAAGTTTTATTTCATATTTTCTTAATGATAATTATATCATAAATATTTTATTATTAATTTAAATAAACTTATATATTCCTTCTATATGATGTTATAATAAAAATAAGTCACATCACATTGTGAGGAGGTATTGAGCCACATACAAGAACAAAATTGTTATTTATTCAATAGATGGTATGAAAAGTAATTATATGATAAAAATTTATAAAATAACGATTAATATATCATTTATATAATATATATACCTGAAATTATTCATTATTAACTTCCATGAAAAGTGTATGTGAAAAATGAGTTATGTTTCTTCGTATAGCGGTAGTTCGTCGTACTAACAAATGACAATATCATATTTTCTAAATGATGGAACATAATAAGGAATATATGATATTATAATTAAAAAATTATAATTATATCATAAATATAATATATATATGTTAAAGAAATCATTATATCCATTTATTATCAGTAGTGATGCAAAAACAAATTAGGTTGGTTCATGAGGCAGTAGGATGTCGTATACACGATCAACAGTTTCATTTTCCATTTGATGGGGGTGGAGATAATTTTTGTAAATTAACATATAATTAAATATCTCCAGATATGGAATATAGTTAACATATTATATCATTATGTTTTAACATTAATTTAGTTATTCGGGGGAAGAAATAAAATAAAACACTAGGTAAAGAAAGATACCTCTTCTTCAGAAAACTTATTTAGTATTGTACCATATTACTATATAGGTTTGATTTATAAACAAACTATTAATCAGGGAATTTTTAGAAAATTTTGGAATTTATTTTTCTAGGTATTTTCTGAAATAGAGGTATTTTTAAGTGTGTAATGAAGGGAGAGTGTCCTTCTATAGGTTGGTGAGAAGGCGCATTTGGAATTTTTGAAAAGAAAGAATTACATTCACGTTTTTCTTATACCAAAAGGATCCAAAATGGACTATTTTAAAACCAATTAATATGTAAGGTGAAAATATGACCATAAAATAAAAATTAGAAATGTTTTGGATCATTTTTAAACCTTATAATTTTAGTTTAACACATAGTAACCCCCTTTTTAACATAACCGTGGAAAATAATAATTACTATTTTCACTATCTATAATAGTAAAAAATTAAGTTAACCTTTTTAGATAATATAAATTTAAAATATTCTGAATATTTAACCCACTTTTTAGAATTCATCTAACATAATTTATATAATTTAATTTAAAATAAAACCTATAAACGGGTCAAAAAATTGTTTTTTTCAAGAAATTATTTTTTTAAGTAGAAAATGATTATTTAATAACTATATTACAATAAATAGTAACTCAATTAAATTAAATTAATATTTTCATATATAATCTATAAATTTAATCTAAAACATACCACATTATGGTTTATTTAAATTAATTAAATTGGAAAACTAATTATGAACATCAGAATAGTTTTTTAAAGAAATATATTTTTAAGCCATTGAATAAAATTATACTAAAATATAGTATAAATAATATTTAAATGTAATTATTTGAAATTAATATATATAAATATTACTTATGTTTGTTTTAAATTAAATAAAAATAATAATGTTATTTAATTTATAAGAAGAATTATAATTTTTTAAAAATAGGTATTTTCATTATTCACCAAAACATGAATATTTACTCAAAAAATGCCCACATTTCAAACTAATTTAATATCAATAAGTTGTTTTATAAAATTAAGTCTATTTTTAAAAAAACAAACCTATTTTTTTTATTAAAAAATAACTACATTATTTTCTGAAAGAAATCAGTAAAAATCATTTTTTGATGAAATTTTTTCATTGAATAAAAGGTCTTTGCATATCATTATGTTACTAGTTAATTAGTATTTAAAAAAAGTTTATATTTCATAGTAATATTTTATAAATTTCATAAATTAGGTATTTCAAACCTTCTAGTTTAAATGCTATGTCAAAACAATCATATTTTAATAATAATATTTTAATAATATGACACGATTCATTTAAATATAATGTTGTGTTTTGAATACGCTATCGAACAGAGTGTTCTATAAAAATAATGGAGTGTTAAATTCTATGTAAAGAGTATTATTTTTGTGTGTAGTTTTTACCAAAAAACAAATTCTGGAGGATACATGTGATTAAGAGTTTGATATTCAATCAAATTAATGGAGTTATTCACTAACGAGGATTTGTGATGTTTGGGATAAGTGCTCAAGGATGAACTGTTATATGGTAGGTAAGTTGTAAAGCCCTACCCTTTATAATTTAATAATTATTTTTAGTATTTTAGAAAAAAAATTATATATTTATATGTGTAAGGTGGGTCGTTTTAGGCCTGGGATGTATTCTAGAGAAAATTGGTAGGTATGTAACCCATTTATGGCAAGAAGCTTTAACTTATACATGATGTATCTAGAAAAACAAAGGACCCCTACCCTTATTCATTTATGTCCAGATATTAATTTAGAATATTAATACATGTGGTGTATATTTTTTAAGGTTTTTAAATTTTTTTAGGGGGTGGGTTATTAAAACCAAAATGTATTCCTACATTAGTAGAATCAAGTGATGAACCTTCCTCGTTGCCCCTCCTCTCTTCCATGTGTTATCTTCCCATTTTTCCAAAGAATTATATTTCATCTATTTCAATTCAAATATTTGGGTATGTATATCCCTATGTCACCAATATTTCTTGATTTCTCTTAGGTTTTTTGGTCTCTAATTACTATTATCTAATATTACTTATTTCAATGGTATTCGTCTTCTTTTTCATTTTCTACTATTTTATCAAGAAACTAAAGCTAATACTAGAAAATATTTCTTCTATGGGTATAAGTTTGGTGTTCTTAAAGCTTTTCCTCAAATGTATCATCAATAACATTATGTGTTAGTTGTGCATGAAAGCTGAATTATATTGCACTAACCTAAAATTAATAATGAAATACGAGGTGATCATGAATCATGTAATTGAATCTCTCCATAGCCCATGAATAGTCTATTAGCGAGTATATATTGTTTTATCTACCTTTTTATATTCCATTTTACATGGGACATAAATTGGGTAATTAAAGGGGTGACCCTATCAGTTTCTTAGACATATATGTGATATTTTTTGTGTGACTAGGGATGCATAAGAAAACACTAGGATCTTGTTCCCTGATTATTGAGTGAGAATTGACCAATTAAATTAAATGAACATATAAAAGAGTTTACATATGTGATTAAAGATGTAGAATAAGGTTTTTAGTGTATTAGGGAATCCCCCATTAGATTCATTATGGAACATGGTTTGACGATCTATGGGGCATCTCTGTCACATGTTAGCCGAGCTTACTTTGAATAGTAACTGAACCAAATGGTGAAGATACCTCAATAATGCCTACCAATATTAAATGGGTTGTTGACAAGAATAGAAGGTCAATATGAAAACTATTAGGTGACTATACCATTTCATCAAAGTAGAAATAGCATCATATGTATCATTCATCTCGTACAACCAACCCAAATTAAAATCATATATATAGGAAAGTGTTGATAAATGATCATAAAATCATATGATATAAAAAATAGATTACAAAATACATTTTAAAAATTCCTGAAATTCAAATTAGCCTCTTTGGTAAGATCATATGCAAAATATACAAAAAATAAATAATGACTATAATCAGTCCTAAAAAATGGGTCACAATTCTGAGCAAATCCTATTATCCACACTCTATCCAAGCTATCAAAATAAACCACAAAGAATCAATCATTTTCCTTGGTCCAATACTATTTCATGTAGGTATATTCAGTTACCATATTATATATCAATAATGTTGTGAGTATAACTCTGCAGGTCATCACAAATGGAATCCCTAAATATCTAGTATGAAATGTAAGTGCCTGCATAGGTTATATAAATAATAAAATTAATATAAAATATATAAACAATAATGATTCCTAGACAATGTAGTCATACACAGGGTCATACATTCATGATTTTGTCAATTCTAGATGTCTCTAAGCTTATAAAAAATCATTAAAATCATAAAAAAGCACATATGGGTACCTATTCCAACCCTGAAACCAATACTAGGTAGAATGCCTTCTTTGTTTAGTGTTCGAAGTCTCAAAACAAAGGTATATACCCATTAGTATGATTCAACATAATTTTCCATTTCATTTGTCAAATACCTATACAAGAGTGTTTTATGTACTTCTCTATGTGAATTTACATGAATTCTCTTTGAACATTTACAATTCATAGTTTCAAGACATCGACATGGGCATTTACAATTTCATCGGATCAATATTGTTGTAACAGTGTTTACACAAATAGATTAGGATTGTTTAAATTTCATAGTATCATAACAACCAGAATGTATTTTATCATACCAGTATATCATGACCACATGAAGGATTTTTACTACATCATGTATCAAGACCACCCCATGGTCATTTACCAATTTCAAATCAAAAAAATTTCATAATGAATGGTTCCAATTTACCATTTTATTTTAGATTTGATAAATCATTATCATTAACCATTTACAAAAATTATCCCATTTCACATTTTAATATTTATCAATTCAAATTATAAATTTCACTTAAATTTATGGGTCTTCATTTCAAATCACAATATCCATTATGCATTACATAAACTAGTTCTCACTAATTTACCATATCAAAATCAATTTATGATCTCACATTTTAATCCATAACATTCCATTTTATTTTAACATAAACTAAGAAAATCTATTGGAGTCACACTTCACTTGAGCTCTTTAGAACAAGAATGACTCATGCCAGGTCTAGGAATAAGTCATCAATTTACCATATCACAAGACACACTGAATGTTCAAATTTCTTATCATCATTTTCAATTTTACATTAAAATATATATACCACTTCAACCACCTATTTTACCCTTTCTAATGTTATAATTTTTATTTCATCACTAACTATTATGGTTTCCCACTTATATAATTATTTCATTGGGTCAATACGTTATGAAATGAATTAATTTGGGATATCCTTAAATGTAATCATTTAAATTCATATTTTAGGGAATATTAACATGCAAGTTTTATATCCAAGGTTTTATGTTAATTTTAGTGTCAATTCAAAATATTTCAGGGTTACTGCACAACTCAAGGAATCAAAGTATAAGTAATAAAATATAAAAACCCTAGAAATCACCTACCATAGACTCATATATATCAACATGTTTGAGAATAATATTTAGTTCAAGATAAAATGGTTGCAATAAAAAAAGAATAAAAAATAACTGAAAATAATGTTACATGAATAAAATAATGATAGGCTACACTATAGTGTGAGTAAAAATTACATAATAGATATTGAAGTCTATCCATTACTTAAGCCATAATTCATATCAAATGAAACTCCAAATGAACAAAAATAAAGGGATATTAAATAAATAATAAAGGATAATATAGTGTTTCATGTTAAATAAGTTACTGAAAAAATATGTGAAATATGGTTAAAAATATTAAGATATGTAAGAAGAAATATTTAAAAATATTATTTTTAAAAGAGGAATGGTTTGGTCACAAGGTTTTCCAAGTCCAGAACTAATCCTGTTGACCACCACTTTCCAGGACACACCATTATTCATGGTTTCCGTACATGATTCAAAAATTCTTATGCCAACTGTGAAAATTTACATTGAAATTTTAGGAAAATATTGTGTGGTTTCCCAAATCCCCAAGCATGACTAAAAAAACTATTCACTAATACATACAAGACCACATGGTTGTAGTACATGGCTAGCACTAACAATTAAAAAACCATACCTCGTAGCCTAAAACTCATAAATAAAAAATCGTGAGCCTTTAATCCCGGTTTGTCTCCTAATACCTCTCATATTCATATAAAAATTACTAAAAAAGGGTCTCACATGAGGTCTAACAAAAAATAAAATATAATTCAACTCTCTAATGGTTCAGATATTATAAACACCCTACCACAAAATATATTGTCCTTGAGCTATGAACCAATGAATCAAAGAGCCTATTTAGTAAAAAACCCATCCATTAAGCATACTCAACTGAATCTCACTCTCAGACCTCCTCTTGGATAATACCATGTTGTTACTATAATCATACTAGAATGATCACCATGTCATAAAGAGTTTTCCCATTATGTTCCACTATACAAATTGAATACTCCACAAATGATGCATTCAGATTCATCTCAATACCATTAAACATATTTACAAGAGACGGGTTAAAAGAATGGTGTTATAACTATGATTCATGAAATACAGAACATAGTAATGAAATTTTATGAAGGATATAAATAGGTACACGACTAGATCAATCATATCCATACTCTTTAATGGATCCACATCTCAAGGAAAATAGTTCCATTTCCTTGGAACATGATGGTTTCCTGACTTTAGTGACACTCATAGGAATAATTCGCCACCCACCTAAAACATGATAGGTATGAAGTTTCATCCCACATTTGATCTATTCCTACCCAATGAAGTCTCCATGCATCTCGTAATCAGTTAGATATTCTTTGAAGAATCGGGTATGAGACTCAGTTTTACCAAGGTTGATTCACCACCCTTCCACTAGTTATGGTCATGAAAAGACATCACTAAACTAACCCCAAATCTCAAAAACAAAATCACACATGCATTATGATGATGATCATTTCAGCAATCCCCTCAATAATATCTCACATACAGTAGAATCCTAGAATTATCATTTCACCAATAGAACACATCACTATACTTATCAGAACCAACAGTCTCACTATAGAGGATATTTCTATCACAAGGCCTCACTTCATTATTCATATTGAAATATCACTCCTAAATATAGGTGTCTCCCAAACCAATTCATATCACTTGACTGTTAATTTTGAATGATGAAATTATCAATTACCAACCATATAATTCCATCTTGATTATAATCGAATGACTCATTACTTATCCAATGCTGATCCCCCCAATATGACTCCATATACATGTTCATATTATATACTATGGTTCTTCTGAACATATGAATTTCCAATAAATACACAAATAATGCATTCTAATGATGTGCTTGGTTTGGTTTCCACCTCACTACATCAACAATACACAATGTCACCATTCAGACCTCCTCTGGTTGAATATCCTCAAAAATCATGTCTAAGACCACCAGCACACTATTAAATCATGTGATGATTACACCTTAGCTTCCAAAGGAATCCTAATACCATTGAAGTATGTGCACTATAGTTTTAACCCATATCCCAATGTCATTCCATAACTAGATATTCACCCATAAAAAATATATCTTCATGTTGTATTTGTGAACACAGATGAGACATTTATCTAATTCCCACTCATATTTTTGAATTCTACCTTGATTCCAAAACTAAAACCCAAAAATCTACCAAACCCAAATCCTAAACAAAAAAACAGGTATTCTTTACAAAAATATATAGATCCAAATTCACCTTCACACTGATATCCCATAGTCATTGTCATTTCCACCAACTAGTCTCATAGCATCCATGACCCTACCCACATGGGATTGTTTTCTCATGACTGATTAGACACTCCCTAACATAAGAGTTCAATCATAATTAATTCATAGATACAAAACTCTAATCATCACAACCCACGCTCTATCAATTATCTCACCCAAATATTGGACATGACCACCAAAATCATTTTCACGCACAAAAATGAAACATCAACCACCACCTATTTCGGACATACTACAAATTTCATCCATGAAATTTGCAAAAACTTTAATCTATAACAATTTTAACACCATTAATCATCCAACGGTGCAATGTAAATCATATGAATTATCTTATTCCACTCCTCGAGTGCAATGTACATATGTTCCATCATCAAAACACATGTGTCTCCTCCCTGGTCTATACTCAATCAGCATGTTAACTTGTAACAAGGGTCATGATTGGATTGACCATCCCACCACACCTCAATGAGTCTATGATTCCATACCCTATTGTAGGGATATAATGATTCTAATAAAAAAACCATAGGGACTCTAAGAAGTAAAGTCTCTCATTGAGATGACTCCATTCCTCATACCACAAACAGTTGCTCACTGATTCATAACCCAACAAACATAAACATTAAATATAATATGCTACCTCGATCTCAATTAAACATAATTTTTTTATTCACTTATGCCACCTTACAAATAGAATAGAACATCCCCAACATGTACTTCCCTCCAAATTCTCATTGAATAGCAAT
Organism: Viscum album; assembly: GCA_963277665.1. Lineage (NCBI taxonomy): Eukaryota > Viridiplantae > Streptophyta > Magnoliopsida > Santalales > Viscaceae > Viscum > Viscum album. The sequence continues at coordinate 923,188,371 of OY728141.1, read as the reverse complement.
GGTTTTATTCTCATATAATACCCAAACAAAAAAATTTAACACAAGCTCCAATGATTCATGTCTTATCAAAGTTAGGTGCATGAGCCTTAACCATTAACCATACCTCCCTCACATTCCAGTCTCACCGAATGAAAAAATTCCAAAAATTCTCTTTAAAACCACGACATCTCACAATGATAAAACCATTCACATAACCACCCACCATTTTGGAATTGCTCTAGAACCTAAAGCCTCTCTCTACACTCTAATCACCCAACGTTCAACCATCTAGGGTATCCATCAACAATCCCATTGAAAATCGCATTAAAAGTAAATAGGTTCATGTATTCCAATGATGTTTCCCTCAAACTATACTTGATAACAGAAAACATCAAGGTATCCATAATCGCTTTATCAACCCCCTCCCCACTCTAATGGAATCTAACTATAGGGAAACTCATTCCAAATTCAGTAAGAACAAAAAACAATTCTCCACTATCCATATGAAATGATATAATATTTAAAAAACCTCTAATAAATTAGTTTTGAACAATAAAATCTCCTCATAATCTTCATTCTTATAGGACATTCATTCCTAGGACAACCCTCTCTCAGGTGACCCTCAATCATCAAAACCACCTAATCCCTATAATCCCAAGCCGTATCTAAAATACGATAAGGCTCGCACACCTAGTCATATAAATCATCTTTTAAATTATCTTTATATTATTGGAATTTCACCTATAACAGCTCAAAAATTTATTATAAAAAATTAATAATCATGATAACGTTTTTAAGACACAACATTGAGCTTTATGTGAATTGACTTGTATTGTAAAAATATTATTATTTACATGTGACCCACCAATTGAATTAGTGGGTATGAATATGAGTAACCACATTATGAAATATATTTATTGTAGTCTAACACAATACAAATTTACTGATTAATTTATAGGAAATAAGTATTTAATTTCTAGTGAAGTCATTTTATGCTTCCATAATTCATTTTCAACCAAATCTATTTTTATTTAAAAAATTGTATTCAAATTATAAATAATTTATATCACCTTTAGAAATTAATGTTAAAAATTTTAACTTCAGTTTTGAAATCATAATGTCATAATTGTCTTTTAGGGAATTTTTTATACTTTCAGAAAATATTGATTTTTCATTGAATTGTGAAAATAATGATTTTTATTAAAAATTAACTATCTATTTAAAGAATTTAGGGAGATCAATTTTTTTCTAAAATCAGTTAAATATTAAAATTATATCTTTTCTATAATACAATTAAAAAATTGGAATTAATTTTATGTATTAAAGGATTTTGTACTTTATAAAACATTATTCTCAAAAACCTACTTTTGTCAACTTTTTTGGGTTTAATTTTAAATTAAATTATACCACTTATATGAATTTAAACATGAAAATTGGATTAAATTTTGGAAATCAGGAACATAAATTTTGATAAATATTTCCCTTTTATTTTTTGTCATTATGAATAGTTATCTTGGTAAATATGTGCCACTGTGTTAAGGGTAAAATGGGAAAAACAAGGTTAAAACATGAGGACCAAGATTTAAAATTACTCTAACAAATGACTTGTTCTTATTTGATGAGTGGAGTTTATCCATTTCCATCCATGTTTAAAAAATATTGTATCCATGTTTTATTTTTATTTTATTATAACCATTGTATTATATTTCGAAATGAATAAATAAAAAATGACACTCTCGTTACTCTAATATCTATAAAATTTTTACTTATGGATAAAAAAAGTTTAATTTTGATTCAAAAAAATATTTGAAAGACTAATTATTATTTTATATGATATTAATATTTTTAAAAAAATTTGTGATTGAATAATTATAAAAAATTCTTATGCAACATCGACATAGTATTTATTAATTTAATATAAAAATAAGATAAATGATTTTAATATTATTTAAATAAACAAAATAATGTAAATTATTATGATCAAATAATTTTTATATAAATATCACTTATTAGAGATATTTGAAATTTTTAAATTATAATTCAATTGAATTCAGGTTATTTCAATGTCAAATTGTATGAATAGTTCTTAAAATAGAATTAACAGTATTTCATGTTTAAAATATTATATTAAATTATTTAAAAAACATAAAAATATTTCAAGAGGGAAAGTAGGATGTCGAAAATTTAATCCCATGCCCATTTTTAGCTGATTTTTACTTTATAATTGTATTTATACCCCTTTAATTTATAAAAATGCATTACCACTGTTAAAGTTTAAATTGGTTAGTCAAGGGGTTGTACCAAACAATTGAGTTCAAAATGATATATAAACCATTAAAAATTTGAGTATATGATAATATTAATATCGTATCATCCTTATGAAATAATCCATGTAATTATTGAATCATTTCACCCTAGTAAGATGAATATTATATTATCATATTTCATGTAATTATAAAAATGGAAATACTTTTTTTTATAATAATAAATATTTCATTAAATGATTAAAATTAATAAAACCCATATATTAATCCTATTGGATAATTTATTATTGAAAATATAAACCATGGTCTATTTGGTGGTCACTTTTCATTTTTCGGTAACTCTCATTCCCTTAAAGGCAAAAAACAATGATATTGTGGTAAAGGTCAAATTGGGTTTCGGGGGATTTAAAACCAATAGATAAAGGTGATCACATCACATAAAAATATATAAATTTGATGAATTATATAATTTAGATGTATAATCACTGTATCTTATAAATATTTCAATTTACACCAACTTGAACCAGAGAATTAGATTATATTAATTTAATACTTTAAGTAATTCATAGAGCTCCCCTCTTCTCACTTATAAAAGGGAACCTCTTCTCCTTCATTCCACATACCCTATGTTCCCTTTTTCTCAACCAATATATTCTTTATTATCATATTAACTTTCTTATTCATGAAGAATTTGTTATGAACCACTTAAAATACTATTCCACAGGTGCATAAAAAGGGATCTCAATTATTATTACTAAAGAAGAGTGGGTTATAGTGCTTATAAAGCAAGTTAGACTTGAGGTAGGGGATTTTTATGTCACATTTATCTCTATGATACATATTTTATATTCACCACTTGTTTATATTATTTTGATTACATACTACCAATTAATTTATTTATTTTTTTATCATTAAAAATATAGGTATTTATATGTCCATATATGGTATTATCTTTCATGAGGTTTTGATGTGAAAGTAACCAAAGTGCTCCGGGATTTATGTTATAATCACTTTGTTTATCAAGATTGATTTTGATTATGTTTAGGATTCTTAAATTTTAGTATCTAACCCCTCAATATTCCATTGATTTTTTATTGGCCATTGGTTATTTTTTGGATATTACAGTTTTATATTAATTTTATTATCTTTAAGTTATCAAGAGACTGAAAAATATTTTTAAGGAAATATGACTTTATTTCTCTATTCAGTTGAAAATAATTTTTCTTATATATCTATTTTTTATAAACATGTTTTCAAGAATGATTTTAGTACTTTATAATGTTTTATTTACTCTATTTTCATCCATGTTTTAATTTTTGATATTTTTTAAGGAATCTACTGGTCATTTTTTGAATGAGGTATTTTGAATTTTTAATGAAATTGTAAGTGGAATCAATATTTTAAAATATACCACATTAACTGAATTTCACACCATCATGAACACCTGATAATTTAAAGATTACTTTACATATTTCCAATTTTATTTTAAATAAATTTTTTTCAATAATATTTTAGAAATTTTTATATTTTAATGAATTTATTTCAAAGTGGAAAGTGTAGATTCCTCCATAAATATTCCAAGTTATTATTTGAAATGATTTTCATCTCATATGAAATTATATTATGTTACCTATAATTTTCTGGGTATACTATCCAGTGATACCATCTTTATTATATCTCTATATGGATTATGATTATGATTATGAGATGATTATGAAACCCATTTACATTCTATGGGTTATGTTATATTGAAATTTTTAAATTTTTAAAAACTAATTTCCTTTCAATGGGTTATGATATATAATGAATTTTTTATTATCCTAAAGAACACATATGAATAGATTATGATTATCTTATGGGTGGTCCGATAATTACCAACCCCTCTATAATTCATTGGGATAATATGGATAAAAATGGTATAAATATGTTATGTGTAAACTTTATTCCAAATTCACGATTTTTGGTGTTTACATGGTTTTCATGTCAATTATAGTATGCATATGACTAATTTTAAATTCCTTAACATTATTCTTGGATTTGGTTTTAATATCCATAATATTATGTGTTGACATAGTTTCATGTCTATAAGATTATATGAGCTCCTTATTTCATTTCCTTAACATAATAATTAAACATGTTTCTATTTATACATATTCACAATGTTATAAGATAATGTTATTTCCAAATTCAAATATCTATGTAATGCTCTCACGAATCATGAATATTTATTGATTATTTCATAATATTATTATTATCTAATATTATGATAAATGTTTATCTCATGACTCAAGTTTATGTTCTATGAAGGATTGGGTATAAACATTGATCATGATCTCATGCCCTTATACAAATCATATGGTCATGTATAATCATTGATTGATATATCCTACATTTACACATAATGAGAACCTATGCTCACCATTTCTCATTATTTTATTCCCTTTGTTAAGAAGAAAGGTTTTATGTAAGGTATACATAAGAAGAGTTCTATGTGGGAAACATTGATGATTTTGATGAAATAAGAGGATTTTGTATCTAGTCTCAAAATTCTGAAAAACATTAGGCTTATGGAATGAATATTATTTTTTTATATTTAATATTGATCTAATATGATGTAATATTTAAATATAAAAATATTGGGTCTCTATAGTTGGTATCTAAGTATGGTTTTTTCAATCATTATAGAGTAGGATTAAAGAACAATGGTGAAAATGATGGGGATAATAATATGTATACGATAACATCCTAAAGTTATGTTAATATTTAGATTTTATTATATTCCTAACAATGCATCCCTATCTAGAAACTATAAGTTTATTTCGTTTTGGTACATATTCATCTTGGGATAATAATCCTGAAAATAGTTGGTCAAACTATATATCATCCATCATTTTATTTAACAGTAACTGTTACCTTAATACTCACCTAGTTTCACAATCCCATGTTATATTCCTAGGATAATTCAAATTTTATATATGAGCCATTATAAATGATGTGAATAGATTATAACCATGTATTGATGAGGTTAAACTTAAGGTGACATAGATTGAGAAGGTGTCATTATTTAAAAAACCTATGAATTATTTTTCAAGATTATATGATTTCTCATTATGAGTGTTGTTCATCAGAGTATAAATTTTTGTTTCAGTCAATTGATGGAATTGTGAGAATTTTTATTAACATGAAATGTAGAAGAAAATGGTACGATTTTCCAAATGAGTAACAAAATGAAACAGGATCTAGAAGGTAAAAATGTATGATTATTTCTAATCATCTATCTCATTATATGATTCAAAATATCAACTTGGGAGAGCTTCTCTACAAGCCTCATGTTATAAAAATGGATTTTTAGGAATACTATATAGGATAAATGATTAAACTTCTTACATGTCAAGAATTTTGGAAGAATCACTCAATGTAATGTCTCAAAGGAAAGAGAAGATGTCTTCAACTTGGAAACGAAGTGCAAGGAGAAAATATAATTTGAGGACAGATGAAGATTTCAATGGATGGAGATAAATTCCATAATATGGTAAAATTTATAGATCAATTTACTATTTTTGGGGACTAAGGTAATTATCTAAGCCTCTTTCCTAATATAAGATATAACTCCAATACAGACGGAGGACTTATGTTATGCCAATCAATGATGTATGCTGACTGAAGTGTTTATGTATTGGGATTATATAATTATGTTATAGAGTTTTTATATCAATTATATTCTAGATACAATAGATTAAAAAACATGTAATGATTGTTCTGTAATATATTTTATTTAAAGATTTAAAAAAATATATTGAATATTACCAATAACCAAGAAAAGTGATTTTGTGATAAGGATAAACTATTTTGATGTGATAAAGTAATGACTGATGTTGATGAAGTAAACGAGATAGTATTTGTGACCTTAAAATTAGTTAGTGGTTTGATGAAAATGTGATTTGATTCATCATTGATGAATTTTATAGCATTTTTTATTTATGGATTACATTCATTATTATATCATTTTATTGAGGTTTTATAGTTATTTAGGTAATAACTATTTTTTAAGAGAATATATAATCAATGTATTCATATGTTTTTTATGTGACATAATGAGCTACTTTATATTAACTTGGGTTAAATGGTTTATCATATATTTTGGGTTTTAGGGTTTTAAATTTGGTAATACATATTTTAGAGGATTATTAAGTTTAACTATTTATGGAATGGAATATGATGAACTTTATGGGTTATTTTTTTGTTTTAGTGATTAGTATATTATATTTATCAATATTCGATAACTTAATATAACTATTTTGGTTTTATTAAATATTTAGATAAAGTATCAATAATTTTTAATTATTTTGAAGATCTTATGATCAATTAAAAGTTAATTTTCTTGATTCTTACCATAAAAATTAATCATTAATATTCATTTATTTGAATAATAAATGAAGTATAAATATACAAAAGCAGAACCAAAGGTGAAATATTGATTATAGAATAAAAATAAATAAATTAATTACATTGTATCATGCTATCTATATTCATATTAAATGAATCCATCAACATTTGAAAAAAATATTGACACAAAATGTTTCTCATTTTATCTTTATTTCCAATAAATTGACTGTCTTTTCACCCCTATCTGATTTATGGTTTTATGGTCATTAAAATTATCATGTAACTATTATCTATCACTCATAATTACTCTTTGGATGATAGTTTTCTCCTTCATGTTTGTATTTTAACATCCCATCAATATTCTCTTTATCTTAGCACTTAAATATGTATTAACCTTTATCATTCATACATACCTTTTTCAAAAAAGTATTGTTATCACTCGGTCTGATATAGCTTTTCAATGAAGATATTCCCAAATAATTAAAATTTTATAATAGAGGTAAAATAGTGAGGGTGTAATTTATTTAAAGGTGTAGAATGTAACACCCGGAAAATTTATTATAAAATAATAATAAACTTGATAACTTGCATAAAATACATTTCTAAGATTTAAATGAATTGAGATGTATAATAAAAAAATTATAATTTAAAAGTAACTTAGACATTAAATTTGTTAGTATAAATATGACTGACTGTATTTTGAAAAAAAAATTAGTTGTCCTACTCAATATAAATGTATTGATTGATTCATAGGAAATAAGGACTCGATTTTTAGTAAATCCATTTTATGCTTCAAAAAATGTATTTTCTCTAAATTGATTTTTATTCGATTTTGTGTGTGGAAATTATAATTAATTTATTCTAATTTTAGAAATTTAATTTAATAAAATGATATTCACTTTTAAAATATGTGTTCCTTAATTATGTTGGAATAATGTTTTTATAATTTTATAAAAGGATTTATTATTTGACTAATATTGATAAATACTATTTTTTATTAGAAACTATATTTTAATTTAAAAACAGTTAGAAGATCCATTTTTTAAAAATAATTAAAATTAAAATTATTTTATTATTAAAAATAAAATTAGTGTTATTGTAGTTTTTTTTATTTTCTAGTTTTTGTATAAAAACTTTTTATACTTCAGAAACAATTCTTGGTAACTATTTCTCATCTCGTTTTATAGGTTTAGTTTCAAATTATATTGTTAAAATTATTTTAATTGAATCCTGAAAATCTTATTTTATATTTAGAATCATTATGATAAAATTTGATAAATAGGTCTCTCATTTTTTTCATTATCAGTTGTGTCCTTGGTAAATATTTTTCATCTTGGTAAGTGGAAAACATGGTTAAAACATTAGGGTAAGGCATTAAATTTTTTCTAACAACTTCTGTTATCTTATTGGATAAGTTGAGTTTGGAAATTTCCGTCCAATTTTCTAAAATATTTAAACTTGGTTAAATTTTTTTTCTTTTATTATTCCTTTTATGTTGTTTTAATAATGGAATCAATAAGAAATGTATCTCTCTTGACATTAATATCTAAAAAATATCATATGGATAAAAGAATGATAATTTTTATTATCAGACATTAATTAAAATATGAATTATTTTTTATCATATATAATTTTTTTTTAATTTTCATTGATTGATTAATTAATTGAAATACTTATCCAACACTGACACGATATTTCTTCAATTAATAGAAAAATAAAATAAATGATTTTGCAAATATTAAATGTAATATAATTTGGGCGAATAATTATGTTCAACAACTATTTTATATAAAAATAACATTTTATGGATGTTTTAAAGGTTTAAATTCAAATTGTATTGCTGTCATGTTATTTTCAATTTCAAATTATATTAATATTTGAAAAAAATGAAATTAATTGTATTTTATCCTAAATGTATTTTATTAGGTTATTTAAAAATAATAAAAGTATTAAATTATGACAATTAGGTTGATAAATGGACTGAAATTTCATCACTTTTACATTTATGATATATTTTTTACGTTATAAGTAGAATTATAACGCTTTAATATTAAAAAATTCATTACCATGGTTAAGTTTAAAATTGATTAAGCAATAGATTAAACTGAAAGATGTGGTTCAAAAATAAATCTAAACCTATAAATAAATAATTGGATGATTATAGTAAGATCATATATTATTTATATTCAAATCCATGTCATTTTGGAACAATTTTACATGAGTTACACACATATTATATTACAATATTTTTGTAATTCTAAAAATGACATTAATGGTATTTAAAAATAAAGGATATTCCATTAAATGGATTAAAATTAATAAAAACACTATCATGAAAAAATTGAATGGGATGTAGTATATAATATCAACCATGGTACATTTATGGTTCACCTATACTTTTATGGTAACTCTTGTGAATATTAAAGAGTAAAAAATTTTGATCTTAGGGGAATAGTTAAAATGGCTTATGGGGAGTTAAAACGAAGTGATAAAGGGGAAAATATAAACAAATATTGTACATATTTTATTGTATTAGAGTATTTATACACATTATAACCATATATTATATATATATATATATCAATTTTGAACAACTTTACCCTTAAAATCAAATTATTTTAATTTAATACTTTATGTAATTACAATAGTTCCCATATCCTGACTAATAAAATGGTATCAATTCTCATTTATTTCTCACACCCTTTGAATAATCAAGATCAACCAAAATCTACCCAATTATCTTATCAACTTCTCTAGATATGAATTAATGGTGTTTTATCCTTAAAATATAATTATAATGGTTTAATAATGGATCTAAATATTTTATATTGAATATGATGAGGATATAGTGATTATTGATTCAGATGGACATGAGGTAAGGGATTTTTATCTTTATTTTATCTTTAAAATACACATTATATATTGACCACTTATTTCTTTTATGTTGTGTGTATTTAAAGCATTAATGTTTTTTATTAATATTTTCCTCAAAATTAGGTGGATTTACTTATATATCTATGGTTATCTCTTTCATGAGGCTTTGATTTGAATGTCTCCAATGTGGTAAAGGATTTACGTTAAAATATCATTATTTATCATGATTGGTTGATTATTTTTGTTATTAAATAATTTTATAATATTACTCACAATAATATCATTATTTTTCTTATTCTATTGTTATTTATGGGGATTGAATTTTTTCCTTTCATTTTTTCTCTTTAAATACTCCAGATATTGATAGTATAGTTTTAAGGAAATCTGTGTATATTTATCTCATCTGTCAAAATTACTTTTTATTCCATATCCTTGTTTTCAAAAATCTCCAATGATTTTTATTGTCATTTTCAACCATGTTAACCTTTTTAAAAGGTTTTTTAAAATGAATTATATTCTCATTTTCTGAATGAGTTACATTTAACTCTTTAAAAAAAATTGAAATTAATAATTGTTCAAACATATATAGAATAAAAAATTATTAATATCATTAGCACTCGATTCATTGAATATTACTTTACAACAATCCATTTTTTTAAAATGAAATGTTTTACATAATATTTTATAAATTTTATAATTTTTAAGAATTGATTTCAAAGTGAAAATGGTATTTTCCTCATGAAATATTTCATGTGATATTTTAATGTACATTTCATTTGAAATGAACTCATTTCAGGTTATTTAAGATTTAATGGGGTTATTTTCAAATTATAACATCCTTATTCATTATTCAGGTAGTTTATTATTATGATGATTATATGTTTATGAAACATTTTTATCATCCATGGGTTACGTTATAATGAAATATTAAAATGTTTATGAGTGTTGTCACGACCCCCTCCCCACAAAGTGTACCCCTCCTAGGCCGGCAATGAGAAAAGGGAGATAATGACCCCCGAGTCCCGCCTCCAGTAAGCCCCGGGTTGGCGACTAGCACCGAGGGTATAATAACGTACAAATGGGAGGCATTACCCTCTAAGAGAACACAAGCAGAAGAGAGAGATAGAATAGACTCCAATCAACTCCAACTCAGAACTGAAATATAAGAAGGAAACCAAGTACATATATGAAATGTCATGAAAAAGTACTAGAACTGAAAGGGAAAACTAAAAGTACCCAAAAGAAAGAAAAACGGCAGCGACCACAAGCCCGAACAGCTCCTCCTCCAACCGCAAGCTAGTAGTAACCAGCTTGATCTCCAACCTGCTCCAAGTGACCTGAAAAACAGTTTATATGTACATAGGGTGAGTATAACAGTATACTCAGTAGGATCCTCCCCAAGACTCTCGTGCAAAAGTAAAGAAAGCATGCTAAAGCCCAGTGAACAACAAGTGAAACTAACTCGTTATCTAAACAGGTATACTATGTTCCCAACCTCACCATGGCTACTCTCACCAAGTAACGCATACAAGAATATAGCATATAGTAAATAATATCAAGGGTACCCCACTACTACTTCCCCACTGGTTTGCCTCTTTGCCCCAACGACATACGTCCTGTGCATCTCTCTCCAAAGGCTTGCCCGCAGACACGTGGGCTAAGCTCCACAATCTGCACCTCGTGCACCACATAGGCTTGCCCGCAGACACCTGGGCGAAGCACCACACCGTCCTCACAACCAAAGGTAACCAGGTAAAGTCTGGGAGCCACCACAGCTCGCATAACGTGTATCATACGTCGGGTATAATACCTCAAGCCATTACAGCCCATACTCCGAGTAAGGATCCTCAAGCCATCACAGCCTATACATGTTACACCTATAGTAGTCCATAGGGTACTATATCCAGAATATATGCGTGTGAATAACCACAATCCATTACAGCCCTCTACACACATATATGGGGTAACTAACCGCTTGCCTCATGGCACAAGTATCTACCAAGAGAAGAGAGAGGGGCCAAAGGGGGTAGTCAGCCATTCAACCTCCCATCAGAATGTTGGGGAAAACACCCCCCAGGGCTCAGAATCCCAGGGGTGTTAGTTGCCCTTACCGACAGGGTGGAGTAGCGTATAGAAACACAAAAATACAGAATATATATAACTCACAACCACACTATGGGCATTACCTAGTCATAGGCACAACTGCAGCTAACGTCTCTCAAACTCCAGGCTGCTACTTCTAAGACTAGGTATCCTATAAGAACACAACCATTTGAAGAGCTTTATTAGATTACTCCATTCTCATTTTATCAATTCCACTGTACGTTAATTAATTCTTTAAACATTAATTAACCATGAACAATTTACCACATTAAACTAAATTGGAATCACATTCAAAAACTGCTCCTTTTTAGGATTCACATCACAATTAAATTCCAGTTTCTCCATCCCCGTGGATTATCTCCATTTAATCAAACATTCATTACAGAATTACTTTTCCACATTCCCAAGCATTCTAGAAAAACATCTTATGCTTATAAACACAAAGGAGGCTCAACACGGTGAGTAGATATACTACCCGTCGAGTCTTTGCCGCCTATAGAAAGAGCATAGACCCATCCTCCATCGAGAGGCTAAACACGGAAAGCACGTGGCATACCCCGCGTGTCTTCACCTCCTTCGGAAAGAGGGTAAGCAAGACCAGCTGCCTTGAGCAGTGGGGAAAAGTAAAGCAGATAAGCAACCAAACCAAACCACCAACATCAAACCATCACATTCATCTCATACCATCACCCTTGGTGTCCTCCCCGACACCCATATGCATAAACCGATGCATCTCACCACACTAGGCGTCATCCACTGCCACAACCACAAGTCTCCATGCCTCCACATATCACAACAGCCATCCAGGCTCACATCACAGCACAAGCAGTAGGAAAACAAACATCACAAAGTGGGCTCTCGGCCCTTTAACAAACAAGAGGGTAACTCAGAACCCTTTTAGAAATTCCCACATAATCTGTTCTCTAATCCATATTGAATTAACAGATTCATTAACATGCCTATTTATCTTTAGCCAATTATATAACAAATAATTCCGGCTCTACATTCTTTATCAATTTCCATCATGAACGAGCAACAAATTAAAGAAAAAACATAGATATCACTCTATCTAGGAAAACATGAGGCAAACTGTTCTCACGGTACAAAGTAACAACATGCGATCAACCAATTCCTTTAATCCGGTTCAAGTATTTAATTAGGTCAATTTCATTGTGATCCAAAGGACTAAATCATGCTAATTCTACAATTGCACATACACAATTAGAGAAGCCATGAATCCCCTACCTCGAAGAGTTCTTGACGTCCTTTATCCACACAACGGGTCATAGTCCTCTTCTCCTCCCGACAGCTGCATCCACCGGAGGATGCCACAGTACGACAGTACCAACCAACCCCAAGAAAACCCATTAGAACCATGGAGATTACATGCTAATATGGAAGGAAGAACAAGAGAAGGTGATCCCCGAAGGAATGATGATAAAACATACCTTATATCGAAGAACAATCGACACAACTTGGTTGCATCAACAGAGCGGAACTGATTTGAGTAACGTTTGATTGTGAAACTCCTACGAGAATGATTGCAAGGTTCTAGCGTCTCGTAGATTAGAACCAGGAGGAAGAACAACGAAGAATGATATCTCGTTCCTTTTAAAAAAAATTAGAGAGGCGACAGTTTAAGATCCGGTTTATTCTCCATTAAAAACAGATCACATTAACCCACGTGGTTTGACCAAGTAAAAACATCCCGGCCTTAGGAATAATTAATATAGGATTTATGGCCTTTGAATCGGCCTTAAAGTCCTTAAAATAAGGTTTTAAAAGTATTTTACGTCAAAGAAAACGTCAAATTTGCGAAGCTGGAAACACTGTTCACATACTCAAAATTTGGCAAAGTATGGAATCGGTAGCTCTTATGGAGTCTGGAAACACTGTTCATTCGTGAAAATTGGCAAAGTATGGAATCGGTAGCTCTTATGAAGTCTGGAAACACTGTTCACAGAACTAAAAAAATTTGCAAAGGAAAGAAAAGCTCACCGATAGAGCCTTACCGATAGAAACCCAAGTCTACTAATAGATCCTCACTGATAGAAGTTCACCGATAGGACCTCACCGATAGAAACACAGTTCACTGAACCTCACCGATAGAAGTCCACCGATAGGACCTCACCGATAGAAACACTGTTCACTGAACCTCACCGATAGAAGTCCACCGATAGAACCACACCGATAGAAACACTGTTCACAGAACTAGAAATTTGGAAAAGTGTTAGCCGAGCTACTGCTGGACTGCGGCTACAAGTATACCGAGCTATCAGTATGCCGTGGCTACCAGTAAACCCAGCTACTGGTAGAATGCGTCTACCGGTAGACCGAGCTACCGGTAATCAGTAGCTACCGGTAGTCCGAGCTACCGGTAATCAGCAGCTACCGGTAGACTGAGCTACCTGTAGGCAGCAGCTACCGGTAGACCGAGCTACCGGTAATCCGCAGCTACCAGTAGACCGAGCTACCGGTAGGCAGCAGCTACCGGTAGACCGAGCTAATGGTAATCAGCAGCTACCGGTAATCAGCAGCTACCGGTAGACCGAGTTACCGGTAGGCAGCAGCTACCGGTAGACCGAGCTACCGGTAATCAGCAGCTACCGGTAGACCGAGCTACCGGTAATCAGCAGCTACCGGTAGACCGAGCTACCGGTAATCAGCAGCTACCGGTAGACCGAGCTACCGGTAGGCAGCAGCTGGGGGATAAGTCACATTGTCCTCCCGGAACACCTCCAACACCACATTTTCACAAAGTAATGGACCAGGGAGGTCCGGGCCATTACATTAGATACCTCTCAAAAAATTCTCGTCCTCGAGAATTAAAAACCAACCCAGAAGAAAAGAGGGGTCCGAACAACAACCCCATAAGATACCTCTCAGGGGAAAACCACCATGAGTTGTTCGAAAGATGGAACAAAACTCTGACATCCGGGAACAAACAATCCATACCCAAACAATTCATTCACAACATCACATCAAAGGTACATAAATAAAACATGAAAGGTCTAACCAGAGAGGAAACATCATTACATGGAAAGAGTTAAACATTAAACAACTCTAGGTACTGAGCACGTATCTGTGACTCACGCTCCCAGGTACTCTCCTCCATGCCACCGTGTCGCCACAGGACACGAACTAAGGGGATAGAACGCCCACGCAACACCTTCTCCTTGTGGTCTTGGATCTCCACAAGTCGCTCCTCGAAGGTTGCATCATCGTCAATATCGATCTCTCCCCAATCGATAACATGAGATTCATCATGAAGATAACGACGAAGCTGTGATACATGGAAAACATCATGTATCCGACTCATCTGAGGGGGAAGTGCTACTCGATACGCCACAGATCCAACACGAGCTAACACCTCGAAAGGCCCAACAAACCGGGGAGAAAGCTTACTTCCACGACCAAACCTTCGCTTCCCATGACGGGGAGTCACCTTTAGAAACACATGATCCCCAACATTAAACTCTAACGGTCTCCTTCTTTGATCAGCATATGATTTCTGACGATCTTGTGCTGTCTTCATCCTCTCACGAATCACCTAAACCATCTCTATTGTATTCTGCACTAGTTCTGGTCCGAGGATTGCTGACTCTCCGACCCCAGTCCAGCACAACGGAGAACGGCATGGCCGGCCATACAAGGCTTCAAACGGCGCCATACCGATGGTAGAGTGAAAACTATTATTGTATGCGAATTCTACCAAGGGTAAGTGCTTCACCCATGAACCTCCAAAATCAAGAACACAAGAGCGCAACATGTCTTCAAGAGTCTGGATGGTTCGCTCTGTCTGACCATCCGTTTGAGGATGAAAAGCAGTGCTAAGGCATAGTTGAGATCCAAAAGCATGTTGGAGACCTCTCCACACCCTAGAGGTAAAACGAGGATCTCGATCAAAAATGACCGTCCTAGGTACTCTGTGAAGCCTCACCACCTCCTCCAGATACTGCCTCGACAAAACCTCCACTGAGCTCGACTCCTTGATTGCTATGAAGTGGGCCGATTTAGTTAAACGATCCACTACCACCCATATAGCATCATGTCCTCCCGGAGCTCGAGGTAAACTTGTAACAAAGTCCATTGAGATGTCCTCCCACTTCCACTGAGGAATCTCTAAGTGCTGGAGAAGACCACCAGGAACACGGTGTTCGGCCTTCACCTTCTGGAAGACTAAACATCGAGGCACATATTCTGCAACTGAACGCTTCAGCCCAGGACACCAAAACTGACTCCTCAAGGATCGGTACATCTTCGTCACACCAGGATGTACCGCCAAGGGTGAACTATGGAACTCTCCGAGAATGGTCTCGTGCATCGCCAAGGGAACAAAAAGCCTGCCATGATACAACACTCGGTGTTGTTCATCCTCCGACCAACCATCAGGGGCCTCACCACATACAACTCTGTCTCTCCAAACTTCCACCTCTAGATCACCCAACTAAGACTCTTCCACCTTCTGCATCAGGGATGACTGCACCGTCATCTGGAAAAGACAACCTCTACCCCCTACTTCTCCCATATCTAGATGCAAAGCTGATAGCTCTTCCATCACTCTCCAGGAATCACCAGATTCACGCACAACATCATTACGTGACTTTTGGCTTAGTGCATCAGCTACAACGTTCCCTTTTCCAGGTGTATACGATATTTCAAAGTCGTATTCCTGCAAGAACTCCATCCACCGACGCTGCCTCAAGTTCAAGTCACGTTGGGAGAAAACATACCTCAAACTCTTATGATCGGTGAAAACCAGAAAGCGCTCTCCAATGAGGTAATGTCTTCACATCTTTAGAGCAAACACCACGGCTGCCAACTCAAGATCATGGGTGGCATAGTTGCGTTCATGGGAACGCAACTGCCGAGACCCATAAGAAACAACGGACCTCTGCTGCATGAGAACACAGCCTAGCCCCAGATGTGAAGCATCACAGAAAACATCAAACTGGACTCCCTCCGCTGGAAGACAAAGGACTGGAGCACTTACCAACTTCTCCTTTAGAGACTCGAAAGTTATCTGACGCTGATCAGTTCATATGAACGCTTGATCCTTCCTGTTCAAAGCTGTCAGAGGAGTCGCAACTTGGGAGAAATTAGCCACAAACCTCCTGTAATAGCCTGCGAGACCAAGGAAACTTCGCACCTCTGACACGGTCTTGGGGGCTGGCCAAGACACCACTGCTTCTATCTTCGAAGGATCCACAGCTACTCCCTGTTGGGACACAACATGTCCCAAGAAACGAACTTCTCAAGCCCAGAACTCACACTTGGACAACTTCCCAAACAACCGATGTTGGCGAAGAACTCCCAAAACGGCTCGTAGATGCTATGCATGCTCCTCTCCTGATGTGGAGTATACAAGGATGTCGTCGATGAAAACCACAACAAACTTGTCCAGGAATTCACGGAACACAGCATTCATCAACCCCATTAAAACAGCTGGAGCATTTGTCACGCCGAATGGCATTACAACAAACTCATAATGCCCATGACGACAGCGGAAAGCAGTCTTCGGGATATCCTCATCCTTTACACGCATCTGATGATATCCTGACCGCAAGTCGATCTTCGAAAACCAACTTGCACCCTTCAGTTGATCGAATAGGTCATCAATCCGCGGGAGAGGATAGCGGTTCTTTATTGTCACTTTGTTTAAGCGATGATAATCGACGCACAACCGCAAACTGCCATCAGCCTTTTTCACAAACAAAACTGGTGCACCCCACGGTGACACACTTGGCCGAACAAAACCACACTGCAACAGACCATCGAGCTGAATACGTAGCTCTCGTAACTTAGAAGGGGTCATCTTGTACGGAGACATAGAGATAGGAGACGCTCCGGGCTGTAGCTCGATCCCAAACTCGATCTCTCGTCGAGGGGGTAAGGATACAACCTCTTCTGGAAAGACATTAGGGTACTCCTCTACGACCCTAGGAAACGCCAACTGTTGAACCTCTGAAGAACTCAGCATCATCCCAGCCATCATGGATGATAATGATGAAACTCGTCTATGACTCATCCAAGGATCTCTCTCACCAACAAACACTACTTCCTCTCCGTCTTCATCAAAGAAAACGACCTTCTTCCTGTAGCAATCCACAATAGCCTGCACCGAATACAACCAATCCATGCCGAGGATTACATCATATGGTTGTATTCGTAAACATAGGAAATATCCCCAAGAGCGGTGCTGCCCCAACACTAGCTCACAGTCTCTACATACTTCAAACAAGCTAGCTCGACCTCCAACTGGCATAGTCAATGCCAAGGGCACTGGAAGCCTCTCTACCTCAAGTCCCAAAGCGTGGACAAGGGTAGGGGATATAAAGGAGTGTGTCTCTCCTGAATCAAACAAGGCATACCCCAAGGTAGAAAACAAGCAAAGGGTACCTCGGACGACGTCTGGCTCGCCTGGAGCTGGCAACGCTAGAGCATGAAGCTGACCACGACCACCTCCACGGCCTCTCTGACCCTGATGACGACCACCACCACGTCCGCGCTCTGCTCTCTGAGGACGGGGAGTGTCATGGGGCTGTCCTCTGCCTGCTCCATCTACCCTCTGGTGATCTAAAGCTGGTGCAACCTGCTGCTGCTGCCTCGGCTGGAACTGCCTCAATGGAGGAACCTGGAGTGGAGCGCCTGGTGCACGATGACTGCTCTGAAAATTTGGGCACTCCCGCTACTGATGACCACGTCCACCACAAGAAAAACAAGCGCCTGATCCCTTGGCATAGGTCTGAGAGTTTCTACCTCCGGAGAAACGAGATGGGAAGGGCTGGGACCTACCCCCAGGTGAACGGAAACTCTTCTGTCCTGAAAACCGGGAACCCCGGACCACAGCTCTGCTTCGTGAGGAATCATGATTATTCCCCTCTCGTGACGATCCGGTCCTGGTCAAAGTCCTCTCAACAACCTCTGCCCTCGCCAGCACCTCAAGATATGTCTTCAGCATAAATGGGGTGACCTGGCGTTGGATCTCTGGACGCAAAGCCTCCTCGAAATGCCTCGCCCTGGCCTCCTCATCTGGTAACAGGTCTGAAGCATATCGTAGAAGGTTCCTGAAACGGATTCCAAACTATCGAACACTGGAGCTCCCCTGTCGAAGGGTAAGAAGCTCCTGGCGACTGGATGCCTTCGCAGTCGATGAAAGAAACTCGACTCTAAACTTGTCTTGAAACTCCTCCCATGAGATCGCTGACTCCTCACGATCCCCGAGGAACAAGAACCACCACTGTCTCACTGCTCCACGCAACATCGTCACAACCAAGGACACCCAGTGTTCCTTCCGAGCACAAATAGAACTGAAGCCTATCTCGACCTCCTCCAACCAGTCTTCTGTGACTGCATCTGAAACGGAGCCCTCGTACTTCTGTAGACTCTGGCGCTGAAACTCTCAGAGTGTCTTCCTCCAAGTGTCATCGTCGTCAACCTCTACCCGATGGCGATCTGCTGGAACAACCTGTTGGGCACCTTCTGCGCAAACCTGACGAGGACGTCGACCTCGAGCCATACCTGTAAAATAAAAACTGTTAGAGCTCCTAAGCCTGGAATATGGATGACTCCACATTAATTAATTAATTATTTTGATTTATTTTTTTGGTTACCTATCCCAAGGTCTACCCATTCAAACACAGGCGCAAAGAATAATGATTCATGATCCTTTCCTAGGTCTCTACCCTACAACCAGTATCACTTTGTTTAGTAGCCATCGTAAACTTAAAGGTCCGTGCAACAGATCATAGGGGGCCCTGAATGCCTATGTCTCTGCCGGTCTCCAGTGTTTACCCCACTTGCTAAACATGAATGACACCGTTGCCCTACCATCCCATGCATCCTCACCTATTCCTAACTCCAAACTCCATCCTATCCCTCAACCAGACCGCTGATACCACTCTGTCACGACCCCCTCCCCACAAAGTGTACCCCTCCTGGGCCGGCAATGTGAAAAGGGAGATAATGACCCCCGAGTCCCGCCTCCAGTAGGCCCCGGGTTGGCGACTAGCACCGAGGGTATAATAACGTACAAATGGGAGGCATTACCCTCTAAGAGAACACAAGCAGAAGAGAGAGATAGAATAGACTCCAATCAACTCCAACTCAGAACTGAAATATAAGAAGGAAACCAAGTACATATATGAAATGTCATGCAAAAGTACTACAACTGAAAGGGAAAACTAAAAGTACCCAAAAGAAAGAAAAACGGCAGCGACCACAAGCCCGAACAGCTCCTCCTCCAACCGCAAGCTAGTAGTAACCAGCTTGATCTCCAACCTGCTCCAAGTGACCTGAAAAACAGTTTATATGTACATAGGGTGAGTATAACAGTATACTCAGTAGGATCCTCCCCAAGACTCTCGTGCAAAAGTATAGAAAGTATGCTAAATCCCAGTGAACAACAAGTGAAACTAACTCGTTATCTAAACAGGTATACTATGTTCCCAACCTCACCATGGCTACTCTCACCAAGTAACGCATACAAGAATATAGCATATAGTAAATAATATCAAGGGTACCCCGCTACTACTTCCCCACTGGTTTGCCACTTTGCACCAACGACATACGTCCTGTGCATCTCTCTCCAAAGGCTTGCCCGCAGACACCTGGGCTAAGCTCCACAATCTGTACCTCGTGCACCACATAGGCTTGCCCGCAGACACCTGGGCGAAGCACCACACCGTCCTCACAACCAAAGGTAACCAGGTAATTTCTGGGAGCCACCACAACTCGCATAACGTGTATCATACGTCGGGTATAATACCTCAAGCCATTACAGCCCATACTCCGAGTAAGGATCCTCAAGCCATCACAGCCTATACACGTTACACCTATAGTAGTCCATAGGGTACTATATCCAGAATATATGCATGTGAATAACCACAAGCCATTACAGCCCTCTACACACATATATGGGGTAACTAACCACTTGCCTCATGACACAAGTATCTACCAAGAGAAGAGAGCGGGGCCAAAGGGGGTAGTCAGCCATTCAACCTCCCATCAGAATGTTGGGGAAAACACCCCCCCCCGGGCTCAGAATCCTAGGGGTGTCATTTTCCCTTACCGAGAGGGTGGAGTAGTGTATAGAAACACAAAAATACAGAATATATATAACTCACAACCACACTATGGGCATTACCAAGTCATAGGCACAACTGCAGCTAACGTCTCTCAAACTCCAGGCTTCTACTTCTAAGACTAGGTATCCTATAAGCACACAACCATTTGAAGAGCTTTATTAGATTACTCCATTCTCATTTTATCAGTTCCATTGTACGTTAATTAATTCTTTAAACATTAATTAACCATGAACAATTTACCACATTAAACTAAATTGGCATCACATTCAAAAACTGCTCCTTTTTAGGATTCACATCACTATTAAATTCCAGTTTCTCCATCCCCGTGGATTATCACCATTTAATCAAACATTCATTACAGAATTACTTTTCCACATTCCCAGGCATTCTAGAAAAACATCCTATGCTTATAAACACAAAGGAGGCTCAACACGGTGAGTAGATATACTACCCGTCGAGTCTTTGCCGCCTATAGAAAGAGCATAGACCCATCCTCCATCGAGAGGCTAAACACGGAAAGCACGTGGCATACCCCGCGTGTCTTCGCCTCCTTCGGAAAGAGGGTAAGCAAGACCAGCTGCCTTGAGCAGTGGGGAAAAGTAAAGCAGATAAGCAACCAAACCAAACCACCAACATCAAACCATCACATTCATCTCATACCATCACCCTTGGTGTCCTCCCCGACACCCACATGCATAAACCGATGCATATCGCCACACTAGGCGTCATCCGCTGCCACAACCACAAGTCTCCATGCCTCCACATATCACAACAGCCATCCAGGATCACATCACAGCACAAGCAGCAGGAAAACAAACATCACAAAGTGGGCTCTCGGCCCTTTAACAAATAAGAGGGTAACTCAGAACCCTTTTAGAAATTCCCACATAATCTGTTCTCTAATCCATATTGAATTAACAGATTCATTAACATGCCTCTTTATCTTTAGCCAATTATTTAACAAATATTTCCGGCTTTACATTCTTTATCAATTTCCATCATGAACGAGCAACAAATTAAAGAAAAAACATAGATATCACTCTATCTAGGAAAACATGAGGCAAACCGTTCTCACGGTACAAAGTAACAACATGCGATCAACCAATTCCTTTAATCCGGTTCAAATATTTAATTAGGTAAATTTCATTGTGATCCAAAGGACTAAATCATGCTAATTCTACGATTGCACATACACAATTAGAGAAGCCATGAATCCCCTACCTCGAAGAGTTCTTGACGTCTTTTATCCACACAACGGGTCACAGTCCTCTTCTCCTCACGACAGCTGCATCCACCGGAGGATGCCACGGTACGACAGTACCAACCAACCCCAATAAAAACCATTAGAACCATGGATATTACATGCTAATATGGAAGGAAGAACAAGAGAAGGTGATCCCCGAAGGAACGATGATAAAACAAACCTTATATTGAAGAACGATCGACACAACTTGGTTGCATCAACAGAGCGGAACTGATCTGAGTAACGTTTGATTGTGAAACTCCTACGAGAATGATTGCAAGGTTCTAGCGTCTCGTAGATGAGAACCAGGAGGAAGAACAAAGAAGAATGATATCTCATTCCTTTTAAAAAAAATTAGAGAGGCGATAGTTTAAGATCCGGTTTATTCTCCATTAAAAATGGATCGCATTAACCAACGCGGTTTGACCAAGTAAAAACATCCTGGCCTTAGGAATAATTAATATAGGATTTATGGCCTTTGAATCGGCCTTAAAGTCCTTAAAATAAGGTTTTAAAAGTATTTTACGTCAGAGAAAGAGTCAAATTTGCGAAGATGGAAACACTATTCACATACTCAAAATTTGGAAAAGTATGGAATCGGTAGCTCTTATGGAGTCTGGAAACACTGTTCATTCGTGAAAATTGGCAAAGTATGGAATCGGTAGCTCTTATGAAGTCTGGAAACACTGTTCACAGAACTAAAAAAATTGGCAAAGGAAAGAAAATCTCACCGATAGAGCCTTACCGATAGAAACACACGTCTACTGATAGATCCTCACTGATAGAAGTTCACCGATAGGACCTCACCGATAGAAACACTGTTCACTGAACCTCACCGATAGAAGTCCACCGATAGGACCTCACCGATAGAAACACTGTTCACTGAACCTCACCGATAGAAGTCCACTGATAGAACCTCACCGATAGAAACATTGTTCACAGAACTAGAAATTTGGCAAATTGTTAGCCGAGCTACTGCTGGACTGCGGCTACAAGTATACCGAGCTATCAGTATGCCGTGGCTACCGGTAAACCCAGCTACCGGTAGGATGCGGCTACCGGTAGACCGAGCTACCGGTAATCAGTAGCTACCAGTAGTCCGAGCTACCGGTAATCAGCAGCTACCGGTAGACCGAGCTACCGGTAGGCAGCAGCTACCGGTAGACCGAGCTACCGGTAATCAGCAGCTACTGGTAATCAGCAGCTACCAGTAGACCGAGCTACCGGTAATCAGCAGCTATCGATAGACCGAGCTACCGGTAATCAGCAGCTACCGGTAGACCGAGCTACCGGTAGGCAGCAGCTGGGGGATAAGTCACCTTGTCCCCCCGGAACACCTCCAACACCACATTTTCACAAAGTAATGGACCAGGGAGGTCCGGGCCATTACAAGTGTAATTTATTATCCATGGTTTATGTTTTATGATAAATAATTTATGATACTATGGAAAAAATATTAATGTATTATGATTATGTGAAGGTTTCCCCATAATTATATATCCCTTCAATACATTTGGTAAATATAGATAACTCATGACATTAATATGTTATGTATAAACCTGAATTCATGCTCACAATTTTATATGTGGACATGGATTTCATATCAATATGATATGTGTAGACCTATTTTCATGTCCCTAAGATTATTTGTAGACCTAATTTTCATTTCAATAAGATTATGTGTAGTCCTAGTTTTATGTCCATAAGTTAATATGATGGCCTAATTTCGTGTCTCAACTTTATGATTGAACTTGTTTCAATTTTTACATGTTAAATATAGTATAGGCTTATTTTTTTCCCCATATTCATTATTCTATGTTATCTTACCATGGATAATGGTTATTTATTAATGATTACACACTCTTACGAATATTTTCTAATATTATGATAATGTTTTATTTTATAACGGACGCTTATGATCTATTAAACATTGGGTAGGATCTTTGATCATTATCTCATACCCTTATGATTATCTTATTCTCATCTATGATCATCAATTGAGATCTCTTATGTTTACCCTAACTAATAATATTATATTTCAATTTATTATGTTTTTAAATCCCCAGATTAATAAAAAAGATTAAGTAGGGTATACCTAAGAACTTTTCTATGTGTGAATCATTGAAGATCATTCATGAAAAAAGAATATTATGTATCTAGTCACCAAAGACACTTAACATTTATGCTTATTTTGTCTATTATAAATTTTTTGTAATGATTAATCATCAAAATTGTTGTAGTATTTATGTATTTAATTCTTGGGTCACTATATCTCGTATACAAATCTCAAAACTTAATGTATATAACATGCGAAAACCAACCACCCACTCTTTGGTAAGACACAAACCCGTGAGTGTCATTGTTGTCAAAACAATTAATAAGTATCATAGTCATAAATCAAAAACATTTATGAATGGTATAACATTCCACAACCTTGTACACCCATCATTATAAAGGTTCCAAAATTTAGGTTGTCTCTGGACCAAGAATCCCATCTTTAGGGTCAATTAATATAAAAGTCAGACCCACATTAGGATAAATTTCCATTAATATTCTCAATTTCATATCTCAAGCCACAAAAAATTCATTGAATCCCACTACCCTTATTACTTTTATCATATGAAATCACAAACGATTCACTATCTCAAATCTCATCCATCACTCAATGGTAAAATTCAGCATTCACATAGGATCGAAATCTAAAAGCTCATATTTTAATCTCATTTTTCTCTACTTTATCAAGATATTACATTATATAGTCCTAGAGAAATAAAATTTCATTCACATTTTAAAAGGGAAATTGCATTATAAGGCCATTATGGGGAAATTATTTAACTGAAACCATCCTTTAATAATTTTAAAATATCACCTATAATAATAATAATAACATATAGGGAGTTCGTTAGATTATATTCCACTCTAAACTTATATTTGAAAATTCTATATAAATCATTGTTGACACATTAGGTAACCAACCCCTCATCAAAAATATAATTAAACATAGGTAAAATATAAGTTCCATTTAAATCTTATGTGCCTAGAATGATTCATTAAAATCTGATAAATCAAAATCAATACCATATGCATCCCTCAAGTATGAAATAGATCAATTATAAAAAAAATACAAGAACAAAAATATCATCACTGGAAACATGGGTTTTCCGAAATACATGGGTCATATATTCCAAATCACATGCTCATTACCAATATAAGATATTATCTTATATCTTATCTACCCTTCCCAAGCAGTAAACCAAACGAAAAACATGATCTTATACAACATTCTCATGTCTGGGCCTAGATCACTTTGAAAAGTAATTAAACTAGAGGGTGAGATGACCTCAAGCATGACTCCTTGTATTCCATAGGTTTCTGACTAGATGTGAGGGTCAATAAATATATTTTTGTGTGATTATATTGTCTTATAAAAGTATAAATAGAATAACAAGTAATGTTCAACACATACAACCAAGCTATATAAACATCACATATAGTGGAATCTATAGATACATGATGAAAAAAAAATATTCTATAACAAAATTGACTATGGAGCATATGATAACCAATCCTAAAATTCATAGAATCCCTCATGGGTAGATAAAATACAAAATATTCAAAAAGAAAAAAATATCCAAGAACATAATAGTCCCCCTAAAACAAGACTTGAGACTGACCTGGATCCATTATCCTCACTCAGTTCTAGATATTCAAATTAATCACCAAGCATCTTGCTTCTAACCTTGTCCACAATTACAACCAAAATTATACTATGCTACCAACTAGTTACTATAGTAAGGTTTCAATACAACCTAGTGGTCCACCACCAATTATATAAAAAAATATCTATTCTAAAATATAAGTTCATGTATAAGATCTATGGATAAATAAGGAAATATAAAAAATATTGATTCTTAGTCTCTATGGTGAGAACAGGGGAAAGTAATATATTCTTTATCCAATGTTTTATGACTCTAAGTGAAACGATGAATCATGAAAACCATAATAAAGAACACAGGTGGGACAATTTCTACCCTCAAAACCAATACCTCATAACATACTTT
Organism: Viscum album; assembly: GCA_963277665.1. Classification (NCBI taxonomy): domain Eukaryota; kingdom Viridiplantae; phylum Streptophyta; class Magnoliopsida; order Santalales; family Viscaceae; genus Viscum; species Viscum album. Next base: position 923,162,375 of record OY728141.1, on the reverse strand, counting down.
ATTCATTCAATGTTCTTTGCCTCCCAACTAAGGGATCTACCCATTAGTATGAAAAATGATTTAAGATTATTTAAAATTTAATTAGGTTAAGACCACACCATGATTATTTACATGACCTCTCCATGGGAATTTACATGATCACTCCATGAGATTTTATATTTCATATTATCAAGACCACCATAATGGAATTTACAATTTAATTGGATCAAGACCGGTCCAATTTCATTTACACAACCACTCCATTGGAATTTACATTTCATAGTATAAAGACCTCCACAATGTCATTTATAATACCAATTTTTTAAGACCTCGCTAAGTTAATTTACCATGTTATATATCAAGACATCCCCTTGCGAATTTACCAATTTCATATAAATGACATTACATAACGAACAATTCCAATTTACTATTTCCTTTTATATTTATCGTTTTATCATAATTTACAATTTTCATGTTTGACCCCATTTTCCATTTTACCATTTATAACTCACATTAAAAATCTCAATCAATTCATGGGTTATCAATTCACTTCATGACATACATTACCCATTTTATAAAATAGGGTTTTCTAATTTATCATATAAATTTCAATTCATCATACAACCATTTATTTCTTGATAATTTGTTATAGTTTACTATAACATTTCACTACATTAAGGTATCAAATATAAGCTAGTGTGTCCACTTGAACTAACCATTCACCTAAGATATTTAGCACAAGAAAAAAGCATGAAAAATCAAAAAATTAGTAACCAATTTACAATTTCACAAGATAATAATAAAGTTAAAATAACTTGTCAATATTTTTAATTTTAGATTAAAATATATTTACTACTTCAATAGATTCTTCTAACATTTCTATTTTTTTCATTTACAAATCATCACTAACCATTCTGGTTTCCCACACACATACCCATTTCATAGAGTCAATACATAATGTTAGGTATCCCCTTGGGATCACATTCAAGGTAATCATTTAGCATCATATTTATGCCCATAATTACATGAAAATATAATATATAACACATCAATTTAATTTTAGGTACAATTCATAATATGTCAGTGTGACTACCCAACTCATGAACAATAAATATATTCAAGACAATGTGAATTACATAGGGACCACCTACCTTAACCTCATAGATATTCAGTCATCCAATTACACACTTCAGTTAAATCCATAATAGTCATAATTCAAGAACCATAGAAAAACCATGAAAATAGGGCATCATGAATAAAATGGTGAGAGACCACGTGATGGTGGGAGAAATAATGAATGAGAAAATAAAAATTACAGGAAAACATTGAGATTTTAAACTAACCAAATTGCACTCTAAATGATTAATGGTGTTGGGAGACTGTCCAAAACCCAAAATAGAAGGGAGGGTCATGTCTTAGAGGATTTAATAGAAAAATATAAGTGGAACATAGTTTCAAGAGGTCATGGGTCATGAGGGAAAAATAATAAAATTCCACTTTTTAATGCAGTGCATGGTTAGGACGCATGGTTGTCCAAACCATGCGCTAACCACACTAACCCCCACTCCCTAAGAAACACCATTATAAATGACTATAAAACACAGTATAATAATCCTTATGACAACCATGAAAAATTACTTTGTAATTTTTTATAGATATTTCATGGTTATATGGATCCCTAAAAATATTTCAAAAAACCAATGCACCTAGGCATACTGGGCCACACTGTTGGGTGTCTGGTTTTCACTAATAATGCACTGACCATGTGCCTCGGGATGCAACTTCAAAATACAAAATATCTATCCTTGAAACCCCATTATGATCCTGAGACCTTTCTTATTCCCATAAATTCACCCAATAAATGGTCTCACATGAGTTTTAATAAAAATTATAATATAATTTACCACTAAAAAATATATATTACAACATCCCCTTAGAATAGTTATAAAACATGGTTTTATATCCCTTAGGAAAGCCCCATTTTTCCTAATTATGTATCATAATTTGGAATCCCCCCTTGGACACATCATTAATCATAGTCTAAAATTCTTTAGATACTCACCTAATGTTTATTATTTTTCTATGGGATAATTTTTCTATAGAAAATCATCACTGTCTGAAGTGGGTGTGGTCAGTTTTTATTATCATCATGGAACTCGAAGATCGACTATAGTATATTTATTTATAATTTTCAAGATTTATTATTCACATATTCATGCACCAGGTACTCAGTATTAATTTTATTTTAGACATCATTGGTGGTGTTATACTAAGTCATAATCATACGCAAATTAGACCATCGTTTGTTACCCAAGAAGATTTAATGATTTTAGGATAGTAAAAGTGAAAGTTCCTATGACTAATGTGTGATTTGGACTACTAAATAAAATCCTGGGAGATTTAGACCCTACTGGAATCATGACCATTTTTATAAGTATTCTTCATTGAATTTTGGTTCTTTTTGGTTTTTTGTACATGTTAACTATTAATTTATGACTTATTGATATTATATGTAGGACATTTTATATATCACAGATTGTATTTATTTTTTTCACTTCTATATTTTTCTATTAACTTATTTACTTATTATGTAGATGTATCTCATTTCATTTTTTCCATTTTTGTTATACCTTGATATGCCAGTTTAGTCTCCCCATCCTGCAACTATAGACCCACACTACAAGTGAATGTCCACTAGAATCTAGGGAGAAATGTTTGACGTCCCAATATCCTTTTTTTCTGGGCATATATGTGTTTTTGTGGGATGTGGATGTTATAGATTTGGGTGTTTAGTATTAGAAGATTGCATTATTGAATTACATACTAAATTTTGTTTAATGTGATCAAACATTACACACAGTATATAATGATTTTAATAGTTATTAGTTTTTTACAACCTTTTATCTTATGGTTTTACTTATTTTCAATCTTTATCACATGAATTCCCTTGTTCATTTTTTACATTCTCTTTTTGAAAATAGTTACCTTGATCACCGTGATCAGCTTTTACCTTAACTTTTTCATTTATATTTACTCTAGTTGCTATTAATTCCTTTACTAGAAGAAATATCAATAATTATATATCTTTGTGATCTTATTGATAACATATTTCAAAAAATATACTCCAATAATTTATATTTTTTTATAAAGATAGGGATTTATATTTTACAACTTCAAAATTATGTCTTCCAAGAGTTTTTCTTATAATAACAAATATTATACTCTTATAATAAAATCCAATACCCCTTTATTTATTAAATATTTATGGGGAATACATAGTATACCAAAAATTATAGTAATTATTCCTAAATTTTAAACAATACCAACCATAACCTTTGAGGATTTGTTTTTTCAAAATTTTGGTGAGTCTATCTATTACAAACTTCTTGATGTGTAGGTGTATTCTAGCCTGGATTTGGTTTTCTTAATGAGGATTATTTATTCCCCTAATAAACTTTAATATTCCTTGATATTTTTGTGGATTTATAACTTATTTAAATATTCCAAACATGTCAATTTTTATCTTTTGAATATGTACTAACATAGAAAAAAAATCAGTATCATATGGAAAATTTGAAACATGTTATACCATTCTTTTAGGACCGTCCTTCTCAAGAATCATGAGAAACTCAACAATAATTTCTAATTATTTTCATTATATTATATCATTTTATTAATTTTATTTTGATATCTAATTCATCTATATTATATCTAAAGAATCTCCACTTCCATATAATCTAATTTTTCCTAATACTATTCTAAAATCATAGCATGTTCTTCCATTTTTTCCTTGGAATTTTTTCTCAATGAAGAGATCACTCACATTACTATCCTCACTTATTTTCTATTTTTATAGTTGGTTTACTAACATATTGATCTTGAAATTTTACTCAATATAGTATTTTTATTAATATATCCACATATATATGGTATTGATTTTCTTTTCCTTCTTATCATTGGTTGATGAGACTTTATTCTCTTTAACTTGATCTTTGATGATTTTGTGATTTTCATATGTTTATACATCATTAGATTCTCTCTATTATTATGATTCATAATTATTTTCTCTATATAATATACTTTTCAACAGTTTCTTGACAAGTTATTCTTATTTCCATTATCATCCTTTCTAGTTTATATAGACTTTATTTATAGAATTATTTCTCTTCCTCCTCACTTTTTTCACATCAAATTTCTTATTTGGGACGAAATTTACTAAAATCTATATACCTATTAAATTGGATCATTTTAAAGGAAGCATGATTTTTTATTTTACCCTTCTTTTCATTTTCATGGAGATAAAATATATGAATTTTAATTATCCTTAACCTCTTTATCATTCACCTAATTTGTTCTATTTTGAATCTTATAATGACTCAAATTTCAACACGTTCAGTTAGATACATTTTATTTTTTTAAATCCCTGGTATTTCTTATCCTTCTTCATGAATACTATGTATTTCTTCATCACATAATTGAGAAGTGTATTACTCTTTACTTCAAGAGATATATATCTAATCCCTTCCAGAGATGATATCTTTTTTTCAAATATATCTGGAAAAAAACTCATCAACTTATTGAAAATGAATGAATCTAATAAATTATCATCAAATCCCCTGATATAGCTTAAAATTTCATTTTCTAATGTAAAGTAGTCATCTATAGTCTCTTCATATACCATCAGAATTTATGAAATATTTTTTTTAGAACATGAATTTTTTCAAAAATCATTAAATTTCCTTCATATATATTCCCTAGAATCTCCCACATCTCCTCGGTAATTTTAGGTCACATTATCTTATTTTATAATTTTTCACATATATATTATTAGATTAAATTTATATCATTATAATATACTTTAAGATTTTTATTGTTACAATAAATCGTGGGACTATATCTTCCATGTGGAATAAATCTCAATTTTACTATAGTAGTCACCTCAAGACCTTATGAAAGAAAATATAGAATCATCTAGTTCATCCATCAATGAAAATTATTTCCATCAAAAGAAGTTATTTCTATAATATTTATAGAATTGATATCCTATATGATTCTCATTTGATCTTTGATAGGAAAACTGAATTATAATATAAATGGAAGTGTCTATGTTCGGTGAGATCATTGAAAGGGGTAACTCAGTGAAACCTTTTTATTTTTATGAATTCCACTTTTAATCCAACCTTTCTAGGTTGTTAAATCATAGTATACTATCTTTTTTCTCTTAAATACTCTCGAATAATTCATTAACTGAAAATAACATAATAAATATATTTACAAGGTGTTTCCATTAAATCCTAGTCCTTTTTTTGCTTTTTTTTGTTTTTTGAAATGGTTTATCTACTATGAAACACTGAGTTCACATATATAAAATATCAATAAATAATTGGACAAAAATATAATGAATTGACTGATCTCTAGTTGTCACTACATCCATATCCTAAAGGTATTATGCTTACTCCTGATAGTTAAATATAACTATAAAAAATATTTTGGATAGGTATTGGTGGGGTCATTATATTACATCCAAAAAATAATTCAAGAGTCCTCCAGAACTCTTTCAAATGGATCTTTAAATTATCATATATTCTAGTGCAGTGTGTATGTGTATTATTTATATATAGAGTACTCAAATTCATATATTAGTTGGCTCTCTCAACCATACTCATTAGATCTTATGAAAATTTGAAATTGCAAGTAGTAGGAAGGGACACCTACTTGTCGCATTCTCTTAAGATTCAAAACTACAACAATAATGTTGGATTAATTCATTTTCTACAATTAAATGATAAGGTGTTATTGGATTCAATCACGTTATACTTATACAATTAGAGAACTTATTCTCTCATGGTTCCCCAGACACAATTTTTCTTTCCTCAGGAAATTCATCTATTTTATCATCGATTCCCATATCTTATTTATAATGAAATAAAATTGTCTTAGTATTATCACTTATTTTTCACCTTGTCTAGAACCAATTATATATTTTTTTTATTTCTAGAAATTATATTGTGTGATCTTTGTAAGGATATTTTTCATTCTCATAAATGGAAATATCCTTATGATATCATTCAAGAAAATTGAACATGCACAAGTTCACTATTCATTATCCCAACAATATCCATTATTTCGTGTATCTCATTTCAATTTTAACTATTATCCTTAGTGAGATCACAATAGTCACCCTGATTTATTTCTCTCATTTCATTTTATTTATTTTAATTGAATATATATTACTTTTTTCAGTAAGTATTTGGGATTATTATCAAAATTATTCCTCATAAATCCATATAAAATCATTCCTCTAATACTATATTAAAATACACATTATCTTATTTTTCATCTTGGGGAAAATATTAAAGAATGGGTGATTCCTTGATAAATAGTATATATTCCATCTTAGACTTATACATTTAACCAGTATAATATCTCACTTATCATCCTTCTAATTCTTTTATCACAATATAATTTGTAATATTTTATAAATTGATTAATATATTATTATTCATTTTATTTTCTTTTTTATTTTTTTCAAAATAAAAAATTCTACAAACAACATTTTCATAATATTAAAAAGTCTCTCCAAAATTCCTCATACTATGCTCTCCTCTTATATGGATTCATGATAATATTTTAAATATTATTTGGTTTGAATAACAAACGCTTTAAGGTTTATAAATTTTTTAGAGCATTTAGGATCAAGTTTGGAATCATCATAAATATAATTACTCTTCATATTAATAATATCTAGAAACATGAATTTTATGTATAGAATTTATCTAAATTAATCATATTCTAGGGACATATTCATAAATAAAACGTTGTTTCATTTAAAATAATGGCCATAAAAAATTATAGTCGTATACACCAACACAAAAGTTTTATGAGTTAAATTAAATACATTTCATATAATATTGAAGTCTTATAAATAATTATTAATTTTTTATGATATTGGATGATATATAAAATTTCATAATATTAAAGATGTGCCATAAATACAGAAAACTGACATGAGTTCAAACAATATACCGTTAATTTCTTAAAAAATATGAAATCATACATTTGTAATAAATTCATATAACATCTATTTAAATTTATATATCGAATTCATATGTTCTGGTAAAGTCATATAATTTCCACACATTTCCAATTTTATACTTCAAAAATAAAATTCTAGACTTCTTCAACTGAATTAGAGGATAATTGAAACTTCTACAAGATTCATCCATGAGTTTTTAAACACTAAATATAGAAAAGCGCATGTTATGAACCTTAAGGTTGTATTATTATAATTCAGAATAACTTCATCTATCATTCCTTCAATAATTAAATCTTAAATATCCCCACCTTCTGGAGTCTTCTAGATCACATACTAATAGTTTTGGATAGTTTTAAACACCAATAATTTTAATACCACACATTGTTAGACAAAATATACAAAATTCCACACTGAGCCAAAACAAATGCCAAAATAATATAATTTCAATATAGTCTTTATAACCTATTCATTAAATTAAGGGGTTTGAATAGTATTAACTAAATTAAGAAATATATAGAAAGGAACTATTCAATTAATAAAAATTTTATTTTAGGAAATAATTAATGAATTTTTAGTAAATTTACTTTATGCTTCATCCATACATTTTCGTTAAAAAATAGTTTTATTGATTTTTATGATAAGTATTATAATTTATTTATATAACTTCTATAATTTTTATTTTACACAAATAATATAATTTTTTAATTATTCATGTCAAAATTATCTTGTGGTGATTTTTTGACTTTTTATAAAAATATTTATTTTCTAGTGAATATTTCAAAATACTCATTTTTTTCGAAAATTTTATATTTGTTTTAATGATTTACAAAGTTTGATTTTATTATAAATGTTTTAATAAAAAACATGTCATCTTATATTTTTAATATAAATTTAGTATCATTTTAATTAATTTTATGATTTAATTTTGTATACAATCTTTTTTATACAAAAAAAGTTATTTTTCAGAAAACTGCATTTTTTCACAATGTGGTTACATCACATTTTGTGTATATATTTTAAAATTAATGTCTTAAAATTATAGACAACAAATTGGATAAAATTTCTTCCATATTTTGAATCAATAATTTTAATTTTATTAAATAATTCACTTTATTGTTTTCAATACGAGTACTGATCATGGTAAACTTTATCTCCTTAGTAGAGGGTAAATTGGGTTAATCTAAGATAAAACTAAGTGATAAGCCCATAATTTTTCATACAATTCATTTTTGGATGGATTTAATTAAAAAATTATCATCATTGGACCGAAATATATCTATTTAATGAACATTTTTCTATGAAAATAACATATTTAATATTTAATGAGAAGATAGTTACAATGTGTCACTTTATTAGTATTAAATATATCTTATCTATCAATATATTGAAAAAAACAATTTATAAATGATTATAATTGTACATTTTTAGATTAATGAAAATATTCAAATGATATAAAATTATTAATATTTTTTTTGATATTATATATTTAGCTAAAATGCTTGTGCAATGCTAATATTGTATTCATTTAATTAAAAAAAACAATAAAAGTAATGATTTTAAAAATATTACAAGTGAAAGAATTTGAATTTTATAATTAGTAACATAAATTTAATATATATAATATATTATAGAGGTTTTAAATAATTATATTCGTATTTCCCCTTTATCTTGATGTTTTTAAAGACAAATAAAATGAATAGAGTCAAAAATGAAAATAACTATTTTTTAAGATAAATAAAATTTTATTAAAGGATTTAAAATACATAATAAAAATATATTCATCAAAATTAATTTTATATAGTTTTATAAATCAACCAGCTTCCATTTATTGGTATTTTTCATTTTATTGTTACATTATCAATCCTTAAATGGTAGTAAACTTTAATATTACAGTAATTGTTTAAAGGGGAAACATAGGTTAAGACTAAAAGTGTGAAAACATATCCAAATCATGTCAATATTTTATTGGATCAGATTATTTACACTCATAGTTATCTTATATTGAAATATTATCAATATTTATCCATTTTTACGTCAAATTTAATATATATTAATTTAATATTTTAAGAAATTCCATGACTTCCATCCCCTAAACTGTAAGAGGACAAATCTAATTTCTCTTCATTAAACCACATTGAGTCTTAAATGTCAACCATACACTTAAATATTTCCTTTTAAGCTTCTATATAAAATATTTATAGGTTTGGTATCCCCAAATTACCAACCATAGGATTTTTAAGAGAAGATCTAAAGGAGTTCCTCTAAAGAATAGGTAATCTCCTTGACAGATCAATTTCTTTTCAAATTTTCTTTTAACTCATAAAATCATATTTTATTTATTAAAATTGTAACATAAGTATCCTAAATATACTATAATTTTATCATTATTATGAACACACCATTATCCACTCCCTTTCTCATTAAATGATAAGTGAATGTATCGCTCGTGTGTACGAATGACTTGTAGTCTCCACGTATTGATACAACTCATTTTTCATTGCCATGTTTTTTTTATGGAAACAATGATTTTTTAATGTTTATATATGGTATTTATTAAATAATTATAATTTTTTAACTATAATTTCATATGTACATTCCTACATTCCAAACTGATGGGAAACGATAATGTCGCTCGTACATATGTGTGGACTACCACATTTATAAAGCGATATGATTCATTTTTAATTTATAGTTTACTAGGTAGATAATAAGAAAGGCTTTTAGGAACATATATGATTTATGTTAAATTATAATTATTCTTTAAAGTTGAATTATTATTTACCTCTCTTTCAATCTATCCATAAAAAAGTGGAAACCAATGATCCTGAGTACATACAACCTATCATCTCAATGAACGGTGTTATTAATTTTTCTATTTATAAATATTAATGATTAATATTAACAAATATATAATGTATATATATTATATTTATATAATTATTAAATTTTTTACATGATCTAAACATTATCAAAGTACAAAGACAAAAACTACTAAACTGAAACATACATGAAAAATGAAGCGGTTATTTCCTAAAATAGTGATTTTAACAAAGAATTGTTATATAAAAGGTTTTAAAATATTATAATTAAGTGATGTGTGATATTATATATATTATTATGGTTATATAATATAATTATAATAACTATATGTTTATTATATAGGATGTTGGAACACATATGAAGGAAATCGGACCTCAGGTAAGAGTTTCTCGTCTCACTTTTACATCTTTGAGACATATTCTAAATTCCCTGATAATTAAATTTTTGAAGTGTATATACTGACTATTAGATATAATATATCATTATAGCCTTTACTATCATGGTATTTAATGTTTTATAAGATGTTATATCTTACATGGGGTTTAGGATACAAATGTTACCCAAGTGGTAAGGTTTTATTTCACAATCTTGTGATTATTCAATATTTTTTTAGGTATCCCTTGGGGGGATTGGTTTATATTTTTTATATATTAATACGAATTTACTTTAATATCCTTGATTTATTCCTAAAATTTTCTTGTAATTGTACTGTATTCTTCTCTATGGTACTTAAAAGGATTGAGAATTTTATTAAGAAATTATAACATTGTTTCTCTCTTAGGTTGAAAAAAAATTTAATTTCAAGCAAATGATTTCTAAAAATATTTTCAAGAATGTTATTAAATTTATTAATTATGTAAATTTATACCAATTTTTTACATTATTTAAAATCTATTTGTGTCGAATCTTCTTATGTTTTTCTAAATAGGGTATTTTTTGACATTTTTGAAATGGTGTGAACTGAATTTTTTATAACTTATACATCATTAATAGAATTTTCTACAATAATTACCTTACATTACTAAGAATATTACTTCATAATTCCCATATTTGTTAAAGAAATTTTTTCCCTAATATTCACTAAATTTTATGTTTTTAAATATTATTTTTAAAGTAACAAGTGTATTTTATTAAAAAAATTCCTATAATGACATTTGGATGGTATTTTTATTCATAAATAACAATACTCCTTATTTTACATATGATATACAAGGGATATTTTGAAAATATTCTATACTTATTATTTATTTATTTTTGTATGATTAGTTTGATAAGGTATCTACTATTTTGATACAATTCTCTATAATACTCTGGATGGTTTATGATTACGTTTATTGATAACAAAATTATTCTAATTTTATATGCTAGATTTTCAATATGATTGTTTATGTTGATAATTTTTAATTACTTTCATATGATAAATTCATTGGAATTAGTATGTGACGGAAAGGGCTGCATATATCCCCTCAATGCATCAGTAGGTCTAATGAGACAAACTAGCTTGGTAATTTGGTTGTGGCCTTACCAATTAATTTTTTTTAATGGAATGAGGCATTGACGGTATAGTTGTTTTGGAATAGGTAATTCATGATATAAATGTCTTGGCATGAGCCTGGATGGTATGTTTATATTTCTAACATTACGCATTGAAAATTTAGGAAACAAGTCATTGATATTAATGTGATTGTTTGAATATTTTTATATACATGGATATGTTTTTAACTCTAGTAAATTTTTATGTGGAAATATTTAATTATTATTTATTTCCTTCGATATTATTTATGTATTATTTTTCATTTTTTTGTATGTATACCCTTAATAATCATCTAAGCTCACCCTTTTTTTATGTTTCTTTTTCCATGGATTCTAGGAAGTGTATTATGATTGATATACAAGGTTATGATAGAATAAATAATTATGTTCCTGAAGAAAATACTATATTGTATTTTATGTTTATAAATGAAATTTTTCAATTCATATTTATCTATTTTACCGATACCAATAAACAATTTGGTCCTTTATGATATGATTTCATGTATATAGTGACAATGTAATCATTTAACCCCTGAATATATGATATTAAGGTTAGGGACATTACAATAGTACTCTACAACCATAGTACATGTCTTTATTATTAGGATCATATCTTTAATCATCTGATATGTTTTCTATTACTATGTATTCCATATTTCATTATCTCGCTTTAACTTTAGTGGGATGAATATGAAAAATCACCCAACACCATAACAAACATATTGAATCTTATTAAATACAATTACATACATACAAATTTAGGTTCATGATTTTATATCATTTAAATATATTAAATTTGTATCCATTCATTTAGAAAAATTAATGGAATAATTGTTTTATTTTTTGTACGAATAAAACAAAACATATTCATCCTAATAATCAATGCACTTTCCATTTTTAAATTTAATTATAATTATATAATCCCATAACCGTGAAATACTAATCAAATAATATTTCCAAACTTAAATATATAAAGATTTTAAAATAATAATTGATTTAGAGAAACCTACTTCATTAAAACCTTTAATATTTCCTTTCAATTTATCTATAATTGTAACATTACCTCCATCATATCTATTGAATGAAAAAAGGACATATCTATAGTCATATTCCTATATCAAACACATTTGGTGTACCATGAGTTGTCTTTGAGACATCGAAGGAATGTATCCTATAAAATCAGTTAGACGATTATTTTGGTAGACATCCTACTTTGGCTGATGTGGGATTCGTAAACGAATTCATTGGAAAGAAAATAGATTTCATACAAGGATTCATATATAATATTAATGTAACGGATTTATATATGAAATATCTGGTGTCTTTAAAATATTTTGGAAATCATAAAGAAAAATCACTATTATAATGACCCTTCATTATACAACTAAAACATGTAACCGTTCATACAATCACTTTAAAACTTTTAAAAATGACATTTTTTTAGATTTTGGGTAATTGTGGATCATTAACATGTTAAATATTTTTTTCTAATTTATTCATACTCATAATTTTATTATAACTTTATATTTCTTGGAAAAATGTGGACAATTTTTTATTTGAACATTCAATTTTATTTTTGAACATTTTATTATTAATTTTGAGAAATGTTAAATTCATAACATACATCTTTAAAATTTCTTTCTTCCACTCCATTGATCTTAAAAAAATCTTCATATTTAACATTTTCCTCTTTAATATTTTTTGTTTTCTTGAGAGAGAACTGTATTTTAATCAATATTTTACTTATGCTTTTCTATAATTCATTATATAGATTATATATTTTAATAATATAATTTTTTAATCATTAAATATCATCAAATAAATCATTAATATTGGGTCTTTAAGAATAAAGTTTATTTGAATAAAACTAAAAATAACTAACATGATTTAATGAGCTCAATAAACAAAATTTTGAAAATTATTTTTATGTTCCAAACTATTCACTAGAATTTTAATCCTCTATACAACTCTAACCATCTTCTAAAACACTAATATTTTCATTTTTAAGCATATTTTTGTTTATTTATTTCATTAATAACAATAATTCAGGATTGATATGGCTTTTTATATGAGGTCATATTATATTAACTCAAGAGAATTAATAGAAATTTTAGTACCTTTATTGGTTTCATTGTGATCATATATTGGATAATCATTTCTAATTACCCTATATTAGTCTTTAATTATTTTATCATTATTTCTTCTAATTGGGAAAATCTATCTCTTTAACTTATCTTTAACTGAGAATGATAATAGGAATAGTTAAAATTCTATTGGAATAAAAATTAACAATTTTTGTCTTTGTAATGGTCGAGAGGAGTGTGAATTGACTAGTTTATGAAATTTCAAAGGTTATATCATACATGAAATTATTTATGGAGTGGAAAAATTAAATAAGGATATAATACTTTATATATAATTTTAGATCAAAGTGATCTTACATATACTTTTCACATGATAGAAATTGAAACCAATAAAATTCAGACTTTTGATGTGGTGTTATAACCCAACAATAAACTAAATTTCCTAACAGAGTCTCAACCAACAAAAACCCAAATATTTAAATGGGATTCATAACCTATTACAACATTTTATTTTTTTACCCATGATTCAAAACAAAAATTCATTTCTTTCACAACATGGATTCCCAAACCAAATGTATCTTTTAATTGGTATTATAATCCATTCACACCATAATTCTTAATACAAAATCATAGAAAAAAATAATGAAAATTGAATTGAGATGAGAAAATATAGCATCAAAAAACTAGAGTTGAATAGTATTTATTAGAACATTTAGGCAGCTTTTGTCAAAATTTAAGTGTAGATCTTCATGATGAATTCCATTAAATATTATTGCAATGTGTTCATAAAAAGTTTATAGTGCATGACAACTCCCTATTCAGGCACACCCAATATAGGATCTATCAATCTCTATTTATAGATATTACTGAAAAAACACTTAAAAATTATCTTCATTTCAATAATTCATTTTTAAAGACTCTATTCATGAATTCAAAGATAATAAAATACTTCAATTTTTTTAAAATAATCATTAAAAATAATCATAATAATTTCATGATTTCATAGAAAGTTTTAAATGATTTAATCTCCTTAATACATGCATAGTAAATTTTTGTTTAATAACGTTGAGTCTCATTCATACATAACTATAAAAAATAAAAATTATATCTAAAATAAAAAATGTAACTACAAGAAATAAATATATGAAATAAAAAAAAATAATTATTTATACAAACAATTAATTCTAAGTAAAACTATAAATATTGACTGAGTATAAGGTTCTTAATAGTCTTATTCTATTTAAAGACAATTTTACAATAAACATAATATTCTACTTAAGAATTAATTATTTTTATATAAGTATTATTCTATGTAAAATCATTTTTAACTTAATGATCATTTTGAGTAAGAATTGTTTTTAAGGATAAATGTGAATAAGGATCTTTTATTATGGGCATATGAATCATATTTCCACATAAAATTCATTTTCATAAGAATCTTTGTTCATCACATGAATGACTCTTCCTAAGGATCAACTTGATAAGGTTTGTAATTTTAAATAAGTATTATATTTAACTCCATGAATATCATTTTCAATATGTTAAATGATGTGTTAGTCTATATAAGGATTAGTATTCCTTTCATAAGGATAATGTACTTTGAAAATTATAGGAATTTTGGGAGAATAAATTATATTAAATTTGTTTTGAAAATATCAAAATGAAGATATCATTTGTGAAAAAATATATTCATTAGGATTAAATCAGGTTTTCATAAGGTTGATTTGAAACCCCATATGAAAAAATCAACACATAGGAAATTATCGGAAAATGTATTCTCATAAAAATGATTTTTTATGTTCATAAGTATTATTTGGGAAATAGTTTTAATTTTCAAAAACATTTGAAAATGAATTCTCTATAAAATGTAACCAGAATAAGTAGAATAAAAATAATAATATAAAATAAATTAAAAATTAAAAATTAATAAATTAATATATAATTAATAATAAACAATTTGAATGTCATTATTTTATTCTATAAAAATGAAATAATTAAACAAATTTTCTTCTTTTCAAAATCCATATTAGATTGAATAAATAAAATTAGTATTTTTTTAATTATTAATGAAAAATCCAATATAATGGAAAGAGTCAACTAAACAAATAATAGTTCGTATCAATATAACTCCACACTTTTTATCAAAATAAAGAGAGTGATCAATACCATGATCTAATAGTAAATAGGTTAAAAATTGAAGACCTTTTAAATCATATAATCTAAAGAACAAGCTCTTACCCTAAAAATACTTTGATATAGTAAAAAATATTTATTATCCCTATTCTTATTTGAACAAAAAAATTCGAATTACAAGTTCATTCCCATAAAATTTCTTTAAAAATAATGATAATCAAATCATATAATTTGACTTCTTTGATCTTGTTGGATCAGATGCAAAGGGATTACAAGAGGGAACCATTTTATTTTTATAATGAAAGAAAGTAAATTTAAAACCACATAGATTACTCTAAAAACCAAAATATATATATAAATCACAGATTTAGTGTAAAAAACTCTCCAACTTTTATACTTCATTATATATTTTGAGTGACCCAGTATCTATCCCTTGATTTCTTCATCTCATATTTATAGGTGATGAATGTAACAAACATGGTGTGAAATTTTTATATACATAAATAACATCTATTAAATTTTTCAAAATTAGAAGATTCAAAAAAATCCTTTGTTTTATTGAGGTTCAAAGGACTCTTCCTGGTGTTCTAGAATATTCAAGTTTAGGAATTAGCTAATATGAAATTTAGTAAATTGCCAGATAAAATATGAAACACTTAAAATATAATTCAATTAAGTGTAATAAAAATAAATATTATTTTAATTTATTAAAAAATAAGGATTCAAAATATATGTTTTTTAGGAAAATAACTTAGAAATATCTCTCTTTTTGATAATCACAAATCATGAAAAATATTGATGTTAAAATGAAATGATGTAAAGTAAAAAAGTTAGTGATCTACTCCCCCTAGGAATATAAATGGTATTAGGGAAAATATTTTATACCAATTACTAAAATAATAGAAAAAACAAATCGATTTTATTACATTATCTCCTTCTATTGTATACTATACTTCTCCCCATAATTAATTTTTCTCCCCCTTTTCAATTAACTATATTATATATCCCTTTGAGGCACATTCTCTCCCTTTGTGATCATCAAAAATAAAATAAGGAGAGTTAATAAATAATAATTAAATGAAAGGTAGAAACTAATATTGGTCCCCATAAGAAAAATAAGGTCACATGATATAATAATAATGATATGTAGGTACTATATCAAAATAAATTAAACTGCAAAGAAGGGGTATTCTTTAGTAACATCATAAAAAAATATTTAAACCCAAAATTACATTTTGAAAGATATCTTATAATGTTTATAGAGTGTAATATGGTTCTAAAAGGTGTGGATTTGGAATATGTACTAGATACATCTTTGAATTGTGTTTTAAAAATTTTCATAAATTATGTTGTACCTAAATAAAGTGTTAGAAAAATTCTATATAAAAAATAACTCCCCCTGTGAGAAGGATTTTTTTGATTTCATGAGAATAAATAGAAAAAATTAATATGATCTTTTACACTTTATAAAACATATAATTTATTTAATATATCCAAATATTTTTAAATGGAAGGGTTTAGTAAATTCATCAACTAGAAAATTTTAAATTAAAATAAATTCAATAATAATATAACCTTTTGGTCTATGATCCTAATGTAAGTTGTGTCTTCAATCCACTTTTATCACCCATGAATGATGTACTAGACTCTTATAAAAATAAATGAGACTTGATCTATCATAAAGAATCAAAGTTTGAGTGAATTTCATTTCAAAATGGGTGTGTGTGTGTGTGTTCATGCACATTTTGGGAGGGAGACCAGGTTGTCATGTGATCATCATAACATTGAATGTCTTGGGACACTAGAATTTCAAAAAAATTATCATATTATAAATTTAGCCTATAAAAAATCACATCTCTCAACAAAGTGTGCCAAAAAATGATAGTTTATGTACCCTATCCAAAAAAAGAATAAATTTACACACAACTCTTGAAAAACACACAAAAATATAATGAAATTAAAATAAATTCCATAGAAGTACATAAATCAAGAAAAGAACCCAAGGGATCAGAATTCATCAGAAAATGTGTCATATCTTCATGAGAGAACTTTTTTCCCATCTTTATATTCACTATATGTACAATATAAAATAAAAATAAAAATATATTCCTTAATAGTTAATTATAAAGGATTAACACTTTTTAATTTTTTACTCAAAGTAAACTATTTAACCATGCACTATTCAAAATCAGTATAAACTAAATATTCTATTGATGTACTATCCAATATGATCCCCACATCCTTTATAGAAAACTTTATTTTTTCCCCTTGATTCAACGAGATTCTATCTTTCATAGAGAGAACTCCATTTGGAATATGTCTATTGATCTCTAGTTTCATTATTTACATTAACCCCATGCATGATAATTCTTTTCTAGATACTTTATTCTATAGTCTTCTTGTTCACTAAAAATTTTGGGAGTCCTAGATATGATCGGAAGATATGAAATTATGATAATATTACTACATCCTAGAGTGTTAGGATTCCATATACTATACAACAATCCATTATTCATCTGAAGTGATAAATACTTGAAACCTATATTCAGTAAATGAAATTTCAATGAATGGATTAAAGATAATCTGAAACTAGTCTTTATACCTCTAAAATATACCATTTGAATAATTTTTTTAGGGAAATAATGATAAACCTCTAGTAAATTAGAGAAATTTTTTCCACTTATTATTGTATAAAAATTATAACTCCTCCATCCCTTTCCATTCACCCAAGACCTACTAAGGCACAATTATTCCTTACAAATTATTGAGAAATATTATAAAAACAAATTCACCAGGTTTTTAATTTTTTTTATATTTTTTATATCTAACTCTTTTTCCTCCATTATATTTTTTATGAAATGATAATTTAGTTCAATATAATTTTTCATTAATTGAAATAATGGATTTTAATCCATGTGAAATTCACTTCGATGATCACAAAATAAAATTCTACATTTCTAGATTCTTTTATATTCCATTAAAAAGCATCAACCAAACCATTTCTTTTATATATATTTTTATGCTATTTACACATATTGTTTGTACATAAAGGTACAATATAATACCATATTAACATCTAGATGATTATTTTACCTCCACATATAAGTACAAATCAATTAATGATTTTCTTAGTGTCTTAATATCATGTGAATACCACATATAAAATCTCATATATTAACTATTTCTCCACAAAATAATGAACTATATATTTCATTCATTTCAAATAATAAATGAACTACTCTATAGTTTCACAATTTGTTCACCAAATTCTACATATATCAATATACTTCACCCATTAAAAATAATATATTTATCCAAGTACAAATCATTGTATACATAGAAAGTCCAACCATTGAGGAATATAGAACTTTCTCCATATACCACCTATATTCTTTCATTATAGGTGCATGTTCCTTAGATAAATTGAAGTATCTTGAAAAGGGGTCAATATAAACTTGCATCTCGTAACTCTGAATCTTTAGATTTCATTTAAGATATAATAATTTTCAAACATGACAAAAAAATATTCAAATCTATTTCACTGATTTTTCCTATGATTTTCTTATCATTCCTCCTATCCTTAAACTCAAATATTCACGGAAACATACCCATCATCTCCTAGATTGGTTTGATTGATAGACCAAACAGAAGCATACATTAAATATAAAATAGTAACATGATGAAATCCCCATTACTATAATTATTTTGGGAGAAAATGCTCATAATTTCATTTTCTAAATATTTTTTCCAATATACAAATTTCAAACTTATGATTCCACTATTGAGGTTCATAAATCTGTCTATAAAGACTATTATTCAGCATATATACTATCTTCTAATTCTCATCTTACATGAATCATAATGGATTCTTCTTTTAAAATTCTTCATAAAACTCACCAAGAAGGAAGGTCTTTATAGCACCAATATATTATGAGTATAATTATTTTGTCTCTACCATACTTAGCATTGTTTGTATAGTAAAATGTTTAACTACTAGTGGTAAATTTTTTGATAAATAAACTACTTCCTTCTACTAAAATCAATTTACAACCAAAGGTATATTGTTATGATATTTAACATCATCTTATTCCTTTATTTGATAAACCCATTTATTAAAAAGCTCTATTTTTACTTATTTTAAATTATTTACCTCCCATTTTTAATTTTATTTTAACAAATAAATATGTCTAACCAACGTAGACTTCAATTATTTCAAATAAATGAGAAAATTTTATTTCTCTACGTTTTAATATATTTTTGTGTCCACTAATAATATAAATTTCCCATCATTTCCAAGACTGTAAATTAGCCTATCCATTTTAATTTAACTCCTCAACTAAATTATTTTTTATGAGATTCTTGGAAAATAACTTCCTTTTTGTACCTGAAATTACTATACTCTAACTTCTGGAGCCCTAACTTCAAATTATCTGACTCGAGATTCATTATCCTTTGAACAGTCAAGTTTAAATTTTGATAATTTCACTAATAAACATCTCGTTCTTTCAAAAAAAAACCTCTAGATGTTTTATCCCTCTTGTGTTCTTACATTAATCAACATAGACTTAAATATCTTATTTATCATTCTCAACATCCTTCTTCGTAATGTTCAGATCATTCTTTAATCTTTTCCCATTAAATTGAACATATCTACTTCTAAAATATTTTCACATGGAATCATCCCAAATTTGATATAGAAATCAATCATCACCATAACTAATGAGAAAATACATTGTTTCTTTTACTACCAACTTATATTTTTCTTTAGGATTAGCATGAAAATATTTAAAGATTATTAATATTTTTAAGAGATTAACTTATATTCATTCATTGGAATATATATCCACCAATTTTATACTCTTTTCAAAGGATAAATTATTCCATTAACTTTCTACACTAAATTCTCTTTCTCAATACAAAGTGAGAATGGATTCTTTCAATTTTTATTAAAAAATTATCTGTATCCATTCATCCACATAATTTTATTATAGAGATTTGAGAACTAAATTATCATCCCTTATTCTGTTATGCTTATAGAAATTCATCACATTGTGTCATGTATTCACCATTATTTCTTGTTTGAATACTCTTTATCTTAAAGATATATTCCCATTAAACTAGTGCTTTCCATCGAATCAAATCTTAAACATCATCACACTTATGATTTATAATATAAAACCATAATTTTCAAGAAGAATAATTATGGAAGGTTACAATGTAAATATAATAACCATATAAATGAATAGGGGTAGGTACCCACACATCAAAATATATAATTTCAATTTCTAGGATTTGGGCTTCTATTCATCTAAATTGAAAGAAACTCTTATCTATTTCCTAAGCACACAACATTCACATCTTATAAAATTTATATGAGCAT
The DNA here is from genome assembly GCA_963277665.1 of Viscum album. Lineage (NCBI taxonomy): Eukaryota > Viridiplantae > Streptophyta > Magnoliopsida > Santalales > Viscaceae > Viscum > Viscum album. Next base: position 923,141,410 of record OY728141.1, on the reverse strand, counting down.
GCTTTAGTATGATTTTCTCCTTAGAAACATTATATTTTTATCATTATGGTGATCAAACTTATGATGATAAATTTATATATATTCTTATGTTGTGATTTTTAATATTGTAAACCCATCTGAACTTCTCATCTAATAAAGATTTCCATCCCTAACTCCTTGATCCACCACTATAAAAAATTGAGTAAATTTACATACGCAATTTATGAAGGTTGTATTGTTCCTATATTCATTAAGATGACTAATGTAAATGATATTCTTCATTAGTACAGAAATGTGTCTGACATATGTTATCTTAATAATATACCATTAATCATCTGGTTGTTGATACATTATTTTCCAATGAATTATATGGATATACCCTCTAAAAGATGAAATTTTTGAAACCTTAAGTTTAAATAATTTACCATGGGACCTTGTTTACAAAATTAATGAATTTATTCCATATATTCACTCAGATAAGATTCTACTAAAGTATTTACACATAAGAATAGGTTGTCACCTCCTTTCATTAAACCAATGAAATTTGAACTTTTAGATATTGATGGAGTTTTATTTTTATCCACGTCACTCTTATAGTTATTCTTGATATATAAATTCAACACAAAACTTCAAAATATTGGGCAATTAATAATAGGAATACTTTGACTTCTCCCCAAGACTCATCTTCCTATGGGTTCATCCATTATTTCTAATAAGGTTATCTTACTCTTTCGTTGGAATTAATAACATTACTGAATGGTTCATGGACTTCCTTCTAATGACTTTATCCATTAAGGATCATGTTTCAGACATCTGAAAACACTAATTCTAATTTTCCATAGGATTTATTAACAATATCACTAAGGGATCCTTACTTTCCAGAAGTGATGAAAACAATTGTAGTGACCATTCATCGTCATTGAATTTTACATTTACTGATTCAAGTTATCCTCAAAAGATAATGAAATATTTAACATGATATATTATTGGCCTTTCATTCGATAACCTCATTCTAAATATCCCACATATCAAGAAAAAATATTTTGAAAGCTATAGGTTTTTCATTCAAATTTTATACGACTTTCATGACCTCCACTATTTTTTTTGATTTACTGAAGTTGATGGAAACATTCAATGTCAATTTCATCTTTACCAAAATAATCTTATTCTTATCCATTTGTTCTTGTTCTAAAATTTCCATTTCCTCTCTAAATTTACCTGTTAATATACCATCATGGAGATTTTGAATTATATGATATTCCATATTCATTCCCCAAAACTGATAATATATTCCATTAGTCTTATCAATATAGATCCTTACTCTATTTGAAAACATAACATCTACTAATAGTAAAATCTAAATAAAAATGGAACCCACTCAAGGAATGTGGGAATTAAACCTAATCTATATTAATTTTATTGAAATATAATTTGATACAACATATTGGGTGGGAGACTTGGTTGTTTTATGATCACCAAAACTTCACACATCCCAGCTCACTATAATTTCAAGGCATTAGCTTAGTAGAAATTCACCCTCTATAAATTTACCTCCATTGACTATGTAACCCAAAAATAGGAATTCTATGAACCCTATACAAAAAATGTTAACTTCCACACACAACATCAAAAAATAAAAAAAACTAAGAAATGGAAATATGTTAAATGGAAGTGGCTTTAGCAAGGAAATAACACAATGGATTGGTGTGATCAATACTTGTTATCCTATGTGCATGGGAGAGACTTTTCTACCTTATTTATATTCACCAGATGTACAATATTTTATTGAACTAAAATATAGTTTTTAAGAGTTCATTACAAAGGATTAACACATTGTAATTATCAAACTCATAGTACACAATTTAAAAATGCACTATTTAGTATTAGGATGTACTGAATATTCCACTCATTAGACGTTCATATCAATCCCCAATTCCTTTAATACGAATCATCAGATGGTTACCTTGATTCGACTACATTCCAACTTTTATAGAGATAACTCCATTTGGAATGTGACTAGTGATATCTAGTTGCATCATTGACTTTAATCACTTATGCCATTAAATTTTAAAACACCCTTAATTACAGATCATCCTAGTTTATTAATTTCTTTTAAACTCCCAGATATAATTGGGAGACCTAAACATCTGATGATTGTGTTTTCTTCTTGAGAGTTATGTTGTCACGGACTGTACATTGATCTAACCTCCATCTAATGCCCCAATTCATGGTAACTTGAATTTGATGAATGAATTTATATTTAATGGACTTTTGATAATCTAAAACCAAAATTCATATCCCAATATGTGCTACATCTACAATAATTATGCCCAAAGAATCCATTTTCTTTATAATTTTCTTCATCAATGGATGGTTTAACAAAATGAATCTTCTTTCTAGATCAATAGGCTAAAGCTTCGCCTAAGAAATGAATATTTATATAAGTACACTTCCTATAAATTATATAATATCTAAAATAAAAATTCAAATAATTCTTTAGAATAAACATAGATTTGTAAATATAGAAATTTCCATATTATGATGTTCACTTAAGATAACCGAAGATCCATTAAACTACCTTAAGATGGGATTATTTTGGATTTTATTAGAATATCACACACAAATAATGGCAATAAAAATATTTGGTTAAATTTTAGTCAAGTAAATTGCACAGCCAATCAACCCTCTATCATTTTTTTGATCTACTAATTTCCCATATTCATTAAGATCAATATTACAAATGATACTTACATGAATTCATATACTAGAATCATTATCAAAACCAAATAATTTAAATAAATATTTGATGTAATTTTATTGAGTATAAATTATTCCTTTTGGTTTTTGAGTTATCTAGAAGATAAAAAAGCAACTAATTTTACCAATTATACTCATCATAAATCACTTTACATAAGTTTTGTGAAACTATATGTAAGTGTTTTTTGATGGATCCAAAAAATAATATCATTGATATTTATTTGTATGGTTATAATTTTAATGAAAACATTCTTGATAAAAAAAGTAAGATCTATTTTTCTGCTAATGAATTTTCTTAAGTAATAATATGTGTAATATATCATATAAGGATCTTGGGTATTTATTATATTCATAATGTGTCGTAGTAATTCTTTGAAAAAATTTCTGAAAATTATTATCTTTTTAACTAATAGTTTCTTAAATAAAAACATACTATGATGTATATATGTTATGTAAGAAAATTATTATATATAATTTAAATTGAGTAAAATTATGATGATTGGTGAAGGACTATGGAATCAAAATGTTTTAGAGTCTACAAACAAGATAAATTTATATTTATCAATTATTCCCTCTTTATGATTATAATATTTAGAAAAAATACTATATTTATATTTATCTATGGTTCTTTTTTCATCACAGTTATTTTACAAAACCCATTTGAAACATATTATTGGAAGAGTTATTGTTTGTTCAACCAATTTTTATTTCTTTCTCTTTTAAAATTAATTAACTTTTTATTCTATTTAAATTATCCAAATTTCATAACATAATCCATCATCTTACATTTCATGTTTAAATTAATATAATAATGCGAGATGTTAAAAATGATGTTATTAAGAACTTTTTTTAACTAGTTGATCTACATCACCAATGATATTATCATTGTGTTTATTCCATAAAATCATTTTGTTTCTAGGTAAAAGGGTATGTTATTACACATATATCAAATTTTTATGTTTCATTATGTTTTTTTAAGAATTATATTAACTAGGTTTTATGGTTAAACTAACATAATTAAATCAAAGGGAGTATCAAAAACATAATCTATATTATTTTCATAATATTGAAATTATAACATCATATATATGTTGGCTTCCTCAAACCTAACATGTATTATATCTTTAGTAGTATATGTTGTTCTATTAAAAACATGATAAGACTTAATAGGGAAGGAGAGACTAATAAAAGTTACTTCATCAACTTTTCAAACAAATTTATTAATATTTCATTTATTATTCATAATAAATATATTGAATCAAAAAAATTCAAAGTAACTTGGTTTTGAATTCGTTCCATTCTACAACACATAAGATGTTTTTTGGAAAACCCAGAAATTAATCTAGAATTTATAATATAATAGGAATTTCTAATAGATTAAGAAAAAATTCATGGAAACACAATATTTATACAATATACACACACAAAAATATCTGGGAGTTTTTTATTCTTCCATTCTACTACACCATTTTGTTAAAAAAATTAAAAAAGATATGTTTATTGGATTTTTTCTATAAGAAGTTTCAAAATTAAGGATCCCAAACTCTCCACCATGAAAATTATAAAAATTAATAATTATAATATTTTCATATTGATAAATATAGATACATTTTTTTAATGAAATAAAAGGGATTATAATTTATGTGAAAGATAACAAACCAAATTAAATTTATTGTAATCATGAATGAGGACATACACGTAGTGTTTTATTTAAATAATTTTAATATTTTATGTCTAAAAAGGACTATGTGATTTCATAATAAAGGCCCAAATATTGAAATTTATCCATTTGGTTTATATCATGACTTATGTTTCTTACCGTATTAGCCCATATCACATACTCAATTAGAATTGAACTTATATTCTGGAAGATCCTATAGAGGTCCTTTCATGGAAAGTTTATCTAAGTCTTGAATATTTTAATTTTCTAATATTCTACAAAAAAACCAATAATTTCATCTATTTTAATAAGGAAAGGAAAGTTCTAGCATATAAGGTGCTCTGAGCTAGTTCACCACATTTCCTCAAGCGCACCTCCTCAAATTCTAGAAGCTACTAACCATTAGAGGGGTCTATAAGTGGTATGGTGTGGAGACTATACCCACTTTTTTGAGTCCAACACAATGGGAAAAAGGAAACATTATAAACATCACATACGAATAATTCAAATAAGAACTAAATACTAAATCACAACCCATGCAATAATACTATGGTTCCACATAATGATATGAAATAATACATATATGTTCATTCGAGTACAAAAAACAAAAAAAAAACAAAATGGGAAAATATTAAAATATAAGAAAACCCAGATCTCAATAACTCTAGACCATATCATTAATCCATTCTATAATTCTAGACATAACCTTAAGCATCATCTATTTGTCACTTTCCTTTATCCCAACCTACATCTGTGAAGTCTGTTTGGGTACCAAATGGAATCCTAAATAGGGTGTGAGTACAACTCGGTAGGCCACCACCGGGGGTTTCTAATTCAAATATAGTCATTATGTGTAAATAATAGTAGTTTGAAATAATTAATTTAAGTATAAAAATAATAATAATTCATTGAAATAAGAGGATAAAATACATACCACTCATCTGAAGGGGATAACCTAAGCCAATATGACCTACGTCAATTTACACTGGTCTCTGACCAAAAAGGAAGTATCAGGGCCCAATTTATTCCAATGTGAATAAACAAGATATCCATGATCATGTAACCCAAATTAATCCACATGCCTCATGTATTCATTCCTTTCTATCAATTCTTATAAAAATCTATTTCTTGGGTATAAAGTCAATGGGTTAACCGTTATGTTTAGGGGCATATCTCAATTAAAATTCAAGGCTTTCACCCAAGGAATTACCCACTATTATAATTTGATATGAAACTCAGGATCTCATATAATATAATTCAATAAGGTCACACCACAAGAATTCATGAAATTAAACTATGGAATCCAACAAGTATAAACACTACACCAATATTAGGCGGAGTCGACCCATAAAATGTTTAGTTTGGAATCTATGTATAATAAAATTTCGTGCTCATGTAATTCCATAGAATAAAAAATCATTGGATTTAATGGTGTATTCACACCCTAACATACACATTTATCCCCTAATGGAATCCTAACCATATCCATATAATTCTATTGAAGTATCACCCATAAGGAATCTAAGCGAGGTCCTCAAAGGCATTACATACTCTTTACCTTTTCATGAATCTCAATCATTTCATTATTCAAAAATTTATATAATAAATAATTATAAAAATAAATCAAATCTCAATGATTGGGTTCTTTTTACATTTTCATTTAAAAAATCATTCTCCATAAGCATTAAAGAGGGTCATATAAGTTATCCTAGGAATCCAACATTCCATATTAAATCACTATGAAACTAAGGGAATTAATAAACAACCACAAGCATTCACCCCATAGAATTGAAAAAGGAAAACCCACCTATTTACTTGATATGAAACTTTTATACCAATCCTAAACTACTTTTATAATCCCATTCAAGATTTTAAAACAACCACAATGCATGGAAACAAATTAAATTAATTTTAGGTCAATTTTGAATTATTCATTTCAACTATACATTCCAATGAAACAATATAATGGAGAGACATTGTGGGAAAAGTATTATACCACCTTCCCTAGGATTGAAGAGTTATACTTATCAAATATTGGTCTCTATTTAGAGATAAAATAAATGATATTGAGAATTAATAAAAAATCCCCAAAAATAGGGAATTTACATTAAATAGCGAATAACTTATTTAGAAGGAATAAAAAAGTGACATTGGAAGATAATGGAGTGATAGACTTCCCAAGAACCTTTCAGTAGGATAAACAAAAGTGGAATTAGTGGAGTGATACAAGAGATACAATAAATAACCCAATATGAGGAGGAGAGCCTTCATATTTTACTACTAATTCCAAAAATGAGTTCTAAATTTGAGTTAAGAAACAAAATAGGGAGGGGGTAAAACTAAATTTTACCCCTTTTAAAATAATCCATCCAGAAACCACTAGCTAGTTGGGGTGCCTCTTCAGTGTGTTAGGGGGTATCACTGACTAATTGATGGGCTACCAATACTCTTCCCATAATACATGAAGTATATGGACATACCTTAAGTCATTTCATAATATAATAAATTCATTTATAATTCACTTTCTTAGATAACAAAATATATTTTTGGTTTAGAGTTTTAGAGAATTAGGTCTTAACCCTTACATGACTACCCATAATCATACACCATGGATATTGTGAAAACTGTATCCATTTTTTCCATAATAATTTTTTCCAATAAAGCTGAATTTTTTTCAGGAATAATCTTCACAACATATGGCTTGTCATCTTCTTTTCTCTTACCCATCCTTAATCCCTTTTAATAACATTTTAAAACATCAGATGGGAAAAAAATCATAGTAAGGGAAATAAAAAAGGAAATAAATCATTAGTCCCTTAATACATATAAACATATGAAACAGAATTCACAAAGGCATAATTCTCACCCATAAAGTATCATTTACATAATTTTTTAAAACAAGATATTTCCATACATCATAAAAACACAAATAAAACCATATATGAATCGTTGGGGAATTAATTACTTATGAATTTAAACCTCATAGATACCATATAATTTTTAACCCTCACATCTATCATATGATGTAACCCTCACATCTACCTTATGATGTAACCCTCACGGCTACCTTATGGTGTAACCATTGCAATTACCCATATAATAACAATTATATACCATAACATAATCATAAAAAACGAACACTTTCATCATAAAGACATTTTTTGGAGAATTTAACTTTTTACAAAATATTACTATGAAAACAAAACGGAAATAATTTTATTTGAAAATAGACATGTAATATTGTAAAGGAGACTTCTAAACATTAAGTATTAATTAAATATATACAACCCTCTCATGCCGTATAAGATAAATAAACAATTTTTTTAATTTCATAAAAAATTAAAGATGATTTTAAAATAAAAAACCATTACCTTAGGTTCATCGTACATCAAATGTGTTAAAAACTCATTTATAATAGTTTTTGTTGTAGGTGTGTTCTTTTCATGATTTCCATGGTTGATTTATTATATAATTCCTGGTTAAAAAAGAAATAATACAACAAAAATAAAAATATATATATATTTAGGTAATTTTAAAAAATTATAAGTGAATTTAAACATCCCATGAATATAGTAAATGGAAACAAAAACTCATCATCCACAAAGGTAGTGAATTGACACATCATGAACAATTATTTCATTTTTAAGAATAAAAGACACAAATAAGATATTTTTGGATGAATATATCATTAAAACAATAAAATTTCAGTATATATATAATATAGGGGTTATCATGAAACATTTTTTAGGGGGTGAGGATAAGGTGGAAGTGAGAAAAAATTTAAAAGAAAAAAAAGAAGAAATTTACCTCTTGAATATTTTCTACTTGAGAACCACCACAAGGCTATTAGAATATGTATTTTTGTGAGAATAAAATAACTAGACTATGGAAAGCAATGAGGAGATGGAAATTTTTAAGAATATAGACAATAAATAAGGATTGTGGTGATGAAATTAATTGAATTAAGGAGTCCCTTTTTATAATTGAAGTGAGGTGTAATTTAAGAATTACATATAATATTAAAATATAAAATATGTAGTTAAACACATTCAAAATTCCTAAAAATAACCCTATATCACATTTTAGACATAATATTATCGTTATTTTCTTTTTATATAATTTATAATTTTAAATAATTTTATAAAATATTATATTCCTGAAAAATAATTTTTTCAAAATAAAAAATATTCATAACTATGACTTTAAAAACATAAAAAAAAGAATACTTGAAAAAGATTTGTATATCCTAACCATATCATATTTGTCTAAATAAATTGTGGATTACCTTGAAAATCTCAAATTATATTTATTTTTATATTTTTAATATCATTTATTTTATGTTTTCATTAATTAAAAAATTACTTCAAAATAATTATAAAATCCATTAAGGTAATTACTTATTCCATGAAAATTAAAAATAACTTTTCATGAAGAAGATATTTTTTTATTGACTAATTATTTTTTGAATTTATCTTAAAGGAAACCAAAAATTAAAATATTATAATAATTTAAAAATACCACTTTTAAAATAAATTTATGAAGGGCTTGATGTGAATCAAGTGTGTCCTAAAAGGAACCAAATTTGAATCCAAAAAGAATATTATTATAAAATTAGATATAAAAAATATATATTTGTGTTTTTGGGCCATTTAATGGTTCTATGATTTTAATTAAAATCATTTTATTTATTTTTTCCCTACTAGAACAAGCACTGCATCAGCATTGCATATGCATTAATTATTTAATATATAAAAACTAAAAATAACTAAATTTAATAAATATAAATTAATTAAGTAAAATATAATCATTTATATTCTTTATTTAAGTATATTTTCTCCTATAAATGTCAATAAAACTTTTTTTATTTGTTAATTTGTATTTTATTTCATTGTGCAAGCATTGAATAAGAATTTGAAAAGGAATCATGTTATATAAATTTATAATTAGAAATTAACATCCAAAAAACATCAATTATACATAATAATTAATAAAATAGTCATGAAAACAATTTTTAGCACTCGATTATTATTTATAACTCAACAATTTCGATATTTTTAGTTCTGCGCAGGCACTGCATCGATACTGAAAATGATTTTTATACATAACATAAATTTTAATTTATATGTTATGAATTATTATTTTTAACAATATTTATATCATAATTTCATAATATATTAATTCCATAAGTTTAATAAATTTTACGTCCTAATTAAGTATTGATGATGTCAAAAAATATATTATTTTAAAAAAAATGTGTTTTTTACTATGCACCAAAATATTAGAAAATTATAAACAATTAATATTACAATAATTTCATTATTCTGAAATAAAAAATTAAATTAGGTTTTTCAAACTATAATTCATTAATTTGAATATTAAACTTTTAAATATAACAATATAAGAGATTAGTTTTGAAAATATATTTATTTTAATAATTACATAACATAATGAATTTTTCTATTTAATTCATTAATACTAATAAATATGAAAACTAACTTATTCTACAAGTACCTGGGTTGTTACATTCTCCATCTATTTTTGATATTTAATCCTCTTAATCCATTCACTTATTAAACAATTGGGGATACCATTCCCTTATAGTATTTTCATATTCTCATGTTGCTACTTCAACCATGTTGTTTCTCCATAAAAACATAACCTAGTGAATTAACTAGTTCTACAATACTTTATCTCTATGATTAAAAATTTGAACATGATTCTCTTTATATAAATAGTTTGTTTCTAGCTAAACTACTTCTGGGCTCTAAATGTGAGATGAATCTAGACTATACTTTCTTAACATCAAAACATAAAAAACATTGTGTACCTAAGATAAACTCAGAGGCAAAGATACTTAGTAGAAAATTGGTCTAACATTTTCTATGATTTCATAAGGTTCAATGAACCTTAGACTTATCTTTAATTTAAAACCAAAATACATATAACATTACCATGGAGAAATATTAAGGAAAACATGATCACTTACCTCAAATGAAATGTATTTCCTCATGTTATTTGCATAACTTTTCTACATGCTCTTATTTGTCTTCATATGTTGCTAGATCATCTTAACTTTCTCAGCCACTTCCTCCACTAATTCAGGTCTAATAAACTATAACTTTCCTTGACTTCATCCCAAAATTATAGAGTCCAACACTGCTTTTCCATATAATTCCTCAAGTGTTTCCATCTATATACTATAATAAAAATATTTCTTATAAGAAAACTCAACTAATTAATCATGTTGATTGAAAATTATCTGGTAATCTATTGTATATGTTCAAAGAATATCCTCCAATGATGGAATTTTTATCTCTGAATTCTCATCAGATTGAGGATGAATGGATGCTCTGAAATTTAATTTTTTTGAAAATGACTTCTGAAGTCCTTTCTAAAAATTATAAGCGAAGCTGGGATCATGGTCAGATACAATGTTGATAGGAACTCCTTGTGAAATAAAAATACCTTTAAGGTATTGTCATTAAAGTTATTCTAAATTCATTGTATCTCAAATAGTAAATAAATTTTCATATTTATTAAGTCAATCAACAATGACCCAAATTGTATTGTTATCCTCAGAATTATTTGGTATTCCTACCACGAAGTCCATGAATATATTTTCACATTTCTTCTATGGAACAAAAAAAGGATTAAGCAACCACTTTAGTAGTTACCGCTTTGCTTTTAAAATTTTAAATGTCAGACCTTTCATGGTAAAAACAACAATATCTTTTTTCATTCCATCCGACCAGTAATACTCCTGATGTTATTTGTACATGTTATTACTATCAATATTAAATGAAAATAGAGAACTGTGAGCTTCACATAAAAATTATTTCTTCATCTAGTAATCACAATTCCCACATTATCTTTTTCAAAATCTCAAGAAAAATATTTACTAATGTTAAATTAATAAAACATAACATTCTTAACCAATTATACCTTTTTCTATAACTCCCAATCATCATTATGATAATGATTTATTCTTTATGATAGAGATGATTGTACTAACACCTGAAATAAAACAATTTAATTTCCTTCACAAATAACTTCCAAGACAATATTCATCAAATTATTAAGTAAGGGTTCATGTTCAAAATGCAACATGGTTAATGTAGCATGATGATTTCTACGTAAGGAAACTGCCATTTGGTTTACTTTTCCAACATGATAATTGATCATGGAATCATAATCCTTCATCAATTACAATTATTTTCTATCACTTATGATCATTTCCTCTTGTGTAACTATATAAAATAAAATTTTAGGATAATTTATTATTTCACACTTGGATCCTTATAAATGATGGGTTCAATTTTTTCAAAAAAACCACAAATGTTAATTCAAAATTATGTGTGGGAAACTTTAATTCGTAAGGTTTCAATTTTATTGAATCATAAGTAATTAAATGATCATTTTGTATCAAAACACAACCAATTCCATTCAATAAAGCGTCACTATAGATTAAAAAATAACCATTTCTTGATGGTAGTTCTAAGACTGCATCATTCACCAGTATCCTTTTTAGTTCCTGAAAAAAATACATAACATTCTTTTGTATAAATAATTTTAACATATTTTTGTGTTAACTTAGTTAGTGTGTAATATAAACATGCCAATTTATTAAAAAACTGTCAATAATATCTAGTTAATCCATGAAATATATGAACCTTAGTGTACATTTTGTTCATTCATCAACCACTTTTTTCTAGGATCAACTATTATATCATCCTTATTATCATTTTTCTCAAAGAAAGAAATATATTGTAACCAAAAATTAAATTTTCTAAATATTTTAGTGACTTATTTTATTTAGGAGGTTATAGAACAATGCTTAAATGTTTTTTAGGATCATCATAAATATTTTTAAAGAGCATAATATCATTAATAATAATAAAAACAAAATTTTCTAAATATTCCTAGAATATTCTATTCCTAAGATCCATAAATACAATATAGGAATTTTTTAATCCAAATATATTAATAAAAACTCATAATTTCCATATCTTTTATGGAATTATATTTTCTGTATATTATTCTCCTTCACAATCAGCTTATGGTACCCAGATCTCAAGTCAACTTTGGGAAAATAATGAGTTCTCTAGAGCTGATCAAATAATTCACTAAAATGAGGAAATTGGTACTTATTATTAATAGTAATCATATTCAAACCTCTATAATAAATGAAAATCCTCATTGAACCATATTTATTTTTAATAAACAAAATAGATACATGTCACGACCTTCCTTCACCAAAAGGAGGGAAGGGTCAGCAGAATTCCAGGCCCTTCATTCTTTAAGTTGAAAGAGAGATAATGACCCCCCGAGCCCCGCCTTCAATAGGTCCTAGAGTGGTGACTAGCACCAAGGGTATAGAATCACACACTAAATGTAAGGTATTACCCTTTCCCTTTTAATAATATCGGGAAATAGAATGGTAAATCCCTACAACACCAAAAGTTGAAAGTAAAAGTAAATCCAAAACAACCATTCCCATATGAAAGTTCCAAAAGTAAATACCACAAAGTACAAGTGACTACAAGGGTTAAGTACCAAAGACAAGAAAACTGCAACTACAACTGCCCCAAAGGTCCAAGCTAGTACGGTCCTATACGATCCCCGAAGTCCTCCTGGAAACCTAAAAGGAGTTTTATATATTTAGGGTGAGCATATAAGTATACTGAGTAGGGAAAACCAAAGACTCTCATGCACAAGTGGGGGAATGTACTAAAGTCCCGTGAGAAAAATAGTAAACCAAACACCTAACAAGGAAAACCATCCACCCAAGCCTCACCAAGGCACACTCCCCAAATAACGCAAGTCAAGTAATGAATAGTAATAAGAGCACATCGGTGTTTGGGTACCCCGCGACACTTTCCCACTGGTTATTGAAGACATCCTACGCATCAAACCAATCCCGCCATTCTCACCACAGTCCCACTACCACACCTTGCCCGCACACACCTGGGCCATAACCGCATGCAGTCTCACTTCTGAATCCCACCCGCACACACCTGGGCCACAACTATCACATGTAACCACGCCTGCAAACACCTAGGCCAGAACAACCACTGCCATGCCCGAAGACACCTGGGCTAGAAGATCCACCGCCACACCCGAAGACACGTGGGCCTCATCCCGATGATACTTGGGAAACTACCTACCCACACACACCTGGGCCATAACCACCACACTACCTCGCCCGAAGGTTCTTGGGCTAATAATGGACCTCATGCCATCATAGCCTACCCGAAGATACTTGGGCTATCTAGGAAACAGAGCATAAAAGGAGCTAATAACCAGCCACTAATGGAAGTGTTGGGAAAAACTCCCTCCCCCTTGAAATGGGGGAGTTCGATACTAAGTTCTCAACTTGGGTGGGGCATGAATAAGAAACACAAAACTACAAGTATAAGTATAGGTAACAAGAACTCAAACAAGTTTATGTTTTCCTTCAGTTAGCCTAAAGGACACAAACACACCATATCCAAGTCACAACCCACACTAAACCAACAACCCATTTGTCCCATCCTGGTTTACATGTTCAGTAATAATTTTTAACATACATTTCTGCAACTAATTGGAAACTAACACTATAAGCACAAACCAAGGGAAAAATATTCTGAAAAATGTCAAGCATCAACTACAACATCCACACCCGGTTCTCTTGTAAAGTCACAAAAACAATGGGATAAGTGAGATCCCTTGAAGTACTGAAACCAAAGAAAAACCCTGAGGCACTGCCCTGTGCCCCCCCCCCCCCCAGTTGGATTCTCATCAACAAAGGATCCCACCCCAATTCATGATAAAACAATGTAACCACCTAGTCTTAAAATTCACAACCACTGAAAGCATAACACAGGGGATCCCATCCCCAATATTTCACAACCTCTGAGAGTTTAATAACGGGGGATCCCATCCCCACCCACATCACCCAGAAAAAGGCACGTGAAGGAATAACAATCAAACCACTACCACCAAGCAAAGAAGGACCTTGCTGGTATTTTCATATTTATAAGATTTAACACACTCCATGATTACAATATATGTGTTCTTTAACCGGGGTTATCACAAAAGGGAGTTGATCCTGGTGATTTCAATTTTCTTAGCCTAATGTAAGTAATTAACCGATTTACTATTCACAGCATGAGTTCATGACTACAAAACAAGACATTTAAAACATCACGAGGGGTTCATTAGTGCACAGAGAAAGACCACCAACGGCCATGATTTTCAATAGTCTTCAGCCCGCACAATTCAGAAATCATAAAATTATGGAAGATCATAAAACAGAGCAGCATCATCGATAAAAGCCCTCCCCCTTCATTAGAGTTCATTCATTATCTTCATTAAGGTTCGGGTTTATCCAATTCTACAAGCACAAAAGCATGCACACCCCTCATGATACACAAAAGTGAGAGACGACGAGAAATTTTCTACTTGTTGATGAGCGATCGATGCTAAGGTCGGGGGAAGAACTTCACGTATAGCGATGTGGCTCGCCTAAACGAAAAGCAGTTCGTCTGAATGAAGGGTACTCATGATCAAAAAAAAAACCTAAGGGGTACCCTTTTAGTTTACAAAGGTCAGGGACGGTTGAGATAACAACATGGAACTGCGTAAAGAGCGGGGTTCGTGGGTTGACCACGACCCCACACGTTATTAAAGGGGTCTAAACCGACGTACACACTAGGTTAATTCATTAAATATTTAATTAAACAACATTTATGGGCATTACTGGGCTTTAAACCAAGCTTAAATGGGTCAAAATAGGGTTTAAAACCCAATTTGCCAAAAAGGGAGGTGTTGCTGAAAAAACCCCAACAAGGCTGGGTGACACCGATCGGTCTCGCCGATCGGTCGTGCCGATCGGTCTCACTGACTGGTCGCGCTGATCGGTCTCACCGACGGGTCACGCCGATCAGTCTCATTGGTCAGTCGCGGTGATCGGTCTCACCGGTCAATCACGTCGATCGGTCTCACCAATCGGTCATGCCGATCGGCCTCACGCCGAGACGCTACCCCCTTTGGATCTAGATTTTTGGCAAAGGAAAGGACCTTGAGAGTCTGGGTCATCACATCAGATACCTCTCAAACTATTCTCGCCCTAGATAATTTAAACAACCTAGATGGAAAGGGCAGGTCCGAACAACCACCTCGAAAGATACCTCTCATGAGTGGACCTCATTGCTAACTAAGAACGCCTTTCTATCAAGATCCAAACAACATACCATGTCGACTGCCCAGCCATGTGGGTTGGGGAGTCTCCTTCCCCATGTTAAGATATTATCCGCTTTGGGCGGCACTAACTCACCCGCACGGGTTTAATCGCATCCACTTTAATGCGCCTTGATTTGGGGTCGGGCCCTCCCCTCTCCGCAGCCAGGACTTTTCACACACACTCAGAGAAAAGAAAATCAGTATTTCATAGCCAACAAGGTAAAATGTTATACCACAACAGGTATAACAAACAGAACACCACAAACTCAAAACAACTCTGGGTACTGGGCACGCATCTGTGCTTCCCTCTCCCATGTAATCTCCTCAAGCCTACCATTTCTCCATAACACACGAACCAAGGGAATGGTTCACCCATGAAGCACCTTCTCCTTACGATCCTCGATCATCACTGGTCTCTCCACAAAAGTCACGTCGTCCTCAATGTCTAGCTCTCCCCAGATGAGGACATGTGAATCGTCGTGAACATACCGACGGAGCTGGGACACATGGAAGACATCATGTATCCTCAGTATCAGCAGTGGTTAGGCTAGCTGATATGCCACTTCACCGACCCGCTGCAACACTTAGAAGGGCCTAATGAACCTGGGAAAAAGCGTACTCCCCTTGCCAAACCTCTGTTGTCCACAACGTGGGGAGACCTTCAAGAACACGTGGTCTCCAACCTCAAACTCCAAGGGTCTCCTCCTGGTATCAGCATACGAATTATGTCGGTCTGGGGCCGCCTTCATCCTTCCCCGTATAAGCTGAAATTTCTTCTTCGTGCTTTGCACCACCTCCAGGCCAAGGATGCCTGCCTCCCCAACTTCGGTCCAACACACAGGTGAGCGGTATGGCCTCCCGTACAATGCTTCAAATGGGGCCACACCAATGGTAGAGTGATAGTTATTATTGTAGGTGAACTCTACCAGAGGCAAGTGTCGCACCCATGATCCTCCTGGGTCCAGAACACATTCCCGCAGCATATCCTCCAAGGTCTGGATGGTGCGCTCTATCTATCCATCTGTCTGGGGATGGAAAGCAGTGTTAAGACACAGCTGGGTGCCAAAAGCATGCTACAATCCTATCCAGACTCGCGAGGTAAACCGTGCATCCCTATCCGAGACTATAGTCCTCGGAACTCCATGCAATCGCACCACCTCATCCACGTACCTTTGTGAAAAAGCATCCACTGCACTCGACTCCTTGATAGCTAGAAAGTGAGAATATTTCGTCAATCGGTCCACTACCACCCAGATGGCGTCATATCCCCCTTGGTCCTTGGGTAGTCCCATGACGAAATCCATAGAGATGTCGTCCCACTTCCACTCGGGAACATCTAGATACTGCAGTAGGCCACCTGTAACTCGGTGCTCAGCCTTCACTTGCTGACATACTGAGCACTTGGCCACAAACTCTGCCATTGCTCGCTTCACTCCAGGCCACCAAAACTATCTCTTTAGTCCCTGGTACATCTTGGAAACTCCTGGGTGTACCGCCAGGGGTGATTTGTGGAACTCACTGAGAACCTTTCCGCGCATCAATTCTGGAACAAACAACCGTCCCTAGAAAAGCATCTGGTTCTGACCATCCCTTGTCCATCCTTCCGGAGCATTTCCCTGGTCAACTCGGTCACGCATCACTTCGCACTCTAGGTCTCCCTACTGAGACTCCTCCACTTGCTGTAACAGAGAAGACTTCACTGTCATCTAATAAAGGCAGCCTCTACTGTTATCCATCCTCGCATCCCGGTGTAAGGTAGCCAACTCCTCCATCAACTTCCAGGCATCTACTGACTCTCGAACAGCATCCTTCTGCGTCCTCCTGCTCAATACATCAGCCATTACATTGCCCTTTCCCTCAGTATAAGAGATCTTGAAGTCGTAATCCTGGAGGAAATCAACCCATCTCTGCTGTCATAAGTTTAATTCCCCCTAGAAGAAGATATACCTACAAATTTTGTGATCTATGAAGACCACGAAACGTTCTCCGATGAGGTAATGCTGCCATAACTTTAGCGCAAAAATAACCGATGCAAGCTCCAGGTCGTGGGTGGCATAATTACGCTCATGAGGGCATCGCTTCCTAGACCCATAAGAGATCACCCCTTCTCGTTGCATCAACACACATCCCAGGCCTTGTCCTGAAGCATCACAGAACACCTCATACACCGCCCCTTCTTCTGGTAATCTCAGCACTGGGGCACTAACCAACTTCTCCTTCAGATAGCTAAAGGTTGACTCGCACTGCTCACTCCACACGAAAACCTGGCCTTTCTTGGTCAGGGCTGTCAAAGGGGCTGCAACTTGGGAGAAGTTGGGTATAAACCTCCGATAGTAACCCACCATCCCTAAGAAACTATGGAATTTGCCACATTCTAGGGTGCTTCCCAAGAAACAACCACCTCAACCTTTGATGGGTCCACCACTACCCCCCACTCGGACACCACATGCCCGAGGAAGTGCACTTCTTGTGTCCAGAACTTGCATTTTGAAAACTTCACATAGATCTGGTGCTGTCGGAGGACCTCCA
Organism: Viscum album; assembly: GCA_963277665.1. Classification (NCBI taxonomy): domain Eukaryota; kingdom Viridiplantae; phylum Streptophyta; class Magnoliopsida; order Santalales; family Viscaceae; genus Viscum; species Viscum album. The sequence goes on along the minus strand of OY728141.1, from coordinate 923,123,265 downwards.
AAACCATCCTCAGATGCTCCGCATGGTCCTTCTCTGATCTTGAATAGATCAGGATGTCGTCGATGAACACAACCACAAACCGATCTTGTTACTTCCGAAAGATGGATTTCATAAGCCCCATGAACACAGATGGGGCGTTCATAACACCGAAAGGCATGAATACGAACTCTAAGTGACCATATCTGCACTTGATCGTCGTCTTCGGGATGTCTCCCTCCTTCACACTCAGTTGGTGGTACCCAGACCGCAGGTCGATCTTCGAGAACCATCCTGCCCCTTTTAACTGGTCGACAAGATCGTATATCCTTAGAAGAGGGTAGCAATTCTTGATCGTTACCTGATTCAGCCTCCTGTAGTATATGCACAACCTGTGACCACCGTCTGCCTTCTTTGCGAACAAGAATAGAGCACCCCATGATGACGCACTCGGTCGAACATAACCCCTCTTCATCAGATCATCAATCTGAATCTGCAACTCTCGTCGCTCAGAAGGTGCCATCCGGTAAGGAGCCATCGAAATTGGATGAGCGACGGGCTGCAGGTCTATCCCGAACTTGATATCACGTCGAGGGGGTAGAGTCATCACCTATTCAGGGAAGACATCCATAAACTCACGGACGATCTCTGGCACCTCCACCATCTCAGCATCTACTGACTCCACTGACATCTCAGCTAACAAGGAGAGGAGGGGTTCCTCTCGCATGCTGCCCTTCTGACTGCTCCGCTCACCGGTGAAGGTAACACGCCGGCCGCCCAAGTCTGAGAACACAACCCTTCCTCAGAATCATTCGATGATGGTACACACAGAGAATAGCCATTCGATGCCTAGGATGACATCGTAAGGCTGTATCTGTAGTAGAATAAGATCCCTAACCGACTGATGTGGCCCTATCATCAGTCTTGATCCCCGAAAAACATATAACAAGTCGGTCAAACCTCCCACTGGTGAGCTCAACACCAGGGGAACTGGAAGTCTCTCAGCATCTAGACTCATGGAACGTGCTAGATTGGGTGCAAAAAAGGAGTGCGAAGCTCCGATATCGAACAAGGCATAAGATAGGGTACTAAAAAACTGATCGTACATCGAACAACCTACGACCCTACTGGAACCGCTGCCTCCTCGGCGTGTAATTGTCCATGCCTAGCTCCTCTACCCCTCGGCTATCGGCCACCTATCCGACCATGCCCCGGTCGAGGTCCCTGGGGAGCGCCCTGACGTCGGCCTCCTCCTCCTACGTCTGCCCTCGGAGGAGCGGGAGCTTGTTGTCCCTACTGCTACTGCTGGAAAGGCCTGGCTGGAAGTTGCTGCTGGGGTGGGTGATGGGCCAGTCCGACACCACCATATTGTACCCGATCTGGGCACTAACTCCGGATATGTCCATGGATCCCATAGACGAAGCATCGCAGTCCCGAGCCCGAAGAAAAAGGGCGAGGACCGGGGGATCGAAACTGTAACTGATGTGGCCTGCCCCCTGCTGGTCGGAACCTGGAGGGTCCTGACACTAGAGGCCAAGTACTGACGGCCTTCCCCTTCGATGAGCCCAGTTGGAACCCATCTTGTGACACACCTCCTAGATCATGCATCCTCTCCACCACTTTGTCCTTCTTCTGGACCTCCAAGTACGTCGGAAGGGTAAAGGGGGTAACACCATACGAGAGGGAGGGTCGGAGCGCCTCCTCCAAACATTTTGCCCGAGACTCCTCGTCGGGAAAGTGGTCCGGAGAAAAATGTAGGAGGTCCTTGAACTTGATGCCTAGCTCCCTCACTAACATACTCCCCTGCTGGAGGGAGATTAGCTTCTGTCTCTTTTCCGCCTTCATCGTCTAAGAGAAGAACTCCGCCCGGAACTCCCCCTCGAAATTAGCCCATGCCACCTCAGCCTCTCTCCTCTCCCCCAGGTAAAGTGTCCACCACTGAAGCGCTGCTCCCTACATCTGGCTGACAGCCAGAGGAACCCAGTACATGGTCAGAGCCTAGATCAAGCCGAAGGCTATCACCATATCCTCTAGCTAGCTCTCCGTCTTCATGTCAGAGGTTCTTCCCTCATACTTATCGAGGGTCTGTCGCTGAAAGGCCTGAAGTGTCTTCTACCATAGGTCTGCCTCCTCTTCTCGATTAGCTCTTTGCCGATCGGCCAAGGTACTCTCTTGGGCCTCGATCGCCTATACCACATGTGGTCGCCTTCCAAGTGCCATAGCTGCAAGGTAAAAAAGGAATTCCTACGCCCCAGTAGTGCAGAATATGGTCTTTAAAACTTTTTTTAAACTTTTTGTTTATTCTTAATTCCCAAGAAACCCCAGAAACATGAGAACACAAGACATTATGATTCATGTAACATTCCTAGGGTCTCTACCCCACAATCAGCGTGGCCTCACTTGTTCATTCAGTAGGTCCAGAGTCCTTTCATCGGATCATCGGGGGACCTAAAATCCAATGTCCTAGCCGGTCTTCCCTGGCCTAATTCACGCACCAAGGTCACCCAACACTATTTCCCTACCATCCCATGCAATCCTCACTGTGCCTAACTATAGACACCATCCTATCTCTCAACCCCCTTTGATACCACTCTGTCACGACCCGCCTTCACCAAAAGCAGGCATTACCCTTTGTATTCTAATAGGATCAGGAAATAGAATGGTAAATCCCAACAACACCAAAAGCCAAAAGTAAAAGTAAATCCAAAAAAACCATTCCCATATGCATGTTCCAAATGTAAATACCACAAAGTGCAAGTGACTACAATGGTAAAGTACCAAAGAAAAGAAAATAGTAACTGCAACTGCCCAAAAGGTCTGAGCTAGTACGGTCCCGTGCGATCCCCGAAGTCCTCCTAGAAACCTGAAAGCAGTTTTATATACGTAGGGTGCGCATACAAGTATACTCAGTAGGTAAAACCAAAGACTATCATGCACAAGTGGGGGAACGTAATAAAGTCATGTGAGAAAAAGAGTAAACCAATCACATGACGAGGAAAACCATCCACCCAAGCCTCATCAAGGCACACTCCCCAAATAACGCAAGTCAAGTAATGTATAGTAATAAGAGCACATCGATATTTGGGTACCCCATGCCACTTTACCACTGGTTTTTGAAGACATCATATGCATCGAACCAATCCTTCCATTCTCACCATAGTCCTACTACCACACCTCGCCCGCACACACCAGGGCCACAACTGTCACACGTAACCACGCCTGCAAACACCTAGGCCAGAACAACCACCACCACGCCCGAAGACACCTAGTCTAGAAGATCCACCGCCACGCTCGAATACATTTGGGCCTCATCCCAAAGATACTTGGAAAACCACCTTCCCATAAAAACCTGCGCCATAACCGCCACACTACCCCGCCCAAAGGTTCTTGGGCTAATAATGGACCTCAGGCCTTTACAACCTGCCCGAAGATACTTGGTCTATCCGGGAAAGGGAGCAGAAAAGGAGCTAATAACCAGCCACTGATGGAAGTGTTGGGGAAAAGACCCTCCCCCATGAAATGGGGGTGTTTGGCACTAAGTGCTCAACTTGGTTGGGGCCTGAATAAGAAACACAAAACTACATGTATAAGTATAGGTAACAAGCACTCACCCAAAGTTTAGGATTTTTTTCAGTCAGCCTAAAGAACACAAACAACACCATATCCAAGTCACAACCCACACTAAACCAAGAACCCATTTGTCCCATCCTGGTTTACATGTTCAGTAATAATGTTTAACATAAGTTTCTGCAACTACTAGGGAACTAACACCATAAACACAAACCAAGGGAAAAATATCCAGCCAAACGTCAAGAATCAACTACAACATCCACACCCGGTTCTCTTGTAAAGTCACAACAACAATGGGATAAGTGAGATCCCTCGAAGTACTAGAAACAAAGAAAAACCCCGAGGCACTGCCCCATGCACCCCTCCCCCCCCCCCCCAGATGGTTTCTCATCAAAAGAGGATCCCACCCATATTCGTGATATAAACAAGGTAACCCCCCTGTCTTAAAATTCACAACCACTGAAAGCATAACACAGGGGATCCCATCCCCAATTTTTCACAACCACCGAGAGTATAATAATAGGGGATCCCATCCCCACCCACATCACCCAGCAAACGGACCGTGAAGGAAGAACAATCAAACCACTGCCACTAATCAAAGCAGACCCAAGACGGTATTTTTAGATTTATAAGATTTAACACACTCCATGATTATAATTTCTGTGTGCTTTAACCGGGGTTATCATAGAAGGGAGTTGATCCTGGTGATTTCAATTTTCATAGCCGAATGTAAGTAATTATTTGATTTACTTTTCATAGCAGGTGTTCATGACTACAAAAAAATCCATTTAAAACATCACGAGGGGTTCATTAGTGCACATAGAAAGACTGCCAACGGCCATGATTTTTAGTAGGCATAAGCCCGCACAATTCAGAAATCATAAAATTATGGAATATCATAAAACAGAGTAGCATCATCAATCACAGCCCTCCCCCTTTATTAGAGTTCATTCGTTATCTTCATTAAGGTTCGGGTTTATCCAATTCTACAGGAACAAAAGCATGCCCACCCTGCATGATACAAAAAAGTGAAAGACGAGGAGAAATTCCCTACTTGTTGATCAACGATCGATACTAAGGCTGGGGGCGCAACTTCACATATAGAGATGTGGCTCGCCTGAATGAAAAGCGCTTTGTCTGAATGAAGGGTACTCGTGATCAAGAAAAAGAAAACCTAAGGGGGTACCCTTTTACTTTATAAGGGCCAAGGATGGTTGAGATAACAACGTGGAACCACGTAAGGAGTGGGGGTTGTGGGTTGACCACTACCCCACATGTTATTAAAGGGGTCTAAACCGACGTACACATCAGGTTAATTCATTAAAAATTTAATTAAGTGACATTTATGGGTGTTACTGGACTTTAAAACAATCTTAAAGGGGTCAAAATAGGGTTTAAAACCCAATTTGTGAAAAAGGGAGGCGATACTGGAAAAACCCCGACAAGGCTGGGTGACACTGATTGGTCTCATCGATCGGTCGCGCTGATCGGTCTCACTGACCGGTCGCGCCGATCGGTCTCACCGACCGGTCGCGCCGATCGTCGAGCCGATCAGTCTCACCGACCGGTCGCGCCGATCAGTCTCACCGACTGGTCGCGCCGATCGGTCTCACCGACCGGTCGCACCGATCGTTCTCACCGAACGGTCGCGCCGCTCGGTCGCGCCGATCGGTCTCACCGACCGGTCGCGCCGATCGGTCTCGTTGATTGGTCGTGCCGATCGGTCTCACCGCTCAGTCTCGCCGATTGGTCCAACCGATCGGTCATGCCGGTCGGTCTCACCAGTCGGTCGTGCTGATTGGTCCCACTGGTCGGTCCCGCCGATTGGTCTCACCGATCGGTCACGCCGAGATGCTACCCCTTTAGGATCCGGATTTTTGGCCAAGGAAAGGACCCTGAGAGTCTGCGACATCACAATACACCCCATGGGGATATGATAGGATGAATGAAACATTTATCCAGAAAATCCTGCAACTATTTTTTGAATTCTAGAATTTCTACTTTATCTATTTGATATGGGGGTTTTGAAATTGTCTTAGCATCACGAACTAAACCAAAAGTACATTCAACTTCTATATCATTTATAACATTGGGAAACTCATCATAAAAACTTTTAGGTATAAATTTATCACTGAAACATTATTAATCTTAATAGTTCCCTTATTTTCAATAATTTTTGAAACATAAATTTCATTTCCATATTTTAACAATTTCTCATCATCCAGATATTTTATCAATAGTATGGGTTCACCGTTGTATATAAACTGAAACTCTTTCTGAAAAATAACATCTTTATCTCAACAATCACTCATTTCAAGGTAAACATAAATACAATCCATACCTAAAATAACATCAAACTCTAGTGGGGAAATAACAAGGTTTTCAAGGTATTTTCATTCCAAATACAACAATAGGAAGATTCTTATAAATCCTTTTTTCCTTAATATTTCCCCCTAGTTTGTTTACCATAAGTTCATGTTTCATTTCCTGAGGTGAAATTTTCAATTTGCTAAAAAATTACCCTAACATAAAAGAGTGTGTAGACCCCTTATCAAACAAACAATTAGAAAAATATTACTAAAAAACAAAGTACCTAATAAAAATTCATTGGTAGGCCCAAAATTTTCTAAAGTAGTAACAAAGGATCTCAAATTACATTTATACTCATAGTCTGGATACTTCCTATTATTCAGATCATTCTTTGGGAAGGTATTTTCATAATGTCTCATCTCACCACATTTAAAATAGTTTATAGTTTTTTGGGAATTAAACTTAAGATCATTTTATTTTTAATCTCGATCCATATTTCCAAACATACCACATTGAAAAAACTTCCCGAATTTATTAATTAATTCCCCATGGTTTCTTTTAACACAAATTTCATAAACTAGAAACATGATTTTATTACATTTAAATTTCTTAGATTTATTGTTATCAATTTCCCACCATCTAGATATTTTATTCTACTTGTTGTCAAATTACATGTTATCCTCAACAAACTCCATTTCTCCCTCTCAATACATTAATCAATTTTATCATAACTTTTGGATTCAAATGAGGAAAATTACCATTTATATCTTGGCTTAAATCATAAGTAAAATTGATGGACTTTACTATCAAGACCCTGAATATGATTTGGAGATTACTTTTCCAAAAGAGTAATGTTTTCTTCATATGCATCCATTGAATCATCATCCTTTTTTAGTATATGGAATTTTTTTTATCCTAAGTTAAATAACCTTAGGAAAATATATTTCAAGGAAAACCTTATTAAATCCCTCCCATTGTAAGACATTCATCTTATTTATATATCTGATATTCATAACCATTATACACCACTAATCGAATTAATCTTAAAATGATAAATAGAAATACTAACATTTTTATTTTATAAACACTTCATGAAATTTAATATCTTCTCAAGGGATCTAATCCACACTTTAACTACAACTTGGTTAGTACAACTAATAAAAGACATAGGTTTTTGCATCATAAAATGTTCCAATATTATCATTTTATTTTGTGGTATCCCTGGTTTTCTCTTACATAGATTCCACCGATATTTATAGCATGTTTAAACTAATCTATTATAGCCAAAAAATGATTGGGTCCAATTCCCGGCATTTTAGGCTACATATTTAGAAGGAAATAATTCTTTTGGTGCCTTATAAATTATGATTCTCTATTTCTTCAGTAAAAAACCATTCTGAATAGAAATATATTATGTGAATAAACATGGTAATCAGTAAATTCTATATCATTTAAACTTAATAAAAAAGTAAAATTAATTAATGGGTATTATATTAACATCATCCTAAATTCTAAATTTATCTAAATTATTCTATGATACCAACTATAATGACTTATCCTTAAACATTTCATAATATAGTAAATTCTTTTTGAATTATATTTTTTACATTACCAAAGATCATTTATGTTTATAGTTTTATATAATTATGTCATAACTCATACATGGAAACCCATAATAATTCAAAGTGGATACTACTAAAATGGTATCGATTTCTTCTATAATAGATTTTTTTTAAAAAAACATGAATTATTATCTTGAAAAATCATCATAACATTCATCTTGGATTCTTATTTTCACTTACCTGTCCTTAATACCTATAAAAAACATTTTAAAACATGGGTTGAGTGAAAAAATATCAGCAGGGAACATAAAAAGAAAGAAAAAAACAATTTTTCTATGAATACATATAAACATATAAAATCATTTTCACAAAGACATACCTCTCACCCATAAAGTATCATATACTTTCTTTCTGAAAAAAGGAGATTTCCTTAAAACTTATAAAAAATAAATAAAACCATATCGGTATATTTGGTGAATTAATCCCCTACTATTTTAACCCTCTAGGATACAATATGATTTGTAACCATCTTTTCTATTTTATTATGTAACCCTCACAACTACCTTCTGATGTAACCCTCACGGCGACCATATGGTGTAACCATTATAGTTACACTTGGAATAACCATTAAAGTCAACTTACAACACAAATATACCCAAATCATTGGAGGGAGATATATGTCCAACCCTTTATCATAAACAATTCCCATGAACCATAACATAATCATAAAATATAAACACAATCAATAAAAACATTTCTAGAGGAAATTCATTAGTTTCAAAAGAATACTACAAAAATGAAAGGTAAATCATTTTATTTGAAAATAAATATATAATATTATATCATAGGATTTAAAACATTAATTAATCCTAACATAATGAAAATATTATCATGTCTTATAATTAAAAAATATTCTTTTTAAATTTTATTCAAAAACAAAAAAAAATATGATTTTAAAAGAAAAATCAATTAGCTCTGGTTTTTTTTACTTCAAATGTGTTTAAAAATCATATATGATGGTTTAAATAGTGTTGTTAATATATTAAAGAACTGTATTAATATCTTTAAAACCTTCTATGATCCTCTTAAAACAACTTTCCACCAATTTATTAATAATATTTTATTTTTTATATTTTTTCTAGTCCATTATTTTTATGATTTCCATGGTCAGTTTGTTGTGGACTTTCTTATTAAAAAGAAAAACTAATCATAAGTGAGAACATAGACCTAGAGGTCTTTTCAAAAAATTATAAGTGAATTTAAACTTCCCATGATTTCGGTAAATGGAAATGAAAACTCATCATTCATAGAGGTATTGAATTGACACACCACAGACAACGATTTTTTTTATGAATAAAAGAAGAAAATAAGAGAGTTGATGTTCAATATAACATTAAAAAAATAAAATTATAGTATATATATGACACATGAGTTATTTTTAAAAATTGGGTAGGGGTTTGGATAAGGTAAAAGTGACAAACAATTTAAAAGAGATAAAGAAGTAGTTTTCCTATGAAACTTTTCTCCATGAGAACCTCCCCATGTCTATTAAGACTTTTCATTTTCTGAGAATAAAAGCATAAGAATGTGTCAAGGGATTTGGAACAAGTAATTTTCTAAAATTTAGTCAATAAATATGTCTTAATGTGATGAAATTAAGTGACGTAATGAGTCCCTTTTTAAAATTGAGGTGAGGATCAATTTTGGAATTAAATAAAATATTGAAATATAAAAAGTATAATAGATGATTAAAGACTTCAAAAATTTCAAAAACTCATAGGATATCACCTTTTATATAGAATCCTATTTTTTCATTTTTCAATATTTTTTATTTTTAGATAATTTAATAAAATATTATTTTCATTAAAAATAATTTTTTTTAAATTAAACACTATTCATAACTATGACTTTAAAAACATCAATACAAAGTTTCAAATTCAAAAAATAAATATTTTATTATATTCTGTATATATCATATTAATCTAGATAAATCATGAATTAACTTAAAATGTCAAATTATATTTATTTTCATATTTTTAATATCATTTATTTTATTTGTTCCTTAATTTAATAATTAATCCATCATCATTGTGCAATCCATAAAGGTAATTATTTATTCCCTAAATATTAAAATTAAATTTTATTAATCAAAATAAATTTATTTTCCTTAAAATGGGTATTTATTTTCTAATTTATCTTCCGAAACGCTACATATTAAAATATTATACTAATTAAAAAACAATAGTATAGACAACTTGACTTGCAATTAAATAAAATATTATAAATTTCGTTAAGTGGATCGTGTGGGTCCAAAAAGGTCCCAAATTTGAACAAACATGAATATTTTTTTAAACTTAGACATCCAAATAGGCTGATTTAGATTTTTTTCATTTATGGATTCTTATAATTTTAATAAAATTTATTATATTTATTTTTCTTCTCATACCGCAAGAGCTGCATCAGCATTGCGTATGAAATAAAGTAAATTATTTCATGTATAAAAATTAAAAATAAAATACTATAATAAAAATAATTTAATTAGGTTCAATATAATCATTTATATTTGTTTATTAAGTATATTTACTCATATCCTTGTCAATACAACATTAATAATTTGTTAATTTGTCTTTTCTTGCCTTGTGCAAGCATTGCGCAGGCATTTGGATAAGACTCATGTTATATATATCTAAAATTTTTAATTAATAGCCAAAAAATGTATTATACATATTAATTTTAAAAAAAATCATGAAAATAACTGTTATCACTCAATTATTATCTATAAGTTACCAATTTTGTTCTTTACAATGCTACACCGACACTACGTTGACACAAATAATGATTTTTATACTTATCGTAAATGTTAATTTACATGTTCTAAATTATTTTTTTACAATATTTATATAATAATTTCATAATATCTTCCTTCCCTAATTTAATAAATATTAAATCTTAATTATGTCTTCACTATTTCAAAAAAATACTCTATTTAAAAAACAATATTCTTTAAAACTCGCCAAAAATTATTATTTTTTAGAAAATTCTAAAAAATTAGAAATAATATTTTTTTGACATCCTTAATTCAAAAATTAATTTAATTTTTTCATATTAAAATTCTATAATTTCCAAATTAATCTTTTAAATATAAGAATATTAATAATTAGTTTAAAAATATATTTATTTTAATAATTACTTAACATAATGTATTTTTCTATTTTATTCAATAATAATAAATTAGCAAACAAAATATTATACATGTATCTGAGTAGTAATGGGAATCTAACCAGATAATTGGTGGCATTTCATCCTTTTGATATATACCCCAGCCTCCTCTAATTCCTCTTTAATACCTCTGAGACTTCCAAAAGACCTTGAACTCTTCTTAAATTTCAAAAATATGTGGTTTGAAAAAAAGTTACAGTTTCCATAACTCAAACCAATTTATTGGTCAAACAAACATCCCATATAAATAATCCTTATCTATGATCTACAAACCTGAAATATTCTTAGCCTCATCAAATAAAAGTATTGACCACTGGACTCACAAGCTCGATTATCAATCCCATATTTCTTCTTATTCACTTCCATATTTCCATAGCACGTGCACTAGAGGAAAAAATTCTCAGAAAAGAATCCTATCAGTATGTTATATAATATGATATACATTCTCAAAAAAAGAAACATTAGTCTCGATGTCAATATCATTAGTATTGATATTATTATTTGGATAGGAAAAGTTATTTAGAATCTATTATACATGAATGATACAATGTAAGTAACTGAATATTTATGAATGTGAGATTCAATATGACAATGTACTATCCTTTCCTATAATATAAAATGTCTCCACATATATGAGTGATAATTTACCCTTCCTCTTTGTACAATAGTGTCCTAACTTAGGTAAAAAAATGAAAAAAAAATCCCATTTATTTTTTCTCCAATATAAGAGGTTGACGAAAGCAATGAAAATATGATTTCTTCCAATTCTTGATCATAGAGATACTCTTCCAAAATTATTGTACATTTTATGACTTATACCATATGAGACTTGTCCAATCAATCACCACCTCACCTACCTTCAGAAAATATAAGGGTTAATAGTGTGGCCTCCCATATAAATCCATGTTAGGCATCATAGTGATCATCACCTGGTAACTTTTTTATATAAAAATTCTATAATAGAAAAATGGTTCTCCCAAGAACAACCATAATCTAGGACACATGACTTCATCATGACCTCCAACAACTAAATAATCTTATCAGACTATCCATTGATTAATGGCAGGTATGTTGAACTCAAATTTACCTAAGGGACCAAATATTTCTCCAACCCCAACCATAATTGTGACATTAATTGAGAATCCCTATTAAAAAATTGTCTTAGGTATCCTATATAGCCATACAATTTCTCGGGAAAACAACCATCCTATATCATCCACCATAAATTTCTCTTTAAAATGTATAAAATGCATGACCTTCACTATATGATCTATGATGAACCATACTACATCATTCCCCCAAGTAATCTTTGGTAAACTTATAATGATTTACATAGTGAAGTAATTCCATTTTCACTCTATAATGCATCATGATTGCAGTGACCAGTGGATAACTAATTCTCACCCTTCAAATTTTGACATGTGGATCATCATGTAAGGAACCCTACAATCTCCTTCTGTTATCCCAATCACCAATACTAATAATGGATATCACAATAAAAAACTGAATATAGGTTTTACTTCCCACTTCAGATTATTAGATTCCCTCATCAAATCCTCTCACATGTTAGTAAGAATCAAGACCTCATAATGAACATGGATGATATTATCCTCATCTATATCCATGTGTGGGTGTATCTCCCCAAAATGAAAACTATCCCAAGGGTGAAACATTCTATATTATGAATTTTCCTCCTCTTGATCTAATGCAAAATAATAGGAGATATAGATAAATATGATTGAACTACTCAACCCTAGTCCTCTTACACACCCATAAGTATTTAAAAAAAATGTTACCTAAGTTTCTAATCTCTAATAAACTCCTAGAAAATTATATTTTTCATATTCTAGATCAGAGCATCGATAACTATATTGACCATACTAGGTGTAAAATGAATCTGGAAGTCTAAATATTGGATGTCCCCAACCTATATTCATTTTTGAAGGTTGTAGTACCAAAGAGTGAAAATATAACTCATACCCTTGAGGTCCATATAGACCACAGTCCTTTCACCAAAGATATAGTGTCCCGAAAACATTAAGTAATGCATTATATCTCATATCATAAGATTTTTTATATGGTAATTTTTTATGGTTATTCAACTTTTAAGACCAATATTCAATGACTCAATCCCCTTACAGCATAAATACACATAACCTAATACCTGAAGCATCACAATATAAAACATACTCCCTAGATAACCCTGGAAATAGCAGGATCAATGATGAGTCCAATCTCTAATTCAAATCTTATAAGGAATTAACACAATATTTTGACCAAATGAACTTTACCCTATTTTTGTTCATTCCAATCCGAGGATCTACCAAATGGTAAAATTCAATTATAATTTTTTTTAATATCTTTATAATACTATGAATCTCCAAAACATAAATTATATTCATAGGTTGCACCCAAGAAAACATTTATCTCACTTTCTTGGGGTTAATTGATGCTTCCTCTTATAATATGAAATTACCCAAGAAGTTTACCCAGTCGATCTAAAAATAATACTTCTAGATATTTTTGTAAATTTTATGGTCCTGTAGTGTGCCCAAAAGGATCTCCAATTATTTTTAATTCTCCTCCCTAATCTAATAATACATGTGAATTTGATTGAAAAATAACTATAAAATAATCTAGTTACATATAGAAAACTATGTTCCTCTAGGCCATACACATAACTAGTGTACTCGTTAGTCTTAAAAACATAACCAAGTATTCATAGAGGTCGCACCTACATTAGAAATTTTTATTTGTTAAATTAGAGATTCTTAACCTAATCGTGTGAGAAACTAATCTCGAATTTATTTTGGAAAAGATCCAAGAACCCCTATATTGATCAAAAATAACATCCATTGATGGTAGTGGATATCAATTCTTAATATTCACTTGATTAAACTACCAATAATCCATATACACTAGTATGGTTCCATAATCCTTCTTAGAAATGAGGATAATATATCCTCAAGGGGGATCACTAGGATGGGTAAACATATTTTCCTCTAAGTCCTCTAATTTATTCTTTAACACACATATCTCTACCAAATTCATCCAATACGATGTAATATAAATATAATCATCACCCCATACAAGATTAACGGTTAACACCACCTCACTCTAAAATGGACATATCAAAAAATTAATCTTGCAAAAATTAACAAACTGGTCCATTTTAGGATGATAAACTACTGGTATTTCCCCTCCATTATCCAATATAAGGCTGACAACCTGAGATGATACCCTACAAAGATTCTATAGGACCATACCTACATGACTGGGCTGTAAGTCTCATTCTCCTTTAAGAAAATAATCGGTTCCTTAGGAAACATGAATCCAATCCATTGATTCTAGAAGTCTATATGATCACAAAAGGGAACAAACAAATTCATTCATAAACTTAAGCCAAACCCATTCATATCTGACACCAAAAGGCCCCGTAGAAATTAGTAACCTCTAATATCAAGAACAAACTCCATATATTGATAGAATATTTTGTATCATATTCCTAAATGATTTCCCAAAGACATGACCCCAAAAGAAAACAATATAGCCAAACCCAAAACATCCATGAACTGAATAGAATTTAAAGAGTGAAAATATCTTCTATCAAAAGGGTAGATGCTAAATTCGAAGCCATCAAAATCATACCTCTCGGGGTAGAAGATACAAAATCCTGATATACTAAATAATTATTTACTACATGAAAATTCCCAAAACCTATAACCTATGTCCCAACTTTACTCTGAGGTGATGTATGACCATACTGGCATGACTGACTCTAGCTCTATACAAACCTAACACCACCTTAGCCCGTACAACCTATCAAACTCAAACTAGTCTCTTATCATATAGTAGTAGATCCAGCAATGAATCCCTAAACTATACTATAGTATCAATCATTGGTTTCATATGACATTAACCTAAAAACTATTAGGGATGTGATCATTGAAAAAAATGATCCAGAAGATATGTCGATTAGTAAAATAATTCAACAAATTTTTGATATAAACTATTTCTTTAACTATTTGATAATGTATCTAACCAATCATTAAACTATAACTTTGAAAGTATAAAAATATATTAGATTCACATATGATGAAAAAACCACCACTTCCATTGATATTAGATCACTGACATGACACCCATTACCTAAATCCCACTACACCCAAGAAAACAACCATGTCATGATAATCAGTGGTGTTCCCCTCAACATATTTGATTTTTAGTATCTCCACTTAAAATGAATTTATTAGAAAAATATTCATCTATTCATAATCACTAGAAATAATTAGTCATTATCATGATACATTGATTAACCCACTCAACAAGATTCACTCAATTTTAGGGGTTTTACGGTTTTTTGCTTGATCATTATCAAATGTTAGAGAAAACTCATCATGAAAAATATCGTATCTAAAATTTACATACATATAAACAACACTCCTTCAGTTTTTTATGACATAGGGTTCATAAATTTCTTTCAAGTACCTACTTGAAAAATTATAAAGAATGAATATCCTAGGTAGAATATGTTATTTCAACCATAATGGGTGGTATAATTCCTAAAATCATGTTGATTTATACCCCAGTAATTATTTTTCTTAACTATGTATTTAATTTTTGCAACACATTGAGAAAATGAAAAATATATCTCTACTAAAAATTATATCTTAGTTACCTATATGAATTTATTTAGAAAAAATAGTTGTATATGTTTTGAAAAAAAAAATTATCAACCCTTTCTCAATGTGTGGACATCCTCAGTTCATTTCCCTTTAAAAATGGATAAGAATAAATATATTCTAAGAAATAAATAATGTACTTTCCACTGGAAAACCCCCTCCTTAATTAGAGAGTATAAATTCATCTAAGATGTAATTACCCCAAAATTTTATTGCTCCAGGTCTTCCATTACTCACATACTTCACTTAAAAATTTTAAAACTAGAAAGGATTCATGTAAATTTATATGATTAGAAATTAATTTAGAAATAAATTAGATTTATTCTGTAAGTGCCAAGCCAATTTAATTGTATCACTAAGAGGGGGAGGGGGTAAATATGTGTATTTATTTTTCATTTATGTTTCCATTCAATTGAAACAACCTTTTCCTTCTGTTAAATATTTAATTACCTACCAAAAAAATCAACCACACATCCATTGATCCAAAAAAAATTAAAACGTTCACTATTAATGAATAATAGCTACGTCCTTAGTATGGTTTCGAGACAATCCAAAACCATACAATCTAGTAGAAAAAAATCCTTGGATTATAATGAGTATGATATCCCCTTACACTCATGTAGCACTATGAAACAATCCCACAAGTGTGTGTGCTCCCTGTTAGCACAAATAGGGAAAAAAAACTTTGTGTAACAACTCATGTTACCTGTGCTTAATTTCAATTATAAAATTGTAATCAATTGAACTACAATTATTCAATTACTTACTCATAATAAAGGTAAGGACCTCATGGAATTTGTTCAAAAATAAACTAAGTCTAATTTTCCTTATTCTGATTTTCCCTATCTGATTACTCTAAGATTGATTATCCTAGTCTGATTTTATTTTTAAATTAAATATTAAATAATCTACTCCACTAAAATTCATGAGTACATTAAACTTTGTATGATGATTCCTCGGTCTGAGAAACACAATACAGAAATCCTGAAGCTAATTAATTCAACCTGATATGATGATCATCCGAATACAATTGACAAGACAAATATGATTACTATATTAGTATGATAAATCATAAGTATGGTGATCATATGAATGAACCATTACAATATTGTTTCTTCTCCTATGTATTCTTACCATAGAAACATCTTCAACATAGATCAAAATGGTATCTCTTTCTCTCATTCAAAACTTAGAGATTCTTTATATATTGTGGTGAACAGAACATTATCATTAGACAAGTACAATGTACGTTTCTCCTTTTATAGGTGACCCAAAACATGTTTGGGAGGTAATACCAAAATATTTCCTACTCACCTAAAATTCAACCAAAATTCAACTTCCTCAGAAATCATTGATTTGATTTAGAATTTGGTAACACTTCTCAATTATTCTAAAAATTGCTACCACATTCACCTATTCTTCTCCAAAATCCAATTTTAATTGATAGTATTGTTATATTTGACGATTAATACTAGGGTTCGATCATCTGATTCTGATTTTATCAAATAGATTTCTGAAAATGATCCACTAAGCCTATTTGAATTAAAATCTTTTATTTGAAAGTTATGTCCCCCCTCGACAAGTCATTCACTAATCCATTTTCATAGAATAGCTCATCCAAAAAATGTAATTCAACCCTTTCTGCAATGTCAAATAAATTATTAACAATATTATCTACTTCTTCTCATGACCAAGTGGAAACATCACTACTACGGTTATATAAATTAAATCAATCAATTATCCAACTCACCTTAAATACGATATGTAGAGAATGATCTTTCTGAGTATGATTATCCTAGGTATGATTATTTGGGGTTTGATCATTTCTAAGTATGATCTTCTCTTCCTAATCTTGAGTAAAAAAATTGTATGTCTTGTCAGATGGATTAGTCAGATGATATAGTAAATCGGTACCACCTCTTACTATTCTTTCACCTGGATACGATTGTTTTGAAAAACAATAATTACAACTTATTTCTCTCTTCCATCTCGATATGTTAAATATGAGAATGATCTTTTTCCAATCAGCAAAATATATTTCACTTGGCACCACCTCTTAAATTAGCACCACCTTTTCAAATCGGTACCGCCTATTCAAATACTACCACCTTTCAAAATGGCACCTCCATTCAAAACAGCACCACCATTTAAAATGGCACCACATTTCCTTTCACTTACCATTTCTTCCATCAATCTTATATCAAAAATTCTCAATTAATCTCACTATTTATATGAAATAAAATAAGAATCTTCATAATTAATAAAATTGTTGTCATGAAGACTCTAATTATCCATAAAAACGAACACTTATTTATAATCATATTCAGAGAGAATATAATGACCATTTACTTCCAGCAAGATGAATTCACTCTCACATTGGACTCTTGGTGAGTATGATCAGAACCACTTAGTCCAACTCACATTTTCTAATTTAAATTGAATTTTATAGTGAGTCTGATTATTTTAAAAAGATGATCACAATTCTATAAAAAACATGAGTCTAATTCTTTTAAAACCAATAGTCAATCATATTTAAAAAATTATTCAATTCCTTTCCATCTGAATTATCATTCCTCATCTTTCTGAATATACTTATCTATTGACAAAAAATACAACCAAAACAAAAATTGGTCCTAAAAATCTCTCCATTTGTATTTTTTTCAATACCCACTTCAATCACGTTATCCACATGAAACATTTATTACCTTTTGGTCTCTTCATTTCATTATTGCTCCCCATATTTATTTTATTTCTCCCCCAATCTATTTCATCTCCCCCTTATTGAAAATAAAATTCAATGGGGAAAATTATTATTATTTTATCCCTAATTGAAAAATGATCTAAATTTCTAGGGGTTGGAACCTATCTTCAACCTAATTATCACATGAGTTTCTCAGCTAAGAACCTTTAACTAAACAACTCTAATTCTATATGGAAGAACTCGGTGTAGAAAACAAGATTTTACAATCAAGGTGAAAAATTTTGTTCATATCATAGTAATCATGTAATACCATTATCATGTTTCTTCCAATATTCATTATTGGTGAAATCCTTGAAAGAATTTTTTCAAGATAAAACTAACCTTCACCCATCTCAACAAACACATCAAAAAGTTCTTGTGTATAAAAAACACAACTTTTCAAGACCTAAAATTCTTCAAAACATTATTAATTTCTTTTGAAATGATATTAAGTGTCTCCTCAATTCTATTTTCCTTATTTAAAATTCTTAAATTCCCTGAAATTTAGCACAAGTATACAATGATTTTATGGAATAAGGAGGAACCAGTATTATTTCTTAGAAACAAAAATCAGACTAAGAGTCCTCTCTTAGTATATTTTTTTCTTTTTCATTGATTTTACATTAGACATGATTTCTTCCCTTTTTTCAACCTTATCAAATTTGGTAACATCTTATTTCTTATCTATATAATATTATGATGAGGATGTAAAATTTTATTCAACATTATAAACATGTTTGCTATAATATTTTTGTATCTTTTTTTCCTTGTTTGTCTTATCTTATAGAAAGATAGTTGAACAAATATTCATATCATGACCTTCTTTCTCATATACATACACTATTGATACCTTTTTTCAATATTTATTCTATCATAAGAAGTATGTTTCCTCCTCTCATCTTTCACTTTATTTTTTGATTCCACTAATTTCATAGCAAAGTCAATTTTTTCTTACTATAAAACTAAGAAATTTTTAATTTCTTCCAACTTGTGTAACTTTTCAAGAATATTTTGTTGTGTCGGTAACAAAAAAAAGGCATCCATTTTCATGTTTTTTAGGTTTCTCACACCATTAACCAATAGGTTCCAAATGTTGGAACCTATTTTTAATCTTGACTTCATTCTTTTTAGGACTCTTCACGGAAAACTTTTCAGAATTCTTTCTTTGAGTTGATTGAGTCCAACTAAACCTTTGTCATCCATAACCTATAGTATAAAAGAAATTTTTTTGATTAAGACAACACATAAATTTCACATATCTAAATCCCCAACAATACTAGCAATACCCATAGAAAGAGTTTTTTCCTTTGAAACATCTATACTGATCATAATTGTGAATATGTTTCTCAACCACCTTCTTCACTTTTGTTTATGAGCCACCAACACTCCTTTTATCAACCAAACTATTATTATTATTTTCTTATTTATCATAACAAGTTTTATTTGAAACTTTTCCATATTTTAAATGTTTCAAAACATTTTTTGACGCATGATTCTTTGATACTTTTGAATTTTTAACTTTGTTGGTTTTTGCTACATACATGACATTCCCATCTTTAATTATTTCTAAAACAACTCTATATTTCTTCTCACCCTATGAAGGTAACTTTCTTTATCCTTCTCTACTTTCTAATTTCCAGATCTGTCACCGACTTTTGTTATACAGTTTTGGAAACCTGTATTTGTAAATTCATCTTTAGAAAGTTTCTTGTTGGAAAAGTTCAATGCCTTCTTCTTTTTCCTTTAGATTAACCTCGAGATGCTCAATATGATTATTTTCTACCTCAAGAGATTGGTTCACATCATGAATCTCTTTCACCATTATTTCTTTATCATCAGAAAAATATTCTTGATTTCATGTTGAGGAATATTCAACTTATAACATTTTGTTTTTATTTTCATGTCTTCTAATATTTCTCAATAATTCTTTCAACACTTCTTTTAAATTCATTTTAGGTTGAGCTTATTCTTTATTAGAACTGATGCTTGAGAATTATTCATCAGTAATTATTGAAATAAATGTAATTTCCCCATCATACTCAACAGATTTTTCAGATTCAGCTACACATTCATCTTCTTTTTTAGAACAACTACTTTCACTGCTAGAAGAACATTCCTTATTCACAATTTCTATAAATTTTTTATCTTCAGTGTCATTTGTAACCTCCTCAATATCATCTTATTTAGACAAAAATATAATCCTTTAGGATTTGAATAACTTCTTATATTCCATCTTTGAATGTCATTTTTCTTCCTCATCCATTTTCTTCCAAGATATTTTTAGCCATCTCCCATGTTCTTTACTTTATTCTTCATCAATTTCATCTTCACAACCTCTTTGAGTAAAATTGGAAAATGAAGTGCACTGTGTTGCATTTGTTGTCAATGAGGCATGAAGTTGTCTTGGAATGAATGGAAGTCAAGGAATGTCACGATGTGAATGACAAAGGTTGTGATGGTGATGGTGATGAAGGAGAATGGCCATAGTACTAAGATGCATGTCACTTAGGATATTCACTAAGTGGCATAGGAGATGTGGTTGAAACATTCTCTAGTTAAATCTGACGATTGCTGAGCTGCTCTTTAAGTTCTAAGAACTTGTATCAACTGGATACAAAGTCACAACAATGTTTGAAGACCATGCATTGTAGTACAATGCATGAGGAGTTGAAGAAGATCCATCCACAAGTACTAAGTGGATGAAGTGAGCTGAAGAAGTCCATGCACTAACACTTAGTGCATGTGAATGTGAAGAAGATCCAACTGATCTCTGATTTGATCGATGAAGCTCATTGGAGATTTGTTGTGATTCAAGAGCTCAGTTGATGAAGAACCTTCAAGAATTTCCATTCCTAAGTGATAAATAAATGCTGAGGATGAATGGAGGAATTCTTAAGAAGAAGAAGAAAAATGTAGAAGAAGAATGGCTTAGAGGAAGAAGTGGCTTGGTATTTGGCATTTGGTACTTGGTACTTTGTTTTTATACAAAGTCTAGGTTCTTGACTAAGCAAAAATATGGCCAGCCAAGGCACCTTGAGGGTTCAACCCCAAGGCATGGGCACTAGGGCACCACGCCCATGGGGGAACCCGTGGGGCGAGCCAGGGCGGCAGGGCGCACCCGTAGGACACCGCATGGGCGCCTGGGGCACGCCCGGAGGAGCGCGGAAGGGGCCGTGTATAAGCCCCCGAGGGCACGCGGTGGTGAAGCCCGCGCACCCGAGGAAGCATAGTGGGCGCCAGTAGCGCGCCCGCAGGGAGCAGAGTGGGCGCAGAGCGCGCCCGCAGAGAGAACCCGGTGCGGGGCGGCACCGGGAGGGGAGAAGTGCAACTGAAGGGAGGCCGTCAGCGCTTGGGTGATAAGCCGCGGAAAATTCGCGGCCCGTTTCGATGTGGGACGCGGAAAAATTCCCGAGAGCGCATCATGGCCGCACGATTGATCGCGCGCCAGATCCGAGCCGCACATCTGATCCGCGGCGAGATGATCTGATCCAGGCCGTCCGAGATCAATTGAATCGCCGATCCAACTGCTGCGAGACCGCCTTCAACCCCGAGCTCGTCCGAAGTCTCCCGCAAGCTGCCGACGAACCAGGCGCCATCCGAGCATGGTTTTTGAGTTCCTGGCCACCTCCGAGCAAACCGAGACCTCCATGGAGCTCGTCTGGACCTACTGAACAGATCCATGCCTAAAAATTGGCTTGCATGCAATGAGAGGAGAATTCGAGTGAGGCCGAAGGCAAACGAAGTGCCGAGGCCTTGAGCGTCTATGTTCTGCATGGTTTGGACCAAAAGAAGCCATGCATGCGTTTGAAAGTCGCATGCACGTGGAAGAGAAAAACAAAAATAATGAAGGAAAAGAACCCGCGTGAACAGAGGAGAAAAAGAAGATTTCAAAGAATCTTGAAGATCCGAAATCTTCGGGATTTTGAAGTTAGATCACGCGGATGATCAAAGGCGTCTCTGCCTATAAAAAGAGAGGTGAGGCTCTCATTGTTTCTTGCTGATCCTTTGTTGAAAATCCGGAGTCCCGTGAGAGCACCTTTGCCTCGCGAAGAAGAGCCTGCGCGCACACTTGCGCGGCAGTACATCCCGGAGCTCCCCTAGCTCTGTTTGGTTCCTTTTGCGCACTTCTTGCGCCAAAGAAGAAAGTGGAAGTCCTCTGCGCGCCTTCCCTTTGCGCGACAGGAAGACCCGAGGCAGCCGCAAGCACCTTGCGCGCCCTCGTGGTTTGTTGAGGCTTGCGCGACCAAGTGTCCCGAGGTCTTGCGCGCCCCTGTTCCGTGCACCTTGCGCGCCCGAAGGCTAAGTGAAGACCGAGGCAGTGCCTCGTGTGTGAACATTGAGAAGGCCGAGCCTTTGTGCTTGTGTGCCAAGAAGACAAGAACACCCTACGGGCAGTGGGTGTGCAAAGAGGAGGAAGGCAAGGCTTGCACTTTGTGTGTGCATTTGAAGAAGAAGGCCATAGCCCTTATGTGAGTGCACACCTACGGGTTGTGTGCAAGAAGGAGTGGAAGACCACCACGTTTGTGTGTGTTCAAAACAAGAGGAAGGCCGAGGCCTTAGTGCCTTGTGTGCAAAGTGAACAAGAGAAGGCCGTAGCCTTGGGTGTGTGAAAAATGAGGAAGGCTTGCACCTTGTGTATGCAATTTGAAGAACACCCTTAAGAAGAGGAGAATAGGCCAATTCTAAAGACAAAAAAGTTGTCCAACCTATGTGTGTGCACTAAGAAGTGTGTATGCATTTAGAAGAAGAAAAGGAAGGACACTCACACAAAGTATAACACACATTTATGTGTGTGTAATCAAAAGGAATTAAACGTGTGAAGGAGTGAGAAGGTGTGTGCTCAAAGAGAATATACCCTTTGTGGGTTTATTGCACCAAGGAGAAAAGAAAGGGGAGTGCATGCTTACATGCATGCACATGCGCACGTGAACAAAGCTAAATCTGCTTGTGTGAATTTGAGGAGTCCAAGACCAGGAGTTCTTGAAGAGTTTTGAGAAGCCATGCAATCAGTGCATGAGGATGCAGAGATGCCATGCACTCAGTGCATGAAGTTGATGTGAAGTGAGACTGGACCAGACTGAAGTTAAAGATATCAGTTGTCTGAGTATTCAGTAGCTGGAGAGAATCCGGGTCATCCTTAGAAGAAGGTGATAAAGCCCGAGCAAGACGAGAAGACCTGATCATCACAAGTGATCAGAGGTACAGAGAAAGGCCAGCAGTCTTTATCCCAGACTGCTGAAGATACTTGAAGAATCTTAAAGAGAGGAAGAGCTACTCGTGTGACTCGAGGAGCCAAGAGAAGACCCTGTGGGACTCAGGGAGAAGAAGTCTTCAGTGGGATTCTGGAGCAGGCCAGTGGGACTCTGGTAACACTGTGGGACGCAGTATAAAGACCCTCCTGTGGGACTCAGGAGAGATACGGTGGGAAGCTGTATCGACCATTGTAATTCTAACAAGTTATAATGGGAGAATCCATGCTGGGAGAGCATGGCAAGGATGTAGGCCTTTGGTGCCGAACCTTGTAAATCCTTGTGTCCTGTGCCTTTTCATTACTGCATCATTCGGGAAAGGTTGAGAGATACAAGAAGAGTGGATCGAGGCTTTAACCAGCCATAGAGGTTTAATTGATTAAGAATAAATTATTAAAAAGTTTTAAGGGATCACTGATTCACCCCCTCCCCCTCTCAGTGATTCACACTGATCTGGGCACTTCAATTGGTATCAGAGCGAAGGTTACCTCTAAAAGATCCAAGGGAGTCTTTATGAAGTACATATTTGAGGAAATGAGTGACCAGCCTCAAATGGAGATATCTGCCAAGACTAAGAAAAATAGAAAGAAGAAACAGGCCAAGAAGATGAAAAAAGCCTGTCCTAGCTGTGATGAAGTTGAAACAATGAATGATCTTCAGAGTGCACTCAAATATCTTCAGAAGACAGTTCCTATGGAAGTGGAAAAGTGTATAGCTACAGGAATCCATGATCTTCATGAAGAAAAATCACAGTTAGAAGAAGAAGCCAATGCAATGGAAGATCAATTGGCTAAAAGGGTTGGCATAACCAACACTCTCAGAAAGCTGGTGAAGGCTAAAGATGAAACTGTTTCTCTTTGCAATGAAAGATATGAAGACACTGCTGAAGAATTGCAAAGAAGCCTTTCTGAGAAAGAATTCTTTAACATAATGGTCAAAGATGTTTTCCATGCACTGGAAAAGAGGCACAAAGTTTCAATGAATGTCAGAGATGCTCAACTTGAAGAAAAAGTCAAATTGGTGAAGGAGCTGGACAATTAATTGCAAGAATTGAAGAAGGTGCATGAAGACCAGATGAAACAACTGGTGTAGAATTGGGATGGAAAGCTAAGAACTGTTGAGGATGAGAAGAACTCCCTCAACATGAAATGCTTTGAATTGGAGGTGATATTGAAAAATCTGCAATCACCCAAAGCTGAAGCCTCCCAGTCAGCTGAAAGAAGAAATGTTTCTACTCAAGTGAGCTTTGAGAAGGATGATTCTAAAAGAAAGACATCCTCTAATAAAAGGGAAACATCTTCTAAAAAGAAGGTACCATCCATACCATCTTGTACTCATGCTTCTAAAAGTGTTTCTACTAAAAGTGCAGGATGGAAGAATGAATCCAAACAAGTATGGATGAAGACAGTGAAGAAAGAATGCTCTCCTGAAACAACACAGCAAGTCAAGAAAAGTACCCAACAATCAGAAGGACTGAAGAGGTCAAGATTTGTGGGTCAGTGTTGGTGTTGTAATAAGTATGGGCACTGTGAAAAGGATTGTTGGTACAATCCACTGAATGTCAAAGCACAAAGGAAGCCCATGCCAAGGGGGAGCATGCCAGAAGAAAAGAAGCAGCATCCACAGGTCCAGAGACATCTGTTTACTGCAAATAGATTTGGATTACTTGACAACATCTAGGATGATTGCAAAAGTGGTCAAAAAGATACATGTCAGTCTCCAACTGTATCCAGAGCTGAAAAGAATAAAAGATCACAGAACCTGGCTCAGAAAGAATCCTTGGGAAGCAAGAAGAAAGTTGAAGATGCTCCCAAGAAGATTATGAAAAAGGAAGATAAGTCCTTGGAATTCAAATCCAAGAAGGGTGATGCATCCAGAAGGACCACCAAGAAATTCTTGTACTGTGGGAAGAAAGGACATATCATGGATCTTTGTAAAGAAGCCATGAAATTAAATAGAAGCAGACTGGACTCAAAAAGACAATCAATCCAGAAGAAGAAGAAGGGATTTATTGAAAACAAGTTGCCTAAGAAAGGATGCTTGACAGCATCTAAGGAACCATGTGGAACTTCCAGAACTGGGGCCACTCTTCCAAATGATTTACTTGTCATATGGCCACATCAGTTGCAACTTTCCAGAGAACTACAAAGAGTTGAAGATGAAGCTCTGGCAATTGCTAAAGCAAAAGGGAAGAAGAAGGTTTCACATGAAGATGTTTTGAGAACCACACCAGCACAATCATCAATGAAGATCAAATGTGCAAGTGTGATGACTGGTGAAAATGGGACATCTCGGTTGAGAGAATCTTCTCAACCTTGTTGTTCACATTGATGAACCAAGGAGGTTCCATCTTATTCCCTTATACTCTTGGTATATACATGTGCTAACATTGCAAGGAATTGAAGATGATGATCATTCTCAACTGGAGGATGGTTTGGACAGAATGGAGTGCACCCCTTGAGGGGGAGCCAATCTGAAGAAGATGGGATTATGAGATTAATACCATCTTGAGAAAAGTGAAGGTATACCAATCATACTTTCATCCCTTGTTTCTTAATTGAGTTTATATTGTCAATTAAGGGGGAGTATGGATTGAAGACAAATGGATGAAAGGGGGAGCTTTATCTTTGCACTGAACTTTCTAATGAGTCTTGTGAAGTATGTGCAGGATTTAGCAATTCATTGTTATATCTGAAAAATTTCAAACCCCTAAGCATGATCTCACATGTATAGAGAGTTATGGACAGCTTTGAATTCCTTGGATACATCACTCTTGTTTTCTACACCGGGTTAGCCCAAGTAGACTTAGAGTTGATTTACTAAAGGTTCTTTGCTAAAGAAGAACATGTGGCATCATCCCTCTCTTAGTGATTTTCAAGAAGATGCTATTCAAAGGGAGGAAGATATTTTTGAAAGTGAACCACACCACACCTTTGCATTTGATTGCCAATAAGGGGGAGAAAATATTGTCACACATATGGACCCATTCATATGTGCTGAAGTGGTGTATTGACAACAAATACAAAGGGGGAGATTGAAGTGCACTGTGTTGCATTTGTTGTCAATGAGGCATGAAGTTGTCTTTGAATGAATGGAAGTCAAGGAATGTCACGATGTGAATGAAAAAGGTTGTGATGGTGATGGTGATGAAGGATAATGGCCATAGTACTAAGATGCATGTCACTTAGGAGATTCACTAAGTGGCATAGGAGATGTGGTTGAAACATTCTCTAGTTAAATCTGACGATTGCTGAGCTGCTCTTTAAGTTCTAAGAACTTGTATCAACTGGATACAAAGTCACAACAATATTTGAAGACCATGCATTGTAGTACAATGCATGAGGAGTTGAAGAAGATCCATCCACAAGTACTAAGTGGATGAAGTGAGCTGAAGAAGTCCATGCACTAACACTTAGTGCATGTGAATGTGAAGAAGATCCAACTGATCTCTGATTTGATCGATGAAGCTCATTGGAGATTTGCTGTGATTCAAGAGCTCAGTTGATGAAGAACCTTCAAGAATTTCCATTTCTAAGTGATAAATAAATGTTGAGGATGAATGGAGGAATTCTTAAGAAGAAGAGGAAAAATGTAGAAGAATAATGGCTTAGAGGAAGAAGTGGCTTGGCATTTGGCATTTGTTACTTTGTACTTTGTTTTTATACAAAGTCTAGGTTCTTGACTAAGCAAAAATATGGCCAGCCAAGGCACCTTGAGGGTTCAACCCCAAGGCATGGGCACTAGGGCACCACGCCCATGGGGGAACCCATGGGGCGAGCCAGGGCGGCAGGGCGCACCCGTAGGACACCGCATGGGCGCCTGGGGCACGCCCGGAGGAGCGCGGTAGGGGCCGTGTATAAGCCCCCGAGGGCACGCGGTGGTGAAGCCCGTGCACCCGAGGAAGCATAGTGGGCGCCAGTAGCACGCCCGCAGGGAGCAGAGTGGGCGCAGAGCACGCCCGCAGAGAGAACCCGGTGCGGGGCGGCACCGGGAGGGGAGAAGTGCAACTGAAGGGAGGCCGGCAGCGCTTGGGTGATAAGCCGCGGAAAAATCGCGGCCCGTTTCGATGTGGGACACGGAAAAATTCCCGGGAGCGCATCCTGGCCGCACGATAGATCGCGCGCCAGATCCGAGCCGCACATCTGATCCGCGGCGAGATGATCTGATCCAGGCCGTCCGAGATCAATTGAATCGCCGATCCAACGGCTGCGAGACCGCCTTCAACCCCGAGCTCGTCCGAAGTCTCCCACGAGCTGCCGACGAACCAGGCGCCATCCGAGCATGGTTTTTGAGTTCCCGGCCACCTTCGAGCAAACCGAGACCTCCATGGAGCTCGTCTGGACCTACTGAACAGATCCATGCCTAAAAATTGGCTTGCATGCAATGAGAGGATAATTCGAGTGAGGCCGAAGGCAAACGAAGTGCCGAGGCCTTGAGCGTCTATGTTCTGCATGGTTTGGACCGAAAGAAGCCATGCATGCGTTTGAAAGTCGCATGCACGTGGAAGAGAAAAACAAAAATAATGAAGGAAAAGAACCCGTGTGAACAGAGGAGAAAAAGAAGATTTCAAAGAATCTTGAAGATCCGAAATCTTCGGGATTTTGAAGTTAGATCACGTGGATGATCAAAGGCGTCTCTGCCTATAAAAAGAGAGGTGAGGCTCTCATTGTTGCTTGCTGATCCTTTGTTGAAAATCCGGAGTCCCGTGAGAGCACCTTTGCCTCACGAAGAAGAGCTTGCACGCACACTTGCGCGGCAGTACAGCCCGGAGCTCCCCTAGCTCTGTTTGGTTCCTTTTGCGCACTTCTTGCGCCAAAGAAGAAAGGGGAAGTCCCCTGCGCGCCTTCCCTTTGCGCGACAAGAAGACCCGAGGCAGCCGCAAGAACCTTGCGCGCCCTCGTGGTTTGTTGAGGCTTGCGCGACCAAGTGTCCCGAGGTCTTGCGTGCCCCTGTGCCGTGCACCTTGCGCGCCCAAAGGCTAATTGAAGACCGAGGCAGTGCCTCGTGTGTGAACATTGAGAAGGCCCAGCCTTTGTGCATGTGTTCCAAGAAGACAAGAACACCCTACGGGCAGTGGGTGTGCAAAGAGGAGGAAGGCAAGGCTTGCACTTTGTGTGTGCATTTGAAGAAGAAGGTCGTAGCCCTTATGTGAGTGCACACCTACGGGTTGTGTGCAAGAAGGAGTGGAAGACCACCACGTTTGTGTGTGTGCAAAACAAGAGGAAGGCCGAGGCCTTAGTGCCTTGTGTGCAAAGTGAACAAGAGAAGGCCGTAGCCTTGGGTGTGTACAAAATGAGGAAGGCTTGCACCTTGTGTATGAAATTTGAAGAACACCCTTAAGAAGAGGAGAATAGGCCAAGTCTAAAGACAAAAAAGTTGGCCGAACCTATGTGTGTGCACTAAGAAGTGTGTATGCATTTAGAAGAAGAAAAGGAAGGACACTCACACAAAGTATAACACACATTTATGTGTGTGTAATCAAAAGGAATTAAACGTGAGAAGGAGTGAGAAGGTGTGTGCTCAAAGAGAATATACCCTTTGTGGGTTTATTGCACCAAGGAGAAAAGAAAGGGGAGTGCATGCTTACATGCATGCACATGCGCACGTGAACAAAGCTAAATCTGCTTGTGTGCATTTGAGGAGTCCAAGACCAGGAGTTCTTGAAGAGTTTTGAGAAGCCATGCAATCAGTGCATGAGGATGCAGAGATGCCATGCACTCAGTGCATGAAGTTGATGTGAAGTGAGACTGGACCAGACTGAAGTTAAAGATATCAGTTGTCTGAGTATTCAGTAGCTGAAGAGAAGCCGGGTCATCCTTAGAAGAAGGTGATAAAGCCCGAGCAAGACGAGAAGACCTGATCATCACAAGTGATCAGAGGTACAGAGCAAGGCCAGCAGTCTTTATCCCAGACTGCTGAAGATACTTGAAGAAGCTTAAAGAGAAGAAGAGCTACTCGTGTGACTCGAGGAGCCAAGAGAAGACCCTGTGGGACTCAGGGAGAAGAAGTCTTCAGTGGGATTCTGGAGCAGGCCAGTGGGACTCTGGTAACATTGGGACGCAGTATAAAGACCCTCCTGTGGGACTCAGGAGAGATACGGTGGGAAGCTGTATCGACCATTGTAATTCTAACAAGTTATAATGGGAGAATCTATGCTGGGAGTGCATGGCAAGGATGTAGGCCTTTGGTGCCGAACCTTGTAAATCCTTGTGTCCTGTGCCTTTTCATTACTGCATCATTCGGGAAAGGTTTAGAGATACAAGAAGAGTGGATCGAGGCTTTAACCAGCCATAGAGGTTTAATTGATTAAGAATCAATTAGTAAAAAGTTTTAAGGGATCACTGATTCACCCCCTCCCCCTCTCAGTGATTCACACTGATCTGGGCACTTCAGAAAAAAAATCCCAACGCGTCTACATCTAAAAAACATTAAGGTAATTTTCCCTTTAAACATTCCTATACCTCTTTTCACATTCTTATAATACAAGGATAAAATTTCATCAAGACTTTTACATACCTTATTTTCAGATTCATAATCTCAATCTTCTTCTTCATCAAGATTCATTTTTTACTTTTGTTTCTTAATGTCCATAAAAACATTTATCTATCATTTTTTTCCCTTTTATAGAATTTTCCCTTCTCATTTCATAATTATTGAGAGTAGTATGAAAATAATCTAGAGATAATGTTTTAAGATAAATTTCTTATAATGAAGATACATTTTCATCAATCTTGTCAGCAATTATTCTCAATATGATTTCAACAAATGTGAAATATTCTAAATTTTCACCAAGACATATAATAGTGATCGTAATGTCTTTTACCCTAGTGAAGAAGTCATCAACTATTTCATGATCACCAATTCATCTTATAACAGATTCCTTTAGTAGTGGAAACTCCTTTTACCCATATAAAATCACCTTCAGAAATTTATGGGAGTAAATATTTCATGGCGCTTCCATCATTCTCAAGATTTTACTTATCAGCCTTTGTGAGAGAATCATTTTCAATATGAGGAGTGAAACAATTTTTAATAACTCTTGAAACATCATGCCCATGAGATATAAGATATGGAATCATTCATTCTTTCCATATATGATAGTTCCTATCATTTTATATTGGAATCTCATTAATGTTTATATAGATAAAATTCTCCTTAACAACTACTTCTTCAAATTTTTAAGCAAAGAATGAGCACATGGAACCATATTCTCCGATACTAATTATAAGTTCTAGTCAATATAATTGTATCCCTAAGAGGGGGAGGGTTGAATCAGTGATACCCTTTTTCTTTTATATTTGCTTTCAATTTAAAAAACCTTTGCATCATGTTAAAGATTCAATTCCCTACTGAAAACAAATCAACCCCACATCCATGGGAAGAAAAATATTTACAAGGTTCGTTATTCAGTAATAATAGCTATGTCCTTGGTATAGTTTGGAGACAATACAAAACTATACAGTCCACTATAAAACAATATTTAGATTACAATGAGTATGATATACCCATACACTCATGTAGCACTATGAAACCATCCCACTAGTGTGCGTGCACCCTCTTAGGACAAATAGGTAAAATCAACCTCTCTGTAACCAATCATGTTACTTAGGCTTCTTTTCAATTCAAAAAATATATCCAATTGAATTATGATTCGTGAATTCCTTTCTTAGAATAAAGGTATGAACCTCATAGACTTTTTTCAAAAAGAAACTAATTCCGATTTTCTTTAGTCCAATTTTCCTAGTCTGATTCCTCTGATTACAATTCTCTTAGTCTGATTTTATTTCCAATTTCAAAAGTAATGAAATTGAGCCACTTCAATTCATGACTATGATAAACTCATTACGATACTTCCTTAGTCCGAGAAATACAATATAGAACTCCCAAAGTCGATTAATTTAGCATAATATAATGATCAGTCCAATACGATGACCAAATAAGTATGATAAATTCTGAGTACGATGATCAGCAGAATGCACCATTATGATATTGTTTCTTCTATTATGTCTTCTTCTCATCGAAATATATTCAACACAGATCAATACAGTATCTCTTTCTATCACTAAAAACTCAAAGTTTATCTCTCTACTAAGGTGAATAGTACTTCGTCATCAGTCATGTACAATGTACTTTTATCCTTTTATAGTTTACCCCAAATAGGTTTTTACATGAATCACAAAATATTTCTTACTTAACTAAACTCACCGAAAATTTAATTTTCCATTGAAACCTCAGAATGCATTTTGACATCGTCAACTCTTCTTGATTATTTTCAAAACTTCTAAAACCTTTAACTATTCTTCTCAAGACACCCATTTCAATTGAAAGTCCATTTATGAGTAGTACATGGTTTCAATATTCTGAGTGTGATTTTCTTAAAAGGATTACAGAAAACGATTCACATAACAGATTTGAATAAAAATCTTGTATTTGGAATATAATCTCCCCCTCGACAAATCATTCATAAATATCTTTTCTTCGAACTGATCATCCAAAAAAAGTAATTAAAACCATTTGAAATAGTTGAATAGAATGTTCAACATCTTCTTCAATTATTATCTTGACCCAGTTTAAACATCACTTTCAAGGATAGAAAAAGTAAATCAATCCACCATCCAACTCAGCCTAAATATAATATGCAGAGTACAATCTTTCTGAGTATGATTGTCCTAGGTATGACTATTTTAGGTTCTATCATTTCTGAGTATGATCTTTTCGTCATGATCCTAAGTATAAAAATTTTATGTCCTGTTAAATGGATTTGTATGATGCAATAGTAAATCTGTACCACCTCTTACTATTATTTTATCTGGATATGGTTGTTTTGAAAAAAAATCGGTATCAATTCTTTCTCTCTACCATCCAGATATGATAAATCTGGGTTTTACCTTTTTTTAATTGGAATCATCCCATTAACTTGGCACCACCTCTTTAATCAGAACCACATTTTCAAATTGGCACCACCTTTTCAAATGGTACCACCTTTTAAAATGACACATCCATTTCAAACAACACAAGCATTTAAGATGGTACCAAGTTTCTTTTGACTCTATTTTTCTTCCATCAATCTTTCATCACAAGTTCTCAATTTTACTCATGGTATATATGAAATATGAATCAGAAAATATTCATCATAATTAATATAGTCATAGTCATGTAGAATCTGATTTTCCAACAAAAAAACTTATTTTTCATTGTAAATAGAGTAAATATGATTACCATTTACTTTCATCAGGATTTATTCACTTTCATGTTAGACCCAAGGTGATTCTGATCAGAATAACTTCTTCTAACCAAATCCTTCTCATTATGATGAACTTTCATAGGGATTATGATTCTTTTGAAAACATGAGTTTGATTCTTTACAAAACATGGGTTCGATTCTTTTAAAACTAATAATCATTCAGATTGAAAACATTATTCAATTACATTCAATCTGAATTCTCATTCCTTATCTTTCTCAATATACTTATCGATTGTCAATAAATAAAACTGACACACAACTTAGGCCTAACATCTTCATTGAAATTCTCCATGTATTATGGGATCATAATCCTACAAACAAAGTTTTTTATATTATGGTATTTGAAATAAAATATAACATGGACAAAAAGGTAAATCTACAAAATTATCTTTACAATCCCAACGAAAGGTAAACGTTCTCATATTCATAACAAAATAGGGTATTAAAATTCCCCGCTAAATTTATTGAGTTAAGAAATCATCCTTGAGGTTTATAAAACATACTAACTATAATAAGGATAAAATACCTTCTAACAAGAAAACCACTAATCTCATTTTATAATTATTCATTCCACAAAATTCCTTAATTTATATAATTAATCAACAGATTACACATTCAATACATCTACCTCTCACATTGAAACCATCCCTTTAAATTACCATCCATTATTATGACCTATACACACTCAATATAACAATATAACTTAGTATAATTAATAACTAATAAACTCAGTAAAAACATACTTCAACACTAATGCTAAGAACTAAACTTTAAAATCACATCATATCACTAAAATAAATAAATAAGTGACATGTCTCATGGAAAATGGATCTTTATTTCAAAAATTATAACTTCATTCAATATATTGAACTTACATCATGTTTCATAATTTTATTAAATTAGAAAAAAGGTCTATAAAACCTTTTTCCTGTCCCTTGAAAAATAAAAAATAATTATACTATAAATTTTCAGCTCTTTTCCTTGAAAACATAAAAACATTTCACTATAAAAATTGGTTCCTTTACATTTTGTAATCTAATAAAATTACAAAATTTACCAATAATCAAAGGGTCAAAACATTAATATCAGTGTAATAATTTGAAAATAATGAACTATTAGTAGTATTGGATCACCTATAAAAGAACAAAAGTCATCAATACCATACTAAATATACATTTGATTGACCTTAACTAATTACAACACCCAAAATAATGGATATATGAAAACGATGATTATTTTATTAGTTGATTATAATTAATTAAATTTTCACATTTAGAACTCAAAAATATAAAATTGAAATTGACAACATGTATTATACATTATATATGATTCCAATATAAATGAAAACAGTTGCTTTTAGATGATTGCAATGATACCAGTTGAATTATTTATTGTCATAATCAAGATGCTTAATTAGAAACCTCAAATATACATGTGGTTTCTATCCCAGATAACACCAGTATCTTAATATTCCACCATTAATTGGTTTATAAGGACTCCTTATGGGTTACTTATCATGTCCTCAAAATTATATCTCCTACAAAAAATCCTATAAAACCTAAACGTTTCTCTGATACCACTTGTAACAAACCCAATCTGGATAGAAAAATAGTACTAGAACTAGGTTATTCCTTAGCCCAAGAATGATTCTTGACATACAGGGGGTATATTCAAGATTCTTAGTTCTTGGTTTATCATTGATGAATGATTTTTCTTCATAAAATATTAAAATGGATCAATATTCGATTTTTTTCAAACATATGACATGAACTAACTGTATGTATGATGTTTTCAATAACTATTAACCAGACTTATAGGGGTAATTGTATATTTATATACCTATAAAGTATATAAAAAGGTATAAAATAATTAATATTTGTATGAATAAAATAATATTTCAAAATACATGATCCTTAAAAATATTGTAAAATATCATAGATAAGAAATAAAAGAAACAAATCAAAACTAAAAAATAAAATACTAATAATAATGTACTAAAAAGAATAGTGTTAAATATAGACCCCAATAGTCCATAACCCTAAGGATACTGAACCTGCTCAGTAGAATCCACAACAAAACAATACCTAAAATATCCAACAAATCATCTAACCATTCTTACCAGTACAAAAAATGTCACATGTAAACTACATATGCAACAAGATAGATATGTAGGGAGTGATTATATAACTCTATAGGTTATGACCAGTGGTGTACCATATATAAATCATTATATATTCAAGTGAATGAATGGCATTATTTGACAGTAAATAAGATCATAGCATAGAGACAAAAAATAATCATCAAAAAATAACAATTAATCTAGAATTTATAACTAAATAAATAAATCATATACTATTTTTAAGGGTTTCCTAAGATTTTAAAAAAAGAGAAACCCTATTTTAATTCTTCATTCCTTTCTTAAGAATTACATAACCCATTTTTATCTATATCTCATAATACATGTGATAAATCCACTCTAAACACAGAGTGACCGTCCATTTAAGAGAGTCATAGTAACTCAATCAGGGAGCAACATTTGAACCATGAGAAACAGAATGGTCTACAAAATATTTTGTAAATCATTCATATCATTCCTTTGGAAATGGTGGAATTGTATATGAATTCAGGTAAATATTATAACTGAACCCATAATTTGGTCAGTGAATATGAATACCAATCAAATTCATATGTAGTTTGAGTACACATGTCAATTAATCAATCATTGTTCCCACAGACTTTTCAATAAAAATAAATATAATATTAAAGAGTATATTACTATACATGTGCCTCCAGCCACCCATAACACATATCTATCATATATAAAACAAATATGAAAAAAACAATAACTAATAGGTCTCTTAGATGTAGTTACCATTTTATGAATTTATTAGTGCATGTATACTATTCATAATAATTCATATACATGGAATGTAATTATAGAAACATGAAAAATTGTTCTTCTAGAGGATGATTTAGCACTAGTCTGTCATAAGATAGGCAAGTCAATCAATGTATCAAGGGTACCATATTGAACATTTTTTACTAATTCAAATACAAAAAAAAATCAATATATAATGAATTATTTTGATAATAAAAAAAATAATCATCTTAACAAACAATTAATTAGTTTTTTATTAATAAAATATCTTCACATAATTAAGTATAAAATATATAATTCATTTTTTTTTTGTTTTTTTACATCTGATGGTTCCATTAATATAAACCTTACTAAGCCAACATGAGGGAAGGGATAACTCTAAATTGAATGTCTAACACTCAATATAACTCTAAGATAAACATTAGTTTAGGAAAACCATGAACTAATATAAATTTAGACATATATTCAATGTTATTAAAGTATTTATGAATTAGAACATTTATTTTCATAGTCTGGTCTTTCTATTAGAACCCCTCATTGGTACATTCCCATCCTTCCAGCCCATATCAACTAAAACCAGTGTTCATAAATACCCTTAATCATTTATCTTTATTAAATAAACAATAATTCTCAAAAAGGAACATATTATAATAATTATAATTAAATAAATTAAATTTTTATTCTAATTTTAGATGGATTTTCCAACACTACCCCTCCAAACACTAAAAGTCGTACAATTTTTTTCTCAAATTTAAGTAGTACACTTGTCCCCTAATTATACTTTCCCATATAGGACAACCCATATCAACAATAAAAGTATATCACTAATAGTGTGAAAAAAAATTCAACTATAGATACGGTATAAGTATTATGCTTATCAATGCCCCCAATAATTCTCATAGATTTATAAAAACTAATATTATGGTCATGTACCCAATATGGTTTAAACCCCATCTATAGAAAACTCTATTAATTGTACATAACGGATATATTATGTTTAATTTATGATTTTCTATACATTTAGCATCATTTTAGGTTCAATTTACCCTATTTAAACTATATCAATAAGCACTACTGGCTAAATTTTGGATCACACACATCAACTTACCCAATATAATTGTAACATCGCTCATTTAAAAATAATATAAATATAGGGAGTCTCATAGGACCATTTACCCTAGATTCATAAGTCTAGAATCAATAAAAAAATTAGTTTATTTGACTTCAAATTTATAAAATTAGAGAAGTATAGAAAAACTATGAAAATATTTTATTTTTTATATAGTATCAAGAGATGGAGAAAAAAATGAAAATATGGTGAAGAGGAATAGACTTACCTATATAATTATATTTATATTAATGGTTAAATGATTAGAAAACTTATGAATGAGATTAACAACATAGAATAAGAGGATTTTAAGAGATTCATGCACACTTGTCTCACCATGGTATGGTAGAGTGGATGTGAGGGATTGTTAGTTTCAATTTACAACAATTAATTTAATTAAATAAAATTTAAAAAAACAGGGCGTTAATATATCAATTTCATATTATATTTCCACTATAAATATTATTCCCCCTACCAAATTTTATAATTACTCACCATGTAATTTACATGACAATATTGGGTGCCCAATGGCCTTTACAATTCAATAATACATGGGACATACACCTAACCATCACTAGAACATACAATCCATTATTGATACTATCAATCACATGTCAAAAACAATTATAATTTCATCCTTTAGCTAAAAAATCATGTATAACATAGAAAAAAATAACCAATTAATTAGATTAGTTACATACTAGTTTAGCCTAGTTCTATTTATATTTTTTGCATGGGCCACTATAATTTATACACTTGGGAAGATGAATATTTTGGATAATGTACCATGTTGGAATAATTGAGATTATTTTATGAGAGAGATTGGTAGTGAGTGGAAAATAATGTAACTTCATTTTTAATTTCATATTAATGTCTAAGTGTACTGGGGTAAGGATTTTCTTACAACTCTGTACTTCACCCCATAAATTCTTGTTAGACTAAAGGAGATTTAGTAGTCAGACATAGTTCATTGGGTTATTAATGGAATAATATATGTTGGGGATCCCATTCTAGATTTGACTAAGGTTTAGGATTAAATCCTATAAATTTGAGGTATATTTTTAGTCCTATTGAGTATGTGTGGGGAGAATATATGAGACTATAAAAGTTTTAGATGGGTAGTTCACCTGGTATTAACAAAAATGTATCACAATATCTATAGGTATTATTTGTGTTCTATGATGAAGAATGATATAGAGAGTTTCATGATAGTACACCTCATTTTTCATTAGGTGGAGTTTTATCACTAAACACATACTAGTCTTCATCAAACATTTCCCATTCTATTATATGAAGGTGATGAGGTGACTATTAATTTTATAATAAAGTTTCTAACTTTTAATAGAGGTAGAAGTGTAGTGTGGGTTATCATTGATTAGTTTACCAAGGTGGATTATTTCCTACTAGTTTGGTAGAATCATCCAATTAATGAGTTTTATAGGATATATTTGCAAGAGAAGGTATGATTACACATATTTCTGATGGTCATTGTTTTAGATTAGGAATCATTATTCAAAGTCAATTTCTATTAGGCACTATAATTGGAAATAGGCACTCAGGTGAGTCTGAGAATGGTGTTCTATCCTCATACTGATAGTAATTTTAAGCACATGATTAAGGTATTGGAGGACATGTTATGAGCATGGTGGTCAATCCTCAAACAGTGTTATTCATGATATATTTCACATTTATCACCATTAAATATATTAGTTTAACCCAAATCATGTGATCTAAATCAGTGATATTAAACTATTTGTAGATGAGTTGTTTGAGGAACAACCAGTATGCATAGTGGTCCAAATAAAAAAGACCATAAATGGGAGGACGATAACCTTAGTATGTGTATAGTGGTAACATATTCATATCCAATAGTATTCTTCTGAATAGGACCTTGATATAAATTTATAATAGATGAATATTACCATTGGATGCATTTTATTATGCATCTCATTAAAAATAAACTATTTGATAAAGATTCAGTAATAGAACCGATATATTGAGGACAAAATTGTCCTTAATTTTGCCTTTCTATGTGTATTTTGGTATTTTTTTAACTATTGGTATTCATTTTATAGACCAGGGGTCAGGATTTGAAGAAATAAAATTGATTATATAGATTTTAAAGGATGATAGATAAAACTGGGTACCCAATATCAAAATATGAATTACCCAATAGTCGGAACTGTGACAGGATTAGCTTAGGTGGGCTATTATTTGGCTGATAACCCCAAGTCGAGTGGCTAGTTGGAAATCAGGCACCTAGTGAGGATGGAATTTTTGCCAAGTTTCCTTATATTTTTTTTAAAATTTAATTACAAATTCAAAGGATTTAATTATTTATAAAAACTATAAAACACTCATCCATCCAATTCTCTCAATTATATCATGATCAAACTCTCCCTGATCCCTTTTTTTCCTCTCTTCCAAGTGGAAGATCTCCCTCATCTGTCCTATGATCAATGTGTTATTCATTTTTTCTGATTACTTGAGGAATGTATAATCACTCCCCATATTAATTTTTAGTAAATTTCTATTTTATTCTCTCTCTATAATTTAAAAAAAAATTATTTTTTGAATTGAGGATTTCATCTGATTCAGGTAAATTCATCTAATGATCTTTGTTAAGTGGAATCATATGATTATTATGTAGTTAGGCCTTATATTTTTCATGTGGTTTATATAAGATTCATTTTTAATGTAATAAATGTTTTGTAGTTGGTGGTGGGTTTTAAAGGATCTAAGAGCACTTTTAAATCATAATGGAAGTAATAAAAAATGAAACCTAAGATCAAACTAGGATAGAAAGATTAATACATGCATATTAGAAATAAATAAATAGTACATGTTTACCTTACACTATAGATATTCATTGAAAATATATTTATGAATTATTGATGAATATTATTGTAGAGATATTAAAAACCCTTCCATCCTCTAATGGTATCCTTTGGTTTCTTAATCACATGATGTTTGATTGGGATTCCACTTCTCATCACTGTGAGCCAGCATATCATAGTTAAAAGGTGAACAAATAAAGAGATATTAGGGTTCATGGGATATTTTTTTAAAGTATAAAAGAGAGTCAAATATACCAATAAAATGGTTGTTCTCTCTTTTTATAACATCCAAGAGGAAAATCCTCAATTATTCATACATTTACTCATGTGTCATAACACATGAGTAAATGCATCGGCCACTTCATGAAACCTATTGAATGAATTAATTTTACTCCAATGAATTTCATCTTAGATAATTATATAAAATGTGAAAGTCTTCCAAAATTATAATTTATATCATTATACTTCCATAAGTTTCAAAGATATAGGAATTTTTTCAAATACAATGCCTTGTGATATGGTTATTTTTATATTCTAACTTTTAATGGACTAAGACATAAACTATGGATAGTCATATATTATTATATACCTTTTATAAATATGAAACCACCCTTAATTTTATTACATTAACAAAAAACACAACATAGCTAACTACATAACAAGAAAAATGATTTATGGTGTATCTTCTTCAATCTCTCACTTCTACTGAAGACTAAAAGATTTTGGTCTATTTCTCAATATATTATATCATACACACAAACTAATGATACTATATCCAAATAGATTTTGGATTTCATATAATAACACATTTGGAAATAAATCATCAACATCACCATGTATCACATAACCTAAAAAAGCCTTGTAAATAGGCACCCAATATTCTTTTGGATAAACACATTTAAATTATCTCTCTATGTTAAACCCAATATTTATTTACTCGACTAACAATTTCTACCCCAAGTTATTTTTTAGTGTTGATAGTAAAAAATTAATCTCTATATCTATGAATATAATCTAAGAGTATCATCTAGAAAATATTCAATACTACACACACTATAAAGGGACATTGCATGATCTTCATCGAACACATGTATCTTTATACCTTTTCCCATTAGATACATCATTTGATACAATAATTCTCATATGTTCCATTTTTCAAATCTATTTAGTGAACTTGGGACACATATTATATCACTCCAATATATCCACAATATATATTTCTTAAATAATAAGTATAGACTGATCAAATCGATGAGTATATCATATGTCATTCACATTTATAGAGGATCCCATCTCATGTCTCTAACTTAATAGATAATAAAACTATATATGTTATCTAGGTGTAGAAAAACACTCTCTATACTGTATCAATTAGAGTCCCATATTCTATATTCATTATACGATGGAAAAATCCCATTTACTTTAGTTAAACCAAAAAAATAATCAGTAACATACCAAAAAACTCTTTGATTACTAAAGCATCAAGTTTTGTTTAATAATGGTCTCAATATATAAATGTTATCAATCTTGGAATATAATGAAACTCATGTATTGGGGACTGAAAATATGATTTATTCTGCCCCATTATATCAAATCCATTGTGTATGACACTCCATGTGGTATAATTAATAGGCTATCCAGTACATAAAAACACTTTTTTACCTCATTTACAAATTCTATATCTCCATAAAAGATTCATCATCATGTTAACCTTTGAATTTCATCACACCCTATAATTCTCCATGATGAACAAAAATTGACAATAACTCAATGTCGTATATTGAGAGGTCAATTATCATTACATTTAACAAAACATATATCAATATATACATATATGGATCCAATATGAAATAATTATAATATATAGATTTCATTTTATATGATAAAATTTATATTCTTAAAACACTTTTAACAATTCTTAAAAACCCTTTACATGAACATTCTTATTATATCTTATATAATAAGCTATTATATTAATCTCCTTGTTTGCTTAAAATTTTGTGGTTTTAAAAACTCATTACATCTATATCTAAATTTTGAAAAATCTCTATGTGACCACCTGATACAACCCTCCCTATAAAATCTTTATTGAGTAACATATATGAATTATAAATTACAAATAATATTGATAATTAATAATCATAATCTTAACTTCTAACTCCTTGAACATATTCAAAATATTTAACTCTATAGCATAAAATGTTACTATATTAATAACATTTGTTGTATATCTAGAATTATTCGAGGTATATTATCAACATTCATGGAGCCTGATAAATTTAAACATTTTCCTTGAATTATATTATAAAATAAAAAAACTAGTTATATTATTACTAACCCGAACATCCTTTTCTTATTTAAGATAATTTGATAGAAAATTTTCTATAGTTACAAAATATAAAAAATCACATTTCTATTTAACATGATACCATAAAACTCTATTATGATATTAAGTGAAATTAACTTTATATTTTTACTGGAATAATCGTGTAGTAAATTGGGATTTCCATTTTCTCTAGGATACTAAATATCACTATAAAATTCACTTTATCTTCTAATATTCAAAAATCTTTTGGATATTAAGTGAAATTATCTTTTTGGACAAATATAATCTATTTTTTGTTCAATTTTTACTTCTATAAGTCTAATAATGCTCCCTCTGGCATCTTATACATTATATACTCTTAGAATATCATTTTAATAAACCTTATTTTCTTTGTGTTATGAAATAACACTTATTTAATTTTATTAGAAAAATTTGACCAATAAATAATTGTTTCCAAATCACATAAGGTAATTTAAGTGTTAATATATTTTATCTTTAAATAGAGGTGATTATTCTTTAAAATATACTACTAATTTCTAGTAAGAAAATATCCCCTCCAACTTTGAAAAACATCTAGATAATCACAATATCTTTCATAAAACTATTTTATCCTTATTTTACTTTCAAAATATTTGATTGAATCTAATGAATCAAAAAAATTGTATAATATCACATTATTCATAAAAACACATCATTAAAAGACAAATATTATTATCCTATTATAATTATAATATATATATACATTGATTATTTAGATCCAACTATTCATTATAAAAACATTTACATTCCAACTTTAGACATATCAACTCTTTTCTCCATCATTTAAATGAAACATGAAAGATATATCA
This sequence comes from Viscum album, assembly GCA_963277665.1. Taxonomy (NCBI): domain Eukaryota; kingdom Viridiplantae; phylum Streptophyta; class Magnoliopsida; order Santalales; family Viscaceae; genus Viscum; species Viscum album. Next base: position 923,080,716 of record OY728141.1, on the reverse strand, counting down.
ATTATTCCCTTGATTTTTAAATCCAATATATTTACAGTATTTATATTTCATGAATTTGGTATTATATACCCTTCAAAAAATAATAATAAATTTCTGAAACATTAATAAATGACATTTTCAATTCATGAAGTTTCTAAAACTCCTCCAAATATATCAAACAATTCCATCCTATTGAATAATTACAACTCCATCCTAATAACACATTCATATTTCCAAAACATTGATTTTGTACTTAAAGAAACATTTTTAGACTCACGAACTTTCTTATTTTCTTCTATTTTTAAATTTTACCCACTTTCACTGTCTAAAAAACACTAAAACCTAATCATCAAAGTCTTATTTCATTTGTTGTCAATAATCTTAGAATAGTACGAATTCCTTTAAAAAATCCTTATAGTAAATATACATTCTCTCTATATCATTAGAATATTCAATCATATTTTTTATATGTATGGAGACTAAAATTCATAAGGTCATCATGCATCAAATGCCTTTAAAACCTAAAGTGAACCATTTTATTCTTCTCATAAGAATATATATTCGTTGTGTTAAACAAATTTAATAGTTGATATATTCATCCAGATAATTACTTAAAAAATTGAATGTTTTATTCTTAAGGACTATTTGTATGGAACTTGCCTTAGGAGTTCCTTATGCCAAGCCTCTACTTCCTATAGGATTTATATAAAAGTTAAGTTTAATTATTGTGACGTTATTTTTAAATAATATAATTTTTTATCAACATAGTATTTTATTTTTTTTAAAAAAATAAATACTTTCTTTTTAAATTGAATCCTACAAAAAATGAAAACCAATTTACAATCACATTATTTAAATTAAGGGTCCAAGATCTATGTTTCACTAAGAAAATGATCCCACTTTGGCATGTAACTCACTAATTATTATTTTAGGTAGTGTATTATCCCAATAATATCATATATAAATCATTTATATTTGATCTAGAAACACTTTTCTAAACTCATCATATGGATAAAACAAATTATATTCCTCTAGTATCTTAATCTTTAGGGTATCCTAGAGAAGTTTAACCCAAATGAAATGAATATAATGAGGCACATAGCTCTTAGTTTCACCTCGTTACGTATATTCTTTAGGTAATATATTCTTGATGCACCCCAACATTATCATTAATCTACCATGTATTATAATTGTGGTCTTTATAATGATCGATTAAAATGAATCTCAATCTTAGTATTTTGAATATGATGTAATCTCACCATCTTATCTCATGTTATTCCCTTTATTCAGGAATTATTTTAGTGATTTAGTTTTTTATCCTATTCCTTCCCCCAAATAAATATGTTCAACTCATATTTTCATGTAACACTTTACACAACTACTATGTTGTTTTACTCCCCCAAAAATAAAATCCAAACCAATTTACAGTAGTTCAAATAAATCTCATGCATAAGGAATGTAAAATTTTCTTGTAAAAGATTATAATTGTATAAAATTTATAATACCCTCAAGATTAATCTAGGATCCATAGAAGTCCACCCCCCCCCCCCCCCCGACTTTATAAAACAAGGCACAAGCCTCGAGTACAGTGGGAAGTCCCACCCTAAGTCCCTCTACCTAGGGATAATTTACTCAAGATAGATTCTAATTCATTATAACTATAACCCCTACTACACATAAAATATATTATAAAAATAAATTCATGCTAATAACTTTATAAAAAAACCAACTTTGAGATATATGGAAACTAAATCCATTATCATAATTATCATGTAACTCTATATATGCATGCATGATAATCTATAAAAGTCGTTATCAATTGAAACTAAAGAATGAAAATATTCATTTAATAAAAAATCTATAAATATAAATAATTAAAAAGGGAAAAAATTTAAATAAATGAATAATTCAAATATTTAAACATGACACAAACATTTATGAAACAAACATAATTCAAAGATAATAATAAACACTTTATAATTCATTATAGAAATTCCATAATCCTGAATATAAACCCTTTATATCCACTTAAAATTGTGAACTCATTCATATGATTTGGTATATGGTATTTTAATTTGAATATATGATACTATATTAAAATTATACATTTCACATTTCAATTTGTATTATGTAAACTATTTATACAATCTAAATTTCATGTATTTTACTTTTTTTAAATCTTGATCAAATTGATCAACAAAAATCATTTTTATATGGTTTAAATAATATCACAAATAAGGATATTAATTTAAACAGCATAAAATGATTAATTATTAAAAACTGATAATTAAATAAAAGAACTTTATATTTTGGCCTTATTCATTTAATTTATAAAGAATTAATAAATTACCCATATGATTTTGAAAAAGACGCATTTTTTCTAAGTCATAAAGAATGCCATACAATATGATAAAAGTCATTTCAATATTAAAACTAAATATCATACAATATTTTTTTCACATATTTTTTGAATATTTATTTAATTATAAAAATGTTATAATTAATTAATTTAGAAACTCTTTTTATATTAATATATATCCTAAAATACCATTTATAATTATTTATAAACATTGAATAAATGATATTAATCAATGCATAATTTAATTTAAAGAAAACCATCTCTAAACCAATTGTATTTAATGATTCATGCATTATCCTAGAATGTTATAGAAAACATATTTAATGATCTATTAGATATCATATAATATGATTTATACGACATCAGTGGGTTTTATCAATCATATTTTACCATTAATAGCTATATAATATTTGTAATTCCATTGGAATGACGATTTTATTAGTCTTCAATTTATGTTCACACCGATTTCATTATGAAAATTTATGAGATTGGTGATAGATTTGATTTTCCACCCAATACATGAGGAAGAGGCTAACCATATATTATGGTTAATTAAGATTAAAGACTATAATTCCATTGAATATTATCTAGAATATTCTTATACTATCAAGGGATTATGAAGAGTCAGTTTCCATTGAATAAATACCTAGAAAAAATAAAGTGGGTAATTAATTACATCATCTAATTGTATGAATTGGTTAATACGGTTATGATAAGTTCTAAAATTATTGTCAAATAATTTTATATAATAGTTATAAATTCAAGGAGAATTTGGATGTTTAATCTGGATTGAACATCTTTTAAAGCTATATTTATCAAGTTGATATCCAATTCAAATACTTGAAGAAGATATATTACAAGAATAAAAACCATCTATGTGTGTTTCATTATGATGTTTTTGTAGATAGTTTTTTCATTGTATTGGATGAAGTTTAATGTGACATATTATGGATCAAGATTTATTTGAGAATGGTTGTACCAAATCTTCTGGAATAGATTACTAAAATACTATAATATGAGAGTTATATAAGTTTCAAAACCTTGTGAATATAAATAAAGGATTTTAGAATTATGTATTAACTATAATAGTCATATAAAAATATTCTGAGATGATTTATGAGGTTTTTAGAGTACCTAGAACAACTTCAATCCATTTCAATGGAATTTTCAAAAATCTAAATTTTTTAGTTCACTAATAAATTGGTTAAGTTTTTAGCATATGAATTTGCATAATGATCATAAGTATTTAATGTCAAAAATATGTATTTTTGGAATCGTCATACTTCAATATATAAAGTTAACAAAGTTATAATTTTAATCCTTTTATAGATAAGTGTATGTCTTCTTGGGTTAATGTAATTCATTTATAATTAAGATAAGCCTTCATTGTATGAATTGACAAAGAAAAATTATTTTATGAGTTTTCTAGAAATTATATAAGGTCTTATTATATGATTTCATTTAAAAAATTAGTTTAGTGTAATCCTTTTCTATAAATTTATTTCTTTATTATAGGACTTTTTAAATGTAATCTTTTGATGTCCCCAACATAAGTCTTAAATACATAGCCAAAATTTTAAACTTCTAAAAGGTGCAAAACATGATATTCAATATATAATATAATGAATAACAAGATTATTTCAGATGGTGAATTATTTTTTCAATCATGAAATAAAAATCCCAAAAAAATAGATTCATGTGTGATCCAAGGATGGTAAGCGTGAGAGTACATGATCTTAATTCATGGAAATGGATGATTAAGGTTTGATGAAAAGGAGAATTTTTAAACATTATTAATTTTGATTACATTTAAATTTTATGATGCTTCATTTATAGATTATTGTTATGAAAATCATTATTCTTTTTATATCCCTTATACAAGGATGGTTTTAAAAGAATTATTATTCTTGATTATTAAAAATAAATCTAATGGGACTTCAAGAATAATGCATATTAAGTAACCAAAAATCTTGAGTTTTTATTTATCAATTTATATATCATTATGATCTAAAACTCCCTAATTGAAAATAAAGAGGAACTAATACGTAAGGATGATAATTCTCCCAAGCCTAAAATAAGATAAATATTCAAGATTTCATAATTCTAGAAATGAAAAAAACTAGTTTATGGTTCTTTTACTCTTTATTTGGATTAAATATCACAATATATTTGTGATTAAAGCTTGAGGAGATGAAAATTAAGGTGATATACTACTACTCCATATAGATCTGATACTCAATGTTATACTATTTTATAGGAAGTCTCATGTAATATAAGGAATATTAAAGACCTTATATATAAATTTTGTTTTATATTTTCAAACATATTGAATAAATTTATTTGAAGATGTAGTGGATATATTTTTGAGGAAGGACACATTGAACATTTTTTAGGTATTTTATGAAGATCTTTTTAGTTGAGTTTGAATAATATGAAGTAATAATTATGGTTATTATTTGAATATCCTTTGTAAATAAAAATAATACATGAATTAACATTAGAGACCAATTTGAGTAATTAGTAGTCATTAATTTGTTCTAGAAACTAAAATATCATATGATATTCTATTTGTTGATATTTATAATGATAGGAATAACTAAATGAAGATGCATATTCACCTTAGATTATGAGAATATTGAGGATAAAAAATGATGAAAAGAAGAAACATACACTATTGTAGTGGGTAGAAATCCATGAGAACCAATAGATCTTGAAAAAGGTGGAGGAGGAAGGCACTGTAACCTAAATTTAATAAGAATTAAATGTTGAACTAGTGTTGAAGAGGTTTTATATACCATATTTTAAATAATGTAAAAAGAATTATAAGATAAACTGATTTTACACTATTTTTTTATCATTTGTAGAGTGACCCTTTCATAATATATGATTGAGGAAGGAATATTAATAGGCCTATTGAAGAGTTATAAATATGAGAAATTGGTGGAGATCGATTTTCAAACAATTTATCTTGAAGACTTAATAGTATTATATGTATCTATTGTGAGTTGAAGAAGATTTGATATATTAATGTAGTGGAATCCTAGCCAATTTTCACATAATCTATAGCTCATTTGGTGGGGACTCTTCAAGTATATCTAGGAGACCCATGATCAAATCTGGGTGGAGGCATATTTCTAGGTTATTATAGCATACTATAGTAGGTGTTGTAGTGGGTAATGTTTAATACTGTAGGAGTCAGAACTATTCATCCATTTAGGCCTTCGGGTCATCGGTTTGATCCGAAAGTCCTTATGTACATTGGTCCACCCATGGTCTTCGAGCTAGTAAGGATTTCGGGCCACCTTAAGGCCTTCATGACACACGAAGTGAAAAAAAATAGACATACTCTACAAAATAATACACTCTAGATGGACATGTAGAGTAGGAACATTAACCAGAGAAAAGATAATTGTATAGGTAAGAATTTGAGGGTATGGAATTTTCCATTTGTACTATGTATGTGCATCTATTCATAGGAAAACTATACAAATAGTAATACGAAGGTGGAATGATGAAATCATGATAAAGGGATGGGTAGTTCCATGTATTCATTGTCTGGTATGAATTCCTCCAAGACCTTTGGGTAATGTAATGTGTCCCCAATCCTATGGGCCATGTAAGGGTTCCCATCCTCCAAATCCATTTTTTTATTTTAAAATCCACTCTTTGGAAAGTGGTAACCTCACATATTACCAGATATTTCAAAATTCAAAACATACACAGCTCCAAATTCAAACATAAAATAAGAAATGGGTGCCAGGATGCCTATAATTCACCGAGGCTAGAGACTGATATCCTGATCAACGCCACATCCCTGTCATCCACTCTAAATACCATCACATCCAAGGCATTGTGCCTCCCATTAGCACAAATTAAAACATTCAATGTTTCAAATTTCAAAATAAAAACAGAAACCGTCATTAATTCCTTGGTTGATGAGTCGCCTCGCATCTCTCACCCTAACCCCAATCGTACAACACAACCACACTAGAGCATTGGCGAAATCCACCCATCGAAATCCAATGTTGCTACCAAGGAAACTAAAAAAAGAAAATTGTAGAACATCAAATCCACAACCAAATATTCTTAACAACCATCACAATAGAATTTAAAATAAAAAATCCAAAAACACCTTATTCACTGTCTCTGATAACCACAACAAATCGAAGATATAACGGTCACCATGAACATAACCAGCAATAAGAAAAAACAACATCACCATGGATTGTGGCCTCTTGAAATGAAAAATGCCTCTTTAACACACCTCCGAAGACACCTTGAACACCATCATGCAAAACCAACTCGAAGAAGAGTTTTCGAATCTAGAGTAAGATCATAGTAGGAGCAGATGCTATCGAGTAGAAACATAAGCACCAATAACTTCTATGGTCATCAAGGATGAAAACCCGGAACAAATCTGAAACCTGACGAGACCAAAAATCAATCGAGACTGGAAAAGAATACCCAAGAACAAAACGGCCGAAATCACAACCAGCGCGGAAAACTGAAACCCTACAGAAGAAGAGTGCCAATATGAATCTCAACTCCTATAAAATCGATGAGCTCTTAACCAACACATACCAACCCCCCCCCACTATATCCATTACATATGACTGAGATGGACTCTAGTGATGTAGATCTTGGAGTAAGAGCATATATTGAGAGGAACAAGGGCACAACAGCGAGCCACGATCGCGGAGAGATTGAAAACCCGACATGGACGGATGGAAAAGGGGTGGAAGAGAGAATCAAAGGTCAAGCAAGTGTTGCGATGCACGATGATATCGGCCCTGTAAAAAAGACAGGTCACTGTAGGGGATAAAGCCATATGAGGAGGAGAAACAAGGACATAGCTCCAAACCTGTAAACAAAACAAAGAGGAAAGTAGCATCAACAGAATGAGAGAAGAGAGAAAAGGCAGGAAGAGGATGCTCCATCGATGGGGAAAACCATAAACTGAAGAGAGGCATGGTGCACTTGGGAGAGATATCTGAGAGAGAAGGGGGCCATATGTAAGGGTTCCCATCATCCCCTTAAAATAGGGATTATAGAAATGAATAAAAAAGGTAGGCCTTTCGTCAATTTAGGCATCTTATGTTATTCAAGTGATCAATTTACAAGAGGGGGACTCAACAAAACACTTGTATATATATACTATGACTCTATAAAACCTATGAAACATAAGGTAAGGAAGTATAAAATAGTGAGAATGTGTTAATACAGTGATTGGCTCTTGAATAAGTAAAGTGGGAAGTTCGAAGGTGAATTATTGAGCGGGGGTAGAGAAAGTGGATAGAGTAACTCTAGCTGAGAGAAGATTTTTGAGACTATGGTTTGGTAATAGTGTGTGTAGCACACTCCACTTGTAATTATTAATATTTTCTTACAATGGAGAATCCATGATTGACAATCATAACCAATCAAATAAATAAATGGGTTTTATTATCAAACTATGTAAATCATTATATATATATGAATTTTTTTATTTAATGGTCCAGATCAGTTTATGACATACAAGATAGAGTGGATCAGGTTGAACAAGTCTTGGAGGAGGAATTTTAAAGGGTGTAATAATTCATAATAATTTTAAGTTTCCACTAATTCACTCTACTCCACATAGTGGTCATAGATCTAGTTCTAATATAACTAGTAATAGAGTGTGTTTTCCTTCAAAAATATCTATATAAAGTGTAGATTTGAGATTTATGAAGAAGATACTCATATCATGAATTATTTTTATATACCTACTAAAGTATAAATTTATATTTCTCTGAAAATAATGAAAAAAATATTGATAAAAGGGGAAAATAAATAAATAAAAATAATATAAAATAAAGTTATTAGCCAATTTTAAAATTTTAAAGAAGTGGTAATTTCTCATTTAATGGATATTCTAATAAAAAAACATGATGATTCAAGTTTAGGATATAGATAATTTAGGGGAAAACGACATCAAAATAGATAATTATTTTCACTTACAAATTTTCATGTTTTCGAAGAATATTACTACTAAGGTTGTTACATATAATTTCAATTTTATCAAGGACCAATTTTATGAGAAATCGTAGCTATAAAAAATTTATTCAATTTATAATACATTAGATAAAAATTTTGGAATATGAAACACCCTAAAAATATAGTAAGGTAAAAGGATAAAATAATCACAATTTAAAATGATTGATATTTTCAATCTGTTCAACATTTAAAAATAATAATTTATGAGAAGGATTTATTTTAGGTTTCTATTACTGAAGAAATCTCAACATTAATGAAACTTTATAACATCATATAAAATTTCAAATATATAAATATGGATGTGAAAAAAATCAAAGTGATTTAAAATACACTAAAAGGGGTTACTAAGATTCATGATGATAATAATTTTAAGGTTTTGGGAAACTGGGAATAGATATTGAACTTTTTTTAGACTGAGAGATACTAAATCAATATGAAGTGTTTGGAGCTAGAAATCAAGCTGAGAAATTTTGAATTAAGACAAACTTGAACTTCCTAATGAATTGGCAAGTAAGTTTCCACGATTGATGTTTCTAGGAATAGTTTTACCTAAAATTGAAATATCACCATTGGTAAAGATAACATGAGACCCACTATGGAATCCATCACCTCATACACAGTGAAGAAGGAATCCCACTGTTCAATTAATCTAGCTAACATAGAAACTGATTTTTCTATATATTATATTGAAATGAATATTTTTTTACAAATATTTATGTGTAAAAATTATATGACTCACAAACATATATCAAATAGAGAGGTGATAATTCCAAAAAATATCCATCTCATAGAACTAAAATGTTTGTGGTTCCATATTAATAATGTCAAGTATGTAAGGATGGACAGACTTCACGTACAAGTAAAAAAATAGAATTTTGTTGGAGTTATTGATAAAAATGGAGGTAGAGAGATAGAGATATAAAATTTTGTACCAACATATCAATGGTTAAAAGTCTAATAAAAACTAAATAAGAAGTTAGAAAAGATAAAATAAAGAATAAACCTAGTGGATCATGATATACCACATAGATAAAATGTAATATGTCCACAAGGAATATCTTTGATATCTTGGAAAAAAATATGATATTTGAAACACTAGTGGAAACATATATCATGATTTCTAGAACAATTCAACATGATATAATCCAGATATTAGATTTAAAAGAGAACATAAAGTAACTATAAATCATATCCATGGATATGAATACAAGTCTAACTTATTGAGTGGTTATGTAAATAATGTCGTTAAGAAATATACTAATAAGAATTCAGTGAAGAAATAAACTCAAGAGGTCAAACTAATTGTAATAATATTCATCTAATTTTGTAATAGATTCCATGCCATAGAATTTCATAAATAATACATATAAACCAAATGTATAATGGAATAAATCATTGATGATAAGATTGAGAGGATCCCAAAAATGGGTAACCCAAAATCTAATGGGGATTTTTGTTGAAGGGGAAACATGGTTGGTTTTATTCTTAAAAGTGCATGAATTTTTTTCCTAGTCAAAATTATCTAAAGAATAAACTATGAAATGAACTAATAACATTCAATTATAATTTTTAACTTTAAAGATAGCATATATATAGAAACTATGGAAGATTATTTGAATAATAATATATTGATCTTATATCTAGATTAGCTGGAAGAAGAAACTATGTTGGAGAAAGCACCAAGACTGATAATATTATACTGACTTCAAAAAATAAAGATGTTCCAGCTAATAATGAAGTTGTGGATGAAGGAAATAAATCCATGATATGAGAAAATTATTAAATTTTTAAACCTAAAGAGGTTTTATGTGTGAAGAAAAATAAATAAAATATTAAAATTTCTTGAAAACAGGTGTAGGGTCAAGAAATAAGTCTTAGACCTTGTTTGTAACTGAAGAGGTGATGAATTCATCATTATTCTCAAATTCGTTTTCTTTGTTTTTAAATCTTTCATATTGAAGGTGAATTTATAAGGAGGGATTTCATGCTGAAACAGGTATAATGGATGACCATTATGATTAAAATTTATATTGATATCCATTTTTAAGTGGTTTCAAGTCTCAAAATGTACCATAAATTCATAGAGCTAATTTTTTGGTAAATGTTTCCATTTCTATGAATTCTAGAATTCATAACTTTAGGGTAGAAGTCAAATATGTTAATGAGGTCATATATAGGTCATTTTTCATGATTTTAGAAATATGGACAGTGCTATAAAAATTTTATGTTGAGTGATGAAATTCCATATCCTTTACCTATTACAATGTTTAATAGTTATATTAAATCAAGGGTTTTCAAAAAACAAAATGGGGGGTTAAAATAACATGAACCAGAATGTGATGATTCATTTTTTAAATTGATTGTTGGTTCATATAATAGTTATTGTAAATATTCTTGAGCAGTCCCAATGTTTTTGAAAATGAAAGTTGGTACCAAATTGAGAGATATTTATAGGAAACCAGAATGATTTATTAAACACTCTATTACTTTATATATTAGTATTTTCTCTATAGATTTATATTTTACATTATCAATCCTCCTTTCAATGAAATTTGTGTCACCTTTCTTCACTAAAGGAAATGAGAGATCATAGGGATAAGATGTGGTATTTCAAGTAGATGAGAGAAACCATGCAATAAAGGGGATAAAAATAATTCTCTCCCTTTTTATTCACTTTAAAATAGGGTTTAATAATGATGTTGACAAGTTGGATAAAATTTGTAATAAATAATAAATTAAAATGTAGGTTTTTATGTTACCTTGAGATGGTTATTTTAATTTTTGTCACTTTTTGATTTTTTTCAATATATTTATGCTAATGTGATGATTTGGGTGATATATTGAAGTATCCACCCAATAAAAGAGGAAGATATTTACCATAAATTATGTGTAACATAGATTGAAGATCCAAATACAATTGGATATTAGATAGAATGTTCACATGTGGAAAAATGTGTATGAAGAAATGGATTCCTTTGAATGCCTATCTAGAATGATTCAAGTGGGAAATTTGTTGCATCATTTGACTTTGTAAATTAGTTTGACTATTTATGAACCCATAAAATAATTGAATAATAATTTTAAATATTTATTAAAAATTCATGGAGGATTTGGCTACTAAATTTGTATAAACTATCTTGTGTCGTTGTATTTATCAAGTGGATTTATGATTCAATGATTGTAAAAATCTAGTTTTCTAAAGGATAAACCATCCTATTATGTTTCATTATGATGGTTTGGGTGCATAGTTCTTAAACACTCTTAGATAGATATCTATGTGAGATAATGTGAGTAAAGATTGATTTCAGAAAGGTTTCACTAGATCTGTTAGAATAGTTTTTTTAAATACTCAAATACGAGTGTTCTAAATTCAGAAATAGGTTCAAAATATACATGAAGGAGTTTTTAATTATTTTCAAAATTATAATAACAATATGAATATTTCAATGGTTATTTAATGGTTTTGCGGAAGCCCTAGATAAATTTTAATATATTTCTAATCTATTTTTGAGTTATAGATTTTTGGGTAGATTGAAAAAAAGGATAATTTTTAAATGAATAACCTTTCATACTAATCATAATTATTCGATGTAGAACATAAGTCATTGTGGCCTCATAAGTAATACAGATATAAATTTTAAAAATGGGATAATTAAATACTTATGGAGCTAGGTGTGTGTATTATGGGATGAACATAAGTCTTTCTTAATGAATGTAATCCATCATCATATAACTTTGATGTAACGTATGAATTTTGGAGTTTATTGAAAATTTAAAAAACAATTGATCATATTAATTCATGGAAAAAATATGTATTTAATGTAATCCTCTTAGTAAAACACAATTTTTTATCATATTATATTTCAAATTTTACCATTTAAAGTCCCTAGAATAAGTCTTCCATACTTCTCCAAAATTTTAATGTATTGTTGAATGAAAAAACATGAGTTTTGAGATTCAATGTTATAAATAATAATAATATTTGAGATGATTTAGGATATATTATATCATGGTATATATATACTAGGAACCTATATTGGTGTTTTATCTCATCATAAAAATGATAAGAGTATCTGATCTTCATCCATGGAAAGGTTAGATCAAAGATAAATGAAGAACATAGTTTCTATATTTTTTTCTTCGGATGAAATTTAAATATGTTGATTCTTTATTTGGGTGTTTTTTTATAAAAATCATGATTAAATTTACAACCATGATACAATAATGTTTTGATGAGATTTATTATTCCTGATTATGAAAAGGTAATTTAATAGGTTTTTAAGAATAATGTTAAGGAAGTAAAATATAATCTAGAGATGTTATTTTTCATAGTATATATCATGGTGATTTGATCCTATCTAAGTGAAAATAAAGTGGAACCAATATGTAAGACTCATAATTTTCCCCATCCTAAATAGTTATTATGTCTTATATATTTTTTAAATATGGAAATGAAAAAACTAGTAGATTATTTTGATATTTGTTCATTGGATTAAATATCACAATAGATTTTTTATTCTATATTGAAGATATTAGTATGAAATATAGATGTTTTTTATTGCATGTAGATATGAGATTCAAGGCTAAACTATTTTATAGAAAGTATCAAACTGCAAGAGGATGTTTCCACATCCTATATATAATATTTTTTATGATATATTAATATAGGCGGGATGATTTTATGTAAAGATTCAGTAAAGATATTTTTTAGGAATAGGAAATTGTGCCTAATATATATATTTTTATAAGATATTTTCAATCTATTTTAAAAAAATATAAGCAATAATTAAGGGTATTTTTTATTATCCTTTTAGTGAAAACGAATATATGAATTATCAGGATACCGAAAGTGGGTATTTAATATTAATTATTTTGTTATGTAAAGTCTAATAGCACATGAAATCATATTTATGGATATTGTAAATTAATTAACTCCTTTAATTAAGCTTACAATGAACATGAGTTTAAGAGAATATTGAGGAGAAGAAAAGGGAAAAATAATAAGAAGTCACTACTATAGTGTATGAGAAATTTGGGATATCTAGGATCTCTCTAGGATGATGAAAGAGAAGAAATATATTATATCTTTTAGTGAAGAAGAAATACAGGTCAAGCTAGTGTTTATGTAATTATGCATGCGGAGTTTTGAAGAGTGTGAAGAATAATTTTTGAAGAGGCTAATAATGTGGTAGTTGTTCAGATCATTTGTAAGTCGAGAATTCAAAAATCAATGAGTGATAAATCTTTGTAAGTACTTCAATTGAAGAACTATGAAGTTGAACTATTGGTGGATACCAGGTTTCATATATTCTATCACGAATACTTTTTGGCATTAAAAGACACTATTATGAGTTAAATAGATTTGATCTACTGATACAAGGAAATCCTTTGATGTCTTTGTGATTTAATTATTAGAAATAAACTGAATGAAAAACTTGAATATTTATGATGGAACACTATAGAACATATGAAAATCAAGTAATGCAAGGAGTTCATAGCGATACTCTGTGAATATATTTATTGGATGTAGAATAAGTATAGTGGTATGTTGGAATGTGAATTATTGTGAGAGGTAGGATAATTGACTGGTGTGAATCTGGTTGATAGAAGATAAAGGAGACCCTAATTTATTATAGGTGTGTGAATCACCCTATTATTATATTTAGTTATATTTTATTATAGTTTATAATTCTTAATTGGGGATCATGAACAATGAAGGTGAGGAGTAGATCTTAATATCAAACTTAGTAAATCCATGTGTTCTTATGCATTTATTACACCATGCTCTTGGTGAGGATGTGGTAAAATAGATATAGTGGATCATTATTGAACAATTCTAGAAGGTATAATTTTAAATTAGAATAATAATTAAAAAAATTATGTGAACATTGATTCACCCCTCCTCTCTCAATAGTCTATAGATCTTGTGGCATTATAGTACTTTATGATAGCATTGATGTATAAAAGGATATATAAGGCCATGTTTTCTAAAATAGGGTGTGGGGTTATTATAAGGGATTATATCTAGTAATTTTATACTATTACTAATAAAAAATTGATGGTTTCTTATGGATTCACTGCTTTTGATATCCAATATCATAAGTAAAGAGTTGACCAGACAAAAAAAATCTGATTTATATTTTATGATCAGAATATGATGGCCTAAATGATTCTAAAAAACTAAATTTCACAAAATGAATTCATCAATTGAAATGAATAGTAAGGCTTTGATACCATTGATGTGTTTATAAGTTTCATAAATCACTTGTTAATCATATTGGAAGAAAAACTAAACCAAGTTCAATATCAAACTTTGATATAAATATTAAAGCATCGATACTAAATATAATGAAATATTAAATATATACCTTACATTATAGATGGTAATTAGATATATAATCATTCATTATATATGGAGATCATATCATTTTTATCCAAAATATATTACTCCTCAAAAGTTTTCAATGGGATATTGAATCCCTGAATGTTTGGGTGGAATTACACTTCTCACAAAAACATGCTAGAACATCATAGTGTATATGTGGAAGAATAAATAGATCCTCGTGTTCATGATATTTTTTAAAAAACATATTAATGAGTCACACATGTCCATAAAGTGGGCTTTTTATCATTATATACATCCATCAAGGATATTCCTCGAGTATTCATGCATTTAGTCGTGTGTTATAATGCATTATTAAATTCATTGGCATGTTCGTTCAACCTATTGCATGAATGCATAAGAATCTAGTGTGTGTCTTCTTATGAAATAGATTAGTTAGTGATAAAAAATGGAATAATTCTTGGATTACAGATTTTATTATTGATCATCCATATGTGTTTAAGAAAGTGGAATTGTATCAAAAACAATGTTTTGTAATATACCCATTCATATATTATGTATTTTATAGGATATGGTATGTAGTTTATTATGATACAAATTTATTTTGGTATGAAACCCTGATTTAGGATACCCCATTATAATAGAATATTATATATCCAATTACATCACATGAAAAATTGATTTAGATTATATCTTCATTTGAAGGTACCCTGAATTATAACATAAATATATTTCATTATACTTTTAGAACATTGAAAAGATTATTCAATATATAAGACTACCATAATGTACTAATATTGTATTACATGGCTAACTATTCCCATGTTTAAAATGGAAACTATTATGAGACCACATGATTAGAATGCATATGGGGTTTCATTCAAAATTTATTGACATAGTAGACCTTGTTATATTACCTTGAGTGTCCCTTTCCAGTAGGAATCACTCATATATGAGAGGATGGTCCATGGATAGCCTCATTGTGGGATTTCGGTATGGGTGATAGATCTTCTACCCATTGTGAGTTAGGTGATAGACTATTCACCTTGTAATAGAATGGTATGGGTTAGTGGTAATATCAGATTAAAAATGGAAAATATGGTTTGTTGTGATAGATAAAAAATAATCGATATAGATCTATAATTATATTCTACTCAAATTAATTTTTAATATAGAAATGTAATTATATTATATGTTAATTCAAGTTTGTACATGGAAAATTAGATTTGATTTTATGCCAATCCATTTTTGGACTTGGAATGAGGGTGTGACATTATGATTTTCCATTCATTGTCTTGATTATTGGATAGGATTCTATGCATATTTAACCCTCTTATTAGATATGATATGAGACATTATTTCAATCCACCTCTTGATATTGGTGATGGGTTATACATTATTAAAATGGATCATATGTGAACCAATGGTTTTAATAGTTTTATGAAATGCCAAATCAATATTCTAACTTGGGGATAAAGGAATTATTAGATATTATTATAACCTAAAACCTTCATTTAAACGATTATGTACATATAGTTGATTCCATGTTAAGCCATTATAGTATGAGTGACATGATTACACTCAATAGTGTAACTGTTTAAAGAAATTATGTTTCTTTTAATTAGTTTCATGTTTTGTACTAGGAAATTTGATAGGTATTTAATGTTGATGATGTATATCGGCATACCACCTTGTAAATAAACATGTATATTTTGTATTTATTTAATAACACCATTGTTGGTTTCATACTAAGTATATTACTCAAACTATATAAGTGAAACATGGTGAGAATATTGAATTTATAATCATTGATGAATCTAAACAAAATGAAAAAAAATAGATTTTTGAGAGATATAGATATTTAGTTTTAGATATAGGACTAAGTAGAACCACATACCCAGATTTTTATTTTCATTACCATTAATTATACCTTTTTGGACTACATTATATATGATCTACCAATTAGGTGATCATGTTCCTTTGTATAAATATATAATACATACATTGAGCACATTTCTTTCTATATCAAGTGATATGATTAAATATACTTGTCTTTTGACTATAATTTTTTTATTTTGTGGATTATGGTGGATGATGTCAACATATTATATCTATAAATATTTATCAGTATCTAAAAGAAATTATAGTCCCTTGATGGAATAGATAGTCCCCCACCACCAGTGAACCACATCTAGTATACGAGGAGGCATGCTTATGGTTTTATGTCTCCTCGACTTGACACTCATTAGGATGGCTGAGCTTGGGGAATGCTATATCATAATAAAATTAATGGGATTTCCATTGGTCAAACTTCCCGATTTTTTACACATTAAAAATGGGTGTCAAAATAGTTTACAATACAAAAATGCGTTCATGAAATATTTTTAATGTAGATATGAGACTATATTTTTCTTTATATTATATTTTTTTAATTATTATGTTCAATTTTAAATCATAAAATATATTTTGTTAAAAAAAATTGTAGTTAAACCAAAATATTTTCAATAATATCATGTTTTTTAAAATATAATATATTAAATTTTTAAATTTTTTAAATTTAAATAGTTTTAATAAAAATAAATCTATTCATCCATTAAAAAAACATCTATTTTCATAATGAAGTCCCACACATAAAATGATCCAAAAGCAAGCATACTAAAAATGGGATTATGCACATTAGGGTAGGCCTAAATGGGAAAGGTATACCTCTTTACCATTCATAGTGACATGTTTTTATATCAACTATTTTCCCAAATATTAATTCAAAATGTGATGAATTGATCCTTTTTGAAAAAAAAAGGATTAATATAATAAGAAATTTAAACTAAAACAACCATTTATAATAAAAAAAACTATTTCATTATATTTCAAAATAAGAGATCATATATTAAATAATGAAAAATCTATATGTAAAAAATAATTTAAATTTATATATAAACACTAGATTGTGATATAAGTCATGACCTTTAGAAATGAATTCTTCCATTTTTAATCTAGATGTATAACCCAAAATAAACTTGTTTTTTTACTAAAATTAAAACCCAAAAATAGAATATGTATTTTAATAGTGGAGAAAACAATAGATAAATTTTTTTTTAGTTGTAAAATAAAAAACAACCACATTTAAAAATAATATAGACATAGAAATATATTTTACAACCAAAAACAAAGAGATCGCAAAAAATTTGTATCATTGAATCTTTGTTAAGCGAAATTTTTTCACTGATCTGGTGAGTTTATAAAAACATTTTTGAATTAAAGAATTAATTTAATATAATTTCATTAATGTAGATTTTCTATTTCAAAAATTAAATCATTTAAATATTCTTAGGATAAACATTTAACATAAAATATTATATGATTAAATAATGAGAAAAAAACATTCTATTATGTAATAATCCTAAAAAAATTATGACAAAATGGAATATTTATTTTGAAATATAAAATATACTAACAAAAAATAAAAAAAATTCTACTATAACAACAGATAATATGTTCTATTATAAAAAACCAATAAAAATTCTTAGTTAAAAAAATAAATAATAAATATTGTGATAAAAAAATATGTCTTGAAATATAATATAACATCCAATTATCAAAACTAATAAATTGTTATTATAATTTTATCATATAAAAAAATTATAAGAAAATTTTTCTTTAATGTCTTATTATAAAAATATTTCATTATAAAAACTAATAAAAATGATCAAATAGAGAAAAATAAAAATTAAAAATATGTCATGTTATGATAAAATACATTTTTAATGAATGTTTTGTTATAAAAAAATATTTATCCTAAAAACGCATAAAAATACTAAAAAAACATTTTCAATAAACTATTTATTAGTAATTACCAAAAAAATATTTCATATAGAGGTCTAATATCAAATGTAATTTTTTTTATTTATTGAAATGATCGATATGATTTTAAAGAAACATTCTTTTCAACATTATAACATTGAACTTTTACACACAAAAATATATTTTTTATGATATCAAAACATTTTTGATAAATATTCACAAAACACACATACAAAAATACCCATATATTTCCCATAATCAATTTATATATAAAAATATATAAAAATAACTTTTATATAAATGACATTCTATAAAAATTCATAAAAAAACATTCAAATTATATATTATTTTATGTATAAAAAACTATCTACATAACATGTTATATGAATATTATGATAATATTTGAACATATTTAGTATATTTAAATCATATTTGATCTGGATATCATCCGGCTATGACATATTATGAAACATTTTCATTCTCAAGTTAGAATTTGATTTGGAATTAAAATATTCCTATTAGGGTGGATATTGTTTTGTGTTGTTATTTTAATATCATTCTTACATAAGCTGTTATGGTTTTCCAGTTAAATATTATTAATTATAATCATATTAATATTTTCTATTACTGAAGGGAGACAAATATTCATTCCATTTTAGTCTATGAAAGTGTTATATCTATTCGGAAAACAATTAATTAGATTCATTTGAGTGGTGAGCATTGATTTTCTTCAATGTTGTCCATTTTTTTAATTAGAAAATTCAATTTAGAGATAATGATTTTTAATGGGATTTTATTATTTTATAAAATATAGTGTAAAACTAATTATTATTTTTCCAATCATAAAATTTATTCATATTATTTATCTGTTCAATGAGATCTTCAAACATTAGATGAATGGAGGAAAATAGAAAAAATTTATGACATTAATAATTTAAAGAACCTTATTTTGTGATGTTCTAAACTAATAGAGCCCTAGTTTAAGATTAATGTAGATAATTTTATTCTTTATGAAACTTATCTTTCTAAGATCTTGGTTTCAATACATTTCTAAGGAGATATTATACTTTCAATTGTTATTGTTTCACATGAATCATATAGTACACTAATTATGAAAGCTAACCATATAATTTATGGTAATCGAATTAAAAAGGCTCAAGGATGGACTCAAAAAAAAATTTAATCAAATTTTATATAAGTTATTATTGAGCTATCTAATTATAACATCTATGAAAATTTTATGGGACTATTTTCGATGGTATTACTTTTTCTTATAGTTATATTCATGTTTATCATTTCTATTTTGATAAATTGGATAGAAATATGGTGTCTCGGGTCATTGTATATTCTTATAAGATTTTAACTATAGTTGTGTGGATTGGGGTGGTTATAAATTAGTAATATTGGTTTTAAATTGATGATTTAATATGAATTTTATCATTTACAAAAAAACATATTATGAGAACATAATATTTGAATACACACAAACATGTTTTTGGAATATATTAATAATATTTCAGTTACATAATATTTATTATATATTACATGAATTATTTATGTTAGTAAATTTATAATATATTTAATATAAATTATTCATTGTGTTTTTATTATAAAATAATTTTATAAATGGACAAATTTAGGGGTAAAACCCCCGACTCCAACTACTTAGAGTTGGTGGTCATTTTTACATTAGATACTTCCAAAATCAGAATATTAGTTATATTATGGGAATTGATAAATAATTTATATTTTAATTAAAATAATAATTTATTCATATCATATAAATATATAAAACATTATTATTTCATCGTTTAGTATTTTTATTCTCACATAGCATTCATTATGGTTTCCAGGGGAAATCAAGAAATAAAATACAATGGTGACCTCAAACACTCTATAAGGGATAATATAATTTGGAATATAACAACACATAAACAATATGACAAGAATAAATAGTCAAATTATTCCATGTAAATATTAACATTAGTATAATATATATATGTGTGTGATAACAAGGGAAATAAAATAATCACAGGGATAATAATAATAAATCTCATAATGATAGAATGTGTAATATTATAAATAATGAATATGTTGTTATTGATTCATTCAAAACAAGGATACTTAAAAGTTATGGAAAACACCCTATATAAAGCTATTTGGTCTCTTGAGACCTATCGATGCATCTAGAAGTTATATAAATTCATGCCTCGCTCATCACATACTATTACCAATGGATTCATCCTATGAATAGAATAAAAAAATTACACAATATTAAATTTCCAAAATATAACCTCTATCATAAATATGGATAAATATTAAAAAATATTTTTATTTAAATAACGGGTACAAATAATTGTAAACGCTTCCCTAGTCAAACGAATCATATAGATTTTTAGGAATATATCCTACAATATTAGTTATGAAATATATGGTATTTAAATTGTATAGAGTACAAGATATAAATTCATTTTGATATTAAAAAAACATAGACATAGTGGATAAGATATAGAATACATCCAGGATAAAAATAACATGGACATAAAATAAAAATATAATGTTAAGAAAGAGATGGAGTGTGATAGAGAATATAATCGTAATAAAGGACAAAGAGTGAGTTAGTTACCTTACAAACAAAGTAAGGTTTGAAATCAATAATGGGAGAAAGATGAAAAGTAATACCTTTATAATAAATTTAAAACAGTAAGATATTCATTTAACAATTTTGAGTTCAGTCTTATAATAGAGTATATTCTACAAATAAAATTTTCATGAAAATAATGAGAACATGGAAGAGTACCATTAATTCGAGTCGTAAAATTCTTTATTTTCTCCTCTAACTTATTGAATAGTAAAATTACATATAGTAATAACTTTTTATTGAAACAAATTTCGTATTTATTTCACTTACTGTGACAAATATATTATCATGATTTATTCTTTTACTAAATTAACTTTATCTGTGTTGATTGTTTTGAGGTTCTTTGTTTTATAATTGAAAATATGCTTCAATGCAATGGTAATGGTCAACGGATACTATCCAAAGGTTAATTAAGATCCATAATTATCAATTTATAGTGTTATAATCATTATATAAGTGAAAAATTAAAATAGTTCAATATATTTTACCAAATAGTTCTCAACCAACAATAAGTTCTTCAAAATATAATTTTAGATGGTTTAAAATTATTATGATTTTTTACAATTAGTATTATTATTATCATTCCTATTTTATTATTCTAGAATAATAAACATTATATTATTTTATTATTAATTTTATATTAAATTTGTAAATATATTTTTAATAATATATATGAATTAAATTATTGAAAAATAAAACATAACCATTCACTTAGGTAGCATAAATCCACCTTGGATGAATGATGTTTATCAAAAATGTTCAAAATATGGGAAAATAATAAATGTTTTTTAAAAAAAACATTAGATTATAATTAAACTAATATTTTAATTTTAATTTTAAAAATTATTTCTTTTATGGAAGGGGTGACAGGAGAATTCAAATGAAAAGAAAAGGGTTTTGAAATATGTAGTTCGACAAAGAAACGGCTTATGAAAAGGTTTTGATGGGAGAGAATATTAAATATCTCATTGATAATTAATTAAGAGGATGTGAATAAAATATTTATATAATCATGGAATCAAATTAATAAGAATTTTAAAGGAGTTCAAGACAAAATAATCTTTTATAAGATATGGAAATAGGGACATGATAACCCTTTCTTTAACCTTGTAACAACATAAGAGATCAGTTTAGTGAAAGGGAATGGGTAATATAACATTAATAATATATAAAAAAGATGAAACTACTATGGAATTATAATCATTTATGGATATATAAAATTAGTTGAAAATATATTTTTACAAAAGAGTTTTTAATGAAACTTTTAGGGTTATTAACCCTTACCATAGTCTTTAAATTGATACATTTGGATTGAGTTTAAAGCCCTTAAAAAAGAACTTTTAGGCAGACCAGAGGCTCATGGATGTGTATTGGAGAGTTTTGGGGGTTACTTGGGTAGATATTTGGAAAAGTAATGAGGTTGGAAAGTGACAAGGACTGGGTAGAGAAGGAGTGTTTATATAAGTGGGGGGAGGTGTATATTTAAATAAAATAATGGTTATTTTATTATATAAGATCAATACTAGGAATAGTGTTGATTTTTAAACATTTTAGTGTATGGTTAAGAAATATATATTCATTTTACATTTAAACAAACCTAAAACATAATGGAACCTTTAAAATATATATTAAATGTAATTATTCAAAAATATATTTTTTTTATAAAATATAACTTAGGATTTGAAAATTAATTTATAGGTTTGGAAATTAATTTTTTATTTGTAAAAAAATTATTTTATTCATTAAATATGTTTTAATTCATTAAATCTGTATTAATTCATTAAATATGGTTTATAAATAATTGTGTTATTCTTATATTATAATTATGTCATAAAACATATAATATATGTAAAACCTATATTTTTTATTATTATCCTAAAACCCAACATTTAAAAAAACAAAGAAAACACTATAATCTAATTTCAAAATGATGATTCCAAAAATTAACTCTTCATGAACAAACACGGGTTAGTCCCAAACCGATCACCTAATTCGGCCCATGACATCCTTGAGGTGTGTTTCCGATCACCTCAAGGTGGCAAAAATCACCAAGGGAATAAATGAGGGATAGTGGGAATTATTTCACCCAATATAAATAATCAAATTAATAAATAAAGTAGTTGAAAGAAAAAAATAATCCAATCTTAATTAAAGTGACCAATGAGATAAAAAAACAAAAAATAAAAACAAAAACGAATTGAACCGGACAACTGTACAGATTTCTGTGTGACCATGCAAGTCGCTCGATGAACCCAAAACCAACATTTCTCATTAAATATCTAAAGAAATATGGAAATTGTTCATGTGGGTAAAAATGATAGTATAATTATTAGTTGGATTATTCAAACTCAAAAGGAATTCCTAATTAAAACCATTCCCTATATATTTACTTTAAATAAATGATTCATTTATTGGATATTTTAAATACAATTTATAAACATATGTTTTAATAACATTAATTTTAAAAAAATCAAGGTCTATTTTCCTCATCATTTAAAACAATTTTTTCATATATGTTGAGTATCTTTAAAATAAAGGGAATGTGAGAGATAGATAGGTAGTGTAAATAATATTGCAAAATTCATTCCATAAAAACTTTTGAGAAAAACAAAAAATTTAATTTTACAAAGGATAAACGCTACCAAGGAAAAGATATAGATTTAGTCCCACATGGATGGAAATAGAAACAAATTTTAAATAAACCTTACCATATGAGGCATCCTAATTATCCACTAAAGATAAATGGGTTCTAGTGTATAGGAGAATACTTAGGAGCTCATGGGAAAGTCTGGGACATACTGTAACCCGATTCATTATTCGTCACACGAAATGTAATTAAATAGCCTGAATACTTAGTTGTACCCTACCTAGCCAAATTTAGGAGAACTATCCCCAAATAAGAGTGTGTCCACAACATTAGAACCCTAGCCAAAGCGTAAACCTAAACTAGTGTAGCAAAAATTCTGGAATATTTCCCTATATATTCTAGGTTCTCATGATATGTCTAGAATGGGGGTTATCCTAGAAATAGTAAACAATAAACCATATATATATATAATCACAAACTAACATATGAGTCACACAACCAAGAATCACCCGTGAGTCACCCTAAGGAAAAATACACTTTCCTTACAATCCTTAATTCACATGGGAATTCCTATGCCAATGACCTCCAGATCCCTTTAAAAATAAACAAGGAAAAAGATATACCACAATGAGATTTCTCTAAATGAAATCACTTTCAATGGTGGTAATCGGGACTCACACAACCT
This sequence comes from Viscum album, assembly GCA_963277665.1. Lineage (NCBI taxonomy): Eukaryota > Viridiplantae > Streptophyta > Magnoliopsida > Santalales > Viscaceae > Viscum > Viscum album. The sequence goes on along the minus strand of OY728141.1, from coordinate 923,056,306 downwards.
TTTGGTAACCAAACATTTCTAAAAGGATCAAATACACCATTTATAAATCCAAACCCCATTTAGGAACCCATTTTAGAAATTTGAATCACTATTAGGAAAAAATATATTAAAAAGGCCAACCATGTATATTTATAAAACACTTGGTGTGCGAATTTTAATAAAAAAAATTAATATAATTAAAAAACAAGATAAATTTTATTTATTTAATATGAAATTAATATTATAAGAATTATACATCACTAATTAAAAAAACATTGGAAAAAAAGTCAATCAATCAATGATTTTTTAAGTTCAAAGGCTAATGCATAAGGGAACCCACCTCAAACTCAAAGATCTTGGATAACTTCAACCCAAAACAACTTCAACAAGGTATAAAGATGAAATAATTTCATAATAGAACCTTAAGAAGGAATAAACCCCCAAATTAAAACCAATGAAACAAGAACCCTATATTAAAAAAACCAATGGATAAAAAAAATCAAGAATAAAATGGAATAAGGGGGATGAGGAGGAAGAAACAAGAAGATTACCTTAGTGATTTTTCTCCAAAACTTGAAGGAATCACTTGAAATCGCTATGAAAGAATATGGGGAGGCATGATAAAGATGGGGAGTTGTCAACCTTGATCGTACAAATCAAATGAGGGGGTGAGAGGCGTTTTGGTAAAGAAATTTTAAATGGAAAATGGTAAAACGATATTTTTAAAGAACCTAGGCACTACACACTGTTAGGATGCATAGTTAGGCCACTGGTTTTGATAACCGTGCACCAACTATGTGTGCCTTTATAAACATAAAGTATAACTTAACAGTTTTGTTGTATGGTCTGGGAAACTTTATTCCAACCATACGGTTTGGTTTTGTCAAAAAAATTGAACCAGGAACATATTTCCCTCTTAGTGTGGGATAATAGTACCAAATATGTGTTCCCTTATCCAAGGGCACCAGAATACCCATATGGTTACTGATAATATCTACACGGTTCAAATTTTACCATGACCTACTAATAAAAACATAATCTTCCAAGTAAAAAATGACCTAAAAAGGGACTTACTATTATGAGGTTGTATGTTTCCCTTTAATCATGCACAAAAACTATGCAATAGAATTAAAACATCCTAAAACTACATATTTTGATCTGAAACACCCAAAAGACAAGGAAAATACCAATGTAAAAATGATAACCCAAAAATAAAAGAGGTAAGTAAAAACTAGGGTGTGGAAATTCTCCGCATCACAATTATTTTTGCCCCATAAATCCATAGTGTTTCTAGTTGATTGAGTAAAATAAAATGGTTCACATGCTCACATGATTTAACTCATTAAAATAAAGGACATCCAAAACATCACCAAGACAAGGTGTACATTCCTACCAAAAAAACAATTTAACTTAAACTATTTCACAAATTATAATGAAAATACCAAGCTATAAGACAAACACAATACCATCACCATAACCATAAATCCTACTCATAGATCCCAATGTTTTCCATAGGATAATGGAAACTCAAGGTTAGATAACATGAGAGGATATGGTATAACTGTTGGTCACCTTTACAAGGTGAAATCAAGTAAAAGTTGAAGGGTAGAAATGAGAGTTTACATATAATGGATGTGGGAGGCTAGAGTGGACTCCCCACCTTATTGGGATCATGTCTCTGTATTAATATATTTTTATAGATGAACTGTCGGGATTCCAAACCGAAACCACCACACACTACTCTCATAATTAACTAAAAAATATTAATAAGACATGAGATGGAACATGCTTCCCAATATGGGATAGAGAAATTTATAATTTCAAAAAAAAATCCCATTATCATAGAATTTCTCAAAGATACACAACATCATTTATCATTCCAAGAAAAATACAACTCCATAAGACACAATAATTGCAACAAGATTATAATTATCATCAAAAACCTCAAATATATCTCACAAAATAGTCACATTATTCTTATTTAACATGGAACTTATTCAAGGAAGTTGATTTGACTCCACTATTCTTCTAAGAGACACCCATGTCAAAAATACAAAGATGGAAAAAATGACAACAGGAAAGAATGGTCTTCAGAGCACTAAAACATGGAGACATATTTTGACCCATATTTTCATATCAATGACACTACAGGGTCTTATGTTCATAAGGATCTATCGAGAGATCAGAAGAAATCTTAATTCCACAACCATCATAATCAACTTTTGGATTCTTTCCCATCTATTTATTGGATTTCCCTTCACCACTTCCGGAGAAAAAATGATTATCAGATACTCCAAGAACTCCTTCTAACATGTATTCAACCTAAATAACTTGCCTTTCCACATTGGTAAAGGAAGTTAGTCCAAATTCGGACACCCTTGACTAAAAATAATGAAAAACCCCATTCTCAAAATGTCAAGATTTCAGAGACTAGTCCACATTCAACTCTCAAAGATAAGGAATGATATCTAAAAATATATGGATTAATTCCCACAAAAATCCATCACCTTTCTAAATTAATCACATTTCCATTTCCCTCACCACCTTCACAGCCTCATAGAAGTAATCTTAGAAGAACAAGGCCTTCAAGAATTCCCATGAGAGGTCTTCTTGAATCTTGGACTTAATAACTAACTTCAACCACTAAAATCTTAGTCCTTAAAACATAAATATATAGAATATTAATTTTTGGGACTCAAGAAACATTAGGAACCTAAATAAAATTCAATTTTTCACTTACATTCTTATACTTCAAAAGGAAATGCTAGACTATAAAAAAGATGAGGGTTTAAATTTCCAAAATTCTTGAGTAACTCTTTAGGTTGATCAACTAGTGGGTCTTATAATAGTGAAACACCTATAGATGAACCTTGAGTTTCTTTTGAATTTATAGTAGTTAAGTAAACTAAACAATAATGAAACCAATAAATTCATCAAAACCAACTCACCATTATAACTCGTCACAATTAAACAGAAAACATAAAGGAAAAAACTCACAAATTTCTGAAATCCTCTTTTTGAAAAACATTCTCAATTCCACATCGTAAACTACATTAAAAATCCATACCCTGACCTATTTCATTCCACTATAATTCCACTAAATTCCATTAAAAATCTAACCCTTTTTCTGTTAAAACCACTAGTCATTTTAAAATAAGTCTAAAATACACATTTTAAATATTCTGCACCATATTTTAAAATTTAAAATGAAGAACAAAAAGATTTTTTAAACCCTTTATATAAAAATTATTTTAAATTGGAAATATTTTTTCCAATAATTTTCATAAATAAGTTTGAAAAACTCATTTTTATTTTTGGAAAACCAAAACACCACTCCTTGAAATAGAGGTTTTATAATCCATGGAAGAGTTTTTAGAAATATTTTAAAAATTATAATGACCTAAAATAAATTCTCATATGGGACTAGTGACAATGGGTGACTTGGCCATATGATGGGAAACTATATTCCAATCATACCACAACCACGAAGAGTCTTCTAGAACCATGTCCTTAAATCCACATGGATTTACATTCCCTATGAGCTCACTAAAACCATTGGAACAACTCCCATTTCATTCCCCAAGTGTAAAATGAGCCATGAAAAATCAACAAAATTTAATAATATCAAAAATCATCCACCCAAACCAAATAGTACATAAGAAATAATGGAAAAAATCAATATGAAAAACTCAAAAACCAACTCCCCTTGCTAAACTATTGTGAAACAAAAAAAGTGTTGTCTAGACACTTACTCATACCTACACCTTGAGTTCCAACTGTCATATGATATCTACCATGAAATAAAAAATAAAAAATGGGAACTGTGAAAGCTAGGTCCTATAAAGAACCAGGGATTTGATACAATTTTTCTATGAGCCAACTAGGGTTGACCCTAAACATGTCACTCGATTCAGCCTATGACATCCCCTAGGTGTGTTCCTGATCACCTTGGGATGGTGAAAAAGACCAAGGTCATCATCAAGATATAGTAGGAATTATTTCCCCCAATATAATTAAATACATAAATAAATAAATTAGAAGAAATAAAAAAATAAACCCATAAAAAATTAAGTGACAAAAAATATAAAAAAACAAAAACTTAAAATAAAACCCACCCAAACCTGAAAAATAAAAGATCTTTGTGTGACTGCACAAGTCACTCACTAAACCCGAAACCCCCCATCACTCTACAGATATTGAAAAAAACTAGAACTTGTGCTGGATTCAAAAAACATGAATATAATTATAGGGGTGTGTATTAAAACATAGAAGGTGTTCCAAAGTAAAACTATTTCCTACTCATTTCCTTTAAATAAAAGATTTACTTTGTAAGAACCCGAACCATATTTTCATGTATGTTTTTCCTTTTTCTGAAGTTTTTAAGAAAAGTGGAGTTTTTGGAAATTTTCGAAGTACACGTCATGTACTTTATAAGTAAATAATGTGTACATTGATGTCACTCGAGGTCATGTGTTGGCCGTGTCATGGCCACACACACGGCCATGTAGGGGTGACATGGAGTCCACTTAATGAGAAGTACAGAAAATCCTATTACACACCGTGTACTCCAAAAGTACACATCGTGTACTTTCTTTTTTTCATTAAACAGAATAGGGTCGCGTCTTAACCCCAGAAACATCTTCTTCTCCAGCTTCTTCGACCGAGAGTGAGGGTACGACCGCGGATCTTCTATGAGCCCCCAAGCCTTTGTCTATTCTCCGAATCAACCATCGTCGATTGCATTGTAACCATAGCGGTAAGCTCTTCCTTCTCCTAGAGCTTCATTTTACAATTCCTCCTCTTTCTCAAGTTATCGTGAGTTGAGAATTTTGGATGTTTTCTTAGATATATGACATTACAAGGAGAATCAGGCTTCGAGGTTCAAGTATATTGATCTCTTAATGTCGAGGTGGGTGGTTTGTTCCTTTCAGTATAAAGTATTTCCTTATTTTGTAAAAATTCCACCAGTACCCTTGAATGGGGTATTACGTGTTTCCTATTTTACCCTTGTTCTTTACCTACTTTTCTTATATGCCTATGTTGGTAACGTTTCTTGTCAATGGGTTAATTTACTATGCTTTGGATGTTTTTCCCATGCATTTTTTCCTTTTTATGACTGTTTGATCTTATTTTTCCTGTTAGGATTTCCCAGTTCCATGCCTAGTTTATAGGATGGTGTGATTGTTCTTCCATGCTGAGATGTTGTAGACTGCTATCCAAGTATTTCTTGAGGATACTTTGGCTGTTACACGATGTGATACTTACTGACTTTACACAGGGCTGTGAGAACCTAGTGTAGTAGACCATATGGATAATTGACATAAGGGCTTCTCCAGATTGTCTTTAATTTACGATGCGAGACCACAGGGGGAATTGATGTTGAGTCCTTCCTCAAAGTGTTTGTAGTTCCTCGACGTGGGCCATAGAGGAAGGAGACGTTGAGTGATTTTCCAGAGCACCTTTAGTATGACACGAGACTATGGAGGGAATTTATGGTGAGTGCTTCCCTAGAGAGTCTATTCTTTCTTTAGCTGAACCAGAGGGGTGAGACTATGTGTGCCTCCCAGAGGGTTTCTAGTACTTGTTGGTTGAACCATAGGGGTTAGGATGTGATAAATACCTATAGGGTTACCTATTTGTTCTACTTACTTGAGTTGCTACTTACTTGTTTGTAAATCATATGCTAGAAACTGTGGATGGTTTGTTGTTTAGTACTTCCATTTTTACTACTTCTGTACTTTTACCTGCCATATATTCACTGACACTTAGGCACAGATCTTTGGGTGGTTACCTACTGGGACTCTGTCTCACACCCTGTTTGGGTCATGATTTTGGGCCCAAACAGATTATAATGTTGCAGGTATAGATAAGGGAAGGAGACCTTCTACTTCAGGTTCTTGATTGCACTGGAGCTGGGGATCATGGGACCAAGCCGAGGCTTGCGATGCTAAGAAGTTTCTCATTTCTTTTCCTTTTGTACTTGTTTTTAGTACTGCTTTTATTTCCATAATTGTGACTTGTTTGGATGCTTTCCTAGACATATTTATTCAAGCATCATTTATATATATATGTATATGTTGCTCCAGTTGTTTTCTTTATCAGTCTTCCGTTGTTTAATCTTGTTTTGTAACGAACCAAAGTTTCATTAATGGAAATCCCTCTTGATCTATTTAAATGTCTCTTTATGTTTATATAAAAAGCCAACTTTTTTGGTTTTATGATAAGAATTTTGACCGTCTCTAATATAGCCATTGAACAGTGATCACATGATTAGTATAAATATAGGACTTTAACAAATCCAATTTACTCAGAAAAAATAAGTGATGGCCTTATCCAGTAGAATTTCCCCATACGAAGCCCATTTGTCGGAGCTCGGAAAAGAGGTGGCGTCTTTGGGCATCACTCTTGACCAATCCCAAGCTGAGCTTCATCATGTCAAGCTCGAACGTGACCATCTACGGGAAAAGTGGAAGTTGATTGAAATTACCACTTGAGCGATGTTATCGGAGCCACCCCAGGAGTTTGTCACCATCGCACACCTTACCCTTAGGTCTTATGCGGCTGTTTTAAGGGGTTATGTAAAAAATAAGTAGTACTATGTTCATGTACATTATTTTTTTATATAATAATGAATATAATTTATAGTCATTTTTGATACATTGTAAATAGTTTTTAAAGTACAAATATTGTTTTTAATTATTATTTAATTAAGAAATGTATTTTATTAAATTAATGGATTTTTGAATTAAATAATATTTTAATAAAATAATAATATTATTATTAAATTAGTTTTTATTAAATATAAATTATCTTATAATTTTATGAATGCAATTAAAATTTTTATTAAGGCTTGAAAGCCATTTCTGTCAAAACCCGTGAATTTTTGATAAATGTTGGTTTTTATTTTAAAAGTAAAAATTAACATATTTATAAAATTATTTACATAAAATAAATGTTATTTCTAGAATCAGGATGTCTAAATTATCCAATGGTGAATTTTTCATAATTTTCTGAGACAGTCAAATTTTTGGGTAAAAATTAATTACCGTTTAAATATATAATGTGTTTTATGACATCATAATGACCCAATAGTGATGTAATAAAATACTATAATCTTTTTTTTCGGCCAATATATGTTTTAACATTAATATAATGTTATTTTGGGTTTGTTTTACTTACTTTTCAAAGCATTAATGGACCCCTCAAGACTTATTCAACACCTTGCCTTTTTAAATTAATTTCCATGGGAGTGTGACTCACCTCCACATAAGCAACCCTAAAATTTTAAGAAGTTAGGAATTTGGCCTTATAAAATATATTTTTCCTCTTCCCTTTTCCAGAAACCGTGGGCAAAAACCATGGGGTGGTTTGTGGTTTGGATTAATTTAATGTTAGGGGACCCAAACCTAAATAATAAAGAATTCTATCACCTTTCCTATATAAACCCACCCAAGCTCCCACTTCCTCCCCACTCAAAGCCTTTGGAGTTCTTCCAACCTCTTCCCAACTCTATCTATAATCCTCCCAAGGTTACCCAAGCTCCCAATAAGCCTCTCAAAATCCTCTCTCTAGCCTTTGGAAGCACACTTCCAAGTAAGGGTTTTTTCTTCCTTTCTCATTTTTGTCCAATATTCTTTAAGTTGTGTTTCCCTTTTAATTTCAATTATGAATTTTGAGGTATGGTTTATCACCTCCCACTTAATTCCCTATTTATGTTTGAATGATGGGAGACCCCTTTCTCTCTCATTAAATTCCTCTCATGTACACCCGTTATTATGCCGAAATTTCGAAAGGAACTTCTCTCTCTTCTTTTACATTCAAGTAATACTTTTGTATCATGAATCTAAATTCAATTACAATTGTTTGTACATGTATCTATATGATCCCCTTACTTTACATTTCATTTAAATATGATGAGAAACCCTTTATCTCTCATCAAACCTTTTTTATGAATTCTTATGTCACGCTGTTACGCTGCTGAAAATCGCACTGATTTTCTAAGCCAATGCCATTGTGTAGTGGATACCATAACCATTTCTCCAACAAGGGTATCCACCTTTATGCACCTTTACTTATTTATTACAAAGTTTCATGTATGAATTCCACATTCCTTTATCGTGGAATAAATTATTATGTTTTATGAATCCATGTTTTATGATTTCTGTGGCACACTTATGCATGAAATGAAATATTTAATAAGGGTGTGCCCTTATAGTGCTCCAATGCATTGGGTAAAGTATTGTATCATGATACATCATGTTCAATGAGTGTTTACTCATGTTAATTAATGTGCAACAAGGGTTTACTCGTGCTTCATGTGCAATGAGGATTTACTCATGCTCTCTGTGCAAGGAGCCATGGCTCATGCTAATTCTGTGTTAAGTGTTGTTGCCCCATTTCCATGTTATAATTATCATGCATTATCATTCCTTTATGTTCATGTTTATTTTATACTCTATTGATATGCCTATTGTCTAACATTTATTGTACTCCTCATGTTATACCATGTGTACTCCCTTATTGGGATTTATAGCTCACCCTTTTTTTATGCATGTCCTCAGGTTATCCCATGCAATGCTAAGTACGAGGTAATGTAGTGGTCATGTAAAGGAAGTTTTCAATAAAGATGTTGGGATTAAAAACCCTAGTAAAGCCTTAGATACAAGACTAAGTATAATAAAAACATCCCTAAGTTTTGGTAAGTACTGAGTAAGTGGTTTATCAAACAAATACATCACTGTCTGGATACGAGCAGGTAGAGGCGGCTCTGGCATAGATGTATCCTAGGGGTAAAACCCGAAAACACCGCTTTGAACTAGACTCTAATGGGAACTAGTGCACAACAACGGGCCTTGCTTCACTCTTGGTTACGAAACTCCCAGGGGATATGTTTTGATAAATTCACAATCTTAGTATGAACCCTTATTAAGGGGAAAAAATTTTCCTAAGAATATATGTTAGAAACTAGATCATGAAAATCCTAGATTGAAGCCTATAGACTCATGAGTTAAGGAAATAAAAGTTTATTTATAAGTCATCAACTTTTTCCTTTGGATTACCCTTTATGTGTTACCCCTAACTTTCCTTTTATTCTATCCAATGGCCGGTAATAGGAGGACTCGGGCTGACAACTATTGTGAAGATCAGTGTGATGACTGTACTAATGAGATTCCCAATCCAATGGGAGCAGGAATCGAGAACTTTTTCATGCTTCGCTCTCAGCTAACTCAAGTTTTGAATAGAAACACGGGTCAAGAGGAATGTCCAAAACCCCCTAAGAATGAAAAAGTCACTATCGAGAGCTTCATGAGGAAAAGGCCTCCTACTTTTAGTGGATCATTCGATCCCATGATTGCTGAACAATGGATCAACCCTATTGAAAAGATATTCTCCATCCTCCAATGTTCTAAACAAGAGAAGGTTCTCCTGGAGGATTATCGTATGGAGGGTGAAGATGATCAATGGTGGATGTTGATCAAAAATACGAAGCCTGGGGAGGAGATCGAGGTGTTGGAATGGAAGGATTTCCAGAAGATGTTTTTTGATAAATATTTTCTGCGCACCCTCCGGCTTAAGATGGAAAGGGACTTCATTTCCCTCAAGAAAAAAGATGAAGAATCTGTTTGAGCGTACGAGGAAAACTTCACAAGGCTTGCACGATACGCTTCTGGTATTTTCGTTACCCCCGAATGCAAGTTTGAACGCTTCTTTGGTGGGCTGAAGCCTAGCTTGCAGAAAGCATTAGCGATCCGTGACTTCGACAGCTATGAAGAAATTGGCTGATGTACCCTCAAGGTTGAAATGGAGATTGGGGAATCGCAGGGGTATCATGGGGACAAGAAGTGTAAGGTGGAATTAAATGATGGCGGTCTGATGGATAAATCCAACGGTGCTAAGAAGATCCAGCACCCCACTTTCCAAAAGTGCGGGAAGAAGCACCCTGGAAATTGCCTTAAGGGGACGAGGAAATGCTTCAGGTGTGGAAGAGAAGGGAACCTAGCTGTTAATTGTCGGCAAGAAAGGCTCGTGGCTGTGATAGAGGAGAGTAACACTCCCTTCGAACCTCAATGCATTGTTCAATGCTACAAATGCAAAGAACCGGGTCATTTTGCAAATCAGTGCCCTAATCCAAGGGTTTTTTGAGACAAACAACAACCTCGATGGTAGGAAGGAAGATTTTTTGCAATCACTTCTGCTGAAGTTAACCCCAACAACGAAGTGGTGACAGGTACGCTAGTTATTCATTCAAGAATAGCGAACATACTTTTTTATTCTGGTTCTATGCAATCTTTTATATCTCGAATGTTTAGTAGAACAATCCCAGCACCACCAAAAATCATGGAAGTAAAGATGTTGATGAGTACGACAAATGGGGAAATCATTGCATCCCATGAATATAAGTCCTCCCCTATTATAGTCTGTGGATTTAATTTCCCGGCGAACCTTATCATACTCCCTCTAGTGGAATTTGATGCAATTCTTGGCATGGATTGGATTTCTTTATATAGAGCCAACATAAATTTTTGCGAGGGGGAAATCACAGTCCATATAGAGAATCCACCCCTAATTCATTATAAGTGATAGGAGGAAGATGAATCTCCTTTAGCTCCATCATCTCAAGCATTGATATTACGGCCCTATGAGCACGCGTATCTGGCTCAGATGATTGAGTCCAAGGAAGAAACTATCCTTGAAGAAATGCCTATTGTGAGGGAATACGCGGAAGTGTTTCCTGAGGAACTGCCTGGTCTTCCTCCTAGAAGAGATGTTGAGTTCTCAATTGAACTTATACCCGGGGCATTACCAATATCCAAGACTCCATATAGAATGGTTGTTGTTTAGCATGAAGAGCTGAAGAAACAACTACAGGAGAATCTGGATAAAGGGTTTATACGCCCAAGTGCTTCACCATGGGGTGCACCAGTCCTCTTCGTCAAGAAGAAGGATGGGTCAATGCGGCTTTGCATCGATTATCGTGAACTTAACAAAATCATGATAAAGAACAAGTATCCTCTCCCAAGAATTGATGACTTCTTTGATCAGCTACGTGGAGCACAATACTTCTCTGAGGTGGACTTGCGGTCGGGATATTATCAAGTAAGGGTGAAGAAGGAAGATGTCCCCAAGACTGCTTTTCATACAATATACGGGCACTATGAATTCATAGTAATGCCTTTAGGACTCACAAATGCTCCAGAAATATTCACGGACTTGATGAATAGAGTCTTTAGAGATTACCTTGACAAATTTGTGGTAGTCTTTATAAATGATATTCTAATATACTCCAAAACCAAGGAGGATCATGAGGAGGATTTAAAAAATGTACTAGAGAATTTGCGCAAGGAGAAGCTCTATGAAAAGTACACCAAGTGTGAGTTCTGGTTGAAGGAGGTATCATTCTTGGGCCATATCATCACAAGTAATGGGATATCTGTGGACCCCTCTAAAATAGATGCAATTGAGGGATGGCTGAGGCCAACATCGGTAATGGATATCTGTAGCTTCTTGGGGTTAGCTGGATATTATCGATGATTTGTGAGGAATTTCTCACGATTGTCCAACCCTCTTACCAAGCTAACTTGGAAGGGAGTAAAGTTTGCTTGGAGTTATGAATGTGAAGAAAGCATCAAGGAGTTGAAAAGGAGGCTTATCACTACGCCCGTGCTCACTTTACCCACAAGTGGGGAACATTTTTTGGCATTCAGTGATGCTTCAAAGAAGGGATTAGGCTGTGTGCTGATGCAGAATGATAAAGTGATATCCTATGCCTCAAGGCAGTTGAAAATCCATGAGTGAAACTATCCAATGCATGATATGGAGTTGGAGGCTGTGATCTTTACCTTGAAAATCTGGCAGCATTATCTCTATAGAGAGAAATGTGAGATATATACTGACCACAAGAGTCTTAAATATATATTCACATAGAAATAGCTTAATATTCTCCAGAGAAGATGGATAGAGCTCATCAAGGATTATTACTGTTCAATACATTACCACCCAGGGAAAGTGAACAAGGTGGAAGATGCCCTAAGTAGAAAGGACCTAGCAATTCTATCAATGATGAGAATTAAGAAGGATCCAATCTTCTTAGACTTGATAAGATGGACATGGGAATCATAAAGAAGAGAACATCATCAATCCTTTCACAATTAATTTCTCAACCGTCTCTTTTGGAAAGGTTAAAGAATGCTCAAAATAATGATGTGTGAATTCAAGAAAAAGTGGAATCTATCAAAAGGGGGAAATCCTTGGAGTTTAATGTTAATGAAGAAGGAATTGTGTGGTTTGGGAAAAGACTATGTGTTCCATCAAATCCGAAGCTGAAGAAGGAACTTTTGGATGATGCACATAGTCTCTATTCACCCAGGGAGCGAAAAGATGTATCGAGATCTCCGAGAAAACTTTTGGTGGGATAATATGAAGAAGGAGATCAATGAATATACATCAAAGTGTCTGGTGTGTCAGCAAGTGAAGGCAGAGAGGAAGAAGTCTAAGGGGATGATGCAACCATTGCTCATACCAAAATTAAAATGGGAGAAAATCACCATGGAATTTGTCACCGGACTTCTGAGGACATCCAAAGGCAACAATGAAATCTGGGTTGTTGTGGATCGTCTTACAAAGACTGCACACTTCATTGCTATTTGGGAGGATTTCTCTTTAGATCAACTGGCACGGATATATATCAGGGAATTGGTAGGGTTGCATGGAGTACCACTATCTATTGTGTCTGACCGAGATCCAAGATTCACCTCTAATTATTGTAAGAGTCTTCAACATGCTCTGAATATTTAACTGAACTTCAGTACGGTCTATCATCCTCAAAATGATGGCCAATCCGAGCGGACTCTCCAAACACTTGAGGATATGTTGAGAGAATGCTCAATGGACTTTAAAGGAGGATGGGATCAACATCTTCCTCTGGTTGAGTTCTCTTATAATAATAGTTTCCACTAGAGCATCCAAATGGAACCATATGAAGCCCTGTATGGGAAAAGGTTCAGAATACTGTCATGTTGGGATGAGGTCGGTGAACGTAAGCTGCTTGGACCAGAAATGGTCGAGGAAATGGTGGAGAAGGTAAAAACCATTCAGCAGCATATCAAGGCAGCTCAGAGTTGACATAAGAGTTATGCAGATAATCATCGATGAGACCTTGAGTTTAAATTTGGAGACATCGTTTTTCTACGCATATCTCCGTGGAAGAAGGTCATGAGGTTTGGAACGAAAGGGAAGTTAACTCCAAGGTACATCGGCCCCTTCGAGATTATTGATCGTGTCGGGGCTGTGGCATATCGACTAGCACTTCCACATACTATGGCCAAAGTACATGATGTCTTTCATGTATCCCTCTTAGGGAAGTATATATTGGACCCTTCACATGTACTCTCTTCTGAGGTGGTACAATTGGAATATTATCTTTCTTATAAGGAGCAACCAGTGAAGATCGTAGATCATAGAGAAAAAGTTCTATAGAATAAGACAATTCCCCTCGTCAATGTGTTCTGGAGAAACCACAAGTTTGAAGAAGAGACTTGGGAATCATAGGAATTGATGAAGCTGAGTTACCCACATTTGTTTTAGTTTGTGAAAAGTAAAATTTCGAGGGCGAAATTTCTTAAGGGGTGAATATTGTAACGACCCAAAGTATCATTAATGGAAATCCCTCTTGATCTAATTAAATGTCTCTTTATGTTTATATAAAATGTCAACTTCTTTGGTTTTATGATAAGAATTTTGACCGTTGATAATATAGCAGTTGAACAATGTTCACATGATTAGTATAAATATATGACTTTAACAAATCCAATTTACTCAGACAAAAGAATCGATGGCCTCATCCAGTAGAATTGCCCCATACGAAGCCCATTATTCAGAGCTCAAAAAAGAGGTGGCGTCTTTGGGCTTCGTTCTTGACCAATCCCAAGCTGAGCTTCATCGTGTCAAGCTCAAACATGACCGTCTATGGGAAAAGTGGAAGTTTATTGAAATTACCACTCGAGCGATGTTATTCGAGCCACCCCAAGAGTCTATCACCCTCGCACACCTTACCCTTAGGTCTCATGCGGTTGTTTTAAGGGGTTATGTAATAAATAAGTATTACTATGTTCATGTACATTATTTTTGTATATAATCATGAATATAATTTATAGTCATTTTTGATACATTGTAAATAGTTTTTAAAGTACAAATAGTGTTTTTAATTATTATTTAAATAAGAAATGTATTTTATTAAATTAATGGATTTTTGAATTAAATAATAATTTAATAAATTAATATTATTATTATTAAATTATTTTTTATTAAATATAAATTATCTTATAATTTTATGAAAGCAATTAATTTTTTATTAAGGTTTGAAATCCATTTCTATCAAAACCCGTGAATTTTTTATAAATGTCGGTTTTTATTTTAAAAGAGAAAATTAACATATTTAGAAAATTATTTATATAAAATAAATTTTATTTCTATAATCAGGACGTTGAAATTATCCAATGATGAATATTTCATAATTTTCTGAGACAGTCAAATTTTTGGGTAAAAATTAAATACCATGTAAACAGATAATGTGTTTTATGACATCATAATGACCCAATAGTGATATAATAAAATACTATAATCTTTTTTTCGGCCAATATATGTTTTAACATTAAAATAATGTTATTTTGGGTTTGTTTGATTTACTTTTCAAAGAATTAATGGACCCCTCAAGACTTATTCAACACCTTGCCTTTTTAAATTAATTTCCATGCGAGTATGACTCGCCTCCACATAAGAAATCCTAATATTTTAAGAATTTCGGACTTTGTCCTTATAAAATTTTGTTTTCCTCTTCCCTTTTCCAAAAACCATGGGCAAAAACCATGGGATGGTTTGTGGTTTGGATTAATTTAATGTAAGTGGACCCAAACCTAAATAATAAAGAATTCTCTCACCTTTCCTATATAAACCCACCCAAGCTCCCACTTCCTCCCAACTAAAAGCCTTTTGAGATCTTCCAACCTCTGCCCAACTATTTCTAGAATCCTCCCAAGGTGCCCCAAGCTCCCAATAATCCTTTCACAAGCCTCTCCCTAGCCTTTGGAAGCACACTTCCAAGTAAGGGTTTTTTCTTCCTTTCTCATTTTTATCTAATATTCATTAAGTTGTTTTGTCCTTTTAATTTCAATTATGAATGTTGGGGTATGGTTTTTCACCTCCCTCTTACTTCCCTCTTTATGTTTGAATGATGTGAGACCCCTTTCTCTCTCATTAATTTCCTCTCATGTACACCTGTTACTATGCCAAAATTCAGAAAGGAACTTCACTCTCTTCTTTTACATTCAAGTAATACTTTTGTATCATGAATCTAAATTCCATTACAATTGTTTGGACATGTATCTATATAACCCCCTTAAATTCCATTTTATTTAAATATGATGATATTCCCATTATCTCTCATCAAACCTTTTTTATGAATTCTTATGTCACGCTGTTACGCTGCCGAAAATCGCACCGATTTTCTAAGCCAATGCCATTGTGTAGTGGATACCATGCCCATTTCTCCATCAAGGGTATCCACCTTTATGCACCTTTACTTATTTATAACAAAGTTTCATGTATGAATTCCACATTCCTTTATCGTGGAATAAATTATTATGTTTTATGAATCCATGTTTTATGATCCATGTGGCACACTTATGCATAAAATGAAATATTTAAGAAGGGTGTGCCCTTATAGAGCTCCAATGCATTGGGTAAAGTATAGTATCATGATACGTCATGTGAAATGAGTGTTGACTCATGCTAATTCAAGTTCAAAAAGTTTTTACTCATGCTTCATGTGCAATGAATATTTACTCATGCTCTATGTGCAATGAGTCGTGGCTCATGATAATTCTATGTTAAGTGTTGTTGCCACATTTCCATGTTATGATTATCATTATTTATCATGCCTTTATGTTCATGTTTCTTTTATGATCCATTGATATGCCTATTGTCTAACATGTATTGTACTCCTCATGTTATACCATGTGTACTCCCTTACTGGGCTTTATAGCTCACCCTTTTCTTTGGCATGTCCTCAGGTTATCCCATGCAATGCTAAGTACAAGGGAATGTAGTGGTCATGTGAAGGAAGTTTTCAATAAAGATGTTGTATTTCATGTTTTATGTTTTTATGTAATGATCCTAATACCCAAAGACACTAAACCTCTTAATCTTCTTTGTTGTATCAAGTGATGTTTTATGTAATAAATCATGTTTAAGTTTGTAATAAAAAGCCGGGTTTTCATATGTATGGATGTTTACTACTTCTACTACTGTATGTGTTGTTACTTCCATTGTGTACTCTGCCAATAAGGGCATAGTTTTCCACTATCACATCCAAGGCCCTAGCTACTAGTTGGCAGCCTCTGTAATTTGGGGAAATGTGCTTGAGGCCATGTGACCAACCGGGTACGGGGCGCCTCGAGGTGGCTACTTGAAATGGGGTTTTACAAAGTGGTATTATAGGAATTATTTTCTCTTGACTTACTGTTTGGATCTTATAGCCCATGATAAGATGGAATATGTACTTAGTAATAAGATGTGATGGGAGTAGCTAACCCTTGTATAGGGAAAAGCAAATTTACCTTGTTTAGTGTAATTTATTTTGGTTTTTCAATTGTTACAGTTGATTTTATTTCACCTTAAGTTACTCACATGATGTGTGTTGTTACTATTGATATTATTGAGCTTCTATTTCTATTGCAACCCGATGAGATGAGGTTATTCCATCTCATGCATCATATAGGCACTTTCTAGAATCTCATGTCATTCATTTTTTCTATGCTATCTAGGATGTATTAGTTATTTCATGTTGTTGTGATAGATGATGTGTAAAATATGCATGTTGTTGTAATAGTTGCCTTGATAGAAATACCTTTTGTTTGATAGGGAATTGTTTGTTTAGAGATTTAGTGGAATAAACGCCAAATTTTGATTCTTGAGGTGTTATAGACCCTCATGAATCGGAACTTGGTGGATCATTGACTTGTTTTCCTTGTATATGATATGTAAGAGATGTGAAACATTGATTCGTGGGGAGTATGGGCCATCACAGATCGGAATTTGGCACACTAACTCCTGTTTTTTGTGTTTTCTGGACTCCGCTGCAGTTTCTGAGGCTACTGCCCAGAAAAAACCATAATAAATGGCGTGTACATTAAGAATACATGCCATGTACTTCTCAAATTGTGTTGCTGACTGTGTGGGCAAAAACATGGGGTTTTTTAAAACCTTCAGGAACATGCCATGTTGTAGTGACCGTGTGTTTACCTGTGTGACTAACTACACGGTTGGATAAACATTGAATTTACACGTTGTGTCCTGTTTTTACATGTCGTGCTTTGTAAACTAAGTACCCAGCCATGACACAAACAACATGGGGCGGGGAAATCCATTAAGTACACATCATGTTCCAATGGATAACGTCGTGTAGAGTCATCAGTGTAGCCAGCCGTGTAACTAACAACATGGGACGGTGTCATCCTTTCTCCTACACACCATGTCCACCTGAAACATGTCGTGTAGTGTCAGTCGTGTGTCAGGCCATGTGGATAACAACACGGGCCAGGTAAGGCATGTCTAGTACATGTTGTGTCTTCCTTGAACACGCTGTGTAGTTTTGTCTTAGAGGAGCTGTGTTGCTAGACCGTGTAGAAGGACTCGGGAAAGGAAGGGGATTCCGGTACACACCGTGTGTTAGGATAACACACCATGTGTTTGGGTTGTTACATGACCAGTTTATGTAGGAGTACACGCCCATGTGAATGACTTAAGGGAACATGTCTTGTAGGTAAAGAACATGTCATGCAGTAATGTTTTCATAACTTGAATGCCTTATTTTCCCTATTCCTTATTGTGCCTTCAGTTTTCAGTCCTTGTTAATCCTGATCGAAGGTGTTCTTTTGAACTTTCAGAGCCATGGCACTGAGACGTCCTCCGGTTGTTCGTCAGTTGTTGGGCACTGATCAGATGCCAAATATGGCTGATCAGGGACCTCCTGCAGAACATCCTACTATGCCAGCCTTGGCACCAGCAGTCATACCAGTTTCAGGCACCGATGTGCAGTTTAGGGAAGGTTTTCTAAGGATGATGCAGAACTTATAGGGAGATCCACGTCGTGCCTCAACTATGGCAGACTTGATGCGGGTTTTCCAGTAGCAGCATCCTCCCACCCTCTAAGGGGAGGGAGGACCTTAGGCTGTGGAGTCATGGATAGAATCCATGATGACAATCTTTGAGCATCTGGAGACTCCTCCAGAGAGTAGGGTCAAACTCGCTACCTGCATGCTACGAGACTCCACCAGGAGGTGGTGGGACATGATCTTACAGGCGGTTCATCAGCAGATCATGGCGTGGGAGGAGTTTCAGTGCGTCTTTTATGACTACTTATATTCACATACCCTGAGGGCCAACTGAGCGTGGGAGTTCATCATCCTAGAGAAGGGTACTCTTTCTTTCATGGAATATTCCTCTCGCTTTACTAATCTTCAGCATTTCACATCCCTCCAGGGCAGAGATGGGTTGTTCTTGGAATGAAATTTTGAGGATGGTCTCAGATGGAAGATCCGCTCATTAGTGAATATCTTCAAGCTGACTTTCATCGCTTCCATCGTCAAAAAGGCACTTATTGTAGAGCACAATCTGAGCGATTCTGGAGTTGAGAGCTAGGGTGGTTCTTCTCCCATAGTTAGGGATTCACCACCTAACAGTAGGAAGCGCTGTAGGAATTCTATGCACGGTGATCCAAGATGGTGAGACTCATCTTCAGGTAGCCAAGAGGTGTGCTACCAGTATGGAAGAGCTGGTCATATGAGGCCGCAGTGCCAGAGATACCACATAGAGTGTCGATCTTGCGACAAGATGGGTCACCTCCAGCACTTGTTTCGGGTTTTCTCACCAGCAGCTGGTGGCAGAGGTTCATCCATGACTCCTCGGTTAGGAGAAGTGACACCAGTTTCTCACCATTCTGAGAACTAGAGTTCTTCTAGCCATTTAGGACATGGTGGAGGTCGTGGCCAGGGTGGTCAGTCACCGGTCTGTCAGCGACAACAGGGCGGATCAGCTCAGAGTGGGCAGGCAGGGTCAGAGGGTCATAGATCAGGCCAGACTTTTGCGATGAAGCAGACCCAACAGGAGTAGGATAACAGACCCTCTACAGTTCAAGGTATGATCTTCGTAGCCTCAGTTTTATCTTCTGCTCTTTTTGATACATGGGCTTCCCATAGATTTATCTATGTTATTGTTGTGGAGAGCCTTGGGCTCTGTATATTTTCTTCTGCCTACATGTTGACTCTAGACACACTATTGGGGACTAGGATGGATAGTTTACGTCAGTGCATAGAGTTCCCTCTTTAGGTTGTGGGGTTTCCTTTCTTCTGGGACCTCTATGTCCTAGATATGACAGGCAATGATGTCATTCTCAGAATGGATTGGCTAGTTCCCTTCCAGGAAGTCGTCGACTGTTATCACCGTAGGGTGAGTTTTGTATCACTATAGGGTGGATCATTTATTCATAAGGGTGAGGGGGATGTCCGGGCATGCAGAGCAGGTCCAGAGCATCATGGGTTGGGAGCAGTTACAGCCCAGATTTCTAGTCTTTACCTGGATGACCAGGGGACTTCACAGTTATACATTCCCCCAGTGGTGGATCGTTTTAGAGATGTCTTTCTAGAGGACTTTTCAGGTTTTCTTCTAGAGCGTGAGGTATAATTCTCGATTGAGGTCATGCCAGGAGCGGCACCAGTGTCCATTATTCCTTATAGGATGGCTACACCTGAGTTGTAGGAGCTCAAGAAGAAGTTGGAGGAGTTAGAGGTGAGGGTTTCTATCCTACCCAGTACTTCTCCTTGGGGTTCGCCTATCCTGTTTGCAAAGAAGGTAGACGACACCCTTAGGCTTTGTGTGGAATATCAAAAGCTGAACCAGTTGACGGTCAAGAACCGACATCCCTTGCCTAGGATTGATGACCACTTTGATCAGCTTCGAGGAGCCCAGGTGTTCTCGAATATCAATTTGAGGTAAGGTTATCATCAGCTATGTGTTAGACTATCCCATAGATTTCTTACTACTTTCAAGAGTATGTATGGTCTATAAGAGTATATGGTTATGTCGTTCGGTCTCATGAACATGCCTGCAGTTTTCATGGCACTGATTAACCGAGTCTTCCATCCATACTTAGACTCCTTAATGGTGGTCTTCATGGACGATATCTTGGTGTAATCACACACTCGACACGACCATGCTACCCATCTTGATATCATTCTGTGTACACTAAGGGAGAATTAGTTGTATGTTAAGCTCTCAAAATGCTACTTTTGGATGGATCAGATTCACTTTTTGGGCCGCGATATCTCAGAGACAGGAGTATCAGTGGACCCAGATAAAGTTAGAGCAGTAGTTTCCTGGGAAAAGAAAAAGACCATCTTTGAGGTGTGAAGTTTTCTGGGGCTGGATCGATACTACAAATGCTTCATATAATACTTTTCACGCCTAACAGCACCAATGACAGGTCTGACCAAGAAAGGGGTGATGTTCTTATGGTCCGATTCTTATGAGTCAGCCTTTCAGGAGCTGAAAGGGAGGATGACTTCATCACCGATACTAGTCTTGCCAGAGCCAGAAAAGAGCTACACGGTTTACTGTGATGCTTCTAGTATCGATCCAGGATCTGTTCTTATGAAGGGAGATGGAGTTGTTGCATATGGGTCTCGGTACTTGAGGCCACATGAGAGGAACTACCTGATGCACGATCTAGAGCTAGCAGATATTGTTCATGCCTTACGCTGTTGGAGATATTTTCTTCTGGGAGAGAACTTTTTCTTTTTATTGACTAAAAGTGTCTCAAGTACATATTCACTCAATGTGATCTGAATCTGAGACAGTGCAGGTGGGTCGAGTATCTTCCCTCCATTGACTTTGAGCTTGCCTATACGCCGGGAAAGGGAAACGCAGTGGCTGATGCGTTGAGCAGGATGACTCAGATACAGGCAATTTAGGAGGCCAGAAGTGAGTGGAAGCTTATGGCTCCATTCTCTAAGATGCATTTGTTGGTGCAAGACAGACAGGGGCAGACTTTCTTGTCTTTTGTGGTTGTTACTTCTACACTTCTTTATTGGGTACGAATGAGGCAGATATTAGATTCTGAAGGCCTAGTCCTACGGGAAATCATGTCAGGATAAGACCCTATTCCAGGATGGATAGTAGGCGAGGATGAGATCTTTCATTCCTATGGATGCGTATGGGTGCCATCAGACATACGTGAGGAGTTGATGCGGGACTTTCATTCCTCGGTTTGGGTAGTTCATCCTAGAATCACCAAGATGTATCATGATCTACATCTTCAGTATTAGTGGCCAGGTATGAAGAGGGATTTGGCTGGTTTTGTCATGAGGTGTTCCACTTGTTAGCAGGTGAATGTGGAACATCAGCGATCAGTAGGTCCTTTACAGCAGTTACCCATTCCGGGGTGGAAGTGGAATGATGTCGTGATGGACATCATGACCGAGTTTCCAAGTTTGCCTTGAGGGAATGATGTTGTTTGGGTTTTAATTGACAGGCTTACGATGGTTTCTCACTTCTCTCCAATCAAGGAGACCTTCAGCGTTGATGATCTGGGATGGTTGTACATCCGAGAGATTACACGTCTGCATGGTGTTCCACACTCCATTGTTTCAGACAGAGATGTGCATTTTACTTCTTGGGTCTGGACAGGGCTTCAGAAGGCTTTGGGCATACATGTACTTTTGAGTACATCATACCATCCCCAAACAGATGGCTAGTCCGAGCGTACGATTCAGGTGCTTGAGGATATGCTTCGATCTTTCATTCTAGACCTTGGAGGTTCTTCGGAGAAACATATACCTCTGGTGGAGTTTTCCTACAATAATAGTTTTCAAACAACTATTCAGATGGCACCTTATGAGGCTTTGTATGGTAGGCTATGTCGATCACCCTTATGTTGGCTGGAAGCAGGAGAGGCAGCTTTGCTGGGACCTCGTCTTTTTCAGGAGACCACTGAGCAGATAGAGTTGATTCAGAAGAGGATGGCTACTGCACAGTCTCGTCAGAAGTCTTATGCTGATCAGTAGAGACAACCTATGGAGTTCGAGGTCGGGGATCGGGTTTTCCTGCGTGTCACACAGAGGTTGGGAAACAAGAGGATTCGGAGACGGGATAACCTTTTACCGAGGTACGTTGGGACTTTTGAGGTTTTGGAGATAGTTGGGTTGGTTGCCTATCGGTTGCAGTTACCTCAGAGGTACCGGGCTATGCAAGACGTCTTCCATGTTGCTCATCTCTGAAGATACTTTTCAGACCCGTCTCATGTGTTTCAACCTGAGGAGGTTGAGCTTGAAGCGGATACATCATTTGAGGAGAATCTTATCTGGATAGTCGATCACAGTACAAAGGTTCTTTGTGGCCGGTATGTTCCTCTGGTACGGGTGATATGGAAGCATGGGCAAGTACATGATGATACTTGGGATAGGGAGGATGATGTATGATCGGAGTGGTCGAAGTTGTTCGGGGATTCTTCTTCTATGCCACTAGGGAAATTTGGGGACAAATTTCTTTAAGGGGGGGAAGTTTGTAAGAACCCGGACCTTCTTTTCAGTTATGTTTTTCCTTTTTTTGGGCTTTTTGAGAAAAGAGGAGTTTCAGGAAATTTTTGAAGTACACGTCGTGTACATTATAAGTACACTCCGTGTACTTTGATGCTGCTCGATGACATGTGATGGTCGTGTCATGGCCACACACACAGCCATGTAGGGGTGACATGGAGGTTGCTTAATGCGGAGTACGGAAAAGCCTAGTACATTCCGTGTACTCCAAAAGTACACGCTATGTACTCCAAAAGTACATGCCTTGTACTTTCTATTTTTTTTCATTAAATGGACCGGGGTCACGTCTTAACACCAGAAAGGTCTTCTTATCCATATTCTTCTAGGAAGAGCGAGGGTACGGTCACGGATCTTCTATGAACCCCCGATCCTCCGTCTATTCTCTGAATCAATCGTCATGAATTATGTTGGAACTGCAGTGGTAAGCTCTTCCTTCTCCTAGATCTTTGTTTTCCAATTCCTCTTCTTTCTCATGTTATCGTGTGTTGAGAAATTTGGACGTTTTCGTAGATATATGACGTTCCAAGGAGAATAAGGCTTCGAGGTTCAAGTATATCGATCTCTTAACATCAAGGTAGGTGGTTTGTGCCTTTATGTAGAAAGTCATTGAGTAATTTGTAAAAATTCCACCAATAACCTTGAAAGGGGTATTGTGTGTTCCCTGGTTTACCCTTTTTGTTTACCTGCTTTGCTTATATGCATGTGTAGAGATCCTTTCTTGTGAATAGGGTAATTTATTTTGCTTTGTATGTTTTTCCCTTGCATGTTTTCCTATTTATGACTGTTTGGTCTAGTTTTGCCTATGAGGCTTTGTCAGTTCCATGCCTAGTTTATAGGATGGTGTGACTGTTCTTCCAAGCTGAGATATTATAGACTGCTAGCTAAGTAGTTCTTGAGGATACTTTGGTTGTTACGCGATGTGATACATGCTGACTTTACACAAGGCTGTAAGAACCTAGTGTAGTAGACCATAGGGAGAATGGAAGTAAGGGATTCTCCAAAGTGTCTTTAATTTACGATGTGAGACCACATGGGGAATTGACATTGAGTGCTTCCATAGATTTTCTGTAGTTCCTCGACGTGGGCCACAGGGGGAATGAGATGTTGAGTGCTTCCCCAGAAAACCTTTAGTATGATACGAGACTATAGGGGGAATTGGTGGTGAGTGCTTCCCCAGAGAGTCTATTCTTTCTTTAGCTGAACCAAAGGGGTGAGACTGTGTGTGCCTCTCAGAGGGTTGCTAGTACTTGTTGGTTGAAACATAGGGGTTTGGTTGTGAGAAATAACCATAGGGTTACTTGTTTATTCTACTTGCTTGAGTGGCTACTTACTTGTTTGTAAATAATATGCTAGAAACTATAGATTGTTTTCTATTTATTACTTACCTATTTACTGCTTCTGTACTTTTACCTATCATATATTCACTGACTGTTAGGCATAGATATTTGGGTGGTTGCCTACTGGGACTCTGTCTCACACCCTGTTTGGGTCATGCTTTTGGTCCCAAATAGATTATATTGTTGCAGGTATACATAAGGCCATTCTCCCTTCTACATCAGGTTCTTGATTGAACTGGAGTTGGGGAGCATGGGACCAAGCCAAGGATTGCGATGCTGAAGAGTTGCTCTTCTATTTTCCTTTTGTACTTGTTTTTAGTACTATTTTTATTTCCAGCATTATGATTTTTTGGCTGGTTTCCTAGACATATGTATTCATGCATCATTTATATATATATATATATATATATATCATTCCATTTGTTTCCTTTATTAGTCTTATATTGTTTACTCTTGTATGGATGTTCACTACTTCCATTGTTGTATGTGTTGTTACTTCCACTGTGTACTCTGCCAATGAGGGCATAGTTTCCCCACTATCACACCCACGGCCCTCACTGCTAGTTGGAAACCTCTGGAATTTGGGGAAATGTGCTTAAGGCCATGTGACCAACTGGGTATGGTGCACCTCTAGGTGGCTTCCAAAACAGGGGCGTTACAAATTTATTGCAAGTTTGAAATAAAATTTATAAAAATAAATTCTAAAACATTCATTTAAGAAACATGTTCTATTACCTCATAATCTAAAATATGTTTTTCAAACGTGAGTATTTATAAAATAAATAGAAAGGGGGAGATATATGGGGGTTTGAATAATATTTGAACACACATTTCATGAAAACATTTAATAAAAATCAGCCATTTAATACTAAAAAGGATATATACTGCTAAGGAAAAGAAAAAAGGCATTACCACATGGAGGGAAATGGAATGTAACACTCAATAAACCATACCAGAAAAAGAGCCCTAATTATCATCCATAGATAAATGAGTTCCATTATACATGTCAATACCAAGGAGATCCGGGTAAAGTCTACAACAAACTATAACCTAATCCTTCCTTTTAGCACACTTGACGTAATCAAACATCCTGAATGCTTGGTCATTCCCTACCAAGCCTAATTGAGGGGAACCATACCCAAACAAGATCATTTCCATACTATGGGTTCACTGGCCATATCATAATCCTAAACTAGTTCATAAAATATTAGTAAATATTCCACTAGCTATACTAGGTAACTAATTTATGTAAAAAATGGGGTTGAGATAGAAATACCAAACAATCAACAATTTGTATATATAAAATAAGTACAAACCACCACATGAGTAACATAACCAAGAATCACCCATGAGTTATCCCAATTAATCATCATCTTTATTTATAATCATTAATTAAAATGGGAAATACCATTCCAAGAACAATTTAATTCCTTTAATAATTAAAAGTTCAAGAAAGATAGTTCAAATAGAGTTTTCTAATGAAAGATACTTTCAAAGGTTCCAATTAGGTCACACACAACCTTTGGGTAACAACCCATTTCTGAAAGAATCAAAGAAAGAATTTGTAAATATAAAAAACCATTTATAGACCTATTTGAGAAACCCAAATCACCATTTTGAAATCATAATGCATTTACAATGGCCAACCGGGAATTTTTTACCAAACATTTGGTGTAAAAAGATTAATAAACCAATTTTATATAATTCAATACCAATAGAAATTCACTATAGTTCATATATAATAATTATTATAAGGATTATACATCACTAATTAGTATAAAAACATGGTGAAAAATTCAATTAATCATTGATTTGTTAAGTTTAATGGACAATGCATAAAGGAACCTACCTCAAAATTAAAGCGCTTGGATACTGGAAATGTCATACCACTTTCCTAAGTTCTAAAGTGGAAATAACTTCCAAGGAGACCCTTAATAAAGAAAAACTAACAAATTAATGCTAATTAAACTTGAATTAAATATTAACATAACCAAGGGTGAAGAATAACAAAGAATAAAATAGAATAATGGGGATTCATAACAAGAAGGAATATGATTACCTTGATGATTTTGCTCCAAAATATGAAGGAATCAATTGAAATCTCCAATAAAGAATAATGGGAGTCATGAGGAAGTGGGGGAGAAGCCTCCTTAGGTCATGTAACACAAATAAGGGGGAATAGAAACCTTTTGGGGTAAAAATTAATTGGGGGAAAATGTAAAATGAAATTTTTAATGAACTTAGGAACTGCACATAGATAGGCTACACATTTAGAATATACGGTTTAGAAAATTGTGTGTCAATCGTGCATTCTATAATGGAATTAAAATACACCAACTTGGTTTGGACAAATGGTTTTTAAAACTATATTCCAACCATCTGGTTTGGTTCTATAAAAAAATTACGAACCCTGTTCATGTTTCCCACATGGTTTAGACTAACTGTGCTAAAGTTTTGAACCCTCATCCAAGGACACCCCATGACAAATACAGTTACTGTGGGGATCCACATATTTCAATTCTATTTGTATGCTAACCATGAAACCCTATGTATGGTAGTACCAAATGAACTAAAAAGGGACTCATCATCTAGAGGCCACACTGTTTCCCCTTAAAAGCGCACAAAAACTGTAAAATAGAAGAAAAACATCTCAAAAATCCAAATTTTGATATTAAACTCAGCAAAATCATGAGAAAATCCAAAGGAAAAAATTATAACCCAAAAATAAAAGACAAAAATAAAAATAATGGGGTGATAGAACATAATTTTATAAAATTAAAATCATAATTATTAGAAAATTAACTTCTAAATTAAATCACATAATACATAGAAAACAATTTTATCTAAAATAAATTTTATTTCTTTTTGTATGATTGATTACATTTTTATTTATTAATATTACATAGTTTTTATATAATTTATAATTAATTATTTAACATTATAAACATGATTTTTCCAATTTTTAATAAATATTTTAATAAAGATATAAAATTAAATTAGGTAACTCTAATATTAAAATTTCAGTATAAAAATGATATTTAAAAAATATCTTCAAACATACCTTACTAAAAATGTTGTCTAATACAAAATTAATTTATATATTTTAACAAATCACTTTATGATATTATAATATTAAATTGTATTTATGAATTCAAGGTAAATATTATTTATGTTTCATTTTATTACTCTCAATATTCTTGCTGCTATTTCAACGTTCCTTTTTTCCCTACATTCGGTTATTATTTCAAAGCTCATATAACCATTGGACCATTTATAAATACCTCTTATTTAATTTATAAATTATTCTCTAAAATTTTCATTAAGGTTATATATTATTTCTTTATAAAATATCAATCATATTTCTAATGTTTGTTTCTTTTTACTATTTTTTTGTGGAAGTAATATTTTTATAAAATCATGACCCTATTGATTTTCAAATTTTACTGATCTTATTTATTTATTTTTGTTGTCTTATTATATTTTTTAAATTTTCATAAAGTGTATTTATCCTGCATATGTTATTATTATATTCATTAAATAAAACAATAATTAATTATTTACGTGTTTGTTCCCGTTTATTTATAGTATTCAATGATTTAAAAATTAATATTTTATAGTCACACATTTATTTTATAATGGAAACCAATTTTAGGTTCATATAAATTTTAGTTTTGTATAATCATAAATAAAATAAAATTATATTTAAATTTTACAAATAAATTAGAATGTATATAATTATGAAAATATAAATTGAAATTTTGGGATGTTACATTCTCCCCTCCCAAAAAAATTTTCCCATTATAATTTTAATTTCACTCTCACTAATGAAAAACTAGTTAGGGTATCATTAAAATAGGTAGGACTCCATGTATTTGTTTTATTGAGAATATATCCTTTATTTATATGGTTATACTAGGGGACTCATCATTTCCCTTTAAATATATATATATGTTGAGACTTTCATTACTCTCCATCATTTTATTCAAGTATGATTCATCAGCAATAATCATGAGTTTCTATATATGTACCTTTTACAAGTTAATATTAATGATCATATTTCCAATAATTTAAAAAAATTAAGTGTTTTGTGTAAGTATTTATAATATATAATAAAATAAAGGTAAATAATTTCATGAATATGAAAATATTACCCTCATATTTCACAACATATGACCCATTTTTATTGATTATGATTCTGTCAGTTCAATATTGGTTATTTTTTGTTTCACACTTAAAAAACATATATTCTATGTCTACCACATAGTTTTTAATCTCTTTCTCTTGGTTTAAAATTTTTACATTATATATTGAGATCTAATATCTCCAAAGAATTATATAAAAATCAATAATTAGTAGAATAATACGGTTTTTATCAATATTACATACATTAATTATAATATAAAAAATAATAATATTTTTTTTTCTAATAGGATTTTTTTTTAGTGTTTTAACTGATAACTCCTCCCTCAATGCCTCAAGGGATGATTCAATGTTCCTATAAAACATTTTGGGTAAAAAAAAGTGTATTTATCTATATTTTAATAATTTATTAGTTACCATTGACTATGTGATCAAATTACCATCTATAACATCATTATATATTTTAACCTCCACTATAGTAATTCTATAAGCCCATCCTTCCAACCTTAGTGTCTTCTAATGTTAATAAACTTAATAATTTAAGTGTTATTTTAAATAGCGTCCCATATCCTTGAAATTAAGTAATTGAATATTAATAGAATATAAATTTAATTTTGGACTCATGATATTGATATCCTTTTTATCCACACATGAAATACTTTTTAAAGTCCTTGAAGCCGTCACTAAGGTTGTCCTTCCATAATAATTTTATGTTAGAAATTTGAACCTTTGTTTCTTCTTTTTTGCTAAAATTCTCTTGGTATGATGCTTGATAATCCTCTACATATCATGATTTATTTTGAAAATATACTACTTAGATATCTATTTCTTATAGATTAAGGAATTTTTTCCAATATCCTCATATAATGAAATGTTTTTAGAGAATAATCCCCATCAAATCCATTGATTTAGTCCATCAAATAATTGATCCATCATTCATTTAGGATTGTGTACATAATCTATAGCACATTTCACTAGTCTTGTAAATGTATCCTCATATTCACCAGAAGTTTCTTTTTCTTTGTTTCATATCAACTAATTACTCTCTAATAAAATATATATCAATTAATAAGTCCATAAAATAATTTCAATCCAATATTTTTATGTCTTCCTATTTTTTAGAATTTTGAATAAATGGTCACCATTGATCAACATATCTCATTAGATGATCTACAACAATAATAACCTTTTATCATAAATAAGGCCCAAATCATTGTATATATTCTCTAGAGATATAATCATTTACTTATCCCACAGTGAATTAGTATTTCCATTTAAATATAGATGTTTCTACACCATGAAACAATTGAATGTTGTAATACCCTAGTGAGTGGTAACTAGTTTCTCTACATGATTAAGGATTTTTCGTTTTAAACTAGATATATTACACTAATAGTAAGATATTTAACAATGATACAACACCAAATTAATTAATTTTCTCAATATGTAAATTCGTACACTAACAACTGGTGTTAAAAAAACTTTCATCCACTCTATTATGTTTCATTTCCAAATAATCACATATACTAATTAGTTCATAAATAAGACTATGAAAATGATTAAAAAAAATTTATTCATAAAAATTTATTATAATTGAATATAAAATAATCAATCCATTCTAGAAAAAATTGTAGAATTTCCTAGGTTTTTTTAATAATTTTTTTCTCTTTTATGTTCTTATAAATCTAGTTTCTTTTGTTTCTGTTAATCTTGTTTAGATACCAACCATAACAACCCCAACTCAAGCTATCGGGGTCTGGGGTCTTTTTTAATATTAGATACCTATAGATTAATAAAATTAGTATTAGGAGAATATATATATATATATATTATCATTACATTAAAATGAAACTCAATCCACATCATAGAAATATATTAATCTTTATTAGTCATAAATTTCTCATACCTTGATCACGTGTATAATTCTTAATGGTTTCCTTGGTAAATAATGAAAAAATATGAAATAATGAGCTCAAATGATCAGTAGGGGTAGAAAAAAGTACAATCTAACAAGATGTAAATAATATAGAAAGAGTAAATAGTCAATGTATATCATAAAAATAAGTATTTGGGATAGTAAACATAATCATAGGAATGAAAAAAATCGTGAGTGACCCCTTAAAAATTAATCTATGTAATATATAAGGGAGGTAAGTAGAAAATTAATATCTAAAAAATAAATTCAAAATAATAATCAATTCATTTAAGTATTTGGGTTTTAGGGATAGAATAAAAAAATATTTAATAAAAAAAATTACGTCAAAACAATCATAACATTGAAGAGAACCTTTTTATCACACCATATATTGATTTGTATGATCCAATAATATCATAAATAGTTAATTAAATTTATTTAATTAATATATTAATAAAATTTTACATATTTATTTTATTTATTATATTATAATACTTATCTTGTTTTATTTATTAATTAAATTAACACTGATTTCATGGACCGCTTTTATTTCATTTGATTCATGATTAAAAATCTGATTTGATATAATATTAATGATCTATGATAACTATAATAATATTTTATAATTAAAAAGAGTATCAAGTTATAGTTTTCATGTCATTAAAAAAGTTTTTAAGTTCAATATTTCAATATATTTAACCAAATAGATCTAAATTAATAAGAGTTTTTTTTGTGATATTGTTCCAGGTGGTTAAAAATGACTATTATTGTTCACTTTAAATATCATTATTATAATGAAATTTGTATTATTATATAATAATAAACATGATATTATTTTATTATTAATTTAATATTCAATTATGAAATATATTTTAAGAGTGTCTATGAATTTCAAAAATGAAAAATAATACATCATCATTTTCCTAGGTTACGTAAAACTACAATCTGTGGATGATGATTTTTAATTTTTTAAAGCATTTAAAAACTAATAACTTTTTTGGCTTAATAAAAATATAAGGTTCCAATTAATCTAATATTTTAGATTAATTTTTAAATAATATTCATGTTATGGAATGAGTAAGTAGAGGATTAAAATGAAAAAGACATGGGTTTTCAAATTCGTATGTTGACATAGTAAGGGCTTATTAAAAGGATTTTATGAGAGGAAATGGGAAATATATAATTTATAATGGATTTTCAGGACGTGTAATGACATTGTAATTTAATTATGGAAGAAAAGTTAGTTTAATTTTCAGTTTAATAAAAAATAATCTCAAATAGGAGATAGGAAAATGGACTTGGGAGACCTTAATTGGACATAGTTACAACATAATAAATAGTTTCTATTAGAAGAAATAAGTAATATATAATCATTAAATAAAATAAATTATGATAATAACATGGAATAATAATCATGGTTGAATATAAATTAAGATTTTGGAAGTGATTTTCACAAAACCATTTTTAAAAAGGGTGTAGGATTGGAAACCCTTGCCATGATTTTGAAGCCTTGTCCTTTTGTTTGAGTTTGATACCTTCATATGGGGGGTTATTTTGGTTATAAACAATCTCTAGGATGTTTCTAGGAGATTTCAGTGAGTTATTTGGATATATATTTAGATACTGAAATAGATTTTGGAGTGTAGAGGAATTGGTGGAGAATGGGTGTTTATATATGCAGGGGAAGGGGTAAATTCTAATACAATATTGATTATTTTATTATTTAGGATAAAAATATGAATATTATATATTATTATGACTTAAATTTGTTTTTTATTAAAAAAATTGGTTTATTTGAAATTTGAACACACCCAAAACCTAATGGTACCATGAAAATATATTATTTAATGTAAAAAATAAAACATTGTTTTTTATTCAAATAAAATACAACTAGGTTTATGTAAATTGTTTTATAGGTTTCGAAAATAATTTTATTCTTTTAAAATATTTTATCTTACTCATTAATTATTGATTCATTTTTACACCCTTGTGTTTCTTTAGAACCTATGGTATACTTAGAAGCTAATTTTGTATAAATATTTTACCGAAAAATTAAAAAATTATTAAAAAATCACCCAAAGCTAATTTAGGAACATTTATTCCAAAAATGAATTCAATTTTATCAAATAAAAATTCTCAACATTAAAAATTTAAATTCGAAATAAAATCATATAATGCAAAGAAAAATAATTTTGTCAAAAAAATTAACTTTTTTATGAGTGATTATATTTCTATTTTTTCATTATTAATTAATTATCATATGAAATATAATTATTTTTATAACATTAAAAAATAAAATTTATACTTTATAATCAATATTTTAATAAAAATATATTTATAAATTCCATAACTCTCATATTTAAATTTTAAATTAAAAAATAAATTTTTTCTAAATAAGTTAAATAACACCTTAATAAAAATTTCTTCTTACACATAATTAAAGCTACATTATTTATAAAATAATTTTATGGTATTCTTACATTTATATTTACTTATATTTTATTGGTAAATAATAATTTTTAGTCATTCTACTTCACCAAAGGAACAAGTTAATATTTCAATAATTGGTTATTATTCCAGCGATTAGTTGCTCTTAAAATAGTCATATAATCACTATACCTCTTAAAAATACTATTTATTACCATTTTTCATCATTTTATAAAGTTTAACATAAGGTTTTATATTCTTAATTTATAAAAATTCAATCATATTTATAATATTTATTTATTTTTTATAGTGTGATTTGGGGATTTCATAATCAAGTACATATTGACCCTGTGAATTTTAAAATTTTACTTTTTTTTGTTTTTATTATACATACTCCCATATATTCTATGATTTTATACTCAAGAAATACCTCATTTATTTACTAATTAACCTATGTTAAGTGAATTTTAGGTCATTTTTTAATATTTATAAATTTTCTCAATGTCGAATTGTTATTATCAATTTATAATATTTTATGTTATCTAAATTACTAAGTAAATAATATTATTTATTGAAAAGTGTTTATTATATATTTATTAGAAACTATAAGAAAATATTATGTTCTTTATTTTTTTAAATTATAAAACATCACATATCCTATATTTGGATGGATTTTTACTTATTAGATACTTCAAATAGGTAAAAAATTAACATTTTAAAATTTATATCTTACACATTAGGTAAGATTTATAGTTTTTCTTCAATATTAAAAGTTAAAATATTATTTCATATAGTGTATGGAAGATGAAAAATTTAGTTATTCACTTGAATTCATAAGAAAAATTTATGTTTCAATTTTTTTTCTCTAAGATTAAGTACATATGTGTTAGTTAGTGATCTTATCCATTAAATGGAAGATCTTTTGTGTTAATAAAATATATTATGTATTAAATTATAGTATTATTATTATTTTTATTGCAATAATATCTTATCTAAGGTATATGTGTAGAATAAAATTATATATAGATTAAAAAATAAAATTTCAAAGTAACATTACCCTAGTTAATTTAAAGGATAAAATTTCATAATATTTAAGTAATTAATTTTAAAAATTATATATTTTATAAAGGGTTTAACCATATTTATTTTGAGATTTTAGTTTTTAAAATAATTTTTATAATGTTAATATAAATTCAAATTTTCTTGTAGAAGATCGTGACTTTGTTTCAATAAATTAATTTCTAGATATTATATATATATATATATTATATCTTGACATAAGATCATATATTCAAATAATACACAAATAAATGAATAGAAAAGTTTAATTCTTTGAATGATTTATAATTTTACAATAAAATATTTATTATCTATTCCATGAAATATCATATATCATTCAATATTTACTCTAATTTCATATAAGTTATGTGGTTTCAAATAAAGAAGTCAAATAAGATTATTTTCATTGTGAATTGATTAATAATTCTACTATAGTAAGATAATTAATTTTATAGATACACTTTGGAGGCATATATGTTTATCTGAATATGATTCTATCATGTCATTTATAGTTCAAATCACTATGTGCTATTATTATTTCCAATTTTTACATTCATTCTATTTTTTTAATTTAACACTTCTTATACTAAGTATGGAAGTGAGCCTGGTGATAGGACTTGTAAGGGAGAGTAAAATAAAATCTCATGTAACTTATTACACATTATGTTTATTTCACATTTACTCAACTAAGAGATCCTTAGTAAAAGGATCAGAATACATATCATTTTACCATTATTTTATGGTGGTGGCATGGACTATAAAAATATCTATCTAGTATTAAACCACTATAAATATCTATTTTGTCCTATTATTTAAATTTATTTTACATATATTAAATATCTAATTAAAAAATAAATTACATATTAAATCAAATTTTAAGAAGGATGTTTATAAGGATAATTTATTTTAAAATTGAAATTATATAACTCAATTACTCCCCCTAGGCATTTAAAAAACATTCAAGGAAAAAAGTTTGTATCAAATTAATACTTTTGATTAATCTATACTTTCTAGTTGAAGTTCAAAGATATATTCCTAGTTTCTATAATGGATGATTCTAGAGAAGGAATGTAAATAGTTATATTATTTTATTTGTGTGGTGATAATTATGGTTTTATGAAAAATAGAATGATTATCTATATGAAAAATATAAGTTTGATAGTTTATATTAAGGTGGTAAAACATTATAAAATTATACTGGTGAACCTAAAATTTAGATTTTTATTCATGAGGTGTATTATAATATAAATTCAAAATAAATTAATGTTATCATTTTAATATTACAACCTAATGAGTTTAATCATTTTTCACACTATTATGTTTCTTATGATATATGGTAAACAATCATTATTTCTTATTAATGAACATAAAGGGTGAGATAATTCATCTAAAATGGTGTTAAATTTTTTTTTTCTATCCAGATGTTTTATAGAGAGATTATAAGTTTGATGAATGATAAATTAACTTGGATAGTAAAAACAATTGGATCTACATTAATGTAATCAAACCAAGATTTGAATGTTTAAATAGTTATACTAACTAGATGAAGTGGAATCACTTTTAGTAATATATATCGCACACCTTTTAAATATCTAAAGATGAAAATAGTATTTGGAACACCCATGGTGTGTGAATATGAAATTAAAGATAAACATGATGAACATAAGTTATACAATAGGGATAATATTTCTTTTAAAATCACTACTTCCAAGAAAGGGGAAGAATTACTTATTTGATAATGGAGTATCAATTTTTTCAAATTCTGGTGATGAACATTCACCACTAGAAAATGATTCAACAAATTTAAAAAAAGTATAAAAGTATTTAGTAAATCATTTAACCAGTTCAAGAATAAGGATAGAAATACAAAATAATTGACATAGTATGAATAAAATAATTTGAGGAATATAAAGTATAAATTACCTTAAATAAAATATAATATGAAATATAAAAATAAGTCCATAAAAAATTATATTAAAATAATAAAAAATAGTTATAAAGGATACTTTGAGTTCTTCTATGGATTTTAGTGATGAATGTCATTTTGAATCTAAAACTGGGAAATGAAATAAAAAAGAAAATATATATTTTATGTATTATATTAATGATGCCCAATCTCTCTACTCACCTACTTATAAGTATAAAATCTATTATTTTTATGATTCTAATAAGTATTATTTTATACATGAGTATAAATAAGATAATTTAAATAAATGGAATATTTAAAGGAATCATGTGATTCTATTATTTTTGAAAATGATACCAGCTTTAATAATATTATATAACTATAATATAAACTCGATAAATATGAAAATACCTATTATAATCATGATCCTAAAATAAATAATTTGTTAACTAAAATTAAAACTTTGAAATTGGTTGCTTGTAAGTTTATATAGGTAATGTAATACCTCAATAAAAGTTTTATTAGTCAAAATCATTTTAATGTTAAACAAGTTATAGGCAGAAAAATACAAATCCAAAGATTTATAGAAATTATTTTGTGCCAAGTTAAAATTGAAAAAAAAATTAATATTTTGTATTTCACTATGGTATCATCAGATATTATGTTGATGGTTTTTTTAATTCCCCTAAAACTTTTTTTTGATCATGCAAATTTTCATAAAAAATATCAAAAATAAAGACTATAATTATTGATAAATAAAGTATACTTGGTTACATAAGTATTTAATTTATAACATTACTGGACCTAAATGTCTGTGGTTACCGGAACATCTACTTTTTAATGTTTTTATAGGGTATAATCCATACAAATGTAAATGGTATATGGATAGTGGCTACTCAAGACATATGAGAGGATAGTTCTAAATTTTTTATTATTTATCAAAAATTGTTATTGGTTTTATAACATTTAAATATAATGTAAGAGGAAATATTATTATAGTTTAATTTATTGAAAATAAAATATAATTACCCAAAAATAACGAAGTTTATATTTAATCCTTGAAGAAAACACTAAAAAGTATTTATCAACATTATAAGGATGTTTACTCAGTTGAATTTTCAAATAATACTAATTCATTTTATAGTGATAAATACCCTAGATTTAAATCACTTAAATGTAAATATTTCTATCCATAATATATTTATCATTTATATAGACAAAGTATAAACTATATTTTTCTTAAAATTAATGATTTTTGGATTCTACATAAAATACTTAAACACTATAGATTTATTATTTGAGTAAGTTGTTTAAAAAGATTTTATATTTTATTTTACTTAACTAATTTTTTTTATGATGATAGGTTATGCGATGCATTCCAAATGAGTAAAAAATAAAAAAAAAATATTATAAATTGAATCAATGAGGATACTAGTTATAAACCATTGGAATTTATCCACATTGATATTTTTAGACTATCTAGAATAGAAATATTTGGTGGAAATACATTTTTTTTTGTTTTCAAATATTATTTTCCAAGATTTAATTTGGTTTACGTTGTTATGTCTTGAAATTCAAGTGTGTTATATATTTATTAATTTCTAAAAAAATCAAAATAAAAAAGGTACCAAAATCATTTCTTTAAAAAGTTATCATATAGGGGAATTTGAAAATAATGAATTTAATTCAATTTGTTCAAATCATGGTATCATATATAAATTATCCATCCCTAGAACACCTCAACATAAGGGTGTTTATGAAATGATAAAATGTAAATTGTATTAAATTTCTTCAACTATGTTATTTCATTATATTTTAACTACTCTGTATTAGGTTAAAACTGTTAATGTAGCCTTCTATATCATTAAAAAAAGTTCTAATAAGATTTATTTTAAATAAAAAAACATTTTAGTTATAAAATAATAGAAAAACAAAAAAATACTAAATAGTTTTAGGATGTATTTTTTATATCATTAACACCAAGGATAATATTTAAAAAATTTATCTAATGGTTGATGAATAAATATTTCTTAGTTATTCTACTACATTTAAAGCTTCTAGATATTTCAAAAAAAATAAACTATAGTTAAATAATCATTTCATGTAAAGTTTAATGAAATTGATCCCTTGCTCATAATAAAACTAATATTGATGAACTTGGTGACTCAATAAAAAACATGATACTTGATTCTTATATTACCACTAAAAATGTTGGTGATGAAGAACATTCACATGTAAACACTAGTCCTAAAAAAGTTGAAAACTAAAGAAATAGAGAGTGTGATGCCTAAAAATCCCAAACAATTAAAAGTAAATCCCTTAGAAACAATTATTGTAGGTTTATATAAAAGATTTATAACTATAATATGTTCTTGGAATGTTGGTAAATGTTTTATTTTTAACTCAAAAAATAAACCTAAACCAAATAATAAGATTTATTTATTGAAATATAGGTTATAGCTACAAAAGAATAAAAAAATTATTTTAAATGAAATATGGTTTTAGAATTAGTTTGTAGACACTTTAATTATCCTATTATAGATACTAAATGGGTTTATAAAAATAATCAAGATGATTAACTAGTGTTCAGAAAGAAGAATACTATATTAGTGGATAAATGTTATAATCAAGCGAAATGTATAGATTATGAATGTACATTTTCACATTTACATAGATTAAAATCCATTTGAATTATCTTATCATATTTATATAATATAAATGTCAAACTTTTCTTAATGGATGTTAAGTATGACACATAAAATGGTTCTCTTTTAGAGAAATTTTATATTGAACGACTTTCAATTTTTTAAAATTAACTTTTTTACGATTCGATTTTTAATATTACCAATGATTTATATGGTATTAAATTATCACATACTGATTTGTATACGAGGAATAGTTAATTTATGTCATCCAATAATATTTTTTACAATCTGGTAGATCCTACATGGTTTAATAAAAACCCATCTTTAATTATTTTATTGGTTCAAATATATTTTGATGAATAAATTTTAAGTTCAACTAAGAAAAAATTATGTAATGAATTTTCTAAAATCATTTATGGATACCATACCTTTTTTGAAATAAATAAATTTAGAAGAAGATTCAAAATTATTTGTGACCTACAAATAAAATTCTTTCAAAAAAATTTCAAATTGGAATAGCCCAAATGGAATAGGAGTTTGAGAAATTAATTTTTCTAGATATATATTTATTGTATATGTTTTTGAATGAGAATAAAATAAATTTTACAAGCAACATGATGAGGTACATGAACCATGGTAGTAGGGTGAGGAAGATTTTGAAATTATATTTTTATGGAGGAATAAATACTCTTATATTTAAGAAGATGGATATTATTTTGAATGATTTGGAAACCATTAAGTGTCATCAACACAATACTATTTGATCTAGAGTTCTAAATAAAATTGGGTATTTCTAGAGTGTATCCATGAAGATACTGAAACCTATTAAGAAAATTGTTTCATAGAAAGAAGAAGAATATTAATAAGAATAAAATAAAGGCTTCTCTACTAATATTGAGGAGGATCTTCAAGATGGTATATGGAGGGATGATTTTGAATCTATTAAAATATATATTTTTTTAAACATGAAGAAATATTTTCTAAAGAAGTTGGAAATCATGATGTCTCAACTAAATAACTATATGAAATGATTTAATTGAATGAAATTATAACTATTTATCATAGTTTGATTTCATAATAAGATACTATTTTTGAGTTTAATGTTGAATAAATGGCTTCACCTAGAAATGATTTTCATGTAGTTAATCTTTTGGTAGAGACACTTAAATAATATCACATAATGGATAAAACTATTGAAGAAGAAAATGAACAAATTCCTAGAGAAGATTCTATATTTCTAGAATTTCATGAACCTATTAATGAAAATAAAAATTAGAAGGATAAAGAAACTGAAAATCTAAATTTTCATAAATATATTTCACTATTCGTAATAATTAATTTGGTTTTATTTAAATACAACCATTCACATACTAAAAATTAATATGTCCATATCATTGATAAAAATATAAATCACCTTATAGTTTTTATATTATCTAAATTTCATCTACCACGTGATAAAATTACACATTTAAAAGCTAATTTAAATCAATAAATAAATGAATTAATAAAATTTAATGATAATTAAATTTCAAAATAAAATTTTTAGGAATTAAAATCAATGGATTCAATAATATATTTTGATAAGATAAAAGAGATATTCAAATCATAAATTGAATCACTGAAGAATTATCAACCTGTTCAATTAGGTATAGATGAATAATTGAAATATAAGCTTAAGAATTTGAGGAAAAATCACTCAAACTTGATGATGATGTGAGAGTCCAATCATACAAGCTTGGATTCATCATTGAGAAATGATCTTATGAAAATGATGAAATTTAAATATGGATCATTAAAGGAAAATGAGTTTATTTGGATAAATTTTTATAATTCAATGCTAGTGGAATTCAAATTTATAAGTTGGATTATCTCAATTCCAATAATATGTTGGTTATGGTAAAAAAACATGCTCAAATACCTTAACATTTTGGGTAGATCATTGTATGAACATGTTTGTATTTTCTTTAAAAACCTAATGTTTTCTGAAATTTTAGCAGAAATATATTTATATTTGTGGTTATGGATGTTATAAAATGGTTAATTATGTGGTAGTTGTGACACCCATTAGGTAATTGGCATGTCAAATTTTGATTTTTATTTACTATTTGGTTTGGTTTTGTATTTCCCATGTAACCAATACTAGATATGGGAGTTTTGGGTGGTAAAAAACTAGGTGCACGGTTGGCACATGGTCTTTCTAACCATGAAACTAATAATATGAGGGGGTATATTTTGGTGAAAGTGATATTTTACATGGTTTTAGCATTGTTTTTCAAACCGCATGATCCCAATGGATATGTATGTTTCCTATTTTATGGTGGAACTGTCTCCCACATAGTTGTCACATGGTTTGAAAAACCTTATGTCCAGGCCTTATGGTCTATAAAGAACATTAAAATACTAGTGATTTTATCAAAATTCCCCTATAAATTTTTATTCCCCTTATCCTCAGTTATCTTACCTTTTTTGTCAATTCCTTCTCCTTGTAATGGATGATTCTTCCATATTATACCTGAAGTATTATTACTGGATCCACGGTGTTTTATCTTGAGGCAATCCTCTTTTCTTATGTATTATCCTTCATTTCCCCTTCCTCCATTTAAAATATCCTCTTTTAGGGAAATAGGGAACGCTAGAATGGGTCTTGTATGGATCTAGGTTATGTAATGGGGTTTTCATTTTATTTTATTATATATTAAGTCTGTGAGTCCTTCTCTTATGAATTCTATGTAGTTTTCATTAAAAGTGGTGATTTTGGAACTGATTTTGAGGTAGTATTCCCTATTTAAGGGTGTTTTCAAGGGTTTACCTTTGAAATATAAATTTCCTTTGGTTTATATTTTTCAAAATTACATTTTATTGATTTATGGTTCTTGTTTATCCCGATCTTGATATTATTTATTATTTCTTTTGGTTCTTTTGGTGTTTAAAAGATTATTTTATAAATAGGTGTGTCTTATTTACACACCAAGTGTTTGATGAAATAGCTCAAAGATGTTTTATGGGTTTATATGGATTTCTAAAATTGTTTTAGATATGGTTTTACCTTATAAGAAGTTATTTTATTCAATTATCATGTTATATTGTGAAATGGTCTTGTGAAATGGTTTTTCATGTGTGGAACTTACGTGTGATTATTTTTACATAGAGCAGCACATGGGTTAACCGAGGTGTTAGAGAAGTGTTATATAAGGGAAAATGACATATTGTGGGTAGGAATACTGTGAAAGATCCCATTGCTTCCAAGGAAACATGATATCATTTTGGTAGGAAGACCATGAGTTCTTTAATTTCTTTCAAAGGGACTAGGAGAGCCTTTTTTGGAACACCATGGGAGCTTCCATTTTTTAACTAGAGACTATGAGAGCTCTCATAGTTAGGCCTAAGAAGGCTATGAGGGCTTCAACTTTATCTATCCATCTAGAAAGATTTTATTACACTCACTCATGTTATTCCCATGATGTAAGATCCCTAGGTTTTCATTACTCATTCGGGATTGATCTATATACTTTTTGGATTTAATTATTGAAATGTTGATAGGATTTCATGGGAGTCATTAAGATTGGTCATTTATATAGTTTTATGATGTTGATACAATGCTTTCACTTATTACGTCATGTTGGATATATTGATCATGTTGTGACTTGGGACTTGGAACTTTATTTGATCTATGTTGATTATTTCATGGGGAATAAATGTTTTATTTTAAATGAAAACCCAAAGGGATTTTGACGGATCATTTAAAAGAATAATTTTTTGAAATTGATCTATTTTTTAAAAGTTTTTTCCAACTACATTATTAGTTTATATTTGTAAAATCTTAAAATTGATTCATGGTGGTATTCTATTTGGATTTCTATATCATTCCCTATATATTCTTTTGGGTGTATGTATATCTTATTTTGTAGGACATAGGTAATGATAAGGGAACCATGTACCTGGGTGGATCTTCTTGATTACCATCATCCATCATTTTTTTGGAGGATAAATGATATCATAGTAACTGGATCATGTGGAGTTAGTTTTGGATCCTATACCTATTGAGGATGTATTTATTATAATTTTTGGTATTTTCCCCTTTTATTTTTTGTTTTGATCTAGTGTATATAAATATCTTGTTTATATCCCATATATGGTATGTTATATATATGATGTCTTAATCATTTCTGGTGTATTTTATTTTTAATTGTTTCTGTGGATGTTTTATTATTTTACATTGTCTCTGATGATATTGGTGAGGTTTTCCCCTTCCAGGGATGGGTCATGCCAAATTTTCAAGGGAAAATCCATTCCCATTGGATTTTTTGTTATGCCTAGTTCATGTCGCTAACCCATTGAGATCGGGAAGATGATTTGGGACATATTTTGGAAAAACTTGGGGGACGGTTCAAGTTGAACTAAGTAAATTCATTAAAAATGGTATCAAAGGAGGTTCCTATTTTGGGATCAATGGAAGACCGAACCTAATACCATCAGGAATTGAGAGGTTGAAAAAATACAGTGCCTAGCCCATTATTTTTAATACTGAATCTTGAGTTTCCTTGGGTATTCTGGGATTTTGTTTCTTGTGTTTAACCTGATTATTAGTGGTTTTGAGGGTATTTTGAGGTATTTACAATTTTTTATTGAGTTCGGGGGTGGGGGATATCGGGTTTCTTTTTGATATTTTGGATGAAGCAAAGAGGTATTTAGGTGGTTAATGGTTAATGCACACGCCTTATATTAATAATGGGAAGCCCATAAGACCATGTATTACAAACTCCAGGGGTGCCTGCATGGTTAGAACATGGTTTTCCTTACTATACATCCAAATCATACACTGAGGAGAATGCTCAAATCATTTGAAATTTTAACTCCCTTTTCATTTTATGTTTTTTTTTATGCTTATTTTTCTTTCTGAGAACCATGGTGGTTTTTTTTATTTTGATGTGGTGTGGGTTGGAATTGTGCTTGATGAGGCTTTTATTATGTTTGTTTGTATAGGATGCCTCCTAGAAGGACTCCATATAGGTGTAGAGAGGGAACTATGGATAATTTTCCATAATTGAACCCTCCTATTTATCCATATTTAGTGGATTCAATGATTCATAGAATCCAATCCTTGGGTCTAGTGGGTTTTCAAGAGAAAGGTTTGAATGGTCTTTGAAAACTATTTTTTATCTATCTAAACATCCTTTAAGGATTTTTATGATTCACTAGGGATAATATATTGTGATACAATATGATTTATTTCTCTAGTTGGATTGTGATTATGATTATTTAAGAAAGATTATTTGAAACTTGTTTCCTTCCAATGTGTTATTTTAGTTAAAATGAAATGTTTATAAAAATAATTTCATTTCCATGGGTTATTGTATGATAAAATGATGAAATTTTGGTAAACAATTTTTCCTTACCATGGTTTATTATATAATGATGTGATGAATGATTTATGATCATATGGAACACACACACAGATATATATATATACATATATATATATATATATAATTTTCATAATGTGATGTGTGGGCATGAAATTATATAGACCTTCAATTCATTTGGTAAAGATGGATATCTCATGATATGACAAGGATTGTAATGGGGATTGAAATGAGTTCGATAAAGAACTCTTTCTACTCGATAGTCTTAAGATCACACCTTGAATAATGAAACTATTAAATGGTGAGTGAATCCAATCTACTATGACTGTCTTTGTAGTGATCATTAACTATGAAAATGGTTTTTTAAACTTAAGTGCATTCCATAAAAATATTTTAACACTTTCTAACCTTATCTTTAAAAATCATGACACATTTCCTCAAATGTTATATTTTACTAA
Source organism: Viscum album (assembly GCA_963277665.1). NCBI lineage: Eukaryota > Viridiplantae > Streptophyta > Magnoliopsida > Santalales > Viscaceae > Viscum > Viscum album. The sequence goes on along the minus strand of OY728141.1, from coordinate 923,012,431 downwards.
CTTTTATAATCCAAATTTTTTAAAATTACATGTTTATCATATGTATTATTTCTAAAATTAGATGTACATGTATTGGATAGATGATTACAAGACTCATTAGATAAATATTTTTTAATATATAGAGGTTGAAGTATAATGAATCTCATCAGATGATATTTTAAAAATACCACCAAAAAATCATTCATCAGATGGAGGAAGACAAGATCTCTGAATAAACTTTTACAAAATCAATTGGATTAAGTATTTTATTCTATCGAATGAAATAATTTTTTTTCTATATGATGAAATAATTCCATTACTTTAGAAAAAAAATGTTTTTATAGAGAATGTAATTTTGAATAATTTAATGGTTATATCAAGGATAGTATCGTATGGAGCCATACTGAACCTTTCAAGAAAAGGTTTACTTCTTATAAAGTTACTGTAATAAACTATAGAGAATTTAAAATATGATAATTGGATAACAAATTATAAAAAGAATCATTATTCATGGAGGTGTAAGATTTTTCATCACTACCAATATATAGTTACTTTGAATATTTTGTAACATCTAATTTCTAATGCACTCCATTATAATGTTTAGAGTTTTTTTCTTAATGAATTTTTTTGTGGATTGTAAATTTTTAAGACAGTTTTTTGTTTTTAATTTTTCATCTGATGTAGTATTTGATTGAGGGATTCCAAATATAGAAAGATAAATATTTCCAATATTATTTAATGGGGGTTCCCGAGTCTAGGAAAACAGAATATCGTATAATATTTTTGTTGATTTCTTCATTACTTAAGAAATACAGAACTTTATAGTTTGGTAAAACCCATGGATACCCAAATTGAGGGTTATTGATATCATTAACTCTTTAGGTTAAAGAGTGGATATATTTTTTGTAAAACTTTGATAAGTATATTTAATTTTTTTTAAATGTTTAATTTTTGACAAGTTTATATTTCTTCATGGAATGTATTAAGGAAATATTATATTGTTTGTATAAACATTTCCTAAACTCCAATTTTATAAGGTATCATTATAAAAGTGTGTTGAAATAATTTATTATATATCAGAAAATAGGATTTCTAAATTATCATATTAATTGGTAAGTGATGTTTTCTAGTTTTATATTATAAACTACATGTCATCCATTATATTGTAGTAAACTTATTAATCTTATGGTGTTTTAAAGTGCACTATGTGAGAAAATATTTGTGGAAGATGTTAATGATCTTTCAAGAAATAATATTATTATATTTCTAGTCTCTAAATACACTATACTTATACAGTTATGGGGAATGTATTATTTTTAAATTTATTGATAATTAATCTAAAATGATGAAATGCTAATGTATGAAATTCTTGGTTTTCCTCAAATTTTATTAGATAAAGGTTTAGTTATTTTTAGATATTTGGTTTAGAGAAGATTGTTGAAAACCCTAGGGATAAATCTAATTATAGGATAATATCCTAATGTTTTGTTAAATTAGATATTGTGTACTTTTCAAAATAAATATGTCATTGTGTGGATACTAGAAAGTGGATTAAGGTTTGGCATAAATTCACCTATGTGTAACACGTATGAAAGGGTTGGAATGGGTGTTAGCTCGATCATCACTAGTGCCTGATGAGTGAGACGAAGACCGAACAATGGGTGAGAAACTCTTGGTGGATATTCTTAGGTTAATTTGCATTTTTTTTGTGAACCATTATAAAGGATTGGAATAGATGATTACCATAGACAACCTAGGTTAAACCCATGGTTTAATAGATTTAAAAGATGGTGTCCTGATATAGGAATCCTATAAATTATTTTCTATGATTCACCTTTATTCACTATCACTTTGTTTTCTCACACTATGATTTTTTGTCTTAATAAATGTTTTTTCAAGGAGGAATCAAGTTAAAATTGAATGTTATATGAAATAAAATGTAAATTTGTATAAGAAAACAAATTAAATGGAATATGTGACAAAAAATCATGCAACTATTATTACCCAACTCTCTCAGGATATGAATGGTAATATGAATTACACTAATCTTCCAAATTTCAAAAGGATGGTATAACTCTATATTGAGACTTCTCCTAAGTAATTTCCACTTTCCTTTAGTGGTTCCTGTGATCATCTAATTACTGATAATTGAAACAATTCCACTAAAAATATATTTTCCATTATCCAAATTTCAAAAGGTAAAAAAGGTTTCATGGAAGTATAATGTTTGGAAGTTGAAGCGGATCAATGGTGTACTCTTATCAAGTATATGATGAAAGAGAAGTAAATTGACTCCATGACATGGGAATATTTTGGGAAGGTATTTTAAGTAAGTATATCCCCTAAATACTTAATAATAAAATGGAAAGGCAATTCTTAGATCTAATTATAAAAAGATGATTGATATATTGGTACCTATGAGGCATATTTCAACAGACTTCCAAGGTATTCTACTAGTTTTATCATTGATTTTGAATTCAATGTTGGATGATTCTTTAGTGTCTTGAGAATAATTCTCTAAATGGAACTGGCTATAAGATAATTTGAAAGCTATGAACAAATAATTTTCGGTTCTCTGAAGATGGAAATGGTAATTAAAGACTCTCCAAGTAATCATCATTTTTTAGGAAAAGAGAATGATGGAATTTAGAAAAAATTATAATAAAAAATCATAGAGGGAATAAAATTAATCTTAATTCATATCAGAAGTGTGGAGGGAATCATGGAAGAAAATATATTATGGGTCTTGGTAAATATTTTAAACATTGAAAATAAGGACAACATGAAAAATAATTTTGATGTTATGTGAAGATGAAATTCAACAAAAGGAATGGTGAAAACGCTAAACCAAATTTCCCACCCACACTCTAGTGTTATAATTTCAAGGAGTAAGGAAATTATGATAATAAATGTATAAATTTAAGGTTTAATGATAAAAATAAGAGTTATTAACCTCAAAATACAATAAGAAAAGGGAATGCTCTTTTGATCACAACTACTGAGGTAGATCATGAGAATGATGTTTTTAAAGGTATAATTACCATAAAATCTATAACTATAAATTTTTTATTTGATTTTGGATATACTAAATATTTTATATATGAATAATTTGATCTGGGTATCATGTTACCACTTCAATGATTATATGTTGAGTTAGAAGTAAAAAAACATTAATGGTATGATGATCACATATCAAGTATATAGCTCGGATCCAATATAATTTTGTGGAAATTTACTTCCTAAAAATATTGTTCTTATACATATAGTTGAACTTGATATTATTTTGTGAATAGATTGGGTCTCTTTATATAGATCGTGTACCAATTTTGAGGACATGAATTCATGGTTGATATTGAAAACCAATCTTTTATTGTCTTTTGATATGAGGATGAATATGAACTTACAATAGAAGTTACTTCCTTTCTATGTGTATTCATATTCATCTGGGATATTTATCTCCAATGGTTAGGTTGAAACTCAACATCGAAGATATACCTATTTGTTAAGATTATTCTAGGGTATTTCTAATATACTTTAATATTATTCCCCTAAACAATGAAGTTGATTTTTAATATAATTCATACATAATTCCAAAAATATTTCAATAAATCCATATAGAGTTTCCCTGATTGATTTGGATTAATTAAATAAGATTCACCAGAAGAATCTTGATAAGAGATTTATATTCCTTATTGAGTCACAATGGGGAAAACCTATTCATTTTGTTAAGAATTATGATGGTTTCATGTGTCATTAAATTGATTATAGAGAATATAAAAAGGTTATTATATAGGACAAGTTTCCTCTACCCCATATCTATGGTTCATTTGATCAATTATAGGAGATCAATATCTTTTAGTGACTGATATTCAATCTAGATATTATCAATATAGATTCAAAAAGTTTGATATACACAAAAAATCATTTTTTATGAGGTATGGTCATTATGAATTTATATTTATTACATTTGGACTTACCAATGACCTTATTCTCTTGACAGACTTAATTAGTATATTATTTAGAGATTACCTCAATCAATTTATATTAGTCTATATAGATGATATTATTATATATTTAAAAAGAATATAAGAGCATGGAAAACATTTATGGAGTTTATTGGAGACCATTCGGAAGGAAAAGATGTCTTATAAATTTACCATGTGTGATTTTTAGATATATAAAGTCTCATTCTTGGTCTATGTAATACCATGGGAGGGTATATCGAACAAACTTCCAAAGATGGAAGTTATTAAAAAAGCACCCAGGATAAGCTTAGTTACAAAGATACATGGTTTTCTTAGGTTGGATTGTAATGGCCCGGACCTCTCCGGTCCATTACTTTGTGGAATTTTGGTGTTGGAGGTGTTCCGGGAGGCCAAGGGGACTTATCCCCAACACTTTTCCAATTTTCCAGTTCTGTGAACAGTGTTTCCAGTTTTATGAACAGTAACAGATCAGTCTCACCGATCGGTCTGACAGATCGGTCTCACCGATCAGTTCCACAGATCAGTGTGACAGATCGGTTTCACAGATCGGTTTCACAGATCGGTGTGACAGATCGGTTTCACAGATCGGTCTGACAGATCGGTTTCACAGATTGGTGTGACAGATCGGTTTCACAGATCGGTGTGACAGATCGGTTTCACAGATCGGTCTGACAGATCGGTTTCACAGATCAGTCTGACAGATCGGTTTCACAGATCGGTGTGACAGATCGGTCTGACAGATCGGTTTCACAGATCAGTCTGACAGATCGGTTTCACAGATCGGTCTGACAGATCGGTTTCACAGATCGGTGTGACAGATCGGTTTCACAGATCGGTGTGACAGATCATTTTCACAGATCGGTTTCACAGATCGGTTTCACAGATCGGTGTGACATATCAGTTTCACAGATCGGTTTCATAGATCAGTTTCACAGATCGGTTTCACAGATCAGTTTCATAGATCGGTTTCACAGATCGGTTTCATGTACAGTAACAGTGGGTGAACAGTGTTTCCAGACTCCTACAGTTTTTCCCTTTTTACGTTTCCTTTGACGTAAAATACATTTAAAGCCTTATTTTTTTAAGGGTTATTAAGGCCGATTCAAATGCCATAAATCCTATATTAATTATTCCTAAGGCTTGGAATGTTTTACTTGGTCAAACCGCGGGGGTTAATGCGATCCGTTTTTAATGTAGAATTAACCGGATCTTAAACTGTCACCTCGTTAAATCTTAAAAAGGGACGAGATATCATTATTCCTTGTTCTTTCCCTTTGTTCTCAATTAAGAGGCACTAGAACCTTTCAATACTTTCCATAGGAGTTTCACAATCAACCTTTACTCCTAGGATCAGTTCCGCTCTGTTGGATGCAACCGAGCCGTGTCGATCAATCTTCGATATAAGCATCCTCTGGTGGATGCGGTTGTCACGAGGGGAGGATCGTGGCCTGTTGTGTGGATAAAGGACGTCAAGAACTCTTCGAGGTAAGGGATTCATGGCTTCTCTAATTGTATATCTGGAATCGTAGAATTAGCATGATTTATCTCTTTGGATCACAATGAAATTGACCTAATTAAATACTTGAACCGGATTAAAAGAATTGGTTGATCGCATGCTGTTGCTTTATACTGTGATAACAGTTTGCCTCATGTTTTCCTAGATATAGTGATATCTATGTTTTCTTTGATTTGTTGTTCGTTCATGATAGAAATTGATAATGAACTTAAAGCCGGAATTAATTGTTAATTAATTGGCTAAAGATAAAGAGGCATGTAAATTAATCTGGTTATTGCAGTTGTTATAGTTGTTCTAATTTGAGGATAATCAAATTAGGGAAGTAAGCATGGTTATTTAATTGTGATAGCTTGCTGATTAGGTATCCATGATTGGAACCTACGAATAACAAATCTGTTAATTCCATATGGATTAGAAAACAGATTATGTGGGAATTTCAAAATGGTTCTGAGTTACCCGCTTGCTTGTAAGGCTGAATGCCTTGTGGGTTGGAGCTCTGAGTGCTCATTGTGTCTGAAGGCTGAATTCCTTATTAAAGGGCCGAGAGCCCATTTTGTGATGTTTGTTTTCCTGCTTCTTGTGCTGTGATGTGATCCTGGATGGCTGTTGTGATATGTGGAGGCATGGAGACTTATGGTTGTGGCAGCGGATGACGCCTAGTGTGGCGAGATGCATCGGTTTATGCATATGGGTGTCGGGGAGGACACCAAGGGTGATGGTATGAGATGAATGTGATGGTTTGATGTTGGTGGTTTGGTTTGGTTGTTTATCTTCTTTACTTTTCCCCACTGCTCAAGGCAGCTGGTCTTTCTTACCCTCTTTCCGAAGGAGGCGAAGACACGCGGGGTATGCCACGTGCTTTCCGTGTTTAACCTCTCGATGGAGGATGGGTCTATGCTCTTTCTATAGGTGGAAAAGACTCGACGGGTAGTATATCTACTCACCGTGTTGAGCCTCCTTTGTGTTTAGAAGCATAGGATGTTTTTCTAGAATGCCTGGGAATGTGGAAAAGTAATTTTGTAAGGAATGTTTGATTAAATGGTGAAAATCCACGGGGATGGAGATGCTGGAATTTAAAGGTGATGTGAATCTTAAAAAGGAGCAGTTGTTTTTGAAAGTGATGCCAGTTCAGTTTAATGTGGAAATGTTCATTCTTAATTAATGTTTAAAGAATTAATTAATGTACAGTGGAACTGATAAATGAGAATGTAGTAATCTAATAAAGTAATTCAATTGTTTGTGTACTTATAGGATACCTAGTCTTAGAAGTAGCAGCCTGGAGTCTGAGAGACGTTAGCTGCAGTTGTATCTAAGACTAGGTAATGCCCATAGTGTGGATGTGAGATATATATATTCTGTACTTTTTGTGTTTCTATACGCTACTCCACCCTGTCGGTAAGGGAAACTGACACCCCGGGGATTCTGAGCCCTGGGGGGTGTTTTCCCCAACATTCTGATGGGAGGTTGAATGGCTTACTACCCCCTTTGGCCCTGATCTCTTCTCTTGGTAGATCTTTGTGCTGGTAGGCACAGTGGTTAGTTTTACCCATATATGTGTGTAGAGGGCTGTGATGCCTTGTGGTTATTTCCCACACATATATTCTAGATATAGTATCCTATGGAATACTATAGGTGTAATGTGTATAGGCTGTGATGGCTTGAGGATCCTTACTCGGCGTATGGGCTGTGATGGCTTGAGGTAAAATACTCGATGTATGATACACATTATACGAGCTATGGTGGCTCCCGGAAACTACCTGGTTACTTTTGGTTGTGAGGACGGTGTGGTGCTTCGCCCAGGTGTCTGCGGGCAAGCCTATGTGGTGCATGAGGTGCAGATTGTGGAGCTTAGCCCAAGTGTCTGCGGGAAAGCCTTTGAGAGAGGGCACATGACGTATGTCATTGGGGAAAAGCGGCAAACCAGTGGGGAAGTAGTAGCGGGGTACCCTTGATATTCTTTACTATATGCTATATTCTTGTATGCGTTACTTGGTGAGAGTAGCCATGGTGAGGTTGGGAACATAGTATACCTGTTTAGGTGACGAGTTAGTTTCACTTGTTGTTCACTCGGCTTTAGCATGCTTTCTTTACTTTTGCACGAGAGGCTTGGGGAGGATCCTACTGAGTATACTGTTATACTCACCCTATGTATATATAAACTGTTTTTCAGGTCACTTGGAGCAGGTTGGAGATCAAGCTGGTTACTACTAGCTTGCGGTTGGAGAAGGAGCTGTTCGGGCATGTGGTCGCTGCCGTTTTACTTTCTTTTGGGTACTTTTAGTTTTCCCTTTCAGTTGTAGTACTTTTGCATGAAATTTCATATATGTACTTGGGTTTCTTTTATATTTTAGTTATGAGTTGGAGTTGGTTGGAGTCTATTCTATCTCTCTCTTCTGCATGTGTTCTCTTAGAGGGTAATGCCTCCCATTTGTGTGTGTATTATACCCTCGGTGCTAGTCGCCAACCCAGGGCCTTCTGGAGGCAGGACTCAGGGGTCATTATCTCCCTTCTCACATTGCCGGCCCAGGAAGGGTACACTTTGTGGGGAGGGGGTCGTGACAGAGTGGTATCAGAGGTCTGGTTGAGGGATAGGATGGAGTTTGGAGTTAGGCACAGGTGAGGATGCATGGGATGGTAGGGCAACGGTGTCATTCATGTTTAGAAAGTGGGGTAAACACTGGAGACCGGCAGAGACATAGGCGTTCAGGGCCCCCTATGATCTGTTGCACGGACCTTTACGTTTACGATGGCTACTAAACAAAGTGATACTGGTTGCAGGGTAGAGACCTAGGAAAGGATCATGCATCATTATTCTTTGCGCCTGTGTTCGAATGGGTAGACCTTGGGATAGGTAACCTAAGATTAATAAAACGAAATAATTAATTAATTAATGTTGAGTCTTCCATATTCCAGGCTTAGGAGCTCTAACGGTTGTTATTTTATAGGTATGGCTCCAGGTTGACGTCCTCGTCAGGTTTGCGCAGAAGGTGCCCAGCAGGCTGTTCCAGCAGATCGCCACCGGGTAGAGGTTGACGACAATGACACTTGGAGGAAGACACTCTGAGAGTTCCAGCGCCAGAGTCTACAGAAGTACGAGGGCTCCGTTTCAGATGCAGTCACAGAAGACTGGTTGGAGGAGGTCGAGATAGGCTTCAGTTAGATTCGTGCTCGGAAGGAACACTGGGTTTCCTTGGTTGTGACGATGCTGCGTGGAGCAGCGAGACAGTGGTGGTTCTTGTTCCTCGGGGACCGTGAGGAGTCAACGATCTCATGGGAGGAGTTTCGAGACAGGTTTATAGTCGAGTTTCTTTCATCGACTGCGAAAGCGTCCAGTCGCCAGGAGCTACTCACCCTTCGACAGGGGAGCTCCAGTGTTCGAGAGTTTGGAATCCGTTTCAGGAACCTTCTACGATATGCTTCAGACCTGTTACCAGATGATGAGGCCAGGGCGAGGCATTTCGAGGAGGCTTTGCGTCCAGAGATCCAGCGCCAGGTCACCCCATTTATGCTAAAGACATATCTTGAGGTGCTTGCGAGGGCAGAGGTTGTTGAGAGGACTTTGACCAGGACCAGATCGTCACGAGAGGGGAATCGTCATGATTCCTCACGAAGCAGAGCTGTGGTCCGGGGTTCCCGGTTTTCAGGACAGAAGAGTTTCCGTTCACCTGGGGGTAGGTCCTAGACCTTCCCATCTCGATTCTCCGGAGGCAGTAACTCTCAGGCCTATGCCAAGGGATCAGGCGCTTTTTTTTCTTGTGGTGGTCATGGTCATCAGCAGCGGGAGTACCCGGCTTTTCAGAGCAGTCATCGTGCACCAGGTGCTCCACTCCAAGTTCCTCCGTTGAGGCAGTTCCAGCCGAGGCAGCAGCAGCAGGTTGCACCAGCTTTAGATCACCCGAGGGTAGATGGAGCAGGCAGAGGACAACCCCATGACACTCCCCATCCTCAGAGAGCAGAGCGTGGCCGTGGTGGTGGTCGTCATCAGGGTCAGAGAGGCCGCAGAGGTGGTCATGATCAGCTTCATGCTCTAGCGTTGCCAGCCCCAGGCGAGCCAGATGTCGTTCGAGGTACCCTTTTCTTGTTTTCTACCTTGGTGTATGCCTTGTTCGATTCAGGAGTGACACACTCCTTTATATCCTCTATTCTTGTCCACGCTTTGGGACTTGAGGTAGAGAGGCTTCCAGTGCCCTTGGCGTTGACTACGCCAGTTGGAGGTCGAGCTAGCTTGTTTGAAGTATGTAGAGACTGTGAGCTAGTGTTGGGGCAGCACTGCTCTTGGGGAGATTTCCTATGTTTATGAATACAACCATATGATGTCATCCTCGGCATGGATTGGTTGTATTCGGTGCAGGCTATTGTGGATTGCTACAGGAAGAAGGTTGTTTTCATTGATGAAGATGGAGAGGAAGTGGTGTTTGTTGGTGAGAGAGATCCTCGAATGAATCGTAGAATAGTTTCATCCTTATCATCCATGATGGATGGGATGATGCTGAGTTCTTCAGAGGTTCAATAGTTGGCGTTTCCTAGGGTCGTAGAGGAGTACCCTGATGTCCTTCCAAGAGAGTTTGTATCCTTACCCCCTCGAAGAGAGATCGATTTTGGGATCGAGCTACAGCCAGGAGCGTCCCCTATCTCTATGTCTCCGTATAGGATGGCCCCTTTTGAGTTACGAGAGCTACGTATACAGCTCGATGGTCTGTTGCAGTGTGGTTTTTTTCGGCCAAGCGTGTCACCGTGGGGTGCACCAGTTTTGTTTGTGAAAAAGGCTGACGGCAGTTTGTGGTTGTGTGTCGATTATCGTCGATTAAACAAAGTGAAAATAAAGAACCGCTATCCTCTCCCACGGATTGTTGGCCTATTCGATCAACTGAAGGGTGCAAGTTGGTTTTCAAAGATAGACTTGAGGTCAGGATATCATCAGATGCATGTAAAGGATGAGGATATCCCGAAGACTGCTTTCCGCTGTCGTCATGGGCATTATGAGTTTGTTGTAATGCCATTCGGCGTGACAAATGCTCTAGCTGTTTTCATGGGGTTGATGAATGCTGTGTTCCGTGAATTCCTGGACAAGTTTGTTGTGGTTTTCATCGACGACATCCTTGTGTACTCCACATCTGAAGAGGAGCATGCAGAGCATCTACAAGCAGTTTTGGGAGTTCTTCGCCAACATCGGTTGTTTGGGAAGTTGTCCAAGTGTGAGTTCTGGGCTCGAGAAGTTCGTTTCTTGGGACATGTTGTGTCCCAACAGGGAGTAGATGTGGATCCTTCGAAGATAGAAGCAGTAGTGTCTTGGGCAGCCCCCAAGACTGTGTCAGGGGTGCGAAGTTTCCTTGGTCTCGCAGGCTATTATAGGAGGTTTGTAGCCAATTTCTCCCGAGTTGCGACTCCTCTGAAAGCTTTGACCAAGAAGGATCAAGCGTTCATATGGACTGATCAGTGTCAGGAAGCTTTCGAATATCTAAAGGAGAAGTTGGTAAGTGCTCCATTCCTTTGTCTTCCAATGGAGGGAGTCCAGTTTGATGTTTTCTGTGATGCTTCACATCTGGGGCTAGGCTGTGTTCTCATGCAGCAAAGGTCAGTTGTTTCTTATGGGTCTCGGCAGTTGCGTCCCCATGAACGCAACTATGCCACCCATGATCTTGAGTTGGCATCCGTGGTGTTTGCTCTGAAGTTGTGGAGACATTACCTCATTGGTGAGCGCTTTGTGGTTTTCACCGATCATAAGAGTTTGAGGTACGTTTTCTCCCAACGTGACTTGAACTTGAGGAAGCATTGGTGGATGGAGTTCTTGCAGGAATACGACTTTGAAATATCGTATACACCTGGAAAAGGGAATGTTGTTGCTGATGCACTGAGCTGAAAGTCACGTAATGATGTTGTGCGTGAATCTGGTGATTCCTGGAGAGTGATGGAAGAGCTATCAGCTTTACATATTGATATGGGAGAAGTTGGGGGTAGAGGTTGTCTTTTCCAGATGACGGTGCAGTCATCCCTGATGCAGAAGGTGGAAGAGTCTCAATTGGGTGATCTAGAGGTGGAAGTTTGGAGAGACAGAGTTGTTTGTGGTGAGGCCCCTGATGGTTGGTCGGAGGATGAACAACACCGAGTGTTGTATCATGGTAGGCTTTTTGTTCCCTTGGCGATGCGCGAGACGGTTCTCCGAGAGTTCCATAGTTCACCCTTGGCGGTACATCCTGGTGTGACGAAGATGTACCGATCCTTGAGGAGTCAGTTTTGGTGGCCTGGGCTGAAACGTATGGTTGCAGAGTGTGTGTCTCGATGTTTAGTCTGCCAGAAGGTGAAGGCCGAACACCGTGTTCCTGGTGGTCTTCTCCAGCACTTAGAGATCCCTCAGTGGAAGTGGGAGGACATCTCAATGGACTTTTTTACAGGTTTACCTCGTGCTCCGGGAGGACATGATGCTATATGGGTGGTAGTGGATCGTTTAACTAAATCGGACCACTTAATAGCAATCAAGGAGTCGAGCTCAGTGGAGGTTTTGTCGAGGCAGTATCTGGAGGAGGTGGTGAGGCTTCACGGAGTTCCTAAGACGATCATTTCTGATCGAGATCCTCGTTTCACCTCTAGGGTGTGGAGAGGTCTTCAGCATGCTTTTGGATCTCAACTATGCCTTAGCACTGCTTTTCATCCTCAAACGGATGGTCAGACAGAGCGAACCATCCAGACTCTTGAAGACATGTTGCCCTCTTGTGTTCTTGATTTTGGAGGTTCATGGACGAAGCACTTACCCTTGGTAGAGTTCTCTTACAATAATAGTTTTCACTCTACCATCGGCATGGCGCCGTTTGAAGCCTTGTATGGCCGGTCATGCCGTTCTCTGTTGTGCTGGACTGGGGTCGGAGAGTCCGTAATTATTAGACCAGAACTAGTGCAGAATACGACAGAGATGGTTCAAGTGATCCGTGAGAGGATGAAGACAGCACAAGATCGTCAGAAATCTTATGCTGATCAAAGAAGGAGACCCTTAGAGTTTAATGTTGGGGATCATGTGTTTCTAAAGGTGACTCCCCGTCGTGGGCAGCGAAGGTTTGGTCGCAGAAGTAAGCTTTCTCCCCGTTTTGTTAGGCCTTTAGAGGTGTTAGCTCGTGTTGGAGGTGTGGCGTATCGAGTAGCACTTCCCCCTCATATGAGTCAGATACATGATGTTTTCCATGTATCACAGCTCTGTCGTTATCTTCATGATGAATCTAATGTTATCGATTGGGGAGAGATCGATATTGACGATGAAGCAACTTTCGAGGAGCGACCTGTGGAGATCCAAGACCGCAAGGAGAAAGTGTTGTGTGGGAGTTCTATCCCCTTAGTTCGTGTCTTGTGGAGACACGGTGGCATGGAGGAGAGTACCTAGGAGCGTGAGTCACAGATACGTGCTCAGTACCCAGAGTTTTTTAATGTTTAACTTCTTTCATGTAATGATGTTTCCTATTTGGTTAGACCTTTCATGTTTTATTTATGTACCTCTGATGTGATGTTATGTTTGAATTGTTTGGGTATGGATTTTTTGTTCCCGGATCTCATAGTTTTGTTCCAGCTTTCGAACAACTCATAGTGGTATTTCCCTGAGAGGTATCTTATGGGGTGGTTGTTCGGACCCCTCTTTTCTTCTGGGTTGGTTTTTAATTCTCGAGGATGAGAATGTTTTGAGAGGTATCTAATGTAATGGCCCGGACCACTCCGGTCCATTACTTTGTGGAATTTTGGTGTTGGTGGTGTTCTGGGAGGCCAAGGGGACTTATCCCCAACACTTTGCCAATTTTCCAGTTCTGTGAACAGTGCTTCCAGTTTTATGAATAGTAACAGATCGGTCTCACCGATCAGTTTCACAGATCGGTGTGACAGATCGGTCTCACCGATCGGTCTGACAGATCGGTCTCACCGATCAGTTCCACAGATCGGTGTGACAGATCGGTTTCACAGATCGGTCTGACAGATCGGTTTCACAGATCGGTGTGACAGATCAGTTTCACAGATCAGTGTGACAGATCGGTGTCACAGATCGGTGTGACAGATCGGTTTCACAGATCGGTGTGACAGATCGGTTTCACAGATCGGTCTGACAGATCGGTTTCACATATCGGTCTGACAGATCGGTTTCACAGATCGGTCTGACAGATCGTTTTCACAGATCGGTTTCACAGATCGGTCTGACAGATCAGTTTCACAGATCGGTCTGACAGATCAGTTTTACAGATCGGTGTGATAGATCAGTTTCACAGATCAGTTTCACAGATCGGTTTCACATATCGGTGTGACAGATCAGTTTCACAGATCGGTTTCACAGATCGGTTTCACAGATCGGTTTCACAGATCGGTGTGACAGATCAGTTTCACATATCGGTTTCACAGATCGGTTTCACAGATCGGTGTGACAGATCAGTTTCACATATCGGTTTCACAGATCGGTTTCATGTATAGTAACAGTGGGTGAACAGTGTTTCCAGACTCCTACATTTTTGCCCTTTTTACGTTTCCTTTGACGTAAAATACATTTAAAGCCTTATTTTTTTAAGGGTTCTTAAGGCCGATTCAAATGCCATAAATCCTATATTAATTATTCCTAAGTCTTGGAATGTTTTACTTGGTCAAACCGCGGGGGTTAATGCGATCCATTTTTAATGGAGAATTAACCGGATCTTAAACCGTCACCTCGTTAAATCTTAAAAAGGGACGAGATATCATTCTTCTTTGTTCTTTCCCTTTGTTCTCGATTAAGAGGCACTATAACCTTTCAATCCTTTCCATAGGAGTTGCACAATCAACCTTTACTCCTTGGATCAGTTCCGCTCTGTTGGATGCAACCGAGCTGTGTCGATCAATCTTCAATATAAGCATCCTCCGGTGGATGCGGTTGTCGTGAGGGGAGGATCGTGACCTGTTGTGTGGATAAAGGATGTCAAGAACTCTTCGAGGTAGAGGATTCATGGCTTATCTAATTATATATGTGTAATCGTAGAATTAGCATGATTTATCTCTTTGGATCACAATGAAATTGACCTAATTAAATACTTGAACTGGATTAAAAGAATTGGTTGATCGCATGCTGTTGCTTTATACCGTGATAACAGTTTGCCTCATGTTTTCCTAGATATAGTGATATCTATGTTTTCTTTGATTTGTTGTTCGTTCATGATATAAATTGATAATGAACGTAAAGCCAGAATTAATTGTTAATTAATTGGCTAAAGATAAAGAGGCATGTAAATTAATCTGGTTATTGCAGTTGTTGTAGTTGTTCTAATTTGAGGATAATCAAATTAGGGAAGTAAGCATGGTTATTTAATTGTGATAGCTTGCTGATTAGGTATCCATGATTGTAACCTAAGAATAACAAATCTGTTAATTCCATATGGATTAGAAAACAGATTATGTGGGAATTTCAAAATGGTTCTGAGTTACCCGCTTGCTTGTAAGGCTGAATGCCTTGTGGGTTGGAGCTCTGAGTGCTCATTGTGTTTGAAGGCTGAATGCCTTGTTAAAGGGCCGATAGCCCATTTTGTGATGTTTGTTTTCCTGCTGCTTGTGCTGTGATGTGAGCCTGGATGGCTGTTGTGATATGTGGAGGCATGGAGACTTGTGGTTGTGGCAGCGGATGACGCCTAGTGTGGCGAGATGCATCGGTTTATGCATATGGGTGTCGGGGAGGACACCAAGGGTGATGGTATGAGATGAATGTGATGGTTTGATGTTGGTGGTTTGGTTTGGTTGTTTATCTTCTTTACTTTTCCCCACTGCTCAAGGAAGCTGGTCTTGCTTACCCTCTTTCCGAAGGAGGCGAAGACACCCGGGGTATGCCACGTGCTTTCCGTGTTTAACCTCTTGATGAAGGATGGGTCTATGCTCTTTCTATAGGCGGCAAAGACTCTACGGGTAGTATATCTACTCACCGTGTTGAGCCTCCTTTGTGTTTAGAAGCATAAGATGTTTTTCTAGAATGCCTGGGAATGTGGAAAAGTAATTCTGTAAGGAATGTTTGATTAAATGGTGAAAATCCATGGGGATGGAGATGCTGGAATTTAAAGGTTATGTGAATCTTAAAAAGGAGCAGTTGTTTTTCAAAGTGATGCCAGTTCAGTTTAATGTGGAAATTTTCATTCTTAATTAATGTTTAAAGAATTAATTAATGTACAGTGGAACTAATAAATGATAATGGAGTAATATAATAAAGCTCTTCAATTATTTGTGTGCTTATAGGATACCTAGTATTAGAAGTAGCAGCCTGGAGTCTGAGAGACGTTAGCTGCAGTTGTATCTAAGACTAGGTAATGCCCATAGTGTGGATGTGAGATATATATATTCTGTACTTTTTGTGTTTCTATACGCTACTCCACCCTGTCGGTAAGGGCAACTGACACCCCAGGGATTCTGAGCCCTGGGGGGGTGTTTTCCCCAACATTCTGATGGGAGGTTGAATGGCTGACTACCCCCTTTGGCCCTGCTCTCTTCTCTTGGTAGATCTTTGTGCTGGTAGGCACAATGGTTAGTTTTACCCATATATGTGTGTAGAGGGCTGTGATGGCTTGTGGTTATTTCCCACACATATATTCTGGATATAGTATCCTATGGAATACTATAGGTGTAACGTGTATAGGCTGTGATGTCTTGAGGATCCTTACTCGGCATATGGGCTGTGATGGCTTGAGGTATAATACTCAACGTATGATACACGTTATACGAGCTATGGTGGCTCTCTGAAACTACCTGGTTACTTTTGGTTGTGAGGATGGTGTGGTGCTTCGCCCAGGTGTCTGCGGGCAAGCCTATGTGGTGCACGAGGTGAAAATTGTGGAGCTTAGCCCAGGTGTCTGCAGGAAAGCCTTGGAGAGAGGTGCACAGGATGTATGTCGTTGGGGGAAAGTGGAAAACCAATGGGGAAGTAGTAGCGGGGTACCCGTGATATTCTTTACTATATGCTATATTCTTGTATGTGTTACTTGGTGAGAGTAGCCATGGTGAGGTTGGGAACATAGTATACCTGTTTAGGTGACGAGTTAGTTTCACTTGTTGTTCACTGGGCTTTAACATGCTTTATTTACTTTTGCACGAGAGGCTTGGGGAGGATCCTACTGAGTATACTGTTATACTCACCCTATGTATATATAAACTGTTTTTCAGGTCACTTGGAGCAGGTTGGAGATCAAGCTGGTTACTACTAGCTTGCGGTTGGAGGAGGAGCTGTTCGGGCTTGTGGTCGCTGCCGTTTTACTTTCTTTTGGGTACTTTTAGTTTTCCCTTTTAGTTGTAGTACTTTTGCATGAAATTTCATATATGTACTTGGGTTTCTTTTATATTTCATTTATGAGTTGGAGTTGGTTGGAGTCTATTCTATCTCTCCCTTCTGCATGTGTTCTCTTAGAGGGTAATGCCTCCCATTTGTGTGTGTATTATACCCTTGGTGCTAGTCTCCAACCCGGGGCCTACTGGAGGCGAGACTCGGGGGTCATTATCTCCCTTCTCACATTGCCGGCCCAGGAGGGGTACACTTTGTGGGGAGGGGGTCGTGACATGGATGATACTACCAACAATTTTTGAGATATTTCTCATGACTATAAAATAAAATAAACATATTGAATCTAAAGGGAGATAAGTTCCCATTGATAGATGTATTTGGGGAAAATTCCAAGGATCTACAAAAATGGTTTGACAATATACATGTTCTTGTACTAACATATTGTGGATAAGGCTTATTTTTCTTTAGTAGTGAACTGAAGAATGGATTGGGATGAATCCTCATTAATAATTGTATCTTGATAGGTTATTCAATGTTCTAATAGAAAATTACTGAGAAAATTTACCCAAATCGTGATTTGGAGTGGGATGTTGAAATTTTTTCACTGAAAATATGAAGATGATAACTTTATGGTTAATGGTTTGATATATATACTAATTATAAAATCTAGAAGTTTATATTAATTTAAAAATAGTTTAATATACACCAATGTAGATGGTTGGAGTTTATTAAATATTATTATTTCTCAATACAATTCCACTCTCAGTAGAAGGACAAGGTGGATGATACTCTGATTCATAATGGCTATGCTAGTTTTTCTATAATTAGGATTTAAAGAGAAATTGTTTTTTGGATTTTCATAATATAGATCCTGAAATCACGAGCAAAGAGGATAGATCATATCTTTATAAGATAAATGTTTAACCATATAGCCATGTGATTATTATATAAAAGAAAAAGGATGATCTAGAAATGTAGAAGAAAGTTAGAACTGTTTAGAAGTTCAATTATGATCGTGATGGGATAATAAGTTTTATGAATCAAGTATGTGTCCTATCGATATAAAACATGATAGATGTGTTGGATAAACCTCATAGTTCATCATTATCTATTCATCCTGAATATAAAATTTTTTATAGATATCGAAAATAATATTTCAAGTGGGATAACATTAAATGAGATAATGCAAAGTATATATCTAAATACATGACATGTCAATAAGATAAGGTTTTTAGACATAAGTCTAAGGGGATGTTAAAACCATTACCCATGATAGAATATAAATGGGAAAATATTACCATGGATTTAATCATTAGACTCCCCAAAACATCAAAATAGAAAAATGTTATTTGCATTGTAGTAAATAATATTACAAAATTAGTATATTTTAATTCCATAAAATAATATCTATCACATAATCACATTTCCAGTATGTACATTAAGGAAGTGTAAAGGTTATATGGAGTTTTATATTCTAATGTATTTTATTGGGATCTGAGGTTTACCTCAATGTTTTGGAGAGTTCTATATAAGGATCTAGATATATAGTTGAATTTTAGTATTTCATATCATCTTCAAATGGTTAGTTAGTCTAATAGGACCATTAAAACTCTAGAAATTTTTTTGATAACTTTTTATATGGATTTAAATGTTGGTTGGGATCAAACCCTCCCTTTTATATGATTTTATTATCATGATAACTTTCACTAAAGAATACATATTTATCCTTATAAATCTCTATTTGGAAAGAAGTGTAAAACTCTAATGTTTTGGGATAAATTTTTAGAAATATATATTTTGGGACATAAGTAAGTAGAGTAAATGGTAGAATAGGTTAGAGATATTCAATAGCACATCCGAGAATCTCAAACATGATAGAAAAGTTACATTGATAATCATAACCAAGATATTGAGTTTAATGTTAGTGATAAGGTATTACTAAAAATATATCTATGTAATAAGGTTATGAGATTTATAAATAATAGAAATTTGAGACCTAGATACATCAATCAGTTTTTTAATTATTTATTGTATCATGATAGTTTCTTATCACTTGTCACTTCCACTGAATCTCTCTAAATTTGACAATGTGTTCCATGTATCTCTTCTATGGAAGTGCATACCTGATCCTTCACATATATTGAACTATGAGGTAATATCATAGGAGTGTAGTATTTATCTTGAGTAACAACTGATGAATATTCTAGAATTAATATCGAAAATGTTGTCAAATAAGACCACTCACCTGGTCAATTTTTTTTGGAGAAACAAAAAAATTAGGGAATCAATATGGGAACTCAATGATGTGATGAGATAGAAATATCCTCAGTTGTTTGAATCTGATTGATATAGATTCTATAGTGAAATTATTATAAGGGGGTAGAATTAATCACCCTAATATTTTATGATATTTTTATATTTAAATAAATTTAATTTCTTTGGTAGAATTATTCACATGCACCTATGAGTTTAAATAAAGTGCATTATATTATAGAAATATTATTATTTAATGTGATTTTTGTCTCCTAACCATTTGAATTTTAGGAATAAATAAGAGTAAATTAATTATGAATTTTTTTTTCATATTTATAAAATCAATTCATTAGTTTTAAATTGGTTTAAATTTAAAATAAAATCATTTGAAGGTAAAAAAGATATGTTTTCCAAAAAACTTTTTTTTTGTACACAATGTGTTTTCGTATTAATAAATTAAATTAATCTTTATTGATTAAAAAATTAAAATAAATATTTATGTAAAATATTTAATAAAATATTTTAACATTCATATAATTATTATTACATAGAAATAAATGAAGTTAAACTCAATTTTATGCTTAACATTTTTTTTTCTAAAAAACAGTTTTTTTTGTGTTCCACGTAATTATTTTAAAAATAATTCTTACACCTATAAAAATTGAATATTATAAAATGAATTTAATATTTATAATCATAGTAATTAATATTATGTCATAATATAAACATAATTTTATTATAATTAATCGTAAAAATAGTAAAAAAGTGTTTCCAGGATAAGGTTAAAACGGGTTTACCGGGGTGGGTTAACGTAGGAAAAGGTTTAAAATATAAAAAAATTGTTTAATTTTAATTTTTTATTTTATTTCTACATTATACATAAAATATTTAATTATTTTTCATTTTTGATCAACCTTACTTGATTTAGGGGTGAATATATTTTAATCCTTTGTAAAATTTCAAATGTGTCATCTTCCTCCCTTATAAATGGATACAACCAATAATCTATTCCTCACACATTAATAGCCTTATATATCTAATAATAGCTTCCCTAATCCATTAATTACACTATATACCTTTCTTAGAGTACTTTATTTGATCATAATACCATAAATTCAATTATTAAGGTGTAAGTTGAAGGAGGTTCCTCAATGAAGATGTATAACTCTTAACCGAGTAATTTCAATTTTATTTATTCTTCAACATAATCTGATTCAATGGTATCTATTCTAAAATAAAGAAATTATTATCTTAAAAATATTTAATTATTATCTTGATTTTTCAATCATTTTCAAACTTTTCTCCATTAAATGGAAAATAAAAGTATTGTGTGTGTTTACATGTGGACTTCCGCCTCCACATAGTGATATGATTCATTTTCCATCATCCCAATCCATGGATAGTTATTATTATGTATTAAATGTTTATATATGATATTTATGACATGATTATGATTTTATAAATATATTATATTATCTAACATCATATATTTCCAACTATTTGAAAATGATAGCTTCAGTAGTTTATACGTGTGGACTACCACCTCCAATAAGTGATGTGACTCGTTATTCATTTATTATTTAAAAGGATTGTAATAAGGATAATTTTAATCAATATATACTATTTTTATGATATAATAATTTTTTTAAAATTTTATTATAATTTACCATTCTTTCATTCCATCTATCAAAATGTGAAAACATCTCCCATGCATATGTACAGACTATCATCTTCAGGAAGTGACATCATTAATTCTTCATAACCAATTAATATGAATAATTATAAAAGTATAAATAATGAATAAATATTACAAATAATTCATGATTATTATTATATATCTGATATAACTGTGACCAAGATTTAACTACCAGAACCATCGAACCGAAACATTCCTGTAAATTCACTGATTTTCACTTGAATGTTCGTTTTAATGAAGAAATATTTAATAAAAGGATAATTGGGACTTATAAAAAAATATACATAGTAATTTATCTATGAATATGGTTTTTTAAGGTATTTATAATAAATTAATATTTTTTATATATGATATTTTAATTCTTATAAAGAAATATGTGACTTGAGGTAAGGGTTTATGTTACAACCTCATTTCTTTTCAAGATTGTATATACTAAACTTATGTTAAGGGAAATTATAAGTATATTATACCTTAAAACCATTATATTTTAATCTCCTATTATTAATCATATTATTTTTATATATTTGTACCATTTTCCCACCATGGAACTAAAAAGGTTCGAGATAAATTTTTAAAATAAAATTCAACCTTATTTCTGTTTTGGTAGGTGAAGTTTTTCTTGTACATACTCCTCAAAATTATATTATGTAAGATTTCAAATATACTAAAAATGTTTTAATATTTTAATTTCCACAATTTTTAACTTTTTTCAATGGTTTAAAAATGAATCTTTCTAAAAAAATTTAATAAGTTGTTTTTGATTTTTTACAAATATCTAAAAATAATATTCCATTTTAAAATATACAAAATGAACGAAATTTACCACTATCAGAACCATTATTTACTTTGAATCCTTCTTTTCATGTTTCCTTGGTTATTTTAAAGGAAAATAATTTTCTCAATATTCTATGAATTTTTCGATTAAAATGTTATCAAAATAAAATGACATTTTTTTCTTTTTTTCAAATAATAGTCTCAATGATATTTTAAAATAAATTTTCATCTAGGTCAACATCCTTTTGGGATTGTTATGATTCACTGGGTATATTATCCTATGATACCATCCACTATCATTATCTTTATGGATTATTATGATGATGATTTAAGGATGATTTTAGGAATCCATTTTCTTTATCATGGGTTAATTAATTTATGATGGAATGTTTATAAAACATGTTTACTTTACATGTGTAATGCTATGATAAAATAACGAAATGTTTATAAAACATGTTACCTTTCCATTGGTTATGATATGATGATATAATGAATGATTTATGATCTTATGAAGCACATGTTTATGGTTTTCATTATGTGATGGGTGATCCAAGATTTATATATCCCTCTAATAAATTAGGTAAAGATAGATATATCATGAGAAAATAAGGATTAGAATGGGGAGTGAACTCAATTTTTCAAGGGAATATATCCACTATGATAGTCTTAAGAGTTAAACTTAAATAAGAAAATGACGACAGGGGTAGTTAACCCAATCTACTATTATAGTATTCGTAATGAGCCTTCAATAAATAAATGATTTTATATGTTTGTGTGTATGCCTTCAACTTTTTTCTCATGGTTATGATATATTCCCATAGCTCATGATTAATTATCTATTATTCTAGACTCTTAGTTCTTTTGCATTTTGACTAAAAAACCTTATATGTGATTCATGACTAAAGATCTTTTACTGATTGGGTATAATTTTTGTAAGTTATTATTATATTCTCATGATATTATACTTATGATCACTTATGATAACTTATTAACATCTCTTTTGCTTACCCTAACTAAGCATCAGATCTCATGCTTTCTTATGTTTCCTTTCCCAAGGATCTGAATAAATGTGCTAATTAGAGTATTTCTAAGAGGTGTACTATGTGAGAAGATCTTTGTGTGATATGTTGAGTATCTTTAAAGAAATAAGATGATTGTGTATCTAGACTCCAACAAAACTAAACCTTTATGGTTGTAGGGAATTTATTATTGTGAAATGTGTTTTATATTCATCTAAAATGATTTAATATTAATGAATGAAATGCTCGAGTCACCTTTGAAGGGGGTATTATTTATGTACTTGTGACTTATATTCCATATACATAATTAATGTTTATACATCATGGGTTTTTTATTGTTCTTTGTCATTAATATATTATAGTTAATTGTTATTTTTTATTTATATGACAATTATTATTGTTACTTGTTGGTCAAAGAACAATTACACTATGACTGAAAAGGGGGGTAAATTGAGTTCTTTAAATTTTATTCACATTAAAATGTCTCTACTTAAGGTATGATAATCCTTGATCATATCTTCAGACAAGAACTAAATAAAAATAAAACATAGTTAAAAAGTATCAAACATATAATATTGATAGTGTTTCAGGGGAAAAATCCCCTATTCCACTCCACTAATCCCTTAACATCTAGATCTTGGTCACTTTCAATAGTGTTGGTCCTTTTCCTAGTTACTTCATGACTTATTGAAAGCATTCTTCACTTGGTACAAAATAAAGAGATTTTTTTGATCTCGTTAAATGTTTTACAAAAGCAACATCCTTTGGATTATTTAACTAGGAACCTCCACATCTTAGGACATGAAGTTGAGACTTGAATCAATGAGAGAGAATAATAAATGTTTAGAAATTAATATCATAATTTCACTGTCAAATTGATATAAGTGTAGATTTATCCAACATATAAAATAATAAGTTATTATAGATCAAAGAGAGTATACCAATATAAAATAAGGTTTATATTTGAATTAATGGTTGTATAACTTGAATCTTCTTCTTCATTTTCATTGAATATAGTAATAAAATAAAGCATCGAGAGAGAGAGAGAGAGGAGAGTGAAAGAACTTATGTATTAGTTATTTCTATGTATATATTCAATATTGTTAAAGAATATATTTCCTGAAATATCTCCTAATATTTTAAAACAATAAATCCTATAAAACATAAAAACTAAATTATATTATAGATGTCCCTTTATCAAAAATACCTCATAAAATGTAATGAGAAATAAATTATTATTGTAATATTTCATTATCTTCATACATGTAACCTTTTGGAAATAAATTTTAATATAAATAAATACTCTAATTATTTTATTCTAATATGAAATAAATAAATTCCAATTAATTTACACCCACAGTAATAAATATCAAGGTTTTAGATTTATGTAGTATATTCTACATAACCATGTAGAAAAATTATACATATTCTAATTCACATAGATAAAACTATCCACATAAAAATTCTCAACATAGCCAATTTCTCACATACCCATATTATGTAGCCTTCTTTCTCATGTAGCTTAGTTTTTCATATCCAAATGAATCATGTTTCCAATTGGAATCTCATATCCAAATTTTCCATAGATCCAATTCATGTAGTCGAATACTTCATCGAACTGAATCACATAGCCATTTAATCGTTGTATCAATTTTCTCATGTTAGTGATTCATTGATGTAGATGATTTCTATGTTGATGATTTTATGTCATAGATGATTTAAATACAGGATTCATTCACATAGCCAATTGAAATGTCCAATTATTCAACATATCCAAATATCCACATAGTTTATTTCCTCATGCAAATGACTTTCTAGACTAGGGTAAATTTTAGGAAAACATATAAAATTATAGAATAACAACATAATTAACTTAAATAAAGATAAAATCAAATAAATACACATAAAAAATATTCAATGACATATAAGGGTTTTTTATATCATAAAAACATAATGTACATGGGATATGTTGGAACAATATTAGTTATCCAACAATCTCCCGCTTTTTGATAATCACAAACCCTATTGAAAAATAAATAATAACCTTTAAAGGATTTAAGGAGCGTATAGAATACATATGTAATATATATTGATTTTAAAAAAATAATCCTTTTTTCTCCCCCTTTATCAAACTTCTACCCTATTATTATACTTTTCCCACTTATTGTGTTATTATCAAGGATGGTTTAGTAGAATAAAAACAATTTTAATATAACATTTTGAATGATGAATATATTGGTTATATTACTAATTATGAATTTAAATTATGGTAGGTATTCAATTAAGAATTTGTATCTAGTAAAATATTAAAAAAGGTGAAAAACATTAAATAAAAATTATCACTTTGAAATAAAACAAAGAGATAAAGAGGTATTGTATTAATCATGAAAAATTGTATAAAGATACAAATATTGAACACACAAAATAGTCAGATACACAGTTTAGTCACAGGAAAAGGGTTTATGGATTGGTTAAAACTTATAAGGAGGTTTTGGGGGAGGTTTAATGAATACTGGAGAGGAGTAATAGGTATTTGGATGATCAACTACTTGAGGTAGAACTAC
Source organism: Viscum album (assembly GCA_963277665.1). Taxonomy (NCBI): domain Eukaryota; kingdom Viridiplantae; phylum Streptophyta; class Magnoliopsida; order Santalales; family Viscaceae; genus Viscum; species Viscum album. The sequence continues at coordinate 922,987,396 of OY728141.1, read as the reverse complement.
TCTCTCAAGATCTACAAAAGTAGAGTCTATCCCAAGAAAAGATGCTTACAATGGTTTATATATAGGTGTGGTCAATATCATTTCAATATTCCCAGAAGTAATGATAAATTAATAAGTACTAGAACTCACAAAATGAAATTTTTTTACAGTATCTGGAGAAGTATCTCCTTTTCACAAGACTCAATGGAAACTACAGTAGCAAACATGGAGTGTTGTTTTGGATAAATTCTTGATTGGTCAAAATAGAAATCACTCTCTATTTGAAAACTATCTAGGTGTCTATTGGTTCATGGTAAATATAAATTATTCTCCTTAGAGAAAGAAATAAATCATCGAACATATCAATTCAACTTATAATTTCTAATTCACAAAAGGCTAGAATGGTAGTAGAGTCTTGTATGTGTATTTGAAAAACTATTATTAGACCATTTTTTCAATAAGCCTTTAAAATATTCAATTTTCCTAGTAGAGAATCACTAAGAGGAACTATCTATGAATGTAAGATAAGGTAATTATTGAGTGGTAGGAGGCTCTATATACAACTTAGCTGGAATCTGGTCCATATATATTTTTACCCTAATCATCTTTCCTTCTAAGGAAATAAACTTGTGATTAAAGTTGACTAACTATTCAAATGTATTTTACCAACTTCATTCCAATAAATGGAAAGAGGCTGAAAAACTAGAAATGGGGAATTAGCTAAAATTATAATAACTAGACTGATAGGCTTGTACACTACAAGCTCTCTTCCTGTATGCTTAGATGGTGCAGTAAGAGGTTCCTTGGACTATGAGGAACTTGAATACACTTTTGAAATGTTTGTATACTGCTCTACAATACCTTCATAAATATTGACCAGCATAGTTGAAAATATTTGATGGATTCTGTTAATTAGACTATTTAAGAATGAAACCATATCTCTTACTTTCTTGTCTACACCTAATTTTTATCATACCATAGAACTAATTGATTCAAAAATATTTCCAACCATTTCATTAAATGACACATCAATCCCAAGTCCAAGTCTTATGATATATTCATTTTCTTCATGAAAGTCTTCAAACCAAATATTTTTGGATTATTACATAAGAATATGAATAAACTTTTCCCAAATTAAAGACTAAGTCTGATAGGTTACTGAATTCAAATAATAAAACCCTTGATTAAATTGATTCTTGAGATCTGGATCCAAATAAGTTTAATAAGTATATGTGTTATCTCACTAAAACCTTTTGAGGAATTCAATATGGCTTATAACTACACGTTTTAGAGTGTGCAGTCCCTCACTCTTATCAGTCTTAAAACTTTTAATCTCATTAAAAGTATCCACTAAGAGATATCATTAAAATAGTGACATATTCTGAACAAAAAATATTTTAGATTTCACAAGTACACCAAATTCATTTATCATATATTTGGTAACAAAAATTCATCTAAGATCAATCACTTTATCTTTAAAATTCTTAATTTTTTCTCACTTACAACAAAATAAATAGGTTTCACTGGTTGGATTTTATTTTTCAATGTATTTTATGAAACCATAATCTCATCTAACTTATGAAAATCATCTCTAGACACTGAACTTTGTTTTAGCTATCTTATTTCACCATCATAATATATCATCTCTTTCTTCAAATCTACATAATATCCCTTGATATTATCAAATTAAATCATCATTTATAAAGAAAGGGTCTTTATATTCACTTTAACATATAAACATTCAAAAAAATCCTCACAGAAGTATTATATTCTTACACATGGGGAGGTGATGGACTATGTAGTGGGGTATGTGAATGATTAGTAGAATTATCCATAGATATGAACCTATATCTATCAATATTAACAACCTTTGATCTAAGGATTTGATCAACAAAACTTTGATCAAACTCAAGTTCAACTCTTATATTAGGAGGCATCACAGTTGGAACAACCTCATCTAGCCTTTGTTATTTTTCTCTAATGGATTTCTCAATATCTTACACAACTGGTTGAACATCTTCAGTAAAATTAACAACTACTGATTCATGTCTTATTCTTATTATATCAATGATTAAATTTTTGGCACTCAAAGCTCTGTGTTGGTTATAGAAAACTCGTATTTTTATTATAATATACCCCCTAAATAGGTGAATCATCCATAGGAAGTGAGGTAGTCAGTGGTCCCTCGAAGTTGAAGCTAAAGGTGAAAAACTACATAATAATTATCTTCCTATCAAATAGGATTCAGAGAAATATAGGACGTACAACATTTATAACCAAAAGTTTTCAAAATAAATGTAGAAATAATATTTATTTTGTGAAACTTCACATATTACTATTCATTGAGATGTACTTATTTACTTTCTAACACTTAGGAGATGAGACTTCCATATGGGTATTATTTCAAATTCCCTTTACCTTGGCACCAGTGTTTTATAAAGTGCATCATGTAAATAGCCAGATTCAACTTGATATTCTTCATCAAAAAATATAAGTGGTATATATACCAAAACAAAACCTTCCCCAAATCACCAATCCTTCGAGAAATTTAAGTTTGGATAAACTTACATATCACTTCCCACTAGGATTCTAAGTCTTTCACAACATTATTTTCAAAATAAGTTGTCTGAAATAGAAACCTAAATATTTTAGTTGATCTAATTCTACAAGTATGAACTAAATTTTGGACAAAGTTGAACTCACCCTCATGAGGTAAGTTCATAATCTCTTTCATATCTAATGAAGAAACTAGTAAGGTCATCCCATTTACATTTGAACAAATACATTCTCTATTTTTATAAACTAACACATAGAAACTATCATAAACTTTTTAACAATTTTTAGGAAATAAAACCATTTTTTCTTATCAAAAATGTATTTTCATCCTTGGAATTGGAAAATTTTCATCAATGTAATCTCAGATCCTTTCATCCAACCCATATCCATGGATTTTCTTATAATAACTCAATATGGCACACTACCTTTTCTTTATTTGAAGATCTAGAACGACCATTTTCTTTATGCTTAGGCCTCTTTGTTGGTGTAATATCTATTATAGGTTAGTATAAGTTTGAGAGACATAGTTGAAGGTTTGGATTCCAGGATGAAAGGACATTGGATAATGTAAATTTTTATGATGGTGAATATTTTTTTGGGTTACATACCCAACTTAGAAAAGGTATGTGTACCCTATTTTAAGTTTAGGGCTCGGTATAACTAAAAAAGTAAATTAAAAAATTAAAAAAATAAAATATTTTCCATTAAAAATACGTTTCACTTATTTTCTTAAATTGAATTAGGAAAAAATAAATATAGAAGTATAATAAACTAAAATTTAATTTAATTGTAATGTAATTAACAAAAAATAGAAAAAATAGATTATTATTTAAAAATAAGACAGATAAAATAAATTATGATCATTTAAATTCAAGTATCCTAGATTCCTACTTAATAAAATTAATCCTTTCAATAGAAAGGGGCTTAATAAAGATATTTTTTGATTTATTCTTTATAGAGATAAATTCATGAGTGATGTTTTATTTTTTATCATGACCTATCAAGAAATGATGCCTCTGAATCTATATCCTTCATTGTTCAATTGTTTAATGGGTCATTTGAAATGTTCATAGAAATAGTGTTATAAAATTTAATTGATACTTTATTTAACTTGAATTCAAAATCCAATAAGTTGTGTTTCGTTCATACTAATTTTCTATAGAAACTACCTACAATAATATATTTTCCTTCAACAATAGATAATGAAAATAAATGTTATTTATTACTAGATAAGGATTCTTAAGATTTACCAAGAAAATTATAGATTCTTAGGGTAGTATTTATATATATTCTATAACCACCAAATTCTCCATCAGAATATGATGTTAAATTAAAGATAGAGGTTTCTAGAAAAATTAATGACAGAAAAAAAAAATTCTTTTAAATACCATGGAATTATTTTTGGCATCTTTCTAATGAAATTACTTTGGAATATCATATAATATAGAATATAATCATACAATAAACATCATTTCTGGTCTATTATCATTCAAATTCAATAGACTTTAAATTATTCCTCTATATAGATTTTTTCCAACTAGTTTCCTAACTTCCTCCAAATTAATATTTTCACTAATACTAATAGGAAATTAATGTACACTACTATTTTCTAGTTAAAACCTCTTACAAATTCATGTGATAAAATTAATTTATATATAAAATTTATATTTAGTTCATCATGATTTAGATAATTTTTATACTCTATAGATGTGATTTTTTAGTTGGATCTATAGGAAATTTGATATTATTTGGAAAACCATGTGTTATTATTGAGATGTTGTAATAACATATGGTTTAAAATTTAAATCATTTATTTTTGATGTAAACTTATTGAAAAAATACTCTGGATAGCCACATACCCAATCCATAAATTCATTTTAATCTTTAAAGAGAACTAAAAACGTAAGAGGAAGTCTTGCACTATAATATCCTTGATTTCTTCCCCTAGTAAAACTTTCCAATGACCCCACAAGTTTATTTCAAGCTATAAATCTCAATGATATATATTAATGAAGATTTTCAATGTTTCATTCCTGACATAAAAACCATTTTTATGGTTAAAAAGATCTGGGTAGAGAGAAACTCAAGAATACTTTGGGGATAAATTAAATTTATGTCATAAGTTCTATAGCATATTTATATTTTAGGTTCCCCTCTAGTTGAAAATATTATCCTTAACATTAAATTTTTACTCCCATTTAACTAGTTCTATCTAATTTTCTTTTCTTATTTTAATTTAATCTTTTTTTTTAACCCTGTTCAATTAAGTATTGACTACCTTTATTTATCTAATATTTTTATGCGATCAAATCCGATTTTCATGTCATTTATTATTCTCTAATAAAGTAAGTGATTTGAGTGATAAATATTTCTTTAATTGTTTATTTTATTAAATGATCAGGGAATTAGGCTGCACCTATTCAGTATGTTTAATTCTTCCATCAACATATATGGATAATCTTCCTAGGGTTTGGGATTGGGAGTATGGTTAGTAGTTCATCAATTAATATCTTAATCAAACCTTGGGTAATTTATTTTCTAAGAATTTAGGTTAATAATAAAATCATATTACATTATATTGTATAAACCCTATCTTAGGTATTTTTTGGTAAATACTCTATCCTAATTGTAGTTAACTGAACTATGAATAATGGTTTTATTTTTTCCCTACCTGTATAGTTACACCAAATAAATCTAGGCTGATAACCGCCCTAAGGAAAAAGAGTGGATGTTGACTTCGGTAGATCTAGTTTTATTGACCTCGCCCAACATGGTGAATCTTGAACATCTAGGTGATCTAATATAATTGACTTTAACTTGTTAAATTTAGGGATATAATTTGCACATGCTCCATTAAATTGATCAAAAATCCATCTTCCATAAACTATTTTTCAATAAATTTTCTTAACTTAAAACACAACCTTTTAAGAATTCTTGTGAGGAATTCATTCTAGGTTCTAATCCCTAGGTCACAATTTTTTTATCACCTCCATGAGGTTTAGATATCATACACTACTCTAAATAAGTTCACAGTATTTTTAATTCTATTTCTTATAAATTTCTAATTTGATCATGGACATATAAAAATAATGACAATGTGTGCGCCATTCAAATTTTGGAATCATTTTTTGGGAATTCCATTGAATAGTAACCACTAGTAAGGACCTAATATTACCTCACTCCACATACCTTTCCCATTTATTCTTTATATTTTCACATATGGATTTGTTTCATTGTTCATTCTAAGCTTTTAGTTCATGAGCCAGGCCACTTTGAATTAGTCATGGAACCTAGAAACACAAAAGTAACTTATTACAAACTTGAAATCAAAAGATAAATATTTACACATCATTGATCCATCATAGCCAAGGATCACAACCTATCTCTTCATAATACACCTAATGATCAATTTTTGCAACCAAAATAGTAGAGATTTTGACCAATACTACCCAAGCACACCATTATAGACTACAGATTTCCATCTATTAGTATTGTTTCCAAGAATCCAATGTCTTCCCATAAAAGACCATGCTTATGAAATAAATCATGTCATAGTTTATATGATCCAAAATATGGGTCAAATTAGAGATATTTAGAGAGAGGGACCACATGAGTATCTATTGAATTTACTTGAGGTCTTTGACACCTTCACGATCCATTGTTTCTCTGAGGATTCTATTGAGATTAGGGTATTCTTCTTTTCCATGTGTCATAGAGAAAAATATTGGCTGAAGATTCAATAAACTGAATCAAACATGACATGGGATAATACAGCTAAGAATTTATTAATTAAATATTTACCACTTATACATACATGTATGTTGTGATATGACATTCAAAACATTTCTCAAATTCATAGTGAATTATCATGTAAGTCTTGGAGTCATTATAAGAATTGGAAAAGAAATTTACACACCATAGGATGGATGTTTGTCTATAACTTCAAACATTTTACCATGGGTTATAACCAATCACCAACACCATTGTTGACACCACAACTAATGGAGTACTCATGATGAAAACACAAGAAGCTGGTAGATCCATATTAGATGAAATATGAAACAATGATACCCATTATAAAGTTGATTTAGGATCCACATGGTATGGGTTTAACCAAGTGGAAGGCACCACCCTCCGTACAACCCAGGTTGAGGCTCTTACTAAAAACTTTGAAAAAATTCAATAGAATCAACCCTGAACACTATAATCTGATCATATTATAGAGTTCTATTCATTTGAGATGTATAGAAGAACACACCCATATCAAGAATGACAGTTAAGGATAGAGTAAAATCATACTATAGATTTTAATTATTTTAATGTAATCAACAATCTCAATAGTGTTTGAAACCATACTACCAATAGAGACCCATTCAACAATAACAAAAACCCTATTAGGTCTATTATCAATAATTAAGTGGTGAAACTCCATAAAAATAAAGGACCACTTTGGTACCCTCCTCCAAACTAGGCACCTCATCCACAATAATCATTCCTTCAGTAAACATTTTCCCTAGGGTATTATAGTTTCCACCAAAATAATACTTTCAACTACATTATCCTCCTAGGAATCCACAAGAAACCCTACCTCAATAATAAAAAATTAAAAATAGGTTTACCGCGTTTTATCGAAAAGTGGATAGAGAATGACTAAAAAATAAAACAAAATGAGAAATCACATAAAGTCTCTCTGAAACCTCAAATATCATGTAGGAAAATTTTATAAGACTCATTCAGTTCGATTAACAAGAACAATACTCAATAAAAACAAGACTCATCCCAGAGAGGATGCTAAGGATGTGGTTCTTATAATTAAAAAATATCTAAATTTTCAATATCCATACAATTACAAGGAGAATAGAATAGAAAAACCTAAGTCAAATATGAAATTAATCAATAAATAAAATGATGGTATCATACAAAAATATTGTGAAGAACGCAATCTAGAAACAAAAAAATAATAATGCCTAAGTATAAGAGGATCCCACAGAAGAAGATTAACAATGTGATATCACCACCATACAGACATCCTATTTCATTCCCAAAATTTATGTTATTAGGGAAGATATAGGCTCAATATAAAAAATTTCTAGAGATGTTTTAAAAATCCACATTAATATCACCTTTGCTGAATCTATTACCCAGATGCCACATTATTCACATTGTTTAAAGGATTTTCTTTCTAATAAGATAATGATTTAATAAATAAGAATTATTTAATTTAATGATAAATTTTTTATGGTATTTCAATAGGATATTCCAATAAATATGAGAGACCATGGAAGCTTCTTGATTCTATACACCATTGAATCATGTAATTTGAAAAAATCATTACGTGGGCTCATAGGAAGAATCAATCTAATACCAATGATATTGTTTTGATGACTATGACTCAAGAACCTAAAGTTGATGATAGTATCACTACAGCTTTCTAACAGATCTATCAAGTACCTTGATGTCTGTCTTAATGAAATATTATTTATTTTTGGTAAGTTCAATTTCCCTTATAACTTTATCAACCTATATATTAAAGAATATGGTGATGTCCAAATAATTCTTAGGTGACCATTTCTCATGAATGGTAAATTTATTATCAACATAAATCAAGGTATATTATTTTTTGGAGGTTATAAAGAACAAGTATTCATTGATCTTGTTAAATCATTAAGGAAATGTGGATGATATCTTGAGTACCAATATATTTTTATTGCTGAAGAATAATGTGATATTATGTATCTTGAAGATAAGAGGGAGACTATGTCCCTTAATGAATATGACATTGTGGAATTAAAATAGGTTCAATACATTGAACCTCTATTAATAGACTCTATCTTAGAGTTCACACCTTTTATAATTAATCAACTGACATTAGAACTAAAGTCTCTATTAATCACACTCAAATACTCTTTCTTACAAATTAAGGACAAACTTCAAGTCATTATAAGCTATTATCTAACTAAAGTATTAGAGGATAAATGGTTAAAAGTCCTTAAAAGGAATAATAACTCTATATCTTATAATGTGGATGATATAAAGGGAATCATCCCCATGATCTAGAATTAAAATAATTAATGGAGGAAGTCCCAAAAAAATTCCAATCTCAGAGGAAACTCTCTAGAAAAATGAAATTAGTGATTAAAAAAATTATTAATATTCTTGATGAGTGAATAATTTTATCCATGTCAAATAGTGAATGGGTGATCCCTATAAAAGTGGTTCAAATGAAATAAGGCCCTGTAGCTCTAAAGAATACTAAAAATGAATTGATTCTAACTCGAACCATTACAAGTTTAAGAGTCTATGTGGATTAAGAAACCCTTAACACAATAACCAAGAAAATACATTTTCCTCGCCCATTAATGGATAAAATTCTTGATATATTATCCCAGCAAAAAATCTATTGTTTCCTAGGTGTATATTCCAGATATAATCAAATTCATTTCATCTCATATGATTTTTAAAACATAATGATCACCTTTCCATTTGAAACACTTTCTTATCAGAGAATATAATTTTGAATATGTAATGTTCCATAAACATTCCAGTGGTACATGAAACATATATTCCCTGATATGGAAGAAGAGTTTTTGGAAATATTTATGGATGATTTCTCCATTTATGGATAATCCTTTGAGGTCTATCTGAGTAATTTAGAAGTAGTGATCCAATATTGTGATGATAAATGTTTGGTGATAAATTAGGAGAAATTTAATTTTATGGTATAAGGAGGAATAGTCCTTAAGAATAATATTACAAAAAAATCATATATATTGGTCCAGTTGAAATCAAAGTCATCAAAGAGTTTATTAAACCCACCACTATTAAGGGAATTAGGATACTTCTAGTCTATGTTGAATTCTATCGTCTACTTGTAAAATACTTTACACAAATAGAATGAACAATGATGAACCTTATATAAGTAAATCCTATTTTAATTAGATAAAAGTATCAAAAACACTTTACACTTTTAAGAACATCCTGGTGGTGGCCCTTGTTATTATTTATCATAATTAGGAAATGGAGTTTGAGCTGATGTGTAATGTTAGTGACTTCGTTGTGGGTTTTGTTTTAGGATAATATGTTGAGGATACTTTTCAACCCATGTAATATTCTATTTATACCTTCACTGATGACCAAATTAATTACACAATTATAGAGAAATACATTCATGAAGTGGTATTTGTGTTCAAAAAAAATTATCATAACTTATACTCTTTAAAATTATTTTCTTTCACTAATCAAAAAGAATTGAAATATCTTCTGAATAAAAAAGGATTACAGCCTAAGGTTGATACGTTGGATCCAACTATTTATAGAATTTGATATTTTTATTTTATATATAAATGGGAAGTAAAACATACATTTTTTATCACTTTTCCAGCCTCTAGCTACTAAATATTGGAAATGATGAAGAGATCGATATTTTAATGAATTATTAGATAAGGAAATTTTCTATGTGTATTTGAAAACCAAAACATGGTTTTCAGATAGGGAAAATTATTTCTCTAATGGGACTTCATAACCAAATTTATCATATTATTAGAAGAAGAATATTTTTTCAAATTTTCTAAACTATTCCTTGGATAAACCAATTATATTTAATAAATGTGTGGATAGATTAATGTGACACTGTATCCTAAAAGAGGGACTTCATAGTGTGCTATAATTTTTTCCTGACACACCCACTGAAGGATACCACAATTCTGACCTATCCATTTAAAAAATTATTATAATTGGATTTTCTATCCCACTATCAATCTGAAAATTAGGATCTTAATGAAAAAATAAGATCAGTTCCATTGAATCGAAACCATTATAAAATGACATGAGATGTCACAGAATCCCATCTTGGACGTTTGAATTTACGATGTTTGGGGGATATAATTAATGGTCCCCTTTCCCAATACTCATGGGAAATTATACATCCTGGTCTGTATAGACTATGTTTTAAAGTGGATATAACACAAATTTAATCCTTTTAATATGATAAAAGTTGTGATGAACTTTCTAAATAAAAAAAATTGCTCAATTTTAAATTCTTGATTACTCATCATTGATTGGGGAACACAATTCAATAATAATTACATTAAAGGGATGTTGTAAAAGTGTATAGTTTAATATAAAACTATAACCCATTAACACCCATAAATATGTGGTAATGTGAAACTTTATAATCTATAAATCAATAAAATACATGAGAAAATACAGAATATAATTCACAAGTATTGGAGTTAAAAACCTGATAATGCACTTTGGGCATATCATATGGTTTAAAAAACACCCATCATTGCTATTTTGTTTGGAATTTTCTATATAAAACCATGTCACCTGTGAGTTGAATTAGAACACCACTCATTTTGGGTAATCAAAAAGATAAAATTTGATTATTAGAAAACTGGGAAGAAAATGTTATTGTAATTGGATGATCGTGAAGAAATAAGGAGGGTCTCTTAAGGGAATTATAAAATTTATAAAGAGAGAAAAATTCAATGGAATAATTGGAACATCACATGATGTATATTCACACATTGGGGACAATGTTCTTTTCTTCAACTCTCACCTAAAATTATTCCCATGAAAATTGAAGTCTAGATTATGAGTACTATTCAACGTTTTTAAATTATTCCCTTATGTAACTATATAAATATAATGAGGAGATGGAATATCCTTCAAATTCAATGGAAAGGGGTTAAATATTTATCAAGAACTATTTCAAGATTACTGTTTATTATATTTCATGTTCACTTGATTTGGGGGATGCCTAGATCTTGACTTAAAATGAAGCACTGAATGAGAGGCAACCCGAGTTGTTACCATAGGTTAGATTAGACTTTATATATATATTTATATATAAATATATAGTGTAAAATAATATTTTACAATTTAAAATTAAAAGATTCCAAATATATATATATTACACAATTAATTATGTAAATCATCAATTTACCAAATCAAATTCTCATCAAAAAAAATAACTCATAACCCTGGGATTTAAAGCATTCATTCATCTCCCCAAGGCTACATATACCTCCCCTCATGTTGTTACTCCATATCCCACTTGGCTCCACCTCCTTCTTCATCTCCTCCCCACTCTTAGCCACACTTCCTTCTGCTTATCCTCCCCACCCTTTATCACATATCCTCTCTTATCCTCTTTCCCCAACCTTCATATCCTTTTCTACTATATCCCTCCTTAAATTATATGCATACCTCCTCAGAACCACTTCACCACCCATGGAATGCACAATGGGAGGATAACAGTATCCAACCACCTGAAACCCAACAAAGTGTATAGGTTAGGGTGTGAGACCACCCGTGGAAAAGCATACGACATAGGTTACTACTTCACCACCACCGAAGTATTTTCTAACCATCCATCCCCATATAATTATGATTCACCATATAAATCCCATCATTCCCAATATTCTTTCCATCATGCTTGTTTTTAGCCTATTCTTCATTTTTTTTAAACCCAGTTCATAAGGTATTCTAGAACCATTTGAAGGCCAATCCTATGCAGACCAACAAGATTCTATTTTTTCCTCTCTGGAAAAAGATACTTGTAGTGTATGAATTATTGGAAGCCCTTTATCAGATTCACATCTCATATATAATATAGGTACGAGATTAGACTTATCGGGATTTCTTTATTCAGTTCCTAGCTACATTTGAACCAGATATCATTTATGTGTCCTTAAATATAGGTGGAAGATATTAGTAAATAATGTTAGGAAAATTTAGAGTTGGTCTGGATGTCAATTCATCCTATTTAATTATATCTCTAGTTTAAGTTGCACTACATGTGGATCCTAACAAGTTGAACACCCCAAATAGTTGGGAAATGATAAGCCATGATAATGGAGAATACATGATCCAACTACTGTAAACAGAATCTAACTGAGGGGTACCACTCTAAGGATCATTCGTCATTATCTATCTCATTCATGGATTAAATGGGGTGACACCCATGAAGACATCACTCTGACTGAGTTTTATATTCATTCCATGACCATGGGTTCTTTCATGGGTAGTATGGCCTAAAAATTCTACTTATATTGTGAGCTTCTATTCAGAAGTACATGAGGCACCCTCATGGGTAGATCTTTTATCGCACATTTGGCTAAGAAATATGAATTTTTTGACTCATCTCGGTCTCTGTCCTCCCTAGGGTTGATACATTCCATGAACCCCTTCCTTCTCTACAAGATGGAGCTTATCCAGAAGGTGGGGTCATTATTATTTGGAACATGGCTATGATGAGTGCACCAATGAGCCATATGTTCCTACTACCACAAATTCCCCTACAATCCCTCCAATTATCCTTCTCTTTATAGAAATGAGGCCTCCTCCACTTCTCTTTTAGATTCATCCTATATCTCATATGCGGTGTGGTTGAGATAATGTGGGTGGGGGTCTCTATAGTATTTTAGAAAACTAATATGCCATATTCCATCACTTAGAGATCACCTTTCTTGAGCCCCTCAATATTCCTTTCTCTTATTTACCCCCATATGCTACTCCACTATCCACCACTACACCCAATCACCCTCACCCTTTGGCTATAAACCCAAAATATATCTCCATTTCCATTCCATCCGCCCTGTCTCCCACGAAACCCTAGGTCAAGTTTCCTCCTGAGATCACTAAACCTGATGATCAACATGACTTCTTAATGGTTAACTCTTAATGGGGAAAGGGCCCAACCTAGAGAATCTAAGAGAGGTGAAATTAATCAATCCAGCATATAGAAAAATGTCCTTCATCTGGATTGGAACCAGACCTCCTCCTGTATCTGACCTTGTAACACGAGTAGTGATCGAGCCTACTTCTAGTACCACAACACCTATTACACAAGTAGATCTAATCACCCCTTCCATAATTGTCTAAACATACATGGAATAGAATATCTAGAACCCTATAACTAGGTATGGGACCATCGATACTGATCAATGTGATTCGACCCACTCTTATTTATTGTTCCCTATTGTACCCCTCCTCATGTTTTACACTTTATGGTCATATTTTTTATTTCATTGTATTCTCTACCCTAGTTTGTATCTTCTTATTTACTTTATGAATTGAATACAATTTTTTTCAACTAATTCACTTCTTACTCATTACCCTTTGATTCTGGATACAGTTGTTTCATGTCGCATTCATATTCTTCCACAATAATCTTTGATGTTCCAACTAGGATGCTAGTTGATCATCCCCACAAGGTCTTACATCATGTTGTTATACCCTAGTTGATTGACTATGTAGATTCATGCATACTTCATTTACCACATGAGTGAATCATTATGGATATTTTTAATGTGGTGAATCCTTTAAAGTGACCCTAAGAGCTAAAAGACACTACCTCTAGTGTCCAAAAGAGGCAGAGGACCACTGATCTGATGGACTAATCTAACCGATCCCCTTCCATCTATCTAGATTATGATTTCATTATTAGCGCTTCATACGAGGAAACCAATAGTCTGGTATTTTCAGTTTTAGTTTCATTGTTTATGTCTTTTATTTTCCTTTTCAAGGTCTTGTTTTATAAGAGTTTTTTACACCATGTATTTGTACCTTAATCCATATTTTATATGCGTTTATATTCATTTTTAATCCTATATTTACCAAAAAAAATTCAGATTTCATATGGGATATATATTATGAATTAATTTTTCTAGTGCATGTATGTTTTTTTCTCTAACATATTTATAAGTACTCTGGTTTCACGATGTAATCCATCATTTTTCTACCATTGAATGACATTCATTTGAAAGATATCTTGATTTCATACACTTATTTCATTATTTTAATTACATATTTTTTACCTTTTTTCTTTGTTATCTCTCCCACATCAATTCTTTACCATTTCTAATACTATTTCATTTTAAGTGTGGGAGGGAATACTATTGAATATTATTACATGTGTACCAGGATTTTTTCCTATTATCATTAGTTTAGGAAACATTTTTGGTTCCATGCCTGATTTGACTTGAAATATCATTCCACCCATGTAAATAAAAGATAAATTTTGTAAATAAATTGTTAAAATACATTATTTATTCATGAATATAATTTTAGAATGATTATTGAGTTAATTATTTTAATTATGATTCTAAATTCCTACATTTTTTCTTTAATTAACATATTACTTACTATTATTCCCTAGGTGATTTCCAAATTTTATTCCCATTTTTGAGAGGATTATGGAACTAATTTTTCACATTTTTTAGCATATTTCTTAAGAGAGACCTAGGATAACTAATCCTATCAGAACATATTCTTGTATCTTATTGAGTCTATGAATGAACGAATACATTATTAAAATGATTGAAGATTTTTGATTGATTAGGATCATTTTTATTAATACCCACTAATACATTATACCTATATAGCTCATAGTTTTCATGGATGACTTTGTTAGGATTGATCCATATTTCAAGCCCATTTTATACCATCCTACCCTAATATTTGGTATATTACATGATTTTAAATTGAATAATTTTGGGGAGACAATAATATATATTGGATATGGGATTCTTACTACTAAGGTTATGTGAGGTGGTATTTTCACTAGATTTATAAGGTGTGGTCCATGGTTACTTATGAATTACCTTCTTTACAACATTATTTCTCTAAAAAACGTGGATTTTGTTTTAGTAAGGTCAAATATCACTATTACGAGACTGATGAATATCATGATAGATCATATGTGGTTATTTGATGGTTGTGAGATCTATCATATTCATTATTTATACAAAAAGATAAAATAAATAAATAGGGTACAGTCATTCTACTTTCATTACATATACATGGACCTACTTTGGGTTTTTGGGAGCGTGGAGATGATAATTTATAGAGGGATTCATCTTTTCACTTTTTATGATTATAATACATAACGAATTATAGTTTACCCTCCTTTTGAGATGTATTTTTTATCATATACATACCTACCTTTATCCTTAGAGTTTTGTAAAACTTAATGTTAAATTTATCATGATTAATTTTTTTTATTTTTTGTTATAGAGTGGAGTTATTAGATCTAATAGAAGACTATGATTAGTAACATGTACTTAGTGTATGAGCATAACTCCAATTTTATTTTCACTTGAGTTATGAGGGAATATTCATGGTGGGATCATTTGAAACCTGGGTATATCTATGTAAGGAACAATTGAGAAATTGTAATTAAAGGAATAATTTATTTGAATTAGAAACTTTAAAAATAAGCATCGATGGTTTTATTTTCAATGATGATTTTGGAGGACTAAAATTTTCTTCTATTACTTGGTTTTATTTTAATGGTAGTAATGCATGTTTCATGCAAAAAGTTATTCCTTTGAGATTTCTATTGAGTCAATTTTTTCTTGAAGATGATAAATTGATCTGGTGTGGGATAATTTGATCAAATTAATTCATATATAAAATTTGTATTAAATTCATTTCTCATTGTACAAGTTTTATACTATATTGATTTTATTTTTGAATAAGATTACATGAAATTTGAGTTGATTTAGAAAAATAGGTGATGATGTTGAAATGCTATAATTATATCCTATTTATGTTGTAAATACTTGATTTAAAACATAAAATTCACAAAAAAAACTATGGTGATCCGAAAACCCCATCATTAAACCCTTTTCAAGCTGTAAATAAAACTTACAATGTAAAATGAGGGCTTAGGTCATAAAACAATTCATCTCTACCACCGATCAAACTTCTCTAAGACCCCACAAATTTATTTTATGCTATAAATCTCATAAATACATATTATAAAAGATTCTAAATCTATCATTAATGATGTAAAATGTAGTTATATAGTGTAAAATATTTTTCAAAGAGAAACTCATGAAGACTTATGGAATAAAATAAATTTATGCCATAAGTTCCCCAACCTATTTATATTCCAGGACCCCCCCAGGTTGAAAATATTCTCTTCAATATTAAATTGTTTACTCTCACTTACCTAGTTATCTCTTGTTTTCCTTTATTTTTTTAATTTCATCTAGCTTTTGTACTCTTATTATATGGAATTTTTGACTTTATTTATTGACTTAAACCTTTTGTTGTGATCAAATCCAATTTTCATGTGCTTTCATCATCTCTATTCAAGTAAGTGGTTTGATTGATAATTTATTATTTAATAATTGATTTTATTAATTGATCATTCCAATTAAACTTCTCATATTCATTATTTTTAATTCTTCTATCACTATGTATGTCTAATATGCCAAGTGATAGGGATCAAGAGTAGGGGTAGCGTTTCTTCAATGAATCTATGAATCAATGTTCGGATAAATTATTGGAAAAAAATTTAGGATAATAATAAAATCATATTTCATTATATTTTTTTAAATATATTGAGGTGGTTTTAATGGAAATACCCAAACCTAATTTCAATGAAAAATACTCAGACCAGTTATTTGATTTGTTTTCTGCCCTTGTAGATTCACCTAATTCATCTTGGCTGATAACAACATTTGGACCAAAGAGTAGCTGTCAACTTAGTTAGATCCATTTTTTATGACAAAATCCAACTTTTAAAATCTTTAATAGTTATACGGTCTAATGAAATTGACTGAACCATGTTAAATTTAGGGATATCCTCTATACAGGTTCCCCAAAATTGATCTTTAACCCTTATACCACTAATTGTAGTCTAATCAATTTTCTTAGCATAAAAATAAACTTTATAAGAACCATATTGAGGAATTAATTATATGTTTTAATCCCTCAATCACAATATGTGTCATTAGATCACTATAAGTTTGACCCAAAACATTACCTATTCTTTATACCTTTACAGTAGTGCTATTTGGGTTTGATACAAATTTTTAATTTGATCACTACCATTTAGAACTAACAATGTTGTGTGGGTCGATCATTAACAATGTAACTAATTTTAATTTTTTCTTTCCTAAATTCTTTTTTATCAATTTGAAAACCATGAATAAAATTTAACTCACCCATCGTCTTCATTTTAAATTCCTTTTGTATGAGTTTTGAAAAATCCATGAGCTATTTTTTGTTTATAGAATCAAAACGAACATCATTAATATACATATGAACTAAAAATATATTTGAAGATGATGTTTTATTAAAAATAGTAGGATCTTAAAATCCTACTAAAAACCCATTTGATAAAATAAAATAACTTACATTATCATACCAAGCTCTATGATTATGTTTAAGTCCATAAATAGATCTGGTAAGTTTGAAAGAAGAATTTAAAAAAAGGGATTTTATAAAATTTTGGGTTATTAAATATAAACTTCCTACATAATAAAACTATTAAAAAATATATATTTAACATCCATCTGGTATAATTTGAAATCCATGTGGGATTCATAGGTTAATAGAATCATAATGGATTCTAATATAATTACGGTTGAAAACATATCTTCATAATCAAACTATTATTCTTGGTGGTACACTTTTGAAACTAGTATATCCTTATTCCTAGTGATCACACCATGATCATCCAATTTATTCCAAAAATCCAATTTCATTCCTATAATTGGATAATCATAGGATCTATAAACTAATTCTCATACATTATTCCTCTTGAACTAATTTAATTCTTTTTGCATTGCTGAGGCCTAACTCTCATCAGTTAAGGATTCTTATACGATTACATGTTTAAGTTGAGATAAAAAGATATAAAACATTATATGGTTTCCTACACTACTTCTAGTTCCAATACTTTAATCTTCTCATCCTGTAATAGTTTTTAAGGGATGAGTTTTCATGGTTTTAGAATTTCTAAGAAGTACATTTCCAGGTTCACTAGTATTCATCCTTTTAGGATTGGGTTCTCCAAAATAAATCTCAAAACTATAATTCTTTTTATTTTCAAAAAGTGGTTCTGGTCACATGTTTTCAAAAGAATCACTTATCTCATAAACTTGAGATATTTTATAATCAAAAGGGACACTTTCACCAAATTTCATATGATTTAATTCTTCAGTAATATTTTACCTTTTATTCAAAACATTATAATCCTTAGAAGTAGTATAATATATAATAAATAATCCTTTATTAACCTTTAGATAAAATTTTACAGGATTATTCTGGGTGTATATAATATAAAATTTATATCGAGAAACATGGAAGTATCAAACTTTTAGATTTATATCATTACATTGTTCATATAATCTTTTTAAAAATAGGCCAAATAATAACTCTCTTAATGAAATAACATGTTATATTTATAACTTCATTCCAAAATTTAGTGGGAAAGTTATATTCACATATAATTTTCCAAGAAATTTCATTCAAGGTCATATTCCTCCTTTCAATAACACCCTTCTATTGAGTTGTCCTAGGGTCAAATAAAAGTATTTTTTATTCCATGTTTTGAATAATAATAATTCAAATCATGTTTTTCAAATTCTCCACTATGGCCTCTTCTAAAATAAATAATTTTTGAAACTTTTTCTTTTTGAATAAATTTACAAAAACATATAAATACATAGCAAGAATAACTTTTAACACTAAAAAAGGAAACCCAAGTAAATATATAAAAATATTTAACTAATACATAAAAAAATATTTTCCTCATAGATTTTTATTTCTAAATGACCCAAAAAACTTCAATTGGATAATTTCTAGAGGCATAGGTATAGAAACGTATTTAATTGATTTAAAATATGACTGGTGTTCCTTTCCCTTTTGGCACGAATCACGTAGTTTCTCTTTTATTAATTTAAGTTAAAGAAAATATGAAATTAAATTCTTCTTGGACAATTCTCTCAATGAATACAAATTAAAATGTCTTCATCTTCTATTACAAGTCCAAGATTCATTTGTTTCATCATTTAATAATTTCACATTTTTCTACAAAAATAATTAATATATAATGTAAATGAATTATTATTTATAATTTCCTTAAATATAATAAGTTTATCTCTATAAAAAGAAAATTAATTATTTAAAAAACCAACTAAATAACTATCATCACATAGCTTGGATATCTTTTTTTCAATTACTTCAAATAGAGAACTTTTTTGATGAGGACTGAGCTTATACATCCAACTAATCCAACATATGTGATTTTTCTTTTAGCACTATCACAAAAAGTGATATATCCTCCATCTGTTTCGGATAATGAATGAAAATTAGAGATATATACACTCGTATTCCTTGATAATCCTCTATCTATATACAACTTTCCATAGATTATTTTAATTATGTTTCTCTATAAAACACATTAAAGACGAAACTTTTTTGGTACCCATATTCTCTTGGGACCTACAATGTTAGAAACTCAATATTTAGGAAACCAAATATGCTTGGGATGTCTAGAAATTCTAGCACTGGGCTTTGAAAAATGAATTGCAAGAAAATAATTCTTAAATCAATATAATTGAGGATTTGTAAGAATACCAATATTATCATATTTCCTTGCTTCTAAACAATGAAAATAAATAAATTTATAGGGGTTTTTATTCTTGGAGCGGGGAAAATATAATTTTTGTAATGATTTGGTTTTTCACCCTTTCTTCATATTACCAATTTATTTTTATAGGCCCTATTATTATCAATAATTTGATTCATGTAATTTTTACCATATTTTAAAACACTTAAGTTATTTTTAAGGTTTTTAACTTCATTTTGTATGATTTTAAATTTTTTATCATGTTTAGAAAAAATCGTATTATAATTTTTCATCTTGAATTTCTAATCTTAAATTTGTTTATTTAAGTACTTGTTTTCACTTATAGAAAAATTATAATAATTATTTAGGGATTTGTTTTTATTCTTTAGGATTTAAAATACGGTTTCAATCATGGTAAAATAAATTTTTAGTTATTTATTAGAAAAATTTTTATTTTTTAAATTAGATTCATATTTAGAAGAATAAAATGAGTTTATCTCATTTAAGTGTTCCATAAAGAAAATATTAGACTTGATTGGATATTAAAACTTCAAATTTTGAAAATGTATCATTACTATAATCCTTGTAAGAACTCCATGTTGCCTTCATGACCCTTGTTCTCTTCTTTAAGTATCAGAGATTTCATATATAATTTTTTCATATTTCTCTTTTTTTTGTAGATATAGAAAATATATTTTTATGTATCCATTCTTTTATGTTAATTTGACCTTACTTCCTTAAAATTTCCCTCATGTTTCTTGTATTTTCATATTAATTTATTTAATACTCATCTCTTATAGTATAATTTTTTTATCTTTCTTACAAAATAACCAGGACCACTATCTGAAGTAGAACTATTTGAAGTATCTTCATCAGATGACTTATAAAAAATTATTAATTTAATATTATAGTCCAGTTTTTAATTTTATACTTAAATGGAATAATTTTTTATTTTAACTAGTCTATGCTCACTATCTTCAGTATCTATTTCAGCATCATACATCAGAATTGTTCCAATGAGATTTTTTATTTTAAAATCTTTCACATTATAAGATTTACTAATGGAATCTAATATTACAATCCACATATATGAAATAAATCTAAGAACATTTAGTTCTTGTTTCGGATTAATAATTATTACTCCAAGTTAATAAAAATTACTCCTAATGTCTATCAACTTTCCATTCATTTGAGTTACGCTTTATCCATAAACCATCCTGAATGTGTCAAACTTTTTATTGGAAGTGTTGTATCAGAGTTTCCTTGAATTGTCAGTACCTTCTTATGAAACTAATATAGTAGTCTACATATCATGTTTTATTGAAAATTGTGAAAATCAATTGAACTCAAGGGGACCTAGTAAACATATTATAGAATTCATATATTTTTATTTCAAATCATATTATTCTTCTACAGTAGAAACCCACTTCTATGGATCTCCTTCAAGAGTATAATAAGGTTTCATGTCTTTCATGAAAACCTTTGTACAATGGTTCTTCAAATAGATAATCATTCAGGCCTTGAAACAACCATAGTTTTATTTATTGAAACTGGGAGCTATTATCATTAGCATACCCTCACTGTTATCAGCCAAAGAATCCATTTTAAGAAGATATTAATACTTAAACCTTTTGGATAAGGGAACAAAAAATTGACTACCTTTGATACCAATTAATGGTTAGAGAACAACTCCACTATAACTCAATAGGACGGTGAATTGAGTTCTTGGAATTTTATTGACTTTAACAACATAATATTTAATGTATTATAATATCTAAAAAATTCATAACAAAATAAATCAGTGTAAATAAAATTAGAAATAAAATATCCATAACTAGATATTTATAATAGTTAAGGGAACACAAATATCTTAGTTCACTCCAACAATCTCTAAACTCCTAGATCATGGATATTTTTACTAGTACAAGACATTTTCATAAGGAAAATATGAATGAACGAAAGCATCATTTACTTGGTAAAATCAATGATATGTTTCTGGGATCCTTCAATGACTTATAAAAGAAAAATCCTTAAATTTAATTTACCAGGAACCTCTACATCTTAGTACTAAAAGATGATACTTTCAATAGTTATAGAGAATAATGAAAATTTAAAAAATAAATCTCATAGATGCAAGATGAAACTAATATAATTGAAGTTCAAACCAAGAAAGAAAATAAAAATGGATTATAGGTTGAGTTGAGTCTTAAAATATATAGAAAGATTTATATTTAAAATAACAACTATAGAACATGAATCTTATTCTTCATTTTCATTTCAGAGTGCAAGTAAACAAAACTTCAAGAGAGAGACTTGAGAGTTAAAGTGATTCTGTATTTGTTACTTATATGGTTATCTTATCTCTTATTGAATAATATATTGAATTATATCTCTCTTGATATCATATAGAATTTAATCCTGTAAAATATAGTCATTGAATTAGATTCCATTTGTCCTTTTTTCAAAAATACATTAGCAACAATATTGAGCAGTAAGTTGTTCTTGTACAATTTATTCTCTCAAAAAATTTAGCATTTTAGAAATTTATTTCACTATAAATAAATATTTCAATTGTTACATTCATCATGGGTGGTATTAAAATATACTTAAAGTATAATAATGATAAAAAAATATATAGATTTTATATCGATGTAGCCAATTGTGGATAATCACATAACCAATTTCCACAGACTCAAATTCATGTAGCTGAATTGATCCATGTAGTTGATTTCTCACCTAGATAAATCATGTTGCCTTCTTGTTTACATACCTGAATTTGGAAAAGTCGAATGAATCACATAGATAATTGGAACAACATAACAGAATTTAGAACAAAACTAGTTTATGTGGGTGAATACTCTATATAGATGATTCGATGATGTAACCAATTTATATAAGTGATTATTTTACATGGATGATTGAAAAAGTGAAATCTTCACATAGTTTATCTCCTCACATAGTTGATTATTAGACTAAGGAAAATTTCAGAAAAAACTTCCAAATTTTTTGAATAACAATATAATTGAATTAAATAAAGAAAAAATTGGATGAAAAAATTTAAAAATATTTACTAATATATGAATCATTTTTTAGATCATAAAATCATAAAGTACATGTGATATATTGGTATAATATTAGTATTCCAAAATTACTTCCATTTTTATTTACAGTTACCTAATACAAAGGGTATAGTCTCCCTACCTTATTATGAGACCCTTGTTTTTAGTCAACAACCTTTGGTATATGGGGATTCTCACTTTAGGGAATATAAAAATGGGTATGGTTATTATAGAGTAATTAATTTTTGGATGTTATAAAGTGTTAAAAAATATTAGTTTAATTTTCTTTAATATTACTATTTGGTTAAGGTGGGAAAAGGATAGGATGTTATCAAATCTTGTTATGGGTCTTTTTCCTTGGGGTAGATAACCCATATATGAGGT
This sequence comes from Viscum album, assembly GCA_963277665.1. Taxonomy (NCBI): domain Eukaryota; kingdom Viridiplantae; phylum Streptophyta; class Magnoliopsida; order Santalales; family Viscaceae; genus Viscum; species Viscum album. Next base: position 922,964,047 of record OY728141.1, on the reverse strand, counting down.
AAGTTTATGTTACAATAAATATGAAAGCTATTCATAGTTTTCACATTTAATGTTGTCTAACATCACTATGTATAATTTTCCTTCATTTTGGATTTATGTTTTAAGGGATTTACCTAATGTATTAGGATATTGAGAGGGGGTGAATTCACATATAATATTAGGAATTTAGGATTAACATGAAAACTGTGTTTCTTATTATGATTTTTTACCTTGATCAGTATTAGGGGATGTATTATCGAAATTTTTAGCAACAATTATATAGTATTTTTCTATATAAATTAGTGGTGTAATATTACCTAACTAATTCCTATTATAGTTTTTTTATTATAGTAGTAATAAATTTTCCAATTTATAGAGGGTTTTAATAAAATAAAATTTCAATATAAACTTTTAGATATTTTTCCTCAATAAATTGTTGAAATTTAATTTAATTAATCCATGGTTTTAGTGCATTGAAAATTTCTTGAAAGAAAATAATGGAATGATATGGACTCTATATGTACACGGCAGTAAATCTAAGAGATGTATGATAGGGATAAATAAATCACTTAAATTATGAGATATTTGTAATACATGGTGTATATGATAGTAAGACATTATTTCTGTTACTACTTCCCTTCAAACTATGATATCAAGAATTTTCATAGAAATGTATCTTGAGGCATGTGTTTATATTTATAGAGACATGCTCCATTGATAACCTCTATCTGATCACTAGGATGGTAGGGATAAGCATGCTCTAATAGTGGTTTTCCTAAATCCCCCAGTTGCATAGGGATAGAAAATAGATGATAATATCTATGATATCTTGCTAATGGTTGTGAAATATATGGAGAGAGAGATATACCATGTAAGCTACAAAATTTGTGTCAGATTTTGTGTGGGAGTTTTACATACACCACTCACCTTTTTGATAAGTGAGGGTTTCCCCAAGTCATCTGATCTCTATATAGATTCAATGTGGGATATTATTTAATACCTTGAAATACTCTTTTAGAGGAAAATGCATTTAGTATTTTATATGTTATGAGTACTATAAAGGTACTAGTGGCATATTTTGGTTCAAGTGAACCCACTCATTAGGTTGTCTGGGGATTATTTATAGATGGTTTTCCTGAATTAATTCTTTCAGTAGACATTAAGGGTGGATAAAGAACTATAGTTTAAGTTTCTTACTTAGGGAGGGATGATAGTTATAGAGTATGTTTCATACAACTCAAGAGAGACACTATGAGGATGGTCTCAAATATGAAATATGTGTTTAGGTAAAAATTATTCACCTGCCTACATTATAAAATGTGTTAAAGAATTACCTTATCATTGAGAGGGACTTGAATGAAGGTACAAGTTCTATTCATGTTTATTTTTATTGGGGATTGAAATTATTTCCTTAGTAGAATGTGTTATTTTAATTTTTTTCACACTGGAAGTTGGTGGGTAGGAAAAATTTTGTTGCATTCCATCTCTTCCTCCTTAGTTAGGTGGGTCAATAGAGTGATATCCGAGCATCTAGAGAAAACATGTTTTTATTATTATAGTTTTACACCATTTGACTGAAAAATACTTGGGAATATTGGTAAAATATGGTATTATTACATAGATTATAAAAAATAAGTCATAGTTAGGGGACCTGTACAAATATAATGTTCGGGAGTTGTATCTGGAATGCCACTATTGACTAGTAGCTTGAGTTTCACCATCTGTTCAAGTCATGGTGTAGGACACGATGTCAAAGGACATGGTCATAAGTGACTGAAGGGGTGTTCATTCTAGGGTATTTATAAGGGAGTATAGAACCAATATTTAGTCCATTTTATGTTTTTGAGCCTACTCCTACCAATCAAGAGATCATGACATGTACAGTTTAAGGTAGAATTTTTGTTTCTTCCACTTTACTATATCTTTATTTGATAAAGGATCATCACATATTCCATATCTAATTATTTTTTTAAGGACTCGATTTATCCATAAAGTTTATATATTTTTAGTATTGATCAATATTCCTTTATGGGTGAAATCTTATTGAATTATTAGGTTTTCAGATTATTTAATATTAATTGGTATCTATAAATTCCTTTTGGATTTCTTAATTCTATAAATGATTTATTTTAACATAATCCATGGGATGGACTAACTTGTTTAGTATCAAGTTCATATAAACTATTTTCATGAATGGTATCATTTATGTCTATTTATACAGATGATTATATCTATTTTGGAGATTGGGACATATAGGTATGATGTGTAAGACCTTACCTTTATCAAGTAAGTGGGATCATGACCCAATTTTATAGTGATGTTATGGATTATGAGGAGATGCATTAGGTAATATTTCCCCCCATAATTGAATAGTTTTATACTATTATTCCTAATAATTTTTCAACATTACCACCTCAGAAATAGATTAATTTTATGATTGATCTCATTCAAGGCACAGATCCTATATCTATTCCACCTTACAAGATGTATCCTTTAGATCTTTGAAAGATGATGGATAAACTAGACGATCTGGAAGTGAAAATGTTTATATAACTGAGTTAGACCTTTTGGGGTGATCCATCTTTATTCACTAAAAAGTTTGATGTTTCTTTGTGGTTGTGTATAGATTATTATAAGTTTAACGTAGTGATGGTCAAGAACTGTCATCCACGCCTATATATAGATGATTTATCTAACCAACTAAGAGTGGATAGAATGTTTTTGGATATTTATTTAAGATCATGGTATCATCAACTAATAGTGAGTCTTTTTGACATACCCACACTACATTCAAGAGATATTATTACTTATATGAACATTTAGTTATTCCATTTGATTTAATAAACACATCAATGGTGATTATGACCTTAATGAATCAGGTCTTCCATCCTTATTTGGATTCCTTTATGTTTTTATTTTTTGACGATATTATCATGTACTCCTTGATGGGGGAGGAGTACGCTTGACACATGGATATTGTTTTAATTGTAGTTATATATAATTATTTATTTTCTAAGCTCTCAAAGTTTCATATTTGGATCAATCAAGTGTACTTATTAGATAATTTTATGGTTTAGGTGTCTCATTAAATTATTTCCACCATTATGAATATTCAAAAAGAAATAATTAAACTCCAATGATACAAATAAAAATAATTTGTTATCTTTAATTTAATATAAGTAACATTTTTTATTACTTTAAAATTTTATAGTTTTAAATATTAAAATATTTGAGTTTATATTATTAGAATTATATATCTTTAATATAATCTCTAGATCTATTATTTAAAAAAAGTATATAGTGTAATAAAATTAATTTCTTTAATAAAAATTAACAAGTAAATCACTAGTCTTATTTGTCATTTAAAAAAATCACAAACACCAAAAAATTATGATATTTTTAATAATGATAAAAGTGTACATATTTTATCAATGCAAAACAATGTTTATTAAGGGGAATAGTTTATTATATATAAATTCAAATATATATAATAGACTATATATTTTGTTAATTTATTAAATATAATAAAAAAATTCTATTGAAAAAAAATATGTTATATGATTCATTATTTCAACAGAAACTGGGTTCATTATCAAATAATAAAAACTTATCATTATATTTAGAAAAGTTGTAAAGAAAATAGTGATTCGTTATAGTTAAAACAATTTAAAAAATTTGATAAATTTCAAACAAAACATATCTCTAGTCCTAAATATCTTATATCATAGTGTACAATATGTATAAGTCATATGGTACAACATGTGGGAATTTGAGCCATATCATATACCTTTTGTGGATATACCAGAATGCATGAAAAATCCCTAAATCCACAATTTGAAATCCCTATAAAACTCTAATAGAGGTAATTAAAATTATCAAATAATAAAGATAAGATAAGGCTACATATTCTAGTAATGTTAATTTTCCATGAAAAAAATGGACATAGAAGGGTAAGTGGTTCATGTGGCAGACGATGAAGAAAGAGATCAAGAAAGAGAATGTGAAGCCCCTGAAAATAATGGTAAGAGGAAATTATCAAGTAGAAGAGTAGTTTTTTGTAACCAGGGATGAAGAAAAAGTGAGGGGTATTTAGTGAAAGGTATAAAGGAGGATGATTATAGGGTGTGATAAAGGAAGAATTATAAGAACAAGGTATGTTCTCATAATGGAGAAAGTAGGAGGAAACATGAATCCATTATGAATAATGGCGTTAAAATAGAAAAGGTTTTGGATAATGATAACAAATTAGAATACTATAAGTGTTTTATTAAATAAATCCCTATAATATTTCAATAAATGGTTTTTTATTTAATTTCAACTAATAGAGAGAATAGGTTGTATTTCTGGCCCTTTGAAGTATAAGTTTTGGATTAATCATGTTTGCTTCTTGTTTCATGAGATATTGTAGGTTGGTATATCTATATAACTTAATAAGGTTAGTATTTGATTCCTTAAGAGAACCCCAATAATGTTTTTAAGATTTATATCTTCTTAGGATTGACTAATTATTATCTGAGGTATATCTATGACCTTTATTTATTGGAATTGATGATGACAACCATGACCAAGAAAGAGGTGAATTTCCTTTGGTTGGATGTTTATGAGAGATCCTTTCAATAGATGAAAGGGATATTTAATAATGTGATAATATTTAACTTCTTGTAAAAGGGTAAAGACTATACCTTATATTATTATGCATCATGTAATGACTGGGAAATTCCATCTATGATAAATAAAACAAATCCTTTTTATTAATGACTATTTTATTATATTTTAAAAATAAATTACATAGAAATACTATTAAGAAATTTATTAGATTTCAATTATTTATACCAATTATTACAACTAATTATAGTATACCATGGAATGGTATACTCCATAAATTTTAACACTACTAAGAAGATTAAAACTACCATGAAAATTGTTAAAACAATAAACATTGACATTGTAATTATAATTGAAATTATCAATGGAATTATAAAAAACTTTGGGAATGAAGTAATAAATTTTGATAAATTGTGTAGTATATATAGGGTATAAAAGGAAAAGTGACTATTGGGATCTAACCATTACCTGGCCACTAGTCAATATGACCATCGGACACTATAACCGTTGGTAATAATTCTACCATTGGAATTAGTGTTTATAAAGGGTCATGATAAATGATAATTGATATCAAAAGGAGAAAAAATGGCCTTATCTAGTAGATTCATGCCTTTTGAATCACATTTGTTAGAAATTGGGAAGAGATTAATGTCATTGGGGTTCACCCTTGACCAAACCCAGGATGGTATTCAACGATGGAGGCTTCATAAAATACATAAAGGAGAAGTTCAAGTTAGTGGATCTGCCTCGTGAAACTACCACCATTACACACGTTACCTGTACATCATATTCTAAGGTAACTAGGATTTATATATATACCTTATTATCATAAAATTTTAATTTACATTGTATATATAAATAAATAAATTCATCAATAATATTTTCATTATTATGTTATTTAATAAAAATACACATGAATATACAGTGAAGTTGATAAATATATATTTGGGTATAAATAAAAAAGATAATCGTATTTCAAAAAAATATATAAACATTTATAAACAGCTCAATTATCCTAAATAAATTTTTTCCCATGAAATATACTTATAAAAAAATATTTATTTATATATTAATGATAATATATTTTTTAATTTTCTATGAAATATTTATAAGTGTCATAAAGTTTATTATGTTGTAAAAACTCTTATTTTTTTATTAAATAAAAATTTATTATATTAAAATAAATAATAAAAATATTTAGAGGATTATTTTAATAAGATAAAAATTATATTATAAACCAATATGTTGAGATTATGTTAGGGTCAAATTTTGAGAATTTTCTAAAATACTATTTTTTTAATGAATAGTAAATATAATGTTTGTGCTTTCAATGTGTTTTATGGATTCATATATATATAATAATTATGTAATAATTAATTAAAATTATTCCATGACAAAAAATATTTTTTTATTAAAATTAGTTATTCAAATATATTTAAATAAATTTTCAATCTTATAAAATACTTTCCAAAGTCTAAAATGGAAATTATGATTTTAAAACTATATTTTCTAAAAAAATTATTTTCCATGTCCAAAATAATATTAAAAAATGGATTTTAGTTCTAATGGATTAAAATATTATAAAAATTTATTTACATCTCTAAAACCATGAGAAAAAACCATGGTTAATCCAATGGTTTTTCATCTTACAAAACCTAGAATTTCAAGACCTATATTTGGAAATTATTAAATAATTCCTCCTCTTTCACAAAAAATACCCACCAATTGACCATTCCTCTCCACTCCAAATCCATTATCCATGGATTTATGTCATTTTAGGCCTTAAATATTCCCTCCATTGTTTTCTTAAGGCCTCAAGTTTCTATAATCATGTTTTAGGAAGCAACACATCAAGGTATGGGAACTCTCTTCTTCTAATTTTCCATTCATGTACTGCTTTGGTTTTATGTCCTCTAAATTCTAAATTAAACTATTTTGAAACAATTTTTATTGTCTCATTATTTCCAATATTATTTTTTACCAATGGTAGACTGGTGTACCATCTCATGATTCCCTTTATTTAATCAATGATCTATACCTTTCGTACTAGTGAATCCATTTTTTCCTATTTAAAATGAGAAATTATAATATTATGAACAAAAAACCACCTATATTTCTATGTCTGTTCACATAGATGTAGACATAATTTATTTATTGTGTATTTATATGTATTAAACCCACATTCCCTAATTTTGTGTATAAAAATGATGAAATGTGCATGTCTTTAAGTACTTATGTACTAAAAAAATTTGTATCAAACTCATTCATTGTCTCCAAGGGTTATTGATGATATTATATATTATGATCAATGTATCACACATGAATTAATAAATTTTAAGGGTGTTCCCTAATATTTCTCTAATTCATTGGGTGAATAACTAATCTCTATAGATGACAAGTTTTATAATACCTTGGTGAATATCCTTGGTAATTATGATTTATGACACCTTAGTGATAAAACTTAGTGATATTCTTATGATTGTCCCATTTTTATGTGGTATCCACATTTCCATGTATTGATTAATAATATTTCAATTATGATATGATTCATGTTATTATTATTATATTCTATTTATATTCCTCATGGTCACATGATAAATATCTCTATTTTTATTACCCATCTCAGTATCATTCTCACCCCACTCTTTGGACGTATATCCCTAGAATATGAGATATAGAAAAAGTAACTTAGGATGAACCTATTAAGAATCCTTTAAATTGAACTAGAATAATTTTTATTTTTTTCATGTATTACATTTCTAATTTCCAAGAAACTAAGCCTAAAAATATCCTTCATATTATGGGTCTCAATAATTGAGGTCTCATGAGAGGAACTACCCAACGTATGACTGTTTATAGAAGTGTTGGTTCATGCCCTAAGGATTTTGTGGCACTATATTTTAGGGGAGAGGTTTATGGTTTATATTATACATAAGATTTTGACGTGTATTTTCTTATAGTATAACTTGATCTTTTGGAAATAAAGGTTGTTCAATTAGATACAGTCTTATTATTTTAAGTTGGTATATACCCCCATGAAGGGTATAATCATTAATGATGCACTGAGTAGCATAACGCAAGATTGGGTGGTGCAATAATTTAGTAGAAAGTGGAAGATGATTACCCTATTTATTGAGATGTGTCATTATATTTATAAGTACCAGGTTTTACAAACCCTTATGACTTTATTTATCACTTCTTTAATCTTCAATAGGGTGAATAGGATTCAGTTATTAGATATAGACAGTCTGGAGATAAGGGAAATTATATATGGTCGGGAGGCACCACCAAAATTATCTCTTAATGATGATGAGATCCTTTATTTATGAGGTTGTTTTTAGACCCTATGATTATGAATAAAGTGGAAATTAGGGGAACAAACTCCAAAATATTATTGATATACATGTCACTTAAGAAGATGTGAAAAAATATAAGTAAATATTATTAGTGTTCTTGGATAAAGATGGATATTTGGGGTTTCTCAACCTAATACTCCATATTTTATGTGGTCAAGTATAATCACTAGTAGCTCACAGGTCTTATTTAATCACTAACAATTCCTGAGTGGAATTTGGGTGATTCCACTATAGACTTTGTGATGGGATTATTGGGAATTCCCTAACATAGTGACGTTGTTTGGGTAATTATGGAATTAACTAAGATTTTCCATTTTCTACTAATCTAAGAGAAGTTTTTTGATGAAGGACTAGAAAATATCATTGTACAAGAATTATAATATCATAATGGGGTTCCTAGAAGTATTATTTTACATAGTTATTCCAACTTTACATCATACTTCTAGAAAGGATTTTATAAGGTTTCTAATACACAGTGCACTTAAGAATTACTTATCATCCATGATAATATGGTAAGTCTGAGCATACTATCTTGATATTATAAAAATATATACTTTTTGTGTCTTATATTTTAGGGTTTCATGGTATAACCACTTATAACCTTTAGATTTTTTCAACAATAATAGTTAGTAGGCATCTATTTAGATGTATTTTGTGAGTATTTATATGTTTTTTCATGTAAATCACCTTTATATCATATAAATGATGGTGAGTTAATGATTATTGAATATTATCTTAGGTAGAAGACATCAAATAATATCTTGTGGATATATAAGGGGTTGAAGACCACTCAGAGTAGGATGAGGTCATATTTCGATAGGAAATTCCATCATTTAGAGTTTTAGGAGGTAGATTTGATGTTCTTTTGATTGTTTCCTAGATTGGTAAATTTTCTTATATAGAGTAATGGGATATTACAAACTAGGTATGTGGAGAAATTTGATATCATGGATAGAATTGGTACAGTTTCATACTGATTGTTTCTTCCTTGGCATTCCAGTGTTATACACAATATATTCCATGTATTTTATCTTTGTTGATATTATTATTACCCTTATAAGGTGCTTCATACTGATGACATTAAGCTTGATAAAGATGTTTCATTTGAGTATCACCAAGTTTGTATAGTAGACTAAAGTGAGAAGATTTTATATGGAATTTTGGTTCCCCTTGTATGAGTGAAATGGATTCACGAACATATCGAAATTGTGATATAGAAGTGGTAGTTAAATATTAAATAGTAGTTGATGGATTTGTTCACTAATGAGTCTTAGTGAAATTTGGGAAATACAATTCAATTATGAGAAACTATATGGTAGAGAGTTTTTATCAACCTAGACCAATCAAGGTATAAAACTATTTGAATTTTTACAAAATCCCATAATGTTTTTGAAGTTTATTTTAAAATATATTTATTTTAGTTTTTGTGGTTTTTATATAGTGGTTGGGTGTGTAACATTGATATTTTTTATTGAATATTGGGTCTACTATGTGTATAGAGTCTCTATAAAGGTATTAGATGTGTAAAAAAATGTTTTAGAATTGGTTCATAGGATTTTTTAAGGATAGAAGTTGAGTAACTATATATTAAAATGGGTTTGATGCTATTTCTTAGTAGTTATCTATTTTGGATTATGTTTATAGTTGTTGAAATCATTTGGAATGATTTTGAAATAAAATTATGTATTTTTTAGAGTTGCAGCAACTTCAAAAAATATGGTGTTGACCTTAATATATAGGGGTGATGAACCTCAAATATTTACTTTTTAATAATTTAGATCATTTTTGACCTTTAAATGTTAGGTTTAGATGACCCTAATGAATTTCTAAATTATGATTCTAAAACAAATAGATTAAGAGGATGTATTATGAGTTATCAATGAAGATTTTAAATGCATAAGGAAGAAGGATAATGAATTCGGTTGTGTTTTTAGGAATTGAGAGTGGTTTTCCAATGGTTATATGTCAAGAATATGAGTCCCAGATGAATGTTTATAAGTTCAATGAGTTCATCTGGAAGAGGTTAACTTTTTCAATTTTAATAAATTCATGATCTATAGGCATGACTTTGTTAAAATTAATGTAATAATGACTCTTAAGTATTGGTTATAATAACCCTTACATATTATATTTCAAAGAAGTTGTAAAAGGAAATAACACTTACGTATTTTGGGTGGGTGACCCTTACATATTTCTTTGTGAAATCCCAGCTAATATAGTTGCCCTTCACTTTTCATTTTTCAAAATTTGGAAAACTCTAGAGACTCTCATTTATTGAGTATGCTAATATTTGAATGTATTTTTAATGGTATGATTTCATGAGTAAAACAACAATAAGTAGAAAATAGAAATATGATTAATTTGAATCACTATCTTTTGGAAGTGTTATACATTAAATATAACCTGGTATATTTCCTAATATTTAAGATTTTGGATATTGAGGTTATTCTGGGGGTTTTGAAGATGATCATAGGTGGTTCCCTTCATATTTCATCTAATTCCATGAACTCTATTTATTAGGTTTTATAACCCTTACATATTGGTTTTGTTGACCCATACACATTTTATAGTGATTCTGGATGAAGTTATTTTGGAATCTTAGAAGTTACTCTATTAGTGGGGGGATTTTTTTAGAAGTTAGGATCCCTAAGGTTATTCAGGATGTCATAATTCTAGAATTTTGAGTCATTAAAAGAGTTTTAAAGTAATAAATTTTTAAAAATAAATACGTAAGAAATATATGAAATGATTAAAATAAAAATATTTTAAATAAATGTGGTAATATTAAAGCTAGAAAATAAGGGTTCTCATTTTTATTCACAAGGTTCTATCTTCCCCCACTTCACCCATCATTCCTAGTCTTATACTGAGGGTGATCTCCTTCACTTTTCAATGTTTTCTCATGTTCTTTATTTTGGGTGAATTGTAGAGGAAATTATTAAAATCTTATTTGATTTTTTTCTCTATTTAATGAAACTTCACATCCTTGAACCTATTATGGAAATATATTACATATTTTAGGGTTTTTTAGAATCTTAAATTACTTAGGTTTTATCCTGGAATAGATGGAGCTATTTAATGATGAACCTATTACATGTATAAGATAGGTGGTACCTATGTTATCTCGAAGTCAAATCACATTCCATATGTGTGTATGATGTGTGGTCATGTCAGTGTAACATGCTCTTGACCAATAAGTTATAAAAGTTGTTTATGATTCCTTCAAAATTAAATTCACATTAATCAGTCTAGGATTAGTCCATAAAAAGAGTTAAACCCAAACTTACATCCAGCAAGAGTAGTGTTCTTTTGAAACAATAAAAATTAAAATATTAAACTATGAATAGTGAAAGTTCTAGGGTGGGATGATCCCCCCTTGGTAATGATAAAAATATTTGAAATTTTTTGTGGGATACATCCCAATAGGTAATGATAAAATTGTAAATGTTTCATGATAGGATACATCCCCTAGGTAATGAGAATGTGATAATGGTTCTAGGATGAGAAATGGTCCCCTAGATAATGATAATTGATAAAAGATTCAATGTGGGATGCAACACCCAAGTTAAATGATAAAATGGAAAAACTATTTGGAAAATAAATGGCTCTTCATGGGTGCTAAACTAAAAGGCTCTAGGGAAAACAAGGTTCCCCTGTGTGTTATATGAATCTAGATGAAATGTGTATAATTAATCCAAGTGTCACCATTTATTTAGAGGATCAATGATGATTAATTAATTTTCCCTTTTGGTTATTAATTTTAGCACATCAACATTACCTTTATTTGGTAATTATATTTTTAGGTACAAAGTTGATGGTGGCCTACTAAATTATACTCACACCTTTCTCAACCTGTAGCGAGAACCATAGATGATATCATATTTACAGTTCAAGATAAGATAAAGGGCCCTATTATTGATGGATGATTTAGGTAATCATGCTGAAGAATTTAATATGGGGTAGGGCCAGAACTTGTGACTAGTTTTTTGTCTTTTCTTGGTTTTGTTTAATTAGGTTATTTCTAAAAATTGATGCATATAATACACCCATAGAGGATCATATTTATTTACATTCAACTTGTATGACATGTAAAACATTCATTTGGATATATTATGGGTCATATATTGTTCTTTGGAATTCAATTATGATGTTGACTTTTTCTTGGTTATTTGAATGACGGTTGTTTTAATTACTTCCAGTTTTATTTATAGTTATCTGAAATAGTGGTTATAGTATCCCATCCTAATTATGAGATCCCCACTACTATTTAAAAGCCTCTAGAATATAGGGATGCATTCATGATGTAATTTAATTAATATATCTGGTTACTATAGAGTGATCTAAGCTAAGAAATTATAAATATATTGTGACATTGACACTATAAATTCATTTCAATATTTCAAGAAATAGTTTATCATTACAGAAAAAAAGTAAGCAGAATGGAATGGGGTATACTAAATATTTTTTTTACTCTTAAAATCAACTCAATAAAAATATTGATCAAGATCATGATTATATAAATGTAGTTATAAAATTCTCCAATGATTTTTCACAATGAAAAAAAATAAATCTTAAATGATAATTTAATAAAAAAATATTAAAGAATCTTAGGTTGTAAGGAATATTTTAAAAGAATTAGAAGCTCTATTGAATGAAATTTTTTTATTTTTAAAAGTTTAGAAAATGAATAATTTAGAAAATAAATACATGTATTCTTAAAACTCTAAGTCAAAAAAGGATGAATCAGACTCTAGTTCAAAAAATGAAGAAGTTCTCATTAAAGGGAGTGAAATTTTTGTTTATATGGATCCTACTATTGAGACTTCTTCTATCAGTGCACCTCACATTTTCAAGGGAAATTTTCTTATATTTAAGAAGCTATTGAATGATCATGAAAGTTATTCAGAGAAAATTAAATATTTTAGAGAAATAATTCAAAATAAAAAATCAAGTAAAAACATAATCTCTATAATGACTCAGTATGCTAAAAAGTGTTTGGATGAACTGATGAAAAAATGTACAAAAAATGGAAATATAAACTAGATCAATTTTACATGGACTTTTCGGGAAGATAATATTTGAAGTAAAAATAGATATAATAGATCTATTTTTGAATACATGTACATATTATTTTACTTGAATATTTCAAAGAAAAAAAATTATGATTAGTGGCCTTGGAAATGATTTGTATGAGAGGACAAGAAAGAATCATAGTCCACATGAATAACTAGAAAAATAAAAAACTCAGTTGAAATTTTTTTATACCTCACAATTTATACCATGAAAGAGCCATATATAATCATAACTATCAATGGGAAAGATAAATAATGGAATCTATATTCCCATTAAAATATCTTGATGATATATCAGTCCTTTTATATAATCATTCTTCAAATGTTTTTCTGAATTCATCTTAGTCTAAGAAGTTTAGTCTGGGAAAGCTAATTATATAAAAGATATAATAGATAAAGAATATCATATAAATGCATAAATTAAGAAAGGTGTGTTAAGGACCATAGGCATACCTCATGGTATTTTATCTTCAAGGAAAAAATATGATTCCTACACATATGAACCTATTAATTTTACCAAAGACAGTATACATTAGATAAGAAATAAGGCTCTAAACACTCACATATTAAACCCTCTGACACTAATAAAAAAAATCCCAAATCCATATGATTATTTTTTTAGTGATTTTAGGTTACTTATCTATTTCATTTAACAATGAATTTTAGTTGTTACTTCTTAATACAATTCAATGCTAGCTTTATATTCTATTTAGTGGTATGTTCTAACAACTATCATTTCAGTTTAAAATATTAACAATGATATACCATATAAATACCATTCATTTTGGTATCACAAAAAGTGGTAGAATAAGAATATTATAATAAAAACATTAAATTTTATTTGGCTAATACATATTCTTTTTTTCTTATTATCAATTATTTTATCTACAAAATATTCTATTTTAATTTATTGGGATTTTTATCATAAAAGGGGGATATTTTTGGAAAAAATTTACCAATATACTAGCATATATTTTATGTTTTAATTCTCACAAAATCCCTTGTATATTTTACTAATGTATCTAATTTAATTGCATTTTATGTCATTTATTAATATTTTATAAAGTTCCTCAATTCATAATTATTATTTAGGGCTTATCTTATTATAAGATATTGAATTTATTATATACAAAATCTTAAATATTGAAGCAAATTTCTTATTCCATAATTAGAAACTTGATGAAAATAATCAATTCTGGAATTTTTAAAAGAATTAAACATTACATATCCTATAGTATTTGAAAATAGTTCATACATATTATATATTTTAAGAGGTAAAACCCCCTAAATTATTAGATATATATCCTATGTAGTTAGTAAGATTTATATTTTTTATATCATAGATAGAATAAATAAGTAATTTTACACATGGATAAGAAAAACATACATTAAAAGATGAGGTTTTAATGAAAATATCTATTCAAAATTTATACCCAATGAATTCAATATAACATTCCCCAAGGTTGTCACATGATGAATTTGTAACTAAATTCAAATTTGTAACATTTTTTCTATTTTAAAATAGAAAAATATAAATGAATATTTTTTCAATTTGATATAATCAAGAAAACAAAAATAAATTAATTAAAAGTAAATGAGATTGTTAATGTTAGAGATAAAAGAAAATAGATTCAATAAAGTGTGAGGTCGAGTGGGAACTAGTAGTTGTGAACTATCTTCGACCTTTAGACAAACCCTTATTCAATGAAAATAGTATCTCCTATTTAAATTATTCAATGAATACTTTATTACCTTAAAGTTTGCACCTGATGTTTTGTTAAAATCATAAAAAGGAATCAGTTTGAGTATTGATCCTCATATAGAAGTAATTCAATTACTAAAAGATATCTAATTAGTTGAACCTAATCGAAACCACTATACTCATAAATAGGAAATTTTTTATAAAAATTAAATAGTGAACCTCATAAATATAATTTTATATATTAAAAAATAAATCATAAAAATATTTAGAAGAAAATTGAATTCAAAAATAAAAGAACCAGTTTATATTCAAGAACCTTATTTTCAGAATAATTCAAATAAGATACAGTGGGAATAAAAACTATATAGGGTTATTTATGGTTCTTACCAATTCATAGATATAAATGGGTTTATCTAGATATGTATAAATACGTTGTATACTTTATTATTTCTTATTTATTCATGTTTGATTAGTCAGTAGTCTCGATCTCCCTGTTGTGCCTCTTCCTCTCACTAATCATTTAGCCTCTTTCTCACTCCATTATCCCTATATCTTTTATAGTGTTGGGAAATAAAATCATTCATTATGAAGGTTATAAAAATTGATTATATTCAAAATCTATTTCATTCTAGGAATAATCGGGTTTAACAATGCTTTTAAATTGTACCACAACCCAAAATCCTTCCATCTTCCCATTTTAATTCATGAGCTCATCGAATACTACTGTAATGCTTAAATGGGTTGTGGTTTGGAATGGACAACCTAAGAATGATTCTTAAGTAAATTAATATCTCAATTCACTTAAACCTTTTATGGAATGATTATATTCATCACAACTCATTATTTTCTTCTCTCCTTTCTCATTATGGTGTGATCACTTTTTCATATGCAAGGCTTTGATTACTACATCATCTTGGATAAAATTTATTTTAGGACAAAATATTATGAATCCTATTCAACATAAAAATATATTACATATGCTCCAGTATCTCACTATAAAAATGTATATATCATAAAAATATTACTTAGGTCTATAAAAAACTTATGCATCATCATACTTTTCTAAAACAATTTTTCATGGGAAAAATATATTACCCATGACCCATATATATTTCCTAAAAATGATACACATCCCATATTTTTATATTTTTACTTTCAAATAGAATCTTATTAATCCCCAAAAATATATTATGAATCTTAATATGAAAATTATAAAATGTTACACAACTCATGGGACACCAAAAAAATATTTTGTATCAGCTTAAATATAGTATGCATCGGAAAACTTCATCTATAGTGGATAATAAATTAATGTTATGCACTATTAGATGAAAATATTAGATATCAATAGAATATATTCATTATCCGATACATAGAGAAATTCAACTCAACCTTCACAATGAAAATAAATTATGTATTATAATCCTTCCTCAGTGGCAAAGGCATTTATCTTATGAAACTGAAAGAATGTTATGTATACCATGTAGATCTTATCCTTTGAAATTTTTCAACTACTCTATAAAAAATATTACATATCCAAAATTATCCTCGGAATTTTTCTAAATTTCACTATCTTTCACATAATTTATCCAACGTCTTAAAATTACATCAAAACTATGAAAAACAAAAAATCAGTGTAGGATATTCCAATAATTCTAGAAAATAAATAAAACAATGAATAATTATTAATCAATAAATTAATAAATTTTTGATATTAAGTCAAAAATATCCCTAAAACCTAAAAAATATGTAATTTTCACTTAAATTTTCAAAATTATAGAGATTAAATTCTTGAAATATAGGATAAAATTAATGAAAATATCTTTCTTACCAATTCCCCCACACATAATCCTTGGATTATTTAACAAGTAATCATCAAAACTATTACCAAATTAAAATTCAAGAAACTATAAAATATGAGTTCCTATTTAAAAATCATGTAACTCCAACTTATCATACTTCCCCAATATTCCTAATTCCATTTACTCCATTAGGTACATTCAATTCAGTTCCCTGTCCTCTATCCTCCCATGAACATAAAAACCTACCTCAATAGAATTATTTCTCTCATCACATAAATAAGAATTTAAAAAAATGTCATCCAAACACATACAGGGTTCACCATATGCATTATTAGTTTCTAAACCTCCACTCAACGATTGAGACTTCTGTTAATCAAAATAAATTTTCACGTTTTTTCAATAATTAAGGTTTGGATGGTCTCAATATTAAAAATTGTAAGGTAGAATGTGGTGGATAGTCTCTTTTTGAAGAAAAATATATGATTTTGGTTTTATAATAAATAATAGTATCCACTTAATCTCTATTTTTAAATGACTCATCATATCTTTATAACATTCATAAACAATTCAAACATTCAACATTATAATAATAAAAATTTTATTCACACAATTTCCTTTAATATATATTTTTCTTCTATTTTTTTAGATTTTAAAAATATTTATGTATTAAAGGTATAGAGGGTTCGTTGGGATTTAGAGAAAGTTTTGGAACTTATTGGAAAAACTTTTGAATGATATTTTCTCTTTTATCTACCACATACATTATTATTTTTCTTGTTTTTTAGAATTTGATACAAGTTTTCCGTTATTTTTAAGAATTTAGCACACAAAATATCCATAAAATATTTTTCAAAATATATCCCAAAATACATTCAGTTAGTTTATCTTACAAATAGCTTATTGGAATGATATTTTATTCACTAATCATTCTCAATTAATACATCTCCCACAAAACAACAATATCCCCCACACTTGAGTTCAAATAGGGTCATGTAATTACATCTATAGTTGGTTCGATAGGGATTTTATGCTTGTAAATAGGATTACTAAGAAATAATAGATATTAGGGGATAAAAAAGGTAATATTTAAAAGGTAGGTCTGAATATGATTTTAATTATTTAAAATTTTATTTAATACCAAAAAAATCCAATATAATATTTAACACAACTACCTCAAAGATCTTATATTTCGATAAAAAAACACATAAAATAATACATATTCAAGTATGGTTTGGTTTAATTGAGAAGTTAGTTCATAATGGTGAATATCATAGAATGTTTTATAAGTATCTCAGTCTAGTGATCTCAATATTTGATAGTAACTCAAGGCATGGGATTCCAAATTCAACGGTATTTACATGAATTTCCCACAACTTTGACCTGAAATAAAGTCCATTTTAGTATTCATCTAAATTATGTTCTATGTTAAAATCAATTTAGTGAATGGAATTGGTTCTAAAAATTACAAATAAATACATTATGAGCTCAAAAGTTTTAAAAACACAAATAAAATGAAATAAAAACAACAAAAATTAAATAGAAAATGTTGTACCACACTATCTTAATTTATTTCAATGATCACAAACAATTATTGTGCTTATAAACTTTATAATTGAGCTTATTTCATTCACTTAGTTTGGATATTAATTTATGAAGTCAATGGTGAAAAAAAGGATTCAAATTGAATGAAGAAGACCAGTAAAAATTATTACACAAACTGGCATCACTAGCTATACATTGAAAGACCACTAGCTAACTGGTTTTAAGTGGATAGAAGTAGAGAACCTACTAGAGGTCCATTGACCAATCAATACATTTCCACTAGTAATTCGGTGAAAATTATATAATTTTGAAACTACTTCCAATCCCATCATCTAGATGATAATTTTTGGAAAAAAATAGGTAAGATAGAAGTAGCGCACTTGCTACCTAGTTCCATTGGGATAGAAACTCAAATATTGTATAAGTTGTGGTCGCCCTATCCTTAAAACATCCTCTAATATCTTTATTGAATCTAATTAGATTATAAAATATTATTGGATCCCATGTAGCCTATAAATGTAACCTGGGAGGCTTGTAAATCATCTATTAATGAAAAAATTATCAAATTTCTCTCAGTTGTGTTTGTGCTCTCAATTCTAATCAAAACTGTTCTCACATTGTATATAATACTCACTTCTCATTTATCTATATCTCTATTAATATTATTATTATTTCTTATCAAGAGATTCTTGACCATTATTAAATGGGGTTTTTCCTAAAAAACATTTTCTTATTTTTCTTTTCTTATGGGTTCTTGGTTAACCATTTAATATAAGGTTATTTCATTTTTAATTTCTTTTAGTCAACATAAAGTGTCTTACTTCTTTTTCATTCTTAATTTATTCCAACTAAAATCGAGTGAATACCATATTCTAATTTCTTTTGGCTTCCTCTTAAGTAAATAGATTTATATATTTTTTTAAGTGGTGTTTTGGTCAAAGACCAAAACACTAAGTTTATTAAATAAAAGGATTGCATGAGTCTAAACGATAGATTTTTTCTACAATTATTAACATAAAGAGAAAGTAAATAAATAGGGAGATTGTTTAACCTGGTTATTTCATGATTGAATCCAATATTAGTATGTCCATATGCAGCCTTACCTATTTTATGAAAGCTATGAGTGACAATATAGCTGATATCCATAAGCGAATGAATATAGTATATCCAACGTGACGTAAGAAGCCATGTAAGGTGAACTATTCCATTCTAAAGAACTTGTATAAGGGTCATTGAATCACTTTCAATACAGATACTATTCTTTCCAAGTTACATAATAAAAAATAGCATAAATAACTCTTATGATTTTAGATTACTAGGACGAGGAGATTCCACATCTGCCATAGAAGAACCCTAGAGTCTACCTAGAGTGGTTTCTGTAGATTACACCATAACCCGAGGGACCTGGGTTTCCTTTATAAAAACCATCAACATTGAATCTAATCCATCCTAGGGGTGGTGCTTTCTAAAAAAATCAAGAGTGCTTCTAGGATGAGGATAGATATCCTTCACCCCAAACTAATGCAGAATCCCAAAGTTGCTAACAGTATTGTTTCAAAGACCCCTCTAAATCGAGGAAACTTCTCGAATGGAAAAGAGGATTCTCATTTTTTCTACATTAAGACTAAATGAGTAGTTATTATGAATATGATTATTTCTATCATACTAGATCACATGAAGAAACTTGGATATGGGAGTTATGAAGAGATTCTTGATTTTCTGAGAGTCCATCATATCCACACAACGTTGGAGTTGAGAGTTTATTGAGTCATAATGTAACCATCTTCACTCAGAAATATCAAAGACATAATTCCAAAGATAAGTGGCAATAGCATAAGATATAAATAGGTGGTTAATGTCTTCATGATGTTGATTATAAATACGACATTTAGAGTGAACCTGAATCACAAAATATTTAAGGCCAGTGTCATTGGGAACCCTTTTGTGCACAATATTACAATGAAGCGTGAATATCATGGGCTTTAACCCTAATTTATTGATGTTTCTAGCCAATTTAAGTTATTTTCATAATTACTAAGAAGATGTTCATAAAAAAATTCGATTCAAGAAGGCCATTATGTGCAGGTTACCAAATTTAAAATATAGTCAACATTGGAAAAGGGATATTAATCAATGACATTATTAATATTGTTAAGAAAATTAAATATTTGAGAGATTAATATATATTTAATAGTATTATTGGTTTTATCAGGTGGTTGAATGGGGGAACCATTGAAATGAGAGGAGCACCAGTCTAGTTGTCAAGCCATAAGTTCAAATAAGATTCATTTCTCACCGTCCATCTGGAGTTAGGAATGATGTTGGAGAAGTCATTCTTAATAGAAAGTCAGATGGAAGAGCTCATATAATTTAAGTTTCATTTCTTTAATTTATCAAGATATCAGTTTTTGAGTAAATAAAGGGAATTAGATTTATTATACATAGGGTTATAACTGAGTCTGTTCTATAAGACATCATAAAATAATTTGAGATTTTTGATGTCGAGACAACCTTTATCCAAAGTCTTGCAACAAGTATACCAGGGAATAGTCACCAGTTCTCTATTATGCATGCTTCCACTTCACACATCATATTTTATAGAAACATTCATTTTTTTAGAAGATCGATAGGCCAATTATAATCCATCATGGAGTATACCATTTTAAATACAATAGTGGATTTGACAAGACAGATCCTTCCAGCCATTGGGGGTATTTACCTTTCCACGAGGTGATTTTGTGGAAGATTTGGTCAATAGTAACAGAAAGGTAACTAGACATGGGTCTGACCCAAAATATGGGCACACTGAGATAAGTGAATGGAAGAGATCCTTCTTTAATGCCTAAAACATTGATAATATTATATTTTCTATTAAAAGGAAACTTTTTCCCAAAAAAGATGTAGGATTTTCTCAAACTAATGGTTTGTCCAGAAACATATTCATAGTGCGAAAAGTAATATTTGAGATTATTGATATTTCTTTTATCAACTTGTAAAAAAGGATTATGTCATCATCATATAAGAGATGTGTAAGAGCATTCAAATTTTTTGAAGCATGAATCGATTTAAGCTTGTTCTAATCCAAATGTTGAGTGGGTAATTTGATTAAGTAGTCTTCAAAAATCTTGAAAAGAATGACAGATAGGGTGTCACTCATTTGGACACATTTAGTGAAGTTAAATTAACCCCTAATATATCCATTAACAAAAATTTAATTGTGGGACAAATTTAAAAGATTTATAATTTTAATAATAAAAGATTCATTAAACCCAAAATTCTACATAAGTATAAAAATAAAACTCCAATCCATGGTATTAAAAGATTTTCACATGTCAATTTTGATGGTAATATTTCCACCCCTGCTAAAATTATTTAAAAAATTAGTGAATAATGAGGCATGGAAAATAAAATCATTAATGGATCTTCCTTTAACAAAACCAAATTGGTTCTAAGGGACAATTTTGTTAATGATATAATAAAGACTATTGGAAAGAATCGTGGTGATGATTTTATAGAGATTATTAATAAGGGAAATGGGTCTAAAGAGATGAATCTAGGAAGAATTATCCACTTTAGGGATTAAGGAGAGGAATTGGGAGTTTATCTCATATGGAGAAAACCCTAAGAAAATAAATTCCTAACTAATATACAAACATCATCTTGAATAACATCGCAAAATTTCTAATAGAATCTATTATTGAAACCATCAAGTCCTAGATCACTATATGGATTTAAGCTAAATATAGTGTCTCTAATCTCATGGTCAAGGGGAATACTATTGAGAAAGGAGTTCTCCTCTTTATTCACCACTACCAAAATGACATCTAGTAAAAGGTATTTATTAATGTCATCCCTGTTGAAAATATTTTCAAATTAAGCAATGACATGATTAGAAATGCCATATTTAGTATCAATGAAGTTTTCATTGTCACTAAGGAAGGATAGAGGTCTATAAACATATTTGGTTCATTGAATGGAATTGTATAATTTAGTATTTATTTCACCGTTAGTGAGCCATTTAGTTTTAAATTTTTTTTAAATTTTATCCTTGAAGGTGAGAAAGGAAACATGTTTCTTAGTAAAATTGTTTTCATGTTGTGGATCAGTAGAAAAATTAGTACAAGTAGTGGTGTTCTGGAGTTGCGTAAGTTCCTATTCCAATATAAGGATGTCATGTTCAATTTTCAAATATTTGGATCTACACCAATTCTTAATAACCTATTCCTGTTTTTTTTTAATTTGATGTTATAAGAAAAAGTATCATTGCAATTTTACATGGAAGACCACGAATTGTTTATAATGTTTTCACAATTAGGATCTGAAGACCAAGATATGTTAAATCTAAAAGGTAAAGTAGGATTAGTGATATTGAAGTAAAAATTGGCCAAGATATTATGGTGGTCAGAATTAAGTTTATGAAGGGTGATTCTAGAGATGTTGTCCCATTTATCAAGGGCTAAAACATTTGAGAAATCTTTATCCAATTTTCAAGAAACCACCCTTCTTAATGTTGTCTATACCATGTAAACTTGGAACCACAGAGATTAATTTCAATCAATTTATTATCCTCATTTGGTTCTTTGAATTCCCATTAAGAAATGGTGGAGTGGGATGATTACATTATATCACTTGGTGAAAGGATGGAATTAAAGTCACCCACCACAAAATAGGGGTCCTAAATGTTATCACTAAGGTAGGAGAGATCATGTCAAATGGGTATTCTATCTTGGTATCTATTATTATCATAGATAAATGAACTATAAATGTGAGAGTGAGTAAATATGAGATAAAATTTAAAGAACTTATCATAAATATTAAAAAATTAACATTCTGTAAAGAAGAGTGAGTAAAGATCCAAAGAGTTTCAATAGATGAATAGTTTTTACATGCTCTTAAAAAATTATTACCAAATTTGAATAGATGCAAAAAAACAAGAGGAAAAACTGATTATTGGTTGAGAAATTGAAAAAAATAGTAAGATGATGAGTATTGAAAAATATATTTAAGGCAATAAAGGTTTCAGGGTTTTCTATACCTAGAAAATTCCAAAATCAAGTATTCATTAAAACCTATTTTAGGGTTTGGATCCCCCTTTTATCTTATATCCATAGCCCTTCTTTTTGGATGATCTTATATGATTTTTTCCCTTATTCGGGTTGGTTTTCTTTTCCTACTTTCTCACAGAAGAAATAGAGAGAATGTTAGTAGTACCTGAACTATTCTCAGTAGATATTTGGTCGCACATTTTTTGTATTTTAAAGAGAAACTAGTTGAATTTTGTTTTATATCACTGATTTATCATTTAGGATAGAAAGGTCAGTATTAGACATATAAACATCATAAATTGAAATGCAGTGTGTGGCCTTTTTGATTTCTATTGTAGCAACCATGTGAAAATTTCTTTCAGTAAAAGTCTTCTCATTTTGGTTTGGCAGGACAGTATTGGACATGTTAGCATCTGAGATTGAAAAGAAGTGTGTGACTTTTGTGGCATCTATAGTACTTGCATGCTATGTTCCATTGTCTACACATGAGTTCATATTAATGGGTGTGAAAAACATATCAGAAAAATAATATTCTGAGTCATGTTCAGTTTTTATATTCATAATAATTCCATGATTAGCATCATGCATGTTTTTGTACTCAGTACTATGAATATCAGGGGGATTTTTGTCAATAGAAGTTTCATTTTCTCCACTCGGTGTAATAATTGGGAGTCTAGCATTCAGGTCACCCAATTTAACATTGGGAGGCACATAAATTTGTGAATTAAATTCCTTTTCTTGAGTAGGTACCCCTTGAGGGTTAATGGCTTTCTTGGGAGTGATAGGGGGCATTATATTTGACTCTAAAATCATAGTTTCAAGTTCAATTTTATACTGTTTGAAGACCTATATTATTATTGTTTCAATTTTGTTAATTATAGAATTCTCTTCAGATTAATTTTCTTGTTCTTCCACTAATACAACCCAATATTGTTTTACTTAAACCCCTATAGGGTTCAAATTATTTTATTTTACCACCCATTTTTCATTTTTCTTCTTTGAGGGTTCATTCTTATCAAAAGTAGGTCGGTTCTCTTTTTTCCTGACGTTAGTCCAATCAGTTTCATTTAGTTGGGTGACCTGTTTCTTTACCACTCTACAGTTTAGTATTGAATGGAAAATTATTTTACAATACTCATAGAAAGTAGCCTTAATCTCTTATTCGACCTTCACCTGAGTTCTATAGTAATTACTATTAAAATAAATACTTTGCAGCAGCTTGGATTCTCAATTAACTTCCACCATTACTCTGGAAAATAAACCTAATTCTCCCTAAATGGTTTTCTGATCAATATTGACAAGAGTTAAAATTCAATAGGATATATCATTTTGGATCTTCGAGTGTCGAAACCACTAGTTGAGGTTATGCAATCTAACCAAAATTTGTTCCATGGTGTTCTTATGAGTGTTCATGTTAAAAGAAAAATATCATTCAGAGATACATTGTAATTATGGTTTGAGTTGAATATTTCATATCTTCCATACCTGGTCTAGTTCATCCTGAGAGGCGAGAAAAATATAAAAATATCCTTTACCTAGTTAGAAAATTTTTCTATTTAAAAAACCCCAGCTGTGAGTAAAATATGGTTTTATATCCACATATGGCCAGGGTTTATCACCTTTTAAGTAAGAAATGTGATCCAAAATAGAGAACTTACACATTTGGGATCTCTATTGAAGTTCCTCACGGTTGGCCTCTACTGAAAATCCTCTATTTTCTAGCTTTATGAACATAAGAGGTTTTGACGATGATATATTGAGTAGATCTAACCCCTTCAACACTTTGAGGAATGTAATTACTTTATTTTTTTCATACAGAACATGGTTAGGATTCTCTTCCACAAGGGTTTAGTAATATCTATTGCTCAGTTAATAAATTAATAATTCATCATATCTATTTTATAATTACTCAATCTCATAATTTATATTTATCAATATCTCACTTGTTTAATTTATCATTTTTTAACTTTATTTTATAAGATATATATATATATTTATTATGCTTACTTTGATAATTTAACTTGTTGAAAAAATACATAAATCTATGTCATCTTTTTTTAAGTTCCTAAAAGGTAACTCACCGCTTAACCTCTTCCCATCTTACTTCATCCAACATTTTGTATCAACGGATACCTTTCATTAAAATTTTGTTTTAAACCATGTTTAAAAATTTTCCTTAGGCCTTATTTTAAAAAATATATATTAATAAATTCCAAGGAATAGTAATTGAAATGTGGATTCCACTTTTTATATCCATGATGATCTCAAAAAAAATCCATCGGTTATGCACTTTATTCTGATGGTTCTGGTTATAGTTATTAGAAGACACATATTTCAACATTTCTTAAAAGTATTATATATCCTATATATAAACATTGCATGTATGGTTATACTCATACAAGTGAAAAAGTAGAAAACATAGCCACCCAATGATATTTTTTATTTTGAATTAGATGGTAAACAAATGAAATCCCTCAATTTTAGTTTAGACCAAAATGAATTTAACTAGATATCTATGTGAAAAAATACTCATATAGCTTGGAAACTCATAGAAGTCACTCATGAAGGAAGAGATAAAGTGAAAGATACTAGAATTGATATGTGTAGGAAATATATTAAAATTTTTAGTATTCATCCAAATGAATCTATTACTAAGAATTTTATATGTTTTATTAATATATCAAGAAATTTCATTAGTATTCATCAAAATGAATCAATTACTGATTTGTTTACATGTTTTACTAAAATATGAAATGTCAAAAGTATCATGATGATACAATTTCGATAAAACTTTATTCAATAAAATATTTTGGGTTTTATAGAGAAATTGGGAACATAAATTGATAAATATCCAAGAAGATAAAGACATAAAGAATATAAGGGTTGAAGAACTTATTGGATATCTCGTGACCTGTGAGAAAACTATGAAATGAAAATATGAAAAAGAGTCTAAAGAAGTTAAATAAGATAAGAAGTCAATTTGTTTTAAATATATAAATGATGAAACATATGGAAGAGAGACTAAAATTTCACATCTGACTTAGAAATTGAAGAAATACATGAAAAGGCATAAATCCTTCCAATATACCTAAAAAGTGAAAGAATGAAAGTGACTTTAAGTAACATGTCATCATTTAAAAAAAAGGTTACATAAAACCAGAGTGCCTCATGTAAAAATTGGTGATTAAAGAAATAATTAATTCAAGAAATCTATCAATGTATCCACTTGGAGTGTATGTGATTATTTTGTCTCCTCCTCCAACTCAAGTGATGATGATTCCAAATTTCACATGGCTAAAAATTAGGTAATTCATGATGGTAGTTATTCTATTTCTAATTATTCCACCACAACTTTTTCATTTATAAATTTAAACTGAAAAGATCTTAAATATTCTTGAGATCAAATCTCATATTGTTTTTCTAAAATTACCATTATTTTCAAATATCTCAAAAAGAAATATAATGAAGTTGTTTTTGAAAATAATCATCTTTATAAAGGAAATGAAGAGTTATAATTGAAATTAAAATTGAAACCCTATATTTAAAAGTTAGAATCAATAATTAATTATATCAATAATACTATTTCTAAATTCACTAAGGTGATTAAAATTTAAATAATGTTCTTGGTTCTCAGTGAAATATAAATAATATTTTTGGTTTTTTTAAATCAAGATATGAGTTATAAAAATAATATAATTTTTTTAAAATTATGCTCTCAATATAAAATTATCAATTATTATAGAAAACCTGGAATATTTTTTTTAATTATATTCTATAAAATCTGGTTATGGTAATAAAAAATCTATTAATTTCTCCTATAATACATTTTTGATGATTTATTATAGAAAATCATATTTTAAAAAAGTATGGATCAAAAAATATATTTTTGTTAATACATGTGGACAAAAAGATTGATTTCCAAAATCATTAGTCTCATGATTTTATAGGAAAATATCTCAAGAGATAATCCAATGAAGCTTCAATATAATTAGAAAACAGGTGCTCAAAAAATATGTGGAATCTACACCATGTTTTACTTAAGGAGTATGATTTTTGCAATTAGTAATATTGGTTTTTAAAATTATATCTTTATTGAAAAACAAATATGGATTATTTATGTCACTATGTTTTTGAGTAATTAAATAATTATATATGTTTATTATTTTTCATTTTAAATTATTTACATAGTTCAATTGATCTTATATTTTATGATTTTTATTCTTTGAAGTGGTTATTATTATTATAAAACCCTTTTAGATAAATGTTTCTATATACTTCTAAAATTAGTTATTTATTTCTTCTCTATGTTCTAAAAGAGTTTTTGTTTCAAAATTCATGTTTATCACATATTGAATTATAATTTTTTATTTTTAAATTGAATTCTATTTTGAATCTTGTAGGATTTATCTTTTTTTTAATTTATTGAAATCAATGATAAACTTTTCTCTATAATTTCTTACCCTAACTCTATTATTCTATATCTAAATACTTGATTTGTTCAATTTATATGAATATTTTTCAAATAGATTTCCTTTTATCAATAATTTAATCTCTTATCCTCTTTATAAAATATTATTTAAGATGTTTCTTAACCTTTAACTTTTATATTTACCCTTATCTGAAGATTTCATTTGTTATATTTACTCTACTTTGGTTATTCAATTCTTCTTATGAAAATATTTATTCCTTAAATTCATTTACTTGAATTTATTTCTCATATTTCTTTTATTCTATACACATTATCCATCTAACCACTTTTTATGAGTTTATTTTTGATAAAAGGGAATAATGACTTTTTTCTTAAAATGGGGGAAATGGAATTTTGTTTTTTATAAAGGTTTGATTATTTTTATTAATTAAATTTTTATCATGCCTAAAGTTATTTAATATAATTTCAAGAAATTATATAAATTTTGAAATTTATCTTGAAATATTATCTCATTTATTTTATCCTTTAAATTTATTACAGAATTTTAAATCTTGATTTTATTTCAAATACTTTTAAATGATGAATTTATTTCCAAATTATTTTATCTCTTGAATATATTTCACTTTAATTTATTGAAAATTATTTTACAACATGAATTTATTATCAATTTATTTTACCTCTTGAATTTATTTGAGATTAGAGAATTTCATTATTTTATTTCAAATTCTTTAATATATTGAATTTATTTTAAATTTAAAAAATCATAACATTACTTAAGATTTGTTTAAATATTGATTTTATTTCAAACATTCCATAAATTTTGGTAAAGTATAGTGAGTGAAATATTCATATAAAATAAATTCCTATCTAGATAAAAACATGTTGATGTTGTTCCAACATAGATACACAATGAGTTATTAATCCCCAAAAAAGTCATATTGGATTTTTAATCTGATCTTCAATCAAAAAATGAGTAGTGGACCTTTACTACACAACTATTTTGATACTCCCAATTAATATGCTTCAGATTATTCATTTAATATTTCTTAACCTCAATAATGTTTTATAATTTCAAATTTCCTTTTAAAGTATTTTTTTTACCAAAAAAATCTTGTTTTAATGTTTTTTTTAATTTTTATTTGCCTCGTGAATTTAATTTTTTGGATCCTTGTATTTATCTCATTGATTTGGGTCGATACAAACATTTTATATATTCTAAAATTTTCTTTGTATAAATACTTATTTTATTAAAAAATTGAGCTTCTTAAAAATATTTTTATTTTTCATTGTTGAAAGATTTTAAAATTCACTTCTTTTAGTTTTAAAATATTGAAATACTTTTTTGTCTCTATTATATAGTAGATATACTCATATTAACATTTATTTTATTAACTCTTTATATGACTAATTTTCTATAATCATAAAGATGGAAAAATTTGGGGGGGATTTGGGGAGAAATTAATTGTAAATTTATTGTAAAAATTAATTATTTTAATCTATTTTAAACTTATGTGAAATTAATTTTATATTTTTTCTACTTATAATAGTTTTGGTCACTTTTAAATTCTAGAATAAAATTATATTAAAGTACATTAGTTTTGTGATTCCTTATTTCTAGTAAAGTAATTTGGTTATGTGTAATATGTTTGTTTCATAAACAAACAGAATTATGTGTTCAAATGTATATATTATATTTTAAAAAATAAAATAAATTGGATGTATTCATTTATACAATTACATATCTTCTTATTTTACATGTTTTTTATGATCAAAAATAGGGATATTGTTTTACCTAACTCTGATATTTTATTTTAATGAACATAAACACCCATTAGGTTTCTAAGCACTACAATTGAGTGTATTTCAGTTAATTATGTTTAACATTAATTTATTAATTAAAAATATCAAATAAAGGATAAAATTGAATAAAAAAGACCAAGAGAATGTCCTATATTAGCTTACAGCATCATCTACTAAGTATATGACCATAGGAGAATCGGTACCAAGTGGAAAGATGTGGAGATCCTATAAGAGGTCCACCGGCCAACCGATATAGGTCCACCAGCCAGCCGATGACAATTATAAAACATCATCACTACTAAAAATCCCATCTACTAGTAAATAGAGACTATCGTCTTGATGGTGGGTTTTTGATAGAATATGTAAAGCATCATAATCACATAGGCTACTCAATAGTAGATAGCGGCTACCTAGTGGGATCAATATTTAAATTAAAAGCCTATATTTAATGTGGTCTCTCTTTCCTTAACTCATCCTATAATGGATTTTTATAATCCCATTTGATTATAAACTATTATAGAATCCCTTTAAGCCTATAAATACAACTTGGAGAGTCTTTGAGATGATCTATAAATGTCAGAGATCTCAAATTTCTCCCAATTATTCTTTTTCAATTAGTTTAAACCAAAAGTACCCTCTCATTATAAATCATCCACTATTATCATTTATCTACATCTCCCTTAATCTTATTATTATTTATTATCAATAGATTAGAGACTATGCTTTAGTGGTTTTTTCCCTAATAAACCTTCTCTTCTTCCTCTTCTATTATAGGTTCTTGGTTAGTTATTAAAACTAATGTTGTTTTAGTATCATACTTTCTTCCAAAAAAAATAATGTGTATACCATCTTTTTGTTTCTTTCTTTCTTCCATTCAAAACCAAGTTCATTCATTTTTCCTGAATTCTTTTCTCTCTCTAATATCAAGTTATATTTTCATAAATCCTCAAGAAATATATGTGGGAGATGTATGGGATCATAATTGATCTATTTCAAAACATGATTCAAAAATTTTGGACCTAATTTACTTTTCACATATTTTAATTTTTATTAATCTCTATCCTTCATTCAATAAATTAATCATTCATCGTATTCATCGCTTAATCACTCAATATATTAATTTATATTAATCAATATCTTTATTATTTAATTTTTCAATATGTGCTTTCATTTACAAGATATATTTCTTTGTGTATACATTTATTATTTTAATTTATTTCTAAATTACAAAAATCTATTTCATATTTTTTATTTATTTTGTAAAAGGGAATTTACCCCCCACCCCACCCCACCCCCTTGAGATATTACTTGAACTAATATAAAAAACACAAAATCCTAATCTAAAAAAGGTCCCCCACACACACACATATTTTGTGTGATTTTCTCACTATGTAATAATGTACTTGATAATTTTGAAAACCGGAAATATAATAACATCACCAAAAAATGATAGGAAAAGACACAAATTATTCTTATATATCTCTATTAAATTATAGTAGAAACTCCTACCCTATAAGATCTTTATAATTATATCTAAATAGCTTTAATATATTCCAATTGAATATAAATGGTGCATATTTCCCTGATTTCATGATTTGTATATCCCCAATAGGAAAAAACATAATAACGAAAAAACTTCTAGACTATTTGGAATGAAATTTATTTAGGAATAGCATGAATATGGAATCAAACTATTTAATTTTATCTATTTATTTTAAGCCCTTTATGAGGATTAATTAATTATGAAATTTTTTGTTTTTATACTTACATAAACTAAAATTTTCATATGCATTATTTCTTATTTCCTCAAACCCTTTCAGGTATAAATTTTTTTTATATCTTTAAAATAATTTAGGTTTCAAATTTCAAATTTCCAAAAGGTATTATGTTCAATATCTATAGGTAAATGATAATATCTTCCCTACAATATCTTAAAAGGGTTTATTCAAATATGAGTTTTAAAATATATAAGCCCAAAGAGTATCATCAAATCTTAAAATCAAACCATTTCTATATAGGTGGACAATTTTCTCAAGTATGTGTTTGATATCTCTATGTGAAACTTCAACCATGCCATTTTTTGAATCTGGTAAGGTGTATAAACAATATTATGAAGTCAATATTTCCTAAAAATATTTTTTAAAGGACTATTATATAATTTTTTTCATGAATAGTTATGATATACATTATAATCCTAAATCTACAAATTAGGTTAGCTCATAAAAATTTGGAAACTAACTTAGCATCATTACTTCTCGTAGGTATGGATTCTACCCACTTTAATGTATAATCAAGAGAAATTATAATTTTATGATATCTAAAATAGTTTGGAAATGGTCCTATAAAACTTATGCCTCAAACATCATATATATCACAAAAAATTTGTTGATTTTATAACTCATTTATCTAGAAAATATTTCATTGAAATTGGAAGGTTTTACAAGCTCTATAAAATTAAAAAGAATAACTAAAAATGGTTGGAGAAAAGAATAATGAGTCAATAAATTTTCTACCTATACATTTTCATCAAAAAGTTTCCTCCCAAACTCAAATTATAGAAATTTTTTAGAACTAAATATATTTCAAAATTTAGGATGCATATCTTTATTATTTGGTCACTGCAAAGAATTCAAAAATAAAGATCATACAAAATATATTTCCTATATTAATCCACTAACTAAGATAATTTTATCCTTAAATACTATTGGGAGACTTTAATTAGAAATAATTAATTAATAATTTATAGAACCATAGTCTCAAACTCTTAATCATATGAAATATTTCACCAGGGATAGTTTCCCTAATAGGTAAATAAATTTTATATTTTTAACTTTCAATGATGGGTATTCTACTCAACTAGTTAGACACTAAGTTCTTACTTCCATTTTATCATTTATTTGAACATAACAGTTTCGTAGTAACAAAATACATCTTACTAGACTTTATTTTTATTCATGTTTCCTTATTAAATATTTGATGGTAGAATGGTCAGCGAAAACAATCACTGATATTATATAGAATAATATAAATTTTTCAAAAAAAATAGGTAGAATTTAATTATTAATGGTTTTTTAATTAGATTATGGTTAATCATGATCCTTATATGAATAAGCTATGACATGAGATTTATTTTCCACTTTTTAACTCTAAACATTTCCTATATAAAAATCACATAAATCATTCATTAATTCAAAAGGTATATATCATATTTGAGGATGAATAACGGATGGGGATACTAAATTATGATTTATCTCCCTAAATTAGTCATTATAACTCTAATTATAGAAAAACTAAGATTATTTTTGGATAAATATGCATAAAGGTAGAGTTGTATAAATGAAATTATTAATGAATCTCCTATAGAAACCAGTATAACAATGAAAGGATCACTTATCATTTACTATTTAGAGTAATGGAAGTGAATAAATGATATCAAACTTGGATTTATCAACTTATATTCACTCCTTAGACACTACATATACTAGAATAATTTCACTATATGTCATGTAGTGGAATTCTTCAAAGATAAGAAAAGGGGATTTACAATACAGGCTATCAAAATAATAGATAAACTCTTCAAATAATTCTAAAAATATGATTTATATACATTGGATTAATCTATACTAACTTTTATAACTAAAAAAACTAATTGTTCACCATTGAAAATTTCCAGGAGAATTATGCATTGTAAAAGGGGTTATTCTATTAGAAAAAGTAAAAAAGGACTATAAAAGGTGGTTATCTATTGATCTTCATGTGAAATTTCAATTTAAAATTATCCTAGAAAACATTTAAGAAAACAGCAATGTGTTTTCCTGAAAATTCCCTTAAGGTCATAGATAAGATATAGAAGAGGGAACTGACCTTTTCTGGTCACATGGTTTGGTTTCCAATAATCAATACGTAGTATCTATTTGATTAAAAGTATAAAAAGGAAAATATCTCCAAAATTTATTCATTTAAATTGTTGAAACACTATTTTTAGGAACTAATTAGACTAGATTAACCCATTGGATATCATAAATTAGAAAACTAATTCAAAAACCCATATAGGTAGTCACTTCTTTCTTAACAACCTCTAAACATATAGTATTAAAACACATTTTAAACTCTCTAATTGGTTTGTAATATTATTCTAAAAATATTTTCTTTATGTAAATTGATGAACCCATTCCAAGAAGATCTTTTAGGGTCTATCCTTTGAATTTATAACTCTCTTTAAGAAATGCAAGTAGTTTATTTTATTGACTTATGGAAAACCCTTTTTCAATGATAATAGGGTGTTTTCCATTATATTCTAAAAAAATAATATTTTAGATCCTTATTAAAAGGATTATGTTCTAACTCTAGTGGAAAATTTTCACTTGGAAATGACAATTGTATGGACTCTTTGACATTGAACTGAACCCCTAAAACATTAGAAAACTAATTAGTTTCTATATTTTTAGTTGTAGTATATAATATTTATCGGGCTATATAAATGTGTCAATTTAGAACATTCAAGATATAAATTTCAATAATCAATTTAATAATTTTTAAAACTAAAAACTATTTATTGTTATAAAAATTTATCAGTGTATTTAATAAAACCATCAATATTTTCATCAAAATTCTTATTGTAAATAGTTTTAATGAAATAGATAGAGAAAATATAAATTTTATTAGGATTTCATGATGAAATTTAAATAATTAAATCATATTAACAAAGAATATTTTTATTCTCATGTGAATAATTTTTAATAATAAACAAAGGCTTATTTTTAGAAACATCAATTTATAGATCACTTCTTATGAAATAAAAACATAACACTATGGAAAACTAGTCAATAATGTTAATTTGGTGGGATTAATGATCCTATATTATATATTTGATGGATTAAAAAAAAATTGAGGACATTTTTATCCAAATTCCAGTGATATTCTACCTTTGTGACCATTTATGATTTTTTAGCTCTTTTCAGAAATGGTATTCCAAAAAATAAGTGTGTATCTATGTTAAATATGTAATCATCCACATATAATATATAAAAATTAGTAGGGAAAAATATATCCCTTACTTATACCAATACATATTCAATGATTTCATAGGTTCTATCTATATTTTTATTGGAAAATTGAATCATAATTTCAATAGTTTTTAGTTCTGAAAACTAAAAAAATAGAGTAAAAAATAAGAAATCACATTTTTAAGATCCTAAATCTAACATAACATCATTGAACTCAAAATTTACTATATTACATGGAATTTTAAAAGTTTTTGTATATTTTAATTTGGTAGGGAGAGAATGTTAAATCATGGAGGAAAAATTACTCACAATGTTTAATTTTTTCTACTCCCTTCAATTTTATATAATGAGAAAACATATCCCTTCAAAAAAAATTCATATTTCCGAATCCTTTTTACCACATCCAACAAAAGGAATATTAATCTAAAATTTTCTAAAAGTATCTAAAATCTCATTATTCAATTCACTGTCAACATTATTTTTAACTAACGGGATATCCATTGATTAGGGTATAGGAGGTTTTAGTATCTATTGATCATCCTTATCATTATTTTTAGAACAATATGGTTTTATCATCCTCCTCCAATCTATTTGGGTCCTCTTGAAAAAAAATATACTATTTGTAAAAAAGCATTCTTTCAGGGTAGGTTTTTTATTTTCAAAAGGATCATGTAGTATAAAATTCTCTTAAATAGGATCTAAATTAGCTGGACAAGGTAGGTAACTTTCATTTATAAGCTTTGGTTTAGATATCACAACATTAGTTTGGTTAAATTAAGTTCCAATTTTAAATTTAAAGGTAGTGAAATTATCCTTGATTTTTTCATTGGGATTCACTTCAGTTTCTAAAGGAAAGCCTCCACTAATTTGGTTCCTTATGCTACTAATATCAGGGGCCATTTGACCAATTTGAGTCATAAAAGATTTTTAAAAAAATTATTTAACTATTTCTTCAAGACTATTTTTATATTTTTTAGAGGGAAATGAAGGTTTTAGTTTCCTTCCAGGATGATAATTGGATCGACCATGAATATATATATATATATATATGGGTTACTTTATTAACCTTGGAAAAACCTCCCTTACTATTCAGGGTGTCTAAAATTATCATTTTTTTTGTAATTAAATCCTTGGATGTATTTTTGGAATGTTCTTGAAACTTTTTGTTGGAAAGGACACCCTGGAAACACATTATTAAAAGCTTCATCATATTTTACCATTTGTGGACCCTAATAACAAATGTTCTCATTTGAGTAAAACCTTACACAATTAAATTGATGTAGGAAATTTATTTCAAGTCGTTTTGGTTTTATTAAAATGTTAGATAAATTTATATATCTCTCTATAGTGGTAGGATATCT
Organism: Viscum album; assembly: GCA_963277665.1. Classification (NCBI taxonomy): domain Eukaryota; kingdom Viridiplantae; phylum Streptophyta; class Magnoliopsida; order Santalales; family Viscaceae; genus Viscum; species Viscum album. The sequence goes on along the minus strand of OY728141.1, from coordinate 922,928,348 downwards.
AAGTTACCTTAAAATAAGGCTATTTTTAGAACAAAAAGTTGGAACTTCTCGAGCAGTTTTCACAAGAATTTTCTACTTAGTTCTAATTTGTTAATAATTTTTGGTAATGTTACCAATTGCATTACTATCATTGGGTGTGGTTTTATCAACCAAATATCCTCCTATGAAAGCATCTATCATGCTCTTATTAGTATGCCAATGTCCCTCATTAAAATATTAAAAACAATAGTGTTCACTAATTTGAAAGTGGAGGAAACTAAAACATAAAATAATAAATATATAAAAATAATCATGAAACTTTTCACATTGAGATTATCTAATATCAATAATTTATATTATAATGAAAAGTAACCTAAAATTAGGGGAAATTTGTTCAAGGAAAAATTTCTTCAATTCATTCCAATTCCTTTTTCGAAAGGAGATTGAATATAAGAACCACCCATTTAAGGCTCCCTCCAAAGAGAAAGTAAAATATCTTAGTTTGATTTGATCTCCATTCACTCTTAGGGGGTTTATATTGACACAAATATAGTTAGATTCTTTTATTTTTTTCATGCAGATATTCCCCTAGAAGTCCATTGAATTTGGGAAGTTGATTAATGAATCCTAATTTGATTTCAAAACTAGCAAGTGTCTCGGGGTATTCTATATTATTTGGTTAGTTATATTCATGGGATGAAGTGAATTAATTAGGTATTTCATTATCTTAAATTATGATTTTATGCTAAAATATTTATATTCTTGGTGAATTTTTGGGTTAAAAATTATCATAAGTGTTCGTAGGTTGATCAATAAATTCAAAAAATATTTTTATTTATTCCTCATCCTTAGTTTTTCTAAATCTAAAAAAATATTACATTTAAATTTCAGAGTATAAGGGGTGAATATAAATGTAAAAACTTCTGGTCATAAAAACATATTAAAATAACTTAAAAACCTCTATATAAATGGTTTCATTGAAAGTAGAGGTTTTTTCATGAGTCTCTAGTAAAAATTTATCCTCAATGAATTTTATACAGTTTTCCCCAATGTGGTCTCATAACGAGCTTGAAACAATGTTCAAAACTATCGCTTTTATTTTTCTATTTTCAAAGAGAAAAATAAATATAAAGATTTTTTTAATTTCATATAATAATGAAAACTAAATTAAACCACTTAAAAGTTAAATTATAGATATAATATTATGACAAAATAAATTGAATTAATAAAGTGTGATGTTTGGTGGGAACTAGTAGTTGTGATCTATCTTTGACCTTTTCAAACAATATTATTCATTTTAAAATAGTATCACCTATTTAAATTTTTTAATTCACTCTCTTTGACATCAAAGTGTGCATCCAATTTTTCTTGAAAAATCATACCATAACTATGGTTGATTGTTGATCATATTTTGTAACTAACTAAATTACTCAAAGAACACCAAGAAATGAAACCAAATTGAAACAATTATAACCCTAAACAAGACCTTGCTTATAATATTTAAATAGTGAATAAAATTAATTTAATTCTTTAAATTAAAAATATATAGAATTAAAATAAACATTAATTCAAGAATAAAATAATCATTAATTCAAAAATAAAACAACTAGGTCACATTCAATTACACAATTTATAGAATAAATAAAATTGGATAAATTGAACATTATAAATATGGAGGGATAAAAGTGGGACTATAATGTTCACATACCCAAGGGAATATAACTAGACATGGATAAACATGTACTATGATAAAGTTATCCTTACTAATCTATACTTGATCATTCACTAGTCTTGATCTCCCTTTTGTGCATCCTCATCTCATACATTGTTCTCCCTCTTTATCATTCCTTTCTCTGCCTATCTCCCTATATTTCTCTTATAGGGTATTGAAAGTGATTTTTTAAATAATTCATGGCTTCTAGAATATTTTAATCACACATGGTAGAGTTTCAATACATGCAGTGAAATCCAAATTTATTTTTTTGTATGTGACATTTGGATTTAACTATGATCTGAAATTCTTCCATGACCTAAAAATGTAATGAACCAGGCTGAGTTGGCCTAATAGGTCACTTGATCTAGTTTTCCATAAGCCTTAAAGCTTATCTCCCTAAATTATAAAGGCTTACAACTAGAATTATATGTCTAAAAGATGCAGTGGGAAGACTATACACTCTGGTTAAGGTTCCATAATAATGTAAATGGCCAAAACATCCACTATGAAAAACATCAAACTACTCATAATGAATATATGAAACAGATCATGCTATAAACAATGAAATATAACATACAATCATATAGACTCAAAAACATTAAATGCATACAATATATGATACTTCACTAGGCTGACCATATATAAAAAATAAAGGAACTAATGAGAAATATGTAAGGATCTAATAAAAATACTAAGTCAGCCCAAAAACTTAGTCTCCATGAAACTCTAGTTACATAAACCTAATACTGAGACTCAATATGGGTGGCTCTACCTAATCAATAATCACTAGGTATTGACCCTATCCATTGAACAACAAATTCTCTAAACTAAAAGTAGACATTAAGTATGAATTCACACCAAGGTGTATATACCGAGGGGTATGAAAAAAAATCTCAGTAGGCCACCCCCAATGGTGAACCAATAATCTGTTATCATAATAAGTGAATACAAATATGATATGCCCATCATAACTAAATGCTAACAACAATTGGAATAAAAAATTACTTAAAAGGGATGAAAAATAAAAACAAGTAAATTAGCCAATCATATGTTATATCCTAACACATGAGGTAAATCTAACCCCACTCTAGCCCCTTACAGAGAATTTATAGAATGTGGATCACATCACCACATGAAAACCATAGTTCCACAAAATATACAAAGTTTCTACGCGATTTATAAACAAAAAATTCCATTAATTTCAGACCCCATGGAATAATCATAGGATTCCACACCAAAAAGTGCATCTAAATATCTCTAAGAATCCAATAGAACACTCTGAATTGGTGATAGGAACATCTAGGTTGACACAACTAGAAAACATGTCTTTCCTAAAAAATATTCATAAAGAATCAAGAACCCTATAAGGAACCAAAAATAGGTGTGATCCATACATAATACTGGTGTTTCACAGTATCCATGGCCCCAAGAGCACTCTTCATCCATGGTACAAAAAACATACTATGAGTAACTCATCATCTCATGTGCCTGAATTCACTCTAACCAGGGTGCACACTGAACTACAGGGTCTTTCACTCATCCATATCACTCATTATCTCCCTAATCCTATCTAACCACTACTATAAAATAGAGTATAGAACCTAATAAAAACTCTAGGAAAACACCTGATCGAAGATATCCCAAGGTTATCCTCATAAACCAAGGTCTTAAGAATAAACTACATAAAAATTCGTGCCTAAAGAATAACAAAATGTGGGTTCTTCCAACTCTCAAAATCACCATCCAAATAAATTAACCAGCAACATTGATAAACTCTCCACCAATAAATAATAGGACTTATCTTATCACCCTAGATCATAGCATCCTAAAAATATACACTATGGTATCTCAACGACTCACTTATGCACTAAACCAAACTCAAGGATCCTACAAACCCTGAGGTCAAATCATAAAGTAACGTCCAACTGTAGACTCTATTAGGGTACCCAAGATCATGGTTCATTCCTTTCCAAAGATCCACAAATATACTAAAGGTTGCGGAAAGATCAGGAAACCCTATGAGGGTTTCCTCTAGCTCATCCAAAATCATGGAACATGCCTTGTGTCGAAACATCCTAAGTGTCCCTTAGTGGTCTCTAACTGATTCTATATCAACAACACACCCAAAGGTTAACCCAAAAGAAAAACAATCCAACATGGGTATTCACAATGGTCCCAATTACCACCTTAAAAGAAGAACCTTTCTGGGATCTTCGGTAAAATCCAAACCATGCCACATGTGCATTATCCACTGTTGATAATGGAGACCACTAGTCACTTGATAAAAAACCATACCCAAGGGAATCATTAAGAGTCCCTCAGACTCATCTCAATAGATCAAAGGAATATGGTTTTATCCACTATCCAAAGCCAACAACCTATCCCAAAAGATTCCACAACTCTGGTCCGCCTACCCAAGTGATAAAACATAACTTCACTAACCTTAAGAAACTAGTCCCAACATGCAGGCACAAAAATAGTTCTCCACATAGATATAACTCAAGTCCACCTTCTAGAATCTATCTAGAACCTCAAATATATCTATATGGAATACTTGATCCTGGCCGACCACCGATCTCTTAACCCTCACATGGGCCTTACAACTCATAACCCAAATACCTATAGGTTTCTTCAGCCAGTACTTGAATAAAACATCCTACAAAAACTCACCCATATTAAAAATCATCTAAAAGGCCTCTTAATATTTAAAGGATTCCACCATCATGATCTAAACTGAAAATGATCTGAATATAGTACTCAGAAGTCCAATTCTGACTCCAGGGAAAAAGTCAAGAAAAATAGAATGGGGAATGAAACTGTATATGGCATGTACTCTGGATACAGAGTGTGTATCCTCAAAGGTTCCCTCTATCCATGTACCATAGGCCACCCGACATGTACTTTCCCAATGTACATGGCATGTGCCTCTCAGTACATGGAGTGTAACCCCACATGGGTACCTTCCCATGTACCTTATCCATATTCAGAATGTACATCATTGGAGTACACAGTGTGTACTACCCATATTGTTCATATAACCCACATGGGGTTCCTAGATATATACCTTTTCATGTACCCCCACACGGGATCTGGCCAAGCATAGTACACATCTACTGGTAGTGCACCTCGCACAGTTTTTGGTCATATAGACTACACATCCATGTGCCCTTGAGACACCTTAATTCACCTCTACATGGTTTTTACTCCTATGTACAAGAATTATAGTCCCAGAAACTCATCTTCCAAAAATATAAAGAACACATGGTGTGTCTTATTTGAACTATGTACCATATATATGTGTTTTCTTGAATAAAAACCCCTCAAAATGGAAAAACCCTTTTTTCTCCCTAAAAGCCACAGATATACCCGGTAGGGGTCCCAAAAAATCCATTAAATGATTTAAAAAATAAATAAAAAATTCTATGGAGATTTATGTTAGAACAACAAAAAGGTTCCTAACTATGGGTGACAACCACCCATGCTTCACACTGGATCCATGCCACGCAACCATCGTGCCCCAATCTACCTTATGACAAGCTCCTCCGTTGGTGCCTCCTTCTCCATATCCTTAACTAGGATAAATAACCCAAATTGGGAATCCCCAAAGGTGTATAAATGACATGCTAAAGGGTAAGAGAGAATGAAATCGAGAAAAAAAACAAACAAAAATAAAAAAAATAAAACGAAGTGAAAGGGTCCTGATCCCAATGCCCACAATGGGTTTCTACATCACTTAAGAAAAAACCCCATTCCAAACTCAATAGTGAAGATATAATATCTATATTAATCTTCACATAAAACATAAAATCAAATGAACACACACGATTTAATTAATATTTAATTAATTAAATATTAAATATTTTATGAAACTTCTCACAGCTTAGATTTCCACAAAACTCATAACCTAAGGTAAACATACTATTCTAAGACTAATAGAGTGCTCTAAAAAATTATCTAAGATATCCTTATATTATAATTTACCATTTTAACACTAAAATACTTTTTGGAATAAAAATAAAAAATTTATCTGATTTTCAAAACTCATGATGATGTGAAGAATCATAAACTCCCCACCAAAAATGCTTGTCTCCCCCTAAAAATACATAGTGTTCAACCATATTCCAAGATCCAACTCTCAACACTCACATAGTCCACACTTATTTGATCGTCCATGATCTAGTATTACAGTTTACACAACTCTACCCTAATGAGAGAGACATTAAATAGTGGTTGATCGAATACTCCTCACCACAAGAGTATCATCATCATCTCTTTTCTAGAAAATAGAGTAAATAAGATGACCCTTGAAATTTCCATCACCAAATAAAATGAATTGATGTGACCAAACTCATCACACTAGATCACCAACATGAAAACATGCAACAACCAATGATAATTTCTATCCCACCAGTAATAGTAACTTCCATGCTCTTCAAATAACATAAATGAATCTAATGAACTATGATGGCCTATGGTTCACTCCCCTATAAAAATATGTCACTAAACATCGACCAAGTGATAAATATGACTCAATATCATGTTGGATAAGTCCTAAAAAAACTATTCTAACAAGCCTAAAACCACCAACCATGCTCCTAAAGTAGGTCAGTTCCAACAAACCAGTGTACCCTCAGCACTCCTCTTCAAAGACAGGGCATCTTCCAAATTCTATGACCAACAATACAACAAACCTCCCTTCAAGGCATCAAAATAATGCCATGAGAATCAAACCACACTCTTGATGTGCTACCCAAGGTGCCACCAAAATGAGTTGGTTTAGGAAACCGGCCAAGCATACCCTCCCAAGCCATCCTTGAGACAGGGAGAACTCTCAGCGCTCTATATCTCAAACACTGGGGTCTCATCTACCTAACCATATCTTCATGATAGTAGACTCAAGACCCCCCACCCCCACCCCCCAAGGAAGCACATCCAGGCCCACCCAATCAATCGATGATAGTAGGCACACATGCCCCACCTCAAGACTCGACAGACAACACGTATCAAGAACAACTCCCTCCCAATGAAAATAAACCTATGACTTTCAGGGAACCACCACCTCAGTGAAAATAATGACCAATCCAAGTATGTATTATGAATTATGTACCTCATCAAGACACAAACTTGGTACTCAAACCCATTGATAACCCACAAGGTCCTCCATAAATCCATTGATGAAGGGATTATATCTCTATAACCTTTGAACATCTCACCACATAATCCACATGACCTATCATCTAAATAAAATATTTATATTTTTGTTTTGTTGAATAGAATTTCACCAAGTATCTATATGTGACACACAAATAGGTAATTCGAGGAACTTTAAATAATTGAACCTCAATCATCAGTGAAACCACACATAGTCTGGCATATGTCATTTGAATCCTATGTGCCTAAAATGATTAATGAACACCAAACACTTTCCCATAGTCCAAGAGACAAAAATCAATATACACCATAAATCCAAAAACCTAATAACATCACACTAGGTGAAATAACACAACCATAAAATGGAAATCAAGAAGACAAATCCCATGACCTAGCAACTACGACTTCCTATTAACAATGGTGTTCATGAAACAACAGTCTAATATCCATCACAAGTCCCAACACATTCCTATACCTCATGTATACCAACTCCCAAAATCAAAAATTAAAACACCTTTGATACTACTTCATAATAAACTATCTCGAGTCAATCTAAAACATGATCTGATATAACTTTCCACAAGGCCACAAGTGTGCCTCCTCAAACTCTAGAGGATGTCAATTAATGGAGAGGGAATAAAATAAATAGTGGTAAGACTATACCCTCTATTAAGAGTAAAATAATAGTAAAAATAACCAAAACATCTACAAGTATGGACATAAAAACATAAAAAATAAATAACTAGAATAGATAGTTATATAATAAATTAAAAACAACAAACATGTATATAGACTAACAAGCATGAAAAAAAAATAGGCAGTCTCCCACTGGGATAACCACATATAAAAAATAAATAAATTGAAAATAAATATATCTGGCTCTACTACCAATATCAAACCAAACCATATACTTCACATATACAACACTCGAGCTATATCATCTCAATATTGAGAATCCACACAAGAAACTCCGCTCGATCAAGTAAAACTGGGCCTCGACCCTATCCATTGTGAAAAATGTGCTCTAAGATAAAATTTCACATAAATTATACAAGCTCACTAAGGTGAACCTACATGGGGTGTTAAATAAATCTTAGTTGGCCACCCCCAAAAGTGAACCTATAATATGCTTCCATAAAAGTGTATGCAGATGTGATATGCCTAGCGTTGATGAACACTAACAACTATTGGAATAAAAACTACATAAAAGGGGGTACAAGGAGAGAATCCGGCCACATGTTCTAGCTTGACTCCCAAGGTAAATATATCCCCACTCTAGCACCCACTATAATATGTATATCACATGGATCAACTAGCCACATGACAACAGGCATGTCTTCCAGATCTACACAGGAGATCCAAGATGTCCAAATGAAAATGGAACAAATTTTGCACCCCATGGTGTTACCATAGTCATCCATTAGACCAAGAACATATATCAGGATCTATGACTCTAATATCATTATATAAACTCGTGATAAGAACATCTAGGCTGACACAACTTGAGAACATGCTAGTCTTGAAAGTTCGGCATAAATAAATAAGAACAATCTATGGGCCCAACAATAGCTAGGATCATTACATAAACTCAGGAGTGAATAGAATCCATATACAAAAGAAAAATAAACATATATGGTATATAAAAACCACTTCATGAGTTCTTTGATACCTCATTATCCTGAAGTCACTCTAGGTAGGGTGTACACTCAACTAGAGTGGGATTGTACCCATCTAGATCGCCCATTAGCTTCCTAATACCATCTTAGAAAAACCATCCTATAGAGGAGAGAACCAAATAAAAACTCAAGGAAAGTTCCTAATCCAAGATATCCCAAGAGTCTCTTCCTCAATTTAAGGTCTTGGGAATAAATTTTCTCAAACATCACATTCAAATTCAAACATAACATGGTTCAGTCCAACTCTTAAACCCACCATCTAAAAATATGAACTACAAGTACTTATAAACTCTCATCCAATAATGAATGGTACCTATATTAGTACCATGGATCTCATCATCCTATAAATAGCCATCATGGGATCTCAAATTCTAACCTCAAGGGAAATCCAAAAATGGGGATTCCATGAAGAGTAGGATCAATTCACAAAGTGGTGACCAACTAGGGACTCCCCTATTGCGCTCAAGCTCTCAAGACACACCCATCCAAAGATCCACAAATAGCCCAAATGCCATAAAAATAGAAGTATACCCTATGATGAGTTCCTATATCTCATCCAATATAAAGGTACATGAATTGTTTCAAAACATAACAAACAGCCCTTAGTTACCTCCAATTTATCCTTGATAAGAAATGAATCCAAAGGGGGCATCCATAATCAAAGAATTCCAACCATAGAATTCAAAATAGTATTCATGAACACCTCAAAAGAATGACCAAATAGTGAATCTCAATAAAATAGAAGCCATGCCACATGGGAATTGTCCATTGTGGACTATAAAAACCACTAATAACTTGATCAGAAACTATCCCACTGGGGATTCTTCAAGAGTCCCCCAAACTCATATTAATATATCAAAATTTCCTAAACATAACCACAATATAAATTCATCAATCCATACTAAAGGCTCCAATAGAACTATTCTTTAAACCCTATAGCTAGACCTCAATATCTCCAACCTCAAGCAATCAATCCCTACTTGAAGGAACAGACCAAAATATTCTTTGAGATACAACCTGATCTCACCTTCCAAAATCAATCCAAAATAACATAAATATATCACCATGTCATACTCAACCTAGTCTAACCACTGAGCTTTAAACCCTAAACTAGTCTTTATAGATCACAACCTGAGCCCTATGAGGTTTTTGTACCCAAGAATCTGTGAAAATATCCATAAAACACTCACCCATCCAAAAAACCATCTATAAAAGCTATAAATTTTGAAATTATTACACCATAATGATTTAAACAGAAAAAATGTATAGAATATACTAATCACAATCCCAATTATGACACAATGGTTAAAATAGAAAAATAGGTTAGGGAAAAAAATTGAATGGTGTTTACTCTTGGTACATAATGTGTATCCCCAAAGGTCCTCCAAGGTCATGTTCTACATGAAACTTGCATGTACTTTCCAAAACAACATGGTATGTTTCTTTTATTATACGGAATATAACCCCATATGGGTACATTCTCATGAATATTATCCACACTCGATGTATACACTTCCAGACTATAGGGAATGTACCACTTTTATATCTCATGTTCCACATATACATGGTGTGTATCCCACACACGGTGTCCAACTATATACCAATCCATTTACCCCCACATGGTGTCCTTCCTAGCACAGAACGCGACCACTTATTGTTTACCTCACATCGATTCTCTCGATGTACTGAACATGGTCTTGTTCCTTAGGAACACCCCAAGTCACCACTACTTGGCATATACACCCAATTACTTGGTGTTTATTCCCAAAAACTCATCTTCTCCAAAAATAATGAACACGCAGCATGTGTTCTCGAAACTGCATACCATGTACATGGGTTTTCCTAAGAAAAAACCCCTCAAAATAGAACGAAACCCCAATTTATCCCCTAAATCTATAGATCGACCTACTAGGGATCCCCAATAACCCATTCAAGGATTGAAAAACTAAAAACAACTATGCTATGAGTATTTATAGAAAACCATTAAAAACAAACCAACCTCTAGGTGGAAACTATCGAAGTTTCACACGGTATCCATGCTATAAAGTCATTGAATATGCTACCTCTCTTAGACAAGGACAGCAAATGGGGAATCCCAACAGGGGAGTATGTGACAATCCAAATGGGAGGGGATAAAGATAATAGGGTAAAATAAAAGGAATGAAAATAAAAAGAAAAGAAAATGGGCTCTATCCCGGGCTCAACACCCGTAATGAGTTTATGTCTCGCATACAAAAAAACCCCATTATAGACTCAATCATTATTATAGTATCTCAATAAAACACCCTATTTAAATGATACAATAGAATGAAAATAAATTAATAAATTAATTTTAATTAATTAAATGTTAAATATTCCTTGAAAATTATAATGGCTCGAATTTCCACCAAACTCTTATCCTAGGGTAAAAACCTTATTTTGAGACCCACAGAGTAGTGGGAAAAATTAACGAAGATCATATTATAATATAATTTTACATTTTTCCTCTGAAACACATCCATGAACTCACATTCAAATTTCCCCTAATATTCACAACACATGAATATGTGAGGAATCACAACAACAATTCTATCTTCCCCATTTTAATTCACGATTTCATTTCATATACCTACATTTCATTAATTATTTTTCACATGGAAAGAACTACCATATTTTAGTTATTATGAAAATTCTTCTCATTATTGACTTTAACCCTTCATGGTGTGACTACATTTTTAATGGCATAACATTTCTATATCTCTTGTCTCATTGTAGTGTGATCACTTATTCATGGAACATGAATTTTATTTATGAAATAACTATGATGAAATTTTCATAAATAAAAAATATTAAAAATCCTTTACTACTTTAAAATATATAACATATTATTTAGTAGCTAAGTATAAAAATTAACGTATTTTAAAAAATATATTCTAGTAAATAAAAAACTTACGTATCAGTTTTGTTTTCCAGAAATATTGTGCATGAGAAAATATATTATGCATTACCCTTATGCATTTCCCAAAATATTTTACTTATTCTATCATTTATACTTTTCACTTCTAAATTTAATCTTACATATCACCAAAATATATTACACATTTTCAAATGAAAAGTATAAAATTGTACACAACTCATGGGACACTAGAAAAATATTATGTATCATCTTAATTATGGTATGCATTATAGGGGGCTCTGAAACTTCATCTATAGTGTATTTAGAAACAATATTACACATTCTTGGATGGAAATATTATATATCTCAATAATATATTAATAATCCTTTACATATCCAAAATCTACACATCTGTTTCCATGAAAATATCTTACAAATTTAAATCCTTCTTTAGAGTCAATGGACAAATTCTTATAAAACTCCAAGAATGTTACATATCCCATAAAGAGACTATCTATTTACATTTTCCACTTATCTTAAAAAAATATTACATATTAATAATACTCATCAATACATCAACAAATTTCTTCAACTTCCGTAAAATTCAACCAAATTCTAAATGTTACTTGAATATTGTGATGAACACATATTCAGTGTAATATTTTCTAATAATTCTATAAAATGAATAAAAAAATTGAAATTAAGGTATTAAGGATTATCACAATTAAGATAAAAATATAAATAAGACCAAAAAATGATGTAATTTTCCTTTAAAGTGCCAAAATGATGGGGATTAAATCATTGAAATACAAGATAAAAGTAATAAAAATATATGTCCTGTCATACATATTCAGTTAAATTCATAATAAAACCTTAAACTTTAGGTTTTTTCTCTAACATTAAAAACATATGTATTAGTAATTGATATTAAAAATTAAATATAATATCTTATATGTTCAATATAATATCATACATATTGAATTTGAGTTTTATTTTATATTATTGGGGAAGAATGTTTTATGTTTAATATATGTAGTGAATAAAATCCTATATATACAGTAAAAATTAAAAAATTTGAGAGGCCTGATCATATTTATTTTAAAATATAAAATTGCTCAACTCTAAAGTAGTTTATTTTTAATGGTATTACTTTCATGAAAAGTTTTACCATGTTTATTTCAATATTTTTTTAATAATCAATTTCTACTGTGACTATAAGAATTCAGATTTTCATGGATAAGATAAATAATTTATTTAAATAAATTAATTTTTGGATATTATATATATTTTATCTCAATATAATATCATATATATAATTCATACATATATAAGTTAATACAAAAGTTCAAACCTTTCAAAGATTAAAAATTTTATGCGAACATCCACATTAGTGTGTCTATGAAATTTCTTATTTCATTCCTTAGGCACTAAAATTCTAGATTACATGTGTGATTGAAAATAAATTAGATAAGAAATTTTTATTATACTATTAATTCATGAATAAATATAACACATTCAAATATTTATCTTTAGTTCTACACTTTGGATATATACATATTTCTTTAAAGTTGATTTTATTCTATCAGTTTTACTTTGAATATGGATTTGTACTGAAATTAATTTCAATTTGTATATCCATTATATATTTTTTTAAGTTATTAAATATCTAATAATTTTGGAACTAAGTATAAGGACGTGTATTTTTAGATTGATCCCAATAAAATCTCTTTTACCCTTGTACACAACAAGTTTCAGTTTCTTGCACTCAACTATGAGATACTAAGGAAAAGTAGCTAAATACAAATCAACATACTTGCGTTGGTTGTTAGTGGATTGGACTAAGGTAAGTTAATTATAGCCTTAAACCACTATGTAAATCCATTCTATCATTTTCATTTATTTTATTTAATTTAGGTCTCATATTTGGTTAAAATAAGAGGAAAAAATTAAATCTAATTTGAATAAGGGAGTTTAAAAGCATAAAATTTTGTAAAGGTGACATTCAAGAACTAAATTAAATCCCCTCTCGATTCAATTTATTAAAGTACTAGAAAAAACCATTAAATTATTTTTTATTTTATAGAGTATTAATCCTTCATTTGTAATGATTCTGATGAATAAATAAAATAAATATTACTTTTATGTGATGGCTTATATTTAATTATCGTACTCCATTACACATGAATTAATATTGTATAGTCACATGTGTATTTAACAATTGAAGCTAATTAAGTGACCAATATATATGTATTTTAGGTTCATATCATCATTAAATGAATAATATCATTTACAATTTAAATATATAGTTTAACATAAAAATACCTAAAAATATACATTGAAATTTTGGAATAGTGTATATGTATCTATAAAATATTTTAATTGAAAATACATATTAAAATATATTTTATAAAATATTGGAATTTTTATGTTTTTATAAAATATGTCACATAATCATATTTATTTTAAAATGGTTTATTTATTATTTTTGTATGAACATATTTATAAAATATGTTCTGTGAGCATTTTTATAGGATATATTTTGTGAATATATTTAATAGAATATATCATGATAACATTTTTATCAAAAAATACTTTATTATAATTTATTATAATTGATTAATTATATTTGTGAATATTTTTATTATCTATACTCTCTATCAATGAATACAAGGTTTTAAAACCCTCTGATGCCATCTAACGGTCTTGGTCTGACTAGTGCTCTATCCTTGAGTACTTGGAATTTTCTGAGTGGGGTAAAATTTGAAGATGTTTTTCATTATTCAGGGGAAAATAAATGCTTAATGATTAGGTTTCAATCATTAACAACATTCAAGAATGAAGGAATCATGTAAATTTCATTTGTGAAAGAGGTGGTAAACTCATTATCATGTCATTTTAGGTTTATACTCATTAGAAAATTCTTCATTGGTCATCCTTAATTGTATGTTTTGAAAAATCACTTAAAGATGTCATATTTATTGATTTATCTATTAAGTTGATTCATTCAAATCATGTAATTCTTAACTTCTCTTTTTAATATGAATACCATATATTTTTTATATGAAAATTTTATACTTTTAATTCTTATTCCTAGGAAAATTTAAATTTGTCTATGGACTTCTTCTCGGATTTTGAATCCAATATGATTTTGGTTTGAGTTTATTTCAACATTATTACATTTTTTAAAAATATATTTGATTGTGATTGGTGGTAGTCTTACTATTTATATTGAATATTTTTCCCACATTGAAATAGTAAAAATGATATAAAAATAAAGTCTATAAATTGTAGTAAGTAAATAACACTAGTTGTAATGTAGAAAACCCCCCAAATGGAGTGGAATAAAAAACCATGGATAAATATATGTACATTGATATGAAAAATGTAGGCACAAACACTCTCACTATTACAAGAGAAATCCTTTGAAATTTTTATATTTTTAATAAGTGAAGAAAACCCATCATACACACTAGAAACTAGTGGGAGAACTGATGATGGAATGAAGATAAACTATTGAAGTGATATGCATTCCATAGGAAGGATCATGCTCTAATTCCCCTCTATTTGTTCCTCCATCAATGGGATTTGGTAGGATTTATCCACACACCTCTAATTACTCCAAAATACCATTACCTACCCCTTGAAATTTTATGGGGGCATTAAAATCCTAATAAACAATTAGGTTCTACAAGTAATGGGTGTAAATGGCTTCGACAATGGTTGACCTATCAGAAATGATCAAAAATGGGTCATTCCTGTATATATCCAACTTTAATATTTTATTCAAAACCAAAAAATATATCTAAACAACTGTTATATATAAAAAATTATTCCTCTCATATCCTTTGAAGGCTTATTGAGGATCTACACCATCTGAACTTATCAAACTCAATCACATTCATTAATAAATCATCAAGATTTTACTTAGTGTGATTTTTTACTTGTCCGCTATTTTTTTGAACTCCATGTCTTGAATGAAATGATATTTTAATACAATTCAATTTAAAATTTAATGAAGATATAAATTTCTTATTATATATAAGAAACTTTTACTATCAAAAAATGATGTAATATATACTAATATCTTCTTGATCTTCTATATAAATCCTCACATTGAAATCATAACTTTACAAGTCAGTGTAATTTCCATGAAATATTTATATGTAATTGATAGAGACAGAAATGACTAAATCTTTGAAATATATATCATAAATTTTATTATAAGAGTAAAAATATAACTAGTAGTGGGTTTTTTCCTATTAGTATAACCTATAAAATATAAATTAAAAAATTTTAAGATAGGGAACTCTTATCCTCCAAAACATAATCCAACAACTAAGGTATTCTTGATATATCTCAGGATCCCCTTCACTATGTTATAATTCAATTTAAATGGATTATTTATGTACCAACTAAATTCTCTTATTACATATGTAGTTATATCCTAGTAAAAACTGTATAAAACATAAGACTCTACAGAATTCATGTATACGATACTTGAGATATCTTTATCCTCTCTATTTGAATATAAAGACTCATCGGGGATGATAACTTGAAATTAATATAAATAGGGGTATAGATTAACCTATAGTCTTTCATAATGAATTATATCAAGACTTTACAAGAGTAATGTTTAAGTGACAAAAAAATGTTCCCATTATTTAAGTCATGATAAATCTACATCACAAGAATATTGGTTATTGGTCCAAAGTCCTTAATATCAAACTCCATAGAAAAATATTCCTTCATTTTCTAAATCTATCCATTTTTTAGGATTACAGCCAATATTTCAACCACATATAATAGAATAATGATAAAATAATTTTTACTTTAACACATTAAATGTGAAAAAATATCTGAATAAAATCATTTATATCCATGGATCATGATATAAGAATAAAATCTCTTATACATACACCTTTTCACCCACAAGAGACAATATAGAGATTTGTTAAACTTAAAAACCAAGTTCTACTAATATTGTCTAAAAAATCTTCTAGTTGAATAAAATATATTTCATTATCAAGATAACCATATAGAAAATATATCTTCACATATATTTATTCAAGATGTAAAATGCATGAATAAACCCTCTCTAAAATTACCTGAAAAACTTCTAGTCAAACAATAGAATACTATATTTCATTGAAATCAATACCTTCCTTCTGAGCATAACTATAGACCACTAGTCTCACTCAAAATATTTCCACAAGTTCCTTTATGTATTTTTGATCTTAAATACACATTTATTGTCAATATACTTCCTTTCATAAGGTAATGTAACAAGATCCAAAGTATTATTCTTATGTAGGAATTTAATTTACTCATATATCACCCATATACATGTGGATATGTCTAGACACTATTTCACCTCTATAAAATATATATCCATCCATATTTCATAAATAATAAGTACAAAATATTGTTCCTAGTAAAATAATATTAGTTATATATCAATGTTATTTTCTCCAATGTTGATCATTTTGATCAAAAATCAACTTATTCTTAATCATTGAAATCTATAAATTATTCAAAGGAAGAATTTTATTATTTATTTTATCCTACACCTCAGATGTTATATATTAGGTCTTCCCTTTCTCTATTTATTTATCAATCATTATCTATACCTTTTATTCGTCAAAAATTATTTCCCTGGTGATGATTGGTTTGTGGGTATTCAGGTCCCAAAAATGAAACCCACTCACACTATCAATGTATCCTAAGAAGATAAAATTCTTAGTTCTCAATTATAGCTTTGATCATTCTTGTTCATTAAACAGTCCATATACAAGATTTTAAAAAGTATGTAAATAGGAATAGTTTGTTGGTTTACTTTTTTACACCTCGATAAATGTTTTCATATCAATCACCACTGAAAGAGAACTATTTATAAATTAATATGAAATATTTACTTCTTAGGAAAATAAAGTTTTAGTAAATCCTACAATTTTAAACTTTTTCCTCATTTTTTTCAATAGGGTTTTTTATCTACTATACTTATCCATTCTACCAAGGAATTTATTCCATCATAAACTATATCTTTATGACATCCTATTGAAAAAATTATCAAACTCCTTAGTTATATATTCTCTACCATTATATACCTCAAACACTTGATATTATTTCTATATTCATTATCTATCCACATTTTGAATTTTTTAAGTACATAAAAAATATATGACTTTCTCTTGATTGGGTAAAGCAAACATCTCCTAGAATAATTATCAATGAATGACACAAAATACCATTCTCTACTAGAAAATAAAATTTTTTCTTTCCAAACATTAGAATTGATCAATTCTAAGATCTTATATATCTATGTCAAAGAAATTATAAACTTTAACCTATGTTTATTTATTTAAATAAAATACTCAAAAACATGTAATGATAACTTTTTGTGTTTAGAAAGTATCTTCTAATCACAGACAATTTCGAAGCCTCGTTTGATTATATGGCCATGATTTTGATTCCACAATGTCATCAATATTTCCATTATGATAGTTTATATGAAAACTATCTTTATGGAATGGCTATCATAGTTCATCCAATAATTAAAAAAATGAACCCCGGTAAAATGTAGTACATTGTGTGACTCGGGTTTTCTATAAAAGAGGAAGACTCCTAATTATCTTCTCAATGTGTTGTGCATTATATTTTAAGTGGAAGAAAAAAAATTAAAGTTGTTTAAAAAAGATTGTAAATTGTTTGAAAATATTTTGAAAAAATTTCCGCACCATTAATATTCCCTCAACTTACTTGTTAAATCATGATTCATTCAATAAACCTCTCATACTCTCTTACTAACTAGATAAAACCTTAACCAATTAACCTCACATGGGGAATTAAACTCAAATGAATATGTAAGATAATTATCTAACTCTCTTATCTTTCTTAGATATGTGATCAAATACCTATGATCTCTCTTGAACCATTCACACACTTCCTTCCATCGTATGGGAAATAAAGAAGATACAAGGGACTAATTTTTGTGAACCAAAACAAGCAGAACAAGATGTTTATGATAAAATTAAGAGTGTAAATATTACACTGCCAATAGAAAACAATAAAACTTTAGAATTATTGAAAAATAATAATTATAAACAATTAAATTTATAATCTCTTAGTGAGGGGTGGAGGTAATCTCCACAACTCAACCACAATTGGTCAAGTGTTACATCACTAGAGAAATTTAAAGAAGAAAATAATTAAAGTATCACTAAATATTAGTTAAAATAAAATTTTATATTGAGTTATATCCACTTTTGTATTATAAATATAAATGTTCAATAATACTTTGAAGATGGGATTCTCTTTGCATGCTCAGGTAAGCTCAATCACTTTCCCATGTATGGGATGAGCTTAATTTGAATGCTTGATGGAATGTTTTATTCCCTTGATTTCCATCAGATTAGTTCTAATTCTATCATATCATGTTTTTTCTATAATTTTAAATTCCTTTTTCCTAATTTTTTTCATGAAATGAAAATAAAGTATTCCATTTATCTGTTTGTGCCTTAAATGAGCACTATGTCTATAGTGAATAATCTTCATAATCATGGTTCATTGAGATTAATACGGATTCAACTAAGAATAAATTCTTACAAGTGTAAAAACTTTTTTGTATTACTATATATTAGATCATATAATGTTTTAAAACGTTATTACCCTTACATATCATTACATTACTGAAGTTACCTATATGTTTCAACAAAAAAATATTACACATCAGGACTTTCATCCCTATAGTAAAGGAATGACATTTACATATCACTTAGGTCATGGGAAGTTAATCTTACTTATTTGATGGTTTAAATTTACATATCACTTAAATACATCTTATATATCTATAATTTTTACAATTTTGTATTTTTTAACTCCACAAGATTCTTACTTATGGGGTATTTACTAATATATGTATATATATCTCTGTGTGTGTGTGTGTGTGTTATTTTCTAAATTTTTATCTCTACTATGAAAATAACCTTTATATAACAGGTATATATAATTTACATACCATCCCTCTTTCATTTACATGAAATGGATTCAATAGAGTAACTTTAATTTATGGTGTGTTTACCTATACATATGAGAAGGTATCCCTCCAAAAACTAATTCATGACTTTTATATATCCAACTAGTTGCTCATACACAATATATTTTACAGATTCAAATCTCTTATTAATGATATATTTGGAGACCTTTACACATCATCCATGTGATTTTTATGCATGGTTAGTGATGAACCTTATTTGTCCAGTGAATCTTAGGACTTTTCCTAATTCCCTTATACTAACTTTCATAATTTAATCCTATTCATTCTTCCATTATTCCAGACCATGCTAAAAACATGAAAAGCTCATATTTTTTAAATTATTAATCAATATTAATCCCTAAATGGAATACTCAATATAAAATCATGAATATTAATCTTATTTACAACAACTCGTAAAATAAACATATAATCCAATAGTGATTCTATTTATAAATATTTCAAAATAAATGAAGGGTAAGCAATCTATAAAATCCTAAAACAATAAAATAAAATTGTGGCTTGATCAATCACCACACTTGTATAATAAATTTTTTGTAATTTTGTATATGTCCCTCTTCTTATCAAGTTAAATTTTGGATTCAATGATTGTAAAAAGATTATAAAATAGTGTAATTATATCTTTAATAATTAGAAATTTCATTAATATTTCTTCCTTAAAGATCTATGTTACATTAATATTTTTTAACACTTATTTTTTACTTACAATATGAAATTTTCATATATGATTTTCTCCTTCTTTATCCGAGTTTAGAATTCACCAAACCTTTCCACCCCCTTTTCCAATAACTAATTATTGAATTTTTCTAACCATGCTTTGTGAAAATAACTTATTTTATGGGTGAAGCTAAACTTGGACCTAAACTATTCCAATATATAATTCATCCTCTGATACTATATTTAATGGTTAGGACATGAAAGTAATGCTCATCACTCGAAATATTATTTAATGGTTTACTCACAAAGACATGTGATTTATTAACATGGATATATTTTTAGATAAATTGTTATCTCTTTTTTACACTAGTTCATATGAACTATCCTAATTTCATTTAACAAGGCTCTATTAGATGTTAGTCAATCATAGTGGATAGTTTTACCAAGGTCATGTTCAATTTTCAAGTTTCTAATGATATAATTCTAATTCAACTTATTTATTTACCATTAAAAATATTTTACCTTTTTAAAAAAATAATAATTATTTATTTTTACAATGTTACTTATTTATTCATTCAGTAGGAAGAGTTGAACATTAAATGATATTTTAATTTTTATATTGAAGGCCATAAATACACAAAAACAAAGTGAACCATAAAAACTATTAATATCTAGAGATAATTTGTTCCCTCCTTCAAATTTAACCTTGAATCTATCCTAAATGAATTTCAATATGAAATTTTCAATATGAAATTTTTTACTATAAAATGTGTTCAAAACATATAGTGGTTAAAGAGAAAACCCGATGGCCTTTAATCATATATAGTAGGAAGGATAGTGGACTCGTTCATAGGTTATTTCCAAAAATAATTTTTAAACTTAATTATCTATTCCCATTTTCCTTTAAGGGTTTCTGTTATTGTGATTTTTTGATTTAAAATAAAAAAATGGATATACATTAGTCTTGGTGACTGGATCAGTCCATTTACAACATATAATACTTTGTATGTGTGTTAGTTAGGAGGAGATAAGCATCAATTTTTTACCAATTAGGATGTCCTTTCTCTAAATGAGTTTTTTAGGGAAAATTTTAGTCTTTTCATCATAAAATATCGACTTCTGATATAATTATCTCTTTATTTCACCACATTCCACTACTTAAAACATTATCCACTCTCCATATTTTCTCAATCCCATATTCATTTTCTCAAAATCATAATAAGACTTGTTTTGTCTCTCGAAAGGATAGTTTAAACACTTACCATAAATAATTCTATAAGGATTCATACCAAGGGGTCTTAAAGGTAGTTCTATATTCCCAAAGTTCATCATCAAGATTCTTTATCTATTTATTTTGATTATTTTTTGCAATATTTTCAAAAATTATCTTCACATATAGATATTCTACTTCATCTTTCCAATTATTTTTTAGGTTGTAGTAAATAGAATTATTTTTTTGTACTCTATACTTTCTCATTAATTATTCTATACTCTGGTTAAAGGATATTGTAACCCAAACATTGATGATTTCCAATGGTATTATAGAACTATAAAAAATAATTGTTCTAAGAAAATATTTGACCAGTTTTTATTTATACATCCTAATATATTCTGAATAGGTCTCTTTAGAGTCGTATTTTACTTCCAAAATAATATATGTTAATCCAAAATAAATAAGAAATATCCATATGTATTATATTCCCCAACCACCAAATATTTCACAAAATGATAAATTTCCTTAGGTAATTTCCTGTATTTTGGAAATACATCCATTAAATGGGTAGGTTTTTCTTGATTTAAAAAAATAATGGCACATTTAAAATTTATAGCCTAAAAATTTTCAACCTCTAAAATTTTCCTATATATTTTCTAAGGTCCATAATGTCCACAACATGTATGTGTGTAAAAACATTTAAGATAAAAGATATCCACATAATTTTTTATACACCTCTTAATCACATAATCGCAATATATCTTCTATAAGTATGAATTATCCTATACATAGTACATTAAATTAGACTTCAACATAAGGAATATGTTTTTATAAAATAAGTACAATACCATTAAGGTGAATAATTATTTTACTATGTTCGTGTACCATGGAACCTTAACCTTGATATAATAGAGTTCTACACAATAGAGTGCAATATTCAAAGGTGTCTTTGGGGGAATTTCAACTTCATTAGTGTTGGAATATCTACTTATATGTTCTGTAATCGGGTTCTCATATACCTTCTTGTCCATAATTTCTATGTTAAATTATTATATAATAATCATCCAATGTATTATCCTTGGTTTTGAGTTGGATTTCTTCATCAAACACATTAGAGCTGAATGGTTAGAGTAAATATTTACTTTACATCCGAGAAAATATAAATGGAATTTCTCAAGTGAAATAAAATATGGAAAAAAATCATTATCGATGGTTGTGTAATTAATCTGAGATAAATCTAGATTATTTGTTACACAATCTATCACATGTGGATGGATATAAATATTCTAAGAAAGAAATTGTACTATGTTTTACCTAGAAGAATCAAACAACATGTTAAGAGGTAAATAATAGTCGGGTGACCTAATGATAGGGGTTGTGGTCAATTTTTATTTGACCTTGTAAAAATATTTCTAGCATGATTCATCAGGAAAAAATTAAATAACCTCTTTAGGAAAATGAGTTAAATTAACGCAGTTTTCATGATATATTTAATAAACCATCTATAGAATCCAACATGTCCTAAAAACACTATTACAAATATGGTCTTTAAAGATGCTAGTAAAAGGGATTTATCAGCACTTTAGAAGTGATGTTAATGTGAGAAATTTTGAAGTATTGGCTTTAAGAGCTCTCGAAAAAAGTGTTGTCAAAGACCCCCTATAACAGCACTCATAAAATGCACTGATAAAATCCCTATTTAATAGTTTTTCTAGCATTGGAAAAGGGGGCCTTTAACAGTGATTTTTTAGTTCTATTAAAGGCCATCATTATTAGTGATTTTATTAGCGTTATTTAAGGCCTACTTTAACATTTTAAAAAA
This sequence comes from Viscum album, assembly GCA_963277665.1. Taxonomy (NCBI): domain Eukaryota; kingdom Viridiplantae; phylum Streptophyta; class Magnoliopsida; order Santalales; family Viscaceae; genus Viscum; species Viscum album. The sequence goes on along the minus strand of OY728141.1, from coordinate 922,905,211 downwards.
AGAACTAATAAAGGTCCTGCTGATAAAGGAGGATAATTTGTTTTATTCAACCACCTTCCCAACCCACCTTTTATCAGTTCTTTAGATAATTCCACCCTCCCACGCTCATCCCTTTCTCCAGCTAGTTTTGAACCTAAGACCTCCTGCTCACATCTTAGTGCCTTTTCAACTCCCCAATGGTGTTTTTCATCCATTTTCTGATATATATTTATATTTATATATATTTCATTAAATTTTTTAATCCATATATTTAAATATATGTTTATATATATCTTTATATATATATATATATATATATTCAAATAAATATATAAAATATTTTTTTTGTGTGTGTGAATATATAAAATTTAACACCCCAAGCTTCCACGGTACGATTCTCTTTAAATAATACAATAGCGTGTGTTGTACGCAACTTCGAGTTCTAACACACCAAAACCAATCAAACTAGCTGTTATAAATATTAATACCCAATTTTTGAAATTTTATACATTTCATCTTTCAAAATGTACTTCATTTTTGGATTTGGAATATCGAAATTAGCTTAGGGTGAATTTTTCGTATTTTTCTGAATACTTTCAATTTTGATGAATAGTGAAAAACACTGAGTTATATTTTAAAACCGAATTTTTATTTAAATAATTATATATTTTATTTAAATTTATTTTAGGTCAAAGTAGATACATAATACCTATATAAGTTCAATGTAATTCATTGAAGTCAGTTTATAATAATTTTAGATATATAAAAATTTTATTGAACTTTTCACCGTCTTTTACCCATCTCCTAGGAGAATTTGTAAATTCACATAAAACATAATTTTACCACTTTTGTGATTGAAATTTTAAAAATAAAAGAGACTCGGTTAATATCAAGGATTAAAATTTGGTTAAATAAGAAAAAAATAATTTTTGGTGAATAGTAACTTTTTTACTTTTATTTACCACGGTTAAAAGTAAATAGGGTAATTAAAGGTAAAAATGATATTATTATTACCATAACACATGTCCTAATTCTATTGGATAAGTTTAATTAGACAAAAAAAACCTTAGGAATAAAATATTATCATATAGGTCCACTTGGATTAGATTAGGAAATTTATTATTATTTAATTCAATGAAGAGTTAAAAGAGTTAAAATCAAAGTATAATAACTAAAATATTTTTAATATAGAGATAAACATAAGATAAATTATATTATAAATATTCATTAGAAAGATAAAAATATTTCCTACATAATGGTATTTTATTTATAATTTTTAGACATTAGATAATATAATTTATTTAAGACACAATGATGATGAAGTAATTACCATATTAATGAAAGATAAAGATAATTGATATTATAAATACCCTAATAAATGTAATTTGAGACTTTTATGAATTAAAATAATTTTATAGGTTAATATGACATATTAGGATTTGTTATTTGAATTTTTTGTGAAGTAATAATTCATTTATGAATTTATCAAAAAAAATACCCAATAGTGTCAAAATTGACAAAAAAGAGTTTTTAAAACAAATATTATATTATTAATAGATATTCTATTTCTAAAAATATAATTTTCGTCCAAAGGAATTATATCATGATATTGGTATCATTAATGGACCACTTGGGGTCGATTGGAAGTTTATAGTATGTTTATTAACCATATAATATAAAAATACAAAGATACATGGTAAATGTCAAACTAATTAACAAATAGTTAAAACTAAAAGATAAGGTTAATAAAGTTACACAAACCTATCTAAAACCTATTTTTTGAGTGGATTTCTACCCATCAACACCTTATCCAGAAATAAATTAATTTTTAGCCATTATAAATCGAATATGAATTTATTATAAAATAATAATTTAAGTTTTTCTTAAGGTGCCCCTCACCCCTCTTATAAAAGAGCACTCCCCCTTCACTCTAATTCACACCTTCTATGACATTTGTATCAGGGAAAACCTACTAAAATACCCTCTAAACTATCCTACCATCAACCTAGAGGCCTTATATTGATCAGAAATCCATCTTAAGGATCCCTTTTGATCAAATCAAAAGGAAGAACTCGAAGAAGAGATAATGATTTCAACACCCTCTTTCAAGTTCCTTTCTTCTTATACTTCTTTTTTCTTTGTTTTTTCTATTATAACATAATAAATCCATTATATTATATATACTGTGATGTTATTATATTTATGGTACAACAAAATTCATTATTCTATCCACCCTTTGAATGACATGTCACCATACGTGCGTACGTACGGTTTGCCGTCTCCATGTCGTGGTGTAATTGTTATTCAATACATTATTATTTGGATGGGTATAATAATGATGTGTATTTGATGTAAATAATAAATATTACATGATGAGGATTATGTATATATGATATGACATCCAATTATATATTATTTTAATATCAAAAGAATGATGTTTTTTCTTGTGCGTACGTACGGATTACCGTCTCCACGACGTGATGAGATTCATTTCCAAGTTCACCATTCATCGACGATTATAAAATTATATATTACTAATAAGTATATAATATATGACATAATAATGCTACTGGAGATATATATATTTATATATATAATTATTTATGTACTAACATATATCTTATTCACTTACTTTCGTTCAATACTATATGAAAACGGAAACAGTGTTTATGCGTACGTACGGACTACCGTCTCCATAAACGGTGTTTTCCATTTCATATATATGTCTATTATATATATTTATATTCTAAATATATATGATATTTAAATAATTTTTTATATTCTGGAAGTATTTAAATCATGATATATGTGATACAATCAAGAGTAACAAGTTAAAACACGTACGATAAAGAAAGCGAGTATTACCCGAAATATTAATATAACGTTGAAGTTATTATTAAATGGGTAGTATAAAGTCATAAATGAATAATGTATGATATCATAAATATTAATATGGTTCTGTTATAATTTAATAACATAACATAGTCTTCATATTGGAGGTTAAACGTACCCTCGACTAAAGTAAAGTGCAAGGTGAGGGGTTTTCATCTCACTCCTTATTCCCGTGAGATTCATGCCATATTGCCACTATTACCTTTTTTGTGGTGGACGTACTGCCCATAATTTTATTCATTGTGTAATATACTTTAATTTATCTGTATTTACATATTCATTGTATGGTACTCATTTCATGGGGTGTATGTTTCGTAAGTTACCAAATTGGTAAATGTTATTTCCTCAATCTCTTTATTTTCTGAGATTGTTCATGTATAAGTATTTTCTGGGAAATACTTATCATAGATACCCATATTTCAAAAAAATTGTTTTCAAAGGTAATCTTTTAAGGTTTTATGGGATGTTCTATTTAACTAGATAGTCATTTTAAATGTTTTAAATACTTATCTTTCTATGCCCTTTTAATTAATTTCCAATTTTTTCAAAACGATTTTAAGGATTTATTTATATGGACATGAATGTTTTGAAATGATAATTATTTTAAAAAGTTTCAAAGTGGTATGGGACACTTTGATTCAAAAATTTCTTTAAATGTCTTCCTTTCTAAATTATGTGACTCTTAAATGATTTCAAAATAGAAAGAGGTATTTCTCTAAAAAGGGTTTTGATTTCATATTTGTCAACATCCTTTGATGGATTTTAGGTTTATTTGAAGTTGATTTATTATTATACAAAACATCCATATTGTATTGAATGTTTTGTGATATGTTTGACTGTGGATGTGTTATTTTTATACCATTCATGGTTAATGGTTAAAGTATTGACATTTCGTATCCTAGTTCTTATACGAATGTTTATGATATGTTTAATCCTTTTAATATGAGGAATGTATTGGACTTAGTAAGTGACGGGCGGATCCTGTTATAGCTCCTCGATGCATCAGTAGGTCTCATGAGACAACTAGACATGGAATTGGATGAGGCCCTTTCCCAATTTGATATATGGTTTTGGCTAAGTCATTAATTATTTTTAGACATCTTGGCTGAGGCCTTGACAAAATGTTTCAGAATGTCCGACATTATACATTCCCTCATTATGGAAATAATATTGATGGTTTATGTGGTCATACAACTAGTAGAATACTCATGATTATGTTTTATTATAGAATTATTTACTCAGTTAATATTCTTTCCATAAAAGTATTCATGTTTATTATTAGTAAAGGCATGTGCTTCCAATTATTCACCATGCTTAATATTTATGTCATTTTCTGCTGTATTACATACCCTTACTTAGCGTTTGATCTCACCCCTTTCTTATGTTTCATTTACCTAGGATTATAAGAAGTTTATTATGATTGATATGCTGGTTTAAGCTAAACGAAAAAATGTAATTCTCAAAGAACTATTTATGTTGTGTTTTATTTTTGAAATTGTAATTTAATGTTAATGTATGTAATTTATTTTCCAAGACTACTAAACTGATCGGTCCTTCGGGACTTGATTCCTTGTAATCATGCCAATGTATTAAAATAATGGATCGACTCTAGGTAATTGGGGTAGGTGTGTTACTGTTGGTATCAGAAGAAGTTTAGAAATAACCTTGGAAACTATATTTAGATAAACTCTGATTAGGAAACATTACCCTAAGATAGAATTTGAGGATTAGTATATAATAACTTCATTGAATTTTGGTAAAGTAGAAATTTTGTGAGTTTCCCAAGAAAATACATCCCTCTCTGGATACGAGCAGGTAGAGGCGGCTCTGGAACAGATGTACCTAGGGGTAAAACCCAAAAACACCGCTTTGAGCTAGGCTCAAACGGGAACTGGTGCACGACAACGGGCCTTGATGCACTCTTGGTTACAACACTCCTGGGGGATATGCTTAGGATAATTCTCATTTTTATTTACAAAACATTATGAAGGGTTTATGAGTATATAATTCCTCAAAGAAAACATTTTTATGATTATGGATTATATCCATAAATTGTTCAATCTATGTTAGGTATTTTACAAGTTTTGAATTATTCATTTCAATTCATAAACTGGCCTAGTGTATGCCATTGTATAGAAATGACGCCCAGTGGAAGGAATTTGAACTCCTGTAATACATATGATCCAAATAGTAAGAAGGATCATATCTTTCACGGTATTAAGCCAACATTTAGAAGGGAAATTTTCTCCAATGTATTCTCAACATATGAAGAAATAGTATCCTGTGTAAAAAAGATATGTAAACAATTCTCTGAGTCCTATGGCTTTGAAGGGAAGCAAAAGAAGAAAAATATAGAAGAGAGAAAGATGGATAAAGGGAAGAGGTAAAAGAAGAATTTTCCCATATGTGATAATTGTGGGAACAAACACCCTGGAACTTTCCTGAAGGGAATGGGAGTTTATTATAAGTGTGGAGAAAAAGGACACCATGTACATGACTGAAAGGGTAAGAAAAAGGTTTCAAATGTACAATGCTTCATCTGCAAGGAGTTGGGACACTACGCAAACCAATGATAAAATCATCATAGTATGCCCCAAATGATGTTATTGGATAATAATCAAGTTATGTTACTACCACAGATGAGGAGGAATGATTAGAGTTCTTATGTTGTTATTAAAGAATTATGTCATTTGAGTGTTGTATCAATGTTGTACTGGTTATAATAATTATAAACTATATAAGGATTGTACTACAGTACTATTTCATTAAGGACTTGAGATTGTGTGGAACCAAGAAAAATAACTCAATAACAGATTAAATTTTTGGAAAAATATATAATTGAGAGAAAGATAAACCACAACATGGTTCTGATACTAAAGTAGTGATTTTGGAATAATACATGTTTTATTTGGATAAATTATATTAGATATTCTTGACTACCTTGAAATTTATTAATGATTTTTATATTCAATCATTGTTGGAGTTTACAACATTTTTTGATAGAAGTATTATATCCTGTATTCTATAAGGAATAAGGGAGGATGAATGTAATCAATAAGGTTTTATGGTAATTCAGGATGTTGTAGTGTTTTAAAAGAATACATGATGAAGGTGCTCACATGTTATTACGTGGAAAAAAGGATCTTTATTGTGTTTACCTACCTTATAAATTTTGTACTATGATTTTAGACAGAATTATTTTGGATAAGTATAGTTTGAGATTACTTTTGGATTTCTATAAAAAGGACAACCCAGAGGTCGGGTGACAACCCGTCGTGTCCGACAAGGCCACAAGACTTGAACCCGCAACCGAAAGGCGATAAGGGTGTATCACCTACCACTGACCCACATGATGTCTTGGATTGAATAATGTAGTTTTTTTAAGGGTCTGGTAGATGAATTATAAATTAATTTTTGTTGGAACCCTAAACTAATAGGTTAAATATAATATATTTTTTAAGTTCTATTATCTTTTAGAGTGAAAGATGAGTTTGTGGTAGAAATTAGTTAAAATATGGAACTCTACTTGTCAAGTATATATATTTTTTTCTCTTATTCTATGAAGAAATAAATTCTTAAACTTTAGGTAAGGCATATTAAAACTAAAAATGGGTTATCTTAATACCTTATGTTTTGTTGAACCGATGATATTTTGAATCATCATAGATTGATGGCTTTGAGGCCCTCAATTCTACAATTGTTTGTGACTGATGACCTCAATCACTCCCAATAAATATTTACGTTTTCCCTCCAATTATGGGTCTCTAATTTCCACCAATGTTCTCCTAATCGAGATCATAAGTTGGTGGTAACTTTTTCATTCCTCTTTTCCTATTATTAAGACTAGATTTTATTAACCCAATTTCTGATTTGGGTTTTCCAACAAAGATATTTTCTAATTTCAACCTTTTATTTTCAATGAAAAATTTAAAATTGCGAGGACGCAATTTATTGAAGGAGGGTAGAATATAACACCCCATGTTTCCACAGTACGCTTCTCTTTGAATAATACAATAGCGTGTGTTGTACGCAACTTCGAGTTCTAACACACCACAACCAATCAAACTAGCCATTATGAATAGTAATACCCACTTTTTGAAATATTATACATTTTATCTTTCAAAATGGACTTCATTTTTGGATTTGGAATATCAAAATTAGCTTAGGGTGAATTTTTGGTATTTTTCTGAAAACTTTCAATAATTGATGAATAGTGAAAAACATTGAGTTATAGTTTAAAACCGAATTTTTATTTAAATAATTATTTATTTTATTTAAATTTATTTTAGGTAAAAATAGATACATAATACCTATATAAGTTCAATTTAATTCATTGGGGTCAGTTTATAATAATTTTGGATATATAAAAATTTTATTGAACTTTTTATCGTCTTTTACCCATCTCCTAGGAGAATTTGCAAATTCACAAAAAAAATTAATTTTACCGCTTTTGTGAGTAGAATTCAAAAAATACAAGAGAAACAGTTAATATCAAGGAGTAAAATGTGGTTCAATAAGATAAAAATAATTTTTGGTGAATAGTAACTTTTTACTTTTATTTACCACAGTTAAAAGTAAATAGGGTAATTAGGGGTAAAAATGATATTATTATTACCCTAACACATGTCCTAATTCTATTGAATAAGTGTAATTAGACCCAAAAAAACCTTAGGAATAAAGTATTATCATTTAGGTCCACTTGGATTAGATTAGGACATTTATTATTATTTAATTCAAAGAAGAGTTAAAAGAGTTAAAATCAAAGTTTAATAAATAAAATATTAATAATATAGGGTTATACATAATATAAATTCAATTATAAATATTAATTATAAAGATAAAAAGATTTCATACATAATGGTATTCTACTTATAATTTTTAGACATTAAATAATTTAATTTATTTATGACACAATGATGATGCAGTAATTACCGTATTAATGAAAGATTAAGATAATTGATATTATAAATACAAAAATAAATGTAATTTGAGACTTTTTATGAAATACAATAATTCTATAGGTTAATATGAAATTTTAGGATTGGTTATATGAATTTTTTTCTTTGTAATAATGCTGTTATGAATTTATCAAAAATCAAAATACCCAATAGTGTCAAAATTGACATAAAAGAGTTTTAAAAACAAATATAATATTATTAATTGATATTATATTCCTAAAAATCTAATTTTAGTCCAAATGACTTATATCATGATAGGTGTGTCATTAATGGACCACTTAAGGGTATATTGGAAGTTTATAGTATGTTTATTAACCATATAATATAAAAACACAAAGAGACATGGTAAATGTCAAACTAATTAACTAAGAGTTAAAACTAAAAGATAAGGTTAATAAAGTGACTCAAACCTGTCTAAAACCTATTGGTTGATTGGAGTTATCCCCATACCCACCTTAGCCTCGAAATAAATCAATTTTTAGCCATAATAAATAGAATATGAAATTATTATAAAATAATAATTTAAGTTTTTCCTAAGGTGCCCCTCAACCATCTTATAAAAGGGAACTCCCCCATCACTCTAATTCACACCTTCTAAGACATTTGGCAAGGACAAAACCTACCCAAATACCCTCTAAAGTATCCTCCATTCAACCTAGAGGCCTTGGTTTGATCAGAAAGCCAACCTAAGGATCCCTTTTGATCAAATCAAAGGGAAGAACCCGAAGAAGAGGTAATGATTTCACCAACCTCTTTCAAGTACCTTTCTTCTTATACTTCCTTTTTCTTTGTTGTTTCCATTATAAAATAATAACTCCAGTATATTATATATAATTTAATTTTATTATAATTATTTTACAACCAAATTCATTATTCTATCCACCCTTTGAATTACATGTCATCATACGTGCGTATGTAGGGCTTATCGTCTCCACGTCGTGGTGTTATTGTTATTCAATACATTATTATTTGGATGGGTATAATATTGATGTGTATTTGATTTAAATAAAAAATATAAAATGATAAGGATTATTTATATATGATAAACCATCCAATTATATATTATTTTAATATCAAAAGAATGATATTTTTGCTCATGCGTACATACGGATTACCGTCTCCACGACGTGATGAGATTCATTTCCAAGTTCACCATTCATCGACGATTATAAAAATATGTATTACTAATAAGCATGTAATATATTACATAATAATGATACTAGAGATATATATATATTTATATATATAAGTATTTATGTACTTACATATATCTTATTCACTTACTTCTGTTCAATACTATATGAAAACGGAAACAGCGTTTATGTGTACGTACAAACTACCTTCTCCATAAACGGTGTTTTCCATTTCATATATATGTCTATTATACATATTTATATTCTAAATATATATGATATATAAATAATGTTTTATATTCTGAAAGTATTTAAATAATGATCTAAGTGATACAATCAAGAATAACAAGTTAAAACATGTACGATAAAGAAAGTGATTATTACACGAAATATTAATATAACATGGAAGTTATTATTAAATGGGAAGTATAAAGTCATAAATGAATAATGTATTATATCATAAATCTTAATATGGTTCTGTTATAATTTAATAACATACTATTGTCTTCATACAGGAGGTTAGATGTACCCTCGACTAAAGGAAAGTTCAAGGTAAGGGGTTTTCATCTCATTCCTTATTCCCATGAGATTCATGCCATATTGCCACTATTACCTTTTGTGTGGTGTATTTACTTCCCATAATTGTATTAATTGTGTAATAAACATTAATTTATGTGTATTTAAAAATTCATTGTATAATACTCCTTTCATGTGGTGTATGTTTCGTAAGTTACCAAATTGGTAAGGGTTATTTCCTCAATCCCATTATTATCTGATATTGTTCATGTGTAAGTATTTTCTGGGACATACTTATCATAGATACCCATATTTCAAAAAAAATATTTTTAAAAGGAATATTTTAAGGTTTTATGGGAGGGTATATTTAACTAGATCATCATTTTAAATGTTTTAAAGATTTATCTTTCTAAACCCTTTTAATTAATGTACATTTTTTTCAAAATGATTTTAAGGATTTATTTATATGGACATCAATGTTTTGAAATGGTAATTATTTTTAAAAGTTTCAAAGTGGTATGGGACACTTTGATTCAAAAATTTCTTTAAATTTCTTCCTTTCTAAATTATGTGACTCTAAAATGATTTCAAAATAGAAAGAGATATTTCTCTAAAAAGGGTTTTGATTTCATCTATGTCAACATCCTTTGATGGATTTTATGTTTATTTGAAGTTGATTTATTATGATACAAAACTTTCATATTGTATTGAAGGTTTTGTGATGTGTTTGACTGTGGATGTGCTATTTTTATACCATTCATGGTAAATGGTTAAAGTATTGAAATTTCATATCCTATTTCTTATACGAATGTTTATGATATGTTTAATCCTTTTCATATGAGGAATGTATTGGACTTAGTAAGTGACGGGTGGAGCCCGATATAGCTCCTCGATGCATCGGTAGGTCTCATGAGACAACTAGACGTGGAATTGGCTGAGGCCCTTTCCCAATTTTATATATGGTTTTGGCCAAGGCCTTAATCATTTTTAGACGTCTTGGCTGAGGCCTTGAAAAAATGTTTCAGAATGTCTGCCATTATACATTCCCTCATTATGAAAATAATATTTATGGTTCATATGGTTATTCGACTAGTAGAATACCCATGATTATATTTTATTATGGCGTTATTTACTCATCTCATATTTTTTCCATAAAAGTATTCATTTATATTATTAGTAAAGGCATGTGGTTTCAATTATTCACCATGCTTAATATTTATGTCATTTTTCGTTGTATTACTCACCCTTACTGAGCATTTGAGCTCACCCCTTTCTTATGTTTCATTTTCCTAGGATTCCAAGAAGTGTATTATGATTTATATGAAGGTTTAAGCTAAAGTTAATAATGGCATTATAAAAGAACTATTTATGTTGTGGTTTATGTTTGAAATTGTAATGAAATGTTAATTTTTGTAATCTATTTTCCAAGAATGCTAAACTGATCGTTCCTTAGGGACTTGATTCCTTGTAATCATGATAATGTATTCAAATAATGCACTGACTCTAGGTAAATGGGGTCTGGGTGTTACATAAAATATTCATATATTGTAATATATTTGATTATAAATAATATTTCATTGTGAAAAATGATAAAAATACAAAATCATAATATCAATATGAATGTAATACCTAGAAATTAATTCATTCTTGACTGAAAAACGATAATAAAATCCCCTTAATATAGGTTGAAATTCCATCAAATGTTACAAAAATTAGGTTACTCTGACTAAAAACTTTGCTTTGGAAGACTTTTGGGCCAATTTTGACCTCTAAAAAATAGTGACAAGGGTACCTTGGTCAATATAGTCTAGAGATTATCACAGGATTCTATTTGATATATAGTAGATCCCAAGCAGACACTCAAATCAAAATTTATGGTCGTTTGAAGTTCAAGTTATGTTTTCAACTTATTTTAGATCTTTTATTAATTTTTGTATTTTTTTTCTTTAAATAGTTATGAAATGACTATTACAAGATAATAATTAGAAAATTATTAATTAAAAATATTTTTTTAAGTATTTTATATTCCATTATAAGTAAATATCATGTATATCAATTTTAAATGTCTATTTAGACTTATCTTAAACATATTCAAAAAATATATAATATATTTATATTAATATATTATTTTTAATGAAAAAAAGTTATTTCAAAATATACCCTTTATCAGTGCTAGTAAAAAATCACTGATAAAGGGGGTTCTTCATTAGTGCTTCTAAAAAAGAACTGATAAAGACCCCCCCCCCCCCCCCCCGTCTATGATTTTTTATAAGCACCGACAAAGGCCTCCCATTATTATTGTTTTTTTTTACTATCACTGATAAATGGGGGAAATGATCATAATTTTTTTATATGTTTTGATAAAGGACTCCCTTTAACCGCACTTTTTAGCACTGTTAAACATCCCCTTTAATAGTGCTATAAAAATTTCCTTTAAATACCTCCTTTAAAAGTTCTTTTTTTCACTGATAAATGGGGTCTTTAGTAGCACTTTTATCTAGTACTGTTAAAGCCCTAGCATGGGATAAACCTATTTTTTTCATAGTTAAATGATTTAATATGTCTAATAATGTTGGTGTATGGTAGTTTAGATATGGGTTCAACCTTGTATTTTCCTACTTCAATCCCTTATTTGGATTTGATATGGCCTAGAACAATACCTCTTTCCACTATGAAGTAAAACTTTTAAAAAATTAAAAACAAATTATTTAAAATGATTATTTTTAACTCGTTTTCCGAATTATTAAGAATACTTTCAAAAAAAAATTATTTGCTATAAATTCATCATGAAATTCCTCTAGAAATATTTCAATAATCTCTAAAAATATTCTTACCATACAGTACTGGAATGTACTTGGGGAATTTAAAAATAAAAATAGTATTCATGGCTTTGTAAATGAACCATAGGTAAAATTGAGTGTTTTTTATGCTGATATTATAATGAAATAGGAACTTCAAAATAACCATATAAACTATAAAAAAATATACCCTTCTCGTCTAATATTTTTAATATCTAGTCTATAAAGGTAACGGGGAAATAGTCTTTCTATGTCACATGGTTTCGTTTTCTATAATATATACATACCCTAAAACTATTTTAAAACATAGTGAGAACTAATTCATTATTTGTATTATGAATAATGGTGATTGTAGATTTTTGTGTATAATTTTTATGGATATCACTGACTAGGGATATAAAATTTGGTATATAGTGTTTCTCATAATTTTTTTCCAATACATTTCTTAACCACTTCCCTAAGTATTGTTTTTATCCTTGTATTAGTCTATAATATTGTTTTTTATTCTCTCTCAAGCAATATCCAATGTATGAAAATAGTATAATTAATTTCAAGAATATATCTTGGTGTCTATCTTGTAGCCTTAAATTTTTTTTCAAAGTGTTAATAATTATTTGTTCTTGTTTAGGTGAAAAGGTGCTTGAAATTGTCACATTCAACTTTTCATCTTCCAAAATTTAGTCATATTGTATATTTGATGGAATATATTTTAATTACAACTTTTTTTTGGTCCTAGTGATAGTATAAACTCAGTGTCCATAAAAATTTCAACATGCATGTGTGGAGAATAAGTTATAGTGATATATTTATGCATATCATTAAAAACGTATTCATATAATTATTTATCATACATTGCATTACACAAACTTATTATAATATTCAATTTATTTTCAAAAATATTTCTACACAATAAAATTGGGGATATTATATCTACTCTAAAATTTATTATATCATCTAAAGTATAAATATTTTGAGAAAGAAGTGTTTTCAGAGTGACAAAGTGTAAAAACAAAATTCCATCTTGAGTAAATTTCATTGATTCTATGATATTAAAATTTATAGTAGCCTTAAAATATTCTATAGTGAGGGCTCCATAAGGAACATTACAAATGGTGTTTTATATTTTCAATAATTGTCTCCATAAGATTATAAAGGAATGACCAATTCATCTTTTTTCTTCCGTATTCATAACATAAAAATTAGTAGGTGACTATATACCTTTCACCCTTACCAATACATCTTCAAAAACACTCAAATGGTAGGTTTTATCTCAGTTGGATAATTTTTCCACAAATCAAGTTGGCTTTAGTTCTCTCACCTATAGTAAAGAATATGTTGAGTGAGTCATGAAATAAATTGATAAACCCCTACAACACAATGGATTAGAAAATTTTTTACTGTATATAGTGTAGGTAATAGTGAAAGTATATAGATCATGACATTTTTTATATAACTTTAGAGTGATTAATGTAGTAATATTCTAACCTAAGAATACCTTTTTATCTCTATTCATCCTCTTTTCCTCAGTACCCAAATATTAGAGGAATTTTTTATACCTAGTAATTTGGATGATTACTTCCAATAAGGGAATATTTATTTCCACCATATTGAATGGGTAAAACACTTATTTATGTTATAACACATCATTAGATTTCTTTTTCAGAATCATCCTTGAAGGGAAGGGTGGTAATGGTTGAGGCATCTCTTCTATCTTCGATTTTCCTTTTTCTTTCTTCATTATTTGTGTCTTGATAGTTTATTCAACTTGTTTCTTTCTAATATATTGCTCTTATTTTATTATTTTTTTAGTATCAGGTTCATCTTGAAATGGTTATTCCTCACTACCATGTTCTTCCATACCACTTCTCAAAAAAATAGAACATACATTTCTCTTTTGGTTAATAATTTATTGAGTTTGAATTTTACTTGAACCTTGATTTAACAAAGTGTTTAGGGTAGCAAGAATCTAATAATACTATCTTTATAACTTCTTATGTTCATATATTTATGTTTTTAGAGTATATTTTTTATTACCTTGGTATTCCACAAACTGTCTTTGTGGGTCCTTTATATATGAATCTTGGATTTCTCCTTGACATTTGTAACTTGTTAAAGGCTAATAGTTGTTCATTTTTAATGGTTTTGGATGTTATGTTTGTGGTAAATTATTCTAGAATAGTGGTATCTATGGTTATTAGATTCCCAATTAATAAAGAACTATTATGTACTCCTTGAGTCCTTGGTTTTTCATTGGTTATTGGAACTACATCTGGTACAAATCATCACAACTCTTACTATCTTTCACTTGAGGATGACAGTGTGTGAAATACTCCAAAGACTGGAATACTTGGAATATATATGGGGTGTAGATGGTTCTTCCCTAAATATTTTTAGTTATAACCACCTAATAATGGTTATATATTAAATTATAGATTTAATTAAATGATAGTTAGAACCCTTTGCCTCATTTAAGGCTCTGAAAGTGGTCCTTATACCAAATTTCTGAGAGTTCTAGTAGATCATATCTATAAAATAATTTTCCTATATATGATATTATTCTATGATATATCATTCTAAAGAAGTATCTATAGGGCTCATGTTACAATACATAATTTATTAATAGAAAAATATAAATAAATTGTGGTATTTGAAGGGTTAATGTCGGTAGCTAGAAATAAATTTATTGAACCAATCTCAATACTCATAAAGTGTATCTCTAATAGATTTCCTTATACCACAAATATTCTTCAATGGATTTGTACTCCTTGAATTCAGGGGAAATGTTTGAGTAAATTCTCTATGGATCTCATCCTAGCTATTGAATTATCTATGTCTCATATTGTATATCTTTTCATTGGTTGGTTGATTCCTCAAGAAAAAATGGGAATGCCTTCCATTTAATTTAAAATTATGAAACTCTTATCAATGTGAATGTGTTTCATACAATATAAATCTCGTTTAAATTATTTTTTAGATATTATTTTTTCAAACCATGAAACATGGAGAGAATTTGGATTAGTCCATGATTTAATTCAATGTATTAGTCATTTAGTAACATAAACTAATTATTTTGAAAATTAAATTTTTTTCACACGGGTCACTAAGTGCTCTATTTAACTTAGTTGTGTTTCCTTCCATATTTTTAATTCTTAAAAAAACTATACAAAAAATGGAAGATCATGGGGTTTATATTAATGGGATAGTAACAAAATCCATATCTGTTTTCTCAGTAATTCATAAATTTCAAGCTCTATCCAGCAAATTATTATCAACAACTAGATCAAAATAAAAAGTTTAAATAAGTACTAGATCTGGTAATTTAGTAAAAATATTTCAAATAAGAAGTAAAAAATAAACCACTAAAAAATACCTTACCTCCTTGGAAACTATGAAAATTTATTAGCAAGAATATTATGGATTGGTAAACAAATTGAAAAAATGATCCCAAGTAAAATTTAGTATAATTTTTCATTTATGCCACGACCCGTCCTTGGGGCCCGTCCCGTGACTACCCCAAGCCCGCCTTCCATAGGCCAGGGGCTGGCGACTAGCACCAAAGCCTTAAATCCCGATAACTGGGAAGGCATTGCCTTTATAAAAGTAAAAAAACTCCACAGAGTACAAGCGGAAGTAATACACTAAGTACAAAAGAATGTTCTGAAAAGTAAATGGGCTAGGATACAAACCCAACTGAAAAGTACAGCTACAACTGAACGAAAGTACAACAGAAAAGACAAACAGATGGAATAATAGAAGTAGCTCCTGGGTTGTCCTCCTCAGATCCTACCTGAAGGGTAGGTACAGATAGAACAGCTCCTGGATCGTCCACCATATATCCTACCTGAAGGGTAGGTACAGATTGCCTCCACAGCACTCTCACCCGTCAACCTCCTTCGAGTGTCGTCTCATCATGAAGTCCACCTCTGGATACTGACTCGTCGTGAGGTCCACCTCTAGGTACCATCTCGTCCTCGAACCCTCAGCCTCTGTCAGCGCTGCCCGTCATCTACAACCAACATAATGAGGTGCGGGCATAGCCCGTGCAGGGGTGAGTATACGATACTCAGTAGGGACCCTGAGACCCTCAAGGTCTCACTAAATTCAACAAGGATAACCACAAAGAATAATATCAATAGATAACCCTTACTTAGGTACAATCCCATACTTATACCTAAGTTATCAAGTAACCCATCTCAATCATGAGGAAACACAAAGGTTGTGAAATCAATAGATAACCACTAACTAGGTATATTCCCATACATATACCTAAGTTATCAAGTGACCCATCTCATTCATGAGGTAAACACAAAGGTCATAGACTCAGCTCAAACCAGTATTTTCATTATCGAAACCGTAACTGCTAAAGAGCCCCGTCTCTGGAGAGTACAGTGATCTTGTCACGACTCTAAGGTACTTCTCACTAACCTAAGACTGCTGAGGTACTCCTCCTATCGAGTATCGCGGGTCAGCCACCCAAACACAGTAGTGCTACCCGCCGGGGTCAGCCACCCAAACACAGTAGTGCATTCCCTTTAATAGCCTGCAGAGGTACTCTCCGGCCGAGTACCGCAGGTCTGCACCCAAAAACTGTAGTGCTCCATCCTCCATGGGTCTGCACCCAAACAATGTAGTTCTCCATCCACAGGGCTAGTCGACTCACTCCAAGTCGAGTTGGTCAAGCAGTCGTCAGGTCTCAGCTGGCTACACGGTCTCTGTACACCGTATGCTCGTCTCCAGGAGGATCTGCTCCATGAGCTACTGGTCGATACTCCAAGTATCTCAAAGTCCCATGAAGAAGTATCTCAAAGGACCGTCTCATCATAGGGGTCTCAACGCAACAGACGGCGCGTCAATCGGACGCCCAGTCTATGAGTTATTAGCCCTTTCGTCCTAGGGGCCCGGTTGGTTTCGTGTGCGAACCAACCTAGCCGTATCTCAAATGTACCCCAAACTCTCATAGGGTATACTCATAGGGATCGTTTCTCAACGTGATCACCAACACCGCTGACGGTTCGTCAAACGGACGTCCGGTCTGAAAGTTATCATTTTTTCCGTTCTAGGGGCCCGGTTGGATTTTGGGTACAATCCAACCCGGCCATACTCCAATTGTGTCCAAATCTCAGGAGAAGTATGCCAAAAGTTCCGTCTCATCAATAGTAATCCAAAAAAGTCGATGTCACTTCAATCGGACGTCCGGAGCTCGAGATATAAGCATTTCTGCTCCGAGGGCCCGGTTGGTTTTGTGATCGAACCAACCTAGCTGTACCCAAAGTTCTCCAAAACCCTGAGTGTAATATACCAAAACGACCATCTCGATTCAAGGATCACATTGAAACTGACGATGCGTCGATCGGAGGTCCGTAGCCCAAGTTATGGACAAAAGAACAAAAATAGTCCGAAAATGGGGGTCTTGGGCCCGGACCGACCCGGCCCGAGACCCCCTGGGTCGGCCCGAACCGGTTCGATCCGAACCGGGTCTGGGTCCGGCCCGCATGGGCGCGGCCCGGCCCGGCCGGTGTGGCCTGGCCCAGCCTGGGCGCGCGCGTGCGGTCCGCGAGGCCAGCTCGGCCGGTGCCGAGCTGAGGGGACATGGGGGGCGCGTTGCCCCCCTGATTGACAAACACAGCCCCCACGTGGGGGGGGGGGGGGGGGGGGCGCTCCTGCTTCTAGCCGGGGGTTACGAACCCCTGGTCTCCCCTGTAAATGGCCGGTCCACTCCTGTCGGTCGGTTGCTGCCGCCACGAGACCGGTGCGGTCCCGGCCTCCTACTCCGGCGGCCGGCGGTTCCGGCCGCCGCTCCCTGCACGACCGCAGCCATAGGCCGCGGTCTTGTTCAATCCGCGCGGCGCGACATCTCCGCGCCCCTCTGTCGCGGCCCCAATCCGGCCACGGCCTCTTCGAGGTTTTTTCGGCGCGGCACAACGGCACCGCGGCTTTGTTCGACTTCAACGGCATCGTGCGACGGCGCTGCGCTTCTTCGCCCATCCTTCAATATTTCTGCGCGGTGCAACGGTACCGCGCTGCTTTTACTCGTGCCACAACAAATCCAAAAACCAAGGGGGAGGAGGGTCGGCCATGTTCGTGCGGTCCGACCTCCTCCCGTTATTGCGATAACAGGTGGCCCAATTGAAAACGAAGAACGGCGACAGAAGTATTAACGAACACAAATCAAATAACCCATACCTCGATGAAATCATTGAACGAAGGTTCTTCATGGAATTGAACGTCGCAGAAGAAGTCATCGCGGAAGAAGAGGGTTGGTGGTGTCGTGGTACATGATGTCGAGTCATCGATCTCTGAGGAAGGCGTCTCTCACCGTCGTCCTTCTTCGGAGGTCGGCATTCTTCGTCGGCGACGGTGTGTTCTTGGCGTTCTTCAAGGAGGAAGAACATCCTTCGAAACATAGAGATTTCCTATCCAAATCCTATCGCACCACCAACTAACCTCTCACTAAATAAGACTTAGTCTTATTTAATTAACACACAACCAAAAATTCATTTGAAATTCAAATGAATCCAAGAATTAATTACTTTGAATAACCTACTCAATTAATGAGTTGACTTTATTTAAAGGGGGTGCGGGTGGGTTACATAATTAAAAGGGGTTGAGGAAGTTGAAAGGGTGGGGCTCGTGTGGGCCCCACCCCACTAATATCCTACCTAGTGGAGTAGTTAGGATGTGGGTCTCACCTCAACCACTAAGCTTAGGTTAAACTACTAAAAATAAAAATAAAACTGGTTTCACCATTTTATTTTATTCATTATTTAACCCAAAATTTAATAACCACATCCGAGAAAAAGCAACTCCGGAAAAGGTGTTCCTAAGAAATTACCGGCGCTGCGATTCTATCGGTGTCCTCGGATTTTGATTCTGAGAACCGGTTCAAAAGTTAGGAAAACCCACTCGTTCGTTCAGAGAACGTACCCGAGCTAAACTTCGGAAATTTATTCTGGGCTCACCGGGCCTCGGAATCAGGTGTCGTCAGAAACTGCGTTCTTGTAAAATCCCAAAGAAAGTTAAGAAAAAATTTATCTTGAATTTTACGGGTCTTTACATTACTCCCAACTCAGGGATTTACGTCCTCGTAAAGCTTTTAACACAAACTAAGGATACAAAAGTGGTACTGAGCACGCATCTGAGCCTTCCGCTCCCATGTGCTCACCTGGAGGTTTTCGTGAAGCCAACGAAAGCGCACAAGAGGAATCGACCATCCTCGTAGGACCGCTCTTGTTGATCCTCAACTCTTACTGGAACCCCGCAAAAGTCACCCCATCGCCAATGTCTAGCTCCCCATGGTCGATGATATGCGTAGGGTCAAGCATGTATCTTCCCAGTTCAGATACGTGGATGTCGGCGTGCACCTGGTGCAACTGAGGTGGATGGGTCAAGCAGTAAGCCACCTTGCCTACCCTGCTGAGGACTTGAAAAGGTCCGCTGAACCTCAGAGGTTACTTTCCACCTCGGCCACATCTCCATAGACCTCGTCGAGGTGATACCCGTAAGAAAACATGGTCACTATCCTAGAATTCCAGAGGTCTCCAATTCCTGTTTAGAACTGAAACTCAAAACTCCTTCTGCCACGAGGGTAAGGTTGACCGACTCAAGAGTGATCGGCTGCACCCTCCTATGCATGAGTTTATCCGGTGATGCCTGGGGTTTCCTTTTCACCGACCAAGGAAAACCCATCCCGACATTATAGTTAGACCACAACCTTTTTTCCTAATATCGTCAATTTGTGTATGAACTGTGATTGCCCAGTCCATACTCAAACCAACGTCGTAAGGCCTTGACGCTGCAACCAAGAGATTCCAACTGAAACTCTCACCTCGAGGGTCTGACCACACTATTGGCGTAAGTGTGATTATCAAGTCTTCTCCCAAGGTATCTTCAGATGTGAGGGTCAAGTCTATGGCTTACCGGAAACTCTAGGTATGTGACATGATTTTTGAAAGGAAGGAATGATTCATATCGCACAAGAGCCTCAGCCCAGTTGGTGAGGACTCGCTAGGTGCATCCAAGAGACCCAAGATCAAATCCTGGCGGAGGCATATTTACGGGGGTACTGTAGCAGGCACTGTAGAAGCACTGTAGCAGCACTATAGCAGTACTATAGTAGACATTGTAGAAGGCATTGTAGCATGCATTGTTCTGTACTGTAGCAGCCGGAACTATTCATCCATCTGGGCCTTCGGGCCACTGGTTTGGTTCTCGGGTCCTGCAAGGCTTTCGGGCCACCCAAGGCCTTCAGGCTAGTTGATTCTCAAGGCCTTCGGGCCACTTTAAGGCCTTAGGGCCACCCTAAGGCCTTCGGGCCACATGAATGCAGGCCCAGACACACTACAAAAAAGGAGCAGCCCCAGAAGAGGATTTAGAGAAGGTACACTCACCAGAGCAGAGCCAAATGGATTGTCAGAATGAGAGGGTATGGCTATGCCATCGGTACCAGCCTATGCTTGCACGAGAAGCCTAGCCAGACGGTCATGGAAAGGTGGAGAGCTACTATCAAGATGCAGATGCAGGGGAGGGGCAGTTCCTTGTAGATAATCTGGTTGAATTCCCTAAAGACCTTCGGGTCATGTAATCTCTTAAGCCTATAGGCCATGTAATCTCTGAGCCTACGGGCCTTGTAAGGGTTCCCTCTCATTTCTTGAAATAGGGGTTATCAAAAATCAATAAAAAATGAAGGCCTTCGGGCCATTCAGGCAGGAATTATTCATATCGACATCTATTACTACGGCAGCTAGTAGTGGACACAGACTATCCCTTGAGTCATTTTTAGATACATTGGGTCGCACTCCTTGACCGCATGCAGCCGCACTCTTCCCCAGCCCTCCAGCTCCCTGATCCTGGCGAGGAAAACTAAGGCGGGTGGTTGTAGCATGTTAAAAGGTACACCACCTCATGATGCTCTCCTAGCTCTGCCTTTACATCTGCTTCTTTGCATACTCATCTCTCCTTAAAGCATCCTCTTCTTGAAACATTTAACACGCCCGAGTCTCTAAGACTGGCGCTAGTTTCCTGTTTCTTACTGCACTGTGTAGTCTTCATCCACTCCTGGATGATCTGCACCTTCTTTGCCTACGATCTGTAAGAGCTGCTAAGATTTATCCTTTGCTGAAAAGAGAAACTCAGTCTCATCCCCTGGATGAACCATGCCCATTGCCTAATACATTCAATACTGACATGAATGGTGAATTCATTCCATGGATGACGTCGTAAGGCCTCGACGTTACTACCAAGATATCCAACCATCACTCTCGCCTCCAAGGGTCGAGTCACACCGTCGGCATCAGTGTGAGGTCACTGGGTCTCCTCCAGTATAAATCTAGAAAGAGAGGGTCAAGTCAATAGTTTAAACCGGGACCTCTCAGTATCAACCAAACAAAAGGACAGGAAAGCAAGTGTCACTATGATAAGTGTCTTTTATTATTTCAGCTCTTAGTACAAAGACTCACAACAAAAACAACAACAACAACAACAACATGGAACTAGAAGTACCACGAACAAAAAGGTATCCACTAGTTCCGCTCATGTCCACCTACTTCCATAGCTCTACTGCCTTGTCCACTGCTTGGTTGTTTCTCAAGCACCTATCGTTGTTTCTCTCTCGGTGGCTCCTCCAACACCTGTGGATCAACTGTGCGGGGAGTCGGACAGTCACGTGCCATGTGACCCTTCCTTCCGTAGGAGTAACACAGTCTGTTTCTGGCATGCCTGGCTCTGACCCCACCCCGGGTTTCCCGTACCACCGATCCTGAGTCATGCGGTCGACCACCTGTAGGTCTGGTCCTCCAGGACCTCTGCATCATCTGTCTACTGCATACAGATGACTCCGCTACTAATGGAAAATCATGCGGAAAAGGAAACAGCTCCTGAACATGCTCGGGGTGTAGAGCCACTGGTATAAACTCCACCCTGAAGAAGGTCTCAAAGTCTCCCCATGTGATGGTAATCCCATCGCAAAACGGGAACAAGTGGCTCCACCATCTCTCAGCTGCTGCCTGAAAGAGGATGGTAGCAAAGATCACCATGAAGTCTGCTGGGGTTCCCACTAGCCTGAAGACTCTCACCATAGCCTCCAGCCAATCCTCAGCCGCCTGCGGGTCCATCTCTCCCAGGAACCTCGGTGCCCTCTGGTGCTGGAACACGTGCAGCGCGCTCAAGCGGCGTGCATCGCCTACTGCTGGGGCTGGTGGCATCGGTGGCCCAACATATGGTAGTACCGCTGGTGCTTCCACTGGTGCCTCAACTATAAGAGGGCACTGTACTGAAGCCTCGTCGCTCGGTAGGCTGTCAGTACACACATCCCTCTGGGATCTAGCTGGTCGTCCATAGAAAGGCATCCTGAAAGAAACAATGTGACACGGTCAAACGATTATACCTGGTGAGCTGACTTGGTTTGAGCTGACTTTTAAAAACTTCTAGAAACACACACGCCATCAGTATTTTCATGCACAAAGTCGGAAATCAGTTGCCAGGGTCCTGGTGTATGGATGCGTCGGCCGCCCGCACCAACACTGGACTCCCTGAACAGAAAACTAAACTCAGTACTCTTAACACTATCGCTTCACAGAAAGAAAAATATCATAGTTATAAGTTATGCGGTAGAACTGACTCCTCTAATACCAATTTATCACGACCCGTCCTTGGGGCCCATGCCGTGACTACCCCAAGCCCGCCTTCCATAGGCCAGGGGCTGGCAACTAGCAGCAAAGGCGTAAATCCCGATAAATGGGAAGGAATTTCCTTTATAAAAGTAAACAAAACTCCACAGAGTACAAGTGGAAGTAATACACTCCGAACAAAAGAAAGTTCTGAAAAGTAAATGGGCCATGATATAAACCCAACTGAAAAGTACAGCTATAACTGAACGAAAGTACAACAGAATAGACAAACAGCTGGATGAATAGAAGCAGCTCCTGGGTCGTCCTCCTCAGATCCTACCTGAAGGGTAGGTACATATAGCATAGCTCCTGGATCGTCCACCACAGATCCTACCTGAGGGTAGGTACAGATAGCCTCCACAATGCTCTCGCCCATCAACCTCCTCTGAGTGTCGTCTCATCATGAATTACACCTCCGGATACTGACTCGTCGTGAGGTCCACCTCCGGGTACCGTCCAGTCCGCGAACACTTGGCCTCTGTCAGCACTTCCCGTCATCTGCAACCAACACAATGAGGTGCGGGCATATCTCGTGCAGGTATGAGTACACGATACTCATTAGGGACCCTGAGACCCTCAAGGTCTCACTAAATCCAACAAGGATAACCACAAAGAAGAATCTCAACAGATAACCCTTACTTAGGTATAAGCCCACACTTATACCTAAGTTATCAAGTAACCCATCTCAATCATGAGGAAACACAAAGGTTATGAAATCAATGGATAACCACTACCTAGATATATGCCCATACATATACCTAAGTTATCAAGTGACCCATCTCATTCATGAGGTAAACACAGAGGTCATAGACTCAGCTCAAACCAGGATTTTCATTATCGAAACTGTAACTGCTGAAGAGCCCCATCTCTGGAGAGTACAGTGATCCTGTCATGACTCCGAGGTACTACTCAGTAACCTAAGACTACTGAGGTACTCCTCCTATCGAGTACCGCAGGTCAGCCACCCAAACATAGTAGTGCTACCCGCTGGGGTCTACCATCCAAACACAGTATTGCATCCCCGCTAATAGCCTGTAGAGGTACTCTCCGGTCGAGTACTGCGGGTCTGCACCCAAAAAAAGTAGTGCTCTGTCCGCCATGGGTCTGCACCCAAACAAAGTAGTGCTCTATCCACTGGGCTAGTCGACTCACTCCAAGTCGAGTCGGTCAAGCAGTCGTTAGGTCTCAACTGGCTACACGGTCTCCGTAATTCGTACGCTCGTCTCCGGGAGGATCTTCTCCACGAGCTACCGGTCGATAATCCAAGTATCTCAATGTCCCACTAAGAAGTATCTCAAAGGACCGCCTCGTCATAGGGGTCTCAACGCAATAGACAGCGCATCAATCGGACGCCCGGTCTGTGAGTTATTAGTCTTTTCGTCCTAGGGGCCTGGTTGGTTTCGTGTGCGAACCAACCCGGCCGTATCTCAACTACACACCGAACTCTCATAGGGTATACTCATAGAGACCATTTCTCAACGTGATCACCAACGCCGCTGACGGTTCGTAAAACGGACGTCTGGTCTGAAAGTTACCAGCTTTTCCGTTCTAGGGGCCCGGTAGGATTTTGGGTACAATCCAACCCGGATATACTCCAACTGTGTCCAAATCCCAGGAGAAGTATGCCAAAATTTCCTTCTCATCAAGAGGAATCCAACAAAGTCTACGACACATCAATCGGACGTCCGGAGCTCAAGATATAAGTGTTTCAGCTCCGAGGGCCCGGTTGGTTTCGTGATCAAACCAACCCGGCTGTACCCAAAGTTCTTCAAAACCCTGAGTGTAATATACCGAAATGAACATCTCGATCCAAGGATCGCATCTCAACTGACGGTGCTTCGATCCTAGGTCTGTAGCCCATGTTATGGACAAAAGAATGAAAATAGTCCGAAAATGGGGGTCTTGGGCCCGGACCGACCCGGCCCAAGACCCCCTGGGTCGGCCTGAACCGGTTCGACCCAATCCGGGTCCGGGTCCAGCCTGCTTGGGCGTGGCCTTGCCCGGCCGGCGCGGCCCAACCCGGCCTGGGCGTGGCCCGGCCTGGCGCGCGCGTGCGGTCCGCGCGTCCAGCTCAGCCGGTGCCGAGCTGAGCGGATAGGGGGGTGTGCTGCCCCCCTGATTGAAAAACACGACACCCACGTGGGGGGGGGGGGTGCTCCAGCTTCCAGCCGGGGTTTACGAACCCCTGGTATCCCCCTGAAACGTTTGGCCCGCTCCGTATAGCCGGTTGTTGCTGCCACGGGACCGGCGCGGTCCCGCCCTCCTGCTCTGGCGGCCGGCGGTTCCAGCCGCCGCTCCCTGCACCACCGCGGCCATAAACCGCGGTCTTGTTCGATCAGCGCAGCGCGACGGCGCCACGCCCCTCTTCCACGGCCCTACTCTAGTCATGGCCTCTTCGAGGTTTTTCTGGCATGGTGCGACGGCGCCGCGGCTTTCTTCGACTTCAACGGTGCTGCGGCTTTCTTCGACTTCAACGGCGCCGCGCTTCTTTGCCCATCCTTCATTATTTCTGCGCGGTGCAACAGCACCGCGCTTCTTTTACTCGTGTCGCAACAAATCCAAACAACCAGGGGGAGGAGGGTCAGCTGTGTTCGTGTGGTCTGACCTCCTCCCATTATTGCGATAACAGGCGGCCCAATTGAAAACGAAGAACGGCGATGGAAGTATTCACGAACACAAAACAAATAACCCCTACCTCGATGAAATCGTTGAACGAAGGTTCGTCGAAGAATTGAACGTCCCGGAAGAAGGCATCGCGGAAGGAGAGGGTCGTTGGTGTCACGGTACACGGCGTCGCGCCGTCGATCTCTGATGAAGGCGCCTCTCACCATCGTCCTTCGTCGGAGTTCGGCGTTCTTCGTCGGCGACGGTGCGTTCTTCGCGTTCTTCAAGGAGGAAGAACGTCCTTCGGAACTTAGAGCTTTCCTCTCCAAGTCTTCTTGCACCACCAACTAACCTCTCACAAAATAAGACTTAGTCTTATTTAATTAACACACAACCCAAAAATTCATTTGAAATTCAAATGAATCCATGAATTAATTACTTTTAATAACCTACTCAATTAATGATTTGACTTTATTTAAAGGGGGTGTGGGTGGGTTACAAAATTAAAAGGGGTTGAGGAAGTTGAAAGGGTGGGGCTCATGTGGGCCCAACCCCACTAATATCTTACCTAGTGGAGTAGTTAGGATATGGGTCTCACTTAAACCACTTAGCTTAGGTTAAACTACTAAAAATAAAAATAAAATTGGTTACACCATTTTATTTTATTTTTTACTTAACCCGAAATTTAATAACCACACCTGAGAAAACGCAACTCTGGAAAAGGTGTTCCTAAGCAATTACCGGCGTTGCGATTCCATCGGTGTCCTCGGATTTCTATTCCGAGCACCATTTCAAAAGTTAGTAAAACCCACTCGCTCGTTCACTGAACGTACCCGAGCTAAACTTCAGAAATTTATTCTGGGCTCACGGGGCCTCGGAATCAGGTGCCGTCAAAAACTACGTTCTTGTAAAATCCCAAAGAAAATTAAGAAAAAATTTCCATTGAATTTTACGGGTCTTTACAATTCAGGTTGTACCTCATAGAGTAAAACTCATCATTGTTAACTCAATGTGTTATAGGTTTGATTGGAAGTGAAATATAATAAATAAATGTTGTTTAATAATTAGTGTAAATTATTTTAAATCATTTTGAGATAATGTCATCACCTTAAATATTCTCTCATCTTACTTGATAAATCACGATCCATTTAATAAAAATCTCTTAATATCTCACTAACTAAATGAAAAAATATATTATTACCATTTACCAATTAATTTCACTCCAACGAAGATGTGTAATAATCATTTCACTCATTGTTATTTCCTTGAAAAGTGATCAATGACCTATGATCACTCCTGAACTAATCCTTACATCCTCCCTCCATATGGAAATGAAAAAGATAAAAGGTGTCAATTATGAAAATAAAAATAAGAGAAGGAATATATATTAATATGTTAAAAATAATGGAAATATCCTATTTTTTATTGTAAAAAAATCAATCTCCAGCATGATTGAAAGGAATAATTATAAATAACTAAATTCAGAATTCATTATTAGGGGTGGGGGTAATCTCCTTGACTCAAAAAAAATCAGTATAGTATTCCATCACTTGATTAATTACAAGAATAAAATAAGAAAAATGTTTCCAACATGAAACAATAAAATCCTTTTTATAGTGAGTTTTATCCCATTTCATAAAGGAAATATGAATATTTAAGAATACATTAAATATAGAATGATCTCTATGTGTTCTGGTAAGCTCTATATCCCCCATATAGATGGCACATACTTCCTCTGAATACTCAGCCAAGTGTTTTGTTCCATTGATTGCCATAAGTTTTTTTCTCCTTCTCTCAGATCATGTGTTATCTATGATTTCTCATTCCTTTTTCACTTATTTTTCTGAGAAATGAGAATAAAATATTCCCTCCACCACCTTGTGCCTCAAATGAGAACAATACGTACTAAAGATGATCTCTATGGTCATGGTTCTTTAGGATTTATTTAAATGCAACTTAGAAAAAAGTCATCATTGATGAATACCTATATATATCCCTTTATAATTGAGTAAAGTATGTTTTAAAAAATGGAGTACCCTTATGTATCATCATAACCCATAAATTACCATTATATTTGAATAAAATAATCTTATTCATCACTTTTATCATCATCATAGTAAGTTCATGACCTTTATATATTCATTGGTTTATTGGGAATGACTTATATATATAATATTGGTTAATTTTATGTATTTATATGATGAATATTATGTATCCAACACCTTTTCAAATTATTTTTTATAAATTAACATGACTCTTATGTAAGGGGTACTTACCCTTATATATCACCATAAATTTTCCAATGTTTCTCTATACTGCACAATAAACCCTTACATATCGATGATATAACTTTTAATTACCAGTCCTATTTAATTTCCATGTAATAGATCCAATATAGTGACTCTTATGTGTGGTAATTTTACCCTTACATATTAGTAAATATCCCTCCAATGGATAAGTCATGAAATTTATATATCCTACTTGTTATTCTTATTCAATGAATTTTTCAAATTTCAATAGCTTCCTAGTGACAGTGTGAAGAACTTTTATTCATCATTCAATTAACTTATACATATGGATACTAAGTACCATTATGTATCAAGATAATTTTTGAACTTTTCAATATTTACTTTTAATAGTATCTAAATATTTAACTTCTTAATTCATCATTACTATAGAAAAATGATAAAAATCATGAAAACTCATATTCATTGTAGTGTTAGTCTGAATCACTCCAAAATGATATAATCAATATAAAATCATGAACATTAAACCTATTTAAATTAAATATCAAAATCAAAATAGAATCCAAAAATGAATGAATTTATTATGAATTCAAAGTAAATAAAAGTTAATAACAATATAAAATCCTAAAAAATTGGTTCTTGATCACTCTTACACCTTATATGTTTTCCTAAGAAGCATAAATAGGTTCTTAAAAATATTTTTTACCTTTATAACAAAAAATGTAAATACCTAAACCCCACTATCCCAAATTATGTGCCTTACTTTATTACATTGGTACTATGAACAAGTGATTGCATCCCAAAGGAATTAATAGTTTTGAAGCTTTGGAAAACTAGATACAAACATACGTTATACATTACAACAAGAAATGTAATATAACAAAAAACCCATTTGAAACGTCTATATTGTTCAATATTACCCATGATTTTAAATTATAATATAAATCTTGTAATCATGGGGAAAATAAAACATAAAAAATGGGTGATATCAGATGTTCAGTAAGGGTAAGTATACAACGGAAGCTATCATATATAAAAAAAATAAGGCATGTTGAATAACTTAAAAATCATTCCATTAAACTTAATCTTGATCATAATATGGCATGAATAAAATTTGATCAAATAATACCATATAAATAATCACATGTGAATGAATGTTAACCATGGATATTCTACTAGTTGAATAATAACATGGACTATAAATAACTAATCTCAAAATTATGGAATGAATAATACGGGAAATCATAAACATACCATCAAGGCCTTGACTAATAACTCTACAAAACTAGGTATGGCCTTGGCCAAAACCCGATATAGTTTGTCTCATGATACCTACCAATGCATAGAGATACTATAGTGGGACCCACCTGACACATACTATTTCCAATAAATTCCTCATATGAAATGGTTGAAACATAATCAACATATACATTCATATTGAAATTATCATATGAAATGTAAATAATTTCCCTAATCATTAAACATAATCATAAACTATCCAGAGTAATATGGTGAATGATATCAAGATAGTACATCCCCTTTATAAATGATCATAAACCATTAAATAAAATATTTCAAATGAAAAAATAAGAGGTAAAACTAAATTAAGCATAATATTAAATATATTGTGTTTACGTAGATAAAAATACTCTAAAAAATCATTGAAAATTTCTTGATAGAAGTGCCCTATTTTACTTTGGATAGAAGAGTTATTTGGGAAAATTATCTTTATTTTTCATAAATTAGATTTGAAACATGTATATCCCCAAAAATAAAAGGGTAGAAAAATTAAATTATGTTTTATGAATATTAAAGTGACAACCATTCTAAAATTCATCATGAAAGAGTTATAACCCAATGAAAGGGTGTTGGGTTCGAGAATCCCCTTACCACTTTTCAAATAGTTGAACCGTATGTCCCATAAAAGTAATAATTGTCAAATGAAACATTGAATACCATGAAGATAAAAGTATTAATGATATTATATATCAAAGGTAAGTATACATACACCCCACATAAGAAATAATTGTCAAATAATTCATACCACATAGAAATAAGAGTGAGTTGAGAAAATATGTACCTTATATCCAATATCATTCTTCACTTGTACTTAATGTCATGGATAATAAAGTTGGATTCATTAATTACTTAATTAAGAACCTATAAAACATATATTTTATTTATTAAAATTTTATTAAGTTAATTTATGACCATTAATATGTGTTATAATTCTTAATTTGTTTTTTATGGGTGTGTTTGTTTTCTTGGTTTTCATGATCGGTTTTCTTGTATACAAGTATGGTAGTTCATGTAAAATGGGAATAATTATACAGAATTAAAATTATAAATTATTAATAAATTTATATTAGTTTAAATGATTTTATATATAATTTGGTTATATATTATAAGGATGATTAATTAAACAAAATTATAATGAAATGATTTAATTTATTTTGGCATTTTTGACGACCATCACGAACTTATATCATTTTATTTAATACCATTTTTATATATTGGTTCAAGAACATTATATAACTTATAATATATATAATTAAATCGTATTTTTTTATAGTTATAGATATATAACCATTCTTTATGTTAGTAATGGAAAATGAAAATGCATCATCAATAATGGCGGTAAATCGACAAATCATTGTCGATGTTTCCATTTTTAGAATAAAAGGGAGAGAATAAAGGGTTTAATGATTGATATTACATTAACACAATAAAATTATTGTATATATAAGATAATTAAGTTATCATTTATTTTTTTATATAGTATGTAATTATAGAATAAGAAAATAAAAATAAGTTAAAAGAAATTAAAAAGAGAGCGAAAGAGGATTTTTTACTCTTTAATTTATTCTCCTTGAGAACATCCTCAAGGCACATAGGTTTGGAATTGTGGAAATACCATCAGGTATTGAATGTGAGGAAGAGTATTGGGAAGGTATTTTGGCATAATATTATGAAGCTACAAGTCTTATAAGGTGATAGGAGAAGGGGTGGTGAGGGTGGTATTTATAGTGGAGGAGATTGGTGTTTTTTTATTTTATTCATTAGTTTAGTATTTTGGCTCAAGAATATCAATATTTTTTATTATTGTGAATATTTATAGTAAATAGTGCACTTTATTGATAAATAATAGCTCTTAAATCAGCCATAAACCATCAATTAGATAAAATTACATGTATTTGAATTATAATTTAAAATACCGTGAATTATTGTATTACACTATTCGTAAAAAATTCAACTATTTTAGAAAAAATACCAAACAATTTCCCTAACAATTTTTTTGATTTATAGGCTTAAAAATGAACACAATTTTATGAAAATTATTTTATAAATATGAAAATATTAATATTTAAATGAAATCATCATTTATTCAAAAAAAATACTGATTTTAATATTATAATTGATTATGTGATTCTTTGAAAAAATATTTATGGTCATATAAAATTATATTTTAATCATAAGATAAAAAATTATTAATTTATGAATATGTTTTAGGAAAGTAATTTTTCCTTTAAATCATTTTATTAATTATAAAATTATAAATAAAGATATACATTTCCTAAAAATATTAATACTTAATTTATCATTTTTTAAACATTTATTTACTTATTCAATGATATAAACATATCGTATTTACATTTATGATATAATTACATTTTATTTATAATTTAATATGTGAGTTTGTTATTCTAATGTCCAAATTATTATTCCTAATGGCCATATTACTATTCCAACGATGATGTTAATATTTAATATTATATTATGGTTTTAAACTTAGTGATTTTTAAAACATAAGCTATCGAAGATATTAAATTTTAAAGCGACATACCATAAAATCTTGGGGTGTTACATTCTCTCCTCCTTTAAAAATTTCATCCTTGAAATTTCTAAAATTTCACCTCATAAAAATATTTGGGTACTTCTTCATCATGATTTACTATGGTTCCCATGTTGCCTCTTCAATTTTATGATTTTTCCAAAGTAACATTACCATTTGAGTCATCTGATTTCTAATCACTACTTCTCTATTATCTATAATTTGTATTTCCTCTTAACATTAAGATAAATTAGGTTCCAATTATATTTATTTAGAATTGAGAACATGTGTTGGGTCAGTCATGTACATCTATAACAAAGAGATTTGGAACACGTCATAAACTTTATAGAGACTAGGTGGCTTCACTAATCGGTAAGATACAACTCCAATTTTTTCAATAATTTAAAAGGGACCAATATACATGGGGATTATTTTACCATTCTTTCCAAATCTTGTAACACCCTACTATGGAGACACCATCAAGAAAATGTGATCTCCCACTTAAAAGTCCATATAATTCCTCCGGTTATTAGAATATATCTTTTTACTACTTTGAGCTTCTTTGATATGGGTTTGAATAGTATTTACTTTTTTTTATTCATCCAAAAGTTCTAGGCTGACAAACTTCCTTTCACAAAATGTATCCCAACAATTTGGTGCACTACATCTCTTTCTATATAACACTTCACTTAGTGCCATCGGAATACTTTAATTGAAACTATTGTTATAGGAAAATTATACTAAAGGTAAATAATGACCCCACATAATGTGAAATTAAAGTAATCATGATCTCAACATATATTCTAATGTTTGAATAGTCCTTTTATACTTTCCATTAGTTTGAGGGTGAAAAGTAATACTCCAATGAATCTTAATATCCAACTCCTTCTGAACACTTTTCCATATTATTGATGTAAAATGCGGATATAAATCATACAAAATCGATATAAGTGCACCATGAAGTCTTACAACTTCATTAATGTAGATTTTTTCATGGTTTTCTGGTGAAAAATTCTACCTTATTGAGAGGGAATGTGCAGATTTTCAGAGTCGATCAACAATTACCCATATTGCATCATTATTTCTTGGATTCTTTGGTAATCCAGTGACAAAATCCATAGTAATTTCATCCCTTTTCCATGTACGAATAGGTAGGTGTTGCATGACTCTACTAGGATATTGTATTTCATCCTTCGCCTATTAAAAAACAAAGCATCTTGACACATAATCATAAATTTCATGCTTCATATTATCCTACCAAAAAAATTCCTTCAAATCTTTATACATCTTTGTGATACCATGTTTATATAGAAATTTAATCTATGAGAATCATCCAATAATTTCATTTTTAGATTGGGTGTATGGGTAACACAAATATTCTTCCCAAATTTCAGTATTCCATCTTCATATATGAATTTTACCAATTTCCCATCATTCAAAGATTTACTTTTCTTTTGAAAGTTCTCATATTTAAATTGATAACTTTTTATCTTTTCCAATATATTTGGTTTAGAAACCATTTGAATAAGTATTGATGTTTCACCTTCCTTGATAATTCCCATATCCATATTTACTAGATCCATGTATACAAGATCTTGTCAATCCTCAATTTTTTTAGAACTCTGTGATCCTTCCTTCTCAATACATACTCTACCTTATTTTCCTTTTCTGGGTAGTACTGTATTGAAAAATAATAATCCTTGAGTAGCTATATCCATCGTATTTTCCATATGTTTAATTCTTTATGTGAAAAGATATATTTCAAACTCTTGTGATCTGTATATATCTCACATATTTCACCATATTGATAGTGTCTTAATATCTTCATATAAAATATTACATCTAAAAACCTAAGATCCTGAGTTGGATAGTTATGTTGATAAGTTTCGAACTTCCTTGATGCATATTCAGTAACTCAATCATTTTGTATAAGGACACAACCAATTCCTTTCATTGATCCATCGCTATAAATCACAAATCCACCTTTTCCCAATGGTAGATTCAAGATCAGATCATTAACTAATATCCTCTTTAATTATTCAAAGCATTCTTCACATTCCTTTTACCAAATAAACTTAACCCCTTTTTAAGAAATATTTTTTATAATATTATCTAATCGAGAAAATTATAAATGAAAGGTCGATAGTAACCTAATAAACCAATGAAACTACGTACCTGGGTTATGTTTTTTGGGGTAGGCTATTCTTGGACTACCTTTCTCTTCATACGAACAACTGAGATCACATATTTAGAGATAGTATTGCCAATAAAATAAACTGTTTCAATCTAGAATTCACACTTGAAAAACTTCCCATATAACAATTTTCCTCTAAGAGTCTCTAGAACAATTTTCAAGTGTTTCGAATGGTCCTCAGATATTTTTGAGTAAACCAAGATTTAATCAATATATACCACAATAAAATTATCAAGATATTCATTGAATAATATGTTCATTAGATCCATAAGAACATAGGGTGAATTATTCAGTCTAAATGGCATTAGTTTAAACTCATAATGTCTATAAGTTTTTTGAAACACTATATTTGGAATATCTTCCTTCTTCACATGCAATTTAAGATATCCAAAATGAAGATCAATCTTTTAAAAATATTAATCACCATGAAGTTAGTAAAATAATTCATCAATTCAAGGTAGTAGATACTTTTTCTTTATTGTAATATCATTGATATCCTTATGTTCAATTAACAAACTCAGGGATCTATATTTCTTATTAACGAAAAGAACAAGATCTCCCCAAGGTGAAACACTAGGCCATAAAAATCCATTATCTCTCAATTCCTCCATTAGTTTATTTAACTGTATTAACTCCATTGTGGACATTCTATTGGGAGTATTTGATATAGATCTTTCATCAGGGATTAAATAAATAGAAAACTAAACTTCCCACTCTAGAGGATTTCTAGGTAAATATTTTGTAAACACATCAATTTATTCTTGTACAATGTACACACTCAATATGAATATCACCTTTTTCATCAGTAGGTTTTATCTTCTCTTATTCTCAAAGAATCTCATTTAAAATAACTATTGGAGGTGGATCCATATATAACTCAGATTATGAAGTCTCCCCTCTAAAGATAAGAAATTTCTTATCTTCATTAGGAATCATAATTTCTTTTCTTTTCAATAATTGTTTTCATTATATTTCTAAATCCATCCCATACCAAGGATTATATCAAAATCCACCATAGGTATGATAATAAAATCAGTAATTAGAGAATGTTTATGTGTCATAATAGGAATTATTTGACATATATTTATAGTAATAATGTTTCCACCATGAGTTTTTATTAAAAACTCCTTTGTTAATTTGAATTATAAATATCTAAATTCTAAAGAAAATTTAGAATATATAAGCGAATACAATGATCCAGAATCAAATAAATATTTATCTAAATTTCAGGAGATGATTAAAGTACCTACCACCACATCATTAGGAAAAACAACCTCAGCTGTTATGACTATATAATCATGGCCTTGTTCCCTTTTTTTATTGGAAAAATTCCCATGATGTATAAAACATTCATTTGAATAGTGTCACATCTTCTTACAGTTTAAGTATTTCAAATTTCTTACTAATTTCTTTCCTTTGTAATCACGGGCCTAGTGGCCTTTTGACACACTTATAACATACTCCCATTTCTAATAGGCATGTTGCATTATGTTTCTTTCTATATTTATCTCAAGTCAAAAAATTATTCTTCCCTTCTTCCCCTTTTCTTATTTCCTTTTCCAGAGTACTTAGCATCCCTCTTCTTATCATACTTCCCTTTAAATCCATATATCTGGGTAAATTCTTTATTTATCTTGATTAAACATGATATTATATACTCAGATGATGAGAAAGTTTTGGAGACTATTTCCCTTCATATAATTTGTTTAAAACCATCAAATAAATGGTAAATATTTCTACTTGTATTAATTATATAGTTTCTGGCATGTCTTGTTAACCTGGTAAATTTTTCTTCATACTTAGCAATGTTTTCGCCATATTTATGTCTCAGACTCAAGAATTGTATCTCTATATCCACTAGTAGTTATTTAAGAAAATATTTTTCCAATAAAATATCCTTAAAACTCTTTTATTTCACGTTTTCAATTTCCTCTTCCACCTTAGTGTTTTGAATAAATAACCACAATTGATCTACATCTCTTGAGATATGATAAAATATCATGATCAACATCCCCCTTTCGTTACTTCCCAAAGTGATAAATATACTCTCTAAGGAACTTATACATTGTTTATCTATAAATGGGTTTGTAGTACCATTGAATTATGGAGGTTTTTGTCACATGAAGTGGTCTAAAATTGTTATATTTCATTCTAGATCAGGCTACTCCATGTGAGTATGGTTAATGGTCATAACATGAGTTAGTTGTCTCAATATAGTTATAACTTGTTCAAATCCAGTTGTACCTCTAACTACAACATCATTATCTTTTATATTATGTAAATACCTACATGGAATACATGCATTGATATGGTTTATGTTCCTTCAACTTAGTGATAATTCTAAACAATGAAATACACTAGATTAGATTATAAAACATTAAAACTAGTGAAACACTTAAAGTATAAATAATCTCAAAATAAAAAGCATGGTTTCCTAGAAAATGTTCTCAAATTTAGTTATAGGGTTATATTTTTATATTCTATTTTTTCCTAAATCTAGTTTCCAATGTTCCTACTAAACCTGCTCTAATACCAACTGTAAAGTCCATGACCCCGATATCCTAGATATAGGGCCTTACTTTATTACATTAGTACTATGAACAAAAAAACACATCCCAAATGACCAACTAACTTAGTAGATTCGGAAAACTAAATACAAACATATGTTTTAAATTAAAACTTAAAATGGAATAAAACATAGAAACTCCATTGAAAATAACCCTATTATTCTAGATTATCCTTAAGTTTCAATCATAAAATATATCTTGGCATCACGGGGGAAAATAACACATAAGGAAGGGGTGAGATCAGATTCTTAGTAAGGGTAATAAAACATTAGAATCAATCATAAATAAATATAAATAATAAGAAAATTTTAATAAATAAAACCCCATGCCATTAAACATAATCTTGATCATAATATAGAAGGAATAAAATATAATCAAATAATTCCATATAAATAATCACATAAGAATGAAACTTAACCATCGATGTTCTACTAGTCAAATAATAATATGGATTTTCAATAACTAACCTCATAATGATGGAATGCAAAATGTGGTACTCCATTAATATACCATCAAGGACTCAGCCAAGAAGTCTGTATAAATGTGTAAGTGCATGGCCAAAACTCGGTCTAGTTTATCTCACGAGACATACCGATGCATCGAGGGGCTATAGTGGGCCCTTCCTGAGACATACTAAGTCCAATTCATTTATCATATGAATGGTGTGAAAAAAATATTTATATATATTAATATTGAATTGATCATATTAAATTTAAATAATTTCTCAAATCATTAAACACAATCATAAACTATCTAGAGTAATATAGATAATGGTATCAAGATAATACATCCCCAAGAAAAATTATGACGAACAATTCAATAAAATATGGTAGAAGGAATCATAAGAGGTAAAAATCAATTAATAATAGTATACAACATAGGTTTTTTACATAGATGAAAATACTCTAACAAAATCTTTGAAAATTTCTTAAGGGAAATGCCCTTTTTACTTTGGAAAGAAGAGTTCTTTTGTAAAATTCTTCTTATTTATCGTAAATAAACTTGGAAACATGTATATCCCCATAAATTAATGGTAATAAAAATTAAATTATGAATGAGGGATATTAAAGTAACAACCAAACTTAATGATTTCATGAAATAGGTATAACCCAATGAAAGGGAGTTGGGTTCGAGAATCCCCTTACCACTTTGCAAACAATCGAACCGTATGTCCCATTAAATAATAATTATCAAATGAAACATTTAATACCATGAAGATAAATGTATTCATGTTATTATATATCAAATGGAAGTATACATACTCAACACACAACAAATAAGTGTTGAATAAATCATATCTCACAGAAATAAGAGTGAGATGAGAAAATCATTATCATATGTCTGAAAGCATCCTTCACATGTAATTAATGTCATGGATAATAAAATTATATTGATTAATTATTTAATTAAGAAACTATTAAAAATATATTTTTTTTATTAAAATTTTATTAAGTTAATTTTTGACCTTTTAGATGAGTTATAATGTTCAATTTGTTGTTCTGGGTGTGTTCCTTTTCTTGGTTTTCCTGATCGGCCAACTTGTATACAGGTATGGAAGTTTATGTAAAATGGGAATAATTATTCAGAATTAAAATTATATGTAATTAATGATCATACAAAAGTTTAAATGATATTATATATCATTTTTTATCTGGTATTATAATGATTAATTATATGAAATGCTAATGATAAGGATTTATTTTATTATGACGGTTTTTATGACCATTATGAACTTAAATCATTTTATTTAATATAATGTTTATATATTGGTTCAAAAACATTGTATAATTTATAATAAAGATAATAATATCTTATTTAACTATAATAATAGTTTTATGACCATACTTGAAGGAATTAATGTAAAATGAAAATGCGTCGACTACAAGGCGGTAAATTGACATATCACATATGATGTTTTTATTTTTAGAATAAAAGGGAAAGGAGAGGGGGTTTGATGATGAATATTCCATTATAATAAAAAAGTTAATGTATATATAAGATAATAAAGTTTTCATTAATGTTTGGATATATGAGTTAAGTAGATAATAAGAAAATTAAAAATAAATTAAAAGAGAACAAAAGAGGATTTTACATCTTAAATTTCAACTCCTTGGGAACCTCCTTAAGGAACTTACATTTTCTATTTTGTAAAGACTAGCTCATATTGGATGTGTTGAAGAGTCTTGAAAATGTATTTTTATATAATATAAGAAATATATAAGGCTTATAAGGTGTGAGGATAAGAGGTGTTGAGGAGTGGTATGTACAGTGGAGGAGAACTGTGTTTTTTTATTATTTTATTCATTAGTTTATTATTTTGGATCAAAAATATCAATAGTGTTCATTATTATAAATATTTATAGTAAAAAGTTAATTTTAGTAATAACTAATAGTGGTTAAATTATCCATACACCATCCATGACTCATAAATTCATGAATTTTTCTTATAAATTTAAATACCGTGAATTGTCGTATTTCATTATTCATCAAAAATTTAACTATTTAGAAGAATACCAAAAATTCACCCTAACAATTTTTTGACATGTATATTTAAAAAATTGACTCCATTTCATGAAAATAATTTTTAAATATGATAAATTTCTTTTTTTTAAATCATGATTTATTCAAAAAATACTGATTTTAATATTATAATTTATTTTGCAACACTTGGAAAAAATAATTATAGTCTCAAAAAAATTATATTAAAATCATAATAAATCAAATTACTAATTTCTAAATGTATTTTTGAAAATTAATTTTTCTTTAAATATTTTCATTAATTATATAATTTTAATAAAACATTTACATTTCACAAAAAAGACCTAATACTTAATTTATCATTTTTAAAACATATAATTTCTAATTCCATGATACAAATATTTTATATTTTCAATAATGAGATAACTAAATTTCATTTATACTTTCATATGTGAGGTTATTATTCTAATATCAAGATTACTATTCATAATGGTCACATTAATATTCCAACGGTCATGTTAATATTTAATAGTATATCGTGGTTTTAAACACAGTGTTTCAGGAAACATAAGAAATTGAATATGATAAATTTTAAAGAGTCATACCATAAAATATTGGGGTGTTATGATAATCATTCCATTCACAATATTAATTAGATCATTTTAGTTAATTTGTTTACTTGTTCTCATAAAACTATCCTAGAAATAATATATTCTTTTTCAGGGACTTCTCATTGAATACTCCTAGGATGGTTTGAGTCTTACCATTATGAATCTTCAATTTTATGTTATAGAAACTCTAAATTATCAAGGTATAATCATTAACACTTACATAATTATA
Source organism: Viscum album (assembly GCA_963277665.1). Lineage (NCBI taxonomy): Eukaryota > Viridiplantae > Streptophyta > Magnoliopsida > Santalales > Viscaceae > Viscum > Viscum album. The sequence goes on along the minus strand of OY728141.1, from coordinate 922,865,510 downwards.
TTCAAGATAGGTTCAAACTGATCAAACCATTCCCTTTGAGATTTCTTATTCCATGTTTCTCCTTATTCGATTTTCCATGCATTATTGAGATAGTTTCTACCTCCAGTGGTTGTATCTATATCACTAACTAAAATGCATACATTTGTAGAAGTACTCATTATATTTCCTGGAGAATTTTTATTACCACTCTTCTTTTTCCAATGATCCTTATTAAAGTTACATATATTTCTATAATTGTAACTTATGACATTCTTCTTATTGAACATTTATTTAAACCTACCATAATTATATATTTCATAATAATATTGATCTATAATCCTTCCTCTCTCAATTAATAGAGCCTATTATTAGTGTGAAGATATTTATATTTCCTCCTTATTATTTTATTGACTTTCTTATTCAATAACTGAAACTGAAATATCATTGAAAAGTAACATATCTATGAGGATATTGTTGTTGAGGATAATTATGATATGATCATATTAATATATAAGTCTTGGGAATGTAATTTCTATACATTCAACATTCCAAATCTTATTGATAAACTTCATGAGAATAGTGAATTGGGTATTCAAGGTAATGTAATGGGTGGTAACTAATTTTGACGCTTTTATTTAAGGAGTGTATAATTTCCTCCCCAAGAAAAGTTTTTTATTAAATGTTTTTCCTTAAATAATTTCATAAAATTATACCATATTTCCTTCATTTTAATTTTCTCCAAGATACATTATAGGTTAAAAAATACTATATTAGCCAAATACCAATAGAGATTATTAATATCATTCCCTTCTATATCATTCAATTTTTCCTCTATCACACCCACTAGTATTCCATAAATTATTGATAGTAAATTATACTTTAACAAAACTACTTGAATATTTATCTTATACTATGAAAATTTATTCTTTTCATGTTTTTAAATCTCATAATTGTTTTTCTATCTAGAGAGTTATTTAGTGTGGAACCTAAAATATTTTGAAAATGTTATATTTAATAATCTTAATAGAATTTTTTTATGTTAAATATCAACATTGTATTGATCATAGAACATTATAAAATTTCTGATAATAATTAATACCTAAAACTTTTTAACATAACCAAGAAATAACCTTTCTCTAATACCACTTTTCAAGATTAAAAATCAATGACCCATAAACCAGTAGTAAATATGAGATAAAAGAAATAAAATAAATGAAATTAGATGTAACATGGAAAAACCCCCTATTTAAGAGGGGTAAAAACCCATTAGAAAATATATTGATCTCTCAATAGTAAAATTTTGGTGCACACACTCTCACTATTTTAAGGATAAGACACTTCTAAAACCCTCCCAATTGATTAATTAAATATAAAACCTCTTAAACAACAGAAATTAGTGTGGGAACCAATAATGGTATGATTAAAACCCATTAGAGAACTTTATATTTCATTGGAAATCTCCTAACTATTTACCCCTCTATTTCTTCTTCCATTGATGGTATTTTGTGGAATTCAGCCACCCATTCGTTCCTACCTCCATTTTTCATCCCTTATCTCTTGAAATTTTATTTTTCATTTATCAACCCCCAATTAAAAATTAGAGAATACTAGGAATGTTTGTAAAGATCTAGGTTAATGGGCAGACTATTACTAATGATAAAAAGGGGTTTTTTTATCTTGTATTTCACATAAAACTTGATTCAATAATTAAAAATATATCTCAAACATTAGCTTCTTCTATTTACATTAAGTTAGAAAATATTAAATAAATTCCCCAATCAATTTAGATTCTGAATGTTTATTAAGTCTTTTTAAAATATATTATATAAGAAGATTTTTTTGTTAATTATTGTTCTCTATATTTGCTTCCACTACCTCATCTGCCTATCTTTTCATTGACCCTCTTGATTTCCATATTTTTCCTTATTCCTATTATCCACATCTCCCTCCCCTTTTTCTATCCTTTATCCTTTAAATATTTATAAATGAAACCTTATAGAATCTTTTGATTCTCCTATTATTCAACCTCACCCTATTTAATTTTGTTTTCTTACCTAACTTTCTTATGTTACAACTAAGATCCTCCCTTTTTTTGATCTAGTGGTTTAATTTTCCCACTTTTGGTCTCTCCCTAGTTTGATTCCTTTCTTGTTTCCCCTATACCTCCAGTCTCATATAGAAATATAGTTTCCATTTCTTCTATACTTTTTGATCCCATATATAATCATCTTATTAATGATTTCATTATCTCAAAACACCTTCGATAACATATGTACCATCTGGATAAGATGAATCTCATATAGTTTGTTCTACTTTGGAAGAAGTATTTACTTTGGTCCAATGTAAATACAAGAATAGCAATAAGTTAATTTAAATTTCTAACATTCCAACTGATAGTGCGGGTAAAGTTTTGACTCTTATAACCCTAATATGATTAAGGATACTTAATACCTTCTCTCCCTAGTGGTAGTTTTAGTTTCAAGAAAGATATATATTTTTTCTTTTATGATATAACCTCTCAATCATGTGAATACTATTTATAATAACTTTAATATATATTTTTTCATAATATTGAGATGGATTTTAGGAATGTTTTACAACGTATAGACTCTTTATTCATATCTATAAAGGTTTTTTCATTTGTGGAGTTTATATTTTGGAATGTTGATAGGTTTTCTAATTACCTTGCTAAGTATACCAGGGTCTCTTAAAAAATTGGATAATTGTTAATATAATAATTTGTATCAACTGATTTAGGATATGATTTGAATTGATAAAAATTTCATTCATTCTATTAATTTGTATGTCGTAAACATATTTTGATGCATTATCTATGGTGAGTCAGAAGTTATAAATTTCATTAACTCTGATGGATTTTGTTACTTTTATTATTTATTAGACTTATTTTAATTCCATTAAGTTCATGAAAATTTGGCATAAGTTTCTCTAGAATAATCATAATTTATACTTTAATATTACTATAACATATTTGGGTGTACGTTATTTTGATTCTACAATATCGGTTGACAATTTTAGGAATTGAAAATTACTTCAATGTTCTTTTCTTGTGGAATTATTCAAGAGAATGTATTTTCAAGAATATAAAGACTCATTCCCTCTTCGTGTGACCAATAAGGATTCTCTCCTTGTAATTAATATTTAACACCAAAAATAACTTTAAGAAAATCATGATCCCCTTAGGTAATATTATAAGGTTCAATCATTATTCTCTATTTTATTATACATACATTATTCTAATAAGTCTCAATTATTATTTTTTTGATATTTTCATATTTAGTATACTGGAATGGTTTTCAATAAAATGGAATTAAAAATAGAATTGAAAATGAAATTGGATTCATATTTAAAACCATTTTGTATATAAATTAAAAAAGTTCAATGAAATGGGAATTTAAATATTTAAAATTTAAAAACTACGAATATCGTCTTCTTCGTAATCATTGAACCCCATCAACACACCCTCCCCCCACGAAACCCTTATTATTTCGTTTCAATGCCTCACCATTTTCTATAGGGTTTATCATCTTCAAATTACTCATTTCACCTCATATAATACATTTCAATTATCATCTCACCGCATTATCAGTCTTCAGGAATAGAGTTGGAGAAATTAAATTAGTGACTCTAATTATTGACCTTTGAATAATGGTGGTGTCTAGATAAAGTAGAAATGTCAATATGGAATGATTACCAGTTTTCAATTATAGAATAAGATAAGTGGTTGGTCATCATATTAGTGTTGTTAGTGAGTAAAAGTAGTGTAAATGGGAGGCAATGCGATGGGGGTGTAACACAATCCAAAAACATGGTTTTACGGAAATACTGACATTTCTTATTAATTTTTGGGGGATCTCAATTCCATCATACAATATAATTTATACTTACTATATCCCTATTTTAGTATATCAAATTCACAAAAAAAAAAGTTTTTCTTTCTCTTGCCTCCACTCTATCGTTATTTCCCTCATAATAAAAACATTTTAAGACCTGTTTGATATATTTAAAATGTTTTAAATGAAAATATAAAATAAAATAGAGGTATAATTTGAAATTTAATTTTTTTGATATAAAATTTAAATGGAAAATGTAAAATAAAAAACATAAAAATAATAATATTGAAATATTTAATCATCATAAATCCTATAATGACGATAAAAAATTATAGTGATCACCCCTTCCCTATCCTTACCCTTTAATTATCAACTACCTTGAATGAATATTTTTTAAAGGAGTGGTGTTGTAGGGCATGGCTTAGTAATGTGGAGAAAGAAAATACCATGGAGGTGTTGCAGTATTGTAGAGGGATATGATAGGTTGTGTTTAGGGAAACATTGACCATTTCGTAGGGATGTGGTTGGATTGAAGTATATAAGGGTTGGTCAGACATGGTTGTGGGAGTGAAGTATCTCATTGGGGAGGAAACATGTTTGGTTAATGTGGGGGGTGGATAGAGGCAATGAAACAAGGGAGGGGTAATTGGATCCTAAAATGTGGCTTCTATGGAATTGGTGGCTTTTCTTCCCATTTTAGGAGGAACTAGTATTCAATTTTTTAAAAGAAGTGGTGTTCTAATCTTTTCCATTTCTAGTATACAAAACAACTATTTATCGCATTTTTTCTATATATATATATATATATCTAACATGGTAAAAAAAAACTTTGTATAATCAGATCCATAAAAATATTATTTTTTGAAGATATGAATCGATTGGAAAATCCTTTATTATTCATAGGGTTGATATAATTTTAAATTGAATAAGGTATTAAAAATAAAAACAACAATACACATGACAAAATGGGCCTATTCTCCCAAGTATTACAAGAAAATTCATGGTCTTTCCATGGTATAATATTTCAATTTAAAACATAAGAACATATCTTTGAGGGTATATTTTTATGTACAGTAATCTTCCTCTAGATCAACTAAAAAAATATATTTAATTTTTTTATATAATAATGATATTTGATTTTAAATCATAAAAAAATATTTTGATAAAGCTGATTCTAGGGGTCAACTAAAATGAAAAAAAACAATGAATGTTTTAAAAGGTATATTTTAAAATTTATTAAATTAAAATAATTTTTATTAAAAAAATAAATATATATGAAATATTTTAGTCTTTTTAATACAGGTTTGTATATTAATGGGATTAAAATGAGCATGTTAAAATTAGGATTCAGCCCACTGGGGTGGGGCTGGATGAGCCTTAGCTATCTATTTTTCATACCTAAAATCCATGATTTGATATGAAATATTTGTATAAAAACTAATTGATGTGATGATAAATTTTTCTATAAAAATAGAGGTTGAATAAATTGTGATTAATAGAATATTTAAACTAACTAAACCAAAGACAATACAAAAAAAATCAATACAGTTTAAAAAAAATCCCACATCTATTGATTTCATATCTCTATTTTATTGAAAATTAATTTCCTAATGTAAACACTAAATTTAGTTAGCAGTTAAAATCCTTAAAAATCATTTATTCATTTTCAAAAAAATAATTAATTTTCAAACATTATGGTATAATCTAAATAGAATGTGGCTCAGCCCAAAAATAATATATGTCTTTATTAATAAAGGTACAACAAATAAAATATAGTTTTTTAACAGGAAAAGAATAATAAAATTGAATTTATAAAAATAATAAACATCAAAAATTATATTAAAATTAAAAACAAATATATTAAAAAAATTAATTTTTCTCAATTAATTAGAAAAATATAATTTTCCAATAAGAAAAATATTTAAAAAATTATTTTATCTATAAATTTTTATTTGATGTTTTTTATAAACATACAACTAAAATGGTATTAATTTTACATTATTGAGTGTTTTTTATAATATATAGTTTTATGGGATTCAAAATTTTATTATCCTTCCTAATAAACTTTTTCTGATCTATTTACAATGTTGATCATGACTATTAAAATCGTAAAGCCAAGTAGTGGTTTCTATATTTAACCATGAGGTAAACATTTCTTTATCCATGAAATTATGGTTCATTTAAATCATGTTGTATTAAAAAACATACTGATTTTATATTTATCATCATCTATTATTTAAAAAAATACATATATTTCATATTATGTGTGTTATGTTAGAAAAACACAGACAAAATTCAATACACATGAACAAAATGCAAATAATGAAATATTTACATAGTTTATTGATGAGACTTTATATATGGGAGAGAGAGGTGGATTATTCCTATTTCTCTCTAGAAAATAATCACATGATAACCAAGTTACACTTAAATAAGTATTACATCATACTTTAGAGGGGAAAATTTTACTGATCTCAATGATTATTTAGGTGGTTAATTTACCCTTGAATCCTTCTTCCATTGTTGGCCACTATCATTGTGTCTTGCATGTTAGACAAGAAAATAATTCAATATTTAATTCCCAAATTTGGAGTACCCCCAAAAAAAATTCCCCACATTAATAACATGAGGTAGAATATAAAACTATAGCCTCCTTCTTGATATCCAAATTCACTTTTTATAGAACCTTTATAACCATATCTACCACCATTATCAATATCATAGATATTCTAAATTTTCAATAATTTTTCATCCAAAATTTAATGAATTCAGTGATATGGAACATCAATATATTTGGACCTAGAATAAAATTTTAGGTTCTTTTTAAGATGTATAGAACTTTTATTATCAAAACAGGGAATATAATTCTAATGGTTCTATCCAAGATCTTTTAAAAATTTATTCAACCAAATTATATCCTTACAAAATTCAATTATTTTGATATACTCGGATTCAATGATAGATAAGGAAACATACATTTATATTTTTGATTTCCATGAAACATCTCCCACTACAAATAATATTAAATATCTATATATGATTTTCACATGTCTATATCTCCACCTATATTTTTTTCTATATATCTTTATAAAAATGGTTTTTTATTTCCAAAACATAAACAGTGACTAATTGTTCCTCAAATATACCTTAATATCCATTTGAATTTCTTATATTTTATGTTTCCTAGATTTTATAAGAATCATCTTACGACACTAATAACATTGGTAATATCTTGTTTTATTCACACTATATAATACAAGATACTAAAATATTCTCAATGATGAGGAACTTTTTTCATATATATTTTCTTCTCTTTAGTTGATGGGATCTTGATTTTCATGAGCCTAAAATTAATTTCAAGTATATTACTAGCTAGTTTCACCTTACTCATGTTAAGTATTTCAATAACATTCTCAATATACCATTATTGAGATAGAAAAATTTCATTATCCTCTTGACATAGATAATATGCATCCCAAATATCTATGTATCTTTTCTCAAGTAATTTTCTAAATAAACTTATACAACTCTCTTTTTATCCTATCAATCTTGGTGATATCCCTACTAATAATTAACATTTTTTAATTATAAAATAAAAAGATGATGAAATAACCATTATAAAATTATTTTACGAAAAAAATGATTAGTAATTATTATTCAAAACTCGTTTTATTCCATGAATGACTAAAGCATTATATATAATTATCTTAGTTTTTTTTTCAGACCATATAATCTTTTTTTAGGATTCTATATCATGTTTTCTTTGTATTTCACCTAAAAACTCTTTGGTTTCTCCATGTACATCTCATATTCATGATAACCATTTTACAATTATGTCTATACATTAAATTGGAACCCCTCCAAGTTGATATTTTCATTTAATCTAATAAAATATCTTATAGAAGTCACTTTCACCATAGAATAAAAAATTTCATCAAATTAAATACATTTTTTCTATCAAAATTCCTTAAAACCCATCCTAAATCTATGTTATAGTTGTGATACACCACCTTAAACAATGATTATATACACCAAATTGTTTTTGAGTTCATTATTTCTATATGTTAACTCTAATAGGTAAAATTCATGGTTCTTGTAAATGGATCTAATTTTATATTATAAAGAATTTTCCTAATCCATATACCAAAAAAATTCATTCACATCACCATAAATATTCGATCCTTCACTATTAGTTATAATAACATACTAATTTAGTGAGTATTTATGACCTGGATTTCATTCTCTGGTGGATCTTATCAATTATTATTCTAGTGGGATCTATTTTGGAATATAAAATGATAATTATATATCTATATATAGTGATATATTACCTGGTGTATAAATATCATCAGTTTCATGAATCTATCCATATATATATGGAATAGATGGAGGTAATATTTATTATAAATTTAAAAGAATTTCCTCATGTTTTAGCTTCACTAGATTTTATATGTTTTTGAAATCTTCAACTATCTAGTAATTAAGAAATATTTATTCTAGAAATTGTACAGCTAATAAGATCATAGAGTCTACAACTAGAATATTCAAGATGATATCCTAAAAAGATAAATCTATTTCATTTTTAATCTAGTTTATCTTTCTCATATTAAAAGATGTGCAAAAATTTCTCATAGCTAATAAATTTCATGTTATATTATTAAATTTGATTACTTTAAAAACCCTTTTCAAATGTCATAGTTTAGTGAATTTGGTGGTAAAAGGTTGATAAGATTGATAATGGTTCTTGTTACCTCCCCCAAAAAATAGTTTGAAATGTTTTCTTTTGATAAAAAACTCTTGGATCTCATATAGATGGTTTTTTTTTCAATATTTTTTTAACTCCATTATACTCAGGTGTCTTTGGAATTGATTTTTCTAGCCTTATGCCAAAATTCTTATAATTTTTCCAAAACAGATCATGGTATTATCTGCTATTATCTTCATATACACAATTCAATTTTATGCATTTTTATTTTTCACCTTCACATGGAACTGTAAGAAAAACACCTATAATTTTTTTAAAATAAAAACCCCATAATTTAAAGAGTGGATGTTAGTTAATGTAAAAAAAATCACCTCCCAATTAATTGGGTCATATAAGGTTAACATCTATGTGTATAAAATCTAATACATTTTCTTTTTTAGACATAAAATAACCATGAAATGATACCCAATTTTCTTTACTATGATTAAATCATCACAATTATCTAAATTTATACTATTTATTCCCTATAATAGATCCTAATTATAAATAATTTTTAGTCATCTCTCACTCATTTGGTTGATCCATCCAAGCCACACATCTATAAGATATTCCTTTCTATCTATATTCATTTTTTACACTAAATGATCTAGATTTTATGATGTATGATATTTATTTTTATTAAATTTATCCATTTCCATATTAATTTTGGTAATATTCCATTTTCCATAACTAAAGGAACAAAAATAGCCATCGTTATTGAGCATTCTAGTGGATATCATTTTGATATAAATATCAGAAACATTCCTTGAATATTTTAATAGTTACCTACCTCCAATATTAGTCTTAAGAGAAATATTACCATTACTAGTAATTTTTGATGCACCTAGATCTTAACTGTTTCATCCATTATTGATTTAGATTATGATGTTTTTATCATTTGATTCTTCCCTTCCATTTATGATTAGCTTGCCTTTATAATAATATTATCTTCTGATTCAAGATCACATCCCTCATCCTTCATTTAATACTATTCATTAACATTTTTAATTTTACTATTTCAATAATTATATTTCCATCTGGAGTGTAGTTTATGACTGAAACAACCTATTTGTCCTAGATATTCAATAAACAACTTTGCATCAGGACTCACTAAAACTCATCATCAACCATTATTTTCAATGAATTTGGTTGATCAAAAGTACTTTATAACTCACCCATATTTTCTAATAATTTTTTATTATCCTTGTAGTTAATATTTATAAGTCATTGTATCATGTTGTATTTGATCTATTCTATTTTCTTTAATATATTTTTTTTCTAATTTTTCCTATAAAATAGAAGCATCATGTTCATGAGAAAACTTTTGTCTAACTATTTTTCTATTACAGTACCTAATTTTGGATGTGGATTTTTTATTCAGTACAACCCACTCTACATCAACTATTATGGTACTTCTAGATATCTTTTCACTAGATTGACCACTTTTCATAGTTTCATATGATGGTACTATAATGGGATTAGTGGTATTTATGATGTACATATATAAATCTTTAATATATAAAACATCTTCCATTTTGGGTTTCCTAATATCATAATTAAATAAAATGATATTAATCTTGTTGTTGGTATTATATTGTATTTATATAGTTAGAATATTGAATATATAACTATAGGTATGTGTCTATGATGGTCAATTTAGTAATAAAAGACTCGCAATTATTCTAAAACAGACTCTGATTGGCCAATATATAGTCAAAAAAATTGTCAATGATTGAGATTGAAAAATGATGTTGTGATAATATTATGATGATGTGACATAACAACTATTTCAGGGGAAAACTCACAAAAAATCATCATCGTTGGAATAGTGTCTTCATCTCTTAAAAGGGGGTATTATAGCATTATAAGTTGACTCAAACTATGACTGCCTCTAGAGAGATCATCTTATTCCCATTTTGATGTCATTTGTTTCATTGGACTCTTATTAATTATATTTTCAAGATTATACCTTCAATAATTAAATTTTACCAACATTAATTTTCAATCCATTTGAAAACATTCTCTATCTATCATTTTTTTGATATCATGGCTTTGATACCACTTTTTCATGTAAATAAAACACATTCACAAAAAAACTCACATGAACAAGAGGTGAAAAAAAAATATTTTCATCTTTCAAAAAAGATCCTATATCCATATAATAATGGGATATATTATTTCTATTTCTTTCTAGATAATTGTTGTGGGATAAAAAAATCATTTACAAGAATATTAAATATCATTTTAAAATTGAAAATTTTCTTTTTATCAATGGTTATTCATGTGGTTCATCTACCCATGAATCCTTCTATTGTCATTGACTTATATCATTACATCTTTTATACCAATAAAAAAACCACCCATTATGTTTTTTAGTATAATAAAATCCTCCTAAAATTAATTTCACAACCCAATTTTACTAAAATCTCTCCTTGGTTAATAGTGAAACTAAGTGTCACCCTCAAATCCCTCTTCTAATATTTTGTGGGTTGGAGACTGTCATTATAAGTATATAAACTATGATAGGGGAATTTCCCTCTTTAATCTAGGTAATAATTAATATAACATCTAATTAAAAACCATAATCCATGGATTATAAGAAACATTCCATTTATAAACCTAAAAATTCATGTGATTTCATATTATTTATATTATTCTAAACAGCACCAAAGTCACAATAGATCAACTAAATATTTATAAAGAAAAATGTATAAACTCTAATGGTGTTAATTATTTCCACCATACCAATAATCGATTGATTTTAATCCCAATCCCATTTAAAATAATATAATACTAAAAATATTATATATATATATATATATATGTGTGTGTGTGTGTGTGTGTATATATAAGTATACTCAGAAGGTTTATACATAAAAACTCTTAATTTAGTGTGGAATCAATATACTAAATATCCAACGAGTAAATAGTCAAATTGATAAATGATCAAACCAAGTATTTTCTAGAAACAATCCTAAGAAAATATCACTCTATAATAATAATTATACAAAATAAAATATATCTTATTAAAAATATAACAGGGGCCTTATAAAAAAATTCTTGCAGACCTATTCACTGATATTCCCAGTACCTCACATCATGAAGTACATCAACCTTGTGCCCTTCACATTATTTTTAGATTATTGGAACAAAATTTATTTAAATTGGATATTTTTTAATTGTTAGAGAATATTAGAACCTTTAATTAAAGGTTTGAGTAATTTTATCTTTATTTTCAATCAAATATGGTGGTTGATCTTTTGAAATTTTATCTAACTTAGTATGAGTATTAAATAATCATATAGAATAAATGGAATGATTTAAAGGAATTATTGGTAAAGTCAATACCATAATTATATATTGGTGTTTCATATACCATGGTGAAGTTAACCATGGAGATAAAAGGGACAAAGTTGTCATAGTGGTGTCCTTTTTGTCTGAAGAAATTCTGATTCCCTATAGCTTGACAGTTTATACCATAGAGGAGACTATAGTGAAGAGAAAAATAGGGTGATAAATAAGGGATATGATTTTCTGAGGGTGGTGATTTTATCATGGTCTTGATGGTTGAACATAAAATAGGGATATTCATCTAACCACAACTTAGATCAAGATTTTGAAGCATTAAAAATCCATGTCTGAATTGGGATATGGCATTATGGGTGTATCATATATCATGGGGGGCCTTTACATATAATTAACAAAAACATGAATCTAGAATTTGGTTATGTCATATTGGATTTTTTTGTGTCAATTTATTTTCATGGGTTTACAAGAAATTATCAATAATACACATCTTAATCTTGGGACTAAGTTGTTTCCCCTAGAAACAGACTATGTTATATTGATGATATATTTATTCTATGAGGGATCAAGATATGAATAGTTTTTTAAATAAAAAACTATTGACCTTATTGTGACATATAATTTTTAATTCCATTGTATGTGGGGTATGGATGGTGAGTTAGACATCACCACATCAATAGAATTCAGGATTATATGCCATGGTGGACTTCTAAAGAAAATTAAATATTAAGGTTAATCTAGATATTGGATAGACAATGTATTTATTTTTTTTCTTTAATTGATTTACAATATATGATTTTAAATACTAATAAGGGATTAGAACAACATATTTTAAGATGGAAAAATTTAGGAGTTCAACTTATGGATATTTGAATATTATGTTTAGATATTTTTAATGAGAAGATTTTTTCTTGTATATATCATCGTTACATATAAAATTATTATAGAAATATAATTTTTAAAGAACTATCTTGAAGATATAGATCATAAAAAAGTAGATTGAAACTCAAAAACAATGCCATTTCTGTTTGGTGTTATATAAACTTTTTTGTATTAATTATAAGTGACATTGGTATTGATATTTCTTGTATTATTTGTATTTATATAGTGTATAATGAGATAAGTTGTTGAAGTAACCCTTTTATCAATAGTGAGTCTTTCTAGAACTCTTGTAGTCACAATAGTGAGTAGTGATTCCATTAGGGCATAGACACATATTCAATGTATTCTTCTAGGAGTATCCCCCAGTGTTCAACCAAGTAAAATCATTGTTATTGTTGTTTTATTTCCCCAAAATGGATTATATGGCTATTCTATTAGTTATCACAAGTTAATATCATTACTTAAACATAAGAACAATATATATTTTAATATTATTATAAAAGGAATGAAATCATCACACCATAATTTACCCACTCTTAGGGTCTATTTGAGGCCTTGGGTTACAGCAAGTGGTATTGAGGAATTATCTATAATTAATATATTTGGAATAATTAAATTTGATCACATATATGATCACTTGGGCTCGATGTATATATTTATGTTATTCATTAAATACATATAAGTTTTGATATGGAGCAATCTATAATTTAAACCAATAGTAAATTACTAAACACTGATGCAAAGGAATTAAATTCATTATCCATGACATTGTTCAAATATATATATACATAAAATTGATGATTTTTCTTTTTAAAAAGAAATATGGTACAAATTAACTAATATCTATGAAGGTAACTAAAAGGTAAATTATGTAAAGTTTTAGGTTCTTCATAAGAAGTTTGGTGAGTTAAAGAAGATATCCAATCAAAACATTAATGGTCTCATCAACTGTCCCACTTAGATTGTTGGATACATTCTTGGACTCAGAGATGAGATGAAGGGTGATTAAATTGTGAAGAAAATTTAATGGATATTTCCACCATTATAGAATCCAAAGGTGTCACCTTATGAACAAGGAAACCTTACAGAGATATCTCTTTATGATTTATATAGTAATCTAATTGCATATGATATATATGTATAGTCGAACGTGATGGGGATTCACTCATCCAAATAGATAGAATTTAAGGACATGGTTAAGATTTATATTAATTAAAATGAAGAATGATAATAGGATGTAAGGGATGAATTTCAATCACTTTTGGAAATTAATTTCAAAACATCTAAAGGGATATTTTAAGGAAAGCTACCATTGGATTTTTTTTCTTTATGGAAAGGATGGAAACATCTCAACAAGGTATTGAAGAAAAATAAATAGTGGATAAATTGAATATAAATACATAAAAAAGTAGTGGAGTAAGTTTCACACAAAATAAAACTTTTATCTAGAAACATATCTATAAAAAAATTATAGAAGATAATTGTGAGTATGGAACAGGGAATTGATTAGTTTTTATTTAATAAAGGTGAAACCAAATTAAAATCATATTCATAGGATACTATATTGTAAATGATTAAGAATATTGAATCTAGAATAGATTAATAAAATAAATTATAGGGTGTTTTTTTCTCTCAAGGTTGAACTTTAAGGTTTTGTTGAGGAGATAAGAGTACAATAGAAGAAGAACGAGAAAATTTGTAGTTTAATAAATGAATCATTGGTGTATGCTGACCATAATGATGTTGAGTTCACTTAGTTAGATAAAGTTGTGAATGATCATGGGGATACTTGAGGAATATCCAATTAAATTATGTATTTTAATATGAAAATTGAATAACAAGGTAAGATGATAAATAAATTAAATGTTTATATCAAGGATTGAAAAGTTAAAATTTAAAATCTTAAAGAGTATTTGGTAACTCTAATAATGATACTCAAAGCTATAATTTAATCTAATGGTTCAAATATTAAGACTCATTTTTTAAGCTTCTTGGGTGAAGAACTAAGGGAATGGTCTGAGAGAGGCATTAGGAGTGTCGGGATGGTTTTAAATAATTAATGAAAAAATTACATAGGTAAAAATAGAATTTAATTTTAAGTTAATATACATAAAAACATGGAAATTAACATGAATGATAAATAGTTTTATGATCACTTTAGGATATTCCCACACTGAAAGTGGGTGACTCATTATAGTGTGACTTATGATTCAATTTCACTTTTATTTCATAATTACCTTTTTATGTATTCAGTGAAAAAATATCTCTCTCTCTTTATCTATACTTTGGTTGATATATAGATATAGAACAAGAAATAAACACAAGAGAACACTTGGGTTTTCTAATATAGTTATCCTCCTTTCAACTGAATGTATCCCTAGTGCATCATGGTTATTATCCCAAATACATAGCTTTCTTATTGTTATCAAAAGTAACCCAGTCAAGGTTATGAACTTGAACTAGTAATCCTAGAATTGACCAGATATAATGCAAGAGTGGTATTATTTTCCCTTCATATAATAGAATGATCTTTTACATCCATTGAAAAAAGATCACATGTGATGGATTGAGTCACTCTTAGACTCTATGTATGATCATATTTATCTGTATCAATAGTTAGATGGGATGCCTCAATGTTTTTTAGAATTCAACAACATTATGTTATATGATGGATATCTCAACATTTTCCTCCTCCTTCTTCAGTGTGAAATAATTATTATAACACTAGAACACCTTATTTTTTCAACTTGGATAATTTTCACCACATGTAGAGTCATTTCCTACATATTTATTATTATTTTAACTTTTATTATATTCATAGGTATGTGTAGTAAATAAATTCTCTTCTTTTTATTTTAACTTGAAAAATATATTTAGTTTTTACTCAGTCAGGTATTTCTTATCTATACTAATCTTCTTTGACTTGCATATATATAGAGAGAAATTATGGTTTTCGTAGCGTTAGATCTTTCTCAAATTAAAAATCCCTCAAATATTGAACTTAGATTATCAGGTTCTCCAAGTCAAATAATTATTCAAATTCTTCCTAAAATTATAGTTGAAGACTCGAATTTTTTCCTTCTTGTGATATTCAAATATTGTGGGATTTTATCCCTTTCAAAAATTTCACCATTTATTTCACTTCATATTTATAGGTAATCATGGTGATGTGTCTCCTATATCATGTGTAATGGAATTCTCCTTTGGTATTGTGGCATGTGTTTTGATGCTTCACTATCTTCTATGGTGTGGGGATCTAATCTCAATAATACCATCTTCTCGCTTGTCTAGTTTATCCATTTTGATCTAATATTTAGTTGTGATCATGATTTTGATCAAGACACATTATCCATGAAGCAAATTACACTTTCCTTGTCTGATTTTGGTTTATCTATTCAAATATTTAAATCATGAAACTTATATAAATCCACCCAGTACATATGTAAAATTACCTTATGTGAATTTTCATATATATACGTTACTGAATTCCCGTATGTGGCTCTTCACATATTATAATTTGGATATGTGGTTATCCTATTAAATTTTCCTACATAGAAAATAATATATGTGATTCTCCATTCATATATGTGGGATATTTATCTATGCATCACCATCCCCTTGTGTGGTTCACATTAGTTGTGAAGTATAATTTGGCTAAGTTGAAACATTACATTACATCGGAATAAACACTAACATGAGTTCGGAATTAATATATACATTAGAATCAGCTATACTAGAACATTTGGTTATGCCCATCATTTTGATACATTATTTCTAGCTATGTATCAAAATCATTTTCAGGGATCTACATATGTAGAGAAATCGACTATGTGAATCTGTAAAAATTCATATTTCACTCAAACTCACTTTTCTCATCTTCATCCAACTTCCAATATATCTCAACAACTTCACCACTTCCCACAAATGGTGTTGACAGTGTTCCACTAACCATCAACACGTGACTGTTTTCTGAAGAGTATTTCATAAATCATCAAACATAAATATTACTACCTAGAAGTTTTCCAGTCAGATTTTCAAGGATAATAGTATCTCCTTCCTCTACCATCAAGTTATCAGAACCTTAATAAAATAGTGGTAGCTCCATTATCATCATTACTTATTCTTAAACCAAATATGCATATGAAATACTAATTAGTGGCACATTCAGATTCTAAATGATCTTTTCCATGTGAGTGGATCTTCATGAAATCCTCATTGGCATCATCTACATAATATTATTATATCATCTACTTCAATGTATTTTTTGGAAATTTCAAAAAATATTCTTTTTCATATGGTAGAAACAAAGTAAAACTTTTATGCTTAATTTATTAGGAACTTCATTCATTTTTTCAATAATATTAGGTTCCATACCTTCCTTCCAGGATTTCTTTATTTATATCATGTTGACATTATGCATGTTTCCTCATTCATTGACTTTAAATACAACTCAAACACAAAGTGAGTCCATCAATCTCCCCTTTTTAATTTTTTATCAATACTAATTCTAAAAAATGACATGTCAATTTGTGAGATAATTTTATTCCCTCTCTTCCTTATTGAAAACAATTACAAATCACGTGATAGAGGTTAGTATCACTTATCATTTAAGAAAATATCTATCAATCATTCAAATATAAGTCTACTTGAGACATTCTCTGTGTAGAAATCAAAAGTGTTTGATTTTGACATCAAGGATGTACATAACCAATTCAATATGATACCATCTATTGTTGTTTTAAATTCTCTTCCTTATGGGTTGTTCACTTGTATCTAGGATAATACTACATTTTGTTATCATTTTTTAAAAATATTCCTCGACATTTTTCGAATGGAATTTTCTACACTTACATAATACACATATTAAAAATATTCAAATGAAACTAGATGGTTTTGATTTCAAATAGAACGAGATCAATTTAAGTTTATTAAACTTACTTTCATTTATTAAATCAATTTTTTTTACTTAATTTAAATACCAATTATTTTGGAAATAAGGATGATAGAATAGATATTCATACATTTTCAATGGATATTTTTCAATCACTTTCCAAAAATTCAATATTTTTATTAATTGAATGATCCTGTAAGCCTCTCAAGAAGCTCCCCCTCAAGTGATACACTCCATATTCAAATCATGAAGAGTTATATCATCATCAATAAACTTTAATGATTCCAAATATTGATATAAAACTAAGATATAATAATTAAAAGTTTCTTCATTACGGAACATTCACATATTCAAATACTCTTCATGATATCATGTACTTCATTCCCACTATGAAGGGTACTTTTACATTTTGGATTCCATAATTTTCATAACCTCTTATCCTTTATCATGGTTTTTCTTTTCTATAGATTTTCTTTAGATTACCATTTGACATTTCATACCAAGATGGATTCTTCTTTAGATCCGAAATAGTTACTTCAGCTTACTTTATTTCATCAATTATTAATTTGGGAAATAGTATCACCCTAAATTATTTGTGTGATTAGCATAGAAATAAAAAAAATAAGTTAATATTTTGGAACCTCCTAATTCAATAATGTGAGTAGTCATATTGATAATTTATTCTCAACCAAATCACCCTTTTCAATTTATTTATATGTCCAGATAGACACTTCATGCATGCATAATCATTTCTCAACTATAGTTTTTTTGGTTTCATGGGTTCTTTTCTTATCTCCTTGTGCGGAATATTTATTTTAAAATGATACATCTAGTCACATGCATATCATAGTGAAACTTTCATTTTATTAAAGTATTCCTTTTGGTATAGAATAAATTTTTAACAAATTGATTGAATTTTTTATAGCCTTCTTACACCTACCACATAGAACCTCATGAGATATTTTGTTATCTGATTTTGATAAATTTCATGAAATTTTATTTCTTTTTCATGTGGAATATTTTCACTCCCTTTGTATTTCACCTTTTATAAGGCTTTTAATTATCTTGATTTTTCTAAATTGTCTAGCTATATTTATAAATATACCTTAATAATATGATCGTCCATTTTATATTTTCAACATAGATTTTTAGAAGTTCTATTCACTAACATATTCCTTTATTTTCTCCCTTGGACTGTTATTTCACCCTATCTATGATTTCCCCCTTAAAATATCACATTCATATTGTATTTATTTGTGTCCATGATGTGTCCCGTTTTTTTAAAAGAAATAACTTCTCCATTTCGATGTAGCTTCTATCTTTGACTTCTTGTGAATTTTATTTTCAAAGTTTATCTCGTGATTATTTACCAAGGTATCCTTTTCTCCATTATTCGTATTTCATGGTCTCATCAATACATTTTTTCTAATTTTATACTTTATTTATTTATACTTACATGTTTATTCACAATGACCACTTCCATTGTAAATATCATAAAATTTTTCAAGTATTACAAATATTTTTCTTGTATAGAGATTTGTCTTCATAACCTATAAATATTTTAGCTTCTCAAACCATTGTTTCTTTTCATGAATTTCATTCTATCCTAATTTTCCAAAATATGTAAATTGATATTTTTTAGCATTAGTAGTGGTTAGTTGGGATTCAATTCAAAAATAATCTCTCAAAAAAATTATTATATCCATCCTTGACATGATTTTAGGATTTCTATGACTTTCTTTCAACCATAATTAAAAATATTTTTAATTTAATTATGCATATTTTTTAAAAACAGATTTAGCATAGATATTATTTTTAGAAATGTATGTTGCCTTTCTTTTTATGGATGTATTATACTAACCATTAGATATACTAAAAATATTCTTTACATCAAGTAGAGTTCTTCATCATAATAATCCTCTTTTTTTGTTCAAGTCTCTATATATTTATTTCATACTTGTTTTGATGACATGGATTTAATTGATTCATTATTTTTTAATTTAATTTCAAGGTCAAATAATTTATTATTAAGAATTCATTCATAATTATCCAATGATTTCCGTTTATCTTAACATTTTTTATTCACATTTTCATTATACTCCTCATGCATATTTCTATTTTATTTTAGCAGATGATCGATCTCTATTATCTTTTTGTGTTTAAAATCTAGTTGAGAATCTTTGATAAAGATTTATTCTTTTAATGCATGGATCTTATCTTAAATCCCATTCTTGGAATATTCCCTTTTTGAATTTTGTTAATCCACTCATATTCAAATATAGAGCATCTATCCATGAGCTCCCCATTTATTTCACTGGTGACTATAACTTTTTTGGAGAGATTAATATAGATTTGTATTCTTTCTTTAAAATTATTCTCCTTTATTTTATTTTCATCTCTATATCAGGTGATGGCTTCCTTCATACTTCAAAAACATCAATAGATATATGTGAAATTTTATTTGGGTAATTTATACATGATATATTTTATATAACTAATATTATTCATCCTATGAATCATCATAATTGTGATCATCCTCAGAGATAAATTTTTCTTCAGTAATTCAATTATTATAAGAGATTTATGGTACCCCATATTCGTGTAGTGATGATTGACTAAACAAGACTAAATTGTTCTATAATTCTTTAGTAGTGGATTCAGCCACCAGATCTTCATCTTCCATGCCCAATTTTTCTTGATCGGTGTTAATATATGGAGAGAGTAATATTTATTATTATTTACTTAAGAAGAATATATTCCATCATATTTTATAGGAGGCTCAGTAACATATGTAAAATAATTATTTCTAGTATGATTACCTTAAAATAATAGATATTTATTCCTTGATAATGCCTTTATTAACTTATTTTATTCTTTTTATTCTTTTTCTTAATTATCTTAGAATTAATATATTTCATGATTGATTTGATAGGGTATTAAAAAGATAATTTAAATCTATACTACATATAGCCTTTTTTTTAAAAAAGTAAATCTTTCAAATAGAACTTGAAATATAAGAATTAAATAGAGGTGTGGGTAATGCTCTGATACCAATTTTTAAGATCACTTTGGGATATACCCACACTGAAAAGGGGGTGATTCAATGTGGTATGACTTAAAAAAAAAATTTATATTTTATATTTTAATTACATCTTAACTTATTTAGTGAAAAAAATATCTATCTTTATATCTCCTTTGATCGATATAAAGATATATAAAAGGAAACAAGCATATGAGAAAACCAGGGTTTTTTATTGAGGTTTATATCCATTCAAATTATTATGTCTTCGATACATCATGGTTATTATCCCACATGAAAATTTTCCTATTTATTATAAAAAGAATCCCAGGAAAGGGTATGACCTTTAACCTATAATCCTATCACCAACAGGGTACAATGCAATAGTGGGATTATTATCTATTCGTACAAAAGAATGATATTGGAACTTACATTGAGGTAAGATCACCTATAAATGATCAAGCCCCTATTAGACTATATTTATGATCTTCTTCCTATATTATATAAGTTTTCTGGGTTATCTCAATGTTCATCATACTTATATAATAGGATTTTTTTGTCTAGATCTCTCAACATTGTTCTTCTTCTTCTTTAGTGTGCTAGGATTGATACAACACTAGAACACCTTACTTCTTTAACTCATATAATTTTAACTATGCAAAAATTTGGGTCATATATCTCTCTTCTTACTTAAAATTGTTATATATTCATGGGTATGTACATTTGATAACTTCTCTTATTCTTTTTACATATAAAATATCTCTATGTTTACTCAGTTGAGAATATATTATCTACACTAACATTCTTTGACCTTCATATATATATATATGAAGGGTAGATACTGTAACACCAGATATTTATCATATTTTAACTCCATCAAATATTGACCTTAAAATCTTGAACTTCAATTATCAGGTTCTATGAGTTAAGGAATTATTAAAATTATTCCTAAAATTGTATCTAAAGACTGGGTTTGTTTTATTCTATTCATATTAAAAAATCACAGGATTTCCCACATTTGAAATAGATAAATTATAATTTTCATGATATCTCCATGTAATCAGAGATGCCTTCTATAGCATGTAATGTGGAACACTCCATAGGTGTGGTCACATGTGATTTGATGTGGCGTTATCTTCTAAAGTGTAGATATCTTTTCATAGAACTACAAGATTCTCCCATGGTTGGTTCATTCATTTTGATCTTGGATTGAGTTATGATAAGGAGTACTATTAAGATGCATGATCCATGAAGAACATCTCACTTGAATTATCTAATTTTGTTTTATCAATTCAGATATCGAAATATAGAATCTTATAGAAATTCACCTAGTATGTTGGAAAAATTCACTTATGTGAATTTCCTTATAGATATTTTACTGAAATCCCTTACATATCTCTTCATGTATCTGATATAGATATTTGGTCCTCCTGTAAAATTCACCTATATAGGAAATAAAATATGTTATTCTCTATTCAAATTTATAGGACATTTGTCTATGTAGCAGCATTCTCTTATGTAGTTCATTTTATCTATGTGGTAGCATTCAACTATGTAACAACATTCTCTTACATTGGCCCAAACACCTGTGTGAGTTTTGAATTTGTCTACACTATAGAATCGGCTATGCCAGAACCTTTATCAATGCCATGTACTTGTCCACATAGATTTTATCTATGTATCAGAATCATTTACATTGATCTACATATGTAGATAAATTACTTATGTGAATCTAGAAAATTCTAGATTTCACTCAAACTCACTTAGCTCCTCCTCAACTAACTTTCGAACCATATAATAAACATCAAAAATCCCCATAAATATTTTATCCATTGTTCCTTCAACCATCAAAACATTTTTTTTACATGAATATCAATTAAAAAATCATCAAACATAAAGGATACTACCTAAAAGTTGTCCAACCAGATCATCAAGGACAGTAGAATCTCATTCCTTTTCCATCAATTTATTGGAAACTTAACAATACAATGGTAGAACCATTATCATAATCATTTCAATTTAAAACAACTATGCAAGTGAAATACTAAGTAGTAGCACATTAATATTCCAAATTCTCTTTTATAAGAAAATGGATCTTTTGGAAACTCTCATATATAGTATCTACTTCAAATTACTTTCTCATCAACTTCAATATATTCCCTAGAACATCCAACACTTATTATTTTCCATTTTGAAGAAACCAACTAATACTTCCAAGATTAATTTCCTGGGAACATCATGAATATTCTCTACAGACTTAGATTATATACTTTCCTTCCATGTTTTTCTTCTTCATCACATACTTACATTATACATGTTTCTTCATTAAATTAAAATAGATATAGTTTAAACATAAAGTGGGTTAATAAAATGGAATTAAAAGGTTGGTAATAACTCTCAACCATAATGAGTTTATTAAAAATAATGTATATTAGAAAAAAATACCTTTCAGTATTTTTTATGTTGTGTTTTTTGAAAAACCCAATTTAAGGGAGTTCCAAAGTAGCTTATAAAGTTATAAAGGTTGGGGAAGCTTTAGAAGTACCTGGAGTAGTTCTGTGTACAGAACATAAATCACACCACAACATAACAATTATCACCATAGTCAATCTAATTTCAGAATAAATATTTATTGTTAAATGAATATTTAAATTGTGAGGGATGTTGTTTCACTTTATTGTGTTTATGGATGATTAATTGGAACAAGACCATTTGTAATGAGTTTTGATTCACCTTGATGGAGTTATGTCATGTGAACATGATATATATTATAATAACTCATGGATATGGGATATTGAGTTGATAATATTTCATTTAATAAATTATTGGGTCACAATATTACTAAAATATTTCATAATAACATATTCTAAGGATGTTTATTGCAGGTAATAGTTCATGTTGTGAAGGGGACCCCATGAATTTTAGGGTTTGTCCATTTTAAGCTAATTGATTGCTTAAATCATGGAAGAAGGTTTCATGCCATAACACATATTTCATGTTATTAAATTAGATCCATGTACAAAATGATTCAAGAATTATCAAATGATGATCACACTACAATCAAAGTGGTTTCTCCATGATGTAGAAGTAGTGATTTCTAGACTGCTTTTTAGGATAAAGGGTTTATTATATAAAAGGTGGACCATATCCTAGTGAGATAATCAAAGGAGAGCTTGATTTTTTCACCATAACATATTTTTTAGAGTCTTAGTTATGATTATCATCAGTTAAAGGCATTTCACCATGAACTTAAGGCCTATAATGAATTAAATTCAATTCAACAATTTTACTATAGTCAAAGTTCCTCTATTTCAGGAATCTTATGGGATCTTTCCAAATATGGATTTTGCATGGATTTAAAGGCATAATTAGAACAAATTTACCATCTTAATTAAGTAAAATTAATGATTAATTAAAATGGAAACTTTTATATTATCTCATGAATTAAGTGATATGTTTCTATACAAAAAGGAGATAGAAGATCTTGGATAAGGGAGATATATTCTAGATATATACTAGAAAGTTAGATAATATATACGGGATATCCATGAGTATATATCACTAATGGTTTATAGAGTTCATCGCATAGATGTTGGTGGATCTGATTTATATACCATTGATGGTGTAATATCATTTCTGTTTATGGAATATTGGGATGGTTTCACTTGGAGGATCATTGATCTTTCTGATTTATTGAGAGAAATGAGTTCTCACCACTTGTAAGGGTTTTAAACCTATATGCTCAGTGAAACTTCTCTGAATTGTAATAAATAAGAAGTTTTATTATTGATTTTTTTTACTTTGAACTATAACCATTGTATTCTCCTTGGATTATCCTAGTTTAGGTAAACCAAGTAAAAAAATTATATCCCTCTTTAATTTATTTATCATTTTATATCTTTTGTGAGTAAGAGAGTAATTCCTACTAACAAATAAACAATATCTTTATTGAGGTTCATTTGAATAAATATACTTACCCAAATTACCCCCCCCCCCCCCCTCCTCTCCTCCCCAGGGTATTTACCATGATTGGGACCAACAAATGGTATTAGAGAGAGTGGTTCTTGGTGTGTTTACATGGAAGATATCATCAACCATATTTTAATTTATATCTTCAGCAAAAATAATTTTCATTTGTGTAAGAATCATATGAAACACTATTTTCAATCATTGATAATGGATGTATATATGGCTTCTATAAATGAGATCTTAGTCATCAGATAAAGTAGTTCATCATAAAAGAATGGTCAAAGGGAGCTCGATTATAACTCCAAGGTATTCATCATGTTAAAAGTATATTTTACCAACATAATATACATGAATGTGATTTATTGTAATTCCTTAGAAACCATGTGGTTGAAACTTATAAACATATACAAAGTAAATTCCAAGTTATGTGAATCTAAATTGTTAGTTCTATGCAACAAGTATGATTACTTGAGGATACAGCCAAAGGAATCCATTGATGAATTCCTATATAATGTGAGAATGATTATGGAGGACATGCATAGACTTAGATAAACCATTGATGATATCAAGATTGTGAAGAAGATTTTGAGATTATTTCCACTGCATTTCAATGTGAAGGTCTTGGTACTTAAATAAAAATACCCAAAGGAGGTGATAATTATTACAATTCTTATAACTCTCTTTACAAGAGATGTGAGGAATAATGAATATTATTCATTTACTAAAGATGAATTTTATGAAGTTTAATTCAAGAAAAAATATAAGATCACATAGGAGGATTATCTTAAAGATAAGTAAATTGATGAGTTGATGTATTTATTATCCTAAAATATCAAATAGAGAAAAGTAAAATTAAAAATTAAATCATCCATGTTCTTTATTTTGATGTAAAAAATTGGAAATATTTATGAAAATTAATCAATTAAATTCTAAGATAATGATGAAGATGAAATACCTATGGATAAATCGTATAAGTATGTAAAAGGAAAGAGTAGTTCATAGTAGAAATTATTCAAAAATAAGAAATTTCTTTCATAATAAATATGTTATTATGGAAGAAACATAAGTGGAAGAAATTTAGGACTATATATACATTAATGAGGAAATACTTATGGTTTTCGTATAAAATCCACAACTGGGGGATAGAAATGATGAAACCAGGTAAGTTGAGAGAATATGTGATATTAGGGTTGAATTACAAGCTACTCTTGAAGAAATTGATGTTAAGTGGCCAAAAATAAAGAAATCCAATGGAGTGGTAAGTAATTAAAAACCTTATTTATAGTAGCAAGAATAATATATGTATGATTTGAAGGTGAAAATTTAATTTCTAAAATATATAAATCCAAAAATAAATAGATAATGAGGTTAAGAATAAGATCAAAATTAAAAAGTAAGGATGTATTATTGATGGATTGATCAAATATGTTAAATATTGTTACAAAATAATTAAAAAACTTTAATGAGTAATGAATATGAAAAGAGTTTCAAGATCCAAAGACAGTTTTAACTCATGGTATGAGATTGGAAATTTGGACTATATGAGATTCCAAATAAGTTAACGAGTAATATCATGATTCAATGTTAAAATTAGATAATTTTACCCAAATTTGGAATTTCAAAAACAAATTCTAATATATTAAGGGGCTTGATCATAAAAAATGGTAATGATAATTAATTTAGGTTCGTGAGACTCACTCTTAAAAATAATTTTAGTTTAGGTGACTCATAAAATACCCAAAAGGACATAATTAGAGCAGTAAATAAACATAATAATGTAAAACTGATCTAGTGTTACTATGGTGTAAAAATGGGTCACTAATACTATATGTATTTCATAGTAAATCATTGCTTAAATGAATAAAATTAATGAAAAAATATGATAAAAATCATATACTCGGTATGTTTTTAACTATTTTTATTTTAGGCATGAAGGTTTTGGACTTAAATGCACGAATTTCTCATCAAGGGTGAAATTTAATATTCTAAATGAGATAAAAAAAGGGATATTTCAATGGCTTGAAGAACCATCATGTGGGTTGAAAGTGAAAAAAAAATTATATCATTTTAATATGAGGTTGATCTAATGAAGTTGTAGGCTAAATAATCTTATTAACCACTGAAGGAAGTGAAGTAGTAGACATGGTTGGAGAAATAAAAATATGAGAAGCCTAATGTTGTTAAAAAGGTTTTAAGTGGAATTTATTGAGATTATGAATATATCATTTATAGTTGTATTATTTTTCATATGATGGGATACAAATATTTTTTATGCGAATTAATTATAATAAAAATGGTGTTGTTATTTTAAAAAATCATTGAAGTTTAAAGATTATTGGTGCTACAAAATCCAATATGAGAGAAAAATACTTCAAGTGAATGAATGAATTGTTATTTTAATTCTTGTGTCACAATTTTCTAAGTGTAATGAGATTGTGTGACTCGGAAAATTTGATCAATTTCAACAAGAATAATTTCATTATCAAAAGAATATATTTAAAAATTGTTATGCAAGTAATGTTAACAAAGGTGAATCTATACATAATAGTTGGAGAAGGGAAAATTTGTTATCCCTACATAGAATAAGTGAGATAATTTTCATATAAAATTCTTGGACACTTGACCCAAAAATAATTAAAGTATTTCATTAATAATAAAGGATATTTTGATATCCCTATCCTATCACATGATCATACTCACACATGAAATACTTGTCAAAAATGGGAAATCATTTGGAAGACATATAAGTCGAAGGAAAATAAATCAATTATATCTCTTTAGTTGGTTAACATTGATGTGTGTTGGAAAATATCACCCAAATCCATGAATGGAAAAAGGTATTGTGTTATATTCATTGATGTTTATAATAGGATGGAATGGATGATAGTGATCTCTCAAAAATCCAAAGTATTCAATCGTATTTCACATTTTTAGTGATTGAAAGAGAATATGATTGGTATGAAAATTTATAAATTATTAAATAAAAATTTCATGTAAATAAAAAATAATAATGTGGAATAATATCTCAATAATACTGACATAAGGAACTAAGTTTCATTGATGAATACTCTTTAATAAAAGGGTGTCTCTGATAGGAAGAACCGTATCATTAACAACATTCCTTGAATGATTCTAATTTATAAATATCTACCATAGAAATTATTAAAGAATATAGTAATTACATAATTATATATATTTAATAGGGATTTATTTTTTCTAGATAAAGAGAAGACCCCTTAAAAGATTTTATATGGGAAGAATCCATCATTAAAACACTTTTATGTTTTCAAAAGTATGTAATTGATTGTCAACAAGGAGAACCAAAATTTTAATGATCATGGGGATAATGATATTTTTCTTGGATATTCATATAAGATAAATCATACATGTGTTAAAATAGAAGTATTTCAAAAATAATTTAATGTAAAGATATCACAATTATGGAAAATAAGAATATTTCCCAATCTAGTGAGCTGTTTTTATAGGAAAATAGTAATGAAATTATAGAAGTATTGTTTTAGTTGGAAACTATAGGGGAGAAAATGGGGATGAAGAGAATTTAAATGAAGATGCTAATTATGATGAAATAATGGTAGGTTTAGTAGCTATAAAGAAGGAAATAATTCGGTTTGAAATCAATGAAGAAATTATTTTCCCTATGATTTCATGTCCAAGGCCATGAATCATCTCTATGACTCTCATCTATTCCACAAATTCAGGTTTTTCAAATGAGGGAGGCTTCCATCACTTTAATTGGTGATGTAGTCTCATTGATTTAAATAGGATGATGGGATGTCGGTTTCTCCTTTCAGAGATTCCTATTTAGAGCTTTTCACCCACTCTGTGTCTCCCTCATATATTAAAGTCAAGTTCATGAAACTCATTTTGATGCCATATCGAAGTGGAAGATGGTTAATTATGTTGCTTCTATCTCAATAGTGAAGCAACATTTGATCAGAGGAGGTAGTGATGTTTCAAATGTCTTTAAATTTATGTACATTGGGCAGGTTGGTAACCTTTAAAGTATTCTTATTTTGAATATGAATGTATCTCATGTGTGAGGCATCTTAGGCATGTAACCCAAGGCATCATGTGTCAAACACAATGTAGTTTACTCTAGGGGAACAAGTCTTCTAATAATTTTTACCTCAGGAATCCCATGTTTATTTTATGACGTAGGTATTCTAGATAAAGTCACAAGTTTAAAGTATTTTTTATATGGGTCATATCACAAGTTTAACATCTTTTGGAGGCAGTTCTGTTTGGTTAAGTGTGTCCCCAGGGGGGGAAATTTGACACATGTAATGCGGTTGTGTTCTTACCTAAGAGGGAATATTTATCACTTGGAATTTGGTTGAGTGTGTCCCCAATGAGGTATATTTAACACTAATAGTTTGGTGGATTATGAACTTGGGAGGGAATATTTCACACTTGGATTTTGTGAAGTCTGTCCCCAAGGGGGAATATTTCACACTTTGATTGTCAAGATTGAAACTCGTGGAGACATCCTATGTACCCTTTCAGTAAACATGGATTAAAACCTATGTAGTTCAATGTTGTGGTTTAGGGTCTTGTGAGGGGACTAGTCCATGTAGTTTAACATCATTCGGTAATTATTGTCATGTCGTGTAATGAGTGTCAATGAGGGGTGGTGTGGGGATTATGCGTAGAAGTGGGATAGGGTAATATTTTTATCCCATGGTGGGGGAGAAGATTTCATCCCATGATGATTGTAAATAGGGAATCTCGTGATCATCACATGGGGTAAGGCTATAGTTTCACATTATCCATTGAGAATTTTTTTATGAAGTTTAACTTCATACGACTATGATACGAATATTGGTAGTATTAATTCATATAGTTCATACATTGTTGGGGCTTAAACCCTAAGGGGGTCATGTCAAGGCGAGAGTAATATCTAGAAAAAGGACTCTCTACCGTGACGGGTAATCTGTTTCCATCAGTTATTCTACCCTTAGGGATTGCGTGTACACTACTCATGTGCCTTTGGGTAGGGAATGGCATAGTATCATCAATGGTGGAGTGGAAATTAGGGTTCTTGATTTTAGGGTATCTATTCTTAGGAGTACCATAATTATGAGAAATATATATAGTCATGGCCCAGGACTCACTTGAGTTAAATTTGTCAGATAGAAGGGTAGGTGGCACTAATCGCATAGGTACTTGGGGTGTGGTTGAACTAGCCCTGGATTGGAATGGGGGCCCTAGGCACTCAATATTAGTAAAAGGGAGTTGTCTTAAAGGAGGGACCTTAAATTGGCTTAGAGGATGGGTTTCATGAAATATATGGTTTTATAAAATTTTTGGGGCTTCCTGAAGACTAAGGGTATCTCAAAGGTCATGGGTATCATGAAAGAATATGTATCATGAAATATGGAGACCTTGCCTTAGAGTAAAGTCGAGGTTCCCACGGGGTTAGTTTCATGAAGGATAAATATTTCATGAAATCCCAAATCAATGATGGAATTTATTCTTAAGAAAAGGATATGGGCCTTTGTGAAATTCATCTACCCTATGGGTTGGGCTTCTCAGAAACCCATGAGATGTGGTTTCATGAATGATAGATATGTTTGTAAATCCATATCCACTATCTCTCATGAATATTTTGAGATTCATGAGTTTAGATCTTTTATTAAAATATGAAAGGTTGTTCCCTTTTAAAATTCATTCATAGGGGATATTTATAGCCCTAGTGATGGAAAGGGAATTGGATTTTATAAAGATGGAGACTTTCATGGACGATTATGATCTTTAGTGTCACGACCCAACCCAATGGGGCTCGATCCATGACTCCCCAAGCCCGCCTCCAATAGGCTAGGGGTAGGTGACTAGCACCAAGTAGGCTATCACACACATGGGAGGCATTAGCCTAAGGTACCTGTACACACGCACCCACATACACCTCTATGAAACAGTGCAGAGATATATAAAACTAAAAAGAAAATGCATGCATACAACTATCCCAAACCAGAGTACAGCAAAAGTAAAAAAGGGCATAATAGGGCCCACCAAAATAAAAATGCAAAGTGTCCAACCTGCTCAGAAGGAGGGTAAACACTGCCAAAACACCTGCCAGTAAGCTCCTCGGCACAAATCCGGTAAACACCCTAGTGAAACCCGCTCACTAAGCTATACCTGCTCCAGGTCCTCCTGGGACTCTGTCAAAAGGCATGTGGTCTCCACAACACACAAACATGTGCGGGCAATGCCCGTGCGGGGGTGAGTATAACAATACTTAGTAGGCACCCCAAAAACCCAAAACAAAAGAGAGAAACTGAAAGGCAACAGTCCGCTCATCCTAGCTAGAGTATGGGTATTTTCATGATGGGTATTTTCATGATGAAACTTAGGTATATAAAGAGGGAACCCAAACCCTTGAGGGGTTGAGTTTGGAGATTCACTCTGGTGTTTCAGTCATAGGTGGCCGACCATCGGTCGAAGTGGCACCTGCAACCAAGGCAGTGGCGACTAAGGGAGCACCATTTCTAGGGGGATTTTCCATGAAATTTTACAAGCTACTCATTGGGTTGTACCACTCTTGTAATTCCATTCCCCTTTCCATATTTGCCTTCATGTTTTCCCTCCTTGATTGATTATTGAAGGAACCATACTTAAATTACAGCTCGAACTGTTATTAGAGCTCATCCAGCTGTGATGATGCTCGAGCTAGGGGCAGTGATGGAAGATGAGTTCTATGAAGGTGGTTGGGAAGTATGTAGTGAATGAACCTACTATATAAGCTCAAAAAATGTGGCTACCAGAGATGAAGCCTCAATGTAGGATGAGTAAATTGGGCCAGCAATCGAGATGATTGGGGAGGTTGTGAGGATTTCTCTTATATTGGAATTTCCATTGGTGGCTGCTATTAGAGATGAGGTCTCAACAACGGTGGTCGAGATCATGACCCCAATGGAGGAAGGTGATGATTCTTTGGTGAATGAGATTGTCTTGGAGGATCCGTAATAGGTATTTGGGGTTCTCATGGTAGGTAAAGGATCCAAATACCATATATTTTCTCTTGATATAGGGCTCATCCTGCCCAAGAAACTACCTTCAGACGGATCAACTACTAATGTTTTTGTGGTCTTCCTTCCATATGAGCCTGAATCACATAAGGAATTCATGGATTATATATCAGAAGTTTCTAAGGACAAAAAATTCATCCATCACAAGGCGTATAGGATCATGTAGATTTTTATCACTCACACTCCACTGTTTGATCAACCAAACTTGGTTGGATCTCTCTGACATTGGCTTGTCAGCCTAGGGATTAGTGAGGTGGACTCTAGAAAACTATATTGGACTCCATACACTATCTTGTGACTTCATTTTTGAATGGTAACATTCAAAGTGGAATTATTTTGATGTTTCCTAGAATAAGATGTGGGATTATGTTACCCAAGAACTTTAGGAAGATAAGGAAGAGATTTCTATTCTGGAGGAGTGGGAAAAGGTGAACTTAGTTTTCTTCACTACTCAAGAAGTGATCATTATCAAAATAAGGGATCAATTAGAAATAGATGAGGAAAATTTAGTGGATTTATAATCTATGGTGGCCAATATCCAAGCCTAGTGATATCATGTGTGAATCAGGGCTGAATAGTCACACCTTGTCACTGAGGAGGAGGAGTTTGATCTGGTAGAGTGGCAGTGAACTTTAGAGGCTAATAAATAGAGGCTAGATGAGCACAAACACTTGGTCATTGGGGTTAATACCTAGGGAATATTTTCTTATCCTAAAATAAAGGAGAGGCTCTGACTTGTGGATGACCCTCATGAACGTTTGATGGCTTGTTCTAAAATCCCTTTTGTGTTTCTTTTTATGTTTTATTTTTACTACATATCTAATAATATTTATATGGAAAACATTAATGAATCCCTAATCCCATGTGATTCATGCTCAGTGTGAAAAACAAGTCACACGTAGAATATTTCTCATTTATATAAGTTTACCAGATAACGGTTGAACACTCGAGGTCTAGACTCACTTATCGACCATTGGGTAGTGTCATAGTCGGGAAATATTTGGTTGGAGCATGATACACTCTACACAAATAAAATTCATTCTCAATATGTACTAGTGAATGAATAGGGTAATGTCAGGGGTGTTGAATTATACCTGAACAAATGGGGGGTGAAGAGCATGAATCAAGACGCATAAGATCTGGAACACAAATGGGGTGGTGTGATGATATAGGATAACTGTTAAACATGTTTGAAACACTGAATCCATTATATTTTTTCTGATTATAGAGTAAAAATGAGGTTCAACCACTTACCATGTTGAAAAAACAGGAACTATCTCAAAATTTCATCACAAATATTTTGGGGCATGTGCTTAGGATGGTAGGTGAGCCATTGTGGCCATGAACTATTATCATAAAGGGGGAATTAAGATGTTAAGGATGATGGGGATCCAAGTCATGGAAAACGTGAATTATTGGAATGAACTGATGCAATGTTTGAATGGGTTTAAACACTCCTTTAATTATACATTATTTCCTTGAGCACAATGGGTAGGTTTATAATCTTGAACAAAGGTCAGACTCATCTTCTAAGGGGATCATCTTCATGGATTCCAAGTGACAGTCGAGGAACATTAATGATGAGGTATGTGATCATCAAAAAATGGAGAAATATTCTTCTTTGAAAAGTAATTAATATTATTTGAAGTTTTACGTAATGAAATTAGGACAATGGACAGACAATTTAACATCATATAGTGAGGATGATGTAGACACATTTTAACGTTATACGGTGAGGATGATGCATTGCATAGTTTAACATCATGTGACTGGGATGTGTGAACCAATTTTAACAGCACCATTCCATCCATGGTGGGGGGGGAGTAAGAGGGTATCATACTGGGGTTAACCCCTAGAAGGGATCGTGAGGAAAAGCGGTCTTAATATTCATCTCTAATTATTTAATAACTTGATGGGTTTATCAATTAGATCTTTGTTTTTTCCTTGTTCTATAGTGGTTCACTACTAGCTTTGTACCTATTTCTTCTTATCCCCTAATTTTTTCCCATGTGATTATAGTGACCTGATGGGGGGATTATAACTCTTACTCTGGATATCCATATGGGTTTTCAACATGAAAAATGTTTGTGCCACTTTTCTTTATATTTTAAGTTAATATCATTCAAATCAAGAAGTTTCAAAAAGTTTAGGGTTATAATTCTCATACCATAGAGTTGAAAATAGCTTAAGGTCATAAATATTGGACCTAATCCCCCCCCCCCCCATAAAGGTTTTATGATTTTAGAGGTTTCAAAACTGATAGAAATGGTGTACCTAGAAGGTTTTACCAAAAAAACGCATATGGGGAAAGTTGCACAAACATTAATGTTGTGATGCTTAGAATACAGGTTTGTGCGTCCCGAAGGGATGTGTGTGTCATAGGAGAGATTTAACATAACATAAATGAGGATCCTGTTAGTATATTCCATATATAATATCTCATATAGAACTTACACAAAGTTTTAAGGTTGTGATTCTTGGACTGGGGATCTTGTTTAACATCAAAGAGTTCAGACTGTGAAGTTTCAAATATATTAACATCAGAATTCTTAGACTAATAGGGGTGTGTCTTAACAAATTTTGTCTGACATGAAAAAGTTATAACCCAATGTGAAATGAGTACCACAGAGACCCATTCCTACACAAAACATCCCTAATAAAACTTCCACACATTTTAAGGTCATGATGCTTAGACCTGAACTCTAAGTTTAAGGTCATATAGTTCAAACCAAGTGGTTAATGCCAATAAAGAACATGTGTAGCTTGGAATAGTGTAAACTTGAAGTGAATGAGTTCTAAGGATACCTAATTCCACATGACACATTTCTAGGATGACTTGCAAACAATTTAAAGTCATGATGCTTAGACTTGGGCTCCATTTTAAGGTAATATAGTTCATACCAATAATTCTCAAATAGATTAAAGTTCATCATTCATGGACCATATGGGAGCTCATATCAAAGGATCCTTCATGGCATGGAAGGGAGGTGGCCCATTATTAATTAAGGGATAAAAAGTCTTAGTGCCACATGACACGTTCCCAAGATGACTTGCACACAGTTTAAATTCATAATACATGGTCTTAGGATCCTAGTTTAAGGTCATAGAGTATATACTAAATGTTAACCCATTAATCTCAACCTTACCTTATTAAAACTCCCTCCCAAATTTTAAGTCCATGTTATCTATTCTCGATGCAAGAAACAAGGAGTAGCATCAAGTATAACCCAACAAAGGTAAAAGGTGACCAAAAAACCCTTGATTCTAGATCATGATGTTAAAAACCTATATATTAAAAGGGGGATGAATGATGGGTAAGAAAAACTATTTACTAGTATTGAAACATAGGTTCTACACCCACATCAGTTTAGGATGGGGATAAAAAATCCATGATATATTGTTGACCAAGTTTAAAACACAAGTTTCAGCATTTGTTACTTAGGTTCCTTCAAGGTGTGAGCCTAAGATGAAAGTTGAGCAAGTGTGGTGAGGAACCATTATCATTAGGGTTCCCATTCAGATCGAGATTTTTATGTTTATCGAAATAAAAGAAATCGTGAATCATTTAAGTGTAAGTGGGGAATGTCCTAGATGGAATATTGAGTTCCCTGGGAGATGTTTTTCCACATGATCAAATGAACAATATGAACATGTCGATAGGAGAGAGTCAGGCCTGACCTAGAGGGGAATGATCCTAAAATAATTGGATGAAAGGGATGGTCTTAGGATTATATATTCATTCATTACTATGTATCCCATGAGAATGGGAATCAATCCACACGTAGTTATGGAATGTGGATGGTAGGAGATCGACACCGTAGGGGAAGTTTCTTCTATAATGAGGATATTTAATCATCTCATACTATTTATATGAATAATAATATGTCTTTTTGATAGGTCAAGACTATAGGTTAACATCGTGTTCTAAGGAAGTTGGTTTTTTTCATCTTATACTTGTCATATGAGGCTTCAAGATTTTATACAAGGTAAGGCTACATTTTAACATCATGTACTAAGGAAATTGGTTTTTGGTCATCCCATAGTTATCATATGATGCATACCGGTTTTATATGGGACAAGTTTATAGATTAACACCATGTTATGATGATGTTTGGATTTCAGTTTAAATCTGTAAAAATTAGACTATGGATGCTATAGTTCAAAGTTATGGAGCTCCGACCATAGGGTTATTTATTATTTTATGGTTGTATAGATCATACCAAAGGGTGTGGATGACTTAAGGAGTCCTATAAAGAATGAAATATAGATAACACGATGTGAAAGGAGGGACAAAGATACCCTCCTCTACACAAAACTCAACAAACCATACCCAAGTTGACATCATGTTCTAAGATAGGAAAGACCCCATAATGAGTCGATGAAGGGGGTGGACCCATGATATGATGTCTAAGTTTCACTATGTATCCTATAGGAATTGGAATCAATCCACATGCATTTCTAGGACACAGTGAAGTATGGTAGAAGACTGGAATTGGAGGGGAGGTGTTATCCTCTCCATCAAGGATGAGAAATATGTTATGTAGTTTAAACATAATACATAAGGATGATGGATTTTCACTTTAAGGTTATGATTCTAGGACTAAGGGGAATCTGGAAAATAGTTTTAAGTCACCATGATTGGACTAGGTGAGTGTTTGTTTCAAGGATACTTGTGTGGAACAGAAGAGGTAATACCCAATGTGAAATGAGGGTGATGTAATCCCATGTGGCATATAAATACACTAAAACAAGATAAAGGGATAATGATGAGTAAGTAGCTAATACCAAAGATAGAGGGTATGTACATCACTATGCATCCCATGGATATTAGAATCAATCCAGACATAGTTCTAGGAAATGGCTTAGTAAAAAACTGATTTTGTAAGTGGGGGGATATCCTCTATGATGAAAGAATTAAAGAATACCATGGTTGTCATGGGTAATCCCATGTTTATGACATGGTGTAAGAAAATAGTTTATCATCACGTGATAAATGCCTATGTCTTTTTTATCATACCACACTTGGTATGTGATAAATATTGTGTTTATTCTATATTGTACCAGAGTTTAACATTGTACACTGGGAATGTTGGGATTTTCAATTTAAAGTGTTACAACTCAGACTATGGTTACTACTAGTTTAAAGTAATGGATCTCGGACCATAGGGGATAAAAAAAGTTTAAGTTCATAATATATAGACCATAGGGATACTGTTAGTTTAAATTCATAGATATTGAACCCTATTTGATTCATCATATGGTCACATAGATTTTATAATGTCTCTTAGTTTAAGGTTGTAGAGTTTGGACAATAGATCTCATGTGAAGTACTGCATGACATACATGGCATTGGTGGGAGGTGTGTTGCACTCTCCATCCATAGTGATTAAAGAGTGTTATCCATTGTAATATACCTTATGAATAATGTAGTATTTACTATTTGGGATCCAACTTAAGTGTATTTTTTAGGTATCGTCATTATTTTTAGAGCATGTACCATTTCACCCTAGAGGAAGGATTATAAGAAAACCTTATTATTGAACGCTCTCACTATCCTATTCTGGTACCTTTGAAAGTTATGCAGTGGTTGAAGCCTATTTTCCATAAATTATTCCAATTCATTTGTATGGTATACTTCCATTATAACCAGCATCTATGGGTCATAAATATTCATTCGTATTTACAAAAACTAAACATCAATAAGTAATACTACCTTTTCTCCATACACTAGGGAGTATGGGGTCTCTTGGGAGGAATTTTGAGTTGTTTTTTGATAGGCCCAAATTTCATTGGAGAGATTTTTGGGCCAAATTTGTTCATTATATCCCACCATTTTCTTCAAGAGATTATAGAGGCTCTTATTGAAAACTTCAATCTTCCCATTTTCTTGTGCAGGGTAGCGAGAACTATGGTTGTATTGGATGTTGTACTTGGAATACAATTTCATTAGCTTGGAAGCCCAGAATTATGTGTTGTTATCTGAAAGAATAGAGTGAGGCACCCCAAACTGATGAATTATGTGGGGGATCACAAACTCAAACATAGACTGGGTTTTGACATATTTGATGGAAACCACTTCATATAATTTTTAAAATAATTATATCTCGATCAAAATAAACTTACACTATCATGTTGATACCAAAGGGTATGGCCGCACTACATTGAGAACCCATAATATAAAGGGACAATAATATTTGGTGGTTTGGATAAGCTATGGTTTTCAATTCACAAATTCATCATAGATCTGTAATTCATGACTCTTCTTGGAAAAATAAATGAATACATAAACCATGGTGGGACAAAAGTAGCCCAGTCTCTAAATTTGGTGGGAGAGATTCAATTATACTTGATGAGAACCACATGATCTAATATGGACCTCCTACATGACCTAGGGTATCTCATTTCCCTTGATGAAATGGAGGATAATTCCATTGAACTCATTCTTGTACATGGTTTTCTTAAGGTTTGTCCCACTCTATAGGGTAAACTATGTTGCATGCCAATAGATTCTCTCACGCTTAGCTCGGTCTGGGGGGAGAACACCATAATGGAGATACTTGACAAAGGGAGTCATCCAATTGGGAATTTACTCACATGTGGGGGGATTTCAAGGTCCTAGAACAGAAGTACTAGCAACCAGCTGATATATCTATTGGTTTCCAACATCTAGTGTGGTGGTGACGATGACCCTCTGGTGTGCCACATGAATAACTAGGTCATCCTATTCAATTTTGGCATGAGATGCTACTAAAATATAAAAATCATTGGCTTGACCATTTTTTGACTGAGTAACATGATTCACCTTTTAATAAGAAGGGAATTGGTCCATCCGCTGATGGGTATACTCTAGTAGAAGCACATAATCTTTCTTTTTTATGATGTAATCACCCTTGATCTATTTGATGGAAAGATAAAAATCTCCCTTCACATGTAAGAAGGGTACATAAAATTCTAGGGATAGATCGAGAAAATAATGAGAGCCTATTACTCAGGATAATTTTTGGTGCATCCTTATGATAATGAGAATGGGTATGGAAATACAGTTTGTATTGAAGAGATGAAAAAGGTTCCTAATCCTACCTTGTTATAATTGGGGTCATTGATCCATTTACCAATCAGACTTCAAGAGGAACCATCAAAATGAATCTACCAAAATGGTACAATCGGATCCACTAAGATAATTGTATCATCTATAAAATAAAACACCATGTTAAATTATTTAGTGGATGGATGTGCGGCTAGAAATTCTTCCAGTGCTTGTCCTTTAACATCATTCTCTAGGAAAAACATGATATCAAACTACTAGAGTATTATCGTCTAGTATATAAATCATCCCATAATCATGGGGTGATTAAGGATATACTTTAGTGGTTTTTCTAAAGACGCAAATTGTATCTCACGGTGTTTCAAATAATTTCACAGATTCTACACTGCCAAAACCCACAGGAGGAAACTCTTCTCGATAAGGAAGTACCTATTCTCTTTGTTGAGGATCATGTGGCTGAGATAGTATAATATCTTTTCCCTGCCCTCATTATTTTTATGGGATAGAAGGGAACTGGGGGACCATTCTAGGGTGGTCATTTAGAGGACCAAAGGATTTCTTGAGACAAGAAGTATCAGAACCAGAGGTTTTAGTATATATTTCTTGATATATTAAATGGTGGTCTAGTATTCCTAATCCCATTGGTAAACAATGATTTTTTTAGGGTATTAAAGAAGTCATTACACCTTTTTAATAGCTTTTTAATAAATAAGAGTTTGTAAGATAAGTGGACTTGGAGTACGTGCAACTCTAGAAGAATACTCAAGGATGGAATTTAACTAATAGACATGATTTTCTCTAGGTAAACTTCAATTCCTTTGTATCTTGTGAAAAAGATGATATTTTTTCTTGAGGTATCCCTAAATATGAACTTTAAGAGGTTCATAATCATGTGTCTAGAGAATAAGAATCCAAACACTTTCTCAAGATCTTTAATATGGTCATAACACTATCATGAGTTGACCACTAGATCATCTAAATAACATTCCACCAACATCTCAAGAATTAGCTTAAAGATGAGGTTCATGGACCACTGGTAAGTGGATCAGGTGTTCTTTAAACTGAAAGAAATCACTTGATAGAAGATAGTTCCTTGGGAGGATCTAAAGGGAGTGGAATAATCATCCTAAAGGTCCATCCATATCTAATTATATTTATATTATTCATCCATGAAGGATTGGTCCTGGAACCTAGTTGTAGAATCGATTGACATCTCTATCACCATAATGGGAAAATTATCCTTCGCAAAATGGTTTTTGAGTTCCCATAAGTCGATATATACTCTTATATTCTCATTATTGGTCCTAACTGGGACAGTATTGACTATACACCTATTATACTGTACCTCCTTAAAAAATTTGTATTTAATAAGTTTTTCAACTTCAGCCACCATCATAGAACTATGAGAGGGTTCTATCTTTATGGGAGGCTTTTTAACCTCTGATGGCCCACTAGGAGGACAAGCCGATGGATAGAAACCTAAGGTTATAGCCTTGGAATATCTCCATATCTCTAGGATAATACATCATGGTGCTATCTTATAAATGCCACATATTTTTGTTACTTGTATGGGAACATGGATGCATTGATCAGAGTCTACCTCAGATCTTACTCAGTACTAAGGTTCACATGGGTTAGCTCATCAACAGTGGTAGAGATACCCTCTTAAAATGAATGAGGGTTGTCTTCCAAATCCTACTTTTTATAAGATATAAGGTAATAAGAGGGAGGAGGTTGCTCTATTCATCTGATCCACTGGTAGGTTGGTATTGATGATAGTCATTGTGGTGGTAGTTAGAGAGGAACCTTCATTGTAGATAGATAGGTCAGGTTTAGGGTGTTGTTACTAATAAAGGATAGGTCTAAAATGTAAGGAATTATACATCCCTTTTCCTCTAATTTAAACATATGGAGACTCATCTTCCATGACCCAACATAGCATTGAAATTCTATTAACATAGGTCTGTTGGAGAGTCTAATAGTATCCATATGACCCAAGCTGCTGATCTACTATGAGTGTTATGATCTCAACCCTCTTTCACTATTGGTGAATGACATTGATGTGCTCCAGGATTATTGGGAAATCCAACTTTCAATCCATAAGGCAGTGAAGATTCACCATGATATTCTAGTGAAAATAGGCAATGTGTTCCTCAGTAAGGGACTATGTGATGAAAAAATCTGTCATTTTAGGTGTACAAAACACAACTAATAGATGTTCAGTATCCAAATTCTCCCACAAGTCCTCTTGTTCACTACTAGGGGGATGTTCCTTTTCCTGGTCGGTCTAAGATCCAATTGTCAAAGGCCAAGAGAGGGGTGGATAAACCAATGCATACCTACATTGTGACTAATCTACTAAGGGAGGGGGAACTACATGGTTCAAATTTCCACTACATTCTAGGATTTCTAAAGGAGTTGAAGCCATTATCAAGATCATATACATCTTTGATGGGTTTTTACCACTCCTACATGTTCAAGGGAGGAAAAATCCCTTTAAGTCTCAGTGGAATGATCACCATCAACTGAGTGTGCCAGAATATACCTTGATATCACTCTAACTTCTTATGTGGTGGTAGAGAGGAGGGAATGTAGTTGTGATGTTAACAATTTAATTTTGAGTCCATTAAATAATTCTAGAACATCCTCCACTTGCAGGTACCTTTAGAGGGATCTGGGGGCATTTTTGGATTTATCCTTTGGAAATATAAGCCTTAGTTGACGGGCTTCTACCCCTGACTTTGGTAGCAGGGTTGAAGGTCCCTCGTCGATTCATTTATCACTTCAAAGTATGAGAGGTTTATAGTGATATGATGCTTCCCAAGGTCTATATTTTTATGGTTTGGGACTTATCCATGTGCATTATTTTGAGAGTCAATTAGGTTTTTCATGTGTCTATTGTGACCTTCATCACAAACATGTCCCCCCACGACGGGCTTTCTCCCTCCAACACCAGAATGGTTCTTCAGAGTATGGTATGTATTTATCATGGAGAATACCTTTGTGCTAGTTGATGGTAGTGTGTGGAACACATCTATATTGGTTGGTAGTTATGTGAGGAGGACCATCACATTTTTTTGTGGTGGTGGGGGGAGGACCTCCGCATTGGTTGATGGTGGTGCATGGAGGACCTTAGTATTGGTTGGAAATGGTGTGGGGAAGAAATCAGCATTATTTGGTGATGGTTAAGGGAGGACCTTTACATTGGTTGGAAATGGTGTGGGGTGGACCTCTTCACTAGTCAGTGATAGTACTGGTAGGACCTATTCCCTGTTTTGAAATAGTGTGGGGATGACCACCACAATGGTTGGAGACAGAGTGGGGAGGGCATCTTCACTGGTATTCCTCATCATTATATGGCTCGTAATGGCTTTCAGTGGTTCCAATGATTGAGAGAGTCAATCTATCCAGCCTAATAGGTAGTTGGGTATCGATCCCATGAGGGTGAAGGAGAATCCATGTTCACTTTTTGAGGAGTTGTGATGGGATACACCAGAAGTGGAAGGGGCCACCTGAACTATATAAGATACCTCTTTCCAGGAAATGTTTTGGGTTTCCCCCCAGCATCAACATCAAGTGTTTTGGACCAAGGCCATCGAAGTGGAGATGGAGTCAACCTTCTCATCGATATGTGGGACCAATCAGTTTTGGAACTAGTGTGTCTTGGTGGGATCCCTCTTGGGAGGTTTTTGATGGGTGGTCACTATAATAATGGATTGAACATCCCATAAATCATTGTCATAGCAGGTGAGTTGTCATATCATTCTAGGGAGAAGATCCTAAAGTGTTTCTTCATTGGAATGAGGAG
Source organism: Viscum album (assembly GCA_963277665.1). Taxonomy (NCBI): domain Eukaryota; kingdom Viridiplantae; phylum Streptophyta; class Magnoliopsida; order Santalales; family Viscaceae; genus Viscum; species Viscum album. The sequence goes on along the minus strand of OY728141.1, from coordinate 922,822,970 downwards.
TGGTCTTCCCCTACACGTCCCTGGAGGGTGGTGGTGTCGATGAGGTGTTGATGCCTCGATATCCTGGTGGTCCATATACCTAGTAATAATGACCCCTTCCTAGTAGTATTGATGAACAAGGGAATCAATCACCCTCCTATAAATGATATTGGAGAGTGAAATAGGTTGTGGGAACCTAGCACCTAAAACAATGGTGGCTATCGTGGTAGGAGTATAGTTATATGGGATTTCCACACCAACATTTCCCATTCCCCAACACCTATTGGCATTAGGTCATCAGTTTCCTATAGCTTGAGTCGGATAAGGTATGTGGATTCATCCTTCAGTATACATATATTGAAAGCAATGCCCAATTCCCCAATGTCAACTATTCTTCCTAAGACATAGGATGAAACCACACTAACATTATCATAGACCAAATATTCCCAAAGTTATCTACCCCAAGACAAAGAAGAGTTTCATTTTAGTCCCACCACATTCTTGGTGGGACCTGGTGTCTAATTTTTGGATCTGGTGAATTGCAAATATGATAGTGACCAAACACTACTCATACCTATAATTGAAGGAGAAGAGTTTCAGTTTGGGTTCACTTTTTTTTGAAACTTTTGAACCATGCATCATCTCAGTGATGCACATCTCGTTCCCCATATTCCCACTTTCCAAAGTTGGGTGGTTTTGATCACTTTAATTAGTGATATTGGCTCTTTCATCCAAACAGGATGATGGTATGTTAGTTCCTCCTTCCATGGATTTCTCCTTGGATCTCATCATCTATTCCAGGTCTCCCTAATAGATTTAAGTCATGTTCATGAAACTTATTCCCATTTCCATCTCTAGGTGTATGTTAGTTAATTACATTGCTTATATCTCGATAGTGTAGAAACCTTCAGTTAAATTAGGTTGTAACTTTGGGCATGTCTTGGCATTCCTCTATGTTGGGTATGTTGGGAACCTATATATTCTTCCCCTTTGTAATACAAAAAAAATATCATACATGGGGAATCATAGGCACAGAACCCAAGGCATCCCATGTTGGACATTAGTTATTTGAATCTAGGTGTTCAAGTATTATGAGTATTTTTTACCTCAGGAATCCCATGTTTATTGTATGGGGTAAGTATTCTTGATCAGGTCACAAGTTTAAGATCTTGTAGAGATGTTTTAGATCATCATTTTAACATATTATGGTGACTGTTGGGTTTGGTTAAATGTGACCCTGGTGGAGAAGATTTCACACTTGCAGTTTGGTTGAGTTTATACCCAAGAGGGAAGGTTTCACACTCAAAATTTTGTTTATTGTGTCCCTAATAGGGAAGATTTTACACTCATAGGTTAGTGGAGTGTGTCCCTCGGGGGGATAATTTCACACTTGGATTTGGGAAAGTGTATCCCCAGGGGAGAATATTTCACACTTGGATTTTCATGTTTAAACCACATAGAGGTGTCCTAAATACCTTGTTTGTATACAAGGATCAAAACCCACATAGTTCAATGATATAGTTTAAAGTCATGTGATCATACCAATCCATGCATTTTAACGTCATGTGGTAAGGATTCTTGTGTCACAAAAGGAGTTTCAATGAGGGATGGTGTTGGGATTATGCATAGAAGTTTTTTTGGGTAGGAGTTTCATCCCATGATTAGGGAAATTGTGGCATACCATGATTATCGTACATGGGGAATCTCATTCTCATCAAATGGGGTAAGGATGTAGTTTAACATAACGTGTTAATAACATTTCCATGTATTTTAACATCATACAACTAGGAAATAGAGCTATGAAGTTTTACAACATACACCTTGTATGTGGATGGGGATTACACCCTAAGAGGGACCATGTCAAGGTGAGAGGAATATCCATAAAAAGGACTCCCTAAACATAATGGTAATATTTTTTCCTCAGTGATTCCACCTTTAGGGATTACTTTTCCACTGCTCATGTGACTCTGGGTAGCGCATGGGGTAGGTAATTTTCTAGATAAGTGGAAATCAGGGGTCCCAAATTTGCGATGCACATGATTATGATAAAAATAAATTGTGGTATCTATGCATAGGATCAACAGGTAGGGTAATGTCTCAGGTGGAACTTGATGTAAAGTGGGTGGACACAAGGGTAGGTGGAACTAGTTTCACAGGGATTTGGGTGAAGTTGAATTGTTCCTGGATTTGTATAAAGGACCTAGGAACTCGACTTTTGAATGGGTGTTGGATGAAAGGAGGTGCTATAAGGAGGTTTGGAGGATAGGTTTCTCAAAAGTTTGGGTTTAGTGAAATTTTAGGGATTCACAAAATCTAGGGGTCTCACAGAGGTAAGGGGTCTTGTGAGGGAATATTTTTCAATAAACAGGGTAACACTACCTTAGACTGAAGTCTTTGTTCTCACAGGGTTAGTTTCACAAAGCATAATTATATCACAAAACACAAAGATCCAAAAAGTGGGTTCTTCTTATGAAAAGTATATGGGCCTTCATGAAAGGAATCTATAATATGGTTTTTGGTTCTCAAAAACCCATGGGGGAAGTTTCATGAAATATGGATACCTTTGGAAATTGATCTCCTCTATCAATCGTGAAGATTTTGAGTTTCAAGATTTCAAATCTTTTCTTATAAGTTGAATGGTAACATCCTCATAAAAATACAACATCGGGGGTCTTTATAGGCCCATTAAAGGAAATAGAATTGGTTTCACCAAATATTGAAGTTATAATGGAATATTATGAGGTCCATGAAATGATGGGGTTCCATTAAACATAGTTATGTTGTGGAAAGGTTTCTTCCTCAAGCATCTCATGGCCGAGGACCTCTGTGAACTGGAGTTAGGCTATATGAAGGTTACTTATTCATGCTACACATGGATGGAAAATTTTTAGATCCACTACCATTCATGAAGGTCTAGAACTTCAAAAATATAGCCCCTTAAGTGGATTTTTGGTCCATTTTTTCTTGAATTTGTTTTGAACCAACCATGAATTCCTCAAACTCTCCTATGTTTCACATATTTTACTGTCAAAAAATATCATTGGTGATCATACAGCTTTAGTGCAAACATAAATTATAAATAATCTATAAAAATTATATCAAATCTGAAGTATATCCTAATTTATTTGAAGAGTTTTATAAAGATAACAATTGGATCAAATTGATGCATGAATATCTCAATCAAATTGAAAAGAATAGAACATAAGAAATTATTCCAATTCCAAAAGTTAAAATTTTTATTGTATCCATATGGGTTTTCTATAATAAACTCAATAAAGATGGAAATTTGGATTAAAAAATCATGGATGGTGTTCAGGGGATATTCCAGAGTTGACGGTGTTTATGTCTATGAGAATTTTTCTCCAATATCTCTATTAAAAAAATTTTAATTGTTCTTGGGAATTGTACTGTAAAGAAAATTTAAGGTGTTCCAAATGGATATCAAATATGTATTACATAATGGATTCATTTAGGAATAAGTGTAAATAAAAAAACATGTTGGTTTTTTGTAAAAAAATATGATATGAAAATATATCATTTGAATAAGGAATTTAAAGGTTCAAATAATCCCCATAAGCATAGTATTCAAGGCTTGATCCACATTAGAAAAATATTGGATTTCAATTAGAAATAGTTGATCACAACCTTTACATTAAGAAGGATATTGATCAAAGTATTCTAGAGATATTTTTTATATATGACATAATTTTTGTGGGTTTAGATGAATAAAAATATAATTTGTTTCTATAATTCATGAGGTTTGGGTTTGAGATGTCCTCAATTGGTATTTTCTTATTTTCTATGGTTTATAAGTGACTCAAGGAATGCATGAAACAACACTTTCACAATAAAATTATTCCAATGAGATACTAAAGTGGTTTGGAAATTATATAAAGGATATTAAAACATTGGGAACTACCCATATGAAGTTATCAAGAGACTAAGATGGAAAAAAAGACTGATGTGATAGAATATTGGAAAATCATTAGAATATTATTGTACCTAATATTGACTTGACTGTACATTTTTTTCTACTTTATTATCCAAATAAAACCAAAAAACTCCCAAGGAAATCCACTTGATATTAGTAAATAATATTCTTCATTATATAAAAATCATGGTGTATTTCATACTATATTACTATGAATAATAATAGTATGATTTATTGGGATTTACATGTGTGGATTAGGCTGGTTTAGTGAATGATCACAAGTTCATATCGGGTGTTAAATTATATCTTGGAATTATGTGTATTAATTTTCTAAGAGATAATCAAGACTTCCTTTCACTAATAATTACAAAATCTGAGCAAATTATGGTTACTCAATTTCTATAGATAAAGAAATGGATTAAGGATGATGGAGTTGATGTGAAATTCCTTATTTCAATCAAGTGTAATAACTCGATTGTTATCAATATTATCAAAATAATGTATATCATTAAAGTAAAAATAACATTGAAATAAATTGTTATTTCACTAAATATAATTTTGAGAATAGTTTGGTGAATTTGAAGTACGTTTCAATAAAAAAATTGGTTATAAAAAATCATGAAAAAGGCAATACAAAAAGATGATTTTGAGAGGCATCAGTTGGAACTTAGATTCCAATCGTCTATATCAACTAGATGGAATGGATAAGGGACCCCCACTACCATATAGAATTTTCTATTTATACCAAGGTATAGTGATTATATTTAATTAATTTTTTTATTTCTAACCCTCTCTTGTAAACTTTTTGGGAAGTGGTCTTTGGGTTTTTTACAAAGGGGGATAAGTTTTCTGTTAGTTTCTTGGGAGGATTTTTCCATTATTGTAGATAAATATGGCTTCTAGTGTTCATTATTATTGAAAATGGTATCCCATAATAAAGCTTTATAAAGTGGGAGTACTTGAATTTATATTCAGGGGGAATCTTAGTCATGAAGTGTTGAAGATCATGCATATCAAGATAGTTTTTTCATGAGGATTTCATTTAACTCTTACTTATCACAATAATATTTACTCATGTGGGATTAAAGTTGGTTATTGGTGAATCATTGATAAACTATCTAAATTAAATAGCATTCAGACTGTGTTTTTGGTCAGTTCAAAAGTTTTTGGACAAAAATGTATTAGAACAGTTTTGAGATTTTTTAACAAAAACAAGGGTGTAAATTGTTAATAAAAATAACTTTGAGTATTTTTTATTTATGTTTGTTGAAAAGTTAATTAAATTGAATAATAAATTATCTTAATAAATTATGATGTTTTAGAGGCTTTTTAGATTTATCTATAACATTTCTTAATGAAGTATATAAATCACACTATAATAGAATGATTCAGGCCATATAAGATCTTTTGTTAGATTAAAGATCAGTGGATGAAGGATGGATTATGTTTTGAGGGATGAGTTTTCATCAAAGTGTGTCTTATAAATATTAACTTGTATAAGATTATTTCATAATGAGTTATGTTGCACTATGATGAATCAACCTAAGGTGAATATGAGGCTTTATAGGAATTTTTTTATTTTGGTGGATCTTCTAATGATCAATAAAGTAGAAGAAAACCCATTTATAATATCGATATATCATCAAAAAACCAACATGTTTTAAATAAATAATATAAAATGCAAGAAAACTTGTAATGTATTGAACTCCATCTTATGTTCTTAAATATATTACACTTGATTGTGATCACTAAGATATTGTCAAATGGTTATCACCTCCATGGGTGGTACACTAGTTTCTTGGATATTTATACACTATGAGAGGACCCCTAAACACAAAGGAATTATATCACCTTATCCATGAAGAAAAATGGTAAATAGGTAGGAAGAGAGATTTTATTGTGTATTTTATGTGTTGCACACTAACAATAGGGTATTGTATCCCTTTATATAGAGTCTATAACGCCCCGAGATTTTACGAAAAATATTCATTTAATTTCATTAATGTCTTGTGTTATATGCTACACCAAGATTACCTTGAGCTATAGGCAACACCGTATTAGCTTGCAGTATACGCAACATTATTCTTGGATCGTGTTACACACAATTTTGATAATAGTTATTCTACAAAAAATTGAGTATATATATATATATATATATTCAATGTATAAATGAAATATGGTTGGATTTTGTTATACGAAACAACGAAGGATTCTTTCACAACACGCAACCCTGACTTGGCTTGCATTACACGCAATCGCGACCTTCCTCGATAGCGTGTGTTGTACGCAATACCAGGTTTTACTAAACAATGATATATTTTTATAATATTATTATGAACTAGCCATTATGAATAGTATTAACTAAATTTTGAATTTTATAACATTATTATTCATCTTACACATTTTCTAGAACATGGTATAATAACAAAATAAATTTTTCGGGTAAAATAAGTATTTTTCAAAAAATGCAGTTTTGCCGCCTTTTGATGGCGCACCCACTTTAAATATAGTGTTTGACATGTTTATAAGTTCAATTTGACAAAATAAAATTCGTCTTTGGAATCATGAAATAAAAATTTACTTTGGATAAATTTTTCATATTATTCTGGTAACTTTCATATTTTGATGAATAGTAAAAAACACGCTATATTTTAATTAAAAACCACTTTTTTCATCGCAATAATTTATATGGTTAAATTATAATATTGAATGGTTTTAAAGTATAAATATAATATATTTTTACCATTTAATATAATTTATGTCATTAGAATTGATTTTACATTAAATTCGTATGTTAAATCAATTCAATCTTTTGCAATGTTTTAAAGAAAAGCCCGTTTTCTTTTGACAACGGGATTAATTTTTATTTAATTTCTGCAAATTTTGTGTATTGAATTTGGAAAATTGGATTCCATATTTGGAATCAGTGGGTCCAAATTATGTTAATAATCTACTTTTTATTTTTGGGAATTATGAATAGTAACTACGGTAAATTTTATTTACCATGGTTAAAGGTAAATCGGGTAATTAAGGGTAAATATAATATTATAAAATTACCCTAAAACATGCCAAAATTCTATTGGATGGATAAAAGTATACCCATATAACCTAAGTGTCAGATTAGATTCATTTTATGTACTTTTAACCATGAAAATAATTTAATTATTATTAAAACCAAAGAAAGTGACAACATGTCACTCTCTTAAATCTTATAAATATAATAATTTTAATTTAGTGATAAACATCATAAATCTTCAAACTTGAATAGTCTCTAGAAATCTAATAAAATTATCTACATCATGATAATTTATTTATAATTTTTAGGGATTAAATAATTGTCATCAATGGTGATACATTAATGATGCATAAATTACTTATTAAGTGAAAAATCAGTAATATAGTTTTTATTGAAATAATAATACCCATTAAAAGGCCCACAAACCTGACCAAAACTTATTGGTAGTCTATATCTACACCCTAATCATCCAATGAACTAATATATAACCGTTTGGAGTCTTATAAAAGTGATTATGACACTTATATTATTTTATTTTAAATGATGCCAAAGTTGTCACCTTCATAATTTAATAAATATAACAATTTAACTATTGTGATTTTAAGATGATAAATTCGAGTAAAAGTTTTATTGTGAAAGGTAATAGATTTATCTTTATTATAGGATTTTATTTTTAATGTTTATGCAACAAATAATTATATTAAATAATTATACAAAAATGTTGTAGTAATTATTTTATTAAGAGATAAACCAAATAAATGATTTTAAAAATAATAAAATAAATATTATATGAACTATTTAATGTTCTACACTAATTTTCTAGATACATATGACCTTTTATGAATCTATTAAAGCTTCTAGTTAGAACATATCATCTGTATATATTTTATTTAAATTCAAATAAATGAATAGTGTCAAAATTGACACTATTGTTATTTTATAAAAATAACATATTATAAAATTGTTTAAAAATCACAAAAATATTTAAAAATTATAAATTTAAATTTATATGGTCTATAATATTATAAAGTTTACAATTATGGAAAATTCACAACAAATAAGTAATTATTTTTTATAATTTAAAATTTAGAATTTTAATACCACAAATAAACTTAAATAGATTAAATAAGGATAAATCAAAATGATAAGGTTTAAAAAAAGATCCAAACATGTCTAAATTTGATTGGTTGATGAGATTAAAACCATATATCATCTAATATTTGAATATGAGTCATTTTTGGAGGTTTTTAAGGTGGTTTAGATTTATTATAAATTAATATTTTTAAGAATTCCAAAGGTGCCCCTCTCCTCCCTTATAAAAAGGTACCTCCGCCCTCTCTTCCACACACCACTTTGAGCCTTCAAGCTCGGCCAAACCCTAACAAATTATCTTCTCAACTTCCCTAGAAACATCCTAGAGGTCCTGGTCTTCTTCAAAGACCAATTTTAGTTCCCTAAGAGGAGGTCTCAACGAGGCGCTTCAAAGAAGAGGAGGTTCGGATACATACAAAGCATATCGGACATAAGGTAAGGGATAATTTTGCAAATCTCAATTTTATCCGAGATTGCTTATTCGTAAGTATTTATTGGGGTTATTTCTATCATCCATGTACATGTTTTGTAAAAGTATTTTCATGAATGTTTAAAGTCCTTTTTACACATTCTTGACTTTTACTACAAGGTATGTAAGGAATATTTCTTTTGTTATGAGGTACTTTTTGACTTTTCTGACAAAAGTATGAGGATAATGCTATTTTTAACTTATACGGCGTGAATGGATTTTTACGGTATCATAATGCCTCATTTTCATGAATCTTACTCAACATGATTTTATTACTATTTTCAACAAAATACTTTTATTTTAAAATTTAATGGCATTTTTTGAAAAGAAAATGATTTTGATGAAGAAAGGATATTTTCCTCAAGAATTCATTTCAAATGTTTTATCAAAACCATTTTCCATCTAAGATGACATTATTTGATATGCTTATGTTTTAAGTTTAATGTCTCTATGATTTACATGGTTCACTTTTTATGATGAAATGTCCATTTGTTTTATATGGATTATGAAATGATGGGATGATGTTTATGAAACCCATTTTATTCTTTGGGTTATGATGAATGTTTTATGTTTATTTTGTGGAAAAAGTAAGAATTATTTCACTATGATATGGGTGGAACCTATATCTCCCTCCAATGCATTGTGTAAAGATTTTATATCTCATGAGATAGACATGGCTGGAACGGCAAGTTAAACCGGTTCAGTAATATAGGACTGGAACGAGAAGTGAACTCGATTCAGAAAGGGACTTTATCCACTAAGATGGTCTTGGCAGAAATGCCTTGGATAATATGGAAATCATATCATGTGCTTAATGGTTTCCACAATTACATGTTTCATTCCCATTCTATTTTATCATTCTTAATGTTTCTTTATGATCTATGCCTTACGTACTTCCATGTTTTATGTCATTGCTCAAGATTTTGATGTTTAAACATTATGTTCATGTTTTTAAGTTCAAATGTATATGGTATGTTTTATTTTATCCATGCTTACCCTTACTTAGAATTTGAGCTCACCCTTTTTATGTTTTCTTTTCCCCAGGATATAAAGAACTGTTTTAGGTAAGAAAAAAAGGGGAAGATCTTTATGGGAGATGTTGAAGATCTTTCACCACGATTAGAATATTACATTCCAATTTTCCAAAGACACTAAACTATTACGGTCCTTGTGTGTCTGTTTTTGTTATGTATTAAGTATTCCGCAAAATTAATGTAATGTCCATGTACGTTAAGCTACAGGTCTTTACAGTTGGTATCAGAGAAAAGGTTTAGTCAACCTTTGGAAACTAGGATGCGAGAACTTTAGTGAGATCCCTAGAGATATTTCTAAGGTATGTCTAGGGATGTCCCTAAGGTTAGGTATAAGTATAGGTTATAGTACTAGAATTACGGTAACCCAAGATGTTATATATTGAAGTTACTCCCCCTTTATTATATTGTTTTCCCTAGCGTGATTTTTACCTCTCACACTATTCTTTTTGGGTTTTAGATGATGGCTGGAACCCGAAGGAACCGTATTGATCAATGTAATGGACAATGAAATGATTGTCCTCCTGAACAAACAAATTTTATGGGAGATGGAGTGCAAAATCTTATTGTTATACTTACACAAGCTATGAATCATTCTGGACTTCCAAATGAGCAGAGAAAGGAACAATATTCTATTGAGTCCTTCATGAGGCAACGTCCACCTTCTTTCAGTGGGTCTTCTGATCCACTTGTTGCTGAACAATGGATCAGTACTACTGAAAATATATTTTCAGTTCTTTAATGTTCTGAACATGATAAAGTCATATTAGCAGTGTATCATTTGGAAGGTGATGCTGATCAATGGTGGAATCTTATCAAGAATACGAGGCCAAGAGATGAAATTGATTCCATGGAATGGGACGAGTTCAATAACTTATTTTTCAATAAGTACTTCCCTCGTATTCTTCGAACAAAGATGGAGAAGGATTTCTTGAACTAAAGCAAAAGGATGATGAATCTGTTGGTATATACGAAGCTAATTTTACAAGGCTTGCAAGGTATGCATCTGGATTTATCATCCAACCTGAAAGTAAAGTTGATCGATTCTCCAGTGGATTAAAACCAAATCTTCTAAGGGCATTAGCTATAAGAGACTTCAGTAACTATGAAGAAATTGTGCATTGTGCTGTCAAGGTAGAAATGGAAGTTGGTGTTACTTATCCATCTCGTAGTTTTGACAAGAAACGAAAGATGGAGTTCAAAGAGAAATCTCAGAATAATGGTGAAAAGAAGATGAATGTTTCCTTATGCTCAAAGTGTGGAAAGAAGCATGGTGGAGATTTTCTTAAAGGGACTAGAAAATGTTTAAAATGTGGAAAAGAAGTTCATCGAGCAGCTGAGTATCGAAGTAATGAAAAAAGGGTTTCTAATGATGTGAATAAAGAAAAGACTGCAGAGAACGCACCACCAACACTTCAATGCTTCAAGTGCAAGGAAATGGGGCATTATGCTAATAAATGCCCTAATCCAAGGGTTAGAGATGATCGACATGAGCAACCACTTAAGGTAAAGGACAAAGGGAAGTCACATGCGATCACTATTGGCGATGTTGAATATGACAACAATGTGGTGGAATGATTAAGTGTTTATTTAATGGGATTCCAAAATAATGTTGTATATAGTATCATGGAATACTGGAATATTTATGTATTGGTATATTGTGGTTTTCAATGGTACTGGTAACCATGGAATGTGACTGAGATATTTTTGGAAAAAAAGATGATATGTGCATAATGAAAGGAAAACGAGAAAATGAAATGTTTGACCGTATTCATGAGCTCATGACTAATATAAGGAGAAGGTTATATCATGGTTTGAGTATATATAATTTTTGGATTTTGGTATGTGGAAAGAGTTAATTTTGACTGCATTCATTTTTTCACTAAGATTCAATGGGTATTCATTCTTCAAGAGAATACATGATTAAGGTATTCACATGTTTGTAATTTGACCAACAGGACATATCTTATGATATATGGGGATCAATGATGGTATTAAATATCTGGTAATCGTTTTCACTATATTATGAGAGTGGACTACATTATTATGGATAAGCCTAAATATTGGAATGGATTATGTTGGACATAAGTTAGTATTGTTTAAGGATAGAAGTTTTTTTGATATTATTGATGGGATGTTATAGTAATATAGTTTTAGAAAAATGAAAACCTGCAGGACGAGCGACAGCCCATCACGTCGGACAAGGCTATGGGAATCGAACCCACAACCAAAATGCGACTGGCCTTTATCGCCTACCACTGGCCTACATGAAGTCCATGGTTAGTAGAAACTAGTTTCATTTTATTAAGCGGTGTGATATATGAAGTATAAGTTCATTTTTGGAAGCATATACGATTAATCTAACCAGAAGATGGACTTATAACTTTTGCTAACCTTTTATTTGAAAGAGATGGAATGACCCATCATTCTATCACATGATCAACTAATACATCACGAATAACAAATTCAACTTTATTTCTTTAAGGTATGAAGTGTAAATTGTTCAATTCACGAAAAACAGTGATATTGTACCAAAATCAGGTAATTATTTCTTTCAATTCATCAACTTTAGGGAAATGATCTTCAAAACCAAAAATGTCATCCTAGTTCCCTTACATCTGATGAATCAGATGGTACCTTAGATCATCAAAAATCTATATCTTTGTGATTGTTGGCTTTTTCATAGCCATGTTCTCTACCACTCTCCATCAAAACCTGATGGTTAGATTTTTCTTCCATATCCATATTTTCACCTATGTTCTCCTACGTGGAAACCCAGTGATGAGTTAATTTGGGTAACTGTTACATTTCATACTTTAGTTTTTAAAGCTATGTTTTGGTATTCCTTTTTACGATATGGGTTTCTATTAAACAAACTTTCGAGTAGTAAACCATTTATAACCCCGACGAATTTCGAGGGCGAAATTCATTTTAAGGGGGGTAGAATGTAACGCCCCAAGATTTTATGAAAAATATTCATTTAATTTCATTAATGTCTTGTGTTGTATGCTACACCAATATTACCATGCACTATACACAACACCGTATTATCTTGCAGTATACGCAACACTATTCTTGGATCGTGTTACACACAATTTTGATAATAGTTATTCTACGCAACATTGAGTATATATATATATATATATATATTCAATGTATAAATGAAATATGGTTGGATTCTGTTATACGAAAAAATGAAGGATTCTTACACAACACGCAACCCTGACTTGGCTTGCATTACACGCAATCGCGACCTTCCTCGATAGCGTGTGTTGTACGCAATACCGGGTTTTACTAAACAACGATATATTATTATAATATTATTATGAACTAGCCATTATGAATATTATTAACTAAATTTTGAATTTTATAACATTATTATTCATCTTACACATTTTCTAGAACATGGTATAACAACAAAATAAATTTTTCGGGTAAAATAAGTATTTTTCAAAAAATGCAGTTTTGCCGCCTTTTGATGGAGCACCCACTTTAAATATAGTTTTTGACATTTTTATAATTTCAATTTGAAAAAATAAAATTCTTATTTGGAATCATGAAATAAAAATTTACTTTGGATAAAATTTTCATATTATTATGGTAACTTTCATATTTTGATGAATAGTAAAAACACGCTATATTTTAATTAAAAACAGATTTTTTCATCACAATAATTTATATGGTTAAATTATAATATTGAATGGTTTTAAATTATAAATAGAATATATTTTTACCATTTAATATAATTTATGTCATCAGCATTGATTTTACATTAAATTCGTATGTTAAATCAATTCAATCTTTTGCAATGTTTTAAAGAAAAACCCATTTTCTTTCGACAACGGGATTAATTTTTATTTAATTTCTGCAACTTTTGTGTATTGAATTTAGAAAAATTGATTCCATATTTGGAATCAGTGGGTCCAAATTATGTTAATAATCTACTTTTTATTTTTGGGAATTATGAATAGTAACTACAGTAAATTTTATTTACCATAGTTAAAGGTAAATCGGGTAATTAAGGGTAAATATAATATTATAAAATTACCCTAACACATGCCAAAATTATATTGGATGGATAAAAGTAGACCCATATAACCTAAGGTTCGTATTAGATTCATTTTATGGACTTTTGACCATGAAAATAATTTAATTATTATTAAAACCAAAGAAAGTGACAACATGTCACTCTCTTAAATCTTATAAGTATAATAATTTTAATTTAGTGATAAACATAATAAATCTTAGAACTTGAATAGTCTACATAAATCTAATAAAAGTATCTACATCATGATAATTTATTTATAATTTTTAGGGATTAAATAATTGTCATTAATGGTGATACATTAATGATGCAGAAATTATTTATTAAGTGAAAAATCAGTAATATATTTTTTATTGAAATAATAATAACCATTAAAAGGCCCACAAACCTGACAAAAACTTATTGTTAGTGTATATCTACACCCTAATCATCCAATGAACTAATATATAACCGTTTGGAGTCTTATAAAAGTGATTATGACACTTATATTATTTTATTTTAAATGATTCCAACTTGTCACCTTCATAATTTAATAAATATAACAATTTAACTATTGTGATTTTAAGATGATAAATTCGATTAAAAGTCTTATTGTGAAAGGTAATAGATTTATCTTAATTATAGGATTTTATTTTTAATTTTTATGCAACAAATAAGTATATTAAATAATTATACAAAAATGTTGTAGTAATTATTTTATTAAGAGATAAACCAAATAAATGGTTTTAAAAATAATAAAATAAATATTATATGAACTATTTAATGTTCTCCACTAATTTTCTAGATACATATGAACTTTTATGAATCTACTAAAGCTTTTATTTAGAACATATATTCTGTATATATTTTATTTAAATTCAAATAAATGAATATTGTCAAAATTAACACTATTGTTATTTTATAAAAATAACATATTATAAAATTGTTTAAAAATCACAAAAATATTTAAAAATTATAAATTTAAATTTATATGGTCTATAATATTATAAAGTAAACAATTATGGAAAATTCACAACAAATAAGTAATTATTTGTTATAATTTAAAATTTAGAATTTTATTACCACAAATAAACTTAAATAGATTAAATAAGGATAAATCAAAATGATAAGGTTTAAAATAAGATCCAAACATGTCTAAATTTTATTGGTTGATGAGATTACAACCATATCTCATCTAATATTCGAATATGAGTCATTTTTGGAGGTTTTTAAGTGGTGTTAGATTTATTATAAATTAATATTTTTAAGAATTCCAAAGGTGCCCCTCTCCTCCCTTATAAAAGGGCACCTCCTCCCTCTCTTCCACACACCACTTTGAGCCTTCAAGCTCGGACAACCCCTGACCAATTCTCTTCTCAACTTCCCTAGAAACATCCTAGAGGTCCTGGTCTTCTTCAAAGACCAATTTTAGTGCCCTAAGAGGAGGTCTCAAAGTGGCGCTTCAAAGAAGAGGAGGTTCAGATACATACATAGCATATCGGACATATGGTAAGGGATAATTTTGCAAATCTCCATTTTATCTGAGATTGCTTATTCGTAAGTATTTACTGGGATTATTTCTATAATCCATGTAAATGTTTTATAAAATTATTTTCATGAATGTTTAAAGCCCTTTTTACCCATTCTTGACTTTTACTACATGGTATGTAAGGAATCTTTCTTTTGTTACGAGGTACTTTTTGACTTTTCTAACAAAAGTACGAGGAGAATGTTATTTTTAACTTATACGAAGTGAATGGATTTTTATGGTTTCATAATGCCTCATTTTCATGAATCTTACTCTACATGATTTTATTACTATTTTCAACAAAATACTTTTATTTTAAAAGTTCATGGAATTTTTTGAAAAGAAAATGGTTTTGACGAAGAAAGGATATTTTCCTCAAGAATTCATTTCAAATGTTTTATCAAAACCATTTTTCATCTAAGATGACATTATTTTATATGTTTATATTTCAAGTTTAATGTCTCTATGATTTACATTGTTCAATTTTTATGATGAAATGTCCATTTGTTTTATATGGATTATGAAATGATGGGATGATGTTTATGAAACCAATTTTATTCTTTGGGTTATGATGAATGTTTTAAGTTTATTTTGTGGCACAAGTAAGAATGATTTCACTATGAGATGGGTGGGACCTATATCTCCCTCCAATGCATTGGGTAAAGATTTTATATCTCATGAGATAGACATGGCTGGAACGGAAAGTTAAACCGGTTCAGTAATACAGGACTAGAACGAGGAGTGAACTCGATTCAGAAAGGGACTTTGTCCACTAAGATGGTCTTGGCAGCAATGCCTTGGCTAATATGGAAATCATATCATGTGCTTAATGGTTGCCACAATTACATGTTTCATTCCCATGCTATTTTATCATTCTTAATGTTTCTTTATGATCTATGCCTTACGTACTTCCATGTTTTATGTCATTGCTCAAGATTTTGATGTTTAAACATTATGTTCATGTTTTTAAGTTAAAATGTATATGGTATGTTTTATTTTATCCATGCTTAACCTTACTGAGAATTTAAGCTCACCCTTTTTACTTTTTCTTTTCCCCAGGATATAAAGAAAGGTTTTAGGTAAGAAAAAAAGGGGAAGATCTTTATGGGAGATGTTGAAGATCTTTCACCACGATTAGAAGATTACATTCCAAGTTTCCAAAGACACTAAACTATTACGGTCCTTGTGTGTCTATTTTTGTTATGTATTAAGTATTCTGCAAAAGTAATGTAATGTCCATGTACGTTAAGCTACGGGTCTTTACAGAGTCCCTCATTAAATGAATGGTTTCGACTATCAGCTATCAATCTTAAAAGTATTTATATGTTACAATAATCTATTACCATTTGGAAAATGTAATTATTGGTCATTTAAAAATCATATCATGCTTCTATATCCATAAATTAATTAACTCATTGATTTGTAACCAAAGAAAACTTTTTGGAATACATGGTAGGAATAAGTACTATATATCATGTATCATTGATTTATCATAAACTATGATAGAAACAAGTTATGTGTTATGATAGAATCATATTTATGAACATATCTCTATATAAAACATATGTTATATCCTAAAAGATTATTTCCCTATATTATTTCACTTCCAAAAATATTCCACTTTCACTAAAATCATATAAGGACTTAGGTTAAACTTCATAACTCTTTGTGAATCCATCTAAAACTCTTTTCAATATGGTTTATCAAACTCTCTTCAATTTGAAAAAAACATTATTAAAAATTGAATTCTTATCCTATGGCCTAATTATGTGGCCCTACAAACCTTTGTAGAATTGAAAACTAATTAAAAATCTTGATTTCATTTATATAATAAAATATAGACTTCTAAAAATGCATCAATGTTACTGAAGACATAAAGGGGCCTAGTGTGATCTCAATCAAACATACTCATATCTTCATATGACCATGTTCAGCATAAGATGTATCACATACATCATATATATACCCATATATTTCCTTTTCCCAAGACATAAAGTGACCACTAATCATAGAAAATGTTAATATTAAATAGGTCATCTCATCTATTCATGATTATCCAAAAATAGACTAACCAGTTTGATTAATACATCACATGACATTCATCAAACAGATGAGAAAATAACATGTCCCTCAACCAAGTAGTTGATCACATAACATGTAACTCAAATAACTATTTCCATGAACTTTCTTTGTATAATTAATTCAAGTTATCGTATGTATTTTCTCATCATATAAACGTACAGATCACATCTTGGTTGATCTCTAACTGACGACATGATCAGAAACATACCCAACCACCCCTGATTATATAAGCCTCATGTCTTACACAATAAATGTATCAAAGTATAATGGTTATCATGTTAGGTATATCATAAACAATAGGGAATGAGGATTCATAATAACCATTAAACCATGTGTATATCGATGACCATATTATATTCTATGTGATTTACTTTAGTGTGTCAACCAAATAATAAGTCTTCGCTTCTTATCTCATGAGACCTTCATTCATTATAATCTTAACATGTCATCGCAACCCATAATACTCTGTTATAATCATAAATTATGTGAATCTCAAAGTAATAAATTGAGGGAATATTATCATTTGAATATTAATGTAACATAAATTACATCACATATAAATGAATGATAATTTGATATTTCCTTGATTATAAAATCATAATACAATTTACAACCATTGAATCATATATCTCATGTATCATATACTAAAACATTCAATATAACCCTCATAATTTTAATATAGTTATTTTTATATCAATTAATTCTTGATATTCACATTTTTATCCACCCAAAAAATATTTACATTTCCCAACTCAATAATCTATCGAATGAGATGATTCTTGTAAAGGATAGGTTTGGTCCTTTGCTGGGATCAAGGTTCCTTAGACATATAAATAGATCTATTGTTGTCACATTAAGGGTAAAATTATCCCTCGATAAAAGGAAACACCCTTAGTTTAGAAATGATCTTCTTGGTCCCAAACTGTTCCTCCATAGAATCCAATGTAGTGACGAACTCTGTCTCTTTTTTTAGAATCTCATGGTGGCTTGTTTGGAACCCTTCCAACTGATAACTCCACTTTTTAGGACAAAAATTAAACTAGATTTATATCTAAGGTGATCTTTGTCATATTCAAATCTTAAATCAGTGTAACCCCTTAAACTAATCACATCCTCTTCTCCCAAGACCAAGAACATGTCTATAGTTATTCTCAATTTCTTAAGGATTTTTTTAATAGAAATATAGTTCTTCTCACCTAAAATGGATTAGTATCTACTTATAATTCTTGAATAATATGAAATATTGAGTATAATATACAACATGTAATAAATGATAGATATTTTGGAGGATGTATAAGGAATTTTATCCATACTTTCTAAATCATTATAAGGATATTCAATCTTTATAATATTAATTCCATGTAACACTAGTAAAGAACCCTTTTATGAATTCTCCATGCTAAAATTATTTAATACTTTTCCAATAAATGTGTTCCTAACTCAATCTAAGAAATATATTAGATCTATCACTATGGATCCTCATACCTAGTATGTATTATGCTTCAACCATGTATTTTATCAATAATTATTTTCCCAAACACATATTTTTAGAGTGTAAAGTCAAGAAATAATTTTTTATAATTAGTTTATTATCCACATACAATATTATAAATACCAACACACTCACAAAAATCCAATTGTACACAAAAGAATCATCCATGTTTTTTATGAAACCAAACTTTTTGATTTCATCATCAATCCAGATATTCAAACTCTACCGATCATGCCTCAATCCGTAAATAGACTACTATAATTTTTAATCATTAGAAAATTTATTTGGAACTTAAAAACCATCAGGTTGTATCATATAAATTTTATTAACTAAATTCCAATTAGGTAAATAGGTTTTTATATTCATTTGATATATCTCATTATTAAAATGAGTAGTTATGGGAAGAAATATTCAAGTAGAATTTATCATTATAATAGGTGAAATTGTCTCATCATATTCAATACCATGAATTTGTTTGTAATACTTTATCACCATGCATGATTTATAGTTATAAACTATACCATCCATTTAATTTTTCTTAACAAAGACCCACTTACACCATTTAAGTCTCACCCCTATTGTTTCATCCACCATGTTCCAAAAATGGTTAGTATATATGGAGAACATTTCAGATTCCATGACTCCAAACCATTCTAGAAATAAAAACTCTCAATGGCCCTATGATAGGTCTTTGTTTCATTACAAATGAAAATTACTTCATTATCATTGTCCATAAATAAATCCATATCTCTTAGGCTCCTGATGAATCCTAGTTGAATTTCAAGGTTCTTGTGTAACTTGAGTTAGTTATTTTTTCACAACTATTTCTGGAACCTTCTAAAATTAAATATCATGAAAAAATTATATTTTTTAGTATTGAACTTATTCAAGTTAAAATTTCCTCCCACTAAATCTTTTATTGACATATTCCTTCTCAAGGAATGTAATAAATCCGAACAAAAACACTTTGTGCTTAGTAAGATTATAGAAATAATATCCTTTATTTTCCTTTAAATAACCCATAAATAAATAGTTTTTAGAATTAGGGTCCATTTTATCATAATTCAATAATTGTATGAATGCTACAAAACCATAAATATTAATAAAATACATATTGATACATCTACCAATCTATATCTCATATGGTGTATTTATGACTATTTTAAATGGAACATAGTTAAGTAGAAATATATATGTCTCTATAGAATATCTTAAAATGAAACAGGAAGGTCTTACTAATTCTTCATCGATTGAACCACGTATAATCGGGTATAATTAATCCTCTTGGACACACCATTCCACTTTAGTGTTCTATGTGGAGTGGGTTGTGGAAAAATTTCACAATATCTCATATGAACACTAAATTCATAGCTTAAGTATTCTCCACCATTATCTGATTAGAGAATCTTAATACTTTTTCCAGTTGATTATGTAATTTATTATGAAACTCTTTGATCTCCTAAAAATATTCACACTTGTGTCTCATTAAAAATATATAACCATGCTGACTAAATTCATTGGTTAAAGTAACAAAGTACCTAAACCCACCACTTTATTGAGTAATCATTTTTCCACATAAATCACTATGTATGATATCCAACAGACTACTATAACTTTTTACTTTATGGAGTCTTTGGATGTGTTTTTCATTTATAATTCCAAGGTGACAATGATAATGGGTAGATGGGGTTAGAATCAACCTTGGTATTCTTTATCTGAATGTTATAGATAGGATTTTATGTATACAAAATTTATAATCCATTTACCATATTCCCAATTCCATAAAACATTCCATTCATATATATAGTACAAATCTTGTTCTTAATAATTAAATTAAATATCATCTTTTCTAAATAATATATAGAACTCAAATTTATGTTTATTGAAAGAACATAATAATTGTTATCCAATTTTATAAACCAACTACTAGATCATCCTAGATCCTAAGTTTCAACTTCCAATGTTGAAAATATTTCTCCATTGCTAGCATGTAGATCTACTTCACCTTTCATCAATTCCCCCATATCTCTAAGATTATTTTTATTAGAAAAAATGTGTGATGTAAACCTAGTATATAATATCCATGAGTAAAATTTTGAGATATTTATTTCTATAATATTTACATTTAAATGCTCAAAATTCTTATCATTTAGAAAAATTCTCAATATTAGATACCAATATATAATTATTTTATAGGTCATACATATAAGAAATCTCAAAAAATATACATTATATATGTCATAAACTATAACAAATAAATATTTATGGGTGATTATCATGTTTTATATCTTTCCATTAAGGACTTTTAATGACATTACTCTCACTAAAAATTATTTTCATAAACATCATATCCATTTAGTGATTAAATATCAATATTTAACTAAGTAACTATTTCAGTGTGGTGTTCCTCTCACCACTTATCTATTTATGTATAAAATCATCCAAATAATATCATATATGATTATTATATGTTTTAGTAGAAAACACTTTACTTGAATCCATAATATGGATGTAAACTCAACTATAATACTTTAGTATCTTAACTCTTAGGGTCTCCTAGCTAAGTGTCTCCCAAATCTCAAAATGAGATTTTCTTCCATAACTATTAGATTTATCCATCCCCATGAATATTTACTCAAGATAATTCAAGGGTTACCTAATTCATAATAACCTGCCCCATTAGATGATCTGTGTCTAAAAATTTGTTTAATTTAGAAGGAATCTCACGTTTAGTATTTTGAGAGATTTTCTTTTAAAGGTTTAACCAAATTAATATACATAATATGGATATTAAATTCAGAACTATTTCATATCATGAAATATTTATTATATAATATTTTATTAATTTATGTATACATGATTTTATTGATTTATTTTTCGAATCCCCATTCAAACAACCAAATTAATATGTTCAAACCATATTAATGTGTAGCACTTTACACAACCCACAGTTTGTGTTACTCACCCAATAAAAAGTAAAACATATTTACACATATCCAAATGCATCTTATGCATAAGGTAAATAGATTTCTCATGGAAAGTTTTATAATTATATTAAATTAATAATCTCTATATGAGTAATTTTTTATCCACTGAAAGTCAACCCCTGCCTTTCTAGAAAAATTCATAAGCCTCCAGGACAATGGGAAGTCCAACTCAAACTTCCTCTACCTGGGGATACATTACACAAGAGATAATCCAATTAATAATATCTCTAACAAATAATATACATAAACTATATTCAAAAATTAAATTAAATATAACAACTTTAATTACACCCTGATGTCAAGGTAGATAAAAACTAAATCTTATATTGTCATACCTAGCATGGAATGCATAAAAGATGATTTATAAGAACAAATTTATCACATAAATTAAAGCATGCATAATATACACATTTTATAAACAAGAAAATTCAAAATTAATAAACAAATAAATAAAAAATTTATTTATTTTACAAACATGAGATATAAATTTGAATATTTAATATTTAATTTAGGAATAAAAATCTTCTATTTACAATTCTTAACACTTTTCTTTTATAAAAAATTATAAACTATAAGAAAATATTCCAATATATTAATTTTCATCATTTTTGAGATTATATCACATTATATGTTGGACAAGAAGTGCTATTTACCATAATTTGTGGTGCTTGTAATCAGTTTTTTCTTGTAAAGGAAAAAATCTTATGCATTGTGTAAGGTTTTTATTACATATGTATTTTTTCATATGTAAGTGGTTTTTCCTACAATGGAAAGAAACTTATGTTTGGGAAAAAAATAACATATTGAAAAATATCTTATGTATCAAAATAAATATAAATTTACATCAAAGTGAAATATATTAAGCATAGTTAAATATCTTACATATGAACAAATTTATTATGTATCAAGAATAGACCTTTAATTTCTCTATATATTCACTTTAGGCGTAAAGGAAATATCATGTGTATCGATTTGTATTTTAATATATATAATATATTGTAATTATGACACAAAACACTATTTTTCACAACCTTGGTTTTAGTCATGGCCATGATATCACCTATATCATAACTTATAGCACAGAATAAAACCATTGGTTTAGGTATATCATACTATAAGAAATAATAAATTTGTAACCTGTGATAAGTGAAAACTAGAATTATGAGATCCTATATCATAAATATAAGTTATATAATGGTTGGTATTCATCAATTCCATATCATCGACTATAATTTTTCTTAAGTAGATTATGATATAGAAAATATTTAAAAAATAAACAGTAGAACATGTTGATTTATTGATGAAAGTGGATCTGATACCAAAGATGGGTTTTATTAGACTATATAATTATCAATGAAAAGGTAGAAAACTAATTTATAATCCTAATATATCATCTGCATAAATAATATATTAAAATTAAGAACATAAAATACAATAATAATTGTAATGTAGTGAGCTCCATACTTTGTTCTTTGATAGAATTCAATTAAGAAATATCAGAAATAATTAATCAAATAGATATCACCTCTATGGGTGGTACACCAGAAACTAGGATCCTCATATGCTATGAGAGGACCCTCAAATAGAAAAGGAGTGCTATAAAATTATCCATGAATATAAATGGTGAACATGTAGGAATAGATCATCAGTTATACAGTATAAGTGTCACACACTACCAATGGGGGTATCATATACCTTTATATATAATCCCTTAATTTAATGAAGGGGGATGAGAAATGGCTTCTAGATATTAATAGTCATCATGCATTTCAATAAAATATGTTCATTGGAGTTATGTAATAATTTAATTTTTCAATGATCATATCATGCATGTATATGTATAAATAAATCAAAATGATTATTCATAACATAATAAAACCATTTAGAATATTTAAAAGTAGATAATTACTTCATATCCTATATCTCTTATTTATCATACACTATAATAGAAACTAGTCATATTCTCTGATATAATCTTTTGAATTACATATGACTAGCTACAATTTAGGGGATATCAGAAGATATGATATCCTTATTTTAGAGAATTTCTAACTAGGATAACTCATCGGTAAAAAATATTGATTTTTTCATTTTTCAATCCATAGAGGGTTTGGTCATGCTGAAACTAAGCTATGGAGGAATAAATTTTTATAAGGATGGTTATTGTTGGGAATTTTTTGTGTTTCGAAGGGGACCCTATAAATTTTCTATTGTATACTATTTTAATCTGATTGATTATTCACATTATGTAAGATAATGTCATGAAGTGACACATATTATCTATGATTAAATCAGATCCATAGAAGAATGATTCATGAATAATAAAATGATGATCACATCAATGTCAGTGTGGTTGAATCGTAAAGAAGTAGGATTTATTTTTGGTGTACTTATCAAGAGAATTGGTTTATGTTGTGAAAAGTAGGATCACACCATGGTTAGTTGATTAAAGGATAACCTCAAGGTTTGATATGTGATGTGTTTTTTTTTGTCTGTTTGATATATTATTATTAAATGTTAAAGTCATTGCACCATGAAGCTAAGGGTTACACCATAATTAATTCAAGTCAACGGGTTTCTAAGAGTCAAAGTTCCAATCATCTAAGAATTTAATGGGATATTTCCAAGGTGGGTTTGATTAAGATTTAAACAACTCCTTAGATTAATTTAACATCTTAAATAAAGTTAAATAATGTTTGATGAAAGGGGAAACTTGGATACTCTATCATGAATAAATACACATATTATTCTAAAAAGAAGATATGAGAGAGATTGATGAAGGGGGAGAGATTCCACATCTGTTTTATAAAGTTAAAGAAGAAATAATGGTGATATAGAATTCTATATTTATAGATATTTTTTGAGTTCATCACATGGATGAATTTGTAGCTAATTGATATACCATTTATGGGTAAATATCATTCTTGGTTGATTGAAAATCAGAAAAGATTGTTTTGAAGGAGTAGTGATCTTTCTGAGTGATTGAGTGAAGTGATTTCTCTACTTTATTAAAGGTTTTAAACCTATAGAGTCAGTGCAGTCACTCCCAATTATAAGAAACAAGTATAGTTCTTAGTGATTCTAGTTCTTTATCACATTACTATTCTTTTCTCCTTTGGTTATACCAGTTTGGGTGAACCAAGTAAAAATTTCATATTCCCATATTTAACTGATTTATTAATTCAAATATATCATGAGGGGGAGAGGAGTTATTTTTAATGATGGAACTAGATCATTGGTGAAGAAATAAATATACCATGATTCACCCCCTTGGGTATTTACCTTTCTTAAGATCAAAAAGGCATATATTTAGAGGTCAAAAACTCATAGAGAGAAGGTGAAAACTATTCCCCTAATAAAGTTTCAATTTTATGGTTACATATTCCACATGATGACATATTATAACAATATAGAAATATACTTTAAATTAGAATCACTCAGAATACCATAAAGGATAATGCGAACATATCCCAGACACTAAAGAAGAAACACTTTCTATGTATATTTTGTAATACCCTGGTTTTTATTTTTTAGAAATAACCAGTTAATATTAAATTTTAATACTTTTTTTTTACTCTATAAATTCTACTAAGAGATTGAGTAAGGGTTCAGGAGTGTTTAGGGCTTGTTTGGAGACCCCATAGCTACAAATTTTGGAGAATTTGTATGAGGTACATGTCTCGTAGAAACCGTATGGCTCATCCTTTCATACCAAATAAAAAGAAAAATAGTATGAAAAACCATGTGAGGAAAGACACATGGCTATTTGAAAAACTACATACATATTTCAGAGGTAATTTTCATGGGTTTCACATGATTTGGAAAACAATATGCCTAACCCACACCCATAGTTACACTAAGGAAGTGACCTTGTATGGTTGGAGCACAGTTTTTCCAACCCATGTGGGATAGCCATGTGAAGGGTACCTTTGGATAGTTCTTGTCACATGATTGGAACATGGTTTGGGAAACCATGTGACCTCTTAATATAGGGATAATTTACCTTTTTACCTTACTTATTTTAAAACACTGACCCTCATTTTATCCCCTCTTTATTCATAGCACCCCCTTCTCCCGTTGGATCTCCTACCACACCTAAAGATAGGCATCGAAGTATCTCCTCCATCTAGAATCTGATTGAGCCATCATTTCTCTTATTATATTCCTCTTGGTAAGTACTTCAATCCAATTTCTTTCTTTCATGGTTTATCCTTCTGATTTCAACGCCATTTTTGTTCAATCTAATATGCCCTATTCTCATGGAATTTTCATATTCTTCTATTTTATTATGATTCAAACCAAACTAATGGTTGATACTAGATGAGTGTTCATATAATGACATATGGAAGGTTCTCTATTAATTTTACCTCAAGTATCATTGATTTATAATTATCTACATTCTTCCATGCACCAGTTTCACCTGCTCTTTAACACTAATTTTTTTTACTTGAATTAGTTATTTAGTTTGGAATATAAATGACTTATTATAATAGTTGGATGTCAAGGACCTAAACACTATTCTCATTAATATGTTCCCCTTTACATATTATTTTTCAAAACACACTTTTTCTTATTAGGTTTATCTTTATCAAGTTTTTTGATAAATTTAAATGGATGGATTTACACTTTTGATTTGTAAATAGATTTTATCATAGATATTATTAAATTAGAATCAAATGATTAAAGGTATGAAATATTCTATATCCTTTTTCACTATTGAATGAGAAGGTATGGACTTGAATTATATAAAGTGAATAAATTGGCATGGTTATTACATGGACTTGGGTATTTCATTAAACGTAAGGTGGCCATTTATTTTATGGACCTTTTTTGCATTATAGGAGTGTCTAGAATTGATCTAGACTTGGATTACAAAGGTAATTAATTGAGCACTCAGAGGATGCCACCCTAATTCATTGGGCCACTTTCCAATGAATATACCCACCTTGGAATGTTTTCAATGTATTTTTATACATGAATGCCTAGATGTGGTACCAAATATTCACTTGAAATATTAGAATTATTTGGATACACTCCTTGGATTTAGCTAGTATCTTTAGATAGGAGGTGCCTTGGATTCTCCCCTTGGGCCCCAGCCATGACTAGCCTAGTATTTACTGTAAACATGCTCCATGGACTTAGTAAGATGTTATTCTAGTGGAACTATTTAGTTGTACCACTTGGATTACACTTAGAACCTTATATCTAGGCTATATGGTTTATTTCTTGTGAGTTGGATCAGCCCTCTAAGTTCAAGGATTCCATGATTCCTATAGGATCCCACATTTATTTTTTTATGACTTGGATGCCCTGGTCTCACCTTGGGTTATCTTTTATAATTACTTAAGTTGGTGCACTTTGGTTATAATTGCTAGACCCTAACCTATTGCGGGTCACTTATTCAAACATTACCAACATGAGATGAAGTAGGAATGGTTATATGGGAATCCCATAAAGAGTTTTATCCTAAGATTATTATTATTTAACATATGTTATTCCACTTCCTATCTTTATATTTTCACACTACTAATTTATACTCCTGGACTGGATTTGTATATAAGACTTTAGTGATGTACTACTAAGTATATCTCACATCCAATTCAGGTCATCGTTTGGTACTTGAATAGACTTCATGAATATTTGTAGGGACAAGGTAAAGTTCTTGGTCTTGGATTATTGACTAACTATAGCATGGTAGATTATGATTGTGGGACCAATCCTTGGCTCATGATGTTATTGTATGACCTTTTTGGTGTTTTTTAAATTTTAATGTAAAAGTATATATGTATTCCTACATTTTTTTATTTCTCCATGACATACTCATCATTTTTATATGGTTCCACTTTTGGCTCAATGAAATATTACTATCTAGATAATTCACCTTCATTACTCAGTTGAAATTATTATGTTTCTACGATTAATTTTGTATCTCACCACGATGATACAGTATTATGAGTGTATAGTCTCCTCATCATATCACCATAGACCCTCACTGCAAGTCATCATCCTCTGGAATATAGGGAGGTTCACTTGAGGCCTTTTAACCAACTAGGTTTGGTTACTAATGAGTGAACTGGGTCCATGACGTTAAAAAATGGTATTAGTGGTTTCTTTTTCCTTTTTTTAATATTTGGGTTATTAGACATGAGTCTAGGATGTGTAAAAATTAAGTAATGCACCTATTTTTGTTAGTATCTAACCCATGTATATGGGAGAAGCCAAATTTATTAGAATTGTATATGATGTTCTAGATTATTCCTTTTATAGTTATATAGATTTTACCATTGGGTGATATACATGATCAGTGGTGTTGATCAATACTATTATATGGTTCTATTTTACCTTTCCCTATTATGGAAATGAGGTAGTGTCTCATGTATCATTATAGGAACTTTAGGATTTATATTTCATGGATTATTCTATGCCACATTTACTTAATACGTTCATTTTATATTTTATATTCCTTGTGCATTGATAGGTACTTTTGAGTTTGTGCTAACATTTCTTGTAGTGATAAAATAATTGGAATAATTAAAGTATTTGAATCATCCTAAATGGTGTTTTACCTTATAGTTTGATGATTACACCTTAATTAGACAATTATATTTAGTTTGATCTATAAAAAATTGGTTACGTGAGCTAAAACATTAGTTGGTTTCAATTAAAAGTATTCCAGTTGAGATTTAAATAGTGGGTGTTCCTCTATAAATTCTTAATGGTGATCCATTTAATTGAACAATCATAAAATCCTAGATGCATTTACATGTAGTACCATTTGAAATTTATAAAGTGGGGAACTTCATAACCTGGGAATGATAGATGCATATAACTAGGCCAGGATATATATATATATATATATATATATGTGTGTGTGTGTGTGTGTGTGTGTGTGTGTGTGTGTGTGTGTGTGGATGTATGGATATACATAATGATATATTTAAGAATTGTTGATTTCTGAATTTAAATGGAAATGGTTGCTGTTAAATAGTGATTCCAACTACAACTTAAATGGTATTTTACTCTATAACTTGAAATTGATACACTGTATACTGGAACCCCTAATAAAAAAATAGAGAAATTGACCCACACCCAACCTTAGTAGTGTAAAGTAGGTAGTTTCTCTAGAATTTTATTGAGGTCTTATACGATTCCCAGACCTAGCTTTATGAGCAGGCGGAGGGATGTGGATCTTATAAAGGAAGGTTTGTACTAGTCCAATTCTTACTTTTTCAAATCCTATCACTATTAAATATAATCTAAGGTGTATAATAAGAATTTTTAGAGATATTCCACCATGAAAAGCTCAATTCAACTTTTAAGAAGGTGGTAATGATCATGTTTCTGAAGTTGTGGGACCAAACCCACTAGTAGTACCACCTACGGAAACTCAAGTTATAAATGAATTGGGTGATAACACCTAGTTTAAAGAGGATTTTTGTGATTTCCCAGCCCGAGTTCCACTAAATGGTGCCCCGAGATGGTTGGCCATATGCCCTCAGTCATGCCTTCCCATATGCCAGAGGGTGCTGACTAGCAGTGAGGGTTTAGTAAGTCAGATTTGGGGAGATTATACCCTCTTTTATCAGAATAAAACACAAACAAAAGAAAAAAACAACAACCAAGTGCAGAAGCATATAAACAACCAGAAAAATATCATGTCATTTGATATTTAAAACAAGAAAATAAAATATTCAACTGAAAGGTAAAACAACATATGAAAATGAGAATGCCAAGTGTCTACAATGAAACTAAAAGTAAAGACATAACGGCTCCCAAGTAGATCCCAAACCACGTCTGGTTCCATCTCCCATGCTCCAATCCCAAACAGTAACCTATCCCAAGGCCTTTCCCTTATCATGTCCTGCAACAAGAAATTCTACTCTGGTGCCGATCAAGCGGCCTGAATAGGGTGTGAGTACAACTCTGTAGGCCACCACCAATGGTGTCTAAAACAATTCCAGTCAAAATATATTTTATATGGTTTTATGAAGCAATAAATACAATGCATAATTAAATATTTATCACATTGCCATTTAATCTTTAATCATCACATTAGGTTTATTTTCAATTCATGTTTTCCATTTGAATCATTATTCATTATTATCATTCATTTGGTGTTGAAATTCATGTCAAGAACCCCAAATATCGTTTAGTGAAGGTCTCCAAGCCTAACACTCGATATCTCATTTGGTGTAGGTCTTCATTCCTAGCCCCCAAAAATCTCAAGCTTAGATAACTATTGGGGAGGAATTACATGTCCAAGTCCCAACTTCTAATAGGTCTAGAATGCCATTTTTTGCACCAGAAAAATATCATCCATTTAATCATTCTTTAATTCCAAAGAATTAGAAACATCATTCCATTACTAATCCAATGATTATTTAAACATTTAAAAGTCCATTAGTTAACTCAACAATTAACTAAGCACATAACCCATTAATTAATTCATCAATTAATTCATCAATCAACACAATTCACATTCCATAATTAATTCTTCAAAATTAATTATTCATGTAAAATCTCAACTTGTCATAATTAATTCTCACAATTAATTATCTTTGATCAACATCATGGCACATAATTAATTCTCACAATTAATTATCTTACATAGCCAAACATCATATCATAATTAATTCTTCACAATTAATTATCTTAAAACATTAAATTCAATATCTCAACCCATAACCAATATCTAAAACAAATATCTATTTGGGAAACTACCTTCATTTGCTCCATGATTCAATTATCAATTAATCACCAAGGCAACACAATTCAATTCTACATTCCTAATTACTCCAATTTAGGAATTCAGTTGTCAAGGGGAAGCTAGAAAATTCATAAACTCGCATTAACATATCAAATCCATGACTATAGGAGTTCGATTTAGACCACCTACTGATGTTTATTGATGGATGTTAGCCCAATGGAAATCCTCAAAATCTAAGTGGCACAAAGTCGTCGATCAAGTTCTGGATCTAAACCTCTAAACCAAAATTAAGGTCAAAGGCATCAAGATCTTGGAAATCTAGATCTAGATCCACAATCCTAGATCTAGATCAAAACTTATAAGTTTATATAAATGGAAATGGTGGAGATATTCCATTAAAATATCAAGCAAATATAGATGAATGAACGGGAGAAGTAGCGGGATGAAATCCACTTACCAGGAAGAAAGAGGATCTTCAATATGGGATTTTGATCTCAAAGAACAATGTTTTAATCACCTTGGAATCCCTACAGAATGCTCTGGGATCACCTAGAATTTTTCAATCCTGATATAAGTCCAAAATATGGGAGTCTCAGGGGTTCATGTGGTTTTAAAAAAATATTTTCGGATAATTAATCCTACGTGCACAATTTCCTAGGCAAGGGTTCATGGTTAGGGCAAACCGTGTGCCAACTGTGCGGACCTCTATGTCTAGGATTTCATGGTTAGTGCAGTTTAGTCGCACGGCTTTTAAAATCGTGTGAAAACCATATCCATCCCACTGTCTATTAGTTTTTCTTAAAAAAATCACCCAAACGCACCCCAATCTACTACTCCAAAACAAAGGTACTTAAGAACCTCAAAATGTACCTGAAAACACGCCTGAGATGACTCAAGAAAAGGCTAGGATCTTATAATCTCCTCACCTTATAATAACTCATCCTTGAAATCCACTCTCAGACTTCTCTAATATTTTGGGAAAAAAATATTGGGACATTGAGCCCTCTTTTCTACTTCTCATTCCCAAGTTTCCTCTTAAACACTTTTATGTTTCCAAAACACATAAACTAACGTCATGGTCATTACCCGTTACACTTTCTCATTATGACCCAGAACACGTATCAGATTCTCCTCAAAGGATGCATCTATCTCGAGGTCAACCTCTTCCACATAAATCACATAAGAAGGATCGGGGTGATGCTTTTGTAGTTGTTACACATGGAAAACATCATGCATGGCACTAAATTTCTATGGAAGGGATAATTGGTACGTCATTGGCCTGATTCTCTCTAGCACCTCAAATGGTCCTACAAACCTAGGTGACAACATTACCTACCTCCGTATCCTATGGTGACTCAATATAGGTGACACCTAAAGGAATACAATATTTCCCTCTGTAAACTCTAAGGTTCATCTCCTTCTATCAG
The DNA here is from genome assembly GCA_963277665.1 of Viscum album. Classification (NCBI taxonomy): domain Eukaryota; kingdom Viridiplantae; phylum Streptophyta; class Magnoliopsida; order Santalales; family Viscaceae; genus Viscum; species Viscum album. The sequence continues at coordinate 922,791,205 of OY728141.1, read as the reverse complement.
TATATGACTCATGTCTACTCTGAGCTATATCCATATGTTTCTGAATCAACTTTACATGATATGATATTTCCTGAATGAGACTTGGTCCCAATTGCTTTGAATCACCTACCACTAATAAATATAGAGGTGATCTAAAAGTTCTACCATAAAGTTCCTCATATGGTTCCATCTGTATAGTTTTCTAAAAACTATTGTTATAGGAAAACCCCACTAAAGCCAAGTGCTTATCCCAAGAACTGCCAAAGTCAAGAACATATGCTCGCAACATATCCTCTAACACTTGTATGGTATGCTCCAACTTCCCATCTATTTGTGGGTGGATGGTCATACTTAAAAAAACCAATGTACCAAGCACCTTCTATAAGCCCTTCTAGAATCATGAAGTAAATTGTGAATCGTGACCTAAAACTGTAGTTTGTGGCACCCCATTTAAATGAACTATCTCTCGTACCTAACTTTCTCCCAATTGTTATACTGTAAAGGTTTCCCTAATAGGAAAGAAATATACTACCTTCATTCATCAATCCACAACAACCCAAATAGCATAATTCTTCCTAGGAGTCTTTGGAAGTCCTACCACAAAATCCATAGTCACATTATCCCACTTCCATTTTAGAATAAGAAATGGCTTCAATAGGCCCCCAGGTCGTTGATGCTCTAACTTCACCTACTAACAGGTGAAACATCTTGTCACAAACCCTATTATCTCCTTTTTCATGTCTGGCCACCAAAAATATCATCATAGGTCACAGTACATATTTTTCACCCCAGTATGTACTTCCCACTTTGAGGAATGAAATTCTTTCATGAGTTTCTCTTGCATATTCTTAGACACAACATCTAGATTTTTCACATAGATGATCTCATCCTCATCTATTATCCAGTATGAAGGTGTATCCCCACCTTCAAGGCTCTCCCTTAAGGATAAACACTCCAGATCCTCATACTACCTATCTCTAATCTTTCTCAAGAGTGTAGACTCCACTTCTACAGAAACCAGAGTCATCATATCCGGACACTCCTGACTCTTCTGAACTACCACATGAATTTCCTCCAGCAAATTCATCATCTTACACTCTCCACTCGACTCATATACCTACTAAGTATGAATTTTCCTACTCAAGGAATCATCCACAATATTCCCCTTCCTGGGTGTATATGCTAGTTCAAAATCAAAGGACTACATATACTCTACCCATCTTTTCTTATGAAGATTCAAGTCACACTGGGAAAAGATATAATTCATGATTTTATAATCTATAAAAACTATAAAATTTTCACCCAAAATATCGTGTCTCCAACACTTAAGAGCATAAACCACTATTCCCAAAGCAAGGTCATGCATAGGGTAATTCTATTCATGTGGCATCAACTGCTGAGACCTATAAGAAATGAATCAATCCCCTTGCATCAACATAGCTCTGAGTATGATCCCAGAATCATCACAATACACCATGCACTACTCACCCAAACTAGGTATGATCAAAATTGGTGTTGATGTCAAGAGCTTCTTCAACTCCTAGAAAGCATTATTTCATGATTCTATCTAATAAAACTTTATCTCATTATTTGTCAAACCTGAAAGTGGTTATTCCAATGGGGAAAATTACTCAATGAACCTCCTATAATGACCAGCTAATCCCAAAAATCTTCTGATATCAAAAACATTCTTGGGATTCTTATAATAAATCACTGCTTTCACTTTTTCTGGGTCCACTGCCACTCCTTCTTCTAAGATGATATGGCCCAAAAAGAGTACCCTTTCAATCCGAAATTGACATTTAGATATCTTAGAATATATATGATTCTCTATTAGTGTACCCAAGATGATGTCAAGATGATGTACATGATCATCATGATTCTTAGAGTACACCAAGATGTCGTCCACACACACCACCACAAACTGATCTAAGTACATATGAAAGATCTTGTTCATCATAGCCATAAATATTGTTGGAGCATTTGTCAACCCAAATGGTATCAAAACAAACTCATAAATGCCATACCTACTTTTGAAAGAAGTTCTTGGTATATCATAGGTCCATACTCTCACTTGATGATACCCTGATCTCGTATCGATCTTTGAGAACACCCAATCCCCCCTTCAGTTGGTCAAAAAGATCATTGATACACGAAAGAGGATATCGGTTCTTCATGTTCATTTTATTTAACTTTTGGTAATCTACACACAAGCATAAACTCCCATTAGTCTTATTTGCAAACAATATAGGTGATCCCTAAGGCAACATACTTGGACAGATAAACTCTTTATCCTATAACTCCTCCAACTGTTTTTGGGCATTTGAAGCTTAGTCGGTGCCATTCTTTATGGTGGAATAGATACTGACTCAGCCCTTACATAATATCAATAGTGAATTCCTCATCTCTCTTAGGTGGAAACCTTAAAAAATCTTCAAGAAAGAAATACTATTATAGTTCTACTACTAGTGGAAGGAAATCTTGCCTATCACTCCCATCATCTAGAAAAAGACTAGAAACATGGGTTGTGAGCTCTTCTATTTGATGAGTAATTTGACCAGCTCGGCCTACATGGATATCCCATTCTCCACAATGAACATACTGGTCACCCTTAGAAGATAAAAAGGTTAATATCCTATGGTAATAATTTATATGGATTCGGTATGTGACTATCCAGTCCATACCCATAATCAGGTCGAATCCCATTATATCAACAACATAGATATCCCAAAGAAACCGATAATCTCTGATCTCTAGAGAACATCCCTTTCATAAATATATTTCCCTAGACTATGTTCCCAATAGTGTATTGACATTTATCACCCTGCTTACAGAATCCACCTCCAAGATCAAACCATTAATAATACTTTCAAATATAAAGGAACTAGAGGCACCGATATCAAAAAAGGCAATAGCTAAAGTAGAAGAAACTAGAATAGTACCTCTCACTATCAATGGACCAGCCTCGCTCTCCACAAGTGTAGGTTATACTACATGTAACTGTCCTTTCCATCTCCCCTATAGTGTCATCTTACTCCCTTGAGTAGCACCACTCTGATGATACAGGCACTCATACCCTAAAGAACCATGTCCACTACCTCTACTGCCTCTGCCCATAGAGTTCTAGCTTTTATACCTATATGGTTTTGAAGCCCCCCTTACCACACTCTGAATCTAAGCAGCTTCTCCCTCAGCACTAACATCTCACTGCTTCCTACAGAACTTCTGTAGGTGACCCATCTTTCCACAAAATCGACACTACATTAGTGGCCAAGGACAATGTGTATGATAGTGTCCCGACATACTGCACTAGTGGAAAATCACATGAGTAAGATCTATTGAAATTGTACCTCCTAGTTGTCCACCTTGCTTTCCACTATCCTATCTAAGGTTCTTGTAACAACACTTCCCACTCTCGGAAGGCACACTCTTTGATCATCCAGTGACAGCTATTTATCCAGTACTAGAATCCTCTTTCAGGTTACCCTCTAAAATGAGATCTTGATTAACCACTTCTGATAATTTCTTCAACCTAAATATATTTACCCGGTACTTAATTTCACACCTATGTCTATCCTAAAATCGTTTTTCCAAGGAAGCCTCATTTTTCGCCAAAGATGGATCAAAACACTGTAAATCTGTAAAACATTCAACGTAATCCATTATGGACATGATTCCATGGGTCAGATGCATAAACTATGAAGCCTTATCTTATCTCAACATCTCTAGATAGAAGTGATTCGAGAAATTATCCCAAAAGTCTTTCCATAACATATCATCAATCTGTCTAGATTGTACCTGAAAATACCACCAGCGCTTTACTGACTCCCATAGCATATAAGAATACAACTTGACCCTCCTCTTAGTTAGAGTCTCCAAATGTTCATGTATAATTTATATGGATTCATTCTAGGATTCAGCACCCTCAGGTCTACCCTATCTAGTAAAAGCAGAAGGGTGTTGTAGCTGAAACTCCCTTGTTAACTCAGACATTCTTTTCAAAACCCACCATAAGTATCTCTCCATGAATTCCATGAAATGAGAAAAGTTCTCTCGAAACTATTTCCCTTCCTCCTCATGTTGAACCAATGGTGCCTCAATTTCCCTACATGGAAGTTCATTACAGGCCTTACCCCTTGGTTTCTCCCTCAACAAGTGTCATGGAGGCATATCTCTACAAATCCAAACACACGTCTTAGGTCCCATAATGCAACCTTATAACATTTATGTAAGATGAGAAACTAACACAACAATATTAAACATGTCATTTCTCCCTTTTCTCGCCACACGGTCAACACCGAGTCCATATCACTACCCTTAACAATCCTACTCCTAGGTCTTGTTTAACAAGGGTACATACATTCTCATTAATTAATTTAACAATTAATTAATCACATTATCTCAAATTAATTAATTCAATAATTAATTAATTAATCATACTCATTTCATCAATCAAGGTTCTCATTAGATACTTATTTAATCTCATTTTCCATCATTATTTCAATCTCACAGTAAGGAAAAATATTTCAAGTTCAACAACTTATCCATAACCCGTTTTCTTATGAGTGACAAGAATGATACAAGTAACAATTACCCTGAGTGCCTAGAATGATGCATGTAGACCCAAGTATCATGCCTCTTTAGGCCATGAATCAAAATTCAACAACTTTCAAAACAAATATCACATCACACAACAAGTGCATCACCCAAGGTGAAATAATATCCAACTATAACAACAAATAACAATCACAGCAATCCCACCTTGAGTACTCTGATTTTCCCAATGCAAGTTTTTATAACTCCCATGAACAAACTCCTCACCAATCCTTGACTCTTCATAGTTTCCCATATAGCTTTCCCAAAATAGTAATAAAAAAGAAGAAAAAATAAAATAAAACTCATCTGATACCAATTTTTGACGTCCCAACCCGAGTGCCACTAAACGTTGCCCCAAGCCAGTTGGAAAAATTCCCTCAAGAACACTTCCCCATATACCAAAGGTTTCTGACTACCAGTGAGGGTTTGGTAAGTCGGTCTTGGGGATACTATACCCACTTTTATCAAAATAAAACACCAATGGAAGAAAACAACAACAACCAAGTGAGAAAGCATATAAATAACCAGAAAAATACCATGTCATATGATATTCAAAACAATAAAATACAATAATCAACTAAAAGGTAAAACATTCTATGACAATGTGAATGTCAAGTGTCTACAATGAAACTAAAATTAAAGACACAACGACTCCCAAGTGGGTCCTGAACCACATCTGGTTCCCTCTCTCATGCTCCAATCCTAAATAGAAACCTATCTTAGGGCCTTTCCCTTATGCTATCCTGCAACAACAAAATATACTTGGGTGTTGATTAGGCGGCCCGAATAGGGTGTGAGTACAACTCAGTAGGCCACCACCAATGGTTTCTAAAACAAGTCCATCCAAATGATAGTGTATGTAGTTTTATGAAGTAATAAATATAATGCATAATTAAACAATTATCACATTGTCATTTAATCTTTAAGTATCAAATTAGGCCCAATTTCAATTCATGTCTTCCATTTGAATCATCGTCAATTATTGTCATTCATTTGGCATTGAACTTCATGTCAAAAACCCCAACTCTCATTCAGTGTAGGTCACCATGCCTAACACTCCATATCTCATTCGATGAAGGTCGTCATGCCTAGAACCCCAAAATCTCATGCTTGGATAACTATTGGGGAGGAATGCCATGTCCAAGTACCAACTTCTAATCGGTCTAGAACGTTATGTCTAGCACCACAAAAATCTCAGCCATTTAATCATTATTTAATTCACAAGAATTATCCACATCATTCCATTACTAATCCAACGATTAGTTAAACATTTCAAAGACCTTTATTTAACTCAACAAGTAACTAATCACATAACCCATTAATTAATTCATTAATTAATTAATCAATCAACATAATTCTCATTCCATAATTAATTCTTCATAATTAATTATCCATATGAATTCTCAAATTGTCATCATTAATTCTCAAAATTAATTATCTTTGATCAACATCATGACACATAATTAATTCTCACAATTAATTTTCATACCTATACAAACATCATATCATAATTAATTCTTCACAATTAATTATATTAACACATTAAATTCAATATCTCAATTACTATATCTCAACCCATAACCAATCTCCAAAACAAATATCTATTTTGGAAACTCCCTCCATTTGTTCCATGATTCAATTATCAATTAATAACCAAGGAAACACAAGTTGATTCCACATTTCTAATTACTCCAATTTAGGAATTAAATTATCAAGGGGAAGCTTGAAAATCTATAAACTCACATTCACATATCAAATCCATGACTATGGGAGTTTGATTTAGACCACCTACCTTAGTTTATTGATGGATGTTAGCCCAATGGAAATCTCCAAAATCTGAGTGGAAAAACATCATCAATCAAGCTCTGAATCTAAATCCCTAAACCAAAATTAATGTCAAAGGAATCAAGATCTTGAAAATATAGATATAGATCCACAATACTAGATCTATATATCAACTAATATGTTTATATCCATGGAAAGGGTGGAGATATTCCATGAAAATATCAAGTAAAGATAGAGGAATGAACGAGAGAATCAGTAGGATGAAATCTGCATACTGAGAAGAGAGAGGATCTTAAATTCAGGATTTTAATCTCAAATAACGATGTCCAAATAACCTAAGAATCCCCCAATAAGGCTCTGTAGTCACATAGAATTTTTCAAGCCTGATCCAAGGTCAAAATATGGGAGTCTTAGGGGTTTGGGTGATTTTTAAAAAATATTTTCAGATAATTAATCTTGTGTTCACAGTTTCCTGGCCAGGGGTGCACTATTAGGTAAAATCGTACACTAACCGTGTAGACCTCTCTGTCCAGGTTTTCATAGTTGGCACGGTTTAGTCAAATGGTTTTTCAAATGGTGCACAAACCATGTAGACCTCTCAGTATAGGTTTTAATGGTTGGCATGGTTTAGTCGCACGGTTTTTCAAACTGTGTGCAAACCATGCACAACCTACTTTTTGTTAGTTTTTCTTAAAAAAATCTCCCAAAGGCACCCCAAGCCACCACTCCAAAAAAAGGTACTTAAAAACCTCAAAAAGTACCTGAAAACACACTCGATATGACTCTAGAAAATTCTAGGATCTTACAGCTTCCTCTAGTTTATAGAGCCTATTCGGGGAGCTCTGTGGCTTACCCCTACTATGGAAGAGCTGACGTGAGAGTTTCAATAGTATCATCTGCTCACATTTTTAGGGGATGGAAATCCATAGGTTGCTAAGACTTTTCTAGAGGACATGTTTACTATCTTTGAGAACTTGGAGATGACTCTATAGAGGAGGGACAAGATCTCTGCATATATTCTTTGTGGCTCCTCTAAGCATCGGTGGTACATTATTACTCAGTCAGACCAAAATTTGGATATGTTTAAGAGGGATTTTTAGGCTTCCTTCTATGACTATTTCTTCTGGAGATGATGATATCTAACAGAGCTAAGGATTTTTATAGTCAATTACAAAGATCCATATCGTCTATGGAATATTCATATCAAATTATAAAGATTCATTATTTTTTTACTTTCCTTCCCTACTGATGATCTTTTGCGAGAAAGGGGCATTGAGAAGGGGCTAGGGTATTCAATCTGGCCTTAGGTAAATTTTTTCACCTGACTACTATCTTGGGAATTGTGAATCAATCCCTTACCACTGAGAAAAATTTTATGGAATACAAAAGTATAGGTAATGGTACTTTATCACTAAGCTAGAGTATTAGTTCGACCAATAGAAGTAGACATCTTCTAGAGGAATCACAAAAAAAAATAGTGTTATCTAGAGTATCTGGACTAGTAGTTCTATTTTATGGCATCAGTGTGGGAGATACGATCATGTAAATCCTCAGTATGACCAAGACCCAGTTGACTATTGATCATGCAGTAGAATATAGAATATTCAAATGTTTTGATAGACCTTCCCATCTATTCCAAGTGAGAGAGGATCTGTACTAGCTCCACCTTTTAGAGTAGGATCAGTAGCTCTATGTCAAGATAGAAGTTGGACTACCACTGGATATAAAGGTTGAGAAAGTGGATGTGGTTGAGAAGGATAGACTCAGGATATGTAGTACTATGTAATTGGACCCACTATGGGTATTCAAGTTTTATCTCAAGGTCATGGATCAGTCCAGATGTATGTATTTAAGCCTCTACATGAGGAGTAGAGTGTCGATCCATCTATGTTAAGAGGTACAATCTTAGTACCCTCTACTTTAGTGCCTTCTACTTTTGATATAGTTTCTTTTAATTCTTTTATATCTAGGTCTATTTTTAGAAATCCTTAAGATTAAGAATTAATACTTTTGTGTTGTGAAGAAACTTGATACTCTGTTGGGAGTATAATCGGATAGTGTACTCCAGTGCAAGGAATTACCCCTTGAGGTAGGGGAAATAGTTTTTTATGGGACCCATTCATCCTTGAGATGGAGGGCTTCGATTTAATTATTAGGATAGAATAATTAGTCTCTTACCATGATTATGTGGACTTCTATCACTACAGGGTATCATTTACATCATCAGAGGGTGATAGTTATCTTCATAAGGGTGAATGGGATTTCTAATAAAGTAGAGTTAGACCATATCATTGTGGGTTGAGAAGTTTGGTAGCCTAGATTTCTAGACATTATACATATGATTAGTGAGTATATATGGAAAATTTACCACTTTTGATATACTTTGTTAGGGATATTTTCCATGATGATTTTCTGGAATATCCCCTGAGATATATGAAGAGTATACTATTGATCTAGTGTTGGGAGAAGCACCAGTATCCATTCCTCCTTATAAGATAAATAAAACTAGGTTGAAGGGAATCAAGAGGAAATTGGAGGAATTGGAAGCTAAGGGATGTACACAACCTAGTACTTCACCTTGGGGTTCACCTATCCTTTTTTCTAAAAAGTTAAATGGAAACCTTAGGCTTTTTTTATTACAATCGGTTGAACCAGCTTATGATTAAGAACTGGTGTCCACTACCTCGTATAAACTACGTCTTTTAGAATCCCATGGGGGTGAGGGTTTTCTATAAGATCAATTTGAGGTCAGGATACCATTAGTTACGAGTTAAACCATTAGACATACTTCGTACAAAATTTTATAGTATGTATGGTGTTTATGAGTATTTGGTTATGTCATTTGGTATGATGAACATGCATGAAGTTTTCATGGATTTGATTAATCGGGTTTCAACCCATATTTTGATTCGTTTTTGGTAGTCTCTGTGAAAGAAATCTATGTGTATTCCCATACTCAACATGGCCATGAAAAAAAAATTAAGATCATGTTGAATTCATTAATAGATCATTGACTATTTTCTAAGATAACAAAATTTCACTTTTGGACCGATTAGTTGCACTATTTGGGTAACATCATTTCAGATATGGGAGTATCTATTGACCCATAAGAGATACAATCTATGGTCTCTTGGGAGAATCCCAAGAATGTTTTTTATATATAGATGTTATTTAAAAGGGATGGATATTATAGGTGATTTATTAATGAAATTTTGTGCTTAGAAACACTGATCTCATTCTTGAAAAAAGGGGTTATGTGTTTATAATCATAATCCTACAAGACAACCTTTGAGGAGAAGAAAGGGAGAATGAATTTAGGACTGGTCTTGATTCTTATAGAGATAAGAAGAAGATATACGTTCTATTTTTATGAATCGGGTATCAATCTAGTATTGGGTTTTATGTAGGATGATTGATTCATGGTATATGGGTCTCATCAGTTGTGGGAAAATGAGAGTAATTACTTGACACATGATTTTGAGCTAGAAACTATGGTTCATGCCTTGCATAGGTGGAGGCATTATTTTCATGGATATTATTTTATGTTTTATATAGACCCAAAAATATTCAAGTATATCTTTACACAACATGAATTGAACCTCAAGAAGTGAAGGTATGTTGAATACCTACATTCCTCCGATTTTAAACTTACCTATATTCTTCAGGAATAGAAATTTTTTAGTAGATTATTTAAGTTAGAGGACTCAAACACTAGTAATTTAAGAGGCCAGTAGTGAGTGGTAGTTTATGGGCCTACTTTTTGATATGAACTTAGAGTTCTAAGAGCCTTATGTATAGCTTTTCCTTACAAATTTGAAAGTAACCTTTTCCCTCTTGGAGAGAGTGGATATGAGGTAGTTATCGTATCCTAAAGACTTAATCCTAAGGGAGAGTGTTTTAGGTGAGGACCATCTGTAAGGTTGTATCATTGATTAGGATGAGTTTTTGTGCATCCATATACATTTTTGGGTTCCTAAAGGAAATTTATAGGAATTTATTTTAAAATATCATACTTCTAATAGGGTGATACACCCTAGGATTGAAAATATGTTCCTTGATTTATGCCATCTGTACTGGTGGTCGTCGATGAAAAGGGAGATAAAAGGATTTGTTATTTAGCATCCCACCTATCAATAGGTAAGGGTGGAACACAAGAAACCAAAATGGATTCTATAGTTGTTTCCCATTCTTGAATGGGAATTAGATGAAATAAACATAGACTGTGTTACTAGATCAATGATATCCCCTCGATGAAATTATGTGGTATGCGTGATCATTGACAAGCTCACGAAGGTCTCTCACTTTTTACCTATCAAGAAGAAATTTTCAGTGTATGAGATCAGAAGGATCTATTTTCAAGAGATCATATGACTTCATAGAGTCCCAAGTAATATTTTATCAGATAGGGATTTTCATTTTTCTTCTCAGTTTTGGTAAGGATTTCATAGGGCATTAGGTACATAGTTAATTTTGAGTACATCATACAACCCTCAAACCAACGGTCTATCTTAGTGGATATATAGGTGTTAAAAGAAATTATTAGACTATGTGTCCTTAATTTTGGATGTTCATGAGACAAACATATTTCCCTATATGATTTTTATCAAAATAATAGATTTTAGGTGACTATACAGATGGATCCTTATGATTCCTTATATGGTAGGCCGTTTCGATCACATATGTGCTGGTAATAGGCATGGAAGGTAGAACTACTTAGAACATGTCTTATTTTGGATACTTTAGATAAGGATAAAATGATAATGAATTTAATGGATACATCTCATACTAGATATAATTTCTATGTCCATTAGTATCTATAACCTATAGATTTTGATTTCGGGTATTGATTATTCTTCCAATTATAGACTATACAGGGGCATCGATGGCTTAGGTAGTAAGGTAAGTTTTCACCCTATTTCATTGGACCTTTTGATGTTTTAGAGAGGGTTGTATCAATAGATTATTTGATAGAACTTCCTAAGATATAAAAATCTATACATGACTTTTTTCACTTTTATCAACTATGTCCTTACTATTCAGACCAGTCACGCACCTTTTATCCTAATGAGGTTGAGTTATAGATTGATTAATCCTTTTAGAAGTTTAATATTTATATCATTGATTAGAGAATGAAGTCTCTCTCATGTAGGCTAGTTCATTTAGTTTGGGTGTTATTCCATCATGGTCGTGTATAGGATGATTCATCGGAGACAAAGGATGATTTACGTGCCTAGTAGCCTAATTATTTCTCAAATTGTGTCTTATTAACCTTGAAAGGGAAAATCATGGATTAGTTATATTAAAGGGAGGATGTAACACCTCATTTTTTCTTTTGAGGTAAGAACCATTTAATTTTTAGTTTCAATCATTAATTTTACTCTATATATGTTTCTAAGAGTTTAAGGAAGGATTTAGAAGTGTTTGGGGATTGTTCAGTGCTCATAGCTCTGAATTTTAGAGAATTTGTATGAGGAACATAGTTGGAGCATGGTTAGTAGTAACTATGCATCTCAACCATGAGTTCTAAATAAAAAGGAGCACAATTTGAAAAACTATGTGAGGGAAGTTGTGTGAAAATGTAAAAAACTACAAACATGTTTTAGAGGGGATTTTCACGGTCTATGCACATTTTGTAAATCTTTGCACCTAGCCTATACCCTTAGTGCCACTAAGATAGTTACCCTGCATGGTTGGATCATTATTTTTCCAAACCATGACAGATATACATGTGAGGGATTCCTTTTGAAATTTCTTTTCATGTGTTTGGTTAACAGTTTGTCCCATCATGCAGTCAAACCATGAGACCTCTTAAATTATGGTGAACTACCCATTTTCCCTTACTTATTTTAAAATTCTCACCCTAGTTTTCTCTCCTCTCCATGCACAATACCCCATTCACCTATTGAAGTTTACCCCACACCTAAATCTAGGATTTTAATTATCTCCTCCATCCAGACTCCGATCAAGACACTATTTGTCCCATTGGATTCTTCTTTGTATGTACTTCAATCCATTTCCTTCCTTTCACATTTTATGTCTTCATCTTTGGTGCTTTATTTTTTTGAGATAATATACCCTATTTTTAGGTAATTTTTCTGATATTCCATTTTCTTCTAATTCACACCAAACTAAGGGCCAATACTAGATGAGTGTTTATTTAACACCATAAGGTAGATAGTCTATGATTTTTTTCATCAAGTCTCATTGATTTATAATTTTCATCATTCTTTAGTGGACTGGTTTCATATGTTATTTGACCCTAAAATCAATTTTCCTTGAATTATTTTTTTAATTTGGAATATAAACACCCTATTATACACTTTTATTATAGTTGGAGGTCTAGGACCACAACTTGATCCACCCCTTGGGTGTTCTATTCTTAGGCATATGTGCACCTTTTCATATTAATTGTAACACCCATTGGTGTGTTGGTTTTGTGTTTATCAATTTTTTTGATTAATTTAATTGTATTAATTGACACTTTAAGATTGAGAATTAATTTTTATCTTGGAACATATTAAATTTGAATCAAATGATTAATGGTATGGGACCTTCTATATAATTTTTCATTATTGAATGAAAATGTATGGACTTGTATTATATAAATTGAATGAATTGAAATTTTTATTACATGTCCTTGGTTATTTAATTAAAATTAATGTTCATATTACTACTATGGACCTTTTTATCATTATAGGAATGATCAAACTTGATTCAGCCTTAGATAACCAAGGGAATGTTTTAAGCACTGAGAGGATGTCACCCTGATTCATTGGGCCAGTTTCCAAAGGAGATACCCACCTTGGAATTTTTTCAATTTATTATTATATGTGAATTCATCATTTTATTACTGAAAATTCACTTAACACTATTTTTTGATATTATAATTCCTCAGATACACTCCTTGGATTCGGTTGATCTCTTCAGAAAGGAGTCTCCTTAGATTATTCCCTTGGCCCCCCTTAGTAATCATTCCTCCAAAAAACCCTAGTTATTCCTCCTAGAAATCAAATCTTCTACAACTTTTGGTTATACCCCCCCCCCCAATATCCTAACTAAATACAATTGAAGTCACAGTTGTTTATACCCCCTCCAAAAGCCTTTTCAGCAATTGGTTATACCTCCCACCTACAAGATATTTTTTTATTCTTTTCTAATACACTATAAAAATATATTATATTTCTAAAAAAATAAATTTGGATCACCGTTACATCTATATAATCTTCAAAATATTCAAATATTCTCTAAATATTCTTTTGGCCATGAAATTTCCTCATGATCTTAGGAAGAACTGGATACGCTCAATCTAAAATTTTCTATTTTTTCATCTAGAAAACTTCTTTATCAAAGTTTATCTAATAAACTTTTTCTGGTATACCCTTAGATCTAGAATGATCTATTTAATTCATGTCCATCTTATGTTCTTAGTCTAATGCTTCTCTATCTAATAAATCCATCTCAATATGATGTACCTCCTACTTCAACTGTTGCTTCATTCATTGGATCTATGATCAAAGCTCCTCCATCTGATGAACTCTTCTTCAATTGAGTAAGAAATCAATTAGATTATATCCTTATTTCCTCTTTGTATGATCGATATTGGTTCAATGAAACTTATGATATTTCCAATGAAAATAAGTATGATGTAACTCTTCTTCTTAAATCGAGTTGTAGTGTGATCATCAACTCACATCATAAATACTTCAATAATTAATATTCTCCATATATGAACATTTTTCATTACTTTCCCCATACTATTTCACCCCCTTATATATGTGTCTTTCCAGAAGTTTAGGTAGGAACTCAAAAGTATTCTACCACTCATATGAAACTAAAATTTCAGACTTCCCCTTCAATTAAATCTTGTGGGGTGATTATCCACTCTTATGAAACATTCTCGAACATACTTAAAGTTTCTTGAAATATACCCCTTTTTTAAAACTTTCTTAAAATATGTTTTAAGGAACTTTTTCAAACTTCCTTAAACTTTCTAGATAAAAAAATCTAGAATGATCATCTCAGTATATTCATGTAAAGGAATTTACATAGTTTATATAAATATCCTTAGAGCTCCTCTATCTGATAGAGAAAATATAGATTCCACTATCTAATGGACTCATAGAATATTATAATTCTATAGACCATAATTCGGTTTTCCTTTCTTAGAAAACCTTTGTCTGTTAATCTTATCATATGTGTGTCTGATGACATCTTATATCTCTATCCATTTGATATTTATACTACTCTATGAATGGTTCTCTTTATATGAAACCTATGACTTGTGACTCGGTAAGCCTCTATATGGTCATTCTTCCTTAGAAACTCAAAATAGTTCATCTTCATATGATCATCCATATGATGACATGATGTACCTTAGTCCAATGTTCCTTCATCTGATGGACTTCATACAGCTCCCCATCAGGTGTAACTTAATTTTATCTCAAACAGTATAGACCCTTATCTATTTGAGTGCCTTCACATTTCTCAATATAAGGAAATAACAAATCTTTATACATTATAAGTTTCATGTGTCTGATCGATGGTACTAATTGAAATCCTTATTGAAATATCTATCTTGTTTTATGCTCTGATTTCATCTAAGAGACAATATAAAAAGTTATCCTTCACTTGGTGAACTCAGTAGTCTCCCATTCTTTATCTGAGGTATCTTCACTACATTCATTCAACTGATCAAAAATTATTTTAATTCTATGTTATATCATTATTCATCTTGGAACTTCATAGCTCATACTTTGTACATCTATATCTTAGAATTTTGTAATGTGGAATTCATATATTTCTAAATCTAATCACATATTCAAGTTATTCTCTGTTCATCCATCTTGTTTCTAATAAAACCTTATAAAATCATAACATTATCTTTATATAGCTAAAAAATAATTGATTACACTCCATATAGACAAAACTAAAACATTATAACTTGTACCTCTATCTGATATGATATTTTTAATTTGTTTCATCCGGTAACATTGTTCCTATGACTCATAATTACAATTCTTTTACTCTTTTACATCTTCAAATTTTCACTTATCTCTTTATGAAAATTCACACAAACTCTTCCTGGATCATTATTACCTTCATAGTGTTAGAAACTTTGATAACATCATATCATCATTAAAGAAATTTAAGGAAACTTTCTTACACTTCATAAGGGAAGTTTCTTACACCTCATATAGAAACTTCCTTAACCTTCATTATGAAAGTTTAATATAAAACTCCAAATACATATTTATCCAAATTTCTCTAAACAAATAGTGACATATTGAAAAAATATTAAACCAAACACACTTTGGCACAACAATATCCCCCTTTGTGTTTTTTTTCAATATCCACATAAAAAATTAAACATATTAAAAGTAGATATGTGTGATGTTTGCAATTTATTTTCCCCCTTATGTTATTTCTCCCCCTTATTGATAATAAAATTAAAAGGTTAACATAAGGATCATCTCATCTCGTCTTCCTTCATCTTAGAAACCTGAAATTTTTTCTCAAAAAAAGTAGTATCACTTGAGTTTGTAAACAAATAAATTTTAACTAAACATCTCATCTATGTGAGTGAACCAAGTGTAGAAAATAAGAGTGCAAAATCAAGGTGATTGATGTTGTACATAACAAAACTTTTATGAAATACTTTCCTTGATATGATTCCAACGTCATTATATCAGTGGAAATTTGAAAAAATTTGTTAAGGAAAAAACTTCATCCATCATAATAACCATATCAAAATGGTTCAAGTATATAAACACAAATCCCAAAATATCTCATATTTCCTATCATCTATACTTTATCTTTTAATAAAATGTGACTCTAAGACCTCAATTTATCTTTTCTCCCCTAAATGGTACAGCTTTGTTCCTCACCATGTTTGGAAAACGTTCCATGATGAAAATGGATTCCTTTTATAAAACTTATACAACATGCAACTAGCTTCCTTACTTATTACCCTTAAATTCTTTTCAAGTTAGTAAAAATAAAAAATAAAAATATTGGGAATAAAAAGGAACCTCACTGTTCTTTAGAAGTAACATTATGACTAATAATATTCTTTAAATCTTAACTTCTTCTTCTTCTTATTAAATTTACAATGGGGTTTAATTTTTTATTTATGATCAGCCTTCATAGATTTTTTAATGGATTATTTTATATAAATAATATTCAGATGATTTTGTTATATTTAACTTTATTTTATATATAACATGTTATCAACTTCATCGTCATTTTTTAAAACATGTTTCTTCTCATTTTCTTTATCATACTTTTTACTTACTCTATATTTCTACCCATTTCCATTTTTTTTCCAAAAACTAAGAACACTTTTGTTCCTGGATTAATTTTCTTTAATTCCTATCTTTTCTAAAAAAATTGTGCTTCATAGTTTTCTCTTTTGAATTTTTAACCATATTCACCTTTTAAAATTTATTTTCTTCCTCAACATACATTCTTTTAAAGTTTTTTCTTTTATGTTCATTATAGATCCTCCTTGATTTGTACCTATTTCTAGTATAGACATATTTTAAAAGCATGAATATTATCTATTATTGAGAACTCCACAACACAAGAAGTGGCCCTTAAAAATTGATATTTTAGACTGATAGAAGTACTTCTATTAAGTTTATTGTTTTCTTATTGGTAAAAACTATGTGAAAATTTGTTCTAAGAGATAATTTATAGATGAATTCATCACTTTATTAGTGGAGGAAAATTTCTCACATATCTTGACTTTTGAACCTACATTGTTAGTATAATCAGATGTAATTTGAGATTATTTGGGAATAGAAACAACCTATATCCATAGACCCTTCCCTTAACTAGTTTGAGAATATTCACCTTTAACCCCAAATGATTTGGTGAATTCTTATCTCATCTTTATAAAGTTAGTTTTTGTTGTAATAAATATTTATTAAGTTTCTAAAAAAATATATTCTATCTAAAAGAAAATTTATTTCAAAATATTTACCTTTTTTTAATTCAGTTAATTTAAATATGTACTTCTTAAATTCCTCAACAAGTGTGGTTTACACATTATAAAGATTCTAAAACTCGGATATTGTTTCTTTATAACTTTTCAGTTTTCTCTCAAGGTAACTAAATTTCATTTTCTAAGCTCCAATTATATTAAGGTTTATCACCATATTTTTTATTTTATCACCATTATCAAAATTAAACTCCTCAGATTAATTTTTCATCATCTTCATTTCTTTCTTGAGTTGTATAATATTCTTAAGATCATCTTCTAAAAAATTAGGAATACCCACAAGATTTTTTCTCTCTTCACTATCATCATCAATTTCTGATGAATTGTTTTCTATTTATACATTACCTACTAATTTTAAGTTATAATAAGATTCATTATTAGATGGATAATCAACCTTATCTATTCTTCTAAGTAAACTTTTCATCCAATTTTTGGAAAACTTTTGTTTTGTTTCTTTAAATTATGTTTCCAAAACTTCTTATATTTTTATTCCAACTCAAAAATAATAATAATTATTCAAAGTAAAATATTCTAAAAATGGACTTTATCATTACAATTATGAAATTTAAGATATTTTTTCCATTCCACATTCCCTTATTTTATATGTTCAAAATATGTGAGATGATTGAGTAGAATTCTTCTTCATTTATTTACTTCCTCTAAATCATTGGATTCTTCTACAAATTATTTATCATTGAGATTCCCTTTTAACAAGGCTTTGAAATATATTTGTTCCTTATCCCTCTTCTTAAATGATGTTGTTTTACTCATCTAATATGATTCAAAAATATTATGAATTTCATCTAGAGATAAATATTATTGAACTTCTAAATATGTAACATTAGAATCAAATCTATCTGGAAAGTTTCTTATAAGTTTCTTAATGATAGTAAAATATCTCAATTTCTTATAAAAACCTATGATATTGCTGACAATCTAATTAACTCTTGTAAATTATTTATCCATATATTCTTCATCGTCCATCTAAATATCTTCAAAGCTATATCTCTATATTTTTATCTTCCTTAACATTATCATTTCCTTTATAATTTCTTCTCAACTTATCCAATATTTGTTTTACTATTATTAACACTATAATCTTTGTATAAAAATTCTTTATGAGAGATATAAACATAGAATTATGAGATTTTACATCAACTTAAAATTTTCTCTTATCATTATCTGTCATGTAAACTTCATAAATGGGAGGAAACCCCACGGTTGAAACATCTCTAACTTCAATAAAAAGAGATAGAAGATAAGATATCATCTTATTATTCCAACTATGATAGTTTCTTCTATCAAAAAAAGGAACACCCCTATTGTTTACTAAATTAAAATTATAAATCCTCAATAGTAGTATCTTTTAGATGGAACCTTCTTTGATAAAAAATTAAGTTCCCTAAATAAATGTAGGATTACTGAGATGTGGACGAATCATTGGTAACTTTTTTATAGGAATGTTTATTAACATTTATGAAAAATTTTCCTAACCTCTGAAAACCTGTTAGGATTATGATACACTCAAACATAAATCTCAAAATGACCTTTTATATCAAAAAATATGAATATATATTAGAAAAGGTATTTAAAAAGTTCATTATAAATACCTACTCCTTTCTATATTGGTTATCCCCCCACCCAACTTGGATTATTTTGCTAACTTCTTTCAGGATTAAAAAGGCATGGGTAGTAACTAGTTATACCCCCTAATAATAATTCCTCCATCTAGCCCTGGTTATACCCCCAGAAATCATATCTTCTTCCATATTTGGTTATACCTCACCAACTATCCTAATTGTATCCTCTTTAAGTCGCAACTAGTTATACCCCCCAGCAACAAGCCTTTTTAGCAACTGGTTATACCCCTCAATTACAAGATCTTTCCTTCTTCTTTATGGATCCACTATAGATAGATATTCTATTTCTATTTAACAAATATGGATCTCTTTTACTAGTGTAAAATCTTCAAGATCTTCAAAAAATCTATTAATATTTTATTAGACATGAAACTTTCTCCCAGTCTTCAAATGACCTGTATATGCTGAATCTAAACATTTCCAGAACCTCGTCCATAAAACTTCCTTAGTAATTCTCATCCAACTGGCTATGTTTGATATAACCTTTGTCTAATGGGTCTCCATTAAATGGTTCTCTATATTATTCTTCTCACTTATCTTTGTCCTAACATGATCTATTTAATGAACCTCTTTTATAATGTTCTCGGTCCAATGTGTCTTTATCTGATAAATCAAGATCAGTCTAATGTGCCTCATCATTCAACTGGTTCTTCATCTGTTGGATATCTAATCAAATCTCATCCATATGATGCACTCTTCTTCAATAGAGTAGGAGCTCAGTTACTTTCTCTCCCTATTTTATATTTGTCTAATGGATCTTGGTTTGATAAAAATTATATTTCTTCTTATGAAACTCAGTATGATGGAACTCTTCTTCAATAAATTTAGAACTTTATTGGTAACTCACTCGGTAAATCCTTCTATAATTAATCTACTCCACATGTGAATATTCTTTACAACTTTAACCATACTATTTCACCCATTTATATGGGTGTATTTCTATAAGTCTCGGAATAAACTCAAAATTATTTTCATTCTCCTCTAAAACTCAAATTTCAGACTTCACACTCAATTGAATATTTTGGGGAGATTCTTAACTCTTCTGGAATATTCTTAAACATAATTTATGATTCTTGAAAGTTCCCCCTTTATTTGATATTCATTAAACTCCATGTTAAGGAACTTGAATAAACATTCTTAAACTTACTGGATAAAAAACATTGAATGATCAACTCAGCATCATCATGTTAAGGAATTTACATAGTTTTTTTTAATCTTTTTAAAACTCCTCTATCTAATGAAATAACTTCATCTTCCTTCATCTGATGGATTTAAATACTTTCATCTCTAATGAAACTTCATTCAGATTTTCTTTTTTAGGAAACCTATGTATGCTAAGCTCATCATATATATGTCTAATGACATCTTATATCTCCATCTAGTAGATATTTATACTAATATATAGTCAGTTTTATTCATATGAAACCTCTAATCGAAGACTCATTATGCCTCTACCTGATCATGAAGCCTTAGAAACTTAGGCTGGTACATCTTCATAATATCATCCATTTAATGACAAAATTTACCTTAGTCTAATGTTCTTCAATTTTATGTCCTTCATACACCTCTCCATCTAGTTTAAATCAATGTCATCTCTAACATTACACGCCCTTCTCTACTTGGTGTGCCTTCACATTTCTCTGTATAATGACATAAAAATCTCAATTCATTGTATCTTTCATGTTTTTGACCAATGGTACTTAAACCATTGAAATATTCATTGAAATGTCCATTTGGTGTGCTACTCTAATTTCATTAGGGTTATAGCATAGAGAATATATCCTCCATGAGGTGAACTTGGTAGTCTCTCATTTTCTATATAATTCTGATTCATATCATTCCTTTGACTGATTAGAACTTTTTCAGATTCTCTATCCAATAATTCTTCATTTTATCACTTGAAGCTCAACCTTTTTATAATCACATCTTAGAATATTGTAATTTGGACTTCATAGATTTATCTTTATAATTACATAGTCAATCTATCCTCTGTCTTTTCATCTTGTGTATGATCAACCCTCACATAGCCATAACATTATTTTTATATAGCTTCAATATCATTGATCAATCTTCATACTACATCAACTCAAACATTATAACTTGGGGCTTTATCAGATAAGAAATTTTTCATATGGTCCATCTGGTAGCATTGCTATTGTGACTTGGACTTCCACTTATTTCAGTTTTATACACCTCCCCCTTTTTCATTCTATCTTTTTAAAAATGTGTATAAAATCTACTTGGATCATTACTATCTTAATGATGTTAGGAACTTTAATACCAACATAACACCATCTTAATTTTATAAGGAATCTTTCTTACACTCTATAATGAATGTTTCTTACACCTCATAGGAATATTTATTAAACTACATAATGAAATTTTCTTACAAAACTCCATTAACATATTCTATCAACTTTCTACAAATACATATTGATATATTTACAGAATAATTATCCAAACACACATTGGCACAATAATCTCCCCCTTTCTATATACACATAAAACTTAAAATATCTTCAATGTAAATATGTGTGATATATTCATTTTATTTATACCATTATGTTATTTTAACACAACATCATCAAAATATTCTCTCAACTTTATCTAAATACATATTTATATATTGTTATAAAATTAAACCAAATACACTTTTTCACAATAATAAAATTATCTATTAATCTCTTAATTTATACACCGATAATTGATCATATAAACTTAGAGTAATGGAAGATTTTTCTACTATTATTTGGTCTTTTCAAAAGTTTGGAGGTCATATATTTCACTTAGATTTATAATAAAACCAAAGGGGGAGTTATATAACAAAATTTATTTAAATAGGAGATTATTTTAATTATTATATAATATTGAAACCTCGACTGAAAGGTTGGGTTTTTTTTCAATCAAATATTGAGGTTGAGTTTATGTAATGTTATTAGAATTATAATGAGGTTTGAAGAATCATGGAGAATAAGTGGAATTACCTAAATTTATTTTTGGTAAATTAAGATCTCACTATGATATAGTGGTGTTTCCAATGTCAGAGTGAAGCTACCCATAAGGATAATAGGTATGTTACATTTATGTTGGTGTCTATTTGGTCAAAAAAAATCTTTATTGGCAATGGATTTATAGTTTATTCCATGGATGATATCATACTTAAGAGAAAAATAGGGAGATAATGAATGGTAATTCCATTTTAATGGTAGTGTTAGTATTTTGGTCTTGAAGGTTGAAAAAAATAAGGATAATCCTATGAACACATCATATATCAAGTTGTGATGGATTATGAAATCCCTATGAGAAATGGGATAACATTATGTGTGTAATGGAAATCATGGTGGTCTTCATGTATGATTAAATAAAATATAGAATTAGAGTTTTTTTATATTATAGTGGATGTTTTGGAATCTAAAACTTTTCTTGGATGAACTAAAACTAAGAAATAGGTCATAGAACAAGCCATGGAGAAAGTTTTCCATCCCAAATTTAGTTTGGTTTCATTTGTTCTCAATATATAAATATGTGTTGGCTTTGAAAGTTGATGTTGTAAGTTGGTAAAGCTTGTGAGAAGAGAATTTTCCTTAATATAGTGGTATAAGGTAATTTATTAAGGAATATATATTTACAAATGAACTATCTAGAAAAAATAAGTTATAGGGACTTTTCTTATAAAGGAATGTAAGAAAGATCCTTAATAAAATCTGATGATTCTATGTTGTACTCAAAGATCCTAACATCATGAATTTTATCATGATCCAAGATGAAAGAGTAATGTCAGATTTTTTTAATATATATTCTATATTAAGTTTTTGTTGTTGAGTTTGAACACTAATTTAAATTGTTAGAAAAGTAAAAATGAGAAGAATTTAAATTAACACTACAAACAAAATTCACCAGAAAAACATTCTAGATGAAGTACTTGTTATAAAATTTTTTGACAGTTAAAATTTGATGAATTTTGTATAAAGGGAAAATTAGTGAATAAGTTTTCAGAATATGATTCATCAGTGGAACAATTGTGAGCATGGATAAAGAAATAGGAAAAATATTTTAGAAAAACTTTCTATAAGAAATTATGTTCATTTCTATCAGACATACCAAACATAGAAGTTCGGATGAATCTTTTTATATGAATCGTAGTTTTTATGATTCTAAAATATGAGAAGTACAAGGAATAAGAATTCATACTTTATATCTATGTAAATAAAAATAGGGATAATTCTGTGAGAAAACCACCAAGGGTGGAAGTTGTAATCTGATTGGGGATACAATAATCTAACAAAAGGCCCAAAGGACTATCAGATAGATAATTCTCAATAGATATTATCGAATAGATAAAGGATAAGAATTACATATTGGATGTATGAATTTTAGAAGTTATGAAATTAAATATTGATGAAAATTCAATAGATCAAGTCCATCATAAAAATATCCATCAAATAGAAAAACATCAAATAAACCTTCATGATGTCATCAGAAAACTATTTCTGAGGAGATTAAACAATGTGGGTGTACAAAGAATGAGTGATTATAATGTTAAAATGATTTAAATATTTTTATGAGAACACTCGAAAGATCCAATGAATAGAGATTTTCCATAAAAAAAATAAATGGATAATTGTGAAGGTGATCTAACTAGAAATTGTTGTATGAAGTTTGAAAAAGATTTCATTTGGATCTGATGAACTATCATTGGAAAAAGTTTTCATTTAAAGATACAATAGACGGAGGTATGACAAGTTTAATAACAATATTTTTTCTAAAAAAATGAAACCAAATGAATTTCTATAAAATGATGAATGTTTGTGAGTTCATCGGTTGTAGAAGTTGAGATTGTACAATCATAAAAATATGTCTAGACAACCAAAACTAGACAGATAAATCCTAAGGATCTTTATATAAACTATGTATAGTCATTAAATATATATATTCTAAAGAATTTCATTCAATTTTTGATATCTTGTTGAGTTTGTGGAAGTTTTTCAAAGTTCCTTAACATTGAGTTTTAGTAAGTTAATTGAATATGACATATACTAGAGTTTCATGAAGCCTTAGGAGTATTCTATAATATTATAGAAGAGTTGATAAGCATCATGTGAAATTCAAATGATCACTAAATTCATATATGGAATTTCAATGAGTAGGAAAGTGGAATTGAGTTCCTATCAATTATATTTTATGAGTAACTATGTAAATGGATAAAAGTATGCTTGTACTTAACATTGTTTATTCATATGAAAAGATGACACTCTGATGATTTTCTGATAGGCATAGTTTCTAACAAATCAGGTTGAAGTTGAGAAGACTAAAAGGAGATCCATCGAATTAAGGAACTTCTATTAGAGTTTCATTATATGGAGAAGAATATGTGAATTTCCTATTGAGTTTCTACTTAGTCAATGCAATAATTCCATTAAAAAAACCTAATTCATTTAATAGAGATCCATAAAAAAAATTCCTTGGATGGGGATCTTTGGACATAAAAGCCGATATTGAAGAAAACTGAGGGTAATTGTATGGAGTAAAATCGGAGGGATCTATTGGATAGATTTTACCAAAATGATTCAACGAATACACTTTTGTTAAGGTATTTTTTTAGTATAGTTCAGAAAAACTCATATTGAGCATATCCAGGTCTACTAAAGACCATGTGGAATTTTTAGACTAAAAATTTTAATAGGGTTATTGAGGATATTAATGTTTGTATAAATGTAAAGTTTATCCATATTTCTTGTGTAGTAAGTGAATAACTTTCCAAATTGGATCAGAAAATAAGAGGGAAAATAATATTTTAGCTTGGGTCAAAACAGTTGTAAAAGGATTGTTGGATGGGGGGTATAACCAGCTATGACTTCAATGGATACATTTAGGATAGTTGGGGGTATAAATAACTATGTAATAAGGTCATATTTATTGTGGTATGACTAGGATTGGATAGAGTAATATTACTAGGGTGTATTACTAGTTATTTATTATATACTTTTATTCAAGGAATGAGTTAGTAAAAGAATCTATGTTTGGGGGACTAACCAACATGTAAAGGAGTAGGTATTTGTAAAAAAACTTATAAATACTTTATGTTATACTTTATTTTTATTTATTTCACATGAAAGGTGATGTTTATATTTATATTTGAGTGGCTCATAACTCTAATAAAATTCAAAGGTTAAAAAATTTTCCTTAAAATGATAAGAAACATTCTTGTAAAAGAAAAAGTGATTATCGATTAACCCCCTCCCCCTTTCAGTGATCTCATACATTGATCCCAAGGTAACTTCAATTGGAATTAGAGAATAGGTTCCCTATAAAATATATAGCTCTGATAATATACAATTTCAATTATGTGAACAATATAGGTGTTCTTATTTTCAATGGAAAAGCAATCACAGTTGGAAGAATAGGATGTTACCCTAACTTTTATCTCTTGGCCTTGAAGTTAGAAGTGTTTCAACAGTGGTATTTCTACCAATTGATGATGATATATGACATATGTCGATAAGATAAATTTGTAAAATAATTGAAAACATCAAAATTAAATTTTAATGGCTCTCATAGAAAATTTTTATAAAAAACATTGGGTTTCCAGTAGCTAAGAAAATGTAGGATAAGTCGAGAAGCAGCTATGACGGAAATGAGAAATTCAAGGAAGGTAAGTTAAAAATTATCAATGGAAATTCATCACTAAAAATCATGGGAAATAATAATCTTAAACAAAAATAACTCAAAAAATATCAATGTCAAACATAACTTCTATATGTAACCACATTCAAATATTTATTCTATTAAAGATCAAATCACAATGGAAATATAATAAAACCCAAGACCTGATTTACATGATTAAGTTATTAAAAGGAATAATGAAAACCTTTAAAGAACCACCAACAATACTAAATTTCATCCAAATTATCCCTAGAGCCATAACATCATAAAATTACATTATCACTAAGCATTTCACATGTTTTAAATATGAAACAAATAGATATACACTTATAAATTATCACATCATCACTTCCATTTTAGAAATATTCTTCAAAAAATAACTCATTAAAAATTAATCAAAAATAAATATATCATGAGTTTTTTGAATTAAATACTAGATATCATAAAGTTTATAACATATATTTATTTTATTTTTTAGTTCAATATTTTGAGATAAATAACTTATTTAATTTCATTAGAAGAATCTATTTCTCTTGAAAATGGTGTCATTTTTTAATTATATATCAAAATAAAAAACATATAAAATTAATTGATATAATATTTTATGAGATAAAATTAGACATCCTAATATTTCCAAATAATATTTTTATGCATAATTAAAATTTATAGTTTAATAGATATAGACTAAAATATATGTTAGGTCCACTAGGCTAGATACCCTGAGAGGGGGGGTGAATCAGGGCATGACAGATTAAAACAACTACCCCTTATTATCTTGTTTTGCTGTTAGACAAAACCCTCTTCGCTCTCCTTCCTATTATAGAGTATGAATAAACCTTAAATCATGTATAGGACACAGCAATTTTACTTGGTTCACCCTCACTGGGCTACGTCCAAGGAGCATACACCGGCAGTGTGCCAATGTACCAATTCCACTATAAGCGCACTATAGTTTACAAGTTCGAAGTGGACTCACTGACCCTCCTAGTTTACAACCACTCACAATTTGAGAACTCACTGCTCTCTCAACTGAAGTGAGCTCACTTATTCTTCATAAGATTCACTCACAGTTTATAGACCTGTAGGTCTCTTCATTATCTAAAATTAATTCTATATCCTTAACTGTTGATAGATGCTCTGTTGACGTCCAACTTTCACCCACAGATGAATATCACTTTGCACCAGGTGTACCGACCAACTGCAATTTTTATGTGCAGCCCTTACTGCACCATGCACATAATTCCCTTGACTTGCGCAAAATACGATTTTCACACAACACCTTATTTTACGAACAGCCACTTATTTTTCGTGCAACCTCTTATTTTTCTCACAGCCACTACACTTGTGTATAATTCTCTTCTTTTTCACAAAATTCACTTTTCGTGCAACAGTCGTCTTTTCGTGCCACCTATACTTTGCATGCAAATAGTTCTTTTACGTGCAAACTTGTTGTTTTCGCACAACTCTCTTGTGCACTCCAATTTCGCGTGCCAGAGCTCAGATACTCTTTATGTCTTGAGCTACACCGAATAGAGGGGGGTCACTTCATATTTATAGGAAAAATCAACCCTATTCAAAAAACCCTCCTTGAGCGCGTAATTCACTTCGAGTGCGAAAAACAAATCTTCCGCGCAATGTCGTTTTTCCCGCATAGCTCCAAGATTGCGCGCACATCATGCCTTTTCCAATTTTTGAGTTTCTGGTCTCAAAACACCTGTTGCACAAAAAACACCAATTCTCTATTTCGCGCACCCCATTATTTTTTGCGCACCGCACCAATTTTTCGTGCACAACATTATTGTTCATGCTCTACGCACATATTTCACACACCACTATATTTTTCGCACATCACACAAATATTTTGTGCACCACCTAAATATTCCATGCACCATATTCTTTTTTCATGCACCACGTAAATATTTTGCGCATCTCTTTATTTTTCTCACCCCATGCTGATATTTCATGCACCATATTATTTTTCACACACCTCTTTCCTTTTTCATGAACCTCCATTTTCCAATAACACATCTCTCCATTTTCCGATTTTCAGGCCCAAAAATTTGGAAAACACTAGAAAATAGTACCACCTTGTATCTTCTCTTTTTGTACCACCTCCAGTTCATCCATTCCTTTGTCGAGGTTCTTTAATCAAACATATATGACCAACAACATCTCTTGAACCCAAAAAATCATTTTTTAAACCCCCCTTGTCAACAAATTATACATCTTGGTCTTCTTTGTGAACAAACACAACACGGAGGCCCATTTTTTCAACAAACACAATCACCTCAAAAAGGCTTCAATGATACCTTGAGGGATTTTTTTCCCAACAATATATAAGAGTGTAAAATTGAAATTCGAGGATTTTGTAAATGAGTGTACTATTTTTTATAAAAATGTTCTAATTTTTATAATCAATAAGTTTTAAAATTAAACAATATTACTCTTATAAATCCAAATAATTAAGTGAGTAATTTCCAGTAATTTCCTAATAAGAAACTAAAATGAGGCAAATCAAAGAGTTGGTATATTCATGGAGTTGTGGTATATGATAGAAGAAATTTGAAGCCTTATTTCAAATTAGTTACTCAGTTAAAAATCATCAAACTTTAAAATATTTATTGAATCACCTCTATAAATCCAAACATATTTTTATAAAATTTTATAAAACTTGATTTAAGAGAAATAAAGTAACATAATATGCACAACATAATAGTATAAAACAACAACAACGATATGAAATATTAATAATATAGGTCTCTCTTATCCATTTTATATCTATAATTTATTTATATTATTTAAATAAATTCATATCATTTAATCGAAAGACCTAAATCATGAAAATTTATTAGTGAGTAAAAATATTGAAATTTTCTATACCACCAACCTATTTCGAGACTGAAGAATATATTATTTGCATGACTGATAAATTCATCCAAATACCTAGAATTCCAAAAATACTTCGAACAAAAATAAAAATAAAAAATAGATCTAAATTAAAAAATAAAACATATTTATCTTTGAATAAAATCATTTATCTTACATTCTAATTGACAATGGAGTTATAACACTGAGGACGGTCTGTCAATCGGATGTGTATTGAAAGAGATAAAATAGAGAAAAGTAAAAAATAAGTTAGAAATAATATTATAGGGAGGGAGATATGGTTCAATAGGTTCCTCATAGTCCTTGGGTAGAAAACTCAAAAATAATATCATTAAATTTTTATTTATTTTAACTTTTATATATTTTCCATTTATATTTGTTTATTTATTTATTTATTAATTTTTTGCTGCCCAAAATGGAGACCATATTGAGGGGTTCTTTTCAAATTTATTTATTTATTTTTTAATAATTACATAAATCTCTCATTTTGGATTATTTATTATTATTTTTTAAACTATTTTATATATTATTATTTATTATTATCATTTGTTATTATTAAATTTTAGTAATCATTATTATTAATATGTAATTTATTATTCAGGTTTCTCAAATTTCATATTGGATAAAATTTCTTAAGTACAAGACTCTTATGTATGAGGGAAGTACTATTACATTTTATGACTATTAGAATTTGATAAAGGAAATAACTCTTATGTATGTGGAAGATTTGAGAAATATTGATAAGTTTTTGACTCCTATATATATAGTGAATAGTATTGAATGACTCTTATGTATTGGCCAAATTGGAAAATAAAAAAATTATATGGCCCTTATGTATTATAATATTTACCAAAATTGACTATTGTGTATCAAATTTTGGAAAAGGAAATGTCTTTTATATATTATATCTATTTTTGAATTTACTCTTATGTATTAATAGTTTAAAATATTTAACAAACTATCTTACTCTTAAATATACATAAGAAGATGGAGAATACTTTTATGTATCAAAGTTTTACTTTTACTTATTGAGGAGAAGACTCTTACATATCAAAATTTGGTAAAATATTGAAATTTTACATATATAGTCTAAAGTGATGATTACTTTTACATATTTATGTATTATTAAAAAAATAAAAAATTTGTATTTATTTAAAGTTAATTATTTTAGAAGTTAACATTTAGAATATGGTTTCATAATTTGTGATTTATAATAAGGTTTCATAAATTAAGGTTATGAAAGATGAATATTGTGTATGAATCACTATAATATCACATTAAGTGAACCATGAATGTTGAGAGATGTGTATAGATAATTTCATCACTTTGTAAAAAAACTAGGTCGACCATAAGGTGAGTGGTACATGACTTATTAAACTCACGTATGAATCATTTATTAGATCATATATGATTAAACTGAATTGTTTCAGAATTCATTATTACATATTTTTCAGAAATTATGTATCAAGTGAATAAAATTTATAGGTAATATTCAAAGGGTTAAATTTAAATTATTATAGAAGTATTTAATGATATTTAAATAGTGATTTTTATGGATAAGTAGAGAAGTATTATGTAACGCCCCGACCCCAGTTACCCAGAGTCGGTGCATTATTGCGTAACATTGGCATTATCACAAAAGATCAAGTCTCGAAATACCGATTAGTTTAGTAGCCTTGGAAACACTAGATACATTCATAAATGTTATATTACATCATAAAGTGAAATACTACAATAACAAAGTCTCCATAGTCCACACTCATATCCTCTTCTGACTATCCCTGCAGTTCATTCATAAAATACTTCTTCACATCCTGGAAAATATTAAAACATTGAAAGGGGTTAGCTCAGATGCTCAGTAAGGATAACAATATTGTGGAAGCTTTCATAAATAAACATTAACATTTAAGGCAATGTATAACTAAAAAAAATTCTTTTTAAACTTGAACTTCAGCATAATATGGAAAAAATAAAATTAAATAATTCCATTTACTTACTCACATGGATATTCTACTAGTCGAATAATCACATGCAATATCAATAACCACTTTCATAATGATGGAATGCATAATGCCATACTATCAGAACCATGTAGCCAAGGCCTCGTGCCAAGACTACAAATAAGATTTTGTCAAGGCCTCGTGCCAAGACACTAGTTTGTCTCATGAGACCTACCGATGCATCGAGGAGCTATAGCGGGCTCCACCCGTCACTTATTAAGTCCAATGCATTCCTCATATGAACAGGTTTAAACATATCATAAACCATAACATAATTGTATCACATAAAACATGCATAAAGGAAACATAAGATTTCCACACATCAATCACAAGATATAAATACAACACATTGATATAATAAATACTTTATCAAAACCATTTTCAATACCAAAATAAAAGAAAAGTAAAACATGGTATTTATTTTTCTTTTAAAAAAAATTTTTCTTATAGAGGAAGCCAAAACTAAAATAATAGTCACGGCGGCGGAGAAGTCATTTTCGCCGCATACGTAAGAAAAAACATTCCTTTTGTAATTTAGTAAAAATGATTTGTATAAAAATATTCCTTTTGAATAAATGTAAAAGTCAAAGGGTTTTATACACCGTATAAATAAAAGTTGTGTATAAAACCAAATATGCCTCAATGAAAGGAGATTGAGACGAAGTCCTTACAAAGATCATTTTTAAAATAAAAAAGATCTATTATGTGTATTCACAATAATTAAACACAAAGAAAGTACAAATACAATATATGACATAATAATATCATGACATAATTTGAAAGTAGGAGATTAACCCAAAGAATGGAAATTGGGTTAAGAAATTCCCTTACCTCATGTCTGAATTGACTCGACCGTTCTTTAACCTCCAAAACAATAAACTAGAGTTAATCTCTACTTTCTTAAGAACCTTTTTCATGTTCATTATCCCTTTTATATCACTTATTAGCATGTTATGAACATTATGTAATTATTTAAGTTAATAACGGTCGTTTTGTCGATCTTTGGTACTTGAGTCAAAAATAAACTTCTTATAATTACAAGTTGTTCATGTGGTGAAATATCCATTATATCCATGATTATATTCATGATTTATATATCATATACATCATATATATCCATTATAAACATTCATTTATAATATTACATAACATTTAGAGGTAAGAAATGAAATGCACCGTTCATGGAGACGGTAAGTCGTACGTACGCATGAACGCTACTTTCAGTTCCATTTCATATTTAATGGAATGAAGTTATAATTATATAAAAGTATAATATAATTCCAGTATAATATAATGTATAATACCCTTTACTCCATCCTTTATACATCCCACATATGGCATTAACAATTCAAATCACTTTGAGGGGGCGGTAGTCCGCACTTCCTAAAATGAAATTATCGCGTTTACCCATAATGGAAATCATAAAGTATGCCATAATTGAGAAATAAATAAGCATAAGTAAAACATAAACATAATATATATATATATCATATATTAAAAGAGTGTCATCAAAATGTCCACCATTAGAGGTGTTAAAAGAATATTGAACAATCATCGTTTCATGAGGCAGTATTTCACCACCCACAGAAACAGTATGTTCTTTAACCATTAGACGAAGGTGTGTGTAAGTGTAAACCAAATACTTATCATAACAACATCCTAGTATATTTTAGATACTTTTTTTGTTACAAAATAAAGGAATAAAAAGAGTTTAAGAGGTTGGAGAAGCAAAATAAAACAAAATAACATAAGAGAAGACATTACCTTAAAATCGGGTAACTCGTTTTTGATTTGAGCCAAAGGCTTCCTTGGGAAGAATTCTGCCCAAAGTGAGGCTTCTAGGAGTAATAGAGGTAAGTTTTGAGAGTATTTGGGCAGAGTTTGGCCGAGAAAAATGGCTTGAAGGTGTGAATAAGGTGGGAGTGGTGGGGGCCTTTTATAAGAGGAGAGGAGGGGCACTCTTGGAAAGATTGAAATGTTACATTATTATGAAATGATTTTTTGGATTCTAAAGGTCCCACACTTATATATTTCTAGTATAAGGTGATAAGGGTTAGAAATATACTCATATAATAGGTTTTTGACAAGTTTAAGTCTTAGATTTTACATTATCTTTTCATTTTATTTAAATCGTTAATTAATGAGGTAATCGCTGCATCATCATGGTGTCATAAATAATTTAATTTATTTAATGTCCAAAAATTTAAAAAAAATATCATGATGTAGGAAATCTTTTTATATTTCTAATGAATATTTATAGTCAAATATATGACTTGTATAACCCCATTTAAAAATTGTTTTAGTAAAACAACTATTGTTTGTGACCTTTTTATTTTAACATTAAATAAAAAGTTATTTATGTCATTTTCCTACCAAAGTGGCTCCATGGGGTCCCCAAGTTGACCCATGGATTTTCTTGGTCGTCCATGACACATCCAATAGGTTTAGGACAAGTGTAAATGTATTTTTCATATTTTTATAATATCATTTTTACCTTAAATTTCACTAATTACCTTTAATCGCGATTAATTAAACTTAAAAGTTACTATTCACCGAAAAATTATTTTAATCCCATTGAACCACATTTTACTTCCTAATGAAAACCATGAATTTCGGATTTTTGATAATCAAATCACAAAATTGGTAATGTTTCATTTAAACGAAAAATTAGTTTTTTAACTACCACTTAGTGGTTTCACTATTCATCAAAAATTGATATTTTTCATAACAATGCCAAAATTTCACCCTAAGCTATATTTGATATTCTAAATTCAAAAATGATGTCTATTTTACAAAATTACAAACATATAAGTTTCATTAATTAATTTTATAATTTATTCCCACTGTCACAACAAATAGCGTGTTTTTAAGAAATAATATATATCAAAAGATTGACAATTGTTTATGTCCAATTTCAAAGTGAAATTAATTCTAACGACCACCATTGGATAAAATGGTAAAAATATATTCTAATTATACTTTAAAACCACTCAATATTATAATTTATCACTATAAAATATTTTGATTAAAAAAGTTGTTTTAAGTATTTTTCACTTTTCATAAAAAATTGGAAGTTCTCTGAAAATTAAAAAAAATTCAAAATAGGGTAATTTCGATATTACAAATACAAAAATGAAGTCCATTTTGAAATATAAAATTAATATAATTTCAAAAAGTGGGTATTACTATTCATAATGGCTATTTTGATTGGTCGCGGTGTGTTAGAATCTCGAACATGCGTACAATGCAAGCTATTGCATTATTGAAAGAGAAGTGTATCGTGAAAGCTCGGGGTGTTACATATTATCAGAAGAATATAACTGATTAATGATAATGATATTATGTATTTAATTTAATTATTATTATAATGTTTATATTATATAGATAGTTAAGGATACTCCATTGTGGAGTTAAAATTGATAATTAATGTGTAATATCGTGGATTTTGAATCAAAGATAATTAAGAATTTATTTATTGTCTATATAAAGAGGAATAAATATATAGGTATGGAAAGGAAATATATGATCCATATAAGATATATAAGTGTTGAAAAGTTTTAGATATTCAATTTTTTATACACTACCTTACTAGATTTACCAAGATACAACATACCATTTACTTTAGAGGGTTCAAACTTATTATTTCTACACTAGTAACACCATCTGAATATTTCATTAGTTTTAATTGTTGATTCATTAATTATTTTGTATTATCTGCACTATAATGTTTTAACATGTGTCTCACACACCGGTTATACCATCATTAAATGGTACATTTTGGTTATATTGTCCAAAAAAAACAATACATAGGTACTACTTAATCCCACAAAAGGAAAGGATGGTTTTTCTTTCACTAAAAAGGAATGGGTTTAAGTTAGGACTACTCCTAGAATTTATGGTTTGGGTTTGTTATTGTAAAAGGTTGGGTTTTTTCTTTACTCATAAAAGGTTGTTCTGGATTTGTATCTCTAGGTGTGAAAAAAACATATTTTAAATATTTTCACTTTCTATCAAAGTGATATACATCATATTGTATTTCCATACTATTCGATAGAGAGTGTGATGAGTAGAAATAGTATTATTTGGATTTTTACTAATATAAAAATCCTTATTATCTCTTATTCTTTATTATTCTGCTTTCTAGCTTTACACCACAACTGCACTAGTTTGTTATACTTCAATTGTTACTTCTTATTATCTATAAAATTATACTTTATCATTTATGTTAATATGATTGTTTTAAGATTTTAAATCCCCCCCCTCATCTTGTCTCTTAACATCTCCATATATGACCCAATAATTGGTATCAGAGAAGGCTATACATTTTGGATATTTATCTATAATTTTTCATCCCTTTATTGTATCAATTTTAAGATAACTTGTATCCTAGTCCATAACAAGACAATGGGAAAGACATTTTGAAATAATATATTGATTGGAGAATGAAAATGGATTGAATAATATAGCACCACCAAACTTAAATGTTAGTAAGTATTTTCATTGGAAGATTCATATGGGGTTTATCTCAAAAGTATTGAAATTTTGTAATCAGATATTGTAGTAAAGTTTTATGTTTTTACTGAATCTAACCATGTTAATCTAAAAGGTTTAGATGTTGTTAGATATGATCTTAATTTCAAAGTTATGAATGTTATTTATTTATTTTTTACAAAAAATTATTTTTATCAGATATATAGATTCTATAATTCTCATGATATTTAGAAACATCTTTAGATAGCTACATATGAATAAATTTATTGTATAAAATATAATTCTAGAAAAATAGAAGAATCTGGTGTGCATGATGAAAATTACAAATTTTTATATTTTAGTTATAGGAAGCCTAAACACTTGTGAATGGAATCCTTGAAATATAAATAGTAAAGGGAATATAATTGGAAGTTAAATAATGCTCATAGAACTACATGGTATTGGTCATAAGGAAGTTCAAATATGAATTTTATTAGTTCTGTTCATAATTTTTATGAGTGAAATAGGATAAGTCCATCAAATTTGGTTGTATAAGGATAAAGAATCAATTAAAATATGATAATTTCAATTCTAACATGTTCTTACTGGAAAAAATAATAAGGTATCATTTACACCTTCATCCTCATTCTCTTCAAGTAGTCTGGTTGAATCAACAAAGAATATAAGAAATATATGTTTGATGATTATCATGAATGATGTCATCAATTATAGTTATAATTCTAAATATTAATCTAATTATGATTTTGGATGTAATAATACTAGTGTTAAATAGATAAAAAGAAATATTGATGAGTTATAATATAGTTATTCACTATTTGAGATTCATACATGAAATTAAATAAAGAACATAAAGGTGTGATAAAAAGAGAAGTAGGTGGTTGATTCTAGAGTTTTGAAGTTTAAATACAAAAAAGATAAGACTAAGGAAGAGTGTTAAAAGATTAATAACAATAATTATAGAACTAATGGAAAGTTTTATGATGATTAAGAAGTTGTTCAAAAAGAAAATGGAAAATTAAAAGCTAAAGTAGAAGGTATTAAGAAAAATAAAGAAACAGTCATTAAAATATGAAATTGTTATGTCAAGATAATGGAAATTAAAAAGATGAACATAAAAAAGTGTATTAGTTTTAATGTAAAATTAACCATGATTTATAGGAACTACTCTGAGAAAGGTAAAATATAAGTTATTTCTTTTGTTGTCCATTTTAAGTGTGGTGCTTTTGATCATTATGAATCTGATTGTTCAATAGTATTTGTTCTATATCATTGTTATAAGAAGTATTTTTATTTAAATATACTTTTTATTTTAAATTAAATAAACCTTCTATAACATGGGTTCCTAAAGGATCTTATTTGAATCGTATTAGACCTAGTAAGTTCTTGTAAACTGAAATCCCTTTCCTTTGTGAGTTTTAGGTGTTGGGGGTTCCCGAAGGATATTCCAAGGTGTTTGGAGGGAATGTAGTGACTAGGAATGTTTTCACTATCAAAAAAGGTATAGTTATTATATAGGGGTTTGTTATACCATAAGGGTAGTGTTTTTGAAGTAGTAGATCCCGGATATGGTGTAGTGGGTTCAATAGAGGAATTTGGGGATACTTCCATTTTAGGCATAGTTGTGGTGTGGAGGCATGTTGTGGAGTAGGTCCTTCCCCTAATGTTGAGTTTCAATAGTTTGGATCATCTAACTATGGAATATTATTTTTAGGCGGTTCTTCCAATTTAAGGGTAGTTATGGTGTGGATACTTAGGTTGTTTCCTAGCCACCTTCTTGGTGAATGGGGTCTATGGAATTGTACTTGGGGATTCATTATATCCTTAGATCCCCTTTCATAAGATCTACATCATGGATCTGGCTATGGAACTTGGAAATTATTTTAACTAAGGGGGACTGTAATGTGGTCCCTTAAATTATGACACAGTTTACCCTATGTTAGGAACTTTTTTGGTGTGGTATAAGGGGTTGCACCATAGCCTTATAATTTTCATTTGGATATAAATACCCCAGGTCCATTCCAACCCCACTTACATATATTTTTTTCTCTAGAACCCTAGGTTTTCATGGGTAGTTTTTTTACGGATTTAAATCCCCTTTCAATAGGGATTGGTTCTATATTTCCTTGTTCGAACCGAAGTAATATGAGGTAGGTTCTTTGTTTTTTCCCTTATCAATTTCTCTTAGTTTGATCTCATTCCCTCATGTTCTTTTTTTACATGTTATGAAGGATGGACTTTATTGTTCTAATGGATTTTTTTTAATTGTGTTCATAGAAATACATACTAGGGATATCGTAGTTTCCTTGTAGGATAGGTGATTATAAATCTATTTTGACATTCCATTTTAGTTTCAAGAATGACATAAGTTTGAGGTAGTGGATTCATTTCATATCCTATTTATTTACATGAAATCATAAATTGACCATGTTTTATCCCTTTTAATAACAGTGTAATTAACCTAATGACATTAAATATGATTATTGAAGGAAATTTGGTTTATGTTTAGTGAAATCATGTTGATATTTACACCATGATAATGGGTTGATTCTTGTTTTTTAGATAGTTTTATAGCTATAATATGTTTTGTTTTTTAATGTCGTTATACTTGTTTTAGAATTTTGAAATTGATGGAATTGGATAAAGAATATAAATCTATAATTAATTATTTGGATTAATAACATAAAGACGAGTCATATTGAATGAATCCATATATTCTTATAATTTTATGTAATTCAAATTGATGAAAAGTTCATGGTTAATAAAACATTTTATTCCATTTATTAATGGAATTGTTTAAATAACATGAATCTGGAGTGATTATTGATGATAATAATGATTAAATCCATATAAAATTAGAAATATTTTTCTTTAATAGCTTAATATAGATGATTCCTTAGGTTTTCATAGTTGGTACCTATCAAAATTTAACCATTTAATTCAATATTGAATAAAAATGGTTTCTTCATATAGATAATGATTTCTGTATGAGAGAGCTCATTTTCTCAAGAAGTATGAGTGCCTTGTGTTTATGGATGAGTTATCCTTCTTGAATGTAAAGGTTGAATTAATTGTTTTTTTCGTCAAGTTTCCCATTATATGTGTTCATTGTTTTCTACCTTTTTATTCTCTCTAGATGTGAACCTTGTTATGATATATAATGTGATCTTAGGATGGCTAATGAGATACGAGCAGGGAGGCCTGAGTTTTTAGTATCATTTGAAGACTATGACTGATAGATTCATGGTTACATAAATGAGAGTTTATGGGATGGAATGGGAATTTATGGAAAATTCTGAAGATGGTCTAACTCATTGATGTAATAAAATGTGGGATGCTTACTTGGGAATTAATATGTTTAATGGTCATATGGTCAGGATTTTTGTTTATCTGCATTACTTTCCACATTTAATGAGCTAACTAGATGTTCTTGTTTAGGAATATCTCTTTTTGTATCTTAGGATATTTTCTTAGAGTAACTTGATTTATGGAATTATGTTAATAATTTTTAATAAATGACTTAACCCATAGGGTCGGTTTTTCTAGAATGAAAAATATGATGATCTTGAGAAATTATGTACTCAGTTAGATTATACCTAGAGGGCATGTAATTAACCTTTAATAGTTAATATAATGTGAAATGGAATAATCAAACTACATTTATGTTGTTAATTAATAGATAATGAATTAATTAATGTAAAGTGAAATTTAATAAAGAAATAAAGTTTTTTAATGAAAGGATTATTAATGCATGTGTGCTTATTGGATATTTATTTCCTAGAAGTGGAAGTTGGGAGTTCTACAGATGTTAGTATCATTTTAGTCTAAGACTATGTTATTCCCATAGTTTTATTGCGAGATATATTATATTCCTCAAATTTTTTTATTTCATATTCTACCCCACCCATGTCGATTAGGGAGACTGAAACCTAGTGGAATCTTCGAGGGTGTTTCCCCCAACATCCTAGGGGACGAAGGATGGATAACTACCCCCTCTAGGCCCAATCTCTTCTCTTGGTAGTATCAAGTGATGGTATGCATGGTGGTAAGTTTCTCCATTTATTTCTGTATAGGGATGTGATTTATCATTTTTATTTTTCACACATGAATCTTTACATATTGTATCCAAATGGTTATTATAAGTATGAAAAGTATAGGTTGTTATGGCTTGAGGTGCCTTACTCGGTGTATAGGTTGTAATGGCTTTAGGTATAATATTTGATGTATGACACACATCTTATGGGCTATGGTGTATCCTAGAAACTTCTTGGTTACCATATAGATATTTTTCATGGGATTATTTGATTCATGAGGTACTTGTTATGATACTTAGACTAGATTTATATGAGATGGCTTCTTTTGTAGAGAGATTTCTCAGGACGTGCGACATTGGGAAAGAGTGGGAAACTTGTTGGTAAGTGATAGCGAGGTACCCTTGTTTTTTATTACTAAAATATATGATCTCTTGTATATGATACTTG
Source organism: Viscum album (assembly GCA_963277665.1). Classification (NCBI taxonomy): domain Eukaryota; kingdom Viridiplantae; phylum Streptophyta; class Magnoliopsida; order Santalales; family Viscaceae; genus Viscum; species Viscum album. Next base: position 922,751,688 of record OY728141.1, on the reverse strand, counting down.
CTGAGAGATATATATGGTGAGGCTAAGAACTTATTATATGTATTTAGGTGATGAGTTAGTTTTACTTGTAGTTTACTGGGCTTTGGCATACTTTCTTTATCTTCTTCATGAGGGGATCCCTATAGGATAGTATTGAGTATACCTATTTTTTTCACCCTATGTATATATAAACTATTTTTTGGGTTATTAGAAAAAGGTTGGATATTGGGTTGGATATTACTAGCTTGTGTATTTGAAAAAGATATTTATGCTTTAGAGTCATATCTATCTTTATCTTTTTATACTTTTAGTTTACCTTTCTAGTTGTTTAATTACATGCTAAATTTCATCTATATACTTGGAATTTAATTTATCATTATGATAAGGAGTTTATTTTTGTATCTATGTTATCTATATCTTATTAATGTTCTCTTAGAGGTTAATGAATTCTATTTGTGAGTTCAATGTACCATCGATGCTTGTTTTCAGCCTGCTGCCTATTTGAGGTGGGATTCTGGTGGTCACTATCCTCCTTCTATAATTACCAGCCTGGGAGGGGTACCTTTGGTGAGAGGGGGTCATGATAGGGTGGTATCCAAGGTCCAGGTTGAGGGATATGATGGATTTTGGAGTTTTGAACATGTTAGGACTACATGGGTTTAAAAGAAAAATTGTGTCATCTAAGTTTAGTAAGCAACATAAACATGGGATACAAACTGAGACATGAGTAATTAGGACCCACTATGATCTCATGCAAAAACCTTTAATATTACTGAAACTACTAAGAGAAGTTATACTGGTTATGGGGTAGATACTTAGGAAAGAATCATACATCATTCTTATTTGAACATGTGTTTGAATGGGTAGAACTTGGTATCAAATTAAACCTTAAAAATAAAATGGATAATTATTTAATTAATCTTAAGTATTCTATATTCTAGGATTATGAGTCACTAACCTTTTTTGTTTTTTCTAGGAATGGATCTAGCTTGATATTCTTATTGGGTTCGTGTAAAATATTTTCAGCAGGATGTTCTAGAAGAACACCATAGATTATAGGACAATGATTAAAACACTTGTTGGATGACACTATAATAGTTTCAGTTCCAAATTATAAAGAAGTGTGAGGGGTCCTTTTTAGACTCAGTTACTGATGGATGGTTAGATAGGATTGAGATAAATTGTGGGTAAATCAATGTTCATAATGATCACTAGGTTTTGTTGGTTGTGATGGTGTTTCATGGGGTAGAGAGGAATTGGTTAATCTTATTCTTTGAGGATTTTAAGGAGTCAATAGTCTTATGGGAGAAGTTTAGAGATTAGTTCTTAGTAGAGTTTCTTTCCTCGACCGTGAAGGTAGCAAGCTCTTAGGATCTTCTTACCCTTTTAAAGGGGAGTTCTAGAATGTGGGAGCATGTTATACATTTCAATACCCTTCTCTATTATTATTTAAACCAGTTTCAAAATGAGGAGTCCAAGGTGGGGTATTTCAAGGAGAATTTTCATCTAGAGATCCCACACCAGGTTACCCCATTTATGTAGTTGACATATATCGAGGTTCTGACAAGAGAAGAGGTTATTGAGAGGATTTTGGGTAGAACTAAATCATCATGAGATTGGAGTCATAATGAATCCTCGCCAAGTAGAGATATGGTATGAGGATCCCAGTTTCCTAGAAAGAATATTTTTCAGATAGATAGGGGTAGGTCCCAACCATCATTATCTCATTTCTCTAGGGGTGGAGGATCTCAAAATTATACTAAGGGATCATATTATTGTTTTTCATATGGAGGTTAAGGTTATCAGTAGAAATATTTTATGACCTTTTGAAGTAGTCAATATGAGCTAGGTTTTTCGCTTTAGGTACCTTCATTGAGGAAATTTCATCTAAGTTAGAAATTGAAAGATGATCTAGCTTGGTATTAGATGAGAGGATATGGTAAAGGAAGATAATATCCCCAAGATACTATTCTTCCTCATAGAGTAGAGTTTGTCCATGGATGTGGTCATCATCAAGGTCATATAGTCCATGGATCAGGTTTTGGCCAGCTCTATGTATTAGCGTTTCCAGTGTCAGGTGAACTAGACATCATATAAGGTACCCTTTTCTTGTTTTTTAACTAGGTACATGATTTATTTGATTTATAATATATTAACTCCTTCATATCATCTACCCTCATCCATAATTTTTTAATTGAAGTGGATAGGAATACAATACCCTTGGTACTGTCTGTGCTAGTTGGAGGTGGAGCTAACCTGTATGAAGTATGTAGTGATATTGAGCTGGTGTAGGGGAAGATCCACTCTTGGGGAGACTTACTATGTTTAAATATATATCCCTAAAACATCATTATTTATATGGAATGTCTACATTTAGTGTAATATGTTTGGGATTTATTCAGAATTTAGGTTGTGTTCTAAGATGCTGATGGAGAACCATGGATGTTTATTGGTGAGTGTGACCCTCGGATGGATCAAAGACGTGTTATTTCCTTAGATTCATTGATGGATAATCTAATATTGATTTTATCATAGGTCTAGCTGATTTTGTTTCCTATGATTATGAATGATTTCCCTAATTTTTTTCCTGAGAAGGTTGCAACGTTACCCCTTGATGGGGTATTGAGTTTGGGATCGATCTGCATGTGGGATTTTTTTCTATATCGATGTCTCTTTATAGGATGTAACCTTATAATCTTGGAGAGTTATGGGTATAGATTGACAATCTATTATATAAGGGATTTTCATCCTAGTGAGTCACCTTAGGGTGCGTTGGTTTTGTTTTGTGAAGAAGGATAATGGAAGTTTGTGTCTTTGTATAGATTGACATCACCTAAATCGGGTGATAGTTAAGAATAGCTTCCACATTTCATGGATTGATGATTTATTTGATTGGATGAAAGGGTATAATTTGTTCTTAAAGATCAATATATGATTGAGATATCATCATATGTATATTAAAGATGAGGATATTCCAACGGTAGCTTCTTGATGTCATTGCTTGAAATACGAGTTCATTGTTATGTCATTTTGTGTGACAAATGATTCATAAGTTTTTGTGACTTAGATGAATGTAGTGTTCATATAGTTTCTATATATGTTCATGGTGTTTTTCATCAATGAAATTCGGGTGTATTTCACATCTAAAGAGGAGCATAAAGAGCCTCAACATACCATTTTGGGAGTGCTTCGTCATCATCAAATATTCAGGAAGATGTCAAAGTGTGAGTTATGGGCTCATGAAGAATGATTCGTGGGGCATTCCATGTCCTAGAAAGAAGTATTTTTGGACCCTTCAAAGATAGAGTTAGTTATTTCTTGGATCACACCCAAGACTTTAGCAGATGTGTGGAGTTTCCTTGGTCTTGTAGGATATTATAAGAGGTTCGTAGCTAATTTATCTCAGGTTGGGACTGCTCTAAAAACCTTATTTATAAAGGATTCAGAGTTTTTTTTTACTAAAAAGTGTCAATATATTTAATGTACTTGAAGGATAAATTATTCAACACAGCAGTCCTTTGTTTACCAATAGAGGGAGTTCCATTTTTTGTTTTTTTGTGATGATTTGTGTCTTGGTTTAGGTTGTGTTTTGATTTAGTAGATATTAGTTGTTTCTTATGGGTCTTAGTAATTAAATCCTCCTGAGCATAAAAATGTCACCAATGATTTGGAGTTATCAATAGTCATGTTTGTTTTTAATTTCTGGTGACATTACCTCGTCGATAATCATTTTATAGTTTTTATTGTTCATAAGATATTTTGTAATGACTGATCTTGTTGTGACTTGAACTTCTAATAGTGGTTATGGATGGAATATTTGTTGTATTATGACTTCAAGATTTAATATACACTTGGTGTGGGTAATTTTGTGGTCAATTCACTAATAAAGAAGTCACATATTGATTTTTTCATGAATATGAAGATTCATGGAGAGTGATAGAAGATATCTCAGTGATACATCTTGACATGGGAGTGGTTAGATGTGGAGGTTGTATTTTCCAAATAACAGTGTAGTCATATTTTTTGCGATAGGTGGAGGAGTCCCAATTAGGGGATTATAAGGTGGAGGTCTATAGAGACTGAATTGTTTTTGGTGATGCCCCTAATGGTTGGTCAGGGGATGAACTGTATCGGGTGTCGTTTTAGGGGAGTAATTTTTTTCCTTTGTCAACATGTACGGTGGTTCTCTATGATTTTAATATCTCACACTTGGTGCTACATATTGGAATCAAAAAGATGTATCAATAACTGATAGGTTGGTTTTGGTGGCCTAGGTTAAAACATGTAGTTTCAGTGTTTGTGTCTCAGCGTTTGGTCTACTGTAAGGTGAAGACCAAGAACCATATTCCTGGTGGTTTCCTCTAGCTGTTAGATGTTCCTTAGTGGAAGTGGGAGGAAGTCTCTATAGACTTATTTATCTTTTTTACCTTGATATTTGGGATTCTATGATGTTATATGTGCGATAGTGGATCATTTTATGAAATCATCCCACTTTATATTGATCAATGAGTCAATATCAATGGAGGATTTTTCAACATAGTATTTGGAGGAGGTGTAGAGACTTCATGGAGTCTTGAAGATAAAAATATTTGATTATGATCCTCATTTTACCTCCAAGGTTTGGATGGTACTTCAGCATTATTTTTTCTCTAAGTTATTCCTTATCACTACTTTCCATCTACAAAAGGATGGTCAGATAGAGTTGGATATCCAAACTCTTCGGTAAATGTATCATTATTGTGTTATGGATCTTGGAGGTTTGTAGATTATGAATTTATATTTGTTCAAGTTTTATTATAATAATATTCTTCACTCCACCATTATCATGGAACCATATGAAGATTTTTACGTATGAACTTTTTGTTCTCTATTATTCTAGACCGGGGTTGGTGAGTTAGAAATTCTTAAACTGGAACTAGAACAGAATACTGCATATATACCTGAATGGACTGAAGGCCTTAAATTTTTATTGATTTTTGATAATCCACCTTTCAAGGGATGATAAGGAACCCTTATAAGGCCTAAAGGCTTACGTGAAATTACATGAACAGTAGGTCTTATAAAATCAACCCAAACAAGACAACTTGGAACTGCCCCTCCCCAATAAATTTTTTCATGTTAGCTCTCCACCTTTGCATGGCTAGTCAGCTAGTTGTCCTATGTAGAGCTTCAGAGTCCTGATACCGATGGAAATTTGGAACAACATATATGTTTCATATGATTTTTGAAAGGATAAAAATAGTACAATATCATCATGAATACGTTTTCGATCATAGGAGGAGACCTATGGAGTTTGATGTTTTAGATCATGTGTTATCAAAAGTGACTCATCATCATGGGAAGTGAAGGTTTAGTCATTTGAGTAATCTTTATCCACAATTTTTTAATACATTTGAGTTGTTTTATTATACTATAGTAGTGAATTATTGAATACAAATTCTCCCACATATGATCCTGATAAATTATTTTTTTCATATGTCTCATCTCTTCCATTACCTTAATGATGACTCTCACATCATTTTTTGGGGTGAGATCAATATTGATGATTATGCAGCCTTCAAGGAGAGTCTTATGTATATATAGGACTGTTATGAAAAGGGGTTTTTTGGGTATGATATTCCTTTTATTTTTTGTATTTTTGTGACATGGTGGCATGGAGGAGAGTACCTGGGAACATGATTTGAAAATATAAACTTATTACCCTAACTTGTTTATTGTTGAGCTCTTCATTTTTTAGCGATGATCATTTTTGGATTTTGACCATTTTTTATAGTTTGTTAAATGGTTTCTATCTTGTTTCTTATTATGGTATTGATCTCATTTAATAGTTATATTCCATAGTAAAATGTTTTGGATATGGTTTTTTTCGACATGGTTTTTATACTTATTTCCTCTGAGTAAAGTGGTTGAGATACTGTGATGTTGAGACTCTTGAGATGTATCTTGTGGGGTGGTCATCTGAATGACCATTTCATAATTTATATTTGATTAAATATTTAAACTCTTGGGGATGAAAATTCTTTTAAAGGTATCTAATATAAGGTTTTGGATACTAGAATCCCTTTGTGATTTTTAGGTGTTGGATGTTCCTGAAGGAGGTCCCAATGTGTTCAGAGGGAATGTAAGAGATAAGAAAGGTGTCACTACTGAAAATGGCATGGTTTCAGTGTAGAGGGGTGTGCTACACCATATAGGTGGTGGCTACAGCATTGTGAATCCCATTTATTGAACAGTGGGCTCGATGGAGGAATTCAAGGCTATTTACTTTTTAGTCATAGCTACGGTGTAGAGGCATGTTGTGGAATTGGACCTTATGCCATTGTTGAGTAGTTGTAGTGTGTATCAGCCAACTAAAACATAGGGCTTTTAGGTGGTTCTTCCCATTTAAGGGTAGCTGAAATTTGGGGCCTTGGTTTGTGTCATTGCCTCTTTCTTGGAAAACAGGTTCTACGATATAGTTCTTAGGGTTGCATTGTAGCCTCGGATCCCCTTTTGTGGAATATATGTCATTGATCTAAGTGTGGATGTTGAATTTTCATTTCCTAAGGGTGTGATACATGGTCCCTTGTGCTACATAATATTTTCCCCTATGTGAGGAACTTATACAATGTAGTCCAAGGGCATGCACCATGGCCTTCTAATTTTTAGTTTCCTATAAATACCCTAAGTCCATTCGAACCTCACTTTCCTCCAAATATTTCTCCTGAACACTAGGAACCCTAGGGTATTTTTTTTTTATTTTTTTGAAGCACCTTTCAAGAATTATTGATAAAATATTTCTATGTTTAATTTTTGGCAATTCAAAGTAGGTTCTTCATCTATTTTTTCTAGTGGTTTCTCTCTGTTTGATCTCATTTACTCTTATTACTTTCTTTCCTTATTATGCTAGATAGTCTCCATTATTCTAATGTAGTTTACATTATAATTTTTTATTTAGTTAATGGAATTATTTTCTTGGGCGATCAAAGTTTTATTAAGGGAGAGTGGATCAGATATTCATGTTGGTGTTTCCTTTCCATTTCAAGAATGTTGGAAGTTTGAGATTGGTGATTTGTTTCTTATTTTATTTGTTCACATGAAAATATAAATAAACCATGGTTTATCCCTTTATATAATGATGGAATTAACCTAATGAGTATTAAACTATATTAAGTAATTAAATTTGGTTTAATTTTAGTGAATTAATGTTGATATTTCTACCATGATAACAATTTTATCTTGTTTTTCTAGATAGTGTGTTAGATATACTATGATTTGTTTTATCATGTTGTTATGTCTAGTAAAAAATGTTGAAATTGATTTAAATAGATAAAGAACATAAATCCAAAATTAATTTATTATCTTAATAATTTAAATAAGATTCATGTTGAATGAATCCTTAGATTATTGCAATTTGATGGTAATTCAAATTAATGTAATGTGTATGTTTAATAAAATAAGTTATTCCATGTGTTAATGGAATTAGTTAAAGAACATGAATAAATAATTCTTGTTGATGAGACTAGTCATAAATTCATGTTAAATGAGAATTTTTATTCTTTAATTTTTTGATATAGTCGATGCCTTAGGTTACCATAGTTGGAACCTTTCATAATTGAATCGATTAATTCAAGATAGAATAAAAACTGGTTATTTGATAAATATAATTGTTTTGGGATGAGAGATCTCATTTTCTCGTGATGTCTGAGTACCTTATGTTTGGGGTGGGTGATCCCACTTTTATATGATGGTCGAATGCCTTGTTTTTAAGGCCAAGTTTCATATTGTCTATGTTTATTATTTGGTAACTTTTTATATGCTCTGGGTGTGAGTCTTGTTATGTGATATGATGTGAGTTTAGGATAGTTTATGAGATATTGGTGGGGAGGACCAAGGTTTTGGTAGCAGTTAACACCTATGACAGTGATATGAATGGTGATATTCATGATGGTGTTGGGGATAAAACCAGAGTTGATATAATGGGTTCAATCTGTGCTTACCCTTTGATATGATGAAAGATGAGATGATTTCTTGTGAATGAATATATTTAATATTCATATTCCTAAGTTTATTATTTATCTACATTCCATACCCCACTACATGTGGTAGATGGATGTTCTTGGTTAGGCATATCTCTTGTGGTATCCTAGAATGTTTTCCTAATGTACCTAGATTTATTGAATGATGTTAATAATGTTTACTAAATGACTTAACCCATGGAATCTATGTTAATAGAATGAAAAATATATTGATCTTGATTAAACCATGGACATAGTTGGATTATTTATTGGGGAAATACACTTCACTTTTAACGGTTAATGTAATGTGAAATGGAATAATGTAATTAGATTCAGGTTGTTAAATAATGGATAATGAATTAATTCACATATAAAGTGAAATGTAATTAGGAAAAAAAATTATTGAAAGTTATCCTAATACTTATGTTCTTACAGGATATTGAGTTCTTATTAGTGGAACATGGGAGTCTGAGAGACTATAGTTGAATTTTAGTCTAATACTAGGTTATTCCCATAGTTTAGTTGTGATATATATTATATCTTGTATGTTTTTTATTTCATATTTTACCCCACTCATGTTAGTTTGGGTTACTGACACCCAGTTGACTATGGGAGGGTATTTTCACCAATATCTCAGTGGAAGGATTTAATAGATGACTACCCTTTATATCCCCTCTATCTTATATTAGTAGTGTTATATTCTAGAATTCATTGTGGTTAGTTTGTCCATATATGAGGGCTATTATGGATTTTGTTTATTTCACACATATGTATCTCAAGATATATTACCCAAATGGTTATTATAGGTATTACAGGTATATATTATGAGGGCTTGGGGTACCTTACTCAATGTATGCATTGTGATGTATTGAGGTATAATTCTTGATGTATGATACATGTAATGCATGTTATGGTGGATCCCAGAAACTACTTGGTTACTATATGGATATGTGGCATGCGATGATGTAATGCATGAGGTGTATGTTGTGATATATAGCACAGATGGCTATCGTCTAGATTCTTTGGGAGGGATATGGCTCAAGGTGTGAAATGTTGGGGTAGAATGGTAAACTTGTGGGGAAGAAGTAGTAGGGTATCCTTGTTGTTTATTACTAAAATATATTCTCTATTTTATGTGATACTCAGTGAGAGATTTCCATTATGAGGATGGGAACTTAGTATACCTATTTAAGTGATAAGTTAGTTTTACTTTTTGTTCACAAGTCTTTAGCATGATTTCATTATCTTTTTCGTGAGAGGATCTAGGGATGATCCTACTATGTATACCTGTTATGCTAACCCTGTGTATAAATAAACTATTTTTCAAGTCATTAAAAAAAATTGGTTATCGGTATAGATATCACTATCTCATGGTTTTATATGAGTTTTCTGTGATCTATGGTAGATGTCGTCTTTATCTTTTGGTACTTGTAGTTTACCTTTCCAGTAATTTAGTTATATATGAAATTGCATGTATGTACTTAGTATTTCTTTTATCTTTATGAGCTATAGTTTATTGGTGTATTTGTATTATCTCACTCTTTCATATTTTCTCCTAGAGGATAATTCCTCCCATTTGTATTTTCAATATAACCTCGGTTCTTTTCTCCATAGAATGTCCTATTAGAGTTAGGATTTTGGTGGTCACTATCCTATTTCTCTCATTGATGGCCTGAGATGTGTATTTTTGGTGGGAGGGGTCGTGATTGACCTAAACTAGTTTTCATGCCTATGTAAAATGTTTCATATGTCAAGAATTCATTATATTTATATTTTATTTTATGGTATGTTGGAATGAGTTTTATTTTGTATGATTTTTTATTTCTAGTGAGAATGAATTTGTTGATTTTATTATTTGGTTTAATAGAATTGATTAAATATTTTTTGTTTTTTGTTCTTTTAAAAACAAATTAATTTATTGAATGTCATTAACTATTGTGTGCCTCCTTATACATTGTTTTTGTATTGAAGGAGTTATTAACTTATGAATTCACTATCTAATCATTTCAAGAAGATAAAACACTTGGATTAATGTGTATATTTTAATGGTTTTATTAATTTAAAAAAAATTATTTTTTTATTATGTATAAGTTTAAGGGAATTAATTATTTTAAATTTTGGTTGAGAATGTTATATTTACAGTTATTTATATTTCATAATCATGCTTGTTTACTTTCAAATTATTATTGTTTACTTCCTTTATTATTTAACTTTCACTTATCACTTGTTATTTTATTATGTAATATATATTTTTTATTTTTATATGATCTTCTCAATTTTTTTTATCTTTTTTATCCAATATGTAAGAGTAAATATATGTACGGGACACTTATGCATGAGGTAAGTGCATTTATGTATGATGACTATTTGAATTTGGACAAGAAAATGACCCTTGCATATGCTGAAAAGTTAGGAAATTTCACTAAGTGTTCGACTCTTACATTCATATTGAAAAATATTGAATGAATCTTGAATATTGGAGGTAATTGAAAATTAGAAAAGTACATGAACCTTGTGTATTACTTTGTTGCCAAGAATTGAATCTTATGTATTGAATTTTGGAAAAGGAAATGAATTATACATATTATATGGATTTTTTAATTTACTCTTTTATATTAAGTGTTCAGAACATTTGTAAAAGTATCTATCTCTTACATATATAGAGAAATATAGAGAATAATTTTATGTACCAATGTTTTAATTTTATATATTCAGGATAAGACTCTTATATATCATAATTTGAAAAAATATTTGTACTCTTATGTGTATAGTTTTAAGTGAAGATTGATTTTACATATTCAGATTTTGGTAAAAATATGATTCCTATATATCAATCAGAAGTTAAGTATTTCAGAAGTTGAGATTTAGAGGAATGTGTTAAAATTTTAGATTCAAAAAAATGTTTTGGAAGTAAATATTGTGGAAGATGAATACCATGTATGAATCATTATAGTGTTGTGTCCGAAGAAATAATAAATGTTGAGAGATTTATATTAATAATTTCATCACTATATCAGAATAAAATTTATCTCACATAAGTTGGGAATCACATGACTTTTTCACATTGCATATGAATCATTAGTTGGATCATATGTGATTAAACCAACTAGAATGACTAAAAAAATAAACAAATTCAAAAAATGAAAAAAATTATATGGTGTATTCTAGTACTGATAAGACCAAATCCACCCTCAATATATATGCCTCACACTAGTCGAGTCCACATCACTCAAGTATCACAATTACCAATTCTTGTGTTGATGACCATCACCATCAAAACCTTCTATGCCTATACGAATGAACACCTCCACTCTAGATCCATCATCACTAAAATGTTTTCATCATCATAAAGTAATAATTACCAATAAAACCCACCAAACTAACACATAATCATCTTCACTTTCAAGAACTCGGAGAAAAATAAATGTAACAACAAAAAAATAGACACATAGGATTTGCTAAAGCTTCATCACTAAGTGAAAAACACCAAACATAAGCCACCAATAACATCACCAAACCACCATATCATTATTCAGACACACAGAAGAGACTAGTCCACCCAAATCTCCAAGATTATTGTTAGAACATATCCATTACATCCAATTCCATAACACAATGTCTTCTCCATATATTGATATTAAAACATCATTTTCACCTCTTGGAACATTATATATATCTCAACCCACACATCTAAAAACCACCACATCATACCAATATGGGGTCTAGTATTGTAGATAAGGTAGCAAGATTATGGATAGAACTAAACTAGGGCCTCGATAGAGATTCCTAATCATGAAAGATGAAGCTAGATAAGAATCCCAAGTAAATGTTGGTTGTGTATTCAAGAAAACTATATAATTCTCAACCAATACCTCTCAAAACCACCATGAAAACAATAAAATTATACCAAGATGGTGTTTAGTGTAATAGATTTGGAAGCAAGAGAATGGAGGGAGCTTAACTATTCCCTCATCATAAATACATGACCATGAATGGAAAAATCATCACAAGAAAACCCCAAAATAGAAGAAACCAAAAACACAAGATCTATTCCTTTTTAAAAATTAAAAAACCTCCGGAAAACTACATCGTGTTAGACCAAATATGGGTTGTAACATGATGGGTGGGGAAGAAAGGGAAAAAAATTAGGAGAAATAAGACCTTATATGAAGGGACACAACCCTAAACCACTACAAAAAAACCAATCATAGCCTAAAATCATAGAAAACATACTAAAAGAGGAAAAATAGACAAGAGGGAGATAAGGATAAATCACATAAGGGAATAAGATAATCAAGGTGGAGGAGAAGTATTCATTGAGGAAATATAGTATAGAAGCCCTATCTATAAAATGAGATAAAATAGAAAAAATTGAGAGAGAATGGATCCACAGGTCTAATGAAAATGGTTTTAGATTAGGATCACCACATGCACTGCACACACCAATTTCAACTCATCTCTTACCCTCACATACTTCACTTCCTTTTTATTTTTTATATATTATAATATAATAATAGAAAAAAATTAAAAATATTACCCAAAAAACTATAAAACCTCATGTTTTTGTGTTTCTATATATATAAACACACTCAATAACTCTTAAAAATATTAAATTAAAAAAAAAATACCGCTTGCCTAAAAATACTAGTTATTATATAAGACACCCCTAATACGATTTTAATCCTCGTAAATCAAGAAAAAACACACCAAAAATAATAAATAAATAAAATTGGGTTCCAACATCACATAACTCTAAAAACAATTTCATCCTTAAAAAATACCATAACAGAATCTTATGAATTCACATGAAACATGCCTCTTAAAAAAATATCTTTTATATGGTTTCAAGAACCCACAAATAATGATGATCATATGAATTATGAAATCCAACCCTTGAAATGTTATTTACACCTAAAGGAACTATTAAATTATACATATCATGACTCCATCAATGTTAAGCTTATATAACTTCAGAAAAAATTTCTCATAAATTTTTAATTCAAGTCAAACAAGGTCTTACTAATGAAAAGTTGCACTTTAATTTCATTTATAATTTATTTGGAGTTCATGTAAAAACAATATGTATTAAAAAACATTGAAAATAATCACAAAAGAAACCCAAATAAAATTTTAATTATATAAATTTGACCTCTTCCTCCTTTTAACTCAATAAAAACATTACCAAAACTCAACATTTCAAAAAACCACTTTATTTACAAATTTAAAAACTCCGTTAAACACTTTAGAAACCCCATAATAAGGTATAAAACCATCAAAATAATAAAATTTCCAAAATAGCTAACATTTTTAAAATATATAAATCATTATATTTAAAAGAAAACAAATTTTAAAACACATTATACATATAGAAATAAAATATTGTTCGTTTTAGATACATGTTTAACTTCTAAATGAACAATTCCAAAATTTCATTTTTTTTGTATCTAGAAACATCTTCAAAGGACATGGTTGTAGTAAAATCTAACTACCTATTCATATCATGGATCAATCCAAAATACCAATATTATACAATCACAACTAACCACCCAAATACTCTCAAGATACAACTAGATAAAATAAAAATGACCAACACACCTATCATCTAAATATAATGTAAACCTACCAAAAACAACCCAACCTCACAATAAAAGTTCCCACCATTACACTAGATAAATACTATTTAATACCATCTCTAAGAACCATGAATTCATCATCCCCACTTTATCATAAGTAATAAACTATATATATATATATATATATATTATAATAGATAAAATCAAGGAAATTTCCTTATTTATATCTAGTTATGTTCACAAAATTCACACATCAAGGTAAATCATATTCAATCATGGAAATTTAACAAGAAAATTCAAATAAAATTTAAAATTCAACATAATAAAACACAAAATGAAGTCATGATATGACAAATGATCTTATACCAAATCAACATATCATCAAGAGGTTTTCACAAATCAATACCAAATTGACTCATTATATATTTCCTTTAAAAATAAACATTATAAACCTTGTCAATCCACCATCAAATCACAATTCAAAAAATTTAAATCCATAATATTTAAATATTTATTTTTCCATCCAAAAATGAAAATTTTTAAATTCATTTCATTGAAATCAAGGTGTCAAGTCTTGTTCACAATATTTTAAAATCAAAACCACTATATTTATATTTTCATTTTGAAGTAAAAAAATTGAGAAATAACATACCCATGTAAATCTTTATGCACGAACTCACCCATTTCCATAAAATTATAATGGTTGAAAAAAATTACCACTTTTATTATTTATTAAAGTATTCATAAATATTCTAAAATGAAACTCCAACCTTCTTGAAATTTCATTTACCAACTCACTTGGTCACTTAATCAAATCAACCAACTAAACATCAATAGGTATCACATCAACAGCATGAAAAAATCATTACAGACAAAAATAAAATATTTTAAAATCCACTATTAGATCAATACCCCCCATGCCATAGAAAATTACAACTGAATAGTGTTATAATATATTTTCCCGTAATTATTTATCAATTTTGACATCGACTATTTTTTTAACATATTATTGAGTTCTTATATTAAAAATTAGGATAAAAAATAATTAAATCATACTTTTATAAATTTAAACATCTTATTATTCTCCTAACTTAACCTCTCAAAAATATTACTCATCATTATTCTAGTTACAAATACAAATCAGTGAGTAAAAAATATTATCTAACACATGGTTTAAAAGTATGTGACAAAGTAATGTTATATTACAAGTTCTCTATTACCTTATTTTATTTTATCAAACTCAAACTAAAACATAAATTTATCAAAAAAAACATATTAATGATGTAAAAAATTAAATTATGGTATAATTAAATACAATAAATTATCAAAAACTAATAAGTAATTATACTGAAATAAAAATTTAACATGGAACACATTTTGTCATGATATTTCAATTTTAAACACTCTTTTTTATAAAATCAATGTAAATTTACTATATCCCTAATCATATCAACATAAATAAATTTTTTAAATATTTTAACTTTTTAAACCTTTAAATTAATAACACTTAACACATGGAATGGCATATTACAACATGTAATATTCAAGGTTAACTTAAAACATGTTTTCCACAAAATATTTTGAAACATATCATCAGAAAAAATATCAATTCAAACACATAATCACACAATCATGGGAAATCATTCATTTATTCTCTCTTTTATTTAAGTTAGTTTCCAAATTCAAAAAGGATTTAACAAAAAAACTTATTAGAGTTTCCAATTAACACAATTTCTATTTTCTATAAAATAATATAAACATGTTAAGAAGAAGAATAACCCAAGTACAAGTCAACATAGGAACAAATAAACACAATCACATATAATTATAATCATATTAAAATATTATCCATTCCTAATTATTATTTTCAATCTAATCTCTAAATTCAATCATAGGAACAATCAATTATGATGGATGTACCACACTGAGGTTCCTACCCTTAAATCCCTACACTTTTAATTGTTCATTTTTATTATACTATCAGTATCCTTTCTATGTATCACAAGGTCCCTTATATATATTATATAATCTCTCGGGCCTACATCACATGTTATTCTCAAATGACATCATTATCCTACCAAACCAATGAAATTCTCATTGGTTCCTACTCTAAACTTCATTCTATAGGAAACACTAACTCAAATATCACTTTTTCATGTCCCAATTTCAATATAACCACTCCTAGGTCATATATTAGTAACTATCACCAAGGGTATATAAAATATTATATATGAGTAATTTCCATCATTAAGCCTGTGAAGAAATAATGGAACTACCAATCAAAACCAATCATCCATATATTATAATAAAATATCATATATAAAACCAAAAATAAATATAATTTCATAAAACTCATAATAATTCAAACAAATATAAATTCATAATCGACTAACCAAAAAATCCTAAATAAATAAATGTAATCTCCAATGGTTTTTGTTGTGTCCACCATGCCCACAAGATAGTAATGTCCAACTCGATTTCAGTTTAGATTCTGTAATCCTAAAAAATGGTATATATAAGTAGGGGTGAATATAAAATTATATTTAGTAGGTTTTACTCAATAAACTCTCATGTTAGTATAGAAGAATAATAATAAATATCTATTGAGTAAATAATAAAATTGATATGTGATGTTATCTCAAGTATGGTCTCTAACCCATATCACCACAAGAACACTCACAAAATAATAATTATTTCTAGCATAGTAAATTATATAAATATTTTGAGAAGTCCCCCAAAACAAACTCCCACTAACCCATTCACTGATATTCTTAACACCTCACACCATGAAGACATCAACTTCTCCCCTCATCATCATGAACACCTCAAACTTATAGATACATCATAAAGGATATAAAACTTGTTCCCTTCTCCCCATAATCATCTCAATCACATATCCAAGCCCTAACCACATTCAATGGTTGGGGAAATAAGTTTTACTGGTTATCCATCACACTATCCCACTTGATAAGTGTGTGTTGGGTTTCACCCAAGAAAACCACTCTCAAGTGGTATCCATGTAGCAAGGGTGAATGTAATATCATCAATTTATTAAATAAAAAATTATATTATATTATATTATATAACTCAAAGTACCAATAAGCTAAGATTATGGTTTATCTATTTCTATTCCCAATGCATATATTTGTCCTCACACTACACAACCTTCTCATCATACCACATAACATAAGATAAAAAACAATTACATAATCATAACTCATCAAATTATATAGTTCCTCTTATCACTCTTTATATTTTCACTAATTTCTCACATAATCCAACTATAATAGTAAAAAAATAATTATAGAACCTATATTCTTTCATCATTAATCACTACCATATCATTGGTTTATCCTTTAATTCATTCATCTCATATTAATCTCATATTTTTTTAAATTTATAAGGATTTATTGGTTATTATATGCCTCAATATCATTTATAATATCAAATTTATATCTCAAATAATCTTAAATAACACTTAAATTAATAATAAAATAACATTAATGAGTCACATGATATAAAAAATTTAAAATATCTCTTTAATATCAATCAAAAAAAATTATTCATCAAAAATATCATTCATATAATTTACAATTTACTTTAAAACTCATTAAGAAATATAGAAAATACTAAATTATTCATACAAGAAATTTTTCAAAAAAAAAACTTTTATAAATCAACTAAATACACCTTTATAACTCAAAATATTCTTTAAAAAATATATGAAATTACAAAAAATTTTACAATTTGTATAAATGATAATTCAGTACTAAAAAACATGGGAAATACTTATCTTAAAAAAATCACACAATTAAGATCAATGTCTAACATAACTTCAAGATGAACCCATAATAAAATATTTATTATATCAAGGATAAAAAAAATAAGGGAATGAAAACCAAACTTAGTACATGACTTAAATCATTAAGTCAATTAGAGGAATGATTATAACCTTATAAAAATATCTAAAAAATATCAAGATCATCCACATTCTCTATATGTACATAAAATCATAAAATAATATAATAAATAAATATACCACATTTTTTAAAGGGAAAATAAAGATAAAAAACACTTATAAAGAATATCATCATCATTTATATCCCAAAAAAACAAAGAATACATCTCATTAAAAATTAACCACAAATCTATAAATCATAAAATTATTGAATCAGGTAATATATATAATAAAATTTATAAAATAAATTTATTTTATAATTTTCATTAAACATTTTTGTGAGAAATAAATTATTTAATTTCATTAGAAAAACATGTATTTCAAAAAAAATAGTTCCTTTTTTTTGAATTACAGGTAATATTTTAAAAGATATACTAAACTAATTGATATGAAATTTAAAGAGATAAAATTAGACATATCAATATTTCTAAATAAAATTTATATTTTTAATTCAAATTTATGGTTCGAGTGGTATTTATTAAAGACTGTGGGAGTATATAATTAAAATTACAAAATTTTAGTAATGAGTGGAATCTTTTATTTAAAAAATTGTCCACTTTTTATCACTCAATAATTTTGAAACTAAAAAATATTTATCAGCTAAATCTAATAATTCAATTATTATTTTTATCTAATTTTATATTAATAAACTAAAAAATACAATAAAGATTTAATTTATTCATGGAGTTCTAGGATATGATGGAGGAAATCTAAACTCCTATTTCTAATTCATTACTCATTCTAAAATCATCAAACATTAAAATATTGATCAACTCTTATCCAAGAATCCAAAATATGTTTCTATATTATCTTTTGAAATTTGATTAAATATAAATAAACCAACATGAGAGGTGAAAAATGGTACTAACAAAACAATAACATAATAAACAAAAATATGTAATATTTATCATATCAATCTCTCTTATCCCACTTAGATCTATATTTTTTTTATATTATTTAAATAAATTCATAAAATTAAATCAAAAAACCTAAATCATGATAGTTCCTTAATGAGATAAAATCTATAAAGTTTCTAGATTACCTACCTCATTTGATACCAAATAATAAATTACTAGTATGGATAATAAATTCAATCAAACTCTTGGAGTTTTAAATTTTCATATAATTAGAAAAAATAAAAATTAGATCTATCCTAAAAATAAACCTAATCATATTTGAATGAAATCATGGGTCTTTACTAGTAATCAACAACATAATTATAGCACTATTAAAGGTTCATTAATTGAACAAATATGGAAATAGATCATATATAGAGATGTTAAAAAAATAAGTGAGGGAGAAATAATATTAAAGGGAGAGAGATAAACCATAATGGGTTCCGCACAAGCATGGGAAACCCTAAAACATTGAATTGAATTTTTCGTTCTTATTTTATTCAATATAAATTTTTATTTATTTATTTATTTACTTTTTTTTAAATTTCAAATTTCCCAAATGGACACTTTTCCTCTCCATCGTGCCTCCCTCAATACGCTACTTTTCCCCTGCTAATTCTATTATTTTTTTCACTCATTCACTTTTTTTACCCACACATTCAATATAAACTAACACCCATATCTACATACCCACCACAACTCACACAAGCCATGAATTACACACAATAAACACACTATAATTTCAACCCCTCTCTTACCTTAACATGAATACTCATCATTTTTTACATAATATAATATTATAATAATAATAAATTAAAAATACACACACAAATATATAAATCCTAATATATATATATACATATATATTCAAATATATTTATTTTTTCCTATATATATTTTTAATAAAATACATATTCATTAAACATAATTTTATTATTCGTATTGTAATCAAATAAAAATATTTAGTTGGATTATAATTTCCACTGATATTATCCAAAATAATTAAACAAACTTAATGGATCTTAAAATTTCGAAATTAAAAAAAATTCACTTGTCCAAAAATATAATATATTATATAAGATACCCAAAAATTAATTTTCATCCTCAAAAATTCACAAAATATCACACTAAAAGGAAAATTACAAGTGAGAAAAATTCTCGGTCCTTACAATTAACTCCCAAACTGGGAGTGTCCATACACTATGATATGTTTAATTGTATATAAAAATATTACTCATGTTATAAAACATTTCAAAAGTATGATTTACATGACCTGGCCCACCAGGGTCCCACCTAGACCAACAATAAGTCTAATGTACCTCTATAATCTCACCTCCAATAGGCCAGGGGATGGTTATTAACATCTATTAATCATATCAAACAAGATGGGAGGTCTAAGCATAATATACCTATATGTAACCACAAATATCTACATAGAGAAAAAATATTGACATGATGGATAAATAATCAACTATAATATATAAAATGTATGTGATGTGCTATGGTCCACAAAGAATTATCAAGTGAATAACTAAAAAAGTAATGTTAAAAAATACATGCCTACTGATCATAAGGGAAAAAACCAAAGAAACTGAATAAAGGGATATCCTCAGTAACTATCTCTAGACATGACCATCATTTATGACCATCAACTCTAGATATCACTAACATCCCACTCAACCAATATCATTCCTACCCTAATCCCCACTGTATTGTCTATCATCTTCATAATGAATGAAACATTCAGTCGATATGGCCACAATGGTGTGAGTATGTATATACATAATAATATTCCCCAAAAACCTTAAAGGAATAAATAAATACCATAATCTTCTCAAAACCACACAGGTAAGGGATAACTCACTCTATGAAGAAAAACATAAAACCAAAAACCTAGATATGATTTCATGCTCGAGAAATCAAGATTCCAAGACCTACTCATTCATAGCACAGATAAACAAATAATTAAAACCTACAATAAACCACGATAAAAATAGCCTATAAAATCCATTCCCATGTCATCTCAAAATATATAATGGCAGCCCCATTCTTCACCAAACAAAGCATCAATTGAGGGAGTTTCAAACCCCTAATGGAGGACCCACTCTATTTTTTACTAATTCATTGAAAACGGGAGTAGATACAGATATAAATAGGGGAACCACACCCTAATGATTCATGGAACATTGATCGAGGGATCACCAAACTCATTAGACTTTGGGGTGGAACCACACTTTGTCAGGTGCAAGGTGCTATTGAATCCACTTCAAAATGGTATAAGATCTACACCTAATATATGTAGGTGAGTATTGAACTCTATAAACACTTTAAGGACTTATTACCTATATTCAACATGAATATTAGTGAATACCAAACCCTGAGGAATGATCTAATCATCATGCTCAAACCCCAACATCAACCCTACGGAGTTAAATCCAAAATCTAACTATCTTTATTTGAAAAAAGTCTTATATGATCAAATATACCATATCATGGTGATCTATATAGAAAAATTATTATGATGGGCTATTCATTTTCCTAAAACCAACACATGGATAAAAAAATCCCCAAAACACCACATGGGTGAAGGGAATGCCACATGGAAACCTTTAGTCATGCCATGGGATTTTATAAAGGTTGTAGAACACACATGAGCCTCACACTCATATTGAATCATGATAATGTGGTTCCCTTGAGCTTTGTGAAGCACTGGAATGGGATAGATCAAGTGGACCCCACCCATCAGTCCACCTCACGACACAGGTTAGTGCTTGGGATTGAAAGGCCAATCTGTGTAGCTGAGCCTGCATGGTTGGCCTAATAGGCCAATTAAATTTGGATTATCCCACTATAAAGTATATACCATGATGTCTAGATGGAAACCATATTTCTGCATTGTGGTCGCCTATTTTCATCACCACAATCGACCCTGTCACCACCACTCAGGTTCCTTCTCAACTTCACACCACCACACCACCACATGTCCACCCTTATCTAATCCATATTCTTATGTCATCACACTCCTTTTCACCACCCCCGCCTAGATTTTATTATTCCATGCACTGCTTCCATGGTGTCACCTACTATGTGGGCCCCATCGGACCATCACTGGACACTCTTGGGGAATTATCTTCTTTGATTCCACATAATAAGAATAAAAATGGAAATGGTATATTTACATTCATTCATTTATTCTCTATCAATAATTTTAACACAAGGAATAAAATTGGGGATAAAATCTCTAACATAGGTATTTTTCAACATGGAGATCTGGAAACCAATAATGAGAGTTGAAATACTATAATTGAAGGTCTAAAAAAATCCATCATGAATTTACTAAAAATGGAGTAATTATAAAATTCATATTACCTACATCATTTTTTATCAATCGTTGGAAAATATCTTTCCCATATTGGGTTACATTGGAAATTTCTCAAAGAATTTGTTTTCCACCAATCTCATCCCTCCATTTATCTCTAAATATTCCTTTATAATTATTGGGTTTTAGGATAATAACCCCAGATTGGAGCATTATATAGGTTTAAATAAGGGAAAATAATGTCCATGGATATAAAAATTAATTGATTATAAATTAATTTATTACTAATAATGGAGTAATTATAAAATTAATATTCCCTACATCATTTTTTATAAATCGTTGGAAAAGATCTTTCCCATGTTGGGTTCCATTGGGAATTTCTCAAAGAATGTGTTTTCCACCAGTCTCATCCCTCCATTTATCTCTCAATATTACTTTATCATTATTATGTTTAAGGATAATAACCCTAGATTGGAGGGTTATATAGGTTTAAATAAGGGAAAATAAGGTCCTTGGATATAAAAATAAATTGATAATAAATAAATTGATTTTATTTAATTACTCACCCACAACTGGTAATCCCAAGAACCTGAGTGAAAATAAAATTACATTGTCTTTAGGGTAAACCCATAGTTATTGATGCAATAA
The DNA here is from genome assembly GCA_963277665.1 of Viscum album. Taxonomy (NCBI): domain Eukaryota; kingdom Viridiplantae; phylum Streptophyta; class Magnoliopsida; order Santalales; family Viscaceae; genus Viscum; species Viscum album. Next base: position 922,729,318 of record OY728141.1, on the reverse strand, counting down.
TCGTATCATTTTTACCATATGATTCTCTATTTATCATATATAAGGAATTCATCACAATCATGAATATGAAAACAAAAAATAATATATTATTTATGATATATTATTTCATATCCTCTATAATGCCAAAAAATATACAATGGATCTACAATAAACCTAAAAAATATTATTAGAAATATTTAAAAGGTTTGAAATGAAAAAATACAAGTTTAATACAAGTACACTTGAAAAATTGTAGTCACCCTCAATTTATTTATTGAGGGATGGTTGTCACCCCCTTCTTTGTCAAAGGGAAAAGTAGTGGAAGGTTTAGTGGGTCTCTATACCCACATAATTATACAATTAATTAGGATAAGTAGCAATAAAAATGCCTATAAAATAGGATTCCCACCTGACAGTATCAGCTTCAAGACCAAGGTCTTATCCCATATATACAATTTTATTTGTGTGATATTTTTGGGATGTTTTCTCCATATATTCAAGATATATTATTATGAGAGTTTTCTCCCCATAATAGTGATATAGAGTGTGTTCTCACTCTTACTATAGTGATCCTTCTATTTCTCCTTGTTTTTTAGCCCAATTCATTTTAGGGGTTTTTCAACTTTATATTTTCTATCATTTATTTTCTATATTTTTTAACTTTAATTTGTATTTATAGTATTACCATGCCATAGGGACATTAATTTTTCTTAAAATAAGTTTTAATATATTAAGGTTCAAACCCAATTTTTTCACTTTCATAGGTATTAATAATTTCCATAAATTTAAGTATTATCTTTGATCAAGACTCTAATTTATATTTCACATAAAAAATATATTGAGATTATTAAATACATCTTTGTAAAATAGTGTAGGTTCTAGGATGATGAATTTTCTAAATTTTAGAAAAAAATTATAATAAATAATTCAATATAAATAATTCTTTTTATAGAAAATTAAAAAACAATAAGTGTTATGGAAATATAATTTCCTATCAGATATTGAAGAAAAAATAATGGGTGAGATAGTTGAGAAATTGAATGACATGGGTGGTAATGATATTTCCAACATACATTTGTTTTTGGATATCATTTTATTTTCAATCATTGTGAAGAAAAGTGTGGGGATTTAAATTTAGGATACTCTGAAAATTTTATAGATTCTAAGTCACTAAAAAACAAAATTTTCTTGAAAAATAATTTATACACTCTTTCAATGATAGAGTCGTCATCGGTAACAGATTGTATAAACACCCAAAATACCTTGTTTTCTTAGATCATGGTATTGGGATAAAAATTGAGGATACTAAATGTGTGTTTATTCTATTCTAAATTTATTTTGATTCAAATGATCAACTTGTCATTAACCTGACCAAAAATATATCGATTCATATATTTGTCTTTAATTAAATTAAAACTATAGTTCTTGAGGAATAAAATCTAAATATGAATAATAGGATAGATAGAAAACTTCAAACCAAGAATTTGAATTTTCAATGTAGAGGGGAAGGATTATGGAACATAGTTTCGATGGTATCTAAAATCATGTTAGGTACAAATAAATGAGAAATAATAAGAATATCATGTATTATAGTTATGGAACTAAGGGTAAAGTAAAGAATGAATGTTATAACAAGAATAGTGGTGGAAATAATTCTAAATGAAATGTGATGAGAACTTTTAAGAATGGTTTTATTAAATTTAATGAAGAATTTAGAACTATTGGAGGTAGAAAAAATATCAACAATGGATTGAAAATCGACTTAGAAGAAACATGGAACATAACATCTCAAAGGGAATGGTTTGATCGATATAAAACTATCCCCGAAGGAATTTGGTACCTGTGGAATTATCAAACCATAAAGATCATCAGAGTTAGTAATATCAAATTGAATTTATATGATGGTATAGTGTGAACCATCCATGGAGTACTCCATGTGAAGGGATTGAAGAAAAACATATTTTATTTTCATTAATTTGGAGATATCAAGTGTAATACTAGTATTGAGAATGGATTGATAAATATTTTTAAATGCATGATTTTGGTGTTTATGGATGAGAATATTTTTAATAACCTATATGTGATTCTTAGTGAAATATATAAGGAGGAAGATATGGTTATTTCATTAACTAACTCAAAAGAATCATTAACATTGTTATGGAATATAAAACTTGGTCATGTGTCTAAACAAGGCTTGAGGATTCTTATTGATCATAATTTATTATCTAGGATTTCAAATTTATATTTAACATTTTTTGAGAATTGTGTTTTTAGAAATTAACATTGATTTAAGTTTAGGAAATTAGTGATAAAGATCAAGGAGATCTTATAGTTGATTTATTCTAAATCTTGGAGAGAATTCGTTATATCCCTAAGTGGATCAATGTATTTTGCATCATTCGTCGATGACTATTCCATGATATGTTAGGAGTACCCAATAAAGAGGAAGGATGATGTTTTTGAAGTCATCAAAACACTAAATGTTCATAAAGAGTTTGAATCTATAAATAAGATCAATTTTTAAGTATTTATAATTATGAAGAATATATAGGTGATAATTTTTATACTTTTTGTCAATGGGAAGGCATTAAGAGTCATCTTATGGTGGAATACACCCCTCAGCCGAATGCTGTAGAAAATTGGAAAAATAAAACCATGTTGGATATAATGAGGGTGATGTTGAATACTATAGGAATTTCCAAGACATTCTGGGTCTAAGCAGTGATGATTTCCTATTATGTGATAAATTAATATCCTTCAGTGGAGATTGATCTGAAAACATTAATGGATATGTGGATGGGTAAAATTGATTAATATTCTCTATTACATAATTTGTATGTCATGTATATTCACTGTTTAATGACTAGAAATTATTTAAGTTAAACTCAAGATCCAGGAAATGTACCTTCCTAGGATATGCTAATGGTGTGAAGGGGTATCATTTTTGGGACCCCACTAACCACAAAATTATTATCAATAGAAATTTTGTTTTTGTTAAATACAAAGTGAAAATGATGATTGATGGACACATTGAGAAAGAGAATACATAAAATGAAATATCAAGAGGGAGGATGAACTAAAGGAAGAGCTTATTTCATCTACAACATTACCAGATCATGATGGTTAAGTGCCGATTGAGTTTAAAACCTAAAGGTTAACTCGAGAGAAAATAATACTAATATAGAACTCATATTATGTCATTGAGAAAAATATTATATACTACCTATCAATAGAGTATAGTGTTCTGTCATCATTTTTAGAGGTTACTAAAAATCTAATTGTATCCTTACAGACGGTAGTGATGTTGGATTAAATTGAAGCCTTTCATAAGAATAATAATTTGTATCTTATTTCATTACCTCATGGAGGATGACCATTAGAAAAAAAATATTTTTTTAAGATCATGTGGGATAGAAATGAACATGTGGAAAGATATCATGAGATACTAGTGGTAAAAATATATTCTTAAAATTAAGGTATTGATCTTGATGAAATATTTTCAACTGTTGTTAGACTAAAAATTGTTTGAGTGATTTTGGAAATGTATTTCATATATAGTCTACATCTAGATCGGGTAGTTTTAAAGATGGTTTTTCTCCATTGTGATATTGATGAAGAAATATATATGATCCAACCAAATTACTATATAGAATAAGTAATGGATAACTTTCTTTGAAGTTTAAAAAAATCTATACAAGGTCTCAAATAGTCATTAAGGTGTTGGTGTAAGTGACTTTATTCTTATATCATGAGCCTTGGAGATGAGAGACTTCATTAAAAAAATTCATATTATAAGTGTTTACATGGTAACAATTTCATCATTATTCTATTATATATGGATACAATGATGGTTTTTGACCCCAAAAATGATTGGATCTAGAAGGTGAAGGAATAGTTGGGTTGAGATTTTTATATGAATAACTTGGAACCAATAAGAGAATTTCTTTGTATATATATTTATTGAGAAATAAATAATGGGACAATTTAGAAATTATAGAAGATTCACTTGATAAAATTCTTGAAACACTTCAACATGTAAGATTATAAGACAATTTATACCCCTTTTGAAATTAATTTCAATTTATCCTATATTATGAGTCCGAGTAGTGAAGAAACAATTATTGAGATGTCTCAAGTATTGTATGCATATGGGGTAGGGAGTTTAATGTTTAATACAGTTAGTAGTAGATCAAACAATCCACATGTAGTGGGATCATTTAGTTGGTATATAGAGAATTTAGGATGGGAACATTAGAACATAGTGAAGACAAACCTAAGATAAATCAAATAGACCTTAGATATTGTATTATGTTATGGAGGATTAGAGTTCACTATAAGTGGTTATGTAGATTTAAATTTTATAGGTGATTCTGATATATGAAAATCCATTATTAACTATGTGTTTACTATTATAGGAGGATATATGATCTAAATTTCAAAGATTAAATCAGTTTTTTATTTATTGATAATAGTGGCGGAATACATGGTAGTTAAAAAAGAATTCAAAGAGGTGATTTAGATAATAATATTATTGAATAATATAGGGTATAATCATGATAAGATTCAATTATTTTATTGTTGTCAAAGTACATTTCACATTGAAAGGAATACCTATTTTTATTCTAGGATAAATAAAATTAGTTTATAGTATCACTTTTTTGAATATTTAGTTGGGAAAGGGAGCGTGGGTATGCAGAAAATTCACACCAAGGAAAATATAAGAGATTTTTTAATGAGAAATATTAACTTTGATTGTTCAAATGGTGCATATTCCCACACATACTTAAAAATAATTGAGTAGTATACTAGGTAGATAAAAAGGATTTGTGGATATGTGATTATTTTTCAATAAAATATCCAAGTGGTAGATACATTGGTACTATCCCCATTGAAAAATTACAGTCGTTCATTGATTGCTTATTCAAGGATGGTTTCTACCTCCCCCCCCCCCTCTTCTTAGTTAAAGTGGAATAGGTGGTTTGAGTTTTTGTGGGTGACCAAACCCCAAAAAAATTTGTAGAATAGGAGGAGAAATTGAGATATATATTCCTATAAAAGTGGATTTCACCTAGAAGTATGATCATCGGTAACAAGAACTTATTCTATATATTTAGTTCTTTTTATATGGAATTATTGAGGTATTTTCTTCAACTATTCAAGATAGAATATTATAAGTGTTTTCTTCTTACGATAGAGAGATGTGTGTGTATACACACTTTTCTATATTGAACCTTATATGTTATCATGAATTGTTTTTTACCCCTCTTAATTTTAAGGAGGTTTTCCATGTAACATTATTGTTATTTATTTTCCATATTGTCTCACTTTATTTAATCTTGATATTATTTCCACACCATAATTCCATTCATTTCATTCCCAAAACAATAGATAATACCCACCTTTTATGATATAATAACAAAAAAATCATAAAATCAATAATAATTATATTAAATATAACAACATCAAGGATTTTAAAAAAGTGAAACTAACTTACAAAAAAAAATATCATAAAACATGTATATAAATCATAGACAATGATTTAATAAAATAATAATTCATTATTAATAACTTGATTGATTGTATTTTTATTTAAAATTTTCAATATATCATAAAATTATCATGTTAATTCATGCAATTTTCAAATAATGTGGTGCAATAAAATTATAGTCAAAATAATAAATTATTATCATAAACATCCATTTCACTAAAACATAATATTAATCAAAATATATATAAAAATTCTCAATATGATTCATGATAGGTATAAAATATCATAAAAAATGGTTTATAGTTAATATAATTTAGGATAGTTTTAATATTTTATTAGTCTATTTATTAAGTATTTACTATGTATTTAGAAAATACATGTTTTATAAATTCAGTATAACGTTAAAATTATAATTTTAATGTATTTAGAGTATTATTTAAAATTATTATAGTCTAAAAATTTGTAATTATTTATTTTTATAGGAAATAGTAAGCCCTGAATTGGTGGGGAAAGAAACATTATGATAAAAACTAACATAAATAAACTGTGGAAAGGGATCTCTATAATGAATAAATACAGACATAACTTTCATCCATGACTGATACTATAATCACCCTAATCACCACCTCATTGTTCATTATCTAAAAAATACATGACATGTATGAAAGAAATGACCATTTATGGGTGATTATATATACCTAGTAAGATTCCCAAAAAACATAAAGGAACAAATAAACACCCTAGCCAACTGAAAACCATATAGTCAAGGGATAACCCACTCAGGGAAGAAGAACACAAAACCACAAACCCATATATTATTTCAATCTAGAGAACTTGAGAATCAAGTACCACCCATCAACAGTCCAACTAAACAATGAATTTTACATTATGAGAAACCATGATATGAACTACCCAACAAATCCATACCTGCATCATCTTAGAAAAATAGTGGGGGACCCAAACCTCACTAGAGTAATAATTATTCAAGGGATTTATTAACTCCTAATGGAGGTACCACTACTCATCATAATAATCCATAAAATGAGGGATTATCTAACTCCACAAATAGAGAACCCATGCCCTGATGATTCATGGAATGTTGATCAAGGGAGTAATAAACTCTATAGACATTATGGAGGACTTATGCCTTATCGGGTGCAAGGGAATAAGGAATCCATCCTTAGAATACAGAGGACCCACACCCTATGTATGTAGGGGATTACCCAAATTTATAACCTTATGAAGGATATATTCCATGTCATCAACATGTATCCATGGGAGTACCAAACCCCAAGGAATAGTCCACTCATCATACCTAAACCCCAACATCATCCCTATATAGATTAATACTAAGGGTATATATATCACCTCTCAAATGGCCTTGGATGAAAAAACAAACCACTCCATTAAGATATATACTGAAAAAATGATAAAGATAGTTTATTCATTTTCATAAAACTATCATAGGGTAAAAACCTCTCAAAAAACCCCACATATGTGAAAGGAAGGCCACATAGCAATATTTATGAGCACTATGTGACATGATAGGGGTATTAAGGGCATGAGTGTATGAATAACATGTGTTTTACACTTCATTATCCTAGGTTGGATTGGTTGGACATCAATTTCCATGAATGTATAGGCCACTAGGGCCACCATGCAATGTGAGTCGATGCTTGGGCCAGCCCACTTGATCCTATAAGGTCAGGGTATGTAACTGGGCCTACTTGGTCAGACCACATGACTCAGGTCTATTGGATGATCCCACCAACAACATCACTTTGTGGTGGCCAGATACCCACCACCTCCTTTCATTTTATCAATCTGAGCAGCTTTCACCTTCCACCTCATGCCATGACCACTTATTATTGTCACCACTAGTCATTTTTATAGTTGGTCTCATCACCGTCACCCAGGTCCTTTCTCAACATCACACTACCATACAGTCACCCTTCGATGATCCACACTGTCACATACGGATTATAATGAGTACCTAATAACTAGGTACCCAACCCAATAAAATTAGGTTTAGGTACAATTTAATTAGGTTCTAGAAGGTTCCATTTTTGAAAAAGAAAACCAACTATTAATTGAGTTGGGTTTTGGTACCTCTTATAGGGTACCCTATGCCTGAATATATTTTTAAAAAATAACTCAAAGAATTCATATTCCTCCACCCCCACTAGGTAAGGAGAATGACATCCAAGGTCCAGAACTAGGAATTTATTCATATTAAGTGCTATTGTAGTTATTTTTTCATGTGATTTTATATCTACACTAGTCTGTAACTGTAATTAATTCACATTTTTTGTCCCTATATTTCATTGTGTCTTATGTTTAGGGAGGATAACATTCAATATTAAAAACTAGGAATGTATTCCATTTAATGACCACTATATTTATTTATTTGAGAGAGATTATAACTATATAAGTTTTTAATTAGAATACACTACGGTCGTGTTTTGAGGATTTATGTTGGATTTTGTCTTATTTGGGGCTATTTTTCATATCCATAAATGTGTTTTTTTAGTGAGAAAATTGGGAATTAACGGATTTAGGTTATAAATGGGTATTAAATATTTTATATGGGTTCTTATTTGAGTATTTATTTTCAATGTTAATCAGGTTTAGGTTAGAGTTTATGAATAAATTTATTAATCAAGGTTATGGTTATGTTCCATAATTTTTATGGGAACCAAATCATTTCCATATCCCACCACACCCCGATATGCCACCTATCTTAGAGTCTCCCCAAACTTGTAATGCACCACGGTCCATACTCCTTTACAGGCCAGATCACACCATCATCGAACACTCTCGAGCTAGATTAATACTCAAATTCTGTGAAAAAAATATAAAATGGTGGGGGAGATAGATCTAGGTTCTTTCAACAATTTACCTTTAAGAACATGCACACAATCAACATAGTTCAAGATAAAATCTCTAACCATGTGATTACACCACATAGAAATTGAGAAACCAAGAATGGGATTTAGAAAACCAAAATTAAAGATTCAAAAAAAATATGACGCAAATTCATAAATAAAGGTGAAATTTTTAAATAAAAAATCCCTACCTTAGGATCATATTGATCATTGGAAATGATCATGCATGTGTCGAGTTCCATTGGAAATTCCTCTAATAACATGTTTTCCACCAGTCTCTTACTCCTAGATCTCTCTAAATCTTCCTCTCTAATTATAGGATTTAAAGAGTCTAACCCTTGATTATAGATTTTAAGAGGTTTAAATAAGGGATATTTTATTCACTGGATATAAAAAATAATTTATTATTAATTAATTAATTTTATTTAATTAAACACCTATGATATGTAATCTCAGGACCCTGAGTATGGACTCAAATTACACCATACCTAGGGTAAACCCCTTATTTTGGATACAACAATGGCATAAAGTTTCCCATAAAATGATCTATTTATTATATATAATAAATTAATTATAAACATTCATTCACATATTTAAAATATATATTGTTTTTTATATATTATTTTTAATCCTTCTTAATGCTCAAAAATATTATTAGAAATGATCAAAAGGTGAAAAATTAAAAAATTCAAGGTCAAAAATCCTCCCAAACTTCAAGGATTTTTACCTCAAAAAACATAACCTACTAAAAACTGTGATTGTAGAAATCCCAAATATGTCTCTCAATCTCCTAAGAGCTCTCTTGATGGTTTCCATACTGACAGAATACACACTAGCAGTATCTCCCAGCCATGAAGGGTCATATCCTGCTGGTCCTTTTTTCCACCTTGTTATTCATAAAGGTTGAATCGTCCTAGAGGTCTAGATATTCCCAATAAATAAAATTTTATGGATCATACATTTACCTCCTCATTTTTTACACATGAAATATGTTATGAACTTAGTCCAATTATTAGGTTAATTCATAGTGGTAAGAATACTTACCTACACTATACATTATTTGGAAAGTTATGACAACCTCATGGATATTTTTTCCCTCTTATAATATTCTAAAAACATTTTCATGGTGAGACATTTAGGAACACATTATATTCCTTAAAATTCTTTGAATTATGTTATGCTAATAGTACATTAGTTTTTTTATTATATGTGAATTCTACTAAAGGTAAACGATCCTCCTAGCTCTGACCAAAATCATGTAAAATTACTCGATAAAGTTTGATGGGTCATTAATATATCTCTTTATCTATTTTACATGAAATAAATTGTATAAATTTTTTAATTATGGGGGTAATGTTGGTGGTAATCAACCTCACATACTCAATTAAATATTTGGAAAGGTTAAATGAGCCACAAGGACAGATTTCTACCACTTTTGAACCTATATAAATTTTTTTATGCTGAGACCATTAAAAACACATGATCTACTACATCAAACTATAAATTCCCCTTCCATCAGTCTTTGTATTAATTCTGACAGATCTGAGTTATCCTTATCTACTCATGAATTACATGTATATTATTCATCATTGAACGCACCAACTCTAGTCACATTAGTTATAACTCTTCAAATCCCTTTCCAGAACAGAAGTGATCCACAAGGTATCATATATAATGACTCAAAATGTTTTATTTTAATAGTGGATTTATAGATATTATTATACATGAAGTCCACTAAGGGTAAGTGATCTTCCTAGATTTGGAAAAAAGGATTTGACAAGCCCTAAATATATACTCAATAAATTAAATTGTTCTTCTAGTCTACCCATCCATCTGAGGGTGTAATGTTGTACTCAACCATAGTTATTGTTTTGTTTTTACATATAACTATTTTTTGTTTAGTTGTTTTAATTTAAAAAACTTTTCTTTATATATTTACAGTTAGCAAGATAATATGGATACATGTTCACCTTCACCATGGATGTCTAGTTTTATGTTAATAGAAGTTGAAGCAGTAGTATTATAGTGTGGGAATATGAAATGAAAAAACACTAAATATATGAAATATGGGATAATCCATGTTTCATAAAATGGAGTGACATAGAAGGAAGGAAATTTCTGAATGTGTCATGGATATTCTAAAATAATTATAGATTTCGATGGAAAATGTGTCTGGATAATGGGAATTTAGAAGCATAACATACATAGATATCATTCGAAAAGACTTTCATAAGGTGTCCATGTGGTTTTAAAAATATATGTAAGATTATAAATGGACATTTTTAAGTATATCTTTTACTATTTACTATAAGGTCTAGTTGATATAGTGATGCTCAGTTGGTTTCCTTATCTGAATGGAAGATCATTCATAATGTTTGGAAGGAGGTACAACCAAAAATGACTAAATGGTATCTGTTATGCACCTCCATAAATAGAGGTTATGGGGTCACTTGGAGTTTTTCAATGATATTGAGTCAGATTTGATTAAGAAGTAGGATTTGGAGTGGCATCCATCTCTATGGAGGACTTCACCATGGAAGCACTTACAGCTGAAAGGAGTCACAAAAATAATTTCTAAGAGATTCTTCAAGTAGGGGGTATGAAAGAAATATAGTAAATCAATATGGGTAGGGTTTCCATAAGGTGGTTTCCCTTATAACTCAATTTTCCATTAATGAAATACATAGTGTGTTCTCTCATGGATTAAGGCTGAAGTTTGAACCAATTAATTTTTTCTATTGTGATTATTTCATTTATATATTGTGTTTGTTATTTCTTGTTCATTACTATCATAATATATTTTTGAATACCATGAATTAAAATAATTATAGTGAATGGAGGATCAATATAGTGGGAAGGGTTCTTGGAATACCAAGTTCTAGACATTTAATTCACATGGGTGTGTTATAGAATCTCAGACCCTCTGGTTTCCATGTTTGATACTTGAGGTTGGGGAATAGATTTTGGTTTTAGAAGTTGTTAATTTTTACTCATTGGTTCTGATTTCCTAGATGTGGTATGGAATGAATGGGATTTGAATGGATGTGGTTGAGAAAAAATTCCCAAAATTGGTATCATTCTTTGGTTATAGAGCTTTGGGTAAGTCATTTATAAAATTTTGATAGATAAAAAATCAAGTGGAGTTGAGATTGGTTAAAAGTATTATGGTTACTTATGATTGAGTGTTTTACTGTGTTGAGAATATTTTCACAGATAATATATCTCAACTAATAGGGTGTGTGGATTTTACAAAAGATATACATGACTTTGTGTCTTGTGACATGTTCCATTATTGAGTTGGTGTTCAAAACTTGGTTGGAAGACTGCTAAATAACTTTAGAAGATATTCTTAGTTCCTTATAGTTTTCATATTTAGTTTGAGTTCATTGTTTTTGGAGGATAGCATCTCAGTGGGTAAGATCCAGATTAAGGATTTTTGATGGTGGAAGACATATACTTCAATGGATACGGGAGATGATACTCCTAGAGAGTCTATAAGTTTTATTGATTGTGAATCAGTTAGAAGAAAGTTGTTTAATATAATTAGAATATTATATAGGAAAGAAAATGAGGGAATGTTACAAAAGGTCTAGTCAGGTGAGACGGTTCGTGACCTAAAAGGATAATGGCAATCACTATAATCTAATTAAAAAGGTTAGACGATGAGTTGATCAAATTTGGATGGTGCCTAGATCCACATCCGGAATTTTAGAGTAAAGAGTTTTGAAGGAAACTATTGGGACCAAAAGTTCCATTTTGGATGTTTTGTAAATATAATATCTGAGATTACGTAGTTATTTTAGCAAGTGTTATCCATACCACATAAACCATGTTTATTCCTACTTTGGGGATCTTATCATTCAACATCCAATAAATGAGAGCATGTATTTATTTTAAAGAGATTCTATTTTGGGGGTGATTGAGACAATTTAAAAATTTGGGGTTTCAACTATAAATTTAACTGAAGTAAGGAGTGTGACATAGTCCCAGTATAACAGAAGGTTTGTTTCCATAGATCAGCTAAAGAAGTGGTTTTCAATACAACAGCTTTTGGATGGGAGATTTATGGTTATCGAAAAGTGTGATATATGGATCTTTATTTCTAAATGAATATTTTTTAATGGATTATTACATGATCAAGAAGCAGTATTTCAGAAGATAGATATTGTGGAATGGGTATCTAGATCACATATTGGTGAGAAGGGGTAAAAATAATTAGTAATTGAAAGTATTACTGGATTTCATATACATGGATTGTAGAAATTTTATGGAGTGTGGTATTCAAGAGTAGTATAATGTGTTCTTATTCTTGAAGAAGACATTGGAAATCAAAATCTTATTCATTTTAAGTTGTTCTCACTAATCCACTATACCTTATACATTTGACGAATATATGGAATGATATTGTGGTTGTTTTTCCTCAATAAAAATTCAAATGTGTTTAAAATACATTTTTGATATGAACCATGGTTGAATAAAGGATAACTCATGATGGTCTAGAGTTTGAGAGTTTGAAAGAGATGAGATATTCAAAGGATCTTCTAGTGAAGAGGCCTACATTTTGAAGAGACAAAACCTATAATACCAGAATATATTTTGGAGTGTATTATGTTTATTTTTTGGGGAAAGATAATCTTGAGGTGCTCCAAATCCATAATTAGGACAATTTTTTTTTCTCTCACCTACAAAGTATTTGGGAAATCAACCACAACCACATTGATGTTAGAAGATATAAAACCTCAAGTCACATGTGTGTTTATTTTCAAAAGAGTGTTGATGAAGACATTATAATTTTAGATTTATGGAAATGGATTTCAAAAGTTATTCAGATTTACAAAATTATCTCTATAATATGGAGAGACCTAGATGGTTAAAAACAAGGATAGAATGTATTGGGAGAAAAGTAACAATGAATAAAATGGTTGAAATAGGAAATAGTGATGGAAAAGGTTCAATATTGTTTTAGTGTGAGTATATTAGTTCGATAATACCAAACTTTCCAAAAGTTTTATTTTAGATAGAGATCAATTCTGTTGGTGTCATTGAAGTTATATATAATGGAACCTCTCAGGTTATGGAAGATCGATGGAAGAGTTTTAGAGTACTGTATTCTAGAAGGATAGGGGACATATACATGGTACATGGTTTTATGTTTTTGAAGGAGTTCAACAAATTTAGATGATTCCCAATTATATTTGTTTCATAGAAAATTCTAGGATTCATTCAAAAGGTTTCGTGGAAACACAAAAAGTGGTCAGATTCCATGTAAATGGGTTGGATTTGTCTCAGTGGTTCTAGAATGATTCATTCTATGGTGGGAAACCATGGTGACAATATAAATGGGAGAAATAAAGTAAGGTGATGTTTGAATATTGGTTAGTGGTGTAACGCCTAGAGATTTTAGTATATATTTTTATTTAATTGAATAATATTTTGAATATTTTGTTTCACAAGCTACACCAAACTAAAAAAACCATGATATATTTTATTAAAATAAAATATCAAAATAAAATATAAGCATAGATACATTATGATAATTCAATATGAAACAAAAAATACAATGTGTAATTGAAACATTATATTATAAAAATATATGTCTGTGTATTTATGTGTTATATGTTATGTGTTATGATAATAATAATTATTATTTTCAAATAATAATTTTATGTATTTATAAAATTCAAATATTTTAATGCCAATGTATTGATAAATTTTATTTCTGGATTATTAAACAATTTATCAATATTAAATAATTAGGAATAAAATAATTTAGTGATAAAAAGACTTTTTCTGAAAGAATTATACATTTTCTATTAAATGAGATATTTTAAAAATAATTGATCATTATTAAATAATATAGAATAATATTTTGACATATATAAACAAAAAAATTAATTTTCATCTAAATATTTTCAATTGGAATCAAATATGAATAAATCCTTTTTATGAAAAAATACATATTTTTTATAAAAACTGTTCTTATGCATTTTTTACACTTATATAAAAATTACTTTTTACCAACTCAATAAATTTAATCTGATAAAATGGTTTTCAAATTTTTAATAAAAAAATTAAAATTATTTAACAAGTTTATTTTCATTTTTAATATAATAATAAGTTACTGAAGTAAATATTAATTACCATAGTAAAATAGTTACTTTTTTAAAGAAATGTTTTTATAAACATTGTGTAATTTTTATCTAAATAAATTAAATTGGTAAATTTTAAATAATTACTATAACATTATTTTTAAAAATATTAACACTCATTTAATTATTAATTTATTTGATATAATAATTAAAACACTTAATGTATAAAAATAAATTTGTCCACACACACAAAAAAGTTTATCTCTAGATATCTTTTATTTTAATTTAAAAATTAATTTTATCATATTTAGAAATTTAATTAGATTAAATAAATTCCAAAATAATTTTCAACAATTAAAAATTTGATAATAGTGGTATTGTTATATTTTTAGTAAAAAAATTTACCATGGTTTTTTTAAGAAAGGTTAAAGTTAAAAATTAGCAACATGAAGTGGGTTAAATTTTACTAAATCAACTTGACATAAAAACCTTCAAAAAGATTTTTATTAGGTTTTAAATATATCTTCATGTCTCACCAAAATTTCCTCACCTACTCACCAAAATCCTATGATATTTCATCTTTACCATCCTCCTACCATTCAATTCTAAGGAAAAGTCCCTCTATTTCACCTATAAAAGGAGCTCACTTTCACCCTCTTCAAGACACACTTAGACTTAAAACTATTATTTAACCACATCCCATTTAACTTATACTATAATAACCTTTTACGTTTGTTACCACGAGATTATAATAAATTTCACCAATTCCTCCAATTCCAAAAAGCCTCTCAAGGGAAGACTCAAATACTCAACGTGAGTATAATCCACCCTAAGTATTTTTTCTTTATATTTAAAATCTATCCTCCTACAAACCAATTATAAAACTATTAATATAATTAAATTAGTATAAATTTTATACTAAAATTATTTCATATTCATGTCACAATAATTATATATTCCCCTATCATCAATTTGAAAAATAAAAATGTTGCTTATGAGTACATGTGGACTACAACCTACATAGAAAGCATGTTTTGTTTTTAATAACCACTATAAATGGTTGGTTATAAGAATGAATTTAATAAATAAATATGATAAATATGACATAATTTTTATTCTATAAATATAAAACATCATTTACCTTATTTTATTTCTATCTGTTAAAAAATGAAAATGTTGCTACTACGTACGTACGGACTATCATCTCCATGGATGGAGTGGTTCATTTTTTATCACCTACCTACATGGATGATTTAAAAAATTATTTTATGAATATATATGATATTTTAGAGTAATATTTAACATTAATTTTATTCTTAAATTGTGACACATCAATAAATGATCATTATAAAGTAATCTATTGATATTGGTAAATTACTCGAAACAGGCGTGTCATTGATTTCAACTTCACAAATCATGAATAAAACTCTCATGAAATGAAATTATAAATTTATAAATCATTAAGAAACATATATTAAATTTACATAAATATTATATTAATGATTAAATTTGTGTCAAAGTATGTGGATTGACATCGACATTACAAATTATATACGAAGTAATCCAAATCACTAACATTCGATGATGAAAAAACAATAACTAACTAATAAATGTATAATGAATTATTATAATTAAAGAGTATAAAAGTTTATATATATGGATATTATTATTAAATATTTTATTAATATGTTAATGTTTATTATATAGTATATTAAATTTCTTTTTATGGAAGTTGAGAGTTAATGTAAGGGTTTTTCTTCTCAATTTACCTCCTTTAATACATGCTTCATATTTTAAACCTATTTTAATTTATAGTATGTATATGATACCTATTTAGAATATTATATAAGTTTTATTTTCATATTAATGGTATTTAAATTTCTATTTCATGTTTTCTTTTTCTTTGTCCTTCAATTAATAATTTTAAAAAGTCGTAATGGTTTTTTTAAATAAATTTAAATTCATTGAATTATGATTATTCTTATTGAACTTTATTCTTATAATTTGGGTAAAATATACCTTATTATTTAATTATATTTTACTTCATCTCATTAATATATAAATTTTCATTTATTTATAATGAAATCTTTTTCGAGGGGGTGTTACCTCAAATCTTCTTCATTGATGGACTTCTTTCTTTATAAAAATGTAACATTGTTAAAAATAATCATCATCCTTTTTATGGTTATTTAAACTCCATATTATCTATTTAAAAAAATGATTTAATTTTTTATTTTGTAAATAATATGTATATCATCCCTCATAATCTTCTTATTTCTCTTTACCAATTTTCAAAATAATGTTTTATTATCCTTTTTTAAGATGTGAGTTACAATTAAGGTATTTTAAAATTCTTAATAAGGATTTTAATATAATAACCATATATTTTATATTCCACTCCACATTTCCTATAAAAAACTTTTACTCATTTTTAATTATTCATTATTCAAAATTCTTTTCCAAGTTGTGTTTTAAAATCCTATATTCCATTTTCTTATTTTTAAAATAAGGTTATAAATGATTAATGAAATCTATTTATATGATATCACTTCCATTTTCCTTTTAACCTATAAAGGATATACCTCTTCTGGAGTTACGTTTCATGAATCACCCTCTATATTATCTTATGAAATAAAAATTTTGTATTGATTTAACATTTGGTATCAACCTATCAAATTCTTGAGATCATTTTGTGTGATACCATTTGGAAATGTTATAAAATCCATTTTATTTCATAGGTTCTTTATGATATAATAAATTATTGATTTTATCTGGTACACACATGTATGTATTATTATTATATGATGGGTTGGGTTCCTAAAATCTCACATATAGGTTGGGTCTGTTAAATCCTTGAGATGGGTTGTGTTTACTAAATCACACCAATGCATTGGATAAAGTTTTATGTTACATGAGATGATGATGTGAGTCATGTCCATTTTTCTTTATTCACAACATGAGTAATGGGAATTTTTCTTTGTTAAAAACATGATTCATGGGATTTTTCTTTATTCACAACCTAACTTATTATAATTTTTATTTTTTTACAATCTGATCGATGAAAAAAAATATTCACAACTTTAATGTGTGAACATCATGGGTTCATTCACAACATAATTCACAGGAATCGTTGAGTTTTCTAATAATATTATAATTTCATATGCCTTTTTATACCACATTTATATGTTATATTCCTATGTTATAATCCATGTTATGTGATTATTTTCTCATTATTATTCACTCTTATTCCATGGAACAATTTTGGTAATTTGAAATTAAATGTCATTCTATTATATGGAAAACTCTTATTAGATCATGTTATTTTAATATCATATTTCTCAAATGTTTATGTTTTATAATTTTTATAATTTATCCCTTTATGGAATGTTGATATTTTTCCCTTACTAGGTGTTTGATATCATCCATTTCTTATGTTTTCTATTACCCAGGTTATGAAGAAGAGTATAACTTAGGAGAAGTATGGAAGGGGATCTAGTATGATGTGATTATGGATAAATGTTCACAATAGTATTTTTATATAGATAATCTATAATGATATTAAAGCTTTGTGTTCTGAGATTATTATGAGATGTAATTTTTCACTTATGGATATATATATAGGTTTATCTTGATTCATATCAATTAGTATCAAAACTAGTTTTAAATTATGTGTTTTTAGCACCATACCCGGTAGTGTAGGTCTGGGGAATCTCAGTTTGTATTAGAGTTGGGTTTAGTTATCTTTTAGGATTATTTTTGTTTTTTTAGGATTAATACTAGAGAAAATTATTGAAAACCCTATGGATAATCCTAAATCTAGGAAAACCACCTAAATTTTTGGTAAATTATAGACTATGTGGTTTATTAGAAATGAAATATCTATCCTGATACAAAAAATCGGATGCAGGCTCTGGAAAAGATTCACCTAGAGGTAATAACCCTGAAAAAGTAAAGTTGATTATTAACTCAATCTTCACTCATTAAAAAAACTATGAGGGGATATGATTTGGTTGATTCAAATTCTCTTTACAAACCATTACGAAGGATTTAAAAAGAATTTGAGGATAGAATATATAACTAATATGTTAGAGAACATGATCGGAATATAACCATGGTCAACCTAGGTTAAACTGAATTAATTATAGGTTAATGTAATGATATCATAATTGAACCAAAAGTGACATAGGTTGAAATGAATATTTTATTGTAGAATAAAAATTACAATTGAGTTTTCATACTTATATGTTCATTTAATATAATCTTATTGGATATTATCATAACCATTTTGGTCTTAGTATTTAGTTGGAAACAAGATAATGAAAATGAAGCTATTAAATGTATATCTCTAAACTCATAAGACAAATAGATATCCAAGGATGAATATTTAGAATAAATGGTTGAGAATCTAAATATATGCTTATTGTAAAGAAAAATATGATTTCTATAATCTTACCCATAATAGCGAGATGAAAATTATATCTTGATTCATAACCTTAATTATTTTTCATCACTGAGTGATAATTAAAATTGTGAGGACATAATTTTTTTAATGGGGAGGATGTAATGCCTAAATATTTTAGAATATATTTTCCTTTAATTAAATAATGTTTAAAATATCTTGTTTCACAAAACACACTGAACTAAAAAAATCGTGGAAAATTTCATGAAGATAAACTATTACGATACAAGATATACATTAATACATTATGAGAATTAAATATAAAAAATGATAATATTTAATTAAAATATTTAATTATATATATATGTATATATGTATGTATGTATTTATTTACGTGTTATGAATTATTATTATTATTATTATTAAATAATTATTTCATGCATTCAAAAAAAATATCACCATTGAATAATATGGAATATATTAATAAAATATATAAATAAGTAATTTAATATCCATATAAATATTTTTTCTTAGTATAGAATATGAATAAACCCTTTTTATAAAAAATATTTTTTTTTCTAAAAACAGTTTTTATGCATTGTGTGTGTTTATATCAAAATTAATTTTTGTAAACTCTATAAATTTAGCCTAATAAAATATTTTTCCTTTTTTATCAAAATATCTAAATTTCTTAACAAGTTTACTTACATTTTTAACATAAAAATAAGTTATCAAAGTAAATATTAGTTACAATGATAAAATCATTATTTTTTTCAAAGAATTGTTTTTATAAATGTTGTGTGATTTTTATATAAATAAATTAAATTGGTATATTTTAAATTTTGACTCTAATATTTTGTTTAAACGTATAAAAAACATATTTTTACTAATTTAATTAGTAATTTAAAGTAAATAAAAATAAAAACACTTAATGTATAAAAAGTCATTTTTCTAAAAAAAATAGATTTTTCTAGATATCTTATAATCTAATTTAAAAGTTAATTTCCTCATTTTTATAAATTGAAATAGATTAAATTAACTAAAAATTTGGATTCATCATATTGAAATTTTTTAAGAGGGATCATCTTAAATTTTTAGTAAAAAAATAATTACCATGGTTATATTTTAATCAATGTTAATAAGGGAAAATGAGTAACCTAAAGAATCTTAGTTTTTATTAAATTAACTTGAAAAAAAAACCTTATATAAAACATTTTAGGTTATAAATTAACACCTATATTTATTACCATTCTTTTCTCACTTAACTTACCTAACTCCTATATTATTCCATCTTTTCTCCTCACATAACAATCATTTACAAAGAAAATACCTATTTTTCACCTATAAGAATGAGGTAAATTCAACCCACTTAAAACCAAACATATCCTTAGAAGTCATATTTAACCCCTACCCATTTTAAATCTCCTATAGTTAAATTACACTTTTTTCAGCCCTTGGTTGCAAAATATTTCCCCAAGTCCTCAAATTTTAAGAAGTCTTTCAAGATAAGTCTCAAATACTCAATGTGGGTATTATCCACCCCAAGTCTTTTATTATTTATATTTCTCATCCATAATCCTACAAACCTATTCTAAAAATATTAATAAAATTACATCATTATTATTTGCATACTAAAATTTTATTATATCCATGGTACAACCTTTATATATCCCATCATGCATACATGTGAATGACTGCCTCCATGGAATAGGTGTTTCATTTTTCATAATCATCTTAAATGGATGGTTATAAAAATGTATCTATTTAATAAATATAATATTTATGATATATATATTTTTTTTATTATAATTAATTATTTACCTTCTTTTCTATCCATCCTTTGAAAAAAAATGTTTCTCATGCATACATGCAGACTATTACTTCTATGGTGAATGTGTTTTGTTTTTCATCACTACATTACATGGATAGTTCTAAAAATTTATTTTATGAGTATATATTATACTAAGGATTAATTTATTTTATAAATATTATACTTACATTATGACAAAAAAATCAATGATCATTATAAAGTAATCTGTTGATATCGGTAAATTACCCAAAACAAGTTCATCACTGATTTCATATTCCCAAATCATCACAAAAACTCTCATATAATTAAATTATAATTTTATAAATAATTAAGGAAAATATATACTAGTACCTTAAATAATATATGAATTATTAACTTGGTATCAATGTATAGGGATCGACATTGACATTACGAAACATGTGTGAAGTAATCAAATTCATTAACATCTAATGATATAAATAAAAAATAAATAATGAATTTATAATGAATTATAATGATTAAAGTGAAGAAATTTTATATATATGAATATATTTATTAAATATTTTATTAATATTTTTATTTTTATTATAAAATAGGTTAGTTTACTTTCGTGGAAGTCAAGATTTAAGGTAGTGGTTTTTCGTCTCAATTTCTCCTCTTTGAGACATGCTTCATATTTTTTGACTATTTTCATTTATAGGGTTTATATACTAAGTCTATTAAAAATTGTATCATGATTACTTTTATATTAATGGTATTTAATTTTCTATTTCAATTTCTATCTTTCAATAGAATTTGATTAAAATGTTTCCAAATTCATAAGAGTTTTTGCAAAATCAATTTTCATTTATTGAGTTATGGTAATTCTTCTTGAATTTTATTCATTTAAGTTGGATAAAATATACCTTAAAATTGAATTATATTTTAATTAATCTCATGTTTCAAGGGTTTTTTATTTATTTCTCATGAACTTTTTTTTCAATGCATTGTTACCTCAATTCGTCTTCATTGAAAAACTTCTTTCTTTATAAAAGTGAAATGTTTTTAAGAATAATCCTCATCATATTTGATGGTTATTTCTCTTACATTCCCATATTCATTATTTTCATAAATTATTTCATTTATAATTTTGAAAACCCAAATATATATTGTCCCTTATGATCTTCTTATTTCTCTTTTCTTCAGAAAAGAAAATTTTATATTCCTTTTTACGATGTGGGTTTCAAAAAAGATATTTTAAAATAATTAAAAAGGGTTTTAATTTAAAGATAAAATACGTTATTTTCCAATCCCAATTTCCTCTAGAAAAACTTTATGAATATTTTAAGTCTCCATTACTAGAATTTCTTTTAATGTGGAATTTTAGAGAATATTTTTATGTTACCTTCTTGAAATTAATTATTGAAATTGACTTTTAACTTTATATTTATAAAAAAAGGCTAAAAATGATTTATGAAAAATATTTTTATGATTTTTCTTCCCTTTTCATATCCACCTAAAAATTAATCTTCTATTATGGGGTTAATTTTCATGAATCACCCTCTATATTCTCTTACTAAATACTATTTTTTAGTGATTGAATATTTGGTATCGACTGGTCTTATTATTGAGGTAATTTTATGTGATACCATTTGGAAAATTTATGAAGCGGATTTCCTTACCTAGGTTATTTATGATATTATAAATGATTTATTTCATATGTAAAACACATATATGGATGATTATTATATAATTTATTTCATTTATTAAATCCCATAGATGGTTTGGGTCTATTAAAGCCCTAGTATGGGTTGGGTCCATAAAATCCCTAAGACAGGTTTCGTTGGATAATGCCTTATAATAGGTTAGGTTTGTTAAAGCCCTCTAATAAATTAGATAAAGTTTTATGTATCATGAGATAATTATGTGAGTTGTGGTAATTTTTATATTTTTCATAACATATTTGTTTCCATTGTGCTTTATTCACAACATGAGTCATGGTCATTTTCCTTTATTCGCAACATGAGTTGTGGGAATTATTATTTGTTCACAACCTGAGTCGTAGTAATTTTTATTTGTTCAAAACGTTATGTGTTTGAATTCTTTTTGGTTCAAATATTTAATGTGTGGACATCATGGGTCCATTCACAATATAATTCTTGGTCATAATTGAGTTTTCACACAATGATGTGATTTCCCATGTGTTTTCTTATTACACATTTCTATGTTATATTCCTATGTTATGCTCTATGATATGAGATTATTGTCACATGATTCCTCATTATTATTCCTTTGTATATGTTTAGTCATTTCAGATTAAATTTGAATATATTAAATGGAAAATTATTATTGTTTTATGTTCTTTTAATCAGATATTTCTCAAATGCCCATGTTTTCTCATGATTATGATCTAACCTGTGATGGCATGTTGATAATTTTTTCCTTACTGGGTTTTTTAGATTACCCCTTTATTATTATTTTCATTTCCTAAGCTATGAATATGATTATAACCTTAGATAATTCTATAATTTGATCTATTATATTTCGATTATAGAGAAATAGTCAAAATAAGATTTCTATGTAGTTAATCTCCAAATACATAAAACCATTGGGTTCTAGGATTATTTTGAGATATAATGTTTAAATTATAGAAATATATATAATTTTTAGTTGATTCATCTAAATTTTTTTAAATCCTTATGAATGATATTCGAGTATACTTTGGTGAAGGCCTCGAGAATGGTCTTCGAGTGGGTTTTTATTATACTTAACCTCTAAAAAAATTATCAAGTGGGATATTATTGGGTTTTGGTGTGATAATTGGTTTTTATTTAAGAGTTTGAATTTAAAAAAATTGAATTTATGAAATTAATCATGGTGGAACCATATGGATACATGTTCAATTTTACTATGGATGTTCAGATTTAGGTCAATGAAAGTAATTTCGGCAGCAATAGTGTTCAATTGTGGGAATTTATACTCCTTTCATGGGGAAATGAAAAATATTATTTATATTTCTCTAAATGTAGCGGCATGAATGACTAGGGCCATCTATCTTGAGGAGACATTGTAATTAGTAACTCACTATTTCAATCCACATTATTGATATTTTGTTATTTTTATATTTTATAAATGAAAGGAAAATATGGGGGTTGTGGAAATTGTTAATACCCCTTTAGGATATACTCAACACTAATAGTGGGTGAATCACTATTGGGGATAATTTAAACCAACCAAAACTTTTTATCCCATTACCTCTTAGATTAGTTAGGATATTGACTCTTTTGTTCTATTTTCATTATCATATGAAAGTATATAAAAACAAGTAAAGGATGTAACATGATGTTTTTACAAGGTTCACTACTCAATAAGAGTATCTTGTCCTTTCTGTGTATGGTGATGACTAATATATGAATTCTCCTCTATAATGGTATATTTAATTATAATGGTTGTCCATAAAAAACTCATGTTCTCAAGTATGGTTCCCTACACTTTATGATGGGAGAGAAGAAAAAAAATCTTAAATCCTCAAATTGGAGAATTCCTAGTCCAATTATATCTCCTTTTTTAATCTTTATACTAGCTATTTACTCATTTTTTAACTTCTTTCAAGTTATTTGTACCAGCAAGAAATTATTCCACGATTTTGAATTATATTAAATTTTGTAGTATAACTTTGTTCTTATCTTATTTCATATTCTAATATTACTTCCACAATAGAAAACAAGTAACTCTCCATATTCTCTTGTATGAAACATAGTGCACACAAATTTATACTTTTTCACAACATCAAGTTAAAATCTAACTTTATTTCATTGGTTGTAATAATTATTCTCCCCATGTTATTCTTCTTTACTGAATCAAAATGAAAGTTTTTCTTTCCTTTTCTTCTTTATCCATCTGTAACTTGTCTTTCCAATTATGATTCATCTGATAATTTCCATAAAATGATGTTTTTCTAGAACTAATTCATCTAATTCCTTATTATGTTTTTGGTATTAATTATCTAATATTATTTTTCTATCTCATAAAATTTATTCATCTGATACTACCATTAATCCTGATATAATTTCTTCTATTATAGTTCATCTGATCACTTATTTTCCTCATACCTTCACTACTTTATTCAGTTCTTTATTTATCCATCTAGTGATTCTAATCTAACTGGTTTCTTTCTTTATGGTACCACACCATTTGGAACCACTTCTTCTAATACTTCAACCCAAATAATAATTACTCTCAATTATTGTGGTAGGAACCTCACTATGGAACTTCACTCTTTCAATAATAAGCACAACTAAAACTCTAGATCCAAAACACCAACAACATATTCAAGTCACACCTACTCCCCTTTATATAAGCAATTTTTCTCTAAAAACATAGGTAGAAACACAAACTCAAATTTTAATTTCCCACTTATAAATTTGAATATCCTACACTATTCTTTCTTTGTTTAATTTCCTTCAATATTTTTAAAATAAGGATTTAATTATTTTCATATGAACTCTACATAAATCTTGGAATCAACTATACTCTTCAATTTTCCTATAATATCAGTTAGAATAAGGATTCTTTACATCATGATTATTTAATTGGTGAACATCTAGCTCAGTATTGACACAATTGATAACTTTACAAACCATTATAATGTTCCAAAAAAATTATCTATTGCATATTTATAGCAAAACATTAATCTGGTAATTATCTATTTAGTGTACTTTCATAAATTTTAAACTAGTAATATTTTTATGTTACATATGACTGAGGCACTCTAAGAGGTCTTCCCAACTTACTTTGACTGATAAGTTCTCAGAATTATTTCTGACTTGTTTTATATGATAAACTCAACAAATTTCTCCTTTTAGTGACATCAAGTCCCTCTTAGTTTGTAACATTATCTATCTATAATCTTCATAATATTCCTTATGTATTTTTCTTCTTCATTGGATTTTTTTCTAGAAATATGCTTTCTTGTATAAAAATCCTTATCCCTTTATATAATAGCTCTTATTAGAAGACTCCAATCGAAAGCATTTATCATATGCCTTTGATTGGAAACATTATTCAGATACCTTATCATAGAATCTTCTATTTGATGCCTCTTATTATAAACATATGTTCAATTTCCTTCTTTAAACATCCATTTATCTATATATTCTATAATAACTTCTTTGTTTGATAATTTTCACATATTTCCATTGACCAAGGGCTTCATTAGAAAACATCTGTTTGATCATTTATAAACCATTGTTCAATGAATTTTATATTTTTTCTTTCATTTAAACATTCCTACCTCAAAATTTGGAATTTTTTCAAATCCCTCTAATAGAATTTATGCAACTCTTAATTCTATGAAACTTACAAAACACTTATCTTTTTTTGGGAACCATAGTTCCACAAACTTCTTCCTTAAACTAACATTATATAGGATATTTAATATCATCATATAAAAATTATTCTTAGAACTTTTAATATCATAAAATAATTACTTGATTTTTTTTCCTTTTCACAAAGGCTTTTCTTCTTCTAATAATCTACTTAAATCATGGTGAAAAGTAACTATGATGTTTAATCATTGAGGAATACAAAACCAAGAATCGACTGATATATTTCTAGAGATATTTTTTAATGGAACATGTGAATTTATTTAAAATTAAATTTGGTTTCATCCTATATCTATTTTTCAGCACTTCTTATTTGTTTTCCTCGGTCCTTTGGATCCTATCTGACTATTATTCCTCTATTCATTAGACTCCATCCATTTTTCTTGATCCATCTCTATCCAGAACATTTAATCTAGAAACTTCTTAATGAAAATTCATAATTTTGATGAAAAATATTCCTCTAAAAACAACATGGTACATGTTATAGACATTTATATCATCACACTAATAGATATAGGTAAACTTAAAATATTCAAATAAACTTTCACCTTTAAGTAACAAATATATTCCAAAAGATTCAATGCCAAGAACACTATATATATTATTCTAAGATATCATGGCCTGGTAACATCATTTCATACTCAATGAGCTTGGATTATAACTTATTATATTCTTATTTATAATTTTCACTCAATCATCCAAGCTACATCTTCTTCATTAATAGTCTTGGGTACTTCAACCAAACTTTAGAGAAACTTCTTCTTTACGATTTCCTCAACATATTTACTTTAATAAAATACTTCTAATTCATTTAAAACCAATAAAAACAAATACAATACACAAAAAATGGGCTCTTAATTCTCCCTATTTATATTTATTGTAAATTCCTTCAGAATACCTATATAATGAATATGTCAATATGTAAAAAAAATCTTATTTATATCTCTTTGTTTTCAAGATTTTATTTAACATTGTATCCCCTTATTGACAAGAAATACAAAGTATATGGGAAAAGGGTATAAAATATTTCTATATAAATTTCCATAAACTATCTCACTCTAATTATATGTGATAAATGCTCAGTGTAAAGAATAAAATGATTTGATTTGGACAACAAAGTTTTCCCCTACCAACTGATATTGATACTATATGAAATGATAAGTCTAAATATTATCTTCAAGGGTTGTCCACTTTATTCTAGGATGAATATACCAATTGTGATATGAAATAGTTGTAAAATAAATCAACCTAAAACTCCTAAAACCACTTCAAAAAACAATTTAAAAATGTTTAAGTATAAAAAATAGGATAAGAATTGTTGGTACACTTTCATTCTTCCACTTTTCTTATACCAATGATTGATTAAATTTCTCCCTCTTTGTGTTGAAATTCTATTTTTAGTAACTAAGTATTAGATATTGAGAAAGATTTACCTTTTTCAATTATTATAAATCAAGAATATATTTCTCCCGATCATCATAATAATGAGTATCTTTAATAGATATACTTCAAAATCTCTATATTGAGAATACACCAAAATGAATTTTTCTTATTATTATAAAAATTAAATAGAATTTACAAGGATGATCTTTTTCAATATATTTCTTAGGAATTCCATATGTAAGATCAAACCAATATATAATATTCTTTAATTTTTTATCATGTCTTGACATCGACCACTTAATATTCATTGATTATAATCCTTTCATAATATTTTTAGTGTTCTAGATTAGGAATCATTCCAATGTAGAAAATTATATATATAATGTTGTCCAATGTTAATATCACATACACATCCCCATATTATCCCCCCCCCCTTGATATCATGATTCACCTCTAATTATTTTTATAATAAGAATACATACAATTCAAAAAGGTTAAGGGAATAAGTTGGTTCTTCTTTGCTTCTCAATGTGAACAATAATATTAAGATGATTTTCTCAACTAAGTTACACCACATCCTGCATTACAAATCCATGTACATATGAACTCTGATTCATATTTAGGTAGCATGGATCTTATCGTTTCTTCTTCAACTTTATTAGGAGAAGTTCTATCCTCAATAGCCTTAATGTATGATATATTCTTAATTCTTTTAAGGATTTATACTTTTTTAGGTAGAATAATTAGACAACATGTTGCATTATATCCAACTTTGTTGCATCACTCACACATAACCTCTTTAACACAAGGTTTTTCTTTTACTGACAACCTATCATGAAATTCATCTTCATCATATGGAATATTCTATATTCCTTATATATTATCCATTGTTTTTACCTATTCCATTTTTCTTTCTCTCTCTAAATCTTCTGGCCAAATTAATAAAAAAAATATTGTGTATATTGGAAGTGTGTTTGGGTTTTCCACATGAATTCTTTTAAGTTCATTTCATTTTATTATTTATTTTATATGATTCAATCTTATTCAACTTATTATATTTGGAATCTAAAGACTTGTTACCAATATTTCATAATACCTTCTTGGGAGAATTATTATTTTCAAAATTATTTTGCTTGATTCCAAAGTCTTCTTCTTATTTATTCACCAACTTATATGGTTTTATTTTATTATCTATTTTTTATAAATTTCCATATGAGAATGAACTATTTTATTAACACAGTTATTTCATACATCACAGATATTTTCAAGCCATTAAAATATGTTTCAAGTATACATATTTTTTTAATCTATGGATTTTTCTTCTTCATCTTTGGTTTTCTCCCCCTAGACATGGGCTTCCTTTTATATTTTTTCCATTTAGAGGATTGTATAAATAATCTAATTCACAATACCTGAATCTATTTTAGCTCCAAAATTTACCCACAAAACTTAATATTTTATGTCTAGCACATACATTTTTTTGTTTTCTTCACAAATTATTGGTCTCTTATTGGGGAAACAAATTCCACACTTCTTCTTCTATCCACACTAGATATGGTGGTAGGATTATTATCACTTTATTAATCCATACTTATTTTGATATTTTTTTAATAATATATATTCATGAAAGTATATTTAAATAAAAAAAATTATAAAATGGGATGGATGGTACCTCTTTATTCACAAATTCTTAAGATAGATCATTAATTGATTTCATGATGTTCTTATCAAATATTAGACGTTCTAGTTATTTTAATCATCTATTGATCATTGAGTGGAAGAAGCAAATTTCTCTTTCTTTTGTCAGGACTCAATATGTTCATTTTAAATATTAACTAATTTGACTTCCAATTATAGATATATCACGTTGAGGGTGTTCTTGTGATCTTCAATAAACCCCACCTTCTCTTCACAATACTTATTTATTATATCAGCCTCTTCATCATGAATCTTAACCTTGTCTTGTAAAACTTATTCAAGTTCCTTGATCTTCTTGGATTTCACTTCCTATAGAAAATACTTGGTATCAATAATATTTTTTAAATTATATTAAATTTTATGGATATTTTATTCAAGATAATTATTGACTTCATATTTTTCATCAACTTCTTTGAGCCATTCATTTTAAAATTTTGAGGAACTTATTTCAAGATCCAATTTTATGGTCTCAAAGGATCCAAACTTCTTAGATATATTTACACATTATAGAATGTTTTCTTGTAAATCCTCTCCATTTTATTTGTTTATTCTTCTATTTGGATGATTTCTTCCTGCATACTTTCAAAGACTCTATAAACATGAGAGACTGTTTCTATAGGAATTAAATTCATCATATATTTTAATATAAAAATTGGTATATATTGATAATTTATAGATATATCATTATCAAAATTATTATATGTTCTTATTCTTGAGGAAATATTGAATAAAAACTTTCACATACCTAATGATCATTTAAGGTATAAATGTTTTCCTTATCCTTAGTGGTAATTTAAACCACTTGTTATTTACTTTCCAAGCCCAGACTACCTTATATATTATCATGGAATGGATAAACTAAACTTCATTATTACTCTTGGTTTAATAGGTACATATTTTTCAATTTTTTTCTATTTCTTCCTCCTATTAATCATGGTATTGTTAGAAATAGAATTCTAATATGAGATAAATGAATTTTCACTAGAATTGTACTTCATTGTAAATACAGGAAAGGAACTAAAATATTAAAAAGAGGATAACTTAAAATTAAAGAAACCAATAGAGGTGAAACATAGATATAATACCACTAGTTAGGTCCACTTTATAATAATATCAATATTGATAGGGGATTGAATCAGTTTCAGGGTATTTTAAACCAACCAATACTTTTTATCCCTTTACCTCTTAAACCTATTATGATCTTGATTATCTTTCCATCATTTTATTATTGTATAAAGGTATATTAAAATAATTAAAGGATGAGGCATTATGTTTTTACAAGGTTAACAACTCGAAAAGATTATCTAGTCCTTACCATGTATGGTGATGACCAGTACATATATTCTCTACTATAATGAGATACCCAATTACAATGTTTAGTCAGAAAACAATCATGAACCCAACTATGGTTCCCCACACTTTAGGATGTGGGATAAGAAAAAAATTTAAATCATTATACTATTTAATTCCTAATCTAATAGTATCCCCATATTAGATCTTTATATTTCCCGTGTAGATGTAATTTAACTTATTTCACGTTCTTTGCAACACCAAGAAAGTCTTCCACCAATGTGAGTTCTATTGAATTTCATTGTATTGATTTTTTATTCTATTAGTTATTCTTATAATATTACTTAGACAATAGTGTACAAGTAAAACTATTTATTATTATATTATATGAAACTTGGTGCACAAAAAATTCTACTTATTCAAATAAATAACCTTAATATTGTATTTTTTGCATTGGTTGAAATAAATTTTCTTCATTTTTTTCTTCTTCATTACAACATTAAACTGAAATATGTACTTTCTTTTTCTTCTTCCTCTGTCTGTAAATGTACATTAGATTCTTCTATATCTAATATTATTTATTTGATAATGTTCATCCAGAACTAATTCATCTGATCCCTTATTTCTCTTTGTCTGGTACTTATCCATCTGATACAAAATATCCATTTAATATAATGTGTTCATTGGATTCTACCTATTTTTATAATACAATTTAATATGATATTGTTCATCCAATCCCTTTCTTTTATCCCCATACCTTCACTACATTTTGTGGTGATTTACTGCTCCATATAGTTCTTCTTCTCTATCTAGTTTCCTTTTATTTATTACCTCAACATCCATAACCTATTTATCTGATACTGTAACCAAAAGGATAATTACTCTCAAGCTTCATGGTTGGAACCTCACTACAACACTTCACTTATTCAATAATAATAATAGTTGAAAATCTCAATCTAAAACACTAGAAATATCTTCACAGTGAAATTTCTCCCCTTTATATAGGAAACATTTCTCCAAAAACTTATAGATATATATGAAATTGGATTTTAATTTTCAAATTCCAATTTTATATATCTTTCTCGACTATTTATTTTCTTGAACTCCCTAAAACTTTTTAAAAGATAGGATTTAATGATATTCATAGGAACTATCCATAGATATCATCATCAACTATATTCTTCAATAATCTTATAATCTCAGCAAGAATTATGATTCTAACCTTCATGATTATTGAAGCGTTGAACTTCCATCTCATCCCCACCATAATGGATAACATTAAGAAAACATTGTAAAGTTTTTCAAATATTGTCTATTACATATTTTTATAAATTCCTTCATCATGTAATTCTTTTTTTAATGTACCTTCATAATTTCCCTTCTGGTAATATTTCCATACTACCTCTGTATAATGCACTCTCAGAGGTTTTCTCTAATTCTTGTGTCTGGTGAGTTCTCAAATGTCTATCTAACATGTTTTTTCATATGAACTCAATAGATATCTCTATATGGTGACTTCAAGTTCCCCACCATTACTTGGAATTCTCTATATGAAATCTTCATAAAATTACTTCTATATGATTCTTCTTCATATGATTTATTTTTTCAATAATAATCTATCAGGTACAATGATCCTCAACACTTTTTCCAATAGATCTTATCTGAATACTCCACTCAAAAACTTTTTTACTATGACTCATAATAGAAACTTATATTAATTTAATTAGATTTAAATATTCTATATGATTAATATAATAAGAAACTTCATTTAAATTACCATCTTAAAAATTCATTTCATTTAGATCTTGTATAAGAACTTATTTTTCTAAAGCTTCATTAGAAAACCTATGTCTGATCATTCATGAACCATTTTTCGATTAACTTATTATTTTTATCCTTAAACCAAACAAACCTACTTCACATTTTGGCCTTTTCCTAGTACATCTGGTAGACTTCATGAAACTCTTTGTGAGAAAAAACTTTCACAAGACTTATCTTTGTTCAAGAACCATAGTTCCACCAATTTCCATCAACTTATTCCTTCAACTAACTTTATATTGGATCATGAATATCTTTATATAAATATGATTCTTTAAACATTGAAGATCAGTAAATAATAGAATAATTTACCTCCTTTCAAAAAGGATTTTCTTCTTTCAAATAATTATCTTGAATCACATTGATAAGGTATTTTGATGTTTAATCATTGAGGAATACATCACCATGTATTGATTGATATTTTTCTAGATATCTTTGTTTGATAGAACTTGCGAATTTATTTAAAATTAATTTTGGTTTTATCCTCTATCTATTCATCTTATATGTCTTTATCTATTAATATTAGTTTATTTGACTCTTTCTAATCATTTTTCATCTTTCCATTGGAATCCATCCTTTTATCTTGAACCATCTATATCTATAACATTTATTCTGAAAACTTCTTAATGAAAATACTTAAGTAAAATCATAATGTTGATAACAAACAAGTTTCTAAAAACATAAAGGAAAATGTTATAAACATTAATATCATCCCACAAATCAACATAGGTAACTCAAAGTCTTCAAATGAACTTTTCCCATCAAGTAAAAAATATATTCAATGAATTCCAAAGACAGTAACACCATGTATATTATTCTAATATATAATGAATTAGAAACTTCTTTTATTCCTTAATGAGCTTGGATTATAACTTCTTATCTTCTTCTTTGTCATATTCATTCAATTATATAAGCTACATATTCTTTATTAACAAGATTGGATACTTGAGCCAAACTTCTATGAAATTTATTCTTTACAACATTCTCAATATATTGACATTAATGAAATCCTTATAATTCATTGACAATCATTGAAAAAAAATATAATAAACACAAAATAGGCTCTTCATAAATTAATTAAAACAGACATTAAATAAAAAACAATTAAAACACACAAATAGTTAGCATGAAAGGTATTAAATCCATAAGTTATTTATCAGGAATGTCCTATAATTTTTTTATTGGAATATAATTCTTAAAACTACTCTCTCAATTGAGTGACTCAATAACATTCACCACTAAACCCCAATTATACCTTAATTATGATGGCCAATACACTAAGATATTTAATCTAAAGTATACTTTTCTTCTTAGGCCTAGTGGTAGTTACCAAACCTCAATTGAGAGTTTTATTTCCTAAAAATGTTTCCTTGTTAGGACTTAACCAAGAAAATATCCCCACCTCAAATGGTTGACAATCACTAGAACACACTCTGTTATACATCCCACCTCCATCGTATGATGGATAATATAGTGAAGTGATTATTTGAAATAACATGATAAGTAATAATAATATATTAATGGGGGATAGAGGTCCATCATCACAATTAACCAGTTTAACTATACACTATTGAAAACTATAATGAGAATGAATATGATAAAATAAAGATATTCACAACTCAAGAATAATTCACTAGTTTATTCCCCTGTATATCACACTGAAGTTATTTCTTAATGTATGGAAAAAACATTATAGTTTTAGAAAAAATATATAATGATATAATAAAGATAAATAAACAACTATTTAATCAAATATGTATAAAATAATTATAGAATGAGAAACAAAGAAGAAACACTAATCTACATCAGCCACTAAAAGAATTAGAGAGAGTGATAAAATAATACCCCTTTACAGTAGAGGGAGAATAATTTAAATAGTATATTTTTAAAAAAATAACAGTGGGATTCAAGTTATACTCGACAGGTGCATAGGTGTATCACACATGCAATCATCTTTAATACCACTTTCCCTTTTGGTCAGTGATTTTTGATGTTATTTAAAAATATCCCAATGATCCTATGTAATTGTATATCTATTCCCCACTTTAATTTAATTCATGTGATCAATTAAGATAAAAAAGTATCTTAAATAGCTAAAAATATAGGAATTCCTACCACAACGCAACTGAAATCTCCAAGGCATCACTCCTTTTAATTTTTCAGTAGCACTAAAACTTTTTATAACCTATTAATGATGAAGTTGGACCTATTACAATGTGAACTTACATTAGTTTATTCCCTTTATGTTTTCATTGGGATACATTATAGTATAGATTCATTTTGTCATGGTGTAAGACTCATTTTTTCTAATTGTGACAAAGGAAAACATCATTCATTTGGGTTATGTCAAAATTTCCTATGTGAAAAAATATATATCCATCACTATGATGCTTGTAAAAATATATTACATGTCACTTTTTCTTCTAAAAAAATCTTATGTATCCTTTAAATATATTACATATCAACTAAAATATACTACACATACCCCTTTATTCTTAAAATTTATGGCATAAAATTTACACATCCCTCTAAAAATGTTACGTATCACCAATAATAATAGAAAATACATTACATATCATTATTTTTACTGTAAACATTTATTAAAAAATACTTCTTTGTACAGAGAAATGTAACATATGTCTATAATTTTTAATTTTATTTAATTATTTTTTTAAACCGAGGAAAATATCATACATAACATTAGAATATATTATGTATAACTTGAAAATCCATGACTTTTCCATTTTCATTTATCTTTGAAAATGTTATATATCAAGGATAAGGGAGATCAAAACATAGACAAAATTATTATTATTTTCATAATTCTCCCAAAATGTTTGAGGTATTGTATCCTTCCAAAACAACATTTATACATCCTTTAATAACATAAAAACACCCAAAATTCATTGTAGGACTTTCTATAATAATTCCAAAGATAGATAAAAAAATTAAAAATAAAGATCTAATCCATTTTAGTAATTAAGTCCAAAAATCCTTATAAACTAAATATGTGATAATTACACTTAAAATTATAAAATTTTGGGATTTAAAGCATTTTATTATAGAATAAAAATAATGAATAAATGAGATTTTTCAGTATTAAAGAAGGATGAAGGTTTGTATGCATGCACTTAGGGAGAAACCACATAATAGAGGATATAGAGATATATAAGTAAGGGTAGTTATGGATGTGAAATGGAAGTTTAGGAATAAATCGATATGTTGGTAGAAACAATTTATAGATTATAGGAGTGTGGAAGCATACCTTAAATGGGGATAATTATGAAGGAATAGTGTAATGTTTCCATGCAATTTTTTGAAGACTACATAAGAATATTTAGAGGGGTTCATGAGGATAGACTTCAGTATTCAATAAAATTTATAATTGAGGTATTGATGTTCAGTTAATAGCGTTGGATAAAAATAGGTCCATTTGAAATGTTCTGAAGGTTATGAAACTAGAATGACTAACTCATAGCTATGATTAACCTTAATAACTAAAGGGTGTGAGCTCACATTGATAAGTATGATGGTATTAAGTGATATTAGATCTAAAAGTAAGAGTTGTAGTGGCATTCATTTTTTATGGGGGAACTTCCCAAAATGAGCACTTGTAGCTGGTAGGATTCACTGGAGATGTTTCCATGAAGTTCTTTAGGTAGGGTATCCAGAAGTAGTCCCATGTAACTTGGGCCGGGTAGAGTTTCTGTAAGGATGTTTTAATGATAATTTAGTTTTCCCTTTAATGAAATATTCATGGTGTTTCCTCAGGGAGCAAGAATAAATTCAAACCCATGTAATTTTTATGTGTTGTTCTTATTTCATTCAAGTCATGTGTCGATTATTTTTTGTTCATTATTATTGGGAGACCTTGTAGAAAACCATGAATTTCACATAATCAGAATTAATGGAGTATCCAAATAGTGGGAAAGTTACTTAGAATTCCTAGTTTCATATGTTGAATTTGTAGGGGTGTTTCATGGTATCTCAAATATTTTAATATTCTAGTTCCACACTTGATTTCAAGAGGTAACTTATAATTATGGAATTTTTTCTTTCTGATTGACTAGTTCTGATTCATTGGATATGGTATAGGTTTCATGGTATTTTAATGGATGTAAAAAAAAGAAATTATCGAACATGTGGTATCAAATCTTAGTTGCAGATCATCTGGTGAGTGGTTCATCTAGTTTTGAAATATCCATGCTCAATTGGTATTGATATCGATTAGAAGACTATTGGGTACTTCTGTTTGAATGGTTTACTAAGTCTATAATATTTTCACTAGTAAGATAGTGGTGGTATCTAGGTGTCTAGTTTTATTGAAAGACTTCCATTACTCCAGGTCTAGTAGTGTGTTTTTTTATTGGGGTGGCATTAAAAATGTGGAATGAATAATATTGAATACATTCATAAGACTCTCTAAATTCTTTATGTTTTTCTAATTTAGTTGCAATTCATTGTTTCAGAAGGATAAATTTGTAATAGGTAAGGTTTGAATTAATTATTTTCAATTAAAAAAGATTCAAACTTTAGAGGATGTAGGAATTTATACTCTTAGAAAGTCTAAAAGTTCTATTAATGGTGAGTCATCTAGAAATGTGATATTTAGTGGAATGAGAAACCATAATGGGAAATAATATAAGAGAATATTATATAAGGTGTATCCATGTGCGATGTAGTATGATCTAGAAGGTGGATGTTGATCGCTATAATATAATTAAATTAGAAGAATAATGAGTTGATAAAATTCAGTTGGTGCCTAGTTCTACATCTATCATTATAGAGGAAAGGGTTTAGAAAGAAACTTCTCAAACCATAAGGTCCATTATAGAAGATAATGTTTTGTAATCCCAAAATCCTATGGCTAATAGGGGGTGGTTTCTTAGATATAATTTTTTTCTAGCCTAAATTATATAGGTTCATTTTGGATCTAGGTTTATCATCACTCAACATCTGAGAAAGAGGATTGGGTGTTTTTTATGTAAGATTTAGTTTACAGAGCTCCCAAGACTTTTGTAAAATTGATGGTTTCTTCTGGAAAAGGAATGTAATTAAGGGGTGTGCTATAGAATCTATATTAAAAAAGGTGTGTTTCCCTTATTAAGTTGGAGAAGTTTGTTTCTATACAAGATTTTTCAGATAGAGGATTCATAGTTATGGGAAATTGTAAAAAGGAATATTTTTTTCTAGATGAAGATTTTTGGATGTAGTGTTTCATGATTGAAAATAATACTTCTAGAAGATACTAATTGTTTCATGGGTGCCTTTATCACATGGATTTGAGAGGGATTGAAAACCCTTAGTTATTGAAAGTATTATTGTGACTCAGTTTTGGGATTAAGAACTTGAAATGAGTGTGGTATTCAAAATTAGTGTAAGGTTTTATTATTATGGAAGAATAATATACTATAAATTAAAATCTTTTCCAATTATAATTGTTCTCAAAGATCCATTATAAATTATACCTTTGATGAATAAGTGGTTCAATAAAGAATTTTTTTTTATATATTACAATTTAATTATGGTTAGTAACCTTCATTGAGAAAAACCATGGTGAAATAAAATAGATCAGATGATGTTCTAATGGTTGATAATTTGTAAGCAGTTGGAGTTTTGAAAGATCTATTGGAGAATAAGACTTTATTTTGAGCATACTAAACCTCAAACACTAGAAGGTTTCAAATATTAGATGATGTTTCATTTAGAGTAGGATCTTCTAGAGGTACTCCAATTTTGGAAGTAGTATGGTTTTTTGTTCTCTCAACTATAAATATTTGGAAATTCAACCACAACCACATTGATTTTGGAATAGGGAAAATCCAAGTCATAGTTGTGTTCAATTTCAAATTATTGGTGATGAAGACTTTTGCATTTATGGATGGCATCTAAAATTTCATCAAAATCATAAAATTATCTCTCCAATTGGGGGGTCCTTAGATGGTTTTTAAATAGTATGGAATTTAGAGGGAGACAATGACTAGTACATGTCTTTATTACATTGAGTAATGGTGACTGAAATGGTGTCTGATTGTTTTAATGGGAGTATGTGAGTTTGATGACACCAAATTTTCTATAAGTTTAATTTCAAATGGATTTTATTTCCAGTGATGTCTCTAAAGTATGATATAATAGAATATCTCATATTATAGAATCTTGGTGGAATATTTTTGCAGTATAGGATCCTAGAAGGATTGGGTCCATGAACATCATACATGGTGTGTCTTATTGATGGAGTTCAAAAAAATGAATGATGCTCAAACCCATTTGATTTAAAGGAAATTCCAGTGAATCATTCATAAGTTTTGTGGAAATGGAATGAGTGGTTGGATTCTAGAGAACTAGATCATTTTGGTCTCCGTGGGACTTGTATGATCATGGATATTGTGGGTAACCATGGTAACACTCTTAAGGGGGAAAAGAATGGAAGGTGATGTTTATAAATTTCTTAATGTATTTTGTTGAAATCGTTTATAATGTTCTTAAAGTGGGAGATAATTAGGATTAACCTAAAAAAACAATTATAAAGGGGAATATTATTGAGTTTTTTTTGTGAGAACTATTTTCGAATTAAGTGTTGGAATTTTCAAAACTTGTCTTTCTATAATTACGCATGGAAGAACTAGATAGAGACATATTCACCTTAACAATGGATTTCCTGATTTGGGTTGGTGAAATTAAAAGAAAAATTCATATAAGTGGTGTTAAAATGTGGAAATATAGAAGGATTAAAGTAAATATGCATGCACCTGGGGAGAAATCATGTTCTAGATGATAGATTGGCATGGAAAGAAGGGAAGTTCTAGATGTGGCATGAAAGTTTTGAAGGAATTGGAAATGTAAGTAGTAACTATTTCTAGATGATGGAAGTGTGGAAGTGAACCTCATATATAGGTATTTCTAAATGACTTGTTCAAGGTTTTCATGTGGTTTTGAAAATTATATATAAGAATATTCATAGGACTATGTGAGAATGGATTTCATTGTTCACTGGAATGACCAATTGAGGAGGGTATTCTCACTCCATTTACATGGTTGAATAAAGGTCCATGCTCAAATTTTGTAAGGTGTTGAAACCATAACTATCAACTAGAATATGTGGTTCACCTCCATAAATAAAGTTATCAATCTCACTTTGAGTGGTGCGGTAAGATTGAGTGAGATTCTCTCTAAAAGGAGAAGTTAGAATGGTATATATAACCAATGGGGTACTTCACAATGATATCACTTGTATTCATACTTAGTTTCTAGAGGCATTTATATATAGTTATTTGAGTGGGTATCTAGAAGTATTTCCTTATAACTCAGGCTAGGTAGGGTTTCTTAAATAAGTTTTCCCTTATAACTCATTTTATAACTTAATGAAATATGTAGGGTGTTACCTCATGGAGTGGGAAAAAAGTATGAACCATGTAATTTCATTCTGTTTTGTTTGTTCCATTTATATAATGATTTTTTTATTTCTTATTTTTTTATCAGAATATCTTATAAAAATACATGAAGTTTACAAAATCATAGTTAATGAAAGATCAATATGGTGTCTAGGGTGTTTGGACTTTCTAGTTATTGAAATTGAATTTTTTGAGGTGTGGAATTGTGTCTCGAACCTTCCAATGGCCTTATTTCAAACTTTTGGTCTAAAAGTAACTTATTTCTCATAAAGTTATTCATTTTAATTACCTAGTACTAATTCCCTAGATACAATATATAATGAATGAGATTTAGAGGGATGTGGAAGGTCAGAATTCCTCAATAGTTATTTCAAGAGTTCATCATATAATCTCTTCCACAACCAAGACATAAAATGAGAATATCGGTTGGAAACAATCATTGAAGGTACTCCATAAATCCAAATGATCTTCTTTGAATACAAGAGTCCCAATATTTTCATCAAACTTTTACCTTTAATAGGAAGGAAGAGGAATGACATGGTTAGTTAGTCGATGATCACACAAATGACATCATCACCCTTCACTAAATGTGGAATTACCATCAAGAAATCTATTGACATACCATCCCACTTCCACTATGGAAACTTGAGGGGTTGATCCAAACCCATTGGAACTCGATTCTTTGCCTTCACCTCATGAATAGTGAGGTAGTATGAGATAAACTTAGTAACACTCCTCTTTATGATTAGTCACCAAAACTAATGTATAGGTTTGTGGAACATATTCATCACACATGGATCTTATACTAAGGGGTAATTATGAACTCCCATAACACTTCTTCACGCAGTGTGACTAGTACCAATATACATCCTTGAATGAGGATGAAATGCTCCCCACCATTAAAATATCCATCTGGTGCATCACCTGATGATATTTAGTCATGTTGTACCTTGAAAATGATGTCTCCCTACTGATATTCCCTTATGAATTATATAAACGGAGGGAACACCACTATCAATAAAAAATACTACACTTCTCCCCCATCCACTAAGGATAACTACATCACCGCTAACTACTCAGGCATCTCATCCATCAACTAAGCTCTATATTTCTTTCTGAGGGAATCATCTATTGACTTGTCTATCATAGGGTGGTACAAAATCTAGTTTGTTTTCCTAATGAATCACAGATTTTGACCAAGGTCTTATCACCTGATGAGTGTTGCATTCAATCAAACACTAATTCCAATTCACCTAATCTAATTATTTTGGTGTTTTTATTATTTAATGAAAATAACGGTTTTTGGGTTTTGGGTTTCAGAAAAATAATGAAATGTATAAGCTAAAATTATCTAACATGTAGTTTCAAATATAATGAAATTAGAAAAGGAAGCTATTGGTCCTAGGGTTTGGTTACATGGGTTCCATCATTATTTATAATTATTTATTAAATGCAATTTTACAATAAATCCCATAATACATGCATTTTTATACTCTAATTTGAGTGTGAAACTTTTTATGCCTTAGAAATAAATTTACAACACAAAATCACACCTCTCTAATATCCAAGTAGGATATCACCTCGATCGAGAGTGAAATTCCTAAAAGACCCAACTCTTTTGAATGTCATTTCATACCTCAATCACCCTAAATTAATAAATAGTATTCCCTATATAAGGGATGTTACAATGATTTGGTGTATAATATAAGAGATTGTAAAAGTTGTTTCATTGTGGAAAATCCCTAAACACATGCACTCCCCCCTCATTCACCGAAAAATAAATTAAAACAACTAATGAATTAAAGTGAAATAATTTTATAAAGCCATGAAACCTCCCATAAGGCTAATACTTGGGTTATTTAATTTTAATTTCTAAGTGGAAGAGATCACAGTGGAACATGGGAAGATAGAAATAATGAATGAAATATATTGGAAGAACAAACACTTTAATTAAAATAATGAATTCATGTTACATTTCAAAATAAATGTAAAATAAAAATAGGAAAGGAAAACATAAATAGAAGAAGCCTAATCCCATAGTGTATCATAGTGAGAGAACCCAGAATGGTTGATTCCTTTTATAATCCCCCTACCCATTTATTTATAGACCAAAAATAACCTATTGTGTGTCATAAATGGTCTATTAAATCAGTAAAATTATTTCAGGGTCGTAATGGGGTATTTAAAATTGTTCTCTATCAATTATTATGTTTAATATGCTACTTCTTGGTCCCATATGAGTTCTTCACATCATAAATAGTGTCTTCATGATTTTTAATGTTTATGGTTGAAGTTTTTGTGGGTTTTTCCATTCTCTAAAACACATTATGAGCCTATCTTGGGTGTGTCACAGTGTGACCATATGTGTCATGTCATGACATGTCATCATCCAGAATGATTATTTACCATTACTTCTTGGATTCGCATCCTATATTCCTTCAAGTTTTACATCATGAATGACATTCACAATGTGAATTAGTGTTTTTCAGAAAATTTTGCTCTGTTTAATCATGGTTATTCATTTTCAATCCCTATACTTGGCCTTTTATTTATAATTTATCACTGATCATCATTTAATTCATGAAATCAATAAATTTAAGCCATTTTTCAAACATTTCTTACATCCTTACATCAATTAAAAAATGATTGAATACTAAAAATAAAAAATTATGAATTTTTTAACTCCCTTCCACTTAGAATTTTCTTATCCTCAATCATGTAATCTCAACAACATTTGAAAATGAATTTCACTCTATTGATGATTAAATTTCAAAATAAATAGAATCAAATGTTTAGAAATGGAAAATAAAAATTTAATTTTTACATAAAATAAATCATTCAACTCCTCATTCTTAAAATAAATAAAGGTGACCATGCATTTTAATTTCCATATTTTGAAATGACAACACTTTTCCTTCCTTTAATTTTTTATTTCTCAATTTATTATTAATGTTTATACCAATTGTAATCAAACTCACATTGAATTATTTTTACTTATATCTCAAGGTAATAAATTTTATGAAGTTTTGATCATACCTTATGTATAGTTCACCTACCATAAGCTTGAAAGTAATATAATATCAACACCATGTAAAGATCAAAATAAAAATCAATCATGAGAGATTTTTATTTTAGGTTCAAATAACATTGAGGATTTATGATAGGTAGCTAATGAATAAAAGTAATATAAAAAATGAGTTTTAAATATTTAGTATATTGAATGATATACAAAGATAATCCTAAATAAATACTCCTAAAAATGTAAACTTCCAACCCCAATACTCAAAGTGGGAACATAATATCAGTAATAATAACGAATAAATCACCCTCTATTTTTTTCTATTTTTCTTCTTCTTTTCCCTTTTTTGAAATTTGTTATTAATAAAATTTTCATATCCACTACCTAACCACATACAATCCTAAGATCATTTATCTAGAAATGGTGATTTTTTATCCTCAAAATACACAACCCATTTTTTATTTAAATAGAGGTGCATAATAAAGTACAATGATAACATTGCCTCTATCCAAATCTCATGATAATCCCTAGAAAAATGAATTACATCCCCATATACCATCGAAAACTACTCCTCCACATTTATTTCTTTGAATATCATGCAAAAAACTATGAGTAGGGTAGGAATGGATATAATAGGCTCCTAACATGGATCATTTATTGATGCGTTCATTCATGGATTCTACATGAAAAATATGGATTGATATTAAAGTGGTTCCAAGGATAAAGGGTTAAAATAATAAAAAATAATCAATCATAATAAAATTAATTATGTGCAGTCATCTCTTTGATAAAATTCTATAAAAGTTATAGAATAAAATAATTCTTTATATCTCAAGAAATTTACTAAAGAAATAATGGAAAGTATTTGGTTCATAATTTTTTCTCAGAAAAGAGAACATATGGCTTGGTAAAACTACTTATGGAAATGCATAAAATAATAAACTAATCCATATCAATTTCAGTAATTCGAAATATGCCAAATCCTGGAAGAATTTCATTTACAATAGTCAAGTCATCTCCAAAAATCGTGATTTTTTAAATTTATCCCCTCATGATTAAACACTCATTAATTTTACTATTTTAATCATATAGTAATGTTAATAGTGAAAATTAAAACATGAAATAATTATTATTCTAAAAAAATTATGTCGCCTATATCAACACTAGAGTTCAAGAGTTCAATGTGGGGCATGAAATTTTCTGTTAAAGATCTAGAAAAAATATTTAAACAAAAATATAAGAAGATGAAAATATAATGAATATAAAATTAAAATACCCTTATAATGAATCTTTAGTTTAGGTCACTCAGGTTATGTTTAAAAGTATTTTTTTCTATATCATTTCAAGACATTAATCCTTTTCTTAGTTTGGATTTTCATTTCGAATATTTGTTTTGTAGATTTTTCAAGATGTGACTTCCTTTCATGATGTGAATTCAATTCATGAAATGAATTTAATTTTTATATAATGAACTTTGTGCATACCGCCTCCATAATTTCCTCCTACTCCTTGTGTCATCAACATTATGAGCCTAAAAAAATAAATCATCAAAGTGTAAGGACCACGTCAATTAAGTTCAAAAGGATAGTGGTATATATGGATAAATCATAATTTATTCCTAAATTAAGAAATGAAATTGAAATTAAAATATAAAATCCTTTAAAGTATATAAATAAAAGAAGGATAGATCTTGGTTTTATCCCCCACATGGGCATGGGGTTTTTACTGCCTCCATAAGGGAAGTTCTAGTTGTTATCCATAGTTTGTCGGTGGGTGGAGTTTCTTAAACTTAAACCAATACATGTTTTTCCCCATATTCCATTACTTATTCTTTATTACTATTATAGAGGACTCTATGGATAAAGTACATTAGATCTTTTCCCTTTGCAATAAGGTACAGGTTTCATGACAGGGGTAGGATGAATTATAGATCATCATCCTCCTTGGTTGTGACTCGTGTAACATATTCTTCACTGTCTAGTGTCTTCTCTAGATGAACCACATTAAAAGAATTTTCAAAGGGTAAGTTTACATGTAATTTAATTTGAATGAAATTAAAATTTAAATAATTAAAAAAAAACTCTTCCCTTTCATGGTGAGAAGCTTCTATATTGATCTCTTCCAGAAAATCCACTTGGATGTATTCATGTAATTCTTATAAAAAAATGTTCAATATATTTTAGTCACTCTATATATTCCAAAAATGGTTCATTTTTTTG
This sequence comes from Viscum album, assembly GCA_963277665.1. NCBI lineage: Eukaryota > Viridiplantae > Streptophyta > Magnoliopsida > Santalales > Viscaceae > Viscum > Viscum album. The sequence continues at coordinate 922,684,508 of OY728141.1, read as the reverse complement.
TGTTTCATCTTCCTCTAAAGAAAAATATGAGTTATTTGATTATACAAATTCAAAACAGAAAGGGGTGATAATAAAATTAGTTCCAAAAAAAATAAATGGAATCAAGTTTAAGAAATGATAAACTCCTTGATTTGGTTTAGATTAAATTTCTTATTTAGTGTAAAGATCCTCCTAGAGTTAATTTTAACTAGATAGAATAAGGTATTTAGGCTCCTCCACTAAACACTTGGGTTATTTCCACTTCTTTCATAGCTAGAAATATGTAGTTAGGTGCTGATTATTCTATCTTGTAGAAAGGGGGATCTCATTTCACTTCATCATCTTCCCATTCACTCTAAAATTATTACAAATCTTTGACCATATTTATATCATCATTTGAGTCTCCATATTAAATCTTGATCTCTTCATTGTATTCTTGAATCTAAATATCCAAATGGTTGGGTTGTAGATATTCTTAAAGTATAGCCTCAACCTACTAAATTTCTTCAATAAAATCAGGTAGATCCAGTGTAAATTCATAATTGGACTACAGTTCATGTTCAATTTTCTCTTGACATGAATGTAAATATGTATTTATCTAATCCATTATTCTCCCCAAGTCATCTAGTGTGTCACTCGTCTTTTTCACCCAATCATTTAGATCACTGTCATTAAATTATTATTCTTGATATTACACCTATGAGTAGTTAGTGTATCTAGAATAATCATAATTAGAATACATCATAGAAAATATTTTTTCTTAAATTTAAATATAAAAAAATAAATATTTACAAAAAAATGTGAAATTAGAAAAAGATAAAGAAATATTGCTAGATCCCCAAAAATGGTGCAAGTTTTGACATGCCTATAATAGGGTGGTACAAAAGTTAATTAATTATCTAAATGCATCAAAGAGGATGACTGGGGTCCTCTCAATTGAGGAGAATCACAGTCAATCAAACACTAATTATAATTAAAACAATATAATTGTTTTGGCGGTTTTTACTATTTTATGAAAATGATGGCTTTGGGGTTTTGGGTTTTGGAAAAATAATTAAATACATAAGTTAGAATTATCTAACATGTAGATAAAAATATAATGAAATTCGGGGATAAAGGTATTGGTCCTAGGGTTTGGTTATGTGGGATCCTTAATTATTTATAATTATTAATTAAATCCAATTTTATATTTCATCCCATAATACATGGATTACTACCCTCTAATTTGAGTGTGAATTTTTTCATTTCTCATAAATATCTTCAACACACCAAGTCTTGCCTCCTCTAAAATCCAATTAGTATAACACCTTAATCAGGATTTAAATTCCTAAAAGGTATGGCTCCATTAGATTTTGTTTCATCCCTAAACAACCCTCAATTCATGAAGAGTATTCCTGATAGAATTGAGGGAATAATGAGTTAGTAGAGAATAAAAGTGAATTTGAAGGTTTTATCAAGGTGGAAAATCTCCACACTCATTAACTCCCCTCTCATTCACCACAAATTAAATTAAAACAGTTAAATAATTAAATCTTAATAATTTTTGAATGTCATGAAACCTCCCCCAAGGCCAGGACTCAGGTTAGTCACTTTCCATTACTAACTGAACGAGATTATGTGGGATGATGGGAAGAGGGAAATAACAAATGAAAGATATTGGAAGAAAAAAATCAATTAAAAGAGTGATTTCATGTTACATTACAAAAGAAATTGAAGATAAAAATATAAAGTAAAAAATAAACAACAACAGCCTAATCCCCCAACATAGCATTATAGAAGAACCCTAAATGGATGATTAATTTCCCAATACCCTTATCCTTTTATTCATAGGGATCAAATCACCCCTGGGGAATCATAAATGGTCTATTAAATCAATAAAAGTATTCCTGAGTCATAATGGGGTATTTAAAATTGGTCTCCTACATTTATTACATTGAATCTGGAGCTTCTCGATCTCATCTAAGTATTTCACATCATGAATAGTATTTTGCACGATGTGTAATGTGTGGGGCAGAAGTTTTCATGGGTAGTTTCACACTCTGAAACTCTTTTTAGTCATGTATTGGGTGTGTTATAGAATTACCATATGTTTTACACCCTAACACATGATTTTTTCATCTATAATGCTTCTTTTTCATTATTTCTTAGCATCATGTCATATATTCCTTCAAGTTTCACATCGTAATTGACACTCACAACATGAATTATTGTTTTCCAATAGATATTTCTATATTTCAACCTGATTATTCATTTTCAAGCCCTATACTTGGTATTTTAATTATAAGTTATCACCTTTCATCATTTGAATCATGAAATCATCGAATTTATGATTATTTAATTAAATTTCGTGTATCCTTCCATTAGTAACAAAAAAATGAATACTAGAAATAATAATTAATTAAAGTTTTAAAAAATAATGATATATTAAAATAAAAATGAAAAATATGACTCATTTGGCCAGAAAATTTCTCTTCCCTAGAGTATATATGATTTATAATTAATGGTATTATAGTAACTCCAACTAACACATATACTATAGCACCCCTGGTTTCAAGTAAGTAACCATTAATTTATTCTTTTTAAGAATGTAAAGTATTTTGGTGAAGTTTGGAAGGGTTTGGAAGACTTTTGGAATGTTTTGGGGATTTTATAAAGGTTCATGGTTGGTTCATAGTTAGTGAAAACTGTGAAACTCCTATAGGAAACTATGCACAATGAGAGAGGGGCTAAGGGAAAGACTCACAGGAAGGTGCATGATTTTTCAAAACTGTGCGACCATCTAGTGGAAATCGTGAAACTTGAGATAGTGTCATTTTTCACAATTGGTGTATAGTTTGTCTAATTGTGTGAGCCAACCATGTGAGGTCCCCCTAGAGACAGAAGTTGGAACATGGTTAGCACACAGTTTGTGTAAATGTGTGACTAAATATGCATAGTTTAAAAACAATATCCATAAAATAGTGGATAAAAGTCTATATTATGTTTTAACCCCTCCTTTTTCCCAAAACCAACCCTAACTCGATATTTTCTCCTCCCAAAGGATGTAAAGGCTTATCCCATCAATATAGAGGAAATACAAAGGAATCTATTGGTGCATTGAAGCTGGATTCTCATGTTAAGTCATCGTTCTTGGTAGATTTTCTTGTTTTTCCTTAGATCTACTTATCCCTATCTCTCAATTTCTCAGATATACTTCTTCTGTGGATATATATATGTAAGGTATTTGATGCCAAATATGACTAGATTTGGATTTGTTTTACAGTGGAAGAGATCTAAGGTGGGGTTTTGGAGTTTCAACCTAGTTTCATAGATGTTTTTCATGTCATTTATCATTTTCTCCACATTTCCAATTTATGTATATTCACTCTCGACTCCTCTATTTAGAAAATGAATGCTTATTTTCAAATTTATTTTTTTGGTTGAAATTGTTTTTGAAATTATTGTGAATTTCTTGTTGGAAACCCACTTTTGTTATAGTTTATAGAATTATGGAAATTTCTAATTTTTGTGGAAAGTTAAATTAGAAATTTGATTTTAAAATGATGATTTTAAAATGATTGCTTGGTTTTGATGCATGGAAAAGTGTTTTAAATAAGAATTTCGTTTTATTGAAAAAAAAATCTTAAGGTTTTAAATAAAAGTAAAATTTTATTAAAATTTTTGAAATGATTTTTTGGGCATTGGTTTTTTGAAAAATGGTTTGGTGTATTCATCTGCATTAGGTAATGATAAGGGTAAAAAGTCTCCCCCAACATTAGTGGTATAGATAAGGGTTAGGGATTTCCCCCATCAAATTGGTTTATTAATTGAAGGATTATTAAAATGATGACTCACCACTCATGATTATAGGTAGGTTTAGGTTTCATGCATGGTTGGATATATGGATGTGTGGAATGAAATTGGTTATGCCAAAATAGAACTTGGGAAATGGTTTTAAAGTATTGTGTTGTTTCCTTCCTTGGAACATGATGTTGTTTTGAGAAAAACTATTTTAGTCTGGAACTTATTTATATTATGATACAAACTATTTCAATTTTTTTACATAAACTATTTTATATAAATGTGATAACATGTTATATCCTAGTGGCATGAGTAGGGAAGTCATTTGGGGAAAGCATACTGAGTTTCATTACTCACCCCTACTTTGGAACTACGGTGCTTTTATAGATTTTTTTTATTGTTACACGGGAAAAGGTAAATTATCACACTTCTCAAGTGGTGCTTAGTGATACTTAGTTTATTTGTGGAGTTGGAGCATGGATCATGCTGGATATTTGGAGTTTTTCATTGGAGTCTTTGAGTTTTGACTTCCGTTGTGTACCTTGTTATTGTATTATTCCATTATGGTACTCTTCTAAGTTTGTTTTAATGTAAATGGTGTTTCTTTTAGTCTCTTTCATTGATATCATGCATCATGTAGTGGTTTGTCTGATAATTTCATGTTTATTTGATTATTTTATTTTCAAATGGAAAATCAGCCCCCATTTTTAAATGAATCCCTTGGCATTTATTGCTAGCCTTTGGAATCTTGAAAATGTAGCTTAAGTCCAAGTAACATCCTCCTGCCTTATCAAGAAAATGAGGTGGGTTGGGATGTTACAAGTGGTATCAGTATTGGTCCTTCCAAATATATTTTTATAATAAGTGTTATCACCTTTTTTAGTCCTTGATTAATAAGTGGTCTTCAGTTATCTTGGTCTTGAATTTGAAATTCATTTTGGTCTATTCCTTGTGTCAGGTTAGTACAAAGGAGTAGTATTTTCAAGACTTTAAATGTAGAGAATAAAGATTTATAGTTAACCTTTTTATATTACACGTTAATTTGTCATGGAGTTGGGTAAATAAGTGTTTTGGAGACACTTATAAGAAATGGAATCTCATTGTCATTGGTTTATCCAATGAGATGATCATGACATGCATTGTATAAATGACTTCCCACAAGGAGTGAATATCTCATTTTGAGTAATGATATATGATTTTGTGTAAAAGTTTTAATTTTTGAAAATTGTTAAAAATGTTTTCAAATTTGAGATTTTGAAAAGGGCGTGAAATGGGTATTTTGAAATGGATTTATTTTTAAAATTATAGTGAAATTTTTAAAAAATGGTTGAATATGGAAATGTTTTATTTTGGAAATCCTTGATGTGATAGCTGATTTGGTAGAATTTGAAATCATTAATCCTTATGTTTCTAGAGAGTGATACATGTGGAATTTGTTGTTTGTTTAGAAAATGTCACCTAGTAGGCATCGTAGGAACCAACCAGAAGAAGCTATTGAAAATGCGGTTGCACATAAGCCATATGTGAACCAATAGCAGGTTCAGAGTTTTGTCTAAGTGTTTCAAGCTATGGACATAGGTCGCTGGAGGGATAAACAAAGGTAAGTGGATCATTCTTTCTAATTCCAGAAGCAGAATCCACCCATATTTTGAGGTTATTTGGAACTATAGAAGGAATAGGTGTGTATTAATATAATAAATCATATCTTTGATTTCCTTGGCACACCAACTGAGATGAAATTAAATATATCAATGTATATGTTGAAGGATCTTTCACTCTAGTGTTGGGAATTAGCGGTTCAAGCTAAATTATACCACAGCCTAGAATGGGAATGTTTTAAAGAATTGTTTAACAAACAATTATATCCTCACACATTCTTAATTCAAAGAATAGTGGAATTATTCATCTTGAAGTAGTTAAATCATTCTTTCATGGATTATATGTATAAATTCATGAATTTAGTGCAGTTTTCACCCAAAGTTCCTACTAGTTAATCCTTGAAGGCATGTATATTTGAATCGGGACTGAGGTGGTAGATTTGCTCGAAGATTATCATTCTTTGTATAATGGATTATACAGAGATGTTTAATAGAGTGACTATGGTAGAAATGGATATATCAAAAGATACAAGAGGAAGAAGTATGTAGATACCTATGGGAAATGGTGGGAACTCTAATACTGGGAGAAAGAGGAAGAGGGTCACATATTTCCAAGGTGGGAGTATAAATAATAATCAAATGGGTCTTCAGCTGAGAGCTCCCTGGATATCCTAAGGTTTTTCCCATCCTTGGTGACCTTATGGTTTCAGTTCTCTACGCGATGGTGCATACGGGTCAATGGAGGCACAGGTCGAGTGGCGGGGGTCTCTGGTGATCTGGACGGGGTCTCATCGATGGTGTTCTGGGTGGAATGGATCATCTCTGGTGGTCAAGGGTGGTTCAGTGTGGTGTGACTTAACATTAAGATGTGGTATTGGGAATGTAGTGGTGTACAGTCACCTTCTTCATCCTATGGTGATCTTGGCAGGTGGTCATCCTTGATAGTGTGCGTGACTCGGCTTCATCATATCAGATCTGATGGTGCAGCTTCTTTGGCTTCATATTGTGGCATCCTTCTCATTGGAGTGCCGACATGTGAGGAGTTTTTAGATCTGGTTTGTTAGCTTCCTCTTCCTCACTCTCCCACACGTGAGTCTTCAATATTGTGGAGGAGTATCAACGGTGGCAAATCTTTGGGAGACTACGAGTTGGATTTTGTTTCTTTGTTTCTGTAATCAACGATGGATGCGAGTTTCAACTTTATGAGGTAGTTGTGGTGAGGGTTTCACTTTTGGGTGCAGTGATGGTATTAATTTTTTTTTGTGCCATTGCATATGTCTGATGATAATTGAATGAAGTTTTCTTCCTGTGGCTCGAAGTTTTGTCTCGTTCTAGGAATTTCTATTGGTGTATTTGAGATCCAAATTTCAAGCTCAGTACTGATTATAGGAATATTACTTACTATTTGAAGTGCTGGTTTGATGATGATTTTGTAATTGGGTTGATGGTACTGGCTTCATCATAGCTAACTCTGGAGCTCATTTCCACTCTAACGTTTCTCTGGATTCCAGGTTCATTTCTCCTTTTCAAGTCGGTTGTATGAGATGGTTTTCAAGGAGGTTTTGGGATGTGTTTTTTTGAGCGATAGGGTGTTCCAGGAGTCATGAAATGCTATGGCCTTCTCTTTTTACTTTTTAATTTTCAATTTTAACTGTTGGCGGGCCATGGAGACAAGTTCTATCAAGGGCTTTGGATGTGTGTTCCTCTTCTCTTACTCCATGATTCCATCACTCTCTCTGAGGCAGATCCGAGTGGTGGTTTTCATGGTCCTTTGGGATGTGAGGGAAAGAAACCATCGAATTCTTGGGGTGGATCTATATATGTTGGATCTTGATGATGTTCTTTGGTGGATTGAAGGTTCTAATGAGTTTTATGCGTGGCTTGAGGATGAAAATAGAAGTCCTAATTTTGAATTTTGAATTTTAGGCATGCCCGTACATAACTCTTCATGGTTTGTAATAGCATGATTGGTTTATGGTGATATTGTGATTCTAAAATGTGAAATATTCTAGGTAAGATTCAAGGATCCTATTTAGATGATGTTCCAAGTCTGGAATCATTCAATTGAGCTTGTCTATTCAGATTTGGATGAATGAGAGGGTATGAATTTTTCCATCGGTACCAGACCCGTGCAACCCTACACAGAATAGCTAGCTGAGCAGTTATGCAATGATGGGGACTTGACATAATGATGTAATCATAGGGTAGGGTCATTTCATATAGTATTTATCTTGGATTTATTTCATTTTAATGATTTTTATTTTCTGAATTTGTTAGGGTTCACACTTATCCTTTAAAAGTGTCATTCGAAAATAAAAAAAATGGATTCTATTCATAATCAAATGGTTGGATTGGTAAATCTTCCTCCAAAAAAAGATCCAGCCTGTATGTTTTCAATGTAGTTCATTCAACCACATGAATCTATAGTGTATGGAACCGCCTAGATAATACCATAATTGTAATCAAATAGGTAATCTTCAGTGTTATTGTCATAGTGCTCCAAGGTCAGGTGTTCGGGACACATCACAGGTGTTGCAGACATTATATACTTCGACGGGATGAGGGTAGAAGAATCATTATAATCAATAGAACATAGCTATCCATGGTGATTCTAGGAATACCATGACTCCTTATCAAGGAAAATCTCAACAGGGTAATAAGGAACAAAGTGTATCAAGCAAGCAATTATGTGGAACAGAGAAGGTTATTGTGGATGATTAGTTTGAACTATCCACGGTGCGAGGTATGATCCTTTAAATTCTACCCTTATGAAAGTTTTTTTTGTTACGGGTTCATCCAATTCATTTATTTCTTTTCAAGCTATTGATTTTTTTGTTTTACATGTTGAGATGATGCCTTCTGTGTTAAAAATGAAAACTCATCTTGGTCAACGAGACTGTCGAGCCTTTGTATGTAGAGCATATTATATAGTTATTGATATATTCGAGCTGAAATGGGATTTCTATGTTCTTGATATGGATTTATATGATATAATCTTGGGTATTGATTGGTTTAGAAAATTTAATTATAAAATTGATTATTATATCATAACAGTTAGTTTCACAACTGAGGATGGCATCGAGAATCTCTTTAGAGGAGAAAAGAATATAAAGGCATGTGCAACAAGATTTTTGGTATTAGTAGTTGGAATGATATTATACCAGTTGAATGAATTTAATTTTTCATCGATGGTAGAGATTGATAATAACATTTTTCAGTAGTGGTTGATCATTTTCCATATGTGTTTCTTGAAAATTTCTCAGGGTTTCCACCTATGATAGAATTGAAGCTTATTATTGATATACTTCTAGGGACTAGTACTATTTATCTTCCATATTATCAAATGGAACCAACTAAATTAAGGGAATTAAAATTATAGTTAGAAGAGATGGAAAGAAATGGGTTCATTCAGTCAAGCACATCACTATGGGCAGCACCAGTATTTTTTATCAAAAAATTAGATGGAACTCTTAATTTTTGTGTGTATTATTGTAAGATTAAACAAGTTATGATGAAGAATGGGTATCCACTTCCACACATTGACGATATTTTATATCAATTAAGGGGAGCATAGTGGTTCTCCAAAATTTACATGTGATCAAGATATCACTAATTGTGATTTCTGAAAGAGGATATTCCAAAGATAGATTTCATAAGTAGATATGTCCATTATGAATATATGGTAATGCTTTTTGGTCTTATTAATGCAAAATAAGTATTTATAGAGTTGATGAATTAGATATTTTGGAGGTATTTGGAGTAATGTTTAGTGGGTTTTTTGGATGAAATATTAGTGTATTCAAGGACAAGGGTTGATCATGAGAAACACCAGGTGATAGTGTTGGTAATATTAATGGATCATCAGTTGTATTCCAAACTATCAATATTTTATTTTTTGATACAATAGAAACATATGCTTGGCTATGTAAATTCATAAAGGGGTGTTTCTGTGGATCTGAAAAAGATATATAAGTTGTTATCTCTTGGAAACTATTAAACAATGTCTTCGAGATATGGAGTTTCCTTGGTCTAGTTGGTTATTACCGATGATTTTTTTATGAATTTTCATAACTATTTTCACTTATGAAATATTTTAAAAAGAATAAGGTTATATTATAATGGAACAAAGAATTTTAAAATTCCTTTCAATAGCTTAATGTTTTCCTTACATTAGTACCAATCTTGATTTTTTCAGAATTAGGACAAGGGTAAGTGGTATATTGTGATGCTTCAAGATCAGGGTTTGGATTTTTTATCATGAAAAGAGATCATGTTTTTTTAAGGCTCAATATAATTGAGGTTTTATGAGAAGAACTACCCAACACATGATTTGGAGTTATTTTTCATAGTCCATTCTTTGAAGACTTGGATTCGTTGCCTCTTTGGTGATAAATTTACTTTTTTTACAGATCATAAGAGCAAGAAATATATTTTATCACAAATATATTTAAATATAAGAAAAATAATATGTATGGAGTATCTCCAAATGTTTGACTTTGACTTGATGTATACACTAGGTAAAGGAAATACAATGGTAGATACTTTAAGAAAAAATCTGTATGCTCAGTTGGAAAAATAAGCTTCAGATGAGTATAAGATGATGTCGGACCTAGACAAAATTCACTTGAATTGTGAAGACTGAGGGAGTAAAGTGGTTTTCTTTTGAGTTTCAGTGGTTCATGATTTGGTGAAGATAGTTAAAGAGGCACAGGCATCCAATTCAGAGTGTATTGTTATGGTGTCGAAACTCAGTGGTGGAGAGACTATTGATGTATGTAGGCTAGATGGGAGTTCAAAGTTATAGTTCAAAAATCATATAGTTGTACCTATGGATTGTTAGACATAACTTCTTAATACATACCACCATTTGAGATGTTTTTTTCATCCTAGAATACAAAATATGTATAAGGTGTTAATAGCATAGTTTTGGTTGATCAGTATGAAAAGGAAGGTGGATGAGTTCGTTTTGATATGCTTAACTTGTCAGTAGGTTAAAGTAGAGAATCAGCAACCGTCTGGTATTTTTCAATCTTTACCTATCCCTATTTGGAAATGGGAGCATATAACTATGGATTTTTTAACAAGTCTCCCAAGAATGGTTCATAAACATGATGACATATGGGTGATAGTGAATCATCTCACAAAGTTGGCCCATTTCATTCCTATTTATAAATAAATTATGGTGGAGGACTTGTCAAAAATCTATATCCAGTAAGTGGTAAAGAGGAATGTAATACCGATTTAAATAGTTTTAGACAGAAATTTGAGCTTTTATATATCTTTTCTATAAATCCTTATAAAAATACCTTGGGACTCAGTTGACTATGAGTATGTAATATCATCCTTAGATGTATGGGAAATCCGAAACGATGATACAAAATTTGGAAGACGTGTTGCGGGATTTTGTAATGGATTTTGGTGGCTCATGGGAAGATCTCATGTTGTTAGTGGACTTCTCATATAAAAACATTTATCTTTCCTCAATAAATATGGATCCCTTTGAATAATTGTATGGGATTCCTTATTGTTCTCCACTTTGTTAATTGAAACATGTGATATTTCACTGGTTGGGATGAGCCTTATCCAAGAAATAATAGAGATGATTCAATTGATTAGGAAATGGATGGAGACAGCTCAGAGTTTTCAAAAATCATATGTGGATCATCATTGATGAACTTTTTCATTAAAGGTGATTGATCATGTTTTTTTAAGATCTCTCTAAGGATTGGAAATGAAATTTTGGGAAGAAGGTCAAGTTATCTCCAAGATACATTGGCCCTTTTGAGATACATGAACGAGTTGGCGAGGTGGAATTTCAGTTGGCTATGTTTCCATGGTCTAGGGTTGTGCATAATGTGTTTCATGTATCTCAGTTGAAAAAGTATCAGTCTGATCCTAACCATGTGATTCTATGGTATCACATTGAACTATATCTGTATTCTTCGTTTGTACATATCCTGGTCTAAATTTTGGATAGGAAAGATAAAGTCTTGTGTGGAAAAATCATCAGTCTAGTGTGGGATTTAGGGAAACATGATTAGATCTAGGAAGAGACTTGGGGACACAAGAAATAAATGATCAAGAAATAGCCTGAACTCTTTCGGTACACATTTGGTTTTCTACTTTTTGGGGATGTAAAGGCCAATGGTGGGGAGAATTTAGCGCATCTAGTTTCAAGTAAGTAACCCTTATTTGATGATTTTTAAGTATGTAAAGTATATGGGTGAATTTGGAGGGGGTGGAATTCTTTTGAAATGTTTTTCGAAATTTTATAAAGGTTAACATTTGGTGAATAATTAGTGAAAACCATGAAACTCTTACAGGAAACTATGTACAATGAGACAGGGGCTAAGGGGAAGGTGTACGGGCAGTCACACGGTTTTTCCAAACCATGTAGCTACCTATGAGAAAACATGAAACTTGGGACAGTGATATTTTTCATGGATGGCACAAAATTTGTCAAACTGTTTGGGACAACTATGCAAGATCCCCCTTGAGAAAGAATCTATAACACTGTTAGCGCATGGTTTTTCTAACTGTGTGACTAACCATGCACAGTTTAAAAATGAGATCCACAAAAAGTTGATTTAGATTTGGAATATGTTTTATCCCCTCATTTTTCCCCAAACTGATCCTAACTCAATATGTTATCCTCCCAAATGTAGAAAAGGCTTCTCCCATCAATCTGAATATGATATTAAGGATTCTCTTGGCGTGTTAAAGTCATAATTTCATGGTACATCATTTTTCTTGGTAATTTTTCTTTGTTTTCCTTAGATATACATCTCCTACTCTCTCATTTTCTTAGATATACTTATATTCTAGATATATATAAGGTTTTTTATTCCAAATATGATTATATTTGGACTTTTTGTTGATAGGGGAAGAGATATAAGTCGGGTTTTAGAGTTTCAACCCGGTTTCATGGACGTTTTTCATGTCATTTATCATTTTCTACAAATTTATGAGGTAGGTGGATTCACTATTGAATCCTCTATTTATAACTTAAAGGATTAGTTTTAAATTGATTTTTTAGATTGAAAATGTTTTTGAAATTATTTTTAATTACTTTTTAGAAACCCTCTTTGGTGACGGTTTATAGAATTTTAGAAATAGGGCATTTTTGTGGAAATTGAAATTGGTAATTTGATTTTAAAATAATGATTTTAAAATGATTTCTTGGTTTTGATGCATGGAAAAGTGTTTTAAATAAAATTTTGGTTTTATTAAAAGGGTTTTTTGAAAGGTTTTCAAAAAAAGTATGGTTTTATTGAAATTGTTGAAATAGATGTTTTGGCATTGGTTTTTGGTATAATGGTTGTGTGTGTTCATGTGCATTAGGGATAGATAAGGGTGAGAATTCTCCCCCATAATTAGTGGGATGGATAAAATTTAGGTATTTCCCCTATCAAATTGTTTCATTAAGCGATGGCATAGAGAAATTATGACTCGCCACTCATGATTTTAGGGAGGTTCAGGTTTCATGAAGGGTTGGATGTATGGATTTGTGGAATGGAATTCATTATACCAAAAATGGAACTTGGGAAATGGTTTTAAAGTATTTTGTGGTTTCTTTCCTTGGAACTTGATGTTTTTTTTAGAAAAACTATTTTAATATGGTACTTGTTTATATTATAATATAAATTGTTTCATTTTTTTTACATAAACTATTTTATATAAATGTGATAACATGTTCTATCCTAGTGGCGTGAGTAGGGAAGTCATTTGAGGAAATCCTACTGAGTTTCATTACTCACCACTATTTTGTAACTTTGGTGATTTTGCATATGTTTCTTATTGGGACATGGGAAATGGTAATGTATCACACTTCACTAGTGGTTCTTTGTGATACTTAGCATGTTTGTGGAGTTGGAGCATGGATCATATTGGAGCAAAGGAGTTTTTCATTGAAGTCTTTCAGTTTTTTATTTTGTTTTGTACCTTATTATTGTATTATTCTGCTATGGTACTCTTCAGAGTTGGTTTTAATGTAAATGGCATTTATTTGAGTTGTCTTCCATTGATATCATGCATCATGTAGTGGTTTATGTGATAATGGAATGTTTTTTTGGTTGTTTTATTTTCAAATGGAAAATCATCCCCCATTTATAAATGAATCCCTTGGAATTTATTTCCAACCTCTAGCATCTTGGGGATGTTACTTAAGGATAATTAACATACTCCTTCCTTCTCAAACCAATGAATAGGGGTCAGATGTTGCATATTCTTCGGGTTAAGATCTCTCTAGGTGAAGATATATTTGAGACTTCTATGGTCTAAGTATACTATGAACCACTCATAAATAAGGTAATGAATCCAAGTCTTCAAGGTTAAAACTACCACTAAAAGATTTAAATCATAGAATATGTAGTTTTTATTATGAGGTCTCAACTATCTTGACCCATAAGAAATCATCATCTTTCACTACATCAACACACAACCAAGCCTATCTCTAGAGGAATCACAGAACACCATGTACTCAACTCATTCCTCTAGAAACATCAAGATATGAGCACTTGTCAATAACCTTTTTAAATCCTCTACATGTCTCTTAAATTAGTCCCTAGGTATTTGATCGTGCATGATAATTCCTCTGATGTTGTGACCACAATGCCTGTTGATGGCCTATTTCCACTTATGACTCTTCTCTTTGGTAACCCCCGCTAGTTCTAGCCACCTGTTGCTCCTCTTCTAAAAATATCTCAATCACTAGGGACCTCTTCATAACCCCATCATAGGTGGGGATGCATATGGGAACAACACTTACTCAAGTATCCTTATAAATCTGGAAAAAAAATATTATTATTTATTTAATTTTAGTAGTGGTTTTTAAAAAACTACCATAAAATTAATAATTATTAATTAGTAATTATTTATTATTTATTATTTATTATTTATTATTGATTAATATTTATTATTTATTATTTATTATTTTAATTAAATATTAATTATTTATAATAAATAGTTAGTAATTATTGAAAAACTAAATTAATTATTAATCATTTATTAATTATTAATTATTTACAAAAATTTTATTTTTAATTATTAATTATGTATATATATATATATATATTTACAAATAAACACACACACACACACATATTAAAATTATGGCTGAAACTTTCTCATTTAACTAATGTTCTAAGACAAGTTGCAAATCAAACTTCACCTTCAAATGACCATAAGTTTTGATATGGGTATTTATTTGTGCTCAGTGGCCTATAAAACCAAATATTACAAAAATAACTGTGATCGTAGTGGATAAAAATTTGGTAATAATTAATAATAATGAAATTATAAATATTCTCATAGAAGTTAAAAATCAGACTTCAACTTCAAACAATCATAATTTTTTATTCGGGTATGTTTTTGGGCTCTACAGGCTATCAAATTGAATCTTATGATGAGATCCATGATACTTTATATTAGATAACTCCATACCTCATTTTTTTCTCTATCAAAAGAGGCCCAAAATGCCTCTAAAACTGAGTTTTAAGTTAGGATACCCTATTTTTAAATATTTTGATGGTAGTTCTGTTTCATTTAGGAGGGTATTTTTTGACCCTTTTGGGTGGAGTGTGAATTTATTCCATGATTTTACATTTATATTTATATTATGATGTTGATATTATATCATTCTTCCCTATTTTGGTGATTTATTTTTTTGATGCATCTTATGTGCTAAGGATTGTCTTGGCACGGTTAATCCTATATACTTCTCTCATGGGAATGTCATTACTTTGATTTGGATGAAATTCATGGATACACATTATTATTCATGGATATTCTTTAATATGGTAGGTTGAAGGAAAAAAAATTTGTGTGTGTATTTGTAGATATTTATATGTTTGTGTGTGTGTGTGTCAAATTATGTATATTTATTTATATATTTAAATGTATTTATGTATATCTATGAGTTTATATATATATATATTGTTATATTTACATATTTAGATTTATATTTATATGTAAGAATGTTTAATTATATATATGTATACATATATTTATATAGATTTCTGTAATTTTATTAATATTTATATATATTTATAGATATTTAAATGAATTTATGTATATTTATAAATATCTATATTTATTTAGGTTTATATGTATTTATATTTATATTTTTGTATGTATATTATATGGGTATATATAGATATATATATATTATGTATATTTATATACATATATATATTCAATTATATATATACATATGTGTATATGTATTTTTATATATTTATTTATATTTATGAATATATATATATATATATTATAGGGGTGTCCATGGGTTGAGTTGTGTCGGGTTTGGTGAAATTTTTCACCTGAATCAATCAAAAGTGGTCGGGTTGGGTTGGGTCAGGTTGTAGACATTTTTTGTAATGACCCAACCTTACCCAACACAAAGTGGGGTGGGTTGGGTCAGGTTGGGTCCTTGGGTTAGGTAAATAAAAATTACATGAATTAGTAATGAAAAAAAAATCGATAAAATTCTTGATTAAATTAAAACTAAACAAATTTAGAACATTTAAAATCTTTCAAATTCAAATAGACCAACAATCCTCGTTGACTTCAATTCCAAATTTTAAATCATTTTTCTTAAAAAACAACAAATACTTCATCACATGGTGAAACCAAGATAGAGGAAATAAATTAGGTATTTGTTTGGTTAGTTGGGTAGGGTTGGGTCATTATTTTTCCAACCCATAACCCAACCTGGCCCAATCTCGGCCCAATCCAAATTAACTCGACCCAAATCGGTCAAGTTGTGTTTGGACACCCCTAATATATTTATGGGTGTGTGTGTCTATATATATATTTATTTATTTATGTATATTTATATGCATTTATATATATTTTTATATATTTATGTATTTATATATTTATATGTTTATATATTTATATTTATATAGAATTATATTTAATTATATATATATATCTGTGTGTATATTTATTTATAATTTTATATTATATATATATATATATTTATTTATATTTATATATATTTAAATACATTATGTGGGTGTGGGTGTGTGTGTGTGTGCATATACATATATGTATTTATATGTATTTATGTATATTTAAATGTGTTTACATATATATATGTATATTTATTTATACATATATATATTTATATGTATTTATATGTATTTTTTTATAATTTTGTATATTTATATATATTTATATGTATTTATATTTATATATATTTATATTTATATATATATTGGGTGTGTGTATATATTTATGTGTGTGTGTATTTATATGGGTTTATATTTATATTTATATTTAATTATATTTAATTATATATATTTATATGTATTTTTATTTATATATGTTTATATATATTATGTGGGTATATATATATGTGTGTGTGTGTGTGTGTGTGTGTGTATACATATATGTGTGTGTGTGTGTATTTATATATCTATTTATATATTTATATATTTATATATTTATATATCTATTTATATATTTATATATTTATATATTTATATATTAATATATTTATATATTTATATATTTATATATTTATATATTTATATATTTATATATTTATATATTTATATATTTATATATTTATATATTTATATATTTATATATTTATATATTTATATATTTATATATTTATATATATTTATATATTTATATATTTATATATTTATATATATTTATATATTTATATATTTATATATTTATATATATTTATATATTTATATATTTATATATTTATATATTTATATATTTATATATTTATATACTTATATAGTTATATATTTATATATTTATATATTTATATATTTATATATTTATATATTTATATATTTGTATATTTGTATATTTGTATATTATATATTTGTATATTTGTATATTTATATATTTATATATTTGTATATTTATATATTTATATATTTATATATTTCTATATTTCTATATTTCTATATTTTTATATTTTTATATTTTTATATTTTTATATTTTTATATTTGTATATTTGTATATTTGTATATATATATATTTGTATATTTGTATATTTGAATATATGTATATATGTGTATGTATTTATATATATATGTATATTTATAAATATTTATATTTATATATATTTATATTTATATATATTATGTTTGTATATATATATACATATATTTACATGAGTGTATATGTAACAAACCGGCCTGAGTTGACCTGATATGTCAGTCGGCCCAACTTGCCACTAGTCCTGAATGGCATTCCAAATCCCCACGAGCTGATAACTAGTGTCCGTGTATCAATAATTCACCCTTGGGAATGGTTTCACCCTCATAATAATATTTTAGATAGATGAGATTACAAGAATGAAAGCAACACACACTGTGGAGCCCTAGTGAGTCAAGCCTCTTCCCTCCCCATAGGGAATGGCAAGGTCAATACTTGGCATCCAAAAATAAAAGCCAAAATTGAACCAATACCATATGTCTCATCATGACCCATAGTCACTCACCACATCCCATACCATCCAGCATCGGGCCAACCCAAACATAAATCATGAAGGAGACCATAGTTTGGGATCCTAAAAGAAAACATGAAAGTTGTATACACCTATTTGTGTATATAGGGTGTGAGATGAAAGGCCCTTTGGGGTTTCACCAAAGAGTTCAGTCAATTCCTTTCAAAATAACATTTCATTAATGTTAGTTTTAAATATAAGTAGGAAGTGGGTTTTTCACATGCAGGTATGATGAAATCAAAAAATATTTCATAATCACTTTTATAAAATGTTCCCATTCTATGAACAAACCAGGGCAAAAAAAATACCTTTTTAATAAAAAACTTCTAAATTATGGAAAGAGGATCCTTTATTAAAAAATCCCCAATCCCTTTCCTCTTTCCAAAATAATTTTACAAACTCCTTTTTATGTAACACCCATTAATTTAATTTTTTTATCCCACATTACATTCCATTTTGTAAATAAATTTTGAAAGTGAACCGAAACCATAACCAAAATGGAATATAAATACATACAAGCTCCAAGATGTTAGTGGTAAATAAATTAAAATAATAGATAACTGAAGCAATTATGGTTTGTAACCAAATAAATATCTAGGGTATATAAACAAACCAAATGAATTAATCCCCTAATTAATCCTTAATTTAATATAAGAATCATGGTAAACTCATTAGGTTCTAACCCAAATGGTATTGAACATGGCTTTCAGAACACTAGTTGGTATACATTAACCTATAATTCAAGGATACCTCATGGTCTCACTGGGATACTAATCCATCCCATTAGCTCACTCAATATAATTGGGAAACATTCCCTGGCCAACAAACAGTCTACAATAGGGATCACACTCATCTAGACCAACTACTTAGCTACCTAGGGTTCCCATGAAGTTAATAAATGGAAGTGATCACACAAACAAGTTAGTAAACACCATATATATATCATAATTTTAAATATAATAAATAAACAACATATCATCTCTAACACCCCCACAAGAAATCATCCTTTTTCATCTCATTCATATCACAACTAATATACACATCCCCCTCAGGGACCATAATCTATATCAAATATAATAAAAAAAATAAGGAGCACAATTGGGCATCTCATACTCGTCATGAAAATATCTTTTATAAAGTTCCAAATGGGAATTTCCAAAAACTAATTTGGGATGCCAAGTCATTTTACACCTTCTGAAATCCACTTTTAAAACATCCCTTTAAAACCAAACCAAGTAACTCCTATGAAAATCATTGTAATCAAGTGCCAAAAGGGCCTTTTTAAAAGAAATATTGAGATACCGATACATTTCACCATATTTTAAAAACCAATCAATGTGAAGACATGTTTTAAATCAATTGAATATATAAATCCTATTTTATTTAAATCATTTTAAAATCTATAATATCCACTTTATTATTTTCAATTAATCCTTTATAAGCCACACTTTTACCCACTTCAAGACCCAAATTGGATCAAATGTCCTTAATTGTTAAAATCCACTTTAAAAAATGGCATATATGAACTTTCTCAAATACTTAGAATTTAAAATCACTTTAGAAATTAGAAAACCCATTAACAACCTTTATGAAAAGTAATAAAACATTTATAATATTTGTGAAATAAACTAAGACTACGAAATATAGATCTAATTTAAAAAAAGGAATTGTAAAATACCAAACACTCTATGACATATTAATTAAAATAAATGCAAAAAAATTCCTACCTTAATCAAGTAGGAATAAAGTCACAATGAATTCCCTTTAATGGAAAATCTCAAAACAGAAAATAAAAGTCCTCTACAAGACCTAAACACCCATAACCCCAAAATTAGAACCACCCCAAAACCCTAATCTCAACCAAACAACCCCTATGGTTCATGGGAGGAGACAAATCCAAGAAATAGTGGGTGTGGGGGAGAGGAGAGGGAAATAATTAGAGGAAAATAGGATTTTCCCTAAGAATCCACTTGAAATCAAAAGGGAGGAAGTTCAAAATAAAATAGTAAGGGGATGAACTTCCTTGCGTGCATGCCCTAGGCTTGGCCGAATGAGTAGAGAAAGAGGGGAGAATAAAAACAAAAAAGACACATTAGGGGAAAGTGTAAAATAATTTTTAAATGAAATTATGTAGCTTGTGTGGTTAGGCTACAAAGTTAGAAAAACTGTTCATTAACCATTTTAGAGCCACTAAAAGGAACCCCCGCATCTCATGTGGTTTATTTGCATGGTTTCCCCTAATGGTGTGTCAATTGTGGTCATCCTTACACACTAAAATTAGACACACAATTACCTGTAGAATTCTAATAGTCATGAAAACCATTCACCAACTATGAAAAACTCCACCAGAGCTCATATGTACTCCCTTTCGTAGTTTTCCCTAAAATCTACATGGTTTGTTAAAACCATGCAATGCAAGAAAATCCCTTAAATTCCAAATTCAATCTTGAAACTTCCAAAATTTTAAAATACCCAAAAAAAATATAAAATATAAAGTAACAAAGACATGGGAGTGTCACACAATATATATATTTACTTATTTATTTATTTATTTATTTATTTACATAATTATATTTAATTATATATATGTGTATGTATTTATATACATTTATGTAAATTTAGTTATATTTATTTATATTTATATATTTTTATATATTTTTTCATATATTTATAAATTTATATATAACTATATTTATATAAATTTATATGTAATTATATTTTTATATGTAATTATATTTTTATATATATATATTTATAAATTATGAATAAATATATGCATACATACACACACACACACACACATGTATTTACCCATATATATATAAGTATATTAAATTCTAAATTTTCACCACATGAATGTTTTAGTGGAGTGGTAAAGGCTTGGTATAATAACCAGGAGATCATGGATTCAAATCTCACCCTAAACATATAAATAATAATAAAAAATCTTAAATAAAAATAAATAAAAACCACCCAAAAAATTTCAAATTTTCATTAAAAAATTAAAATTACAAAACCATTCTTAAACATTTAAAACTTCCACTAAAAACCATTATGAAATGATTCAAATTGGTTTTCTAAAATCATCGTAAAATATTATCATACACAAGTATCTATGAGGGTTTCAACAAACCATCGTGTAAATCTAAAAAAACTTCACTGAATGTAATTTTTATCATACTTAATCTGTATTTTGATAATATAAACCATGGAAATTAAAGAATTTATGGGTAAATAACTCAATAAGCACGCATAAAATCAAGGACCAACAGATACATGATTCATGTGACATTTACTTTCTCCCTACAACCAGTGCCTTGGATCTTTGAGTCAATTAATGGGTTATTATAGTCTTGGTGAATGGATGTGTCAGCCTCCACACCAAAAATGGGTTCCCTGGACAGAAAGATGAACTCAAAACCCCTTGAAACTATTTACTTAATTTCTCAAAACAATATCCTGAGACACGTAACTCTAAATTCTATCCTTAATACAACCTATCACTGATACCACTTTGGCTTGAAATGACCCACCAGGGTCCCACTTAGATGAGAAGTAAGCCAAGTGTGCCACCCCAAATCTACCTCTAATAGGTCGAGGATCAATTACTAGTATCTATTAAGCATATCACACAATATGGGAGACCTTAGAATAATATACCTATTCATAACCACCAATATCAATACAGGGAAAAATAGTCCAATGTTGGATAAATAACCAACTAAAATATATAAAAATGCATATGAAATGATAATATCCTAAAAATATTATCAAGTGTGTAGCCATAATGTAAATTGGAAATATACACACCCAAAAATCTCAAATAAAATTCAACCTAAATCAATTTATAAAAGGGGTCTCCGCATCTCATGTCTCTATACACGACCAGTATCCATGAATGTCACCTTCGAGTGCCACTAAGATCCAACTCCATGATATCATGTCTTCCCTGATCACCCTAATATTGTCTTTAATTTTTATAATGCATGAAACATGTGGTAAAACACCCATATAAGAGTGATTTATACATATATAGTAGGATCCCCCAAAAACCTTAAAGAAAAAAAAAATACCCAAGTCATCTCAAAACCACATAGGTAAGGGATATCCCACATAAGGAATAAAAACACAAAACCACACACATAAATATGATTTCAAGATAAATAACTTGGGATTCAAAGTCTCAATCATCAATAGACCATCCAAACAAGTCAATTCATGCCATGAGTAACCATAATACAAACTACCCAAAAAATCCATACCCATGTCATCTCACCAAACATAGTAGGGGATCTATGCCACACCAAATTAAGAATCATTCAAAGGAGTTCTAAACCCATAATTGAGCACCCACTTATTTTAATAATTTTTATTTTAATGATAGAGTACATAACTCTATAAATAGATGATTTTCCCCCAATGATTCAATGAACATCTATAGAGGGAGCACCAAATGCTATGGACTCTATGGAGGACCTATTCCTTATTGGGTGCAAGGGAGTACTAGATCTACACCTGAATAGTAGAGTACCTACTCTTCTTGTATGTGGGTTAGTATCAAAATACATAAACCTATGAGGGACCTTAACCATATCATCAACATAAACCCATGTGAGTATTTAACCCTAGTGAATTCTCCATTCATAATGCTCGAACCTCGACATCGAACTTTTGGAGATAAACCATAAATCTTAATATATCACTATGAGAATTTACTTGGATGACCAAATTCACTATTTCATTGAGATATACAAGGAAAAAGTATCATTATGGGTTATTTTTTACCCAAAACTGACACACGATGAAAAATTATTGAAAAATGCCACATAGGTGAAGAGTAGGCCATCTAGAGGCCTTTGAGCGTGTCACATTGTGTTCTATGTGTGTGGGAACACACAAGAACCCCATTCATGTAGTGGTTCACTGGTTAATGTCAAGTTGGTGTACCCAACCCACCAATACATTTCATGATATGGGCTGGCACCGAGGCCGGCAAGACTGGGTCCCGTGGCTGGGCCTGGATGGTTAGCCCACTCAATATGTTCTAGTGGGGTGATCCCACTAGCAGGGATGCACCATAGTATCTAGATCACCACTACCTCATCATGTCATGGTTTCATAATTCCATCATTGTGATCATACCCATCATTATTACCTAAGTCTCATACTGGCTTATCACCATCACTCCACTATGCAGTCACCCTACTTTGACCCACAACATTATGTCATTATGTCCCTTTGCACCATCATTCCAAGAGTCACCATTTCCCCACACTTTTATTGTGTTCCTTCCTCCCTTTCATGTTTTATCACATAACCACTGGACACTCTTGATTTGGAAGCTTCATCAGATTGTACATGATAAGTATAAAAGGGGGATGGGAGATAGATATAGATATGTTCATTAATTCCCCATCAGGAATAAAAATTCCTGGAAAAAATTTAGTGATAAAATATCTAACCTTGGGATTTTACAGTATAGGGATCAGGAAACTAATAATGGGAGATGAAATACCAAAATTGGAGGTTTAAAAAAATAAATTAGACATGAATTCACCAATAATAGAGCAATTTAGAAATAAAAAATCCCTACCTCATGGTTAGATTTACCATTGGTGATGATTATTCCCATTTCAGGTTTTGTTTTCGATTCTTTGATTAACATGTTCACTACCAATTTCAACCACCTAATTATATCTCAATCAACCTATCTAATTCTATAGTTTATAGTAGATAACCCAAGATTGAAAAATTATAGGGGTTTAAATAGGGGTAATTTTGGTCACCATATATAAAAAATAATTAATTGATTTTATTTAATTAGACACCCATGATGGGTAATATATGAACCCTAATTGAGAACTAAAATTATATTTTTTTTTAGTTTAAACCCCTCATTATTGATGAAAATTATGAAATAATTTTCACATATGACACTCTATTTTGGATTTATAAAAAATTAATCACAAACATATGCATGTGGATGAAAAATAATATATTGTGTTTAAAATATTGATTATGTGCCTCTAGAATGCTTAAAACATCACAAAACTCAAAAACCAACATCAAAAATATTACTATAAATATTCCAAATGTTATACATAAAAAATAAGGGTTATTATAAGGACCCAATAAAAATTCTAGTCATCCCCTGTTTTTTTATTCAAGGTTGGTTTCCACCATCTTCTTTATCAAAAGGGGTAGGTGGTGGAATGTTTGGAGGGTTTCCAAACCCCACCAAATATTATAGTATAGGAGAATAAATAAGGATATAGATACTTATAAAAGTGTATTTACCCTAGAAGTCTGATAATTAAGGGAAATACCTTCTCCTATATATTCGATTTTATTTGTGTGGTATTTTTGAGGTGTTTTCTCTAGTTATCCAATAGATAATATTATAAGAATTTTCTTTTTATAACAGTGAGAGAGTGTGTGTACCAAATTTTACCATAGTTATCCTTCTATTTTACCATAGTTTTTTACCCCTCTTCATTTTATGGATTTTTTCCAAGTTTCATTTGGTGTAATTTATTTTCTATATTTTTCACATTATTTTATCTTGATATTATTACCACACTAGTGTTCCATTAATTTTGGTATCAATAATTGGTATCAAAATGAGGTTCTATCTTGATATTATTTGCTATTTTTTTATTAATAATTCTCATAAATTTTAGTATTCTCTATAATTATGACTTCGGTTGATATATCAAATAAGAAATGTTTTATTGAGATTATTAAAAACATATTTGTGAAACAATAGAGGTTTTAGAATAACATAGTTTCAAGATGGTGGTAAAATTATAGATTGAAAAAATCAATGAGAATAATTTTCCATTGTTAAAAATTAACATATAAGAAATGATGTGGAAGGATAATTGTCTATCAATTTTTGAAGAAAAAACAGAGGTTGTGATAGAGGAAAATGGAATGTCATGGATGGGAAAGTTATTTCCAACTTCCATTTAGTTTTGGAAAATGAGCACTTTTCAAGTATTATAAATAAAAGTATGGTGATATAAATTTGGGATACTCTAGAATTATGGTTCTTAAAGAATAAATTCAACGTAATAATAAAGTGGACTTATAGAAAACTTCACACCAAATGGAGGCTCTATAAATAGAGAGAGGGGGGATAATGGAACATGGTTCTAATGGGATTAAAAATCATGTAATTTATAAATCAAGGGTAAATTATAATAATACCTCCAATTAAAATTACTATAGAAGTAGCAAGTTAAGAATGAATTTTCAAACAAGAAGAGTAGTTATGAGAATTATGAAGGAAATGTGATGATAACTTTTGAAAATAGAGACATTCTATTCAATGAAGTGGTTATAGATGTGTTAGGTAGACAACAAATCAATAATTTATAGATAATATACTTGAGATAAATATATCACATAACATCTCAAAGGGTTTGGAATGAATAATTTAAACCTCTTCCTAAAGGACTTATATACATGGGGAATGATCACACCTTGAATATTATTAGATTTTGTGCTATAAAATAAAATACCATGATATTATGGTATGAAATATCCAAGTCGTATTCAATGTGAAGGGATTTTATAAAAACATATTGTCTTTGGGAGGAAAATTTGGTGACATCGGGTGTAAGACTCACACTGATAAAGGAGTAATAAATATTTTGAAAGGTGAATTTATGGTTATGAATGAGGATAATATTTTTAATAACTTTTACCAAGTTATCAATGAAATTTATAAGGATTAAAATATGGTTATTTCCCGAACTACCTTAAAAATCATTGATGATATTATATCATTGAAATATCATCCAATTGAATAAATAAGGCTTGATGATTATTGCTAATTAGAATTTTTTGTTTGATATTATAATGGTATATTTTCTATTTTGTGATTTTTTTTTGAGCAAGTAACATAGGTTGAAGTTCATAACATCAATAAAAATGAGTTAGAATATCTTATAGCTAATCTATTCTGATATTTTGAAAGAATTGGTTATATCCTCAGGAGGATCAATGTACTTTTAATCATTCATTGATGGTTATTACATGAGATGTTGGTTGTAACCTATAAATAGTAAGGATGATGTTTTTGAAGTCATAATAAAATTAAAAGTGATTAAATATATTGAATCTTGAAATATGTTGGGAAAAAATCCCTCAAGGTATAATTGAATCATTTTTGAGGTGATTGTGATTGTTGACAAAGTGGACATCTGAGTAGTGATTGTTGACAAAGCAAAACAATGACATACAAATTTGTTGACAAAGAGGATTTCATGATGGAATGTCGAGTTCAAGAGATGAGGTCAATGATCCATGTTTTATTCAAGAATGTCGACAAAAGGAATGGATGATCTAGAGGCGGTACAAAAGAATAGATACAAGGTGGCGCCATTTTCCGGTGTTTGAGAAATTCTTGGACCTAAAAATCGTCAAATTAAGAAAAGTGGTTTTTGGAAAAGGGACTTGCGTGCCATGTACTTGAAGGCTTGGAAACTTGCGCGCCATATGTTTTTCAAGATCAGATCATCAAAATGTGGCAAAGGGACAAGTGTCGCGCAAGTATTGGTGGTGTCGCACAAGTGACTTGCGCGCCGTGAAAGAGACTTTCATGATGATGCCTTGGAATCTTGAGAACTTGTGCACCTGTGAATTTTCAATATAAGAAGATCACAATATGAAAAATTAAAGAGGTCCGTGCAAGTTTGGAATTAGGTCACGCAAGTGACTTGCAAGAGAGGAGACCTGTGCGCCAAGACTTGCGCGCCGAGGAGAGACTTGTGTGTCGTCATGCAGGGGTGACCAAATGCCAATAAATAATAGACCACCCCTCTTCATTCTTCACCAGAGTTAAACACTTTGAAGATTCAGAGCTCCCATCGCGCAGGTGTGGTGGTCGCGTAGGTGTGGTGTGTCGCACAAGTGAGGCTAGAATGACAGTGTTGGAAGTTGCGCGCCAAGTGTTAGTTGCGCGCCTGAGGTGGTTTAGGCGAGGAAGGAAGTGAGTCGTGCAGGTTTGGAGTTGTAGAAGATTGTGTCGCGCAAGTTTGTGTGGTGGAATTTTGCGCCCATTTTGACTTTCACGCCGATACTTGCGCGACGAGATAGACTTGCGCTCCAAGTAAGGTTTATTTTTGGCAGTGATTTTTGGGCTGCGTGGAAGCTGGAAGTTTTCCCGATACCGTCGGTGCAGAGAGAGATTCATCTAAGGGTGAAAGTTGGGCTTCAACAGAGCATCTACATAAAGAGAAAGATGAATTCCTTTATGAAAATGAAGAGACCTATAGGTCTATAAACTGTGAGTGGATCCTTTCCGACGTAGTGAGCAAAGGAAGAGGAAGAAGGTGATCCTCTCCACCATCAGTGAGCCAGAGAGAGAGAAACAGGGAGTGACCCTTGGGAAAGCAGTGAGCTGACCATAAATCATGTAAAGGTAGTGAGCCTAGGATAGAGTGATTGTACCCGAACCTTGTAATCCACAGCTAGTGAATTTTAGTGTAGTTTGGTATGACCAACAACTTGTCAGTGTATTCTCCTTGGACGTAGCCCAGTACGGGTGAACCAAGTAAAAATCGTTGTGTCCTGTGCATGCTTTACTTTCTATTTACATTGTGCAACAGGAAAGAGAGAGAAGAGTGTTTTTCTTAACAGCAAAACAAGATCAGAACGGGTATTAATTTTAAATTAGTCATACCCTGATTCACCCCCCCCCCCCCCTCTCAGGGTATTTAGACTTGTGGACCTAACAAAATAAAATTAAGTTTTTGAGGGTTGAAAATGATGGGAAACATACAAGTAATAATTTTGATATTTTTTTCAACATAAACACATCAAGAGATAGTTTAAGGTGGTGTAAACTCCTCAGTGGAATGGTATGAAAGACAAGAATAAGGGTGATGTTAAAGACTATATAAATTTAAAATATGTTCAGGTCCCAAGCATTGAATACTACTAATTATGTGATCAATCAATCTCCTTCAGTGGTGATTGATCTGAAAACACCAAAGAATATTTGGATTGGTAAACCTACTAATTATTCTTGGTTAAATAATTTTGGAAGTATTATATTTTAACTATTAAATAACTAGTAAATATTTAAATTTAACATAAGATCTAGTAATGGTGTCTTCTTGGGATACACTAATGGTGTGAAGGGATATCATTTGTGGAACCCCAATTTAGAAAAACTTATCATCAGTATAGATGTTAGTTTTTTAGAAAAAAATGTTCAAATGATGATTAATGGATACATTTAGAAAGATTATATATAAAATATATTAGTTAAGGGGGAGGGTGAACCAAAGTAAGAACTTATTTCCTCTATAGAATTACTGAATTATGAAAATTAATTATCGGTTGATTTTATAATATAAAGGTTAAATCAAGAGAAAATATCACTAATATGGATCTCATATTATTTCACTAAGATAAATATTACATACTTCCTATTAATGGTGTATGGAGATACATATTCTTTTTTGGAGGTGACCTAGAGTCCAGATGTATCCTCATGGATGGAAGTGATGTAGGAGGAAATAGAAGCCTATCATGAGAGAAACAGTTGGGATCTTATTCCATTACCTCATGGAAGGAAGACTATCAAAAAAATAGGCCTTCAAGATCAGGTGAGATAAAAATATCCAAGTAGAAATATATAAAATATACTAGTGGACAAAGTATATGATTATAATGAAGAAATTGAACTCAATGAAATATTTTCAGTTGTTGTCAGATTGAAAATTGTTTGAGTAGTTTTAGTGATGTGTACTAGTTTATATATAGGGAAACTAGATAAGAAGAAGTATTTTCTCCATGGTAATATTAATGAATAAATTTAAATGCTCCAACAAGAATATTCTTTAGAAGAATGAAATGAGAACTTGGTTTTCAGGTTGAAAAAATATTTATATGATCTCTATTAGGAACTAAGGTGTTACTACAAGATGTTTGATTATTATATATTTATACATGGATATGATATACTTTACTCATATTTTTTCCATATTTTAGGAGTTAAAATGGTAATTATTTTATTGTTATTTTGTTATATGTGGATGCAATGTTGGTTACAGGACCCAATAATAATTAGATCAAAAAAATAAGTTGTTTTCATTGAGGGAGTTTTATATGAATAACTTTCAACCAAAAAAAATTCTTGGTATTAATATTTACTTTTAAATAAATAATGGGAGTATTTTTCTATCGTAGAAGAATATCTTGAGAAAAAATTATTGAAACTCTTTAATATGAAAGAATATAATCAAATTTCTACCCCTCTTCCCATTAATTTAAATTTATTCTCTATGATGAGTCTTATAAGTAAAGTAGATTTGATATATATGTATTGAGTATTGTATTCATTATAATTGGGTAATCTAATGTTTGATATGGTTAGTAGTAGACCATATATTACACATGCTGTGGAAGCTATCATTTTTTACATGGTGAATTTAGTAAGGGAGCATTGTAACACATTGAAGAAGACCCTATGATATATCAAGGAGACCTCAGATATCACATTATGTCATATAGAATCCTATTTCACTACTAGAGTCTATGTTGATTCATATTTTTCATGTGATTCAGATGCATGAAAATATGTAACTAGTTATGTAAAACCCCATGTCATTATGGGTTGTGAAATTCAGAGAGAATTTTAATTTTGTCCTAGAGTATGGTATTTTTAGAGAATTTATATTTGTATTGAGATTATAAATGTGTTAATATATCAATAATATGTTTTTGGAAGTGTATCAAGTCCCAAGTGGTGTGTTGGGTTCTCGGGTGAGCATTAGAGATGGTTCAGGGTGAACCCCTAGGTGTTGTTGGTTTCAGGCTTCCAGTCACACTCTGGTGACCTTTTCACAAGGGGTTTCGTGGATGGAGAACCATGTTATAAAAGGGATAATGCAATTTCACATTATAATGAGATGTATATCATATCATGAGGGATGGGGGTCTCATGTGTGGTTCTACTGTTGGGGTCTTCGCGCCATTAGAAAGGAGGGTTATTCTGTGGTGGTGTTGGATGATGGATAACCCCTTTACCCAGGGTGGTTTTACCATGACCTATGAGGGATATTATAAAATAGGGATAGGTGAGGATACATCTCTTGGTGACCCCAATTGTTGTGTCATTACCAGTTTTTGTGACGGATTTTTTAGCAGGGGTGGACTTATAATTAACTGATCACCCCCCTTGGGTTTTTTGGATAAGAGAGGTCCTCAAGGAGAGTTATTTGGATAACTCCTCCTATATCATTCCTCTACTAATCCTATTTAAAATGATGATTTTTTTTGGGGTTTTCCATGAATATTTAATTATATTATTCCTATATTCCCCATATTCTTATTTCTATTTGATGGAAGTTAGCTTCATAGTCTCTAATTAGGGTTTTAGAGTGATGATTCCACCTGATCATGGTGGAATCATCCTAAATGATGGATCTTTTTCTCATTGTATCAAAATGATTCCCTGGGAATATGAATGCATATTTATTATCATCATTTGATTTGGGGTACATTGTATTATGATTTTTATAGGTATTTTGATGAAATTGGATGAAATTGACTATTGACCAAGTGTTTGTGTGTAGTGATTTTTCTTTGTATAGTGTCAGGGGTACCTAATGGACTTTTTAAGTGTAGTTGGTCATGATTTATATGTGGTGATATTGATAGGTGTTTTTTTAATCAATTATTCCTATTCAAATTAAATGTTATAATTAATTATAATTAATTAAAATTAATTATATTGGGTTTTTTGGATTGAGATAAGGGATCAACAGTAACATGATCTTAGACAAGGTATAAAGAATCTTAGGCATTATACATCCTTTATTAGTGGAAATTATAGTGTATGAGGTTGTTAGTCACTGTAAATTTTACTAAATTTTATTCATGTGTGATGAGTAATGTGACATGTGGTCTCACCATTGTGGGTAATCAACCATTAATTAAATGAAATTGTTTTCCCTGAATCCCAATGAGCAGAAAAGAAGTTCCATGGACTATGATATACCCTTGAGTGCTAGATTGATTCCTTGTTGGTCAATGGTGAAGGGATTTATTATAAGTAAATGTGATGAGATATGAATATACTAGGGTAGTTTCCTAAGGATTATTGGGAATGTATGAGATTCTTAGGACTAGTGTGATGGGTGAGATAGTCATATGTCTCACTCATGAAAAGGAACACCCTAATGAGGTTGTGTTAGAGACTTAATAAGTTCAATGATTAGGAGGAGTCCTTTGAGACTAGATGTCATGTGATGAAGATGGGTTTACCTTGGGTGATGAGTTGAGATTTCTCCTAAGGAATAATTACGATGGACCTAGTGTGGGTTAAGAAAGTTGTTAAATGAATTAGAATGTTTTTTCCAGTGGCCTTGGTGAGATTTATCTTGGTACAGTCCCTGGTTAGTAGGAATTATTTTTAATACATGATTTTGATGAGGTTTTGGACCAACATTTCAGGATAGATTCTGTAATGGTACTATGGACCCAGAGGAATCTATGTAGGATTTCCTAGAAGATATGTGACTTAGGGTTCCTTGATGGATTCATTAGTCTCTCATTAAACCTATAGAGGGTTAGTATAGGGGGAGCAGGTGATCTCAATTTTGAAGGTACCAGGAAATATGGCGAAAGAAGAAGGGTTGTGGATTTAAAAAATTTCACCAGTGATCAATATAACTACATCATCACCGATGAATCACATCCCTGTTAAAGTCCTAAGGATCTTTTATAATGAATTTTATATATAAAAATTAAAATGAAGATTTTACACTTTCAATCTAAAGCTGCGCTCGACATCCAATCATCGCCCATGATAGGTTCTCAAAGGATCCAAATCAGAATCTCTCTAGATCATCCACACGTGCTTTAAAAGTTTTTGGGAGAATCATTCATTTAATTTCAGGTTCTAGTGTGGAATTCTGATTATGCCTTTTGAATCTTGATAATCATTGTAGTGACAATCCATTGATCTGTGAAGAAAAACTTTGATTATTACCTCATATCATCTAATTCTCTCTCTAGGAAGAGGGAGTATAGATAGAGTCTCTCATTATTTCTAAGATCAATAGTTATCTTCATGAGAGTATCTCCTCACTTATATATTTAGGTTCTAAAATACCTGAAATGGGTCCTTAGCCTCTGAATATTTATTAATCACTATAAATGACATCTTATGACTGATTTAAATAGTCATAAATATAATTTATATTTGTATCCCTTACTCATAATATAATAAATATAGTATGTGATAAAATGGAGTCATTGACTCAACTCGTTATTCCCACAAATATTAAATGACATTAAATATTATAATAATATTGATTCGTATAATATATTTACATGTATTTACTTTAACACTTGTAAATAAATTTAGTAAATATATTTAATGCTAATTATTCTAAACTCAAATAATATGAATTTATATATTCCATGGAAATCATATATTCTAGGATATATCTCAGACCACATGGTGAGGCCCACCATGTTCTAAACTATTATTCATCAGAATAGGACAAACTTTTGAATATGCTTAGTGTGTGACCCTCTAGGCCCTTATCTCGATAGTAGTGAATAATATTCGCATACCAGGAGAAGAGTCTAGAAAACCATAAAGACCCCTAAATAGATAAGGATTATTTATAAAAACTAAAACCTTTCTATGAATTCATGTTGTGTAATATAATCACTTTTTCTCATGATATCTCAAAAAAAATGCACACTTTGTTCCATCATCCTTTCTTTCTTTGTTATTCATTGACCTAATTGGACAAACTTACCTTATTATACCATGGCCATGGATTAAGTGAGGGTACTACCATCCTAATCAACTAATACAAAGATATATCTTATGATCGAAATCAATAAATTCTATATTGATTATTCAATAAACTTTATACTACTAATGACGCACCCAATGTAAGATACCTCGCTATGACTTCAATGTTATAGTTTTTTCCTTGCATTAAATTATGATATCAAATTGTATAAATTGATAATAATCTCAATTCAGGAGACTATTACACATGTTCATGTATAGGAACTAATTATGACACCAGAAACATGTGGTGTTCCTATTACTGTTTTAGTCCTCATGATCTCATCTACTTGTGATCACCAAGTGAAAACTTCATGAGAAGAAGTCTCAATACTTATGATCCCCCATCACCTGATATTCATACATAATTTGTGTCTAGTTAGTATAATGTATCTATACTATAGGAAATATGATTAAGATTAATATCATATATCTTGAGGTTCTCATTCTAGCTTGGTAATTG
This sequence comes from Viscum album, assembly GCA_963277665.1. Taxonomy (NCBI): domain Eukaryota; kingdom Viridiplantae; phylum Streptophyta; class Magnoliopsida; order Santalales; family Viscaceae; genus Viscum; species Viscum album. Next base: position 922,651,382 of record OY728141.1, on the reverse strand, counting down.
CTATAACATTTTGATACAAAAAATAATCAATGGATATTACCATGTAAATAGTGGAAGTAGAAATATCAACAATATTATGGTAAGTTTACATCATGTATAACTCATTGTATACATGATATGGTAATTGAAGAGTACTTTTCAGATTGGGTTTAGGGAACCACCTTTCACAACACTCCCGCATTCACTAAATCCAACTTTCTAACTATACTTGTTAGCTCTCACATGATAGGATCATGTTTTTATTGAGTTCTGGATTTATTTTTTGGGATTAACATGGATCCTCTATGTAAAAACTCTGTTATTTGTGACTTCACTTCCTTGTGTAAGACTAATAAATAGATGATATCCCTGAGTATATTCATTTTTTCCACTATATAAACTTTAAATATTGGCTAGTAATAGTAGTAGAATTATCATAATGATAAAAATTTACTTACTAGGTGTGATTCCATGAACCATAAAAAATAATTGTGTTTTATACATTACTTATTTAGCTACATCAAAATCCAAAATTCACTTAGTATTTGTATATATGGTTACCAGTAGCTTGAATGAGATTCACTTGCTTATTTCCTTATACTAACTGAAATATTAGATCATATTGATCCATGATTTTTTTCCCCTTTAAACTAGTGTTCCTTCCTCTATAAGTACCCGGAACATATCCTTTGTACTCTCTCAAGTATAATTAGATATTTTTTATGGATTCCTAGGTATTTATATTGTAATATACTAATAATTTCCTATTATAAGTTAAATTATAGCAATATAATATCTAGTACATAGAAAACAATATGTGATTGATCCATCGTATAAGAATATGGAATTCAACTTGCCACATTAATCTCCTTTTATGACCCATAAAAGTATTCCTTGAGAGATTGATTCTATGTGAAATTAATAAAATTTCTTTATCATATTGATCCATATTTTATTTTATCAATACCCAGTTAGTATATTTACTATTGACTTGGTATAAGTAACTATTATATCTTCTTTATTGAATCCTGTTAATGTAACAATTAGGGCCTGCTGACAGCACAAACACCCTGTATTAACATGGTCATCGGGTCTTGGCCCCCCAGGTACCACCAGTTTTCCCATAGACATTGGTTCCCTTCCCTGGGCCCAACCCACATGCCAGAACGGGTCATTAGACAATGACTTCCCCCACAGCCCAACACATGTTCTTTCCATTGTTCTTTCCTCTCACTCATACACACCCTGGGAAACATCCTAAAAGGTCACCCATTATGATCACTACTTCAGGTCAAGCACGCTAAACTAGGGAGTTATAATCAGGTAGGATCTTAAAAATAAAGATGCGCCTTTTTGACATGATTCATATCATTTAGTCATTTAACCCTTTATTATTCTAGAGTATTACATCCACCCTCTCATTAAATCACAACTTCCTCATTGTGGACTGTACATCTCCATCTGGGTAGTTCCACCACTATAAGGATGGATTCCTCCTCTGATACCAATGTAAAAAATGGGACCTGCTGACAGAACAAACACTCTTCCTTAACATGGTTGTTGAGTTCAAGCCCACCAAGTACCACCAATTGCTCCGCAGACACATGGTCCTCTCCCTAGGTCCAACCCACATACTAGAATGGTTCATCATACTAATGATTATCCCCATATTCCAATACATATTCTTTTTAGTGTGATTTTCCTCCCTCACACACACCCTAGGAAACTCTCTATATAGTCACCCATCATGTTCACTACTTCAATCCAAGCATACTTAACTATAGAGTTCTAAATAGGTAGGCTCCCAAAAATATAGGTTCACCTTATTGAAATGAGTCATGTTAATTAGTTATTTAACCATTTATCATTATGGGGTGTTATAGTTACCTATAACTTAGATTTCTACTTTAATTCAATCTATGGAGAATTTATTTCATTTCTATCTTAACTAACTGTAAAAATAATAGTTATTTTCCATATCTTATCAAACATATTTTTCTTAGAAAATAGTGGTAATCCAACTAACCTATTATAGACACATGGAAAAAATTAATTCGAAATAAATATTATATGATCTTATTGCTTACTTCAATCCAAAACTGAATTTCAGTAACTTGAAACCCTTATTGTAATTCTATAGTGTCATTATCCCTTTCTGGTTACATTGTATAGGAACCTTCCAAGATTTGTAGTCTTGACATCCAATACTCAATTTAATGATCATATAAAGTAACTATAATAAGTAAAATTCTAATGGATTTATGAATAATGACTTGGTATTACTAATAAATCCTTATTGGTACCACAATCATACCACCCATGTATAATTTCTCTTGAATACCCACTGTAGTATTCAAGATAATAATCCCCTCTAGTTTGATATATGGAATCCATTATTGAATTTTTAATTAATATTGTTAATATTATCTTGATTCCATTTAATTATTAATTTTAGGATCCATTATTATTAATTAATAATGTATCACCGGTCATGGTGAATAAAAAACCATTACCATGGTTTCTTCATTCCTACATAGTATGTGTATCTAGAACATTTCTTTTCTAAGAGGTCTTATGGAACCTATTCCTATGCCAAAACTTGTATAGCTCAGTAATTAACTAAATCTAAGTCAATCTGGATCCCACTATCTTAAATATATATATTCACCCTTTTATAAAAATATATTCTAAAACTTGATAATAATTTTTCTATTTCAGGTATTTCTGTAATATCCATATAAAACTTTAGTATAATTACATTAGATTCACATTATGTTTTTCTTGATGAAAGTTTGTTTATATCCTAACAAAATCATTTCATATAAACACATATTATTATGATATAATGGATTTATATCTTACTCTAACTCATATGATATCCATTTTTCATTATATTTGGAATATGGTTATGGGATAACACCATTATTTGCAAAGCATGTCTTAAAACTATAGAAGTTTTTCAATGACTATTAATCTTAACATTGATTCTCCTTTTACTTGCATCAATACATTGATGTGTATAAGGAAATTTTCATTTTTTAATTACTCAATAAATTTATTGATCATTTTGTTCATGTAACCCTCACTTTTGATCTTCCTTTTTAATATCAAAACTTTGATGTGTATAAGGTAATGTATGTTTAGGAATTACTCTATGTTACATTATATTGATCTATAAATACTTGGTTAAGATGATATTCAGCACATGGGCCCAAAGTAACTCATGTCTTATAACCATGATTATACCATACTTCAGTTTTACATTCCTTAAAAATACACATAATGTAATCTCATGAAGTATATAATTTTACCTCTATCTTAATCTCGAAATAGTTCATGCTCTCTAGTTGAACTATTTCCAAAATATTCGTGGGTTACCTTTAGAAATAAAGGCTTATTTGTCCAAAACTAATTAAGTGTGTCCATAATACTTAAGTTCTTAAACTTCAAGGAGTATAAAACCATACTAGGTAAATCCTTTACAACTACATATTTTTACAAGAAAAAATAATTATCTTTCCACAATTGGGTATTAGAGTATTATATTTTATATTCGTCAAGTATTGTCAATGGTTCAAGTATTACTAAACCTTTATTTGAGTATAAAAAACTATAAAAAAAATTCATTCCAAAACTAGAATAAATTATCCTTGTGTTAAATGGACACATGAGATAAATATTTTAGTAATACTTAACAAAATTTCACCAATAATCATTAAACTTAGTAATAAACGTTGTGTACTTCTCACCACTAACTTAGGAATCACCATTTTCCAGCCTCTTGAAGAATAACACTTACTTCTTGAAATGTTTATTTTTTCTTTTTTTCTATATTTAAATACACATATGTGATAGTTATATTTTATTCAATACCCAATAAGTATAATATAATAATTACTTATAATTTTTGAATATGCCTAAAGAAGAAGCGACTACTTGATTCTTCAGTTCAGTTTATTGAAATTAAACTTTCCTAGAATTATCTCATGACATGAAAAGAATAAATCCTCTAATTTAATGTATTTACTATTTAATTTTGACAAAAAATTAAAATTTTCCTTTATATACATTATTTTCATTGGCATTTTATCCTTTTATTTCATCTTTTTTGTTTTAAGAACTAAAGACTAAACCTTCTTTAAGTACTTATCTACTTGGTGAACCTTACCCAAAGGTAATAAATAATTTTCTAAATACTGTTTTTTTGTAATATTAAATTAAACTAGAGAAATTGGTTGAATAAATATATGAAAGGTATTTATAAAAATATCATAATACATCTTTAAATTTTAAATGTAATCAGTGTAATCATCACCCATTCATATATCTATTTGCTTTCTCCTATCAAGCTTCTCAAAGATGAGAGTACATGTTAAATAATTCATTTCCTGATGTTATATCCACAATACACATCAATAATTTATGATATAATTATGATGTAAACATAAAAAAAATTATACATGAGTCCCCTATAAGAATCTATCACACCCTCACTTCTTGAGGTAACTCAACGGGTATTGGGAAATCCAACACCTTTAATTTCCTATGTCATAATACTTTGCGTAAGTTCCTGTAATACTCTTTGGAAAATCATTCTAATTTGGATCGTTAAGTTTTTCAATATTAATCATATTATATATATGGTATCACTTGTCAATTTATACTAAAATAAATACTAGAATATCATTACTTTTATCATGATTTTCAATTATACAATACAATTTACTAAATCATTAATTATCTCACACTATTTTATTGAACCCTAGTATACCTCGATAATAGATTCATAATACTCAGTCACATGAGTATTCTAGTAGAAAGGATCCTTGAAACTTCTCCTCAAAGTCCAAGATTTTTCTATGCCACTACTCAAAGAGTTTCAAGGTAGGCACTAGAAAGGACAACCACATTGACTCATGGTTCCTTAAACTATTGAGTGAAGTACCAAATTATTAGAATCAAAAAATTTATTCCCTCAATTATTTTCCTATAAATTTGTATAAATATATATTTGGATACTTATTTACTACTAAATTTAGTTAATTCAACTCATCGTTTACATAAGAACTCCGTAGTAGTAGAAGGTACCCTAAACTAGGGCTGATGAGCACCTTGCATGATCAGTTTTGTTTAAATGTAAGTGATGGAAGGAATTAATGGATTAATATTAATTTGAGTGTTTTTAATATTTTTCAACTAATGAAATAATTTTTTATCTGATATTCACGTATTGAGTGATCACACTCACAACTAACTATGCATTGTATAGAAAAATAGTCATCTTGTCTAAATTGATTTAATATATTAATTTTTATCTTTATTATTTTATGTGATTGTGTAATCTTACATATTCATAAAATAATAAACAACACATAAATTAAATAAAATTTATGACTAGTCATGATCATTTGATATCATTTGATACATTTATTCTCAATGGATCAACCATGTCCCTAGGGGGAAAGTACCTAATTTTCCGCTAACTCATATCAAAACTTGTGCTCTAGTACAAAGTGACACCATATCTTCTAGAATACCACCTCATATAGGTTTGATACATGTCTTACAACATTCTCATATGTCTTCATAATAATACAAAAATACTCACACATAGACAACGGGATCTCTATAGTTCATAATAAAGATAAATAACTTTTACCTGGATGAACATACCCTTATACATATAATGATAAATAAAGATGATGTGAATATAATTATTTAATTAAATAATTACAAACATAAAATGCATCACATATAATTGTATAAATAATTAAATAAATTAACTTCTAGACTTATATTGGGTGTTCCTTTTTCAAGATCAATCCACAATCAATATTAAATGAAAAATTAATTTTTCCAATAAATTAATGTTGAAGAAACTATTAGAATTAAAATAATTATTTAAAAACATTAATTTAGATATAATTTTCTTGGTCCCCATTTACAATTTTTATTCCAAAAATTTTGAATTATTTTTTAAATTTTTTATTTCAAAACTTATAACTTAATTTTTAAATATATATATATATATATGTACACACACAAACTTAATATTTAGTTACTAGAACCCTATATAGCCTGGAAAGTTCCTAACAGGGATACTAGGCCTCAAGAGGACCCAAAATGGAATGGGCAGGTCAGGTATGGTCTGATCCACCCCACCTTGGGTCGGTCCAACCCATCTGGGCCATGGTTCTCCCATTAGTGGCATCAGGAATCCTATAAGGGATGTTTTTGTGGGATCTTTTACATCAAGTGGATAGGGAAGGACGTTGGTCTGTTTGAGAGGCCACGTGATTGTAGGAATTCATAAGAAGGGGTTGTTCATTTGATGGTGGGAGGACCCAATAGGAGACCAAAGTGTCAGGGGTTAGCCGATGGGGCTGCATCTGGTGAAATCTACTAGATATGAGTGTAAAAACCATCATTGTAAGTGAATCTAGATATAAGGTGGGGTTAGTACAGTGGTGTATGGGATAGTAGGGAATTGGTAAATTCTAGAAGTATGAAGGTGGAAATTTGGTCAGCTATAGATGGATGGAGTTGTATAGGCCTTTTAGGAGAATGATGGAACTAGGTAGGATGACCGGGTAGCTTTGTAGGAGGTGCACAAAGGTGGTTCGGATAGGAGTTCGGTGGCCACTGATATGGGGAAAATATGGTTGGGTAGCTCAGCTATAGCACCATGGTAGTGGCCTAGGTCAATGAGTGTGGTGCAAAGTTGCTTTCATAGGGATCCTCCCTTTTTATTTTAATTATAAAATAAGTTTTCCCCTTTTTTCTTTATTGACCTCAGTAAATGTCACCCCATATATTATTTTGTTTGGCTTGACAGTTATAACAGTATCCCCCACCCCTTATTTGTTTTGTGTTTTTTTATTTTACAAAGATGATTACCGCCCCCGCACATTTGATGTTAATAATACATATCCTACATTTTTTATACTTTAATAAATTTTAAATTAAACTAATTCCATATTTTTTGGAATAAATTCCACCACAATGATGATACACTAATCCATGAATAAGAACTTCAATCATGACCTCAGATCATCTACTTATCTATCTAGGAACTGGGAGTAGATATATGGGCTCTCATTCATTGTGCAATGAGTGGTTATCTACATGATAACATCTCCTCTCTTATATGGTGAGGTTCTAAAATACCCGAAAAGGGTCCATATCCCTTAAATATTTATTACTCACTATAAATGAAATATTATGACTGCTTTACTGAGTCATAAATATAAATTATATTTTATTCACTTTCCTATAATATAATAAATATATTGTGTATTAAAATTGATCCATTAACTCGAATCATCATTCCAAAAAATATTTAAAGAAACTTGAATATTATAATATTATTCATTCCTATAATATATTTCCTTATATATTTTTAACACTTATAAATACATTTAATAAATAATTTCAATGCCAATTATTCTAAACTCAAATAATATTAATTTATTTATTACTTGTTGATATTATATTCATTGACATATCCTAAACCCTGTGGTGGGTCCCACCATGTACTAAACTTTTATTCATTAGAATAGGATGGTATTTTGAATATTCTTAGTGTGTGACCTTCAAGGACTTTATCTCAATAGTAGTGAATACTATTCATAGATCAAGAGTGGAATCTAGCAACCCATAAAGGCCCCTAAAGAGATAAGGAGTAGTTATAGAAACATCAACCTTCCTACAGACTCATGTTGTGTAATATAATCTCTTTGTCTCATGATATATTATAAATAAAGTCACACACTTTGTGTCATCATCCTCTCTTTATTTATTATTCATTAACCTAACTGGACCGACTTACCTTCTTCTACCATGTCTATGGATTTAGTGAAGGTACTACCATCCTGATCTACTAGGCCCAAGATATCTCTTCCTATCATAAGTGAAAAAATATATATCTTTATTATTCAATCAATTTCATACCACCAATGACTCGCCCATTCCAAGATACCTCACTACAACTTCAATGTTATAGTTTTTTATCCAAGTATGAAATCAAATGGCATGCATTGATAATAATAACAAGTCAGGATACCATTATATGTGTTCATAGATAAGAACTACCAATGAAACCAAAAAAATTTGGTCTTCCTATTGGTTTTTTAGTCCTTCTAATCTCATCTAATCGATATCACTAAGTGAGAAATTCATGAGAAGAATTCTCAATGCTTATACACCCTAGAACCTAATATTCATAAATCATTTGTGTCCAATCAGTATGTTGTATCTAGACCATTGGAAATATATTTAAGATTAATATCGTAGTATATCAAGATTCACATTATATCCTGGGAACTGTTATGGCCTTTTGATATGAAAAATAATCTATAGACATTTCTTTCTAAATAGTGGATGCAGAAATATCAACATTATTATGGTAAGTGTAGATATTTCATAACTCACAATATAAATGATATGGTAATCAGAAATTACTATTAAATTTGGGCCTAGGGAAACACATATTACAATAGATTTTGGGTGTCACCTTAGAACCTAAGGATTTATGGGGATATCTTAATATGGTTATAGTGGAATGGATATGTTTTGTGCATGAGAGACCAACCTAGGAGATGAGTGATGAGTTTGAGTGAGTGTCCAACCCAAGTGATGTTCTAATGAGGTTTTGGGGAGGGTGTTCCCTTAGGTATTTTATATATGTGGGGGGGGCGGGTGTCTGTGTGTGTGTGATATGGAAAGAGATATGTGAATGAGGTTTCAGGCATCAAGGGTGAGATGTGACTCCTGGTTAATGGAGGCCTATAACCACTCCAGGGTGGGGTGTAAACCCCTAGGTGTGTGATTTTGATATTGTTATAGGTTGAGTTGGGTTTTCCCTAGGGTTATGATTTATTATATAGTTTCAGGGTGAGATAAGTTTCCCCCCTATGTATGTTTCTTATATGATTTCGAGATGAGCTGAATTACCCCAGGTGTATGTCTTTCTATATGGTTCTGGGGGGATTAGAGTTACCCACTAAGTGTATATTCTTTATATAGTCCTTGGGTGATTAGGTTTTCCCCTAGGTGTATGTTTCTTTATGGTTTTGGGATGAACATGGTTCCCTCTAAGTGGTATATTTTATGTTCAGATACATTTGGCCCTTGATGAAGAAAGCATGATATCCAAGTACTAGTTTTAAGGTAGGAATTGGTCCCCCTAGGTGATGTTCTAAATAGTTTCTAAGATATTACATTATTTCCCATCGAGTGGTTGGTGTGATCTTCCCAGAGACATCTATCACTTGATGAATAAGGTTTAGTTGATCTCGGGTGTTGCTTTAGAACTCGAGGATCGATGATGGTTATTTTATTACACTTCCATGTTTTATTTATTATATTGATCATATCACATATGTATATACTATATTTATCAGTTATTTTAGGAGATAAATTAGTGGTTCCCTACTGATTTTTACTCACACCCTACTCAGGTGACCATGGAACTTTGGTACCCAATCATACCTCATGATCACAAGTTCAGGTAGGGAATAGGCCTGATGTTATATGATTGAGAAGAATAGATCGAATGGAATATGGAGATTATGATGAGGTGATTCTTGAGGATGGTAGTAGATATTCTTCATTATTTTTATTATTTATTTATTTTTTAAATTTTATTGGCTTAGTGGGTGGTCGGTTGAGATTTATAATTTTATTCTTTCACATTTAGATTTGTTATAACATGATTCTTGATTATTGGGTTTTTGTGTACTATGATTATTTTTTGTATATGTTGATTGATTATTTTTATTGTTATTTTACTCTAATATAAGGGTATAATATCTCTAAGGTAATAGCTTAGACCCTCCCTGATAGTCAGTAGCCTCTTGAGTATAGGGAGGTTTGCCTAAGTGTTGAGCTGATCCTTTCCACTTTATTTTTTTATGTTCTGATAATTACAAATTTTCAAATTATCTACTTTATTCCATATAGAATGATTTAGAATAAATTATTTTATTATTTGAATCTTTCACTATTTTTAAAAGAAAATAATGATGCGGGATTTATTTTTTATTCAGTATTATTATTTATTTTATTCTAATTATTCATTTATTGGTATAATTTTAGTATTATGTGTGTAATTTTTTCATAAAGGAAATGATCTTTATGCACAAAGAACTTGATCTTTATTAAGTGGGTTTTTCAGGAATGATCCTTATTATTTTCAAAATATCCTTACACAACTTCATAATGATCCATACAAAGTGCATTTTTAGAAAAGTATACCATATTTAAAAAAATTAGTTTCATCTTTATGCAAATAAATGTTTATATAGAATTATTGTAATGAAAAAATGATATTTATACAGAAAGAAATAAACTTCATGAAAAGTTTCATGTTTACAAAAAAAATTATCTTTACACTAAATTTATTCTTACAAATAATTTCATGTTTATGTAAAATGATACTTATGAAAATAATAATTTTTATGAAAAAAAAATTAAATGATCCATAGGAAAATAAGATCTTTACAAAAAAAATAATCCATACATTTATGGACTTTGGATTTTTTAGTATATTTCATTTTCAAATTATTATCTATTTTATTTAAATAAATTATATTTATTATATATGACATTTCTAGGATTCTATATTTTCAATTCAAATATTATTTATAAGATCAACAGTTATTTAACATCAATTATTTAGGAATTTTAATGTGATTACAGACTGATTATGGTGAGTATTAATTATTGTGTTTATTTTTTAAATTGTTTATTATTATAATGATTTTGTGTACATCCTAGTTTTTATTTTACATAGTATTGATTTATCTAAGAATGAAATCTATGTGAATAATTATTTTTGATAATTTATCATGGTCATTGAAGTTGAAAATATATGTTGTTATTTTTCTCTATTTAATGGATAATGTAACTAGCTGTATGAGATATGATGTGACTCTATTTTTATTCAATGTGTTTCATAGTTTGACTAAGATTCATGGAGATTCACCATTTTTACTAAGTTACTGAAGAACTTTTGGAATGTCTAATATTTATTTTTTGATCATTCTTAAAGGGTCAAGAAGAACATTCCTACACCATAAAATTCATCCCCACCTTCCAGTGGGTTATTTGTTTTATTTAATTTTTTTGGGGTTATCTTCACTTTATTATAAAATTTATGGGGTATACCACCATTAAAAGGTACCGACCAATTCTACCCACCTAAAAAAGTTAGTGACATAGTTTTTAATGTATCATATTAAAAATAACTAGGTTAGGTATACTTCTATAAAAAGCCTAGGTTTTTTTTCTACATAAAAGGCTAAGTTATGTTTGGGGATAATCCTTTATAAATTACTTGGTTAGATTTGATCATATTAAAATATTGAGTTAGGGTTTCTCCCTTTATAAAAGTATGGGTTTTTCTTGAAATTTTAGAAGTAAGTTTTTAACAGTATATATTCATACTCTTAGGTTAGAGTGTGAAGAGTAAACATAGGATAGTTTTGATCCAAACTACTATAAAATAATTATGTTGTCTCTTTTATCTCTTCTTATTTCACTCATAACACTTCCACTAATTTAATTGTTTAAGTCTGAATTGTTAAATATCATAATCCATAAAATTATGCAATTAATTTTAAGTACTATGATTTCTATTATTTAGAATCCACAACCCCCCCCCCTATTTTTTATATTTCCATCAACAAGGGTGGGACCTAACAATTGGTATCAAATAATACCCTTGTTAAGTTTGTTCTTTATCTTTTTTCTTTACTTGATTATATATTTTATTTTAACTAAATTGTATCCTAGTCCTTAACAAGACTAATAGAAAGATTCATTTTCAATTATGAAAATTAAAGAGGTTAAACTTTAAATCTTTTAAGAACACCTCATTTCAATGGAAATTATTATGGTTATCTGAAGGATGGAATGAATGCATTTTTAGAGAATATAGGTATTGAGTACTAAACCATCATGGATACACCTTAAACATTACTATAAGTTTATATTGACACTTTTATTGGTAATAATTCTATTAAATATGTTTTAAATTAAAAAGTTAGGAATTTTATCTATTTTTCTTTTAGTATAAACTTTTATAGTCATGTTTATAATTATAAAAATTCTTTTGAAATTTGGACGTCTTTAAAATTCACTCATCAAGGAACTAAAAAACTATAGAGAACTGATCTAGGTGCTTATAGGAATTAATTTCAATAATTCAAGATGTTTCTTCATGAAATTATTATTCATATATATAATATGTTTAAAAATATTTTAAAGAGAATGTTTAATTTTGGTGAAACCATTAAGAATGAAGTTCTGATTAAAAGAAAAATTCTATCTCAACCAAAGAAATGGAATTATAAGAAGGTTTTAATTGAGGAAAGAAATTATTTTGTTTAATATACCATGGATAATATTATTGTATCACTAATTAAATATGAATTTGAGTTTAATAATATTGATAATGTAGTTTTTGAAAAGAATAAGGTGATTACTTTTAAATATAAACATGTATTGTCTAAATCTTATAATTATTATTCAGAAACTTGTAATTTTGAAAAGAGTGATGATTTGAGTCAATTATAAAAGTGTTTACATAGACATATGAAGAAAACAAAAGGTGGAAAAATCAATAGAAGATTAATTAGAAGAAGAATTTTAAAATGAAAGGTAATCCAAATTCATATTTTAGATTGTTTGAATATATGAAGAAGGGAAACACTAAATATAAATTTCCAAAGATAAAAACTGAACAAAATATAAAAGGTTAAAAAAATAAGTTTCTACATACTAGTTAGAGTTATATAGAAGATTTAGACTCAAGTGAATAATTTTTAAGTGAAAATTAAACCGTTAATATTGTTTTATGGTCATTTTTCTTTCTCTCCTTCTCAATAATATTCTTCAAGTAATTTAAGTGAATCTAGTAAAAAATATAGAAATATTTTTTAATGGATAACAAAGATAAATAAAGTATTTATAGTTATAATTTTTATTACAATTTTAATTTTGAAATTAAAAAACATTCTATTTAAGTGTTAATTGAAATTTGTGTTAATTATCATGAATAAATTGAAACATTTGATGAAAACTATAATAATTTAAGTAAGGATCATAAGAAGGTTACAAAAGAAATGAAAACTTTGCCTCTTAAGGTTAAAATTTTAAATAATTTTGATTATTAAATTTCTAAAGATGATAATTATAAGTGAAAGAATTTTATTTATAATAATAATGAGGATGAATAAGGGAAATTTAATGTTTTGTTGGTTGATTTCTATAAACATAATAAATTGAATAATAGTTTGAAAAATTATAATTCAGATAAAAAAGATAAAATATGTAATGATTTTTTAGTTATTAAAAAAAGAATGGGAAGCTTAAATATCTAGTAAAAAGTTTCAAGGAAATTTCATCTAAATTTAATGTTGGAAGTTAGACTTTAGATAAGTTTTTTAGAATACAAAAAATGTACAGAACTAATCAAAATAGAAACTATCTTGGTTATGATGGGCTTTTACCATAGTACACAAATTGTAGTATGAAAGGTAAAATTGAAGGTATTTATTCTATTACTTGTTTTATATGTGTTGTATTTGGTTATTATGAAATTGGTTACTCTTTAAAGTTTTTTAAATCATTTGGTCACAAAAATGAATTTATTTCTAAATATTTTTTTAGAGATAAATAGTTTAATATTTATACAACATGGGTTCCTAAAGGTTCATAATTAAATATAATTAGAAATAATATGGTATGGATTCTCTCGTAAGTATATTTCATAATTAAAATATTCATACCCACTATATTTTTAACATTTGGTATGTTAGCATGCACTAAAAAATGCTTGTTATTTCTTATGGACATTTAGCATACGAAATTGTTTTAAATCTAGTTTACTAACATGTGTGATCATTTTTTTTACTTTTAATTCATTTGAAATAATTTTATAATTACTTAAATATTTTAATATGTTTTGATGGCTCTTTGTATCTTTTAATGTCTATATATAGGATTATTTCAAACTATTTTATACAAGATGGAATTTAAAAAATCTACATAAACTGGCTTTTTTACTCAATAAAAATAATTTGAAATTAAGGACCATATTTAATATTTTTAGTTAATTATATTTTAGTTGATATATATTTAGAATGTATGAATTTATTAGGAGTTATTTATTTTAAATATATTTTTAAAAATCTGTTTCAAGCATGCTGGAATCTATTTTATATATTAATTTTGATTGAGAATACTGATAAAATTTTAGATTTATGTTTTAGTTTAAATCATGCTGATTTTATTCTCTATTTATCGTTGTTTAATTTTGTAGTGATATGATATATATTTATTTTATGATATCTTGAATATTAAAATTTATGGGAGAATATTAATTTTATTAAGAGTTTGTTTTAAGGGAGAAATTTTTCAAATGGGATAACTTTTGTTTTAACTATTTGATTTACAAAAAGGGTAACATTTTTCTAGTTTATTATTTATTGTTTGATGTTTTTTATCGCTAAAAACGGGGAACTTTTTTAGTTTATGTTTAGTTTTTTAATTTATCAAAAATGTAGAGATTATTGAGTGGCTCATTTCTACTTTATTTGTTGATGTTTTGAAAATTAAAAATTCCTAACTTGTTTATTTTATTCCCTATAACATGAGTTAGAATAAAATATTTTATTATTTTAATTTTTCACTACCTATAGAAGAAAATGAAGATATTTTATTTATTATTTATTCATTGATTATTATTTATGTTATTCTAATTGTTTGTTGATTATTATAATTTTAGTATTCTGTGTGTAAATTTTTCACAGAGGAAATTATCCTTATGCACAAATAACTTGATCCTTATGAAGTGGATTTTTCATAAAGGAATGATCCTTATGGTTTTCAAAACATCCTTACACAGATTTGGAATGATTCTTTTGAAGTGAATTTTTGACAAAGTATACCAACTTTAAAGATCCAAAATGGATTGTGTTGAAGAAAATTGTATTTATTATCAATGTGAAGTTAAAGATATATAAAGTCAGCATGGGATAAAGAATGATAAATTGTTGTGTAAGGGTTCTTCGGAAGTTAACACTTCAAAACATAATAGATCAAACAATGAAATATAGGAAAATTTTAGATCTACTACTAGATGATACATATTGAAGGTGTCTTGAAGATTTATCTATATAATAGATGAGATTATTTTTAGGATTAAATAATTTTAGAATTCCAGATGATTGATTGAATTGATATTCATTAGAATAATTCTTAACTCTGATAAAATTTGAGTGCACTGAATAAAAAATATTTATAAATATTTTTGAAGAACTTAAGAGTTAAACTAATTATTACTTAAAGGAATCATTTAATAACTTGATAATATTTGATTAGATTATAAGTTAGGGTGAATTTTCAAAAGTCTTATTGTGTTATGGAATTGGATTATGAATTTTATTAAAGGGGTGTAATTATTAAAATGTAAGAATATATTTTCATCCATGGGTAGTGGAGGAATATTATAACACTAGAACATGTTGATGCTAGCATAATGACAGTGGGTGTCTTGTATGATGAGACACCAAGAGGAAGGAACAAAGGACAGTATATGTAGCATAAGCTGGTGACATGGAAATTAAACTATCCCTTTGGCTATATTTTGGGTAATGATGGATTGTGATTCCAACGTAACTTTAAATGTTGGAAAACTTTAGTGTGCATTTTTTCACAATTTTAAGTGAAATGCATGTGTAGGGTTATTTTTAATGATGTCGTTTATTCATTTTAATCCTCAAAAACACACTTATGGTTTGAATACAATATCTATGAGAGAACTATGTTTCAACTTCTAAGAACTCAATTCCAAATGAGATGATTATGAGATCTCTTCACATCATAGATGTGTCTCCATGAAGATAATTTTTTAGAACACAAGCTGCTGAAAGATGAGTATAAAGGATTCCTAAAATATGTATTTGTCTAGATGGTTGAAGCTATAGTATATAAGGATACAACAAGAGCACCATGAAGATGAGAAAGCTATATAATAATTCATCAGATTGAGTGTAGTGTTTGATGTTGTTTTTAGATAAAAATAATAGTAATTCATGGGATGATAATGAGGAATATCTGGAAGATAATACAGACATATATTTGAAAATTATTTAATACTATTTCATTATAGAAATTTTATGGTGATTTAAACATCGTGATCCAAGATGAGATTAATGTAAGGGAATCAGTGGACAAAAAATGTAGTTCATACATACATGAGTTTTTATAATATAGTAAAGGAATAAATAATATGTGCATAAGGAAATAATGTTTCATAAATAGATCCTACATGTATGAATAATTTGAGAAATATATACTCATAATAATTTCAAAGGGATAATTATCAGGCCACCAGAAGCATGATCTTTAATATATGTATAGTATTTAGCTTAGTAGAGTCTATTCATAGAGCAGAATAGATAGTTTGAGTTTCAAAAACATAGAGTTATGCTAATTCTATATGAGGATAGTATTGAAAAACAAGTGTTTCATAACACTCATGAATTTTTTTATTTCTATATAATCATGATATTGAAAACCAACATTTTTGAAAATATCATTCATTGTATTTGTATGAAGAAAGAATTTACAATTAGGTTCTAAAGTGTGTTGAGTTTACTAGAATCAATAGTCAAAAACACTAAAAAAATTGTGAAATACTCATGTAGAACTAATTTGGGGTTACTAAATAATTAGCTTGAATTAGTGAAAATATATTATTATATATTGATTCTACTAGAATCATAAACCGTGTTACCAAAAGAAAAATTTAGAAAAATATGGAAGAACATAAACATAAATAACCATAACTCAAAAAGACTAGAATTTTAAATTTTTGGATGATATAATACTAAAAGATAAAGTTATGTAATATGAGGGTGTGAAATTAGAGGTTGTGGTGATTTCATGGTAATTACATAATGGTCGAATTTCATATGTAT
Source organism: Viscum album (assembly GCA_963277665.1). Lineage (NCBI taxonomy): Eukaryota > Viridiplantae > Streptophyta > Magnoliopsida > Santalales > Viscaceae > Viscum > Viscum album. The sequence continues at coordinate 922,634,418 of OY728141.1, read as the reverse complement.
AATCAAGGGTGTATGGAAAATATATCAAATAGTAAATATGTGATGTGCATGAATAAATAGTTTTTAAGATCAATGCATAATAGATGAGTCACATGTATGAAGAAGTATTTGAGAATCAAGATTTTGAATAATGTGGGAGGTTAAGGAGGAAGTTATTTCATTCAGAATTCATTTTTGATAGAATGTAATAGAATTAATTTCATACAAGAATTATTAATTTCTATGAAAGCAAGTATAATAAATATTTATAAGTGAATTTTTATTCATGTTAAGTCAATTCATTGATATAATGTTGAGATAGATTTCCAATGGTCATGAAGATTCAGTTTGCGATTTTAGCTGGTATTTTCATAAGATAAAAGAATATTTGACACATGATTATATGGAGATTTAATAGACCCTTGACTCTAAGATATTTGAAATTTTTTAAATTTTTCAAAATAGAAATTTGTATAAACTTGAGGTTTGAATACCACGTTACTTTAAACTTATCATGAAATGTATTGTGTGAAAAAATAATTGAGATCATTTAGAACTTTTTATCAAGTAAATAATAATTAACTAATAATTGAGTGAAAATGATGATAGAAGATAGGGGTATATGACCTGCACTATAAAATCAGTTGGGTTGAAGATTTGAGGTCCCAAAACTCAGAGTTATAATGTATTAGGAGTGGAGTTTTTTGGAAAATATAAAACCATAATTCATGAGAGAGATTGATTTCAAGTGAAACATACAAATATCCAAACATTTAAGTTATTAGAGTTATAATAGCTCCAAAAATTAATCTTTCAAATAATACAAAATAAGGATGGCTTACATGTTAGTTCACCAAAAGAAAAAAAATGGTAGTTGAATACATAATCGTGAGTAATTTCAAGGTGAACCATTGAAGATCAGTGGTTCCAGTATAAAAAATTTCATCATTTCTACTGAAAGGTAAGAGAGGATTTTTGGGAGATAGCTTACCCACTTTTGTAATATAGTGGAATTAGATTTTAGGATAGTAATTGTTCTCTAAAGAAAATGATAATTACTTTCTCCATTATAACACTTATGATAATAGTTAAAATATATGGCTCAGGATAATAACTAGATATATCAAATAGTGGGTTTCTTGTAATGTGGTTGAGCCTTGAAGAAATCATTGTGTGTAGTTTCCTTTTCATTATATACATTACATGTCAGAGTAAGTGTTGAGGGAAAAGATTCAATATTCATACATTATAAAAGAGATAGAGGTTTGAATAACTTAATGGGGTAAAAAATTTAATTTAAACTTATTTAGAAAAAAGAGGTCACACCTGATTCATCTCCCCCCCCCCTAGTGTGACTACAAGATCTACTAGGACTCTCAGGTGGTAATAGTGTGTAGGTTCCCTATAATTTTATCTAAACATTTTCCTAGTTGTTTTAACTATTTAACTTCAAGTTTATATTTTCATAAGTTACAAAGATTCCTCATTTGAAATAAAAAGAAGATACTTCTATTAGTACTATCATATAAGTTTCATCCAAAAAAAATAAAAGATTAGAAGAACAAAGAATCTTAGAAATTATAGAAGATAGTTTCTCAAAATAAATGGAAAGAAGATTCAATATTACCAAAAAATAAATAGAAAAAAAAATATGTTCAGATAAATCTATTAATATTGATCCTCTGGAAGAATTATTCTCAATCCAAAAAGAGTATGGTTTTTTAGAACAATTGAATATTTTTAATCTAAAATAAAATACCATGTGGAAAATGTACCCATGGATTTTTATGGATAAATACTTTCACATATAAAGAGAATATAATATGAGAACCCATAGATAGAATCAAAATTTAATGAAATAGAGAAATAATTATCTAAAATCCACACATACATAACACTTTCATGAAACTCATTAAGGTTAAGGATTAATCAATTTCACTTTGTAATGAAAAACTTTTACTGGTTGAAGAATAATTGAAAATAAGTTTATATGAAATGGTTATATTTAAAAAAATAAATAAATAACTAATTCATGCATCGAAAGTTATAGTTAATATTAATAACTTTTAGTTGGAGATAAAATCTATAAGAATAAAAGATCTTGACAACTCTCTATTAAAATAAAGTAATTTTCATGATAATCAAGTTTATAAAATGAAAGGTAAATGTGAATATTGGGGAAAATATCTTAAATATCAGAAAAACATTGAATTTAAAGCATCTTGATCTGGAGATAAAAGTAAGAAACCTCAAATATAATCAAGGTGAATCTTCACATGAAACCAAGAAAAAAAATTACTATTGTAATTACCAAGTAATGTCTTACTTTAGGAAAGACTGTGTTTAGTGGAAGGAGAAGTTTGAAAAAATTAGAAGATACATCATTCTTATATATAAATAAAACTTAAACCCCAAGTTCTAGTAAATATTCTTACACTAATTATAATCCTTTGAATAATGAAGGATATAAGTTATGTTTTAGAAAATATGGGTAGAAAAAATCAGTGATTGTAAGGCCCCAGCCTTAAACATTACATAATCTTGATTTTTGATCAATAATTTACTTTCTTTCACATTGTGGATATTTTTAGGTTTATAGTTTTATAGAATTAGGATATAACTATTAAATTAAATATCAAATATTAAAAATTATACACTTCTACTCTATCCAATTTTTTTCACAATAATAAAAATCCTTAAAAAATAAGAATTCTTTTCTTGATAAAAATCTTCTTGAATTATTCTTTTCTCTTACCCTTACTTATACCTTATGAAAAAAATTTCAAAAATGTGGGATGAGCATAAAAATCTCACTGAGGGTTATAAAATAATGAAAGAAAACATTAGTCCATGAATATATACAAATCAATGAAATCATACTTTTCACTCATAAAACATAATATCTTTAACATACCTCATGAAATCATAATATTTATGAATAACTTATAGAAATAATAAATCATAAAGGTAAGTTTTGGCATAAATAACATACATACATTGTATCGTTCATAGCTACATATGAAGTAAACTTAATGGTGACGTTTGGAATACCCATCACAGTATATTCCCTAAATCTCTTAGGATAAACCTCAACATTTACCTCTGTTATGTTACCCAATGTATTGGAGGGATATCATGGGCTCACCTTCCCTTGGTTTATCACAGAACTGCCCATATAATTAAGAAATTACCAAGAACCATAATATAATAATAATACACCATGCATAAAGGAAAAATAAAATTTCTACATTGCAATCATAATATATCATTTCAATATATTGAAATATTCAATCCATTTCCAAAAAAATTTGAAACATTTAATAAATATAATTTTGAATCAAAGTGTCTCATACCACTTTGAAACTTTTGAAAGAAATTGAAAATTTAAAAAATTCATGTCCATATAAATACATTTATAAAAACCATTTTGAAAACACAGACATAAAATTGAAGGATTTATAAGAATAATTCATCAAAACATTAAAGTAGGGTTTTTAGTTAAAAAGTCCCTTACCACTTTAGAAAATACTCGAATAAAAATAATTAATGAATAATATTAAACAAAACTTATAATATCATGATAATAAGTATATTCATGATATAATATGTCGAAGTGAAGTATATATACCATATAAAAGTGAATTGGTTCATAATAACGAATAAGTCTCAATGGAATGTAAATTGAGATGAAATCCCTTAAAAAGATAATATCCTTATATTAATGATAAATCAATGACATAATTATATGTGAAAAATATAAATACACCTAATATAAGTGGATATTCAGTGTAAAACAGTCAGAATTAATTTTCACATATTCTTGTAAAAACAAAACCAATAACATGGATATTTAACTTAATGAAATGAGATTGAGTTAAGATTTCCCTTAAAAAGATTATTTTGTAAATAAAATAGATAGATTATGTGTATTCACTATAAATAAACAAAAAGTAAGTATAAATACAAGATATGATATCAAAATATATTTCACACATAATCATATCACAACATAATCAAGAAGTATAATATCAACCCAAAGAATGGAAATTGGGTTAAGAAGTTCCCTTACAAAGATCGTATCATTAGATTAAGGATAAATCAATGACATAATTATGTGTGAAAAATAGAAATACACACAATATAAGTGTATATTAAGTGTAAAACAATCATAGGTCACTCACACATATTCTTTGAAAAAAACCAATGACATGGATATTTAACTCAATGAATGGAGATTGAGTTAAGATTTCCCTTACCTCGAATCTGACTTGTCTTATTCGTTATTTATATTCATAAATAATAAAATTAGGTTAATTTATAATTTCTTGTGAACCTTTTTCAGTTTTATTATTTCTTTTATATCACTTATTACCATTTTATAAAAATTACATAATTATTTAAGTTCATATTGGTCATTTTGTTGATATTTGGTACTTGAGTCGAAAATGAACTTGTTTGATGTAAATTGTCCGTGTGGTAAAAATTTCATCATCTATATAATATTATTTATTATCTAAATATCATATATATCCATTATATATTTATTAATAACATTCCATAACATTTGGAGATAATAAATGAAATGCACCTTTCACGGAGATGGTAGGTCATACGTACACATGAACGCTACTTTCATTTATTTTTCATATTAAAGGAATAAAAACTAAATGATAAATAGGTATATTATAATTACAGTATAATATATATCTTATATATGTTACATAAGTTCATTAAATCCATCCTTTATATGGTCCATGTATTTAATTAATGGGTCATATCACTTTGAGGGGGCGGTAGTCCACACTTCCTCAAATGAAATTATCATATTTACACCTTATGGAAAGCATAAAGGTATGTTGTAAATAAAAATTACCAAAGCATAAAATAAATATAAATATATTATATATTATATTTATTCATTCCATTCATTTATATAATCATGGTTTAATAAAGATCATGTATAATGAATCACAACACATCGTGGAGACGGTAGGCCATATGTACGCACGAGTGACGATATAATTCACTTAATGGTTAAACGATATAGAATTGGATGGTATATTAATTATACAGAATAATTATAATGTTATATTAATTACTTACATCCATTATACTCATCATTATACCCATCCAAATTAAGTATTGTTGAATAAAAAATTACACCATGGCATAGAGATGATAAGTCGTCACTGGTGGAAATCCCACCTATACCAACACAATATTCCCAACGGTTTAAAAAACCATTGGGAAAAGGATATTATACAAACGGTTATATAGAAAAGTTGGTATATTCATATGGTTTTTTATTTTTCCAAATGGTTTAAGGAAATCGTTGGGTATAGTGCTGATGAAGAGGTTTTCCCCAATGGTTTAAACAAACCGTTGGGTATAGTTTTGAAGATTGTTTCCCAACAGTTTTTTAAAAACGTTGGGAAAGAAAATCCCCAAATATTGACACCTCCAGGGATATAAAACTCTATAGATCTTGAAATTTTTTCCCTAAATGAGATCTTGATGCACCATCTCAAATATATTTCCCTAAACCTCAGCCATCTCAAATATTTTTCCCTAAATCTCGACACAAATGCTACTTCCCAGCACAACAGGTCTAGTTTCCAACGATTTGTTCTTCTGATTTAAATCGGTATGTGTGAGTTCATTTATTTTAGATTTTTTCATTCCATTTTGTTGTAATCTAGTGTGTATTATGATCTCATTATGAATAGAATGCATATATCATTTTAGGTTGTGGTTAGAACCCTACTTCCCAACCTGCTCTCGAGGGTGCTAACTCTAATTTCCAACCGAGCATCTATCTTTGATTCAAGTAATTTTTGTTCTTTCATTTTAAATTAGTACGTGTGCCTTCATTTATTTTAGATTTTTTCATTCCATTTCGCTGCAATGTACTATGTATTATGATCCCCTTATGAACATAAGAAATATATCATTTTAGGTTGCAACTTTGTGGTGATTTATCTGTATATAATAATTTTGATTGATATTGAAGAGGTCAATATGATCCTAAGTTATTTTATCCTTGGTTTATTTTAAATTTAAGGTCTATGGACATGATTTATTTGGTTATACATAAATAAAATTATATAATTTTTTATCCTAAGAGGAATGATAAGATACTCATGCATTATGAATGTACCCCTAAATGTAGTCTTTGAAATATCACAATCTAACTTTAAGATGATGATACCCACACTATAAGTCATTTAATGAAGTGGTGCTTCCACATGAACCACTAAAGTGGGTTTGGGGTCATTTTCATGTGTGAATGGTGATAGAACCAAAATTTACTCTATTACATGATCATTTATTCCTACTCTATCAAGCGGTTTAGTCACACACTTGTAATATTTTTTGAAATTTAAAATGAGTGTTAGTAATTCATGTAAAAATTTTCTTAGGTAGTTATAAAGCATTATTAAGGTATTTATATCATTTTCTATCCTAGGAAGGCACCCATAATAAAGGAGTATAACCATCATAGGACTCACCAATGTTGTTCATGCCCACACATTATTTAATCTCTGGTATATATCTCATGAAACAAAATAGCATGGTCATGTGCACGTAATTATTCACCACTAGTTGATAGTATTGGAAGACTGTGGAAGTGAATCTGAGGTGTTGTTGTGAACTTACTTGGATTATATTGTTTTTCTATTATTCTAGGAATTAGGAATCAATATTAGAGTGTTTTATTTTCCCTATTATTTTTGGATAATTAAATGGTGATGGGTTTGTGTTGGACAGGTGAGTCATGAACCCATCTCCAGTGGTAATTATAGGTTAATAAGGTTATGAAATTGTGCTTCTTGATTTTCAATGTTACTTGGACACCCCCACCCCCTGGACACCCCTACCCAATTAGAAAACACCCCTAACCCCCTGGATACCCCCCCCCCAGACACCCCCCCCACCCTGGACAACCCCCAACCCCCACGGACACCCCCAACCCCTTGGAAAGCCACCCCAACCACCTGGATACCCCCCCAAGCCCTCAGACACCCCCACCTCCTGGACACCACCCCGCCCTCATGGACACCCCCCCCCCAAACCCTCTGGATAGCCCCCCACCCCCCCCCCCTCCCCTGGACACCATCCCACCCCCCTGGACACTCCCAACCCCCTAGAAAGCCCCTCCACCCATGTGGACAGCCCCTCCACCACCGTGGGCACCCCCCCCCCCCCTGTGGACAGTCTGCCCACCCCGACCACCCCTGCGGACAGCCCACCCACCCCCTGGACACCTCGTACCCCCCTTGACAGTCCCGCCACCCCCCCCATGGAAATCCCACCCCCCACCCACCCCTGGACACCCCCTACCACTCTGGACAGCCCTGCCCACCTCCGTGGACAACCCCAACCCCCCTGGACAGCCCCTCCACCCCCATGGACAGCCCACCCACCCCCCCCCTGGATACCTCGTACCCCCTGGACAGCCCTACCACCCCCGTGGACAGCCCGCCCACCCCCTGGACACCTCGTACCCCCTGGACAGCCCTGCCACCCCGTGGACAGCCTACCCACCCCCTGGACACCTCAGACCTACCTGGACAGCCCCCTGCCCCTGGAAAGTCCCATAACCCCCTGGATATCCCTGCCACCCCCATGGATAGCCCCCCGCACCCATTGACACGTCGTACCCTCTGGACACCCCCCCCCCCCCCACCCACCCACCCACACACATGAACAGCCCGCCCACCACCCTAGATAGACCCTACACCCCCATGGATAGCCCTCCCGCCCCCTAGACACCTCGTACCCCCTGTACACCCCCCCCTGGAAATCCCCCCAACCCCTTGGACTGCCCCACCACCCCCATGGATAGCCCGCCCACCCCCTGGACACCTTGTACCCCCCCTGAACAACCCCCCCCCCCCCCCATGGACAGCCTACCCACCCTCTTAGACACCCTGTACCCCCTGGATAGCCCCACCACCCCCGTGGATAGCCTTCCCACCCCTGTGGACAGCCTGCCCACCCCCTGGACACCTCGTACCCCCTAGATACCCCCCCCCCAACCCCCTGGAAAGCCCCCCGACCCCCCCTGGACAACCCTGCCACACCCTTGGACAGCTCGCCCACCCTTTGGACACCCCATAACCCCTTGATATCCCCCCTCTCCCCCCCCCCCACTTTGGACACCCCCCCCCCACCTGGATAGCCCGTACCCCCTGGATAGCCTTGCCACCCCCGTAGACAGCCCGCCCACCCCCTGGACACCACGTACCCCCAGGACAGCCCCCCACCCTCTAGAAATACCCCCACCCCCCCCCCCCCCCCGACCTCCCTAGACATCCCCGCCACCCCCATGGATAGCCCTCCCCCCCCCCAGACACCTTGTACCCCCTGGACAGCCCCCCACCCCCATGGACAACCCACCCACCCCCTGGACACCCCGTACCCCCTTGGATAGTCTCGCCACCCCCGTGGACAACCCGCCCACCCCCTGGAAACCTCGTACCACCCTTGAAAACCCCCCAACCCCTAAAAATACCCCCCCCCCCCCGAACACCCTAGATATCCCCTCCACCCCCGTGGACAGGGTGGACCGGCCGGACCGGCCCGGCCCACCTCGTTTCGTCCAATTATATTTAAACGCCCCTAAAATTCAAACCGTAAATTGGATTCACGTGCCATCTATGGAGATGTGTTCATTGGATCGAGATGGTCTCGAGGATTTTTAAATCCTGAGATATGGGGGCTTGGTGGCGCGACACGTATGATATATGGTTTGGCGTTTTTTCAAAAGTTCTTGTTTTGGGCGGCGCGGACACATCCGGAGTCCGTTTTGGGCACCGTTTGCGATGTTGATACCCTAGAATCAAGAAGAATATTTCCAGTATGGTTTAGGGCATTGAAATCGGAGTTTAGGCATGGGACCCATGGCCTGTCTTTTAAGTTGCGAGCAGCGTTTCAAAACTTTCTCATTGGACATCCGTTCGGGGCATGCGAGTAGTCAATTCTGAGTGTTTTTCTAAGGGAATTGCAATGGCGCAATCCACCAACTTTAATTATTCATGGTGGTGTGGGCCCCATGAGGGTCGGTTTCGTAATTGATAGTGAATTTCAATCTCCTTCACTGGGTGGCTGTTTCGGACAAGTGATTAGTCAATCTCGTGTACATTTTCAAGAGGTTCACAAAGGTGCGATCCGTTGGCAGCATTTCAGGACCGGGATGTGGGTCCGACGTATAAACGCTCATGTGAGGTATGGCGAAGTGCATCTTTTTCTCCAGATATCCATTCCACGCAAGTAGGCAGTCAATTTGACATTCTTTTCTGATGGGATCGTAATGGTGTGATGCGCTTGACTGTTTTCAAGACCAAGGCTCAGGACCACGGGACGTCGTTCGGGTGTAAAGTGGTGTTGGATGACTTTTCTGATGGATATCTATTGTAGGAGAGTAAATAGTATATCTCACATGTTTTTTCACGAGGATTAAAATGGTACGATCCATTTGGATGTGCGAAGACTCATTCGAGATCTCATTAAATGTGGAAGCATGAAAAGTGTACTAGTGGAGGTTCTTCCTATGGTGTTTGTAGAGAAACCTTGGTGTGTGATTGCATTCACTCTTAGGAGAGTGAAGTAAATTCTTAAAGAGATGTGTTTGGCCGTGCTAGGGCCATGGAGAAAGCAGGTTGGCGAAGTTACATTTACGCCTTTTTGCGTTGACATTGGGTGTCGTGTGCACGATAGCCCTTGGGCTGGAAATGCGGTATACTCTGGGAGTATACGGGAATGATTGGAGGTACATGTTATAGTTTGTACCTGAGAACATTTGTGCGCTTGGTTTGGAGATGATTTTGGGCCACACGTTGTGTGGGCCCCATGTGTGTGTCGTGTTCTACTATACGTACCTTTGACCTCTCGCGACGTAGAGGTTCCACCTGTTCATGATGGTTTTGACCAGTAGGGTTGAGTGGGTTTTCCCCTAGTCCTGTTCAAGATGGTTTAGACCAGTAGGGTTGAGTGGTTTCCCCTGATTTTGTTCTCAATGGTTTGATCGGTGGGGTTGTTCAGGTTCCCCTTTTTCTTTCAACAGTGTGGGATTTTAGTATCACATCCCTTCATGTTCCCTGGTAGATTTTTTGAGGATTCTGTGTGACCAATACATCACATGGGCACCGATCCTCTACCCAAGAGTTTTTTTACAGTAGGGATGGCCAGAGCAGTTCTGGGTTTACCCTCTAGTGGGGCTGGGAAGTGGGTTGCTCATCGACTTCTTTGGGTTTACCCTCCAGCGGGGCTGGGTAGTGGGTTGCTCATCGAGTTCTTCAGGTTTACCCTCCAGTGGGTCTGGGTAGTGGGTTGTTCATCGACTTCTTCGGGTTTACCCTCCAGCGGGGCTGGGCAGTGGGTTTCTCATTGACCCTTAGGGTTTACTCACCAGCAGAGATTGGGTAGTGGGTTACCCGATGACCTCTTAGGGTTTACCCTCCAGTAGAGACTGGGTAGTGGGTTACCCGATGACCTCTTAGGGTTTACCCTCCAGAAGTGACTGGGCAGTGGGTTACCCGACGACCTATTAGGGTTTACCCTCCAGTAGAGACTGGGCAGTGGATTACCCGACGACCTCTTGGGGTTTAACCTCCAGCAGGGCTGGGCAGTGGGTTACCCGATGACTTCATTCAGACTCAGTCCTTTCTACTAGGCTATTCTGTAGCTTTCCTCCATGACTACTAGAGTGTGACCCTTGGTGGTATGGGTCAGTGATGTGACAGCTTTGAATTTGAGTAGACCTCTCGAATGTGTGACAGTGATGAGGTGTGGTTTGACTTTCCCTAGAACTCTCAAGTACGATGGACGCTTTCCCCACCAAGACGTGTCCTTGTGATGCGACCTAAAACTTTGCGGGCGAGTCAGTGCCACCCAAAGCGGATAGTGTCAAGGTGCAGTAATTTGATCCCCTTGACTTGCAGTTCGGGGCAGACTGGTGGGATGCAGGGCATCGATGGTGTTTACTTCTAAGACTGTTGGCTACTCACTTTCTTGGGCTGAGCTACAGGATGGAGATCCCCTTATGATCTTGTTCGGGTTTCTTTATTGAGCATATGGATATGTATATACCTTGTTCCAGTACCCACTCCTTGGGTTTAGTTACTCTCCTTCCAGGAGAGGTGAAGACGCATGGGGTATGCCATGTGCTTTCCATGTCTAGCTTCTCGTGGTTGGATGAGTCTACTCTCCTACTATAGGTAGCAAAGACTCGATGAGAAGTTTCATCTTCTCACCGTTTCTAGCTCCTTGTGTTTGGACGAGTCTACTTCCTTCCTATTGTTGGTTTGAGTTGTACTCTTTACTTCACTCTTTGTTGTAATCCTTTAATATTCCCTGTTTGATCTACTTCTCACTCTTTGGTACCTCCTTTTTTGGTCCCTCGAGCCTTCGGGGTATCCTACTGATTATTTTTATACTCACCCTTGCTTGGGCTTTTCCCACACTTGGTGTGCCCTTGTAGACGATGGACAGGTTTCTCGTGACTATAGAGGAGCTTAGGAGTTCGGGATCTTGGACCATGTGCGGTGGTCGTAGTCGGGTTCCATATGTGGGACTCTCCCAGCTGTTTTACTTTTGTTTATCTGTTGTCGGGTTGTGGCACTTTTCTGGTTGGGAGTGTGTTTTGCCCTCTTCTTTTCAGTTTACCTTCAGCACTTGCTTTTTACTGTTTAGAGGTCGATGCACTTTTTGTGGTTGTTTATAGCATTTGGTACTTTACTTTCTCTTTTACTTTTCATTATTTCATTAATTGGGTTGCGTGTGTGTGTTCAGGTACTTAGGAAAAGGCCTCCTCGGTTTGTTTAGCCTTAGGCACTTGTCACCAGCCCCTAACCTATGGAGGCGGGCTTGGGGTAGTTGCGACTCAAGCCCGGGTAGGGTCGGGTCATGAAAAAGTGGTATCATAGGTGGTTTGTTCCTTGGGACGTTGTTCGGACGTCCCTAAAAAGGAATTGGTTGGGATTTAGGGCAATGGTGTCAACGTGTCTTGAGAGTGGATCTCAGGCCAGGGAGTCCAGTGATGGTACAGTTGCCAACATATCCATTCACCAGGACCCTGATAACCCGTGTGTCGACTCGGCATGCTGAGACACTCGTTGCATGGAAATTGGTTTGTGCATTACATAGTATTGAGTCTTGAATGTCCTTCTTGAGTCATCTCTCCATTGTTGTTACTGTCATATAAATATATGCTCATCTGACCGTGGAACTCCTTGGTAACATTCAGGATGTCTCCACGATGATAGCCAGCCAGGATACTAGCTTTGGTTCGTGGCGACGACCCTGTGAGCGACGAGGCCTCAGTCCAGGACCCATCATGCGAGTACCTTTCTCTGGGTGGGCCGGTAGCAGCACCCCCACCTGGTGAGCAGAAGACAGCTCCAGTAGAGAAGATGGAGCTTGAGCGCAGGTTGAGCACGCTCCATGAGTTCCAGCGATAGAGACCACTGAGGTACAGTGGTGAGCTAGACCCTCAGGCAGTAGAGGTTTGGCTCGAGACAGTGTTTTTCTTCTTTAGGCTTGTACAGACAATGGCAGATCAAAGGGTGGCTTTGGCAGCCAGCCTTTTCAATGGAGCATATGGGTATTGGTGGAGTTTGTTGACTCAGTTACTTGATGAGTCTTCACTTTCATGGGGAGACTTTCAGATGCTGTTTTTTGAGGAGTTTTACCCCTCCTTCTTACGCTCCATTCGGATCCAGGATCTCCTGCAGTTTCGGCAGGGATGGATGACGGTGATTGAGTATGCAACTAGTTTCGAAGACTATGAACATTTGTACCCAGACTTGGTCCATGATGGAAACTTCTGATCGCAGAACTTCGAGCAGGGTCTATGCAGAGAGATTCATGCTATCATAGTACCCTTGGGCATTCCCACTTATTCCGAGGTGCTAGAGCAGGCACTGGTAATAGAGAGCTTCCTTTCATGCTTTATGGTTGGTGGTGGCAGTAGGCGCGACAAAGCCGAGACGTCTGCCGCAGCTAGCAGGAATCAACAGATGGAACCTCAATGCAAGAGGCCTTCCCACTTCCAGTTTTGGAGACGTGGTTTTGCACCACTGTGGTAGAAAAACGCATGGCCTCAGCTGAGGAGACCCTTCTATGAGTGGACTCTGGGCCATGGTCATACACCACAGTGGCGCCGGAGGGCACCAGGGTAGCCCAGAGAGCACTAGTGCTATGCTTGCGACGGGCAAGGTCACTTGGCATGGGACTTCCTGACCAGGCATGCTGAGAATATCGGGCAGGCAGTAGGTGCACCACCGCGGTAGAGGCAACGCCGTGATCTTAGTAGCGCCCAGAGAGGTGGTGCTAGCAGAGGAGCGGGGGGATCTGGTAGTGGGGGATGACTTTACGAGGTCTTCCCATCACCACCAGGTGGTCCACGTCAGGCTCCAGGAGCTGACAGTTGGGACCATGGATAGCCACGAGCTTTGGATGTCTATAATCCTACAGAGCATTAAGTGACAAGAGGTACACTTTACGGATCTTCTAATTTTTGCAGTATAATTGTTAGACTCTATGTGTGAAATGATTTTTCTCCCTGCTCCTTGCTTGAGTTGTTACCAGGGTGGTGTGGGGAGTCGGTGTAACCCTGTGTTGGTAAGGTAGAAGGTGTGGGACCTTTTTCTTTAGTCGATGGTGTCGACTCATTCGCTCTCCGAGCATGTTAGAGAGTCTGGGTCGTGGGACATCAACTGTGAAACCTTGCTTGACCATATAACCTTAGGTGTTTCACCATATGGATATTCTGAAGGAGGTAATCACCGGGCTTTGCCCCAGGTCCAAATAGTGATTCCAGTCGCAGCGTGCGAGGTAGGGGTTCAATCGGGGAGGCTATTTACCCCTGAGAGCCTTCGGGCTATTTGAGACTGTGCGAAGGGATGGCGAGGTTGTCTACCTCCTTGCCATAACCCCCCAAAGTCTGGAGTGGGTGCATGATGCCTCCCATGTGACATACCTGAGGAGATGTGTGTGTGATCCTAATCACTTCATCGGAAAGTTCAGAACTCGTGGGAATGAACCAAATCCTTTGGTCTGTGCGCAGTGACGCAGAACTGTGCAAGAGTTCTTCTGGGTATGAGGGAGCCAGGTGTGGGCTTAGTACCCTAAGTTGTTCCCTGGTTTTGCTTTTCGGGGACGAAAAGCTTGAAGGATGGAATGATTTAAGAACCCGTTTTTTGCTATAAAAGACTTTGAAATTTTATTGATGATATTCCAGAACAGCGCCTTCAGACGGTGTGTGATTTCGAGCCCCGGTGTGTCCGGAATTAAATTTTCAGTGTGTTCACACTGGCCATGCCAAATAAATAGGAAAACTCCTAAACGAAGGTCCAGATCAGAAATCTTAGTGCATGGATGGGTCCGAAATTGGTTTTTTACCCTAGGAATGACATAAAGCATGTCGGTGAGGTACGTTGGGACCCCTCGCCCGTTAACGGAATGTTAAACGGATAAATAAAATAATTAATTTATTCGTTTAATTGTTAAACTCGGGTTTCTTTTAAAAGGTTGCTCTGATGGGAAAAATGGGGGCACCGTTGAGTCCAGAGCGTTCCTTTTACCCTATTAGGGGTGTAATTTTCGTGAGCGTGGCCCTTCTGTGAAAAATGCCACCAGGGGCGTTTTCGTAATTTAGTGGCCTCAAGCGTTAAATTTTATAACTTTTGAATGGAACCTCGGATTAAAATTCTGAGACTGTCATTGTGTTTGGTAGGTGGTTTTTACCCTAGGGGACGCTTGACCTTGACTCTGTCGTGAGGTTCGGATGCAGGTCTTCTGGTGGGTATTAAAAAAATTAATTAAATGTTAATTAATTTTCTTTACTTAAACACCAAACCCTCCCCTCCTTCCCCATTTTTATTTTCCTCTAGTGTAAGATCTCTCCCACCACCCTCAAGCCCTCCCAACCTCCTTTTCTCCTCCCCTGAGCCAATCAGAATTGATAACGGTGGTGGTGCGGCGAAGGATCGAAGCTTTGGGCAACACCCAAGAGGTAGGATCATTGTGGTTTCGTTTTTTTAATTTTTGCATCTTCTTTGAGCTTGGATTTTAGCATCTAATTGCAATTATTTTTTCAATCGAATCCCTTGGTTGCATATTATATGTTCCAATCTATCCAACGCATGTTTCAGATTGAAAATCCGAGTTCCTAGGCGATCGCAGTCGTCCGCCGAAGATCCGAGGGTTTTTGGAGGTTTTCTGGCGGTTCTGGCCAGTCCGGCGGCGGATGGCTTTGGCTCAGGCGGCGGGCAGCTTCAGCTCAGGCGGTGGCGGCTTGGAGCAGGGCGGTCTGAGCGTCAGTAGAGGCGGCGGAGCGGGCGGCTCCTCAGCGGGCGGCGGAGGTGGAGGCTCAGCTCGAGCGGGACGGCGGCAGCAGCTGGGCTGCAGAGGCGCGGGTGAGCGCGGGTGAGCGGGGAGACCGGCCGGCTGTCGGCCGGTCGGTGGGGAGGACCGGGGTCAGTGACCCCGGCTGGTAAACCGCGACCCACAAAGGGATGGTCGCCATGGAAAGCAAGATGGACCGGCTAAATCTGGTCTGAGCGAGGTGGGTCGGCCCGCGCGGTGAACCGCGGGCCGGTTCAGGTAGGGTGGGTCGGCCGGACCGGCCCGGCCCACCTTGTTTCGTCCGATTATATTTAAACGCCACTAAAATTCAAACCGTAAATCGGATTAATGTGCCGTCTACAGTGACACGTTCCTTGGATCGAGAAGGACATTTTGATATGGTCTTGGGGATTTTTAAATCTCGAGACGGGGGGGGCTCAATGGCACGACACGTACGATAAGTGGTTTGGTATTTTTTTGGGAGTTCTTGTTTTGGGCAGAGTGGACACATCCGGAGTCTATTTTAGGTGTTGTTTGTGGCATTGAGACCCTGGTGTCAAGACAAAATTTTATAGTATGGTTTTGGGCATTGAAACTGGAATTGAGGCATGGTCCCCACGGCCCGTCTTTTAAGTCGCGAGCATTGTTTCACACCTTTCTCATCAAACATCCATTCGAGGCATGCGAGTAGTCGATTCTGAGTGTTTTTTCAAGGGAATTGCAATGGCGCAATCCGCCCGCTTTAATTCTACACGGTGGTGTGGGCCCCAAGAGGGTCAGTTTGGGAATTGATAGTGAATTTCAATCTTCTTCACTGGGTGTCCGTTTCGGACAAGTGATTAGTCAATCTCATGTACTTTTTTGAGAGGTTTGTAACGGTGCGATCCGTTGGCAGCGATTTGGGATCGGGATGTGGGTCACACGTAGCACCGCTCTTGTGCGGTATGGCGAAGTGCATCTTTTTCCCCAGATATATGTTCCATGCAAGTTGGCAGTCAATTTGACATGCTTTTCTGAGGGGATCTCAATGGTGTGATGTGCCCGACTGTTTTTGGGACAGAGGCTCAAGACCACGAGACGTCGTTTGCGCGTAAAGCGGTGTTGGACAACTTTTCCATTAGATATCTGTTGGAAGCGAATAAATAGTCTATCTCGCATGTTTTTCTACGAGTATTACAATGGTATGATCTATTTGGATGTGTGAAGACTCATTCGAGATCTCATTAAATGTGGAATCATGAAAGGTGTACCGGTGGAGGTTCTTCCTCTGGTGTTTATAATGAACCCTTGGCGTGTGATTGCATTCACTCTTGGGAGAGTGAAGTAAATTCTTAAAGAGATGTGTTTGGTCATTCTAGGGTCGCGGAGGAAGCAGGTTGGCAAAGTTATGTTTACACCTTTTTGTGTTGACCTTAGGTGTCGTGTGAATGATAGCCCTTGGGATGGAAATGCGGTATACTCTGGGAGTATACGGGAATTATTGGAGGTACATGTTGTATTTTTTACCTGAAAATGTTTGTGCTCTTAGTTTGGAGATGATTTGGGGCCACACGTCGTGTTGGCCCCATGTGTGTGTCATGTTCTACTATATGTACCTTTGACCTCTCGTGACGTAGAGGGTCCACCTGTTCTCGATGATTTCAACCAGCAGGGTTGAGTGGGTTTTTCCCTGGTCCTTTTCAAGATGGTTTAGACCATCAGGGTTGAGTGGTTTCCCCTGATTCTATTCTCAATGGTTTGATCGGTGGGGTTGTTCAGGTTCCCCTTTTTCTTTTAGCCGTGTGGGATTTTATTATCACGTCCTTTTGTGTTCCCTGGTAGAGTTTTTGAGTATTCGGTGTGACCAATACATCACACGGGCATCGATCCTCTAACCAGGAGGTTTTTTCCAATAGGGGTGGCCAGAGCAGTTCCGGGTTTACCCTCCAGTGGGGTTGGGCAGTGGGTTGTTCATCGACTTCTTCAGGTTTACCCTCCAGAGGGGCTGGGTAGTGGGTTTCTCATTGACTTCTTCGGGTTTACCCTCTATTAGGGCTGGGTAGTGGGTTTCTCATCGACTTCTTCGGGTTTACCCTCCAGTGGGGTTGTGTAGTGGGTTGCTCATCGACTTCTTCGGGTTTACCCTCCAGCGGGGATGGGTAGTGGGTTGCTCATTGACTCTAAGGTTTTACCCTCCAGTAGAGATTGGGCAGTGGGTTACCCGACGACCTCTTACGGTTTACCCTCCAACAGAGACTAGGCAGTGGGTTACCCGACGACCTCTTAGGGTTTACCCTCCAGCAGAGACTGGGTAGTGGGTTACTCGACGACCTCTTAGGGTTTACTCTCCAGCAGAGACTAGGCAGTGGGTTACCCGACGACCTCTTAGGGTTTACCCTCCGGCGGGGTTGGGCAGTGGGTTACCTAATGACTTCTTTCAGACTCAGTACTTTCTACTAGGCTAGTCTGTGGCTTTCCTCCATGACTACCGGAGTGAGACCCTTGGTGGTACGGGTCAGTGATGTGACAGCTTTGAATTTGAGCAGACCTCTCGACTGTGTGACGGTGACGAGGTGTGGTTTGAATTTCCCCAGAACTCTCAAGTACAAGGGGAACTTTCCCCACCAAGATGCGTCCTTGGTACGCGACCTAAAACCATTCGGGTGAGTCAGTGTTTCCCAAAGCGGATAGTGTCAAGGTGTGGTGATTTCAGCCCTTTGACTTGCAGTTCGGGGCAGACGGGTGTGATGTTGGGCATCAATGGTGTTTACTTCTGGGACTATTGGATACTCACTTTCTTAGGCTGATCTAGGGGATGTAGATCCCATTATGATCTTGTTCGGGTTTCTTTATTGAGAATATGGATATGTATATACCTTGTTCCAGTACCCACTCCTTGGGTTTGGTTACTCTCCTTCCAGGAGAGGCGAAGACGCACAGGGTATGCCACGTGCTTTCCGTTTCTAGCTTCTCGTGGTTGGATGAGTCTACTCTCCTACTATAGGTATCGAAGACTTGATGAGAAGTTTCATCTTCTCACCATTTATATCTCCTTGTGTTTGGACGAGTCTACTTCATTCCTCTTGTTGGGTTGAGTTGTACTCTTTACTGCACTCTTTGTTGTACTCCTTTATTATTCCTTGTTTGATCTATTAATCACTCTTCGGTACCTCCTTTATTTCTCCCTCGAGCCTTTGGGGTATCCTACTGAGTATTTTTATACTCACCCCTGCTTGGGCTTTTCCCACATGTGGTGTGCCCTTGCAGACGATGGACAGGTTGCTCGTAACTACAGAGGATCTTAGGAGTTAGAGGGATTAGACCACGTGCGGTGGTCGTAGTCAGGTTCCAGGTGTGGGACTCTCCCAGATATTTTACTTTTTTTTTCTTGTTGCCGGGTTATGGCACTTTTCTGGTTGGGCGCGTGTTTTTCCCTCTTCTTTTCAGTTTACCTTCAGCACTTGCTTTGTACTATTTAGAGGTCAATGAACTTTTTGTGGTTGTTTATAATAGTTGGTAATTTACCTTATCTTTTACTCTACACTATTACATTGAGTGGGCTATGTGTGTGTGTACAGGTACTTAGGAAAAGGCCTCCCCGGGTTGTTTATCCTTTGGCGCTTGTTGCCAGCCCCTGGCCTATGGAGGCGGGCTTGGGGTAGTTGCGGCTCGAGCCTAGGTAGGGTCGGGTCGTAACAGCCCCCCACCCCACTTGACACCTCGTACCCCCCTGGACAGCCCCCCCCCCCCACCCACCCTCATGGATAGACCGCCCACCCCCGTGGACAGACCACCCACCCCCTAGACACCCCGTACCCCCTAGACAGCCCCGCCACCCCCGTGGATAGCCCACCCACCCCCTAGACACCTCGTACACCCTAGACACCCCCCAACCCTAGAAATACCCCCCCCCCCTTCCCTGACCCCCTGGATAGCCCTGCCACCCCTGTGGACAGCACGCCCACCCCCTTGGATACCCCTTACCCCCTGGACATCCCCCCACCCCTTTGGATAGCCCGCCCACCCCCCTGGACACCTAGTACTCCTTGCACAGCCCCACCAACCCCGTGGATAGCCTGCCCACCCCCTGGACACCTCGTACCCCCTTAGACAGTCAACCCCCCCCCCCCACCCCACCCCCCTAGAAAATCCCCTGACCCCCCCCCCGGATAGCCCCGCCACCCCTGTGGATAGCCCGCTCACCCCACTGGACACTCTGTACCCCCTGAACAGCCCCCCACCACCATGGATATCCTACCCACACCCCTTGACACCATGTATATAGAGACCTGAAGCCTGACATACATGGACATTACATTAAATTTGCGGAATACTTAGTACATAACAAAAAAACACACACACAAGGATCGTAGTAGTTTAGTGTCTTTGGAAACTCGGAACGTAATCTTCTAATCGTGGTGAAAGATCTTCAATATCTCCCATAAAGATCTTCCCTTTTTTACCTAAAACCTTTCTTTATATCCTGGGGAAAAGAAAACATAAAAGGGTGAGCTCAAATGCTCAGTAAGGGTAAAAAAAAGAAAAATCAATCACATCATATTCATAAGAACATAGCTTTTGGAAATCTTAACCTGCAAAAGAGAGCATAATTTCATAACATGGGATAAATCATAGTAGTGAAATGAAATCCCAATAATCATAACTTAAAACATGAAACTTTGTGGCATACACACATAATCATAGAGAATCATTTCTTGTCAGTCAAGACTCTTTGCCAAGACTATCTTAGTGGACAAAGTCCCATTCTGAACCGAGTCACCCTCGTTTCAGTCTTGTTTCACTGAACCGGTATAACCTACCATTCCAGCCATGTCTATCTCATGAGATATAAAATCTTTACCCAATGCATTGGAGGGAGATATAGGTCCCACCCATCTCATAATGATACCATTCTTATGTGTGCCACAAAATCATAAACCATACATCATTGCATAACCCATGTAATAAAAATGGGAATCTTAAACATCATGACATCATAAAACAATTCATATACGATAAAGGAATTCATAAAAATAATTCCTTCACAACATAATCAAATCAATGTAATAATAGGGATAAAAACAGAACCCTTTATTATCGTAGATGGAAAATAATTTTGATAAAATACTTGAACTTCATTCTTGAGGAAAATATCCTTTCTACTTCAAAAACACTTTTCCTTTCTTAACATGTCGTAAAATTATAAAATAAAAGAAGTTGATTAAAAATAAACTTGAAAACTTGTAAAGGAAGCTTCTTGGAAATAATTTTTTAAAAATACATTCATTCCATATAAGTTAAAAAAACATTCTTCGTACTTTTGTCGAAAAATTCAAAAAGTACCTCGTACGAAAAACGACAAAATATTCCTTTCATATCTTTTACTAAAAACTCACCGAAGAGTAAAATTGGATTTTAACAATTGTAGGTGGATGGAAATAATATTAAATATTTAGGAAACATGGATTTGGATGATAAAATACACCCTAGTAAATTCCAAAGTATAAACAATCTCGGATAAAAATGAGATTGTGATATTTCCCTTACCTTAGGTCTGATTTGCTTCGTAAGTGTCCGAACCTCCTCTTCTTTGAAGCGCCTTTTTGAGACCTCCTCTTAGGGCACTAAAATTGTTCTTTGAGGAAGACCATAACCTCTAGGATGTTTATAGGGAAGTGGAGAAGAGAATTTGGCAGGGGTTGGCAGAGATTGAATGCTAAAATTGGTGTGAGGAGGAGAGGGAGGAGGTGCCCTTTCATAAGGGAGGAGAGGGGCACCTTAGGAATATCTCAAAATATTATTTTATATTAAAGTCAAAATCGATTTATAATGGTTCCAAAGGGTCTTATTTCGAAGCTAAAGTGGGGATGGGTCGAAATCCTATCAACCAATAGGATTTAGACAAGTTTAGGTTATTATTTTAACCCTATCAATTAGATTTAACTCTAAGTTAAATAATTTAACTTTTACCGTGTCTTTTTGTTTTCTTACACTATATGGTTAATACACTTACTATAACATGCCAAACGAACCCCAAATTGTTTATTATTAATATATATATCCTTATCTAAGTCATTTGGCCGAACCTTAGATTTTTAGGAATAAAATAACTATTAATAATATAATATTTGATTTAAAAACTATTTTGTGTCAATTTTGACACTATTTGATATATGATTTTTTGTGAAAGTCATAACAGAATTATATGTTCAAACCAAGTTGATTAAATCAACACTAATATACCATAGTAACCTATAAAATTAGTGGAATTCATAAAAAGTCTCAAATTACATTTATTTGGGCATTTATAACATCAATTATGTTAACATTTCCTTAAAAGGGTAATTAATGCATCATCGTTGTGTCATAAATAAATTAATTTATTTAAAGTCTAAAAATTATAAATAAAATATCATTATGTAGGAAATATTTTTAGCTTTCTAATGAATATTTATAATCGAATTTATATTATTTATAAACCCATATTAAAAATGTTTTAGTTATTAAACTTTGATTTTAACTATTTTAACTATTCATTAAATAAAATAATATTAAATGTCATAATCTAATCCAAGTGGACCTAAATGGTCATATTATATTCCTAAAGTTGTTTTTGGTCGAATTACACTTATCCAATAGAATTAGGACATGTGTTAGGGTAATAGTAATATAATATTTACCCTTAGTTACCCTATTTACTATTAACCGCGGTAAAAAAAAAAGTAAAAAGTTACTATTCACCAAAAATTATTTTCATCTCATTGAACCACATTTTAGTCCTTGATATTAACCGTGTCTCTCGGATTTTCGAAATTCCATTCACAGAAGCGGTAAAATTAAGTTTTATGAAAAATTCAGTTTTTTTAACTACCACTTAGTGGTTTCACTATTCATCAAAAATTGAAAGTTTTCAGAAAAATACCAAAATTTCACCCTAGGCTAATTTCGATATTCTGAATCCAAAAAATGAAGTCCATTTTGAAAAATAAAATTTATAAAATTTCAAAAAGTGGTTATTACTATTCATAACGGCTAGTTTTAATAATATTTTAATAGCATATCGTTGTTTAGTGAAACTTGGTGTTGCGTACAACACACGCTATCGTGGAAGGTCGCGTTTGCGTGTAATGCAAGCCAAGTCAGGGTTCCGTGTTGTGAAAGAATCCTTCGTTGTTTTTTATAACAGAATCCAACCACATTTCATTTATACATTTAATATATATATATATATATATATACTCAATGTTGCGTAGAATAACTATTATCAAAATTGTGTGTAACACGGTCCAAGACTAGTGTTGCGTATACTGCAAGCTAATACGGTGTTGCGTATAGCGCAAGGTAATCTTGGTGTAGAATACAACACAAGACATTAATGAAATTAAAATAATATTTTTCATAAAATATCGGGGAGTTACATTCTACCCCCCTTAAAATGAATTTCGCCCTCGAAATTCGTCGGGGTTATAAATGGTTTACTATTCGAAAGTTTCTTTAATCGAAACCTACATCGTAAAAAGGAATACCAAAACCAATCTTTAAAAACAAAAGTATGAAACGTAACGGTTACCCAAATAGACTAATCACTGGGTTTCCACATAGGTGAAAATATGGATATGGAAGAGAAAGCTAACCATCATGTTCTAATGGAGAGTGGTAGAGAACATGGCTATGAAAAAGCTAGAAATCACAAATCCATAAATTTGTGACGATCTAAGGTACCATCTGATTAATCAGATATAAGAGCACTAGGATAACATTTTTGGTTTTCAAGATCATTTCCCTAAAGTTGATGAAATTGGAATTAGAAGAAATACTTTTGTGATTTTGTTATAGTCTCACTTTTTGTCATTCTTTGGACAATTTCTACTTCATCTCTTAAAGAAATGAAGTTGAATTTGTCATTCGTGATGTGTTAGCAGATCATGTGATAGAATGATGGGTCATTCCATCTGTCTCAAAAGGTTAGAAAAGTTATCAAAAAATACATAAGTCCATCTATAGTGAGATTAATGATATATGGTTCCTAAAATGAACTTATACTTCATATATCATACTGCTTAATATAATAAAACTAGTTTCTACTAAACAGGGACTTCATGTAGGCCAGTGGTAGGCGATAAAGGCCAATCGCACTTCGGTTGTGGGTTTGATTCCCACATCCTTGTCCGACGCGATGGGTTGTCTCCCGTCCTGCAGGTTGTCCTTTTTCTAAAACTACATTACTATAACATCCCATCAATAATATCGAAAAACGTTTTATCCTAACTTATGTCCAACATAATCCATTCCAATCTTTAGGCTTATCTAAAATACTTCGGTCCAAGCTCATAGTATAAAGAAAATGATTACTTGAAATGTCACAGAACAATCACGTGAATGCCATCATTTATCCCCCATATATCATAAGATATATCTTGTTGGTCAAATTACAAACATGTGAATACCTTAATCATGTATTCTCTTGAAGAATGAATACCCATTGAACCTTAGTGAAAACATGAATGCAGTTAAAATTTAACACTTTCCACAAACCAAAATCCTCAAAATTATTTATACTCAAACCATGATATCACTTAGTCCTTATATCAATCATGAGCTCATGAATACTGTTAAACATTTCATTTTCTCGTTTTCCCTTCATTATGCGCATATCATCTTATTTCCAAAAATATCTCAATCACTTTAAATACCACATTAGACCAATACATAAATATTCCAATACTCCATGATATAACATTATTTTGGAATCCCATTACATAAACACTTAATCATTCCACCACATCGTTGTCATATTCAACATCGCCAATAGTGATCGCATGTGACTTCCCTTTGTCCTTTACCTTAAGCGGTTGCTCATGTCGATCATCACTAACCCTTGGATTAGGGCATCTATTAGCATAATTCCCCATTTCCTTGCACTTGAAGCATTGAAGTGTTGGTGGTGCGTTCTCTGTAGTGTTTGCTTTGTTCACATCATTAGAAACCCTTTTTCCATTACTTCGACACTTAGCTGCTCGATGACCCTCTTTTCCACATTTAAAACATTTTCTAGTCCCTTTAAGACAATCTCCACCATGCTTCTTTCCACACTTTGTGCATAAGGAAACATTCATCTTCTTTTCACCATTATTCTGAGATTTCTCCTTGAACTCCATCTTTAGTTTCTTGTCAAAACCATGATATGGATATGTAACACCAACTTCCATTTCTACCTTGATAGCACAACGCACAATTTCTTCATAGCTACTGAAGTCTCTTATAGCTAATTCCCTTCGAAGACTTGGTTTTAAGACACTAAAAAATCGATAAACTTTACTTTCAGGTTGGATGATAATGCCAGATGCATACCTTGCAAGTCTTGTAAAATTCGCTTCGTATATACCAACAGATTCATCATCCTTCTACTTCAACTCAAGAAACTCCTTTTCCATCTTTGTTCGAAGAATACGAGGGAAGTACTTACTGAAAAACAAGTTCTTGAACTCGTCCCATTCCATGGACTCAATTTCATCTCTTTGCCTCGTATTCTTGATAAGATTCCACCATTGATCAGCTTCACCTTCCAAACGATATACTGCTAAGATGACTTTATCATGTTCAGAACATTGAAGAACTGAAAATATCTTTTCAGTGGTACTGATCCATTGTTCAGCAACAAGTGGATCGGAAGACCCACTGAAAGAAGGTGGACGTTGCCTCATGAAGGACTCAATAGAATATTGTTCCCTTCTCTGCTCATTTGGAAGTCCAGAATGATTCATAGCTTGTGTAAGTATAGCAATAAGATTTTGCACTCCATCTCTCATAACATTTGTTTGTTCAGGAGGGCAATCATTTCATTGTCCATTGCATTGATCAACACGGTTCCTTCGGGTTCCATCCATCGTCTAAAACCCAAAAAGAATAGTGTGAGAGGCAAAAATCATGCTAGGGAAAACAACATTATAAAGGGGGAGTATCCTCAATATATAACTTCTTAGGTTAAATTCTATGATCGTTAGCGTAATTCTAGTACTATAACCTATACGTATACTTAACCTTAGAGACATCCCTAGACATACCTTAGAAATATCTCTAGGGATCTCACAAAAGTTCTCGCATCCTAGTTTCCAAAGGTTGACTAAACCTTTCCTCTGATACCAACTATAGAGACCCGAAGCCTGACGTACATGGACATTACATTACATTTGCGGAATACTTAGTACATAACAAAAAAAACACACACACAAGGATCGTAGTAGTTTAGTGTCTTTGGAAACTCGGAACGTAATCTTCTAATCGTGGTGAAAGATCTTCAATATCTCGCATAAAGATCTTCCCTTTTTTTTACCTAAAACAATTCTTTATATCCTGGGGAAAAGAAAACATAAAAGGGTGATCTCAAATGCTCAGTAAGGGTAAAAAAAAGAAAAATCAATCACATCATATTCATAAGAACATAACTTTTGGAAATCTTAACCTGCAAAAGAGAGCATAATTTCATAACATGGGATAAATCATAGTAGTGAAATGAAATCCCAATAATCATAACTTAAAACATGAAACTTTGTGACATACACACATAATCATAGAGAATCATTTCTTGTTAGTCAAGACTCTTTGCCAAGACTATCTTAGTGGACAAAGTCCCATTCTGAACCGAGTCACCCTCGTTTCAGTCCTGTTTCACTGAACCGGTATAACCTACCATTCCAGCCATGTCTATCTCATGAGATATAAAATCTTTACCCAATGCATTGGAGGGAGATATAGGTCCCACCCATCTCATAATAATACCATTCTTATGTGTGCCACTCAATCATAAACCATACATCATTGCATAACCCATGTAATAAAAATGGGAATCTTAAACATCATGACATCATAAAACAATTCATATACGATAAAGGAATTCATAAAAATAATTCCTTCATAAAATAATCAAATCAATGTAATAATAGGGATAAAAACAGAACCCTTTATTATCTTAGATGGAAAATAATTTTGATAAAACACTTGAACTTCATTCTTGAGGAAAATATCCTTTCTACTTCAAAAACACTTTTCCTTTCTTAACATGTCATAAAATTATAAAATAAAAGAAGTTGATTAAAAATAAACTTGAAAACTTGTAAAGGAAGCTTCTTGGAAATAATGTTTTAAAAATCCATTCATGTTGTATAAGTTAAAAAAAATTCTTCATACTTTTGTCGAAAAAGTCAAAAAGTACCTTGTATGAAAAACAACAAAATATTCCTTTCATATCTTTTACTAAAAACTCACCGAAGGGTAAAATTGGATTTTAACAATTGTAGGTGGATGGAAATAATATTACATATTGAGGAAACATGGATTTGGATGATAAAATACACCCCAGTAAATGCCAAAGTATAAACAATCTCGGATAAAAATGAGATTGTGATATTTCCCTTACCTTAGGTCTGATTTGCTTCGTAAGTGTCCGAACCTCCTCTTCTTTGAAGCGCCTTTTTGAGACCTCCTCTTAGGGAACTAAAATTGGTCTTTGAGGAAGACCAGAACCTCTAGGATGTTTCTAGGGAAGTGGAGAAGAGAATTTGGCAGGGGTTGGCCGAGCTTGAATGCTAAAATTGGTGTGAGGAGGATAGGGAGGAGGTGCCCTTTTATAAGGGAGGAGAGGGGCACCTTAGGAATATCTCAAAATATTATTTTATATTAAAGTCAAAATCGGTTTATAATGGTTCCAAAGGGTCTTATTTCGAAGCTAAAATGGGGATGGGTCTAAATCCTATCAACCAATAGGATTTAGACAAGTTTAGGTTATTATTTTAACTCTATCAATTAGATTTAACTCTAAGTTAAATAATTTAACTTTTACCGTGTCTTTTTGTTTTCTTACACTATATGGTTAATACACTTACTATAACATGTCAAACGAACCAAAAATTGTTTATTATTAATATATATATCCTTATCTAAGTCATTTTACTGAATCTTAGATTTTTAGGAATAAAATAACAATTAATAATATAATATTTTATTTAAAAACTATTTTGTGTCAATTTTGACACTATTTGATATATGATTTTTGTGAAAGTCATAACAGAATTATATGTTCGAAACAAGTTGATTAAATCAACACTAATATATCATAGTAACCTAGAAAATTAGTGGAATTCATAAAAAGTCTCAAATTACATTTATTTGGGCATTTATAACATCAATTATGTTAACATTTCCTTAAAAGGGTAATTACTGCATCATCGTTGTGTCATAAATAAATTAATTTATTTAAAGTCTAAAAATTATAAATAAAATATCATTATTTAGGAAATCTTTTTAGATTTCTAATGAATATTTATAATCGAATTTATCTTATGTATAAACCCATATTAAAAATGTTTTAGTTATTAAACTTTGATTTTAACTATTTTAACTATTCATTAAATAAAATAATATTAAATGTCATAATCTAATCCAAGTGGACCTAAATGGTCATATTATATTCATAAGGTTGTTTTTGGTCGAATTACACTTATCCAATAGAATTAGGACATGTTTTAGGGTAATAGTAATATCATATTTACCCTTAGTTACCCTATTTACTATTAATCGCGGTAAAAAAAAGTAAAAAGTTACTATTCACCAAAAATTATTTTCATCTCATTGAACCACATTTTAGTCCTTGATATTAACCGTGTCTCTTGGATTATCTAAATTCCATTCACAGAAGCAGTAAAATTAAGTTTTATGAAAAATTCAGTTTTTTTAACTACCACTTAGTGGTTTCACTATTCATCAAAAATTGAAAGTTTTCAGAAAAATACCAAAATTTCACCCTAGGCTAATTTCGATATTATGAATCCAAAAATGAAGTCCATTTTGAAAAATCAAATTTATAAAATTTCAAAAAGTGGTTATTACTATTCATAACGGCTAGTTTTAATAATATTTTAATAGCATATCGTTGTTTAGCGAAACTTGGTGTTGCGTACAACACACGCTATTGTGGAAGGTCGCGTTTGCGTGTAATGCAAGCCAAGTCAGGGTTGTGTGTTGTGAAAGAATCCTTCGTTGTTTTGTATAACAGAATCCAACCACATTTCATTTATACATTTAATATATATATATATATATATACTCAATGTTGCGTAGAATAACTATTATCAAAATTGTGTGTAACACGGTCCAAGACTAGTGTTGCGTATACTGCAAGCTAATATGGTGTTGTGTATAGCGCAAGGTAATCTTGGTGTAGAATACAACACAAGACATTAATGAAATTAAAATAATATTTTTCATAAAATCTCGGGGTGTTACAATGTACCCCTAGACAGCCCCTCCACCCCCAGGGATAGCCCTCCTATACCCATGGACACCTCCTACCCCCTGGACACCCCCACCCCCACCCCCTGAGAAAGCCCCTGACCCCCTGTACAGCCCCACCACCCTCTTGGACAGCCCACCCACCCCCTGGACACCCCCCCACCCCACCCCTGTGGATAGCCCGCCCACCCCCTTGGACACCTCGTACCCCCTGGATAGCCCCACCACCACCGTGGATAGCCTGCCCACCCCCTTGGATACCTCGTACCCCCCTGGATATCCCCTTACCCCCTGAAAATCCCCCCCCCCCGACCCCCTGGAAAACCCCGCCACCCCCGTGGGTAGCCTGCCCACCCCCTGGACACCACCCCCCCCCCCCCCACACACACACCTCCTGTAAAATTCTCGTTTACTTAAATATATTTTCGATGAATCTTCAATCTTATAGAATTGATTTTGACGAAATGACTTATAAAAATTTTTTTACAGAATAGATAGCAGTTGGATGTATGAAACCAATCAGATCTCAAGCGATTTTCAAAATAATTTGGAGAGATTTTTAGATTTTACATTTCACAATGCTTCAGATAGTGGTCGCATACACTGCCCCTATTACAATTATGTTGGAAGACCTTGGTTGAGCCATGAATAAGTGAGATACCACATAACCAAATATGGTTTTCAATAAAACTACTCTGTGTGGCATCACAATGGGGAGAAAATGAAATCTCAAATTTTTGATGATCCAAATGAGAGGACTGGATTGAAGAGTTTGTATATTACTGGTTTCCATTTATTTGTTATCATAAAAAAAGAAAGGATTCCGACCCAAGAATATTTCAATGTGAGCACACATGATGCGTCTAGTGAAAATGATGATGTTGTCAGGGTGAAAAAAAAATGAATGATGATGCCACAACTCCAGTATATTGATAATGCGGTAAAATGAAAAAACTATAATTTTTAATCTGATTGTTTCATGGGAAAACTATGTATGGGATTTCTAATACTTCCATCTATTACATTCTTACCTTATTGAATGAATTGCTTTCATATGATGCATATATTCCCTCAAACCACTATATGGAATATAAGTTAGTTGAAGAACTTGGATTTTCAAGAATCAAAATTCATGTTTTCCTAAAAGATTTCAGTTTATTCGGAGAGGAAACTGCTGAATGAAATGATTGTATAAAATGTGACACATCCTGCTGGAAGCCAAAAACTGATGGAACACCATCCCGTGTGCCACAGAAAGTAATGTGGAACTTTTTATTGATCCCCAGACTCCAGAATATTTTTATGTCTGATGAAATATCAGTAAAAATGTGATGTCATGATACCGAGAGAAAGAATACTAATGATGAGTTGGTTTAACCTAAAAATAGATTTTCATGGAAGATATTTGATGCTCGATATCCTAATTTTGTAGTTTATGTGCGTAATGTGAGGTTGGGTCTTTCATGTAACATTTTTAATCTATTTGGGAAGATGCTTACATCGCACAACACATGGCCATTTTTTATACACATTTATAATATTCCCCCATGGTTTTGTATGAAAAAAAAAATTCACTTTCATGAGTATACTCATATATAGCCCTTCTGATCCTGGTAATGATATTGACGTATACATGAAACCTTTAATAAGAGAGTTTAAACTTTTTTGGGATGTGGGTGTGCGCACATACGATGAATGTTTGAAAGACATATTTCAGATGTGTGATGTGCTTATATGGATGATCAATGATCTTCCTGCTTATGCAATGATGTATGGATAGAGAAAAAAGGGAAAACTATCATGTCCTGTTTGTATGAAGAATACACGATCCAGAAGACTGAAACATCATTATAGTTTCAATTTTATGGGACATCGACGATTCTTTCCAATGGACCATCCATATAGAAATAATCATCAAAGATTTGACAATACCATGGAGACCAATGATCTACCCAGCATATGTCTAGAAATGATGTGGTTAAGAATTGAAAGATTTCAGGTTTTAATTCGGGAAGGGTCAAATGAAATCTATAAAGAGAAAGAATGTTTCCACTGAAACCTGTTACAATTAGAATAATAAAAGTATCTTCTTTGATTTGTCTTATTGGTCACCCAATTTGTTACATCATTGCTTAGACGTAATGCACATTGAAAAAAATATATATGAAATGTTGCTTTTGATTCTTATAAATTTTAAGGGAAAGACAAAATATGATTTAAGGTCTCGGCGTAACTTAGTGGATTGGGGCATCAGACCAGAATTGCATCCTGTGCATATCAGTGAAAATAAATGGAAAGTTCCATGTGATTCTTATGTGATGACACCTATAGAAAAAAAATTACTAGAATTACTAGAAACTATTAAATTTCCTGATGGCTATTCAAGCAATATATCTAAACAGGTCAATAGAAGAGATTTAAAGCTAAAATATTTGAAGACCCATGATTATCACATCCTTATGCATGAGTTGATTCCAATAGAAATTTTTCTTCTTTTTTTCAATAATGTAAGAGTGGTTGTTATTTGGTTATGCCATTTTTTTAGAGATATTTTTGCTAAGAAGTTATCCAAGTCTTTCTTGCAAAAAATGTTGGCAGATGCCCCGTTAATTTTGTGTGAGTTAGAGAAAATATTTCCTTCATCATTTTTCACATGCATGCTGCATCTGACTATCCATATTCCAACTGAAATACTTCATGGATGACCTATTTCTTTTAATTGTATATATCCAACTGAAAGAAATATGTACATATTAAATTCTTATGTCTGTAACAGGAATCATCCCGAAGGTTCTATCATGAATGGTTACTTGGCTCTAGAATGTATGGATTTCTGCTATATGTATTTGTCTGATCTTACTACAAGAATGAACAGGCCAATGAGAAATGAAGAAGAATAGTATGAGAAAATTGAACCCAGTTTTCCATCACT
The DNA here is from genome assembly GCA_963277665.1 of Viscum album. Lineage (NCBI taxonomy): Eukaryota > Viridiplantae > Streptophyta > Magnoliopsida > Santalales > Viscaceae > Viscum > Viscum album. The sequence continues at coordinate 922,602,893 of OY728141.1, read as the reverse complement.
TTCTCAAATAGGAAGAATTCCTAGATCATATACATTGATGACATTAAGCCTTGAAGAGCGGTAGATGGTACATTGAACAGTTTTGTTCAACTGTGATTTTTTCGATGACTACATCTTGTCAGTAAATTGAATATGTATATCTTATATATATATATATCTGTTAATATATTCCTATTTTTATCTATAGGGAACATAAAGCGATGATAAATAGAAATCATTGTTCTTTATCTTTGAGGAGGGAGACTTTGCATAGAAAAAAGTTTTCTGCTTGGTTAAAGTTAATGGTGATAATATTTCTATTTAAAATAATTAAAACAATATTTAATTAAGTTTACTATTCAATTATATTTCAGGTATTGATTTTTTCTGCTGACTCTGTCTCTGAGGAAATAAGAGATTTGGTTTTTGGTCCTAATAGTGTGGTTCGTGACTGTAAATCAATTGTTATCAATAGGTACAGATTTATTATCATTGAATGAGAAAAGAATATGATAACACAACATGATGGTGTTATGGTTACTTCCACAATAGAATTTTATGATATTTCATCAGATAGTAGACCGTGATTTGAAAATGTAGGTTATTATAGAGTCATTGAAAAAATAATAATATTGGATTATTAATCTCATGGACAAGTCACGATGATAAAATGCCAGTGGTTTTATTAGATGATGAGACAGGGAACATTTTTTAATGATTTTGGATTTTAAATAATTGATATGACTCTCACTCTTACTATTGATGAACCATATGTATTGGCATCAATGGAAAAATAAGTTTTTTATGTCAAAGACCATCTTCGACCTGAATTCAGTGTCATTATTGAAGTAATTCCAAGACATATTTTTTATGATGGTGATGATGGAATTGACACCATCCCTTCTGCCATTAGAAACGATCCATTTATTTATTTTGATGACTCTAATAGCTCAATTTTCAGAGTTGGATGTGAACCTCAAGTTGTGGTGGGAAATATATAAAATCATACATTCATGTTCTCAATTCTTTTGGTTTACCTCGACTTGGGTTCTTAAGGTTGGTACTATTAAAATTTATTTAATATTTATTAAAAATATGTTGTATCCAATTTGACCGTTATGTGAATTTTCAATGTTTATTGGTTGAAATTTTATTTTAATTTCATTTTATAATTTAAAATTGAATTGTATTCAAACCTACGAAACCAACATTTCTAACTTGGTGAACATTTCAATGCTTCAACTATGATTTGTATAAAATTATTATAACTCTAAGACCTCTCTTTAACATTTTACCAGGTGATGAACATGATGGTTTGTATTCTTCTACAAAACATGTATATAAACCTACATCATCTACCAAGGCTAAAGAATTTAAATTTTTCCTTAATTTCGATAACTACTTTACCCCTTATGAATCTGGTAGAATCAATGTTCCATGATTTTAATAGATTGATGACACTTAGTAAATAACCATCCAATTAAAAATTAAATTTATCTATTACATCTTGTACAATTTATTGACTTCATTATATATCTGTTCAATCTCATTTATTTTGTTTTTGGGGTTACACATTAGTTATCCTTTTCTAATTACTTCCATATTTTTTTTCAAATGCAATAAATGCAACCAATTTAAGAGAAGCGACAGAAACAGAAAATGGACAACAATCATCGCATGACTGAGATGGGCATTCCACCACTAGTGTCTGTAGTGAGTATTTTATTTCAAATATATATATTTAAATGATATATAATGTCATGTGATTAATTTTGTTTTCAAAAATTTTTGCAGGATACATCTATTAGGCGACAGTTATTTGATGAGCATCCTAGTAGTGGTCCCAGTTCTCAGGGTGTTCATATGAGTAGGGGTGGTACAAGAGCTAGACGATCTATTCGGCATACCCGATTAGAACCCGCCCCTCCCACTGATATATCATCCATCCCACATTCGGATCCCGGTGTGTTTTTAGGGACACACGAGATATTTAGGCCTCCCATGTTTTCACCACCCTTTACATCTGAGCCTCCCCACTCATCTGTACCATATCTGATGATGATTCCCACTCCCCATCCAGCATTCAGCCAACTATCCCTATCATCTTCTTTTACTTCTACTTCCTTCTCTCTGGGCTTTTATATTCCATGCTCTTTGACTCCTTCTCCTCCAGAGTCTGTCCTTACGGAGCATACATTGGGACTCACTCCACCTGTACAGGGTGTTCCTTCAGTTTCTGAGGATCCAGTGGCACCCATTGATCAGACTACCACAGGTATACTTATACAACCCTAAAAAAATTTAAACCATTATTTATTTTCTTTATAACATGTATTGATAAAATATTTGTTTTTATTTCATAACAGATATACTTACTAATAGGAGGCGGAGGTAGGGTCGTACACACATGCGTGCGGTGTGGAACTGCCGCACGCAATTGATGTTGGACTACAATGAATATAGTCAAATGATTGAAAAATCAGGGCATCAATATCGGAGTTTTTTGTCGATGCTTTCCAAATACTCTGAAATCATTTCTGTTAGCCCGCTCTTCTGGAGATAGTTGCCAAATGATGTCAAGGATTCAGCTTGGGTAGATATATGGGTAAAAAAACGATTGTATTTAATGCAATATGTTATTTTTTTTATTTATATGAATTAATATTTTGGTGTCAACTTCGTTTTAATTTCCTCGATGGTGAGGGTGCACTGCCAGGACGTCTAAAGGATTTAGGTGAGCTTTGGAGAGATTATAAGCATGAGTTGTATATTGGATGGCATACTAGAGTTGGCACATAGTTAGAGGTCGTCCTTGTTGTGGATGATTTTCTGTTAGAACAATATCGATAGATGATTACTCATTAGATAACTAGCTAATTTAAGGTATTAATCACATTAGGGTCATTTAAATGAAAATTTTCATGTTTTTCATTAATAATAATTATTGAATTTTATTTAGGAATCGTCCAGAAGAAATAAAAAAACATTGATGCTAAAAAAATACCTCCACACATTGGGACGTACTATGATGCTAGATCATGAGAGGCAGTAGGTATGACAGTTATAAATTTTCTTTATGACTTTCACTTTCTATTGCTTCCTCCATAATTTATTTGATTGATAAAGTTGTTATATAATTTTAGTTATGCAATTAATTATTGGTATACTATTTTTAATTATGGTTTCCTATATTTAATGTCATTTTAGAGGCATAAATTGAATATATAAGGATGTGTGCCTTGAGTAAAACTGTTTTGCTCGAGTAGAAGGAAGAAAGATGGAAGTGAAGTTAATGAACCGACTCAGCAGCAGATTCTAAGTTTTACTTTGTAGATTTAAAATTTTAATCTCTATTTTGTAACTTAATAGTATATTTATATTTTTAATAGGATTCTTTATAGGCCCTTGATTCCCAGTAACCTAACAATTTTGGGCCAAATGATCACTTACAACAGGTGTTGGGAGATGAGCACCCTGGTAGAGTACGCTACTAACCTGGGAAGAGTATAGTTCTGATGAGGTATTGGCCCTCATCAGGTATGAGTTGTAGTACCACCAAGTTCCATCAGGTTAAGGAACAGGCAGAAAAGGTTGAAAAAGGGCCACAGAGACAGTAGAATAGTCTGCTAGGGCAAACACTATATTTATAAAACTGATGAAAGTTTTACGTCCAACACTTCCACTAGATGCCAGCACATCTTGTGATTAATATATTTCATTGATGCATCTATATATGGTTCACCAGGTGGAAATTCTAGTGTTTATTGAGATGATGGCGAGGAGGAGGCCGAGGCGGAGGAGGAGGCCGAGGAGGAGGCTAAGGCGGAGGAGGAGGGCGATGATGAGGCTGAGGCTGAGTACGAGGGCAAGGAGGATGGCATTGAGGAGGGTATGGACGATGATGGGGACGATGATGAGGATGAGGGTGCGGCTGATGATGATAGTGAAGAGGGATAGATTGATCTGTTACATTTTTTACTGATATTACTGACCTTTGATGTTTATTGATTTTTTGTGCCTGAATATATGTGTGATTAGGTGGGTCACATTATCTTTATTTTTATATATATAAATGATAAAACTTGACTTGATGATTTGTTGTAACTAATTCACCCCTCCCCTGGACATCCCCCCCCCCCGTGGATAGCCCATCCACCCGCCTTGACAACCCCTCCCCCACATGGACAGCACCCCCACCCCCGTGGATAGTCCGCCCACCCCCTGGACACCCCCGACCCCCTTGGACATCCCCTCCACCCCTGTGGACAGCCCACCCACCCCCCTCCCTAGACACCCCCCCTAGAAAGCCCTGCCACCCCCGTGGACAGCCCACCCACCCCCCGAGACACCTCGTACCCCCCTGGACAACCCCACCCACCCCCCTAGACACCTTGTACCCCCTGGATATCCCCCCATCCCATGGACATCCCGCCCACCCCCATGGATAACCCTCCCACCCCCTTGGACACCCCTTTCCCCCTGGACACCCCACCACCCCCTGGACAGCCCCCCTCCCACCCCCTAGACACCCCACCCTCATGGATAGTCGCCCACCCTTGTGGACACCCCCCCCCCCCCGGACACCCCTACCCCCCTCAACAGCCCCTCCACCCTCGTGGACATCCCGCCCACCCCCTGGACACCCCCTCCCCCCATGGACAAACCTGTCACCCCTATGGACACCCCCCCCCCCGGACACCCCCTACCACCCTGGACTGCCCTAACACCCCCGTGGACAACCCTCCCACCCCCCTGGACACCTGGTACCCCCCTAGACAGCCCCACCCACCCCCCTGGACACCCCCCCCCTGTAGATAGCCCTCCCACCCCTATGAATATCCTGTCTGCCCCAATGAACACCCCATACCCCCTAGACAGCCATGCCACCCTCGTAGACAGCCCACCCACCCCCTGGACACCTTGTACCCCCTAGATATCCCCCCACCCACCCCCATGGACAGCCCACCCACCCCCATGGACAACCCGCCCACCCCCCTAGACACCCCCTACCCCCCTCGACAGCTCCACCACCCCCATGGACAGCCCACCCACCCCCCTGGACACCCCCTCCCACCATGGACAGCCCCCCCCCCCCAACCCCTGTGGAAAACCCGCCCACCCCCCCTGGACACCCCCTACCCCCTAGACAGCCCTGCCACCCCCGTGAACAGCCCACCCACCTCCCTGGACACCCTGTACCCCCTGGACAGCACCGCCCACCCCCCTGTACACCCCATACCCCCTTGGAAAGCCCCCCCCCCCAACTACCCTCATGGATAGCCCCTCCCACCCCCTTGGACACCCCCTACCTTCCTGGATAGCCCCGCCACCCCCGTGGTAAGCCCCCCTGGACAGCCCCCCACCCCCATACAAAAACAAAACCTTTAGTAAAATAGTGGATGCTATTTTAGAAACTCCCATGCATAATCAATGATCTGAGAAGAACATGGATATTCTACTTCCATAAGAGTTTGAGTAGAGACCAAGACTAGGAAGATGATAGCTGGATCACAATAATGACTACCTGAGATATCCCCTTATTGACTTTTTGGTTCATTTATAGTGGTAACATTCTAAATTATTATCAAAAACAAAACCTTTAGTAAAATAATATGATGTTCTAAAACAAGGGACACAAAATCACAAATCCCATAAAGATACATCATAAATAATTCTTCATAAAACCATTTCAAAATCACCTAATAGAGACTTATTTCAATTTAAAACTCCCCAATGGTTTATAAAAATCCCTTTTAAGGTTCCATTTCAAAAATCATATAGTATTTTTTCCCATAATAAAAATGTAATCCATTTTCTAATAACCAAATCCTCCTTCCTACCATACCCACCCCCCTAGATAGCCCCCAACCCCCTAGACACCCCCTCCCCCACCTTGGACAACCCCCCAACCCCACCTGGACACCCCTACCCCCTGGACAACCCCCCCCCAACCGCCTGGACAGCCCCCCACCCCCCTGGACACCACCCCACCACCTATACACCCCCCACCCCTGGACACCCCCACCCCCATGGACAGCCCCCCACCCCCGTGGACACCCCCCCACACCCCCCATGGACACCCCCCCACCCGGACACCCCCACCCCCTGGACACCCCCGACCCCATTGGACAGCCCCTCAACCCCCTGGACCCCCCACCCCCTAGATACCACCCCACCACCTGGACACCCCCCACCCCCTGGACGCCCCCCCCCCCACCCCTTGGACACCCCCACCCCCATGGACATCCCCCCCCCACCCCATAGACAGCCCCCCTACCCCCTAGACAGCCCCCACCCCCCTAGACCCCCCCCCCCACCCCACCCCTCCTAAACACCACCTCACCACCTAGACACCCCCCACCCACCCACCCACCCTAGACACCCCCACCCCCATGGATATCCCCCCCACCCCCTGAACACCCCACCCCCATAGACACTCCCCCCCCCACCACCACCCACTAGACCCCCCTCCCCCACCACCACCGCCACCAACCCCCTGGATGGTCCCCCCACCCCTCATAGGCACCACCCCACCACCTTGACACCCCCACCCCCCTGGACACCCCCACACCCATGGACAACTCCCCCAACCCCTGGATTCCCCCCACCCCCCTGGACACCACCCCACCACCTGGGAACCCCCCCCCCTCCCCATGGATAGCCCCCCAACCCCCTGGACGACCCCCCCACCCCTCCTAGACACCACCCCACCACCTGGACACCCCCCCACCCCCCCCCCCCCCCACCCGGGACACCCCCACATTAATGGACAGCCCCCCCCCACACCCCCTAGACACCCCCACCCCCATGGATATCCCCCTACCCCCTAGACAACCCCCCCCCCCAACACCCTGGACGAGACCCTCACCCCTCCTAAACACCACCCTATCACCTGGACACCCCCCCCCCCAACCCCCTAGACACCACCCCACCCCCCTTAGACACCCCCCCCCCCCAACCCCCTGGACCCCCCACCCCCTTGGACACCCCACCCCCCTGGACACCCCTACCCCCTTTGAAATCCCCCCCCAACCCCCTTGACACCACCCCACCCCCCTGGACACCCCCCCCACACACACACACCCTAAACACCCCCCCAACCCCCTAAATTCTAAATTGAATTATTTATGTATTTATTTAACTTATGAATTATGTGTTAATGGTGTATGGGTATACTTTTTGTATAGGTATAATTTTTGTATGTGTATACTTGTTGTAATTACCTTATGAATTATGTGTTAATTTTGTATGTGTGTAGAGGGTAATTAAATAAAGAATTGGAGTTATTCAGAATTATGTATGAATTATGTGTTGTATGAATTCTATATGTATTCTGTAGGTATTGAGAATTATGTATGTATTCATAATTGTGTATTAATTGTGTATGAATTGTGTGTGGATTGTGAAGGTATTCTGTATCGACCACCCCCAACCCCCTATATGTATTCTGCAGGTATTTTGAATTGAGTATGAATTTTGCTGGCCTGCTGGTAGAACCTGGTGGAATTACTGCAGGTGCATAGAGGGAGGTCATCTTGCTGTTGTAGGTACATAAAGGCTATGCGAATAGTTTACAACTGTTGGCATATCTATAAAAATAGAACTTATACCAATGGTTTTATGTAACTGTTGGTAAAACTATATACCAATGGATTAAAAACCGTTGCTATATGTATTTTTACTTAATATTTACAACAATTTGTGGGAAACCATTGGTAAAAGTCTATACCAATAGTTTGTAAACCATTGGTATAGAGAAGATTTTTGATATTACCAATGGTTTTCAACCATTGGTAAACATTTATACCAATGGTTTCAATGAACCATTGGTTTATACTCAATTTGTTAGACATATCCCAATGGTTATCATAGAACTGTTGGGATATTTCTATCCCCACGGCTCAAGACCCAATGGTTTGTACAACCGTTGGTATAGTTTATACCAACGATTGTCCAGCCTTTACCAATGGTTTAAAACCATTGGTAAAGATGAAATTTCCAGTAGTGCGTACGTACGCACGCATGGTGATATTGTTATTTGTAGGATGGATAAAAGGAGGTATAAGGTTGTCCCATAATTATAACAAAATCTCATCATATAGAAGATACTAGATTTATTAATTTAGTATGGAAATGAAATAATAATAGGAAATAGAATAAGAAATTTTTTTGAAAGAGGTGATTAAAAAAATACCTTTTTTCAAGTATCCCCTTTTGATTTTCACCAAAGGTATCCTTAGGATGGATTTATTCCCAAATTGTGGCCTCTTTGAGGGAGGTAGAGATGTTGGGATATTATTTGAGTAGAATTTGGATGATCCAAGGGTCTTGAGAGATGTGAGTAATTGGGTAAAGGTGGTGTCCTTTTATAAGAGGGAGTAGGGGCACTTTAGAAAAGTCTTAAAATATTATTTTATTATAAAATGGTTTCGAATTATAATAGTTACAAAGTGATAAATTTTGAGAATAATATAATAATGGGTCGAAATCTTTTTAACCAATAGGTTTTAGACAAGTTTAGGTCACAAATTTAACCTTATCTTTTGGCTTTAACCCTTAGTTAAAAACATTAACTCTTAACATATCTTCTTGTATTTTCATAATATATGGTTACTATAGTTACTATAAAATTACAAGAGAACCAAAAGTGGATCATTAATGATATTTTTAACAGTATATAATTAATTTTTATGAATATTGGATTTTTAGGACAATTATATCATTTAATAAAATAGTATTTTTTTTAAACTCATTTTAGTCAATTTTGACACTATTTAGAAATTGATTTTTATTAAAGTCATAACAACTTGATTACTTAGAACCAAAATCATTAACTCAAATATAATATGTCATAGTCATTCATAAAATTCGTGGATGGCATAAAAATTTTCAAATTATATTTATTTTAATATTTATAATATCATTTATTTGAATATTTCATTAATAAGGTAATCATTGTATCATCATTGTGTCATAAATAAATTTATCTATTTAATGTATTCAAATTATAAATAAAATACCATGATGTGGGAAATATTTTTATATTTCCAATGACCTTTTATAGACAAATATATTGGTTATATAACCCTATATTAAAATTTTTTTTATTGAAAGATACATGTTTATGTTATATTTCCCTTTTCTTTAAATTAAATATTATAAAATGTCATTTTCACACCCAAGTGGCTTCCAAATGACAAAAGTTTGTCCTAAGGATGCTCATGGTCAGATATATCTCATCCAATAGGATTATGACATATTTTAGGATAGTTTTATATTATTATAATATTATTTTTTTTACCCTTATTTACCTAATTTACCCTTTAATTAGGGTAAATAAAAATAATTACTGAAGTTATTATTCATAATGTCCAAAAACAAAAGGTAACTATTTAAAAAATTTGGACCTTATGATTCCAAATATGGAATTCGTTTTTTCAAATTCAAAACATAGAAGTTTCAGTAATTATTTTGAAATTAATTCTCGTTGTCAAAACTAGAAAGCGAGTTTTTAGGAAGTAAAAACTATCAAAAGATTGACATGTGTTTATGTCAAATTTAAAATTAAAATTACATCCAATGAACATAATTGGATTAAATGATAAAAATTTAATCCAATTAAACTTTAAACAAAATTAAAAGGATAATATAACTATATAAATAAATTATACAAAAAGACAGTTTTGAATTAAAATCCAGTATTTTTCACTATTCATTAAAAAAATGAATTTTATCAAAAAAATACCAAAAGTAAATTTTGATGTCTATATTTAAATAATAAGTTTGTTTTATCATATAGAAAATATAAAAGAGACAAAAACTATTTTTAAAAAAGGTTTTCCATCAAAAGGTGGTAAAACGACCTTTTAAAAATATTAGAGTATTTTATGCTTGAAATTGGATTCATTCTCATTTTAAGCCACTAAAATTCATTGGATAAATGTATAAACATTTAAAAAATATGTAAAATCATAATATAGTTAATTCTATTCATTCCCACCAATACAATGGCTAGGCGTTGACTACCATTTAAAATAATATTATTATTATTGTATTATTTTTTGGTATAACTCACTATTGTGTGCAATGTAAGATTTTGGATAAACCTATTGTTGCGTGTTGAGTACGCTATAGTACATAGTGTCCCCTTTAAACTAAAATTAATATTAAATTCAAAAATATTAATAGATATGAAAATGTATTATTCTATAAATACCTGGTATTTTACATCATTCCCCCCTTTTAGAAATTGTGTCCTCACAATTTTAAAATTGGACTCGAAAACTTCATTAATAATCCCACATTGGAAAAACATTTAATAAAACTATCACTTTAAAATAAACAAACAGAAGTACAATGATCACCTGAGATAACACATACTAGGATTCCATGTAGTAAAACATAGATATGGAAGAGAAACTAACCATCTTGTTCTGGTGGAGAGTGATAGAAAACATAATTAATAGAAAGTTAACAACCAGAAAACCATAAACTTATGATGGGTTAAACAGTCTTTGATTTCCCAGTAGGAAAAGTAATCAGAAAACTCTTTTGTTTTCAGTTCTTTTTCATAAATTTTAGAAATTTATTTGAGATCTTGACTAAGAACATAAGGAAACATACTTGTCAAGTATAGTTTTATCCTTTAATAAATATCTACCAAAAACTCATCTTTTCTCCAAACGATGAGTATTCAAGACGAATTGGTCGCACCTGAAGTGCTAGAATAAACTTCTAGAGAATCACATAATCCAAAAAATATAAACTATATATTTTCCCTATCTTTAAACATTAACCAAACCCAAAATTATTAGTAAAAGATCAGATAATCCCCAAAAATAATAATCCTTTATAAAAATATATACTACTTTTAATCTCCAAAATTCAACAAACAATACCCAAATTTCAACAAAGATTATTCAATAAACAATTGTCCTTAAAATTCTTCAAAATAATCCAAACTAATATTGAAACCCAAAATTCAGAAGGATTTGATCACATGGGCTTCCATGATAAATCTTAACATTTATCTCCAAATAAAATTGACTACTCTTAAAGTCTCATACTTAAAAGTAATTAACCTAACCACATATTCTCCATGATAGGTTAATCATTTTCATAATAACCCAAATCTCTATATGTCCACAATAAAAACATAGATTATTCCAAAATAAAATTCAACTATTACTCCTCAAACAAAATCCCATAGTATTCAATTTTCCTTAGGCATATAGTGTTCCCAAAAGAGATAATTTCTTCCAAAATAACATTTATCACTTAATCACCAAATTATTTTCCTATACTAAGGATATCTATTTGATAAAATATAGGTTCCAAAAATAAACTTATTCTTGATCCAGAAAATCATTTAACTAAATAGAATAAGTCATACTAATAGGGGACTTAACAGAGGCTAGTGGTATGAGATAAAGACTTGTCGCACTTCAGTTGTGGGTTTGATTCCTATAGCCTTTTCTGATGTGATGGGTTGTCACCCTTCCTGTGGGTTTTCCTTTTTATAAAACTATATAATTCTTATAACATTCCCAAAATGAGATAAAATATTCAAAAATAACCATAACATAATTTAACCTCGTGTTTATCTCATGCCTTTCCTTTTTCATCTCAAAATATAATAAACCAAAATTACCTAAAAATCAAGGATCATATAAAGGTTATCCTTTAATTTAAAATTGTTTCCACAAAAGAAAATATAATTGTTCCTCAGATAACATTTTCACATAACTAACAATAGGGTTACACATACTAGAAAAAGCCTTCCAAAGTAATCCCATCATCAAAATAACATTAATACTTTTAATCATTTCATCATCCAAAAATCTACTATAACTCTTGAGTCCCTTATATATAGAATTCCTAATCATTCAGAATTCTTCATGATACCCTAACCATTATTTTCCATCTTATTTTTTAATACTTTTTTCCTACAAATAGAAAACATGAATCATGTCCTATGAGATAATAATTTCAAAACATGAGACAGGAAATAATTCATACCTTTCATTTTTCATTTTCAGTTTCCTCATATTCAATTGAAATAGAATTAGTTATTTCTAAACATATATTTTTAGGATCTTGTTAATTCTATTCCCAAACCTTATTCGTCGGAAATCTATTTTTGTAATTACTATACTCCCCACATTTAAAACATTAAATTGATAACTCAGAAATAACTTCTTTCCCTTTCCTGGATTCTATTGAATGATTCCTTTTTCCTTGGAAAGATATTGCTTTATAACCATCATTGATATATCTATAACATCTTATTGTCCCTTTAAAATATTTACCTAGGTGTTTCTTTCCACTCCCTTGACACATGGGTTGTTGAATACACTTACCTTCATGATTATTATTTGAACTTCCATAGGGGTTTGTTTCTCACATATATGATGCCTTAGAAAAATTACTAAGGTTCGAGTGGTCAATCATAACTCTAGATAGTTGGTTAAGAAAAACCATAAGAGTTCTCATTTTATCTACCATTTCATTCGGTTTCTTATTCAAAAAACCACTACAGTTTCCTTCACATCCATTGCTAGTTTGACACCTAATAGATCCATCCATTTACTGAAACCAAAAAGTTAAATGTGATTATATTAGTAAAATCATCATATAATATCTTATGAGGAGGGTAAACACTAAGATATACATATTCATGTTATCTTAAACTCATTAAATTTGTCTAAAATAACTATTACTCTTTCTAATATTCTAACCATTATGGTTATATAAATCATGCCACTTATGCTTAAATAACATTCTAAACTCTAAAGTTATCTAAACCGACCTCTGATACCAATTGTAAGTCCCTAGCCTTAAACATTACATAATCTTGATTTTTTATCAAGAATTTAATTTCTTTCACATTGAGGAACTTTTCATGTTTATATTTTTATAGAATTAGGCCATAACTATTACATTAAATCTCAAATATTAAAAATTAGACACTTCTACTCTATCCAATTTTTTTCACAACAATAAAACTCCTTAAAAAAGCAAGAATTCATTTCTTGATAAAAATATTCTTGAATTATTCCTTTATCTTACCCTTCCTTATACCCTATGAAAAACATTTAAAAAACTTGGTATGAGTATAAAAAGCTCATTAAGGGTTATAAAATAAGGAAAGAAAAAAAATTCCATGAATACATGAAAATTAATGAAATCATATTTTTCACTCATAAAACATAAGCTCTTTAACATACCTCATGAAATCATAAGATTTATGAATAAATCATAGAAATAATAAATCATAAATGTAACTCATGGTATCTATAACATACTTACATTATAGATTTCACATTTTCATATGCAGTAACCTTCATAGTTAGGTTTGGAATACCCATCATCGTATATTCCCTAAATCTCTTAGGATAAACCTTAGCATTTACCTCCATCATGTTACCCAATGCATTGGAGAGCTATCACGAGCTCACCCGCCCTTGGTTAATCATGGAACCACCCATATACTTAAGCTATGACCAAGAACCATAACATAATAATAACACGCCAATCATAAAGGAAAAATAACATTTCCAAATTTCAATCGTAAGATATCATTTCAATATATTGAAATATTCTATCCATTTCCAAAACCATTTAAAACATTTAATAAATAGACTTCTGAATCAAAGTGTCTTATACCACTGTGAAACTTTTGAATGAAATTGAAATTTTAAAACATTAATTTCCATAGAAATTCATTTATAAAAATCAATTTTAAAACATGATCATAAAATTGAAATATTTACAAGAATAAATCATCAAAACATTAAAGAGAGGTTTTTAGTTAAAAATTCCCTTACCACTTGAGAAAATACTAGAATAAAAATAATTAAAGAATAAAATTAAATAAAACATATAATATCATGAGATTAATGAGATTCATGATATAATATGTCAAAGGGCGGTATATACACCATATAAAAGTGAATTGGTGCACAAAAACAAATAAGTCTCAATGGAATGTAAATTGAGATGAAATCCATTACAAAGATCATATACTTATATTAAGCATAAATAAATGACATAATTATGTGTGAAAAATATAAATACACCCAATATAAGTGGATATTCAATATAAAATAATCAGTGGTCATTCACACATATTATCAAAAAAACAAAACCAATGACATGGATATTTAACTCAATAAAATGAGATTGAATTAAGATTTACCTTAAAAAGATCATTTTGTTAATAAAATAGATCAATTATGTGTATTATCTATAAATAAACATAAATCAATTATAAATACAAGATAGGATATCAAAATTTATTTCTCACATAATCATAGCACGACATAATCAAGAAGTAGAATATCAACCCAAAGAATGTAAATTGGGTTAAGAAGTTCCCTTACAATGATTGTATCATTATATTAAGGATAAATCAATGACATAATTATGTGTGAAAATAAAAATAAACCCAATAAAAGTGTATATTATTTGTAAAACAATCATAGTTTCACACATATTCTTGGAAAAAAACCAATAACATGGATATTTAACTCAATGAATGGAGATTGAGTTAAGATTTCCCTTACCTCGAATATGAATTGTCTCGTTCATTATTTATATTATTGAATTTTAAAGACCCGTAAATTTCAAGGAAAATTTTTTCTTAATTTTCTTTTGAATTTTACAAGAACGCAGTTTCTGACGGCGTCTGATTCCGAGTCCCAGTGTGCCCAGAATCATTTTCCGAAGTTTGGCTTGGGTATGTTCAGTGAACAAACGAGCGAGCTTTTCTATATTTTGAACCGGTACTCGAAATTGAAATCTGAGGGCACCGATGAACTCGCAGCGCCGATAATTTCTTAAGGGGACCTTAAGTGCAGTTGCGTTTTTGTCACATGAGGTGGTTAATTTTTGGGGATTTGATAAGTCTTAAATAAATTGTAGTGTTACAATTTATTTTATGTGGAAGTTAATTTCTTAATAGAGAAGTTGGAGGTGGGTCCACACCCCACCTAACTTCCCATGAGAGGGTATGACCAAGGGTGGTGGGGTCTGCACGAAACCCCAACCCTTCACCTTCCCTTTATCCCCCACGAACTTCCCCCCATTTAACACCCCTTGTGTTTAAATGTATAACTCTACAACCCCCCTTAAATTCCCTTGCTTTTAATGTGTCAACTCCCCATTAATCTCCTCTTCCATTAAGTTTTTTAACTCCTCTTATTTTGTGTAACTCTTCACCTTTTCCTTCCACCATTAATTCATGTAAACATGCCTTAATTAATGAGATGAGTCTCTTCATTTGTTTAATTAAGTGGTTTGGTTTGAATTTTAAATCTTTGTGGTGTGAATAAAAATAATATCATGGGATATTATTTTGAGTTAGAGATTTTGGTGTGGGAGAAAACTTTAGAAAAGTCCTAGAGTTTTTGGGAGAGCTTTGGTGTGAAGAAGAATAGAACTTTCCTTCAACGAAGAATGGTTCTTCATCGATTAAGAACACCTTCCCTTCAACGTAGAATGACTTGGCGTCCATGGTTATCCATCCTCTTCTTCCATAGAAACAAGTGAGGAGATGCCATTTCCTCCTCGGACGCACCCCGACGTCCACGGAATCTACGTCCAACCCCGCGACGTCATTCTCACGACACCGATTTCCATGCCGACGACGAACGAACCTTGAATCGAGGTAGGGGAATTTATTTTGGTGTTCTCTTATATTTTGAGAAAAGAACGACGAGCGCGGACCAACCAATTCCAGGTTGATCCACGGATCGTTCGTTCATGCGGATTGATGTTGAGGATTATTGTTTATTTCTGTGAATTATTTTTTTGCCGTACGTCAACTTCTATTAGATGGCCGCTTGCTATCAATATAACGGGAGGAGGTCGGACCGCACGAACACGGCCGACCCTCCTCCCCCTTGTTGTTTGAATTTTTTGCGGCACGTGAAAGGCGGCGTGGTGCCGTTGCACCGCGCGGAAATTATGAGGAAGGGCTAAGAAGCGTGGCACCTTCGCACCGCGCCGATGAAGTTGAACAAGCCACGGCGTCGTCGCGCCGCACTGGAAAATGACAAACGAAGCTGCACGGGCGTTGTGGGATCTTTGCAGCGAAGGTCGGGTCCCGGGATGATGACAGGCGAAGACCGTAGGTGAATCAGACCACCGGAGCGCGTCTGGTGGTCCGCGGAAGCCCCCGCCAGCGCGCCACGCCGGTGCGGCGGTGCCGTTGGTCGGGGGCGGCGGCGCCCGGAGCGCCGCCGGAAGAATCCATCGCTGCTGAATTCGCGACGGCGGAGCGCGGTCCTGCGACCGCGCGGGACCGGAGGGGAGCGGCGGGGCGCGGCCGGCTACCGCGTCCGCTGGCACGGACGGCCCCACGTGGGGCCGCAGCTCTTCATGCGGGGGCAGCACCCCCCGCACGGTTTGGCCGTTCGGCCGAACCCCCGGCCGAGCTGGGCCGGCTTGGGCAGACCGGGTCGGGCCGCACCCAGCCGGGCCGGGCCGCACCAGCCGAGTCGGACCCGCACCCGGGTCGGGTCGACACAGTTCGGGCCGACCCAGGGGGTCTCGGGCCGGGTCGGTCCGGCCCCGAAACCCCCGTTTTCGGACCCCTCACGGTCTTTCGCCTATATATTGAGCTGTATACCTCCGATTGACGCACAGTTAGTGGCGATGCGACTCTTGGATTGAGACGGTCATTTAGGTATATCGCACTCAAGGTTTCGGAATACTTTGAGTTCGGCCGGGTTGGTTCGGATACGAAACCAACCGGGCCCTCGGAGCGGAAACGCTTATATCTTGAGCTCCGGACGTTTGATTGACGTGTCGTTGACTTTGATGGATTCCTCTAAGTGACACGGATCTTTTAGCTTACTCCGCTCGAGGTTTGGATGCCGTCAGAGTGCGGTCGGTTTGGTTCGCTCACGAAACCAACCGGGCCCGTGGAACGGAAAAGCTGATATCTTTCAAACCAGACGTCTGTTTGACGAACCGTCAGCAGCATTGGTGATCACGTTGAGAAATGGTCCCTATGACTATACCCTATGAAAGTTTGGGGTACAGTTGAGATACGGCCGGGTTGGTTCGCTCACGAAACCAACCGGGCCCCTGGGACGAAAAGGCTAATAACTCACAGACTGGGCGTCCGATTGACGCGCCGTCTGTTGCGTTGAGACCCCTAAGACTAGGTGGTCCTTTGAGATACTTCTTCGTGGTACTTTGATATACTTGGAGTATCGACCTGTAGCTCTTGGAGCAGACCCTCCCAGAGACGAGCGTGCGGAGTACGGAGACCGTGTAGATGACTGAGACCTGACGACTGCTTGACCGACTCGACTTGGAGTGAGTCGACTAGCCCAGTGGAAGGAGCGCCCGGTGTTTGGCGGCAGACCCACAGCGGACGAAGCGCCTGGTAGTTGGCAGCAGACCCGCGGTACTCGACTGGAGGAGTACCTCTGTAGGCTATTAGGGGGAGTGTCCGGTATTTGGCGGCAGACCCACAGCAGATGGAGCGCCTAGTATTTGGCAGCAGACCAGCGGTACTCGATAGGAGGAGTACCTCAGAGACTTGGATTAGTGAGTAGTACCTCGGAGTCGTGACAGGACCACTGTACACTCCAGAGACGGGGCTCTTCAGCAGTTACGGTTTTGATAATGAAAATCCAGGTTTGAGCTGAGTCTATGACCTTGTGTTTGCCTCATGATTGAGATGGGTCACTTGATAACTTAGGTATATGTATGGGCATATACCTGGGTATTGGTTATCCATTGATTTCATAATCTTTGTGTTTCCTCATGATTGAGATGGGTTGCTTGATAACTTAGGTATATGTATGGTCTTATACCTAAGTAGAGGTTATCTGTTGAGATCTTCTTTGTGGTTATCCTTGTTGGTTTAGTGAGACATTGAGGGTCTCGAGGTCCCTACTAAGTATCGTTATACCCACCCCTGCACGGTCTATGCCTGCACCTCGTTGTGTTGGTTGCAGATGACGGGCAGTGCTGACGAAGGCCGAGTGTTCGAGGACTGGACGGTATCCGGAGGTGGAATACATGACGAATCAGTATCCGGAGGTGGACTTTACGGTGAGACGACACTCGGAGGAGGTTGACGGGCGAGAGCGTTGTGGAGGCTATCTGTACCTACCCTTCAGGTAGGATCCGTGGTGGATGATCCAGGAGTTGCGCCATCTGTACCTACCCTTCAGGTAAGATCCGAGGAGGACGTCCCAGGAGCCGCTTCCATTCTTCCAACTGTTTTCTTTTTCTGTTGTACTTTTGTTCAGTTGTAGTTGTACTTTCAGTTGGGTTTGTATTCTGGCCCATTTACTTTTCAGCACTTCTCTTTGTACTTAGTGTTTTACTTCCGCTTGTACTCTATGGTGTTTTGTTTACTTTTATAAAGTCAATGCCTTCCCATTTATCGGGATTTACGCCTCTAGTGCTAGTCGCCAGCCCCTGGCCTATGGAAGGTGGGCTTGGGGTAGTCATGGCACGGGCCCTGAGGATGGGTCGTGACAAATTGGTATCAGAGGAGTCGGTTCTACCGCAGAACTTATAACTCTGATATTTTCTTTCTGTGAAGCAATAGTGTTAAGAGTACTGAATGTGGTTTTCAGTTCAGGGAGTCTAGTGTTGGTGCGGGCGGCCGACATATCCATACACCAGGACCCTGACAACAGATTTCCGACCTTGTGCACGAAAACACTGATTGCGTGTGTGTTTCCAGAAGTTTTTAAATATCAGCTCAAACCAGGTCAACTCACCATGTATAAGTCTTTTGACCGTTTCATGTTTGTTTCTTTCAGGATGCCTCCCCGCAGACGACCAGATAGAGCCCCGTGAGTTGTTCGTACTGACAGCCTGCCAAGCGACGTGGCCTCAGTACAGGGCCCTATCCCAGTTGAGGCACCAGCAGTCACACCAGTGGTACAACTACCCGTTGGGCCACCGATGCCACCAGCCCCAGCAGCAGAGGGTGCACGTCACTTGAGCGCACTGTACAAGTTCTAGTGCCAGAGGCCACCCAGGTTCCGGGGAGAGACGGACCCGCAGGCGGCTGAGGATTGGCTGGAGGCTGTGGTGAGAGTCTTCAGGCTAGTGGGGACACCGGTAGACTTCATGGTGATCCTTGCTGCCAGCCTTCTTCAGGCAGCAGCAGGAAAATGGTGGAGCTTGATGCTTCAGATGCATGATGAGGTGACACTTCTTTGGGCAGACTTCGAGAGCCTGTTCCGGGCAGAGTTTGTACCAGCCACCTTTTGAGCAGTGCTTATACAGGAGCTACTTCAGCTACGGCAGGGTAGCATGACAGTGGAACAGTATTCAGCGAGGTTCATAGACCTCTCACGCTACTCCACAGATATGGTACGGGACCCGTTCTTCAGGGCCCGAACCTTCGATCAGGGGCTCAGGCGGGAGATTAGAGCTTCTGTTGTTTCTCACAGCATTCTGACCCAGACAGGGGTGTTGAAGAGAGCCCTCTTAGTGGAGAGTTTCCTTGTCGAGCAGTCTCCATCAGCACAACCCACCACTAGCCGGCTTGCAGCAGAGTCTTCTGCAGCAGACAGTAGACAGATAACGCAGAGGTCCAAGAGGAACAGACCTACCGGTGGCCGACTGCACGACTCAGGTTCAGTTGTGCGGGGGAACCGGGGTGGAGTCTAAGCCAGTCATGCCGAGAGTGGACAGTGTTACTCCTACGGCAGGATTGGTCGCATGGCACGTGACTATCTGACCCTCCATGCAGATGACCAGCAGTTAAATGAAGAACCTCCCAGGTAGAGGCATAGGTTCGATCAGGGCAGACCGCAAGGAGCAGGTGGCCATGGAAGAGGAGCTGGCCGTGAAGATGGAGGTGGACGACGCTTCGGGGTGTTGCCACCACCACCACCAGGAGGCCCACCCCGACCGCAGGGGACAAGAGGACATGAGAGAGCTCAGCTTCAGGTAGCTGAGGCCTATGGTCATGGAGCTCCAGAAAAAGATTGACAGGAGCGGGACTAGCTCCAGACCTGGAGTCTATTGATCATGTTGCTTCTAGTTTTGTTGTTGTTACATTTGTGTCTTTGTACTATGATCTTCAATAATGAAAAGACACTTATCTTTGTAAAGTTTTCTTTCTTGTCCTTTTGTTTGGTTGATACTGAGTGGTCCCGGTTAAGACTGTTGACTTTACCCTCACTTTTGAGATTTCTACTGGAGGAGACCTAGTGACCTCACACTGATGCTGACAGTGTGACTCGACCCTTGGAGGTGAGAGTGACAGTTGGATCTCTTGGTAGTTACGTCGAGGCCTTACGACGTCATCCATGGCATGAAAGCATCATTCATTTCAGGATTGACTGTATTAGGCAATGAATGTGGTTCATCCAGGGGATGAGACCAGATTTCTCTTATCTGCAAAGAAGAAATCATAGCATCTCTTGTGAGACTAGAGAAGGTCCAGGTCATCCAAGAGCGGATGTGGACAGCACAGGGCCGACAGAAGCCTTATGCTGACAGGATTTGGAGGCCTCTAGAGTTCGAGGATGACGATCATGTCCTTATACGGGTTTCACCTCGACGAGGTTTACGGAGATGTGGCCAAGGCGGAAAGTTATTCCAGAGATTCAGTGGACCTTCTTAGGTCCTCAGCTGGGTAGGCGAAGTGGTTTACCGCTTGAAGCATCCACCTCAGTTGCACCAGGTGCACGACGACTTCCACGTATCTCAACTGAGGAGATACGTGCTCGACCCTTCGCATATCATCGACCATGGGGAGCTGGACTTTGGCGATGGGGTGACTTTCACGGAGGTTCCAGTGGGAATCGAGGATTGACAGGAGCGGATCCTATGAGGATGGACGATTCCTCAGGTGCGCTTTCACTGGCAATATGGGAACCTCCAAGTGAGCACATGAGAGCAGGAGGCTCAGATGCGTGCTCAGTATCGCTTTTGTATCCCTAATTTGTGTTGAAGCTTTACGGGGACGTAAATCCCTGAGGTGGGAGTAATTTAAATACCTAGAAATTTCAAGGAAAATTTTTTCTTAATTTTCTTTGGAATTTTACAAGAACGCAGTTTCTGACGGCGTCTGATTCCGAGGCCCGGTGTTCCCGGAATCATTTTCCGAAGTTTGGCTCGGGTACGTTCAGTGAACGAACGAGTGAGTTTTTCTATCTTTTGAACTGGTACTCGGAATTGAAATCTGAGGGCACTGATGAACTCGCAGCGCCGATAATTGCTTAAGGGGACCTTAAGCGCAGTTGTGTTTTTGTCGCATGAGGTGGTTAATTTTTGGGGATTCGATAAGTCTTAAATAAATTGTAGTGTTACAATTTATTTTATGTGGAAGATAATTTCTTCATAGAGAAGTTGGAGGTGGGTCCACACCCCACGTAACTTCCCATGAGAGGGTATGACCAAGGGTGGTGGGGTCCGCACGAAACCCCAACCCTTCACCTTCCCTTTAACCCCCACGAACTTCCCCCCATTTAACACCCCTTGTGTTTAAATGTATAACTCTACAACCCCCCTTAAACTCCCTTGATTTTAATGTGTCAACTCCCCATTAATCTCCTCTTCCATTAAGTTTGTTAACTCCTCTTATTTTTTGTAACTCTTCGCCTTTTCCTTCCACCATTAATTCATGCCAACATGCCTTAATTAATGAGATGAGTCTCTTCATTTGTTTAATTAAGTGGTTTGGTTTGAATTTTAAATATTTGTGGTGTGATTAAAAATAATATCATGGGATATTATTTTGAGTTAGAGCTTTTGGTGTGGGAGAAAACTTTAACAAAGTCCTAGAGTTTTTGGGAGAGCTTTGGTGTGAAGAAGAAGAGAACTTTCCTTCAACGAAGAACGGTTCTTCATCGATTAAGAACACCTTCCCTTCAACATAGAACGACTCGGCGTCCACGGTTCTCCATCCTCTTCTTCCATAGCAACAAGTGAGGAGACGTCGTTTCCTCCTCGGACGCACCCCGACATCCACGGAATCTACGTCTGACCCGCGACGTCATTCTCGCGACACCGATTTCTGCGCCGACGACGAACGAACCTTGAATCGAGGTAGGGAAATTTATTTTGGTGTTCTCTTATCTTTTGAGAAAATAACGACGAGCACAGACCAACAAATTCCAGGTTGATCCGCGGATCGTTTGTTCATGAGGATTGATGTTGAGGATTATTGTTTTTGTCCGTGAATTATTTTCTTGTCGTACGTCAACTTCTATTAGATGGCCGCTTACTATCAATATAACGGGAGGAGGTCGGACCACACAAACACGGCCGACCCTCCCCCCCCCCCCCCCTTGTTGTTTGAATTTGTTGCGGCAAGTGAAAGGCGGCGCGGTGCCGTTGCACTCTGCGGAAATTATGAGGAAGGGATAAGAAGTGTGGCGTCGTCGTGCCGCGCCGATGAAGTTGAACAAGCCACGGCGCCGTCGCGTCACGCCAGAAAATGAAAAACGAAGTCGCACGGGCGTTGTGGGATATTTGCAGCGAAGGTTGGGTCCCGGGATGATGACTGGCGAAGACCGCAGGCGAATCGGACCACCGGAGCGCGTCCGGTGGTCCACGGAAGCCCCTGCCGGTGCGCCACACCGGTGCAGCGGTGCCGGCGGTCGGGGGCGGCGGCGCCCGGAGCGCCGCCGGAAGAATCCGTCGCGGCTGAAGCCGTGGTGGCGGAGCACGGTCTCGTGACCGCGTGGGACCGGAGGGGAGTGGTGGGACGTGACCGGCTGCCGCGTCCGCTGGCACGGGCAGCCCCACGTGGGGTCGCGGCTCTTCACGCGGGGGCAGCACCCCCTGCACGGTTCGGCCGTTCGGCCGAACCCTCAGCCGAGCCGGGCCGGCTTGGGCAGACCGGGTCAGGCCGCACCCAGCCGGGCCAGTCCGCGCCGGCCGGGTCAGACCCGCACCCGGGTCGGGTCGACCCGGTTCGGGCCGACCCAGGGGGTCTCGGGCCAGGTCGGTCCGGCCCCGAAACCCCCGTTTTCGGACCCCTCACGGTCTTTCGCCCATATCTTTAGCTGTAGACATCCGATCGACGCACTTTCAGTGGAGATGCGACCCATGGATCGAGACAGTCGTTTCGGTATATCGCACTCAAGGTTTTGGAATACTTTGGGTTCGGCCGGGTTGGTTCGGATACGAAACCAACCGGGCCGTCGGAGCGGAAACGCTTATATCTTGAGATCCGGAAGTCCGATTGACGTGTCGTCGACTTTGATGGATTCTTCTAAGTGAGATGGATCTTTTGGCTTACTCCGCTCGAGGTTTGGATGTCGTCGGAGTTCGGTCGGGTTGGTTCGCTCACGAAACCAACCGGGCCCCTGGAACGGAAAAGTTGATATCTTTCAGACCGGACGTCCGTTTGACGAACCGTCAGCGGTGTTGGTGATCACGCTGAGAAACGGTCCCTATGAGTATACCCTATGAGAGTTCGGGGTACAGTTGAGATATGGCCGGGTTGGTTCGCTCACGAAACCAACCGGGCCCCTGGGACGAAAAGGCTAATAACTCACAGACCGGGCGTCCGATTGACGCACCGTCTGTTGCGTTGAGACCCCTATGACGAGGCAGACCTTTGAGATACTTCTTCTTGGGACTTTGAGATACTTGGAGTATCGACCTATAGCTCGTGGAGAGGACCCTCCCAAAGACGAGCGTGCAGAGTACGGAGACCGTGTAGACGACTGAGACCTGACGACTGCTTGACCGACTCGACTTGGAGTGAGTCGACTAGCCCAATGGACGGAGCGCCTGGTATTTTGCGGCAGACCCACGGCGGACGGAGCACCTGGTAGTTGGCAGCAGACCCGCGGTACTCGACTGGAGGAGTACCTCTGTAGGCTATTAGAGGGAGTGCCCGGTATTTGGCGGCAGACCCACAGCGGACGGAGCGCCCAGTATTTGGCAGCAGACCTGCGGTACTCGACAGGAGGAGTACCTCAGAGACTTGGATTAGTGAGCAGTACCTCGGAGTCATGATAGGACCACTGTACACTCCAGAGACGGGGCTCTTCAGTAGTTACGGTTTCGATAATGAAAATCCTGGTTTGAGCTGAGTCTATGACCTTGTCTTTGCCTCATGATTGAGATGGGTCACTTGATAACTTAGGTATATGTATGGGAATATACCTGGGTAGTGGTTATCCATTGATTTTATAATCTTTGTGTTTCCTCATGATTGAGATGGGTTACTTGATAACTTAGGTATATGTATGGGCTAATACCTAAGTAGAGGTTATCTGTTGAGATCTTCTTTGTGGTAATCCTTATTGGTTTAGTGAGACCTTAAGGGTCTAGGGGTCCCTACTGAGTATCGTTATACTCACCCCTGCACGGGCTATGCCCGCACCTCGTTGTGTTGGTTGCAGATGACGGGCAGTGCTGAGAGAGGCTGAGTTTTCGAGGACTGGACGGTATCCAGAGGTGGACTACACGACGAGTTAGTATCCGGAGGTGGACTTCACGATGAGACGACACTCGGAGGAGGTTGACAGGCGAGGGCGTTGTGGAGGCTATCTGTACCTACCCTTCAGGTAGGATCCGTGGTGGACGATCCAGGAGCTGCGCCATCTGTACCTACCCTTCAGGTAGGGTCTGAGGAGGACGTCCCAGGAGCCGCTTTCGTTCTTCCAGTTGTTGTCTTTTTTTGTTGTACTTTTATTCAGTTGTAGTTGTACTTTCAGTTGGGTTTGTATTCTAGCCCATTTACTTTTCAGAACTTCTCTTTGTACTTACTGTTTTACTTCTGCTTTTACTTTGTGGTGTTTTGTTTACTTTTATAAAGGCAATGCCTTCCTAGTTATCGGGATTTACGCCTTTGGTGCTAGTCGCCAGCCCCTGGCCTATGGAAGGCGGGCTTGGGGTAGTCACGGCACGGGCCCCGAGGACGGGTCGTGACATGAATAATAAAATTAGTTTAATTTATAATTTATTGAGAACATTTTTCATGTTTATTATTCTTTTTATATCACTTAATACCATGTTATAAAAATTACATAATTATTTAAGTTTATATTGGTCGTTTTGTCGATATTCGGTACTTGAGTGGAAAATGAACTTGTTTAATGTAAATTATCCATGTGGTCAAAATTACATCATCTAAAGAATATTATTCATGATTTAAATATCATATATATCCATTATATATATATTTATAATATTCCATAACATTTGTAGATAATAAATGAAATGCACCATTCATGGAGACGGAAGGTTGTACGTATGCATGAACGTTACTTTCATTTTTTTGTCATATTAAAGGAATGAAAACTAAACAATACATAGGTATATAATAATTCTAGTATAATATATATATTATATGTATTATATAAGTTCATTAATTACATATTTTATACATTCCATGTATGGCATGAATGAGTCATATCACTTTGAGGGGGCGGTATTTCACACTTTCTCAAATGAAATTATAGTATTTACACATTATTGAAAGCAAAAAGGTATGTTGTAAATAAAAATTAAATAAGAATAGAGTAAATATAAATATAATATATATCATATTTATTCATTCCATTCATTCCATTCATGTATATAATCATTTTTTAATTAATATCATGTAGAATGAATTGCATCGCATTGTGGAGACGGTAGGTCGTACGTACCCACGAGCGACAATATCATTCACCTAATAGTTAAAAGGTATAGAATTGGATGGTATTTTAATTATACAGAATAATTATCAGGTTATATTAATTATTTACATCCATTATAATCATCATTATACCCATCCAAATTAATTCATGTTGAATAACACTTTACACCACTGTGTGGAGAAGTTAAGTCGTACGTACGCGCGCATAGTGATATTGTTATTCGTAGGATGGATAAAAGAAGGTATAAGGTTATCCAATAATTATAATAACATCTCATCATGTATAAGATATTGTATTTATTACTACAGTATGGAAATGACATAATAATAGAAAGTATAATAAGAAAATAATTTTGAAAGAGGTGATAAAACAACTACCTCTTTTTTGAGTATCTCCTTTTGATTTTCACAAAAGGTCTCTTTAGGATGAATTTATGCCCAAGGTGTGGCCTATAGAAGAAATTTAGGTATTTTGGGATCTTATTTGATCCTAATTTGGATTATCCAATGGGATTGATCGGTGTGAGTAAGTGGGTAGAGGTGGTGGCCTTTTATAAAAGGGAGGAGGGGTACTTTAGGAAAGTCTTGAAATATTATTTTATTATAAAAATATTTTCGAATTATAATAGTTAAAAAGTGATAAATGTAGATTATAATATGAGTATGGGTAAAAATCCTCTCAAACAATATGTTTTAGACAAGTTTAGGTCACAAATGTAACCTTATCTTTTGGCTTTAACCCTTAGTTAAAAACATTAACTCTTACCATGTCTTCTTGTATTTTCATAATATATGGTTACTATAGTTACTATAAAATGCCAAGAGAACCAAAAGTGTATCATTAATGCTTTTTTTAACATTATATAATTCATTTGGTCGAATAATGTATTTTTAGGACTATTATATCATTTAATAAAATAGTATTTGTTTTAAAAACATATTTATGTCAATTTTGACATTATTTAGAAATTAATTTTTCTTAAAGTTATAAAAACTTCATTCCTTATAACCAAAAGAATTAACTCAAATATAATATTCCATAATAATACATAAAAAAATTATGGAATAAAAATTTCCAAATTACATTTATTTTAATATTTATAATATCATTTATTTGAATATTTCATTAATAAGGTAATCATTACATCATCATTGCTTCATGAATAAATTTATTTATTTAGTGTAAAAAATTATAAATAAAATACCATGATGTATTAAATATTTTTATCTTTATAATTATTATTTATAGTCAAAGATATTGGTTATATAAACCTATATTAAAATTGTTTTATTAAAAGATACATGTTTATGTTATATTTCCCTTTTCTTTAAATTAAGTATTATAAAATGTCATTTTCACACCCAAGTGGCTAAAAAATACCTAAAGTTCATCCTAAGTATTATCATGGTCGTGAATATCTCATAAAGTAAGATTAAGATATATTTTTCAATAGTTTTATATTATTATAATATTATTTTTTACCCTTATTTACATGATTTACCTTTTAACCATGGTAAATAAAAATAATTACTGAAGTTATTATTCATCATGTAAAAAAATAAAAGGTAACTATTCACACAATTTGTAACTTATGATTAAAAATATGGAATCCATTTTTCCAAATTCAAAACACAAAATTTTTAGTAATTAATTTAAAATTAATTATCATTATCAAAACCAGAAAGCGGGTTTTAAAGAAGTAAAAACTATCAAAAGATTAATATGTTTTTATATCCAATTTAAATGTAAAACTACTTCTAATGACCATAATTGTATTAAATGAAAAAACATAATCCAATTACACTTTAAAACCAATTAAAATTACAATCTAATTATATAAATAAATTATAAAAAAATCCAATTTTGAATTAAAATCCAGTATTTTTCACTATTCATTAAAAATGAATTTTATCAAAAAAATACCAAAAGTAAGTTTTGATGTTCTTATTCTAAATAAGAAGTTTATTTTATCATATAGAACATATAAAAGTGACAAAAAATATTTTTAAAAAGGTTTCTCTATCAAAATGTGGTAAAATGACCTTTTAAAAATATTAGAGTATTTTATACTTAAAATTGGATTCATTATCATTTTAAGCCTATAAAATTCATTAGATAAATGTATAAACATTTAATAAATATGTAAAATAATAATATAGTTAATTATTTTTATTCCCATAAATACAATTTCTAGGTGTTGACTACCATTTAAAATAATAATATTATTGTTGTATAATTTTTCGGTATAACTCAATGTTGTGTCCAACATAAGATTTTGGAGAAACCCATTATTGCTTGTCAGGTATGCTATCGTACATAGTGTCCCCTTTAAACTAAAATTATTATTAAATTAAAAAATATTAATATATATGAAAATTTATTATTCTATAAATACCTGGGATGTTACAGTGATACACCTACCACTTTCATAAATGTGGAAGAAAGGAAGAAAGGAAAATATGGTTCCTCAAAAGGTGTCCAAATAAAAGGATGTTATATTATAAATTATAAAGGTTTTAAAGTGGGAAAAATTAAAATACAATTGAATAAACCAATTCTTTTTTATACTACTAGTTTTTTGGATGGTTCAAAAACCAGGATATTGATTGTTATCATTATTTTTCAAATAGTAGAAAATAGAGAAGTCCTATATTAAGGGGAGAAAATAAAAGCTAAGATAAATTCATCTAAGTGCGATAAAAGTACTCAAAAAAATAAAATCTATTGAAATCCAATATATTTGAATATCTTGAGAAGTTATATGGATATTTTTGTAAGAATTTTTCATGATGATGAAGATTGTTGGTTTACATCTACCAAGAACAAATCAATTACTTCTAAGAGAAGGACATCAAAATAGTTGAAGAAAATTAATGTATGATAGAGTAAGTCTTCCTTTGGGACTAAAGAAATATAATTTATAAATAATACTGCACCCAAGATAAAAGTAAATGAAGATTTCATGCCCAAGAAAATATGGTTGTTTTGTGGAAGGAAAGGCAACTGTTTGTATAGTTGTAAACAGACCATGAAAATTCAAGTTAATGGAAGAATGATATAAAAACAAAAGGAAATAGTCTGAGAAAGAAAAAAGAAAATTGAATTGGTGGAAGACATCAGTGATGAATAAGTTGATTCTATCTAGAAATTACCAAATAAAGGTAAATTAAATAAATATATGATGTTACGTGTAAGATGTAAGTTTTTTGGACACACTACTGAATTTTTTTTGAAAATACTACCCAAAAATGATAAGTTTATGAACAAAAAAAAGAAATATTTGGAAAATAAATTTTTTTTAAAAATATGATATGAAAGATAAATATCATTAAATTAAGATAATTGAGCATATTTTGAATCTTTTCATGATTTTATATCTAGAATAGTTAGTAGTAGTGAGGAAGATAGAGGAAAAGAAAACTAAGAAGAATGTGTGTTCATTTCTAGTGGAAGATAATAAGAAAACTCCATAGGAAATTAATATTGAAGGTAAATGGAAGAAACACATGTTGTTTAAGGAAACTAGTGCTTATAAACTCAATTTTAAAAGAATAAAGAAAAATAGAGCTAGATTAAATAGTTTTTGAGTTGATAAATATCATGTTGCCCTGTTACTCTAATTAAAGAGAAAAGGAGGATCTACCAAATTCCCTAATATATTATAATTATTTTTATTGAACATGGCATTTAAGGATATGCACACATATAGGGGGCATAGAAGTAATGTGGGTTATAAAAAACCTACAAGTAATAGAAGATATCCATCATGGAGGACTTTATTTCAATTAGAATCTTGGTTCCTCCTCAGAACACTTCAATTGATATCAACCTCAACATATTATTTGGTTTCAACCATAATGAAGAATTTGTACATATCTTATCCTTTTAGGGGGAATTAAAATTGGTCATTCTAGATATTTATTAGAGTGGAGAGAAAAGTTAAATTCTTGATCACCAATTTGGAGATTCATACATTACAACTTCAACTGTTAGGAGTCTGGAAACATAAGTTTTGGATGATAAGAATATTTTGAAAATTAGAGAATCTTTCCTTGATGAGGTACATTGACTATTATTTCATGTTTT
This sequence comes from Viscum album, assembly GCA_963277665.1. Lineage (NCBI taxonomy): Eukaryota > Viridiplantae > Streptophyta > Magnoliopsida > Santalales > Viscaceae > Viscum > Viscum album. The sequence goes on along the minus strand of OY728141.1, from coordinate 922,573,236 downwards.
ATGATAAATAAATTCTGAATAAAGAGGGTAGAAATATATTTTTGATGATAAGGAAAAAAGTTTTAAGGGTGGTAACCTGATTTTGGGTAGAATGATTTTAATCTTTTTATTGAGATGGATTTAGGAAATAAATTAAACGAAAATATTTTGTACAACCACTAAAATAATTCTCTAAATATTTATCACTTATTGAAAATTTTATGGACACCTTTGAGGTATAAGTTAATTACTCTTATTTTCTACACTAATAATGACTCACCTAGACTTAGATTTTATTAATTTATGGTTAATTTCTTAATAAAAGTGGTGTCATAATTATCTTGACTAAGGGGAGAATATGAAAAGTTATGGATTATGAGATGATTGTTTCCCTCAAAAGTTAAACTTTGAATTTATTTTCAATAAGATGGATAATAATATTGTATTTATAATGTGAATGGGTATCAAAAACAAATATAAAAATTGATATTGAATATCCCAAATGGATTTTCTTGAATAATGTTTAATTTTTTCAATGATAAGTTGATGAGAATTAAATTCAATATGTGATAAAGAAGAAAATGGTTCTACATAAGGGTGTTTTGAAAGTTAACACTCTACAAGATAAAATATTGGATGATGGAATATAGTCATATGTCAGAAATATAATTGAATAATATATAATGATGGTGTCCAAATGATTTATCCATATAATAGAAGATATGTTGTATGGGAGTAAATAATTGGAGAAAATTATATGATTGATCTAATTGATCTTTATTGGAAGAATGTATAGTGTATATAGAATTTGAATTAATTGAAAAAATAGCTTTGGAAATATGTTTTAATAACTTTAGAGTTATACCTATAATGTCTAAAGTAATTTAAAGGAACACTTAAATGCTTAGAGAATATTTTATGAGATTCTGTGTTGAGTGAGAATTTTCCTAATTCCTTTTATTCTTGAAATTGACTTATGAATTTTTGTAAAAGGAATTATTTATTAAAATATGAAAAATATATTTCTATCCATGTATGGTGGAGGCAACATATAAAACTAGTTCAGACTGGAACTAGCATGTAGATAGTGAGTTTTTAGTGTGGGTAGGAACCACATAGAAGGATAAAAGGAAAATATCTATATCATGGGTCGGTTTCATGGAATTAAATGATCCCTTCAGTTGTTTATGGGGTAAGGAAGGAATATCGGTCCAATATAACTTCTGATGTGCAATAACTTTAGTGGAAATTTTTTACTATTTTAAATGAAACAAACATGTAGAATTAATTATAATGACATCGTTCATTTGTTTTATTCCTTGAAAATGTACTTAGGGATTTAATACAAAGTCTTTGATAACTACAATGTGATTTTTGAGAGCTTAATGTTATGGGAGATGTTGATAATATCACTCCACATCTGAGATGTGTCACCATAAAGATAAGTTTTAAAAAAAATCCATTTTAATATGAGTTCATTTGAAACCCAAAATATTCATGTGTCTGGGTGGTTAATATTTTAGAAGAAAATGATACAAAAATAGAAACATAAAGATGAGTAAGTTGGATGAGAATTAATTAGACACGGTGTAGTGTCTGATGATCCTATAAAATGAAAATAATAGTTTTTCATGGGATGACAATAAGGATTGTTTCAAAAATAATATAGATATATATATAATGATTCGTTAATACTATTTCATTGTATAATCATCATGGTGATTTAAAAATAATGATCCAAGTTGAGTTTCTCATAAGGGAAGCAAAGTAAAATGAATGAAGATCATGTGTACATAAGTTTTTATTATTCAGTAAAAGAAGAAATAATATTCTCATAAGAGAATCATGTTATAGAAATAGCGCCTACATGTATCGATAATTTGAGAAAGGGGGACTGAGAAGACTATGATAAGGTATATACATTTGACCACTAGAAGCATTATTTTTAATAGTTGTACAATATTTAGCTAATTAGAGTTAAAGAACAAAGCAGTGTAGCGAGTTAGTTTTTTAAAACTTGGAATTATGCTAAGTATTCATGAGAATAGTATCCTAAAATATGTTTTTCATGAGATTAATTCATTGTTTTATATATTCATGATCAAGATATTGTGAACCAATATTTTTGTGAATATCATGCATTATAATTTCATGAAACCAACATTTTAAATCATTAAATGAAGTGAGTTTAGTTTACTAGAAGAAATAGTAAAAATCACAAAAAAAAATGCATGAAACACTCACATAGAACTAAGTTTAGTTTACTAAAGAATTATCATGAAGTATTGTGAAAATATTATTAGAATATGAGTCCATCGGAAGTAAAAAAGAGAGTATACCTAAAGAAAAATTTAAAATAATTGAAACATAGATAACTATAACTCAAAATAATATAATTTATGGTGTTTAGATGATATAATTATGGAAGATAAAGTTTTGGAAAATGAGGGTGAAATGTTAGAGGTTTTGATCACTAGATAGTGGTCACATGACGGTAGAATATCATATGCATGGTCAAGGATGTCTAGAAAATATATCATACATGTGCATGCATGTGAGATTTTTTTTATCAGTGGATAAAAGATGATGTGCATACATGTAGAAGAATTTTGGAATTAATACTTTCCATTATGTGGGAGATTAAGGTATAAGTTCTTGTCTGCAGAATACATGTTTAGTAAAATACAATATAATGAAGTTCCTATCATAATTTTTGAAGTTTTTGGAACCAAGTACACTAAAAAATACATAGTGATTTTTCATTAATGTGAACTAAATTCATTAAGACGGTGTTGGTATACACATAAATGATCATAAATATTTAGTTCATGATTCTAGCTATGATTTTTATAATACCATGGAATAGTTGAAGCTAGATTCTGTGGATATTTGGTAGACCATTTACTCTGATATCTACATATATTTTGAATGATTTCAATATAGAAAATTGAAAATCCTTGTAGTTTTAAGACCATGTTCCTCTAAAATTATTTAGACAAGGATTTTTTATAAAATATTTGTGATCATTTAGAACTTGATATTCATAATTAAAGGAAAATACAATGAGAATTAATTTAAAAGGATAATATAATAGAGAGAGTATTCGACCAACTCTTATTGGGAAATTAGTTGGGAAAAGGAGTTGAAATTACAAAACTATAGGTTTTGAAGTGTTGATAGTGAAGTTTCCATACAATAAAAAACCCAAAGTTGAGAAAAAGGCCAGAATAAAATGAATACTATAGAATATTTAGATGCATAAGTTCTTAGTGTTGTGAGAGATTTGAAAATTAAGTTTTTAGATGATACAGAATAAGTCTGACTTTCATACTGATTCACTGGAAGAAGAAAATAGAAATTGAAGACCTTTTCATGAGTAATTTCATGGAGTACCTTTGAAGACTTTTGGTTCAAATATAAAAAGTTTCACTATATCTACTGATAGGTAGAAGAGTATTTTATGTAGATATACTATCAACTTATATAATATAGTAGAATTGTGGTTTAGGATAATAAATGTTCTCTTGGGTAAAGGATAATAACTTTCCTTATTGTAACACTTATGAGAATAGTGAAAATCTATGGCATGGGATAATAACTATAAGTTTAAAGTAGTAGGTTTTTCACACAAGATCCTAAACTTGTAATAATATTTTTTTATTGGTAAAAATTTAATTTGAACTTATTCAATAAAAATAGGTCACACCTAATTCACCCCCCCCCCCTCTTAGTGTGACTGCATGTTCCACTAGGAATCTTAATCTTTACAAAGATTGATTTTAATCCTCAGACAAATTGATGTTTATTTAGAATGATCATTACTCAAAAATGATCTTTACATAGAAAAAAATATATTTTTATAAAAATTATCATGATTATGGAAAAATAATCTTTACGCAAAAATTATGCTTACATAGAATTTCATGTTTACACAAAATGATCCTTAAACAAACAATTATATTTATAAAAAAATGACATGATACTTACACAAATATAATCATTATAAAAAATTTCCTTATATTTATGGACTTAGGATTTTTCAAGAGATTGGATTTTTGAATTATTATATGTTTTATTTAAATAAATTATATATATTACATCTAATATTTTTGGGATTATATATTTTGAATTCAAATACTTTTCAGAATATTAGATGGTGTTTCGCATATATTATTTTTTAATTTCAATATAATTAAAGGATGATTATGTGGAGTATTAATTACTATGTTTGTTTAAATCATTTATTATTCTTATGATTTTGTGAACATCCTAGTTTTTATTTTACACCATATCAAGACATTTAATAATGAAATCCATGTAAATAATTATTATTTATAATTTATCATAGAATTTGAATTGTAAAATATTTATTGCTAATTTATCTATTTAGTATTAAGAAAATAGTTGTATGAGATATAATTTGACTCTATTTTTATTCAAGTTGTTGTATAGTTCAACTAAGAATCCTAGAGATTCATTATTTTCACTAATTTTTTGAATCAATTCTTGAATTCCCAAGATTCATCATTTGGTCATTCTTAATGTTATCGGAAGTACATTACTATATTGGAAAATCTATTTGTAGAATTTAGAGGGTTCTTTGTTTTATTTTTTTCTATTATTTGTCTTCATTGTACTATAACATTTACAGGTTATACCACCCTTAAAATTTATTCACTGATTCTTCCCACCTAACTAAAAGATAGTGACACGGGATATAATTTATCCTGTAAAAATCACTAGATTAGGGGTTTTTTCTATAAAAATATTGGGTTCTGTTTTCTCTTATATAAATGGACACGTTGGGTTTAGGATGGTCCTTTAAATTTCATGGGTTAGATTTGATCCCATTAAAATTTTGGGCTAGGTTTACTCAATTTTAAAAAATATGGATTTGGATGGAACCTATAAAAGGAATTTTTATATTTAGTATATCCATACTCCTTAGTTGGAGTGTGAAGAGTAGACATAGGGTTGTTTATATTGGAACTGTTATAAAATCCTTATGTTATCTATTTTATCTTTTCCACTTACACTCTTCACATTTCCACTAATTTTATTGTTTAATTGTGAATTTTTAAATGCCTTAATAGCATAAATACTTCCATTAATTTTAATTAAATATGATTTATAGGAATTTCAATTCACCCCCACCCCCTCCTAACTATTTTCATCAACCTAGGTGGGACCTAACACTGAAGTCACCTAGAATCACTAGTCTAGATACTAGTGAGTGGTCTCGGTTAAGGGATTTAAAAAGTGGTATCATATCATCTTTTTTATCTTATTATACTTAGAATTGTAGATAGGGGATGGGGACATTTCCAATCTTGTGATGGACCTTGATCTAGTGCATCACAAATACATTTTACGATGGTAAATCCTAGTTATCGGGGATATAGAATTATTGTTCTTGTTTTTCATTATTATCATTAATATATTTATACAAATATGATGTGTGTGTGTTTGATATTTATATTTATGGTTTTTTATCTTGGACCATTGGTAAGAGTCCAGTGTACCTGTACCATTTTTTAGAATGTAGGACTCACATGACTTGCATATACTTATGTGTGATTGATATCATTAACGATGAGGGTTCAGTTGTTTAAATTTTAAATATAAACTTATATATAGTTTTACCATATAAATTATTTATTACATTATACTAATCTAAACCGTGATATTTTACTTCTGATGATAGGTCATGTGGATCCCATCATGGGATATTCGTTAGTGATACAATCCGTTTGTGTAAGGGATGCATAGATACCCTCAGTGGGTCGGTATAGGAATTAGATACATAGATATGAGATCTATAAATAAAATCTATTTGGTTACTTAAAGTGTAAACAAAAACCTATATGGTGTTTTCCTGTATAGATTCTTGGTGGTATTCTACTTAATTGAACCATAATACTACAGTTTTACTCGATGCGATTCATCAAATGGTGATTTCATGATATATGCATAGATGTGACCTAGTACTCAAGGGGGTATTTTGGTATATAGATAAATGATGATGATGGGTTCTATAGGATGGTTGGTTGATTTGGAATGTGATTCTGGATGTGTATATGCGAGAACCCTAGAATGGGTGTGTTAGAATGTAAGTTTCATGGTGATATTTGATATGGCATAAGGTACATAACCCAAGATCTATGATATATATGAGACATGGTTTATGGGATAGGTTGTGGGTCATAATTTATTTGAGATATTACTTAGGATGTAACACCCCAATATTTTAAAAGAACATTATGCTCGATAGCTTATACAATACGCAACACCAAGTTTAAACAAACCACAAAATATTATTATTTTATTGTTATAACCTAGCCGTTGAATTGGAAAATATGGATTGGAATAACCAAATTATAAAAATATATATTAATTTCATACTCAAATAAAAATTTATTGATAAATTCTTAGTAAATAAACACTCAAATTTTAGTAAAGTTATTTTATTCTTCAAAAACATGTTTTCTTCAAACGTGATTTTTATTGATTTGTGTGAGAAAATAATATAATTAAATTTTTCCACATTTATAAAATTTATTTTATAAAATTAACATAATATTTTAAATCACCATATATAAATTATCTTATGGTAAATTTTTGTAATTTTTCTGAAAAGATTGATTTTCCAATGAATAGTGAAAAATATTGCTTTTCATCGAAAACTATATTTTTTACAAAGTTAAATTTTGTTTTAAAATGGTTTAAAATTAAAATTAGATATATAATATTATAAATAAACCAATTAAGTTTATTTGAATCGATTTTATGGTTGAATTGTTTATAAAAACATTTTTATACTTAAAAGGGAATTTTTCTGAAAAAATGTTTTATGTTGCATTTTTCTCTTTTATATTAAATTAATTTATACCACTCCTAGTAATTTAATATTGAAAAATATATATAATATTTTTAATCATGGTATAAAAATTTATTAAATTGTTTTCGTTTATTTTCTTTTTATGAATGGTAACCTTACTAAATTTATGTCACCTTAGTAAAGGAAAATCATGTAATTTAGGTTAAAAATAATATAAGAATGAATAAAAAATGACCCTACAAATTTCCATAATTTTATTTTATGAGTATATATCATAAAAAAATCAAAATTTATAATTAGTAACCTTTATTTCATTTTTTTCATGATTTGGACCTTTATAATATTTAAGTGAGAGATAAAGAAAAAAATGACATTTTTTTCTTTTAATTGCAATAATATTTTATGATAGGGATAAAAACAACTTATATTTTATTATAAATATTAATTTGAAATATTTATTATTTATTTTTAAAATTTTAATCTATTTATAATTTTTATTGATGAAATGATTATTTTAAATGCTTGCATAATGTCGATAGAGCATTTATTTAATTAATAGAAGAAAAAAATAAATCATTTTTAAAAGTAATATATTTTGAAATAATTATTATTTTCCATGAATGTTTTAGATATATATAACATTTTAGTGATGTTTTAAAGGATTATATTTTAATTCCCTCTTTTTATTTATGTATTTAAAGTCAAATTTAATGAATAGTGTCAAAATGACATTAATGATATTTTATAATAAATAATATTTTATTAAATATTATATTAGAAAAAATTAATGGGTTTTAGTTTTAAACATAAAAAAAAGTTCATTTATGTATTTTTTTCATTTTATAGTAACATTATTAACCCTTATATTGTAGAAAACTTTAATATTATAGTAATTTTCAAAAGGGTTAACGGGGGTTGGAACTAAAAGATAAAGGTGAAAAAAAATCCAAAAATTGTCCAAATTTTAATTGGATGAGATTATTTAGAATTTTAATCATCTTATATTATAATTATATCAATTTATATTCATTTTGGAAATAAAAATAATTTATATTAATTTAATACTTAAAGAAATTCCAAGAATGTCCCTCCCCTCAATTATAAAAGGACACCTCTCCTTTATCTTCTTTACATCACTTTGAGACATATAGATCTACTAGAATTTACCCATTACTTTTAAAAAATAATTATTCAAGCTATATAGGTACTTTTTATTCCAAAATACCAACTATAAGTCCCTTAAGAAGATATATAAGGAGGTCTATTGAAGAAGAGGTAATCATCTTTATCAACACTTTCAAGTTTATTTCTTCTTCTAATTCCTACTAATGTATTATAACCATCATAAAATAATAAATCTTGTATCATAAATATTATGAGATGTTATTATGATTATTTTAAAACCATTTTTCATCTTTTTTCCCCTCATATTAAAAGTGGAACCATCGCTCGTACGTACGTATGGCTTACCATCTCCACATAGATGTGTAATTTGTTTTTCATCACCATTTCACTTGTATGGTTATAAATATACAACTGAAATTTATATATAATACTTATGACATAATTATGATTCTATAATTATAATATCATATATACCTTCCTACCTTCTGGTCATTTGAAAAACTATAATGTTGCTCGTGCATACGTGTGGACTGCCACCTCTAGGTAGCGATGTGAACCGTTTTTCATTTACAATTTACATGGATGGTAATAAGGCTATATTTAATGAATATTTATGATATATATATTAAATTATTATTATTATTAGTAGGTTAATTATTATTTACCTTTATTTTTTTCCATCCATCAAAAAATCAAAACAATGTTCATGCGTACGTATAACCTACCATCTCCACGAATAGTGTAATTCATTTTTCTACCTCTATATTTTATAAGTGATTATAGATATATATATATATATATATTGAATATATATTATATTTATATATTTAATAACATTATGGATATAATGGAACTATGATAATTACTCAAGGACTGAGACTACCAAATCAAAACATACATAAAAAAAAGCAGTTAACACCCGAAATAATGATAATAATAAAATATTTTTAAGAAATGGGTGATAAAATATTTAAAATGGATAATATATGATATTATATATATTAATATGGTTCTAGTATGTAATTATAATGAATTTAAATTTATTATATAGAATTTTATAGCACCTATGAGGAAATTCAAACTTAAAGTGAGGGATTTCATCTCAATTTCCACTCCATTGAGACATATTTGGTATTATGCACCTATTTATTTTTATGTGTTTCATATACATAAAATTTAAGGTAATTAAAATTAATATATATTTATTCATTATTATTAATGATTCAATTCAAGTTACACTTTCAAGATGAATGTTTAAATGAAAATTTGATCTTATTTCTCTTCTTGACTGGGTATGTTTTAATTATATTTCCATATTTATCAAACAACAATTACAAAAATACTTAAAATATTTATAAATTTTATTTTAAGTTATCCTTAAAATTTTACATGGTATTAAAGGAATATTCTTAATGTTTTAATAAAAGTATTCCTTTCCAAATTTCTTTACAAAAAATTCACAAGGAATGTTTTTTTAACTTATATAGTGTTTATAGACCTTTAGACTACCATAAACTTTATAAACTCTTTATATTATTCTATAAGATTTCAAAGGTGTAAAAACAAAAAAAATGGAAATATTTTTATTTTATTCTCAAAAATTCATGAATTTATTTCAAAACTTTTATTTCTGGTGAATTGAATGTCATATTTTTAATTTTTTGTTTATTAACATTATCTTGAAAAATTCACTTTCTTGTGATCATTCAACATTACATTTCCCTTAAATATCCATATTTTTTGTATCATGGATATGATTAATTCCTAAACCATATATAATTTTTAAATATATTGTTTTATTTTGAAATTTATTTGATTTATTGGGTAAATATTGATATTTTTTATTCTTCACTCAATACAAATATTTGTTGATAAGGAATATTATTCATGAATTAAATTGATCATTCAATATATGAGGAATTATTAATACATGAAATTATAGGTGGGGTCCTGAATTTTATATCCATTGATGAATTGATGAGTCTCATGAGATAAAATAGTAAGGTATCATTAAATGGGTTTTTAGTGTATGTCTACCCATATTTTTAAACTATCTTGGAATAAGGATTTGACGATAGAGATATCATGATGTTTGAGATAAATACATATAATACTAATAATTTCCTTCATTTATAATTAATTTATTATTATCCATGATATTACTATATTTATATTATCTATAGATTCATTTTTTTCTCATTTATTGATTAAATGAAATGTTTTTTCAGTTATTTACATTTCTATATTGATTGTGCATTATTTACTCATGATGGCTTTCATTTTACATAACCCTTACTGAGCATATAATCTCACCCTTTTATTTATTTTATTTTCCCTGGGATATGAATAAGGATTTTATGAATAATATCAAGGATAAAATAATTCTTTTATTCTATATATTTTATATTTCCAATGTAATATGGGAATCATGTATATATCTGGTTATTTAAGACTACTAAACTATTTGGTCTTTTAGGATGAAATTAATTCTATCTAGTGCCAATGGAATAAATAAGAAACCAACTCTAGGTTACTAGATTTGGGGTATTTATAGTTGGTATCAGAGAAATTTTAGTATAAACCTTGCGAACTAGATCTTAAATAAACATATCTAACATGGTAATTATGATAATCTTTTATATCATTTGATAACTTTTACCACTTTAGGGATTTTATTTTATGGGTCAATGTTCATAATGATTATGAGATAACTCAGTTTTTTCCATTATTTAGTGATGGTGCCTAATATAAGAAATGGAATCAAGACTCGTAGACAATATATGGATTGCCCTACTAAGCAAACCAATATAGCACTGTTGTAACTGAGAAAATCATGGCTATGTTAGGGAAGTTGACTCAAGTTATGAAAAACAACCTTGCACATATATAACAACATGTTATTACACTATATGATTCTCCTATGTTGGATCACTTCATGTGAAAAAACCCTCTATAGTTTAGTGGAACTAATAATCCATTGTTAGATGAGAAATGGATTAAGTCTCCCAAAAAGATATTCCAAGATTTGGGATTTTTTGAAAGTGAAATGGTTATTCTTGTAGTGTATTGTTTGAAAGGATATGTGAATCAATGTTGGTTATTTATAAAAAATACTAAATAGGCTGAAGAAATATAAAAATGCAATTTATAAATTTTAAAGTGATTTTCTTTAAGAAATACTATCCCAGTGAGCAATGAGCTGATATGGGAAAGAAATTACTGAATCTAAGATATAAGAAATAATAAAGTGTTGCTGAGTATGAGGAAAGCATTACATGATTATAAAGGCATGTTATAGACTATTTACATAATATAAAAATTAATATTGATCATTTATTTTATAGAATTAATACAATACTCTAAAGGGAACTGGTTTCTCATTTTTTTCATCATATGAGGATATAGAATCAAGTGTCATTAGGATGAATAAAGAATCATATAAGTCATTTATTTTCAAAGTAAATTAAGAGAAGAATAGGATGGATGAGTGAAAATGAAAAATAAATGAGGTTAAGGAAACATATGGAATGATGTAATATCCCACATATGATAATTATAGAAAGAAACACTATGGTTCTTGCTTAAATGGAATGGGAGTTTTCTTCAAGTGTGGTGAGAAATTCCATCATAAATGTGAGTTAAAGGGTAAGAAAGAAACCAATAATGCATAGTGTTTCAACTGTAAGTATATGGGTTGTTATTGAAACCAATATCCCATGCGTCAAGGGAACATACAAAAAAATAATCCAAGTAGTGAATGCCAAGCTTATGATATTACTACAACCAAAGTGGAATGATTAAAGTGCTTGTGTATTTTGATTCAAGAATTATTTAAAATCATTTTATCAATGATATTTTGGTTATAAGATTCATGAAACATATAAGGATTGTAATAAAATAGTTTTATTTAAGGATTTTAAATCATATGTTGAATGGTATCAATAACTAAGAAAAGTAATTTAGTTTTAAAGTGATACTTTTAGACAATACATGAATAAGGGAAAGATGAGCCTTAATATGTTCTTTATATTGATTTAATAATGTTTATTTGGGAAAAATAGAAGTTTTAAACTGATGAGTTAAATGGGATAGTACCGGTAACCTTGAAAATGATTATTTATTTGATGAAAAATAAATTTTGGATGGAGTTTACTACATTTTTTGGACTTATGGAATATAAATTATAATGTGATATTTTATTTATTTTTGGAAGCAGTTATGTTTTCATTAAGGTTTTATGGTGATTCTAGTTATTAGTAAGTTTTAAGAGAATAAGTGTTTAAGGTATTTACATATTTGGTATGTGAAATTATGGGATACTTTATGTTGTCTGGGGATAAATTTTTTATTAACACTTTTGTATTTTTGGGTTTTCAATTTGGTCACACATATTTCAGAGGAGTCTTAATGTTATCCACTTATGGGATGGATTAATATGAACATTGGATATTATTTTTTTAGGTTAAATTATGATTTATAATACTATATAACCTATGTTAACCATTTTTTTGGAAAATATTTAGAGGTGGAAGAAATAACTTGTGGATCTAATGATTCATTAAAAGTGCTTCAGACATGAAAATTTCTTCTTGGATATCCATTTCCTAGTATAATAGATAAAGTGGAAATTGATCAAAGCACAACCAAAGGATGATATTATTCTTATGAAATGTAAATAAATCAAGTAAGTTTATTTTCATGAGATCTTTATATAGATAGTAAAATAATCCATCAACTTTAGGAAAAGGAATTTGAAATAAAAATGTTATCTGTTTAGTTTCCTTTCTGATTAACCAATTTTATTTTAACTCTTCATAGATTTATGTTTTTGTGGTGGTTAAATTCATCCTGACCATATTCTATATTTCTCTCTATTATTCATTGGGATTTAGTTTTATCTTCCCCATATATATTTTCACTTCTTGCTAATGTTTTCTGATTTGGATACCAAGTTTTTTAGTGACCTTCATACTTATCTTTTCAACTTTTTAATGGGAATTTTTGTTAACCATTTTTATGATGTGAGTTACCACAAAGGAATTTTAAAATATCAAACATTTTATTATTGAGCACAATTTCAAATTTTGAGGATTCAATTTATTAAATGGGGGAGAATGTAACACCTTGATATTTTAAAAGAACACTATGTTTGATAGTGTATACAACATTAAGTTTAAATGAACCACGAAATATTAGTATATGATCATTATAACACAGCTATTGAATTATTAGATATTAATAGGAATAAAATAATTGTGAAATAAATATTAAATTCATACACAAATAAAAATTTATTGATTAATGATTAGGGAAAAAACACTCAAATTCTAGTAAAGTCATTTTATTCTACAAAAACTTTTTTGCTTCATAAATAATTTTTAATAATTTTTTATGAGAAAATAATATAATTAATTTTTTTACATTTAGAAAATTTATTTTATCAATTAAAATTTATTTTTTTAATCAGAATATCAATATTAACATAGGTTAAATTCCTGTATTTTCTCTAAAAAGATTGATTTTCCAATGAGTAGTGAAAAATATTTTTTTGCATTGAAAATTGTAATGTTGTACAAGTTCCTTTTTTTAAATGGTTTAAAATTAAAATTAGTTCTATTAAATTATAAATAACCCAATTAAGTTCATTTGAATCAATTTTATGGTTGAATTTGGTATAAAATAATTTTTATACTTAAAAAGTCCTTTTTCTGAAAAATTATTTTTCATTGCATTTTACACTTTTATCTTAAATTAATTTATGAAATTTCTTGGAATTTAATATTTAAAACTATATATAATATTTCTAATAAATATGTCCAAATTTTTTAAATAATTAAATTTTATTTATGTTCATTATAAATAGTAACCTTAATAAATTTAGGTCACCTCACTAAAGGTAAATCTGATAATTTAGGTTAAAAATAATATGATAAGGACTAAAAAGTAACCCTAAAAAATTAATTAATTTTATTAAATGATTATATATCATTCATAAAAATAAAAAAATATATATATAACCTTTTTATATCAATTTTCTATGATTTACACCTTTATAATCATTAAGTGAGAGATAAAGACAAAAATGTCACTTCTATTAATATCTATAATATTTTATGATAATGATAGATAAAACAATTGTTCAATTATTATTATTAATTTGAAATATAAATTATTTATTTTTATCATGTTAATTTATTTATATTTTTTAGTGATTAAATAATTACCTTAAATGCTTTCGCAACACCGACAAAACACTTATTTAATTAATATAAAAATAAAATAAAGGATTTTAAAAATACTAAAAGTAATATAATTTGGAATAACTATTGTGTTAAATTAATTTTTTCAAAAAATATAACATTTTAGTTATGTTTTAAATTATTATATTTTAATTCACTCTTTGTCTTTATGTATTTAAATTCAAATTAAATAAATAGTATAAAAATGAAATTAATGATATTTTATAACAAATAATTTTTTATTAAATTAATTAAAATTAGAAAAAATATTATATTCTTCCAAATAAATTTTATATGGTTTTAAAAATTATACATTGCTCATTTATGGATTTTTTGTCATTTTATAGTAATATTATTAACCCTTAAAGGGTAAAAAACTATAATATTATGTTAATTGTCAAAAGGGTTAATGGAGGTTAAAACTAAAAGATAAGGGTGAAAAAATAAAAAAAACATGTCAAAATTTTATTTTATGATAGTATTTAGACTTACCCTTATAATATACTATAATTATATAAATTTGGATCCCCTTTTACATGAAAAATAATTTATATTAATTTAATATTTCAAGAAATTCTATGAATGCCCCTCCTCTCAATTATAAAAGGATACTTGTCCTTTCTCTTATTTACATCACTTTGATCCATATAAATAAACCAAGATCTATACATTAAAGTTCTCAACAACATTATCCAAGTTTTATAGGTTCTTTTTATTCTAAAATACCTACTCTAAGTCCCTTAAGAAGAGATCTAATAGTAGTTTACTGAATAAGAGGTAATCATATTTATCAAGTCTTTCAAGTTTATTTCATATCATACTTCCTATTAATGTGTTTTAAACATAATAAAATAATAAATATTCTATAATAAATATTATTATATTTATTATAATTATTTTATAATCATTTTATGTCTCTTTTACATCTTATGAAAAGTGAAAACAGCACTCGTGCGTACGTACGGCTAACTGTCTCCACATAGCAGTGTAATTTATTTTTCATCATCATTTCACTTAGATGGTTGTAAAGATGAAAATTATTTTTATATATAATATTTATTAAATAATTATTCTTCTATAATTATAATATCATATATATACCTTCTTACCTTACAATCCATCGAAAAACTATAATGTCGCTCGTGTGTACGTGTGGACTACCACCTCCACGAAGTGATGTGAACCGTTTTTCATTTAAAATTTACATGGATGGTAATAAGGTTGTATTTAATGAATATATATGATGTATATGAAATAATAATGATTATTTAAAGTTTAATTATTATTTAACTTTATTTATTTACATCCATCAAAAAATGAAAATAGCATTTATGCGTAGGTACGACCTACCATCTCCATGAACGATGTAATTCATTTTCCACCTCTATATTTTATGGATGACTATAAATATATATATATTTAATATATATGATATTTATATCTTGAAAAAAATTCTTTATATTATGAAGACATGATAAATATTCAAAGACAAATACTACTGAATCAAAACATAATTAAAAAACAAAGCAGTTAACACCCTAAATAATGATAATAATAAAAGATTGTTAACAAACAGGTGATAAAATGTTATAAATGGGTAATATATGATATTATATATATTAATAAGTTTGTTTTATATAATTATAATAAATTTAAATTTATTATAAATTTGGTTTTATTACCTGCAATGAAATTCGAACATGATGTAAGGAATTTCGTCTCAATTTCCACTCCATTGAGACATATTTGGTATTATGAACCTGTTTATTTTTATGTGATGTATATGATTCCCATTTTAGGTGTTTATAATTAATATATATTTATTAATTATTATTAATGATTCAATTAAAGTTTCTATTTCAAGGGTAATGTTTAAAGGAAAATCTGATCTTATTTCTCTTCTTGATCAGGTATATTTTTCTTTCATTTCAATATTTATCAAAATTGTTTTATGAAAGACCTTTTATTTAAAAAAAATATTTATAAATGATATTTAAACGTATCCTTTACTTTATTCATGGTATGAAGGTAATATTTCTAATTTTTTCTATAAAGGAGTCATTTTCAACTTTCTTTAAAAATATTTGAAGAGGAATATTTTTTTAACATATACGACATTTACAAACCTTCCTGCTACCATAAACATTTTAAATTGTTTATATTATTATATAAGATTTAAAAGTTATAAAAAGATAACTATTTTAACAAAAAAATTATTTTATTCTCTAAAATACTTGAATTTATTTCAAAACTTGTATTTTTTATGAATTGAAGGTCATATTTTTCATTTTGTGGTTGTTATTATTCTCTTGAAATATTCACTTTATTTGTATCATGGATATGATTATTTCCTAAACTATATACCATTTCTAAATATAGTGTTTTACTTTGAAATTTATTTGATTGACTGATGAAATATTTATATTATGTATTCTTCACTCAATACAAATATTTATTGATAAGGATTATTGTTCATGAATTAAATTGATCATTAGATATTTGAGTAATGCATTTGACATGAAGTGATGGGTGGGGCCCATAATTATATATCCCCTCAATGCATCAGTGGGTCTCATGATGAAAATTAGTAATCTGGAATTAAATGGGTTTATGGTGTATGTCTACCCATATTTTTAAACTATATTAGATCAAGGATTTTACGGTAGATATGTCATAATTTCTAAGATCATAACATTCAATATTAATCATTTAATTCGTTGAGAATTCAATTATTATTATCCATGAGATTTATTCATTGATATTATCCATGGATACATTTTGTGCTCAAATATTTATTAAATGGAATGTGTTTTCAGTTATTTAACATACCATGTTGATTATACCTTATTTAATCATGATATATTTCATTATACGTAAAAATTACTGAGCATATGATGTCACCCTTTTTTCATTCCCTAGGATATGAAGAAGGATATTATGAATAATATCAAGTATGAAATAATTATTTTATGCTATGTATTCAATATTTCCAATGTAATATAGGAATCATGTATATATCTAGTTATTCAAGACTAGTAAACTATTCAGTCCTTTGGGATGTGATTACTTGTATCTAGTGCCAAATTAATAAAGAAGACACCAGTTCTGAGTTACTGGAGTCAAGGTCTTTACATAGGATGTTGGTGAGTCGAGTGATATACAAAGGTAACCCAAGAGGTGATTTATCCTGATATTGTGAGTACCTTTAGAAATAGAAGCATGGGTAAATGATTTGGATTATGATATCGTTACACGAGAGCTGCTACAAGTTATGTGGTAAAGGTATAGATATGCCTTAAGTTTTTTAATTTAAAACACTTGATGTTCTTTGGTATTGAATTCAGGTTCTAGAGGGAAGGATCGATAGGGTGTCTTAACCAATTGATTTCAGGTGCAGTTCCCGATGAGGTTATAAAACATGATAATGGATGGTTGGATCTAAGATGGATAGAGCATGGGTAGAAAACTTTAGTTTTGGGAATGATGTTTGGGTGGAGGGTGATTATGCAGTAGAACTTGGCACGAGAGATATGCCATGAGAATGTTTGTAAAAGGCACTAAGGTGATTTTGTTTTATGAGATTGGCATGTGATGCGAACATTATAAATAAGTTCAGTTTACCACCATTTCAGTGTTGGAAATTGTAACAAGTGTGAAGGTCTAACTTTTATGAATTACATGCCTTGATGTTTATATTTGTCTATCAGGATATCATTCAGCAGTTGGGGATAGAACATAATTATTTAGTGGTAAATTGATGACCAAGGTGGATCAGGATTAATAGTTGAAAGAACATTGATGATTATCAATGAAAATAAGTGTTATAGTGAGGTTAGGGTTGTAAAACCTCATTTAATTATAGGTTTTGAATTTCAAATATAATTTGAATTTTTTCCCATATCAGTGAATGTTTGGATAATTGGGATTTGAATCAAGATTCTAAAGGTTGTAACATCCAAAGAATATTTTTTTTATAAGTACGTAGAGGTATAAGAGGTTTATCAAGTGATCATATGATCATTGGAGTGGGTTTGGGGGTAAACCCCCTTACTGTTTTTAATAGAAGGAATCCAGGAACATCATGACCCATAGGTCACACTGTGAAAACTTTATCATAAGGTATCTCATAGTTGGAGTGTCGTGTCATGAAAGAGATCATGGTTCATTATGTCATGAGGAGGAGGAGGTTTATCTATGAGGTCCAGGGGCCTTAGGTGTGGTTCTACAATAGGGGGAATCACACTTCGGTATATGAGGGTCATACTATGATAGTGTTTGGCCAAGAGATAACCCATCTACCTAGGGTGGTCACACCGCATCCCAAGAGGGATGCACCATGACAAATCCAAGTGAGGAGGCATCACTCTACAACCCCCATGGTCACACCTCAATTGATTCTATAACGCCCCATTCTTTACATATAGATATTACTTCAACATTGAAGAATAATTATTACATGACATAACAAAACCATTCCAGGACCGTATAGGTTTAGTGTCTTTAGAAATTTGGAAACATAAACAACTGGTTCATAAAACACCCATATTGTCTCCCACTTATTTCTTCATAACTAGACTCCTTTTTGATATATCTTACTTAATACCCTTCTTCATAACCTGGGGAAAATAAATATATGAAAGGGTTAACTCAAATTCTCAGTAAGGGTAAACAAGGTAAATATCATTCATATCATTATCATAAGAACATAACATTTGAAAATCTTATCCTGCATATAAAACATCATAATATCATGTCATCGGATAAATCATAAAAATGAAATGTAATCCCAATAGTCATAACATAAGGCATGAAATTTCGTGTCATACACACATAATCATAGAAAATTATTTCATATTAGTCAAGGCTCATTGTTGAGACCATCATAGCAGACAAAGTCCATTACTGAACCGATTTCACTCCTCATTCCATCCTTGTATTACTGAATCGAATTTACTTTCCATTCCAGTCATGTCTATATCATGAGATATAAATATTTACCCAATGAATTGGAGGGATATATAAGTTCCAATCATCTTATAATGAAACTATTAGTACATGTTCCGTAAAAACATTAAAACATTTACCATAGCATAACCCATGAAATAAAATGGGTTTCTTAAACATCATTCCATCATAACTAATATAAAACAAATGGATATCCTAAATAAAATTCCATCATAAACACAATAAAATCATAGTAATAATAGGGATATAAATATAACCCTATTTAAATAGTTTCATCTTATATAGAAAATAATTTTGAGAAAACACTTGAAATTAATTCTTGAGGAAAATATCATTTCTTCTTCATAAATGTTTTCCTTCCTCAAAATTCTACACAATTTTAAAAGAAGTGGTTTTATGTGAAAATAAAATTGTAATATTGTAGGGTAATCTTCAAGTTAATAATTAAATATGAAATCATAAAAATCAGTTCATTCTGTACAAGTTAAAAAACATTATTCTCATACTTTTGTTGGAAAAGTCAAAAATTACTTCGTACCAAAAACGACAAAAGATTCCATTCATACCATTTAGTAAAAATTTACCAATGATTAAAATTTACTTTTAACAATTATAGAAGTATATAAATAATATTTTTAAATAAATATTTAGGAATCATGGATGTGAATGATAAATATACCACAGTAATTACTTACGAATAAACAATCTCAGATAAAAATGAGATTTGCAAAGTTATCCCTTACCTTAGGTCTGATATGCTTTGTATGTATCCTAACCTAATATATAATGATTTAAAAAAATTAATGATTTATTATAGACTAATAATTATCTTTATGATAACATTTATGATCATATTTTTATCTGTTTGTTAGTAACATTTCATTGTTACTCGTTATTCGGGTATTAACTACTTTATGTTATTATCCATGTTTTGTCGAATAAGTTCTTATTCCTCTTTCTAGATTATAGTTATATCATTTAAATAATTATATTAGTATAATATATATCATATTTATTCATTAAATTCATGTATATAATAATTTTTTAATAAAGATCATGTAGAATGAATCGCATCGCATCGTGGAGATGGTAGGCCGTACGTAGGCACGAGTGATGATGTCATTCCAAAATTGTTAAATGGTATTGAAGTGGATGGTGTATAATATTACATAATCGTTATCATGATATAATAATAATATATATTTATTATTTAAATCATTATACTTATCCAAGTAAGTTGGTGGTGAAAAACATATTACACCACAGCGTGGAGACGGTAAGTCGTACGTACGCACACGCGGTGATTTCATTTTTCATAGGGTTGATAGAAGGTGAAATATGGTTGTTTCATATTTATAATAAAATATAATTATATGAGTGATAATTATGTTATTACTTTATAATGAAAATACTAATTAATAGGAAGTATAAGAAGAAATAAGTTTTAAAGAATCGGTAGAAGAGATTACCTCTTCCTTGACGTGCTTTCTCTAAATCTCTTCTTTGAGCACTAGAGTTAGACTTTAAAGATGACTATAAACTCTAGAATAAAAATAGGAAAGTTGATAAGTAAAAATTTTATGGGGTGACCGATCTTGAAGGATCAAAATGAAGTAAAGAGGTGAGGGAGGATGTGCCCTTTTATAATTGAGGTGAGGGGCACTTTTGGAAACTCCATAAATAATAATTTATAATAAAATAAAACCCTACCCAAAAACCTAAAAAATGTCCCAAATTCTAAGATGATATGAGATAAGGTTTTAATATCATCAACCAATAATTTTTGGAAAACTTATTTTGTCAATTTAAACTATATCTTTTTAATTGACACTTAGTTATTATATTAAATTTTAATTGTGGTAATAACATTCTAAATATTTAATGGTTATAAATATTTACTTATATGGTATTAATTGACCATAAATGGATATTTTATGAAACTTTATACCTTATAGTTATCAATTTGTAATTTTTAAATATTTTTTTATGATTTTTAAATAATTTAATAAAATTTTATTTTTATAAAATATCAATACTGTCAATTTTGACACTATTTATTTGTTTGAATTTAAATAAAATCCACAAAGAAGATAAATTAAAAAAAGATATTTAATACACTTCTAACATGTCATAGTAACCTATAAAATTCTTTTATAACATTAATTAGTTCATATGATATTTATTTTAATATTTTTAAAACCATTTATTTGATATTTCTATTAATAAAATAATTTTTACATAACTATTGTGTCATCATTAATGGTAATTATTTAATCTATAAAAATTATAAATAAATTCCTATGATGTAGGTAATTATTTTATATTTCCATAGAATATATATAGTATATAGTATCTCCTAGTTATCCATATATTAAAATTAATATACTCATATAAAATGATATTGTGACATTTTGTCACATTCATTAGTTTTTATTACATTCATGTCATATTCATAGGTAAGTGGTCATTAATTTATTAAATTTTAAAAAATAGATGATAAGGGTATAATTTAGTCATATGATAGGATTTTTATAGGTGTTAAGGTAATTTTATAATCCTATTTTTACCCTTAATTACCCAATTTACCATTAACCATAGTAATAAAAATAATTACCAGTCACTATTCATAATGCCCAAAAATAAAACTAACCTATTAACATAATTTAGACCTAATAATTTTAAATATGGAATCCATTTTTAAAAATTCAAAACACATAAGTTTCATTAATTAATTTAAAATTAATTTCTTTGTTGAAATGAGGAAACATGTTTTAAAAGTTAAAACATTGCAAAAGATTGAAATGTTTTTACCTTTAAATTCAATGTAAAATTACTGCTAATGACATAAATAATATTGAATGATAAAAATATATTATATTTATACATTAAAATCACTCAATATTATAATTTAACCATATAAATTATCTTGATGAAAAAAGTTGTTTTTAATTAAAATTTAGCCTATTTTTACTATTCATCAAAACATGAAAGTTATCAAAAAAATATAAGAAATTAATCCAAAGTAAATTTTTATATCCCTATTAAAAATAAAAATTTATGTTTTCATTTAAAAATTATTAATGTGTTAAATTCTTAATTTAAAATGGGTTTTCCATTCAAAGGTGTAAAATTAAACTTTTTTAAAAAAAAAATAGGTTTTTATACATCAAATAGGGTTTTATTCATACCCTATGACTAAAATATCAATTGTATGAATATAAAAAATATTTTATTTAATTAAAAAAATTAATTCACTCAAAAATACAAATATCTAATTGATTTATATTTTTCATAAATAATTAATATCCAAAGAATTCACAATATATTCTCATAAGTTAGTTATAATTATTTCTGTTAACCTAAAATATAGGCTATAATGGTAATTTTATAATAAGATAATCTTGTGGCTCGTTTAAACTCATGATTTCATGCAAATAAAGCTACTAAAGAATAAAAAACATTTAAAGAAAATATTTCATAAAAACATCCTGGTGTTACATTCTACCCCCCTTAAATTGAATTCCATCCTTGAAATCCATCACTTGGAAACAAATATATGAGAATACATCTCCCTCGTCATATCCTCAAGTTCCTATGTAGCTTATTCAAATTGGTGGTTTCTCCATATAACTTTAATCAAGCGAGTGGTCTTGTTTCGTAGAACTTTTTCTTTACGATCTAGAAACTCTATTGGTTGTTCTTTATAAGAAAGATCCTACTTCAGCGGTATAACTTCTGAGATTAGTATGTGTGAAGGATTGGGTATGTACTTTATCATGATAGATACATGGAACACGTCATGAACTTGATAGATATTCGGTGGAAGAGCCAATCGGTAAGCTACCTTCCCAACATTATCCAAATTTTCAAAAGGACCGATATACCTGGGGCTCAGCTTTCCCTTCTTTCCAAATCTCATTACTCTCTTCTAGGGAGATATTCATAAGAACACTTTATCACCCACTTCAAACTCTAGGTATTTTCTTCAGTTGTCAGCATTAACTTTTTTGTCGAATCTGAGCTGCTCTTATGTGTTGTTGAATAGATATGACCTTTTCTACCATTTCATCAACAAGATCAGGTCCTAATAGCTTTCTTTCCCCAACTTTATCCTAGAAAGTTGGATCTATGAACTTCTTTCCATATAGGGATTCATAAGGATCCATCTAAATACTAGAGTGAAATATATTATTGTAATAAAATTCCACCAAAGGTAGGTGTTGATCCCAACCACCTTTGAAATCCAAAGAGCAAGCTCTCAACATGTATTACATATTTTTAATTGTCCTCTCAAACTGATTGTTTGTATGAGGTTGATAAGAAGTGTTGAAACTTAACTTTGTATCCATATCATGCTGAAGAATTTTCCAGAACTTTTAGGTAAACCTCGAATCCTGATCAGATATAATGTAAAGTATTACCTCGTGAAATCTTACCAATTCCTTTACATATATCATGGAAAGCTGATCGAGAGAGAAATCCTATCTAATAGAAATGAAGTGTGACGACTTCGTAAGGCAAGCAACTATAACCTAGATGGCATTATTACCTTTGGATATTTTGGGAAGTCTGATGACAAAGTCTATAGTGATGTTTTCTCATTTCCATTACGGTATGGGTAATGGTTGTAACATACCCTTATACTTTTGTCTCTCAGCCTTACCTTACTGAAAACCCAAGCATCGAGAGACATATTTGGTAACATCTCTTTTCAATCCATCCCACCTGAAGTACTCTTTCAGTTCCCTATACATCTTTGTGCTTCCAGGGTGAATAGAGAATGAAGAACTATGAGACTTATCCAATAGCTCCTTCTTTAATTCTGGTATGGGAGGAATACAAACCCAGTTCCTAAACCTTATTATTTCATCACAATCAAGGTTGAATTCAAGAACATTTCTCAACTTCTTTTATAGCTCTACATATTCCTTTTGTGCCTCCTTAATCTTCACTTGTATAGATAGTTGAAAATTCATTTGAGAAAGATAATATTTACCCCTTCCATTAAAATTTCAAGATCCATCCTTTGAAAATCCATAAATATTGGATCTTTTGTGATCCTCATCATGGATAAGCTAGCATGGTCTTTTCAACTCAAATCATATTCCACCTTATTCGCTTTCCCATGGTGATAATGTATTGAGAAGTCATAATATTTAATCGACTACAACCATCTTATTTGACACATATTCATATCCTTTTGTGTGAAAATATACTTTAAACTTTTATTATTAGTATAAATATCACACCTTTCACCATAAAGATAATGCCTCTATATCTTTAATGCAAAGATTACTGTAGCTAACTCCAAATCATGAGTTGGGAAATTTTTCTCATGAATTTTCAACTACTATGAGGCATAAGCTATCACCATATCATTTTGCATGAGAACACATCCCATCCCCTTCTTGGATGCATCACTGTATATCACAAACCTTTCTCCACTATAAGGAAGTGTGATAACAGGTGCATTGGCTAACCTTCTTTTTAGTTCTTTGAAATTTTCTTCACATTCCTCCATCCAAATGAACTTAACTCATTTCCGAGTCAACTTGGTGAGTGGATTAGATAATCGTGAAAAATATTTCACAAAATGTCGATAATATCCATCCAAACCAAGAAAACTTCAGATCTCATTTACCGTTGTTGGTATCAACCATCTTTCAATAGCCTATAATTTTTCTAGATCCATATATATCCCCACTCTTGAGATTATGTGACCCAAAAATGAAACTTTTTGAATCCAAAATTCACACTTGATAAATTTGGCATAAATATTATCCTTTATGAGGGTCTTGAGTATAATTCTCAAGTGATCTTTATATTCTTTCTTTCTCTTTAAATAGACCAGAATATCATCTATAAAGACTACCACAAACTGATCAAGACAGTTTCTAAATAAACCATTCATTAGATACATGAAGATAGCGGCGACATTAGTAATACTAAAAGGCATAAATATAAATTCATAGTGTTCATACCTTGTACGGAATGTCATCTTTGGTATATCCTCATTTTTGACCCTTAATCGATGATATACTGAATGAATATCAATCTTGGAAAAGTATTTAGGTCCACCTAGTTTGTCAAATAAGTCATCAATGCGGGGAAGCAAATATTTGTTCTTGATAGTGATCTTTTTAAGTTCTCGATAATCAATGCAGAGTATCATCGATCCATATTTCTTCTTAATAAACAGAATAGGTTCTCCCTAAGGTGATGCACTAGGGCGTATGAATCCCTTATCAAGATTATCTTGGAGTTGCTTCTTCAATTCCTACAACTCAATTAGGGCCATTCTATAAGGTGTCTTTGAAATAGGCATATCACCCGATATGAGTTATATTGAAAACTCAACTTCACTATTTGGTGGAAAACCTAGTAATATTTCTGAAAAGAAATCCTCAAACTCTTGTACAATGGGAATATTCTTAATCGTGAGTTTCTCCTCAACCATTTGAGATAAATAACCTTAATTTATTGGAATCAAAACCCATAAGATGGAATAAATTTCTACTGGAAGGTTATATTCATCCTTGCATCGATAGATGGTCATAGATTTATCTATAATATGAATGTGAATTCCTTTACTTGGAAATTGATATGAGATCTATATATAGAAAGCAAACCCATGCCAAGAATCACATCAAATTCCATTATAGTAAGGATCACAAGATTTTCAGGAAGTACTTTCCCACAAACTTCAACCGGATAAGAATTATAAACTTTTGATGCAACTATTTTTCCATTAGGATTCATCACAGCTAACTCAACATATAATTATTGAGGTAATACGGTGATACCCTTAGAAAATTCTTCAGAAATAAAAGTGTGGGTGGATTCAAAATCAAATAAAACATTTTCTACTTTAGAGTGGATGGTAATTTTACCTTTCACCACTTCATTATCTTACTCCATGTCATCGATAGTGATTTCATGTGACTTTACTTTTTCTTTGGCCTTAATAGTTTTTTTATGTCGGTCATCATCAATAACCCTTGGATTAGAGAATTTATTGGCATAATGCCTCATTTCCTTTCACTTGTAACATTAAAGTGTGGGAGGTGCATTCTATGTAGCCTTTTCTTTGTTTTCATCATTATACATTTTTTCCCATCACTTTGGAATTCAACTTCCCGATGAACTTCTTTTCCACACTTAAAAAATTTACTAGTCCCTTTAAGACAATTCCCTTCATGTTTCTTTCCATGCTTTGAGCATAAGGTAAAATTCATCTTCTATATAGTGTGGTCTTTATATTTTCATTTTAATTCCATTTTTCTTTTCGTATCAAACCCATATGACTAATGGGTTATTCCAATATTCATCTCAAACTTGAGAGAACATCGAACAATTTCCTAATATCTATTAAAGTCCCTTATGTCTAATTTCCTTCAGAGACATGTTTTTAATCCACTAAAGAATCGATCAATTTTACTCTCAGGTTGGAAAATATTTCTAGAAGCATACCTTGAAAGTATTTTAAATTTTTCTCTATAGGTACCAACTGATTCATCATAATTTTTCTTAAGTTAAAGGAAATCCTTCTCCATTTTTTTCAAAGAATACGAGGAAATTAATTATTGAAAAATAAGTTCGTGAACTCATCCCATTCCATGGACTCAATTTCATCTCTTTTCCTTGTATTCTAGATAAGATTCCACCATTGGTCAGCTTTGCCTTCCAAATGATAAACTACTAAGATGACTTTATCATGTTCAGAACATTATAGAACTGAAAATATCTTTTCAGTGGTATTGATCCATTCTTTATACACTAATTTATCATAAGACCCTCTCATTGAAGGTGGATGTTGTCTCATGAAGGACTCAATAGAATGTTACTCCCTCCTTTTCTCAATTGGAAATAATTCGTGATTCATAGCTTGAGAAATTTGAGTGGGCATGGATGAAATATTTTTCATTCTAACTCCCATAGAATTTGGTTTATCAGGGGGACAATCATTTCATTTCCCATCACATTTAGCATGAATTTGGTTCCTTCGGGTTCCAACCATTAACTAAAACCAAGAAGCATAGTGTGAGAAACACTAATCATAACAGGAAAACCGCATAATCAAGAATAAAATTTAAATTTAGGAAAATTTAGGTTTTATAATAGGTTATTCATTACATCTCTAAAACACTATGATAGGATCATAACCTATACATAGACATATCCTTAGGGTTATTGCTAAGGTTCTATCATCCTAGTTTCCAAAGGTTGACTATACCTTTTCTCTGATACCAACTATAATGGACCATTATTTACATATAGATATTACTTAAACATTGAATAATATTTATTACATAACATAAAAAAACCATTCCAGGACTGTATAGGTTTAGTGTCTTTAGAAACTGGGAAACATAAACAACTGGTTCATAAAACATCCACATTGTCTCCCACTTATTTCTTCATAATTAGATTCCTTTTTTACATATCTTACTTAATACCCTTCTTTGTGACCTGGGGAAAAGAAACATATGAAAGGGTGAGCTCAAATTCTCAGTAATGGTAAGCATGGTAAATATCATTCATATCATTGTTATAAGAACATAATATATGAAAATCTTATCCTGCATATAAAAGATCAAAATATTATGTCATGAGATAAATCATAAAAATTAAATGTAATACCAACAGTCATAACATAAGACATTAAATTTCATGGAATACACACATAATAATATAAAATCATTTCAAATTATTCAAGACTCATTTTTGAGACCATTATAGTAGACAAAGTCCATTACTGAACCGAGTTCACTCCTTGTTCCACCTCTGTATTACTAAACCAGATTTACTTTTCATTCCAGTCATGTATATCTCATGAGATATAAATATTTACCCAATGTGTTGGAGGGAGATATAAGTCCAACCCATCTCATAATTAAACCATTCTTATGTTTTCCACAAAAATATAAAAACATTTACCATAGCATAACCCATGAAATAAAATGGGTTTCTTAAACATCATTCCATCATAACTAATATAAAACAAATGGATATCCTAAATAAAATTCCATCATAAACACAATAAAATCATTGCAATAACATGGATATAAATATAACCTAATTTAAATAGTGTCATCTTATATGGAAAATAATTTTTAGGAAACACTTGAAATTAATTCCTAAGGAAAATATCCTTTCTTCTTCAAAAACTTTTTCCTTCCTCAAAATGCCACACAATTTTAGAAGAAATTATTTTATATGAAAATAACCTTGTAATATTTTTGGGTAAGATTCAAGTAAATAATTCAATATGAAAGCGTAAAAATATTTTCATGTAGTACAAGTTAAAAAAACATTTTTCTCGTACTTTTTTCAGAAAAGTCAAAAAGTACCTCGTTCCAAAAACGACAAAGGCTTCAATTCATACCATTTTGTAAAAAATTACCAATGGTTAAAATTTACTTTTAAAAATTTTATAAGGATATAAAGAATATTTTTAAATATATATTTAAGAAACATGGATGTGGATGGTAAATATACCTCAGTAATTACTTATGAATAAAAAATCTCAGATAAAAATGAGATTTGTAAAGTTATCCCTTTTTTTAGGTCCGATATGATTCGTATGTATCTGAACCTCCTGTATAATGATTTAAATAAAGTTAATAATCTAATATATAATAATAATAATTTTTATGTTAACATTTATGATCATATTCTCATCTGTTTGTTAGTAACATTTCATTTTTACTCGTTATTTGGGTATTAACTACTTTATGTTCTATGCATGTTTTGTAGAATAAGTTCTTATTCCTATTTTTAATTTATAGTTATATCATTTAAATAATTATATTATTATAATATATATCATATTTATTCATTAAATTCATGTATATAATCATTTTTTAATGAAGATCATGTAGAATGAATCGCATCGTATCATGGAGACAATAGGTCGTACGTACGCATGAGCGATGATATCATTCCAAAATTGTTGAATAGTATTGAATTGGATGGTGTATAATATTTTATAATCAGTATAATGTTATAATAATAATATATAGTTATTATTTCCATCATTATACCCATACAAGTATGGTGGTGGTGAAAAACAGATTACACCACAGCGTGGAGACGGTAAGTCGTACGTACGCACGCGCGGTGATTTCCTTTTTCATTGGGTGGATAGAAGGTGAAATATGGTTGTTTAATATTTATAATAACATATCAGTATATAATTTATACTAATGTTATTACTTTATAATGAAACAAATAATGAAGAGGAAGTAGAAGAAAAAAGAAGTTTGAAAGAATCGGTAGAAGAGATTACCTCTTCCTCGATGTGCTTCCTCTAAATCTCTTCTTAGAGCACTATAGTTGGTCTTTAAAGATGACCAGAACCTCTATAATGAAAATATGAAAGTTTATAAGGAAATATTTCAGGTTTTGGATGAGATTAAAGGCTCAAAATTAAGTGAATAAGTGATAGAGGATGTTCTATTTTATAATTGAGGTGAGGGGCACTTTTAGAAACTCCGTAAATAATAATTTATAATAAAATAAAACCCTACCCAAAAACATCCAAAGTGTCCCAAATTTGAAGATGAGATGATATAGGTTTATAATATTATCAAAAAATAAATTTTAGATAACTTATTTTTTTCAATTTAAACCATGTCTTTTTAATTGACACTTAGTTATTTTATTAAATTTTAATTGTGGTAATAACATTCTAAATATTTAATGGTTATAAATATTTACTTATATGGTGTTAATTGAACATAAATGGATATTTTATGACATTTTAGACCTTATAATTATCACTTTGTAATTTTTAAATCTTTTTATTATTTTTAAATAATTTAATAAAATGTTATGTTTATAAAATATCAATAGTGTTAATTTTGACACTATTCATTTATTTGACTTTAAATAAAATCCACACAGAAGATAAATTCAAAAAAAATATTTAATACACTACTAGCATGCCATAGTATCCTATAAAATTTTTGGATCACATTAATTAGTTCATATGATATTTATTTTAATATTTTTAAAACCATTGAGTTGATATTTCTATTAATAAAATAATTTGTACATCACTATTGTTTCATCATTAATGGTAATTATTTAATCACTAAAAATTATAAATAAATTTATATGATTTAGGTAATTATTTTATATTTCTATATAATATCTATAGTCTATATTATATCCTATTTATCCATATATTAAAACTAATTTAATTATATAAAATGAGATTGTGACATTTTGTCACATTCATTAGTTTTTCTCACATTCATGTCATATTCATAGGTAAGTGGCCATTAAGTGATTAAATTTTGAACAATAGATTATAAGAGTTGAATTTAGTCATCTAATAGTATTTTTACAGGTTTAAAGGTAATTTTATAATATTATGTTTACCTTTAATTACCCTATTTACCATTAACCATGGTGATAAAAATAATTACCAAAGTTACTATTCATAATGCCAAAAAAAAGTAGTATATTAACATAATTTGGACCTAATTATTCCAAATATGGAATTAATTTTTCAAAATTCAAAACATATAAGTTGTAGTAATTAATTTAAAATTAATCTCATTGTTGAAATAGAGAAAGAGGTTTTAAAAGTTAAAACATTGCAAAAGATTGAAATGTTTTTACCTATGAGCTGAATGTAAAATTAATGCTAAAAACATAAATTATATTTAATGATAAAAATATATTCAATTTATACTTTAAAATCATTATATATTATAATTTAATCATATAAATTATCTCAATGAAAAAAAGTTGTTTTTAATTAAAATTTAGCATATTTTTACTATACATCAAAACATGAAAGTTATCGAAAAAATATTAGAAATTCATCCAAAGTAAATTTTTATATCCCGCTTAAAAATAACATGTTTACATTTTCATATAAAAATTATTAATGTGTAAAATTATTAATTTAAAATGTTTTCACCATTAAAAGGTGTAAAATTAAACTTTTTTAAAAAAATAGGTTTTTATACATCAAATGGGGTTTTATTCATACCTTATGACTAAAATATCCATTGGATGAATATCAAAAATGTTTTATTTCCTTAAAAAAGGTAATTCACTCAAAAATAAAAATATCTAATTGATTTACATTTTTCATAAATAATTGATAGCCAAAGAAGTCACAATGCATTTTCATAAGTTAGTTATAATTATTTTTGTTAACCTAACTACTAGGATATAACAGTAATTTTATAATAAGGGTGTCTCACAGTTCATTTAAACTCACGATTGCGTGCAAAGCAAGCTACTGAAGAATAAAAATTATTTAAAGAAAATATTTCATAAAAACATTAGGGTGTTATAGATTCCTGGGTTGTTGTTTTTTAGAAGGGGTAAATTGGTAATTTACCAATCACCCCCCCCCCCGGCCTTTTGGTCAAAATAAGCACCTGGGGAGGGCCATTTGGTTAGTTCCTTCACATATCCTTCCTCCACTAATCCCTCTTGAATTGTAGAATTTTTTGTGCCATTTTCCATGGTGATTATGGTGTGTTCATCCTCTATTTCCCTCAATTATTATTTCTCTTTGATAGTTATTAATTTCATCATCTTAGGTTAGGGTTTTGGAGTTACAATTCCACTAGATCATGGTGGAATCATCCCGAATGACATAGATTTTAATTAGCATGGCTAAAGGATTCCTCGAGAAGCTGAAAACCTAAAATTTTATGCTATTTGGTCAAAGGTATGTTTCCCAATGAATTTTTAAATGGATTTTAATGAAATTTTATGAAATTGGATATTAATTGTGTGTTAGTTGATATGGTTTTTTCTTGGGATGGTTTCAGGAGTATTCCATGGACCTTCTAGGTGTGTTTGGTTGTGGTTTAAGTGTTGTGATATTTTTTTTAGAGTTTTTAGGTAATTATACCTATTATAATTAAATTTAATAATTGATTATAATTGGTTATAATTAATTTTTTTAGGCTTTGTGGCTTGAGATAGGGGCTCAGTGGTGATAAAACCTTGTAAAAGTCTTGGATGAGATTAATCAGTGGTTGATCTTGATTAAAAGAAATGATTTTATATAAGTTATGTGGTCCCTATGCATTTCCCTAAATTATATTCCTATGTAATGTGGTATGTGATATGTGATCTCGTCATTGTGGTTGATTGGACTTTAATTAAATTAAATTGTGTTCTCTGAATCTGGATGAACATAACATAAGTTCCAAGGTCCATGATTGATCCTTGAGAACTAGCTTTATGACTTGGTTGTTGATGGTTGAAGGATTTATTATAAGTTCATGTGGTTAAATATGCATAGATTATGGTAGTTTTATAAGACTATTTGGGAAAGTATGAAAAGATTAAGCCTAGTGAAATGAGTGAGATGGCCATACATCTCACTCATGATGGTCAACACCCTTGTGTGGGTGGAGTAGGGACTTAATGAGTTTCATGAGCGAGATGAGTCCTTGAAGACTAGATTTAGTGTGATGGATATGGGTTTCCCTCATGTGATTGGTTGAGATATATCCTAATAGATAAGTGAGTTGGATTTGATGGTGGTCGAGCATGATATTAAAGGACCTGATATGGAGTTTCTAAGGACCTTGGTGTGAGTTATCTTGAGGTGGTCCTCGTGAATAAGACTAAGTTTTTATGTGGTATTTTGATGATGTTTTGGACCATCCTTTTAGGATAGAGTTAATAAAGGTCTTATGGGAAGAGAAGAACCCATATAGGGTGTCCAAGTAGAGATGTGACTTCGGGGACATCAGTGGGTGCCCCAATCTCATGTTGACCCTGGAGAGGGTTAGTGAGAGGGAGTTGGTAATTTTTATTCCATTTTTTACCTTAAAACTTGAATATTAATGGGGGTATCCTAGTATGGTTATAGTGACAAGGATGGGTTGTGATCTTGAGAGGTCATCCTAAGAGATTTGTAATGAGTTTGGGTGAGTATCCAGCCTGGGCAATGTTCTAATGAGGTTCTAGATAGGGTGTACCCTAGGGTATTTTTGATGTGTGTGTGAATATATATATGTGTGTGTGTGTGTGTGTGTGGATTGGGGTTCAAAAACTTGGGATGGGATGTGATCCCCAGGTAATGGAGGCCTGGTACAGCTCAAGGGTGGGGTTCAGCACCCTGGGTGTTTGATTTTGATATGGTTCTAGGGTGAACTAAGTTTCCCCTGAGCGTATGATTTCTTATATATATTTGAGGTGAGTTGAGTTTCCCCTGGGTGTATGTTTCTTATATAGTTCCAAGGTGATATGAGTTGGCCCATGGTGTATGTATTTCTATATGGTTCTTAGGTGAGAAGATTTTTCCTTGAGTGTATCTTCTTTATATTGTTATAGGGTGAGATTATTTTCTCTAAGTGTATATTTATATATGATTTTTGGGTAATACATGGTTCCCCTTGGGTGGTATATTTTATACACAAAGACATATGACACTTACCAAAGAAGGTATGATATTTAGGTAATATTTCTAGGTCATGACTTAGTCCCCCTAGGTGATGTTCTAAAGATGTTTTGGGTAGGACATAGCCCCCTCCTGGTTGGTTGGTGTGACAAGCTCAAAGACATCTGACACTAGCCAAGGAAGTTTTAGTCTATCTCGTGTATCACATTAAAATATGAGGATTGAATATGGTTATTTTATTTTGCCACTTTTTTATTTATTATGATGGTCATATCATGTATCTATACACTTTATATAATGGCTTTGTTAAGGATGTCGTTTTTGGTGTCCTACTATGTTTTAATCACAGCCTATTTGGGTGGCGATGACACTTTGGTACTCAAGCAAACCTTATGATCATAGGTTTAGGTAAAGAAAAATCTCAGTGTTACATGATCAAGTGGGATAGCTTAGATAGATTGTATATATTGGGATGATGTTAGGTGAGGGTATAGAAGTAGAGCTGCTTTTTTATTTTTATTCTTTGTTTATTTTTTATAAATGATCAACCAGGTGAGAATTCAGTTGGGATGTATGATTGTATGGCTCTTCATTTACATTTTTTATAGAATGATTATTATTTATTG
This sequence comes from Viscum album, assembly GCA_963277665.1. NCBI lineage: Eukaryota > Viridiplantae > Streptophyta > Magnoliopsida > Santalales > Viscaceae > Viscum > Viscum album. The sequence continues at coordinate 922,539,078 of OY728141.1, read as the reverse complement.
GGTTTTTTCATAATCTAATTATTTATTCTTGATATTGATTAGTTATTTACATTATTTTTATTTCTCTTATATGAGGGTATAGTATCCCCAAGATAACACCTTATACCCTCTCTACTATTTGGAAACCTCTGATATACAGTGAGGCATGCCTATGGTCATGTATAATCATTGATCCAGGCACTGGTGAGTGGTCTTGGGATGGGGTGTTATAATTTATGTGTTTACTCTTATAGGAGGAGTTTTGGGATGAATTTCAAATATGAAATCAGTTGTAGATTTATCGAAAACATGGGTGGAATACATGGTGGATATAAAGGAAAGTAATACATGGTAGCTGTAAATATGTAATTTAGATGAGAATATTTTTAGAGGATATTGGTCACAAACAATAGTAGTTTACCTTATTTTTTTATTGTTATAGTTCCTTGAACATTTCAAGGAATCCATATTTTCATTATAATATGAATCAAATTTGAGTAAAGTAATTATTTGTTTGAGACTTAGTGAAATAAATAAGTGTGGATGTGTAGAAAATTCACACTAAGGAAAATCGGGTAGATTTCTAGATGAAGGAGATTAACTTTGATAAGTTCAAATAATGAAGATCCTCAGACATCCTTACATAGATGTGAAAAAAATGTTGGGTGGATAAAAATAATGTGTAGAAATGTGATTATTTATCAATCAAATCTTCACGTGGGAGATATTTCCATATTTTTCCCCTTGAAAAATTAAATCTACCTTAATTATTTATTCAAGGATATTTTCCACCCCTTCTTTGTTAAAGGGGGATAGGTAGTGGTACGTGGACAAACCCCACCTAATGTTATATATAAGGAGGATAAGTAAGGATGAAAATGCCTATAAAATGGGATTTCCTCTTGAAATTATGAGTATCAATAGCAATATATTCTACCATATATTCAATTCTATCTATGTGGTATTTGTGTGATGTTTTCACCAATAATTAAAAAGTGAATATTAAGAGATTTTTATCTTTGTAATAGTGATAGAGAGAGAGAGTTTGTGTGTGTGTGTGTCAAATTTTACCATAGTGATACTTTTATTTATTTGTGGTTTTTTATCCTCTCTTCATTTTAGGGAGCTTTTTATGTTACATTTGGTGTTATTTATTTTCTATATTTTTTCACTTTATTTAATCTTGATATTATTTTCGCACCAAAGGGCCATTCATTTCAACCCACCATAACATAAAATATCTATATTATATGATATAATAAAATATAATATCAATATTATATGATATGATAAAATGAAATCATAAAATCAATAACAATTATATTATGGATAATAACATATATGATTTAAAAAAACAAAACTTAGTCGGAAAAAAATCAATAATATCATAACACATATATATGAATAATAGAAAATTATTTAATGAAATAGTAAGATAATTTAAATAAATTGATTAATTATATTTGTATTCAATGATTTTAATATATCATAAAACTAGTATGTCAACTCATATACTTCTAAAATAATGTGATGTAATATAAATTATAGTTAAAACATTAAATTCTTATAAAAAAAATCCAATTTTATCAAACATAATATCAATAAAAATATATATAAACATACTCGTGATGATTAATGATAGTTTTAACGTATCATACAAATAATGGTGTAGATTTAATTTAATTTAGGATAGTTTTAACCATTAATTAGTCTAATTATTATGTATTTATTATTTATTTAATAATATTTGTTTTATAACTTCATTATAATGATAACATACTAATTTTAATTTTTTTAGAGTTTTAGTTTTAATTATGATAGTCTAAAAAATTATAATTATGTATTTATGTAGGAAATATAAAACCATGTCATTGTGGGGATATAACCACATCATGACTATTTCATGAGATTGAAAAATGAGGAGGTCATAAATAATTACGACATATTGAAGTTGTTGGTGATGGAAAAACATAAAGGAGTTAGGGAAGGAAAATTCATGGTGGACAGAGAAGATAAGGTGAAATCATGGTGAAGGATTATGTCATAATGGATGGTAGACATAGGAGAATTAATTGAAACAATTTCATGGTTTTAAGTTATTACATCATAGCGATGAGATATGAAGAAATAAAAAATTCAAAACCACATCTAAAAAATAGCATCTAAATTGTGAATACTGGAGATTTAAATATCAATTTGAGTAGACATATAAACCACGTTGTGGTTTCATATAACACTTCATTGTTTTCAATGTAGATTAAAAAGAAAGGATGAAATGATGAAAATTTATGGTTTGGTTTTGATAGATGATTTTGATACTTAAAAATGATTATTATGGATTATTTAGGAAATGGATGGGGTTGGGGAATCATATGATAAATTTTGAGAAATTTTTAATTCAATTTTAAGAATTTTAGGAAACCCCCTAGTGGTCTTGGAAAACCATTTCATGATTTTTGTGTGTGGTTTGATGCATTTAGAAAAAATAAATAATTTTGTATACTATGGAAAAAACCCACCTCATAGTTTCATGTTGTAATTTAAAACCGGTGCATGGTTTTATTGATTTTTTAAGTTCCTCATATCTCATATTTTCTTTAAATTTATAAACTTTTAGATATCTTTGGGTTTATATATAGTGCACCCCACTCGAATTTTTAAGGAAAATTTTAATTGGATTTGACCACCATTCAAAAAGGAAAATATAAGGGGATATGTGAGAGATACTAAGATGAATTAATCTCCATAAAAGAAAATTGTTACTACTTGGATAAACATAAATAGTTTTAATAATTTTTTTAGACATTTTAAAAAAGAAAAGGAACACTGGTTTACTATAAATAGGAATTATATTATGAGTTTTTGTTAACTTTTCGTATCTAATATGAATCTATTCATGGATTTATATGAAAATGTGAAGTGAGAATTTCTGAGCTAAAAATTTGTAATGAATAATGATTTAATGATTTATTTATTTTATTTATAATATTAATTTGTATGAGTTAATTCATTAATTAATTATTCTATACTATTATTATTTTTATAATTTTGATCATTGATCATTGGATAAGGAATTTTCATTAAATATATGAACTAAATTGCTTGAATTTATTCTTGATAGTGAAATTAGTTTAAGTAATCTCTTTAAAAATGGTTTATAATCGCTTAGTTAAATGAATCAAATTAATTGATCATAATTAAAGAGTGGTTTTGTGATTAGGAAATAAACTCTAGGCTAAAAATTTATTTGAATCCAATTCTAAAAATGAAAAATTTATTTATTAAAAGTATTTGAAGTTTAAATACTTCATAACCCTGAATATATAATCCTCATTATGCTTTATTTATAATATTTTAGTACATTCATTCATTCAAATAGTTCATTCACAAAGTTCATTTTGAATTTTGAATCAAGGAAATAATTTAAGGATCATATATATTTGTGAATTTGACCTCAGAGTGACCACATATTGTGTTTTTTATTATAGTGTTAGGAAAGAGTATGTTATAAATTTATAAATTTTATTTCTTCTTAGAATTAATGGAATATTATAAGCATTAATTTTTAATTAAAAAACATCAAAAAGATAAAAAATACATAAATTAGAATGTAAACATTTGTAGTTACTATATTACGATTTTTTGAAGATTCATATGCCACCATATCATGTTAACAAAAATCATGCTTAATACATATAAGGTGACATGAAGAATATGTGTACTCATATATACTAGACCATTATTACAATATTCTACTTTCATTAAACCAAATATAAATTGACTCTATATCTTGGTATAATTGTTCATACTTCATAGACCTGAATATAAAACATGGAGTCATATTTATGGGGAAACTCCAAAATTTTGGGAGTCCATTATGGTAGTAATTAATATGTTGAAAATGGTAACTAATATGATAACAATGAATTTGGATATTTCCAATAATTATAGTGGATATATTCAAGTAACCAACCTTTTATCACTATTATTTTTCATCTTCAAGTAGCATGTCCATATTCAGTAAAGTGTAACTTGTTGTAACATCCCACCCCAACCCATTATCTTGGGTTGGGTCAGTGGTGCTACCAACCTTAAGTGACGTCCCCAAGATATCAAAGGCTAAAAATAAATTCCAAGGGATTATTAAAACATCAAGGGATTCATTTTCCTAAAAAACTAGCATAACCTGAGAAATTGAAATATAGAAAACCTAACAAACTTTATGATTCCTGGGTAATAACAATAAAACTCAAATGTAAACCAAATAAAAGATAAAAAATAGAGTTCCAATGAAAAGTAATAAGATTTTACATAAATAAACCAAATGAAACCCAACACAGTAACACTAAAGTGGCATTACATCAAAGACTCTAAGATATAATTTCAATCTCTAAACATTATCATGTAAAAGTTGCATTATAATTCACCACTAGAGAAGTATGATACATTTCCATTTCCTATGTCTTGGTAAACAACATATGTAAACACACTAAATATCTCAAGTAGGTAGTCAGTGTAAAACTCAATAGGTAATCCCTAAAGAGTTCGCAACACATGCCACTAGTATGATAACATATTAGCATAGTTTATATAATATTGAAGATTAGAATATCAAAATAGTTTATCAAAATAAAAATAATTTAAAAAAATAATTGAACTAAATTTATTTTTCCATTATTTCCTTTACAATTGGATTACCCATTCCATGAATCTCACACACACATGAATTCATACCATGGATCTCCCTATACTCATGATCAGTGAGTCTTACTATCACTAATTCATCACTTGGTGACCCCCATTGATGGTGGAACTTTAGACCATGAACTATCTAATTTTCCCTTATTGATGGTGGCACTTATGACCATGATTTGTCCCTATGAACATGAACACACTCCAACCACACGTGAAAAGTTTTTTTTATAAAAACCACTTATTTTTTAAAACCATTTTATTTCAAGCATTTTATTATACACCTTGTGGTAACCATTACAAAACTAATAATTTTGGTGCTAAAATAAAGAGAGTTTTCCAAAAAAACAAGAGAGAATAATTTAAACACTAAGACTTCAAGTTCTAGAACAAGTAGAATGAGGGAGAATACACCTACCTATTAGAGGTTGAAGAAAACATAAAATAGCACATGAAACCTATAGATCTAAACTTGAATATTTTTTCCTTCAACAGATCCAACAAGATCTCATCAAGATATTAATCATGAAACATAGATCTATCCATGAAATATTTGATCTAATGGTTATCTAAACTATGTTCCTAGACCTTGAGGGGTCCCTCCCTAGGTAGTGGTGTGGTGAACGATTAGCACATGGTTTGGACAATTATGTGACCAAACTGTGAACCCCTATCAGGATGGGTGAAATAAAATTTTTCCCTTAAAATGTTTAATACATCACCCCTTATTTCTTTCTCCCATTTCTAGTGGGTGAACTCTTCCTCCTCCTCTTGTGGATCTCCCTTTTTTCTAATCTAGGTAATTCAAAAAATCCATCATATGAGATCTAAATCAATCCTCTTCAGAAGAATTAGAACCACATCAATAATCTCTCAATTCCTCTTTCTTCCTTTCATGGTTGTTATTCCTATCTATTTCACTATTTAGATGTAATATCATATGCCCTATTTTTAGGTTGTTGGACCTTTCTTCATTTTTCTTCCAAACTAATTCAAATATAAAGCTGATATTGTAAGTGGAGTTGTCTATAACCCTAAGGTAGGTGGTCTATTTTTTTACTTCAATGTCGAGTTGTTTTCATAGCCCCATTTTTGTTCCGCATGTCAGTTATTGTCATGCATTGCCTTAAAATGCGTTATTTCTTTTTAAATTACTTAAATCATGTTATTATACTCTCGTGGGCCCTTTATATGTTATTAGAGGATTTCAACCTATTGATTTCCATCCCTTTGGGTGTGCTGATTATTTTTCCCACTATTGTATAATTTTTTGATGTAATGAACACCGCCTAATTTTACATCTTGTCTTGTGAATGGATTTTCCCTTCGTTTGTAATTTCTTAATTAATTAAAGAACCTCCTATGTTCTTATATTGACCTTGATTACGAATTTCCATGCCTTAATTAATTAAATATCTTTTTAAAATGGAATTAAATGGGTTAAAAGGAAATTCCTATTGTTATATAAAATTATGAAATATGAATTATGTGATATGTGATGCCTTTGGTTGAACGATGGTTAAGGGACTTGTTTGAGTATGAATATTCACTCCCCCTTACATTGGATGTTGCACATGACATATCTCACCATTATAGTTGTATTTGGATAATAGGTGTGACATTCCACATCCCCCGTATTGGGTTTTGGGAAATACATCCCACCCCACCTATCTCAAGTGTTGAGCATGATGTCTCGCATTCATTGTGAGATTCTGGTCATGTAGCATTTTCTTGAGCCTATAGATCATTAGACTGGTTATGGACACTTGAGTTATTCCCCAGGTCCATCCAGTACTTAGTATCCAGGTATATGCCTACTTACATCCTCAAATAATTAGTTCATATAGGTGGATACAATATATAACTATATTGTATATAATATTATTGTATATTTGTATGGTTACTAATCAGACTTCTATCAACCTCTACTGAAGCAAGTAGATCCATCCAGGTGTCCTATAGAAAACTGAGTCGGCTGGTATTTATTTATTCATCTTTTATTGTTATTAATTATACATGAACACTATTGTTATTATATACATAATCTGAATTACTTCTAGACACAGTTGGTGGTGGCCTACTGGGATTTTATCTCATACCCTACTCGGGTTGCCTTTGGTACCCTAGTAGATTACTTGTATGTAGGTATGGATAAGTGAAAGTTCCCTAATTCATATATTTGATTCATTTTACTTATAGTATGGATTATGAGTGTATAGGATCAAGAATATACTCAAGATGACAGTGGAGAAGTCTTTTGGCCTTTTTGTACTTTTGTTTATCATGTTGTATATTCATGTCCCATGTTTCTCCTTTTTGTATATCAGCATCCCATGAAATATTTTTTTTTATGACTTAGCCTTTTTGGATTTTTTTTATTATCAAAATTTCTTTCTTATTTACACTTCTGTGGTTGTTTATTATATTTTTTGTATTCTACTTCCACTATGGTGGGTTACTGATCCAGTTTTCATAGTGTTTTTTATATATTCTTTATCTATATTTTGTTTACTGTATTTTTATCTGATGTGCCACTCTAATATGAGGGTATATTCTCTCCATTTTACCACCTTATACCCTCGTTTTTGTTCAGTAGCCTTTGGCGTATGGGGAGTATAAGGACCCGACCTTATTACATACATAATCTTGAATTTATTCAAGAAAACACTTCCTTTTACATTGAGGATATTTTCAAGTTTAGAGCTATAGAGAATTAAGACAAAACATTCATAACATTACACACTTTTACATAGTGGATACCATAAAATCAGTTTCCATTTTTCTCTAAATATAAAACATTAAAATTTAAAACAAGACTCCTTGACAATTATTCAACATTTAACATGTCTTCCTTGTATTACTCATCCATTAACCTGTGAAAAATCATTTAAAAACTTTGGATGAGCACAAAAGCTCAGTAAGGTATGAAAAATAAGGAAAAATCACATTAGTCAATGAATACTCATAACGTATGAAAACATTTTCAAAAGACATGCTTTTCACCCATAAATACTTACTTTGTGTAACATGAGATTTACAAAAGATCCAAACAAACATAAATATAATCATAGAGGTATCTTGGGTAATTACTTACATAATCTTGTAACCATCTTGGATACCTTAAAATTTGTAACTCTCACGGTTACCTTACTTTGTGTAACCATTGCAGTTACACTTGGAGTAACCATACGGCCGACCTCCAAATTACTCATAACCAATGCATTGGAGGGAAATATAGGTCCCACCCTTCATCATAAACAATTCCCAATAACAAAAACATAATCATACAACATAAATAATAACTTAAAAACATTGCTTTTGATTATCGTAAAATAGAATTTTAAAAGAGGATTTTAGAAGAAAAGTCCCTAATATACATCATATACTTGAAGTGAGACTTAATAGAGTGGATGGAATATGTATATAATCTGTAAATACACATTATTAAACATTTTATAATCATATGTCAACACACAAACAATTTAAATACCACATAAATAATGAAGTATAATGTTAACCCAAAGAATGGAAATCGGGTTAAGAATTCCCTTACCTTAAGCTTGTCTTACTTAAAACTTGTTAAAACCTCCTGTATAATGGTGAAAAGAGTGTTATTAGTATTTTACAGAAACATTTTCATGTTTATAAAATCTTATATAGTAATTTAATAACCTCATTTCACCCCTAAATTGTTAGTATTTTGTTCCTTGCATTATTTTGGGTGAGTTCTTTTGTGATTTTCACGATCGGTTCATGATGAATCGTTCTTGTTGATTGGAAGTGAAACTCCAGAATTGGAATGGAGTAGTATTTACATATTTACAGTACCATAATTTATACCATTTATCACTTTTATGCTTTATATGAGAATGAATTATAAGTTAAAACATTAATGATGTTCGTTTAGATCATTTTAGTGGTTCTTTGATAATAACAACGTCATTTTTTCTTTTAAATTAGAACCATGAGTACAAAAGAATTCCAGAACCATATATGAGCCATAAAACATATATTATAACCTGGTTCAACCATATAAATGGTTTCATGACCAGAATTGAAATAATTAATGGAAATTGAAAATACATCATCCATGATGTTGGTAATTCGACACAAATGGACAATGTTTTTTGATTCTTTAAATAAGTGGAAGAGAAGAAGAATACTGATGAGGAATTTTCCATAATCATGAGAACATAATGAATATACATGATTATGGATATTTCGTTCCTCTTGGATAAGAGGGAGTGAGGAAAGAAGAAAAATGAATCATGAAATAAAAGAAAATCTTGAGAAATTTCTCACGAAAATTCGGCAGCCTAACGGCGTCTCTTAAAATTTCGTAAAAACAAGATTGATGAGAGGAATGGAATATCTCATCATTAATACAAAATATGGAAAGTAAGGGGGAATATTTAATGAAATATCCCAACAAAATACAAAGGTAATGGAAGAGAATAACATAAAATGAAAGAAAAGAGGGAAAATAAAAGAGGTTGTTTACCTCTTGATCTCTTCTCCTTGAGATCCTTCTTAAGGGCTTTGATTTTGGTCTTTTGGTGAGACCAGCAGATCTAGGACGTGTGGAAGAAGATTGGGGAGGGAATTTGGCAGAAATTAGACAATTCTCAAGGCTTGAGAGGTGTGGGATGAAGAGGGGAGTGGGGGTGGTATTTATAGTGGAGGAGGGGAGGTATTTTAGATTATTTTAATCATTATTATAATATTTTTATCAATACTATGAATAATCTCAAATCAAGTATCCCTAAATAGTGATAATATCATGTGAGTTCGAATCAAGTGGCCTTGCATCACTTATGATGTCATAAATAGTGCATTTTTACTGATAAATTGATTATACGGTATTCTATCGTATTTCACTATTCACTGAAAATTCAAGAGTTTCAGAAAAATACCAAAAATTTACCCCAACCATTTTTCGGCATGTAGAATTAAAAAATGAACTCCATTTTTCAAAAATAATTTTCCAAATATTATTAATTTAATTTCTAAATAAGGTCACAGTTAATTCGAAAAATAACAATATTGAAGTGCAATTAGTTTTATGTGACATTGGAAAATTAATTAAGATCCCATTATCTTATTGCCTTGGGAAAATAAAATATTATTATTATTTACTATTCATGAGGTCATATTACTATTCATATTACTATTCATAAGGGTGTGTTACTATTCACCAAAAAAAATTTTGTTCCATCAGACTCTAAATAACATACTGAACACAATTGTAGATGAAAGTTTCTGGAAATTCAAAACATAGAAGAAATAAAATTATGTTTAAAGGATACTTATAAATATATACCTTAAACAAAATTTCAATCATTTTCAATTTATTTTTAGAAAACCTTGGGATGTTACATTATCCCCACCTTCTTGAAATTGCGTCCTCGCAATTTTATTTACTTATTAAACAAATAAGGGTATTTTTCCCTCATAGCATTTTCAGACTCCCATGTTGCTTCTTCAACCACGTGGTTTCTCCACAAAACCTTTACCTGGTGGATTACCTTATTCCGCAATACCTGTTCTATTCAATCAAGAATCTGAACCGGTTTCTCTTCATAATAAATGTTCTCTTCTAGCTGAACTGCTTCTGGGTTCAAGACATGTGATGAATCTGGCACATACTTTCTCAACATCGAAACATGAAAAACATTGTTTACCTAAAACAAGATCGAAGACAAAGCTACACGGTATGAAACTGTTCCAACTTTCTCCAAGATTTCAAAAGGACCGATGAACCGTGGACTTAGCTTTCCTTTTTTACTGAAACACATCACACTTTTCCAAGGAGAGACTTTAAGGAAAACATGGTCACCTACCTCGAAAGAGAAGTCTTTCCTTCTGTTATCTACATAACTTTTCTGCCTGCTCTGAGCTTTCCTCATGTGTTGCTGGATCATCCTCACTTTCTCAACCACTTCTTTAACTAATTCTGGCCCCATCAAATTTCTTTCATTGACTTCATCCCAAAACGCAGGAGTCCGACACCGCTTCCCATACAAGTCCTCAAAAGGTGCCATCTGAATACTGGAATGAAAACTATTATTATAAGAAAACTCAACTAAAGAAATATAATGATCCCAACTTCCTTGATAGTCCATTGAACAAGATCGAAGCATATCCTCCAAAGTCTGAATCGTTCGTTCTGACTACCCATATGATTGAGGATGAAAAGCTGTACTGAAATTCAACTTTGTGCCCAATGACTTCTGAAGTATCTTCCAAAAGTTAGAAGTGAACCTGGGATCTCGGTCAGACATAATGGAAAGAGTAACTCCATGTAACATGACAATCTCCTTGAAGTACAATCGAGAAAGCTGATCCAAAGTCATTGTATCTCGAATTGAAAGAAAATGTGCAGACTTTGTTAGTATATCAACAATAACCCAAATCACATTGTTACCTCGAGAAGTCTTTGGTAGTCCCACCACAAAATCCATGGATATATTCTCCCATTTCCACTCTGGCACTGGAAAAGGCTAAAGCATCCCCTTCATTAACTACCGCTCTGCTTTAACCTACTGACATGTCAAACATTTCATTGTAAAATCAGAAATATCTCTTTTCATCCCATTCCACCAATAATACTCTCGAAAGTCTCTGTACATCTCAGTACTTCCAGGATGAATAGAAAATAGAGAACTATGAGCTTCACACAATAATTCTTTCTTCAGCTGGGAATCACAAGTCACACACAACCTTTTTCCAAATCTTAAAACACAATCTTTATCAAGATTAAATTCTGGCAACTTACCCATTTTAACCAATTCTACCTTTTTCTGTAGCTCGCGGTCTTCCCTCTGCGCTTCCATAATTCTGTCTGACAACGAAGACTGCACTGAAACCTGAAACAAAACATATATATTCCCTGCACCAAAAACTTTTAAGCCAAAATTCATCAAATCATTAATCAAGGGATCATGTTCTAAACGTAGCATGGTCAATGATGCATGATTTTTCTGACTTAAGGCATCTGCTACTTTGTTTGCTTTTCCAGGATGGTAATTGATTATGCAGTCATAATCCTTTATCAGTTTTAGCCATCTTCTCTGCCTCATGTTTAATTCCTTCTGATTGAATATATACTTAAGACTTTTATGGTCAGTATATATTTGGCATTTGGTTCCGTATAGATGATGCCTCCATATTTTCAAAGCAAAAACCACAGCTGCCAATTCAAAATCATGTGTGGGATAATTTAGCTCATGAGGTTTGAGTTGTCTTGAAGCATAGGCAATTACCTGATCATTCTGCATCAAAACACAACCAAGTCCCTTCAAAGAAGCATCATTGTAGATGACAAACTCACCATTCCGGGAAGGTAAGGCCAAAACTGTAGCATTCACCAATATCTTCTTTAGTTCCTGAAAACAAGCATCACATTCCTCTGTCAAAAAAAATTTAACCCATTTCTGTGTTAACTTAGTTATCGAGCTAGATAATAGTGAAAATTTCTTAACAAACCATCGGTAATAACTTGATAATCCCAGAAAACTACGAATCTCTGTAACATTTTTGGGTCTTGGTCATTCATCAACTACTTTTGTTTTGGCAGAATCAACTGTTATTCCATCCTTATTTACAATGTTCCCAAGAAAAGAAATCTCTTGAAACCAAAAATCACACTTGCTAAATTTTCCATATAGTTTCTTTTCTTTTAAAGTTTTTAAAACAACCCATAGATGTTTTTCATGCTCCTCTTTATTTTTAGAAAAAACCAGAATGTCATCAATAAATAAAACCAAAAACTTATCCAAGAACTCATGAAATACTCTATTCATAAGATTCATGAATACAGCAGGTGAATTAGTTAACCCAAACGGCATAACAACAAATTCATAATGCCCATATCTAGTACAAAAGGTTGTTTTCGGGATGTCATCCTCCTTCACTTTCAGCTGATGGTATCCGGATCTCAAGTCAATTTTGGAAAAGTACTGAGCTCCCTAGATCTGATCAAACAATTCATCAATATGAGGCAAAGGATACTTGTTTTTAATAGTGATGTTATTCAAATCTCTATAATCAATGCAAAGTCTCATGGAAAAATATTTCTTTTTAACAAAAAAAACAGGGGCTCCCCATGGTGAAAGTGCTGGGACGAATGAAGCCTTTGACAAGAAAATCCTGTAACTGATTTTTCAATTCAAGAAGTTCTATTGGAGTCATACGATATGGGGGTTTTGAAATTGGATTATCATCTAGAACTAATTCAATTGTGAATTAGACTTCTCGATCAGGTATGACACTGGGTAACTCCTTAGGAAAAACATCATGGTACTCATTTACCGCTGGCACATCATTAATTTTAATAGTTCCCTTATTTTCAACAATATGAGCAAGATAAATTTCATTTTTATCTTTCAATAATTTCTCATCTTCCTGATATGTTATCAATTGTATGGGTTCATTCTTGTATACAAACTGAAACTCTTTTTGAAAAACAACTTCTTTATCTCTACAGTCAATCTTAGCATGATAATCAGAAAGCCAGTCCATCCCCAGAATAACATCAAACTCGACTAAGGGTAAAACAACAATGTTTGCAGGTAAATTCTTTCCACATACCACAATATAAATATTCTTATAATTCCTCTTTTCTATAAAATTTCCCCCTGGTGTTTTAACAACAAGTTCGGATCTCATTTGTTGAGTTAATATTTCCAATTTACTAGAAAATTTCTCAGAGATGAAGGAATGTGTAGACCCTGTATCAAATAAAACTTTAGAAAAATCTAAGTGAACAAACAAAGTACCTGATACAACTTCATTGGATGACCCAACACCTGCTGACGTTGTCGCAAAGGATCTCACTACACCTTTCTACTTGTAGTCTATCTTTTTTGCATCATTTGTATTTCTCTTTGGACATGCATTTGCATAGTGACCCATCTCACCACATTTAAAACACTTTACAGTTTTCTTATCAGGATTAGTCTTTGGATCATTTTCATTGCAATATCGGTCCATATGTCCAAACATACCACATTTAAAACACTTCCCAGTTTTGATAAGACATTCCACAGGGTGCTTCTTGCCACACTTTTCACAAACTGGAAACTGGATTTTCTTACCATCAGATTTATTTGGTTGATTCTTACCCATTTCTTGCCAACTGGACCTCTTCTTCTCTTTGTTTCCAAAATGCATGTGATCATCAGCAAACTCCATCTCTACCCTCTCAGCACATCGGACAAGTTTTTCATAACTTTTGAATTCACGAGAGTCCAACGCCCTTCGATACCTTGGCTTTAATCCTGAGTAAAAGCGGTTGATTTTGATATCAAGATCTAGAATAAGATTTGGATCATACCTCGCCAGTCGGGTGAAGTTTGCTTCATACATAGCCACTGAATCTTCCTCCTTCTGTTTCAATTCAAGGAATTTTTTCTCCATTCTAAGTCACACCACCTTAGGAAAATATTTTTCAAGAAAAAGACTTTTAAATTCATCCCACTCTAAGGCATAAAAATCCTCTCTACATCTGATATTCCTTACCATTAACCACCACTGATCAGCTTCCCCTTCAAAACTATAAATGGCAAGACTTACCTTTTGATTTTCTAAACATCCCATAACATCAAATATCTTTTCAAGGGCTTTGATCCATCCTTCACCTGCCACTGCGTCAGAAGATCCATTGAATGCGGGAGGATGTTGTTTCATAAAATGTTCCACCGCTGTCATGTTTCGTTGGGGTACCTCTATTGGTTCTCTTGCATGGATGCCACCACCATTTATTTCCTGCGTTAGCTGAGCCATTACTATCACAAACTGCTCGGTTCCAATCCCTACCACTCCGGGCTGTAGATCAGGAAGGATGTCATTCTGTCGGTGCCCCTCCTCTTCAGCATCCATGTTCCTTATGTGGACAACCATTCTGAACAAACATTTCTTAGATGAAGAAACATGGTAATCTTTAAATGCTATAACAAATTAAACATAGAGTGAAAATCATTTATGGTATTCTATTAGCATCACCCTAACCCCTAAAGTTATCTAAAACATCCTCTGATACCAACTATAACGACCCAAACTTATTACATACATAATCTTGAATTTATTCAAGAAAACACTTCCTTTTACACTGAGGATATTTTCAAGTTTATATCTTTAGAGAATTAAGACAAAACATTCATAACATTACACATTGTTACATAGTGGATACCATAAAATCAGTTTCCATTTTTCTATGAATATAAAACATTAAAACTTCAAACAAGACTCCTTGACAATTATTCAACATTTAACATGTCTTCATTCCTTATATTACTCATCCATTAACCTGTTAAAAAACATTTAAAAACTTGGGATGAGCACAAAATCTCAGTAAGGTATGTAAAAGAAGGAAAAATCACATTAGTCCATGAATACTCATAACATATGAAAACATTTTCAAAAGACATGCTTTTCATCCATAAATACTTACTTAGTGTAACATAATATTTACAAAAGATCCAAACAAACATAAATATAATCATATAGGTATCTTGGGGCATTACTTACATAATCTTGTAACTATCTTGGCTACCTTAAAATTTGTAACCCTCACGGCTACCTTACTTTGTGTAACCATCGCAGTTACACTTGGAGTAACCATACGGCTGACCTCAAACTTACTCATACCCAATGCATTGGAGGGAAATATAGGTCCCACCCTTCATCATAAAAAATTCCCAATAACCAAAACATAATCGTACAACATAAATAATATCTTAAAAACATTGCTTTTGATTATCGTAAAACAGAATTTTAAAAGAGGATTTTAGAAGAAAAGTCCCTTATATACATCATATACTTGAAGTGAGACTTAATAGAGTGTATGGAATATGTATATAATCTATAACTACACATTATTAAACATTTTATAATCATAATTCATCACACAAACAATTTAAATACCATATAAATAACGAAGTAGAATGTTAACCCAAAGAATGGAAATCGGGTTAAGAATTTCCTTACCTTAAGCTTGTCTTACTTAAAACTTGTTAAAACCTCCTTTATAATGGTTAAAAGAGTGTTATTAGTATTTTACAGAAACATGTTCATGTTTATAACATCTTATATGGTCATTTCATAACCTCATTTCACCCCTTAATTGTTAGTATTTTGTTCCTTGCATTATTTTGGGTGAGTTCTTTTGTGATTTTCACGATCGGTTCATGATGAATCGTTCTTGTTGATTTGAAGTGAAACTCGAAAATTGGAATGGAGTAGTATTTACATATTTCCAGTACCATAATTTATACCATTTATCACTTTTATGCTTTATATGAGAATGAATTATAAGTTAAAACATTAATGATGTTCGTTTAGATCATTTTAGTGGTTCTTTGATAATAAAAACGTCATTTTGTCTTTTAAATTAGAACCATGAGTAAAAAAGAATTCTAGAACCATATATGAGTCATAAAACATATATTATAACCTGGTTCAACCATATAAATGGTTTCATGACCAGACTTGAAAGAATTAATGGAAATTGAAAATACATCGTCCACGATGTCAGTAATTCGACACAAATGGACAATGTTTTTTGATTCTTTAAATAAGTGGAAGAGGAGAAGAATAATGATGAGGAATTTTCCATAATCATGAGAAAATAATGAATATACATTATTCTGTAGATTTCATGCCTCTTGGATAAGAGGGAGTGAGGAAAGAAGAAAAATGAATCATGAAATAAAACAAAATCTTGAGAAATTTCTCATAAAAATTCGGCAGCCTAACGGCATCTCTTAAAATTTCATAAAAACAAGATTGATGAGAGGAATGGAATATCTAATCATTCATACAAAATATGGACAGTAAGGGGGAATATTTAATGAAATATCCCAACAAAAGAAAAAGGTAATGGAAGAGAATTACATAAAATGAAAGAAAAAAAGAGAAAATAAAAGAGGTTGTTTACCTCTTGATCTCTTCTCCTTGTGATCCTTCTTAAGGGCTTTGATTTTGGTATTTTGGTGAGACCAGAAGCTCTAGGACGTGGGGAAGAAGATTGGGGAGGGAATTTGGCAGAAATTAGACAATTCTCAAGGCTTGAGAGGTGTGAGAGGAAGAGGGGAGTGAGGGTGGTATTTATAGTGGAGGAGGGGAGGTATTTTAGATTATTTTAATCATTATTATAATATTTTTATCAAGACTATTAATAATCTCAAATAAAGTGGCCCTAAATAGTGATAATATCATGTGATTTCAAATAAAGTGGCCTTGAATCACTTATGATGCCATATATAGTTCATTTTTACTGATAAATTGATTATACGGTATTTTATCGTATTTCACTATTCACCGAAAATTCAAGAGTTTCAGAAAAATACCAAAAATTTACCCCAACCATTTTTTGGCATGTAGAATTCAAAAATGAACTCCATTTTTCAAAAATAATTTTCTAAATATTATTAATTTAATTTCTAAATAAGGTCACAGTTAATTCGAAAAACAACAATATTGAAGTGCAATTAGTTTTATGTGACATTGGAAAATTAATTAAGATCCCGTTATCTTATTGCCTTGGGAAAATAAAATATTATTATTATTTACTATTCATGAGGTCATATTACTATTCATATTACTATTCATAAGGGTATGTTACTATTCACCAAAAAAAGTTTATTTCATCAGACTCTAAATAACATAATGAACACAATTGTAGATGACAGTTTCTTGAAATTCAAAACATAGAATAAATAAAATTATATTTAAAGGATACTTATAAATATATACCTTAAACAAAATTTCAAGCATTTTCAATTTATTTTTAGAAAACCTTGGGATGTTACATTATCCCCACCTTCTTGAAATTGCGTCCTTGCAATTTTATTTACTTATTAAACAACTGAGGGTATTTTTCCCTCATAGCATTTTCAGACTCCCGTGTTGCTTCTTCAACCACGTGGTTTCTCCACAAAACCTTTACCTGGTGGATTACCTTATTCCGTAATACCTATTCTCTTCGATCAAGAATATGAACCGGTTTCTCTTCATAAGAAAGGTTCTCTTCTAGCAGAACTACTTCTGGGTTCAAGACATGTGATGAATCTGGCACATACTTTCTCAACATCAAAACATGAAAAACATTGTGTACCTGAAACAATCTTAGAGGCAAAGCTACGCGGTATGCAATTGTTTCAACTTTCTCCAAGATTTCAAAAGGACCGATGAATCGTGGACTTATCTTTCCTTTTTTACCGAAACGCGTCACACTTTTCCAAGGAGAGACTTTAAGGAAAACATGGTCACCTACCTCAAAAGAGAAGTCTTTCCTTTTGTTATCTGCATAACTTTTATGTTTGCGCTGAGCTGTCCTCGTGTTTTGTTGGATCATCCTCACTTTCTCAGCCACTTCTTCAACTAATTCTAGCCCCATCAACCTTCTTTCACTGACTTCATTCCAAAACACAGGAGTCCGACATCGCTTCCCATACAAGGCCTCAAAAGGTTCCATCTGAATACTGGAATGAAAACTATTATTATATGAAAACTCAACTAAAGAAAGATAATGATCTCAACTTCCTTGATAGTCCATTGAACAAGCTCGAAGCATATCCTCCAAAGTCTGAATCGTTCGTTCTGACTGCCCATCTGATTGAGGATGAAAAGCTGTACTGAAATTCAACTCTGTGCCCAATGAATTCTGAAGTCCCTTCCAAAAGTTAGAAGTGAACCTGGGATCTCGGTCAGACACAATGGAAAGAGGAACTCCATGTAACCTGACAATCTCTTTGAGGTACAATTGAGAAATATGATCCAAAGTCATTGTATCTCGAATTGAAAGAAAATGTGTAGACTTTGTTAGTAGATCAACAATAACCCAAATCGCATTGTTACCTTGAGAATTCTTTGGTAGTCCCACCACAAAATCCATGGATATATTCTCCCATTTCCACTCTGGCACTGGAAAAGGCTGAAGCATCCCCTTCATTAACTGCCGCTCTACTTTAACCTGTTGACATGTCAAAAATTTCATTGTAAAATCAGAAATATCTCTTTTCAACCCATTCCACCAATAATACTCTCAATGGTCTCTGTACATCTTAGTACTTCCAGGGAGAACACAAAATGGAGAACTATGAGCTTCACACAACAATTCTTTCTTCAGATGGGAATCACAAGGCACACACAACTTTTTTCCAAATCTTAAAACACAATATTTATCAAGATTAAATTCTGGCAACTTACCCATTTTAACCAATTTTACCTTTTTCTGTAGCTCGCGGTCTTCCCTCTGCGCTTCCATAATTCTGTCTGACAACAAAGACTGCACTGAAACCTGAAACAAAATAGATATATTCCCTGCACCAACAACTTCTAAGCCAAAATTCATCAAATCATTAATCAAGGGATCATATTCCAAACGTAGCATGGTTAATAAAGCATGATTTTTCCGACTTAAGGCATCCACTAATTTGTTTGGTTTTCCAGGATGGTAATTGATTGTGCAGTCATAATCCTTTATCAGTTCTAGCCATCTTCTTTGCCTCATGTTTAATTACTTCTGAGTGAATATATACTTAAGACTTTTATAGTCAGTATATATTTGGCATTTGGTTACATATAGATGATGCCTCCATATTTTCAAAGAAAAAATCACAGCTGCCAATTCCAAATCATGTGTGGGATAATTTAGCTCATGAGGTTTCAGTTGTCTCGAAGCATAGGAAATTACCTGATCATTCTGCATCAAAACACAACCAAGTCCCTTCAAAGAAGCATCACTATAGATGACAAACTCACTATTCCGGGAAGGTAAGGCCAAAACTGGAGCATTCACCAATCTCTTCTTTAGTTCCTGAAAAAAAACATCACATTCCTCTGTCTAAACAAATTTAACCCCTTTCTATGTTAACTTAGTTATCGAGCTAGATAACCGTGAAAAGTTCTTAACAAACCATCGGTAATAACTTGCTAAGCCTAGAAAACTACGAATCTCTATAACATTTGTGGGTCTTGGCCATTCATCAACTACTTTTGTTTTGGAAGGATCAACTGTTATTCCATCCTTATTTATAACGTGCCCAAGAAAAGAAATTTGTTGCAACCAAAAATCACACTTTATGAATTTTCCATATAGTTTCTTTTCTTTTAAATTTTGTAAAACAACCCTTAGATGTTTTTCATTCTCCTCTTTATTTTTAGAAAAAACCAGAATGTCATCAATAAATACAACCACAAACTTATCCAAGAACTCATGAAATACTCTATTCATAAGATTCATGAATACAGCAGGTGAATTAGTTAACCCAAACGGCATAACAACAAATTCATAATGCCCATATCTAGTACGAAAGGCTGTTTTCGAGATGTCATCCTCCTTCAACTTCAGCTGATGGTATCTGGATCTCAAGTCAATTTTGGAAAAGTACTGAGCTCCCTGGAGCTGATCAAACAAGTCATCAATATGAGGCAAAGAATACTTGTTTTTAATAGTGATGTTATTTAAAGCTCTATAATCAATGAAAAGTCTCATGGAACCATCTTTATTTTTAACAAAAAAAAATAGGGTCTCCCCATGGTGAAGTGTTAGGACGAATTAAGCCTTTGACAAACAAATCCTGTAACTGATTTTTCAATTCAAGAAGTTCTATTGGAGTCATACGATATGGGGGTTTTGAAATTGTCTTAGTATCAGGAACTAATTCAATTGTGAATTTGACTTCTCGATCAGGTATGACACTGGGAAACTCCTCAGGAAAAACATCAAGGTACTCATTTACCATTGGCACATCATTAATTTGAATAGTTCCCTTGTTTTCAATAATATGAGCAAGATAACTTTCATTTCCATATTTCAATAATTTCTCAACTTCCTGATATGTTATCAATTGTATGGGTTCATTCTTGTATAAAAACTGAAACTCTTTCTGAAAAACAACTTATTTAGCTCTACATTCAATCTTAGCATGATAATCAAAAAGCCAGTCCATCCCCAGAATAACATCAAACTAGACTAAGGGTAAAATAACAAGGTTTGTGGGTAAAGTCTTTCCACATACCACAATAGAAATATTATTATAATTCCTCTTTTCTATAACATTTCCCCCTGGTGTTTTAAAAACAAGTTCGTATCTCATTTGTTGAGTTGATATTTCCAATTTACTATAAAATTTCTCAGAGATGAAGGAATGTGTAGACCCCGTATCAAATAAAACTTTAGCAAAATCTGAGTGAACAAACAAAGTACCAGATAAAACTTTATTGGATGGCCCAACACCTGCTGACATAGTCGCAAAGGATCTCACTACACCTTTATGCTTGTAGTCTGGATTTTTTTCATCATTTGGATCTCTCTTTGGACAGGCATTTGCATAGTGACCCATCTCACCACATTTAAAACACTTTACAATTTTCTTATTAGGATTAGTCTTTGGATCATTTTCATTGTAATATCGGGCCATATGTCCAAACATACCACATTTAAAATACTTCCCAATTTTGATAAGACATTCCCCAGGGTGCTTCTTGCCACACTTTTCACAAACTGGAAACTGGATTTTCTTACCATCAGATTTCTTTGGTTGATTCTTACCCATTGCTTGCCAACTAGACCTCTTCTTCTCTTTGTTTCCAAAATGCATGTGATCATCAGCAAACTCCATCTCTACCCTCTTAGCACATCGGACAAGTTTCTCATAACTTTTGAGTTCATAGGAGTCTAATTCCCTTCGATACCTTGGCTTCAATCCTGAGTAAAAGCGGTTGATTTTTCTATCGAGATCCAAAATAAGATTTGGAGAATACCTCGCTAGTCGGGTGAAGATCGCTTCATACATAGCCACTGAATCTTCCTCATTCTGTTTCAATTCAAGGAATTTTTTCTCCATTCTAAGTCGCACCACCGTAGGAAAATATTTTTCAAGAAAAAGACTTTTAAATTCATCCCACTCTAAGGCATCAAAATCCTCTCTACCCCTAATATTCCTTACCATTGACCACCACTGATCAGCTTCCCCTTCAAAACGATAAATGGAAAGACTTACCTTTTGATTGTTTGAACATCCCATAACATCAAATATCTTTTCAAGGGCATTGATCCATCCTTCAGCTGCCACTACGTCAGAAGATCCATTGAATGCAGGAGGATGTTGTCTCATAAAATGTTCCACCACTGTCATGTTCTGTTGTGGTACCTCTATTGTTTCTGTAACGACCCAAAGTTTCATTAATGGAAAATCCCTCTTGATCCAGTTAAATGTTTCTTTATGAAAAAAAATTTTATAAGATGTAAACTTCTTTAGTTTAACGTTAAGATTTGTGACCGTTACTTTTATAGTCGTTGAACAGTGATCATCTAGGTAGTTTAAATATAAGGCTTTAACGAACCAATTTTCTACTCAGACAAAGGAAGTGATGGCCTCATCCAGTAGAATTGCCCCTTATGAAGCCCATTTGTTAGAGCTTGGAAAAGAGGTGGTGTCTTTGGGATTTGCCCTTGACCAAGCCCAAGCTGAGCTTCATCAAGTCAAGCTCGAACGTGATCGTCTACGGGAAAAGTGGAAGTTGATTGAAATTACCACTCGAGCGATGTTATCCGAGCAACCCCAAGAGTCTGTCACCATCGCACACCTTACCCTTAGGTCTTATGCGGCTATTTTAAGGGGTTATGTAACAAATAAGTAGCACCATGTTCATGTACATTATTTTTGTATATAATAATGAATATAATTTCTAGTCATTTTTGATACATTGTAATTAGTTTTTAAAGTACAAATGGTGTTCTTAGTTATTATTTAATTAAGAATTATATTTTATTAAATTAAAGGATTTTTGAATTAAATAATATTTTAATAAAATATTATTATTAATATTAAATTAATTTTTTATTAAATATAAATTATCTTATAATTTTATGAATGCAATTAAAATTTTTATTAAAGTTTGAAAGCCGTTTCTGTCAAAACCCGTAAATTTTTTATAAATGTCGGTTTTTATTTTAAAAGTGAAAATTCACATATTTAGAAAATTATTTATATAAAATAAATATTATTTTTGGAATCAGGACGTCGAAATTAGCCAACGGTGAATTTTTCATAATTTTCTGAGACAGTCAAATTTTTGGGTAAAAATTAAATACCATTTAAATATATAATGTGTTTTATGACATAATAATGACCCAATGGTGATGTAATAAAATAACATAATCCTTATGTTCGGCCAATATGTGTTTTATCATTAAAATAATGAGTTTTTGGGTTTGTTTGACTCACTTTTCAAAGCATTAATGGATCCCTCAAGACTTATTCAACACTTTGCCTTTTTAAATTAATTTCCATGGGAGTGTGACTCACCTCCACATAAGCAACCCTAATTTTTTAATAAGTTCGGACCTTGGCCTTGTAAAATATTGTTTTCCTCTTTCCTTTTCCAGAAACCATGGGAAAATACCATGGTATGGTTTGTGGTTTGGACTATTTTAATATAAGGGGTCCCAAACCTAAATAATAAAGAATGCTCTCACCTTTCCTATATAAACCCACCCAAGCTCCCACTTCCTCCTCACTCAAAGCCCTTGAAGTTCGTCCAACCTCTGCCCTACTCTCTCTAGAATCCTCCCAAGGTGCTCCAAGCTCCCAAGAAGCCTCTCACAAGCCTCTCTCTAGCCTTTGGAAGCACACTTCCAAGTAAGGGTTTTTTCTTCCTTTCTCATTTTTGTCAATTTTCTTTAAGTTGTATTGCCCTTTAAATTTCAATTATTAATGTTAGGGTATGGTTTCGCACCTCCCCCATACTGCCCTCTTATTTTTTTAATGATGGGATAACCCTTTATCTCTCATTAAATGCCTCCCATGTACACCCGTTACTATGACGAAATTCCGAAAGAAACTTCTCTCTCTTCTTTTACATTCAAGCAATACTTTTGTATCATGAATTTAAATTACATTTCAATTGTTGGTACATGTATATATATGACCTCCTTACTGTCCATTACATGTAAATATGATGAGGAACCCCTTTCTCTCTCATCAACCCTTTTTATGAGTTCTTATGTCACGTCGTTACGCTGCCGAAATCGCACCGATTTTCTAAGCCAATGTCATTGTGTAGTGAATACCATGCCCATTTCTCCATCAAGGGTATTCACCTTTATGGACATTTACTTATTTATTGTAAAGTTTCATGTATGAATTCCACATTCCTTTATCGTGGAATAAATGATTATGTTTTATGAATCCATGTTTTATGATCCATGTGGCACACTTATGCATGAAATGAAATGTTTAAGAAGGGTGCGCCCTTTATAGCGCTCCAATGCATTGGGTAAAGTATAGTATCATGATACGTCATGTGCAATGAGTGTTGACTCATGCTAATTCAAGTGAAACGAGGTTTTACTCGTGCTTCAAGTGCAATGAGGGTTTACTCATGCTCCATGTGCAATGAGCCTTGGCTCATGCTAATTCAATGTTAAGTATTGTTGCCACATTTCCATGTTATGATTATCATGCTTTATCATGCCTTTATGTTCATGTTTCTCTTATGCTCTATTGATATGCCTATTGCCTAACATGTATTGTACTCTTCATGTTATTCATTGTGTACTCCCTTATTGGGCTTTATAGCTCACCCTTTTCTTATGCATGTCCTCAGGTTATCTCATGCAATGCTAAATATGAAGGAATGTAGTGGTCATGTAAAGAAAGTTTTCAATAAAGATGTTGTATTTCAAGTTTAAAGTCTTTATGTATTGATCCTAAGCCCCAAAGACACTAAACCTCTCGATCCTTTTTGTTGTATCAAGTGAAGTTTTATGTAATAAAGCATGTTTAAGTTGCAATAAAAAGCAGGGTTGTCATAGTTGGTATCAAAGGATAGGTTTAGTTATTTTTGGGATTAGGAAACCCTAGTAAAACCTTAGATACAAGACTAAGCATAATAAAAACATCCCTAAGTTTTGGTAAATACTAAGTAAGTGGTTTATCAAACAAATACATCCCTGTCTGGATACGAGCAGGTAGAGGCGGCTCTGGCACAGATGTATCCTAGGGGTAAAACCCGAAAACACCGCTTTGAGCTAGACTCGAACGGGAACTGGTGCACGACAACGGGTCTTGCTACACTCTTGGTTATGACACTCCCGGGGGATATGTTTTGATAAATTCACAATCTTAGTATGAACCCTTATTAAGGGAAAAATTTCCCTAAGAATATATGTTAGAAGGAAGATCATGAAAAGCCTGGATTGAATCCTATAGACTCATGAGTTAAAGAGATTAAAGTTTATTTATAAGTCATCAAATTTTGTCTTTGGATTACCCTCTATCTGTTACCCCTAACTTTCCTTTTATTCCATCCAATGGCCGGTAGTAGGAGAACTCGGGCTAATAACCGTTGTGAAGATCAGTGTGATGATTGTACTAATGAGATGCCCAATCCAATGGGAGCGGGAATCGAGAACTTTGTCACGCTTCTCTCTCAGCTAACTCAAGTTTTGAATAGAAACACTGGTCAAGAGGAACGTTCAACCCCCCCTAAGAAAGAACAAGTCGCTATTGAAAGCTTCATGAGACAAAGGCCTCTTACTTTTAGTGGATCATCCGATCCCACGATCGTTGAACAATGGATCAAATCCATTGAAAAGATATTCTCCATCCTCCAATGCTCTGAAAAAGAGAAGGTTCTCCTGGCGGCTTATCGTATGGAGGGTGAAGCTGATCAATGGTGGACGTTGATCAAAAATACGAAGCCTAAGGAGGATATCGAGGCTTTGGAATGTAAGGAATTCTGGAATATTTTTTTCGATAAATATTTTCCACACACCCTCCGTCTTAAGATGGAAAGGGACGTCCTTTCCCTCAAGCAGAAAGATGAAGAATCTGTGGGAGCGTACGAGGCAAACTTCACAAGGCTTGCACGATACGCTTCCGGCTTTGTCCTTACCCCCGAATGCAAGGTTGACCGCTTCTTTGGTGAGATGAAGCCTAGCTTGCGGAAAGCATTAGCGATCCGTGACTTCGACAGCTATGAGGAAATTGTCCGATGTGCCCTCAAGG
This sequence comes from Viscum album, assembly GCA_963277665.1. NCBI lineage: Eukaryota > Viridiplantae > Streptophyta > Magnoliopsida > Santalales > Viscaceae > Viscum > Viscum album. Next base: position 922,513,390 of record OY728141.1, on the reverse strand, counting down.
TTGAAATGGAGATCGGAGAATCACAGGGGTATCATGGGGACAAGAAGCATAAGGTGGACTTCAATGCTGGTGGTCCGATGGATAAATCCAACGGCGCTAAGAAATTCCAGCACCCCACTTGCCAAAAGTGTGGAAAGAAGCACCCTGGAAATTGCCTTAGGGGGACAAGAAAATGCTTCAAGTGTGGAAGAGAAGGGCACCTAGCTGTTAACTGTCAGCAAGAAGGACCCGCGGCTGCGACAGAGGATAGGAACACTCCGTTCGAACCTCAACGCATTGTTCAATGCTTCAAATGCAAAGAACCGGGTCATTTTGCGAATCAGTGCCCTAATCCAAGGGTTATCGGAGGCAATCAACAACCTCCAAGACAGCAAGGAAGAGCTTTTGCCATCACTTCTGCCGAAGTGAACCCCGACAACGAAGTGGTGACAGGTACGCTAGTTATTCATTCAAGAATAGAGAACGTACTTTTTGATTCAGGTTCTACGCATTCTTTTATATCTCAAAAGTTTAGTAGAACAATCCCTGCACCACTACAAATCATGGAAGTAAAGATGTCGGTGAGTACGGAAAATGGGGCAATCATTGCATCCCATGAATATAAGTCCTCCCCTATTATAATATGTGGATTGAATTTCCCGGCGAACCTCGTCATACTCCCTTTTGTGGAATTTGATGCAATTCTTGGCATGGATTGGCTTTCCTTATATAGAGCCAACATAAACTGTCGGGAGAGAGAAATCACACTCCATATGGAGAATCGACCCCCGATTCTTTACAAGTGTCAGGAGGAAGATGAATCTCCTTTAGCTCCATCATCTCAAGCATGGATATTACTACCTTATGAGCATGCATATCTGGCTCAGATGATTGAGTCCAAGGAAGAAACCACCCTTGAAGAAATGCCTATTGTGAGGGAATTTGCTGAAGTATTTCCTGAGGAACTTCCTGGTCTTCCTCCAAGAAGAGATGTTGAGTTCTCAATTGAACTTATACCTGGGGCGCTACCAATATCCAAGACTCCATATAGAATGGTTGTTGTTGAGCTTGAAGAGCTGAAGAAACAACTACAGGAGAATCTGGATAAAGGGTTTATACGCCCAAGTGCATCACCATGGGGTGCACTAGTCCTCTTCGTCAAGAAGAAGGATGGGTCAATGCGTCTTTGCATCAATTATCGTGAACTTAACAAAATCACGATAAAGAACAAGTATCCTCTCCCAAGAATCGATGACTTGTTTGATCAGCTGCGTGGAGCACAATACTTCTCCAAGGTCGACTTGCGGTCGGGATATTATCAAGTAAGGGTGAAGAAGGAAGATATCCCCAAGACTGCTTTTCGTACAAGGTACGGGCACTATGAATTCATAGTAATGCCTTTTGGACTCACCAATGCTCCAGCAATATTCATGGACTTGATGAATAGAGTCTTTAGAGATTACCTAGATAAATTTGTGGTAATCATTATAGATGATATTCTAATATACTCTAAAACCAAGGAGGACCATGAGGAGCATTTAAGAACTGTACTGGAGACTTTGCGCAAGGAGAAGCTCTATGCCAAGTACAGCAAGTGTGAGTTCTGGTTGAAGGAGGTCTCATTCTTGGGCCATATCATCACAAGCAATGGGATATCTGTGGACCCCTCCAAAACAGATGCAATTGAGGGATGGCCAAGGCCAACATCGGTAACTGATATCCGTAGCTTCTTGGGGTTAGCTGGATATTATCGACGATTTGTGAGAAATTTCTCACGATTATCCAACCCTCTTACCAAGCTAACTCGAAAGGGATTAAAGTTTGCTTGGAGTGATGAATGCGAAGAAAGCTTCAAGGAGTTGAAAAGGAGGCTTATCACTGCACCCGTGCTCACTTTACCCACAAGTGGGGAGATTTTTGTGGTATTCAGTGATGCTTCGAAGAAGGGATTAGGATGTGTGCTGATGCAGAATGATAAAGTGATATCCTATGCCTCAAGGCAGTTGAAAATCCATGAGCGAAACTATCCAACGCATGATCTGGAGTTGGCGGCAGTGATCTTTGCCTTGAAAATCTGGAGGCATTATCTCTATGGAGAGAAATGTGAGATATATACTGACCACAAGAGTCTTAAATATATATTCACACAGAAAGAGCTTAATATGTGCCAGAGAAGATGGATAGAGCTCATCAAGGATTATGACTGTTCAATACATTACCACCCTGGGAAAGCGAACAAGGTGGCAGATGCCCTAAGTAGAAAGGATCCAGCAATTCTATCAATGATGAGAATTGAGAAGGATCCAATCTTCTTAGACTTGATGAAGATGGACGTGGGAATCATAAAGAAGGGAACATCATAAATCCTTTCACAAATGATTGCTCAACCATCTCTTTTGGAAAGGTTAAAGGATGCTCAAAAGGATGATGCGAGAATCCAAGTAAAAGTGGAAGCTATCAAAAAGGGAAAATCCTCAGAGTTTAATGTTAATGAAGAATGAATTGTGCGGTTTGGGAAAAGACTATGTGTTCCATCAAGTTCGGAGCTGAAGAAGGAACTTTTGGATGATGCACATAGTTCAAATTTCTCTATTCACCCAGGGAGCACAAAGATGTATCGAGATCTCCGAGAAAACTTTTGGTGGGATAATATGAAGAAGGAGATCGTTGAATATACATCAAAGTGCCTGGTGTGTCAGCAAGTGAAGGCAGAGAGGCAGAAGTCTAAGGGGATGATGCAACCATTGCCCATACCTGAATGGAAATGGGAGAACATCACCATGGACTTCGTCACTGGACTTCCAAGGACATCCAAAGGCAACAATGCAATCTGGGTTGTTGTTGATCGTCTTACAAAGACTGAACACTTCATTGCTATTCGAGAGGATTTCTATTTGGATCAACTGGCACAGATATATATCAGGGAAGTGGTACGGTTGCATGGAGTACCACTATCTATTGTGTCTGATCGAGATCCAAGATTTACCTCTAAGTTTTGGAAGAGTCTTCAACATGCTATGAATACTGAACTGAACTTCAGTACGGCCTATCATCCTTAAACTGATGGCCAATCCGAGCGGACTATCCAAACACTTGAGGATATGTTGAGAGCATGCTCAATGGACTTTAAAGGAGGATGGGATCAACATCTTCCTCTAGTTCAGTTCTCTTATAATAATAGTTTCCACTCGAGCATCCAAATGGCACCATATGAAGCCCTGTATGGGAAAAGGTGTAGAACACCAGCATGTTGGGATGAGGTCGGTGAACGTAAGCTGCTTGGACCAGAAATGGTCGAAGAAATGGTGGAGAAGGTGAAAACCATTCAGCAGCATATCAAGGCAGCCCAGAGTCGATAGAAGAGTTATGCAGATAATCGTCGACGAGACCTTGAGTTTAAAGTCGGAGACATGGTGTTTGTACGCATATCTCCGTGGAAGAAGGTCATGAGGTTTGGAAATAAAGGGAAGTTAAGTCCAAGGTACATCGGCCCCTTCGAGATTCTTGATCGTGTTGGGGTTGTGGCATATCGACTAGCACTTCCACCTACTATGGCCAAGGTGCATGATGTCTTCCATGTATCCCTCTTAAGGAAGTACATACCAGACCCTTCACATGTACTCTCTTCCGAGGTGGTACAATTAGAAGACGATCTTTCTTATGAGGAGCAACCAGTGAAGATCTTAGATCGTAGAGAAAAAGTTCTACAAAATAAGACAATGCCCCTTGCCAAGGTATTGTGTAGAAACCACAAGTTTGAAGAAGAAACTTGGGAGTCGGAGGATATGATGAAGCTAAGTTACCCACTTTTGTTTTAGTGTGGGAAAAGGAAAATTTCGAGGGCGAAATTTCTTAAGGGGGGAATATTGTAACGACCCAAAGTTTCATTAATGGAAAATCCCTCTTGATCCAGTTAAATGTTTCTTTATAAAAAAAATGTTTTTATAAGATGTCAACTTCTTTAGTTTAACGTTAAGATTTGTGACCGTTACTTTTAAAGTCGTTGAATAGTGATCATCTAGGTAGTTTAAATATAAGGCTTTAACGAACCAATTTTCTACTCAGACAAAGGAAGCGATGGCCTCATCCAGTAGAATTGCCCCTTATGAAGCCCATTTGTCAGATCTTGGAAAAGAGGTGGCGTCTTTGGGCTTTGCTCTTGACCAAGCCCAAGCTGAGCTTCATCAAGTCAAGCTCGAACGTGATCATCTACGGGAAAAGTGGAAGTTGATTGAAATTACCACTCGAGAGATGTTATCCGAGCAACCCCAAGAGTCTGTCACCATCGCACACCTTACCCTTAGGTCTTATGCGGCTATTTTAAGGGGTTATGTAACAAATAAGTAGCACCATGTTCATGTACATTATTTTTGTATATAATAATGAATATAATTTCTAGTCATTTTTGATACATTGTAATTAGTTTTTAAAGTACAAATGGTGTTTTTAGTTATTATTTAATTAAGAATTATATTTTATTAAATTAAAGGATTTTTGAATTAAATATTATTTTAATAAAATATTATTATTAATATTAAATTAGTTTTTTATTAATTATAAATGATCTTATAATTTTATGAATGCAATTAAAATTTTTATTAAGGTTTGAAAGTCGTTTCTGTCAAAACCCGTAAATTTTTTATAAATGTCGGTTTTTATTTTAAAAGTAAAAATTCACATATTTAGAAAATTATTTAGATAAAATAAATATTATTTTTGGAATCAGGACGTCGCTATTAGCCAACAGTTATTTTTCCATAATTTTCTGAGACAGTCAAATTTTTGGGTAAAAATTAAATACCATTTAAATATATAATGTGTTTTATGACATCATAATGACCCAATGGTGATGTAATAAAATAACATAATCCTTATGTTCGGCCAATATGTGTTTTATCATTAAAATAATGAGGTTTTGGGTTTGTTTGACTCACTTTTCAAAGCATTAATGGAGCCCTCAAGACTTATTCAACACTTTGCCTTTTTAAATTAATTTCCATGGGAGTGTGACTCACCTCCACATAAGCAAACCTAATTTTTTAATAAGTTCGGACCTTGGCCTTGTAAAATATTGTTTTTCTATTTCCTTTTCCAGAAACCATGGGCAAATACCATGGGATGGTTTGTGGTTTGGACTATTTTAATATAAGGGGTCCCAAACCTAAATAATAAAGAATGCTCTCACCTTTCCTATATAAACCCACCCAAGCTCCCACTTACTCCTCACTCAAAGCCCTTGAAGTTCGTCCAACATCTGCCCTACTCTCTATAGAATCCTCCCAAGGTGCCCCAAGCTCCCAAGAAGCCTCTCACAAGCTTCTCTCTAGCCTTTGGAAGCACACTTCCAAGTAAGGGTTTTTTCTTCCTTTCTCATTTTTGTCAATTTTCTTTAAGTTGTATTGCCATTTAAATTTAAATTATTAATGTTGGGGTATGGTTTCTCACCTCCCCCATACTGCCCTATTATTTTTTGAATGATGGGAGAACCCTTTCTCTCTCATTAAATGCCTCCCATGTACACCCGTTACTATGCCGAAATTCTGAAAGAAACTTCTCTCTCTTCTTTTACATTCAAGCAATACTTTTGTATCATGAATTTAAATTCCATTTCAATTGTTGGGACATGTATATATATGACCTCCTTACTGTAAATTACATGTAAATATGATGAGGAACCCCTTTCTCTCTCATCAACCCTTTTTATGAGTTCTTATGTCACGCCGTTACGCTGTCGAAATCGCACCAATTTTCTAAGCCAATGTCATTGTGTAGTGAATACCATGCCCATTTCTCCATCAAGGGTATTCACCTTTATGCACATTTACTTATTGATTGTAAAGTTTCATGTATGAATTCCACATTCCTTTATCATGGAATAAATGATTATGTTTTATGAATCCATGTTTTATGATCCATGTGGCACACTTATGCATGAAATGAAATGTTTAAGAAGGGTGCGCCCTTTATAGCGCTCCAATGCATTGGGTAAAGTATAGTATCATGATACGTCATGTGCAATGAGTGTTGACTCATGCTAATTCAAGTGCAACGAGGGTTTACTCGTGCTTCAAGTGCAATGAGGGTTTACTCATGCTTCATGTGCAATGAGCCTTAGCTCATGCTAATTCAATGTTAAGTGTTGTTGCCACATTTCCATGTTATGATTATCATTCTTTATCATTCCTTTATGTTCATGTTTCTCTTATGCTCTATTGATATGCCTATTGCCTAACATGTATTGTACTCTTCATGTTATTCATTGTGTACTCCCTTACTGGGCTTTATAGCTCACCCTTTTCTTATGCATGTCCTCAGGTTATCCCATGCAATGCTAAGTACAAAGGAATGTAGTGGTCATGTAAAGGAAGTTTTCAATAAAGATGTTGTATTTCAAGTTTAAAGTCTTTATGTAATGATCCTAAGCCCGAAAGACACTAAACCTCTCGATCCTTTTTGTTGTATCAAGTGAAGTTTTATGTAATAAAGCATGTTTAAGTTGCAATAAAAAGCAGGGTTGTCATAGTTTCTCTTGCATGGATGCCACCACCATTTATTTCCTACATTAGCTGAGCCATTACTATCACAAACTACTCGGTTCCAATCCCTACCATTCCGGGCTGTAGATCAGGAAGGATGTCATTCTTTCGGTGCCTCTCCTCTTCAGAATCCCTATTCCTTCTATGGACAACCATTCTGAACAAACATTTCTTAGATGAAGCAACATGGTAATCTTTAAATTCTATAACAAATTAAACATAGAGTTAAAATCGTTTATGGTATTCTATTAGCATCACCCTAACCCCTAAAGTTATCTAAACCATCCTCTGATACCAACTATAATGACCCAAACTTATTACATACATAATCTTTAATTTATTCAAGAAAACACTTCATTTTACATTCAGTATCTTTTCAAGTTTATATCTTTAGATAATTAAGACAAAACATTCATAACATTACACATTGTTACATAGTGGATTCCATAAAATCAGTTTCTATTTTTCTCTGAATATAAAACATTAAAACTTCAAACAAGACTCCTTGAAAATTCTTCAACATTTAACATGTCTTCCTTCCTTGTATTAATCATCCATTAACCTATGAAAAATCATTTAAAAACTTGGGATGAGCACAAAATCTTAGTAAGGTATGAAAAAGAAGGAGACATCACATTAGTCCATGAATACTCATAACGTATGAAAACATTTTCAAAAGACATGCTTTTCACCCATAAATACTTACTTCATGTAACATGAGATTTACACAATATCCATACAAACATAAATATAATCATAGAGGTATCTTGAGACATTACTTACATAATCTTGTAACCATCTTGGCTACCTTAAAATTTGTAACCCTCACGGCTACCTTACTTTGTGTAACCATCGCAGTTACACTTGGAGTAACCATGCGGCCGACCTCCAACTTACTCATAACCAATGAATTGGAGGGAAATATAGGTCCCACACTTCATCATAAACACTTCCCAATAACCAAAACATAATCATACAACATAAATAATATCTTAAAAACATTGCTTTTGATTATCGTAAAACAGAATTTTAAAATAGGATTTTAGAAGAAAAGTCCCTTATATACATCATATACTTGAAGTGAGACTTAATAGAGTGGATTTAATATGTATATACTCTGTAAATACACATTATTAAACATTTTATAATCATAAGTCATCACACAAACAATTTAAATACCACATAAATAACGAAGTACAATGTTGACCCAAAGAATGGAAATCGGGTTAAGAATTACCTTACCTTAATCTTGTCTTACTTAAAACTTGTTAAAACCTCCTGTATAATGGTTAAAAGAGTGTTATTAGTATTTTAAAGAAACATTTTAATTTTTATAACATATTATATGGTCATTTCATAACCTCATTTCACCCCTAAATTGTTAGTATTTTGTTCCTTGCATTATTTTGGGTGAGTTCTTTTGTGATTTTCACGATCGGTTCATGATGAATCGTTCTTGTTGATTGGAAGTGAAACCCAATAATTGGAATAGAGTAGTATTTACATATTTCCAGTACCATAATTTATACCATTTATCACTTTTATGCTTTATATGAGAATGACTTATAAGTTAAAACATTAATGATGTTCGTTTAGATCATTTTAGTGGTTCTTTGATAATAACAACGTCATTTTGTCTTTTAAATTAGAACCATGAGTACAAAAGAATTATAGAACCATATATGAGTAATAAAACATATATTATAACCTGTTTCAACCATATAAATGGTTTCATGACCATACTTGAAATAATTAATGGAAATTGAAAATACATCGTCCACGATGTCGGTAATTCGACACAAATGGACAATGTTTTTTGATTCTTTAAATAAGTGGAAGAGGAGAAGAATACTGATGAGGAATTTTCCATAACCCTGAGAACATAATTAATATACATGATTCTGGATATTTCATGCCTCTTGGATAAGAGGGAGTGAGGAAAGAAGAAAAACTAATCATGAAATAAAAGAAAATCTTGAGAAATTTCTCACGAAAATTCGGCAGCCTAACGGCATCTCTTAAAATTTCATAAAAACAAGATTTATGAGAGGAATGGAATATATCATAATTAATACAAAATATGGACATTAAGGGGGAATATTTAATGAAATATCCCAAAAAAAGACAAAGGGAATGGAAGAGAATAACATAAAATGAAAGAAAAGAGAGAAAATAAAAGAGGTTGTTTACCTCTTGATCTCTTCTCCTTGAGATCCTTCTTAAGGGCTTTGATTTTGGTCTTTTGGTGATACCAGAAGCTCTAGGACGTGGGGAAGAAGATTGGGGAGAGAATTTGGCATAAATTATACAATTCTCAAGTCTTGAGAGATGTGGGAGGAAGAGGGGAGTGAGGGTGGTATTTATAGTGGAGGAGGGGATGTATTTTAGATTATTTTAATCATTATTATAATATTTTTATCAAGACTATGAATAATATCAAATCAAGTGGCCCTAAATAGTGATAATATCATGTGAGTTCAAAGAAAGTGGCCTTGAATCACTTATGATGTCATAAATAGTGCATTTTTACTGATAAATTGATTATACGGTATTTTATCGTATTTCACTATTCACCGAAAATTCAAGAGTTTCAGAAAAATACCAAAAATTTACCCCAACCATTTTTCAGAGTGTAGAATACAAAAATAAACTCCATTTTTCAAAAATAATTTTCTAAATATTATTAATTTAATTTCTAAATAAGGTCACAGTTAATTCGAAAAATAACAATATTGAAGTGCAATCAGTTTTATGTGACATTGGAAAATTAATTAAGATCCCATTATCTTATTGCCTTGGGAAAATAAAATATTATTATTATTTACTATTCATGAGGTCATATTAATATTAATATTACTATTCATATTACTATTCATAAGGGTATGTTACTATTCACCAAAAAAACAAGTTTGTTTCATCAGACTCTAAATAACATACTGAACACAATTGTAGATGACAGTTTCTTGAAATTCAAAACATAGAAGAAATAAAATTATGTTTAAAGGATACTTATAAATATATACCTTAAACAAAATTTCAAGCATTTTCAATTTATTTTTAGAAAACCTTGGGATGTTATAGGGAGACGCGCTTGAGGCCATGTGACCCACTGACTCAAGGCATGGGTTAAGTGGATCCTGGGTCGAGATGTTACAAATTGGTATCAATAGTGTTTCTTTTCCTTTGTATTTTTATTTGTTTATTAGAAAGGATACTAATAGATTATGAAATTTTGTAATGAGCATGTTCTTGGGAGTAGCTAACCCACGTATAATGAAAACCCAAATTACTTGGGATGGGTAATTGTTGTTATTGATTATGCCTGTTATAGTTGATATGAATTCACCATTAGGTGATGCACATATCTTATGATGTTAATATAATTGGTGTTATTATAATGGTATTCCTTTTACATTGTCCCAATTAAATGAGGGTGTGACATATCATGCATCATTATAGGCACCTTAAGACTAATATGCCATGCATTTTTCCATGCCATGTTTACTTTCATCATGCACTTTCCTATTTCATATTGTTAGTGCATGTATTATTGTTGTAAATGTGTTGATGTTTCTTGAAGGAATGAGAAAACATAATTGATACTTAAATTGTATACATTAACTTAACAATGTTTTCCTACATATTTTAATGCATACACTATGAGAAGTCAGTTATGGCATGTTGAGCCATGGACCATTGGTCGCATGGGATGGAATGTGTTATGGTTGGGATTAAGTGGACACCACATTATAATTTATAAGGAGTATGGGCCCTTATAAATTGAAAAATTGTGATCCATATAATTTGACCATTTGAAAAGATTTAAATACATAAATGAGCACAAATTTTAAATGAATATAACTTTTATAATAAATGGTCATCTTACACATGTGATGTGAGACCTAGACCTAGACCCAACCTTAGTAGTGGGTAGTTAGAAGTATCTTACATTATTATGGACTGATATGGTCTCTTCTTACCACCTAGACCTAGCTTTTAGTGTAGTAAGAGAGATTTGATCTATTCTTATGAAGGTTTTGTACCTATCCTAGTTATCTATCTGCAATCTCTTAATAGTGAGTTTCTCTTATGAGGCATGTGTTTGATATTGTATAATCATTCCACCACAAAAGCCTCAAATTTTATGCCAAGAAGGCAGTGAAGACCATGCACCAACGGTGGCGGTCCCTGATCCACAAGTGATCCCTCCTGTAGTACCACCTATGGAACCACTTATAGTTCCCAATATGGGTACTGATGCACAATTTTGAGAATATTTTTTCATATGATGCAAAGTATGAATGGTTTCGCTCGACCTACCCTGACTATGGTAGAGTTGGATAGGGAGTTTTAGCAGTGGCATCCTCCAAAATTTTCAAGGGATGGTGGACCACATGCTTCAAAGTCATGGTTGGAGGCTATGATTTCTATATTTGAACATTTGGAGACACCTCCAAAGCAGAGGTTCAAACTTTTTTCTTATATGCTATGTGATTCTGTCAAGCGATGGTGGGATGCTATTACCCAAACAGACCGACATCATGATATGATCTGGGAAGACTTAGAGAAGATATTATATGACTACTTCTTTCCATAGACTCTAAGGGGTGATTGTGATATATATTTTATGAACCTATAATAGGGATTCATGTATTTCATGGAGTATTCTTCTCACTTTAATGATCTGTAGTGGTTTACACAAACTCTATCTAAAAATGACCTTATGACCATCAGGAGATTCAAGGATGTGATGGTATACGTCATCTGATCATAGTTAAATGCTTTCAGGATGACTATTATTTTTGATATAGTCAACCAATCCCTCGTTAAAGAGAGGAATTTGAGGGAAGATGATGGTAAGAGCTAGGGAGGTTTGACGCCCATACTAGCTAGTGGGTTTTCTAGTGGTTGAAAGCATAACTTAGAGGTTTCTCATAGGGGTAGCAGTAGTCAGTCATATTGGACTAAAAACTTCCTTATATTTCACCGATGTGGGAAACTAGTACATGTGAAACCCCAGTGTTTACAAGATCTAGTGGAATGCATAGGCGATGGAAGGATAGGCCATATCTAGTGCTTCTGCAAGACTTTTCCATCAGTTCTTAGAGAGTGGGGATCTAAATCTACCCCACTTTCTGAAGCGGGCCCAGTAGTATCTTGTCAAGCAGGCATCTGGAATACCACCGTCCACTCAATCCATGGCAGTGGTCGAGGCAGAGGTAATCAGACTCAAGATTATCAGTGCCAGCAAAGTGGGCCTACTCAAGATAGTCAGGCTATGAATCAGAGCCATGGTACAGGCCAGTTACATGAAGTGTAGCCTATGCTAGAGGAGTATAGTGCCAGACCTTCTACTGTACGAGGTACTATTATAGTATCCACTGCTTTACTATATGACATGTTTAATATAGTAATTTCACATTCCTTTATATATGAGATGATAATGGAGATTCTGGGCCTCAAGATCAAACACTTATGTGTCATGATAATGCTTGATACCCCATTTGGTATTCGATCTGAGAGTGTTTTTCATTGTAATTATTGTCCCCTTTAGATAGGCAGATATATCTTCATATGGAATCTCTTTGTCATTTACATGATAGGGTTTGATGTAATCATCAAGATGAACTGGTTAGTTTCCTATCGATATCATATTGATTTCTATTTTCATATGGTGATGTTTACATCACTAGAGAATGGTAGATATGTTTATAAGGGAGAAAGTTATATCCATTCGACTCAAGTGGGACCCAAGAAGTAGAGGCTGGGTAGAGTGACAGCTCAGATGGTCATTTTTTCTTGGATGGTTAGGGGTTACAACCTGCTATTTTCCCTCATATAGTGGATCATTTCAGGGATGTCTTCCCTGATGAGTTTTCTATGATACCTTTAGGGAGAGAGGTAGAATTCACCATTGATCTAGTACCAGGAGTGGAACCAGTGTCCATTCCTCTCTAGAGGATGTCACATATAGAGCTTATAGAGCTCAATAATCAGTTAGAGGATCTATAGATGAATGTCTTTATACGCCCCAGCACTTCACCTTGGGGTTCACTAGTCCTTTTTTTTAATAAGACAGATGGTACCCTAGGGATTTGTGTATATTATAGATGGTTGAACCATCTTACGGTAAAGAACCATATCTACTACCTCGAATAGACGACCTATTTGATCATTTACAAGGAGAAAGAGTATTTTTAAATATTAATTTGAGTTTGGGCTGTCATCAAGTGTGTTTCGGGTCATCAGACATACCTCACATATCTTTCAAGATTATTTATGGTTTATATAATTACCTAGTCACGTCATTCGGTCTCACAAATGCACTTGTTATTTTCATGGCTTTGAGGAATCAGGTTTTCCACCCATATCTGGATTCATTTGTGGTAGTATTTGTGGATGACATATTAGTGTATTCATGCTCTTGACACAACCATGTCATCCATATTGAGATCACACTGAATACATTGGGGGAGCATCATATTTATTTTAAGATCAGTAAATGCCACTTTTAGATTGATAAATTCCACTCCCTAGTTCATATCATCTCAAAATCAAGAGTTTTAGTAGAACAAGAAAAAGTGAGAGTTTTAGTTTCTTGGGAGAAGCCTAAGAACATATTTGACATATGGCGTTTCTTGGGGCTAGAATAATATTACAGATTCTCATCCAAGATTTCTCAAGCCTTACAGTGCTTCTTAAGGGATTAACTAAGACGGGTGTGAAATTATAATGGTTAGAAGCTTATAAAAAATACTTTCAAAAGTTAAAGTAAATATTGACTTCAACACTGATCCTGATTATGCCAAATCCATAAAGGAGCTATATTGTTTACTGTGACGCATCAGGTATTGGGATGGGGTCTATTTTGATCTCGGAAGATCAAGTTGTCATGTAGGGATCTCATCAATTGAGGCCTTGCAGACACAATTACCCAACTCATGACCTCAATCTAGTTGTGGTAGTTCATTCTCTATGTTGTTGAAGAAACTATTTACTTAGAGAGTGTTTTTTGGTATTCAATGGTCACAAAATCCTCAAGTACATCTTTACACAATGTGATCTAAATCCCAGGAATCATAGATGGGTTGAATATCTATAGTCCTTTGATGTCAAGCTTGCCTATACACTTGGAAAAGGAAATTCTTTAGCTAATGATTTGAGCTGGAAGACTCTGACACAGGTCAGTGGAGAGTGGAATCTCATGGCCTTGTTTTCATAGATGCATTTTGAGGTTTATGTAGATCATGGACATACTATCCTCTCAACTTTAGCAGTGACCTCTACCCTTCTGAAATGGGTAATAATGAGGAAACTTTCAGATCTTGAGGGCCTATTCCTAATGGAAAGTATCTCAGATAATGATTCGTCTTTTTGTTGGACTATGGATGAGGATGAGACCCTATGTTTTCTTGGGCGTGTTTGGGTCCTAGCATACATCATAGAAGATCTGATATGGGAATTTCATGCCTCAACTTGGGTAGTAGATCCCAATGTCACCAATATGTATCAAGAATTATGTCACCAGTATTGGTGTCCTAGTATGAAATGGGATATTTCAAAAAATATTACTTGGTGTTACACCTTTCAGCAGGTTAAGGTGGAACATCAATGACCAACATTAATTTTATAGTCATTGTCCCATCTTGAGTGGAAATGAGATTATGTTTCTATGGATTTCATGATGGGTTTTCCCAGATCACCTCATGGAAATGATATGATTTGGGTTATCGTTGATCATCTTATGCAGGTTGCACACTTTTTAACTATGCGAGAGACCTTTTCAGAATATGAGCTAAGGGGGATATATGTTAGGGAGGTCATATGTATTTATGGACCTCCTCATTCTATCATATCTGATAGGAATGATCGCTTCACATCTCAGTTCTAGTAGGGGTTTCAGAAGGCCTTGGGTAAATAGGTTCTTATGACATGAGCTATCACCCTCAGATGAACAGACATATAGAGCATATGATTTAGGTTTTAGAGGACATTATATGTTCATATGTCCTTAACTTCGGGGGTTCCTGGGAGAAACACATACCCCTTGTTGATTTCTCTTATAACAACAGCTTTTAGGATGGTATCAAGATAGATCTTTATGAATCCTTATACGGTAGGAATTTCTTATCAACTTGTGCTAGTTAGAGGAAGGGGAAGCAGTATTTCTTGTACCATGTCTTATCTAGGAGACTTCAGAGTAGGTCCGATTGATTGGAAAGTGCATGTTGACAACTCAGACTAGACAGAAGTCATATACCAATCGATACTGATGACCTCTTGAATTTTAGGATAGAGATTAGGTTTTCTTATGAGTCTCACCTAGGATGGGACATCAACTTATTCAAAGTTAGGCTAATCTTTCACCTTGATTTGTTGGACCTTTTATATTTTGAAATGAATCAGATCAATGGATTACTAGATAGAACTTTCTCAGAGAAACTAATATATGCATGAAGTATTTCACATATCTCATCTTCATTGATATTATACAGACCCATCATACGTATTCCATCTGGATGAGGTTGCGTTAGAGGAGGATTCTTCCTTCGAGGAGTATCCAGTGTGTATTGTTGATCAGAGCGTCAAGACACTCTGAGGAAGGTTGGTTTCTCTAGTATAGGTGATATGGTAGCACTTTTGAGTAAAAGATAAGAACTGGGAGTGGGAAGATGATATATGAGCTTAGTGGCTGAATCTTTTCTCATATGATACCTCTTGACCCTCAGAATGCCAACTTAGAGACGAGTTGCTTTAAGGAGGGAAGGTTGTAACGACCTGACTTTTCTCAAAGGTGTGTATCATTTTGTTTTGATTTAAATTATTTAATGTGGACCTTATAATGTTTCCTAATGGAGTAATGTAGGTCATGAGGGTGTATGGGACTTTTTCTAATCCTGTAACCCCGAAATTTGGAGGAATAGAATGGGTCGCACAATTAGGAGAAATTGTGCAACCCAACCCGCACTGTTTCTCTAACTGTGTGGGGCAGGCACACATTTTTTCTACAACCATGAGAGCCCAGGTTCACAACCATGTGAGTTTCAAAGGGGTTCAGGATAGTGTCATTCACATCGATTGCGCATGGTTAGCCAAACTGTGCACCCAGCCTATACAGGGGCCTCCCTAGGCAGTGGTGTGGTGCACAATTGGATCACAGTTTGGCCAATAGTGTAGTCAAACGGTGTGCCCCTTTTAGGATTGGTGGAATTAAATTTTTTACCTTAAACTATTTAATACCTCACCCCTTCTTTCTTTCTCCCATTTCTAGAGAGTGGGCTCTTCTTCCTCCCCCCGTGGCTCTCCCTTTTACCTAAGCTTGGTAATTCGATAAATCCATCATCTAAGATCCAAATCAAGCAACGTCAGAAGCATTGGAATTGCGTCGATAATATATCGATTTCTATTTCTTATTTTCATGATTTCTCTTCTCATAAGTTTCACTATTTAGATGCAAGATTATTTGCCCTATTTTCAGAATTTTGGATCGTTATTTGTTTTTCTTCCAAACTACTTCGAATCTAAAGTCAATATTGGATGAGGAGTCATCTATGGCCCTAAGGTAGGTGTTCTAGTTGTTTGACTTCAAATTTTAGTTGTTTTAATATCCCCTCCTTTGTGTCTCATTCCGTCCATTATCCCTCGTGACCTTAAAATGTGTTCTTTATTTTTAAATTAATTAAAGCATGTTATTATTCTCCTATGGACCCTTTCTATGCTATTAGAGGATGTTAACCTCTTAATTTACACCACCTTGGGTGTTCTGATTATTTTTCCCACAATTGTATCATTGTTTAATGGATCGAACACCGCCTAAGTGTTTTGTTTGGCTTTTTAATGTCTTTTCCCTTCATGTGTAATTTCCTAGTTAATTAAAGAACCTCCTACGTGCTTTTATTGAACTTGATTATGAATTTACATGCAATAATTAATTAAATTTCTTGTTCAAATGGAATGAAATGGGTGTAAATTCAATTCCTCTTATTATATAAAATTATGAAATGTGAATTGTGTGATATGTGATTCCCTTGGTTGAAATAAGATTGATGATTATAATGCATTAGAGGTAACCACTAAAGATATTATTATTATGAAGATTACGCCATTGATATTGGATAGTTAATGATGGTTAAGGGACTTGTTTATCATGATGATTTGCTCTCCCTTATATTAGCTTTTGATCATGATGTCTCTCATCGATATACTTATATCTAGAAGATGGGCATGAAGTTCCATGTTCCCTATATTGGGTGTTGATTAGTCACTGAAAGTGGATAATATTCATTGTTAAGATCTTAATATTAATGTGTTTAAATGTTCATAAACATCAATTTTATTCCAATTCAGAAATTGAACTTCATTTCCCATCATTGTGCAATTCATGCTTAAAGTGTCAATTTGGGCCCACTCAATAATTTGATTTTGTAAATTACAATATTAATCATTTTAATTTGATATTTTGGTATATTATTCATCACTTTATTTGGAACATTTTTTCTTTTAGGTCTGATGGATGAATCACAAGTGAATATGGATATTTTTTCACCTGAAGGTAGAAACTTGCTGGAAAAGGCATAATGGGCCTAAGGCCCATCAAACAAATGTGGGGCCCAGAAACCAAGCCCAATGAAGCTCAAATTTATACAGTAGAAATATAAAAATATTAGGATCATTTTATTCAATTTTGGCCGGATATAATTCTGATGTTTTCATGATGATAAATGGATCTGAAGTTGAGATTTAAATGGTGGACCCGACATTAATGCATAGAAATCCGTACCACCATTTAGACCATAACTTCCAAAAGGATGATCCAAATTTCCTGAAATTTTTAAAGATCATAGAGGAAAGATTGAAGAAGATATTTATCTGCTACAACCCCTCCGGATTTGGCCTTATTCAATTACAAATTCACACGTCAATATGGTGGAAGAATCTGGACAGTTTTCCGGGTCAAATTCGAAACATCAATTTCCTTTTGATTATTCACCCTCCTTTTGACTCTATTAATTGTTGGGGGTGAATTAATTGTTGGGGGATGGACCTAAGGCTCCTAATATTCCTATATAAGTAGCTATTGGTTAAGGGAATAGGGGTGGATATTTTTCTTATCATCTTTTGTTGCTTGTTTCATTGTAAGGTTATGCTTCCAAATTCCCTTTGTAATGTTTTCCATTTCCATGTAAGTTTCTTTTTTGTATCTTTATGTTCTTAATAAACTTATTTATCTTCTATATTTTCCATTTCATTTATTAAAACTTTATTATCACAAAGCATAGTGATATCTCTGTGTTGTTGTGAATTAGTTCACACATAGGTGTGAATTTCATTCACACACACGGAGGAGTGCTCGTTATTTCTGCGGTTTTAATTTCTTCAATCCAATTCTTGTTAGCCATCTTCCGCCCACCATTGATAGTATACCATAAATGGAGGGATAACCATTTAATGGGTTGATCTTAGTAGGATGCAAAGGCTGTATTGAATGTTATTTTATGAACTAATTGTTGTTAATTGGATAATTAATTTAAGACATCCATTCTTCAGTTATTTATACTCTTCATCTTTACTGTGTTTGAGAAAACTAAATTCAATTACTAAATGACCATATACCTAGAAGAGATCATGAATTTGGTTTTATAAGTTTATAGGGGATTAGTAATTGTGTTTAGTAAGCACCAAACCCGAAAATGATGAAGGTAGTGTTATTTTTTGAGAATAGATTCATCAAGAATTAATAAAACCAAAATTGTCTAAAGAAGTAAAATTCATTCAATCCACCCCAAGAATAATCCTAAGATTAACCTATTTTCATCGAATTAAATTCACTAAGGTTTCTAGTGTTCTTTAAACCATCCAAAATCAAACCCAAAGTTGGATACTTCATAGCCCATCCTTCACCAAATCATAGTGTCTCAAGGTTACTTCTTCAGTTCCTGTGGATTCGACCCCTACATGTACTACATCGGCCGCTTTTACCAGTAGGGTAAATTTGGGTGAAAGAAAATTTTGGTGCCGTTTCCGGGGACCCAAGTAAGTACCTTAGACACTCATCTTCTTTTCTCACCCAAAATTCTCTATTCTGACCCTAATTTATCTTCTTTATTCCCCTTTCTATTTCTACGTGTCCAATGAATCCCAAAAACAACTTTAAATAAACTCCAATGGATTATCTTCAATAATACCCATTAATATACCAAGGATATAATCAACTGGAAAATCAATATTTTGAATCACCTCACATAGAAAATTTTATTGACCAAACCATGATTCAATACACCACACCAGATGAGATGTACAATCAATGGGATGCTGATTATTTAAAGGATCAATTTCCATACCTCTCGAGGATGATTGAAGATATCAAACATAATGAAGTTCATGATGTCCAAACATCTATCAATCCTAATTCTGAAAAAATTATTGAACATTTGTGTGAAAAAATGGATAAAATGAATTCAGAGGTTTCATCTTTAAGAGTAGAACTACAAAGAATTGAAATGGTTGTGGAACCCATTCCCACTCAGGTTGTCTCTTCCTCATTACTAATACAAGAATCTTGTCTCCCAAAAACCTCACATGAATTTATTGAAGAACCAAACATTGAATTTGGTATAGTTGAAGATAATCAAGGAATTGTTGATGGGTGCTTAAATCAAGAGAAAACTGATTTTTTTTATTCACAAGAGGGAAACTTGACATTGTGGATGGAGAGTCCTAAATATTTCTCCATTGATTATTTTTCAAAAACACAAATCACTAAACAATTGGGAGAAATACCAAACATTGAGCCCATACCCACACCTCAAATTCAACTATACACTTTTGGGGATGAATCGTAT
This sequence comes from Viscum album, assembly GCA_963277665.1. Lineage (NCBI taxonomy): Eukaryota > Viridiplantae > Streptophyta > Magnoliopsida > Santalales > Viscaceae > Viscum > Viscum album. The sequence goes on along the minus strand of OY728141.1, from coordinate 922,494,033 downwards.
TTTAAAATGGAACCAATTCTTTTTAAATTTTTTGGAGAAGAAACTAACTTTCATTCAAATTTCCAATCTTTATTAGGAAATTGCAATCGACCAGAACTCAAAATCATTATCCTTCCTTCCCCAGACAATAATTCCATCATAGGTGATAAAAAAGACCTTGCAGTTTTAGTTCATTCATCTAAAGAAGCCAATAATTTTGTAATGGTCATTGATGTATTAGGAAAGAATATAAGTTCAACTCGATCAACATTTCAGATATTCCTTGTATTTTACCAATCATTGTAGAAAATAGGATTTTACATGAAACAAATTTCAAAAAAATAATCAATCTCAATCTTATTGAAGTGGAAAAAGATGGGTTAATTAAAATGTCAAAATTTGGAATTGGATAAGTTGGGGGGTATAAGTCGAGCTAACGACGTTAAACAAAAGCGCTGCATGGGAGGCAACCCATGGTTTTCATGTTTCCAATATTTTTGGAATCATAGGATTAATAAATCATTTTGATATTTTAAAAATATAAAAATAAAAAATAGACTGTTGACCTGTTCTTATTTTATGAGTAAGGATGGGTATGAAAGGGGAGCACCGTATTCATCTATGTCACGCGGTGTGATCCCTGAGTAATACCTTACCCAGAAAATATAAATAAGACAATGTATCATCAATTTATTTTATATTTATGTTTTTTGTAGGTTAAAAAAAATTAGACTCTTGACTTGTTCTTCTTTTATGAGTATGGATGGGTATGAAAGGGGAGCACCGTATTCATCTGTGTCACACGGTGTGATTCCTGAGTAATATCTTACCCAGAAAATATAAAGAAGACAATGTATCATCAGTTTGATTTTTAAAAAAAATAGGGAAAACCATAAAAATGTTGTACTTGGTTTTAAATAAATTGTTGTGTTGTTTGTTTTGTCTGCTTTGTTATTCTTTTTATGGTTCAGGAGCTATTTTGGGTGATACATGTTCAATCAAGGAGGTGCCTACATCCCCCAAGAGATCAAAGGAGTAATCTGGAGCATCATGAACTTCAACTTCAAAAACCAAGTGAATTTGTTCCATGTTTATCATTCTCAATTTCATCTTTGAACTCCTCTCCTACCCCCTTCTAACTTTTCTTTTCTTTAAACACTGTGAACAGTGTTATTCTAAGTTAAGGGGAGATAAAAAATGATTTTTTTTAAATTTGTGAATAAAAACATGCATGAAAAGAAAAATTCCATTAACCATAAACATGATAACACGCATTTCAAACTCTAAAATTGGATATCAAATAAATTTTTCATGTCTTGATTCTGATTTTAATGAAAGTTTAAGTTCATGAGCATAGTTTTTGGAAAGTGCAGTTGTCTGATGTGATTTTTCAATGTTTACATTTTCATCCTCTTAATAAAAATGCCACAATGCATGTCTACTAGATAATGGGTGTTAATTTGAGTTCTTGGGTCCCTTTCATTATAGCATAGGGTTCTGGGGTCACTTTTAGTTTAATTTGAGTATCCAAAAAAACAAAAACAAAAAAAATAATTTTGACCACATAGAGAAATGTTTTGTCCAAATTCGTGGCGTCCGGCACTTGGGGATCATGACTCCATAGTTGTCTTGCCCAGAGTTAGGCTTTATATCTCTATTGTAGAGCATGAAATTGACAATATGTGTGGCATCCGGCACTTGGGGATCGTGACTCCATAGTTTTCTTGCCCAGAGTTAGTCTTTTCATATCTATTGTGGATAAAAAAAATCATCAAAAAAATCAAAAAAAATGGATACTCATATTAAGGTTTAATGTGATTCCCACCTAGCGCTTCCATTTTTTCCCCTTGAACAATAAAATGGGCCACATATCTTTTGTGATGCACAACACTTTATCATGCTTAATTGAAATTGGATGAAATGTGGCGATGAATTTGAACAAAGGAATGGGCTTGGGCTTGGGATATTATTTTGGACATATCTTGTTTTAAATTATTTTTATGGGTTCCATAAATTTTTTTTTTGTATGAGATATTTGGGTGAGCAATGTGTATTAAAATGTTTTTGGAAAAGGGGATTTGAATTTCATATTTGTAATATATTTTTCTCGGGACTAGCAAAACTCAAGTTGGGGGGTGTTATTAGTCACTTAAATTGGCTAATATTAATTGTTAAGATCTTAATATTAATGTGTTTAAATTTTCATAAACATCAATTTTATTCCAATTTAGAAATTGAACTTCATTTCCCATCATTGTGCAATTCATGCTTAAAGTTTTAATTTGGGCCCACTCAATAATTTGCTTGTGGAAATTACAATATTAATAATTTTAATTTGATATTTTTTTATATGATTCATCACTTTATTTGGAACATTTTTTCTTTTAGGTCTGATGGATGAATCACAAGTGAAGATGGTGATTTTTTCACCTGAAGGCAGAAACTTGCTGGAAAAAGCATAATGGGCCTAAGGCCCATCAAACAAATGTGGGGCCCAGAAACCAAGCAAAATAAAGCTCAAATTTATACAGTAGAAATATAAAAATATTAGGATAATTTTATTCAAATGTGTTCGGAGCTAATTCTGATGTTTTCATGATGATAAAGGGATCTGAAGTTGAGATTTAAATGGTGGACTCGACATTAATGCATAGAAATTCGTCCCACCATTTCGACCATAACTTCCAAACGGATAAGCCAAAATTCCTAAAAAATTTACATCTCATAGATAACAGATGTAAGAATATATTTCACTTATACAAACCCTACGTATTCGGCCTTATTCAATTACAAATTCACACGTCAATATGGTGGACGAATCTGGACAGTTTTCCAGGTCAAATTCGAAACATCAATTTCCTTTTGATTATTCACCCTTCATTTGACTCTATTAATTGTTGTGAGTGAATTAATTGTTGGGGGATGTACCTAAGGATCATAATATGCCTATATAATGAGATAGTGGTGAAGGTAATAGGGGTGGATATTTTTCTTATCATCTTTTGTTGCTTTTTTCATTGTAAGGTTATGCTTCCAAATTCCCTTTGTAATGTTTTCCATTTCCATGTAAGTTTATTTTTTTTATCTTTATGTTCTTAATCAACTTATTTCTCTTATATATTTTCCATTTCATTTATTAAAAATTTATTATCACAAAGCACAGTGATATCTCTGTGTTGTTGTGAATTAGTTCACACATAGGTGTGAATTTCATTCACACACACGAAGGAGTGCTCGTTATTTCCGCGGTTTTAATTTCTTCAATCCAATTATTGTTAGCCATATTCCACCCACCATTGAGAGTATACCATAAATGGAGGGCTAAAACTTTAATGGGTTGATCTTAGGAGGATGTAAAGGCTGGATTGAATGTTATTTTATGAACGAATTGTTGTTAATTGGATAATTAATTTAAGACATCCATTCTTCAGTTATTTCTACTCTTCATCTTTACTGTGTTTGAGCAAACTAAATTCAATTAATAAATGACCATATACCTTTGAGAGATCATGAATTTGGTTTTCTATGTGTATAGGGGATTAGTAATTGTGTCTAGTAAGCACCAAACCAGAAAATGATGAAGGTAGTGTTATTTTTGGAGAATGGATTCATTAAGAATTAATAAAACCAAAATTGCCTAAAGAAGTAAAATTCATTCAATGCACCCCGAGCATAATCCTAAGATCAACCCATTTTAATTGAATTGAATTCACTTAGGTTTCTTAGTGTTATTTAAACCATCCAAAATCAAACCCAAAGTTGGCTACTTTATAGCCCATCATTCACCAAATCATAGCGTCTCAAGGTTACTTCTTCGGTCCCTGTGGATTCAACCCCTACATGTACTACATCGACCACTTTTACCAGTAGGGTAAATTTGGGTGCAACCAGGTGTTAATAAAGACGTCTCACACCACCTATCTTGAGTGTTGATCACGATGTATCACATTTATTGTGAGATTTAGGGTATATACCCTTTGTCTGAGCCTATATCTTGTTAGACTGGTTATGGACGCTTGAGTTATGCCCTAGGATTATCCAGCACTTAGTAAATAGGTATATTTCAATTTACATCCTCACATATTTAGTTATATAGGTGGATACAGTATATAACTATATTATATATACTATTACTATATATATACATGGTTGCTTATCAGACTTCTATCAACCTCTACCGAAGTAGGTAGAGCCAACCAGGTGTCTTATAGGAACCTGAGTCAGATGGTATTTATTTATTCATCTTTTATTATTATTCATTATAATTTCACACTACTCTTTATATATACACATGATAGATTACTCATAGACATCATTGGTGGTGGCCTAATGGGATTTTATCTCACACCATACTCAGGTCACCTTTGGTACCTGAGTAGATTACTTATCTGTAGGTATGGATAAGGGAAAATTACCTCTTATATTTTTGATACATTTTAATTATAGTATGAAGCATGGGAGTAGAAGACCAAACATATACTCAATATGATAATGGAGCAGTCTTTTGGTCTTTTTTACTTTTGTATAACATGTTTTATGTGCCTATCACGTGTTTCCCCTTTTTGTACATCATCATGCCATGACATCATTGTATATGAATCATCCTTTTTAGCTTTTTTTATTATCACAACTTCTTAGTTATTTAAGCTTCTTCATTTTTTTTATTATATCTGTTGTATTTTTCTTCCACTACGGTGGGTTACTAGTCTAGTTTTCACAGTGTCTGTTTATATATTATTTCATTGTATTCTGTTTATCATATTTATATCTGATGTGCCACTCTAATATGAGGGTATAGTCTCTACATTATACCACATTAGACCCTCGTTTCTAGTCGATAGCCTCTGGAATACGGGGAGGCACGGTTGAGGCCATGTGGCCCACCTGCTTAGGTCACAGGTTAAGTAGATCCCAAGTCAGGATGTTACATAAACCTAGGGTCCTAGTTAGATACAATTGAAACCATCATAGCTAAAACTTTACAAATTCCCATATATAGAGTTTTGAAAAGTATTCCAGTGTATTAGAATCATGAATTGGGATTAAGTGATCCAACTTTGTGATTTGATCCATAATCACTCGTATGGCATCGTGTTTCCAAGACACTCTTGGTATACCTTTGATAAAATCTACAGTTATCTAATCTTATTTCCACATGGGAATAAATAAATAATTCAACATATTAGATAGACTTTGGTTCTATTCCTTGAACTGATAATAGGTGAGGCATATTGAGACATACTCTCCCACTTTCCTTTTCATTACAACCCACCAAAATCGTGCTCTTATTTCTTTATACATTTTCTAAATTCCAGGATGAATAGCCCATCTCAAGTGGTGGTAGGTAGAGAGAATTTTTTTCTGATAAGTTGGAGGAACCATGATCATTCCTCTAAAACATAGTGTGGATATCTCATCTAGCATAGATCCCTCAATGTTCTCTCCACCATTGAGTTTTTACCACATGGTGATACATTCAAGATCAAATATCTAATCATCTTTAACCTACTCAATCGAATCAGTAACAATGGAAACTAGAAAGAGAACCACAACATCACCTTGTTTTGCACAATCTAGGTGCATATCTATTATTTCTAACATAATATAACACTGATCAGAAGCCTCTTTAGACATCTTACTATATGACTTCTTACTCAATGTATCAACTATAGAATTTACTTTACCTGATGTATACATCAATTAAAATTCAAACATCTAAAGGTATTTCATCCATATTCATTTCCTTATATTCAAATATCTTTATGAGAAAATTCACTTAAAACTCTTATGATCCATGATTCTAGTAAATTTCTCACCAAAATTATAATGATGCCAATTTTTCAAGGCATGGACTATAATATCTAATTAAAAATCATGTTTTGGTAATTCTTCCCATGTACCTGTAACTTTCATGACCCATAATCCACAACATGATATCCCTGTATGAGAATTTTCACATACATGAAATATTTTAAAGGTATTTTTCATTTAATTTCCATTAATGATTTTTTTGGGGGGTTTCCCAAGGTTTCATGGAGGAATATGTGAGTTTTCATGAATTGGGCCAAATCGTGAGCTCAATTCCAGATTTAAAAATAAATTTTGTTACTTTTATAACTTTTTAATTTTTTTAATATTTTTCACTCATTCCAATTCCTAAATGTCCTTCCCTAGCATATTAACACCAAAATAAAAATTTGGAACCTTTATAAATCCATAAACATGGTGTATTTTGGTTTTTATTTAGGGGATTGGGCATGCCCGGAAGCCCATATTCAATTTTAAAAATTAATTTTATTTATTTAATAACTTATTCAATATTAAGTATTTTTTTGTGATTCCAAGTATCACACGGTCCCATTGCACCCATCCGCGCGACTAGCCTCTTTCCCCCCTCTTTGAAGCTCTTAGACATCGATATTTAGGGACGAACTTCCTAGATTTTCTCAAATCGGCCATATTTGAGGAAGTAAGTTCTTTCCATCATAACTCTTTCAATTCTAAATCATTTTCTCCCCTTTACAAGAAGTTTATTCTCATTTTATTGAATTAACAAATGTCCATAGGGTATGGTTTTGAACCTAGGGTTTAAACTTGGGTTTTTTGGGTCATTTATTGTGGTTTTATGATTGATCTCGGTCCCTCTTGGTGCGGCGGTGGTGCGATTTGATTTTCGCACAAAGGATTCAAGTTTTTTACTAATTTGGTAGGTGATTACACTTTGTATGAAATACTTGTGACATAGATACTGTTTTTATTATATTTTCATGTTTAACCCATTGATTTGGTGCTACAAAAATTGGTTTTAGTGGTTTTTTTAATGCAAGTGAATTTTAAGGGCTAATTTCATGTGAAATTTGTGTTTTTTTCATATAAATCTTTTATTGGTTGATTAAGGGCTACATTTTAATTATTTATTTGACCTTATTTAAATTTTTTAGGGCTGAAAATAATGTTTTAAATGTTATTATTCTTTTTTTGTTTCTGCGAAATTGGTTTTGGGTGATGTTTGTTAAGAAAATGGTTTTTGAGTACCAATTTGGTGTTGAATTAGGTGTTTTACATGGGTATTCTATGCGATTCTTATTGGGATTGTGTTATAACTCATGTAATGAGTTTAAAGAAATTTTTAGGGTGTTTTGGATTCTTTTTTGATAAATATGAGTGTGAATATGGTGTTCAAGTGGGGTTTTCAAAGAGTTTTGGGTGCAAAACAAGGAATGATTTGGAGAAGTTGTTTTATTGAAACTCAAATTGTTTTGTTGTGTGTTTTAAATGGTATAAAATGTGTGTAGAAAATATACTGATTTTATGTGACCATTATTGGTTTTTTATATGAAAATGGATATATTTATCATTCTGAAATTGTTTTATCACAAAGGGGGAAGCCCGGGTACCTGGGTGGGGCGGATGTGTACTAGTACGGCTAGTGGACTGGATGGGTTTTGTCCCTGTTTCACCTAGAATTTGGATAACGACAACTCTAACTAAACTATTTGGATGAATATTGGGTAACACTAGTTTATGGGTATGTTCCTTACTAGTGGATAGTGCACGAGAATGGATTTTACTATGGTTACTTTATACCGAGGTATGAGGTACATGGGGCCCGAGACTATCTAGTGCCTAGGGGTGTTCCCGATTTTGTTGCTCATTGTGTTTGTGGTATTTTCCCATGTATTGGGGTGTTTTTGGAAGTAATTTATAGTATCTAATATGCCTATTTAAATGTGTGAACATTCTGAAAACTTTAGCTTGAAAACTGTTTTCAATTGAAAGTTGCATTTCTTGGATTTTATCACTGCTTTTCTTTGCGTATTAAAACTGCTTGAATTTTCACATTGTATTGAATAATATTTGGAATCATTGGGTGGTATCCTATTGGGATTAGTCTCACATCCTACTTACACCGCTTGGGTGTAAGTATACTAAGTTATGTTTGACTCGGGTAAAGGAAAGGCTAAGGGTGATGGCGGTTCAGGGTGTTAGTCCCCATCCTTGGGGCAGAGTTGTAGAGACGGCTTAGGGGTGATGACCCCTTGTCATGTGGAGTCCATGGGGTTGTTTTGTTGATGTTTCATTGTGTCTTTGGACATTTGGTATTTCATTTGAACTTATTTATTCAATTCTGTATCTTTGTATAAACCTTGTTGGTATGAATTTTTCAAATTCATTTTATGAAATATTTTTTATGTTTTATGTATACATATTCGGGTAAATCGTTCCCAAACCAAGATAAATGATACCCAGGAACTTGTGCCAGCCCGTGGGGATAGGTAATACCCTTCGGGCCTTGTCACGGGCTAGGTTTGGTGCCAGTATTAGTGGTGACCAGATTCGTTTCGTGACAAAATGGTATCAAAGGGGATTAATGTTTTTGGGTTATATTTCTATTTTTGGGATGAGTCGGGATAGATAGGAGCTAGGACTGTTGGGGATCGGGGTTTTGGTTGTGAGTAGGGTGCCTGGCCTACACCTCTCATGGAAGACCTTGAGTCACTAGGGGACGTTGTAATTTACGAATTGACTTCACTTCCAGGTGAGACGTGTGGGCTGCAGACCACATGTGGACATCGGGCAGAGGTGGGGTAGTTGTTTCTTTTATTACTGGAATGTGTTTAGATTATTTATACTTGATGTATTTGATTAAAATTTTCAGAATTTTGGTATTGATTATTGTTTTGGGACTGTTGCATTTTGTAGCAACATGCCTCCCCGGAAATCTCCCACGCGCCCACAGGAGGAAGCTGGAGAGAGTTCTCCCACACTGATTGATCAGAGGCTAGTCAAGGCTATGGTCCGGGATCTCCAAGATCTGGAACAGGGACCAAATCCTGCTTCTATTCCTTCTAGGGCAGAAGAGACAGGTCCTAGAAAAGATAAAGCTGAGGAGTTTCTAAAAAACAAGCCTCCTACCTTCTGAGGTAGCTCAGAACCCCAGGAAGTAGAGGAATGGATCGAAAAGATCGAGCGTATATTTGAGTTCATGGAAACACCCGAGGAGATCAGGGTGAAGTGTGCCTCCTTTATGTTGGAGGGTCCCAGCTGCAAGTGGTGGGAGTCAGTGCTTCAGACTGGGAAGAACGATCAGATGCGCTGGGGAGATTTCAAGGTTGTCTTCAATGAACAGTATTTCCCTGAGGTGTTGGATTATGCTAGGTCCAGAGAGTTCATGGAACTTATTCAGGGTAATCTATCTGTGATGGATTATGCAAATAGTTTCACTGAGTTGGTTTGGTATGCTCCATAAATCGTCTCCAATGAGCAGGCAAAGGCCCAGAGGTTTGAGAAAGGCTTGTGACCAGAGATATACTCCCATGTGTTCTTATTTAAGTAGAGGACCTATGTTGAGGTCATTGATCGAGCATGCATGGTGAAGATTGATAGGAAAGGAAAGGCTGGTTTCTCTGGTTCAGTATCAGCAGTGGGCATTGGTAGCTCCTTAGAGAAGAAAAGGAATCGGGAGTATCATGTGAAGAAAGGAGGTGGCGGTTCAAGCCACTCTTCCAGGCAGTTTTCATCTGCGGATTCTGATGCGAGATCGGTCGTGTTCCACCAGTTTGGGAAGTCCGGGATCATCCGACCAGCATGTCCAATTCCTCCTAATCCTTGTTACCAGTGTGAAGGTATGGGGAATTTTCAGCGTTTCTACGGTGTGGCACGTCCACTTCCGAGTGGGGCAGGGTCAGTGGCTTTAAGAGGAGTGCCAGCACAGTTCGAGCCATCATGGATTGGGGGATCTCAATTTAGCAGTCATGGTGGTATGGATGGGTCATCTTCTGGGAAAATCCAGTTCAGGGCACAGCCACAGACTAGCAGTCATCCTCAGGAAGCTACTGGACATCTTAATGCAGTGGATCAGGCACCAGTAGGATCAGAGGAAGGACCATCGACAGTTCGAGGTACCGTTCTAATCGCATCTTCTATAGCTACTGCTCTTTTTAATACTGGAAAGTCTGTTTCATTTATTTCTACCCATTTTGTGTACATAGTGAATTTTCCAACTGATTTGATGTCTTTCACGGTGGAGTTGGTGACATCGCTGGGAAAGAAGAAGGAACAGGGTCTCAGGTGCTCGACGTGTGTGCTTTCTGTGTCAGGGGTCAAGATAAAGTGGGACCTATTGGTCTTAGACATGGATATTTTTGATGTCATACTTGGCATGGATTGGCTAGTACACTTCCAAGCACACATCGATTGCTACAGGCGGTGAGTGAGTTTCACAGCACCTGATGGGAGTCATCGGGTTTTTCAGGGAGAATGGGATCCTCGGTCAGGTCACGCAGGACCTCCACTCCCAGAGTTGGGAAGTCTTACCTTCCAGTTATCATCACTCATGCTAGAGGATGATGGTATTTCCCATGGAGGTGCACTAACTCATGTATTGAATGATTTTCCGGAGGTATTCCCGGATGATTTCTCAGGTTTTCCCCCGGAGCGGGATGTGGAGTTTTCGATTGATCTAGTGTCGGGAACACACCCGATATATATTCCCTCTTATCTCATGTCCCCCACCGAGTTGAGGTAATTAAAGATACATCTGGAAGACTTAGAATCCAAAGGATTCATTCGCCCGAGCGTCTCTCCTTGGGCCGCTCCTATTTTGTTCGTGAAAATGGACGACGGATCCCTCTGGTTGTGCATTGACTACCAGAAGCTGAATAAGGTAACAATTAAGAACAAATACCCTTTTCCTAGAATATATGATTTGTAAGATCAGTTGAATGGGGTGAATTAGTTATCAAAAATAGACTTGCATTCAGGGTATCATCAACTCCGGTTGAAAGAGTCAGATATCCCAAAGACAGCCTTCCGAAGCAGGTATGGCCACTTTGAGTATTTGGTCATGCCCTTTGGATTGACCAATGCTCCAGCGATCTTTATGGAAATCATGAACAGGGTGTTTCATCAGTATCTCTATTCCTTCGTTGTGGTGTTTGTGGATGACATTCTGGTATACTATGGCTCTGAGGAGGAACACGAACGTCTCTTGAGGATCATTTTGGGTACATTACGGGATCACTGCCTCTATGAAAAGTTTTCAAAGTGCACTTTTTGGATTAGGGAAGTGATATTTATGGGTAATTTGATCTCTGAGTAGGGGGTTTTAGTGGACCTTGAGAAGATTAGTGTGTTTATGTCATGGGAGCAGCCGAAGAATGTGTTCGAGATCAAGAGTTTCCTTGGTCTGGCTGGTTATTACAGGCGATTTGTTCGGGATTTCTCTCTTCTTGCTTCACCAATGACTGCGCTCACCCGGAAAGGGATGAAGTTTGTATGGGGTCCAGAATGTCAGGCATCGTTTGAGGAGCTGAAGAGGCAATTGACTACTGCCCCCATGCTGATTTTTCCTGAGGTCGGGAAGGGGTATGTGGTCTATTGTGACGCTTCAGGTATGGGTCTTGGGTGCGTGCTTATGCAGGATGATCACGTGATGGCGTATAGATCTCTCCAAATCCGACCACATGAAAATAATTACCTGACCCATGACTTGGAGTTGGCAGTAGTGATGCATGCTTTGAATACTTGGCGTCACTACCTCTTTGGGGAGAAGTTTGTGGTATACTCTGATCACAAAAGCTTAGCCTATATCTTCTCACAGAAGGACATCAACTTGAGGCAGCATCGCTGGATCAAGTACTTGCAGGGGTTTTACTTTGACATTGTCTATACCCCAAGCAAGGGTAATGTGGTGGCCAAAACTTTGATCATAAGATTTCCAGTGTAGGCTTTGAGGAAGTCCAGTGATGAGTGGGCTTTAATGGGGCTCTTTTCTTAGATGCATGTGGAGACCAGGGAACACAATGGAGGGGCATTCTTGGTGAGTGTCTAGTTGACTCCTTCTCTATTAGAGTTGATTCAGCAGGAATATCCCAGTGATGATATTTTTAATCATTCGAAGCAGTTTCTTCATGGTGGGGATACATCCTCTGATTGGTCATCATCTCCCGAGGGCATCTTGTGCTTCAAGGGTTGTTCAGTAGTGTCGTTATCTCTGTGGAAGGTGGTGATGAAGGATATCCACCATTCTCAGTGGGTTGTCCATCCGGGTGCCACTAAGATGTATTATGATGTCCTTCGGCAGTTTTGGTGGCCTGGTATGAGACTGGACATAGCGGACTTTGTGTTGATATGCTACACATGCCAGCAGGTGAAAGCAGAGCACCAAAGGCCCTCCGGTTTTCTCCAACCACCACCCATTCCTACCTAGAAGTGGGAAGAGTTCTCCATGGACTTCATTGTTGGATTACCTCGTACACCTTGGTTTAATAATGCCATTTTTTTGGTGATTGATCGTCTGACCAAATCATCCCACTTCATTCCGATAAAAGATACAACTAAAGTGGATGAGTTGGGCCATTTGTATCTTCAGGAAGTAGTGAGACTCCATGGTGTGTCATAAGCATTTGTCTCAGATAGAGACCCCTACTTCACTTCTTGATTTTGGGAAGGCCTTCAGAAGGCCTTGGGGTCTTAGATTATGATGATCACGGCATACTATCCTCAGACAGATGGTCAGATAGAGCGGGCGAATCAGATTTTGTAGGACATTCTTCGTGCATGTGTCCTGGACTTTGGAGGTTCTTGGGATAGCCATTTGGGGCTGCTTGATTTTTCTTATAATAACAGTTACCAATCCTCCATTCGAATGGCTCATTTTGAGGCGCTCTATGGTTTCCCTTTTCGGTCCCCCTATGTTGGACTGAGGTAGGTGAGACCTCACTATTGGGGTCAAGTTTGGTGTAGGAGACGTATGAGAAGGTCAAGTTGATTAGGCATCATTTATTGATAGATTAGAGTCACCATAAATCATATGTTGACCGAAGTCATTGAGACCTAGAGTTTTTTGTGGGTGACAGGGTATTCTTGAAAGTGGCCCCTCGTTTGGGCCATCGTCGATTGGGGAAGCAAGGTAAGCTGATGTCGCGGTATGTCGGGCCCTTTGAGATCAATGAGCGTATTGGAAAGGTTTAATATAGGTTGGATTTACCTTCTCAGTTGACATCCATCCATGGTGTCTTCCATGTCTCCCAGTTAAATAAATACAACCCGGATTCATCCCATGTGCTGAGTTGGGAAGAACTAGAGCTAGAGCCTGACTTGTCTGTTATTGAGAGGCCGGTGAAAATAGTGGACTCCCAAGAGAAGGTACTTTTATGGAAGTCCATTCCGTTGGTCCGGGTTCGTTGGAAGCATGGTAACAATACACATGAGACATGGGAGCGAAATTCATGGGTTAAAGAAGTGTATTCGTTCCTGTTTTCTGATCAAGCTTCAGGTTGACTTTCCAGGACGGAAAGTTTTCATGGTGGGAGAATTGTCACATACATTAAATATTTTAAAGGTATTTTTCATTTAATTTTCATTCATGCTTTGTTTTGGGGGTTTCCCAAGGTTTTATGGAGGAATGGGTGAGTTTTCATGAATTGGGCCAAACCGTGAGCCCAATTCCAGATTTAAAAATAAATTTTGTTTCTTTTATAACATTTTCGTTTTTTTAATATTTTTCACTTATTCTAATTCCTAAATGTCCTCTTTTGACATATTAACACCACAATAAAAATTTGAAACCTTTAGAAATCCATAAAAATGGTGTATTTTGGTTTTTATTTAAGAGATTGGGTCTGCCCGGAAACCCATATCCAGTTTTAAAAATGAATTTTATTTATTTAATAGCTTATTCAATATTAAGTATTTTTTTGTGATTCCAAGTCTCACACGAACCCATTGCACCCATCCGTACGCCCAGCCTCTTTCCCCCCTCTTTGGAGTCTTAGGAATTGAGATTTAGGGACAAACTTCCTAGGGTTTCTCAAATCGGCCAGATTTGAGGAGGTAAGTTCTTTCCATCATAACTCTTTCAATTGTTACTCCTTTTCTCCCCATTCCATGAAGTTTCTTCTCATTTTATTGAAGTACCAAATTTCCATAGGGTAGGATTTAGAAACTAGAGTTTAAACTTGGGTTTTATGGGTCATTTATTGTGGTTTTAGGATTGATCTTGATCCCTCTTGGTGCGGCGGTGGTGCGATTTGATTTTCACACAAAGGATTCAAGGTTTTTACTAATTTGGTAGGTGATTACACTTTTTATGCAATCCTTGTGACATAGATACTGTGTTTATTATATTTTCATGTTTAAACCATTTATATGGTGCTTCAAAAAATTGGTTTTAGTGGTGTTTTTAATGCAAGTGAATTTTAAGTGCCAATTTCATGTGAAATTTGTGTTTTCTTCATATAAATCTTTTATTGGTTGATTAAGGGCTGCCTTTTAATTATTTAGTTGACCTTATTGAACTGTATTAGGGATTTAAATAATGTTTTAAATGTTATTATTCTTTTTTTTTGCTGCAAAATTGTTTTTGGGAGACGTTTGTTAAGAAAATGGTTTTTTAGTACCAATTTAGTGTTAAATTGGGTGTTTTACAAGGGTATTCTATGTGATGCTTATTAGGATTGTTTTATAACTCATTTAATGAGTTTAAATAAATTTTTAGGGTGTGTTGGATTCTTTTTTGATAAATATGAGTATGAATATGGTGCTCAAGTGGGGTTTTCAAAGATTTTTGTGTGCAAAATAGTGAAAGATTTGGAGAAGTTGTTTTATTGAAACTCAAAGTGTTTTGTTGTGTGTTTTAAATGGTATAAAATGTGTGTAGATACTATACTTATTGTATGTGACCATTAGTGTTTTTTATATGAAAATGGATATATGTATCATTCTGAAATTGTTTGAGCACAAAGGGGAAGCCCGGGTACCTAGGTGGGGCGGATGTGTACTAGTATGGCTAGTGGACCGGATGGGTTTTGTCCATGTTTCACCTAGAATTTGGATAAATAAAACTATAACTAAACTATGTGGATGGAGATTTGGGACCCCTAGGTTATGGGTATGTTCCCTACTAGTGTCTCATGCATGAGAATGGATTTTACTATGGTAACTTTACACCGAGGTATGAGGTACATAGGGCCCGAGACTTTCTAGTGCCTAGGGGTGTTCCCGATTTTGTTTCTCATTGTGTTTGTCATATTTTCCCATGTATTGGGGTGTTTTTGGAAGTACTTTATAGTAGCTAAAATTTCTATTTAAATGTGTGAACATTCTGAAAACTTTATCTTGAAAACTGTTTTCAATTGAAAGTTGCATTTCTTGGATTTTATCACTGCTTTTCTTTGCATATTAAAACTACTTTCTTTTTCACATTGTATTGCATGATCTTTGGAATCATGGGGTGGTATCCTATTGGGCTTAGGATCACACCATAATTACACCCCTTGTGTTTAATTATACTTGGTTATGTTTGACTTAGGTAAAGGAAAGGCTAAGGGTGATGGCGGTTCAGGGTGTTAGTCCCCATCCTTGGGGCGGAGTTATAGAGACGGCTTGGGGGTGATGACCCCTTGTCATGTGGATTCCATGGGGATGTTTTGTTGCTGTTTAATTGTGTATTTGGACATTTTTTATTGCATTTTAACTTATGTATTCATTTCTGGATTTTTGTATAAACCTTGTTGGTATGAATTTTTTAAATTCATTTTATCAAATATTTTTGATGTTTTATGTATACATATTCAGGTAAATCATTCCCAAACCAAGATAAATGATACCTGGGCACTTTTTCTAGCCCGTGGGGATATGGAACACCCTTCGAGACTTGTCACGGGCTAGGTTTGGTGCTGGTATTGGTGGTGACCAGATTCGGTTCGTGACAAGAATGAATCCCAACCCTGGTCCAAATGAATCAAAATAAATCACATAGCCTCATCTTAACTCTAGAAATGTAAGGATAGGTGTTGAATTAAGTTCAAACTTAAGCTCTTGGAATGATTTCCAGTAATTGTCACTCTCTTGGAAAAGAACACCTTTCCTTGTCAAATCTTTCATTGGTGAGTCAAGTCATGAAAAATCATAAACAAAGAATTAGTAATACCCTAGTGAGCTAAGAAAACTACATATCTAAAATTCATTAGTTGGTGGTTGCTAAGAGATAACAGCTTTGATATTTTCAGGAACTATAGAGACTCCTCTTTCAGATTTTATGTGGCCAAGAAATTTTACCTCTTGTATCTAGAAATTACACTTCAAAATATTATCATAGATGTGATGTTCCTGCAAGATATCCAAAAATATGGTCAAGTGTTGTTCATGATCGAACTTAGTTCTAGAATGCACCAGAATATTGTTAATGAATACTAAAGAAAAGGATTCAAGATACCTTTGAAAGATTTGATTCATAAATGACATAAAAATTAATAGATAATTCCTAAGTCTGAAGGGAATAACCACATATTCATAATGATTATAATGACTCTAGAAAGTTTTCTTTAGAATAAACTCCTTATAAACTCAAAGCTGGTGATATACTAATCATAAATCAAGTAGTTGAGGTGGTTTTTCAGTGGTAAACCCATTAATCCTGCATCCAAAAGACCATGTTTTGAATCTTGTAAATCCCCTTGGGGGATTTACGATGCAGGCGGTGACGCAGACATGACATGGGTAGATGGTGATGCAGGTCGGGTGATACAAGCAGGATGATGCAGGCATGACATTGCACTGGGCCTTTGGTCCATGTTCATGGGACACTTGGCCTTGGACCTATGGTCTATGTAATGGATATCCCTCTACCCAAATATAAATAGGTCTTTTATTTCATAATAAAAAAGTGGCTTCAGCCCCAACTTTAAAAAAATCATAAATCAATCTTAGAAAACCATTGGGATCCCCTCAATTGATCAAATAGATCATCAATCTATGGAAAAGGATATCAATTATTTATTATAAACTGATTGAGCATATTATTATCAACACAAATCTGAAGAGTTCCATATGATTTTTTTACAAAAATAACTGGTGATTCCCATGGATACGTATTAGGTCGGATAAACCCTTTTCCTTCCAACTCTTATGGTTGAACTTTAAATTCCCTTAATCTGTTAGTGTAATCCTATAAGATGAAAGTAAAATAAGGATGGTCTCTAGTAGGAGATCAATCATAAATTCCACTTGTCTCTTAAGTGTAAACCCAAATAAATTTTTTGGAAATACATTCGGAAATTGGTCAGTGGTGGTTGGAAAATCTCTATATATGATTATATCAGTAGATGGTAAAGTAGTTACTGCTAACTGGTAAGAGATAGTCCCAACCACTGATAACAACAATCCTACTCTACCTATGTTCAAATCTAAATATCCTTTAAAGAGATTCTTAACACCATCAAAAGATGTGAAAATAACTTGACGGGCATAAAAGTTGAGTGGGCCTTGAATAATGTCAAACAATCCATTCCCAAAATTAGTTCATAGATATCCATCTCAAGAACAGATAAATCCCAAAAAACACTCATTTGGATCTATAGTTATAGAGCATGTTTCACACTTAAAGTCTTGACACTCCTGTTGATTAGCCACTAAATGAGGCTAATATTCATTGTTAATATAGATAATATTCATGTTCTTTATTATTCATAAACACCATTTTAGTGCATTTTACAATTTGAACATCATTTCACATTATGATTGTAATACCTTCTTAAAATGCACTATTATGTGGTACATTTTTGAACATAATTTGAAGTACCCAATGATTCATCTAATTATAAATATTTTAATTTGATATTTTTGTAAATTTATCTACACTCCAATATGAACATGTTTCATTCAGGGATCAATGGAGAATTCATGGAGGATGATGGAGATATTTGGCAATGAAAGGAAGCAATTCTGGAGAAGGTAGATTGGATACCTTCCCACTGATTAGACTGTGGGGCCCCAATTACAGGACCAATTAACCCTATATTTCGTGGGGTGATATAAGACATGTCTAGGAACAAATAACTCTTCAGGATCCAATGCTAATTCTGCCTACATGGTGTCCATTCAGCCGGCCCAAGTTAGAGATAAAATTCTGGGCCAGATTCTGCGGCCCAGAAAAACAGCCCACCAATTAAACCATATCTCGAAAAAAATACCTCCTTTTGGGCTGAGATTTTACAGTATGTTAGGGGACATCCTTAGAATATTTTAAGTCTTATATTGACCACCCAAATTCTGCCATCTAGAAGGTGTTTCAAGTGCGTCTGTTTGGTGCATGAAATCTGGATGTCTTTTCGGGTCAAGGATGGAAAGTCTTCTTTCCACAAACTTTCCACCACCCTAGACCTACCATACTCAAGTGGGATGACTTTTACTATTGGAGGATCTACCCAAGGCTCCCAAAATGCCTATTTAAGGTAGTGGTGGTGAATGAGTTTGGAATCTTGGATGCTTTGTTCAATTGTAATGTTATGCTGCATTTTTGTTGCCTCAAATTTGTCTTTCACATGTAAGTTGTTCAATTCACTTTAGTTTCTTAATAAAAGTTATTATTCTACTATTATTCTGTTTTTCTTCATATCACTTTGATACCGTTGGATTAATGTGTGAATTTATTCACACCAACCCTTGTGAAATTATTCACACAACGGTGGAGTGATCATTTTATTTTTGTTGTTTTCTTTACTTCTCCATTTCCTCCCTCATGAGTCTACTTTCCGCTTCCATTGAAACCATGAGATCAATGGAGGGCTAAACCACTTATGGGTTGATCCAAGAGAGTAGCAAGGGGCTGAATTGGATTTTATTTATCACCTAATTAATGTATAATCACTTCTTTAATTGGGATTTTTATTTGATGATTTTTAAACTCCATCGTCCTTGTTTAATTTAAGGCCACACACTTCAAGTACTAATACGATCCTTTACCTTGAAGTGATCAAAACTTTGATCCTTCAAGTGTATAGGTTATTAGTATTAGAGGGTGTAGGCATTAAACCAGTAAGTTATGATGTTGTTTTATCTCCTTAAATGAACCCATCTCAAATTTAAGAAATTGAAATCATTAAAAAGAAAATACGTCCAATCCACCCCGAGCGATAACCTAGGATCAACTCATTCTTTTAAATTGAATTCACTTAAATCTATTAGATATATTTAAAACCCATCCAAAATCAATCCAAGTTGGCCACTTCATAGCTGAAAACAGTCCATAGAATGTACGTGTCTATAGGTTTCTTCTTAGGTCTCTGTGGATTCGATAACCCAAGCTAAACTACAAGGACCGTCTTACCTTCTTCTCTTGGGTAAATTTGAGCGAGAATCAAATTTTGGCACCGTTTCCGGGGACCTAAGTAAGTTATCTTAGACACTATCATTCTTTTTTTTCATCCCTCTTCTCTTATCTCACCACAAATTTCATTCCTATGGAAAACCCTTTTGAACAAATCCAAACATGGGGAACCTCTCCTTACTTTGATCACTCTACACCAAGTGTGATGTATAATGACCATCCTAATTCCTACTTGTGGGATCATCAACAACATACTGAACCGAAATGTTTTTATTCATATCATCCACAATACATTCAATCCTATTATGAGTTTCAAAACCCACAAATCCAATTTGAACATCCTCCTATGGAATTCCAACAACATAGTTATCCTCCTAGAATAGACCATCTATCTCAACCCCTTATCCATACTAATATGAATCCATTACTTGAAAAACTATGTCAACAAATGGAGATAATGAATTTTGAGGTTTCATCATTGAGGTTAGAACTACAAAGCATTAAAACTTGTGAGCAACCCATCCCTACACAAACTGATCCTTCCATAACCTTATGTGAAGTGTCTAGTTTCCCACAAACCTCTTATGAATTTACTGAAGAGAAAACCTTTATATTTGGGGAATATGAGGAGGATCATGGAATTGTTGATGGGTGTTTAAATCAAGAGGAAACTGATTTTTTTTATTCACAAGAGGGAAATTTGACATCATGGATTGAGTCTCCTAAGTATAACTCCATTGATGATTTTTCAAAAACACAAATCACTGAACCATTAAGAGAAATCACAAACTTTGAGTCCATACCCATTCTTGAAACTGTTCTTTCTAATTTGGTGGTTGAATCTTCTATTAAAAATGAACCAATTTTGTTGAGAATTTTGGAAAATGAAACCGAGTTGGATTCAAAATATCAACTTGTGCCTAAATTTCCTATCCAACCTGAGCTCAAAATTATTGTCCTTCCCTCCCCTCTAAAGAATCCATTCATATGGTATAATCATGACCTTTCAATTGGAATTCATTCTTCTCTTGAAACCAAAAAGGTTGGAATGATCATTGATGTCTTAGGAAAGACCACAGAGGAAACTGGATCAACCATTTCTGATATTCCTTTGATTTTACCACTCATTTTAGAACATAGGATTGTGTATGAACAAAATTATAAAAATAGAATGAATCTTAACCTAGTAGAAGTGGTGAAACATGTGGTCCTTAAAATGTTGAAAGTTGGTATTGGATAAGTTGGGGGGTTCAAGTCGAGCTAACGACGTTAAAAAAAGCGCTGCATGGGAGGCAACCCATGGTTTTCAAGTTTCCTATCATTTTGTTGTTTTAATAAACTTTATATTTTACATAGGATTAATTAATCATTTTTATATTTAAAAAAAAGACTATTGACCTGTTCTTCTATTACGAGTATGGATGGGTATGAAAGGGGAGCATCGTATTCATCTGTGTCACGCGGTGTGATCCTTGAGTAATACCTTACCCAGAAAATTAAAAGAAGACAATGTATCATTAGTTTGATTTAAAACAAATAAAAAAAATAGGAAAACCATAAAAATGATGATACTTGGAATTAAATAAGTCGTTGTGTTTTTTGTTTTGTCTGGTTTGTTCTTATTTTTGTTTAGGTACTATTTTTTGTGATACATGTTCAATGAAGGAGGTGCCTACATCCCCCAAGAGATCAAAGGGCTAATTTGGAGCAGCAAGAACTTCAACTTCAACCACCAGGTGATTTCATTCCATGATCCTCAGTTTCAATTTCCTTTTTGAACTTCTACCATCTACCTCTACTCCTTCTAAATTTTTATTTCTTCAAACACTGGGGACAGTGTTGTTTTAAGTTGGGGGGGAGATAAAATTAAAAAAAATTCTTTTGTGTAAAAAAAATGAATGATTTGAAAAAATAATTAAATGGAAGGAAAAATTACTTTAACTTTAAACATGGTAATACACATTGCACACTTTGAAACTGAATATCAAATAATTTAGTATACCCTAATTCTGATTTTAATCCTTGTATAATTTCATGAGCATAGATTTTGGAAAGTGTGGCTGTCCAATGTGATATTTCATCGTTTATATTTTAATCCAAATAAAAAAATCACAATGCACGTCCTTTGGATAGTGGGGTATTAGTTTAAGTTCTTGGGGTCCCCTAAATAAATAGCATAGGTTTGGTGATCATTTTAGTTTAATATTAGTATTCAAAAAAAAATTAAAAAAAATTGCGCGTAGAGCAATGAAATGACCTAATGCGTGGCTTTCGGCACTTGGGGATCGTGACTCCATAGTTGTCTGGCCCAGAGTTAGTAATTTTATCTCTATTTTTGGTAATTTGAATTTGTTTTTGACTGAGTTAACTCGAGATGATTCCTGAGTATGTGGGATTCACTTGGTGCCCTAAGGTCATTGAGCCTGGGAGTCATCGGCAAAGTCTCGCTACAGGGGTTGACTCTTTTGAGTGCAACTTCAATTACCATGGCAAAATTGCAAAAAAAAAATAACAACAACAAAAAAATGAATACTCATCTTAATATTGAAATGAGATTCCACCTAGCGCTTCCGTAATGTCCCCCTTGAATAAAGATGAACCCCCATGTCTATTGTGATGCACAACACATCCTCATACTTAATTGATATTGGATGAAATATGGAAATGAATTTGAACAAAGGAATGGACTTGGGATTGGGATCTTCTTATGAAACTATCTTGTATTAAAATATTTTCATGGGTTTCATGATTGTTTGTTATAAGGTTTTTTGGTGATCATTGTGTATTAAAATGTTTTTTTTTGGAAAAGGGAATTCGAATTTCATATTGTTGAGATATATTTTGCTCGGTACTAGCAAAACTCAAGTTGGGGGTGTGATTAACCACTAAATGAGGCTAATATTCATTGTTAATATACATAATATTCATGTTATTTATTATTCATAAACACTATTTTAGTGCATTTTACACTTTGAACATCATTTCACATTATGATTGTAATACCTTCTTAAAATGCACTATTATGTGGTACATTTTTTAACATAATTTGAAGTACCCAATGATTCATCTAATTATAAATATTTTAATTTGATATTTTTTTAAATTGATCTACACTCCAATATGAACATGTTTCATTCAGGGATCAATGGAGAATTCATGGAGGATGATGGAGATATTTGGCAATGAAAGGAAGCAATTCTGGAGAAGTCAGATTGGACACCTGCCCACTGATGAGACTGTGGGGCCCCAATTACAGGCTCAATTAACCCCATATTTAGTGGGGTGATAGAATAAGTGTCTAGGAACAAATACTTCTTCAGTATCCAATGCTAATTCTGCCTACATGGTGTCCATTTAGGCGGCCCAAGTTAGAGATAAAATTCTGGGCCAGATTCTGCGGCCCAGAAAAACAGCCCACCAATTAAACGATATCTCGAAAAAAATAACTCCTTTTGGGCTGAGGTTTTACAGTATGTTAGGGGACATCCGGATAATAATTTAAGTCTTCTATGTACCACCCAAATTCGTCCATCTAGAAGGTGTTTCAAGCGCGTATGTTTGGTGCATGAAAGCTGGATGTCTTTTCGGGTCAAGGATGGAAAGTCTTCTTTCCACAAACTTTCCACCACCCTAGACCTACCATACTCAAGTGGGATTACTTGTACTATTGTATGATCTACCAAAGGCTCCCAAAATTCCTATTTAAGGCAGTGGTGGTGAAGTAGTTTGGAATCTTGGATGCTTTGTTCAATTGTAATGTTATGCTGCATTTTTGTTGCCTCAAATTTGTCTTTCACATGTAAGTTGTTCAATTCACTTTAGTTTCTTAATAAAAGTTCTTCTTCTACTCTTATTCTGTTTTTCTTCATATCACTTTGATACCGTTGGATCAAGGTGTGAATTTATTCACACCAAACCTTGTGAAATTATTCACACAATGGTGGAGTGATCATTTTATTTTTGTTGTTTTCTTTACTTCTCTATTTCCTCCCTCATGAGTCTACTTTCCGCTTCCATTGAAACCATGAGATCAATGGAGGGCTAACCCACTTATGGGTTGATCAAAGGGAGTAGAAAGGGGATGAATTGGATGTTATTTATCACCTAATTAATGTATAATCACTTCTTTAATTGCGATTTTTATTTGATGATTTTTAAACTCCATCGTCCTTGTTTAATTTAAGGCCACACACTTCAAGTACTAATACGATCATTTACCTTGAAGTGATCAAAACTTTGATCCTTCAAGTGTATAGGTTATTAGTATTAGAGGGTGTAGGTATTAAACCAGTAAGTGATGATATTGTTTTATCTCCTTAAATGAACCCATCTCAAATTTAAGAAATTGAAATCATTAAAAATAAAATACGTCCAATCCACCCCGAGCGATAACCTAGGATCAACTCATTCTTTTAAATTGAATTCACTTAAATCTATTAGATATCTTTAAAACCCATCCAAAATCAATCCAAGTTGGCCACTTCATAGCTGAAAACAGTCCATAGAATGTACATGTCTATAGGTTTCTTCTTAGGTCTCTGTGGATTCGATAACCCAAGCTAAACTACAAGGACCATCTTACCTTCTTCTCTTGGGTAAATTTGAGCGAGAATCACCTATTAACCAAGAAGTGTTTGAAGTTTCAAGATATGTGGCATCATCTCAAAATGTAATCCCATATGATCAACAACATGAGAAGCAATAAAATAGTGGCATGCACTAGTATCAAACACATCTTTAATAAGGGTATAACTCAATATAATAGTACCTCACACCATATAAAGACCATATTGATAATCCATGAACATTTTATTAGCACCATACAATTGCTTACTCACTCCCCTTTGTTCCTTGATTCCATGTTGTGATTGTATTGCCTAAGGAGTCGTGGTTTTCCTATAATTACCTTGGATTGATTAATTCAAATGAAGAAATTTTTTCTGGTGAGAGTATCTTGTCAAAGCATAAGTTGTCTGAGATGCATTATATGTATTTATGTTAACTAGCTTTAGAGTGCTACAAAAATAACATTAAAGATGTCCCATCTAATTATAGTTGTGAAAAACTCAGGGTGGTGTCGTACAATCTTGCTTCACATGAGAAAAAGAACCACACTGGAAGTATCCAAGATTTCTATTGGGTCTTCGAGGAAAGTTAATCGATTATGTGGTCTGATTCTAAGGTGTACCACCTCCTTGAGAATAGGTGTCCCTCTTTCTCTTATTCCCAGTTTTAGAGTTCTCACCTATTCCTGTGGGGACAAACATACTTCCTCCTATAGGATTCCCAGCAAGATATCTTTCTACTATTGTTGCCATGTTAACCATCTTTGTATAATCCATAATACATAGGATAGCTATTTTAGAGTGAATCTCCAAACGCAGGTTTGATTCAAAGATGTGTTCCTTTAAGGACGCAGTAGTAGATACCTCTAGGGAAAAATAAACTAAGCTTATAAACTTAGATTCATACTCCTTAATTGATGGGTTCTCTTACTTCAAGCTAAATAAATTTGTTATTTGGACTATCTTGAATGTGTGATGATAGAATTTTTTGTTGAACTATTATTCAATGTCCTCACATATAAGATGTTGGTCAAATTTAAATTGTACATCTAAATCTCACCATTAGCATTCAAGATCCTCTAGCATATAGGTTGTTAACTTGAACTTTAGCTTGGACATTGTACCAAGGAAATTGAAATTTTGGTTCATTCTATTGAGCCACACTTCCAGTTTTTTAGGTAAAGAATCCCCCTAAAATATGGGTGGATTCTATTTATGAAACTACACAAAATGATCCACTTTCCTTAGTTCATCATTTCGATTTCCCTTATCAATGGCTTATAAAGCTTTCACAATTCTCTAAAAATGTTTTTGTTTCACCTACAGCTCGGGTGAAACCACATTTTCTACAGACTCTTCCTACTGGTTTTTATGATGTCAACCTGGTTCCAATCTCTATAACTAGAACAAAATACCATTTAGTCATCACTCTCTAGAAACTGAAGGCTTAAAAAAATACAAATCACCATAAATAGTAATAATTACAACTATCATTTCAGAAATCAACCATTTTAACCATTTCCAAAAATCATCAAACATCATATGAACAATGTAGTCCTGGGGGGAAGTCTCAATACTAATGCATGATATGATACACTCATCGACTAAACTCATGATGATGAGAAGACAACACACCTAGAAGTGTCTTAGAGCACTTTTATACCCAACCACCCTAGTAACTTGAAGTTCAATATAAATAAGTTAGCTACATCTTTTTATGTTATAAATTTCATGTTACACTACGGGGAAAACTGGGTTTTGCGACAGGCTTTTTGCGATGGGATTAATTATCGTTGCAAATAGTCCATCCCAGAGGTTATTTGCGATGGGGGGTTCGACCTGTCGCAAATAACATGTTATTTGCGACGGGATTTGGGGTCATGTCGCAAAAGGTAATGCGCGGTTTGGCGCGGGTTGCACGCCAAATCGCGGGAAGGTTATTTGCGACAGGAAAATCTCCCCGTCGCAAATACTGGCGGCGGTAAATGGGTTTTTGCGACGGGATGTTGTCCCGTCACAAAAAAGTGTGTTGGCAGGACACTTTTTGCGACGGGTCCCGTCGCAAATACCGGTGGCGGTAAATGGGTTTTTTGCGACGGGATATTGTCCCGTCGCAAAAAAGTGTGTCGGCATGACACTTTTTGCAACGGGTCCTGTCGCAAATACTTTTTTAACCACCAACAGCAATTAATGCGGTCAAAGGTATTTGCGATGGGTATCCCGTCGCAACTAATCTAACCTATATATACCCCCCTCCGTTTTTCTTTCTCATTCCCTCAATTCTTATTTCCTCTATCTCTAAACTCTATTTTTTGAGTGAAAATTTCTCTGAGTTAGTTTTTTTACTAAGAAGTTGTGAAGTCGTTTACATCAATAGGATATCAAGTTTAAAGGTATTTATATTTTATTTAATTTAGTGTTTATTTCATTTTTTTATGAAAATTTTAATTATTGTTGATTAGTTCTAATTAAATTAGATTTAAATTGTTTTGTTATCAATGTTTATTTGTAATAATAAATTGAGATTATTAGTACTAATTCTTAATAATTAGTAATAATTAATAATTAGTAATAATTAATAATTATTAACGAAAATTAGTATTGTATATAAATAATTACTTGTAATTAGTAATTTGTAGTTGAAAATTGTAGTTATTAATATCAATTAACGCTAATTAGTAATAGTTATGTTTAATTAGTAATAATTACAGGTAATTAGTAATAAATAGGAATAATTAGTAATAATTAGGAATAATTAGTAATAAATAGGAATAATTAATAATAAATAAGAATAATTAGTAATAAATAGAAATAATTAGGAATAATTAGGAATAATTAGGAATAATTAGTAACAAATAGGAATAATTAGTAATAAATAGGAATAATTAGGAATAATTAGGAATAATTAGGAATAAATGGGAATAATTAGTAATAAATAGGAATAATTAGTAATAAATAGGAATAATTAGGAATAAATAATAATAAATAGGAATAAATAGGAATAATTAGTAATAAATATGAATAATTAGTAATAAATAGGAATAATTAGTAATAAATATGAATAATTAGTAATAAATATGAATAATTAGTAATAAATAGGAATAATTAGTAATAAATAGGAATAATTAGGAATAATTAGGAATAAATAAAAATAATTAGGAATAAATAGGAATAATTAGTAATAAATAGGAATAATTAGTAATAAATAGGAATAATTAGTAATAAATAGGAATAATTAGTAATAAATAGGAATAATTAGTAATAAATAGGAATAATTAGTAATAAATAGGAATAATTAGGAATAAATGTGAATAATTAAGAATAAATATAAATAATTATGAATAAATAGGAATAATTAGTAATAAATATGAATAATTAGGAATAAATATGAATAATTAGGAATAAATAGGAATAATTAGTAATAAATAGGAATAATTAGTAATAAATAGGAATAATTAGTAATAAATAGGAATAATTAGGAATAAATAGGAATAATTAGTAATAAATAGAAATAATTAGTAATAAATAGAAATAATTAGTTATAAATAGGAATAATTAGTAATATATAGGAATAATTAGGAATAATTAGGAATAATTAGTAATAAATAGGAATAATTAGGAATAATTAGGAATAATTAGGAATAAATAGGAATAATTAGTAATAAATAGGAATAATTAGTAATAAATAGGAATAATTAGTAATAATTAGGGATAATTAGTAATAAATAGGAATAATTAGTAATAAATAGGAATAATTAGTAATAAATAGGAATAATTAGTAATAAATAGGAATAATTAGTAATAAATAGGAATAATTAGGAATAAATATGAATAAATATGAATAATTAGTAATAAATAGGAATAATTAGGAATAAATAGGAATAAATATGAATAATTAGGAATAATTATGAATAAATATGAATAATTAGGAATAATTAGGAATAAATATGAATAATTATGAATAAATAGGAATAATTAGGAATAATTAGGAATAATTAGGAATAATTAGAAATAAATAGGAAGAAATATGAAGAAATAAGAAAAATAGGAACAATTAGGAACAGTTAGGAACAATTAGGAACAATTAGGAACAATTATGAATAATTAAAAACAATTAGAAACAATTAGGAACAATTAGGAACAATTAGGAACAATTAAGAACAATTAGGAATAATTAAGAAGAAAATAAATTTTAATAAATTGTAATAACTTCTAATAACTTGGCACAATTTCCAGTGGATTGACGGTACTCCTTTTGCTCGATGACTCTTCTCCTTTCAACTTTCACCGACTCAAAACATTATAAAAAGTATGATTCTACGTATGCATATCCAATCTCGTATGCACGAGTTTGAATATGAATTCGTAGGACCACATTTTTCATATTGTGTTCCGGCGGTGACAGTTGCAAGAAGATGATTCATCGACAAAAAGGGGGATCTTTTGTTTGACGGCTCATTTACTTGCAAATTTCTCACACAAAAATCATAATCAAGAATATGCTCGGAGGTACGCATATTCATTCCTGTATGCATGAGAATATATATGCCTACCTCCGATAAGATTCTTCATCGTGATTTCTCTATGAGAAAGTTGCAAGTAAATGAGGCGTCAGACAAAAGAGTAGCCATTAATCCACTGGAAATTGTGTCGCTTGTAAGTAATGGTAATTATTAAGAAGTAGTTGTAATTATTTATCATTTTTTCAGATAGTGTTTTTATAATTTCAAAATTATTCAAAAATAGTAATGATTTTATATTTTGTAGAAAAATATAGAACAAGGAAGTCGACAACAATCATTATTAGATGACCGCGCTTGGATAAATCAGCATAGAAATCCAAACGGTTCTAGTTTAAATCCTATATATATTGAGGGTGCTGAAGATTTATTATCATTTGCATCATCAAAACTAGAATATGTTTCAGAAGGCACAATAAATTTTCCTTGTAAAAAATGTGCTCTGAGAACGTTTGACACATTTGACAAGGTTATGGGACATCTCTTGCGGTTTGGTTTTCAACCAGATTATTTTTTTTGGTATCAACATGGTGAACGCGGTTCTAGAGAAGATACTGATAACTTGATTTCGGATCCTTTTCGATTTCAAAATTTAGTACATGATGTTGTCGGTCTATCTGTTCAACAAACTGAAACTCAAGATGATATTGATTTAACTCCTGAGTTGACACCATCTGAATTCTATGAGTTGTTGAGGTCTGCTGAGGATGCATTATATCCTGGTTACAAGATAATAAAATTAGAAGTAGTTGAAAAATTTATGGCTATTAAATCAAATAATGAAATGTCAAACAACTATTTTGATCAGATATTTTCTTTGGTTAAAACACTATTACCTAAAGGAAATGTGTTGCCTTCAAATTACTATAAGAGAAAGAGGCTGGTTCATAATACGGGCCTTAGTTATCAGAATATTCATGCATGTCCAAATGATTTCATCTTATATTCTGGTGAAAATGATTCGTTGGATAGTTTTCCCACATGTGGACAATCTAGGTATAAAGAAGCTCAACCAGTGAAGTCTAGATCGATTCCAGTAAAACAGTTGAGATATTTCCTCCTTACACCCAGGTTGCAACGTTTATTTATGTCTTAGAACACAGCATCAATAATGTCATGGCACAAAACCAATATTTCAACTGATAAAAGCTTGAATCATCCATCTGATGGTGATTTATAGAAACATTTGGACCGTCTACATCCAGTTTTTTCTTTAGAAGCCCGAAACATGCAATTAGGTATTTCTACTAATGGTTTATGTCCGTTTGGTTCTTATGGTAGTCAGTACTCATGTTGGCATATCTTTATAACTCCGTACAATTTACCTTCATGGATGTTGATGAAGGATCCCTATATCTTTTTAACCTTATTAATCCTAAGACATCTGAAAAAGAATATTTATGTTTATTTAAAACCATTGATTGATGAGTTAAATGCATTGTGGAGTGATGGTGTTAGTACATATGATGTTGCTACGAAACAAAATTTCATATTAAAAGTTGCATTGATGTGGACGATTAGTGACTTTATGGTATATGTCATGTTATCTAGCTAGAGTACACATGGTCTGAAATCATGTCCTTACTGTATGAAAGACAACAAAGCCTTTATGATCATCAATAGAAAAAATACCTTGTTGTTTTGACTGTCATCGCAGATTTCTTCCAACCGATCACCCTTTTCGGAGGAACAAATCTCATTTCATAAAAGGTACAGTTAAAAGGGATGAACCTCCAAAAATGATCTCAGTTAAAAAGTTAAAATCAGTTTTATTTTCATTACCTCTCATCACATTTGGGCCAATAGTAAACCAACAAAAAATTCATGGCTTTGGGAAAGAACATAATTGGATAAAACGAAGAATTTTTTGGGATCTTCTGTATTGGTCTAATTTATTGGTCCGCCATATGTTAGATGTCATGCATATTAAGAATAACTATTTTGATAATTTATTTCATACAGTTTTAGATACACCAGGTAAGACCAAAGATACTGTAAAGCCACGATTAGATCTTGCCCAAATTTGCAGGCAACCAGAACTTGAACTATTTGAAAATGTCAGATCACAGAGGTTAATGAAACCAAAATAAGCTTATACACTATCCAAAGAGAGTCAATTATTATTTTGTCAGTGGATTGTAGATTTGAGACTTTCAGATAGTTATGCTTCTAATTTGGGAAGATGTGTTAAGAATGGTTATATTACCGGATTAAAAAGTCGTGATTATCATGTTATAATGGAAAGACTTATGCCAATTATATTCAGAGGTTTGTTGAATTCTATGATTTGGGATTCGATAATAGACATATCATATTTTTTTCGAGACATTTGTGCAGCGACAACAAACTACGATGTGCTAAGCAAACTGGAAGAAGATGTTGTTGTAATTATATGTAAACTGGAAAAAAGATTTTCGTCGGCTTTCTTTGACTCAATGGAACACCTGATATTACATTTGCCACATGAAGCTAAATGTGGAGGTCCAGTACAGTTTTGATGGATGTACCCATTTGAGAGATGCATGCAGAAATTGAAGAAAAAAGTATGTAACAAAGCATCAGTTGAAGGCTCAATTACTAAAGCTTATTTGCAAGAGTAAATTGTTTTTTCTGCTCTCATTATTTTGAATCTGAATATCCCTCAAAACACAATCGCATGGGACGAAACGAGGGGAATGTTAATGATAAAATGGACAGTCAATTATCAGTTTTTAATCATCCAAATCTTGGCTTCGGTGGAGTTCATGAACGATGGATTTCAGATGATGAACATCACAGATCTCATACATATGTTTTGCTCAACTGTGAAGAAATAACATCATTTTTACTATGAGTGTTTCTATCACTTATTCTATAATTTATGTTATTGTATGTAAAATTATTTTGTTTGTAGGTTATATGATAATCATATCAAGAAAAAACTTCCCCAAATTACAGTAGCTGCTCTTGAAGAATGCAGACAAAAAAAATTCTCAATGGTTTCAAAAACTTGTAACATAAATTATTAATGGTTTAATATCAATTCCGTTTATTATTTATTATATTGATAATTGTTTTACAAATTTTTAGGTGTCTCAACATGCTGATAAAATTGATAAGCGACTGTGTATATTGAGTAACCCACCTTCAAAAATGGTTAAATATTATAATATATATGTGGTGAATGGATTTAGATTTCATACACATGCATATAGAGAATCAAAAAAAACAATGAACAGTGGAGTTTTCTTGAGAGGATCGCATCACAAAGAAACTGAAGTTGACTTTTATGGAATTCTGGATGAAATTATTGAGTTGTGTTATCTAATATAGAATTACATAACAATGTTTAAATGTCGGTGGTTGGATACTGAGAGAGGCTTGCGTGTTCATATAACTCATGGAATCATCGATATTAAATATAAAATTCTTCTTGCAGTAAATGAACTATTTTTACTGGCTCAACAGGCACATCAAATTTATTACGCAAAGTAATGTGCTACTTGAAGAGACTTGAGTGATTGGTGGAGCGTAATAAAAATGAAATCTCAGGAAAATCAGTTTACTCAAACTGAATTTGGTTCCGCTGAAGTGAAAGAAATTGAAATTTTTCAAGAGACTGCTCAAAATCCATCTTTTTCACAAAGAGATGTGAATATCGATGATGACACCCCACAATTAAGGATCGATGATGATGAAGATGTTAATGATGTTACAAATGAATTTGAAATGACAAGAGATGATGAAACTGAAACTCATATAGATATTGATGATGCTGAGGAGGAAGATGAAGACATTGACATTGACAGCTATGAAGATGAGGATGAAGACAGACATTGACATAGTTAAATTCTAGTTATAATCATAACTAATATATATCTATATATAATAGTTATTTTCAACTATCAGTTAACAATAATCATTTTGTGTTTTAAATGGATCCTGATCTATTTTGCGAGTTGCAGGAGGCTGAGATACCTTTGGATGAGGGGGATTTTGGATCATCTGACCCTCAACCTACTGGCGGTTTAGGGGGTACATGGAGGGGGCGCGGTCTTGCGTGACTGATTATTCCTGACCCTATCCCCGAGTGACGTCCACGTCTAGGATTTAATCCATGCACACGGAGGTATGATAACCTGTATATTTTAGTTAGCTTTCATTAATTTATTTATATATATACTAATTGTTTGATTATTTATTCCTTTTTTACAGTTTTTCACATGTAGTTGTTGGAAAGGGGAGCGCTATCTTGCGTAATTATTTTTCACAGCCATGGATCACATGGGAACAAATTCATGTTGATGTGCGGATCGACATGTTCAATCATTGGCTGGTACGTAAATAAATAATATTTATTTTGAAATTTATTTTATTAATAACTTGATATTATAAATTATTTGTAGGGTTTAAGGTATCACATCGATGATATCATGCGTAACGTTATCCACGCAGCATGCCAGGTGTCTATGCGTGACTATTTTCATCAGTTTTTACACAATTTGAGAAGAACGGTCATTAAGAAAGCAGGAGTGACATAATTTGATGAGTCATGTAGAGCCCACCGACCAGAGTACATTTCATCTCACATTTGGGATGGATTATGTTTACACTGGTTGGGTGGTGGATTTCAGAGGAGATCTTTAGTGGGTTGGCAGAACCGGGGGAGACAGGAGGTGACGCATCGAGCTGGTAGTTGTATATTCAGTACGCATAGAGAGCATCTGGTAAATATATTTTTTAAATATTTTATATAACTTTAAATATAAACAATTTATTTTATATTTCTGTATGCATTCGAGCATCCCGATATTACGAAGTACGATGTTTATCAGAGGATGTACAGTGATCCATCCACTAGAGAGATTAGATGTGATCGCCAGTGTCAGATTGTGGTTAGTATTATTTTTTTAGTTTGACAATTAACCGCATATAATATTTTCACAATTTCAATTTCAAATTGGAATTGAAGAAGTTATATGAGGCTGCGACCTCTCAGACACAGGCTGAGAGTCAGGACGAGATGACTGATCAGACCAGTGTTCGTCATTTCGATGAGGCGGCATGGATGCAGACGACTCAGTATGGCTTTGAGAAGGACCGAGTAGTTGGTATCAGCTCTCATTTGACTCTTGGTACTTATTATGGTACTACTGCAATGTCGACATCCAGCTCGAGAGGAGCTCGTAGAGAGGCATCATCTTCTTCCTCACAGTATCATGAGCAGTTGTGAACTCAGACTGAGCTTATATAGAGTTTGCAGAAGCAGCATGAAGAGATGTGTCGGTGGCAGTAGCAGCAACACGAGGAGGAGATGCGTCGATGGAAGCAGCAGCATCACGAGCAGATGGAGTACATGTGTCGTATGACTCATAGTTTAAGGATGGAGTTTCCTCCACCATCTCCTACAGCTCCTCCACCTCCTCCAGAAGACGACCCCCTAGTGATTTTTTTTATGTTACAAACACTTCAATTCAAGATTTGTTGTAATATAAACTATTTACAGTTTCTGTCTTTTATATTGGTGCAAATATTGCATTTTTTTATTTTTAATATTTTATTATTTATTATTAGTATTATATTTTTTAATATTTTTTTATTTTACTAATAATAATAATAATAATAATAATAATAATTTTTTATTTTTTTATTTTTTTTGTAAATATTGAGAATTTTAATATTTTTTTATTTTTTTATTATTTTAATAATATTAATATTAATTTTTCATTAATCATAATTTTATTAAATATATTTTTTAGTATTATATTTTTTAATTTTTGTTTATTTTACTAATAATAATAATAATATTTGATGATGTTTTTATATTTTTTTGAGAATATTGAGAATTTTAATATTTTTTTATTTTTTTATTATTTTAATAATATTAATATAATTTTTTTATTAATCATAATTTTATTAAATATATTTTTTATTTATTTTCTTTAGTATTTGCGACGGGACCTCTTGCGACGGGCTCCCGTCGCAAATAGTTTAAATATAAATTTTTAAAAATAGTATTTGCGACGGGCCCGTCGTCCCGTCGCAAAAGGTTTTTATATATAATGTATATAATCGGAGACTTATTTGTGACAGACCCGTCGCAAAAGGTTTATTTATATATAATGTATATAATCGAAGACTTATTTGCGACGGGAACCTGTCCCGTCGCAAATACTATTTTTTGCGACGAGCCCGTTGCAAAAAATAGTATTTGCGACATCGTTTTCTGCAACGGGCTATTTGCGACGGGGCCCCGTCATAAATACTTCTAATTTCGGTAGTGTTATGACATTCTCATTTCCTTGAAACCATCTAAAAAATATAGATGGAGTGAATAAGACTCATACCATTTGTAGCATCCCACCCTAACCAATTGTCTAGGTTAGAGGTGTTACTAACCTTAGGTGACATCCCCAAGACATCACAGGCCGATAATAAATGTTAAGGGCATAGTAAAACATTGCGGATGATTTTCCCTAAAAGACTATCATAACCTAATAAATTCAAATACAAACAACCAAACCAACTATATGATGCATGAGTAACAACAATACAACTCAAACATAGACCAGATAAAATAGAAACATCAGAGTAGGAGTGACATGTAATAAAATATGACACAAAGAAACCAAAGGACACCCAACATGGTAACACCGAAGTGGCATTACTCTAAAGACTCTAAGAGAGAACTCCAAGCTCCAAATGTCAACTTGTGGAAGTAACATCATGATATGCCACTATATAAGTATGATATATTTCCTTTTCATGTGTCTCGGTAAAAAAAATATCTATAAATGCACAAAAGTTCCCAAGTAGAAGGTGAGTATAAAACTCAATAAGTAATCCTTAAAGACTTCCCAACACATTCCATTAAGACGAGAACATGTCAGCACAGTTTATATAAGATAGAGTTTGAGAATATCAAAATAGTTTATTATAATAAAAATAGTTTAAGAAAAATAATTGAACTAAATCAATTTTCCCATTCTTTCATTTCCACTTGGCTTACCCATTCCATGCATCACACACACACACACATGTATACCATGGATCTCCCTATACTCGTGAGTGGTGAGTTATCCTATCACTAAGTCGTTAATTGGTGACCCCCATTGACAATGGAACTTCCAACCATAACCCCTACCATTTCCTTTTTTGATGGTGAAACTTCCGACCATGATTCTTCCCTATGCACATGAATGCACACCAACCACACATGCCAAATTTTTCTACAAAAACCACTTATTTTATAAAACTATTTTATTTTAATAATTTTATTATACACCATGTATGAACCATTCCAAAACCAATAATTATGATACTAAAATCAGGATAGTTTTCCAAAAATTGAGATAGAGGAATTTAAACACTAATCCTTCATGTTATAGAACAAGTAGAATGGGAGAGAAGCCACCTACTTCTCAACGGTTGAAGAAAACAGAAAATGGAACATGAAACCTCTATATTCGACCTTGAATATTTTTTTACTTCAATAGATCCAATAAGATCTCATCAAGATATACATCATAGAACATAGATCTATCCATAACAGATTTCATCTAACGATCCGGGTGAGAGGAGATGAGAGTATCTAAAGAGAAAGGTTAAGAATAAGCAATTACCTTTGATTCTAGAGATCCAAAATGCTTTGATTCATCAAAAATTCTTACCAGATCAAAAGGGATTTCCAAGGGATCCTATGATAGGAGAGGAGTTTAATGACCTAAGAGAATATGATAAAAATGAGGGTTTTGGTGCCTTAATCTGAGTTAAAGATTAATATTCAGAGCATTAACTACGTGTCACATGGTTAGATGCGTGGTTGTGCCACACTGTTTGGAAAACTGTGCACCAACCATGCAGTGCTACTGTCTTAAGGTTATCCCCTCGCATGGTTTTCTTCCACAGTTTGACAAATCGTGTGCCAACCATGTTTACTCTACTATATCCATTCACATGATTTCCCCTAGCGTATGCACAGTTTCTCCAAATCATGTGTTAATCGTGTGTTAGCCTAGTGACTCCCAGCACCACGTTACATGGTTTCCTAGAGATAGTGCACAATTTCTTTGAGCATGAACATTACCTGAGTTGATTGAATACCATTGTTTAATATGCGATCTAAGGTTTAGACTTCTTCTATGACCATTGGGTTTGTCATTTCCCTATGTTTAAATTAGGTTTTGGGTTAGTCATTCTTTGCAATCTGAAGTACCTAACCATGAGAAAATGAGAACTTGGGATGGAGTGCGTTTACCATGACCATTGGACTCATTAGGACCTGATTCCAACAACTACATGATTGTTAATTGATTATTTTATACCTTGTTATCCCATGAACCTAGATTCATTGCAGCCCAACACCCTTTTTCTATTTTCTTCTCCCACTTTCTTCATCAATCCAATGCTCATTAGCTTAGATTTAATTTCTGCAAATCAAAATTAGTTTAGATTTATTTTATTTTATTAATATTTTCTCTAATCATGTATTTGTTGGTTTGGCCTCGGACTTGCAATTCCTATACTACCATGTAGTTTAGTGGTTTGTTCGTTTCCTGTTTATAAATTTCTAAATTAGATAACCCTGTGGGAATTAATGATGACCATAGGACTATCAAGGATGTTTTCAAGAAGTTTTATGTGAAGGTGGAAATGGAAAAGAAAAGATGATTGAAGTGTGTGTGTGCAGACAACAAAGGCAAATACCCTGGTCCATTTGAGGAATATTGATAGAGTTCCAGCATTATGGTGGAAAAATCAGTACCAAAGATTCATTAGCATAATGGTGTTGTTGAGAGGATGAACATAACCATTTGTAAGAGAGTCGAGTGTATGCTCTCAAATGAAAATATGTAAAACACCTTTTGGGGGAAGGCAATGAGGCCAATGATTGATTTAATCAACCTTTCTCCATCAGTTCCACTGAACTATGACATACCAAAAAGGGTTTGGATAGGTAGAGATGTTTCATACAAACACTTGAGAGTATTTGGCTATAGGGCATTTGTACACATCCTGAAAGATGAGAGGGGGGAGCTGGATGGAAAGGTAAAGTAGTGTATCCTTTTGGGATATGCTCGTGAAGAGTTTGGATGCTGACTTTGGGAACCTATCAGCAGAAGGATCATTATAAGCATAGATGTGGTATTTCTTGAAGATTAGACAATTGAAGATTTTAAGAAGCCAGGGAATCAAGAGATGTTGTGGTATGAGGAAATTCTAGTCAATCTGGAACTAGTCACTCCCCCATCAGTTCCAGGTAGTGCGAGAGAGATTTGTAACACTGGTGATACATCACCACTAGGTAATATGTCTTCATATACAGATATTTCTCCATCTTATGATATTCCAAAAAAGATTCCTTCTGAAGCACAATTGAGGAGATCCACCAAAAAATGAGAACTGAATCGTAGATACTCATCGCATGAGTATGTGACACTCACAAACAGGGGAGAGCCATACAGTTACAATGATGCAATAAAAAGCAAGGAAAATATGAATTGGAAAAAATCCATGTAAGAGGAGATGTGATCCTTACACAAGAACCACACATTTGATCCGGTAGAGTTACTAAATGGAAAGAAGGCACTCGATAACAAGTGGGTGTATAAAATTAAAGGATAAGATGGTAGCTCACAACCACATATAAAGCCAGGATGGTTATGATGGGATTCAGTTAGAAGAAAGGTATCGACTTTGATGAAATGTTTTCTCTTGTGGTAAAAATGTCATCTATCGGAGTTGTACTTGGATTGGTGGCTAGTCTCAGTCTAGAGGTTCAACAAATTTATGTAAAGACTACATTTTCACATAGATTTCTTGATGAGGATATTTATATAGAGTAACCAAAATGTTTTCAGGTGAAAGGAAAAGAAAACATGGTATGTAAACTTAAGAAAAGTTTACATGGTCTCAAATAGGCACTGAGACAATGGTAAAAGTTTGACTCGTTTATGGAGAAAAACGAGTACAAAAGAACAACTATTGATCATGGTGTATTCATCAAATGGTTTGTTGGTGGTGATTTCATTATTATTTTTCTTTATGTTGATGATATGCTAATTATTGGTAGAGATATCACCAAGATTGAATGGTTAAAGAAGGAGATAAACAAGTATTTTGAAATGAAATGCATATGAGAGGCTACTCATATTCTTGGTATAACGATTACCCGTGACAAGGGGAATCGCAATATTTGGCTCTCTCAAGAACGGTACATTGAAAAGGTTCTTGAAAATTTTAAAATGGGCAATGTGAAACCATTTAGTACTCCACTTGCGAGTCATTTCAAGCTCACGACAAACCAATGTCCATCAATTGAAGATGATAAAGTTGAGATGGAAAAAGTTCCTTATCAGTCAACAACTGGCAGTCTCATGTATGTTATGGTGCGCACTTGACCAAATATTGCTCATGTTGTTGGTGTCGTAAGCATATTCTTATCAAATCTAGGAAAGAAGCATTGGACAACTGTTAAATGGATATTAAGGTATCTCTAAGGTACATCCAGTCATTGTTTATGTTTTGGAAATGATAAACCGGTTTTAGAAGGATATAAAGATGCAAATATGGATGGAGATGTAGACATGAGGAAATTCATATCAAGATACCTAATATCATTTGCAGGGGGAGCAGTCTCATGGCAATCACGACTTCAGAAGTGTGTTGTTTTGTCTACCACTAAAGTAAAGTATATCGTAATCACAGAAGGTTGCAAGGAGATACTGTGGATGAAGAAGTTTCTACATGAGTTGGGACATAGTTAAGAGAATTGCATTCTCTATTGTGATGGTCAGAGTGTGATTTATCTCATAAAGGGCCTAACATTTCGTTCCAGATCAAAACACATTGACGTTTGATATCACTAGATTTACAGTGTGTTGGAAGAAAAATTGTTGAAAATTGAGAAAATCCACACTAATGATAACGGGGCAGATATGATGACAAATGTGCTATCAAATTGGTCATGGGGGGAGATTTTTGTGGGTCACTCCCAAATTTGGTGAGTCTATTATTTGAGTAATTAATATGTCTGCAGTAGTAATTAATCTGTCAGTAATGAATCTGGATGTTGTCAATAATGGCAGTGGACAGATTCAAAGAACCAATATTTGACTGGTGCAATTTTTCATCTTTAATTATCTTATCAATCTCCTATAAAATGCAACTTGTAATCCTCTCATGATTTATCCGAAGAAGAGAAATAAAAGTCTGGGGCCCTTTCTCCCATGGAGTTGGCACATTGTCGAACTACATAAATCTATTATGTTCTTGTTTTTAATTTCTGTTCATGAGTGTTTTTATGTTTGTGTTTTTTGCTCCCCAACAATAATTTATGACATAAAAGTATCATGTGATTAAATTTGATTTGTAAAACATATCTAATGTTGGAATCGTGTAGGCCAATCCATTGGATGAAGTTGGGTTAAGACTTCAACTCTAGTGGTTCAACATCAATGATGATGTCGCTAGGGGTTGCAGGGGTAGCGTGCCCCTGCTCAGGAGTCCGAGGGCCGAAGGTTGTCGGTCCAGTTTTTGGGGGACTGTAGCAATGTGGGCTCACTGTTGCAGAGCTGACCGGCAATGCCAGTAAGGCATTCTAGCAGTGTAGACTTCAGCATGGTACTGTAGAAGCATGTGACTGACGACACCAACATGTCACTATAGCTCTGCGAACTTCCATCCACCAGTTATTGTAGCACGGTGGACTTAATATTCGGGTTTGACATTGTATCAACGCAGGATACTATATCACCACATTGCTTTATGGCCTCATTTCGAGCTAAGGTTTCAACTTTGAGATTGTATGTAATTATGGTTTCGAATTTTAGTGAAGTGTTTTGTCGCTCTATAGACGTAGAAATTATTCTCGAACTATGTAAATCTATGTGTCATGTAATCTTCTTCTTCTTTTATTTTTTCTCCGCTTTATTCTTCTTTTGTAATCGACTATCGTCGAAGCTCCCAATGTTTTCATAACACCTAATACAATAAATGACATACAACTTAACACTTAAACAATGTAAAACATATCACAAACATAAAAGATCAAAAAATGTAGTGTTATTATCAAAATAAAGATTCTTAGAATAAAGTGTGTTATTGTCAAAATAATGATTTTTAGGATAAATTTTTTTACAAATAATGTTATAAATTAATGACAAAACATATAGTATTACATTATAAAATGATGACAAAACTTAACCTTATAATATAAAATTCAAAATGTTTTAGTATAAAAATAAAATATATTTTTATAACATAAAATATATTGTTATAAAAAAATATTTTGGTTATGAATTATTCTTTTATAAAAATTAATAAAATGTTATGTTACAAAACTAATAAAAATGTTCAATTATAAAAAATATAAAAAAAAATTATGTGATGAATTTTTTGTCATAAAATTTAATAGAGTTCACTTATCAATAATGATATAGAAATTATATTATAAAGATGTTTTTTTTAAAGAATGCTTTGTAGTTATAAAATAACATTTAGTTATAACTAATAAAAATACAAAACTACAAAAAAAAATTACAAGAGCATATTTTGATAAAAATTATTATGTCATAAAAAACTAATATAAAAGATGTTCCATTACAACGATTTTACAAATATATATGTATGTGTGTTTTATCATAAATGGGTAAATAAATAAGTCATAACATATATATTGTTCATGATCTTAAACATAAAAAGTGATAAAAACTATAAAAAAATCCTCTATTTCAAAAACTATAATAGAACATACAATCTTACTCGTAATAAAAAAGAAATTAAAAAACAAAACAAAACACCAAATCTATTATATAAAACTATTTTCATTACAACGCATGTAAAGAAATAAACCGGACCGAAGACTCGACCCCGTGACCGCCGCCTCAAACCTCTAACCCCCCTGCCACCATATGCACCTACGTGGGGCCACACCCCGGATCTATTATAGAAAATACAAAGAGGGCATACCCCCATTTAATATGAAAAATCTAATAAAAATACAAAAAAAAAAACATTTTATCATAAAAACAAAAATTATAACAAAACTAAAAAATTAAATAAAAAATACTAGAAATGTATCATGTTACAAAAAAAATAAAATATATATATATATAACAAAACACAAGGTGTGTCGTCAATAATAACAAAAAAAAATAACAAAATAAATATTGAATTCTAAAAAAATAGAAAACAAAATGGGTTAACATCATGTTTTGAGACTAATATTTCTTAAGAAGCTGAAGCACATTATGAGGGTTCTAGTCTGGAAGCGAGTGCTGCAGATAATATACTAGATGATTTATAAGTTCTAACAAAGGGATTGCAGCTAAATAAAAGGGAATCAAAATCTAAGAGAGGTTTGATTCTCGGAGTACAGTTCTCATGCCAACTTTTCCTTCATCTTCCCGATTGATTCTTCGATCGCAGGCACATTCTTCTTGAAGGCTGACCACTGTTCTGTGGTCAGACTTATCCCTGCCCCAAATACATTCAAACAATGAAAATGGACAAAATCAGCCAAGAAGCTCAGCAATATAAAAAAAGCTATATGATTAATCCCCAGATTCCTCTTAATTCAAAAAATTGAAAAATTACACTACTTTCTCAGTGGAAAAAAAAACATATAGATATCAGTTTGAAAAAATCAGTGTTAGTTCTTTATAATGAACAAACATTTAAACAAGTATTCCAAAACAAAACCACATAATTAAGTAGCAGAAAAACACTTTTTCAATAAGCAACCTGAAAAAAATTATACAGAAGTAAGAAGCACTTATCAGAAGTAACAAGCATTTTTTCCCTGGTACGAGGCGGTTTGTTTAGGGTATAAAGGAAGTCTATAAATCTCATATGAAAATAGTCCAACTCTTTTGTTTGATATTAAAGAACCAATGCCCAGGAAAGCTGCATGCATTAGGGACATTCAAACACCAAGCTTCATCACTGTTAAGCTAGACAGAGCAATCGAAAAATAAAAAAATGAGGAAAGCATGGAAATGTTATAATTATGGATCAATTTTAGAGGAAGTATGATTTCAGAAAAAATTAGCGACCCCCTCAAGATTAGAAACATACAGAATTCAAGGCAATTTATAATTTTCAGGAACATCGGTTGCAATGTTAAAATCAGAAGAAATTCTCCACAAGAGTGAGCAGAGACACTGACATTATTAGAATTTAGAAATGAGAAAACCGCAATTCCAAACCCCAACTAATAGAGTTCAAATAAATAATGATGATTTATAAAAACAATTTTGTAAATCCTACTCAGATAATAAATAATATATTAACAAATATAAAATATATTGCAAAGTGTTATTAAATAATTAATTAAAACAAATACTTAACGTCTTGTATTTGCATGTTCACAATTGAGACCAAGGGGGGGCAGACAGATCCAAGATCTAGTATTTGTAATACCAAATCCAGGCCCATAGCTATGGTTTGGTTCCAAGTATGGACAGAAAACCAAACTAAACAGTTGGGGTCAGGGTGACATCAAGGCAGGGTACTGCTAATACTATAATCACACCACTTCTATGCCAGGTTTAGAATTATACCCAATCTGTTGACTGGCCTACTAAACCTTGCGCTTGACAATGGTGAGAAAAACATTTGTAGTTTCCTATCGAACTTGATGAATTGGTTGTGCTCAGCATCCAAATTCTTCAGTAAATATGTTAATGTAAATCGTTCATTTTAAATATGAAGACATTACTATATTTGGAGTATTTTTTTCAAATATAATGTCGCCTTCATTAACAATAACGTTAAAATCGTGCCTATCTCTAAGGAAAAATAGAAAACTGTAATTTGTTTAGATACAGAGGTAGCAGAGCAGAGGCAAGAAAGAGGGACAGGCTTGCTAGAAAGACAAAGGGAAGAGAGGAAGGAGGAGATAAGTGAGGGCAGCTTAACTTGAAAGAAAAATAAAGGGGCAGCACAAAAGCATTGATGTAGTTTTATTTATGAGCATAGTAAAGTCAGTGAAACCCGATGAAGATTTAGAAGTTCTACAAAGGCAAGCAAACTCCCAAACGTATGGCATAGAAATATGAACCCTAATTGATTCCTATAGAGGCATTGATATAAAAATGGAAGAGCCCAATATGCAGGGAAACAAAGCAACATATGAACAGACTGGATATGGAAGATCATGGCCAACCACGCTTACCTTTAGAAGAAGGGAACTCTTTTCCATCCTTCGAGTAGTATTCCCTAATAGAAACTAAAGTTCTTCCTCTGAAATCCTGTATAGTGACCCTCCTCTTGCTCGATAACTGCATCACCGCAAATGCACGGGAAAAAACGTCATCCCACGAAACAACCGATCATTTTTCCCAAAATCATTTGCTCGACAATGATACATTGTTTAAATTTTGAGAAATCAGATACTCCAGTTTAAATTAGACTATAGTTAAAATCAACTTCAACTTAATCAACCCTTCTAACCTCTTGCGAATCAAAAGCAAAAATTAGGGTTAATGTACTCTTCAAACCTCTCAAGAAAGAATTATGGAGTTAAAGACCTGACCCTGCAAATAATGATATCCCCTTCATCGTCGTACTCCTTGGCACCGACTGTTTTTGACCCATCCTCTTCCTCTTCTGCTTCCTCCTCCTCCACCTGATCGGCTTCTTGTTTTGCATCCTGTTGGGTCTCGGGTTCCGGTTCAACCTCCTCAGCGTGCAATCTCTTGAGGAAGGTCTCCACCACTCCCCTGACAAATTGCTTGTGCTCGGCATCCGAAAGGTTCATCCCCAGTGCTTCCGACGCCATCTTCCGAACCTTGTACTCCGTCATATTTGCCATGTCCGCTTTCTTCAGGATCCCCACCACCGTTTCTTCGATTTTCTCTTTGATATCGGGCTCCATCCTTCACTGCGATAGGCGTGCGTCTCGTTGCTCTCTTCCCGGGCATATGCTCTTATATTTTTTTTATTAACACGTAATGTATTTTTCTCCCTCCTTTTTTGTATTTGTTTTTTTTTTATCAACAATGAGAATATGTTTTATATTTAAAAACATGTTGTTATAAAACGATACCGATTGAAATCCTGAATAATTTTAAAATTGGGACCTATTTGTCATGGTAAATGAATGATGATGTTGATTGAAGACGAAACGTAATA
Organism: Viscum album; assembly: GCA_963277665.1. NCBI lineage: Eukaryota > Viridiplantae > Streptophyta > Magnoliopsida > Santalales > Viscaceae > Viscum > Viscum album. Next base: position 922,449,745 of record OY728141.1, on the reverse strand, counting down.
TTGCATGTAGACTAAAGTATGCGATTAAAAAGTAAAATAAGGAGAAAAGGGTAAAGTATTCCGACCAAAAGTCGCATTCTATTGTCACTTTCTCTCTCTCTCTCTCATGAGCACGCACCTGTTACTTAGGATTACAATCAATGGTTCCGATTAACCGACATATTTCATGTCAAACTCAATGGTTGGATTTATCTCTTAATTAGATAGTGAAATGGTGGAATACAAAGAGTTGAGATATGAAAGGCTAAATTTGGAAAATAACGGTATCATTCACATGAAATGATGATATCCACAAAAATATCAGTTTATAACACCCCCTTTGAATGTCATCAATTTCATGAAATATCATTTTATTTTTCGCTTGAAAAAAAATTGTGGAAAAAAACAATTAAAACTAAAATAATTGAATTCCATGTAAAATTTTAAGTTGTCTCGCTAAAAGCCTTATCAAGAAAAGCTATTGGGAAAATCCAATGAAGGGAAAGGGAGTACACCATTCCCAACTTCCTATGATTAGATCACGTTAGACTTTGAAGTCTTTACATCCCAATTTTACAAATCAAAAAGTTGTAGTTGATAATGCTTTTGTGAATAAATCTGCATTATTTTCACCTAACCTAGTTCACTTGATGTTGATATCACCATTTTTTTGAAGTTCATGTGTAAAAATGAATTTTTGTGAGATGTTTTGTCTGATCACCTTTGATATACCCACTTTTAATTACACTATACAATCTACATTATCCTCATGTAAAGTAATGAGAATATCATCATTATTTCAAAATATAATGTCCATGATAAAATGTGTCATTTTATGAAAAAAAATCTTTTGGTTTTAAATCTTAGAATAATTAATCATTCATACCCTTTAAAACTCGATGAGTATGAAAGAACATCACCTTCCATTAAATTTATAACAATATTACACATTTATGCATATATCATTCGGGGATAGATAAAACGTGCATTTATATTTAATCCTTATGGGATAAATAAGTTCATCGACTCCTCATGTATGAATTATATCACTCTTGGAGGTAGGAGATTTAATTGTTTACTAAGGGTATCTTCTATTTAATTGTTTACTAAGCAGTGGGGGCATTAAGAAACCATAAACCAAGAACAATTATGCGAGATATTGAAACAATGTTGTAATATAAAATAACAAACATGTTGTATGTGTACATTACACCAAAGTTGTTGTCACTCCATCTTCAATTGTATGAGCTTGATGAAGATCATAGGAGGCAATCGTAGGATGTCCCTCCTTTGTGGTGTATCCACGGACTGACTGAATCGCTTGACACTCGAGCAGGATACTGCCACCCTTCACAACATGTTAGTGCCTCATGGTGTAAAGGAGGAAGAAGATGAGATCCTCGGGGAGAGGGAGATAATCGAAATAGCAAGAAGCGTCACTTAGACAACTATATTGATGGACTTAATATCCTTATATAGTTGTTTCAAGAATGCTCCCCGAACCCCAAGCATTTATCGTACGTTTGTAATGTACGAGTAAATAACATGGCATTTGGTTACTACACTAGTGACCTTTCATCCAGTAACACTTCTCTCATGCGTTTCATCTTTGTGAAACACTTGTAGTTAATGATAGCCCATGTAGAAGATCACTCGAGTGTTATCTCATAAACACTTGACTTCCATGAAAATGCAGTGGGTTCGTAGCCACTGATATGCCAAGGCAATGTCCTATGATATCTATATATCGTAATAAATGATACGCCCTTGCATAGCATGTGCCTTTGGATATTGTCACATATACTATTTCTATATTAGGCCTTATGATATTGGTTAATCATGTATCATATACATATTAAGATTTAAGGCATTATCTAACAATCACCCACTTGTACTAAAGTCTCATAGACTTTGTGTCATTTTACCTTATATTGCATCATATACAATAACCTGTGAGACCATATCCAAAACTACTTTTGGATATTTTTCAAAACACTTTTACAAAGCTATCATTAACATTACCTTGTATCACATCATATGAAATACTTTGTGAATACCCATCCAACACTCCTTTTGAATAAACTCTAAAACAATTTTAGAATAGTTCTGAAAGTAAAAATCGATCCTCATTCAGTCAACTAAAAAGTGTAACCCCACAAGCCTTTGTAGTGTTAATAATAAATATGAATCACTGAATCCATAAATATAAGTAGAGAGCGGTCTATAACTAAGAATCAATGCTACTAAAGCTATAAATGGATTTGAAATTATCTTCATCTGCAATGTCTTGGATTTTTCCATGTATTATTTTTTAAATATTATATGGAATTAATTTGAGATTAGGCACTGAGACGATGTGCGATTATGAGGCCCGGTGTACCCGAAATAAATGTTTGAATGATATTAAAATATTAAATAGCACGCGCAAGCAGTTTTTTTGAAAAAATATAATAACTTCTAAAAGGGTGCCCGGATCAGAAATCTGAGGGCACCGTTGCGTTCAGAGCAGCGACTTTATCTGAAGTGAGGCCTAACATCAGTCGACACGGGTCAGCTGTGAAAGATAGTTTTTGGAAGTTTTAAAAAATAAAATAAATTTAAGATTTATTTTATTTTCATGTTTCACAGCGACACAAAAACACGCTTTCTCTTTTTTTAATAATCAGCTCGAAAGGGACCTAGGGTTAGAATTCATAACCCTAGAGAATTTCCCTGAAGTCTTTGGAGAGAACCATGGAGAAATCTCTCGACAGACAACAACGAGATGGTGGATCAAGATCATTCTGACAGATCTTCATCGTCAACGAATCCTCGATAGTGTACGATCCAATTCCTAGGTAGGGCATTGTTATTTCAAATTATTCTTTCCTCATTTGTAGGATTAATGACGAACGCATTCAACCAACAAATAGGTTGACCTGCGGATCGATCGTTCTTGAGGGATAGGTTTTATTAGTGGGATTTTATTGCCGATGTTCAATTGTTGGAATTGCTTTGGTTTTTCTTGATCATCCTTACGAAATGGATCGAGGCCAGAATGAAAAATGGTCGAGGTTCATTCCTTGGGTTGTTCCTTGTGCATTTCTCCCCCGAAATTCTCCACGTTCTCCATGTTCTTCATGGTTTACGAACAAACAATCATTGCGCCTGCGTTTTACGACATAACAATCCAAGATTGAAGATCCGACATCGATATGACTTGACAGAGGTGCGACAATGGTTGCGACAGCAAATCGAATGATGATGGGTGCTGATTTCTTGTTCTTTGTTGAAAATGAAGAATGACGTTGATTTTGTTTTTCGAGTTAATTCAAGGCCCAAATTTTACTGATTTGGTGATGGCGGGACCATATGACCTTAGATATGGAGTTTCCCGATGAGGCATTGTCGGGATTGGTGGTCGGAGCGATGTGGAAGATGACGGAGCACGAACCAGGGTTTCTTGAAAATCCTGATGAACATGGCGTGTATTCCAGAATACATGTCATGTGGGCCTCCCTGAGTGGAAGTTAGGGTTTTGAGAAGCAGAGAAGTGTCACACGGTGTGTGACACCTGTCACATGATGCGTGGGCCCTTCCTTGGGACTTAGCGTGTATCTCGGAAGATACACAGACACAATCCGGAGTACACAGGATCTGACACGGTGTGTACTCCCCCACACAGCTTGGCTGAACCGGTTACGTGGATGACTCCCTGTACTATTATACGGGCAGAGCTACATGAGTTGACACAGTATACTGGCACATGGCCAAAGTACATGGGTGGACCCCGAATGGAAGGGAATGTCATGTATGTCTTTTTACACGCCATGTACTCTCTTTTTACATGATATGTTCTAACGACACAGGCCATTATACACGGGCAGTTCCTGGGGTCAAGGAACACGGTGTGTGACCCTACCACATCTTGTGTATACCTTTATACATGGATTGAATCTCTTTTCTACCATATCTTGTACAAGCTTCATTAGAGTTTTTACCCTTGATTGTTTCTTTGAAGGTTGGTGGGTATCGTTTCCTACTCATAGGATTATGATCCCTTCAACAAGACTTTCTAGATAGAGTCATTGGAATCCCCTCTGAGAGGCCCAGAGCAGGATCCTCTATTAATTATTCATGCCCTAGATAGATTCCTTGGTATTGACGTGACCAACTTCACCAGGCGTCGATCCTCTACTTAGCAGGGCAATCCAAATGGATTTGTTCGTATCACCCCATGTCCCTAGCTATGATCCTCATCTGTGGTATCATATCTCTCTTCAGATCTTTCAGCGTATCTCTCTTATGATGGTTTCTAATGAACAATAATTATCATATGGATGTCATCAATGCTATCTGACTCATGAGTGTGTTCTACTGGATGAGGGCTTTGTAGAATCTTTGAACAGAATCCCTAGTGTTGGTATACAATAGTTGTGGCTTAACTCTAGACTTCGTGTCTTGGTTTTAGTATATCTGAAAATTCTTGATATATGTGTTGTAGAAATATACTATGTAGATCTGATTGTATCTTCCTTTATGTATTTCTTTTTGGTTTCAGGTTGTCCTATTGAGTGTTTTTATACTCACCCTTTCATGGTCTTTGCCCACACGTGTCGTGTCTTGTGCAGACGATTGACCTTTTGACAGAGTCCAGGGCAAACCATGACCGGACAGGGCTTTGCAAGATCAGGCAGACTGAGGTGTTCCTACATGAATTTGTTTCTTATAATTTTTTATATTTCAACATTTGTGAGCTTGGATATGTGTGCATGCATATAGGTATATAGGCAATGCCTCCCGTGTTACTGATATGCCTACTCGATTCTAGTCACCATCCTCTGGCCTATTGGAGGAAGACTTAGGGAGTTGCGACACAGGCCCCACTGGTACGGGTTGTGACAGAGTAGTATCAGAGGTGGTTGGTTATACCTTAGGACCAAGATTTTGTGAGATTGGTTTGGGGAAACAATGTTAAGTGTTTTGAGTTCGGATTTCAAGTCAGGGACTCCATTTTTGGTGTGGGAAGCCGATGTATTCATACACCAAGACACTGATAACCTGATTTATGACTTGATACATGAGAACATTGGTTGTATAGAAAATAATGGTATGTGCATCATATATGAATGGGTTGTGGTTCCATGTCCTTCTTGAGTCATCTCTCCAGATATAATCATTGACTGTGGTACATCTTGTTTTCTTACAAGATGCCCTCGAGATGCATACCATCTAGGATTTAGCAGCTCGATCATGATGATGACCCCCTCAGTGACAAGGCTTTGATACAAGGACCAATTCCCTAGATGTCACTTCCTAGTGGTGCACCGACCATACCACCACCTATGGAGTAACATGTGGTACTCGTAGAACTAGTTGATGAGGAGCACAGGCTGAGTGTGCTTCACAAGTTTCAGAGATAGAGACCCCTTAGGTTCCATGGAGAGCCTGACCCTCAAGTGGCCAATGACTGACTTGAGGTGGCAACCAGAGTTTTATGTCTAGTCAAGACACCAGCGAACTAGATGGCGATCCTGGCGGTGATCCTTCTTCAGGGTTCATCAGGGAAATGTTGGAGTCTGTCCATCCAAAATCATGAAAAGGTGACACTTTTATGAAAAGAGTTTGAGCATCTCTTTAGAGAGGATTTCTCACTAGTTACATAGAGATTTGTGCGTATATAGGAGCTTCTTCATCTCTAGTAGGGTATCTTGATGGTGGATTATTTTTCATCAAGGTTCACCAACATTTCTAGGTACTCGATGAATATGCTTAGAGATCAGTACTTTAGGGATCAGACCTTCGAGTGAGGTCTACATAGAGACATTTGATCTAGAATATACCTCTATGAATTTCAACTTATGCTAGGGTGCTTGAATGATCTTTGGTGGTCGAAAGCTTCTTGGCTGAGAAGGTATAGCTGGTGGTGGTCAGGAGTGGACGAGTAGGTGCATAGACCTCAGTGGAATGGAACCGACATCAGTCTCAGGGATTCGGATGTGGGAGACGTTTTACGAGGATATCCTAGGATAGAGTATCTATAGTCCAAGGCTCGCAGGGTGGGTCTAGTCAGCCTAGGGATATGCGGTGTTATTCATGTGACGGTAGGGGACATCTCGCTTGATATTGTATGAACCACCGTGTTGCTGATAGGGAGATAGTGGATGGACCACCGAGGTAGAGACAACAATAATAGAAGGCGGATACATAGGGAGGAATACACGGCAGAGGATATGGGAGAGAAGTAGGAGGTTCTCAACGTTTCGACATGTTACCACCACCACCCCCAGGAGGTCCACTCCAGGCTTAGAGAGTTGAAGGAAATGGGTGGGGATATCTGTATATGGTCGAGGCGTATGACCCAGGGGGTTCGGGAATGATTCAATGTATGATATATGTCTTTTCTACTTTAGATGTAGTACCAATAGACACAGGTGATAGTCATTCCTTTCTCACCACATATCTTGTTCGAGACCTAGAGATTCTTGTTGAACCATTGACTCAACCCTTACCCTTGGAGATACCCATTGGAGAAGACTTAGTGATCACACATATATGCCAATAGTGTGACTTGACTCTTGGATGCGAGAGTTTCGGTTAGAACCTCTTGGTGGTATCATTAAGTTAAAAGGTGCATCTGATTACTCATGAGTTGGCTAGACTGACCCTCGGTGCAACATATTTTATGAGTTTTCAGTTCCCAGTAGTAGTAATGGAGTACGAGGATGTCTTCCCCGAAGATGTTCCAGAATTATCTCCCCATCAGGAGATAGACTTATGCATTGACTTACACCCTAGGATGGTACCAATATCTGCACTAGAATATCAGATGTCTCCCACAGAGCTTTGTGAGATGAGGGTGCAGTTGGAGGAATTATAGAGGAAGGGCTTCGTGAGACCCAATGTTTCACCCTGGACAGCCCCAGTTTTGTTTTCCAAAAAGGCAGATGGGAGCTTAAGATTGTGTGTGGAAGATCGACGCTTGAACTAGGTGACCGCAAAGAACAAGTATCCACTAATGAGGATCAATGACCTATTTTATCTGTTAATAGGGGAATGATAGTTCTCGAAGGTTGAAATTTGATCAGGCTATCACCAATTGCGAGTACAGGATGAGTATATACCGAAGATAGCTTTCATATGCTGTTATGGTCACTAAGAGTACTTGGTGATGCCCTTTGGCATGAAAAACACCCCTAAAGAGTTCATGGGAATCATGAACCAGATATTTTATCCTTACTTAGACCAGTTCATGGTAGTCTTCATCGACGATATACTTGTGTACTCGGCATCCGAGGAGGAGCACACGAGACACCTAAGGATGGTTCTGGACATACTATGAGAGCACCAGATTTATAAAAAAATCTCAAAGTTCCAGTTCTATATTTAGTTGGTCCACTTTCATGGACATGTTATCTCAACGGATGGAGTGGATGTGGACCCGACCAAGGTTGAGGCATTTTTAGAATGGGAATCACCTTGGAGCATGACAAGGGTGCGAAGCTTACTTGGGATAATAGGCTATTACTGGAGATTCATACCTTATTTTTCTTGGATATCAGCACTAATGAAAACTTCGACTTGAAAGGGGTGAACTTTCATATGGATAGAGAAGTGCCAGCATGATTTTCAGTAGTTGAGGTGGTGTTTTACAAGCACTCTAATCTTGAGATTGCTGGAGGAGGGTGTCGAGTATGTAGTGTTATGCGATGCATCAAGGACCATATTTGGTTATATCCTGATGTAGAGTCAAACAGTGATTGCCCATGGTTCATGCCAGTTGAGGCCACATGAGAATAACTACACAACCCATGATCTTGAGTTAGCAGTGGTAGTCTTTGCATTGAAGATGTGGTGACACTACCTAATGGGAGAGTGGTTTATCTTCTACTCTGATCACAAGAGTCTCAATTATATATATTCTCTCAAAATGATCTAAACTTGAGAAAGAGGTGATGTCTAGAGTTCCTCCAGGACTATGACTTTGAGATTATCTATACTCATGGGAAGGGGAACGTGGTGGAAGATACTCTTAGTAGGAGATCTAGTTCACAGTTGCTGAATAAGGCGTCATAGTAGATGGCCTCATTACAGTTATCCTTTATGGATAGAGATGAAGCTTCTTACCTCAATTCAATGGTTATCACCCTCCAATCTTATAAAAAGTTGGAGAGAAACTGCTTAGGGATACCGACTGTGAGACCCAACGTGCTCAGATGTACATAGGACATGCACCTAATGGATATTCACAAAGTGGGGAGCACATTGTCCTTTTAAGAGGACACACAGTTATACCAGTGGTGTTGCGGGAGGAAGTTCTGTAGAAGTTTCATACATCCCCTTTAACGGTACATCCTAGTGTGTAAAAAATGTACTAGGACCTCCAACATCAGTTTTGTTGGACAGGGATAAAGAAGGCAGTGGTGGTAGAGTTAGTTTCTCAATGCCTTGATTTCTAGCAGGTGAAGGCTGAGTATCAGGTTCTAGCAGGTTTAACACAACCCCTTGAGGTACCAGAATGGAATTGGGATGGGATATCAATGGAATTCATGATAGTTTTACCATGTATGTCTAAGGGACATGATTCCATCTGGGTGATCGTTGACCGACTCACCAAGTTAGCCCACTTCCTAACTATCTAAGAGGAGAGTTCAATAGAGATCTTGGGATGCCTCTATGTACAGGATATAGTTCAACTCCATGGATTCCCATCAACTATAGTTTTTATCATGATGCTCTTTTTACATCCTGGTTGTGGAAGGGATTACAAGAGGTGTTTGGGACTCAGTTATGCTTGAGCATGGTGTTTCACCCCCATACACATAGCTAGACATAGAAAACTATTCAGGTCCTAGAGGACATGTTGTGATCTTGCATGTTGTACTTCGGCCATAGTTGGGAGGATCACCTACCCTCAGCATAGTTCATATACAAAAACATCTACCATTCCACCATTGGTATGACACCATTCAAGGCTTTTTACAGACAACATTTCAGATCACCACTTTGTTGGACTGACCCAAGAGAGTCAGCACTCATGGGCCTAGAGTTGGTGCGAGCTACTACTGACACTATTGGAACTTGGTGTTTTCCCAATAGTACTATAGAAACAGTTTGAGGAAACCGTTGTTATAGTGTAAAAGAAGCAAAATTTTCCAATGGTTTGAAAAAACTGTTGGTAATGTGTATATATTCTTAAGATTTCCCAACAGTTTGCTAAAACCATTGGGAAAAACTATTTTCTCTAAGGTATACCAACGATTTTGATAAACCGTTGGTAAAGGGAAGCTTTCCCAACGGTTTTTAAAAACTATTGGGAATGTTTTCCCCCAAATACCTAGCGCCCCAACTCCTAGTAGGTCCGATTGCAGACCTAATCCAGACCTCCTCCCGACATATTCTCGGCCACGAAACACCTTCCAGCTAAAGATCCTTCTTCAGTCAAACAAAATTTTATTTATACACTTCAAATTAGTAAGTGTTGCCTTAGTTTTAGTGTTCTTCCTCTTTTTATTTTATGTTTGATGTTTTGATTTCATCTAAATTAGTTTTATTGTTGTTGGAGTATCGAACCCTTTGTTTATTTTATGTTTTTTTTATTCTACACTTCATACATCGTAAATGGTCTGTTTAGTGGGGTTTGTTTAATGCAGGAGGTAAAGGGTTTGTTTTATGTTTTTTGTTTAGTGGGGTAAAGTGTTTGTTTTATGTTTATTTTATGTTTTTTGTTTAGTGGGGTTTTATGTATTATGTTTAGTGGGGCTTTATGTTTTTTGTTTAGTGAAATGGCCAATGCATGATAGTTTAGATTTTTTAATGAATAAAATGATTTTAAATAAAAATACCCTAAGGGGGGGATACAGGAGGGGTAGGGGGGCTGTCAAGGTGGGGGGTGGGTTGTCCAGGGGGTAGGGGGATATAGGGGGGGTAGGGGGCTATAGGGGTGTGGGAAAGGGGGGTATGGGCTTCCCCAAGGAGGGGTGTGGGTTGTCCAGGGGGGGTTAGGGTGGGGTGTCTAGGTGGGGGAGGGGGTGTGGGGTGTCCAAGGAGGGGGGTGGGTTGTCCAGGTGGGG